>CM060919.1:637599659-642399659 GCA_030737875.1 Allium sativum
AAAATTTAGCCAGAGGCATTCAATACAGTTGTACATTTGATAAATCTACTTCCTACAAAAATTCTAAAATTCAAATGCCCATAGGAAGTATTGACTAAAGTTAAGTCAAACTATAAATACACAAAAGTGTTTGGATGTCAATGTTTTCCTTATTTAAGGCCCCATAATATATATAAGTTAGACTTTAGAACAACTTCATGTACATTTTTGTGGTATTGTAACAGTTAAAAAGGATATAAGTGCTTAGATAGCAAATAAAATATATGTATATGTATGTATGTGTGTGTGTGTGTGTGTGTGTGTACACGAGTGAAAACCCGTGCGATGCACGGAAGCATAAACTTTCAAGTGTTGTAGTTTGCATTTATGAATAAGGTATGAGAACGTGTTGTATGGTAGTGAACAATATAATGTAAATGATACATGTATTTATTAGGATTCAACCGTAGACATTAAATTTTTCAGCAAGTAAATGATTCATGTATAACTAGTGGCTATAGTTTGGACATGGTGTAAACTGTGTCAAATTTCATGTATCTCTATTCAATTGATGAAAAGATGTATATATGAAATGATGAATTAAACAACCATCTATGTGTTAATTTGCATTGATTGAACACAGTGAGCATAGAAATATGAGTACGGAATTGAAAAAAGCATATGCATCATATATGTTTCAAAATTCAAAATTCATAAATGGAAGCAATCATCATATATGTTTCAAAATTCATAAATTCAAGTTAGCAGATCATTTAAGTTTTTCGAGATGCATATCAAACAGGGAGTGTTAATATATAAGTGAATATGCTTTTGTATTTTTTCTGTTTAATCGCACATTGTTAAATAAGTATAATCAATAGTTTTAAGACTTTTGTGTGTGTGTGAGTGTGTGTGTGTGTCTATATATATATATATATATATATATATATATATATATATATATGGAAAGTCTAAAGGAACACAAAATTTTGACACAAAATTAAACACACAAAATCTAAGCCATTGGATCTCCTCTGAATTACACCTCACACGTAAAGACAAACAATTCTTGTGGTCCAGATTTTGTGTACATACTTTTGTGTTTAATTTTGTGTTCCTATAGCCGCTCCCATATATATATATACACACACACGAGTCAATTTAATAGAAATAGAAAACCAATATCTTAAATATATAAAAGTATTTTTATTTTCTTCTCTTAGATGAATTATAATTTCTTTATTTTATAACAGACATCATATTGTGCATTTATGAATATATATATATGTATCTTAAATATATATATATATATATTAAATATATATATATTGATAAATCTACTTCCTACAAAAATTCTAAAATTCAAATGCCCATAGGAAGTATTGACTAAAGTTAAGTCAAACTATAAATACATAAAAGTGTTTGGGTGTCAATGTTTTCCTTGTTTAAGGCCCCATAATATATATAAGTTAGACTTTAGAACAACTTCATGTACATTTTTGTGGTATTGTAACAATTAAAAAGGATATAAGTGCTTAGATAGCACATGAAATATATGTATATGTATGTGTGTATGTGTGTGTCTATATATATATATATATATAATATATATATATATATACGAGTGGAAACCCTTGCGATGCACGGAAGTATAAACTTTCAAGTGTTGTAGTTTGCATTTATGAATAAGGTATGAGAACGTGTTGTATGGTAGTGAGAAATATAATGTAAATGATACATGTATTTGTTAGGATTCAACCGTAGACATTAAATTTTTCAGTAAGTAAATGATTCATGTATAGCTAGTGGCTACAGTTTGGACATGGTGTAAACTGTGTCAAATTTCATGTATCTCTATTCAATTGATGAAAAGATGTATTTATGAAATGATGAATTAAACAACCATGTATGTGTTAATTTGCATTCATTGGACACGGTGAGCATAGAAATACGAGTACGGAATTGAAAAAAGCATATGCATCGAAATAAAAGGTTATGTCATACGAAATTAACCACACTATAACAAAGTGAACAGTAGTTACCAACCAAAATGATTGAAACAAAAGAGCAGTAAGTAGTAAAAAAAATAGCATTCTTAAGATGGAGATAAAAAACTGTAGTAAAAAGTCAGCATAATTCAAGATGGTGTATGGTGGCGTCATAACATGCAACGTGCAACAGTATAAATATCAGTGTGCATTAAATACGTCTATTTGCAAATCAAACAGTAAATATCCTCTTATAAGAAAATACCAACGTTACTATATAAGCAAGAGTATGAATATCAGTGTGCATTAAATATGTCTTACATAAATCTTTCTAAACAACGAAAGATATGTTGGAACTATGATTGAAAAAATAACAGTTCATAACAATTATTCTAAAACTAAAGTGAAAAAGTTAATCTTATAAACCATGCAATAATCATATATAATGCCTAATTAATAATGTTGACAAAATAAAATCAGCTTCAACAAAATTAGATTTGTTGGCAAATATAAATAACAGGTCAATTGAAGCCGTTCTCATATAAACTTCCCATTAGAGGAGAAGTAAACATATTTGAATGTGCATACATAAACAGAACAATACATGATAACAGATGAATAGCTAGCTTCACATTAAAGAAGAAACACACATAGGTTATTGATCCATATATCTGCCAGTTGGGAGCGGAAGTATTCTTGTCTTACTATGTCATTTTGATTTTGCAATCTCTCGCTTTGTATGGTCCAAAGAAGCTGCCAAAAAACTTTTAAACCATAATTTTGCGCTGTCTTTTACAGGCCTATACATAAGCACTGAATTAAGTGACTTATCTCTTTCATATCATACATGTCAAACAATAAATCAAACCTTCAAATACATTAGGAAAAGTCTCCAATTAGGTGTGAAGTATAAGTTCTTTGGCAAATTAGACTAACAAAAAACTGAATTTTTTTGTTGAAGGCTTGATGGATATAAAGACTTTAAGCTTCATATAAAAATACAAAAATAAAATTCAGTGCAAGATCAAAAAACATCAAAAGGATTATCAACTCTGCATTTGTGATATAATATTATCTTTACTGCTAACGCTTTTAGGTTAAAAAATAGTCTGGTCACCATTGCGAATAGCAAGCATAACAGTAATGGAAGCAACAACTTTAACTTTAGTCCCCACACGTGCTGCATCAATATGATACTGTGGATGAAGGTACACAACAGAACATGAACTAAATTTACATTTTTCAGTTTCAATATCCACCTATGTACAATATAGTGTATTGGCATTAATCTGATATGTATTCCAGCACACACAGCAGGTGGTGGGATTGCAAACCAACGTTTGAAAGAGGTCAAGTGGGTGAAGGTTTGCTGTAGAAATACATATTTGAATGCATGACATGTTCTTTATCTTGTTTGTTTATGGTTTTATGTGTATATATGAAGAAAGTAAATATGGAAAATATTTACGGTTAAAAAGGGAATGTTATACTGGAAAATAACTTGCTTACCATTTTTTGTAGATATGACAATTACCATAAAGATAAAAAAAATGGCATTCTGATGAGAACAATGTTCACATTTATGCACCTACCACTTTAACAACACAAAGTATACAAAGGAAAAATCATTGATAATTAGCTTTTATTTCTTTGATTAACATAATACATGATATAGAAAAAGAGTAAACTTCAGCAAAATAAAAAAAGGCCACAATAATTTTCGGACAAACTTATAGTTTTAGTAGTAAATAAATCTTTGGTGCAAAAAAATATATATAACAGCTTAAATTTTTTAGGATGTTCCAAACAGTCCTATTTGTATGAGTTTTCGATGACAATTAATTAATACAGTCATTAAACTGACATATATTACATAATATAGGAATGACAACTGCAATTGAGCATGGTTTATGAATACTATGGCCAACAAACAACAGTAGGTTACTAATAAATCAACTATAATTGGCATAGATTTTCCTTTATAAGGATCGTAAAATTTATTATGGACATAAATCTACTGGCGTCGAAATCCTAATTTGTCTCGTTAATATCATATTAAGTTCTATTCAATTAAATTCAAAAGTGACCAGTCCAAAAACAGGTACAATTTGCAGTAGACATGATAATTGATTTTACTACATTTTGATATAAAGAGAATTCTACTAATCAATGTCGCCTGAAGTGCAAAATGAAAATGTAATTTAACATGGTAAACCACAAAAGTCAATGTGAAAACATATTTGTTTTTGGTTAGCAACAGATAATAGTCAAAAAAAAAATGTCAATAGATAGTAATTAAAATAAATGGGAATAAAATTATTGATTGAAATTGAAACACTTGTTGAAAAAATGGAGAAGTGAACACAAATGAGAGTCAATTAAAGGTGATTTGAGATTTATTACGTTTATTTATCCATAAACATCTTGTTAGCAGTTTTAGAAGTTGCCAAAATGAGCGCATAAATTCAACCAAAGTGCAAAGTTATTAAAGGAAAAAAAATCATTGATAATTAGCTTTTATTTCTTTGATTAACATAATAATTACATGATATAGAAAAAGAGTAAACTTCAGCAAAATACAAAAAAAAGCCACAATAATTTTCGGATGAACTTATAGTTTTAGTAGTAAATAAATCTTTGGTGCAAAACAAAAAATATAACAACTTAAATTTGTAGGATATTCCAAATAGTAATCCTATTTGTATGAGTTTTCGATGACTATTAATCAATACAGTCATTTAAACTGACATATATTACATAATATAGGAATGACAGCTATAATTGAGCATAGTTTATGAATATTACGGCTAACAAACAACAATAGGTTACTAATAAATGAAATATAATTGGCATAGATTTTCCTTCATAAGGATCGTAAAATTTATTATAGATATGAATCTACTGGCGTCAAAATTCTAATTTGTCTTGTTAACATCATATTAAGTTCTATTCAGTAAAATTCAAAAGTGATCAGTCCTAAAATCAGGTACAATCTGCAGTGGACATGATGATTGATTTTACTGCATTTTGATTTGAAGAGAATTTTACTAATCAATGTTGACTGAAGTGCAAAATGAAAATGGATTTTAACATGGTAAACCCTAAAAGTCAATATGAAAACATATCTGTTTTTGGTTATCAACAGATAATAGTTGAATTTTTGTCAATGGATAGTAACTGAAATAAATGGGAATAAAATTATTGATTGAATCTGAAATACTTGTTGAAAAAATGGAGAACAACATAAATGAGAATCAATTAAAGGACTAATTTGATATTTATTACGTTTATTTTCCCAAAAACATTTTGTTAACAGTTTTAGAAGTTGCCAAAATGAGCGCATAAATTCAACCAAAATGCAAAGTTATTGAAGGAAATTATTTAATTTAATTTTCATAATTGAGGCTAGTATAATTACATATGTTGTAATTAGCATTATATGGCATCTAAAGCTTTAATATAAGTAATTATTGTTAAACGAAAAATATGTAAAAACTAATAAACACAATTTGATTTCTATATGGAGAAATTAACCATTCCATTAAGCGATATAATATTTGAAGAGCTAATTATTTAACTTATGAGAAGAAGTAAGATGAAGTACGTAGAGAGGCATAAATATGAAGCAACTCTAAATCCATTTCCTCTCGCTGTAGTAATTAGCGTGTTGAAAATTTAAAAGGTGTGTTACACGAAACAAATTTACATAACATGTATACATACTCATTCTGTTTGATTATATGTCAATTTAAAGGTGAGTATACGATAAATCGATAAAACAATTAATCGGTGGTTTGGAATAATTTTTTAATTTGAAGCAAGCAGTGAATAGAATAATTAAATCAAGCTATGACACAGTAAATGAGTTACCTGTCATATAAGTGTGCATGTTTTTCCTATTTGACAGTTAGTCTGCAGTTATTTAATTTACAGTAATAACTTCACACAGTTTATATTAAATAAAAGATGAAATACATTTTTGGTTAGGAGAAGAAGAAAGACAATGGAGAGAAATGCAATTCCAGCATCTTCGTCATATTAAATACATAGTAGGAAAAAAAAATTAATTCATCCTTTTTTATATGCCTAATGCTCCTTTATTCATGTACCTCTTCCAATAATACATATTTAAATATGCCATATTTATATAGTTCTTTTGTTATTATGCATTTCAAAAGTGGGCAAATATTCTTAATACAATATAAATTTAATATTAATGTGTTAATAAATGAAGAAATGCTTTGTAAATTTGACTACTGGCATAGCAAATATGGTTAGCAGCAAGAATTACATCAATCAATATAAGGCAAATGCGGATGAGGTGACTATCAAAATATCAGGAGATGTGTTTAAATTAGGACGATGGATTTGTTTTTGCGGGATTAAATCTGAACCACTCTTTATCTTGTTGTTTGTCCAAGAGGGGAATTTTATTATATATATATATACATGTTAGATTCAATGAGTAGATATATCCATACAACAAAATGGATATAAAAACTATTGAGAAGGTAATAAATCCAAGACTTGTTGTTCCTGACTTATCTTATATGTAGAAGTGATAGTGCTAACTCAACTTGCGAGAGATGACACCAACACAAGCTTTCAACACACAGTGCCTATAAGGAGGCTAGGTCAAGAGAAAAGCCTATTCAACAGTAGTAACAATCAGGATGATCTAAGTCAAGCAACTAGTAGTGTAAGCCCTGATCAAGCACCTGACACAGACAACAATAATCAAAATACAACAACAAGATATAACCTCAATAGACATCCCATGATGACAAGAGTAAAGCGTGGGGTTTTAAGCCAGAAGTCATCAACATAACAATTATGCAAGAAGAACTATCTTCATACATTGAAGCTGCTCAACGTGACAAATGGTGAACATCAATGCAAGAGGAATACAACGCATTAATTAAGAAAGGAACCTAGACTCTATTTGGAAAATCAGAGAACAAAAATATAATTGGGTGTAGATGGACCTATAATATAAATAAAATTGTTGATGGTTCAATTTTCAAATACAAGGCAAGGCTGGTTGCAAAGGGTATTCACAATGGTATGACTTTGATTTCTTAGAAACTTTTTTATCTGTTGTGAAATCAACTTCAATTTAGATAATTTTAACCATTGCCTTATGTAGAAATTGGATCATCAGACAATTAGATGTTAATAATGCCTTTCTTAATGACATGTTACAAGAGGAAGTGTTTATGGACCAATCCAAAGGATTAATTCAAAATGTAGACAAAGGACTGGTGTGTAAACTCAACAAGCTATTTATGAACTAAAGCAGGCACCAAGAGTTTAATTTGACAAGCTGAAATCAACACTTGTCAAATATGGCTACAAACCCACAAAATATGACAGCTCAGTTTTTACTAAAATAAGTAACACAACTACCACTTATATTCTAATTAATGTTGATGATCTAATTGTTACAGGAAGCCGTGGTTCAGAGATAAAGAACATCACTGAAATGCTCAACTCAGACTTCTTAATTAAGTATTTGGGTGATATAAACTACTTTTTAGGAATTGAAATAAAGTGGACTTCCAACTCAGAAATACATCTCAATCAAAAGAAATATTTCTCAAAAATTCTATCAACATCAATTTGGACAAAGCAAATCCTCAACCAACATCAATGATCACAAACTGTCAATTATCTAAGCATAAAGGTGATGCTATTCAGAATGGAAAATAACACAGAAGTATTATAAGTGCACTTCAGTGTGAAATTATTATAAGGCCGGATATATCATAAAGTGTCAACAAAGTTAGTCAATACATGTAAGCTCCTTCAGACAGTCACCAAAAGGCAGTTAAAAGAATACTTAGAAATCTGAAACGAACAATAAATCATGGGCTTATTCTCAAATCGAGTGACTCACTCAGTATCAATGCTTATGCTGATGTTGTTTGGGGGTACAGACATTGATGATAGAAAATCAACATCAGGATATTGTATTTAGTTGAAAAAAAATCCAGTGTCATGGGTTGCCAGAAAACAGAATACTGTGTCGAGATCTAACACATAGGCTGAATTCAGATGTGTGGCAAGCACTACAACTGAAGTCATTTGGATTGAGTCACTTTTAAGTGAGCTTAAAATTTAAGCAAGCAAAAAGACAACCTTTTGGAGTGATAATGTAAGCACAATTTCTCGAACATCCAACCCAATACTTAAAGACAAATCATATCGAATTAGATCTTTACTTTATCAGAGAACAATTTATCAAAGAGAAACTAAGGATCGGATACATACCATCTTTGCATCAAAAGGCATATATACTTACTAAACCATTGTCAAAGACAAACTTCACTAGATTGAAAAAGGAATTGAATGTGGATGATGCAGATCCAAGCAGATGATCACGGAGAATGATCTATGTTCTAGATTGAGAATGTTTCTTCAACAAATCGTCCTCAACCATCCTCACAGTAACATATCTAGTTAAACTTCAACATCGATTTGCATATTATTTATAATTGCCTCAATCAGTTGCCATTACTTTTACTTTTCTCATCAAACCCTAACCCTAATAGGGATTGGGGGGAGTAAAAGTAGCAGTTATGTCACACAGTATGTTAACATATGCAGCTGTTATAAGCCTTATATAATAATAGCGGGCATATGACAGTGGGCTTGGCCTATATACGAGATAAAGTATATATAAACCCATGCAACAATTATACTCTATATTATTCGTTGAAATTTCAATTACAAATTGCGTCTCTTCTTCTATTCTTGTATCATCACTGATAAACAACATTTCACCATTTTGATTCATCTCATTTTCTAACTAACAAACATGCCTTATAATATATAGTTTATATACTACATAATTTTTTATATATAAGACATTTGTCCTAAACGCTCCAATAGAAGTATTAAAAGTATCTAGAGTTAGAAAACTATTCAAAAATGTTGAAACAAAAAAAAAAATCATTTAAGAAATTTGAATCGAACCAAACCAAATTCTTATTCCTTAAATAGATACCAACTAATTTGATGATATTTGATTTGGTTTAATTGGTTTGTTTGATTTATCTTAAAATTAGTTTAACCTTCTAGTTGCTGATATAATATAGGAATGGAACAATTAATTGAATTTGTATAAGGCAAATATTTTGAAAAGCTAATTTATCTTCTAAACTATTAACATGAACTGACCAAAAGAATTATTACAAAAATGTTGTAAATCATAGAGTCCCTAGTAGTAATCTTATTATTTTAAAATAATTAAATTTTTAAATTTGATTTGGGCGGTTGGTTTGATTTGCAAAAAGTCGAAACTATACCTAGTCAATAAACCAGAAATAAGACAAAACAGAAACCAAAACTTAACTAGCAAACAAAACCAAACCATACAGACGAAACTTAATTAGTTTCATTAATTTATTTTGTTTAACAAAGATCTGATCACCCTTGGTAGTATCATTTCTATCCATTGTCATTATGCATATGATCTTGTCCAAAGTGGAGCGAGATGATCCATCTTTCAATAGTCAATTCTATAAGAAACAATTTATTTCCTAAAGAAACAACATCTTCTTCACTAACCCTCCTCTAAAATTAATGAGTCCTTTTCAATATGCTTCAACCTTCTTCTTTTTTTATTCAAAATCAGAATAGATTATTAGCCAATTATACTTTTACATCTACATTTCTTTTTACATACATGGCCTTCTTCCAAAAGAAATTAAAGAGAAAATACACCGTAGTAAATGATAAGCTCTAATAATTTCATTTCTTACCATTTTAAACCCTAAAACCCGAGTTAATGCAATAAAATAATCTTAATCAAATCCTTATACTATACTAATTAAAATCAAGGAAGAAAATAATTATTTCGGGTTAGAATCAAAAGAAGATTACAATTTTAGAGTTGAAACAAAAGTCAATAATAATTTTACAGTGGAAACTGAAGAAGAGAGAGAAAAATATTATTTTTCCTTGTATTTAACAGTAAGGAAGGAGAATGCTAGATATATGACGAACACGACGTTAGTACCTGCTACATAATTGTCAAAATAAGTAAAATAGATATAGTGTATGGAAGCTGTATAATCACAATAAACATGATTGTCATAGTTCTAAGAATATATAAACTTGTTGAGGCATACAATTGGTTGTATGTATGTTTGGGAAAGTTTATGTAAATATACTTGGTCATATAGCTATATTGGTTTAAGACCATGTTAATATGTATATTGATTTGCTCTTCGTGATTGAACTTGGTTATGTATTACCACTTTCTAGTTGATTAAAATGTGTTGAGAATATATAGATTGCACAATAAATTATGAGTTATTTTTTAATGTTGGTTGAGTTTTTCAAAAATATTTATAGTTTAATATCAGTTTTTAGTGTGATCAGTGTCAGTTCCAATCATGTGAAACCTTAGTACCAATTTGTGCATGATATCAGTTCCAGGTATTACAAACAGAGCCGGTCCTAGGACTTTTGATGTCCTGTGCGACTTACTAAATAATACCCTCATTTTAAAATTTTGCACAATGATACTACATAATATTCATATTTTCAAGGTATATTAATATTTGAAAATTCAATACCGCTATTATGGGCTAATAGCGCAAACAAGACAAATGGAAATAACCACTTTATAATGCAAAAAAATAATAAAAAAATAAGTTTAAATATGAAAAAATCTTACATACAAGGCTTGAACTATTTCAACTACTAGAAATTATCGTTTTCTTCCTTTGCACCATTAGAAACTTAACACTCCCAGTTGTGATATAAATACAATTCATGTTAAAAAAATCAAATAATTTATTATAATACTGTTCACCAAACTAATAGATACAAACTTATTTTTTTTAACATATTTTGCATTTAAAAATTCTAATATATGTGCCTAAATTCAAGGTCTCCTCTAAACTCCTAATGCAAAAAAAGAAGGTTTTTTTTCTTCTTTAAAATAGGAGAACAAACTAAGAGTAGCCAACTACAATCAAAAATATATTATCAGACGAGCTATGATTTTATTTAATTTTGACATAAATGGTGTATTTGTTACACTAGAATCAAAACTTGAGTTGTTATAGTGTATGCAGGCAAAATCAGGAAGTTGGATATGATAGAATTAGCAAATAAAAAGGCAAATAGCAACATGATGTTAGGATTCAAAAAATTGTAAAATCGTGCTCTTGACATGCTAAATCAAATCATGCTTTCTAGTAGGTGAATCAAATCCCTTGCGTTTCAAACAATATGTGGATTGAGGTTTTCTATTCTAGCTGTTAAACTAAAATAGGATCATTTAAGCTAGGTTACCTATTTTCCCTAATTTGATCAGCGTCTCTCCCCGCAGGCTTCTTCTTTTTTGTGATCTTCTTCTTTTGCAGGATCTTCTTCCATACGTGATTTCTCCTGTACGCTTTCTTCTTTTCGTTGTTATTTTCTCTTTTTTTCTAAGCCAGTACGCTGCTTATGGTATTAGATTATTTTGATTCCCCATGAGATTCGCGGCCCCGCGCATAGGCCCAGTTAGCACTAGGCCAGGGTCGGCTTTGATTACAAATTAAGGTATTAATTTTTTCATGCTTATAATATTAGTTTTAGATATTGTTGACATGCTTTTTGGCAAAATCCTTCACATGAGAATTCTTTGGCTAACAACTCGTTCAAGCATAAAGAACGTCATCCGAAAACATGAAGCGATTTGATTGAAGTCGTATAGCAAACATAGTATGGCCCGAAAGTCCTAACAGATGGCCTCTTTTGGACCCGAAAACATCAATTATGGTGCATTGCAAGGTAACACTTGTAGCCCTCTGAATCTGCTTTAGGGACAATTTTCGTTTGGCTTAAATAAACGTACGGTTTGAAAGTTACGCCCGTTTTCGTGAACGCGCGCTAGACTAGAATCACTTGACCTAATCGGTTTGGATTGGAAACAGCTTGGATCAGATAGAGGCGTCATAGCCCCATGAACTCAACATTTTCTCTTCATCACTTCAGTGCCAGGTTGGATCAGGTACACCCGATCCGACCCCGCTTCCATACGTGAAGAACTCTGTTGACAAGCCCGCACCACATCGGTTCGGTAAGAGGGCCGAACCGATCCGCCTAGAGCTGCTCCTAGACAGCAGCTTTGACCTATTCTCGTGGTAGAACTGCCTCCTACTTCCATGGATTGACTTCCACTTGGCATAACACGATTCTGAGAGTATCCTCCACTACTTTCCGAGATCGATCATCTCCGGTCGTGACACGTAGCATCCGACCTGAAGCCTCTCCACCCCAATAAATACATCACTACATGACATTTTGAAGGGATCTTTTGCCATTCTCACTCTTGGCCTCCATTGCAGACACATTAGGAATTTGTGTTTCACTAAAACTAAATTAACATGTGGATTACATTAATAAATTCTTGTATTGAACCACTATAAAAACCTCGTGTGTCTCCTCTTATTTTGCTGTATTCTGCGTTCTACGATCTGTAATCGTGATTGTGAGGACTTCACACTGCATTTGGGTGTTGTTGGAAAACAATGGCTGAGTCGCGGACTAGGTCGCTTTCTTGAAGACGATTCGGCGATCTGGTCAGAGGTGCAAACCAGTTCGTTCCTTCGCCGCCGCCTCTAGGATAAAACAGCCTCTAAACAGAATAACTGATTTGCTTGCACAACAAATCAGTGCAGATTTGCACTTTCGAAAATAATATTGCTCGATTTTTCTGAAAGAAAGATTTAATGGCGGAGGCTAGAAGAAAACAGAATTCAATATATTCTTTTGTGTCTGCAGATAAAAAGTATATATAGAACGAAAATTAGGGTTTGGGAGAAAAAATCGGATCTGCTAAAATTTCGGGGGACAAAATTTTTACCGTTGCTGAAAAAATTATCGGTGCAGAAAATAATTTTCCATAAAAAAAAAGGTTCGAAAACTGCAAAGTTTTATGGTCCAAAAATATAAGTTTCTACACCACAAAGCCCAAGCCCGAACCGGACCGGGCTGGGTCGAGTCGAGTCGGTCGGTCGGTCGCGTGCGTGTGTGGTGTTTATGATGCATGGTCTCCCTCCTCACAACAAAGCATGCATTGGGAGCCCAAGGCCCCAACATGATTTCTTAGGGACAAGTATAAATCCTTGCCTCTTCCATATAATCACATGATGTGGGACTATTCACACATAGGAGCCATTCATACACTTATTCAACATTTTTAATAATTCACTTAATGTTTGTAAAACATTTCCAACAATCCCCCACTTGAATTTTTTTAAAAAAATTCGAGCAATTTCTAAAACCATAAGATTGTGCATAAACAAAGGTGTCATCTGACTTGAACTTTTACATAGTGAGTAAGATTCAGTTTTTACTAGAGTGACACGTAGTCTTGAACTTTATTCCTGACATCAAACCACACACAACCTTTTCTATAGTGCAATCAATTACGCCTGTGCATTTATGGCCATGCACGTCTATCCTAGTTTAGTGAATGCTTTAGAAGTTTTTCCCAAAACTCCGTAAGAAACGACCACATTTCCACATTCACAAAGGTGAGTCTATCAAGAGTACTCCTGAAGGTAGGTACTCCACTCCAAATAGAGTATAGATCTCATTAAGAGTTTCTATTAACTCATCCTCTAATCACTTCAGGAATAAATGCTTCTTGGTTTATTAAATAGCATGCTCAACTCCTATCACTACACAACTTGTTTTTACCCATTGAACCTAGTTCTTGGGATCTCCAGTCATTTAGGTCGGGTTACCATTGTGCGTGACTCAACAATCTAAGGGCAACAGTCCCATTCTTTTAGAAGAATTGTGGACTATCTCTCTTGACAGTCCTTTCGTCAAAGGATTTGCCAAATTTTCTTCACTATTTGTGTAATCCACTCTAACGGTACTTGTGGAAAGCAGTTCTCTAACCGTGCTGTGCTTACGACGTATTTGTCGTCTCTTACCGTTATAATAACGGTTCTGAACTTTTGCAATAGCCGCGGTACTATCGCAATGTATCAACACAGCCGGTATCGGTTTTTCCCATAAGGGAATCTCAGCTAGCAGGTTTCTTAAATACTCTGCCTTTTCACTAGCTGTGGCTTGTGCTATCATCTCAGACTCCATAGTAGACTGAGCCAAAATAGTCTGTTTCTTGGATTTCCAAGAAACAACTCCTCCAGCTATGCTGAATATATAGCCATTGGTCGCTTTTGAATCATCAGATAAGGTATTCCAGTCTACATCAGAATATCCTTCAAGTACAGTTGGAAACCTCTCATAATGTAATCCAAGGTTCATGGTTCGTTTAAGGTATCTCATCACCCTTTCAATAGCATGCCAGTGCTCGATACTAGGTCTACTGGTAAACCTGCACAATAATCCCACGACATAGGCAATGTCGGGTCTAGTACAATTAGTGGCATACCGAAGGCTGCCAATGATGCTCACATAATCAGAATGTCTTACACCTTCACCAGTGTTCTTAAATAACTTTACACTGTGATCATATGGGGTACTTGCAGGTTTACAGTCAAAGTAATTATATTTCTTTAGGATCTTCTCAATGTAATGAGATTGATCCAAAGAAATTCCCTTTTCTGACCTACTAATTTTAATACCAAGGATTACACTCGCCTCACCTAGATCTTTCATATCAAAATTGGCACTTAATAAGGATTTGACGGAGTTTATGGCATGAATGTTTGACCCAAAAATGAGTAGGTCATCTACATAAAGGCATATAATAGTGCAAATGTCATTCTCAGATTTGTAATAAATGCATTTGTCACTTTCATTAACTTTAAAACCATGTGAAATGATTTAGTTATCAAAATTTTCATGTCATTGTTTAGGTGCTTGTTTTAAACCATATAATGATTTATCTAATTTGCATACTTTATGTTCTTGACCATGTACCACAAATCCTTCAGGCTGGTCCATATATATTTCTTCTTCTAATTCACCATTCAAAAATGCGGTTTTCACATCCATTTGGTGTATTAACAAATTATGAATAGAGGCAAGTGAGACTAATACCCAAATGGATGTGATTCTAGTAACAGGTGAAAAAGTGTCGAAGAAATCTATGTTTTCTTTTTGTTTAAAACCTTTGGCTACTAGTCATGCTTTATATTTATCAATAGTGCCATCAGGTTTTAATTTCTTTTAAGTACCCATTTACACCCCATAGACTTACAACCAGGAGGTAAATCTACCAAATGCCAAGTCTTATTGGATTCTAAAGAATCCATCTCATCATTTATAGCCTCTTGCCAGAAATCAGCATCTAAGGAAGATAAGGCCTCTTGGAGGTTTATGGGATCCTCCTCAATAGTAAAAGCACAAAAATCTGAACCAAAATCTTTTATGGATCTTGCTCTTTTACTTCTTCTAGGTTCAGCTTCAGAATTTTCATTAAGTTCTATTCTAATAGGCATACTTGAAGTGCCCCCACTATTCCTTAATTTAAAAGGAAATTTAGTTTCATAAAAATCGGCATCATTTGATTCAATTATATTATGTGCACTAAGGTCATAAAATCTGTATGCTTTGCTATTAATAGCATAGTCTATAAATACACATTCATATGCTCTACTAGCCAATTTTATTCTCTTAGGGTCTGGAATGCGAACATATGCTAAGCAACCCCAAGTTCTAAAATATGAGACATTGGGTTTATGATTCTTTAAAATTTCATAAGGCGAAATTATATTCTTAGATTTGGGGATTCTATTCAGAACATAGCATACAGTCAATAAAATATCCCCCCACCAATGTTTTGCTGCACCAGAATTTAGTAATATGGCAATTACAAGTTCGGTAAATTTCCTATTTTTCCTTTCAGCTTTACCGTTCATCTCAGGAGAATAGGGTGCAGTTCTTTCATGTACTATACCATGTTGTTTATAGAATTCCATAATTGAAGTGGATTCATATTCTGTACCTCTATCACTACGAAGTCTCTTAATTTTCCTATTTGCTTGATTCTCAATCTCAGATTTGAATGTTTTAAACATGTCAAAGGCATCACTTTTATTTTTATAAGGTATACATATGTGAAATTAGAACAGTCATCAATAAAAGTGATAAAATAATGATGTCCTTATCTAGTCAAAGTACCATCAAGTTCACATATGTCAGAATGAATCAAGTCTAAGGGTTTAGAAACTCTATCAACAGATATATGAGGTTTCTTTGTGATTTTTACTTGTGTACAGAATTCACATTTCTCAAGTTCAGATTCTGTCAATTTAGGAATCATATCCAGGGTGCCCATGTTATGAATTATTCATTTATTAACATGACATAATCTAGAGTGCCAAATATTAAAGTCACATAACATATAAGCAGAAGTAGTCACTTTATTAGTTTCAACATTCAGTTTAAACATATTCTCACAAGCATAACCCTTTCCCACAAAAGTTCCCTTATAAGTTAGGGTATACAAATCAGCTCCAATAACTTGAGTAAACCCAGCCTTATTAAGGAGAAAGCCAGACACCAGATTCTTTCTAGTCTCTGGAGTATGCATAACATCTTTCAGAATTACAGTCTTTCCAGAGGTAAACTTAATTTCCACATTGCCAATCCCTGCAACTTTAGTGGTGTGAGAATCTCCCAACAAAACTTTCTGATTTTCAACAGCCGTGTATGTAGAGGCTCTTCAGTCAGGTTAGCCTCTGATCCACCAACACTTTCTGTTTACCCACCAACCCTCTGATCCACCAACAAGGTGAATCTCAGTAATCATAGCCGTAAGAGGCTCTTCAGTCAGGTTAGCCTGCGGTGCAGAGCTTGGCATGTTCCGACACTTTCGTGCCATCTGGTTTTCCATAGTTGTAGCATAGAAACAACTGTCCAGAATCATTCTTTTGGGTTGGTTTCTGCTGTCCTTTTGGGTTTCCTTGCGGATTCCCATTATGTTTGTTGCGCCTGTTCTGATTCTTAAAATATTTCTGATTCGGTTTCAGAACAGCGGGTGTGGTCTTTTTAGTGTTGTTGTTATTGACAATCAACACCTCTTCTTTCTGGTCCTGTTTGCGTTCCTCCTCCTCAATATGGAGGCGCGTGATCAAGTTTTCTAAGGAAAATTCCTTAGTCTTATGACGTAAAACATTTTTAAAATCTTTCCATCAAGGGGGTAATTTGTCAATGATAACAGCAATTTGAAATTGTTCGTCCAGTGCCATACCTTCGAAGATGATCTCATGAGCTATTTTCTGCAGCTCATGAGACTGCATCTCAACTGATCGGTCGTCAGTCAACTGATACTTTAGGTAGCGACTTACAACATATTTCTTTGCCCCTGCCTCCTCTGTATCATACTTCTTTTTCAGTGCTTCCCAGATCTCCTTTGCTGTCTTCTCATCTAAGTTATAGTAATCAAACAGATCATCGCTCAGTCCATTCAGAATAAAGTTCTTGCATAGATAATCTTGTTCAGTCCAGGTCTGCAGTTGTTTTGACTGTTCAGTCCATGATGCCATCTTCGCTGCGTCAGTTTCGTCAGGTTTATCCGGTAGCTGCGGTTTTTCAGCAGTCAGCGCAGCCACAACCTTTCTGATCATGAGGAAGAACTCCATCTTCTGACTCCATCGCTTGAAATGCAAGCCTTCGAATTTGAATGGAGCAGCAGTCATGAGAGGGTTCTGGAAAGCAGAGAGTGGAGCAGCATCGTCTACGGTTGAGTTTGAAGCCATTGTTTCAAATTCATCTTCAATTTGTTGGAAAACAATGGCTGAGTCGTGGACTAGGTCGCTTTCTTGAAGACGATTCGGCGATCTGCTCAGAAGTGCAAACCAGTTCGTTCCTTCGCCGCCGCCTCTAGGATAAAACGACCTCTAAACAGAATAACTGATTTGCTTGCACAACAAATCAGTGCACATTTGCACTTTCGAAAATAATATTGCTCGATTTTTCTGAAAGAAAGATTTAATGGCAGAGGCTAGAAGAAAACAGAATTCGATGTATTCTTTTGTGTCTGCAGATAAAAAGTATATATAGAACGAAAATTAGGGTTTGGGAGAAAAAATCGGATCTGCTAAAATTTCGGGGGACAAAGTTTTTACCGTTGCAAACTTTTACCATTGCAGAAAAAATTATCGGTGCAGAAAATAATTTTCCATAAAAAAAACAGTTTCGAAAACTGCAAAGTTTTATGGTCCAAAAATATAAGTGTCTACACCACAAAGCCCAAGCCCGAGCCCGAACTGAGCCGGGTCGGGTTGAGTCGAGTCGGTCGAGTCGGTCGGTCGGTCACGCGCGTGTGTGGTGTTCATGATGCATGGTCTCTCTCCTCACAACAAAGCATGTATTGGGAGCCTAAGGCCCCAACATGATTTCTTAGAGACAAGTATAAATCCTTGCCTCTTCCATATAATCCCATGACGTGGGACTATTCACACATAGGAGCCATTCATACACTTATTCAAAAAATTTAATAATTCACTTGATGTTTGTAAAACATTTCCAATAGGTGTTAGTACCAAATTCTGGTCTAACATATATAAACAATTACGGTAGCAATTTTTTGTTTACTATTAGTATCATTTGTAATTTTGTATATGATACTTTTGTTTCCTTTTAGTTCTGAAGTGATTTCAATGATTTTTATGATGAGCTATCCTGTGTAAAACTATGAGGATAGATGCCAATATATTGTTTACAATATGTTATAGTGAAATGTAACCCAACATGAATTCGAATTAGAAAGCTAATGGACATGAGTTTGCATTGTTTTAGCATCAATTTGGTCATACATGATAGTGACAGCGAACCAAATAATAACACTATAAAGCATCATATTATACGTAACAGTTACTGTTATCATTTTGTATATATGTGGGTGTCATTTTTGTTGAAAATTAAACTTATTAAATAATGAAGGGTGGATTCAAATTAAACAATTATAAGATGTGAATTTGCATTATTTTGTTTTCACTTTTCCCATGCATAACGGTGATTAAAAAATTAAATTTGTAGACATCATACTATGTCAAACAACTATTAGGTATCAATTTTGCATATATACGGATATCTTTTTGTTGAAAATAGCATTTGAAAAAATTTATAACATAAACAAGCATTAATTCGTATCAAGCACTGGATACAAGTTTTTATCATTTTGGTATCAATTTTTTATCATTTATGGTTGTAACTAGATAATTAAATTTACAGTACATCATATTATATAACACAATAATTGAGTATCATTTTCATGTATATGTAGATATGAGTTTTGTAGTAAAAACTAAAATAATCAAGAAGAAATTTAATATCAGTTACACACACACATATCAGTTTTGTTACAAATAACAATCAAAATAGTTTATCAGATACCAAAGCATAGATTTCAATCATACATCTAATAGGTATTAGTTTTACATTATTTTGCATCAATATATTATTTATCAAAAATTTAGCCTTGTTAAACTTGTATAATGTCTATAACTATTTAAATGCACAAATGTTTCCATTTTCGTAAGGTTGGTAATTTAATTAATGTAAAGATACAAATATATGTCGATCTACATTTTTAAATAGAAAACATCAAATAAACGTTGTTATCCATTGATTTAAAGCTTGAACTTTGTCATCATTTACATGGTTCTCCTCTTCTCTACTCATATTTTTGCTTATTCTAACTTCTTTTTCCCTTAGTTCTTTTCCTATTAGTTTGTTCATGGACTCAAATATTCATGTCATTAGTTTAAGTATATTTTAGTATCATTTTTTATTAATTTTAATAGCAGATTTAGGTATCAGTTTTACATATCGTAAGTATTAGTTTTACAGTTAATTTCAGCAGCAGATTTTAGGTATTAGTCTTTTGTTTTTGAAAGAAAAATGTTATTTTTTATTCTATATAGAATGAATTTATTATGAAATAAATATGATGATAAATGAGTTTAATCACTACAAGAGAAACAACAGTTTCCAATGGCCAGGGGCCGTTAGCGGCCGTTGGAAACGCCGTTGGAGGCCGTTGGTCAACCCGTTGGTATATGGATCAACGGTTTCCAACGACTTCCAATGCAAACAACGCCCATTTTCCAACGGCTTCCAACTGGAAGATATGACCACGTGTCCCATATTTCTGATCAAAGGGACGTTGGAAAAGGATGGAAACCGTTGCAAATACACCGTTTCTCGCCGTTGGAAACCGTTGGTTGTGGATGACCAATAAGCTGTTACTCGCCATTGGAAATCTGGGTCTTTTTTTTTTACAGATTTTAGATTTTCCACTACAATCCACACACAACACAATCAACCATTGAAACTGCTCCAATCCGAGCATATAACTAAAAATCTGAACCATATATACACCCAATCAAAGTAAAAAATAAAAATCAAACACAAAACACATTAACTAACCAATATTTCCATAACATAGGTCGCCAAAACATCATATCCCATGTCCAAACGTGGTCAAAACAACACAAGCATGTCCAAACATCATTACCAAAACACCACACCATCACCAAAGCACCATAACTTGTCCAAACCATCAATATATACAATAACCATGTAGCAAGCCTCACTAACTCTCAAAACACACACAACAATGTCCAAACGCTAACCTGATCAACTCTCTCCACCGGAAGATGAAGGTGGCGTACCGTACTGGGTGATGAACTCCGCTAGCTTCTGATTAAGCAACTCCATCTACTGGTCACGCCGATCCTCACGCTCACGAAGCTCCACAATTTCTGCTTTTAGCTGCTCGATTACTTCGTTGTCCTGAGCCCTCTGATACGCCTCCTGAGATGATCTAACCTGTATCATTTACGAGTACATGTATAATTAGTCATATCATAATTTTTTATTAACAACATTGTTGTCTTTGTTTTACGTATACTAAATGATCTTATTTAACGAGTACATCGAAATTGAAAGAAGCAAAACTATGAACATTTCGAAAATAAATAAATTATACAATTAAATTACATGATTATCCTCAAGGTATACTCTTAACCTCACCAATATTTTTTGTATTAGTGATGTAAAATGAGTTGATAGATAATTGTTCTGCATGTGTGATGTAAAATAATTTGAGTATTACCTCTAGATTTCCATAACCGTATCGTCTGTTCCGGCTGGGCTTATCCATGACAACATCAAATATCATGTCCTCCTCATCCTTAGTCAACACAGTCTTACCAGTAGATTCCAGTAACTACGCCTTATGTGCTTGAAATTTCTCCTGTTAAACATAAAACAAATGAAATTAGATAACATTATCTTAATTAAATTATACCTATAAATTAATTATTTTGTACTTACATATCGCTCACGCGCCTTATCATCATGGTCCCAACTATGCGAAACTGAGCCTGTGTCGTCAGTCTGACTCAGTGCATGAGTATGCTCGAAAACATCCCAGTACGACACAGGAGCCATACGCGCTCTCTCCGGAAATAAGCATGCATATACGTATATGTGTGTGTTTGTAAATTAAAACTTAAAGTTAAATCAACTATTAAATTTAAACGATGCAATTATTAAATATACCAGATCCTCTCGATGGTGCTGAAACGACTTCGACCCACCTCGATGCGTAACTGGATTCTTGCTCCTGTTAGCTGCATTTCTCTCAGACAATGCCTATACATTTAATTTGTTTTTAAAAATGTATTATTCCAAATCACATATTAAATGAATAGAATAACTTAAATTAAATATGCAGTAAATTTACCAGAAAATCCTCATTATTGTTCCAATAAGCAAGCAACTCATCCCACACTGATTCGCCTATCCAATTCGGTTTTTTCCCACCTGATTTCAAACTATTCATTGTCTCTTTGTAATTTTTTGCCACTTTAGAATTCCAGTGGCGCTTGACGAGATCCAAATCTGTCTCCTGCAGATCCACTGAACCCTGCATTTTAATAAAAAAATAGCATACATATATGACGTTATCAAATAAGAGCATGAGTACTTAACATAATAAATGTTATATCACACGTACCAGAAAATCCTGCCATATAGTCTCCTTCACAATGTCGGGTACCGACATCCATGTGGGCCAACATGCAGTCGTGCGAGCCTGATATGCACGTCTAGGTATGAGATAACATGAATAGGAAATGTTATGATTCTATATGTTACTTGTTAATAGACATGTCTACTTAACATATGAGTTACTTGTACATAGATAACATAAGAAATACCTACAAAATATGAATTTGATTCGTACTAGGTAGGAAAAAACATAAAATTACCTTTTTAAAATGAGGATTATTGGTTAGTCGTCCTCATCACTTTCAGATTCTGACTACATTTCCTCCTCCATATTTGTTTCATTTGTAGTCTCAAATACGTCAATTAATGTGTTTGATTCATCGTTTAGAGGTCCAAAATCTGTTTGATCATCGGTTATTACTACTTCTGGATTTTCGTCGACATCTACTTGATAAGCTTTGTCGTCGATAATATTACATCCGTCAAAAGTAAACCTTGCCTTTGTTTTGAAAACAGCCCACCAATCTATTTTGTTTCTTCTCATAGATGGATAAGGAGCATAATAAACTTGAAGAGCTTGTTTGGCAAGTACAAAAGGATCGTACTTATAATAACGGGAAGTATGTCTCACTTCAATAAGATTATATTTTGGGTGCACGTTTATTCCAGAACCCGAAACATTGCTGAACCAGTTGCACTTAAACAAAAATACTTCTTCCGCGGGTCGTGTGAAATATGTCAATTGCAGAATCTTGTTTAGCACGCCATAAAAATCATGTATATGGTCGTTTGGATCATCACTACCTTTCACAAATACACCGCTATTGTCAGTTAATTTCTCAGCACCATATTCTTTAGTGTTAAATTTATATCTATTAACAGAGAAAATGGATATGTCCTGACATTTCTTTTTGGTCCTATTGCCAAATGTTTCAAACCTTCGTCCACAACACAATTTGTTGGATCAAAAACATAATTAGTAAACCAACTAGCGAATTCTTTGCTAATATCGCCGTTTGGATATTGTGATTCATAAATGCTGCAATTATAGGACAAATGTTACATTTATGAATAAATATTTAGTACATGTATTAATAGATGTATAAGTTCATTACCTAACGAACGGTGCAACTTCAGTGCAATTGAGAAGAATATATGTGTGTGCTGCATTATAATCTGTATCATTCAGCCTTTCTTCCACACATTTACCAGAAGGTCGTCCATGTTTTTTAAAAATTGATAAAGTCGCTGGACAATCATCTTGATCAATGCCTTCGTCATTACGCGCAGTACTTGCAAATGATATGTTCACATGATCACTAAAATAATGAGAGAAAAAAAAATGAAGCTTCCTCTTCGATGTATGATTTGCAAATAGAACCTTCAACTCGAGCTTTCTGCCTCACTTTTTTCTTTAGATGATTTAAATACCTATTTATAATTAATGCAAATTATTTTTATTACACGTTTCATTAACCAAAATTTAAATTAACTAAAAATTAATATACCTTTCAAATGGATACATCCATCCATATTGCACAGGCCCTCGAAGGCGTGCTTCTAACGGAAGATGAATAGGTAAATGCTCCATAACATTGAAAAATCCAGTAGGAAATAATCACGCATACAAAAGTTTTTTTTTTGCGAAATATCATATGTTTCTACCCCTTCATACCACAATTTTTTTAATTCTTCAATCAACGGTTGTAAATACACATCGATTCCTTGCGTCGGATCATCAGGACCAGGGACGACAATTGTGAGAAACATATAAGGCGTTTTCATACACATCCACGGAGGTAAATTATAAGGTGTTACAATTATAGGCCAGGATGAATATTTAAAACTAAATTGAGAAAAAGGTGAAAACCCATTCGTACATAAACCAAGTCTAACATTACGACTCTCAGATGCATAATTGGGATATTTTCGATCAAAATGCTTCCGTGCTTCTCCATCGGACGGGTGTGTTAACGTCCCTTCTTCACGTGTTCTCACACTGTGCCATCTCATATGTTGCGCGGTTACAGAAGATGCATATAACCTTTGAAGTCTAGGAATAATAGGTAAATAATGCATATGTTTATACGGGACTTCCTTTCCCTTTTTCTTTCTAGGTTTGTATCTTTCCTGATTACATATTCTACAATTCTTAAGGTTGATATCTTACTTCCAAAATAGCATACAACCCTTTACACATGTATCTATTTTTTGATACGGTAAACCAAAGGCCGACATCATTTTTTTAACTTCATAATGATTTTCACACATCAAATTATTAGGAGGCATATGCCGCTTTGTAGCTTGTACAACTGCTGTAAATGCAGCTTCTATGAGGTTGTATTTCGATTTCATCGCAATGTATTCAGCAGTTACTGATAATTGAGTTCCGCTTTCACAACCGTCCCAAATGGGTTTTTTCGCTGCATCTAATAAATCATATATCGTTTTGGTTTGAATATTTAGTTCTTCTTCAACATTACCATCGTTATCATTAAATTGTTGATCCGGAAACATTGAACGTGCAACATCTTCAACCATTTATTCTACGAGATTCGTCGTAGCAATTTCATTATTCACTACCTCCTCAACTTGTGTAGAAGTAGATGCTAATGGTTCTCCATGACGATACCAAACTGAATATTTCAGCATAAAACCATACTGACGCAAATGAACTCTAACCATTTGTGGTATCAAATGCTTCAATAACTTGCATCTACTACATAGACAACGGATTCGATGTCGTTTCCGTTATTACTTAACGCGAAATCAATAAACACGCTGGCACCGTTAATAAATTGTTTCTTTATTGTGCCATCAGTTTCTCTTTGTTGGTACATCCAGCTTCGATCATTAAAATAATCGCTATCTATTTTTCCTAAGTACATATAAAATTAGAAAAAATGTTAAAATTTACAATTTTTATTACTTTTGTAACAATTTTTGTGTCCGTCACTAAATTCTCAAAATTCCCTTATTATTGATATATGCATGTTATGTTGAAATATATTCACAATTTTATTACCGAATGCATGTTATGTTAATTGATCATTTACTGGTGTGTCATCCTACCTCCCATTACAAATACAATAACGTAATTAAATCACGTAAATCTTTTCAATTTAAATGATTCAACAAAATTTCGGCAACACTTCCCTTTAGTTCCCTGAAAAGTACACAATTACGTGCACACAGGGAACATAAAGGAAGTACTTTCGAAATTTTGAGAATCGTTTAAAATGAAATATTTTACGAGATTTAATTTCGTAACTTGTCCAATATAAAGGACAAATCCAACAAATATTGTATATGATGAATATAAAAGTCCGTTTTGTTAATAAAACGAACATTCACATAACGATTATATACAATACTTATCAGACGGGGCCAAAGAAACTCTCTAAGGCTTTATGAATGTAACATATTACGATTTGGTTTTTTTCGTGATTGAAGTGTATTTTTTCAACTTTGATTTCGAAATTTCAACCTAAAAAAATTTCAAAATCATAGTTGCAGGTTTACGATCAGTTGCAGAACTTAAAAAAGGCCAAAGCTCAAGCCGTGCGCGTTTCTATGCCTTAGCACCTTAATTAACTACTTTGAATTGTACGTATATGAATTTTATCATATATACGTATATTTTCAACATAGAATCGAACTATACATCACTATACATGTATATTTTCAATGTTGAATTGTGCGCGTTTCCACCACATGTTTTCAACAATTAAATATATTTTTCAATGCATACATCACTATACATGTACACATATATACATATTCAACTTGAACTAGTTAAACCCTAGATTAACAACATAATCAAATAAATCTATAAATACAAACATACTAACAACAACCAATTACACTAAGTAAAACCCTAAATTAATTAACAACTAAGTAATTTATAAATAAAAACCCTAAATTAGCAACTTAAATGATTAAACCCTACATTAGCGACTAATTAATAGCATCATACATACAAACATAAACAAACATACACTAATTAACAAAATTAGGGTTAATACACACAAACATACCTTCAAATTGGAGAGAATCCGAGATTAGAGAGGAGAAGAGAGTGCCTTGACCGACTTGGAGACGTCCTTGGTGGATGGAGGCGTGGAATAGGGTGATTTCAGAATTAAAGGGGTAGGATTTGGGGTTTTTGGGTTGAAATTCATGGTGAAAGCAAAATGGGGAAGAAGGAGAAGCTTCGGCTGTTTAGCTGCAGGCCCGTGTAACGGCTACCAACGGCCTCCATCGGTTTTATAACCGACGGCCGCCAACGGCCAATATTTTTCTTCCGTAATAAAATACACATTTTTGGCTTCCGTTGGAAGCCGTTGGTCAATGGTCGTTGGAGGCCGTTGGAACCCACCGTTGCTATAGTGTTCAATCCCTGTAGTGAATTAGTGTTTTCTAACCATCAAATATCTACAAAAGTTGGCTAGTATCATATATTTATTATTGAAGTCTATGTTTATTGCTTTTTTTAATTAATTCTAGTAGCAAATTTTAGGTATCAGTTTTTATATTTTGTGCGTAACATTTTTTGAAAAAAAATACATAGTTTTGTTTTGATTGTTAATTTCAATGGGGGTCTTACTTTTAGATACCCTAGTTTTCTTTTAATATCGACTTTTGTAATATTATAGTGATGAATTCTTTTCATGTTTTGTTTATTTGAATTTTTTCAATGTTTTCACGAAGAAATATAATAATCATTGCACACTTCTTTGCACCATCTTGTCCATTATCGAATATATCATGAGTGATATTATTGGATCATCATATTCTACCAAAAAAACAAAAGATTACATTGGCATGGAAAATGATAGTGAAAAAAGGGAAATTGTAGAATTAGAAGAAAGTGCCAATGAGTGAGTCAAGTATGAGGTTGATAGGATGGGATCAGTGGAAGAAGAAGATTTTTTTGAAAATTGGTTAATAGGTCAAGGTAGGCCTCAAACTAAAGACATCTTATGAGGCAAAAGCACGCCTTTCCACTGGGCCACACTATATTGGTAGTGGAAGAAGAAGATGAAAGTGTAACAGAGATCGAGAGATGTAGAAGTATGGCAACGGTTGTGGAGAAGAGATCGATTTGAGAAAGAGGAAATGTAAAGACCCAAAATTTAAGAGTAATTAATTAAGAAAATTTAATATTAAAAGCTGACGTTATGAAAATGTATGTTTACAAGGTAATAAATAAAATTAGTGGAAATGTTCATAGTGACTTAAAAAAGAATAAATCGAGGAATTGAAGACCAACGTCATAACCATAACATTAAAGGCAAACAGAAGAATTGGTTCATAAAATTTATAATGCATCTTTGAATTTAAAAAAGTAACATGCACAATAAAACAACAATTAAGTCAGGTATTAATGGAATTTATTGGAATCTAAATAATATTAACGAAGAGGAATGAGTTATGGGTTCAATAAATAAAGGTTAACTATAAACGAAAAAGGATAAAACGAGAGCTTTACAAATATCCAAATTTGACTACGAAAACTTTTTCGTTGTGTCCGCAGAAATTTTCTGGTTAATCTTCATATATAACTTGTCAGAATTAGAGCTGATCTGTAGAAGGTATGAGAGAAACAAGTTAAACAAATAGATCAGAAAAAAGAATGCACATATAGGTCGACTCCTAGGTAAACCCACCAAGGATCCGGTCAACCCGCAATACATCCTAGGCGCAAATGCTTATATGCATGTATCATATTCGAGAATTTTATCATTTCAGTCAATGTAGTCTATTCTCATGTGTTGATTTGAGCATCCGATAGTCCTAAATATATCAGTGACGTGGTTAGTTTGGATTAAATCTAGAAATCTGTCTGAGATCTTTCTTAAGCTACACTATAAATAGACCCATAGAACTAGTTGTCCCCTCACAACACAATTTTTCCCGCTCTTTGGTTTCTCTATTTTGAGGCGGACCTAACCCAAATTATTCTACGGAAAAATGTTTATAAAATAAAATATTTATATAATCCACTTAGAACGGGATCTGCAACAGCCACGGAGAATGAGCTTAAGACCATGGGTGAGGACAATAATTATTTAGATTATAAGTGGTTTAAAAGTTTAGGGTTTTTAATAGTTTTGTTTATAGTTTTAGTTACAGTTTTTCTACTAGTTCTCTTCTTTAAGTAGTATACTGTTTATCTTACAGTAATTTTCATTTATTTATGTATTGTAGCTAGTTTCTTGTTTTTATTATAGTTTCTTTTATTCTTCTAGTACTTTTCTATTTCTTTCTATAGGTTTTTTTAGTTTTTTCCTTAGTAATTATTTGTATTAGTTATTTCAGCCTTTCTTCGATTATTTACATTTTTGAAGCTGTAAATGTTAGTTTGTAGAAATAGTTTTTAATCCTTTTTTTGTGCATGGAAATAAAATAATTGCTTAAAACTTTGCAAAATGGATTAATTAAAACAGAATTAAGTTTACAGTAAACACATATATAAATTTAAGATTTACAAAAAATAGAAATTAGATTAAATTATGCAGATTTACAAAAACTTACGATGAATTATGACTAGTATTATAATTCATAAGGCATAGAAAGTTAAGCATGTCGTTCTTCAAAAGACTGGAAATGGCGACTACTTCTTCCTTTTATTCGCATTTTTTCCTTCTCTTCACGTCATTCTTCATCTCTCGTTCTTTTCCACCAACAGTTTTAGCTATCGATGTGCATTGCTGATGATCCTCAAGCCCTGGACCTTGCGCGGTCTCTTAGATCCCATTAGGTTTATGCTCGGTTGATCTATTTACGAACAATGCCTCATTCGAGACTGTCTCTAGCTGGCGATGCAGTATTTTGGTCTCTGGTAACACTGAACCGTGGGTATTCTGTGTTTGCTGTGAGCCAATTGCCTTATTGTTTGCGTCGATCTCAAATTAGGATTTGAAGTTTTCATTTCTTTTGGATTTGTTATCTACTTGGTTTGAGTGGGATATTGGTGTTTTCTGTTGTGCTTCCCTTAGTTGGTGATCATCCGCTCTATCTCACCCCCACCTATGCCATGGCATTTGGCTTTGGATGATGGAAGTTCGACTGAAGTTATACCCGTTGCCATGTGATATTTCTTGAGTGGCAGTTCCTTACAGAAGACTGGTTCTGTTTGGCAGCTTTCTTTTATCCTGGTATGGATCTTTGTCCAATTGATGACATTTCACTTCTTTTACTTCCTGTTTGGTTTTGCTAGCTCTGTATTCTAATGATGCACAAAGCCTATGTATTTCGGTTCACTTTGCTGAAGTATGTTATAGTCTGTTAAGGAATTGTGATAATTTTAATTTGCACTTGTTAGGTTCTATTGTATATGTTGTGACTTGTACTCCCGACATAGAGTGTGTGATTCGTAGTCTTGACGATAGGTCAAGCTTCTATTATCTATGTTGTAGTGGATGGACGACTTTAAAAACCGTATATGTGAACGAATCACTTTAACTTTGTATGTTTTTTAGGCAATCTTCCTAACAAATATAATATTTGTACTTATTATTTATTATAATAAAAGTGTTATGGAACACTGTAAAAACTGGCCGACTTTGCCAAAAAAATAAAAATAAAAGAAAGCATGTAATTATGATAATTAAGAACAGAAAATTCATAATAAAAAAAGAAAAGAACAAAACCTATCATGGTACCAGCAATATCATTACTCAATCAGGAATTGGGTCTATAGGTTGGACTCAGATATAGGATTGGACTGAGAATAAAATATAACATAGATTAGTAGCCAGAACTCATTCTGACCGCCTCCCATCTCAGACAAAATCTGATGGTCTCAGTAAGATCGAGCACATTTAGGTGGAATAGCGATTGTAAGAGGTCAAAAAAATAAAATTGGGTTGGGGAGAAAAACCATAATTTGTTTGTTAGATCCCATCCGACCACCTTCCCCTTATTACAGGATCTAATGGTTTTAGGAAAACCGGGCACACTTAGGTGGAACAATGGTTTAAGAAGTCAACAGAGTTAAATTAATATGACATTTGGTGTTATCTGAGCATACAGATTTATTCAACGATTATTATGACATGTGCTAGTTACGTGCCTTTTTGCTAGTAGGAATGAGCTACTAGCGGCACATTACCATAGGTTAGTAGGCCACAGGATGGAAAAAGAAGAGAGTAAGAGCCGATCAAAGGCTAAAACTTGGAAAACTAATTGCATCCAAAAGAATTCAGAATAGTAAAGAGCAAACAATCAAAAAAGAAAATCAGATATAATCCTTATTATTAGAAACCATCTTATTTCTACATGTACACAGAACTATTATAATGTCTATCCTTTAACCTTACTTGTCATGATAGTAAAAGTTTTATTTACTGGGCTTTATGTATGATCAACTCCTTTTTCTCCTCTTTCCCCTTTTTCAGGCTATCATGATTGATATTGATTATTCTGTATTCTTAAGAAGCGTGCTTGTTGAAGTTCATTTTTGATAATAGACGTATTCCTTTTGCTATTTTTGTAGCGACCCGCATTTTACGTATCGGAGGATCGTAAAATATTTATATTTTTTCCCCGAGGGTTGGACCATTATCATATTTTGATATGTTGTTCATGTCTTCATGGGGGTGTGAGACATGTCCATGATTTCTTCCAATTTCATATGTGACTATTTTCCCCTGTTATTTCTGTTAAGGCATAACTTTTGAATGGGATCGAATTAGGTGCTGGAAATTATTCATTGGAAAGAAAATGATGTTGCCAATTCCGTAGAGTGGTCGCATTAAAGATTTGGTTCAACAGTTTGGGAAAAATCGCTGTTTTATTGTTACACAATTTCTGGACTGGCGAACTTGTCATTAGTGGGCTGATTTGGTATGGCCCATTAGTGGGCTAGTTAGATAGCTATAAATAGGGGGTAGAGACAAGGAGCATTGTTTGGTTTCATTATTTCTCTATTTGGTTGGGGTTTGCGATTCTCCTTACTCCAATCAAATACCTCTCCATTCCATTTCTTAGATCCAGATTAGAAGATTGAAGATCAACATCGAGAAAAGGTAGATCACATCAAATTGATTGATTCGAAGACCATTCTTCATCATTCTTCGCTGTTCGGATTTGTAGATCACCGTTTTAAAGCTATTTTGTGGATTTAGTGAGTGATAAGCATCTCTCGCATGGATTCAATCAAGTATATGGGTTGTTTGATCTTGTTTTCATCATTTCAAGTTAATTTCACCTAGATCTAATCGATGTAAGTATATATGAATTCGAATCACCATGGGATCTAATCTAGCAACTTATAATGATAAATCCATGAGTTAATTCTATGTTTATACAAGTTAGATCCATTTGTTTGGTTCGTTTAATTGTTTAATCATGATTGGTGAATTTTATGTGATTATATGATGACAATTGGTGTATTAATGTTTGTTTGATCATTGTTCGATTGTGATATTGAATATTGGTTTTGAAGGTTACGATTTGGATCAAGTTTGTTCAGTTCAAATGTCAAAAATATGGTTTAGTCGAGAACGTGGTGAAATAGTGGATCAACCAGGGAAGCACACGATGGAAAACGTGACTTGGCAAGGTTTTCGGATGGATTGGTTGAGTTGATGATGGATCGGGTTGATCTGCTGATGTATCAGAGAAAATGATGGAAAAACACGGCAAAAAGAGTGATCGGCTTGAGGTGCACACGACGGATCAACTCAGTTTTGATGGATCGCGCAACAGTGGATCAACAACGTTTCTGAAACGCTGTGGAAAAGCATGGATCAGGCAACAATCTGGAGCATAGATCGGGCAAGGATCTGGCACGAATTGGACATGGGCAGAATTTTCATTATCAACAGCATTTTTGAAACGTTGTAAATAATGGTGGATCGGGCAAAGTATTTTGGTAGATCATGCAATGTTTTTTAGTGGATCGGGCGTGCGCAACTCGTGGGATTAGATGGATCGGGCAACTCTGGACAACAGCGTTTTTGAAACACTGTAAATAATGATGGATTGGCAAGCAAAACTGGTGGATCAAGCAAGGATCTGGAGCGCAGATCCATGGATCGGGCAAGGTTTTGAATGATAGATCGGGAGGAAACGACAACATTTTATAAACGCTATGAATGGGGAACCATAGCATTTTTGAAATGCTGTAGAAGGAAAAATGAACGTTGTAGTATGTTATTCACAGCAAAGGCTGAAACGCTGTAAATAGAAATCGACCAAACGATGTATGTTTTTGGTTCGATGATGGTCGTGACTTCAATTTGAATTCAATGAGGAATGTTCGAAATGTTCTAAAGTGTTCGTTGATCGTCGCAATGCAGCGAATGTGAAGATGACTCAAAGTTGTGAGCTCATGGATAATGGTTGCTCGAGTCGCTTGAGCTATGGAAAGTCGTCGGTGATGACTAATGGTGTAACGACCTGTATTCTACGTATCGGAGGATCGTAGAGTATTTATTTTATTATCATACGAAGTCATATGGACGTGTAACTTTAGGAAACAACTATTGGGGTCATTTCCCACATTCACGATTTTTGCCATATTTTAAGATGACCATTTACCCCCTAACGAATCTTGTTTCGCCTATAACTTTTGATTGGTAAGGAGTTTTGACCTGAAACCACTTCCATTATATTTGAATAATGGTTTTCCAATCCGTAGAGTGGTCACATTAATCAAACGGACTTATCGTTTGGGAGACATGGCTGAAATAAGATTTAAAAGATGGAAAACAACCTAATTGGGCTTAATTAAGTGATTAGCAGTTAGGCCCATAACCAAATTCGGGATTTGGGTTGTGGGAGGGCTGAAAGGAGTTAGAGAATCATCTCCTTTCAGTTTTCTAGCCGCCACAAACCTTTCTCGAACCCTAATCATGGCTTCCATCTTCTAAATCTCTCTCTAATCACACCTTAATCAAAAATTAATCAAATCTATATCAAATCAAGCCGGATTAACACCAAATTCGAGGTAGAACTGCTACACCACATTGGAATCCAAAGAAAATCAGTAAAAGTTTCAGATCTATCATTTATTATTGGCTAAGGTGAGTGATTGGCATGTTTATTCGCTAATTATGGCTAATTAGGGGTGATTAGTGATAATTAGCAAAATTGTACACCTAAAAATTCTGGAAAAATATGTAAAAATTACTAAATCATATTTTATGTCGCTGGTATGAATTTGGGTTAATTTGGATTAAGTTTTCTAATACTATAGTTAGACAAGGTTAATGGAAAATTATGGATTTGGGTAAGTTTGATCTAAATCAACATGTGAAATTATGTTTTGATGTTTTTTGGTTGATTCTACATGTTACTACTGCTGTTTGGTATGCTTTATTATTGCATAGGGAAGTTAGAATGGTTGAAAACGCTATCGTTTGGCGAAAATAGCTCGTTGGAAAACTTGTAGAGTTTCGGTTCGGATAGGAGCAGGAGACCCGAACCGAATTGGATAAGAGGAGACCCGAACCGAGCCGGATAAGAGGAAGAGACACGAACCGAACACCAATTCGACCAAAACCCGAGATGCAAAGGAATTCCAAGTGGGAAGCTATTGCTCAGGATCCAGATGGGAACCAACGAGTTAACTTCAAGATTGGGCTTTACTGCGGGACGTGTGCAAATGGGTTATCGATATCTATAATTTTGGTTCACCATTGAGAAAGGGGACATGTAGACGAACCAGAACCAGGGCGGTGTGGACTGGTTGGCCCGTACCCAGAGCCAGGAAGTGTGAACTGGGTATGGTTATTGACTATAGAACAGGGCGGTGTGCTCATAGCGATAGTTGTATGGTGTAACAACCTGAATTCCGACGGACCGATTTTTTTTTCAAAATCCCAATCCATCAAAACCCTAGTTGGTTTGCTCTGGTATCCTGCAGAAAAGAAAGAGACATAAAACATGTCAGAGTTCGGAAAACATCTCACAGCGGAAGGAATAAAATAGAATGTAGTTGAAACATAGCTTTACCTTAATAATAATACTGCTAAACCAGTATCCAAAGCTATACAGTCTCTGTCATGAACCTAACCTGCGAATATTATTAGGAGGGGGTCGGAACATAAGTTCTGTGTGAATGAATTTAAACTACACTTTTTGGATAATCCTACATATACCGTTCAATTATATTTTCTTATTTATTAGGTTATTTGTGTTATTAGCACTCAAGGCTTACACACACATCGCACCCATCTACTCTCTAGTAGATTAACGTAATATAGTGTATATGTAGCTACCCCCAATTAAGGTATGCTCTACTCGCATGGTCTCCACCGTATGTACGCAGTCCCTTATCCAATGTCGCATGTTGTATGTATATCAACGCTACGTTTGCATAAAACTATCATCACTGTGTTACGTAAGCGTTTGGACTGCCATTTTAGATCCTACTGGATTTTGTCATCAAATAATGCCCTCTAGTCCATGGTACTCCACCCAGAGCGACATGAGTGTACCTAGACTTTCCCTACGTACGTATCGTCAATCGTACTCGATGTCTGTTTGCACATGTTCTCTATATGTGTGCCTGAGTACCGTGGCAGAGCTAATCAAGAAACACGGAACTCGGTCGGGAGCTTTCAGATATCTGTCGATGCAGATGCTAAAGTCTGCTTTTATAGTGGCTATGGTCCCACTAGACCCCTCCCTCAACTAATGAAAGACACCCAAGAATATCAAGAATGAGAATTGTAACCCCGACCCCCTATGCCCTTCAATCCTATTGGCCAACCTCACTCATAACTAGGTAGCAAAGTATATGGTCTTTTGGAGTTCTTCGCCTTTCCGCTTCACGTACTGACTAAAGATGGTAGGTAGACGATGAGTTGCTATCACAGGGCACTAACTAGTCTCGCCGAATCACGTTGGTCCATCTTAGTCTTTTGATTGCCTCTTGTTTTGCAATCAAGGCATACTCATTAGTTCTTCCCACGCAGACCTAACCTCTATGAGCACAGGCGTATCATCTGCCATTCACAAAGGGATACCAAGAGTACCCTCACGTCCCCAGAAGCCGCCTGCTTCGTAACCCAGTCCCGTGGAGCCATCTGCATGATCAGATGGACGTTCGCTCCCCCTTGCGCCCTACGACATCGTGATGATATACTGTGATGATATACTGTGTTTGGTTATTCATCCCCTATCGTATGGACTGGTCCAAGCGCCTGACCCTTTCATGTTATTAGCCCTTAAGTCTAATCTTCTAATTATGCGCTTGCTCTATCTCATTAGGTTTTCTTTTTAACTTGGTTATCCAATCCATATTAGTTTTTAACTTAAATTACCAAGTTTCTTTTTCATAAGTCTTTCTCTATTTCTAATGTAGCCGCGATCTTTTAATTGTGTACTTAGTTCTCTTAACTAAGGTTTACTAACAAGCTCAAACACGACTTTCTGTAACTGTTTACTTAGTCCTCTTAACTAAGGTTTACCAACATGACTTTCCATGATTGTTTACTTAGTTCTCTTAACTAAGGTTTACTAACAGATTCTCTTTATCGTTTACTTATTAACTTAGTCATCTTAACTATGGTTTGCTAATAAGTTTTCCCCCTACCATATAACTTATGTTTTCCCTATTCGTGGCTTTATTCCCGTTCCCATAGATTACTTAATCTTCAATTAAGTACAGGTTGCATTCTTTCATAAGTTATTTCATCTTTGGATCGATCATTATAACCTACGTTATAATTCTTACTTGTCTTGTAACAAACTTACGTAGTATCTTCTCATTCAGTTATACTCATATTTGTTGATGTTGCCATAATCCATCATTATTTACTTAGTTTTCTTAACTAAGGTTTGCTACCATTCCCCATTATTACATTGGTTAAGTTTGTCTATAAGACTCCGTTTACTTAACCTTAGCACACTTAACATGTTTGTTTCATAGCATTAATCTTTTTACTAATGCACTCAACCTCTCACATTGAATACCAGGAAGTTAACCTGAACCACACAAATAAACAAACCACACAAATACACAGCACTGTCTAAAAGGAACTACCAGAAAGACGACCAAACAGTGAACATTGAATACCTGGAAGTTAACCTGAACCATTACAGACATAGCATAGCCAACCTCGAGACGCGACAGCAGGAAAAACTGGTAGGAGTCGCTGCTCATTGAGAAGCTCCACGCTGATGTCTGTCCTCCGACCTTCGAGAAAACCGCCGGCTGAAGAGCTCGAAACCCTTCAGAATCGAAAGGGTCAAGCAGTTTCCTGAAGTAGTTAAAAATCGTGGGTAGGAAGTTTGGACTAAAGTGAATCATTGGGTTTGAGACTGAGGAGATGAAGTTGAAAAAATAAGGGAAGAAGGACGTCAGATCTATTTCCATGTTAGGAAACTTGGTTAAGTGGAACGAAGATATTATTGTTTGAGCATTTAAGAAATTGAAGATTATGTGTAACGATCTGTATTTTTTACGATTTAATAATTAATTTTATTTAATTATTTAAATAATGGTTTGGTAGTATAAAATGGTTGTTTAATTAAATAATGTTGAATATTGATTAATATAAATAATAGAATAATATATTTTATTCTAAAATATTCGGAAATAGTGGAATTCACAATATTGTAGGAATTGGATTATTTATAAGATTTAATTCGGTTTAGAATTGAATTATATTAACGAATTTATAAATTAAACGAAGTTCGAAAGTATAAATTTTATTATAATTATAATCGAGCTCGAATTGGCGCGGCAGTTCGTAATTTGGTGATTCGAACTTAAAATGAATATACAGAATCTGTTTTAAGTCGGATTTCTGTGAAATAAGAAATGTTCGGAGCGGGTGAACTATAGTTTTCTAATGGAAGAGAAAAATCGAGATTTTGTCGTGTAGATTGTGAGATATGTCCGAATCAAATTTTGAAATAGTCGTTATGGAATCATTTATAAACCATAACGATATATTTTATTTTTATTAAATATTGGCTTCGAATTTAGACAGGATCTTTGAGGCGTAGGTATAATTTAATTTTTATAATTTTTCGGTAAATTTTATTTTGGAAAATAAGCACTTTTTATTTTGAAGTGTTTTACACCCTATATCGACATTTTGGGACTTCACAGAATAAGCCAAATTGTCTATGTTACTGTATTTTTGGGGTCGTGGCACATTGCTCGTCATAAAGATATTTTTATTTTTTGTCGTTAATAGTCCATAAGCGAACAAAATGTTAAGAAATCGAGTACCCTTAATAAATATAATATATGCATGATACGTTCCTGGTTAAGTATTATTTTTGTTAAACCTATGCTACAACGTACAGTGACTGGTTTCCCCTTTCAACATCGAACAGATGATTGAAGCGAAAATTCAGTGCCTAAGAACTAAATGCAACTCACTTCCTATTAATTACTGTACTTTCGAAGGGCGACTAAACATTGATGTATAGACAAATACTATATTAATATACTGTAACTTATGTACGGTGTACTCATTCCATTCCTTAGCAACCAAGAAATCTTTAGGCTATATTCATACGCGTAGCCTTGTTCTTTTTTATCTTTTGCAAACCAAGCTTCCTGTGCTTTCTCCAAAAATTCAAACAACCTTATTCTTAAATGAAAAATCAAAATCAAACAAATATAGAGATACCCACTAGAAATGCGGAAACTGATATATTCAGTCCTCGTCACCTTCACGTCGCGCAGTACAGGTTAGCGAGATGAGGAGTTGGCGACAAGGGCGGAAATGAGTAGGGTTACTATTTGGTGGGTGGCGAGCTACTGTCGCGTTTTATAAGGGGGATGTGGGGTTCTCTTACGATTCATAGTCTGGAACCGGAATTCCTGAAGCAGTAAGGCAGTACCTGAGAACGAAACGCCATGATGATGGGAGGAAATGGAGGTCGTTGTGTTTGTTTCAGTGATGAGGTGGACGAAAACGAGATTATAGGTGATATTCTGGAGTGATGTTGCTATGTAAAACTGGGAAGTTGCGGGTTCAGCACTATGGTGATGGTCGGAACTGGAAGACTACGGCTATGGGAGGAAGGAGAATCGGATGAGATGAATGGTGGAAAAGTCAGTTTGAAAATTCATGAAGTGTATAGGAAGGTTGAGCAATTTGAAATGATCGAAAATGGTATTTGTGAGTGTTTGTTGTTCGTGAAAGAAGATAATGAGCAAGCCGATTAAGGATGGTGTAGATTTAAAAGCAATTAGTACTTAATTAATTTATAATTCAATGTTAATGATCGGGTTTAATTGTATTCAAAACTTGTAAACTGAATATCTTTCTCATGCATAATCAGAATTCGGCGAAACATGATCCGTTGGGATCGTACGGATGAGGGCTACACACTGGAACTGACTGAGAGTGAATTGGAGCTCATTACAATTTATAGTAAAATAAATTGTTTGATCTGAATCAACGATCGCTTTTCGTTGTTTAACGATAACCGACCAATGTGAGTAAATCTCACTAACTCTGTCTAACTTATATTTTTATAAATATTATTTAGTAATGATAAATGATGTTTGATTACTATGTGATGATTGTTTGGTTGAATTGTTGATTGTTGGTTGAAATTACAAATAACGATATATATACATATCGTTAAACAAACATTGATACTGTTCATCAGAATAGTACATATTGAACTGAAATTGATGTGAATTATATTGTGTAACATATGTAGACGTAGGGAAACCGTTCGGAGGGATCCAACTCGATTCCTCAACATTTATTTAACCGTTTTTCATATATTGTGATATATGATGTGACACATACCCCGTTGTTGATTATGTGTGTTTGAATAATACTATTCATTGTTATATAGTATGATAAACACCATAAGGAATATTGGAATATGAAAAGTGAAATTTTAAAGCATATATTGAAAATAAAATATTTATATAAAATAAATAGAGATTTATAAAAGGAAATATTTCGAAAATAAATAGAATTTTATAAGAGGAATTAGTTAGAAAATAAATAGATTTATAAAAGAAAATATTGGGAAAATGAATAAAATTTTATAAAAAGAGAATTTTACATTAGGAAGGTTTAGACCCGTGCTTCGCACATGGGTGTAACATGATATTGATTTAAAGTAAATATTTAATATAAATCCATTTTAACAGATAAATTGAGGAGAATAATTTATAAACGAAGTTTATAAATTAAGGAAATATTTATCATTTGATAAATTGAATATATAAATTTGAATTTATATAGAGAAGTAAAATCGGTTTTAACACCGATAATTGAAATGGAATGTGAGCGTAGTAGTTATAAGGATATTTGCAATAAATTATAAATGTTGAAAATGAAATAAGATTTGTATGAATAATTCTACAAATAAAAATATAAATAGAATTTGGGGTTAAGATATTGTTTTTAAATACGAAATCAAACTGTTTTGATTATATAAAGAAATATTATTCACGTCTATGTGAAAAATTGGATTAGCGTAAATATTTTGCAAATAAAATATTATAAAGGAATTTGGGATTTGAATTAGGAATTTAAATGGAATTACTGAAATTAGAAACTGACTGGAATTTAGTTGAGTTGAATGGCTTTCTGGGTGTTGATCTGATGTTGGTTTCGGCCTTCGGGGTTTATGCTTGGGAAGTTGTTCTCTTACTAGTTACAGTTAGAGATTGATAGAGGTGGGAATATATTGATGCGTGAATCAGAAATGGAAACGTTTACCAAAGTTAATAACGTATATTTTTTAATTTTATAAAATAAGGAATTTATGAATATATGGAAACGATAAATGGGAAATTGGGGAATGAAATGATGATTGATCGGTAAGATTTCCATTTGGGAATACGACCGTTGTTCGTACACATGTTTTCCTTTAATAGTTAAATCACCGACTATCAAAGATTTTGACCATTTCCGTTGTCAATACGGAGAGACCGGGATCGGATTTATTATTTGAAAACCACTCTATATGGGCATTAGCGTTGCGAATCAAATATAATGAAGAAAATTGAAGACGGAGTTTATGCAAGGACTATTCTGGCAAATCCTAGGTAGAAATTTCCTTAGATTAATTTACATAATAGTGCCTTCGGTTTGTCCAGTTCCAAGAAAACCAGTTCGGAAGAATGTCTGACATAATATACTTAATAGATCGCATTAGTTGATCTCTTCAAATGTATTTACGTTTGGTGGCGGAGGTATTCATTTCTCTTAGTTGTATACGCGTGGTATTTTTGAAGAAATCAATTTGTGATTTAACGGGTATGACGATGCGGCATTCAAAATAAATGAAATATGATATGTTAAAGATACGTTATGGCCTCTAGCCTCACAACCAGGAAATGGTATAAAATCGGATAGGTTGCATGACTAAGTGGTTAACTGCCAATTTTGGTGTATTGTCACCTGATCTAGAGAAATTCCATTTATTTCTATAATTTATTTCGATGTTGTCCCTTTCGGGAAATAGTTTCTTATCCCAACCGTTGGTGATAATACATTCGGTACACTCAAGCGAAATGAGTGATCAGTCATGTTTAGCCTGGGTTACAAGATGTTCTTGTTGAACCCGGTGTATTCCCCTCTAGAGATACACTGTCAGAAGGTGGTCCCATACCTTTCCAGTTGGAATCCATTACCCAATAAGCGCCCATGGTTTGTAATTTTATATTATGTATGTGGAACGTGAGATGAAAGCGTTCTGTTAATGATTATTTAGTTGTGGTTGATAGACATTATTATAATATCAAAAGAGTTTTGATATAAAGGTCATTATTTCTTTCAAAAGGATTTTGAAATGTTAAATCAAGTGTTCTGGATTCTCATAAGGGAAAAACTCGTTCCGTGTTACATGGCGTGGTCTTATGAGATATCGTTTATTTTTCTCAATCTGTTTTAAATTGTTTACTCATGCCAGTCCCATGACTGACCCGGAGTTTATTTTGTTTTGTTTTCCCTAAACTCTTGGGTGCCTAAATTTGTATGGGCGGTCAAGTAGTCGGGATTTTACTGATATAATGAGAGCTTGGAGCAGGAGGCTTCAGGATTTTTTTGCAATTGTTTATTTCTGCTGTGTTGTAAGTGTCGTACTCTGATAAATATTATTGTATGCATATACTGGTTTTATTTCAAAGTTATGTTATATTTTATTCGTTTCGCTGTGAGATTCGTGTTACTCTGATTCTGTTGTTGTGATTTTCTTCGTTTTCTATTCTAATTTTCTATCTTATCTATTCTCACTCTCTAGCTTCTTTCTATTAACTATCCGGTATTTTCGATGCTTGGATAGTCGACATCGTGTTTATGTCGAGTACTCAAGGTCGCAAATTCCCTGGGTCGTTATATTGTGCTTGAATTTGGAAACTCAGATAAGTTTATATGGAACTTAAGTGAATATGATTATAGTTTATTAATTAAATGAAATTTAAACATATAAATTTAATTTAATTAAAAGGAGTTCGTCGCGTAACGGTAGTTCGTAATTTTATGATTTGAACTTCAATTGAATGTATATGATCCAATATAAGTCAGAATTCTTTGAAACATGAATCTTTCAGATCTATTGGTTATATTTATCCAATGGAAGAGAAAAGCTAGAATTTCATCTTATTGATTGAGTTATGTCAAAATCAAATTTTCAAAAAAATAACGGTTTGGTTATTTATAAACTTAAATGATTAGTTTAAACTAACGGGAAAATTTTGAGAAACTAATATAGGAATTTCCATTAATAAAATATACCTAGTAGGTATATTGACTTGTAGTGAGTTTAGATTTAAAATTTTGAGTTGCTTGGGGTATCATGAATGATCGATTAAGTAGTAACCTGAGACTGTTGAGTGAATGGTGACGCTTAACATGTTGTTTGTCATCCTAGTGCGATGATGAGGTTTATAACCTAAAAAACCATGATTTGAAATTTGTTAGTTTTTAAAATGTTATATTATATTTATTTGTATTGATTAATTGTTGTTGCATGTAATGTTAGGTTACACTTGTGTTGTTTGCTGATGTGCATCATTATTGCTATTTGCATCATGTTTGGTGGTTGCATTTGATGGATATGTAGTTTATTCATATGTTGGTTATTGTGTTACTTGTTTATTTTGCTTAACAATCTTTTGGGTTATGTAAGTATATACAGGCATATGAAATCAAAAGCTTGCCAGCTTGCTTATAGCTTTTGGTTTCATGGTAAAGATATGTTTACCCGACAAATGGTAGGTATTTTGGATTACATACCATACGTGGGTCTTATATATCATTTCCCTTTGTTTTGGTATGATCATCATTGAGATGAGATGTATAGTGTCTTATTTTGAAGTGTGAAAATTTTCGAAAAGATCTTTGCAAAGGAGGTTCTGCCAAAACTTCCTAAAAATTTCAAGTGTTACAAAAATTTAGTAAATTTTAGTAAGAAATGTTTTAGGAAGTAAAATTAATCTGTTTGTGATAATCTTCTTTACTAGCGATTTCGGAGATGAAATCATTTTACGAGGAAAGAATGTAACAACCCTGATTTTAATAATTTAAATATTTAAAACAATTAATTTGAAAAGTTAACAATTTGAAATTTATTTATAAGAGAATTTAGTTGTCGATTTGTCTTTAAATTGTAAATATTGAGTTTACAAACCAATTAAATCTATTTTGAAGCAGTGTGAAATTCTATATATATATATATATATATATATATATATATATACACGATAATAAGAAATTATTATCAATATATTTGAGTATTTTGAAATCAAATGATTATTAATCGATATGATTTAACATGTAAAAATAGCTATTTTTTAAAATGATCTCGGATTTCAACGAACCAGTTTCATCAGATCTAGAATGTTAATTCATTGTAAGATTTCAAATTTCATATCGATCGGACTTGTTGTGTTATCGTACGCAACATAAACGTATATCACTTAATGATTTGAATTATAATAGCTCATTTTCAAACAGTCTTGGATTCAGACATAACTAGTTTCATAAAGTCTGGATTTTTAAACTATTTTAGGATTTCTGGTTCTGTGACAAATGTGTGTAAGTAAAATAATATTATATTTGTTTGCCTATATAATGTACTCCCTCCCCTTCTAAAAATTAGACAACTCACATTTACCGCTCTCCCTTTTCTTCCTTTTTTACCACGTCATTGGTTTCAAATAAAAACCAAGTGCAAATATGGGTTTTAAAATTCAAAAGAAATTAATAGAAAAATCCTAAAATTTGGAAGCTTGTGTCTTTGAGTTATTAATATCAAGATCTTTGATTTCTAGTGCTTGTTTATATGTGCGACGAGAGGCACAACAAGTTGCGTGAGGCTTAGTAAATTAGGATTTTAGGTTTCGTGGGATTCAAGGCGAATTAGTCAAGATGGAGATAAGATTTAAGTTTGTATTGAATTTTTTCACCTTGCCTTGTATTTTTGTGAATTTGTTTGAAGCTATAGAAGAGGAGATGGAGTTGACACGTATTCTTGTAATTCTTGTATTAATTTATTTCCTCTGTGTGTGTTGTATATGTCAGTCATTGTACAAACAAATTGTCATGGTCATATAGGATGATTTTAGTTGTGTACTCTGATTATTTATTCAAGTATATACATTGTTTTTCTCTTGCGTAAAGAGTATGGTATATTATATTTTATTCATTAAGCTGTGAGATTCCAATCTTTTCTAATTCTATTGTGTTGTGTTCTTCTTCTATTCTACCCTTTCTTTCATTCTTCTTTCTCACCATCTATCTTCTTTCTTCTAAATTTTTGGGTTTTCGGTACTTGAGTTTGGACGCATGAGTTACAGAGTGGATGGTTGAGTCATATCTACTTTGGTATATACTCCTATCCTCGCACGGAGGGCATGGTTTTGAAAACGAGCGGTTCAATTGCGCTCGTTGTGGCAGTGCTCCTTGATTTTGTTTGTGGGTGTTAAAATTTTGATTGACACTAGACTCTGGGGACCTATACCATTCACATATAAATTCATAATCATATCAATAACTCATAAAGCACGCAAAAGACAAGGTGCTTAATTGAAAAAATAATTTTGTTGAAGAGGTATGTATTATTCCGAGTGAGGTTGACATTGCATATTTTTACCAGTCCATTTAGCTTTGTCTTGTCTCTACCAGGAGATGACAGCGGGAGATATATTTAATGAAGAATATCCTTTCACATTGCCGTGGAATAGCAGTTCCAAGCACGATTAGACCTTGGTCGAGGTCTTGAAAAGGCAAAGGCACCTGACGGCCTTCGTGAGTTAATGATGAAGTGGAACCCTTAATGAATTACTTTCTTGCCCATGCATCAAGGGTAAGAAATAAGGGCTAGACAGTTGGACTATGTCCTTTAACATTGGCGTCTCAACTTTTCAGTGTTAAGATGGTAATCAACGGGTGGACAATGGATCCAATACTATGGAAGCTTCGAACTTTCCTTGTCGGAACGTGGTATGTGGTTGACAAGAAGATAATCATGTTTCCCTCATCCCCCATAATGCTTTTGTTCCCATGTCAAGGATAAGAGTTGATGTATGAACAACCAAACAATGTCCGGGCTTAAGCGTTTAGATTTCGGCACACCGAGCTCGGGCAAGGTCAAACTAGTTAGTCATACTTCAGGTGTAAGAAAGGCCATGGATGAACATATTGCATCAACTTCAAATTTAGAAGGTGAAGTTTGTAATTTGATCTTGGATTTTCAGGCTTCCCTTTATGTTTGAGGTGAGGATCGGTGTATTAATGGTCAAGGAGGAGAATCAAATAGTGAATTTTTACATTTTAATGCCAAAACGTTGATCGTTAGAAGCCCCATTCATATACATCTTCCATCAAGCGGTCAGTTGATCGCTGCTTTTTAAAGAATCATTTGGTGCAGTGAGTTCAACAATGGAACTTTTCGATGTTTTTCCTCGGATGAACTTCCAAGGGAAAAACGAATCGTTAAATTAGCCTATTTCGATGTTCCATTTAGATAATTTTCCATAATCCTCAGGTCGTTGTAGGGCCCATCGTAGTGGCTGGTTAGTATAAAATTTGATTGGGAAAGCTTAGAAATGGTGATGTGGCTTGCTGAGCCATGAGCGGAGCATAGATGTTCCATCGTAACAAAAGCACGAAGTAGGAAGCGGATGATCAAGCCACATCCACTTTTGATTTTGAGCTCTCATCTCTGAGTCGGGGTCATATGTTAACTGATAAGCAGTCGAATTTCTCTCACCTTAATGATGTTGGATACGTCTGATAAAGGACCACATGGGTTTAATTGGTACCTAATTTCGGGTACTTATGTATTTTTCCTTAGCACCTATTAGGTGGAAACCGACAGTTAATGGTCTAGTTGATAGCAAATGGTTTTTACATAGGTCAGCTAAGTTCCTTAAGTAGTGAGTTGTAAGATAGATGTTCATTATCATATCATCTAAGTCATCGATGGAATTGGGTCAGGAGTTCTCTATATCACTGTAATTTTATATTTTTCGATTGGATGGGCTTAAGTTGTGCAAACTCGGTGGTCACTACACCTCCGAGAATAACATCCATCTCCTTGGCAGACCCCATGCACCTTCATTATCTCAGAAAAGGGTTGTCAGGAATTGGTCCTTTCCATATATGTTATCATGGTTGGCATGTTGAATTTGAGTGGGAACTCCATGCGTTGAATAATGTTTGTAAACCGTTTATGGCACTAGGAAGAATCACGGTCATCGCCATTTAATTGTTGGTTTTCTCGAACTAACTGTCGAATCTTGGCTGTCAAGTCTAGACTTTTATTGTTGGCCACTACACTGCGGTGTAGGTTTGGCATAGCCAAACCAATCTGGATTGGCTTAGCCGGACCAAGGCTTTTTCCCTCCATCAATCCAAATATTAGAAAGATAGCTTGACTGATCTGGCATTGGATGTGAAATGCCGAACCGAAGTTGCTTGGTGGGCCTATGACGAACCTTGGTAGTTGGGAGAGGGCCGAACTGGGTGATGTCGCACCGGGGTAGTGACCATGCCGAAACAGATTAGAGTCATCCAATCCTCAAGTATTCATGAAGTTCATCACTTCAAATATGTTCTTTCGTGCTTGTGCAACGCCTGTCGTTGCAGGTTCTCTCTTCCCTGCCATGGCTATTCCTTCCTTATAGATTTAAGAAAATATGATTGGTTAGGAAACTAGGTAATTCAACTCTAGATCTCGCCTCAATGGACTATGGCATCCACTAGTAGACGGGGATATATGACATCTGAGAATCATTCATTTCTCAGTTAAAGCATTTGAGAATCATATGTAGAGCATAAAATATGAAGAAATAACCAATTAAAAAGAGAAAAATCAAGACAACAAGATTTATAGTGGTTTAACAATCAATCCTACGTCTTTTTGATGTATTATTTTATATGATTACAAATATAGCTAGTATTAGTGTAAGAAGGTAGAGAAAAGAGAATTGTTAATAAGAGCAGTGAAGTCCTCGCATTTAGGTGCCAAAATCCTGGGATTGATTATCTTAATGTCCAAAAATTTAAGTATTTATCTGTGGAGCAGAATCTAGTTTGGCATGGACGCGTGGAGATGGTTTTGGAGCAGTGCAGATAGTGGTGCAGGCCATGTTGTGGAGTGCAGAGAGTCGGACATGTAATAGATGTGGTCTTTCTAGTTCAGAATAAATGAATCGAATATGCCGATCTTGGAAAGAAGTTCCTTCTTTTCGTTCGTCTTAAATCCAATACATCTTGTCGCATAGGCCCCACGCCGAACCGAAACTTAGTGGAGTGTTGGAATGGTAGCGGAGTCGGAAACATGGCCGATCTAGGAGGGCCAAACTATGATTCAACACATCAAAACTCCAAGTCTTTGAGGCATCCATTTCTTCAACCAAGCATATTTACGTTCGTCAAAGTCCATGCTCAAGTCCTGGGCGATCCACTAATGAGAAGTCCAAAACGTGACGACTTTGCAAAAAGGCGAGTCAATGAAAACCTTTCAAATCAACAATCTCAGTTCCCACAACATACATTCTAATTCTATCTACTAGCAATGGATCATTCCTCTATTTAAAAGTAATCTTTTCAACCATCACTGGTCGAACATCCAAACATGAAAACATAACAGTATGACTAATACCACTAGTAGTTGACCTTAATTGCAAATCATAGTAGTTAATTCCCAAAATCTCCCTATTAAACAAAAATAACACTACATTTTTTGATTTTTTTTGCTAAGTGCCTCTGCAAATTTATTTTGTTTCCCTAACTTATACACTTTACCAAAGTCATAAGCTGCTAAAAACTCTAGCCATATATGTTGTCTCATATTCAATTCTTTCCGATTGAATAAATTACTCAAAGACTTATGATCCATTTAACAACGTGAATCTTTCTTCTAATAGGTAGTGCCTTCACACATTAAAATCATAGATCATAATACTAATATAAATCATGGGTCAGATATCTAACTACATGTAATTTTAGATGTAATAAGCATAGGCAATCAATTTACTCCTTTGCATCAACATAACTCCTAATTTTGTTAAACATGCAACTGTATATACCACCAAATCTTGAGTTCCATCTAGAACAATGAATACAAGCGCATTGATCAATAAATGTTTTATCTTAAGGAATGTTTCCTCATATTTGTCCAACCAAACATGCTTTACATCCTTCTTAGCAAGTCTAGTCAGAGGTGCTACTAACTGAGGAAAATCCTTGATAAATCTCTCGTAATGGTCAGCTAATCTTAGTAAAATTCTTATTTTAATCATGATTTTGGGTGTCCTCCAATTATTATCATCTTCTACCTTATCCAGATATGTTGATAACCCTTATTTTGAGGCTACATGACCAAGAAACTTTACTTCTCTTCCAAAAGAGACATTATAAAAACTACACTTTTAATTGATGCAACCTTGATGTCTCTACCACTATTATAAGATGAATCTGACGATATATTTCAACCCTTGAATATACCAGAATATCAACATGTGCCTTTTCAAGTGCTCTTATAAAATTAGGCTCATCAAATCCATGAAGAAACAAGGTGAAAATCCGAATGGACAAATTAACCACTTATATGTACCATATCCTTTTTGAAACGCCATCAAAGAAATAATGTCCTCCACCACTCTTAACTAATTAGAGCATTTTTTTCAACTAGAAAAATACTTTGGCTCCGCTAGTATGGTCAAATGCATCATCAATTCTTAATAAAGGATATCAATTCTTTATCGTCTTCCATATACCTTATGGTAGTCAAAAAAGATCTTAACGATGTATCCAATTTCTGCACAAACATATGTCTGTTCGCAAAGGCAAATGACATGGTTTAATAAAATACTTTCCTTCCAAGTCCATAAGTTGGAACTTTAACTCCTTCAGTTCGGTAGGTGCCATCTTGCTACGTGGTCAACCCATAAATTAAACTTTAGATATTAGATTTATTCTGAGATCAATAGCTCTCCTTGATGATAATCCTATAACTAGTACAAAAACACAAGCAAACTCCCTTACATTTTGAAACTGACTGAACCCATCTTCTACCTCTATTGCAGCCAGTAAAGGACATATATCTAAACTCAAATTATCAACTGAGTATATAGTTGATCACTATTATCAAGGTGTCTTAATGATATTTTTCTATCCTATTATTATAACTACCTAGTCAATCCATATCCAAAAAATCCTAAGGGTCAAAAAAATCAAATACATACAATCATTAAGAAAAAGCATTACATAACAGCTCAAATTATAGTTGGACGCATCTCATTTCTAGAGTTGTATGCCTTCCTATCTGATTCACTGCCATTTATGAAGTAAAAAAGTATGATGGTTTTAGATCTAACTTTTCTACCAAACAATGAGAGATAAAAGAATGAGATGCACACGTAACAAATTGTAATGGCCGGCAAATCCGTACTATCCGAATTGACTAAATACAACACACGTCCAACCCGAATTGCACAGAAATACGAATCATTATGAAAAAAAGAAAAAAAAGGTAGAAGAAGAACAGAAATAAAAATGCAAAATCTCACATCGCAATGGAAGAAAATATAACATATCATAACTTTTGAAATACAAAATTTTAACTGTATAACATACAATTATCAGAGTATAACACTTACAACACAACCAAAATAACAGTACTATATAACGTTGAAGCCTCCTGCTTCAAGCACCACCAAGTATATCTGTAAACACTTGAACTACTTGACTGCCCATACAAATTTGGGCACCCAAGAGTTTAGGGTAAAACAAAATAAACTCTAGGTCAGTCATGAGACTCGTATGAGTAAACAATTTAAAACAGTTTGGGAAAATAAATGTTATCTCATAAGACCATGGTGTATAACACGGAACGGGGTTTCCTATTATGAGAATCCAAAACACTTGATTTAACTTTCAAATTCTTTTGAAAGAAACGATAATGTTTATATCAAAACTCTTTTGATATTATAACAGTGTCTATCAACCACATCTAAATGGCAGAACGCTTGCATCTCATGCTCTACATACATAGTATCGCGAGCACTTATTGGATAATGGATTTCCAACTATGACAAGGTATGGAACCACCGTTCGATAATGTATCTCTAAAGGGGGATACACTGGGTTCAACAAGAACATCTTATAAGCCGGCCACACATGACTGACCACTCATTTCGCTTGAGTGTATCGAATGTATATCACCAACGATTGGGATCAACAACCGTTTTCCCGAATGGGACAACATATAATATAATAACGAATGAAATTAATTTCTCTAGATAGGTGATGATACACCCTAATTGGGAGCTACCCACTTAGCCAGGTTGCCTGCCCGATTTTTGTCATTTTCCGCTGTTGAGGCCTGAGGCTACGATTACTTACCATTCATTGAGAGCACAATCACTTTGAATTCCACATTGCAGATCCGTTAATCACTAATTGGTTTGCACAAAGATATTCTGGATATTATGCTAAGAGAATAAATTCTCCGCCACCAGATGTATATTTGTACAGACCAACTTATGCGATCATTAGAAATACTCTGTCAGACATTCGTCCATACATGTTCGTTCTGGGACCGAACGAAACCGAAGGCACAATTTCCATTCATCCATCTTAGAAAATTTCTACCTAGGATTAACAGAAAAAGCCTTTTCACTTTACTCCATCTTCAATTATCTTCGTATAATCTAATTTGCAATGCTAGTGCCAATACAGAGTGGTTCTCTGATAATAATCCAACCTCTCCCTATTGACAACGATATTGGCAAATACTTCGATAGTCAGTTATTTAACTTCGAAGAAAAACAAACATCCATTCAAAGCATTAATCAATCACTGGGCCCTTTAATTAATATTTTATTAATTTAAATTTATCACGCCCTAATATCTCTGCAGTATCTTTACCTAGATATTTCTTCAAACTCGTTTAGCCTCTCATGATTTTTGGAAAAAACCATTTCCATCTATCATAACTATTTATTTTCTATATTCCAGAAAATATCACTTTTTAACGTTGGGAAATATTTTCGTTTCATATTTACATATCACTATTCTTCCCTATTTATCAGTCCCTAACTGTAAACTAGTAAGAGAATAATTCCCTACGTATTAACCCCGAAGGCCAAAACCAACATCAGATCGACACTCAAGAAGCCATTCAACTCCACCAGTCTCCAGTCAGTTTCTAATTTCCTCAACTCCATTTCTTAACGTCTTATCAACACAATCATTTTAATTTGCAAATCGTTTGGTTTTACATCATCGTTCCTTTAAAATGTATATACGTTTCTCCTTCCAATTTCGCAGGATTTAATTTATAAATTCCCTTTCTTCATATAAAATCTCATTTTACAATTATTCAATTATTTAATTTCATATATAATTGATAAGTCAATTTCTATTTATCTAAATTTTGTTAAATTTCTATCTCCTTAAATTTTAGGAAAAATTCGCCAGCACCTCCTTTGTACCGGTTAATATCTCAACCTCAACTCGCCTCTCTAGGCCTTTTCTATTCAAAAAGAAAATAAAAAAGCCAAGCGGCTTGCCGATTCGGTGCATAAAAACTCATGTGGAATTTAAACATGTACTTTTTGGTTGGGCACTCAAATTAAAATCTTCATACACTTCATTCCTTTCGTGTCTAACTCATATACTACCATTCCTAATTTATTCCAACTCAATCCGATCATTTTTAACTCAGCTCGCTAATTTGTTCTTTAATTAGCTCCTTTGCATATTCCACTATTTAATTGAACATATCACGTTCATATACAATTTTATTTGCTTATAAACCAATCGAATTCCATTTTTCAATTTAAGTTTCATATTCGATTTTGAATATGAATTCACCAGTTCAATTTACTTAATCAAAACCCAATTCCGTATCCAAACTCGATTAACTAATTATTCTTCAAATTAGTTAATTCAATTCAATAATTAAAAATCTGATTTTTGTTTCTAAAATATGTTCTCTTACTCCACTTTAGTTCATATTTATTTTATATCTCAAGTCTGGATTTTTCTAATGGAAATTCAGATTTTATTTACTTAAAATCCTTTTATTTATTTAAATAAACCGTTATGGTTTAATAATGGTTATGGCGTTGTTTTTCTGAAAATTTGATTTTGACATAACTCAAAATCTATACGACGAAATCTAGATTTTTCTCTTCCATTAGGGAAATATTATTCAATGGGTCGTGATGATGCGGCTAGTTCACTTTAATTAAATTTAAATATAAACATTTAAGCTTCATTTATTTCATTAATTTCTACTCCATTCTAATATATTTTAATATAAAAAATATTAATTTTCCAAATCCAACCAATTATACTAAATTATTGATTATTTTATTTTCAATTCATTTTCAAACTCAACTTCTAGATTAAATTCCAATTCGTTTGGAAATAAATTAGTTTATGAAATTCGATATAATCGAATTCTTATTTTTAATCTCTTGGATTATCTTTATTTAGTTTAAAAAAAATCTAAATTCTGAAATAAAATCAATCGTACTCCTTTTTGAAACGACTTCCAGTACATTTTTTAAATTCACGTTTAAATCTAACTTCCAAATTATTCAATGACAATTTTCTCTACTATATTTACAAACATCATTTATAATTTAATTTCCTTGTTTTATAAATTAAAACAATCTTCATTCAAAATCTATTTAAAACTCAATTCTTTTTTATATTTTGAATTTCGGAATAAAAAACGTCGTTCCCTTTTCGAAATGATTTCAAATTCTATTATTAAATTCATACTTGAAATTAAAGTTACAAATTACCTTTTGATAATTAATTCACCATATTTATGACATCGTTTATTAATTTACTTATTTTATATATTCAAACAATTTCCATTTCTAAATCTGTTTAAAAACCAAAAGCTTATTTTGGAATATTCTATTTATTACAGCTTAACTATATATAACATAGAATCTATTTTAATATTTAATTTCAAATCTTAGTTTCTAATTAATACAATTCCAATATCCTTTTTGGATATAATTTATTTTATAATTCGGCATAATCTGATTAAATTATCCAATTAAAAGTTCATTTTGAATATCAAAATACATCTCATCGTTTTCTATTTAAATGGTTCCCAATTCTCATTTTAAATTCATATTTGAATTTAAATTCCTAATTATCCAACGATAATTATCCATTTCATTTATAAGCACCGTCTATAAATTCATCCCAATCCCCTGCATTAACCAAGGAAAATTATTCCATTTTATTTATAAACATTGTTTATAGATTCACTACTTGTTTTTATTATTCAAAAACAAGTTAATATTTCTAGCCCATTCGAAATTCAAATTCTATTTTTAGAAAAATAGATTTTCCCGTTTAAATCTCAAAATCATTTTTTACGATATCTTTATAAATCAACATTTAGGCTCAGTGATAATTAAACATTTAAAAACACCGAATTATCAATCACAGATTTATTAACACATCGTATATGATAATGTATATGAAACAAAATAATAATAATATTTTTGAGGAATCCAGTTTAATCCCACCAACCTGTTTTCCTGCATCCGCATTGTTGTATATAACAATGTTGTATACACAATTATATGATTTTTGTTTGATGATAACAAACAAGTATATATTATTTTGAATGTGTTTGTTATTGTACTGTTATATCACATTACAGACAGGAATATAATATTTATATTTAAATAAAATACGACTGTACAGAAATTCAAATATTCACAGTGTTTTATTTAAATATAATATTTTATTTCAATATTCAAACAGTACAAATTTTTTTAACTCCACTATTTGTACATCACTTATTACATATCAAATAAAATTCCATATACAGTGTTCTCCACTACAACACTCTATCTTTCAGTCACAGTTTCACTCATTCACTCTTTTATACAGACTCGTATACATATACACTTTTTCACACTGTTCTTGTCTTCATTCTTCTGTCTTCACAGCATCTTCACTGTCAGTCCAGTCACCGTTTGCTTACCTGTCACATGAAACAGAAAACACACAGTACACTGCAATAGAAATAAAACTGAACACATGCAAATATAATTTATTTTTTAAATTCTATTTGCCTCAGATTACGGTGTGTTTCTCATCACTTTTCTAGACTTGGTCTGATATGCAGGGACATAAAAACAAGTCTGAATGGCTGCATATACACACGTGTATACACGTGTGCACTGCCACGCCAATCCAGTGTGCAACTGAGGAGTAGCCGCAGTGGACCTTCTCGACTCAGTGCACGTGAAAAACAAAGTAAAAATGGCAGCTCAAAGGATCAAAGCAATCTAAACATAGTCAAAGAGATCGAGCTTCTACAAACATGAAGAAATTAAAAGTGGTCGAGCATGACATCTTTCAAGTAAACATGGCCGAGCAGTAACAATATTGTTTCAGCATAACTCAAGTGTGCAGCATAGTACAAAATGCAACATGGAAGATATTTCCACACAAGCCAGTAAAGAATGCAAGGAGAGCAGAGCATAAAACACTTTCAAGTGTCAAGCAAAAATGGTGAATCAGGTGCAAACAAACTCAGAGAGACAAACTTATTTCAGCAGCATGCTTCATGTTCGAGCATACATGAACATAACATCATAAACAAGAAAAGCTCAAGAGCATCTAGAATGGAGCAGTAATGACAAGCAATTCTACATGTCTATCATGGTTGGAGTTTTCAAAATGCAAACTGTCTTGCACATATACAAATGAAGCAGTGAAAATATACTTCAAGTGTGATAAGCAGACAAACCAAGTTCATGTGTCGAACAAACATAAATATGGTGAACTGGACATATCATATGTCATAAGAAAACATCTCAAATGGTTACAGTCAAGCCAGCTTTGTCGAAGTAGCTCAAAACGGTGTAACAAGGCAGAATGATGCATTTTGTTTTCACAAGAATTTCAGCAAATTCAACATGGTCGAGGCATAATCAAAAATCACAAGCCAGCATTTACATGCATGTATAATAAAGTTAAGTATCAAAACAACATTAGTATTCAAGCAGTATGGTTAAATGCATGATCAGTCTGCTTATACAAGCAAAATTGTTCAAGAATAAAGTCATGGAAAATTGCATAAGTGAGACAGCATTTTCAATGGCTCAAACATGGCAAAGCAGTTTTTGCATGGTGAATGTGCAACAAAGCAAGGACAAGTCAAAACTGCATGCGAGATACATAAGCATTCATGGTGGAGCATTTTGTTCATTCTTACATGGTGATACAACAATTCAGAAAAGCCAAAAACTTAATGAATAAACCCGAGCAAATTTTTGGTTAAAGTCTCTTTCAAAAGTTCCTGTTTTGAACAATGTTTTCGGCAAGAATTTATCACCCCTTTCCTGTTTTTAAATCAAGGCAATATTGTTTACAAATTAGTGCTCACAGTTTTAAGGCAACAACTCACAATCTTCGCAAGGGGTCACAAGAACATCCATTCAAGGTTTAATCAAGCATACCAATCAAAGCCGACTTCATAAGTGGAAACAAAATCAGCAAGTGTTTTTCATGGCAATATCTTTAAGGGACCGCAAATTATTCTTCTGAATTGCCATAACAAATCCAAGGAATAATTGCAAGGGAACCACAAAACCAACTTATTATTTTCCAGAAATCAGCAATACATATTTGGCAACAGGTGCTTTCAGAAACAATTCCAGGAACAAAAAATGGCAAGAATTGCAAATGGATTTTTCAGTATATACTCGGCAAGTTTTTATAACAATTCAATCAAGAAATTCACGCACAAACATTAAAAGCCAAGAATTTTAAAAAGGGAAAACATCAAAATTTCAGGCCAATCCATACGATGGAAATCAGAGATTTAAAAGGATTTTGAATCCTATTTTAACACGCATCATCACAGGCAAAGGGTACGGAGAAAATTGAAAATCCAAGCATCAAAAATTTAGAGCATAAATCGAAGAGGAAAAATCAATTCAGAAATCACTCACCAAGTTTTCGATCATAACCACATCCAAATCGAAGTACAAAATCCATGCATAGTTTCGAAGCAGCAGAGATTTAGTTCCAGAAGCATACGTTCGAGATTTGGAGTGTAGAAAACCCTAACTCCCAAATCAGAGAAAGCCAACGTGAAGAATCACGTAGCCACAAAGAAGAGAGCCTCAATTTCATCAATTCCAGAAGCCATCGAGTCGATTTGGGGGAAGATTCAGAAACCCTAGAGAATCGCCTGCCGCCATTTTATTTTCCAGAGCAAAGGAGAAAATGATCGGACAAGTGCAAATGAAAGTGGGCCGGCTAATTTCTCTTGTGGGCTCAGCCTAGTTTTAAAAGGGGATAACCCCTTATATTAAATTCCTAGGGTTTTCTTTGTTTATTTTTGTTTTGATTTTGATTTTTCTTCTGAAAACAATTCTGAACAGTTTTTCTAGAAGTCTGTAAAATTCTAGAGTTCCAGTTAGGGTATTGACTGGCAGTCCACTGGAGTCTGTAAAATCTAGGTTACGAGTTATAGGGTTTGTAATTCGGGAAATCTGATCGAGTGAATATCAATCAGTATAGGGTTTTGAGCGTAGGGTTAGGACAGGAGCAGGCGCTGCGAGTGTACATGGTCTTGTATGCGGGATCTGTTTATAACACCTAGTAGAAACCTTAGGAATGCAGCAGTAGGGAGGGTTTTGCCGAAGCTGGGTATATCTGTGTGTGATTTACTTTCTGCACTTTTATTTTCTGCTGCATTTTGTGATCTGTTTATTATTTTAATATCCTGTCAGTTTTTCAATTCAGTTTAAAAACTATGATAAACCCTATTCACCCCCCCTCTAGGGTTAATCTAGATCCAACATTTGGTTTCAGAGCCAGGTATTCGGTTAACTCTAGAGAAATGGTGAATCCTAGTTGTCAGTCCATAGAGAGTCAGTCCAGTCATATTCCATCTATTTTCAATGGTACAGATTTTTTAAATTGGAAATCAGAAATGAAATCTTATTTAAAATCTGTTGATATTAAATGTTGGAATAGTATTAAAAATGGGTATGATATTGTAAGTAGGGTTGATATTGAATTTAATTTACATGCTACTCATATTTTATATTCGTATATTGATGATATTCAATATAGCCTTATTTCCCATTGTTTGACAGCGCAGGAAATCTGGCAGACTCTCAACGCGCTATATGGAAAAATTGACAAATGCTCAAAATCCCAGAAAGATAACTCGGCTTCAGATTTGTGCTTGACAGGTTGTACAGATGGAAATCCAGATGGAGACTCAACAGGAAATATTTCTTTGATTCACCGTTTAAATGGTTTAACTGAATCTGTTGAGAAGTTAAAATCTAAAAATAAACTTCTGAAATCTGAGAAGCTTGAGTTGATCTGCAAAAATAATGTTTTGGAATCAAAACTAAAAAACGTTAAGAATTCTTCAAATTCTAATTGCAAAAATTGTTTAAAATTGAAAACCAATCTTGTTCATCTCAATAAAAATATTCAAAAGTTTGAAAAGGAAATTCTGATCTTAAAAGAAAACAAGATTGAGTTATCAAATTTGAACAATCTTCTACAAAAGGAATTTGAAGTTTTTAAGACTGATATAAGTTCCAAATTTGAGATTGCTGAAAATGAAAATTTGGTGAGAAGTGATTTGATTTTGAAAGAACTTGAAAATGAGATTGAAAAATCCAAGATTTTTGAGTCTGAAAAACAAAAACGATTTGATTTTGAAATCTCGGAATCTCAAGCCAAAATTAAATTGCTAGAAAATGAGAATCTGGTTTTAAAACAGACCAATGCTGAACAGATGATCGCTATAAATAATTGCTCAAATTTATTAAAAGAAAATGGCGATCTAAAATCCAAAATTCAACGATTAGAATCCACTTTGGATAAATTTTCTAATGGGGAAAAATCATTGAATATGTTGTTACAAAACCAAGTTTCTATTGGAAATAAATCGGGTCTTGGCTTCGGAAAAAATGATGTTCTTGGAAAAACAAATGAGTTTGAAAAACGGAATTCAATTGGTTTTAAAAATCCTTCAAATCATTTTGGAAATGTTTGTTTTGAAAATTTGAACTCTAACATTCTCAAAGGATTCTTAAATCAAAAACGTGATGTGATTTTGATTGATAACAAATCATTTAAACAATCTTGGACCCCAAATAAAAATAAAACGGCTTCGACTAAATTCAAACAGATTTGGGTCCCGAAAGGTACAAAGGTAGATTCGAATGGTTTGTTATATAAACGAGTTTGGGTACCAAAACAAATGAATACAACTGTGAGTGGTTTTACTAATTTTGTTCGACCACTTGATCATCTCAATCGTTAGGTACCAAAGGAGGCTGAGGAACAACTATGCTGAAAAGAGAAACTGATTCAAACTGCTTCACATCATTGAATCGTCTACTGTTCCTTAGCCAAGTCTGGTGAGTTAGAGATCCACAACGTCTTCTGTGAATCAGGTATGATTTCTAACCTCATCCTTGTAAAAAAAAAATTCATTGTTTATTTCTGCTTCTTCTACCCCTTTCTATTTTATTTTCTTCTATTTGTTTTTATTTGATTTGTCACTGCCAAATCTCTTTGTTTATTCTGTGCTTCTTAAACTTCAAATTGCAGTTCTCATGATTTTCTGGAAATTCAATTTATTTGAATGAAACTCTCGTGTTTGTAATCATTTCCAGATCTTGAATTTATTTGTGTAAATATCTGCAATTGTTTTGAAGTTTTTTTTCTGATTTATGAATTCATAACAGTGTTGATGTATTCTTGTCAAATCTTGAACACTGTTAATTAGAATTCTAAATTTTGAAGATCTGAAAATTTGATGAAGTTTCACACACCACTGCTGTTTTGAGTTTCTTCTAATTCATTTTAGAAAAGCTTGAAATATTACAGCACACCAATATTTATCAGTTGTGATAATTTCATTATTTTTCAGATTGGCTTGGATATTTTGAATTGTATTGAATCTGTGATACATCTTGGAATTCATCTTATATTCATGATCATTTTACTTGGAATTTGTTTGTTTGAAATCAACTGAAATTCATGATATTTTGAATTTCACACACTTCTTAAAATTAAAATTATCAATATTGTGTGACTGATTCATTATATCTCAAACCTTGACATCGATTCAATTGATTTCAAATAAACTATTGTTTAATTGTGTAGATCATGAATATCTCTCATTTCTGATGTAAATGATCTGAAATAACTCTTCTGGTTGTCAGAAATATTTGTGTAAATTCTTTGAGAATTGGGATTTGAATGTCATTGGTATTTCATGAATATTTTGACTTGAATACTAGTTTGTTTAAAATCATTTGAATTTATTGATTTATTGAATCACACACATATTCTGAATCTAAAATTTATAAACCGTGTGATTGATTCATTGAATCCGGATATCTTCACAATTCGTTCAAATGATTTAAAATAAACTATATTTAATCCTGGATCATGAACCATTCTTTGACTGTTTGAAATATCTTTGGAACATCTCCTTGACAAGTCAGCTTTGAAAATGATTTTTGTGCTGCTCAGTTATAGTTCTGGAAAATATGTTTTGGTGACTGCTTGTTTTGGAATCAAATACAAACCATGCTCTGATACATGAAATTAATTTGCTTGATCTGTCTATTTGGGCTTGATACTTAATAATTCTTTTGTCTATGACATTATTGTTTAGTATCATGTTAAAATTCCTTGTAAATAGAGACACCAAGTGGTATCAGAAACGCCTTATATTTGTTTCACCCATCTGTACTGAGATTCAAATTTTCACCTTGTATAGATCCATACATTTTTCTTCTTATACAAATAAATGTGCTAAATTTGTCTAGCTGGGTTTGTGTCTAAATTTCTTTAGCCTAAGATGTCCATGATAGTCCATCAGGGTGTAATTCAATTCCTCGATAAGCGAGAACATTTGGTATCAGTCTTTTTCACTCATCTTTTTTTTTAATTATCACCCTGTATAGATTCAATTTTTTTTATCTGTTTAATTTCTTCTTGTAATTGTTTTTCAATTTTAAAATTATTTATTTTTTATTCATTCAGAAATTGAAATCAATATCCAAATTGTTCTGTATTTATAATTCATCAAAATATATCAGAATCTGAAATTGTGATGAATTATGACTGCAATATATTTCACAACAAGAGGAGATTTTATCTGGATTTTCATGATGGTTGAATATTTATTATAATATCTTTGAACTGGCAATTATTTCACGACCATACTCATTATCTATCATCATTCTGCCATCCATGATAATTTTTTTTTAAATGTGGAGAGTTTAATATTTTTTTTTGAATAAACAGTGAAAATATTTGTGATGAAATTGTGGTTATGTTATTTTTCAGAATTAGTGTCAATTGAAAATTTTCAATAATCCCGGTACAGTTGGTCATATTTCATAATATAATTAATTTAGAAATTTATTTCACAGTCCATTTCTGTACCTATCACATTTCTATCATTCATATTGGTTGTATATACTGGGGAGTTTTTCATATTTAAAGCTGAAAATGATAAAATATATAATTGATACATAAGTGTGTCTCTAACCTCATTTAAAAATCCAAGCTCTGGTCATGCATGGTTAAGAGACAACTTATAATTTAAGCTGCGACTGACCTCATTTAAAAATCCAAGCTCTGGTTATGCGTGGTCAGTGTGCTCTTAAATAAAAATAAAAGAAAAAGGAATAGTGTGCTATAAATTGAAATAAACTTGAAATTCGCCTTTGTGTATAAAAGCCAGCCTACTAATCCATTTTCTAATCTGTGAAATGTGTTAATATTTTATGACATATTATGATCTGCTGATTGATGGGTATTGGGATTTGAGGTTATTTGATCTTGTCACTTAAATTGAATTATTTATTATAGTCCAAATCCATCACTGTTTTTGTGCTTTATTTTTATAAAAATCCTTTGAAAATAATTGGAAATAATTTTATTTTTTAAAAACTCTCTCCATTTTATATAAAATTCATCATATATTCGTCGTTCTCTAAAATGTGAAATATGCCTCCAGTTCTTAGAATATTATGATTTTTGTTTGACTGATTGAATTTTATGATGATCGTTCTTCCTCTTAAGTTGAAATTATATTTTTAGTCAATTTTCAACTGTATTTTAAAATCTGTATCCTTTTGATGATAACAAAAGGGGGAGAATGGATTAGATTTTGATTTATGAGTGAATATTTTATAAATATTTTTAATTTTGAAAATTTAATTATTCATACATTTCACTCATGCATAGTTATAGGGGGAGTTTCTGTTGTAGGGGGAGCATTTAAATAGGGGGAGTTCAAATATTCACGAAGAACAAACACATTTATTATATTCAAAATCTTTTATTTGTTTGTCATCATCAAAAGGGGGAGATTGTTGTATATAACAATGTTGTATACACAATTATATGATTTTTGTTTGATGATAACAAACAAGTATATATTATTTTGAATGTGTTTGTTATTGTACTGTTATATCACATTACAGACAGGAATATAATATTTATATTTAAATAAAATACGACTGTACAGAAATTCAAATATTCACAGTGTTTTATTTAAATATAATATTTTATTTCAATATTCAAACAGTACAAATTTTTTTAACTCCACTATTTGTACATCACTTATTACATATCAAATAAAATTCCATATACAGTGTTCTCCACTACAACACTCTATCTTTCAGTCACAGTTTCACTCATTCACTCTTTTATACAGACTCGTATACATATACACTTTTTCACACTGTTCTTGTCTTCATTCTTCTGTCTTCACAGCATCTTCACTGTCAGTCCAGTCACCGTTTGCTTACCTGTCACATGAAACAGAAAACACACAGTACACTGCAATAGAAATAAAACTGAACACATGCAAATATAATTTATTTTTTAAATTCTATTTGCCTCAGATTACGGTGTGTTTCTCATCACTTTTCTAGACTTGGTCTGATATGCAGGGACATAAAAACAAGTCTGAATGGCTGCATATACACACGTGTATACACGTGTGCACTACCACGCCAATCCAGTGTGCAACTGAGGAGTAGCCGCAGTGGACCTTCTCGACTCAGTGCACGTGAAAAACAAAGTAAAAATGGCAGCTCAAAGGATCAAAGCAATCTAAACATAGTCAAAGAGATCGAGCTTCTACAAACATGAAGAAATTAAAAGTGGTCGAGCATGACATCTTTCAAGTAAACATGGCCGAGCAGTAACAATATTGTTTCAGCATAACTCAAGTGTGCAGCATAGTACAAAATGCAACATGGAAGATATTTCCACACAAGCCAGTAAAGAATGCAAGGAGAGCAGAGCATAAAACACTTTCAAGTGTCAAGCAAAAATGGTGAATCAGGTGCAAACAAACTCAGAGAGACAAACTTATTTCAGCAGCATGCTTCATGTTCGAGCATACATGAACATAACATCATAAACAAGAAAAGCTCAAGAGCATCTAGAATGGAGCAGTAATGACAAGCAATTCTACATGTCTATCATGGTTGGAGTTTTCAAAATGCAAACTGTCTTGCACATATACAAATGAAGCAGTGAAAATATACTTCAAGTGTGATAAGCAGACAAACCAAGTTCATGTGTCGAACAAACATAAATATGGTGAACTGGACATATCATATGTCATAAGAAAGAATCTCAAATGGTTACAGTCAAGCCAGCTTTGTCGAAGTAGCTCAAAACGGTGTAACAAGGCAGAATGATGCATTTTGTTTTCACAAGAATTTCAGCAAATTCAACATGGTCGAGGCATAATCAAAAATCACAAGCCAGCATTTACATGCATGTATAATAAAGTTAAGTATCAAAACAACATTAGTATTCAAGCAGTATGGTTAAATGCATGATCAGTCTACTTATACAAGCAAAATTGTTCAAGAATAAAGTCATGGAAAATTGCATAAGTGAGACAGCATTTTCAATGGCTCAAACATGGCAAAGCAGTTTTTGCATGGTGAATGTGCAACAAAGCAAGGACAAGTCAAAACTGCATGCGAGATACATAAGCATTCATGGTGGAGCATTTTGTTCATTCTTACATGGTGATACAACAATTCAGAAAAGCCAAAAACTTAATGAATAAACCCGAGCAAATTTTTGGTTAAAGTCTCTTTCAAAAGTTCCTGTTTTGAACAATGTTTTCGGCAAGAATTTATCACCCCTTTCCTGTTTTTAAATCAAGGCAATATTGTTTACAAATTAGTGCTCACAGTTTTAAGGCAACAACTCACAATCTTCGCAAGGGGTCACAAGAACATCCATTCAAGGTTTAATCAAGCATACCAATCAAAGCCGACTTCATAAGTGGAAACAAAATCAGCAAGTGTTTTTCATGGCAATATCTTTAAGGGACCGCAAATTATTCTTCTGAATTGCCATAACAAATCCAAGGAATAATTGCAAGGGAACCACAAAACCAACTTATTATTTTCCAGAAATCAGCAATACATATTTGGCAACAGGTGCTTTCAGAAACAATTCCAGGAACAAAAAATGGCAAGAATTGCAAATGGATTTTTCAATATATACTCAGCAAGTTTTTAAAACAATTCAATCAAGAAATTCACGCACAAACATTAAAAGCCAAGAATTTTAAAAAGGGAAAACATCAAAATTTCAGGCCAAGCCATACGATGGAAATCAGAGATTTAAAAGGATTTTGAATCCTATTTTAACACGCATCATCACAGGCAAAGGGTACGGAGAAAATTGAAAATCCAAGCATCAAAAATTTAGAGCATAAATCGAAGAGGAAAAATCAATTCAGAAATCACTCACCAAGTTTTCGATCATAACCACATCCAAATCGAAGTACAAAATCCATGCATAGTTTCGAAGCAGCAGAGATTTAGTTCCAGAAGCATACGTTCGAGATTTGGAGTGTAGAAAACCCTAACTCCCAAATCAGAGAAAGCCAACGTGAAGAATCACGTAGCCACAAAGAAGAGAGCCTCAATTTCATCAATTCCAGAAGCCATCGAGTCGATTTGGGGGAAGATTCAGAAACCCTAGAGAATCGCCTGCCGCCATTTTATTTTCCAGAGCAAAGGAGAAAATGATCGGACAAGTGCAAATGAAAGTGGGCCGGCTAATTTCTCTTGTGGGCTCAGCCTAGTTTTAAAAGGGGATAACCCCTTATATTAAATTCCTAGGGTTTTCTTTGTTTATTTTTGTTTTGATTTTGATTTTTCTTCTGAAAACAATTCTGAACAGTTTTTCTAGAAGTCTGTAAAATTCTAGAGTTCCAGTTAGGGTATTGACTGGCAGTCCACTGGAGTCTGTAAAATCTAGGTTACGAGTTATAGGGTTTGTAGTTCGGAAAATCTGATCGAGTGAATATCAATCAGTCTAGGGTTTTGAGCGTAGGGTTAGGACAGGAGCAGGCGCTGCGAGTGTACATGGTCTTGTATGCGGGATCTGTTTATAACACCTAGTAGAAACCTTAGGAATGCAGCCGTAGGCAGGGTTTTGCCGAAGCTGGGTATATCTGTGTGTGATTTATTTTCTGCACTTTTATTTTCTGCTGCATTTTGTGATCTGTTTATTATTTTAATATCCTGTCAGTTTTTCAATTCAGTTTAAAAACTGTGATAAACCCTATTCACCCCCCCTCTAGGGTTAATCTAGATCCAACACGCATACGTTAGCCAACATAAATAATATCCATCCTGCTTTGAGGCAGGATATAGCGGTATAAAGGTCATCCACAATCATATTGTGGGACGCATAGGGTCATCCACTATTGATATTGTGGGCATCCGCTAATGATACAGCGAGAAATATCCAATCACTAATATATATATATATATATATATATATATATATATAATAGCCACAAAAACCAAGCTTAAATAACTAATACATATAATAACCACAAAAATATTTAAATGCATCCAAACAACCAACAATTATTTTTAATGATAAAAATAATTCTAAATAATAAATTCTAAGTGAGATTTACTCACCCGAATTGCAGTTATCGAATATCCTGTTTATTTCCAAATCATCGGCTACGAGTCTTCTCGAATGAATTCGCACCTACGATAATTTGATTTAAATTTACTGATTAACATTTATTTATTTATATTAACTATTTAAACGAATAAATAAATTTTCTATATATATATATATATATTACCGGTTACTAAATTAATTTTAACTTAACAAATATACATAAACTATGTATTTTAAAATTTAACTAAAATGTATACCTTATCATCTTATTGATTACCCGACCAAAATCAGCGCCAAACTGCTACTACATTTCCTAGACCATTGTCGTGCACTATCCACACAGAATTCTACCCCATCACTGCCTTATCTAAATCAACAACTACCTCTTTTGCATCATCCTAGTCCAATAGAAACAACCCAAAGTTGTCATCAACATGACCTCGTTCGTACTCCTTCTTCAGAAAACCGATGTCTCACCTCTTCAGATAATACCACCGAACATAGCACCACCAATCTGCTAGTATCTCGGCTACCTTTAATTCACAAACACAAGAATTCCATGCCTGTAGCTCGTACTTTATCAACCCGACATCGAATCACATGAATTCACCAATGCCCTGAGCACCATCGCAATCCCCCACGACAACCACCAGCTCCAACAATTCCTGGAACGCGACTGTTCCTTTCTAATTGTATGTGAACTTCGCTTCCAAATCACCAACCTCTAACTCGCACGTATTAACAATATCGCGATCTCGAGATGCACTGATGAGGTTATAGGTTGTGACAATTTCGGGGATTGAACTCCTCAAAAATCCCACCGCGGATGGAAACAAGGGATGCGCGATCCCTATTGTAACCTAATTCCCTCAAAACTCCGTTGTCATGATTCAATTAGAAATAGAAGAAAAAGAATATGATTTACGGGTAGGTGGTGCCTTTGATTTGAACGATAGGAGATTTAAGTGGAAAATTGATTTGAATTTGGAAAATTCGAGATTAAGGAAGGAGGCTGTTTTAGTTTTGAAGCCTACGGGTTATCTTCTGGGAGAAGCGGAGAAAATAAGAAATTGAGGAGGAGAAATGTCACAATTTTATAGAGGAAAAGGGGACTGATTTCAATTGCTGGTCGACCAAGTACAAGACAATATCTTGTTTAAAGCTTTATAAAGATTATGAATTTAATTATAATTTAATTTCATTCTATTAGATATAATGAGAATTTTATTCTTTTTAGATGGATATCGATTTGATTTTGAGCCTATCTACTAATCAAATATCTCGAGGTCCATTACTTGAAATCTCGAACCCCTATTTTAACATAACGACCGACGTTTCAACGTTATAACACTATTCCGAACACACGGAATAGACTATGAATTTTAATTCAAGCGTATATATAAAATAACCATATTAAAACGATATAATATAATTTAATTCAGAAACAATCAATTCGTCGATAATAAATTATTATCGTTTATAGTCAATACAATTTATATTGATCATTTGAATCATCTCGATTTAGTTTTAAATTCGAATTCAATTATACTCGTTTTTGATAATTCGATATATTTGTGATCTAATCGTATATCGATTATCAAATCGATTACTCAATATAAAAATCCATTTATATTATCAACTCAACATTTAAAACAAACATTAAATGTTTAAAATAAATCGTTCAAAAAATCTGAGTCGTTACACACATTTTACTCTAAGTGGTATACCATAAATCACAATCTTATCTTCCATCATAGACTTTTCTTTCTCAATAGTAATCGGTCTAGAAGCAGATGGTTCCAAAGCAAGTGCCTTTCCTTTGTCGGTCTTTATTAGCTTTAGACATTCGTTCGCATAATGCCCTACCTGAATGCAGTTATAACATGTCACGATCTTCTTTCCCGCAACCTTCTTTTCTAAGGCTTCCTTCCCATCCTCGAAGGGAAACTTGTCAGCAAAGTTCCCTTCTTGTTCTAGTTAAAGAAGATGATATCATTTTTTTTTTTGCAGCTCCACTCTTCTAAGCTTCATTATTCTTAAGGAACTTGCTCTTCCTACCTTAAAAACTTTGGATTTCAATTAACTCAAGTGGAAAGAATTTCCTTATTATTTATAGTCATTACATGGGCCTTTGAGATATGGCAATGCTATTCTATCAAAGTGCGGGTTAATCCTTAGATAATTTCTCATTCCTATTAACACAATGTCGATGGTAGCATACCCATACCTACATAGGTAATCATAATAAGTGGCATACTCCAACATGGGTATTTCCCTCTTCTTTGATTCATCAAACTTCCTAAGCACGGTTGAATTGCAATCTTAAACAAGAATCTTTTCTTGAATTTCCCCCTAAAATCAACCAGAGTAAATTCTTCTTCTTATATGCCTATGGATGCCCTCTTGCAGCTCCTTACAACTACATGGAATCAAATCATATTTTATTCTCATCATTAAACCTTGATAAAAAAAATCATTTCATAATGCAAAAACTAATTGTTCATTTTAATGACATTTTCTGTTCGAAGAAAAGGCTTTTCTCTCAGACACATATAATATTGTCTTAATTTAGCATAATTATTGTCAATGGGTACCATAGGATTAGCTCTTTCCACATTAACAACATTCGTTGAACCAAACCAAATACCTCTCTAGCTTGCATAAGGCCGATGGAGAATTGATATATATTCCTCGTACATACTGGTGGGCTTGTAGCACCTCCATTTACCTAAGTTTTGTCGACACCGATTCCTTCTATTTTGGGCTGAGCGTTTCCATTTTTGTAGTGCTTGTGTTTTAGAATCATTCTCTCCATTTGTTGTAGTGTTTCCACTTTTTAGATTCGCTCTTCCATTTCTTAGTTATATATCTCACTTCCTCTAATCTTCAACGAACCTTTGCGAGATACAAAAGAATGGTATAGTAGGAAGGGGAGAATAAATGTAATGACTCGTATTTTATGTATTAGAGGAGCATAAAATAACTATATTTAATTCACATATGGTCATATCATTCTATTATTTTGCAATATTGTTCTTAGGGATTTTTTATGCGTTCACGGTTTTTACCAAATCATTAGGTGAACATTTTAGCATTGGAAAGTGTAATGACCCGCCTTTTTGCCTGATTTCGCCGGTAATTAAACTAATTTAAATCGTTCATAATGACGGATTGTTAGGGATACTTACACATTTAAAGAAAAGTGAAATAACTTTTCCATTATCATTATAATAATATTACAACCGTGTTATAAGTGATACATCAATGTACATTGATTACACAGCGGAAAAGATACTAAACTCAACAGAGGAATATGAATACTTCAAGACATAATAGCTCCAGCTAAGACTGGATTCCTGCTTTAACCATCCAATGCTAACTCTGAACTACTAGGCTGTCCGTGTAAAAATTATGGGCACCTAGAGTTGAGGTGTGGGAACAATAAACTCTAGGTCGGTCATGAGACTCGTGTTAGAACTCAAAGAAGTTATTTTAGGGTTTATTTCAAAGTTAGCTGATTCACCAGACCACGCCGTTAATGTGGAACGGGTTTACACCATGTGAATACTAGTGCATAGAAATTCACAATGACTTTTTAAAAAAGTGAACCTAACATAAGGTCTCGTGGCACACATACCATGCAAACACGCACTTGGGCTAGGTTTCTCCTTATGCAGTTAAAAATGCCTTTGATACGTGAAAATCCTCTTTCATATTATTATTAGTGCATAGTGTGAAAACCTTTCGAAAGTAAATATATTAAAATAGCTAGCATAGGTACCATATACTATATTTACATATGTTATACAACTAAAACCATACGGGATCGTAGTGGAGATTGGGTTTCCAACAATGACTAGGCAAAAGAACTTCCTTACCAAAATGAATTTTGAACAACTCTAAAGGGATGTCCAAGGATCAACTCATGCTCCTCATGCTAACATAAGGACAAGTTACCTCTGTAACTAGGTAACTTAGAGTACGCCTGAGTATGTCATCTTCTGGTAGTTACTGACCTTTCTGAGCGTGCACCAACAACAACTACAAAAGTTGATTTTTTTCACATAGGTTAATACCTGGGCTCCATACAATGGTGCACCGTTTATCTAGAAAGAGACAACATCCCATAACCCTGCTGCATTTTGTAACAATCCGCATTCTACGCATCAGAGGATCGTAGAATATTTATTTATTTCCCATATGAAGTCGTATGGTCATGTAACTTTGGGAAACAACCATTAGAGTCATTTCATATGTTCATGATTTTTGTTGATTTTTAAATGACCGTTTTGCCCTTAGCTGATCTTGTTTTGGCCATAACTTTTGACTGGAATGGAATTTTGACCTGAAATCACTGCCATTAGATTCGTTTAATGGTTTACCTTTCCGTAGAGTGGTCGTAATAGCCAGACGGACTCGCTGTTTGGGAGATATGGCTGAAATAAGGTTTGGAGGGTGAAAAACTGCTTAACCGGGCCAAATAGGGTGATTAGTGAATGGGCCCATAACCCATTTCAGGATTAGGGTTATAGGGAGGCTGAAAAGATTTAGAGATTCATTCCGTTTTAGCTTTCTAGCCTCCACTTACCTCTTAAAAACCCTAAAAATGGCCTCCAACCTCTAAATCACCTCCAAATCACTTTCTACTTGAAGATTCGGATTAGCAACGTCAAATCAAGAGAGATCAACACCAAATTAACGTTAGAGCTGCTGCTTAGCATTGGGATTCGCACCAAATCAGAGATTTATTTCAGATTTAAGTTTTATTTGTGGCCAAGGTGAGTGATTTGCATTGTTCCTCACTAATTATGGTTGATTAAGGGTAATTAGTGTTAATTAGCAAATTTATACACTAATAAATTATGGAAAAATACACATAAATTCTTAAATAATGTTTTAGACCTCTGATATGAGTTTGGGTTAATTTGGTTAAGTTCTGCTAATCATATCATTAGTTTCACCTAAACATGCTTAGGGGAAAATATGGGGTTTTGGGTATGTTTGATCCATTTTACATGCTATGATTATTGTTTTGATGTTTGTGGTCGATTATACATGTTGCTATGACTGTATGGTATGCTTTGTGATTGATTAGAATAGTTGGAATGGTCGAAAATGCCGTCGAGTGGCGTAAACTGCTTGCTGGAAAAAGTGCAGGGAGACATCCGAACCGGATCGGATCAGTTAGGAGCACCCGAACCGAACCACTATAACGCCCTTCCCCAAAATAGCTCTCGTGCCCAATCCGCTCTCGCACTTCACACCTGACCTGATCAGAGGAGGGCAACATGAACTGGGGAAGCTCCGATCCACTTGCACCTCTCGTGGCATGCAGCACTCCGATTCGACCCGCCTGGCCACCTTCGAACCGACGCGTGGTGTTTGGACTTGAAGAACCCAATCCGATCCACCAGGGGTGAGGTATGCCGATCCGATCCAATGAAGAAGGAGCATTCCGATCCGAACCGAACTGATGATTAGGGGGAGATCCGAACCGATCCGGTGATGACCAATAACCCGAGATGCAAAGGTAGTCCAAGTGGAAGTTAGAGCTCAGGATCCAGTTGGGAACCAATGAGCTCACTTCATGGTTGGGCTTTGCTGCGGGACGTGTGCTAAGGAGTTGTCGACGTTCATAACTTCGATTCACCACTGAAGATGGATGATGGGCTACTTATTAGTGCAGTAGAGTCACTATGACTCGAGGGGCAAGGTGATGGTAGCAAGACTACGTTATCAGTGACGTAGAGTCATTATGACCCGAGGAGCAAAGTGATGCGTAGTAAGACTATGAGCCAGTGCAGTGGGGTCATTGTGACTCCATGAGGCAGAGTGGACATAGTAAATGATTAGTAAGGCTATGAGCCAGTGCAGTGGGGTCATTGCGACTCCATGGGGCAAAGTGGACATAACAAAGGATTAGCGGCTATGGATCAGTGCAATGAAGTCATTGAGACTTCATGGGGCAAAGTGATCATAGCAAAGTGTATTGAGTGATCGAAGTGGTGAATATCATAAGCTTTACGCACTGAGTGAGAGACGTGAGGATGGTTGCTATGCTTGATTGTTTGCCATCATTATGACATGCACACCCCCACCCCCGTATTCTTTACACCGTATGTAGTGGCACCTTGGATTATTGTACAGTATGTAGTGCTAACTCTTTGGTTGCAGGTCCAGGTTCAGGTATGGTTTAGTATACCTGTTATTATTCTGTTTAGATGCTTATCGCTCATACCAGACTTTTTGTCTGACCCAGAGTTTTATGTCTCTTCTTATTACTCTGGGTGCTCACACGAGCAGACTAGAGAAGGTTAGCTGGTGATGCGTGAGTAGCTGATTCGGAGGCGAGCAGGACGCTTCCACGTATAATATATAGATATTCTCTCTGTGTCGTTGGTGGTCGCTACTTGGGCATTAGTAGTGTATCTCCCTTATCTTACTTTTGCTTTTTGAGATAGTTTGAAAAGTTGTAATAATGTTAACTTTGGATCATAAGCTGTACTTAGATTTTCCGCTGCTATGTTAGTTTATTTTCAGCTTATGCACTGTCTCACCTGTTTTATGTCAAGTATGTTGTTATTATATTTTGTACCATGCGCTGTGAGACATTTTACAGGTTCCTTGTTAGTTCATTTCCTTCTTTCCTTTCCTTCTGACGACCCGTCCCGTGCTAACTGGACATGTGTACATCACACTTTTGGGGTAAATGTCGGTTGGTGCGGGGCGGGCCGTCACATTTGGTATCAGAGCTCTAGGTTCTGTAGTTAACCTAGGGAAAGACACTAGGGAGAGATAGTACGTATATGAGAGCGCATATTTGTGATAACTTTAGTTTTCAAAAGTTATATATAGATATACTATTAGTAGTATAAGGATGAAGTCGTACTGCACTAGCACCACTATGAGGTCGTTAATCGTTTTCTCTTTATAGATTGAACGATGAGCCGATACGCAAGAGGTGCTGGTAGAGGGACCAATAATGGAAATGCTCCTGACATGAGGACGATGTTCACTAACTTCATGAGGGAGATGCTTAGGGTTGTTCAGGGAGCAGTTCCAATTCCCGGAAATGGTGGTGGTCCAGTAGTGCAGGCGCCTAGGGTCGATTTCGCCAAGTTGTGCAAGGATTACACTAACCTTGGTGGGAAGCCGTTCCACGGAACGGAGTCGGCCACAGATGTTCAGGATTGGTTTGATAGCTGTGATCGTATCTTTGATGACTTGGGTATCGAGGATGCGATGAAGAGAAGGCTAGCGTCTCGTCAACTGCAAGGGCGAGCGATGAATTGGTGGAATGCCATTAGAACAGCTACCCCCGAAGATCGGGTTACTTGGGATCAGTTCAAGGTTCGTTTTAGCGAGAAGTTCATTCCAGCTGCCCATAAGTCAGTGTTGTTTAAGAGATTCTTGGAACTCAAGCAGAATGGTAGGGCAGTCTCTGACTATATTGCTGAATTCGACACTTTGTCGAAGTATGGATTATACCTTATCGATACTCCTGAGAAAAAGAATGAGAAGTTCATTACTGGTTTGGATGGATACTTGGGGGAAAGGCTTATCAACCACATCGATGAGACTTTTGAATCGATTGTGGGGAAAGCTTTGAGATCAAAGAGTCTTTACCCTAAGTCAAAGACTGAGGTTGCATTTGCAGAAGGGCCAAAACCGCAAGCGAGCGGTGGAGGCAAGAACAACTCTCAGAACAAGAGAAAGCAGAACCAATCTAAGGATGGCCAGAAAAAGAACAAGAAAGATGTTGAGTGCTTCAGCTGTGGTAAGAAGGGCCATTATGCTAAAGAATGTCGGGCCAAGCCAGCGGATAGGAAGTGCTACAATTGTGGCCAAGTGGGACATCATAAGGATAAGTGTCCACAACCTCCTAAAGAGAAGCAGATTGTGAAAGCATTTGTTATTGATGTTGTTCCTTCTTCGTCGAATGTCCCAACTGCGGCGGAGAAAGGAAAGAATGTCGTCATTCAAGGTATGCTTTCTATTTATGATGTACCAGTTCGAGTTTTGTTCGATACTGGGGATTCCCCTTCCTTCATATCTAGTGACCTGGTAGATAGGTTGGGGATGGAACCCGAGATAGTCGATAGACCGTTGGTTGTGACGAACCCGATTGGTGGTTCGACTAACCTTAGTATGATTTGCCAAAATTTGGTCTTATCGAGTCATGGATGTATGTTTGTTTGTGATTGCTTTGTTTTGGGCTTTACTGGGTATGGAATTATACTGGGGGTCGATTGGCTCCAAAGATACGGGGTGGTGGTGACTGTGAGGGCTTTTTGGCGACAGTTAGGGCGGATGATGGGAGGAGGGTAGTGTTTGGTAGTCTACCTAGTGATGGGGTAATGGCTAGTTTTATAAATTCCCTTGACATCCCACATAATGAGTTGTCAGATGTGCACGTGGTTGGCCAGTATCCGGACGTCTTCGAGGAGGTGACCGGGCTTCCACCACACCGAGAGATTGAGTTCCGTATTGATTTAGTGAAAGATGTCAGACCTATAGTGATGCCACTTCGTCGTATGGCACCAAGGGAGCAGAGAGAGCTCGGGGTGCAAGTAAGCGATCTTTTGAAGAAGGGGTTTATTAGAAGGAGTGTCTTCGAGTGGGGAGCACCAGTTGTGTTTGCCACTAAGGCAGACGGTTCCCTTCATTTGTGTGTGGACTATCACGAGTTGAATAAGGTGACGAGGAAGAATAAGTATCCTCTACCGCGGATAGATGATTTGTTTGATCAACTGGAAGGAGCAAGAGTGTTCTCCCAGTTGGACCTCGCGACAGGATTTCATCAGCTCCGAGTGGCGGATTAGAGTGTTCCGAAAACGGCATTTAGGACGCCGTCTGGATTCTATGAGTGGTTGGTCATGCCATTTGGGTTGACTAATGCACCAGCCTACTTTGTGGATCTTATGAATCGAGTATTCAGAGATCAGTTGAATAAGTTTGTTCTTGTGTTCGTAGACGATATCCTTGTTTACTCGAGGACGGAGGAGGAACACAAGGGACACTTGAGGATAGTGATGGAGGTGTTGAGGAAACACCAATTGAAAGATAAATTCTCTAAGTGTCACTTTTGGAGAAGGGAAGTGAGATTCTTGGGCCATGTTGTTTCAGAGAATGGTATTGCCGTGGACCCTGCGAAGGTGGCTATGGTACAAGATTGGCCTACGCCCAAGAATGCAACAGATGTAAGAAGTTTCTTGGGGTTAGCTGGATATTATCGTAAGTTTATCCAGGACTTCTCCAAGATAGCAGCACCGTTGACTCAGTTGGCTAAGAAGAATCAGCCCTTCGTCTGGGACGGAGTGTGTGAGAATGCATTCAAGTGTCTAAAGGAAAAGTTGACGCGTGCACCAGTGTTAGTCATTCCTAATGGGAATGAAGAGATGACGGTATACATGGATGCTTGTGGTACCGGACTAGGTGTTGTATTGATGCAAGGAGGTAGGGTTGTAGCTTATGCTAGTCGACAACTAAAGCCACATAAGAAAAGGTACCCTACCCATGATTTGGAATTAGCAGCGATCGTGTTTGCGCTAAAGATGTGGAGACATTATCTCTCGGGAGAGAGATTTGAGTTGTTTACCGATCATAAATCGTCAAAGTGTCTCTTCTCTCAGAAAGATCTGAATCTCAGTCAGCAGAGATGGCTAGAGTTCTTGGCTTCGTATAATTTTGATATTGCATACACACCTGGGAAAGCTAATGCGCTAGCCGATGCCTTGAGTAGGAGACATGCCATTTTAGGGGCTATGTTTCTTGAATGGAAGCAACTGGAGTATATCGCAGGTTTTGATTTCAGACCAAAGTGCGAATTGGATCCAGAAATGTTAGCTAGTTTGGCGATCAGACCCACTTTGATAGAGCGGGTTGGTTCTAGCCAGAGGGACAATCCTAATCTAGTGGAAATCATCTCCAAGTTAGAGATGAACATTGAGGGTGGGGAGATGAATTTGTATGGGCTTGATCGAGAAGGATGGCTTCGAAAGAATGGAAGACTAGTTGTACCCAACGTGAATGGTTTGAGAGATGAAGTGCTTAGGGAATGTCATCACTCAAAACTAACTATACATACCGGTGGTGATAGGATGTATCGAGACATGAAGCAGACTTACTACTGGGAAGGGATGAAAAGAGACGTTGGGAAGTTTATATCCAAATGCATGAATTGCCAGCTAGTTAAAGCCGAGCAAAAGAAGCCTAGTGGTTTGTTGCAACCATTAGAAATTCCCGAATGGAAATGGGAGCAAGTCTCGATGGATTTCATCGATGGTTTACCGAGGACTAGATCGGGACATGATAGCATTTGGGTAATTGTGGATCGATTGACTAAGAGTGCAAGATTTATACCAGTCAAATCGACCAGAACGGCAGCTAAGTTAGCAGAATTGTATATGAAGTGGGTAGTGAGATTTCATGGAGTACCTAAAAGCATTGTGAGTGACCGAGACCCGCTGTTAACTAGTGGGTTTTGGAAGAGCTTACAAGAGGCTATAGGGTCAGAATTACGTCTCAGAACCGCATATCATCCTCAGACCGACGGTCAGACGGAGAGGGTGAATCGTATATTGGAAGATATCCTGAAAGCATGTATATTGGATTTTGGTGGATCATGGGATGACCATTTGCATCTAGTAGAGTTTGCATATAATAGTAGCTACCAGTCCAGTATCAGTATGGCTCCATATGAAGCTTTGTACGGAAGACCGTGCAACTCACCATCATGTTGGATAGAGACTGGCGAGAAGTTTATGCTTGGACCAGATGTGGTGAGGGAAACTTCAGATAAGATTAAGACCATTTAACAACGAAGGAAGGTTGCCCAAGATAGGAAGAAGAGTTATGCTGATAAGAGGAGAAGAGACTTAAAATTCTCCGTTGGTGACTTGGTGTTTGTCAAGATTTCTCCGTTGAAGAGCGTGATACGATTTGGCAGGAGAGGCAAATTAGCACCATGATTTGTTGGCCCATTCCCAGTTCTTGAACTTGTCAGGAATTTGGCATATAGAGTTGGCTTACCCGAAAAGATGGCGGGAGTTCACAACGTATTTCATGTTTCCCAACTGAGGAAGTTCGTACACGACCCAGATATGGCTATTTCACCTGATCAGTTAGAGGACTTCGAAGTGGAACCCGAGGCGGTTGGGAACCGCAAGCCGACTCATATTGTCGAGCACGATACGAAGCAACTTCGAAGGAAGGCGGTGAAGCTAGCCAAGGTTCAGTGGGGCGAGAACGAGAATGACTGTACTTGGGAGACAGAGGAGAACATTAGAAAGACGTATCCAGAACTCTTTGCCTGGTAAGATTTACTTTGCAATTTAGTTATTCCGCATGCTGGGATAGACTTGTTTTGCTTGTTAATGGTTGTTTTATGGTTAATAGGCATGCGGGACCCTTTGTGTGTTTTGGTTAGGGAATTTCGGGGGCGAAATTTCTTGGCGAAATTTCTTAAGAGGGGGAGAATGTAACAACCCGCATTCTACGCATCGGAGGATCATAGAATATTTATTTCTTTCCCATATGAAGCCGTATGGTCATGTAACTTTGGGAAACAACCATTAGAGTCATTTCCTATGTTCATGATTTTTTTCGATTTTTAAATGACCGTTTTGCCCCATCTGATCTTGTTTTGGCCATAAATTTTGACTGGAAAGGAATTTTGACCTGAAACCACTTCCATTAGATTTGTTTAATGGTTTACCTTTCCGTAGAGTGGTCATAAGAGCCAAACGGACTCACCGTTTGGGAGATAAGGCTGAAATAAGGTTTGGAAGGTGAAAAACTGCTTAATCGGGCCAAATAGGGTGATTAGTGAATGGGCCCATAACCCATTTCGGGATTAGGGTTATGGGGAGGCTGAAAAGAGATAGAGATTCATTCCATTTTAGTTTTATAGCCTCCACTTACCTCTTAGAAACCCTAAAAATGGCCTCCAACCTCTAAAACACCTCCAAATCACTTTCTACTTGAAGGTTGGGATTAGCAACATCAAATCAAGAGAGATCAACACCAAATTAACATTAGAGCTGCTGCTTATCATTGGAATTCGCACCAAATCAGAGATTTATTTCAGATTTAAGTTTAATTTGGTTAAGTTTTGCTAATCATATCATTAGTTTCACCTAAACATGCTTAGGGGAAAATATGGGGTTTTGGGTATGTTTGATCCATTTTACATGCTATGATTATTGTTTTGATGTTTGTGGTCGATTATACATGTTGCTATGACTGTATGGTATGCTTTGTGATTGATTAGAATAGTTGGAATGGTCAAAAACGCCGTCGAGTGGCGTAAACTGCTTGCTGGAAAAAGTGCAGGGAGACATCCGAACCGGATCGGATCGGTTAGGAGGACCCGAACCGAACCACTACAAAGCCCTTCCCCACAATAGCTCTCGTACCCAATCCGCTCTCGCACTTCACACCCGACCCGATCAGAGGAGGGCAACATGAACTGGGGAAGCTCCGATCCACGTGCACCTCTCGTGGCATGCAGCACTCCGATCCGACCCGCCTGGCCACCTCCGAACCGACGCGTGGTGTTTGGACTTGAAGAACCCAATCCGATCCACCAGGGGTGACGTCTGCCAATCCGATCCAGTGAAGAAGGAGCATTCCGATCCGAACCGAACTGAAGATTAGGGGGAGATCCGAACCGATCCGGTGATGACCAATAACCCGAGATGTAAAGGTAGTCCAAGTAGAAGTTAGAGCTCAGGATCCAGTTGGGAACCAATGAGCTCACTTCATGGTTGGGCTTTGCTGCGGGACATGTGCTAAGGAGTTATCGACGTTCATAACTTCGATTCACCACTGAAGATGGATGACGGGCTACTTATCAGTGCAGTAGAGTCACTATGACTCGAGGGGCAAGGTGATGGTAGCAAGACTACGTTATAAGTGCGGTAGAGTCATTATGACTCGAGGGGCAAAGTGATGCGTAGTAAGACTATGAGCCAGTGCAGTGGGGTCATTGTGACTCCATGGGGGCAGAGTGGACATAGTAAAGCATTAGTAAGGCTATGAGCCAGTGCAGTGGGGTCATTGCAACTCCATGGGGCAAAGTGGACATAGCAAAGGATTAGCGGCTTTGGATCAGTGCAGTGAAGTTATTGAGACTTCATGGGGCAAAGTGATCATAGCAAAGTGTATTGGGTGATCGAAGTGGTGAATATCGTAAGCTTTACGCACTGAGTGAGAGACGTGAGGATGGTTGCTATGCTTGATTGATTGCCATCATTATGACATGCACACCCCCACCCCCGTATTCTTTACACCGTATGTAGTGGCACCTTGGAGTATTGTACAATATGTAGTGCTAACTCTTTGGTTGCAGGTCCAGGTTCAGGTATGGTTTAATATACCTGTTATTGTTCTGTTTAGATGCTTATCGCTCATACCAAACTTTTTGTCTAACCCAGAGTTTTATGTCTCTTCTTATAACTCTGGGTGCTCACACGAGCAGACTAGAGACAGGTTAGCTGGTGATGCGCGAGTAGCTGATTCGGAGGCGAGCAGGAGGCTTCCACGTATGATATATAGATATTCTCCCTGTGTCGTTGGTGGTCGCTACTTGGGCATTAGTAGTGTACCTCCCTTATCTTACTTTTGCTTTTTGAGACAGTTTGAAAGGTTGTAATAATGTTAACTTTGGATCATAAGCTGTACTTGGATTTTCCGCTGCTATGTTAGTTTGTTTTCAGCTTATGCACTGTCTCACCTGTTTTATGTCAAGTATGTTGTTATTATATTTTGTACCATGCGCTGTGAGACATTTTACAGGTTCCTTGTTAGTTCATTTCCTTCTTTCCTTTCCTTCTGACGATCTGTCCCGTGCTAAATGGACATGTGTACAGCGCACTTTTGGGGTAAATGTCGGTTGGTGCGGGGCGGGCCGTCACACATTTCTTCCTGTTTTGGCTATTTACCGGGGTGTGAGGCTTGCCGAGGTCATGATATACACAAAGCTACGCTTAAATAAGTCATGCTTTAATCATCCATAGCTCATCACATAACTTAAGTATGCCACATTGTCCATTCACAACGCATCACCGATTTCCATCAATATATAACATCTAAGCTCATATGTCTTAGAGAAGGGTGTTAAGCTAAGAGAATAAATTCTCCTCCAAAAAGCAATTATATATTTAATAGAAATCAGTGTTACGTAGTCAATTACAATGTTAGACACACAATCCATACAAGACCGTTCTTGGTTTGAACGAAACAACAATCTGGTATTCCTTCACATACGTTTGCGCATCTAGCCACTTAACTAATATAAAATCCATCTGCAAATGGGAGATACCCATTTGAGGAATTTAGCAAGTCGTCCTTACGATATGAAGGATCCCCATCTTCAATACCTTCTTCAATTGCTCCACAACATCATATTATTACTTGGAATGGTTTTCAGACATAAATCTGATCCCGGTCTTTCTAAATAACAAGCATAATTAAAAACACAATTACGGAACATACAGGCTTTCAACCAAATCTCCTTCCATCTTGGATTTGTTAAATTAAACTTCTTTAAACTCATTCCCACATTATCTTTAACAAAATCCATATTTAATTTTTCTCCTTTAACACGCGTCCTTTAAATCAAAGATAATCTAGCCCCAAAACCTCAACTAACTTTTCGTTTGATAACTCGTTATCCAAATCCAATTTCATTTGAAAACCTTTAATCCGTATTTCAATCATTTCAAGCATAGTTTCCAATTAAAACAATTTCCCATCATTTAATTATTTAACCTTAATTGAAAAATTATACTTCCTTCCCAATTCCTTACTTTTATTTTCCTCAAATCAAAGATTTAATTATAGCCCTAAATTACGATATGAATTTCCACAACTCAATCTTATCGGGTTTCAAGAATGATATTATTAAAGATACCATTCACAACAAAACCCAAATCAATTGATGTTGAACATAAGTTACACAAAAATTGTATCTACTTATATTCGATATCAATTCTCATAATCAACAAATACTATAAGAGGGATAACGATAATAATAATTTTCAATTTCCTCAAATAGTATACATTTACACAACGGGATTTCATATCAAATATCCGAAGATTATTTCTATCCAACTTATCTCAAACAAATCGGAATATCTTTTTCTTAATTCAAAATTTTATCAAACACCTTGATATTGGAACTGGATAGAAATACCATCAACTTATCCTTAATATTAATCTCCGTATCCAACTCATACTATAAGAGGAATAACGGTAAACTACCTATTAAATTCCTCGAATAATAAGAGTCATCATCTACCGAACTAATATCAAACATCCAAAGATTTGTCTCCAACCATATCCAATTATTCAAAATTGGAAAAACCCATTTTAATTTTAAATAAATCATTTTAAATTCCATATAAAATATTTTTAATACTTTAAACTTTTGAAAACATGTCACTAATTATTTAAAAATGATTACTTATAATTCATAAAATAATTTACGTGTTAAAACTTTCAAAACAGATTGTTTCCAAAAGAAGTGTTAAAATAGCGTTTCAAAAACGCTGCAAAAGTGTAACATAACAGCTATATTAACTAGTTTGATCAAAGTATTATTTATCTTAGCCAAAACTTAAAATTTCCAATTCAAAATACTTTTAATAACCTATAATGATTTTACAAAAAAATCCACATTTTCAAAATATTTAAAATAGCTATTTACAGTTATGGTTGGAAAACTGCACTTACAGCGTTCTTCTCCAAAACGGTTTTAAACATAACTTGAAAATTATAAGTCGAAATTAAAATTTGCTTTCACAAAGCCCTTGTTATTAGAAATCGAATGTTTTTTGTTTCGTGGAAATCCGATTTAAATTGCAAAAGCTATAGGCGTTTTAATTTTGCAATTAAAATGCATGAACCACCGCTGTGCGACAAGCTCTATTTTGACCGTAATACAATCATATAAAAATTGTTCCGAACTACTTTAAAATACTATAGAAAACCATTATGTTATTATATAAACCATTTACTAGATATTTTCTAGATAGGAAAACCAAACTTCATCTTTTCAAAACAAAATTGTTTTCATTGATTTATGACAAAACCTTGTTTTATCGTCAAAAAACCATTTAACAACATGTTGCTTTTTTACGAAGTGTAACGGCTGGGGTTTCGCCCGGACCCAATCGACCGCAAGATCGACTAAGACCATTCAAAACCCGAACACGTTAACTCTGGGAATACAACACATCAAAACAACAACATCAGACTTTTATAAAACATCATAATAATGTTACATCAGAGTACAGAATATCAGAGTACATCGATAAAATTACAGCGGAAGATAAATTTACATGAATTAAATACGATAAACAGCGGAAGACTTCTATGCTCTGGACACAGCTTTAGGCTTCGATCCAGAATCCTGCTCAAGAGATAAATATCTGCAAAAAGCTACTTGAGTGCCCGTGTGGAAAAGAGGGCACCCGAGTTTGCAAAGTGAAACAAACTACGAGTCAGTCATGGGACTGGTATGAGAAATCTAACTTAACTAATCTAATAATAAGGCTAATCACAGGACCACGCCGCTAACGCGAAATGGGTTTGCTCCATTGGATTGCCAGTGCATAATTAAAAGTAAACCGTTAGACAACGCAATGCTTTTTAGAAAAATGAAACCATCATAAGACTCAAGTCCCATCACACAATGCAACGCAAACCAGAGGATAGAGTCTTACCTTATAATGGTCAAAAATGCTTGATACGATAAAAACGAATTTGATACTATTATTAGTATATATATGTTTCAAAAACATTTGAAAGTAAATGTATCAATCCTAGGAAGCATAGCTACCATATACTATGCCTCCATACTAGTAATACAATCAAGTCCATAGGGTCGTATTGGGAATTGGGTTTCCATCATGAGTCAAGGCTAGGAACGATCTCCTTACCGATTCGAGACACTCTAGCTAATATCTCAGGTTTCCCCGCAGTGAACCCTTGGATTCTGCAGGGCCGGTCCGCACATACGATTTTGCGGATTGGCAATTCCTGAACACACGTTTCCCGGTCCTATAGGACCTATCATACGAGGCGCCTCATTCCATCATCCACATAAGTAAAATGTCGGACCGTGTAAAACCCAATCACCACTTCTAGCTAGAAAGAAACGTGCCGCTCTCCCTGTATTCCCTTGCTCCATTTTAGATCCAACCGGGTTGTGAGGCTCGTGAAGCTACGTTATACACAAAGCTACGCCTAAACAGGTCGTGCTTTGATCATCAACCACAAGGCCTGCTTTTCAACAAAAGCCTTAATCATTTGCATCTTGGCGTGCCACATTGACAATTCACGCCATGCGATCGGCAACCATCAATATATAAGAGGGTGTTAAGCAAGAGAATAAATTCTCCACCACCAAAAAATTATATATTAAATAGAAATTAATTAAATACATGAAATGAATTCCAACGTCAGACACGCGTCCATTTACAAGTCCGTTCGGGGTCTGAACGAAACCGGAGGCACCTTATTCCTCGCATATCCGAACAAATCAACAAGTAATCTGGACGGTCACCATTGTAGCCCCTTGAAGGTAGCTACTCCAATCATGGGCGTCAATGGTAACTCCTCCATTCGACGTGAAGATCGTCGGTCTTGTACCATCTTCAACTCTTCGACTTAGATCGACGTGTAATCATTTGAAATGAGATTTAACTCGGACTTTTCAAATGATCCTCGCATATATATATATATATATATATATATATATATTAAAATCATTTCACATCGTTATTAGTATCTAATAACCTATTTTTATTTATATAAAAATAATTAAATTAAATTTTATTTAACAACACTTCATGTCAATAGGCGACCTTGGCGCTATTTTCACCCAAATTTGTTTTACACATTTCTCTAAATCTAACCGTTGGAATTTAACACAATTCATATCGTTGGAAAGGTCTTCTCAAGGCGAACCTAACGGTTTCAGTTTTGGGAAAATCCGACGATCGAATCTTTCGGTATAATCAATTAAAAGTACAATTCCAAAAAGCGAACTACCACGCTCGATTCGTTTACTTTTAATATAATTCCTTCGTCCATTTCGTTATCGTGATTAACACAACAAGTAAAGAACGTTATATTTCCGTAACCTATTTACATTTTTATAATACATAGTGACATGTATTTTATTTTACTATATTTTTCTAACGACAAGAATTATTATCCAAATATAATATCATGGCACATAAGAATGTTGATCTTTATTCCGACTTGCATTCACATCCTATATACAAAAAGGTATATTTTCAATCATCTTTCAAACTACACAAAATTGTATCTTTCGTGTATCATTCCAATTACAACAAAAATAGGTATTTTTGTGTTTCATTTCCATTACGACCAAAAATGAATATTTTTGTACATCATTTATAATTTAACAAAAATGAGTATTTTTGTGTCATTTCAATTTCTAAAAAAAATGCAATATATTTTGATGTCAACTTCAATTCTACAAAAATAATAACTTTGTTAATCTTTTAATGAAATCTAATTCATTTAAAACTAAATTTCCATCGTTATAATTTTCACTGAAAATCTATTTACATAAAAATGTAAATTTCATATCTTTATTCTTTTAAATGGAATCTAAATTTTCACCTTTATCTAATTACATAAAAATACAATTTTTCACTTTTAATCTAATTACATGAAAAATGTAATTTTTCCATTTTAATCTAATTTACATTATAAAATGTAACTTGACTCTTTAATCTAATTTACATTAAAAATGTAACTTTTCTTTTTAATCTAATTTACATTAAAATGTGACTTTTCCTTTTAATCTAATTTACATTAAAAATGTAAACTTTTCTTTTTAATCTAATTTACATTAAAAATGTAACTTTTCTTTTTAATCTAATTTACATTAAAAATGTAAACTTTTCTTTTTAATCTAATTTACATTAAAAATGCAACGTTTCTTTTACAATGTCAAAATATTTCCTTTTTATTACATTAAGGATGTAATTAAGATTACCATGTAAATTCTATTTCTTCTTATTACATTAAAATGTAAATAATTTTGCAACGCCAAAATCTAATCTTTTAATTACATAAAAATGTAATTTTAATTTCAATGACAAAATCTTATCTTTTTAATTACATACAAATGTAACTTTTTAATTGCGGTGTCAATCATGTTCATTTCTAATTTAACACATAACGTCATTTCTAATTTAATACATAGCGGGGTAAATAATGTCATTTCTAATTTAATACACAACAGTGTAAATAATGTCATTTCTAATTTAATACATAACGTCATTTCTAATTTAATACATAACGGTGTAAATAATGTCATTTCTAATTTAATACATAACGTCATTTCTAATTTAATACATAACGGTGTAAATAATGTCATTTCTAATTTAATACATAACGTCATTTCTAATTTAATACATAACAGTGTAAATAATGTCATTCTAATTTAATACATAACGGTGTAAATAATGTCATTTCTAATTTTATACATAACGGTGTAAATAATTTCATTTCTAATTAACACATGACGGTGTAAATATTCATTTTCAAATTAACACAAGACGGTGTAAATACTCATTTTCAAATTAACACAAGACGGTGTAAATATTCATTTTCAAATTAACACAAGTCGGTGTAAATATTCATTTTCAAATTAACGCAAGACGGTGTAAATATTCATTTTCAAATTAACATAAGACGGTGTAAATATTTATTTTCAAATTAACACAAGACGGTGTAAATATTCATTTTCTAACAAGATGTAAATTTCTTTTAATAAACAAACAAACAAATTATCTTTTTACATTTAACAAAACAAAGACAAAAATGATAACTTTGTACATTTATGAATAATGACAAAATGATGTCTTTGTATATTTACAAAATAATGACAAAATGATGTCTTGTAATTTTTTTTCTTTCAACTAAAATCAATGAAAAATGTAATTTTTATTATTTCAACAAAAATCAGCGTTTATGTCATTACTTTCTTTTTAACAAAAATGATACCTTTGTTCTTATTTTCGTTACACACAAAAATGAAACTTTTTGTCTTATTTTCATTATACACAAAAATGAAAATTTTCATTAATAAACAAAAGTGATTTCTATTCATTAATACACAAACGTTATTTCTTTTCATTATATTTACAAACAAAAGTGAAGTTCATGTACTTACAAACAAAAGTGAATTTCATGTATTTACAAACAAAAGTGAATTTCATGCTTTACAAACAAATGTCAATTTCTATTTACAAAACAAATGTAAATATTATCACTTTTCTTTTTTATTTACAAACAATGTAAATAATGTTTGAAATCTTTTGTTTGTGTTCTTGCATTACAACATAATAAAAGATTTTTTTTTTAAGTTTACACAACAAAGTCATACCCTTTTCATTAATAAAGTTACAATAAAGTTGCAATCTTTTTATTAATAAAGTTAACATCTTTTTATTTATAAAAACAAAGAAGATGAAAAGTTTTTGATTAACAAACCAAGTTACAACATTTATTTAACAAAACAAAGTTACAACTTTGAGTTACAAACAAGGTTACAACTTTGTATTACAAAGTTGAAATCTTTGTATATATAAACAAAAGTAAACTTTTTTTTATAAACAAACAAAAAGTAATCTTTATATTATTAAACAAAAGGCGAAATCTATTTTTCCAAAGTTGAAAAAAACGAATTTTGAAATTATCGTGCCTTTTCGGGCTCAGAATAGAATTAATATAAATTTTTAAAGCCTTACTTCAAATAAAATAAATTTTTAATCGTTTTTATTTAAAATAAATTATTTTAAATATCAAAAACTCATTAAAATAACTTAAAATAAAAAATTTAAATTGGGCGCAAAATTCAGGGTTGTTACACGAAGACTATTCGTATCCATTTCTATTCCATTTTCATATTATTTCAAATCTCGATTTTGAAAATAAATTTCAAACTCCAATTTCAATTATAATATTGCTTCTAATTACGAAGGAAATTTGTTGATCACCAATGCAATACCATAATTGTCATGTCAAAGTGTGTGCAAAACAACATCAATAACCATTATAAACATCCATAGAAACCATCATCAACATCATTAAATATATAATAACCATGCACAACTATTATAACATTAACGATTAATAGTGTGTGTGAGTTCTAAACTATGCAACCATCATCCATCACAACAAACATCAACCATTGACATTCATAATCGGTTCAAAATCATTGCACTAGTTAACTATCCAAATTATAATTAATTCTTCACTAATTAGTGTACAATAAACTAGTTTAGAAGTTTTAAAGAGTTCTCACCAATATAGCTTTCCCATTCTTCACGATAGGCGAGCCTAACTGACTTCGAACGAACCGCCGGATGGTATTTCGACGCACTGTCTTCTTGTTTATATATATAATGTATATTGATCTCTTTTTCTTTTTTTATAAGAGGAGGAGGAGGAGGGAAAACTTTGGTAAGATGGTGGTGGAGGGAGGTAGTGGCTCATGGCCGGATTAAGGAGGAAAGAAGGGGATAAGAAGGAGGAGGAGGAGAAGAGGCTAGGAATCCATGGATGGAGAGCTTAAGAAGGAGATGGAAAAGTGAGAAGTGGAATGAATGAAAATGGAATGCTTAGGTGCCTTTTTATAGCAGTAAAGGAGAGAGGTACGTAAAATTTTCTAAGGGACACTTCATGAGACACTTGTCTTATTCTAAAGCTCCCTTAACATGCATGTTGGCACATGTCCTAAATGCAACGCTCCTTAACATGCATCGTGCCACTTTATGGGACTCTTGTCCCTCATGCATGTAGACATGTGTCCTAGACACTTGTTAAAATAAGGGAGAAGCTACTTTATGTAGCATTTTACTCAAAAATGCTATAGAAACTCAAAGACAACACTTACAAACTCAAAAATTCTAGATCATTACATTCACCCCCCCTCCCCCCCCTTTTCGTTCTCGAAAAGGAAAGGGAATCGTAACTACTCATTTGACATCTTGTAGTTTTTCAAACTCAAGATTAACATTCTTTGTACCAAAACACCTGTCCTTATAATGGAAATATCGGGTAGAATATTCTAACACACATACTTCCAGATAACCATATCTACCATGTTCTCAAACAATAACTTCCAATTATCCGTTATATCCAACTCATCGTTTACTAGGCCAATTACTTATGCTCAACAATTTACCGTCCAAGAAAATTCAGAGTTATAAATTATTCTCTTAGATCTTATCTGGCAAATACAAAGGTTATAAAAATTATTCCTTTTCCGTTTCCCAAGATTACTATTATTCTTTACATGAAAAAATCGATCATCTCAGAACTCTGCTTGTCCAAATGCTTCGGTTTAGGTAATTTTTTCTTACTATTCCTGCTTGCCAAATATCCTTCAATCAAATTGTGAAACTTAATTCACAAGGTATTCATGCTTACTTAAATAGTTCCTTTTATTACCACAGTGCACTTTAGAACTTATCGACTGTCCAAAATCATTAATAATTTCATATCTTAATTCCTTATATTTTTTAAGTTTGGCTATCCATATTAATTAATCCAAATTCAAGGATTCAAAATTTATTTTCTTTAAACTTTTGAGAAATCATTTAGATATATCTTTACTAACAACTTTAACCAATGTAGACCTTAACCAAAATATCGTCAAATATCTTATAGTCATATTATGAAAATGAATTCTCAATATATTTGCGTTTTAAATTTAATTAGTTAGGGATGACTAATTATAAATTATCTTGACTAATTAATTCCAACTTAGCCTCTAAATCATTTTCCAAACTACCTTTATACTTGGATTGCCTATGTAAATTACAGCTTTACCTAGAAGTCTTTTAATCAATTGTGAAATTCCAATCATAAGATGTTCGTGCTCAAATTTTAATTTCTAGATATTTTCAAACACCTTTTTCCTTTATATTCAAAATATATTCTTTAAAAATCAATTCAAAAAAACAAAATCAATTTCAAAGCGATTGCCAATTCTTACTCAAAATTTTGATTTAAGTTTTCCAATTTACCATAGATATATGTATATCTTCAAAACCAATTTCGTATTGCAAATACGCTTTTTCCTATATTCTTAACTTACTAATAGGTTTGACTGGTACAATTCCTACAACACTAACAAATTTTCAATATCTCGCTTAATAATTCAAGTTCTCTTTTACCAAACATTTTCAAACACCTATCTAAATGGGTCTAAGTGTATATTGATGTTTTAATCAGAATCATATAGTCATCCCACTTTCGAAACTCAAGAATACATACTGATGATGCTGTAGTCATCAACATAATCGTCTTCAAGCAACTAGAGTGTGATTCTATATGTATCTAGTATACTTAAGACTTCGTGTATACGTTGATCAGGCGTATATCTAAACTCTTATTTGATAGTCCAACCTCAATATCAAACAAAATACTCAGACTCTTATTATTTATTACAATTTCTATCCATATTGATTAGTTTGTTTAGAGGAGAACTACCTTAACAAATTTGACCTAAATTTATCCCTTTACATGAATTCTACTATTAATCCCGAAGACTTAATTCATTTTACGTGAAAGGTGTTTTCTCGAACATAGTACTATAGAAACTCATTCTAGAGCATTACTAACATTATCTCTAATGAGATATTATAACTCTGACGAGTCCTTCCTTTTATTCAAATGAGTCGTACCTCATAGCTTTGTGTAAACCAAAGCTTTGATACCAATCTGCACCGACGTGTCTTTTTTCCTGATTTTTCTCAGTGATTAAACCAACTTAAACCGTTCATAAAGATGGATTGTTAGGGGTACTTACACATTTTCACAAAAGTGAAAGAACTTTTCCATCATCATTACAATAATATTACATTAGAGTTACAAGAGATACATCAGAGTACATCGATTACACAGAAGAAATGTTACTAAACTTTGCGGAAGAATATGAATGCTCCAAGATATAATAGCTCTAGCTTAAACCAGAATCCTGCTCTAACCAGCTCCAATGCTAGATCTGCAAACCAAACTACTAGGTCGCCCGTGTAAACATTATAGGCACCCAGAGTTTAGAAGTGGGAACAATAAACTCCAGTTCAGTTATGAGACTGATGTGAGAACTCAAAACAGCTGTTTTAGTGTTTATTTTAAAGTTAGGTAATTTATTGGACCACGCCACTAATGCAGAACGAGTTTACTCTTTTTGAATACTAGTGCATAGAAATTTGCAATGACTTATAAGAAAATGAAACTAACATAAGGTCTCGTAGCACACACACCATGCAAACACACATTTGGGCGAGGTTTCTCCTTATGCAGTTAAAAATGCCTTTGATACGCGAAAATCCTCTTTCATATTATTATTAGTGCATAGTGTGAAAACTTTTCGAAAGTAAATGTATTAAAATAGCCAACATTGGCACCATATATTGTACTGACATATTGTATACAACTAAAACCTTATGAGCTCATAGTGGATATTGTGCTTCCAACAATGACCAGGCAAAGAAACTTCCTCACCAAACCGAATTTTGAACACCACTAGAGGTATGTCCGAGGATCAAATCATGCTCCTCATGCTAACACAAGGCCCAGTTACCTCTGTAACTAGGTAACTTAGAGTTCATCTGAGTAAATCATCTCCCGATCGTTACCGACCTTTCCGAATGTGCGTCAACAAAAACCACAAAAGTGGACGTTTTTCCATTTAGGTTAATATCTGGGCTCCATACCATAGTACACCTTTTGTATAGAAGGAGACAACACCACATAACCCTACTGCATTTCTTCCTATTTTGGCCATTTACTGGGGTGTGAGGCTTTCCAAGGTCACGATATACGCAAAGCTATGCTTTAAATAAGCCATGCATTGGTCATCCATGACTCATCACATAATTTATGTATACCACATTGTCCGCTCACAACGCATCACTGATTTCCATTAATATATAACCTCTAAGCTCATACATATTAGAGAAGGGTGTTAAGCTAAGAGATTCAATTCTCGCGACCAATATGATATATATTTAACAAAAATCAATGCTACGCAGTCAATTACAGTGTTAGACACACAATCCATACATGTCCGTTTGGGGTCTGAACGAAACAACAATCAGATTTCTTTCACAGACGTTCGGGTTTCTTACCACTTAACTGATATAAAATCCATATGCAAATGGGAGCTACCCATTTGAGACATTTAGCAAGTCGTGCTTACGATATGAAGGGTCCTGGTCTTCAATACATTACTAATTGCTCCACAATGTCGTATTATTACTTGGAATGGTTTTCGGACATAAATCTGATCCCTGTCTTTCCCAATAATTAGCGCAATTAAAAACACAATTACGGAACACAAAGACTTTCAACAAAATCTCCTTCCGTCATGGATTGTTAAATTAAACTTCTTTAAACCCATTATCACATTATCTTTAACAAAATCCATATTTAACTTTTCTCCTTTAAAACACATTGTTTAAATCAGAGATAATCTAGCCTCAAAACCTCAACTAACTTTCATTTGATAACTCGTTATCCAAAATAAGTTTCTTTTGAATGATACTATTGAAGATACCATTCACGACAAAACCCAAATCAATCGATATTGAACATAAGTTACATAGAAATTGTATTTACTTATATTCGATATCAATTCTCATAATCAATGAATACTGCAAGAGGGATAACGATAATAATATTTTTCAAATTCCTCAAATAGTATACACTTACACCACGAAATTTCATATCAAATATCCAAAGATTATTTCTATCCAACTTATCTCAAACAAATCGGGAAATCCTTATCTTAGTTCGAAAATTTATCAAACGCATTAATATTGGATTTGGTTAGAAATACCATCAACTTATCCTTAATACTAATCTCTGTATCCAACTCATACTATAAGAGGAATAGCGGTAAACTACCTTTTAAATTTCTCGAATAATAAGAGTCATTATCTACCGAACAAATATCAAACATCCAAAGATTTATCTACAGCCATATACAATTATATAAAAGTGGAAAACCCATTTTAATTTTAAATAAATCATTTTAAATTCCATATAATATATTTTTAATACTTTTAAACCTTTGAAAACATTTCAAAAATTAATTAAAAAAGATTACTTATAATTCAGAAAATAATTTACGGGTTAAAACTTTCAAAACAGATTGTTTCCAAAAGAAGTGTTAAAATAGCATTTCAAAAGCGCAGCAAAATAACAACTATATTAACTAGTTTGATCATAGTATCATTTATCTTAGCCAAAATTTAAAATTTCCAATTCAAAATACTTTTAAATAATTTATAATGATTTTACAAAAAAATCCATATTTTTAAAATATTTAAAATAGTTGTTTACAGTTATGGTTGGCAAACTGCACTTACAACATTCTTTTCCAAAACAGTTTTAAACATAACTTGAAATTTATAAGTCGAAATTGTAATCTACTTTCTCATCTGAAAGCTCTTGTTAATATAAATCAAACATTTTTTGTTTTATGGAAATTCGATTTAAATTGCATAAGTTACAAGCATTTGTTTGCGATTAAAATACGCGAATTACCACTGTGCGAAAAGCTCTATTTTAACTGTAATATAATCCCATACAAAAATTATTCTGAACTGCTTCAAAATATTTATAGAAAATCATTGTATACTTAAATAAACCATTTACTAGATATTTTATCGATAGGAAAACCAAACTTCACCTTTTCAAAACAAAATCGTTTTCATTTATTTATGACAAAACCTTGTTTTATTGTCAAAACCAATTTAACAAGACGTTCCTTTTTTACGAAGACTATTCATATCCATTTCTATTCCATTTTCAAAATATTTTAAATCTCAAATTTGAAAATAAATTTCAAACTCCAATTTCAATAATAATATTGCTTCTAATTACGAAGGAGATTTGCCGATCACCAATGCAATACTATAATTGTCATGTCAAAGTGTGTGCAAAACAACATAAAAAACCATTATAAACATCCATTGCAACCATCATCAACATTATTAAATAAATAATAACTGTGCACAAGCGTTATAACACTAACATCAACCATTAACATCCATAACCGGTTCAGACCGATTACACTAGTTAACTATCCAAATTATAATTAATTCTTCATTAATTAGTGTACAATAAACTAGTGTAGAGGTTTTAAAGAGTTCTCACCAGTATAGCTTTCTCATTCTTCATAGTAGACGAGCCTAGCTGGCTGCGAACGAACCGTCAAAGAGTATTTCGACGCACTATCTTCTTGTCAATATATATAATGTATATTAATCTCTTTCTCTTCTTTTTTACAAGAGGAGTGTGAACTTTGGTAAGGTGGTGGTGGAGGGAGGTAGTGGATCATGACCGAATTAAGGAGGAAAGAAGGGGAGAAGGAGGAGGAGAAGAGGCTAGGAAGCCACGGATGGAGAGCTTAAGAAGGAGATGGAAAAGTGAGAAGCGGAGTGAATGAAAATGGAATGCTTAGGTGCCTTTTTATAGTAGTAAAGTAGAGGGTACTTAAAAAAATTTCAAGGACACTTGTCTTATTCTAAAGCTCCATTAACATTTATATTGACACATGTCCTACATGCAACGCTCCTTAACATGCACTATGCCACCTTTTAGTACACTTGTCTCTCATGCATGCTTAGGTTCATGCATGTAAACAAGTGTCCTAAACACTTGTTAAAATAAGGGAGAAGCTACTTTAGGTAGTATTTTACTAAAAAATGCAATAGAAACTCAAAGACAACACTTATAATAAAAGCTACCAATAGTTTTCATATTCATAAAATTATATTTATATTTTACAAAAAATCATATTAACAAAATAGTTTAACAAACACGAATCTGTAAAGCATGATAATTTCTTATCGAAATTGTATTGTTGTATTTTGAAAGAAATCAGTATATTTATACTAAATTCATATCTTGTGAAATTAATATTATATCCAAAAATTCAAATTAGGTATTCAAAATTCCAATTTTAAATTTGCTAAAATTCTAGATTGTTACAGAAAGTCTAGTCTCGACCATAACTTTTGATATGAGCTAGATTATACACTTTAACCTATCTCATTTCTTTCAGATGGGCATTTCCCAATTTGTAGAGTGGTCATATGAGGAAATCATATAAGTAATTCGAGAGAAATGATAGTTTTAAGCTTTAAAAGTTATTGGCCAATATTGGAGTAGTGGTAATGGTATGAAATTACCAAGCCCATTAGTGCAGTTAGCTTCAATTATAAATAAGAGCTGAAAGGAGTCATTCAAAGTTTGTTTCTCATTCTCTTATCGCCCTAAACCTAAATACTACAATTCATCCTTAAATTTACAAATCTACATTCAGAACTTTGCCAAATCATCTCTAATGGATATTTAGAGATTAGAGTAGTCAACTAGACCTCTTCACTTTGGTTAAAAAAAATCACACAATTCCGGATTGAATCTCCAATTTATTTCATTGATTTGTCAGACTAGGCGATTGGTTATGATCACTCATATGTTTATATTGGATTATACATCGTAATTGGTATAATTCATCATTTATTTGTTGAAGTAACCTTAAAATATGTTTAAATCTAGTAGTTTCATATCTAGGAATCTAGAATAATCAAAATATATAATATGGTAATTATAATGTTAGATCTATGTAATTAATGAGTAATTAACCACGTTTAATGCTAGATCTATGATTAAATTTGATTGATTCATGATCATACGTAGGGTTGGCAATTAGACCTGACCCAACAAACCCGGACCTGATCCCTCAGGTCTCAGGTCTAGGCAGGCCGGGTTTTGTCGGGTCTAAACTTTACATCTCCAAAATCTAGATCCGACGACCCGAGCTTTAGTTCGGGTCGGGTCGGGTTATGTTAGGTAGCAACACTAAAAATACATATATTCCAGTTCTTTTTGGTCGGGTCTTTTGGACCGGGCCAAATTGGGTCGGGTTTTATCAGGTCTTTATCATATTTTTCATCATCTGGACCCGACCCAAGACCCGTCGGGTTCAATTCGGGTCCGGGTCTTTTCGTGTCGGGTCGGTTTTTCGTTTCTCGATTCTAATTGCCAGCCCTAATCATATGCAATTGAATTATGATTATAACTAATTAAATTTTTTGTTTGAATGATTAAATTATTTTAACTACTTGTGATGCTTAATTTATGCATTAGTATTGTGCATAGAATACATGTGATACTTATAGAGAATCTGGCCAGATTAAGTTCCAAATTTGCTTTGAAATTAGAAGAGGGGTTGAAGCCAAGGATTGTTAGAAACAGATCCACTTACATCAAAGCAATATAACTAGTAGCATGGAAATATGCTTTGATTCAAAGAAGTAATTCGAAGTGAAGATGTGTCTCGAAGACGGGCGCTTCGAAGCGATATTTTCATAGAATAAAAATAAAAAATGACATCATGTGATATTAAATTATATTTTCATAGAATTATATTTTCATAGAATAAAAAGGACATCATGTGATATTAAATAAATGAAAATAAGCAAAAATAAAAAATGGTAATGGTTTTACATAAGTTATAGTATAAGATTTGGACAAAAGATGCATTAATACATAAGATATGATAATTTCCAAAACAAGCATTTATTGCTTCGTACTTGGATGGAAGACTAAAATGATTCAATGGTACTAGGTCTTTTGGATTTTCTAATTTCAAAATTTTGCTTCAAGCTTATGACATAAGCTTAGCTTGCTTATAAAAGGAAACCACTTCAATTCTTTCACTCCTCTCCATTTTATAACCTTTTGCTTCGGTTTTTCGCTTCTTCTCTAAACCATTTTAATGGCATCCCCTACATAAAAAGGAGAGAGACTGACGTTACCATGGATGACTCCAGAAAATACCTCTAGCGGCAAGACCCCAATCCACCGCCTCCATTCAAGCCACCCGACTTTTCACCGCCTTCCTTGCCATCAACAACCCCTACCGCGGCCCCTAACCCTACTGGATTGACGCCTCCTCTTCCTAAAGCGACAACCACCACAGATCCTGGTGGATTTCATTTGGTGACTTCACATAGAAGGGCAAATTCGAACTCCTCTCCTAACAAATCACATGCTCTGCCTACAACCTCGCCTTCCATGAAATAGTGCTTGTCATATCCCTCTGCTGGCTCTGGCTATCCAGCGCCGATGTTGAAAAATAATTCAACCTTGCTAAAAGATGCGATGACAGCTAGGACAGAAAGTCAACACCGGTTCTCATCTCATACTGTCCTCTTGCTTTGCTAGCGACTTCCACAGCAACCTCCTAGCCTCTAGTCATCTCCTAGCAGGAATAATCAACCTTATAATACTAGTTGTGCTTGGAAAGACATCATAATAGGTAATCAAATCCCCGTTTACATTCCACTTAATTTCTATCAACCTAAACATTTCAATAGTATGAGCTGTGCAAAAATGTCTTCTGATTCTATTCTTAAGGCTTAAAAAATAATGGGAAAATGCTATTGTGATCTATATCGTAGATTCCAAACCTCATTACCCATTTTTAAGGCTTACATACATAGAGTTTGGAAACCAACTGGGGTTTTTTTATCGTTTACTTTATGGAAGATGGCTTCTTTATAACTAAGTTCGATAAGATGGAAGACTATGACAAAATTCTAAATAGGGGACCATATTTTTACAACAGAAAATTAAAGATGATGTAATGATGGTAAATTGGTATGAAGCTTAATAAGGAATTTTTATGAACTATTCTAATACGGGTTCAAATTCCTGGACTACCACACGTAGGAAGTAATAAGTCAAATGACATCAGTTTTAGGTGTTCCACTTAAATTAGATAAGTTTACCGAAGGAATTAGGAAAAATGCTTTTACTTGGGTGCTAGTTGAAGTATCCAACTCTTTTTACTAGCCTTGGCATATTCCTATACCGTATAAAGATGATCAATTGGTCATGCAAGAGGTAGAATATGAGTGGTTACCCCCTAAATGTTCCAGCTATCAGAGTTTTGGTCATTTGATTGAAGCATGTCAATTCGCTGAAGTTTGGGTACCTAAGAAGGTAGTTTATAATTTCATCCCAACAAATGTTATGGAAATGGACCCTGCATTGCAAGCTCCAGTAAATCAGCCTCTTGATATTCCTTCTTCTAAGGAAAAAGATTTCCCTACTGGTAGTTCGATTCATAATCAAAAGTTATTGACATTGGTTGGATCATTATCTGAAACGGATAATCAGGATATGAAATAGACTACCGACGATATGTTGCCCATGACAGAAGAGAATGACATGGAGCTTCCTGATGACAATCAAATGGTTATTCAAGGTTCGATTCAGCTGGTTTCCAGACCTAAGGTAATGCATAAGATAGATTTGATGAGACTTCTTTTGAGTTTCAGTTGGGTTCATCAGATGACGTGATAGAGAATCCTACATGGGGAGTAATGATCAAACAAATTCAGAATAAGAAAAGGAAAAAGGTGAAGAAATTTATGAAGCTGGAGTTATTTTCATTTTCAAAGTGGGGAGCTTTTTCTGGGACTTAGTACATATTTCTATGTTAAGGAGGTTTATACTGTATTCAATGAGTTATATAAAGTGTCTCATATATAGGTCGTCTAGGTTTGACTTTTATGTTGTCTTTGGATTTTATATCTTTGGTTTGTATAGTCTCCCAATATGAGTGAGTTTTCAGAGTGAGTAGTCAGTCACTTGTTTTGAGTTTGTATTACTAAGTGCAACGACCAACTTTTTCCGTACAGTTTAAGCCAACATCTAACAACCCATGTCAATTCAAATTGCACAGAAAAGCAGATTTTTAGGAGAAAGAAATTAAAGGGTGAGAGAAGAAAGAAAGAAATATTAGAATAGAAGAATAAGAAGATCAGAATCTCACAGCGGAATGGAAAAATATAATATCAAATGCTTTATACAAAAAGAAAACTGTATATTACAACATCAGAGTATACATACATTTCAATACAACACACAGCGGAATAATATAATACCAGCAAATATTGCTATACGTCTCGACTCCAACTCCTCTTCTGAAGCTCCAAGCGAAACCTAACCTAATAATATACTCAGTCTGACCTGGGCACATTTGAAGCAATGCAAAATTCTCTCGGATTAGTCTAGATTACTTTCGGTGATAAATTCACGTGAAAAACAACTTGCTTAACTTTAGAAATACTTTTTTTTGAAAGAAAAGGGTAATCGTAAGACCAGTCCACACATAAACACGGACGGATTTTACCTTACGATAACCCATAATATTTTTGATATATCAAAATCCAGTGATATTATTATAGTTTCTATCAAATCACAAATAAATAACCATCTAGAAGAACGTTGCATCTCATGCTCTACATATTCATTATATAACCAAGAACTGCGGGGCTCTTATTGGAGAATAGATTCTAACTATGACAAGGTATGGGACTACCTTCCGATCAGAGTACTCTAGAGGGATACACCGGGGTTCAACAAGAACATCTTGCAACCCGGCCACACATGACCGGTCACTCGTTTAGGTTGAGTGGATCGAATGTCTTATCACCAACGGTTGCTAGCAACTTAACCGCTCCTGGGAGATACAAATGCAAAAGAAGAACAAAATGAATTTTCTCTAGATCAGTGACAATATATTCTCCTTAGGTGCAACCCAACTATCTATGCTGCCTGCACAATTTTTGTCATTTCCCGGTTGTGAGGCCTGAGGTTATATTTACTTTTCTAGATAAAATTTCATAACTTTGAATGTCGCATCGTCAGATCCATGAAATCACTAATTGACGTCCACAAATATACTCTGGGTGTTAAGCAAGATGATTTCTTTGCCACCAAACTTGGTATATTTTTGTAAAAATCAACGTACGTGACCTTCAGGAAATACTCTGTCGGACATTCGTCCACACAAGTCATCAAGGAACAGAATGAACCAAAGGCACCCTCCTACCACATCCTATATAAAAATCGTAGATTCCAACCACGAAAGAACTATAGTGTATCTCTGGGAGCTAATCGGAGATTATAAGTACTTCTTCCGTTTTATGAAGATCAACGGTCTTCAGTTGCTCCATCTTTATTCTCTGCAAGTTAGCTTCGAGCGCAACGTTGATTCAAAGTGGTTTTGGGTCTAGTTCCCATCCCAGTCTCTTCCAAACAACACGACAAAAGTCCAAGAATAACATTAAATTAATAGTCGGGTTTTTAACTATCAATGCTAACAATAGATTGGGTATATTGGCAGCTCAGATCATTTTACTAGGAACTATCTATAAAAATCATATCGCCAATTCTTAAAAATTGATTTATATTCTTATTTCAAATTCCATTGCTTTCGTTATGTTGAAAAAAAATATCTTTATTTCCAAACTCCACTTCATTACTTCACTTTGAAAACATCACTATATTCACCAAATCCTTTATTTCCTTCTCTTAAACAAGTCTTAACACCTTTACACGTTACAAACTAATATCATCCCTTGATAAAAGTGAAGTCGTTCAAGTTGGGGTATTTTAATTACCATTCAAACCTTGACTGACAATGTTCTTATCTCAGAATAGATAATAGTTTGAACACAAATCCTTTCATTTCCTTTTACTAATTTTACTTTAAAAAAAAAATATGGTTTATATAACCATTCCACGCATTTGGCACATTTATTCTCAATACTACCTTTTTGCACCCTAAAAAATACTAAACGCAAATCCCTTTTAATATAACTCAAAAATCAATTTACACAAATTCAACCAAGTCCATTACTTTCACAAATCATCTTTCCAATTTAAAATGTTTTCCCTTAAGCTTATCTCAAACTCATCGCTTGAGTTTACTATATACTTTGTTTATGCGAACTTAAATTCTAAAATCTTATTATAAAAATCTAATAACCTTCCCCCTTTGGAAAATCACATTCCAATTTACTTGATTTGATAATTAACACTTATAAAAGAACAACAATTATCTTTTCACCTCGTTTTATAAGCTTTGGCATCACAATTCAATTATGTTCCATTTCAAAACTCGATCATTTTTGAATTGACTTCTATTTAAAAAAACAAATTACTTTAATTATCATTGCTTAGAATAATAATTAATTCCATTGTTAACTGGAATAAAATATAGTCCACCTCATTAAAAATAGATCAGCTATTTTTATAAAAACCATTTATAAATATCGAATTTCTTTGAAACTTCTATTTCAAATAAAATAGAATTCAAAGCTTCACTTCAGTTATAAAGATAAATTTTATAACTTAAATACATTGGTTCGCCTAACGATGAATTAACGTCTTAAAATATAAAGTTTTAAATCATTTGCTGCCATAACTTTATCAATACTGTCTATTGATTAAAAAAATCACATCAATGTTGAATTTCAATTCAACATTCAATATTCAATCAACCATCAACACCCAATCCGGGCATAACATCATTTGGGGTAACAGTTCATATGGAAATATAAACAACATACAATATATTTGAAGAATTCAGTCAAATCCCTCCAACTCGTCCTTCCCTGCATTACAGATCATAATAATATTTGATAATAATATATGAAACAAATATCTAAAACAAATCATCCAATATTGCATAATACAAATGTCGATAATCGTTAAATAACCAATAAGCAACCAAGACATCCAATCATCAAATTAATATTATAAACTATGAATTATTTTTATATGAATTTAACACATCATAGAATTTCCAGAAAAGTGTGAGAGTTAACTCTAAATTTATTTTGATCGTCGATTCGTATGTTGTTACAAGTTTACGATGTAATTTAAATAATATAAATTGATAATAATCATTCATTAACCATTATTAAATTAATTACCGTTTGCCTCTAACTCTTGTATAACGCTAAACCATTAGTTAACCATCTCTCCAAATAGCTGAAAACCGATCCCCCTTTCATCGCTTCGAACAAAAACGTGGTGAACTTCCCCGTTATGCTTCCTTTCCAACCAAAATATAACATAGGCCCGAGCCTATCAACCGACCACTCCCCTACTTTTTTTTCTTTCATGTTCAACACGTGAAACCTACTCCTTTTATTATACCATCCGAATTTCTTCCCAGATCGTCTTTTTCTCCTTTTGTATTATATAAATACGTAAGGGCCCAAGCCCACTTGAATTTCAGCCCACTGCCCCCTTTTGTATTTCTCCTCCTCAATTTCATTTGCTCCCAGTAAACCAGGACTGCCTCCCCCATGCAAAATAGCCAAACTTCACCATGCCTCTCCCAGTAAAAAAAAAAAAACATCTCCCCCAATTAAATGATATGGAGCTAATTTAGAGAAGGAAAAAATTAGAGAAATTAGAGAAGAAGAACTGACTTGAGGAGGAAGAAGACATTGAAACTGCAGAGAAAGAAACTTATCATTTTCTTCATACCAATTTTTCATTACATCTATGCATATATAGCCGAGCTCACACAACCAACAGCTGGCATTTCTATAACAACTTTCTTGGTGGGAAAGAAATCAAAAGGACAAAAAGAAAAAGTAAAGGCGGGATAATATTTCAGGTGCTAGGTTATGCATTCAGTCAAGTATTTCCTGGACATTTGAGTCTCTTTGGGTAATAATATGTGTATCATTAAACTCCTCCTCCCTCACGCAAAAATCGCTCCACGTTTAAGGCCAAAAGAAAAGAAACATACTAGCTTTCGAGTTCCATCCCCTACGCCATGGCCCATATAGACCTGCCTTAGCTCCTTTACGAGCTCCAAACCCGCAAATTCCCTATGATGACCATAGTTCGCCAGTGCCGCCTCTCGCATCATGGTCTGGACAACATCCCCACGCCGTACGGTGCTAACAGTGTATCATCCCTACGTAAACAGGTCGAATCCCCCTGTAGCACACACCAGGTCCGTACCTACCGGAACCTTTACCCGACTTCGCCATTCTCCCAACCGATGCATGGACCCACGCTATCCACCCAGAGCTGCATCTCTGGTCGTCTCCCTCAATTGGCCTTGCAACCTCTCCTTAGGTGATGCCACCACCGACTAGAAACCCGATAAAACTCGCTCCTAAAACAGGTAACGCCCAAAACCACAAGCTTTCCAGGTGCAGCTTTTGATTCATGCAATGCAATGATATTAGTTTCGTTTGATTTGGTTATGAACCGCATTTTATTTTTATTTGAGGAGGATCGTCTTCTTGGTTTAAATATGGAGACGCCATGTTGCTTTTTGGAAAGGGGAAAGCAAAAGAAACGTTAGTTTCCTCATAGAAGAAGAAACAAGGGAGTTGTTTATTTCGCATATGTATGCTGTGATTTTATTTTGAGCGAAGTTTAAAAAAAAAGAAAGGATCGATTTGAAAAAGCATAGTTTTTTTCCAGTTAAGTTTTGAAATGAATCGGAGAGAATGGTGTTATTAGCTGGTATAAATAGATGGAGTACGCTGTTTTCAAAGCATACAGTTTCATGTATATATTTTGTTTCAGAATGGCACGTGGTGCTACGTTTATATATGGAAAACTCACGTGTTTAGGCTTGTTTTTGAAAGTATAACGGATTTAGCCATGTTTCTAAAATAATTACAGAAATAGACCTATTTTGGTCTGGGGAGTTGCGAAGGCGAGTCTTGAAAACTCGCCTTTGTCCGAGTTTTGGAAACTCTCCTTCGGTTTTGAACTATTTAGAAACTATTTTAAACATAGAAAACAATTTTACAAGAAAAGCATACAAACTGCGTTCATCCAATTCTATAAAAACATATTACTACGACCCGGTACAACATAATCAAGAGCCTACAAAACAACATAAATAAGACCCAACATAACTTAGACCCAACAATACAACATAACTTAGACCCAACAATACAACATAACCACGACCGAATACAACATAACTACAAACCATAGCTTCGGAATGAACCATAACACCCATGAATCATTTCATTCTTAATTGTCACATTCATTCTTTCCAAGCGATTAACCTCAACTTGCATCTCAAGTGCGTACTGGACATCCCTCTCTATTAAAGGTGGATCGATCCATAAAAAAATTACAACTCTGCAACCCTTGGCGATTCTGTGCATGAATGTACGATTTGCAACCGTAAAAGCGATGACCTGCATTTGTTTGACTTTTACAAACAAGAACATTATATTCGACTTCGCAATAGCAAAGGACTGAACGACCCATCATGCTGGAGCTTGACCTATCGGAGTTTTGTCGAGCAAGAACTTCCCTCCACTGAGCATTGAGGGATTTTTGAACCGGTCCGATGTGCTGGATTGCAACGTTTGGCTGCGTTGCACTAAAGAGTTCAGACCCGACCTCTGCGACATCTACTTGGACTCCCATTTGTGTTTCGGGCACAAAGTCGACATCTTCTACGGGTTGTTTACCATGTCATACTCATCATACATTGGAACCATGGTATCATCGTCATATTCCAGTTAGCCATTATGACGGTGAACTACTCTACAAAAAACTAGGGAGTGATGAAGAGAGGTTTGTTGGTCTTTAATAAGGGAGAGAGACTGGCTTGAAGCATTGATCATTACACGTGATGAAACAGTGTACATGGAGGAGACTAGTCAGTGCAGGGTTAAACCAGTGTACATGTGACGACCCCTTAAACCAAGGAGTGAAGAATCTCTCCTGATATGACTAGCAGTGTACATGTGATGTCCCCTTAAGCTAAAGTTAATTATAGGACCGAACTGATATGAATACTCAGTATGATTGTTATGGGGCTGAAGTGATAGGACTATTCAGTATGCTCACTTAAGAATTTGTCCCCTTAGGAACACTGTAGCACAGATACAAAGTTAAGTTCAAAATGTATTTATACACCTAGGTTTTATGCTCTGTATGCTCATAATTCGTTTACTCAACATTATCAATTTGAGCTATGGACAACTAGGAAAATGAAAATGAGGCTTTAGCAAATCAACGACCTGAAAAAGAAAGGGTAGTTGAAGGGCGCATTGTCGAGCCACTAGGTCCTGTGGATCTTATTTGCATTTCTGAAGAAGAATCGGTCGTGGTTGTTTCAAAAACCGAAATAAATGATGGTCGTCGATTTTTCGGTTGTGAAGCATACGAGGACCACAAGGTTTTTCATGATGAAACTGATTGTTGTTACTTTAAGCAGTGGATTGACCCTCCGATGTGCAAACATGAGTTCAATATGCACTGGAAGCGCAAGCCGAAATAAGACGCTTGAAAAAGAATGTTGGTAAGCCAATTAAAATTGAATTTTTCTGACGACCGTGGTAGGTGTATGTGGAAATTATCTTCATGTTTTTTTACTATACTTTGAATTTGATGTTTGTGTGTTCAGTTGTTATAGTTCATATGATTGTATTTTGCATTTATTAATGTTATAATCGTCGTTGTTGTAAGCTTCTCAGGAATGTAATGCAAAATATTAAAATTCCTGGAAGTACGAACACTGCTGATAAAAACCATAAACCTTGATGCAAACTAAATAAATAAATATCTCACTACTTAAAACTAGGATACAACAAGGTAGAAATAACAACAAAGAAATAGCAACATTACATCTAACGTAGAAAATTTAAAGTAGGATATCACGTGTCAAAAGTTTAATGGAGTAGACTAGTCGGTGCAGGGTTAAAGCAGTGTACATGTGGCGACCCCTTAAACCAAGGAGTGATGTATCTCTCCTGATACGACTAGTCAGTGCAGGGTTAAAGCTGTACGTAGAGAAGATTCCCTATACTATAACGTAAGATGCAACAGTGTCGGGCAACACGTAAAGCAAAGTTGTACCAGTGACCGTTCACATCATTCTTTGTTTTACCCTTTATTCACTTGTACACTATGCATCTATATATCTTTGTCAAATTACTCACAGCTTACCTCACTCCAACAACTTTGTTTCCAACTACTCTGTGCATTCCCACAACTATGCCTTCTTGGCCATCATCTCCCAACTCTTATGAACATGCGTATGAACAGATGCGACTTCAGGAGCTTGAGGACGAATTCTAGTTTCTAAAAACCAACTAAGACCTCGGGTTGAACCACTATCTGAACAACGGAACGTAAAACCTCCACATCAAGCTCATGTATCTAATGTTCAACATTCGTATGAACAGTCGGTCGTTCAACCACGGTAAGAAGTAGAGGCATATTAAGTACCATATGTCCCAATTTCTTATGAATAGGAAGTTGATCCTTATGAAGTTTGCAGCTATGCGGTTATCCGGTTGAAGTTGTTGTTCGAGCAGATGGCAACAATATTGGTCGGCGCATTCAGAAATGTCCATTCTATTCGAACGGATGCAACTACTCCGAATGGATTTGTGCCCAAGGAGAATACCATATGCGAACTCACTCGAACAAGAGATTAGACGTGTCCAAAACATTATTGAACAGTTGCAGTTTAACCATAATACTTAGACGTCTCCAAAACGTTTTGCGAACGAACTCGAACAAGAGATTAGTACCTAGTCTCGTGTTAGCATCTGTTCTATCCAATGTTTTATTATCTATTTTTATGTTTGTATCTGTTGCATCCTTAGTTTTAGTACTTATTTCTGTGTTAGGATCTGTTGCAATCAACTTTTTGGTTAATATTCATTGTTATTTGGTTTATGAAATTCGTTATATTTGAATGTACAGTATATAATATAATTAAAAACGAGCTCATAACGTCGTGGTAATTCGTATTATTATGCTTCGAACTTTAACTGAATATATAAGATTCTTTATACGTCGGATTTCTTTGAAACACTAAACGTTCGAATCTACTAAACTATATTTTTGTAGTGGAGGAGAACAAAAAGAGTTCATATTACATATTTTGAGTTGTGTCCAAATCAAATTTTAAAAAAATCGCTGTGGAATCGTTTACAAAGCATAACGATTTATTAAATATATATAAAACGTTTTCAATATAAATTAAAAGTCGATTTTAATGTAAAAGGAATATTCGAAATAGCACTACAACGTTTTGTTATTCAGAAATTATATAGAAGTGAACAATGTAGGATTGTGCTGCGTGCACTTTTTTTGAATGAAGTATTGTTGTTTTGTTTTGGGTTTACTGAAGGCGAGTTTTGGGAAGAGTTTTGGCGTGTGAGTTCCCAAAACTCGCCATCAGTAAACCCAAAACAGGACTATTTCCTTAATAAAGTTTCAAACAAGACTAAATGCATTATTGTTTTTGAAAACAGGCCTGAGATAGTGAATTATCCTTTATATATATAGGTAGGAGAAGAAATAGCTTTCATTTTGTCCATTCAAACGATGAAATGATTTCAGAAAAAGTAGTCGTGTTTCAGAAAACAGAATATCCTAGGGTGGCTTCATTAAATCGGACATGATGAGATTTTTTTTGAAGAGACGAACGAATTTTTTTGAAAATGATGAACGATATTTTTAGCGTAACGTTTAACATTTAAAAATGAGTAAGGACGCACATTCAAGCCCTAATGAAATGAATTTAGAAATCATACAATAAATAAATAATTTTATATTGTCAAATCATACAATATTGCAAATTCAACGTATTCCCAAATATTTTGGAACAAATTATTATTTATATCAATATAATATTCAAAATAATTGAATTCAAAGTTATTTATATGTCAAATCAACGTTTAAAACCATTTTTAGATATCCAAATAGTCGGTAAAAATCTTGGTCTTTACATTAAGGATGTGAATTATATATATATAATAAAGCACCAAGTTTCTATAAAAAAAGAGAGAAATTGTATGTAAAAAAAATTTGAAAAAAAATACAATAAGAAAAATTGAATAAAACAAGCTGTGTAACTTTAGAAAAAGAAAATTCTAATCAAGTTATTCTACTTGTTTAGAAATATTAAGCAAGTTTGAGATGGTGTATTCTTTGATTTAAAGTGATTTGGTGACTAATTGAGTGTGGTTTGTACATTCTGAAATTTGGCAGTAGCCATGGTAGTTGAAAATACATCTAGCATTTTGGTTTTTGGCATGATGAAGGGGAATGAGTTGTCGAGGCTGCAATCATTGAACTCAGGGTGGCGAGTGATAGTCATTGGTGAAGTTTAGATGATTTTGGTGAGAATAAGTGTTGCGCCTCCTTATTGAGGCTTCGAACTATTGGATTTCGATTGGAGCAAGGGGATACTCGGGCTGTTATGTTGGCATGGAGAAGAGAGATGACGTACTTGTTGGCATTCTCTGATGGTTGTCTTGATGGTACGTTTATGGTGCATGGTGCACAGTGCGCAAAGGTGGAGGTTACAAGAACTGTAAATAAGAGTGGTGGGAAGAATATGTGGGAGGTTGAAGAGAAAGGGAAGCGAGTTTGGGTAAGTTGGATTTAGTTCAAGCCCGTTTGGCCTTTAATGCGAGTTAACTTGATTTTTTAAAAAGTTAATTCACACTTAATTTATGTGTTTGAATAATATGTGATATCTCACTCATTTGACATTCGATTAACGAATCGATTATTGCTTTGAGTTCATATCAAATGAACACAGAATAGTAATGTAATTTATTTTTAAGTTTGACTAAGTTAAAAAATTTAACATTTTAAGACCAAAAGATTATAAACAACATTATTTTAATAACGTCATTGGAATCACACACCTTAAATTTGTATTATTTATTTGGTCAAATAAAATAATGTCAAGTTATTTTGGATAATATGGATGATTATGGACACCTGTTAAGCAAAATATAATCCCATTTTGTGCTTGCTAAGTGATAGTTTAAGTTATGCAACTAGTAAATTGTTGTGTGCCAGAACCTTTATTTCTTGGCAATACTATATGTGACATTAAATGTGAACCCATTTAGATGTGAAAACCTATGGTAATGTGTTTTAGCACTATTACAATCGCTAAGCCTCAAAATTTAAAACTGTTTTTTCAGTTGTTTAAATTTCTTGACCAAATTGGTTTAATAGCTAAAACTCCATCTAGGAATATCTAAAAAGTGCTTATCGAATATTTGAAGAATTAAATAAGTACTAATTAAAATTATTCAAATTGATTTAATTATTATGATTAATCTTATTAATTAAGTTTCAAAGTTAATTATTATTCTTTGATGATGGTTTAACGTTAAGAAATTGTTTAATGGTATTTCAATTTACTAATTACTTAGTAGTGATGTTTTACGTATAATTTATAATTAACATTTGAGTAAGAAGTTTATTATTATTATAATTATTAATTGAAGTTTAAATTATTATTTAATGATTTATTAAAAGATAAATTTTTATTATTAAACTATCTAATTAAGGTTTAAGATTAATTATTTATTTAAAATGTGTTTTAAATATTTATTAATTGTTAATGAAGATTTTTTAACATATTAGTTAAATAAAAATTTAGGTCTTTAAACTGTTTATTTAAAGATTAATTATTATTTAATTACTTATTTAAAGGTTAAATAAATATTTAATTATTCATTGTAAGGATTAATAATTTTTTAATTATTATTTAATGGTTAATTGTTATGTAATTAATAATTGTTTAAGATTGTTATTATCCCATTTCAAAAATGATTAAGTTGATTTTATTTTTATAAATGATTATTTTAAGTTAATTAATTTGTTAATTAAAGATGTCGTAAAGTTAATTAATGTTTTTATTAAGGGATTTAAACTAATTAATTGTCATAATAACGATGATTAAATTTTTTTATTACTTTTATAGATGTTTAAAAGTTAACCAAAATATATAGTAATGAGGTTTGGGTTTGAATGAATAATTTTTATTAAATGCATTCAAGAAAAATAGTTTTGCTATAGTTAATAAATTTATTAACTATTAAGGTTCAAGTAGTTCAATTAACGTAAGTGCAAGCTTTGAAAGTAATATTAGATTTGAAATGGATTTAAAGCTAATGAGTCGATTTTGATAACATAATTTCTTAACGAAGAAACTAAGCAAAGGGGCTATAAATTGGGAAGTGAATTTGAAGGAAAGATGAGCTTCTAGATTTATTTTGAAATAAATTGTATTTGGAATTTGGTCAACTCAAGTTAGACATTTATATCTTTAGTTGGTAATCTTCTGTTATTTCAAATATGAGAGTCTCATCGAGTCAAGGTCCGAGAGGTACATAAATACCTCGACTTGAACGACTTCATTTTTTTTATGATAAATGATATTAGTTGAGATCAAGTGTTAATATTGGAATTTAAATCATTATTACCATAAATTGTTTTGTTACATATGGTTGTTAAGTTTTAATAGTCAAATAAAGTGATTTGAGTTTTAGTGACCCGCTAAAAAGTGAATAAGAAATGAGGAACCAACTTAACTGATGTTGAAATACATACTTATATAAGAGATCAAGTAAGTGATTGGTTTATCATAAAAGATTTGAAATTTGATTAATAAGATATTAAGTAAAAGAGGCTTAGTGATTATTATGGGACATAAATCGTTGATTGTATTGTGTGTATGTGTTATTTGATAGCTAAATAATCAACTATCAAACCTGGACCAAAATATTTTTTCGAAATATCTAGGGGAATATATGAGTTAGACCACACAATCATCTTTGTTAATGATTCATTATGCGTATCAACCTTGTGTTGTTCTCCTGGGACAAGCGATAAGGAAACTCGTTTACGAGCAGCTAGGAGGTGAACTTCGCTCTTATGCTTGGCTATTTATTTCTTAATGAATCGAGGTTCAGTTTTCTAGAAATTATCATAAAGTTGTTTCATAAAAGACCACGACCGGGTCAAGTTATCCGAAAACCAATCAAGATAAAGTTAAATTGCATGGGTTACTTGCTACTAATAATATGGATGTAGTCGAGGTAATGCCTTCGGTTGCTTCTATTTCTGAACGACTTGTATGGATGAATATTATGTATACATTGCCGCTAGAGGGCAATGTATGTTCAAAGTGAATTCGGTTGAAGAGAGGTAAGGTGACGTAGCCTCTAGCCTCATCAACCGAGAATGACTCAAACAGGGGGGCTATGCAGTTGGGTTGTATGGGTCGCAACCATTAAGGTATATTTATCACTAATCCAGAGTGGTTGACCCTTTGATTATTGTATGCTTCGTATGTTCCAACCATGGTGATAACGTATTAGGTACTATCAAATTAAGTGGTAAGTTGGTTCTGTGTTTGCAGCGATGTTCTTGCAACCTTGGGACGCTTATCTAGAGAGAGAAACTATGATGGACGATACCCAATGCACAGTCATATTATGGAATAGAAACTCCAATATGAATCTTGTACGGTTTTAGTTGTATACCTATTATGCTAGAATTTAATTAATGCAACAATTTTAGCTTGATTAGTAAATTTTTGTGTTTAGACGCTATTATGATACCATGATATCTTTTTAAAATGATTTGGTTATCATAAGGTAAAAACCCGTTCGTGTTTTTATGTGCCATGATAGTAAGTGATACTATTTACTTCAAAAGGTTTTATATGCTAATAAGAAATAAAGTTTCTTATTACTTGAGTTTACTCACGTTGGATTTTCAGACTGACCTAGGCGTTATTTCATGATATTGCTCGGATCATACCATGCATATTTGGCGGGTAAGTTAGTGTTGAATATAACAAATTTTTGTTTGATGATAACAAACGTATATACTATTATATAAACGTGTTTGTAATTGTACTATTCTATATCTCATCATATACAAATATAAATATTTAGTATGAATAAAATGCTAGTGTACACAATTCAAAATTCAAACAATATTTTTATTCAGATAAATAATTTGTTTCAACAGTTGAAATGGTATATATTTTTTGACTCCACTACTATATATCTCACTGTGATATAATACATTCAATTTCATTTATACCAATGATTCCTCACTACAACACTCATTCACTCATTTACATATTTAATGTCACATATAGTTTCATGTACATAGTTTTCCTTACGACATTTCACTCAGTTCACTCTGACACTCACAGTGAGTCTTCAACTACTCCTATGTCCAGTCCATTCACCAGCATACCTGTCATAGAAACACACAATAAACTGGAACAAAATAAATTTAAATTCTAGCAAATATAAATTTATTTCTAGTTTTATTTGCATCGGAATTTTGGTGTGTTTCTTATCACATTTCTAGACTTGGTCTGATATGTATATACATTTTTATTAAGTCTAGGCTACTTGTGATATTCACAGTGATTCACTTAAATACCACAAGGTAGACTTTATGCTAGTGCTCGTAGATCAGCCTCAACACGGCTATAGTAGTCTGCTGATCAAGACCATCCTCAACTGACATTTGTGGTCTTTTGATCTTGACTAGCTATGACACATCATACAATGGTCTGCTAATTTATATATAGATATATTTTTGCATATATATATATATATATATATATATATATACAGTGATTTTCAGGTGAACAGGTACAAAGCCCAGACATGCAAGTATGACAGCATATCAAGTGACACATAATATAAGCACATATATATATACACAAATCAATGTGTATATATATGGCAGCACCAAGAAATTTCAGAATGCCAAGAATATGCAAATGGAACAATACATACACAAGGTAGTATAAACAAGAGTGCCAAATGAACTTAACACATATTTCATGGTTCAGGACATACAAGCAAGCTCTTAAATGAAATAGCAAGTGTACACAGAATAAGGGAGCAACATAATCTCAACTTTGAAACTGTGGAACAACACTTGAATGAAATATCCAGTTTCACACATATGTACATAAGCATGTACATACATTGCAGCATGGGGCCATAATTGTATTGCACTAGAAATTGTCATAGACCAGTTCACAAACTCAAGCACACTTGTGACATGGCATTAAGAAGAAACGCAGTTCAAAATATATAACAGTTCCTTAACATGAATAAATATAGCCAAGTTTACAAGTGAACAAAATGTACGTACACATGGTAGCGGCATGTATGTGCAACAAGTACACAGATCATTTCAGAAAGCACTATGACATGCTCAACACAAGGTGTATACAACACAAGTGGAAATTCAAGCAATGCAGCATAACACATATGGGTTCAACTACATTTAGCATTGACAAACAACAGCCACAAAACATGGCACAAAGCAGAGGAGCATGCAAGAACAACACACAAGTGTGTTAGAGGCTACACAAATGCATGGTAGCATAAAACAGTGTTTCATTTATACAAGTAGCAATGTGCACAAGTACAGATAAGCTATCATAGTGCATAAGAGGTTCAAATGTACAAGTCAAGCACATGGAACTAAGTGAGGCAACCTCATATATATACATAAATATACACACCATTGTGTATATTTATGTATATATGGTAGGAGCAGGTAAGTGTTGAAGCAAGCAAAATGACATGCACAAGTTTACACAAGCAGTTTTCAGAAGCATATAAACATGGCAATGTATACACATTGATACAAATGGTCAAGGACTAGCACAAGCACAAGGAAGCACGGTGGAATGCAGCTGAACAACTATTCATACACATGTGCAAGAGATTAACAAGGGCTAGTGTATATCAATGGATATGGAGCAAGTAGAGGGACAAGCATTGCCAAGAGATTCAAATGAACAAATCAACAAAATATTGCATATGTGAAGCAGTACAACAAATAACCGGATCAATGTTATATTCGGCAATAAATTTCAAGAAATGATCAAATCTGGTATATTTGGCAAGCCTCAAAATTTTCCAGAAATAAATCAAATTAATTCCTTTAAAAAATAAGAATGCTTGGCAAGTTTTTCGAAATATGCAATCATGCATATATACGACAAGAAGGATTTTTTGTAAGGCGTAAACAATTTCAACACTGGATAATCTCACGAGAAAATATCTATATGTGTTAATTATGGCAAGAATTAATTCTCATTTCAAAACATTCAAGAAAATCACAAGGCATTTTTGGGCAAGATTTAATCAAGAATTTCCAAAATGGAATGGATATTCACGGCACTATCAAGGCAAAATCTACACAAATGAAATCAGAGAATCAATGGGTTTTAAACCCTATAAATAAATCACAATCTCTTCAGAGTTTTAATCACAAGCCCAGATTGGTGGACAAGAGAGCAACTAGAATAGGAAGCAAATCAAAGAACAATCTCCAGATATCAGAAGTCGCAATTTGGGGGCAGAATAAGCAAAATACTACCTTTCCTTTCGGCTATCAAAGAGAGAAGGAAAAACCCTATATTGCAAGTGAAACAAAGAAAAGGGGACCGACCATTTTTTATAAAGGCTTTTTTTTGTTGTTGTTGTTTTATTTTTAAGTGGCATTTCTTTTGTAATCGATCCAGAGTTTTTCTAGTTTTTGTAAACTAGGGATTTAGCTATAGGGTTTTGTACTTAGGAAAATATGATCTTAGGATTCGAGATCAGTACAGGGTTTTGGGCATAGGATTATAAAAGTGCGAGCAAGTGTCGCGAATTTACATAGAATTGTAAGCATAGAGATTGTTTTAATTCTGATAGAAACCTTTGGGAATGCATTAGTAGGCAGGGGTTTGCCGAAGTTGGGTAAAATCTGTGTCATTTATTTTCTACATTTATTTATTCATTCTGCTGTAATCCGTGTTGTTATATTTTTGTATTTTGCAGAGCTGCAATAAACCCTATTCACCCCCTCCTTTTAGGGTTAATTTAGATCCTACAAGTGGTATCAGAGCAGGTATTTTTTTAACTCTAGATTCATGGATTTCCCTAACATGGTTGTTCTAGTTGACAGTCTAGTAAGAGTCAGTCTAGTAATATTCCAACTATTTTCAATGGAACAAATTTTATAAATTGGAAGTTAAAAGTGAAATTTTATTAATGATATGTTAATTATAAATATTGGAATATTATTGAAAACGTGGGTGATATGCTAGATAAAGGGAATAAAGTTATCAATGCTCGTGCTATGCTACTATTTATTCTTATATTAGTAATGATCAGTTTAACCGTATCCCCCATTGTTTATCTGCACAGCATATTTGGAATACTCTCAACTCGATGTATGCTGAAAATGACAACATTAGCTCAAAACCCTTAAAGGTAACTCAAGTTCAGATTTATGCTTGATAGGAGTTACTGATGAAGGAAAAGATGATGATAGCGATGGAGACTCAACAAGCGAATAGTTGATTTTTCATATAAAGATTTAGTTTATCTTTGTAATGATTTAACTAATGTTGTTGATAGTCTCAAATCGAAGAATAAAAACTTGAAATCTAAAAACCCTGAGTTGCGACATAAAAATCACGATTTGGAATTGAAACTTGAAAACATGAAATTTTCAAACTCTGATTGCAAAAAAAATTTGGTTTTGGAAAATAATTTAGTTCATCTCAATGAAAATATTCGAAAGCTTGAAAAGGAAATTCTGATTTTAAAAGAATACGAGAATGAACTAAAAAGTAAAAAAATAATTTGCAAGAGGAACGGGAGAATTTTAAGTTTGTCAAAAATTTCAACAACAGTTGTGGCTGAGAAGAGGTGTTGCGTGGCCTTCCTATTACCTAAGAAAAATATTGGGATATTTTATTTTTGATTTATCTATTTTATTTTCTCGATTTAATACTCGTCTCCGGTCCTTAAAAATCCCAACGACCACATACGATATCCTAAAATCATGAGAACAGACATGCCACTAGAGTTCGACATTACGGTCCCAACGAAACGGGTTTCGTCGAATTCTGACTCCGTATGCCCACACAGCATATTTTTAACTGTCAAAATATCAACTGTTTTTCACTCTAAAAATCCGTACGGCCACACAATGACCCCAAAAATCATAGAACTTGGAATCTAACAATAATTTGATGTTGCGGATCCAACAAAATTAGTTTCGTCGAATTCCGACTTCGTTTGCAAAAGTGGCTATTTTTACAACTCTGAATAACCTATTTAAATATATTTAAATATAATTAAATTAAATATAAATAAATTTATATTATCGTATATATTCACAACAGAATATCATACAGCTCTAGAAAAATCTTACATGGATTCTAACTCGATATTTCAAATCTGGGTCAACCCGATATTCGATTTATATTGAAATTTCTTTATAAAATATAAATAATTCCTTTATAAATTATAAAGGAATTCCACGGCGAATTTTCTAAAATTTTATTTTGTCATAAATCTAAATCTACACGACGAAATCCCTATTTTTCTCTTCCACTAGAAAGATATACTCCACCAGCTCCACACGTTTCTTGTTTCACAGAAATCTAGCTTAAAACAAATTCTGTATATTAAGTTGAAGTTCAAATCGCCAATTAAAGAACTGCCGCGCCATTTCAAGCTCGATTTTAATTATATTATAACTCTACGTTCAAACTGTCGTTTATAATATATTCGTTATTCAAATTCAATTCTAAGCTGAATTAAATATCACAGATGATCCAGTTCACACCATATCGCTATTTCAACCAATTCTGATTATTTCAGAATTAAATATATTATTTAATTATTATTTTAATTAAATATTCACCATTATTTAATTCCACGACCATTAAATCCTTTTAATCACCTTTTACATAGTTAAATAAATTAATTATTATACCGCTGAAAATGTGGGTCATTACATACAGTTTCATGTACATAGTTTCCTCGCTACATTTCACTCAGTTCACTCGGACACTCACACTGAGACATGCTGGGTCTTCAACTGCTCCCATATCAAGTCCATTTACTGCATACCTGTCATAGAAACACATACAATAAACTAGAACAAAATAGTTTTAAATCTAGAAAATATAAATTTATTTTAAATTTTATTTACCTTAAAATATTGGGGTGTATCTCATCATATTTCTAGTTTTTCTCTAATACGTATATACATTTACATTAAGTCTAGACTGCTTGTGATATTCACAGTGATTGACTATAAATACCACAAGGTAGACTATATGCTTGTGCTCGCAGATTATCCACAACACAGTTATAGTGGTCTGCCTATCAAGACCAGCCTCAACTTACATGTGTGGTCTGGTGATATTGGCCAGCCACGACACATCGCATAGTGGTCTGCTAATTTATATATAGAAATATTTTTGCACGTATATACAGTGATTTTCATGTGAATAGGTACAAAGCCCAAACATGCAAGTATGACGGCATAATAAGTGACACATAATATGAACATTTATATATACACACACACATCAATGTGTATATATACACATGCATATATATATATATATATATATATATATATGTATATATATATATATGGCAACACCAAGCAATTTCAGAATGCCAAGAACATGCAAATGGAGCAGCACAAACACTAGGCAGTATACACAAGAGTGCCAAATGCACATAGCACATATTTCATGGTTTAGGACATACAAGCAAGCTCCTAAATGAAATAACAAGTGTGCATAGAACAAGGGATCAGCATAATCTCAAGTCCAAAACAGTGGAACAACGCTTGAGTGAAACAGCCAGGTTCACGTATTTGTACAAAAGCATGTACATGCACAGCAACATGAGATGCCATAAATGTATTGCACCAGAAGATGCTACAAACCAGTTCACAAACACAAGCACACATGTGACGTGGCATCAAGAAGAAATGCAGTCCAAAATCTACACCAGTGCCTTAACATGAATGAACATAGCCAAGTGTTACAAGAAAACAAAATGTGTATACACATGGTAGCAGCATGTATGTGCAACAAATACATGGATCATTTCAGAAAGCTCTATGGCATGCTCAACACAAGGTGTATACAACACAAGTGGGAATTCAACCAAAGCAGAATAACACATATGGGTTCAATTGCATGGGTCATTGAAAAACAGTAGCCACAAAACATGGCACAAGGGCAGAGGAGCATGCAAGAATAACACACGGGTGCATCAGAGGCTACACATATGTATGGTAGCAAGAAACTGTGTTTCAAGTATACAAGTAGCATTGTGCACAAGTACAGATAAGCAATCAAAGTGCACAAGAGTTTCAAATGTACAAATGTACAAGTCAAGCACATGGAAATAAGTGAGGCAACCTTATATAAACACACACACGCAGATATATATATATATATATATATATATATATATATATATAATATACACACACATCAATGTGTGTGTGTGTATATATGTATATGCATATGTATATGTATATATATGACAGGAGCAAGTAAGTGATGCAGCTAGCAAAACGATATGCATAAGTATACACAAGAAGTTTTTAGAAGTACATACACATAGTAGTGTACACACATGGATACATATAGTTAAGGACCAGCACAAGCACACAGAAGCACAGTGGCATGCAACTTAACAGCAATTCATACACATGTGCAAGAGATTAACAAGGGACAATGTACATTAATGCATATGGAGAAAGTAGAGGGATGAGCATTGCCAATAAATTCAGGTGAACAAGTCAACAAAACAGTGCACATGTGAATCAGTAAAAGAAATAACCCAATCAATGTTATACTCGGCAATAAATTTCCAGAAATGATCAAATCTGGTATATTAAGCAAGTCTCGAATTTTTCCAGAAATCAATCAAAATAGTTCCTTCAAAAAATAAGAATACTTGGCAAGTTTTTTAAAATATTCAATCTTGCATATATACGATAAGAAGGAATTTTGCAAGGTGTAAACAATTTCAAAACTGGATGATCTCATGAGAAAATTTCAACATGTGTTATTTGTGGCAAGAATTAATTCTCATTTGAAAACATTCCAGAAAATAGCAAGGCATTTTTGGGTAAGATTTATAATCAAGAAATTCCAAAACCGAATGTGTATTCACGTCATTATCAAGTCCAAATCTATGCAAATGAAATTAGAGAATCAATGGGTTTTAAACCCTATAAATAGATCACCATTTTCAACACAAGCAGTATCGAAATTCACATGAACAATCAATTGAGAAAAATAAGATTTAGGATACTCACAATCTGTTTAGAGTTTTGATCGCAAATCGGTGGGCAAGAGAGCAACAAGAATCAAAAGAAAATCAGAGAACAATCTCCAGATATCAGAAGTCACGATTTAGGGCAGAATAAGCAAAGCCCTAACTTTCCTTTTGGCCATCAAAGAGTAAAGCAGAAACCCGATATTGCAAGTGAAAAAACGAAAAGGGGACCCACCATTTTTTATAAAGGGTTTTTTATTGTTTTATTTTTAAGTTGTATTTCTTTTGTAACTGATCCAAAGTTTTTCTAGTTCCAGTAAACTAGGGATTTAGCTGCAGGGTTTTGTAGTTAGGAAAATCTGATCTTAGTATTCAAGATTAGTACAGGGTTTTGAGCATAGGATTAGAATAGTTGGGAGCGGGTGTTGCGACTTTACAGGGAATTGTAAGCGTAGAGGTTGTTTAAATTCTAATAGAAACCTTAGGGAATGCAGCAGTAGCCAGGGGTTTTCCAAAGCTGGGTAAAATCTATGTCATTTATTTTTTGCACTTATTTTTTCTGCTGTAATCTATGCTGTGATATTTTTATATTTAAAAAACTGTAATAAACCCTATTTACCCCCCTCCAGGGTAAACTTACATCCAACAGTTAGCCCTTTAAGCTTAGGAGAGGAGCTCCGGTCCAAGACGTACTTTCATAGAATCATATTTTCCACTATGTTAGTGTTCTTTGTAGTTATTTTTAGTTGGTTCAGGTAGTTTGATATAATTACTCTGGTTAGTATTACTTGTTTACTCTGATGAAGTATATGTGTACTAAACAAAAGTTCTTTTAATTTGTCAAGATTTTTTATATATTATATGTTATCTGCGGTGATAGTGAGATTTTGTTCTATCCTATTTTCTTTAACCCCTAATTATCTGGTTTTCCAGCACTTGGATGTTTGGCATGTTATCACTGTAGATGTATTAGTGTAAACTATAGGAGTGGAAAAATTGGGTCGTACAAGTTGTACATTTACATATGATTTATTTAATTTCTGACCACTATGAGTGTAGGATCATAGCATTGATTTTTTTGTGTTGTCAAGATATAAGTAATGGGAAACGGGTTTCGCTAAGTGGCGTGATCTCACTAGATATCAGTTTGGCTTGACACGGTAGGTTATTATTCATATCAGATCTTTTGTTTCTTCCTAAACTCTTGGGTACCCATTTGAGTAAATTGCAAGAAGGGTTTTCTCAAGTATACAAAGTAGATAAATAAACTTTTGGAGACGTGCGAAAGGCATTTCTAGCTAAATTATAAGTTTTTGCCATGATTTTTGTTTAACGGATGTAAATGCAAAGTTGTACCATTTAAAGAGTTCCTGCTGACTTCTTCCAGTCTTCGATCTAGTGGTCTACCTGTAACTGTCCTCCTAACCATTTATGGTATCTGATTCATAATGCTGGTAGAATTTAATCCACAAGAGCATCCTACTTCCTAGTCTAACAAGGCACTTCTATCACGTATTCAGACACATGCTTCTTCTTTCTTTTACTACTCAAGTTCTGGACTACATTTTTAACTTCCTCTTGAGCGTTATTCTTTCTAGGAAATTTTGGCATATATACTTTTGCATGTTGCACCCTAACAGTTAAACCATCGTTTCTAGTTATGACACTGCATGTTCCCGATGTATTGATGGTTATCCTAACATTGGCTATTCAAATACTACCCACACGTAAAGCTTCTCCAACACTGAGTTGAACTGCATTCATTCCAAGTTGTTTATATCTGGAGCATATGTTTATAGCTTGATCTCCTCCAGCTCCTGCAACTTCTGTAGTGTTTCCCGCGATTTAATTCAGGTTTCCTACAAATCAAGTAGCAGCTTTTTTCCTCATGCTCTAAAATAACTCATCCATTATCACTTGTTGCTAGCAATCTACCTGCCATGCATCTTCTTCTCGTTATTTCATGGTTTCTTTGGTAACGTAGCAAGATCTACCAAAATATAGAGACACCTCCTAATTTCCTCTACGCTCAAAATGGCTTCCTCCAGCCCTATATCTGGTTCTGGGTCTTGCCATCTTCTCTAAATCTTCATTCTCCAAAAAATAATTCCTTTCCTTATTCCAAAAAAAGCACTAAAATGTTAATACAAAAATTGGATTAAAATTTAAAATCAAGTCGAAAGTAAAATTCCAAAAGATAATAAGCACAAAAAGTTAGCTTACTCCGACCTAATTCCACATCAGTCAATCTTTTATTATAGTTATGCTAGTTAGATCTCTTCAAATACCAATTATTTATCCCTAGATCTAAGTTACTAAATATATAAAAGCTTTTAAAGAAGATAAGAATTGAAGAACTAAAGATGACCAAGTAGAGTAATGATAGTATATCAAACAAGATCTTAGAAGGTCATTTTCTAGTTGTGGAAGGTCAAGTATTTATAGAAGAACCGAGCGAGTATTGGACCAGAAGTCCAAATGCAATGAAGTCTAGAAAGAGGGTAGGATTTTCACTATGAATCTCAAACTAGGCATAGCTATATTGATGACTTAGTTCTAGGTCATGTAGTGAATTGCACTACAACAAAATGACCATATTACAACGGTGGAACACCATTGTAATATACATTTTACAACGGTGGGCTAACCATCGTGTGTTAAGAAGTTGTAATAGACAAAAATCTTTTACAACTTTTTATCACGGTTGCAGCACCGTTGTAATATGTATATTTTACAACTTTTTCCACCGTTGCAATAAACTTTATTACAACAGTTACGCACCGTTGTAATAATATTTACTACAGCTGTTTGTGATTGACATTTGGGTTTTAAAAAAAAATAAACATCTTTTGCAACTGAAAAAGAACAATACACTAAATATAGTAATACTCCATAAGCAAATCAGATATTACATTTATTTGCAAACTAATTTATTAAAATTACACCTTTACATTCAGAATACAAATTATAAATCATATACCACATAAAAAAGTATAAAATTACAAGTGTCCTACTCATTTTCTTCTGAAGGCCTTTAACTCAATTACAAAGTTCAATTGCATATGAAATCTAAAAAACTTATGTGCCTCTGAAATGTAATTGGCCTCCACCTAATGTTATCCTCATATCTTCTATTCACATCAGGAATTGCCTCTAAAATCTACAAAGCTCATTTGCTTCTGAAACCTATGAAACCTACAAAGCTAAATTGTACATACAAATAAATATCTTGGTATTTTTATTCAACAAAAATCAAAGCAAAAAAAAAAATTGTTTGAAAGAATATGTAGAGAAATGTGGCCGTGTGCGAGAAGATATGAACATTAAATGCTTAATGTTTAGAAAACACACAAAAACAAGTCACCTGTAACATTAGTGATCACTTTTGTAATCTTCTGAGCTGCAAGTGCTTTTAGTTTATTTCCAGAAGCCACCTAAAACAAGAATGCATATATTAATGTTTATGGTTCTACAAAGATAATAAATTACACCATGTGTATGATGCAGAAGAATATTCGCTGCTTGTTGCTATTTTTATCAACATATTTTTTATTTATTTTTATAAGCCCTAACATTGAAATGGTTTTACGTTGAACCCAAATTTTCATTTTACGTCCTTAGAGTAACTGTAACCGGACATATGAAAACTCAATATAATGCATTTCAAAAAATAAGCACATCACCTTATGACTATTATATGTATGCACCTGCATTCAAAAAATAAGAACCTGCATTTCAAAATAAGCACATCACAAGAAATTGTTTGTTAAGATGAAGTACATCACCTTATGACTCAGATCAATAAATTGACATTCAAAATACAGGGCCACTAACTGCATACTTTCATGAATGCATGCTTCATGTTGCCATGTACAGATTGAATATTTCTTACAACTCCTCTCATCATTTAATGTTTATTATGTTACTGCATGCGATGATATGTAATCAAAACTAGGACTAATACTGAAAACAAAATAGATGAATACGCTTTTTTTAGCAACTGCAAAATTAGCAATAAAATTACTCTACACCATGTCTCGGCCTTTTCCAGCATATGAATTGACCAGTTTATCATGGCATTTTGGAGGACAAACCATGTACAACATAATTGCTTAAAATAATGAACATAAGCTTACAGTAACTGTCATAACATATGCAACATAAGGAAATTAAAGTAAAAAATGAACATACTGCCATGGAACTAAGTGGAGTTAACAGTAACATACTGAACATACATAAGGCAACTCAAATTGTAAAAGCCTTAATTCAGAGTAATTACCCAACATACCCACAAGCCTTGCTACGGTGTCATAACTAACAAAATAACATACATCATTGCTTACGAATCTTGAGGCCAAATAAACTAATATACATATATATATATATATATATATATATATATATATATATATATATATATATGATTGTGGCACCTTTTATGACTTCAGGTGCAGATATATCATTAGAAACAGGTGTTGAAGTGTTGTGCCAAAATAAGCATGTCACCATGAGATGACTCAATATCCAAGATGTTTTATTTTGATTAAAACCCAGTATAATTTAAGGATGAAGTATCAAGAAACAAAGATAAATTATGGAGATGGATTTTAGAAGGAAATTGACAGGACTTACATGGAAATCATTGAAGCAACTCAAGCATACCATCACCAAGTAGCAAAGGCATAACATATATCTCCAGAGTTATAGCCGTGCACTCCCGAACATCGCAAGGCATAATGGTTAGCATCTCAAATCAACTTCATTCACCACAAACAGTATTCTCCAGTCAAGCAACTAAGGCAAACATAACCCATATCATCAGCACACTCGAGATCGTCCTACATGAGCAAAAAATAAAATCATGCAAAGCATTCCAAGGCATCGGTCAGTAATAAAATGGAGCATCTAAAACGAAGCTTATCTTTCTTGGGTACCTAACTTTATGCAAGCGAATCCAGGTGTAAGCATGTATAATACATATACATGTGCATATTGTTTACAGGTCCTCTTGATATCTCTGAATTCTGCCATCAAGTGATTCACTATAGTTGTGCAATTTTATCAAAATTATAATAAAGTGATATAAAACAACATGAAATCAACAAAAGTGATACTCAGTTCCTTCAAGTGGACTTGTATTCCAAATAAGTCAGGCTTGGCTACAAAAATGAGACTTTCAAGCCCACCTTTATCCAAAAAAATACGCAAACAGCCCTTAAACCCCTCCATAGAAATGTTTGATGTTATATATCAATAAAAAAGAAGTCTGTACCCAGATGCTCCGTAAAATATCCGGTAAGCGCTTAAAACTATAAGAAATAAGGCATACAGCTATATCAGTTTTTTCTTTTCCACGATCATATGAAGCGCACTTTCCCCATCCAAAGGGCACTTGCAATGATTCTACAACTCCAGATACCTATCCAAATTAAACCCTTTTTCTGATACAGCTTCTTCTGTCTCAATAAGAATAGCACCTTCATTAAATCCTGGTATGTTGGATCTATGGAAGTGAAAAGAAAGTAGGCATACCCAAGCAAAAGAAAGTAGGCGTTTTAGCAACCCAAGTGCTTTGCAAGCGCCTAGAAGCTCGGAATACTTGATAGTTTTTTTCAGTCTCAGTACCTAGCTTTCTTTTCAGCGCTTCCACATCTATAAGTCACATCAGTCTCTTTGCTTCAGCAAACGACATAGATTCCTTTGAATTCGTACTTGGGTTCGGTTCCAAATCTTGTGGTAGTGAGGTGCAGAAGGGATGCCCTTTCCACAGTGGAATCGGGTGCTCCACCTGAGCGCGAGAGGTCACACAACTAGCGGAACGGAAGAGTAAACGCGACTACAAAGGAAAGTGACACATTTGTCTTTTCAAAATAAAATGGCAGCGTTCTGTGTAAATTTTAAAGAAGGAAGAAGAAGACAAGACTGTTGAAGCATCGAATTGGGGAAGAAAAAATTGGGGATCGGTTTTGATTTAGGGTTAGTATTGGAGAGACGCGAGCGTAAGAGAACAAAATACGAGACATAAATTACTTTGGAGCCAAAATTTCGCAATTCCCACCTAAATTTCATTGCTAACATTTTGAGACCGCCAATCTTTTCATTGTTCATTTCACTTAGATGTACAGAATTAAACATTACAACATAGAACCAGTACAAATTTATATTAAATATAATATGGATATCTTAGGAATTATTTTGCGAAAGTATAGTGCTCATTAATACTTATTAACTATTAATTATTCAACAATAATTGACAAACATTATTGATTCCCAAGTTTATTATTAATTATTATTATTAAATATCAATATAATTAGTTATTAAATATAGATATTATAAACATGAAGTTTGTACTAGGCATCTCTATTACAACGAATAAAATGAAAAGTTGTGATATATATGTTTATTACAACAGTGATTTTTTTCACAATTGTAAAAAGCATTTATTACAACAGTGCATTTTGCACGGTTGTAAAAAAGCATTTATTACAACGGTGCTTTACGCACAGTTGTAAAATTAAAGTGTTAATATAGTGTTTTTGTTGTAGTGTTGGAATCGAGCTATCATTTAGTGTATTTTCGGAGTTTTTCTTTTGAGTTGTCTTCCCATTTTTTGGTTTAGTAACTTTATTCAATCCTAAGTTATTAGGAGTTGGATTGATTGACATCTTCTTAACTCTTCAAGTTCATTTAATTCCATAACTTGACTTATCTAACCCTTGTCTGAGTCATGTGAAATCACTTGGGTGCAAAGTATATGTGTGGTATAGTTAAGGCAAAACGTCGGAAAGCCATAATTGGCAATGTTGACTCGGTACCGAGTCACCATATTGACTTGGTAATGAGTTTGCATTTCAATTCAATTTGAGGTGTGATTTTTTCCAGGTTACTTCTCTGTCTTTTTAAGTGTTCCTACATATTTTCGATTCATTCTGATGTCGTTTGAATTTGCTAAGTATTGTTAAAGCTATTTTGATCCAAAAGAAAGCAAAAAAATGTTAAATTAATTAAATACCTCACAACTTTAAAAAAAAATTGTGTGGGTTTGACAAAAAAATCTTATAACTATTTCTTTTAACTCTCTTGATTTTTATTCATAAGTCCATTGGAAAAAAGTTATTCTTTATTATCTTATTACTTTGTCGTTCTCTTTTTAATTTGAAATTTTATTTTCACTTTGACATCATGTCTTTTTCTAATAATTTTGGGCATTCTATGAAATAATCAATAGCAAAAGCACAAAAGAAACCTACTATAAATTATTAGCAACAAAGAAGAGATACATCAAGTAGTAGGAGATGCATAATGTTAAGATAATTCCTTTGGATAAATATTATGTTAAAGAAAACTGATTTTTTTTGTTTAATTATCCATTGCTTGATTTTAATAGCGATGTATATCATAGATGGAACAATTGCTACTTATAATAATTGTATTTTGGTTGAGTTAACAAATAATTTTATAAAATGATAATGAGTGTCAAGTCAGTGTTCATTAGTATTGTTTGGTTTTACGTTGTCAAAATACTTCCGATTTAAGTGATTCAATGATATCTAAAGTTCTACGATCCAGCTTGCAATTTAGATAAAGGGTGTAACTACATACAAAATGTTCATTTTATTGATTATAAATTTTCCATTACTATATCATAGTTATTATGATATATGGTACAATGTAAATAATGTACACTGTCAAAAGAATAGAAGTAGAACAAGGAAGGCAAAATCTTACCTACGAATAACTATAGAAATAATATTGGTATTTAAAAGCAAGAGATGCAATCTCCTTATGATAATAATTTAATTGGCCAAACTATTTTAATAAGGAACTATACTGAGTTTTTTTTTTTGAATCATCTCCCTCGGTTAATTTGATTTAAATATTTTAATCAGCTTATTTGTGGAAATAGATTTTAACACTAATTTATTTTCTTTATATTATATTGCATATATGAAGTCAATAAAAGATACATTGTCATGATGGTTGTTTCGCATTTTAAGTATTTTTTTCATAGAAACAGCCCTTCGTAATTAAGCAACTATGACTATAATTTGAAAATTTTCTTTTCAATATGTATGAATTTTTTTTCATTTTCAACATTTATGAATTTCTAGCATAATTGGATACACAATAATTGCTACATACAATTTAATTCATCAATTGGTTTGTAATCTAATTCTTTTATAATATAATTAGAAAACTATCAAAAATATCAGCCAACAAATAAACTCAAGCATGGTTTCTCTTAGAATCCAAGTTGAAGATTGGTTATGTACGATGATGCTTTCACTGAATTATCAATATGTGTTTGTTAGTATCACCTGATTCGCTTTAGTTAATAAAGCTGAAGACACAGATGAGAAGGAGGAACTACAGTTGAGAGAATTATAAAGCTTGTTATTTTATTCAGTAAGAAATTGTTTTTGATTGATACAAAATAGAACAGAAAGACCTGATATATGTACAGGTGAATGTAACGGTAAAATACATTATTTCGGGTAAGCAAAATATAACTATGGCAATGTGACGTGGCTCCGTATAGGACAAACTTATCCATAATTAAATGTTTTGTTGACTCGTCATTCTATTCCAGAATTCACTGTCTTTCCTTTTATTTCCCCCCCTCAAACCTAGGGTTGGCCATGTCAAACCCTAGTTTGCTTCTGATCTTTTCTCCATTCACTTTGTACTTGACTTAAGTGGGCTGGATCCGAACTATGAGCCTCAATTGGGTTTTTCTCCCTTGTCATTCGAACTGCAGCTTCAATATTCGGCTTCGAGCTGTCGATTTGAAGTTCTGGTTGCTGATTAGCTACACTTGACGCTAATTTTGTGTCGATTGACCTGATATTCAGGGCGTCGCGTAGTCTGGTAAAGTTTTTAGCTGAGAGAGCCTTGGTAAGTATGTCTGCTTTTTGATGTTAAGACGGTATGTAATTTACTTGTAGCTTTCCCTCCTTTACTTGCTCTCGAACGAAGTGAATGTCGATTTCTATGTGTTTAGTTCGTGCGTGCTGAATAGGATTAGCTGTCATGTATATCGAGCTTTGATTATCACACCAGATTGTTGCTTTTTGATTTTTTAATAGATTTAGCTCCTTTAATATTGATTCCAACCATATTATTTCTGATGAAGCGTTGGCAATGCTTCTATATTCCGCTTCCGCACTTGATTTTGAAATTATTGGTTACTTTTTTGATGTCCATGATATTTGATTGTCTCCTATATAGATATAGTACCCTGTTACCGATCTTCTATCATCGGGATCTGCTGCCCAGTCTGAGTCAGTGAATCCTGTGATATTTAACTCTTTTCCTCCTTTTATTGTTAAGCCATACTGTATAGTCCTCTTTAAATATCTCAGTATTCGTTTTACTGCTTTCCACTGTTCATCCCTTAGATCCTGTAAAAATTGTGAAACTTTGTTAACACACTGAATGAAATGTCTAGTCGTATTATGGTTGCATATTGCAATGCTCCCCAACACTTCTGTACTCCTTTATATTATTTATAAATTTTCCCCTGTTTTTAGAGAGATGCTGACTAGATATCATGGGTGTTGGTTGAGGTTTTGCTTCATGCATATCAGTCTTTATCAGGAGTTCAGGTATGTACTTCTTTTGACTATGAACCATTTTTGTTTTTGATCTTCTTTGGGCTTCTATTCCCAGAAAATATGATAGACTGCCAAGATCCTTTATTGAGAATTGCTCATTTAGATACTGAGCCAGTTGCTTTAGCTCACCCTCATTGTTCCCTGTTACAATTAAGTCGTCAACATATATTAGTACATATATCGTATAGTAATTATTTGATTTGATGAATAATGAAGTGTCAGATTTAGTTGGCAGATATCCCTGTGTCACTAGAGTTGATTTTAATTTGTCGAACCATACTCTAGGAGCCTGTTTTAGACCATAAATTGCTTTCTTCAGTTTGCATACATAATTTGGATTCTGAATGTAGCCCTCTGGTTGTTGCATGTAGATTTCCCCTTGTAACACTCCATTGAGAAATGCGTTGTTGACGTCTAAGTGCTTTATATTCCGTTGTTTAGTGAGAGCAATCGTGAGAATTAGTCTTATGGTAGCTGGCTTGACTGCAGGTGAAAATGTTTCATTGTAGTCAAATCCATATTCTTGTGTATATCCTTTAGCTACCATCCTTGCTTTGTATCTTTGAATAGACCCGTCTGGATTTCTTTTTGTTCTATATGTCCATCTGCATCCAATTAAATTTTTGTTGGTTGGTAGTTGAACAAGTTCCCATGTTTGATTATTCACCAGAGCTTTGTACTCTTCGTCCATGGCTTCTCTCCTGTTTTCATATTGTGCAGCTTGCTAGTATGTAACTGGTTCTTCTGAGTTGATAGTTGCTGTGAGAAATTTTGGTTTAAAAATACCACTTTTCGGCCCGGTTGTCATTGGATGCCCAATATTTGTTGGAGATTTTGTCTCTGATTGGCTCTCTTGATTGACTGTGTTTGCTGGCATATTGTTGTTGTTTGTACTTCTGATGTCGCTTTCAATATTTTGGCTCTAATTTTCTTCTTGTTGTTGTCTTTCAGGTGAATAGTTGGCGAGGCTGATTGGCTTTTTATTGCTGGTACGGGGTGTAACTTATTTGGTAGTGCAGTTTTGATTGCCTTCAGCAACCACTGCTTTGCTATTACCTGCTAGAGAGTCTGTATAGTATGGTATGTTAGGTATGCTACTCTTACCTGTGATTACTTTATTTGTGGTTTTGATGTCTGAACTTTTGTATGGAAATACCTCTTCATTAAATACCATAAGTCTGCTAATGAAAATTCTGCCATTTTCATCTATACACTTGTATCCTTTTTGCTTTATAGCATATCCAATAAATGTACATGGTTTAGATCTGAAATTTATTTTATTTGTGTTGTATGGTCTTAAGTATGGGAAACACAAACATCCGAAAGTTTTAAGACTTGGGTAGTCTGGTTTGATGTTATATAGTTTTTCAATGGGACTTAAGTCTTTCAACACTGCTGTAGGCATTCTATTTATTAAGTACACGGCAGTGTTGAAAGCTTCTGACCAAAATTTTAGTGGCAGCGATGCATGAGCCAATAAAGTTAGTCCAGTCTCCACGATGTGTCTGTGTTTCCTTTCTACTAAGCCATTCTGTTCAGATGTGTAGGGGCAAGTGGTTTTATGTATGGTTCCCTTAGTTTTGAAGAATTCGCATAGGTTTTTATACTCAGAGCCACCATCAGATTGCAACACTTTAATTTTGGTATTAAACTGATTTTCAACCATATTAGAAAAATTAACAACAGTAGCATAAGTGTCAGATTTTGCTTTTAGAAAGTAAATCCAGGTGTATCTAGTGCAAGCATCCACAAATGAAATGTAATACTTGTAGTTAAAGTCGGTGCAAACAGGGGCAGGTCCCCATAGATCAGTAGCTATCAATTCAAATGGTTGTGTGTAGTTAGTTAAAGAATTTATAAATGGTAGTTTGTGGCTTTTGCCCTTCTGACAATAAGTGCAAACATAGGGATAAGATATATCATCAAAAGCAATTTTTTTATTCCTAAGAACTGTTTTGACTACGTTTACAATAGGATGACCTAACTTGTAATGCCATTTATAAAAAGTACTTCTGTTATTTTCTTCAAGTAGCATGACAGAATTGTAGCAGCTTTTCTCTTTAGTATTGTTATCTTAACCATCAACTTTAAACTGATACAGTCCATTAATAGTATTCCCCTGCAATAAAATTTCCTTAGTCAGTATGTCCCTGACTAAGCAATATTTCGGGAAAATTCAAAGTAAACATTGTTATTTTTTGCAAATTGTGATATGCTTATCAGATTTTTCTTAATATTGGGTATCCTAAGTAGGTTATTTAAATATAGTTGTTTTTACCATTAATTATAGCATTTCCCGTGTGACAAATTTTTACGCACTTACCATTACCCAAGCTGATGGTTTGATTACCTCGATACTCCTTGTTTCCGAGATTAAGATTTTCCAAGTTGCTAGTGATGTGATTTGTTGCTTCCGAGTCTGGATACCAGTTGTCGTCATGAATATCTTCTCCTTTGGCTTTGTCATTTTGATTATAAGCTCTGTTGTTATTGTTTTGATTTATCCCTTCTGTTTGAGACACAACCATGTTGACATTAGGATTGCTTCCTCTTTGATTATTGTTACCCTGATTTGGTACATAGTTTGAGTTAAATCGAAAGTAGCACTTCACCGCAGTGTGTCCAACTTTCTCGCAAATTTGACATTTAGGTCTGTTGTTAGGGCTCCACCTGCCACGTCCTCGTCCACAATTAGAGTAACCACCACTTTGACCAGTGTTATTGTAACCACCTCTTTGACCAGTGTCGTTGTACCTATTACTTTGATTTTCGCCTCTTTTGCTAGTAATGAAGTTCAATGAGTATTCACTTTCTGATGGCTTTTTGTCGTTGATTCTTGCTTCATGAGAGAGTAGTATAGCGTAGACATCGTCCAGTGGCGGTGTTTCCGTTTGTGATGTTATGACGGCTACTACGGCTTCATATTCGTCTTCCAGTTCATTTAGTAATGACAATACATGTTCAGCTTAATCTATGTTGCTGCCAGCATCCTTCAACATATCGCATATATTTTTAACTTTTGATATGTATTCTCTCATACTTAGATTTTCTTTTCTACAGTTTTGTAGTTGTCTTTTATAAAATAGCGACTTTGCAGCCGATTGTGAGTTGAATACTTTCTCCATAGTTAGTCATATATCACTTGCTGTTTTACAGCCTATGTCTTGAGATAGTAGGCTTGGACTGATGGATGACAACAACCATTCACTGATGAGTCTTTCCTGTCTATGATATTTTGTATATTCGTCGTTGCTAATGACCCTGTTTTGATTGTCAGTTATATATCTTGCTGGAGTTGATAGCGTGCCATATAAGTAGCCTTCCAATCAGTAACCTTGCACGGCAGTTTCCACCTGAAGTTTCCACAATAAATAATTGGTTTCTTCAAGTTGGATAGTGATCAATTGGCTTTGTGGGCTGATGATTGTCTTGATCAGTTGTTCGACAGATTGCATGGTAGCATTGATGTTGGAAGTAGCCGAGTTTTCTTCAGACATGATTATAGATCACAGATTTGAATCCACAAAAAGCAGGTAAGTGGTGAGAACTTTCGTTGCCTTTTGAATTGGGGATTTTCGAGAACTTTAATATGGTCTTGGGTATTGTAGGTGATGATTGTATGATGGGATTTAATTTCAGATGGGTAAAGAACCATGTGACGATGGTTCTTTCTTGATTTCAATCAGCTTGAATCGTTGTAGCCATTAGGCTGTTGCTGGCTCTGATACCAAATAAAGTGGAAGACACAGATGAGAAGGAGGAACTACAGTTGAGAGAATTATAAAGCTTGTTCTTTTACTCAGTAAGAAATTGTTTTTGATTGATACAAAATAGAACAGAAAGACCTGATATATATATATATATATATATATATATATACAGGTGAATGTAACGGTAAAATACATTATTTCGGGTAAGCAAAATATAATTATCGCAATATGACGTGGCTCGGTATAGGACAAACTTATTCATAATTAAATGTTTTGTTGACTCGTTGTTCTATTCCAGAATTCACTGTCTTTCCTTTTTTTTTTGCTTTACATGCATATGACTTCGCTCCTCAATTATGTTAATAAGGCTATTAACTATTTTGGTTTCACTTTTTATTTTTGTATGTTAAACCTGAGTATAGTTTGATTTTGGTTTGCATGCACTATGATATAGTTATGTGAGAGTGGTCATGTGATATGCATGCTACTAACCCACCTGAACATGATGTCAACTCAGCTAAAGGACCAGAAGGTTCTTGGATTAAGGCAAGGTGGTTACAAATTAAAAACTATCTGTTTGTTAGCATATGCAGATGTGCATTATTTAATTTTCAATTTTTTGCCTTCCTGTTATGATGATTTTCGTTTGTTACAAAAGTTGTTAGAATCGAATAGGCACCTAGTAGCCACATAGGCAAGTTTGTTAGGCAAAACACTATATATGTATGCACAAAGGAATATGGAAATATGAAAAATATTACTTGAATTCTCTTCCATCTTGAATCTTCTTCCTTTGCCGATACTTTTCGCTCATCCCAAACTTAGCACCGCATCATTTTGGCACTTTCACTCTTGTTCTCTCCTCCTTCTTTAATTTCTTATCTCTTTTGCCATTTTATCAGTGGACTCCATAGCCAAAACCATCAACAACTGCTACATCGAGAAATCCATCCATCAACTCCATGAAACCACCATTCGTCGTCAACAAACCGCCATCAACAACATACAAGCCACCCTTAAAATTCAGCAACATGACATCGTCGACATCAAAACCGCCATCATCGACATCTAAACCTCCTTAGTCATATCGTTCACTCTTTATCTGAGATCGTTGCAAAACTTGGCTTCCAAATCATATTACCACCACCTCTATTGCTCTTTTCGGCCCCTTCACCTGCTACTTTAGATCTGCTTCTACACTCATCTCTAGCCTCTAAAGTTTCCACTACCACATCATCCTCTGTCGTCATGCTAGACTCTGAACCCATCCTAAATCTACCTCGCCTCACATCTATTCTTATCCCTTCCAAAACCACCATTCTCAAAACAACCACCAACACCCTTGCAATAGCACTTTCGATAATCTTAGGCATTTACTGCATTGAGTCTGACCTCGACAACCTCATAGCCCAAGCTCGATACTTCTCTAAAATTGCTTCCCTTATCAAATTAGATACGTTCCCATTAGAAATGGCGATGCTTGAGGTTATGTGTGTCAAACCAACATTGAAATCCAGTTTGTGTAAAGAGCAAGAATGAACCAATGAACATAACAATTTGTTGAAATGTATAAGCTGAATTGTGAAAGCAAAGCATCTTTGATCCTGGTGGTATATTCAAACTTAAGTGCACCTTCGAGCTTGTGGGCAAGGTCATTTTCGAGGGGTCAGTAATGATATGGTTATAGGAGAGTAGCCATGTTATATGCATGTTACTAACCCACCAACACATGAAAGCAACTCATCTATAGGCCTAGATGGTTCTTGGATTAAGACAATGTGGTTACAAATTGAAAATTGCCTATTGGTTAGCATATGCAGATGTGCATTATTTTTATTTTCATTTTTTTCCTTTCTATTATTATGCTTTTTGTTTGTTAAAAAAGTTGTTAGGTAGGATAGGCACCTTGTAGCTATGTAGGCAAGTTTGTTAGGCAAAATACTACATATGTATGCACAAAGGAACATGGAAATATAAAGAATATTACTTGTATTCTCTTCTGCCTTGAATATTCTTCCTTTGCTGCTACTTTTCTCTCCTTCCATCATTAACATCGCATCACACTACTCTGGAAATATAGTTTTAATGGGTTTTAGCATCAATATGACGTTAATAATCTAGTTAGTGATGCTGAATCTCCGCTAAAAAAATGATCATTGCCAAAAAGTGAAATATCGTTTGTAGCCAAATTAGTGACGTAAATCAAATTCTTTGATGAAGAAAACTGAACACTAAGAAGCACAACATCTCATTCGATGTATACATTGATTTATATTATAACACACCATAAAATATACCTTAACTAGATATACATAGCTAAAATAATAATAATAATAATAATAATAATAAGTAACTAAAAAATGGATATTATATACATAGGAATTTGGCCACGAAAATACACCATTGCGTTCGTGGTCATATTCAGATTAGTATTCATATTTTAGATGTCAAAAATACGGAGTTCATATGAAGAAAATGTGCACATAAATAAGTTTGAATATAAAATAACAATAAAAAATAAGCGTACTTATTTAAATTTGAAATTAATGGAATAAATATGGAATAGAACACATACAATTAGCATAAAGGAATATTTCGTATTCATATTCAAAGTTATGGGTAAATATATACATATAAGAGGGGATGCAGTTTAAAAGATACCAAATAAATTAATCAACATTTATTAATCGATCAATCAAATGCATGAAATAAATTCACGACGCCCAAGGTAGAAGGGTGGTTGACCGGTCCTTCCAAAGAGGGATCAAACACTGGTAAACCACACTCCAGAGGGAAGGTCGATCGCTAAATAGCCTAGGAGGTTGGTGGCGGCTAGGTTTTGTTGTGTTTTTTAGGTTTAGGCATCAACGGATGGTTCAGATCTTATACTTTTTTAATCCAGCAGCTTCTACATATTTAGACACCTATAAAAAGTGCCTTATCCTTCTTTCTCAATCGCATACTTTGAGTGTGGTGCTAAGGGCACTCCAATATGTTCTTCCTAATACCGCAATTGAAAAAATAAAACTCATTAAATTTTATATGCTTCCTAATACCATATTACCTATCCATTATAATCTCTCACCCAATCATTATTTGTCGAACTAATCATGTACTAAGCTAATATAAATTCCCTAATCTCTCATAATCATTGTCTTCCACTACAACAAAAACAATCTACTACAACGTCATTTTTACAACGGACATCGGCTGCCCGTTGTAATAGAGGGCTATTACAACCGTCAATTAAGGCCCGTTGTAATAGATGCCCTATACAATGCCTTTTTTACAACAGGCACTGGAAACCCGTTGTAAAAGGTCTCTATTACAACGGTTCTTTCCAGCCCGTTGTAATAGATATCAATTTTACAACGTTCACAAAATGTCCGTTGTAATAGATGTCAATTTTACAACGGGCAAAAAGTGACCGTTGCAATAGGTGCCAATTTTACAATGGCAAAAAAATTCCCATTGCAATCGTTATAATGAATCTCTGCTATGAATTTTCAATAATAAACAACTAATAATCACAATGTTTTCTTAAAATTTTTATTTATTAGTATTTAATAATTTATCATTAATAATATTGTATATATTAATATATGTTACTAATTACTAACTATAATATTGCATTACTAATAATATTTATCATATGCTACTAATATTTATTAATCAATAATAATATTATATTAATCATATGTCACTAATATTTATTATTTACTAATATTTAATAGTTAATCATTAATAACTAATTTACTACTATACGAATTGGTAAAAGTTTTCGAGGGAACTTTCGCCGTATGAAAGGGTCGAATCAACATGATTTTTTTAATATGTGTGCTATATACATTTAAGCAAGAACGACGAGTGAATGAAGTATAAGTTTGCAACTATGAGCAAGATACTCGAGAAGAGCACTTGATAGGGGAATTTAATTCATGATTTTTAATTCAACTAATTTATAATTAATTGATTATTTATTTTAATTGTGTAATACGCGTTTAATAATTGCGAATTGCATGAATTTTTTTGCAAAATTTCATTAAAATAAAAAATTATTTCAAATAAATAAATTGTAAAATTTTAACTTGCTTGATTTAGTTCAAAATTATAATTAAGTACAGGTAAATTACAGTTAATATCTATTAATTACATTAGATAATTAATAAGTATAATTTAGGATGAATAATTATAGTATTAAATATTACTATTAAATAATTTTCAATTAATATTCAGTATTTAATTTGGTTATGTAGCAGTAAATAATTGATAATTAAATATTACTATTAAATAATTCAAAAGCGCTAACTAAAAATTGTGACAAATAATTAATAAATGATATGCATTTATATGAAAACAAGAGTGATACTATGAAAAAATATTTAATAATCAAGTGGCAGTATTTATTTCTTAGAATTTAATATTTAAGAATTCAAAATTTCACAAATCATACTGGTGTACTAAAAACAACGGCAGTGACATAGTCACTAATTTAAAGTGCTAGATTTAATCTAACCATCGCAACTATCCGTCATTCACAAAATTAACTAGGGCTGAGATTTTTTCCAATTTTCCGATTTCCGTGGAATTCCATCTGTTAATATTGTTGGAAGGAATTTCTTCCAACAAGAGATGAAAATTGCTTGAAATGTTTTACCATTTCCGCTGGAAAGTTTTCCTTCCTGTTTATGTTTTTGGGCCAAGCCCATCTAATAAATATTAACTAATACGTGGCGAACAAAGGAAGGCAACGGGTTCCAATTTTACATTTCTGCGTTTCATTCCCAATTTCCTTAACCCTAATTGCCTTTCTTCGTTCTCAATCTATTTTCCCGTCCTCTCCCGCGACCTTGGTTCTCCCCCGCGCTCCCAGTATTTTCATCAGTGCTCGCATCTAAACTCATACGCATCCGGAATTCAATCAGAAATCCTAACCGCTTTTTTTCTCAAGGTACTTCGATTTTTTTTTTTTTTTTTTGGGTTTGAGTTCGATCATGATTTTTTTGGGTTTAAGCTTATTTATTGCCGTGCTATGAGAGTTGAAACCAGGCCCTATGGAATTGATTATTATAAGTGGCTTCTTAATTTGTTACTTGTGTATAGCGTTAGTTTGTTTTGTGCTAAAAATTGCTCAAAGTATTCATTGCTTACTGCAACGAACGTTTGTAATGAACTATAATTATTAAATGTTATGCATCTTCTTTTAGTGAAATTAGAGAGCTTGAAGTCATACGTGGATAAGGGCTCAACATCACCATTTCTGTTAGTGAAGCTAGTTTAGGTGGAGGACCCAAGAAGCAGAAAAGGCTGCAGATTAAGCTTAAGAACCAGTTCAAAGGAAGCAAAGCAAAGAAGTAAGTAGATCCTTTTGGTTTTATTTTTTTCTTTTGCTGTTGCTAATGCTGTGCAGAGACCGTATTTTTTCCTTTTGTGTCAGTTAGGTCGAGATTGTTTGGGTATTGGCCTTTGTTATTTGTGTCCATATCATGTAAAAATGTGTTATGTTGTAGTGAAACTCCAATGTTTGTTTACTCTTTGCTTTCTGCATAGTGTGATTGCTTTGATATGTAACTGCATCATATAAAATTAGTTCCCAGTTGCATATCTATTCACTGCAACTTTATGCATGCAAATAGTGTTTCCAGTTGTTCCTAGTTGTGTGCAAATAGTGTTAGTGATTTGTTTACTTGATATGCCACATTTTCTTTTTGTTGCAATTCTGAAAGCATAAATAGTTGATTTTCTATATCGAACATTTTAGTTGTTTATTTTATTTATGCTGCCCATCAAACTCTACCACCTGCTCCTGTCGCTATTGGTTGATGCTATTGGATGCAGAGTATTGGTACTTTAAAAGCTATAGATACCTAAAACAATGAATCTGCAACATGGTCTACGACTATTAATTCAGCTTTGATTTTTTAATTTTAGAACTGAAATGAATCTGAATTGTTTTTGCAATGACTGTTATTTTTCTGCAACTTTTGATGCTGCACTTCACCTTAATAACTCCATAAGCACATCTTTGTCTACAGGTTTTCCATGGAATCAATCGATTCAAGCGCTGGAAATGAAGCTAGACAAATACCGTCTACCCAAAGTCAAATTGAATTGCATCATAAAGTTATCAATATGATTTAACTTAATCATCAGGTTTCAAACCTTTCTTTAAACATGTTATAATGTAAAAACATGATCATTTTATATTCATATATTTTATAAAAAGTCGTTAATTTTATGTAGGGACCTTTTCTTTATCAATATCACCATCCTTGCATGCTATGACGGAATAGGTATTTCATCATCAATTAGAGGTTTGTCATCAGTTAAAGGTATGTTCTAGGCTTAACCACTTAAGTTGTTCTAAATCCGTAAATGCAAGTATCTTCTCTGCTCCAAAAATGTTTATGGTATTTAAGTTTTGTTTTTTTTTCGTTCGAGTTATGCATAGTTTTGTTTATGGTACGTTCTAAGAACTTCCAACCACATCGTATTTGTAAGGTCCCAATTTTGTTTGATACAATCAAAGAAGTTGCTTTCATTATTTTTTTTTACCTACATCCCATAACAAATAAATTTTACAAAGACCGAGGTAATTTTATCTTATGGACTTGGTTTGATTCGTAATTTTAGAATGGTGACATTGTCCGTTGAGGATCAACCTAGGGAAAAAATATCAAAAGTTACGCTTCGTATTCAACATTTCAAATGGAGCAATATAAAAGCAAGTTCTTTGTGCATAGTGAGAACTAGGAAAAAGGTTATGTTTCCTATGGAGTATAAGACAGACATAGCACACTTAGATTTGTTCGTCTAATATAATACTTGCGGAAGCTATAAAAGAATAAACCTTGTTAAAAGCGAGTGAGGAACAAGAATATATGAAACCAAATATATACTTAACTGCAACAAGGGACTCATGAAGTACAAGACAAAACTGAAAATGAGTTTTGTGTCATCCTAGCTCCGTTAAATAACAGATGCAAACATGCATTGACGTGGGATTTAACACAACAATTAAGTATTTTACATCTCATAATGCAAGTACCTTAATAATATTCTTGGGTGCCATTTTCTTGTTGGTCAGTGCAATAATAAATAGTTTTTTTATTTTTATTGCATGAACTAATATATGCTAATCAAGATTAATCTTTTACCTGCTGTCATCATCATGTAATAATGTTTGTATTCTAACCTCCTAATATGTTTTAACTGTTAATTTAATGTTTATGATAATTTGTAAAAATTGAAATAAGTTATAAACAAGTTACTTCTACATGTCTTGTTTATTAGTCTTGTGGTAAACTTCCAGTCTTTGGAACAAGTATGTTTACACACAAAACCCCTCACATTAAATAAATTGAAATAATATAAAAAATAATTGTCCAGTTCAATAGTACTGTAACACATATAAAAACACTCTTCAAAAATATTCTTTACACCACCATATGTAATTCCTTTATTACTGAAAGAGTCAATGTTTATACCAAAAGTATAATGAGAACTCATGGCGCATAACACATTACATCCAAACTATTTTTATACAGCCATGTCGTTTTATTTGTTGAATTATGTCATATACGTGTGATTTTAGCGCGCAAATGATTACAAATTTTCTGCCTATAATATGGTCAAGTTTGGTGTAAAAGGTTGAAGTAAAAGGATGGAATTCATATTTGTGTGCTTCTGGAGTCCATTTATGAGTTCGTTTAAAAAGAAAAAAGAAAAAAGAAATAGATCACATTATTCTTGGCTACATATACCATGAGTAGTGATTTTCCTTCTTTTTGGGAAAGAGCCAAAAATGTACAAATCTCAAATTAGGCATGATTGCAATGCATTGAAATTTGTGCAAACTCGTGTTCATAAGTGCTTTCTAAACATATTTCTGTATGTGTCACACGTATTTTAAACGTATTTTTGTAACTGAATGTTGATGTAACTATTTCTTTGAATTTAATAAGGTCCAAGATTATGCTCTTTAAAAAAGATGGGTACGTGTGGTTTTTTAGTTGCTGCTTCCTTGATAAATTATAAATTAAGTATCAAAACTGATGTATTTTACATTGAGTCATTTGGTAGCCATTTTACTAGTGGATGTCATCAATTAGAGTTCACTTATTTCAGTGTTTTCTAAGCAGGCTCTTCGAAATTTTATCTCTGGGAATTTTTACCAACTGGCACTTTTACACTCGAACAAAAGGGAAAATACTGTACAGAACAAAGAGAAGAAAGTTGAACTTAAAATGAGAGCCACATACCCTAAAAATGTTAATTTTATCAAAATGTTTTCTAGCTCAAGACACTTGGTATCTTTCAACCAGTTATTTGACCCTTTCATGAATTCAAATGTAACAAAACATAATTTTTATTTTTTATTTTTTTAAATTATAAGATGAATTGAATGTGTAGTGCATACACAAGTCATCTTAAATATGTGATCAAGATTTTCTTACCACACATATATCACATAATGGAAATACTATTGTTATTTTTAACTTTTAAGTCATTGCTCATGTAGTTTAGCTTTTGCGTAAAACTGAATTGGTTTCACATGAAATTGTGTACATCAATTTAGATTCTTAGTATAACATGCCTTTCAATATATGTGCAGTAGAAAGCCATTTAAATGGTTGATTGTTTGGGAAATGAAGATAGTCATATGTTAGGCTACCCTACTCTCGGTATTTAAACATCTGTCATACTTGCAAACTATGATGTTGTCAGGATAATTATTTTAACAAAGCTTGCTGCAAAATCAAGCTATATGTTCTCCCACATTGAATTTGTAGCGCTCAGTATCTGCGTACGCAGCGCTTCATTTCATTATGCTAGATTCACACAAAAATAAATTTGTCTCGATTGAAGTAAGTGGTGGGATCTATAAATTAAGAAGTTGGAATTGGATGAATGTCTTAAAACTGGCAGCAAGTGCAGAAGATTGGATATGGCTATTGGGCTTCGGGGTAGGCAGGATTGGGATGCCTTTGAGAGCTGCAATGATGCAGGACGAGTTTTTATTTTCATACTGCATATATCTGATAAGGGTTGTTGTAATTATTTTGGTTAGGCTGTCCAGTTGGCTTTGGTGATCGATTGTGATCTTATTACTTAAAAAATATATATGAAAAAGAGTTTACACTCTGATTTTTTGCGTACCCATGTTCATAAATAAATTGTGTTCTAATAATACTGTCATGTGGGGTCAAATTCAATTGAGTTATTGAATTTTTTACATTTCAATTGCGAATTCAGATGCGGAACTTCAACGTTATTTTGTTGTTGTTTACTAACATGTTATATGAAATTTGTTCAACAGGTAGTAATCGAACCTCCATTTATTATATGAACTCAGGAGTTTTGTATTGATTTGACCAACTCCCACTAGAGATATTGACAGTAAGTTGATATTCAAAACTAACAATTATAATATCATTAACATTATAAATATTAATATAAATATCGAGCAACCCATGTGTGAAGCACGGGTTCGCACTTGTAAATTCTGAATGGTGTATAATAATATATTCTCTCTATATTTGGTAACTTTTTTATTTTCTTTTTTTGCAGTCACACCGTGCTAGTAAGAATATGCAGACTCAAAGATCAACAGGCCGTTGGATCTACCGTCGCATGACACAAAGATTACGTTTTCTTGGTCTAGTGTTGGTACTTATGAAACTAGTTATGTAATTTATGTTAGAACTTTATCGACATAACTTATCTAACCTTTTGGAATGTAAACTTATCTAGTCTTTTGGAGTATAAACTTATCGAACTTTTTGAAATGTGTTGGAATTATATGATTCTTGCTTCAGTCTTTTAGTATGTGTTATTATGTGATTTTGATTGTTGCATTACAATATTTATTGCATGTTAAAATATTCAATATTATTATGGATGTATATCACAACAGTTATATTTAAATTTGCATTTATTTCGCAAGGGGAAAAAACTGTGTTATATGATAATTTTACAATGGTCCATGGCCCGTTGTAAAATAGGTTTACCAAGTAGTATATTACAACGGTTGACGACCGTTGTAATATACTGTATTACAACGGGCAAAAACCGCTTGTAATTTATTAGCTATTACAACGGGTTAATAACCATTGTCATAGAGTCATTGCACGTGACAGAGAAAGTTATTACAACGGTCCTTTACAACAGTCATTGCCCGTTGTCAAATAGTCAGGAGCTATTACGACGATGCATATTAAGACGGGCATATGCCCGTTGTGAAATGCATATTACAACGGTTTTTGCCTGTTGTAAAAGGACTGTTTTGTTGTAGTGTTCTTTGCATCTCTCGTGGGAAAATTCAAATTTGTACGGTAATCTCTTAATTGTTTATTGATCTAAAAACCTTAATCTCTCACTTCCTCTTCTAGTTTGCTTAATTAAAACCTTATTCACGGCTTTTGTATATTGTGGTGTCGAATTTGTTAATCGGTTATAGATCTAGTGTTTAGCTCATTGATCGGTTTTACAAATGAGAAAGAACGAATATCGAGCGAAATAGATATAAGGGTCGACCAACGGGTCGAACGCCCTCTAGAGGGGTGGTCTACCGCTACGTGGCCTGAGAGGATGGTGGTGGTTAGGTTTTATTGTGTTATTTTTTGGTTTAGGTGTCAACGGATGATTTGGATCTTACATATTTTTATTCCATGGCTCCTACACATTTTAACACATATAAATAGGGTCTTATCTCCCCTCTCTCAATCGTATACTTTGAGACATTTTACCTTTGTTTTCTTATTCTTTGTCTTTGTCAACTTTAGGATCCAGTCTAGAGAAGGTCAATTCTTTCACTTTTCCCCTTTTAATCTGTTCAATTTTATTTTTAGAATTACTGGATCTAACGTTATTTTAAAGGAAGAAGAAATTGGGAACGTTTGGGCATAAATATAATTCAGGTCTAGAGATATTGAATAATTTTCTCTCTTTAGTATTATGAGTGGGATTCTTTAAGTTTAAATATTTGCTATGACTCATTAGCGTATAAATATGGATTGATTATGCTTATAAGGTTTGAGATTCACGAAAACAGAATGCAAATTCCCCCAAACCTCTAATTATGTAGAATTGACAATCGAATTTATTGTTTGGGTATTAGGTTGCGGAGGATATAAATAAAAAGAGAGTTTCTTGTTATTTCCTATGTAAATTCAGAACGTAGTCTATTTTACTTTCTTTCCCTTCAATTTTAAATGACTTATATAAAAATTGTGGATTTGGGTGTTGTAAATTATGTGTATTCAAATCTCTAGTTTGTTATAAAATAGTTGATTTGGGTACAATTAACCACATGTGGCCAAAATCCCTAATTTTGTATATAAATCACTCAAAGTGGTAAGATGGTAAAATAGTACTAGAAAGAATATATAAAATGTTATTTTTTTTCCTTTTTGTTTATCGGTGTTATCCAAAAATCTTATGATTACAAGTCCATCTTTTGCTATGTTATCATTATTTCCCTATTGACGCTTTGATTCTAAAATGAAGATTTATATGCTGTGACAACCCGGATTCCGACAGACCGAATTTTTCAAATTCGATCTATCAAAACCCGAGTTGGGTGCTCTGGTATCCTACAGAAAAAGACAGAGATAAAGAAACATGTCAGAACTCGTAGAGCATCTCACAGCGGAAGGAATTAAAATATAATATATTCAAAAATAGCTTTACCTTATAAATCATACTGTCTAACCAGTATCCAAAGCTATACCATCTCTGTCATGAACCTAACCTGGAAGTATGTAATAAGGAGGGGGTCAAAACATAAGTTCTGTGTGAGAGGACTTATAATAAACTTCTGTGTAACACTACATATACCGTTCCGTATATTTTCTTAGTTATTAGGTTAATCTCGTTATTAGCACCTAAGTCTAAACTCATGTCGTTCTTATTCACATACTAGTATATTAACCTGATATCTCGTATATGTGGATACCCCCTACTCGTATTATCTTTTCCATGTATGTGTACAGTCCCTTTCCATTTATCGTACGGACTTCATTACGTAACTATATACTACCTCAGCGTAGTGCCACCATTTCCGTAATTGTTTGGACTGCCACGTTTCCTTAATTCGGTTAGGGTTTATGCCACCTAGGGCTACTAGGGATTATGCTACCTAACGAAATATGCCCTCTAGTCTAGGACACACTACCCAGAGCGATATATGTTCCTAGACCTTCCCCGCGTAAGTATCGTGAACCGTTTTTCGATGACTAGATGCACATGTACTCTATATGTGCTACCCGAGTCCCGTGGCAGGGCAAGTCAAGAAACACGGAACTCGGTCGGGAGCTTTAAGTTGTCTGCCGATGCAGATGCTAAGGTCTGTTTTTCTAGTGGCTATGGTCCCACTCAACCCCTCCCTCAACTAATGAAAGGCCATCCTTGAAAAATGAGAACTATATGCCGGCCCCTCTATGCCCCCACTAACCTATAGCCAACCGCAACCGCAACCACAACTAGATAGCAAGTATATGGTTCGTAGGAGTTCTCCGCCTTTCCGCTGTGCGTATCTCGACTGACTCAAGATGGTAGGTAGACGACGAGTTGCTATCACAGGGCTACTGGTCTCGCCGAATCACGCTGGTCCATCCTAGTCTTTAGGTTGCCATTTATTGCAACCAAGGCATACCCTTGGTTCTTCTAACGCAGACCTTAACCTCTTGAGCCCAGGAGGATCATCTGCAGCCTCACAGAGGGATACCAAGAGTACCCTCACGTCCCCTCGAAGCCTCGGGCTTCGTAACCCAATTCGTTGGAGCCTTCTTTAAAATCAGACGGCCGTACGCTCCTTCTCATGTTCTACTAAGGTTTACTACTTAGTTTCTTTAACTAAGGTTTACTACTTATCCCTCTTAGTTTTTAACTAAGGTTTACTTAGTTTCCTGAATCGTCGTTTTCTTAACTAAGGTTTACTACTTAGTCCTTTTAACTAAGGTTTACTACTTAGTTCTATCAATCGTTCATTTTTCTTAACTAAGGTTTACAACTTAGTCCACTTTAACTAAGGTTTACTACTTAGTTTTCTTTCTCGTTATCTACTTAGTTATTTTAACTAAGGTTTATTACTTGATTCTCTTAACCAAGGTTTGATACTTAGTTTATGTTTACCATTGGTTATCAACTGAATTTATACTTAACTTACTTAAGTCCATTGATAAGCCTTATAACATGTTGTCTTTCAATTTCATAAATTATTCCCTTTTTGGGTCACAACAACATGTTATATTTAATTCATTGTTAAGTATACCTTATCCCACATATATACTGATTGGGGAAACAACCCCCTAAATACCAGCCCCGAAGACCGAGATCAACATCAGACTGACACCTCAGGAATTACTCTACCCAACCAACATATATGAATCAAAATTTACTTCTTCTTCCTTTTCAAACCGCTTAATTTATAATTAAGTATATCTCCTCATATAAGTTATCTTATTCTTCCCTTTTTCGTTCTTATAACTTATCGTATCCCATAAGTCATATTTTCCCCTTTTGTCCCTAGGACAAGTCTAACCTATTATCCTTCTTTTTCTTATTCAAATTTGTAATAGGTTATTTATCATTCCCCATATTCCGTCATTAGTTCAGATTAACCTTTTTATTATTATTGTTTCCATATTTTACACATGTCTTACTACGGTTAAGTCTTATACTTACATGTTTATACATATCTTGTCTTACTACAGTTAAGTCTATACTTACCTGTACCCACTTAACCCTCTAACCATACCCTTGTCACCCACATGTCTTATTATGGTTAGTATTCCTTAATGCATTCATTATGCCATAACGATGTATGACCACCCACATTGGACTAACATTTTGTGGCTGCTGGATGTGTCGGGCGGTTCCGGGCAGTCTTACGCCACAACTTGAGTCCAACCTCGTGTCATAAACCATTATGCTCAAATTTCCTCCTTTGACCTCTCACATTAGACGTCCAATTGTGGAAGCTGGATTTGCCGGGCGGTTCCGGACAGTCTTACACCACAATTGCGTCTAACCTCGTGTCAAAGGTTTATTAATATTCGTATTTCACCCAAACCCCCAAATTTCATGTTATGCAGTTCAAATTTACTTTTAAGCCTATTCAAGTGGTCATTAATTAGACCAATTTAATGTTGATTCATACCAAATTACATGTAACCCAATTACCCAACTTTTATTCAAATTTACCAATTCCAAACCATTTATTTCCAATGGTATTCATATTTTTAAATAAGTTCGAGTCCTATAAAAATATGACTAACATATTAAATCCCCAAATTCAAATCCATGTTTTATTCTAGTGTCATAGGCTAATTAACAAGTTTAAATCTTTTCAATGATGACAATCTTATGCCAAAACCCAAATCGTGTTCATACTTATACTTCCCAACTTGGTTTACACATTCAAACCTTGCTAATGGTATACTATACCCAAACCCCTTTGTAATTCATAACCAAACTCTCCAATTTATATCATATCCCAAAATCTAGTGTTTCCCCTTTTCGTTTGCAATATTCAATCGTATTCATTTCATGATAGATCTAGGCTCGAGATAGCCTAATTATAAAGAAATAAAGAGGGAAGGATAAAAGGAGGAACGTGACCATATAATAATTTAACATATGAAAACATTACAGGTCCAATCTTTCACAATAATTTCATCGCATGTTTTACATGGGGAATGTTTGAACGATAAATAATAATCTTATACAAAAGTTGTATTATAAACCACTCACATTGCTTGTCGTCTTCAAAATGAGTACTAGATAACTCTAGTATTGTTTTCCCTCTTTTGCTTAGCTTGGATTTCTATTTTTGAATCATCTTTGATTTCTCTTTACGGCATAAATTCACAAATTTGAATCCATTATCTTCTCTTTAGCTTTGAATCTCTTTTCTATTTCATTGTTGTTCTAGATCTTATTCTTTTTATTTTAAAGAATAGACGTTGTAGAGAAAATAGGGGATAATAGATCCAAGATCTTTTGGAGAAGAAGAAAATGAGAGAGAAGGGGGCCATGGCTTCGCCACGAATTGTTGTGAAGTTTACAATGAGCTTAGGGTTGTTTATATAGGTGCCAAACTACGAATCTAGCCCTCTTTTATTTGTTAAAGAACATTAATGAAGATTTATTTAGCAAAACCATTCCTTTGTTTATACCTTAACCGTATAAAATTTGTTTCCCTTTTTCTTTTATTTAAACAAGGCAACAATTTATTTTTCTCTACCTTTTTAACATAATTATTATTTATTTATGTAAATAAATTCCATACGTTTACTTACACTCATGTTCTTATCAAATATGGTATCCAACTATGCCTTTATTTTTATTTTATTTTTAATCGTAGAAAATATAGTATGTGTTAACTATTTTACTAAAGGGAATTTAATATCTTTTTATTTTTATTTTATCCTTCTCATAGCCATTATTGATGGCTATTTATTCATTGTTTTTCTATTCATGTCATATTTGAAATGCCTAAATGCATTTACTACATGTACTCTCTTTTTCCATATTTAATGTAACCGTTATATTATCCCTAAATATGACATTAATATCTTTAATTTACCAATTTCATTTCTTACCAGTAAAACAAATCCCCTAATCTCGAATTAGTGTTGCCTCTTATATATATATATATTTATATATATATATATATAAAATACCAAATACTTAACATTTAGTCAACCTCAAGCCAATTTATTAATGTCATAATTATGCATTAACTTTTTTTATTTTTATTTACATGTTTGCTATAAATAATCGTAGGTGCATACATCTAGTCTCCTTAATCACAGGTGCATGCATCTAGTCTCCTTAATCATAGGTGCATGCATCTAGTCTCCTTAATCACAGGTGCATGCATCTAGTCTCCAAACATTTAAATCGAAAAACGTGCCACATTTATTTCAACCTCTGTCGGTTCCAAAAAGAGTACTTAATGCTTTTTTTTCAAATACATTGAACCTTTTAAGTGCATGATAATCTCTACAATTTAAACTAAATTTATGAACGCGCATATGAATGTATTTTCATTCTCCTCTTTAAACACGCATTCCTTATTGTATATTACTTTTCTTTTCCTTAAATATGTCAATGCATATAAAAAATATATATTTTTTATCCTATGCGTATATAAACTTCTGTGGCTTACAACTTCTTCATATGTTATCCGTTTTACGCAAACTTGGTATCCATCTGAACCAGAATTTTGAGGCGAACGCAATGATGACATCTCTTTTACTTAATTCCTGATATTTAAATTAAGTATCTTTATTTTATTATCTTTTTCTGTTACATACATTGTTATCATATAAATTTTCTTCTTTTCAACGTATGTATTAATTTAAACTGCATATCACTATCATGCATATAAACATTTTTAATTACATTAAAACTGCGGGGTGTTACATATGCCGTATTATGAATTTGACAAATATGACTTATATATCTTTACTTGGAGTAAAGATTGACATTCCATCATTTAATGCGCTTTCTTTCACGTACGCCACTAATTACACATTTATATATCTATAATTATTATATATCGTAATCTATGTATCTTAAATACAAATTTATCGTATTTAGTTAGGAATTTTGTATTAAATGTACGTATTAGGAAATTTGTATGCTATGCGTGAGTTAATGACCTTTAGTAATATAAAATGACATTTGAACACGAGGTTAACCCCTACTTATTGTAGAAGTTTGGTAGACACCCTGGTATCCAACAGATACAAGAAGTCGACCTAATTTGGGACATCTAGTGTCATGGGCCATTTAGCGTGTGATGTGCCAACCTCGAGAAGCTATTAAGTGGTTGATCCGTTTTATGAGTGTATTAAGTGGTTAAATTCTTTCCTCTCCTAAAGCTTTATCCTGGAGTTGGTCTGTAGTTAAAGGGCCTACCCTTATTAGGTATTAAGATGTTTATGGATCTTCCTTTCTCTAATAGTTATGAGGTATTAAATAGTCTCGAATGAGTTAGGTAATTATCCGGAAGTTGTCTGCTTCTTATCTAGGGGATAAAGTGAGGGCACACTTAGGAATGGACTACTAAGAGCTTCGCCGAGCATGTGATGGAGACCACCTGTCTAATCGAAGTATTAAGTGACTAGCATTTCACCTATAATTTCTGATAGATAGTAAAGTTAGGCCCACTTAGAGGGACATAATGGCGTTGAGTGTCTACCTAAAACCCGATGTTAAGTGGATGATTATTATCCCTCACATTATCTAGAGAGAAAGTATTTATGTACAGTCTACTAGGAAACGAGGCCTTATATCACTGGGGACGTCCAGGGGTATTAAGTGATTGTAGGAATCTGCCTATATTTAACCAGCCTTAAGTGACCACAAAGGGCTAACCTCTTTCCATTAAATTTATATCGATAGACATAAAATTCATAGACGTGTGCTTATATACGCATAGACATAAACCTGATACGTTTTATACTGCCCAGTGTAGGGAATAAGTTTCATTTTTAAGCTTAAAGATTTTATATGCCAGAGCTACAACATGTGTTAGGCAGGAGGGTGGAATAGCAATATGATGATGTGGATGATGAAGCTTGGCGATGACGGTTACTGTTTTAGTTTGTTATCATTATATGATTGTATCTTAATTATTGTAATAATGATGTACTTGACTTATTATCTATGACATTTTGGATCTCAAGTATTGATACATATGTTTCATTATTATATTTTATTAACTCGGTTGTGATATCTAATTAGCTTCTATTCTAGCTCTGTTTGTTTTTTATTTCTTATAGAAATCAACAACTTGTTTAGAGCGGCTCTAAGTTTCTTTGGGCTTTTTCTAAGTTTGAATTTGGGCCGGTTCTGAGCAGGTTGTTACATTTATCAAAATCAATTAAGACTTTTCTCACTTACAAAATTCATGAATCGGTACACATCACATATTTTAAGTGGAAATCAATGGTTCACCAGTACTTGACAATGTATCATTCTTCAAGGTACTCAATTTCCATACAATAAATAACATAATGCAATTCCAATTTATAAGGTATCTTTATTAGAGCAACTCCAATAGAATTACGACTCGTAATGTTACAAGTCGTAATATTCAGGGGTGGTTGGGTAGAGTTGCCCAACAAGGGCTAGCCCATTTTATTGGCGTGCTTTGATTTTATCAGCACACGCCGATAAAATCGACTCATGGATGTTATTATTTTAAAAAATACTCATTTTTAAGGTTGATATACAACCTTTGAACGCACGGAAACAAGTGGTTATGATCAAAATGATTCAATTAATATTTCACATAATGATAAAACTAATAATAAGAATACAGACACAATCGGTCATTAAAGATACAACAACTAATGATATTAGATGCCAACTAAAACATCAAAGAAAACGTAGAAAATAGTTACTTGAGACAACTACATGTTATACGTTCAATCTCAAGGGAGTATCATTATGTTCAATCGCAACTATTCAATATCATTTTGGAGACGTCTAATCTCTCGGTCGAGTTCGTTTGCATATGTTATTCCCCTTGGGCACAAAGGCTCGTCTATCCATTCCGTATAATTGCATCCATTGGGATAGGATGGACATTTCTGCATGTACCGACTGATATTGTTGCCCCTGCTCGAACTACGATTTCAACCGCATAACCGTAGTAGCAAAAAATTGGATAAGAATTAACTTCCTGTTCATACCGTGGTACTCGATACACCTCTACTTCTTGTTGTGGTTGAGGACCACCTGTTCATACGATAGTTGAACATGTGGTACTTGAGCTTCATGTGGAAGTTTACGTTCCCTTGTTCATGCCATGGTTCATCCTGAGGTCTTATTTGGTTTAGAAACTGGAATTCGTCCTCGAGCTCCTGAAGTCTCATCTGTTCGTACGCCGGTTCATCGGAATCTGTAGCTAATGGCCAAGAAGACATTTTGAATGAGTGATAAAAGGAGGAGGTAGTACAAGAATGAGAACAAATTTGTTTGAGTGAGGTAAGTTGTGCGTAATTTGACAGAAATATATAGCTGCATGGTACAAATAAATAAAAGAAATAATGATGTAATCGGTCACTATTACAATTGTGCTTTACGTGCTGCTCGACACTGTTTCGCCCAACGTAATACTGTAGGGAGTCTGTTTTTCGTACTGCCATGATGTAAACGGTCACTGGTTCCACTTTGCTTTGCGTGATGCAATTTTCAAAGCATTTATCAGCAATAATGCTTAAGTGGATAAGTATGACCCTATTTTTTAACTCCTTCGTGTATTGAAATGTTTAATTTACACGGGGACGACCCTAGCTTTTAACTCAATTGCATTCATAAATATAAACAATACCTATTAACCTGCATACAAACTTCGTTCAATATAATAAAATACAAGATACATGATACAGTGAATGTTCAATCCAACATACAACTACGATAAAGCATGACTTAATGTGGAATACAATACATATAATTAAGACATAGTACCATATAACTAAGATCCTAGTTTCGGGCCGAACCGTTGAACCCATGCAACATTAATTTCAGCCTTTGCTGCAACAATCACCCTTTCCAAGCGACTTACCTCCGCTTGCATCTCTAGAGCGTACGTGACACCCCTCTCCGTTAGTGGTGGGTCGATCCATGAGAAAAAATTGCAACGCTCTAACCCATGTTGGTTTAGTGCAGTAATGTACGCTTTGCACCCATAAAAGCGACGACCTGCATTGCTCTGGCTTTTAGAAACAATCACGTTACATTCCACTCCGCAGTAGCAAAGTACTGAACGACCCGTCATGCTAGAGCTTGACCTATCGGGTTCTCCCAAGCAATTACTTCCCTTAATCGAGAATTGAGGGTTTTTTGAATAGGTCCAATACGTGAGACGACAGAGTTCGGTTGCATGGCACTGAAGAGTTCAGACTCCACTTCTCCAGCTTCCACTTGATCTTCCAATTGTGTTTCGAGCACAAACTCGAATGGTTGCTTATTTTTTTCATACTGATCGTACAGTTGGCCCATGGTTTCATCATCCAATTCCAAAGAAGACATTTTGAACTACTTGAAAAGTGACAGCTAGATAAAATGAATAATTTGACAAGCCCAAGAATTCAAAAGTGAAAAATTTAAAGGAAGAGGGATGAGTGGTCGTAAAGGTAGACGAATCCCCTGAATTCGTGCTTTGCTTTATTAAAGCAGTGGACATTTCATCTTTAATCAGTATGACTTGCCAAGTCATATTGTTTCTATTCATTGGACAACCTATAGCACATTACCCATGTGTTGCAAAGTGTAGTAATGTCAACTGTTCTACGATAGAGCCATAGCAACTCAACTGTTGAGGACAGTCCTATCATATGTCTCTATCCTACTGCTCAACTAATGGTTACAGAGCTTTACCAATAATCAACCCCCCTTTTAAATAGTTTATACTTCGTCCCCCAACCATAACTAAAATTTGAGGGTTCTAGGTCAACCACGACATTAAGGTAAGAAACTATTACTCTTTTTTGCTTCTATATGTTCAAGTACTTCGTTGTGTAGATAATACATTTTTTGCTTCTATGTAGCTTAAATGGACGATTGGGAAATCAATGATGAAATCATTGATAAAATGTTTGATGAATATGAACGAAACAAGGAGGAGGAGAAAGAGGGTGGGTTCGTTCCAGATACACAAGTAGTTGAAGTTCAAAAACCAAAAGCACGTCCATGCAAAAACATAAGGAGGCAAATGGTTAACCATAATCGTTACAACCAAAGTAATGCTAGCTCTAGTGTTACTGCAACAAAATTCTCTTCTAAGGACTTACTTATACTTGTGAAATCCTATATCGAAGTTGAAAAAAGAGATTTGCTGCTGATGCAAAATGGAGGAGGACTAACCCATGAAGAATTTTGGTCCATGGTAACAAAATTACATAACAACCACCGTACCTGTACCACTCACGGACTTCTGTTGAAATTCATATGGCTCATCGGTATTTCGTTGAAGCTTGTGAACGATACCAAAAGATTATACAGACAGTTGAACACGAAGACGTATTTAAAACGAATAGGGCAACTTTTGATTCTCGTTACCTTGCAGAGTTCGGCACTGATTTTGTTGGGTACGAAGCCTACGAACTGCGTTATAGTTGGCTAACCCGATACGGTGCTGAATAGGCTAATGGATTTGTTTACTAGTTGTTGAATCTTTCATTTATTTGATGATCGTACGTAAAATGTGGAGTTCGTCTAATTTGATACTTTAGTACACAGTATAAAACTATCATCTTAGGGAAACAATAGCAATATAAAAAAGCACACTGTAATGACCCGGATTCTTATGGGTTAATTTTAAAATATTTAATACAGATTTTAATATTGGATGGATAATATAAATGGAATTTCAAATTAATTTATCAATTTAATAATCAATTTCGATTCAATATCGAATATATTAAATCATCGTAATGCAAAAATATAATACAGTTCAGACTTTTGTTTGAATTAGAATAACAATATTAAATTATTATCGAAGAATTTAAATGGTTTGAAATTTAATTTATATCAATTTAAATTAATTTTTGTTCCGGATGATCGAACTGGACTTCGATACTTATCCCAGTGGGTTCAGAATGGTGGTTTAACCTTAGGAAGGACTGTTGTTGGGTTCAGAAACAAGGGTTATTTAAATTTTAAGTATACCGATTTTTAATTAAAATATAAATAAAAATGGTTGGCCTAGAAATTTACTAATTTATCAAGCTGTGGTCTCTTTTCCTCCATTCATTCAAAATGAAACCGAGAGCCTCAAAAATGGCCACATCCCATTCAAAACATGCCAGTAGGAAATCAAAGCCCTCTTCTATTTAAAATCCTTCCATCGAACTATAACAAAAACCGAAGTCCTCAATGGCGACTGGTCTAAAATCAAAATCGAGTTCAACTTGCAAAAGCCTATCCAAATAGGATTCGACTTCATCCCTGAAACTCGCGAGTAACTCGAATGAGTTCTGGTAGGGTCTGGGCTTTGAATTCAACGTTGGAGGCATCGCGGAAAAAGGGATCGCCATCTGAAATCGCGTTATTTCTAGGGCTCGAAAATCGACAGAAACTGGAGCGCGATGTCGAGATCGGAGATTTTTGGGGTTTTGAAGTTCTGACATCAATTTGAAATGGGGGATAGGAGCTCGCAAGTGGTACTCGTTTTTCTGGAGATCACGATTTAAAGCCTTAAGCTTATCACTAGATTGCGCGATTCAAAGATCACCAAATCCTGAAGCTCAACTTTTAGACCAGAGCGTTCACGAGAACGGGGTGTCCATGTTGGGTACGATGGAGTGAAGCAGGGCAGTGGTTCGAATGGACGAACCGAGGTGGAATTGGCATGTACTGATGAAGTTGGCAGTGGGGATTGAATATGAGGTGTTCGATGATACGCCGAAGAGGAATCATTGGTGGTCTTAACAATGGTAATTTAAGGAAATTATTTGTAATTAAATACTTAGTTAATTAGTTTAATTTAATTTTTGTAAAGATAAAAATGGGTAGCCTATTCTTTTTAGACCCGCTAGAGACACCGTTAAGTATGTCGAACTCATAAGCAAATAGGATTTTTAAAGTTAATTTAATTAATAAGGAGATTAGTTTATAATTGGTCATTTAATTAATAAGGAGATTTGTTTATTAGTGGTCATTTATTTAAAAGAAGAAATTTGTTTATATAAAAGAAATTAGTTAGTATAACAATAATATGTGTAGACAAATTATTTAAGTAAGGTTAAGATTAAATTTGAGATTTAATTTACGCATGGGGAATTTATTAAATTAAACTAGTTTGAATTTATTTAGTAAGTAGTCAATTTAGAATAACAGAGTTTAATCGAAATAAATATGAATAATCATTGGTGTTGAATAAGCTCGGTCAAGACGATTCTTAGCCGTGAAATGTGGAATTTAAATGAGTATTCAGCAAAGGAAACATCACGGTGAGTAAATCTCACTCACCTGTTTAATTAGAATTATTTTTATTTCGTTAAAAATAATTGTGTTTTGCTTGTTTGAATGCTGTTTGGTTGATTTAAATATATTAGTTATTTAGGACTGACTATTATATATATATATATATATATATTGGGTTAATGATTGGTTGGATTCCCGCAGTCTCATTAGCGGATGCCCGCAGTTTCATAGCAGATGATTTCACTATGCGCCCCACAAATATATTAGTGGATGACCTTCATATCACGATTTCCTGCCTCGAAGCAGGATGGGTATTACTATGTTGATTAACGTCTGTGGATGCAGGAAAACAGGTTGGAGGAATCCAACTGGATTCCTCCAAAATATATTATCTGTTTGTTTATTTGTTTGCATATATATTGTCATATATGATGTGTTAGAAATCCCGTGATTTGATAACTGACTGTTTGGGGTATTTAAATATCACTGGGGCTTGAATATTGATTTATAAAAATATCGAAAAAGGGTATTTGAGATTTAAAAAGGGAATTCTATTTTTATAAATAGAATTTGAATTTTTAATGAACTATAGAAAATATTAAATTGTTTTGAATATATATAAAACGAGTATTGAATTTATAAACTCTGTTTATAAATTAAAATGTGGGATTTGAATTGAATTTATATACTTTGTTTATAAATATATAATGTGGGATTTTAAGTGAAGTTATAAACGTTGTTTATAAATAATGCATAGAATTGAATTTGAAACTTGAATATAAGAGAATTCAAAAAGGAATTGAAATAGAATTTGAACAAAGAAAGTGAAATAGAATTTGAACAATAGAAGTGAAATAGAATTTGAATAATAGAAGTGAAATAGAATTTGAATAATAGAAGTGAAATAGAATTTGAATAATAGGAATTGAAATAGAATTTGAACAAAGGAAGTGAAATAGAATTTGAATAATAGAAGTGAAATAGAATTTGAATAATAGAAGTGAAATAGAGTTTGAATAATAGAAGTGAAATAGAGTTTGAATATATAGAAATTCAAATAGAATTAAAATGGAGTTTGAATATATAGAAATTCAAATAGAATTAAAATGGAACTTGAATATAGAATTTGGACATGGAACTTGAATATAGAATTTGGACATAGAACTTGAATATAGAATTTGGACATTGAATTGAAGTCGAACTTTGAAAGGTGAATTGGATGTGTAAACGTATATTCGAAATCGAATATAGAACTTAGATTTGAAATTTGAATTTAAATTAGTTAATAAGCAAGTTAAAATATATTTGAACATGTCATGTTCAAATATAAAAGTGAAATAGACTAAAGAGTTAATTAACAAATTAATTAACGAATTGAGTTAAACGATCGGGTATAGTTGAATTAAATTGGACAGGGTTAGATATACAGGAGACAGGCATGGATAAAGTGTTAGAAGGTATATAAATAGATTGCTCGATAAAAAGGTATGTAGTTAATTCATATATGAGATTTTATGCGCCGTACCGGCTAGCCGCTTGGTTTTTCTTTTTCTTTTAGGATTGGTGAGGGACATGGGAGGCTATTTGAAATATCCCGATGCTCTCAGTACGAAGGAGGTTATGGCGAATTTTTCCGGGAATTTAAGGAGTTAGAATATTTTTAAGATAATTTGATAGTTAAAAATCAACGTATCGATATATATATATATAGAAGTCGATAAGGAAACAAACTTAAAAATAGAATAGTAAAATAAAAAAAGGAAGACTAGGAATAAAATCTCGTAAGAATAGAAAAAGAAATTGTATATGTGTTTAAAAGAGAATAAGTAGCTGTATGGTATTGATTATTCGAGTAAGTAGTCATATCTGTTTTACGTTATAAATGTTATTCAGTCAAGGTCTGAGAGGTAGTTATACCCCAACTTGATTGATTTCATTACTAACAAATAAATAGTAAGATTCCAGGCTCGAAGATCAATGTTGGATAAGAGTTAGTTGAATATAGTATTTGGTTTATCGTAACGATGTTTTACACAACATCCGTTTTAACCCAAATAAGTGTAAGCTTGGAAATATAATAAAGAATATTTCCTAGGTATAGAAATAAACGAGATCAGAAAAGAGATAAGTAATTGGAATATTTTCCAATTATAAATAGCATATATTTTCTAAAGTTTAGAAAATAAAGGAAGGCGATATTCGAAAATGTTTTCCAAATAACGTAAAAGGCCAATATGGTTATTGAAAATATTTGGTTAACAAGTATTGATAAAGAAATAGAGAAGTGATTTAATTAATGGAATATTAAGTAAGGGCTCAGTGATTGTTTGAAAATTGGATGAACACTTGTTTTCTTCGATAGTTAAATCATCGACTATCGAAACACTTGTTTTTATTCGATAGTTAAATCACAGACTATCAAAGTTTTGACCATCGTTGTCAATATGGAGAGACCGGTTGGATTATTATCCAAAGAACCACTCTGTATTGGCATAAGCATTGCGAATCATATATGCCAAAGAAAATTTGAAGACGGAGTAAAGTGCCTTTGGTTCATCCTGTTCCTGGATGACTTGTATGGATGAATGTCTGACAGAGTATTTCCAGAAAGGTCACGTACATTGATTTCTTCAACCGTACCAAAAGTGGAAGCGGAGAAGGAAACTTCTTTCGCTAACACGTAATGTACTGTTGTAGACGTCAATTAGTGATTTTCTATGGATCTGACAATGTGGCATTTGAAGTGAATCTGATGTGATGATAAAGCGTAGCTTCTAGCCTCACGTCCGGTAAATGACAGAAATCGGGAAGGCAACATGGCTATGTAGGTCACACCTATTAGGGTGTATAATCACCTGATCTAGAGTTTCATTTATTTCTAAAAATCTATTGTTGATGTTGTCCCATTCGGGAAACGGTTGCTGATCCCAACCGTTGGTGATATACATTCGATACACTTAAGCGAAATGAGTGGTCGGTCATGTGTGGCTGAGTTGCAAGATGTTCTTGTTGAACTCGGTGTATTCTCCTCTAGTGATATACCAGCGATAGGTGGTTCCATACCTTGTCATAGATGGAAATCCATTACCCAATACGTGCTTGCGGTTTTGATTGTATATTATATATGTGGAACGTGAGATGCAAACGTTCCACTAGATTGTTATTTACTTGATTTAGACATTATTATAATATCAAAAGAGTTTTGATATAAAGATTATCATTCCTTTCAAAGGTATTTTGAAAGTTAAATCAAGTGTTTGGATTCTCATAAGGGAAAAACCTGTTCCGTGTTATACGGCGTGGTCTTATGAGATATCATTTGGTTTCTGAAACTATTATAAACTGTTTACTCATACCAGTCCCATGACTGACCCGGAGTTTATTTGTTTTGTTTTACCTAAACTCTTGGGTGCCTAAATTTGTATGGGCAGTCAAGTAGTTCAGGATTTTACAGATCTATTTAAAGGAGCTTGGAGCAGGAGGCTTCAGCGTTAGTTATATAGAGTTTTGTTCCGCTGTGTTGTAAGTGTTGTACTCTGATAAGTGTATGTTATACAGTTGAAGTTTGTATTTCAAAAGTTATGATATATTATATTTTGTTCCGCTGTGATGTGAGATTCTGTGTTGTTATTTTCGTTCTTCTTCTACCATTTTCTTCTAAAAAAATGTTTCGTATTTTTGTGATATTTGGGTTGGATGTATGATATATATAGTCAACTCTGATGTTATGGATTTGCGGGTCATTACAGTTGGTATCAGAGCTTAGGTTGAGCGAATACCTAAGCTTTGTAGAATTGTGCTCATTAGAGATAGGGTCAGTAGTACCCTAGAATGAGTTGAGTGTAAATATATACGAGAGAGTATTTGTTATTTGATATAAAAACTGTTTTATATTGTGTTGACTAGTCTGTTGAGTGAATTATGAATTCTGATCGAATCGTGGGACGCTACGATGTCGATAGGAGTTTATAAACACTTGAACAGAAGATTGGACACGATATTGTTTTAAATGGTTGGGTTGATTGTTAGGATTATAATCAAATTAGATTATAAAAACTGAAATAGTTATATATATAACCAATGGAATTTGTATATGAAATCAAATGTACAAATGTGATAAATTGAAATTGAATTCCAACTAGAATTCATAATTTAAAATCCTGGGAAGTTGGAAAATATTTTCCGAATTTTATTAAAATAATATAGCTTTATTTTGGAAGGATTTTTGAATAAAAATCATTTGAATTGATTTTGAATATGATAAAGCACCGAACTCACTTCACTGGCTGGGAAATAATTCTGATGATGGTCGCAACATCATCAGTGTTCATTTTCGAGTTTCTAAGTGATGAATTGCTACCTTAGAAAAGTTTTGATGGAATTTTTTTTGAAAAGAAAACAAGTTGTTTGAAAATTCAAATGTTTTGAATTTGAGATAGATATAAATATATGTATATATTTATATTACTTCAAAGGAGTTTTGAAATAAAACCGTGGGAATTTAAATGATTGAAATTAAATTTAACTTAAGTAAGTTAAATGGATCGAAATGAATAAATTGAGTAAAATCAATGTGAATGAAATATGAATTGGGTGAGAATAAAGGAAAAACCAAAAGAGTTAAAAAGAAAATATATTTGTAAAACAAATACAAAGGAAATATTTGTAAAACAAATACAAAGGAAGTTATGTGCAAACAAATAGAAGGAGAAATATTTGTAAATACATTTACAAATAGAATTTAAAAGGAAATATTTGTAAAACATTTACAAATAGATTAAATGGAAATATTTATTTATAGAAAATAAATAGAATGTTATAAATGAGATATTTATTTGTAAAATAAATAGAATTTAATCAAAGGAATATTTAGAAGATGAATAGAAAATGGAAATCTGTTTTTAACAGATAAATAGAAAAGATTAATTTATAAATAACAGTTTATAAATTAAATTAAATATTTATCATTCGATAAATGGGATATATAAATCTGAACTTATACAGAGAAGAGATATTGGTCTTTAACACCGATTGTTTTAAATAGAAGGGGTACACAACACTTGTATAAGTGAAGTAACGTTATTAAAGAGAACATTTATAAAGTGAAGAACCGTTACTAAAAGTAAATCTTTATAAATGAATAAACGTTATCCAATAGGAGTTATTCGAGTAGGAGAATTCGATTAGAGTTAGAAATAATCGATTAGAGTTAGAAATAATCGATTAGAGTTAGGATAAATCGATTAGAGTAAGAATTAACCAGTTAGAGTTAATCAATTAGGGTTAATCCGTAGAGTTAATTGAATATTAGTTATTCAATTAGAATTTATCGAATATTTGTTATTCAAATTAAGTGTTAACCAGATAGAGTTAACTGAACATGGTTAATCGAATTAGGATTTAATTGAATGTTAGTTATTCAACTAATGTTGATCGAATATAGTTATTGCAATAGAGTTAGTCAAACATTGTTACTTAGGATAAGTTGCCATTTTGTACGACTGCTAGCGTAATTCGCAGTGCTGCAGATAGCCTAGGACGTTCGGATGTTTCCTGAGGGAATCAGGCGTAACCATTGTGATCGCTGCGATCTAGAGTCAAGCGAATGGAGTTAAATCAAATATTAGTTATTCGAATAGAGTTAAAGGAGTTATCGAATATTAGTTATTCGAATAGAATTAAAGGAGTTAATCGAATATAGTTTATTCGAATAAAGTTAAAAGGAGCTATCGAATATAGCTTATCCGGAAGGAGTTAAGTGAAAAGAGCTAATCCAATAGAGTTAATTGATAAGAGTAAATTGAATAGAGTAAATCGAATATAGTTTATTCGAAGAAAAGTTTTCGAATCTAGTTATTCGATAGAGAGATTATCAAATATAGTTATTCGAAGGGAGGAGTTATCGAATAGGGATTTATTCGAAAGAGAGTTACGTAAGGAAGTTTGAAATGTTGAGTATCAACATAAATAAGTTTTGAAAAGATAAATGGGTTTGTAGCACTTTTTCTAACTTAGCAATTTCGAGGACGAAATTATTTTAAGTGGGGAAGATTGTAATGACCCGGATTCTTATGGGTTAATTTTAAAATATTTAATATGGATTTTAATATTGGATGGATAATATAAATGGAATTTCAAATTAATTTATCAATTTAATAATCAATTTCGATTCAATATCGAATATATTAAATCATCGTAATGCAAAAATATAATACAGTTCAGACTTTTGTTTGAATTAGAATAACAATATTAAATTATTATCGAAGAATTTAAATGGTTTGAAATTTAATTTATATCAATTTAAATTAATATATGTTCCGGATGATCGAACTGGACTTCGATACTTATCCAAGTGGGTTCAGAATGGTGGTTTAACCTTAGGAAGGACTGTTTTTGGGTTCAGAAAGGAGTTCAGAAACATGGGTTATTTAAATTTTAAGGATACCGATTTTTAATTAAAATATAAATAAAAATGGTTGGCCTAGTAATTTACTAATTTATCAAGTCGTGGTCTCTTTTCCTCCATTCATTCAAAATTAAATCGAGAGCCTCAAAAATGGCCACATCCCATTCAAAACATGCCAGTATAAAATCAAAGCCCTCTTCTATTTAAAATCCTTCCATCGAACTATAACAAAAACCGAAGTCCTCAATGGCGACTGGTCTAAAATCAAAATCGAGTTCAACTTGCAAAAGCCTATCCAAATAGGATTCGACTTCATCCCTAAAACTCGCGAGTAACTCGAATGAGTTCTGGTAGGTTTAGGCTTTGAATTCAACGTTGGAGGCATCACGGAAAAAGGGATCGCCATCTGAAATCACGTTGTTTCTACGGCTCGAAAATCGTAAGAAACTGGAGGACGATGTCGAGATCAGAGATTTTTGGGGTTTTGAAGTTCTGGCATCAATTTGAAATGGGGGATAGGAGCTCGCAAGTGGTACTCGTTTTTCTGGAGATCGCGATTTAAAACCTTAAGCTTATCACCAGCTTGCGCGATTCAAAGATCACCAAATCCTGAAGCTCAACTTTTAGACCAGAGCGTTCACGAGAAGGGGGTGTCGATGTTGGGTACGATGGAGTGAAGTAGGGCAGTGGTTCGAATGGAAGAACCGAGGTGTAATTGGCATGTACTGATGAAGTTGGCAGTGGGGATTGAATATGAGGTGTTCGATGATACGCCGAAGAGGAATCGTTGATGGTCTTAACAATGGTAATTTAAGGAAATTATTTGTAATTAAATACTTAGTTAATTAGTTTAATTTAATTTGTGTAAAGATAAAAATGGGTAGCCTATCTTTTTAGACCCATTAGAGACACCGTTAAGTATGTCGAACTCATAAGCAATTATGATTTTTAAAGTTAATTTAATTAATAAGGAGATTAGTTTATAATTGGTCATTTAATTAATAAGGAGATTTGTTTATAAGTGGTCATTTATTTAAAAGTAGAAATTTGTTTATATAAAAGAAATTAGTTAGTATAGCAATAAAATGTGTAGACAAATTATTTAAGTAAGGTTAAGATTAAATTTGAGATTTTATTTATGCATGGGGAATTTATTAAATTAAACTAGTTTGAATTTATTTAGTAAGTAGTTAATTTAGAATAACAGAGTTTAATCGAAATAAATATGAATAATCATAGGTGTTGAATAAGCTCAATCAAGACGATTCTTAGCTGTGAAATATGGAATTTAAATGAGTATTCAGCAAAAGGAAAAATCACGGTGAGTAAATCTCACTTACCTGTTTAATTATAATTATTTTTATTTCGTTAAAAATAATTGTGTTTTGCTTGTTTGAATGCTGTCTGGTTGATTTAAATATATTAGTTATTTAGGATTGACTATTATATATATATATATATATTGGGTTGATGATTGGTTGGATTCCCGCAGTCTCATTAGCGGATGCCCGCAGTTTCATAGCGGATGATTTCCCTATGTGCCCCACAAATATATTAGTGGATGACCTTCATACCGCGATATCCTGCCTCGAAGCAGGATGGGTATTACTATGCTTACTAACGTCTGTGGATGCAGGAAAACAGGTTGGAGGAATCCAACTGGATTCCTCAAAAATATATTATTTGTTTGTTTATTTGTTTGCATACATACAGTCATATATGACATGTTAGAAATCCCGTGATTTGATAACTGACTGTTTGGGGTATTTAAATATCACTGGGGCTTGAATATTGATTTATAAAAATATCGAAAAAGGGTATTTGAGATTTAAAAAGGGAATTCTATTTTTATAAATAGAAATTGAATTTTTAATGAACTATAGAAAATATTAACTTGTTTTGAATATATATAAAACGAGTATTGAATTTATAAACTCTGTTTATAAATTAAAATGTGGGATTTGAATTGAATTTATAAACTTTGTTTATAAATATATAATGTGGGATTTTAAGTGAAGTTATAAACGTTGTATATAAATAATGCATAGAATTGAATTTGAAACTTGAATATAAGAGAATTCAAAAAGGAATTGAAATAGAATTTGAACAAAGGAAGTGAAATAGAATTTGAATAATATAAGTGAAATAGAATTTGAATAATAGAAGTGAAATAGAATTTGAATAACAGAAGTGAAATAGAATTTGAATAATAGGAATTGAAATAGAATTTGAACAAAGGAAGTGAAATAGAATTTGAATAATAGAAGTGAAATAGAATTTGAATAATAGAAGTGAAATAGAGTTTGAATATATAGAAATTCAAATAGAATTAAAATGGAGTTTGAATATATAGAAATTCAAATTGAATTAAAATGGAACTTGAATATAGAATTTGGACATGGAACTTGAGTATAGAATTTGGACATAGAACTTGAATATAGAATTTGGACATTGAATTGAAGTCGAACTTTGAAAGGTGAATTGGATGTGTAACTGTATATTCGAAATCGAATATAGAACTTAGATTTGAAATTTGAATTCAAATTAGTTAATAAGCAAGTTAAAATATATTTGAACATGTCATGTTCAAATATAAAAGTGAAATAGACTAAAGAGTTAATTAACAAATTAATTAACGAATTGAGTTAAACGATCGGGTATAGTCGGATTAAATTGGACAGGGTTAGATATACAGGAGACAGGTATGGATAAAGTGTTAGAAGGTATATAAATAGATTGCTCGACAAAAAGGTATGTAGTTAATTCATATATGAGATTTTAGGCGCCGTACCGGCTAGCCGCTTGGTTTTTCTTTTTCTTTTTGGACTGGTGAGGGCCATGGGAAGCTATTTGAAATATCCCGATGCTCCCGGTACAAAGGAGGTTATGGCGAATTTTTCCGGGAATTTAAGGAGTTAGAATATTTTTAAGATAATTTGATAGTTAGAAATCAACGTATCAATATATATAGAAGTCGATAAGGGAACGAACTTAAAAATAGAATAGTAAAATCAAAAAGGAAGACTAGGAATAAAATCTCGTAAGAATAGAAAGAGAAAGTGTATACGTGTTTAAAAGTGAATAAGTAGTTGTATGTTATTGATTATTCGAGTAAGTAGTCATATCTGTTTTGACGTTATAAATGTTATTCAGTCAAGGTCTGAGAGGTAGTTATACCCCAACTTGATTGATTTCATTATTAACAAATAAATAGTAAGATTCCAGGCTCGAAGGTCAATGTTGGATAAGAGTTAGTTGAATATAGTATTTGGGTTGTCGTAACGATGTTTTACACAACATTCGTTTTAACCCAAATAAGTGTAAGCTTGGAAATATAATAAAGAATATTTCCTAAATATAGAAATAAACGAGATCGGAAAAGACATAAGTAATTGGAATATTTTCCAATTATAAATAGCATGTATTTTCTAAAGTTTAGAAAATAAAGGAAGGCGATATTCGGAAATGTTTTCCAAATAACGTAAAAGGCCAATATGGTTATTGAAAATATTTGGTTAACAAGTATTGATAAAGAAATAGAGAAGTGATTTAATTAATGGAATATTAATTAAAGGCTCAGTGATTGTTTGAAAATTGGATGAACACTTGTTTTCTTCGATAGTTAAATCATTGACTATCGAAACACTTGTTTTTATTCGATAGTTAAATCACAGACTATCGAAGTTTTGACCATCGTTGTCAATATGGAGAGACCGGTTGGATTATTATCCAAAGAACCACTTTGTATTGGCATAAGCGTTGCGAATCATATATGCCAAAGAAAATTTGAATACGGAGTAAAGTGCCTTTGGTTCATCCTGTTCCTGGATGACTTGTATGGATGAATGTCTGACAGAGTATTTCCAGAAAGGTCACGTACATTGATTTCTTCAACCGTACCAAGAGTGGAAGCGGAGAAGGAAACTTCTTTAGCTAACACGTAATGTACTGTTGTAGACGTAAATTAGTTATTTTCTATGAATCTAACAATGTGGCATTCGAAGTGAATCTGATGTGATGATAAAGCGTAGCTTCTAGCCTCACATCCGGTAAATGACAAAAATCGGGCAGGCAACATGGTTATGTAGGTCGCACCTATTAGGGTGTATAATCACTTGATATAGAGTTTCATTTATTTCTAAAAATCTATTGTTAATGCTGTCCCATTCGGGAAACGGTTGCTGATCCTAACCGTTGGTGATATACATTCGATACACTCAAGCGAAATGAGTGGTCGGTCATGTGTGGATGAGTTGCAAGATGTTCTTGTTGAACTCGGTGTATTCTCCTCTAGAGATATACCAGCGACATGTGGTTCCATACCTTGTCATAGTTGGAAATCCATTACCCAATACGTGCTTGCGGTTTTGATTGTATATTATATATGTGGAACGTGAGATGCAAACGTTCCACTTGTTATTTACTTGATTTAGACATTATTATAATATCAAAAGAGTTTTGATATAAAGATTATCGTTCCTTTCAAAGGGATTTTGAAAGTTAAATCAATTGTTTGGATTCTCATAAGGGAAAAACTCGTTCCATGTTATACGGCGTGGTCTTATGAGATATCATTTAGTTTCTGAAACTGTTATAAACCTTTTACTCATACCAGTCCCATGACTGACCCAGAGTTTATTTGTTTTGTTTTACCTAAACTCTTGGGTGCCTAAATTTGTATGGGCAGTCAAGTAGTTCAGGATTTTACAGATCTATCTAAAGGAGCTTGGAGCAGGAGGTTTCAGCGTTAGTTATATAGAGTTTTGTTCCGCTGTGTTGTATGTGTTGTACTCTGATAAGTGTATGTTATACAGTTAAAGTTTGTATTTCAAAAGTTATGATATATTATATTTTGTTCCGCTGCGATGTGAGATTCTGTGTTGTTATTTCTGTTCTTCTTCTACCCTTTTCTTCTAAAAAAAAAATGTTTCGTATTTTCGTGATATTTGGGTTGGACGTATGATGTATATAGTCAACTCTGATGTTATGGATTTGCGGGTCATTACACACACATTCCATTTATAAGAAAATCGTTACTACAACAGGAAATAAAAGGTTACTACAACAACATAATACAAGAAACTAGTTATACAAATAATGGTAAACAATCAACTTATAACTGAGGAAACCGTGACGTCAGGATACGATGTTTTATTCCTATCCAAAATTCCTGCTCCAAGGGAGGCATTCCAGTCAGATATTTGTCCATGATAACGTTCTCTTCTTGTTCTTTCTTATACGCATCTTGCTCTTCCTTGTACGCTAAGTCCTCCGCTAGAAGTTGTAGCTTCTTCTCTTCTAGATCAGCAAACCTTTTCATAACTTATGTTCTTTCCTTGGCTTCTACACGTCTTTCTTTAGCTCTACGATTGTGTTCTTCATCACTTTTCCTTCAAGCTCAACCGCAGTTTTGTCCCTTCATTTCACAGCTTTGACTCCCTCGAGTCTAAAATCTTCGTCAATCGTGGCATTGAACTCATCAACTATGTTTTTCCCTTCACATTGAGAATTTTTGGCAGTTGACTCGCATGGACTAGAAGAATACCCCGATTTAGAAGCTTTTTTCTTGCTCTTGCTAGCGGTTAGAAAATCGCGGAGGCTCTTAGCAAGTCCTGAGTTCCATTTTTGCTGACTAGTAAGCAGATGATAACAATGCATAAACTGATAATATTGTGGCCTTTTCGTGCCATTTTCTCTAGGAAAAAGCTTCTTGAACTCCTCGTTTGCTATTCGTTTCTATTTAAAAAAGGAATATGAATCAAAAAAAATCTACCAACCACTAATGTAAGTAGGAAGAAAAAATATCAGATTATCTTCTCCTTCCATGCCACTTGGATTCGCTATCTTTATTTTGTACGCTTGTGATTCGTAAAACTGGGTTTGACGGCTTATTTTGCCGAAACGGCAATGAATCGCGGATAACGTCTATCCGCATTTTGGATGCTTCTCAATGAATGCAGTCTTAATTTTTTTCCAAAACATAGTGGTTGGTTGGTCGTTCCCCATTGCCAAATCTTGTGAGAAATAACACTATGTGGTGCATAGGTCGATGTCCTCTTGCTCTTTCCACGACATGGTTCCTCGTCTGCTTGACTGAGTTCCAAAAAATTGCTCGTGTTGCCTTGGGAAAAATTGCTACCTTCCATCGTCGGATGTGAAAAATTTCCAAAAGGTGACAACATTATAGAGTCACAGTTTGTTTACATTAAAGAGATAGAAGAGAATTGTGAATATGTTGTGATGTGGAATGGTAGAATGGAACTAAATTATAATTGAAAATATAGCCGTTTGAAAAATTCTGACCGTTTTATAGCCATTGGGGGGGGGGGGGGATTAGACCGTTTTCTTGTTCTTTAGTCGATGTGCAACGGTCAGCAGGCGTAGGCGATGACGCGCCGATTTTATCGGCTCCTCTTGTGGCGAGCCGATTTTTTCAGCGCACGCCGAAAAAATCGGCTCCCCACAAGTGGAGCCGATAAAATCTTCGCTCGGGCCAATTCTGGATTCAGAATTGACCCCGTAATTTTTCCATGAATATTCAAGGAAAGAACGTCTATTGCGGGGAAGGGGGGGGGGGGCTCAATTCATGATTTAGAATATGAATAAAGTCTTTGTTAGAGTTGCTCTTTATAAGGTAAGAAATGATTATATATACAACACAATTAGCTGCTAATTTGACTTTCAACTGCATTACAAAAGTTGCCGGAACACACATATTTTGTTTTAAGGTAGGATATGCTCATATGTTGTTTGAATAAATGATTATCAATCCTCTTTTTTCGGTTGAACGACATAATAACATATTTTATAAAATAATAGAATTACGTTTCTCAACCAAGTAGATTACACAAAGAAATCAATATGGGTGCTGACCAACAAATATTTTACTAACAAACAAGTAAAACTAAAGATAAACGAAGAATGAGCTCATGTTGGTATTGCGATGATCGATTTAAATATGAACTTAAGTGCTATTGCTATAATTTTTGTTATGTTCCTCGCTGCTGGGGATTTTTGTCACAAGGACAAACTCACCAAAAAATTTGCCCAAAAGGACAAGAGGCAAAAAACTTGTCCAAAAGGACAACTTTTAGTGCAAATGGTGAAATTCAGGGGGGTCCCATGTTTTTCCATTTTGCACTACAAATTGTCCTTTTGGGCAAGTTTTTTCCCTCTTGTCCTTTTGGGCAAATATTTTAGTTTTTTTGTCCTTCACACTATATTCCTGTTGTTGTTATTGACACTCCAAATATTGTTAAGAGGGTGTCAAATTTTAAAAACACTACAATCATAATAAAAATGTTAGGGGGAGTCACATACTTAATTTTTTATGTTCTCTTTTTACCCTGGTAATAACATCAGTTAGCATCCCAATCAATTTCAAATGCAAATAAACTAAATCTCTAAATTATTTGTCAAAAAAAAAAGCGATTGTTTGGGGAGAAATAATGGCGCAAATGAAGAACGTGAAACAAATGAGATCACTGATAATTTAACATATGAGAAATGAAATTATTTAAAAAAAAAAATGATCGACAAATGAGAAATGAAATTATTTAAAAAAAGCGATCGGCAAATGAGAAATGAAATTATTTAAAAAAACGATCGACAAATGATAAATGAAATTATTTAAAAAAAGTGATTGATAAATGAGATTATTGATAATTTGATATAAAAACCTGATGCAGTTCGACTCATATACTGTATTTTTTTTTTTAATTACAACTAAAAAGGGATTATTGTAAAAAAAAAAAAAACTAATTTGATAAAATAAATTTATTCGTTTAGAGAGTGCTCTGCATTGATATTCCCCTTAATAAATTTTTTTTTTAATTGATTCCCACTTAACAATACTTGGAGTGCACTAATTTATTGAATTTGAAATGATTCCATTTGCTTTTTTTTTTTTCTTAAATCTAACAAATGTTTGTGTGAATAACCGTGTGCGCGGAGTAACTGCTGAATTTTTCATATTTATCGGTCTGAATACATCCGGATAAGGTGGATAAAGATAAAATAAAAGGAAACATGATATTTTATTGAGCCAATTGCGGTTTCGATCCAAATATTCATTTGACTAATCTCATACTCAGATATATCTTTCCAAATTGCAGCTTTACTTATAGCTTCCAGATTTCAGTCGTTACTCCGCAAAATGGCATCAATTCCATGCACCTTTGTCATTCAAAATCGAGTTCAATCTTCCTCTATCAGTCCCAAATCCAAGACCAAGTCTGAAGCAAAAAATCCTGTGCAGACTCCGATTGCGAAAAGCTTTGGTTGGCTTCGATTTTTAATGGCGCGATCCAAAGTTAACCCCGAATCTAATAAGGTAATTTGATCTCATCTGATTAGGTTATTTGTGGTAGTTAATTTTTGATTGAAGGTCGATTCATTTCGTAATCTAAGTGGCTGATATGAATGAGTAGTTTTTCTTAGAAAATTGTTCAAATGGGCGGTTGTCTATGGATCCGAACAAAAACCTAGAAACTTGCACCTTAATTAACGTCATAGTTAGGTTGATGAAGATTATAGTTAAACATAGGATTTATTTATTTGTAAGTTGGGATAAAATCATTTGAAATTGGCTTATTAACTAAAATTTTCATAATTGCAGAAGAAGAAATGATGCACTGGGAATTGGGAACCAAACACTAACAATTCATGAGCCTAGAGTTTTAAGTTGTGCTTATGAAATTGTTAGGTATGTAATTTCACTTTTAGGTATTCTGGTTTATGATATGTTATTATGTTGTAAATAGCTTAGTTTGGGTTTGCTGACATTTGAATGGACATATTTTAAAATGCTACATTCAATTCTTGTTTGATATTGTCTTTTGTTTTGTTTGAACATAAATGAATTTGATTGCTGTTGCTAGAATTACTGTTCTAATTTTCATATTTGATTTCTTTTGTTTGCGACATGTCTAAAACTTAGGCTTATAGCATTGGTTAGAAAATCTGTATGATAGCACTTGTAAATCTCTTGTATGTTCCAGATTAGTATTTGTTACATTATTTTGAACAAGACCGAGGACATGATCTAACCTTAATATGGCTTTGTTTTTTTAATTCTGTGTTTATAAGATGCTAACCTTAAATTTAGAAAAAAATTCCAGTATGTTTAGTGTGTAGCTTATAACATCCTAAAAAATGTTTACTAAGAGCGGCTCCAATAGATTATACTTTTGAATATTACAACACGTAATATTCAGTCTGAATGTTACGTGGTGAACACAACAAATGAGCGTAGATGATTTAATCGACATTCATAAAAAGAATGCTAATTTATTACATTCATAGAAATGACGCTGATTTAATCGACATAATGTTGTCATGTAGAATGGACAAAGACAAAAAAAGCTTTTGCTTTTGATTTGCAATGGCCAAAGAGTAAATACTGTGCCATTTTCATATGCTTTCAATTGGCTGTTTTAAATTATTTGATATAGACGTCGATTTAATCGACGCCTTATCGACAGCGCAGCTTAAATCAACGTCTGAGGCCAATTCATAATTTTGAATTGGTCCTTGAATTTTCTATTGAATATTCTCGGGAAAACCTACGTAATGTCTCATTTGTTGGAGCTACTCTAATACCATGGCTAAAAAATACATTATAATTTTAGTATATGCTTTCCACAATATCAGATTTTATTATTTTTTTGGATTGACAGAGACATTACTTTTGATTTATTTTACATAATAAACAACCATTGACCAACACTATTTTTTATTGTCATCGATCATCGAGTCATTGACGTCCAACGATTGATTGTCGTGGGAAAAATAGATTGATCGTCGATTGTTTGCCGTGCAATTGGATTTTGCTTGGTGATTGATGATTATATAAAAATGATTTGATCTTAGAAAACATATAAATTTTACTGTATTTATTATTATTATTTATGATATTTGTAAGCATTTTTCGTGTTTAGCATACCCCTTTGTTTAGTAAAAACGAAAATCGGTTAAACCCAGAAATGTTTTATTTACAGTAAGCAAAATGAATTAGAAAATAGATATGGTTGAAGCTAACCTATTGAGTTCGAATAGAAATTGCGTTGATTAAACAATGGTATATCAGCGCAGAACACGTGCATCAATTACAAAATGAATCATTAAGTAAAATATAATTTAAAATATGATGAATTGCAACATATGATTAGAATAAGAAGCATCCCAGTGTTTCTTAAAGTTCATAATATGACAGTAAGTTTATTGACTAAAGCTTCTCCTCCAGTGCGTAGGAAAAAGTTAGTAACAATTGAATGAAAAACTAGCAATCTTTTGAAACAACCCGAAATTTGGTAATCTTAATTCGAGAAATTTAAATAACTTTAAGTATGGATTAATTCCAACTAATAATGAAATTTAAGATGGCTAACAATGGTATTGAAATCAGGATTAGCGAGACATGCTCGCTTCAGGCTTGCCCTTCCTAGACCAGATTCTCCTGGATCGCATGAAAGCAGCACGCTCCCACCTCGCTGAATCAACTAAGGCTGGCTTATTCTATTTATGCTCTATCTAGTCTATGCTATTATCTATGATGTATTTATCCCTTTTTGATGTACATATTTTACGCTATGGTTGTACTTTGTTATTGACCTGCTGGGTCTAAACTTTATTGCCACTGGTTGGGCCTGTCAACCAGCTTATCTTATTATCTGGTATATCTACTCGTAATCGGCTGTGTAGCTCCACGCTACACACCCGTCTTCCTAAAAAAAAAAAACAATGGTATTGAAATCATACTAGGAAATTAGTTTGGAAAATATTTTTTTTTTGGGAAATAGTTACAAAATGAGTGAAATCGATTTATTAATTAAATTGTTTTCTAATAAGAATCACGCACGGTTCTGGATACGTACACTTATTTCTATAATATAAAATAAAAATGTTGTATTTTTTAATGAAAATTAAATGTATTGATGATATCATAAATAAGAGTATTATATTCAATAATTAAATTACAAATTTAAATGGAGAATTTAGCGATTTAATAATTATTCAAATAAGGATATAAATGATAAGAAATCATTTTAAATATGTTATATAGTGATAACATATCAATGGTGAACAAGTTTATAATTGACTTGAAAATATAAGAAAAGCTGGTATCGCTTTATGGGCAAAATCCCAAACCTCTTAAATAATATTTAATATGGTTTTAATGACTATACAATTATGTTTTGATTGTTTAAGAATAATAAGAAAGTTATTTTGAATTCTTTTTACTCAGATAAATAGTTTAAGAGAAAACTGAAAATGTGACTGATAAACGGATTCTGGATTCTTAACGGTTTGACGAATTGAAGTTGTATGAAGGTGTAACATATGTGTCCACAAATATATGTGTATGATAACATATCCATGAGATGTTAATGAAAAGATTAATTAAAGTAAGAAGGAGGTTATAAAAAGTAAACATAAGAGGACAAAAAAGGTTTACTTTTATTAAAATTACGCCCATACCTTACTCTTGCACATGTGCTAGTTTTCATAGTTGATTTATTTTCTTTGCTCCATGTCTAAAACTAATAGCATCCATTAGAGAATGCAAAGAACCAAAGAAAAAGGATTGTTTCTTCATGCGCTGTAGTATATCGAAAATGATAGAAAATAGACTGAGACTTCAGGTTTACTTTTAAAATCTGTATGATAGCACTCGTAAATCTCTTGTATATTCCAGATTAGTACTTGTTACGTTATTCTATTAAAAGTTTGAACAAGACTGAGGACAAGATCTTACCTTAATGTTGTTTTGTTTATTTAATTCCAAGTTTATAAGATGCTAACCTAAATTTTGAAAATTTGTCCAGTATGTTTAGTGCTAATAACACCCTAAAAAATGTTTACTACTACCATACTTAAAAAATACAGTACGATTTTAGTATTTACTTTCCATAATATCCGATTTTTTTTAAATTGTCAGACATTAATTTTAAGCAACAAACAACCGCCGATCAACATTATTTTCCATTGTCATTGATCATCGAATTATTGACGCCCGATAATTGATGGTGGTGGAAAAATAGACTGGTTAAGGATTGTTTGCCATGCAACTTGATTTTGGTTGGTGATCGATGATTGTATAAAAACGATTTGATATTAGAAAACAAACAAATTTTATTGTATTTATTATTATTTTTATGATATTCGTAAGCATTTTTCGTGTGCTCTTAGCACAACCCTTTGTTTAGTAAAGCCAAAAATCAGTTAAACCAAGAAATGTTTTATTTACGATAGGCAAAATGAATTAGAAACTAGATATAATTGAAACTAACCTATTTAGTTCTAATAGAAATTGTGTTCATTAATCGCAGCTATATCAGCGCTCAAGAAGTGTGTTAATTGCATAATGAATCATTTAGAAAAATATAATTTGAAATATGATGAATTACAAGGTTTGACTAGAATAAGAAGCATCCAGTGTTTCTTACCGTTAGCTCAACGGCTCCAATTGGAGCCGTTGAGCTCCCATCCCATCCATCTTCTTCTCTACACAACCTCCCTCTCCCCCTCCTCTTCTCTTCACAACCTCCTACTTTCCTTCACTTTTACTCTTATATCTTCTCTATCATCGAATTCATGACCAGTCCTTTTCCAGACACTGATGATTCTGATTCTAAAGATATGGAATATATCGCTGTAATTGGAGAGTATTTACGTGAAAGACGTAATGAAAAAGGTCGTCGAATTCACAATTCAGAGTATACCGGTTTAATGTGGATAGACGACATATTAAGCGGTCATCAAGGACGATGCCAAAGACAATTTCATATGAAAAGACTGTTTTCTTTCTCTATGCAATAGACTGGAAATTTATGGTTTGGTTACATCGAAAAACATTAGTGTTCGAGAAGTCATTGGCATATTTTTGTTCACTGTAGCTACGGCCAATTCGAATAGACAATTAGCTGAAAGATTTCAACGGTCGGGTTGCACAATCTCTTTTTGTTTTCATACTGTTTTGAATGTCGTCCTAATATTATCTGCAAATATCATAAAGTCAGTTGATCCCTAATTTAACACAACTCCAGCTAAAAGTAGAAATGATAACTGTTACTACCCTTACTTCAAAAACTGTATTTGTGCCATCAACGATACACATGTAATGACACACTTACCTCCAGATCGAGTTGTTCCGTATATAGGATGGAAATGATTTCCTACATAGAATATTTTAGTTGCATGCTCATTCGATTTACTGTTTACGCACCACTACAAAAGTGAGCATATTCAACAGTAATATGTGTATGTTGCATGAAAAGTGTGGCGAAAGTTATGCTTTCTTTGATCTTCTTCCACAATATTCATATGTTGTTGCATTAGACGTAAATGCACTGTTGCAGTTGGAATTCTAGTGTTGTGACGTGCAACACCACTTCAAAGCATAGCTTTACATAGATACAATTCAGGTCAGCGATCTGCGTTATCAGAATAAACAAACAAACAACCATAGATGATGATTTAATCCAATGGTTCAAACCAATCTCTACTTGTTATCTAAAACATTACTCCATCATCCAATCAGTGACAATCACCTCACTGTATTCTTCTACTATGTGAAATTTTAACTCGATTTTTCCCCCCAAAGTTTAAACCTAAATTCACGTCACCTTCGATTCTCACCCCATCCCATCGCATCTATTCCCTCCAATCTCTTCCCGATTCGGACGAGTCGTTCACCCGTATCTAATTTGCTACATGCACAGGTATTTTCCATTTGATTTTGAAAACTACCAATTTCAATGTTTCGATTTGAAGAGCATCGGCGTGGACTTGTTATGGCCTTTCTCCCCTGCGTGAAATGACGTCGGAGTAGAGGTGGTACAGTCATTTTCTAAGTATGTGCTAAGTTTTTGTCCTTTGCTTTACTATGAATTTTGCATGTATTCTTTCTAAAGCATTTATGTATATATAAGCTGTGAAGCATGGACGCCCTGTCTATTGAATATTAGATAGGATCGAATAAGTAAATCCATTTCTTTTGAGGTTTACCTGTCACGTCTTAAAGAAATATATCCTAGGATTGCCTCTGCTTTCAGTGTGGTTGTTCATTTGTGTGTTTATCAAGATTAGAGGAACCTCTATGCCATAAGTAATTATGTACTTGGATAGTTATATTTGGGTTTGCAAATTACTTTTCAATTTAAGTCAGTTGGGAGGAAGCGTGATCATGAGGTCCAAATATGTAGTCAAGAGTAAGTCCGTTGTAAGCATTATCTACTGAATGGCTTTCACTTGGATCCCTTGCTTTCCGATGCTAAACATGTATTAGCCTGATCATCATTGTATAATTAAAATTGAACGTATGCTCAGTTTTGTAAACTGAGCTCACTTCAGCATCCGAATTAGTTGGTAAGCAATGCCGTCTTTGGTGCTTCATATGTTTTCTTATTGGAATAGTACATAATTTTCGTTGAGTTTTTTCTTTTAACTCAAAATCAAGTCTACTTTACTGTTTTCTTCATTATAGCCCTTGTCGTACGGCTAGGTCCTAGTATTCCTAAAAACATCTTTGATTGAATTCAGGTATGCATCCATATTATGCCTTGCTTGGTGCTATGTACACGACCAATTAGTTTATATAATACGTAGTAATAAGCCCAACTGACACGCCCAGTTGGTAGCGAGCATCAAAAGGCAACAAAAGTATCATAAAGCAGTCATGCATAAAACATAACTTAATACATACATATTTAGGCACCCAAACAATGACATTAGTAGCATCTGTTCAAACCAGATCAGGGCTTTGTGGTAGTGGAAATTCCAACAGATTCGTTAGGGCTTTGCGGCTATGGGAGAGCCAGTTCGAATTTAGCAGCAACATATGATGGACCGCAGCAACAGGACAAAGAGTGAGGTAGTTTGGCCAATCATATTCCATGTCCCTATCCAACTGAGGAGGTGAAGGATGCAAAGGTGGCGATTGATGAAGAGGGAAATAAGCTTCCTGATCAACTTCCAAATCTACCCAATAATCATTAATCTGGTTCATTGGGGATTAGTTATCAACATGTATGTCATGGGTGGCTTCAGAAATATGCTTGGCAAGAGGGGTAGCAAAGCAACTTCATATATCATTGCGTCAAATCTTTTATCTGAATCCATTTCAACTTTGTGATCACACTAACATGGAACCACCTGTTCCTCCTTGTTGCTCAGAAAAAGAAGTTCAGGCCTTGTTACAGGATGAGCGTGGGTACAGTGCTGAACCTTAATGAGGTGAACCTTGTTATTGAATCGAGGAGCAAAAGTATTGATAGAGCCAATGCCTTCATAAAATTGCATTTTCAGGTAGAAAGATCTATGGTCAAAATGAGACCAGTCATAGTCGTCAATTGCAAGCACATGCCCCATTAACTTTATTATTTCTTCAATAGCAGGAACATTATTATTTAGGAACTTGGGAAAGCCATCAACTTTAGCCTATGATTCCACTTCTAACGCTGGTTCAGGCTCAAATTCTTCATCAGACCATTCTTGCAGGTAAATAGCACCTTTAGGTTTTGTAAAGACTTTCAACATTAGCGCATGATCACGCTTATTGTAAGATGGACATGATACTAGAAAGGAGTTATTGGATATTACCCGCATGGGCCACGCATTATGATTCAGAGTCACCTCAAGCGTGTGATGCACAGATTCAACATTCCAATGTCCTTTAAGAATACTGGCAGTGATGTATAGCGACGAGCCCTCCATTGATTTTTTTTTTTTTTTTTTTGAAATTTTCGAAGCTTAAGGTTTAGGGGATATGGAGATGATGATGGTTCTGAAGCTTGAAAGGATACGCGAGGGACCCACTGTAGGGTGTCACAAAATATGCGAACTGGAAATTTTATGCACAAAAGACGAAGCATACTGAAAGTGCTTATTTGTTGGGCATCGCTGGCACGAGTGGCCAATGGTTATCAACTGTTATAATTGTATGCGTAAGATTTAGTTAAGATGACCAGATTGTTCATTGCTATGATATATTTATATGATATACATGCACAGACGCACTTATCAAATAACTTGTGAAAATCAAATTGTAGGACCTGAAATGACGAGGAGAGATACAGCCAGCAAGTGGAGGACCTAAAATGACGTGGAGAAATACAGTTTCTGGTTCATGGCATTATTACTTTATAGAATGCATTCGATTGGGTTGGCACTTGTATTAAAAGTGGTATGTGTGCACTTGTGGTATGTAGAATATTTGAATTGTACCTTTAAATTATGTATTTGATCGTATATGTAGGAACTTGTGGTATATTTGAAGAATTGGTATGGTATGTAGAATATTTTGGATGGTTTGAATGTGATGATGAATGTTTTGGATATGTTTCTTCTATGTACGAGACTGGTATTACAAAATTTATAATTAAAGGGTTGTATTTGCCATCTTTTACTGTTGCATTTGCTTTTTTTCCTGATGTTGTATTTCAAGATAATGTTGTTGCATTCCATAATACTGTGGTGTTGCATTACATAAAATAATATTAATTCCACATGGCACGTGAACCCCACGGTTGACGTGGCATGTGACACGTGGGCAGCTGACATGAAGAGTTGGCGTGTAGTGTAACACGTAGGCAGCTGACGTGGCCTCACTATCGTGACCTGGACGCCAGGCTCTAACTAATGCTCAAGAAACGCTGAATATTGTTGCATTACGTCTATAATGCAACATTTTCTTTCCGTGGCAGTAGATTGGCAAAGGCGTTGCCTTAGAGGGCTAAGGCAACGGCCGCGCATGCCACGCTCTTCCGGTGTTGCCTATTTGAAAAAAGGGGTAAATGCAATGCTTTTTCGATCAAAGGCTACATAAAACTTATGTTGAATTTGCCCATTTTTGTAGTAGTGACGTATGTTGTAGCTGGTTGGGAAGGTACTGCGCATGACCGTCGAATTTTTAATTCTGTAGTAAATGAAAGAAATTGCAATTTCCTCAACCTCCTAACGGACAGTATTATGTATTAGATTCTGATTTTCCACTAACTATTGGGTATATACCACCAAACTGTAATGTGAGATATCACATTTCACAGTTTTGTTCAACTACAGATCAACCAAAGTCGAATAATGAAAAATTTAATTTCTACCATTTGAGTTTACGTATGGAAATTGAAAGAACTTTCGGAATATGAAAAAAAAATTGTCATACTCAGAAATATGCCAACGTACTCATTCGAAACTCAAATAAAAGTTGTTGCTACAAAGCAACAATGGCTATAGACAATTATATACACAAATACAACATGGGTGATTCAGATTTTATGACATATGATGATGATCCAAATCTTATTCCAGATGAGTATGTTGAAGAATATGCTGACTTGAGAAACATAGGAAATAACGAGCTTGCACCGACTCAATGCTATCAAGGCAACGCTGATATGGCAGTACATCGAGATAAAATATGAGACGAGATTGTTGCAGCAGGGTTGCACTGATAGATTTGTACTTCTTTTTATTTCTGCATTTTATCACTTTCTGTATTGTTATTATGCAATGAACTGTTATGTTTGGTTAACTGTGTTATTCTACATTAATGGTACTATTATGTTTTAATCGTTATTTAATTAAATTACAAAAAAAAACAAAAATGATCCGCTTAAATGCTGCGCTCAAATACTCCGCTTAACGCGCCAAACGCATTCTCCGCTAACTATAATTCTCCACTTCGCTTGCGCCAAACACACCCTTAAAGTTCATAATATGGCGGTGCAAGTTTATTGTTCAAAGTTTCTCCTCCAATGCATAGGTAAAATATAGTAATGTCTGAATGAAAAACTAATGACTTCTTGAAACAACACGGAATTTGAAACCTTAATTATAGATACGAGCGCAAGGGCACACGCTCCGCGCGTGATAGTTGCACGTGCTCCGCACGTGATAATGGCATGTGCTCCACGCTTGAATTATTATTCGTTAAATTTTGTGTATTTTACAAATATCATGTAGAACTTAGAAATACAGAAAGAGTGGAAAAATATAAATAAATGCAGAAGTATTTCTGCATAAATATATTCCAATGTTTTTTCTTAATAAGAAAATTGCCTAGAGAGTTAAGAAAGAGCAGACACACCTAGAGAGTTAAGAAAGAGGAAACACATGTAGAGAACTTACTTGCATGTGATAAATATTGTTTTGTGTAAACAAAAATATAGAAGACATTAACAGAAAAACAATGCGACCATGTTAAATCTTAACACATTTTATGATCATCTTTGGTATAAGGAAGTAAAGTTGCGAAATTCATCTGTCAAATATTCAGTCTTCTAACTCATACATCTAATTAGTTGCATTGCTAATCAGGAAGATTAAGGAAGCATTATTTATTTCCCTTGTGGGTACGCTTGCCATGCACAAGCTGCTACAGAGTGATCTGCCTTTACAAAAGAAGAGAAAGCGACACATTTATTATGAGCATACAATATAAACATGGAGATATCTATTTATATATGGCAGAGAATGTTAATCAAGCTTGTGCTTACATACCAGTACTCTACCTGATAAAGGTTCTCCATTAAGCATGAGCACAACACTTCCATATACTCTCTTCACAATATCATTAGCCTTTAAAGACCTGCATGCATTATATAACACCTTATGTTAATTATACTACCATTATTCAGCTCAATTCCGAGCAATAAATATAACATGTACTCGTATTTCAGTTTATTGCCATTGATATCTATACTTGATATGCATATATGAGATTTATGAGAAGAATGGTACCATTAGGTGGAGTGATGTTTGTATGTTCTTGAAGGCTAAGTCGAAGACTCCTTGCTTCCTCCACTGGCCACACTTTCTTCCTAAGTTATCGCATGTTTCGTTAATATATTACAAATTAGATTTAGAATGGATTTCATTCAAAAGCGCAATAAATTATATTTATGCAAATAATGGTAAAATCAGTGCTAATTATGTAACAAATTATATCATTTAGAAATCATATTACAAAAGAAAAATAACGTGTCTCATACATCATTGCTCGAGAATAAGGAATTGAATCATCTTTTAATGAATGATAGAATAAGATGAAGTAATAGTTGATAGGTGACGCGTATATTTATATTGATGCTTTGGAATTATCTAGAAAGGTATTTTGACCCAAGCGCATTTGACTTGTTCTCAAATCTACACACAAGCCTAGGATATAGTTACGTTGAATTACTCATTTCAGCATGGACAGTGCTACTTTTCCCGAAGCAACTTCGGGTAAATCGTGCGAATAGAGTGAAAGTTCACGGGCCCCACTTCAAAAATTCAGGGGTCTCATTTTCTTTGACTGTCCAACTAAGTACCCAAGGAACTTTCAGGTAAAATAGCAAAACCGTTTCAGCACAGAGCTGTAGAAAAATAATAGGTGCATTTCGGTTATTTTAAAAATAATTTCAATAGGTTAATACAGTAAGGGTATTTTAGGAATTTCACGGTCGGACCAAAAGTTTGTATTTCCAAGAGAATTGTTAATAAAGATTTAATGTAACGACCTGCCTTTTTGACCGCGTCAAGTTGATAATTAAACCAACTTAAACCGTTCGAAATAGTAGATTGTTAATTACTATGGGTTAAAAATTAATCATTATAGAATCATAGAATATCTCGCGGCGAAAGTAAAATTTATAATAATATTGATTTTTTATTTATACATATCAGAGTACAAAATGAATATAAATACAGTGGAAGAATGAATCATGCTAATACATGAATAAATGACCAAAACAAGATATAAGGAATATACATCATAGATGACTGAACTCCAGTAATACTCAAGCTCCAACATATAAATCTCCACAGCTGAAATACTCAGGCTAACCCAAGCATTATGAAAAAACAAAACACTTGAGTCAGGACTAAAATTCTCATATAGATGAATCAACTCAAGTGAAATGTTTAACGGAATGCAAATAACTTAAAGGATGTTTAGGATTCCATTCTTTAAGGATCCGTGGAACTAGATACATATAATACGCTATTATAAGTGTCTAGTCAATAAAGTAAATATATTAAAATAGCGTAAGCGAGATTACCATATTACACTTAACGTTTATACCATTGTCGTATAGTTTGCATATAACACACCAGTATGTCAGTGTATAGGGATGCGTCGTAATACGACACCGTTAAATCAAAATCGTAGGGGCTCGATAAAGATAATATGACAAGACACGAAAGGCAATACCCAGGGTAGGATTCTACCAGTTGCACTCTCGGACCGGTGATAACTTATAGCTGTAACTACCGCCCACCTCGGAACATTCTTCCATATTCAAAGGGCGACCAAATCAATCATAAAGTAGTAGAGATGATATCGAATAAGCGTGTCCGATCGAAAGTTCGACCTTTAGTTATGATCTGAAGGTCGTGGCTATTCATCATCGTTCTCTTTCTCTTAGTCCAGTAATTACCTCTAGATCATCCTACTTCATTTTGGATTCTCCGCCATGTGCACAGTTATTAAAGTGTTATTGGTATTGGCCGAGAGTATGACAATACCGATTACGGTCTCTTTAACAACCACACGTTACATTTTTCACACTGTGGTCATTAAACTTGAAATCATATTTCGATATCGCAAATCCATTTATTTCGAGTATTGATTGAAAATCATTTACTCAAAATAATTCATCATTAGTTCAATTAGGATTTTAAATCTTATATTCACGAATATCTCTTATCAACAATTCGAGTTCTGAATTTCAATTCCCACGAATATCTTTACAACTTGAAATCCTTTTTCTTTTCTTTTTTATCATTTGGGTTCATTAGCTCGGATTGGACATGGATTTTATTTGAATTTATACAATATACTTAAAATTGTTAAATTTTGAAAATAGTTTATATATATACATATAATTATAAATTATAAAATAGTTCTAAAATTTTAATGGCCAAAATAGTTTAATTTTGTTAGTTATAAGTAATTTATGAAAAACAAAGGAATAAGGAAAATTCATTATTAAGAAAATATAGTTTGATTCAAATAAATGATCCAATCCGATCCAAATCTGTATCCCAAAATCCGACTTTTATTCCTTCAGATTTCATATTCAAATCAATTTCCCATTTATTAATTCAAATTCAAATTCATCCCATGACTTGAATTATTTTCAAACCATTATTTCCAGTTTGGGTTTTAACTGGGATTCCAATCTCATTTCATTTTATTAAATTTCAAAACAACTTCGGTGTTTAGCTATTAAGTTATCCCTTAAATCACAATTTATTAAATTTCAAACTTGTTGCTTGTAACGACCCGCATAGCCATACTATCTGAGTTGACTAATAACACCACACGTCCAACCCAGATTGCACAGAAATACGTATCATTATTAGAAAGAAGTTAGAGGATGAGAAATAGAAAGAAAGAAATATTAGAATAGAAGAAAACGAAGATCACAGACTCACAGCGGAACGGATAAAATATATTATATAACATAACTTTTGAAATACAAATCAGTAACTTCATATACTTATCATCATCAGAGCACAACAGTTATTCCTGGAACAGTTATAAACACCTATTTCCAGATACAAATATGGTTCACAGCGGAATATATGATAGTCTATAGCTAACTGGTGAAGCCTCCTGCTTCCAGCTCCTTCAAATGAATCTGAAAAATCCCGACTATTTGACTGCCCGTACAAATTTGGGCACCCAAGAGTTTACGGAAAACAAACAAAATAAACTTTGGGTCAGTTATGGGACTGATGTGAGTAAACTCCAACCAATTGTTTAACTTTCAAAATCCTTTCGAAAGAAAAGATAATAGTAAGACCAGCCCGAACATAAACATGGACGGTTTTTACCTTACTATAACCCAAAACACTTTAATACAAAATCCAGTGATATTATAATGATGTCTAATCAGATAAATAGAATCTAGCGGAACGCTTGCATCTCACGCTCCACATACATAGTATAAAATCAAAAACCGCATGGCGCTTATTGGAGATTGGATTTCCAACATGACAAGGTATGGAACCACCTTCCGATCAGTGTACTCTACACCGGGGTTCAACAAGAACATCTTGCAACCCGGCCCACACATGACCGACCACTCATTTCGCTTGAGTGTATCGAATGTATATCACCAACGGTTGGGATCAGCAACCGTTTCCCGATTGGGACAACATCGAATAGAATAAGGAATTAAATGAATCTCTAGATTGGTGATTATAAGCCTAATGGGAGCGACCCACATAGCCATGTTATCTGCCCGATTTTTGTCATTTCCCAATTATTGAGGCCTGAGGCTACGATTACTTTCCATTCATTGATAGCACAATCACTTTGAATGCCACATTGTCAGATCCGTTAATCACTAGTTGATTTGCACAAATATTCTGGATATTATGCTAAGGGAATAAATCCGTTGCAACCATATATATTTATACAAACCAACTCATTAGATCACTGGAAATACTTTGTCAGACATTCGTCCATTTACGTTCGTTCGGGGACTGAACGAAATCGAAGGCACAATTTCTATTAATAGAAAAAGCCCTTGCATTTTACACCGTCTTCGATTATCTTTATATAATCTGATTCGCAATGCTACTGCCAATACAAAGTGGTTCACGGATAATAATCCAACCGGTCTCTCCATATTGACAACGATAATGGCAAACACTTCGATAATCGGTTATTTAACTATAGAAGAAAAATAAAGAAACATCTATTCATCCATAACGTCAAACAAACCACTGGGCCATTTAATTGATATTTCATTATTAAATGATTATTCCCTTTCCTTATCAATATTTGTTAACCAAATATTTCAACAATCATCTTGGCCTCTTACACTATTTGGAAAACATTTCTACATCTTGCCTTCTTTTATTTTCTGTATTTAAAAAATATATTCTATTTGCAATTGGAAACAATTTCAATCACTTATCTCTTTTTTCGACTACTTTTATTATACTCAGGAAATATTACTTTTATATTTCCAAAATTCCACCACTTGGGTTAAAACGAATGCTGTGTAAAACATCGTTACAACAACCCAAAATATTTTATTCAACTATCTCTCATTCAAACACTTCTCTTTCGAGATTGGATCTTGCTATTTATCAATTAGAAATGAAATCAATCAAGTTGGGGTAAAACTACCTCTCAGACCTTGACTGAAAACATCCTCAACTTCAAAACGGCAAAACCACTAACCTCGAATAAACATACTATACAACCCAATTATTCATTTTAAAAACATGTATATGGTTCGCTTTCTATTTCAAATTTATAGATTTCCCTTTTAGTTTACAATGTTCTGTTTTCAATTTCGTTTCCTTATTGAATTCTATATACAACGATACATTGATTTCTAACTATCAAATTATCTTAAAAATATTCTAACTCCTTAAATTCCCGGAAAAATTCGCCATAACCTCCCTTGTACCGGGAGCATCGGGATATTTTAAATAGCCTCCCATGGCCCTTACCAATCCAAAAGAAAAGAAAAGGCCAAGCGGCTTGCCGATACGGCGCATAAAATCTCATATATGAATTTAAACATGTACCTTTCTGTCGGGCACATAAATTAAAATCTTCATATACTCCATCCCATACCTGGCTAACACATGCTCACCTGTTTCAATTCGACACAACTCAATCCAATCGTTTGAATTCAGTTTCGCTCATTTATTCTTTAATTAGCTATTTTGCCTATTTCACTTCTTTGTTTGAACATAACATGTTCAAATGAAATATTTAACTTGCTCAATACAAAATTGAATTCTAATTCCAATTCTAGTTTCTTTTCGATTTCGAATATAAATTTTCAAATCGAATTCACTTATTCAAAGCTCAATATTAATTCAAAATATCATTAACTAATTTTTCTTCAAAATTAGTTAAATCTATTTAGTAACCAAAAATCTGATTTTTGTTTCAAAAATCATTTCACTTACTTCACTGGAGTTCATATTTATTTTATATCTCCAGTGGGGATTTTTATAGTGGCAAATTCGGAATATATTTCTTTAAAATCCATTTATTTATTTAAATAAACCGTTATGGTTTTAAAACGATTTTGGCGCTGCTTTCCTGAAAATTTGATTTTGACATAACTCAAGATCTATTCGACGAAATTTAGATTTTTCTTCTCCATTAGAAAACTATTATCAAATTGGTCCTGACGTTTCTTGTTTCAAAGAATTCCGACTTCAATTGAGTTCTGTATACTCAATTGAAGTTCGAAACGACAATTTACAAACTACCGCATTGCGGCGAGTTCGTTTTAATTATATTTATAAATATAAACGTTTAAACTTAGTTTACAATAAATTCAACTCCATTCTGATATATTTTTAATATATATCAAATCCATTTCAACATAACATTTCTGATCTATTTGAATTCAGTATTCAAATTCCTTTTCAATCTCCATTTGAATTTCTATTCAAATCTATTTTCCAACTTCATTTAAATTTCTATATTCAAATCTATTTTCAAACTTCAATTGAATTTTTATATTCAAATCTATTTTCAAACTTCAATTGAATTTCTATATTCAAATCTATTTCAAATTCTATTTGAGTTCTATTTTGAAATTTTAATTCCATTTTGAAATTCTATTTCAATTTCTATTTCCAATTCTATTTGAATTTTCTATATTAAATTCCCTATATTCAAATTCTATTTGAATCCTCTATATTCAAATTCTATATTTGAACCCCATTTGAATTATATATTCAAATCCCATAGTTTAAATTCCATTTGAATTTTTCAAATTCCATATTTATTCTATTTGAATTTCAAATATTCAAACTCCAATTTAATTCTATTTGAAATTTCAAATATTCGAACTCCTTTTTGAATTTCTATATTCAATTTCTATTTGAATTCCCCTTATTCAAATTCTATTTCAAATTCCCTTATTCAAATTATATTTACATTCCTATATTTAAATTCTATATTTGAATTCTCTATTCAAATCCCGTTTGAATTTCTATATTCAAACTCCATTCAAATTCTATATTCACTTTCTATTTGAATTTCCTTTATTCAAATTCTACTTAAATTTCTATATTTAACTCAATTTCTCTTCTGTTTTCAAATTCTATATTATAAATTTCATTTGAACTTTCAAATCCATTTGAATTCCTTTGAATTCAAAATCTATTTGAATCCCTTTAAATTCAAATTCTTTTTCAATGCCTTTGAATTCAAATCCCATATTTGAATTCCTTTGAATTCAAATATTCAATTTATCTCTTGATAATTTATTCATTATATTTATAAACACTATTTTATAAATTTCCCTGTTTTATTTAAATAAGCCTATTTCGAAATCTATTTAAAACAAAAATCTTATTTTGGAAATTCTCTTTGCATTTTCTTTATTCAAATTCCATTGAATTTCTTATATTCAAAATTCTATTTGAGTTTCTCATATTCAAATTTTATTTGAATTTTTCATTTGAAATTTCAAATTCTATTTTAGAAAAAAATAGAATTTCCTTTTAAATCTGCGAAATTCCTTTTCATGATATTTTTAAATATCAATATTTGGGCCCAGTGATGTTTAAACATCAACAACCAATTATTTATTTTTCTAACACATCATATATGACAATATATATGCAACAAATAAACAAACAGATAATATATATTTTTGAGGAATCCAGTTGGATTCCTCCAACCTGTTTTCCTGCATCTACAGACGTTAGTCAACATAAATAATACCCATCCTGCTTCAAGGAAGGATATAGCGGTATAAAAGTGGATCCACTTATATACGTGGGCGTAGGGTCATCCGCTAATGATACTGCGGCATCCGCTAATGAAACTGCGGGAATCCAATCAATCACCAAACCAATATACATATATAATAGCAAGCCTAAATAACTAATATATTTAAAGCAACCAGAAAAAATCCAAACAAGCAACAAACAATTATTTTTAATGAATAAAAATAATTCTAAATATAGAGGTGAGTGAGATTTACTCACTAGGGTTTTATTTGCTGAATATCCAATAAATTGCTGTACCGTCCCAGTCACGATTTTACCCGAATGAATTCATTTACCACCTATGATAATTTGACTATCGATTAAAACTAACTTAAGGAATTCATATATTAATTATCCTATTTATTTTAAAATTATTAAATGTATACCTAGCTATCTTGATTAACCCCGAAACATGTCGGCAACCATTGTTCAGCCCCAAAACTAAAATTATATACCTCGGCAATTCATCAAACAATTCATATTCAAACTACCACCCTTTGCTGTCTCGGCCATTTCTTGCAGCATCCACCTTCCTCAATCAGACCCCACTGAAATCACATACTCCAGTTTGATCCCTAACAGCGCTTGCGACTCCCTTCTACCCTCGATGCCCTGTACCCTAGCTTCTCTAAGACCTGGCGACCTTTCCCTAATCTACATCGCACCACGTCATATTACCACCGTGACCAGGCCGCTAACCCTAATGTTGATGTAGTCAAAATCGAATGGCCTCAACTACCTCGTAACCTCGTTCAAACCCTCGATTTCTGCATCGATTCCCCAAATTCATGAACTTCTCTGCCATTTAGTCGAGCTTCAGGTGATTTCATGACAAAGATTTGAAATCGCGATTGTCTGAATCTCGAGCCCAGATCCCCTTATCGACCAACGGTGATGCCATTTCTTGCCTAACTCGACAAGTTCGAGTTCGGACCTTCTTCCCATTTCAGATCGCGAATTCCATCAGTGGTTTATGGCTTCGGAGGACATCGCGAGTGGTATTATTTCGATTTCGATTTGTAAAATGAAGAGGGAGCTATTTCTTTTCTTCAGAACTTGCGATCGATTTTATAAGTATTGAAGAAGTCGGATTTTCTTTCCCTTTCGAAATACTGAAGAAGGAATTAAAATAAGAGGAGGGTGGGTATAAGCGATATAAATAGATGAATCAAGGGACAATCGTACCTAAGTATTAAATAGTTGTCCACCAATGTACAAGCATTTTTAATATGAAAAGAAATTTGAAAAGAATTCGATTTGATTTCGATCTTATCCATTAAAACATCTCAGAGTTCATAATTAAAAATCGTGAACCGCTATTTTAGCGTACCGACCATCACTCCAATATTATAACACTATTTTGAATTCAACGAAATAAATTATACAATTAAATTTGAACGTATATTTAAAATAGCCATGTTAAATCAATTTAAATTCAAAACAAATATTTTCTTCAATAATAAATTTCTATTATCGTTGTTCATATTTAAATAGTATATATATATATATATATATATATATATATTGATCATCTGAACCGTTTCGATTCAGTTTTATCTTTGAATTAAATTATTTCAGTTCTCGTATTTCGATAATTATCAAAATAAATCGTATTTCGATTATTTAATCGGTAATCTAATATAAAAATTCTTTTATATTATCAACACAATATTTAAAATGATATTAAATATTTAAAACTAATCGTTCAAAAACTTGGGCCGTTACATTGCTTTTTTAAAAAAAGAAACTCATGTCAAATTTCTCTGAAGTAACAAATTCTTCCCATTTACTTGAAATTAACCAAAAAATTTCACCTTAACATTTATTTCTTCTTACAAATTAACTATAAAAATTTATTTAAATTAAATATTTATAACAAAAGATTTTTTTTGTAGAGCATAACAAAAGAAACTTTATTAGACTTTTATAAACAAACCTTAACTAAAATCTTATATATTGAATCAAATAATTTTAAATGTAGCACATTATAAAAATGTTCGCTATATTATACAAAATAAAATTTCATTGAAAATCTAATTTAAAATGAACTTAACTTTTATTATTAACTCTTATAAACTATTTCTAAAACTCATTTTATTAAATCAAATTTTACTTAACTTTATAGAAGTTCAAGTAAAATTCAAGTAAAATTTCTTTCAAACATTTATTTACATAAAATTACAATACAAATTCTATTTATTAATATCAAAACATACGCATAACATTTTAAAAAATAGATTCTTATTGATCACGACGTCTGTATATAATTTCCTATCTTTTGGTCAAGTGAATCCGGTATATATCATTTCAACGTGTTTATTTAATTTTCCGGGTATATATCATATCAACCAGAATCCCAGTTACGTTTATTTCCTAAATCTATATAGGGCTTGTAACATTTCAACCTATAGTGATCTTTCCTAAATCTATAGGGAACTTGTAGTGTGAGAAAAGATAAAACATCATGTATATACATCGCATCCATATCGTGTCATACATCGATAGTATACATGTCATATGTGCACAAACAAATGATTAAGTTTTTCTAAAGCAATCATACCATTTCATTCAACATTTGAAAATTTTAATTCACTTAATAATAAGTTAGTCATGAGTGAGGGGAAACTCACTTTTCGAGACTATTAGAATGATGGAAATGATAGGAGAAATTTACACGCATTCAATAAGAGAGATACACCAAGGACAACACCCGACAAACCAGTTTTATGCATATACACACATGCATATGTGTGTATATATGTACACATACAACTGGAAATTCCTAAGCATACGACCAATAGTGATCCTAGTCCCAAGCATGACTAACTCAATCAACTACAATTCCTAAACAAAATCACGATATTTCCAAATTAGCCTAAGTCGAATCACATATTAAATATCTATATTTTTGCCTCTCCTCTCTTATAAGCCACCAATTAACCCAGAACTACAAGAACATTCGCTTCCCTATCACCTCAGCATTGTCCGCTGCACTTTACCCTCTACCCAATCTCCTTTATCGAACAAGCACAAACAACCCGCCATTGTCCATCAATCCTGCACAAATGCTTATTGCCAAACTTTATCATTACATAGTTGAAACGAAACTATGATTTAATTATGTAAATTTATGATGTAAACTTAACTACTATTGTCTAATTTATCAAGTAAATTCATTATTTAATTATGTATGTATTGACCCGCTTTTTTGTCAAAGCAGTCATACATCAAGTTTATGGCTAACGGCGCGCTCGAGTCTCGAGAACGTCATCAGGAAGCACAAAGAGATTCGCTCGAAGTTGCGACGCACTCATAATCCAGCTAAAATATGTTTCATTCTTGGATTCAACATCGATTCGATCACGTGTGGCAAACGTGTGTCGATCACTTAGAAAGGCTTGAGCACCTCATGCTGATCATTTAAAATTGCTTGCGCGAACTCACGAGCCATTGAATCAGCCACTTTAGCAAGGTTTTAGTTTGACACTCCAGAATCTCGTGCGCGACTCAGCATGATCATGGAAAATCAGTTGTGCAACATAAATGTGGCTTAGATTTTCCACTTCGTGCAACCTAGGCTTGGCATCACAAAACATCGTGATCGAGACGGTGTGATAACGTATTTTCTTTGCTCTACATCAACCTCAGCAAGATCCTCCACTTGGCTCGGTTCAGCAGATTTTCTTATCTCCTAAGGGATACGAAAATATATATAAAAAGAATAAAATAATGATAATATATGATTACATGTAATAAATACATGCATTGAAAAAGAAGAAAAGATTAATGCAAATAAAAATGCAATGTATACGTTAAAATAAAGAAGAAATTGGTTGCATGTAGTGTAATTATGTTGCATGCACTGATTTACAAATATTATGCATTAATAATAAAAGAGAAATGAAAGAAAAAGATGCATGCAATGGTTTAATTAAAAGATTACGTCAAATATGAAAGGAGGAATAATAATAGAACAATGACTACCATTGTTTCAAGCCTTGTTAACAATAGCTTAAGTAGTCCATTAGGTTAGAGCATGTGGTTTTCATACAAGAGGTATGGAATTAGATCCCCGTCAACACCATATTTTTATTTTGAGAGAACGACTAAAATAACAAATGTTCTAAACAGAAAACATGTACAAACACACATATAAGGAAAAATAAACATATAAGGAAGTATAGAAAAATATATGTATAGATGTACATGAAATCGTATGCATGTATATGTGTAGAAATATATATATATACACACACACAAGGGTAAATTAAAACAAGGCTGCAATCAGAGAAATATGGTAAGAATTAATAAATGGCATAACACCGTTTAAATTTTGAAACTGAAATATAGGTTGTGCGTATATATATATATATATATATATATATGTGTGTAAAATGGTTATTAAAAGTTTTGTATACATATAAGAACCTTGTATATGAATATAATTGTAAAAAACCGGAATTTCAGAACCAATTTAAAATTTTTATTTTAGCTATTTTAATGGATTTTGAAAATTTAAAATAATTTATTTTAAATAATAAGGACTAAAAAATTATTTTAATCGAAGTTAGAATGTATAAATTTATTTTAATTATAAAACGAGCCTGAAATGGCGTAATTGTTTGAAAATTCAATTTTAAATTTCAATTGAATGTACAGGATTCAAAATAAACCGGATTTCAATAAAACTAGAAATATTTGAATCTGTTTAATAATATCTTTCTAAGGAAGTTAACAAACTGAGATTTCATAATATAAATTAAAAGTTATGTCCAGATTAAAATTTGAAATAGTCGCTATGGAATTTATATATAGTTTTAAATATATATAAAGCCCTTAAAATAGCCATTTTGCAAACGACCTCCGTTTTCGACGAAACTACTTTTGTTGGATCCGGAATGTCACATTATTGCTAAGTTTCAATTTTCACAATTTTTGGAATTAATATGTGAGCGCAGTAAATTTTAACGTGTTTGGCATATTTCAGTTGAACTGGATCGACCAGAATATGGCCATTTTTCAAACGGTGTCCAAATTTGACGAAATTAGTTTTCTTAGGATCGTATCGTCAAAACATAGCTAGAATTATTTTTCTGGGATTTTTGGAGTCGGTGTGTGGCCCCGGTAAATTAAAATATACGTTTAAATTCAATATATATTGATTTATATTTTAATTTTGATGAAAACTGATTAAAATAGTTGAATTGGCTTACGAAACATATTCCACTGTCAGAATGAGGGTATTTAGCTAGGGGGCAACAGTCATTGGGCTTGAATTGGAGGTCGTCTCAATAATTCAAATCAATTCAAGACTGATGGAAAGGTAAATACATGAGCTAAATTAATGAAATGGATTGATTGAAATAAGGAAAAAGAAAACATGGTGAAATGATTGCATTAAATAAAAAAATAAGGCATGTAAAGTTATAAAATAAAGGAAGATGTGTATACTTATATACACATAACATTCGAAATTCAATAGTAAAAGAATTAATGATAGAAAATAGAAGGTAAACAATAAGTATTAACGGAAAAGAAAATTATACAAGGAATAATTTATAAGGTTATATACGTATATACAAAATGTGCATGCAAATATATAGAAAAAGGAAAATAGGCGCATAATCAATTTAAAAGGAGCAAAACAAGGAGTTTTTTTTTTTGAAGAGAAAGGTACTTATATTACAATAAAGATGGTACAAGTAGAAGTTCAAGCTGGAAATAAAATACAAACACAAAAAAAAACAAATACTATAATAAACATTAAGACCAGCTTGAACTAAAAGATATAGCACGACACTAACTAAAACACCAAAAAAGATACAACATGCTAATACCCTAGAGAAAACCCAGAGAAGACCACCATAAAGGAAGCCTACAAAGTAGCAATATAGTTGCTCCTTCATAAACCCAAAAAGCCCAATAACAAGGCACACGACTCCAAGCCGGCAACAGGAAATGCAAAAACCAGAGCATCACTAGACCAAGCTACCACGACTGAAACAACACCACTACAGTTTACTAAAGAGAAATGACAACCAATTTCCAACATAAATGAAAATCACTAATAACACAAACAATCTCCAACTAGCTTTGTTCCCATCCACACAGACAAGAGCAACTTTAACTTCAAATTCAAGCTAGCAGAGGAGAAACAAATTACTTTTTAACTATTCCACCAGTTATAACTCCCCCTGGCTTTCCACATTCATCTTTGATTTTCTTTGTTTTGGATCTAGTCTGGAATTAGGAAACTAATTTAATCCATTATGGATTATCTTCCACAAGAGGCTCGTTGCAAATCACGGAATTATCACCTTTCAATCTAGTAGTTTTAATTTTATTTCTTCTTTTCCTTATACTACTAGTAGAACTGTCAGAATCTTCTATGCACTTGTCTTGACTATCATCAATTTGAATATCTTCCTTAGAAGGATTAATTAAGCTGCTAACCTTTAGTTGCTCAAATTTGTCTTGCTCTTCACTTGATCTTACCGGTTTATCAACCTTCTTAACCTCCATGATTGCAACATCACTAGCACTACCAAAGTTATTGAAGCATTTATCATTCTGTTCACTCATGTCCTGCATGTGTGCATTATTGTCTGTCTGCACTTGCAAGTGATTAATAATATCATCTGCACTGTTATGAAATGAGACACTATTTCCCTTTAAATGACTATCAAATTCCATGACTCCTGATTTTTCAAACTGATCTTTACAATGTTCATTACACTCCACAGTATTCTTTTGAAGTAAACTATGATCATAAACACTCTCATTTGTATGTTTATTTGGACTGATCAAATTATCATCTAAATCCATACCACTATCTTTATTAGCATTGCTTTTCGGGATCCACACTCTACTTGACTTACACGCAACATTAGCATGACCAAACACCCTACAATTTGTACATGCAGAGGTAGTCCACTCATAACTAACCTTTTGCCAAACAATATTTCCATCATGACACTGAATAGGAATAGAATCTGGAAATCTAAAATCTATATCAATCTCCACCAAACCTCTAGCATAAGTAATTCGACATAAGCTTTCTGTAACATTATCCAACCTTAAGGGATGACCCAAAGTGGAAGCTATCCTATTTATTGCTTCTACCAACCAGAAGTCTAAATCAAGATTAGGAAATTTAATCCAAATTGTTATAGTATTGAGAGCTTCCCTTGTTAATTTCATTCCAGGTTGCCACTTTTTCATAAAAACCAGTTTTTTGTTATACAAATATGCCCAGTTTCTAAAATTTTCTCACAATCCTCATTCAGGTCATGTTTAATGATAAAAAACCCATTATCCCTAAAAAAAAGTTGATAATTACCCTTTAAGTTCCAAGTTCTATCAATATAATCCCTCAAGTAAATGTAATACGCTTTACTGCCACAATGGAATTAGACCATTTTTCCCTAGCTTCTTTAACTAAATCTTCATTAATAACAGCCAACTTAAGGTTATCTTTGATTAGAGGCTCATAAAAGTTAAGTTAAGTGATGTTTGATGTAACTTATTCTATGACACAAGATCGATCCATGATTTTGAATGTAAAACATCAGTCTTAGTACAACTTGCTTGAATATTAGGAACTAGGTCTGGAAACTCTATCTTGGAATCCAGATGTGACGGCCCGCCCCGCACCAGCCGACATTTCCTCTGGAAGTGCGCTGTACACATGCCCAGCTATCACGGAATGGTTGCCAAAGAAAGGAAAGAAGAGAATGAACTAATCAAAAACCTGTAAAATGCCTCACAGCGCATGGAAAAAAATATAATAACAACATACTTGACATAAAACAGGTGAGACAGTGCATAAGCTGGAAACTAAAACTAAACATCAAAACAGCGGAAATCCAAACACTGCTTATGTTTCACATCATCATTATTACAACTTTTCAACTGTCTCTAAAGCAAAGCAAACGAAAGGTACACTTGAAACACCCTACCTCCATTAAGGTCACTCACAAAGGGAATGCCTTAACTTTGGTGGAGGTTTATAAGTAAAAGTCACAGATGAACTCAAGACAGATATAAATACACATATTTTAAATAGCGGAAAACCAAACAAACTTTTATTTCTTCAATACGTGTATCCAACAAAGATTTCCATAATTGTCTTAAAATACTTTCAACATTACAACCTCATAACTGCCTTGATTATTAAAGAAGCATGAAAACATAAATAATGTGACAAAAATCCCCATAGTGATATCCAAAGCCATTATCCGAGCAATAAATCCAAATCATACATCTACGTTCTTGGTGCTTGTAAAGAGCCTGACTGAGTTGAGTTGTTTCCTCCCTGTGGACCTTGGGGGGGGGGGGAGGGGAACGAAAGAAAAGAAGACGAAAAGAAAATAGGGTCAGACATAAAGCCTGAGTAAATCTAGTAACTCTTCAATATGTGAATAAGAAAAGGATATGATGGATATAAACTAAAAATAGGAAAGTGTCACAGGCTAAGGAAATGTCGAATGTACTATCACACCCATACTATATCTCTGCATCTACTTGAGTTTATTCTAACTGGCACCCCATGGTGAGGGTGAAGTGATCCCCATTCTTATTAAAGATCGGCTCCTACTCGCGTTAACATGTGTCATACGACCCCCAAGAATTGTAGATACCTATGTTGGTCCAACCATGGGGTGTATCAAGACCCATGGTGGCGGCCCCAACACAAAACTAGAAGACATAGGTTATACTACTGGTGTCCCCAGTGCCCTGGTTGTCTGCTCCGGAGTGTGTGCACGTCCGCACCTCGTTAGACCTGCATTGTGCACCCACCGCCGTCGTTTGACCGCTTACAATCAGCCCAGTAATCGTGCCCCACCCTGCCTAGTTTCAGGGTACCGTTGATACCTAACTTTGGGTTACTGCTGAAACGGGTCCCTCGTTACCAGGATTTTCTAGTCAAACATGTTAAGTGGTTAAGTGTCTGCATTTACCTAACCCCACCTATCAATTCTTGTTAACATGTTGAATTTGGTTAAGTGTTATAGTTGACTTAACCCTACCATCTGTCCTTAGCCTCTTAGGAGCACCAGACCACTCACATTAGACAGGTATTGCTACGGTTACTGGATATGCCGGTCGGTTCCGGGCAGGTTTACACCGTAGCTCAGTCTAACCTCGGGTCCTTATTGGGCTCAATGCTTAACCACCCACATTGGATAGGTATTGTTGTGACTACTGGACAGCCGGGCGGGTCCGGGCAGGTTTACTTCACAACTCAATCCAACCTCGGGTTAAGCATATCGTGTTTTCTAAATTTACATATTTGTCTTTATTACTGAATATATGTAAATTTGTCAACAATTAAATGTTATGGCCCACATTCCAAGTTTAATATTTTTGGTATAAGAATTTATACCATTTAAATGCCACCAATTTTGGCATGTGACAAACATGCCAATTCAATATATTTTTATGTCAAGTTTTCAAATATTCCCAACGTTCCCCCGTTTAAACATTAGGCTAATAAATCTTAGCCTAATATTCGTTCGCCTAGTTTTTAACATATAATATTAGGCTAAAAACTTAGCCTAATTTAGCGCACACAAATAAGCATAAGGGAATTCATAAACGTAAACAAGACATAGGTGTAAACTTGGCATTTTTGGCATAATCAATATGAACATGTAATACATAAAGGTGTGTGACGCATGAACTTGCAATTTGGCGATTCAACTAACATATAACATGGGTCATGTGAACTTGCATTCAAATCAAAGTATGACTAAGTAGGTGACATATGAAAAGGCATAGTTTAGGCAAATACAAGCTTGTGTTTAAACATGTTAACTTGGCATAATATCGACCACAAAACTAGCATGCTATATATTCATCAAAATGTACAATTTTTACATCTAATCATATAGCCTATTTCAACATGAACTTGCATAGTCTATGAGACCCAAACGATGTTTGACATAGAATCAATTATATTTTGCAAATAGACATGAAATTACATAGTTTATGAAACATAGATCCAATTATACTTGCAAATAGACAAAATCTTGCATAGTTTATGAAACATGGATCTAATTATACTTGCAAATAAACATAAGAACAATATCATAGGTTTTGTATCATGTAGGCATAAAAGTTCTATAACATGTTTACATATATTCCAACTTAGACATAGTCCATGCCATCGCCATATACATAAAATGATCAAATTCTAATTTTTGCCACAAACTTGCAAGTACAATCATTCAATAGGCTTGCATCAATAAATTTTATGCCACAAACGTCAATACATAAGTCATGATAGAACCATCACAATACATAGAATAATAACACAATTCTATTTTCATATATATCGAATCACATCACAGTTTTTATTCATATTCTGAAAGGTTACTATACTTACAACGTGTGATGAATTCTTGTTTTCTGATTTCTGTTATTCTGATTTGGAGATGCTCTCCTTTGGGTAGCAAAGTTGCGTTGAATGATTTGATTAAGCTTTGATCTTATTTTAATTTGATTCGTCTCTTAGGCTTGCTGGCTTGTCTCTAGGCTTTTTAATTGACGGCCATTCCTCTCCAGCAGCATGACGGCTATTGTATTCTATTATTTGTGTGAGTTTAGGGTTAGGTTTGAGTTGTATTTGTAGGATTTCAATCTAATTAGAACCGTCAGATGAAGATAGGAGGAATCTAGACCATACAAAGTTCAAAGAGCCACTTAAAAGGTGACACGTAAGCCCTAGTGACTCAGCCAAGCATCAGAATTCGACCAGACCCTGATCAGGCCAGCCAGGGCCTGACCAGCAAGTCATTCTGACCTGGGCGCACTTGGCAGGTGAGCCAGGTCAAAAATGTACTGGCGCACTTCCCAAGTGCGCCAGTTCATTTCTGTTCTGGCGCAGTTCCCAAGTGCGCCAGTGCATTCTGACCCATTTTCTGGTTTTTCGCCTAACTTCGTTCATCCATATCTTCTTCATACGATATCTGTTTTACGCAAACTTGAACTCTATCTCAAGCAAAATTTCGAGACGAACGCAATGGCGTAACCCATTTCCCTTGATTTCATCATTTATAATTAATTATACTTTAATTCGTGAAGTTTAACGTTATAGAATTCACGGGGTGTTACATTCTCCCCCACTTAAAAGGATTTCGTCCCCGAAATCTTCAAGTTTAGGAAGAATGTATATCCTACCATCCAACAATCCATCTACTCAACCAACAAACACAGGCATCCACTGTCCTTAAAAGACTTCTAATGTTTCATGATCATATGCATAGTGTGTGTACATGTCCTTATCTAATGCAGAAATCAGGCGGTCAACTGATTCAGTTGACCTCCTTAATGCGAACCATGTAAGTGTCATGAATCCATTATGTATGCAAATTTTTCCTACTCATAATTCTACATGAGTGCACAACTATTCATACAAATGCAACGACCATATGACAGCATATCAAGTTTACATCCATATACAAATAAGAATTCATATATGCATATGCAGTATGAAGTGATTGAGCCGATCTAAGACCTAGGTTGTGTGTGTATATGCATCCACGAGCAACCACTAGCAACCACTTGCATCCATCAACCATAACATGTTTCAAATACATGTTTACAACCAAAGGGTTTTCTACCTAAGGATAAAGGGTAATATCGAGGAGATATACCTAAAAAGATAGATACAAGCACAACTTAAGAAAAAGAGAGGTCAAAAATGTACCCTAAAAAAGAAAAGGGTATGCCGCGCGTATTCTATCCTCAGTTTCCCAAGTCGCATCTTCTTCGGCGTCGCTCCACTGAACCTTAACGAGCTTCACTTCGTGGTGGCGTAGTTTTTTGATTTCAGTTCCTACGATTCGAGTTGGAACTCTCCTCACAGTTGCTTCGCGTTCCACTTCGGCTTCTTCTAGAATGCTTGGCTCCACCACTTCCGCTGATTCATGTAGACATTTCCGGAGATGAGAAACGTGAAAGACGTTGTGAATTCCATCCAATCTTTCAGGCAGATCTACTCTATAAGCCATTTTCCCAATCTTCTCGATGATAGGGAACGGTCTCACAAATCTTCGTGCTAGCTTTCCTGCGGACCCAAAGCGAACGACGTTCCTTAAAGGGGATACCTTAAGGAAAACCTTGTCCCCAACCTCAAACTCAAGGTCGGTCCTTCTTTTGTCGGCGTAGGATTTCTGTCTGTCTTGGGCTGTCTTCATTCTCCTACGTATCAAGTCCACTTTCTCTGAAGGTTCTCGAACCATGTCTGGCCCAAGTATAAGCTTATCTGTAGACTCCCACCAACAAGTTGGTGATTTGCACGGTCTTCGATACAAGGCTTCGAAGGGTGCGATGCCGATGGTAGCTTGGTAGCTGTTGTTGTAGGCAAATTCCACTAAAGGAAGGTGATCCTCCCACGTCCCTCCAAAGTCAAGAACGCAAAGTCTTAAAAGATACTCTAAAACTCTATTCACCCTTTCCGTCTGGCCATCTGTTTGGGGGTGATAGGCCGTACTCAAACATAGCTGTGTGCCTACAGCTTCTTGCAGACTCCGCCAAAACTCACTCATGCAGATAGGGTCTCGGTCACTAAAAATGCTGGAGGGTACCCCATGGAGTCGAACTATTTCCTTGAGATAAAGAGATGCTAGAGATGCGGCAGTCCTCCTACTCTTAATAGGTATAAAGTGGGCGCTCTTAGTAAGCCTATTCACTATTACCCAAATGCTAGTGTTGCCTCTCCTCGACCTAGGCAGTCCATCAATGAAGTCCATTGAAATGCTATCCCACTTCCACTGTGGGACCTCTAGAGGGTGAAGTAGTCCTCCAGGCTTCTTTTGTTCCGCCTTGACCCATTGGCAGGTCATACACTTAGAAACGAAATCTGCTACGTCTTGCTTCATGCTGTTCCAAAAGAAAGTCCTTTTTATATCCTTGTACATCTTATCACCGCCAGGGTGTATAGTCATCTTGGAATGATGCGCTTCCTCGAGAACCTTCTTTGTTAACTCCCTTGCTTGTGGGACGCGTAATCTTCCATCTCGTCTCAGCCAACCCTTATCATCGATGGCGTATCTACTGAGGTGACTAGAAGTCTCACCCCTAATAAGTTTACCAATCACTTCAACAAGCTGAGGGTCTTTACGTTGTGCTGCCCCTATTGAGTCTAAGAGAGTGGGGCGTACTTCGAGAGATGCTAACAAACCCGGTACAAAATCCGAGGAGGGCCTAAAGTTGAAACTGGCTATATACTCCAAGTTTTGCCTTTCCCCAAAGAGAGGGCTTAGGGTCAGTTTCTTTCGGCTCAACGTGTCCGCTACCACGTTGCCTTTTCCGGGAGTATAGGAAATTTCAAAGTCATACGAGGCAAGGAACTCCATCCATCTTTGCTGCCTCAAGTTAAGATCCTTCTGCAAGAAGAGATATTTCAATGATTTATGGTCAGTGTATAATTCAAACTTCTCACCTAGGAGATAATGGCGCCAAGACTTAAGTGCAAAGACAATGGCGGCCAACTCAAGATCGTGGGTTGGGTAGTTCTTTTCATGAACTTTCAATTGTCTTCCGCCATAAGCTAGTACCCTTCCTTCTTGCATTAGAACAGCGCCTAGTCCCATTCCACATGCATCCGTGTATACTGTGAACATTTTGCTTCCGTCAGGCAGAGTTAGAACTGGGGCTGTTGTGAGAGCCCTTTTTAATCATTGGAAAGCAAACTCCCAGTCCAAATCCCAAGTGAACGCCAGATTCTTCTTTGTTAGCCTTGTGAGTGGGGCTGAGATTTTCGCGAAATCCCTAATAAACTTTCGATAGAAACCGGCTAGCCCAAGAAAGCTTCGAACTTCGGTTGCATTTCTTGGTGTCTTCCAATCTTGTACTGCCACCACTTTCGCGGGGTCCACAGCCAACCCTTCTTTGGACACTATATGCCCAAGAAACCTTACTTCTTTTCTCCAGAAGTGACACTTGGAGAATTTGGCTTTTAGTTGATGTGCACGGAGAGTATCCATGATTTCTTTCAGATGCTGAGCATTTTTTTCCTCACTCTTTGAGAAGATTAAGATATCATCTACGAAGACAACCACAAATTTGTTGAGGAATTCTCTGAACACCCTGCTCATTAGGTCTACGAAATAAGCGGGTGCGTTTGTCAAGCCGAAAGGCATGACAAGCCACTCGAAGAAACCGTTTGGGGTTCTGAACGTTGTCTTATCAATGCTGTCTTCAGCTACTCTTAACTGATGGAACCCAGTTGCCAGATCAAGTTGGGAGAAGACCGTCGCACCTACAAGCTGATCAAACAAATCGTCGATTCGGGGAAGAGGGTGCCTATATTTCTTGGTCAATTTGTTTAACTCCCTATAGTCGACGCAAAGGCGAAGCGAACCGTCTGCTTTGGTTGCGAACACCACTAGAGCACCCCATTCCGAAATGCTCCGTCTAATGAACCCCTTTTCGAGAAGTTCTTTAACCTGCTTACTGAGCTCCTTTCTCTCCCTAGGAGCCATGTGTCTGTCAGGTAAAGCTACAAGCTTTGCGTTACCACAAGATATATGCGGAAGTCTATTTCCCGCCTCGGAGGTAAGCCTTTCACTTCCTCAAAGACATCCGGATATTCCCGGACTACTCTAACTGATTGCAAATTCTCATCAGAGGCATCAAGCGACTCTAGATAACTAAGCATAATAACATTCAAGGGATTACAAGAAATTTATAGAGTTTTACCAAGCCGAGTCAAGAGCCTAACTACTCTTTTCTCACAGTCAAGAATGGCACTATTACTGGATAACCAGTCCATGCCTAAGATCAAACCATATCCCGAGAAGCCCAAAACAAAGGCATTACAACTAAACTCAACGCTGAGAATATAGATTTTCAAACCCATACAAACCATTGACAAGTAAGTGGAGCCCCCAATTGGATTTGAAACTACTAAGGGATCTTCTACCATTCTAGTGTCTAGATGCAGAGATTCTACTAAGGCAGATGAAATAAAAGAGTGCGATGCGCCAGAGTCAAAAAGTGTATGAACTGGATGATCATAAAGATAGACTACACTTTCTACAGAAATATTACTACCTCGTTCCTGCTGAGGTGCCACTAGTGCATGAACCTGACCCCTTGAAGTGGATCCGGCTTTCTGTCCCTGCCCTTTCTTCTTTGGGCAGTCCTTAGCTTGGTGTCCAGTTTCTCCACAATGGAAGCAGCCACCCATCTTCGCCTTCCTTTTCCGGCAGTCTTTTGATATATGGCCCACAATGCCACAGAAATTGCACCTTCTCTTCTCACGGGGCTTATTGTTCTTCCCTCCTTTCTTGAAGTCTGTTTTCTTTGCTTGTAGACCTTCTTTCTTCTCTTCCCCCTTAGTTTCTTTCTTGCCGTGGTCTTCCTCGTGTAGCAACGCCATGTCCACTAGGCTTTCATAAGTTGCACCCGTGGATACATGGGTCATGGCAAGGCTGTGTAGAGGCTCATTCAAACCCTTGACGAAGCAAAGTGCCTTCTTGTGTTGGGTGTTTACTAAGTCTAGCCCAAATCTGGCCAGCTGATTAAATTGATTAACATATTCCCTGATCGTCATGCTTCCCTGTTTCAGAGTTAGAAACTTTTCCATTTGCAGGCTTCTTTCGGCTTGGGAGAGGAATTTCATCTCAAACCTTGTCCTGAAGTCTTCCCATGTTTCCACCACCCTCTGAGCATTAGTAACTTCCCACCAATAGGAAGCTTCATCCTTAAGTAACCATACCGCAAGTTGTATCTTTTGCCTGTCATCCACTCCAAAGATGACAAACAAATCCTCAGTCTCCTTTAACCAGTGTCTTTCTCCAACAAAAGATTCTGTCCCATAAAAGTCTTTTCCACCCATAGCCTTGAAGTCTCTACATGTTTTTGCGATGGCATTTCCAAGAGGAGGCGGAGGAGGCGGAGGAGGAGGAGGAACCGCGGCCACTGGAGGAGGGATGTTTGCTGGGCCCGCGCCATTGGCCCTTGCTTCTAAGTACCTCCTAAACCAGCCGGGAATCGGCACTCCTTCCGGAAGGTTAAGGTCTCCAGACATGCTGAAACAGACAGGAAAGATTCAAAACGAAGGATAGAGAAGGATAGATAGGGCACATGGCTTTGGGGGATTTTGTCTTTTTATTAATATAACACTTGTTCTAAAAAAAATGCTTCTTTAAACTTTCTTTTTGAAAACAATTTTCAAAAACTTTTATCTTGTCTGGTAAACCTCGCAAGAAAGTGACAAAAATCCCCATAGTGATATCCAAAGCCATTATCCGAGCAAGAAAGGTCCAAATCATACATCTACGTTCTTGGTGCTTGTAAAGAGCCTGACTGAGTTGAGTTGTTTCCTCCCTGTGGACCTTGGGGGGGGAACGAAAGAAAAGAAGACGAAAAGAAAATAGGGTCAGACATAAAGCCTGAGTAAATCTAGTAACTCTTCAATATGTGAATAAGAAAAGGATATGATGGATATAAACTAAAAATAGGAAAGTGTCACAGACTAAGGAAATGTCGAATGTACTATCACACCCATACTATATCTCTGCATCTACTTGAGTTTATTCTAACTGGAACCCCATGGTGAGGGTGAAGTGATCCCCATTCTTATTAAAGATCGGCTCCTACTCGCGTTAACATGTGTCATACGACCCCCAAGAATTGTAGATACCTATGCTGGTCCCACCATGGGGTGTATCTAGACCCATGGTGGCGGCCCCGACACAAAACTAGAAGACATAGGTTATACTACTGGTGTCCCCAGTGCCCTGGTTGTCTGCTCTGGAGTGTGTGCACGCCCGCACCCCGTTAGACCTGCACTGTGCACCCACCGCCGTCGTTTGACCGCTTACAATCAGTCCAGTAATCGTGCCCCACCCTGCCTAGTTTCAGGGTACCGTTGATACCTAACTTTGGGTTACTGCTGAAACGGGTCCCTCGTTACCAGGATTTTCTAATCAAACATGTTAAGTGGTTAAGTGTCCGCATTTACCTAAACCTACCCATCAATTCTTGTTAACATGTTGAATTTGGTTAAGTGTTATAGTTGACTTAACCCTACCATCTGTCCTTAGCCTCTTAGGAGCACCAGACCACTCACATTAGACAGGTATTGCTACGGTTACTGGATATGCTGGTCGGTTCCGGGCAGGTTTACACCGTAGCTCAGTCTAACCTCGGGTCCTTATTGGGCTCAATGTTTAACCACCCACATTGGATAGGTATTGTTGTGACTACTGGACAGCCGGGCGGGTTCGGGCAGGTGTACATCACAACTCAATCCAACCTCGGGTTAAGCATATCGTGTTTTCTAAATTTACATATTTGTCTTTATTACAGAATATATGTAAATTTGTCAACAATTAAATGTTATGGCCCACATTCCAAGTTTAATATTTTTGGTATAAGAATTTATACCATTTAAATGCCACCAATTTTGGCATGTGACAAACATGCCAATTCAATATATTTTTATGTCAAGTTTTCAAATATTCCCAACGTTCCCCCGTTTAAACATTAGGCTAACAAATCTTAGCCTAATATTCGTTCGCCTAGTTTTTAACATATAATATTAGGCTAAAAACTTAGCCTAATTTAGCGCACACAAATAAGCATAAGGGAATTCATAAACGTAAACGAGACATAGGTGTAAACTTGGCATTTTTGGCATAATCAATATGAACATGTAATACATAAAGGTGTGTGGCGCATGAACTTGCAATTTGGCGATTCAACTAACATATAACATGGGTCATGTGAACTTGCATTCAAATCAAAGTATGACTAAGTAGGTGACATATGAAATGGCATAGTTTAGGCAAATACAAGCTTATGTTTAAACATGTTAACTTGGCATAATATCGACCACAAAACTAGCATGCTATATATTCATCAAAATGTACAATTTTTACATCTAATCATATAGCCTATTTCAACATGAACTTGCATAGTCTATGAGACCCAAACGAAGTTTGACATAGAATCAATTATATTTTGCAAATAAACATGAACCTACATAGTTTATGAAACATAGATCCAATTATACTTGCAAATAGACAAAATCTTGCATAGTTTATGAAACATAGATCTAATTATACTTGCAAATAAACATAAGAACAATATCATAGGTTTTGGATCATGTAGGCATAAAAGTTCTATAACATGTTTACATAAATTCCAACTTAGACATAGTCCATGCCATCGCCATATACATAAAATGATCAAATTCTAATTTTTGCCACAAACTTGCAAGTACAATCGTTCAATAGGCTTGCGTCAATAAATTTTATGCCACAAACGTCAATACACAAGTCATGATAGAACCATCACAATACATAGAATAATAACACAATTCTATTTTCATATACATCGAATCACATCACAGTTTTTATTTATATTCTGAAAGGTTACTATACTTACAACGTGTGATGAATTCTTGTTTTCTGATTTCTGTTATTCTGATTTGGAGATGCTCTCCTTTGGGTAGCAAAGTTGCGTTGAATGATTTGATTAAGCTTTGATCTTCTTTTAATTTGATTCGTCTCTTAGGCTTGTTGGCTTGTCTCTAGGCTTTTTAATTGACGGCCATTCCTAGTTCCTCTCCAGCAGCATGACGGCTATTGTATTCTATTATTTGTGTGAGTTTAGGGTTAGGTTTGAGATGTATTTATAGGATTTCAATCTAATTAGAGCCGTCGGATGAAGATAGGAGGAATCTAGACCATACAAAGTTCAAAGAGCCACTCAAAAGGTGACATGTAAGCCCTAGTGACTCAGCCAAGCATCAGAATTCGACCAGACCCTGATCAGGCCAGCCAGGGCCTGACCAGCAGGTCATTCTGACCTGGGCGCACTTGGCAGGTGCGCCAGGTCAAATATGTACTGGCACACTTCCCAAGTGCGCCAGTTCATTTCTGTTTAGGTGCACTTTCCAAGCGCGCCAGTGCATTCTGACCCGTTTTCTGGTTTTTCGCCCAACTTCGTTCGTCCATATCTTCTTCATACGATATCCGTTTTACGCAAACTTGAACTCTATCTCAAGCAGAATTTCGAGACGAACGCAATGGCATAACACATTTCCCTTGATTTCATCATTTATAATTAATTATACTTTAATTCGTGAAGTTTAACGTTATAGAATTCACGGGGTGTTACATCTACTAATGCCCAAAGTAGTGACCAGCAACAACACAGGGAGAATATCTATATATCATATGTGGAAGCCTCCTGCTCGTCTCCGGTGCAGCTACTCGTACATACCACCTAACCTGTCTCTAGTCTGCTCGTGAGAGCACCCAGAGTAATAAGAAGAGACATAAAACTCTGGGTCAGACAAAAGTCTGGTATGAGCGATAAGCAGCAAAACAGAACAATAACAGGTATACTAAACCATACCTGAACCTGGACCTGCAACCAAAGAGTTAGCACTACATACCGTACAATACTCTAAGGTGCCACTAACATATGGTGTAAAGAATATGGGGGTGGCGGTGTGCCTGTCATGGTGATGGCAAACAAATCAAGCATAGCAACCGTCCTCACATCTCTCACTCAGTGCGTAAAGCATACGAAGTCCACCACTGTCAATCGCTAGAGCCATCGAAGTAGTGACGGAGTTCGACTTGTAAAACTACTGCTACTACCAAGCTTACCCAATGGAGTCATGACCAAATATTTACAAATGACCCCACTTTATTGGTCTATAGCTCTTTAGTCGTACCTAGGCCACTGTGGCCCTGAATCCGTTCACGTACCTCCCATACGTAATGATCCAAAGTTACAGACATCGACAACCCCTTTGCACACGCCCCCCAGCAAAGACCAACTTATGAAGTCGACTTATTGGTTCCCAACTGGATCCTGAGTACAGACTTCCCATTTGGACTACCTTTGCATCTCGGGTTTTAGTCTTCTCCTCTAGATCGGTCTTCATTTAGTTCAGAAGCAAACTTCCTCTCGGACCGGTTCTCTTCTCCTTGTTCAGCTCCTGGTCATCACCCATGTCAACTCTTCTGGTTCGGATCGGAATACCCCACGCGGGTCGGTTCGTGGTGACCCTATCGGATCGGGTCATGCTCCATGGTTCATGACGCTCCCCTGGTATCATGATGCTCCTCCCCCTTCGGATCGTGGATGTGCTTCGGTTCAGAGTGGCACCCTGGTTCAGATCGTGACGCATAGGTCAGCTCGTGGTTGGAGGCACAGCTCGAAGCATCAGTCCGTTCAAGCTCCACGGTTCGGGTCGTGCTCCATGCTCCAACTCGTGGTGAAGGTAGGAAGTCGCGAACGGGTCGGGTCGAGGCAGAGGGGGGCGATCCGATCCGGTTCAGCTAATTTCCTGCACTTCTTTCCAGCGACTGTTTTACGCCATTCGACGACGTTTTTGATCGATCTAACACTTCTAGACAATCACAAAGCATACCATACAGTCATAGCAACATGTATAAACATTCACAAACATCAAAACAATAATTTGATAAGTTAAAACGGATCAAATATAGCCAAAACCCCATATTTTCCCTTAAGCATGTTTAACAACAACTAATGATATGATTAGTAAAACCTAACCAAATTAACCCAAACTTCTAACAGAGGTCTAAAACATCATTTCGAATTTTATAAATATTTTTCCAGAATTTATTAATGCATAAATTCACCACACTAATCACCCTAATTAACTGTAATTAGTGTCAAAACAATGCTAATCACTCACCTTGGCCACAAATAAAATACTAAATCTGAAATGTCTTCTGTTTTGGTGCTGTTCCCAAGGCAACACAGCAGCTCTATCTCGATCTTTATGCTACTCCGCCTCAATTTGATGTAGATTAGGTCAATACTTGATTAAATGGTGATTAGAAGGTGTTTTAGACGTTGGAGGCTATGGCTAGGGTTCAAAGGAGGTTAGTGGCGGCTGAAAAATACTGAAAAAGAATGTTTTCTAAACCCTAGCAGCCCTCATATACTCCTAATCCCCAAAGTCCCCTTTGGGCCTAGCTGTTAATCACCCGGTTAAGCCCAATTAAGCTGTTTTTCATCATCTGAAACTTGTTTCAGACATATCTCCCAAACGGTGAGTCCGTTTGGCTAATGTGACCACTCTACAGAATTGTAAACCATCATCTGAATCCAATGGAAGTGGTTTTCGGTCAAAATTCCTTTTCAGTCAAAAGTTATGGTCAAAACAAGATCAACTAGGGCAAAACGGTCATTTAAAAGTCGACAAAAATCATGAACATGGGAAATGACTCCAATAGTCATCTCCCCAAGTTACATGACCATACGACTTTATATTTGAACGAAATAAATACCCTATGATCCTTCGATGCGTAGAATGCGGGTCGTTACACTCTCCCCCCTTAAGAAATTTCATCCCCGAAATTCCTTAACCCAAAACATACAAAGGATCCCGCATGCCTACCAGCCATAAACAATAATCAAACATGCAAAACAAACAAAACAAGCCTATTTTAGCGTGCGGAAAGACTAAATCAAAGCTAAAATCTTACCAGGCGAAGAGTTATGGATACGTCTTCCTAATGCTCTCCTCTGTCTCCCAAGTACAGTCATTCTCATTCTCGCTCCACTGAACTTTGACTAATTTCACTGCTTTCCTTCGAAGTTGCTTCGTATCGTTTCCAACAATACGCATAGGCTTGCGGTTCCCAAATGCCTCGGGTTCAACCTCGATATCATCCAACTGATCTAGTAAAATAGTCACATTGGGGTCGTGCATGAATTTCCTTAATTGGGAAACATGAAATACGTTATGAACTCCTGCCATCTTCTTTGGTAATTCAACTTTATATGCCAAATTCCCAATTTGCTCAAGAACTAGGAATGGACCAACAAATCTTGGTGCTAACTTGCCTCTCCTGCCAAATCGTATCACGCTCTTCAACGGAGATATCTTGACAAAATGGAGAACTTTAATTCTCCTCTCCTCTTATCGGCATAACTCTTCTGCCTATCTTGGGCAGCCTTCATTCGCTGTTGGATAACCTTAATCTTAGCTGAAGTTTCTCTTATCACCTCTGGTCCAAGCACAATCTTCTCACCAGTTTCTAACCAACATGACGGTGAGTTGCACGGTCTTCCGTACAAAGCTTCAAATGGAGCCATACCGATACTGGATTGATAACTATTATTATATGCGAACTCTACTAGGTGTAGATGGTCATCCCATGATCCATCAAAGTCTAATATGCAAGCTCTCAAGAGATCCACTAATACTCGATTCACCCTTTCTGCCTGTCCGTCGGTTTGAGGATGATATGCGGTACTGTGATGTAATTATGATCCTAACGCATCTTATAAGCTTTTCCAAAATCCACTAGTGAACAACGGATCTCGGTCACTCACAATGCCTTTGGGTATTCCATGAAATCTCACTACCCACTTTACATATAGTTCAGCTAACTTAGCTGCCGTTCTATTCGACTTGACGGGTATAAATCTTGCATTCTTAGTCAATCAGTCCACAATCACCCAAATGCTATCATGGCCTGACTTAGTCCTTGGTAACTCATCAATGAAATCCATCGAGACTTGTTCCCATTTCCATTCTGGAATTTCTAATGGTTGTAATAAACCACTAGGCTTCTTTTGCTCAGCTTTAACTAATTGGCAATTCATGCATTTGGATATAAACTTCCCAACGTCTCTTTTCATCGCTTCCCAGTAGTAGGTCTGCTTTATGTCTCGCTACATCTTGTTACCACCGGGATGTATAGTCAGTTTTGTGTGATGACATTCTCTAAGCACTTCATCTCTCAATCCATTGACATTGGGTACAACTAGACTTCCATTCTTTCTAGGCCATCCATCTTGATCAAGCCCATACTTGCTCATCTCTCCGTCAATTCCCACCTCTAACTTTGAGATGATTTCCAATAGGTTAGGATCGTCCCTCTGACTGGTACCAATTCGCTCAATCGAAGTGGGTCTGATCGTCAAACTTGCTAACATTTCTGGATCCAATTCGCGCTTTGGTCTGAAATCATACCCAGCGATGTACTCCATTTGCTTCCATTCTAGAAACATAGCCCCTAAACTGGCATGTCTTCTACTCAATGCATCAGCTACCGCATTGCCCTTTCCTGGTGTGTATGCGATATCGAAATCATAGGAAGCTAAGAATTCCAACCATCTTTGCTGTCGGAGATTTAGATCCTTCTGAGAGAAGAGATATTTTAACGATTTATAAACAGCTCAAATCTTTCTCCCAAGAGATAATGTCTCCATATCTTCAACGCGAACACGATCGCTGCCAATTCCAAATCATGAGTAGGGTATCTTCTCTCGTGCGGTTTCAATTGCCGACTTGCATAAGCTACAACCCTACTTCCTTGCATCAATACAACACCTAGTCCGGTACCACATGCATCTGTATATACTGTCATCTCTTCATTCCCCTCAAGAATGGCTAACACTAGTGCACATGTCAACTTTTCCTTTAGACTCTTGAATGCATTTTCACACTTTTCGTCCCAGACGAAAGCTTGATTCTTCTTGGTCAACTGAGTCAATGGTGCTGCTATCTTGGAGAAGTCTTGGATAAACATACGATAATATCCAGCTAATCCCAAGAAACTTCTTATGTCCGTTGCATTCTTGGGCGTAGACCGATCTTGTACCGTAGCCACCTTCGCAGGGTCCACAGCAATACCATTCTCTGAAACAACATGGCCCAAGAATTTCACTTCCCTCCTCCAGAAGTGACACTTAGAAAACTTTGCTTTCAATTGGTGTCTTCTCAACACCTCCATAACTATTCTTAAATGTTCCTTGTATTCTTCCTTTGTCCTCGAGTAAACCAAAATATCATCCACGAACACAAGAACAAACTTATTCAATTGATCCATGAATACTCTATTAATAAGATCCACAAAATATGCTGGGGCATTGGTCAACCCGAATGGCATGACCAACCACTCATAAAATCCAGATGGCGTCCGAAATGCTGTTTTATCTATACTCTCAGCTTCCACTCTAAGCTGATGAAAACCTCTCGCGAGATTCAACTAAGAGAATACTCTCGCGTCACTCAACTGATCAAACAAATCATTTATCCGTGGTAGAGGATACTTGTTCTTCCTTGTCACCTTATTCAACTCGCGGTAGTCTACACACAATCGAAGGGAACCATCGGACTTGGTTGCAAACACAATTGGTGCTCCCCATTCAGAAACACTCCTTCTGATAAATCCCTTCTTCAAAAGATCGCTGACTTGCACCCCGAGCTCTCCTGCTCCCTTGGTGCCATACTACGAAGTGGCATCACTATAGGTCTGGCATCTTTCACTAAATCAATACGGAACTCAATCTCTCGGTGTGGTGGAAGCCCGGTAACTTCCTCGAAGACGTCCGGATACTGGCCAACCACAGGCAAACCTGACAACTCACTATGCAGGATGTCGAGGGAATTTAGAAAACTAGCCACTACCCCATCACTAGGTAGACCACAAACACTACCCTCCGCCCATCATCCGCTCTAGCTGTCACCAAAAAGCCCTTACAGTCTACCACCACCACGTATCTTTGGAGCCAATCGACTCCCAAAATAATGCCAAACCCAGTAAAGCCCAAAACAAAGAAATCACAAACAAATATGCATCCATGACCCGATAAGACCACATTACGACAAATCATGCTAAGGTTAGTCGAACCACCAATCGGGTTCGTCACTACTAAAGGTCTATCGACAATCACGGGCTCCAATCCCAACCTATCTACCAGGTCACTGGATATGAAAGAACTGGAAGCTCCGGTATCAAATAAAACTCTAACAGGAACATCATAAATAGAAAGCATACCTTGAATGACGACATTCTTTCCCTTCGCCGCCGCATTTGGGGCATTCGACGAAGAAGGAATAACATTAAGGGCATATGCTTTCACCATCTGCTTTTCTTTAGGGGGTTGCGAACACTTGTCCTTGTGATGTTCCACTTGGCCACAGTTGAAGCACTTCCTGTCTGCTGGCTTTGCTTGACAATTACTAGCATAGTGGCCCTTCTTGCCACAGCTAAAGCACTCAACATCTTTCTTCTTCTTTTGGCCATCCTTATTCTGGTTCTGCTTCCTCTTATTTTGAGAACCATTCTTGCCTCCACCGCTTGCTTGCGGTTTCGGCTCCTCTGCAGATGCGACCTCAGTCTTCGGCTTAGGGTAAAGACTTTCCGATCTTAAAGCTTTCCCCACAATCGATTCAAATGTCTCATCGATGTGGTTAATAAGCCTTTCCCCCTAAGTATCCATCCAAGTCAGTTATGAACTTCTCATTCTTCTTCTTGGCAGTATCTATTAGGGGTAACTCATATTTCGACAAGGTATCGAATTTGGCAATATACTCCAGGACAGCTATGCCATTTTGCTTTAGCTCCAAGAACTTCTTAAACATTACTGACTTCTAAGCAGCCGGAATGAACTTATCGCTAAAGCGAGCCTCAAACCGATCCCAAGTAATCTGATCCTCGGGAGTAGCTGCCTTTATAGCATTCCACCAATTCATTGCCCATCCTTGCAGCTGACGGGATGCTAGCCTTCTCTTCATCGCATCCTCGATACCCAAGTCTTCGAAGATACGCTCGCAGCTATCCAACCAATCCTGAACATCCGTAGCCGATTATGTTCCGTGGAACGGCTTCCCACCAAGACTAGTATAATCCTTATTCAGCTTGGCGAAATCGGCCCTAGGCGCCTGCACTATTGGACCACCACCATTACCAGCATTGGGGGCTGCCCTCTGAACATCTCTAAGAATCTCTCTCATGAGGTCAGTAAACATCGTCCTCATCTCGGCAACATTCCCATTATTGGCTCCTCTACCAATACCCCTTGCGTATCGGCTAATCGTTTAATCTGCACAGAGCCAACGATTAACCATCCTCTTTGTGGTGTCAGTGCAGTGCGATTTCATCCGTAGCTATACTAATAATATATATATAGCTTTTGAAAACCAAAATAATCACAAGTACGTGCTCTCATATACGTATACTATCTCTCCCTGATAACTTCCCTAGGTTAACTACGCAACCTGGCTCTGATACCAAGTGTGACGGCCCGCACCGCACCAGCCGGCATTTCCTCCGAAAGTGCGCTGTACACATGCCCGGGTAGCATGGAACAGTCGCAAAAGAAAGGAAAGAAGAGAATGAACTAATCAAGAACCTATAAAATGCCTCACAGTGCATGGAATAAAATATAATAACAGCATACTTGACATAAAATAGGTGAGACGGTGCATAAGCTGGAAACTAAAACTAAACATCATAGCAGCGGAAATCCAAACACGGCTTGTGTTTCACATCATCATTATTACAACTTTTCAACTGTCTCTAAAGCAAAGCAAAGGAAAGGTACACTACTAATGCCCAAAGTAGTGACCAGCAGCAACATAGGGAGAATATCTATATATCATACGTGGAAGTCTCCTGCTCGTCTCCGGTACAGCTACTCGTGCATACCACCTAACCTGTCTCTAGTCTGCTCGTGAGAGCACCTAGAGTAATAAGAAGAGACATAAAACTTTGGGTCAAACAAAAGTCTGGTATGAGCGATACACAGCAAAACAGAACAATAACAGGTATACTAAACCATACCTGAAACTGGACCTGCAACCAAAGAGTTATCACTACATACCGTACAATACTCTAAGGTGCCACTAACATATGGTGTAAAGAATACGGGGGTAGGGGTGTGCATGTTATAGTGATGGCAAACAAATCAAGCAGCACAACCATCCTCACATCTCTCACTCAGTGCGTAAAGCATACGATGTCCACCACTATCAATCACTAGACCCATCAAAGTAGCGATGGAGTTCGACTTGTACAACTACTGCTACTACCAAGCTTACCCCATGGAGTCATGACCACATCTTTACAAATGACCCCACTTCATTGGTCTAAAGCTCTTTAGTCGTACCTAGGCCGCTATGGCCCTGAATCCGTTCACGTACCTCCCATACATAGTGATCCAAAGTTACAGACATCGACAACCCCTTTGCACATGTCCCGCAGCAAAGCCCAACTTATGAAGTCGACTCGTTGGTTCCCAACTGGATCCTAAGTACAGACTTCCCATTTGGACTACCTTTGCATCTTGGGTTTTAGTCTTCTCCTCCGGATCGGTCTTCATTTAGTACAGAAGCAAACTTCCTCTCGGACCGGTTCTTTTCTCCTTGTTCAGCTCCTGGTCATCACCCATGTCAACTCTTCTGGTTCAGATCGGAATTCCCCACGTGGGTCGGGTCATGGTGACCCTATCGGATCGGGTCGTGCTCCATGGTTCATGACGCTTCCCTGGGATCATGATGCTCCTCCCCCTTCGGAACGTGGATGTGCTTCGGTTCAGAGTGGCACCCTAGTTCGAATCGTGACGCATAGGTCAGCTCGTGGTTGGAGGCACAGCTCGAAGCATTAGTCCGTTCAAGCTCCATGGTTCGGGTCGTGCTCCATGCTGCAACTCGTGGTGAAGGTTGGATGGCGCGAATGGGTCGGGTCGAGGCAGAGGGGGGCGATCCGATCCGGTTCGGCTAATTTCCTGCACTTCTTTCCAACGACTGTTTTACGCCATTTGACCGCGTTTTCGACCGATCTAACACTTCTAGACAATCACAAAGCATACCATATAGTCATAGCAACATGTATAAACATATTCACAAACATCAAAACAATAATTTGATAAGTTAAAACGGATCAAATATAGCCAAAACCCCATATTTTCCCTTAAGCATGTTTAACAACAATATGATTATCAAAACCTAACTAAATTAACCCAAACTTCTAACAGAGGTCTAAAACTTCATTTCAAATTTTATAAATATTTTTCCAGAATTTATTAATGCATAAATTCACCAATTAACACCAATTACCCTAATTAACTGTAACTAGTGTCAAAACAATGCTAATCACTCACCTTGACCACAAATAAAATACTAAATCTAAAATGTCTTCTGTTTTGGCACTGTTCCCAAGGCAACACATCAGCTCTATCTCGATCTCTATGCTACTCCGCCTCAATTTGATGTAGATTAGGCCAATACTTGATTAAATGGTGATTAGAAGGTGTTTTAGATGTTGCAGGCCATGGCTAGGGTTCAAAGGAGGTTAGTGACGGCTGAAAAATACTGAAAAATAATGTTTTCTAAACCCTAGCAGCCCTCATATACTCCTAATCCCGAAATTCCCCTTTGGGCCTAGCTGTTAATCACCCGGTTAAGCCCAATTAAGCTATTTTTCATCATCTGAAACTTGTTTCAACCATATCTCCCAAACGGTGAGTCCGTTTGGCTAATGTGACCACTCTATGGAATTGTAAACCATCATCCGGATCCAATGGAAGTGGTTTCAGGTCAAAATTCCTTTCCATTCAAACGTTATGGTCAAAACAAGATCAGCTAGGGCAAAACGGTCATTTAAAAATCGATAAAAATCATGAACATGGGAAATGACTCCAATAGTCGTCTCCCAAAGTTACATGAACATACGACTTTGTATGTGAAAGAAATAAATACCCTACGATCCTTCGATGCGTAGAATGCGGGTCGTTACACTCCCCTCCCCCCCCCCCTGCTTAAGAAATTTCGTCCCCGAAATTCCTTAACACAAAACATACAAAGGATCCCGCATGCCTACCAGCCACAAACAACAATCAAACATGCAAAACAAACAAAACAAGCCTATTCTAGCATGCGGAAAGACTAAATCGAAGCTAAAATCTTACCAGGCGAAGAGTTCTGGATATGTCTTCCTAATGCTCTCCTCTGTCTCCTATGTAAGTTCTAGATACGTCTTCCTAATGCTCCCCTCTGTCTCCCAAGTACAGTCATTCTCATTCTCGCTCCACTGAACTTTGATTAATTTCACCGCTTTCCTTCGAAGTTGCTTCGTATCGTTCCCAACAATACGCATAGGCTTACGATTCCCAACCGCCTCGGGTTCAACCTCGATATCATCCAACTGATCAGGTGAAATAGTCACGTCGGGGTCGTGCACGAATTTCCTTATCTGGGAAACATGAAATACGTTATGAACTCCTGCCATCTTCTCTGGTAATTCAACTTTATATGCTAAATTCCCAATTTGCTCAAGAACTGGGAACGGACCAACAAATCTTGGTGCTAACTTGCCTCTTCTGCCAAATCGTATCACGCTCTTCAACAGAGATATCTTGACAAACACCAAGTCGCCAATGGAGAACTTTAATTCTCTTCCCCTCTTATCGGCATAACTCTTCTGCCTATGTTGGGCAGCCTTCATTCGCTGTTGGATAACCTTAATCTTAGCTGAAGTTTCTCTTATCACGTCTGGTCCAAGCACAAACTTCTCACCAGTTTCTAATGTAATGGCGCGTTTTGTTAGCTGTCGAATAATTAATTTATTTAATTATTTATATATTGATTTGGCGATATCGATAACTTAAAGTACAACGTTCGAACGTATAATTATAATATAACTAAAATAGAGCTTGAAATAGCGCTGCAGTTCGCTATTTGGCGATTCGAACTTCAACTGAATGTACAGAGTTCATTTTAAGCCGGATTTCTGTGAAACAAGAAACGTGTGCAGCTAGTGAAGTATATCTTTCTGATGGAAGAGAGAAATCAGGATTTCGTCGTGTAGATTTTGTTTTGTGTCCAAATCAAATTTCAGAATAGTCGCTATAGAATCGGTTATCGGCCATAACGGTTATTTCAAAATAACTAGATATCGGGTGTGAATTCAGACAAGGTTCTTTTGGAAAATAGTGATAATTTAATTTTTAGAATTTTACTGTAATTTTTAATTAATTAAATAAGCAACTTTTTATTTGGAGTATTTTGCACCCTGTAATCAACATTTTGAGGTTTCAAAATATAAGTTGACCTACCGGTATTATTATATCTTTGGGGTCGTGGTACGTTGGTCATCACAACGGTATGTTCAACTCTGTCAATAGAAGTCCGTACAATCATAGAAATTTTGTGCATCGGAATACATAAGTGTTTTTTAAAAAACTCAATCAAAATATACATATCCAAACAATACCCTTATATGAGTAACATGCATTCTTCCTTGGCCAAAATGTTGGTTCTAAATACAGCTGGGGGATGTGTTTCATTCAAGGCAATACATTGGGGGCGGGATGTGTTTCATTCAAAGCAGTACATCAGGGTGGACGTGTCTGTATCCTTGCCTTAACAATGGAGTGAAATCCTATACCAAAACGTGTAAGTATAAGCAACCACTGATCCTACCAAAAAGATCTGCAAATATACGAAGCCACTACGTGGCCATTAAGTCACCGTGAAGCAATAAGACCCAGTGCCACATCAAATTTTCTTGAACAACAATTCAAACGCCTCCGAAGTTTTCAATGGCTGCAAAAAAAAAAGAATAAAAATAAAATAAAATATATATTTAATTACTGCAGCGTTTGCTCCACTTCTGCAGTCTTTTTGTAAAGGAACTCAAGCCAGTTTTAATTTGTTTTTAAGTCTGTCGTTAGCCTATTGGGTCGGTTTTCCCATGGCCATTCGAAGAATTTCGAGTTGGATATTTAGTCAAGGAGGAATGATGGAGATTGTATGGTGATGGTAGATGGATGGATGGGGTTCGGATGTGTCTGTAGTAGCGGTAGGAGGCATTCTGAGCGCCGGAGATTGGTATGTGGAAGATGGACTTTGATGATGGAATACTGTATGGAGCTGAGTGCTATGGGGCGGGTTTAATGAAGGATGATACGGGTTCAACAGTTGCCTAGTAGTAGAAAGTAGGAAGGCATACGTAAAAGAAAGAAAGGATGAAGAAGAGGGGACACGTAGTTGGGCATTTACGTAAGGAAGCACTGTGGCGACGTCAGGGAGAATGCAGGGTTCAACGATGGAAATGTCGATGCTTCATGGACCTGCAGCGTGAGTGCTGATCCGAGATGAGACGGCTATGATGGCATGCGAGTTTGAGGTAGTGGTGCCGGGTGGATGGAGAGTTCGAAGTGGTAAACAATGGTGCCATCGGTTTCTAGTCTAGTAAAGTAGAGGAGGAGGTGTGTGAGTGGAAGGGTGCGGCCATTACTGGAAGTGGCCGGTTGTTTTGGGAGCAGGATCGGATTTAAGAAGAAAGGGGAGGCGGTTTGGGCTAGCACGAGTGAGTTTGGGCCTAATTGGTTGGGGAAGGCCCGAATTTTATAATTTAAATCCAAGTTAAAATTATATAAATGTATTTAACTCGTAAATTAAATATCGGGGTCATACAATATCAGAATTTCGAACGGTCAGAGCCGTTGGGACCGTATGGACGGGAAAACAATGAGACTGACCGGGAGTGAATCCGAGCTCGCTACAATTTATGGTGAAATAAATTGTCCGACTGAATCAAATAACGCAAACCGTTATTTAACGGCTAACGCGCAAAGGTGAGTAAATCTCACTAACTCTGAACAGTTTATAATTTCATGTTGTATTGTTAGAACTGTTAAAATCGTCTGTTTGACTGTGTGTTGATTGTTTGATTGAACTGCTAGTCAGTTAGTTAAATTTCTATATTGATTCTGTTTAACAGAATATATCATATGGAACTGAAAGTGATGTTATCTATATTGTCTAACATTTGTGATGCAGGGAAACAGGTTGGAGGAATCCAACTGGATTCCTCAACAGTTATTTTTACTGTGATTTATATATTGTGACATATAATGTGATGTATATAATCCGTTGTGATTATGCGTGGTTGGACAAATATTCACCGTTGTTAGATGATGGGTTAAAAAACCATAAGTTAACCAAAGCAAGTTAGTCGAGTTAATCAAAGTAATTGGTTAAGTTAACCAAAGTAAATTAGTTAAGATAAACTAAGCGGTTAATCGAAGTGAATTAGTTAAGTTAAACTAATTGGTAAATCAAAGTGAATTAGTTGCATCAAACTAAGTAAATTAGTCAAGTTAAACTAATTGGTTAATCGAAGTAAATTAGTTGGTTTAATCAAAGTGGATTAGCTGAGTTAAACTAAGTAAATCGGTTAGAGTTAATCAAAGTGAATTAACTAAGTTAAACTAAGTGGATTAGTTCAGTTAATCAAGACAAGTAAATCAAGTTAGGTTAAACCATTTGAGTTAACCAGTAAAGTTTACCAGTTAAAGATAAATAGTTAGAGTGATCAGTTAAAGTTGACCAGTTAAAGTTGACCAGTTAGAGTTGACCAGTTAGAGTTGATCAGTTAGAGTAATCCAAGTGGAGTTAATCGAGTAGCGTTGTCGAATATTCGAAGAAGAGTTATCGAATATAGTCTATTCGAGTGGAGAAATCAAATGTTATTCATTTGAGGAGAGTTATCGAATATAGTCTATTCGAGTGGAGAAATCAAATGTTATTCATTTGAGAAGAGTTATCGAATATTATTTATACGAAGAGGAGTTATCGAATATTGGTTATTCGGAGTTAGTTAATCCAAAGGAATTATTCGAAGTTAGTTAATCCGAAGGAGTTAGTCGAAGAGTTAATCCTAAAGAGTTATTCGAAGTTAGTTAATCCGAAGGAGTTAATCGAAGAGTTAATCCGAAGGAGTTAGTCGAAGAGTTAATCCAAAGGAGTTATTCGAAGTTAGTTAATCCAAAGGAGTTATTCGAAGTTAGCTAATCCAAAGGAGTTATTCGAAGTTAGTTAATCCAAAGGAGTTAGTCGAAGAGTTAATCGAATATAGTTATTCGAAAGAAGGTGTTAATCGAATATAGTTATTCGAGTAAAGTTAAAAGAGTTAATCGAATTTAGTTATTCGAAATGAGTTATTCAAATTTGATATTTGAATAGAGTGAAACACATTAGAGTGATTCGAATTACTTATTCAAATAGAGTTAAACACGTAAGAGTTAATTGAATATTAGTTATTCAATTAGAGTTAAATCGAATTTAGTTATTCGAAAGGAGTTAATCAATTTGAGTTAAGTTAATCGATTTGAATTAAGTTGAATCGAAATGGAGTAAATCGATTAGAATTAAGTTAATCGAGTTAGAGTAAATCGAATATTGGTTATTCGAAAGTAAGTTATTCGAATTAGTTATTCGAAGGAGTTAATCAAATGAGTCGATCCAAAGGAGTTAGTCGAATATTAGTTATTCGAATAGAGTTAAAGGAGTTATCGATCTTAGTTTGATCGAAAGGAGTTATCGATTAGTAAATCGAAAGGAGATTTTCGAATATAGCATATTCGAAAGAAAGAGATCGAATATTGTTTATTCGAAAGAGAGAGATTTCGAATATGAGTTATTCGAAGAGAGATAATCGAATATAGGTTATTCGAAGAAGAGTTAATCAAATAGAGATTACTCGAAAGAGAGTTATACGTCGAATTCGATTATAGCGAATTCGGGAAAGTACTATTTACTTTCCAGGGTTTAAATCAAGGTTTAGTTATTGATTAAGAAATTAGGTGTCTGTTTAATTATTCGAGTTAGGAGATAAAGTTATAATTCAGGTTAGATATTGCAGAAGTAGGAATTATAACGTTATAGTTATAATCAAACGTTTTCATATGAGAAGTGAATTCGTAACCTGAATCCGAGAATTTGCGTAAACAGATGATTGGAAAAAGTGAGTGACGAGCTTCATCTATTTCACAGTAAAGGATGTTGTTCAATTAAGGTCTGAGAGGTAATTATACCCCAACTTGATTGACTTCAGAATTGACAAAGGAATAGTTGTGGTTCGGTAGAAAAGGTTGATTTGAAATATAGTTAAGTAATAAGCGATTAATGGATTAAGCGTAACGATGTTTTATACAACGTTCATTGGAAATCCGTAAATGAGTTTTGGAAACGTTTTCCAAATATAATCAGATATGTTTTCTAAACATAGAAAATGAAATGCTTTCATGATAAGAATTTAAGAAATAGAGTTAAGCAAATTCAGAAACTAACTGGAGAGGGTAAGTTGAACGGTTTTCTAAGTGACGATCTGATGTTGGTTTCGACCTTCCGAATTGATACTTAGAGAATTGTTCTCATACTAGTTACAGTTAGGGACTGATAGTTGCGAAATAATAGTGATGTGAAAATAAGCTATGGAAATGTTTTCCAATGATTAATAACATATATTTTCTAAATATATGAAATAAGGAAATATGAACATATGATGATTAATCGATCGAATTTCCATTTGGAAATAAGATCGTTGTTTGTACACCGACATGTTTTCATTTGATAGTTGAATCACAGACTATCAAAGTTTTTACCATTTTAACGTTGTTAATATGGAGAGACCGGTTGGATTATTATCCAAAGAACCACTCTGTATTGGCATAAGCGTTGCGAGCAATATATGCCAAAGATAAATTGAAGATGGAGTAAAGTGCAAGGGCTGTTGTATAAGTCTTAGATAACAGTGACTAAGATGGATATACTGAATAGTGCCTTCGGTTTGTCCAGTCCCAGGACAACGTATATGGAAGAAGGTCTGACAGAGTATATCCAATGGATCGCGTAAGTTGATCTGTTCAAATGTATTCACGTTTGGTGGCGGAGGAATTCGTTTCTCTTAGCTGTATACCCGTGTTATTTTTGGATAAGTCAATTTGTGATTTGGCGGGTATGACGATGTGGCATTCAAAGTGAATGGTGATCAGATGTTCTGAAGATAGACGTAGCTTCTGGCCTCACACCAGGAAGTAACAAAAGTTGGGCTAGGCAGCATGGCTAGTTGGGTCATTCCCAAGCAGGGTGTATTGTCACCGATCTAGGGAATATCCATATTTATACTTCTTTTTGATTCTGTATCTTCGGATGACGGTTTGATGGCCTATAACCGTGGTGGCAATATATTCGCGACACTCAAGCTAAATGAGTGAGCGGTCATGTGTGGCCGGGTTGTAAGACGTTCTTGTTGAACCCTGAGTGTATCACCTCTAGAGTACACTATTTAGAAGGTGCTCCCATACCTTGTCTGTTGGAATCCATTCTCCGATAAGCGCCCTGCGGTTTATAATTTTATACTATGTATGTAGAACGTGAGATGCAAGCGTTTCTGCTAGATTGATACCTATTTGTACTTAGACATTATTATAATATCAAAATGATATTGCTTGTCAAAGTTGTTCAGATACTCATAAGGGAAAAACCCGTTCCGTATTCACGGCGTGGTCTTATGAGATACCATATACCTGTTCAATTGTTTTAAACTGCTTTACTCATACCAGTCCCATGACTGACCCGGAGTTTACTTTGTTGTTTTCCCTAAACTCTTGGGTGCCTAAATTTGTACGGGCAGTCAAGTAGTCGGGATTTACAGATATACTTGGAGAGCTTGGAGCAGGAGACTTCAAGATCCTATAGCTATAGTTATTTCCGCTGTGTTGTAAGTGTTGTACTCTGATAAGTGCTATTGTATATATATAACTGTTTACTTCAAAGTTATGTTATATATTATATGTTATTCGTTCCGCTGTGAGATTCGTGTTACTCTGATGATTCTGATGTTCTTCTTCTTCTATTCTATTAGTTCTATCTTTTCTTTCTCACCTTCTAAATTCTTTCACTAACGTCGCGGAATTTCCGACTCCCGAGGAGTCGGAAATTTCCAGCCGTTACATCTAACCAACATGACAGTGAGTTGCACGGTCTTCCGTACGAAGCTTTAAATGGAGCCATACCAATAATGGATTGATAACTATTATTATATGCGAACTCTACTAGGTATAGATGGTCATCCCATGATCCACCAAAGTCTAATATGCAAGCTCTCAAGAGAACCTCTAATACTCGATTCACCCTCTCTGTCTGTCCGTCGGTTTAAGGATGTTACGTGGTACTGAGATGTAATTCTGATCCTAACGCCTCTTTTAAGCTTTTCCAAAATCCACTAGTGAACAACGGATCTCGGTCACTCACAATGCCTTTGGGTATTCCATGAAATCTTACTACCCACTTTACATATAGTTCAGCTAACTTAGTTGCCGTTATGTTGGGGGTATTCCATGAGGGACTGCCTACATTTTCATAATCTAATAAACAAGAAAATGTAACTGAATGGTATATGTAGGATTATCCAAAATGTGTAGTTTAAATCCAGTTACCAGAACTTGTGTTCTGACCCCCTCCTCATAACATACTCACAGGTTGGATTTGTGGCAGAGATATGATAGCTTTGGATACTGGTTAGGCAGTATTATTAATACAGTAAGGCTATACTTTGATTATTTTATTCTTTATCCAATAGGCTGTGAGATATTTTTTGAGCCATGATATATTTTATATCTTTGTCTTTTCAACAGGATACCAGAACAACCAACACGGGTTTCGATGGATTAGAATTTTGAAAAAAAATTGGCTTGTTAGAATTCGGGTTGTCACATCTGGTATCATAGCTTAGGTGTAGGATTCCTGTATAGATAGTGAGTGAACGTATTTGTATTTTTAAAAATATAAATATTATATCTATACCTAGATCCATAGAGGAACCCACTAAATAGAAAAAGTATAATATAATAAGAATTGGGATGTCTGTTTTGTACACGAAAGGAATAAATATGGAAATCTGAGACCCTTAGGTAATTTGGGTGGAAAGTGTACAATATACTTTGTTTGGAATAGAGAAAGGTGAATCTCATGTGTTAGTATTTTGGGTTAGTGGGTTTGGCGGTAAAACCTTATAAATTGGAAAAGGTTAAAAAGAGAAAAATGGATTAGGAATATATATAGTTAAGAGAATTGACTTTGTGGGAGTGTCTGGAAAGCCTAGGAAAATTGAAAACCCGCTTTCAGTCTAACCCCATTGTTAACTTTTAAGAACTTTGAAATTGTGAAAGTTTTTGGAAGATGGTTTATGGTGTTTTCAAGTTTTAATCTTAAAAGTTATGGCTTTAAAATATATAAAGAAGTACATATTGGGTTTTGAAGTAAAATAGGGTATGTTTTGTAAATAGTGATTGCTAGCGAATTTTTTTGTCTAAATTAAAATTCTCTCAGTAAAAGCTGCAAATTATAGAGCATGTATAGCTCGCTAATTTTCTTGTTATATTGCGTGAAAAGGTTAAAGTAAACAAAACATAGAAAAATGCTGCATTTTGTTGAAAACTTGAATTTTCAGTAAAGAAAGTTTTGAAATATCTATTCTTTTGACAATCATTTTGATAAATTGTTCTAAAGAGAATTGGGTGGACAAAATAAGGTGTAGAAATTAAGAATAGTGTAAATGTTTGCACCTTATAGTAAGAAACTGAACTGGCCTTATAGGCAAGAACAAGTCGTACACCTGATTGAGAAAATAGTTGTTCGTATCTACTCCAGTTTTGTAATTTGAAAAAAATGATGATTTACATTTTTTTTAAGATGATATGTTTTTATAGTTTGGCAAAAGTAAGTTTTCATGAGGAAAATAAAGTCTTGACACTTTTAAATTTTTGGAGGAAAATTTAAATGAAAATGGCCAAACCATGTTTTAAAAAGTATGGAGTAGGTAAGTATTAGTGCCTAGGAAATACGGAAAAAAGTTTTGAGGCTGTGAAGTAGATAGCAAGAATTATCTTGTCATGGAATAATGGTAAGTTCTTGTAAAATGCGTAAGCATTGAAAAGCCTAGGGTGTTGCTTGAAATGACTATTGGTACACAGCTAGGACTAGTGGTGACTACTAGATAGTGAAGGGCAAGTAAGTGTTTAGATCCTTTTGCTAATTTTCATGTCAGGGGTAAAACCCGTAATTACATTATTGTTGGGATCGTTCATTATTTTTTTCTTGTTGGTTAGTTAGGGTAACACCTAAACCTGTCGTGGATCCCGTGGTTAGAACTTTTCTGTCTGAGGGGGCATAGTCATGAGATTCTTATCCCTTGGTAGTAGTTGTGTAGAGCATTTGTTTTCTTGTTTTAGTTGAAAGACTAGAAGGCTTATTTGAAAACTAAGCTTAGATCAGATAATTAAATAAGCTAAGAAAAGAGAAATGGTAGAGCTAAAAAGGAAACAATGAATTCAGTAAAGCAACAAACATGACAGTTAAAGAAAAATGAGAAATTATGAGAAAAGATGGATAAGAATAAAAATATCCAAGATAAGATGAAAAAGAAAATCTGTAACAAAGAAAATTTTCTTATGAGGGCTGTGTTGGTTAGGAAAATAGGGAATCTTTATAAAATAGTTGCATAAAATCCAAGTATAGATAGAAAAAGTACATTAAAAAAATGGAAGATATTAAGTTTTCCATTTTTTCATCTTTTTGTAATATAAGAAATCGAATTTAGAAAATTAGGTTTTTCTGAAATTCGAAAAATAAAGTTGGTTGGTAGGATTTTGGATGACAAAACTGGATGAACGACGCTCTTACTCAGTAAGAGTGTGGGAAAATTTGGATGAAAATGTATTTTTGATTTCCAAAATATTGCATTCATGTAGAACTGCCAGTATATTAGGATGTGAGCATCATGTTTTTAAAGAATTTTTAAAATTTTTACATATATATAGGAGGTACCGCTTAGGCATACATGTATTATTATGTTGTATTACACTTTGCACAAGTGCACAATGCTTGCGAAAATTGGATGCACACATTATAGTTGGATATTATGCAAGGGGTTATTCGATTTTTACCCTTATCAAATTTCGAGGACAAATTTTCTAAGGGTGGGAGAATGTAACACCCCGCATTTTATAACAATTAAATATTTAAATAATTCATACGTGTGTGTGTGTGTGTGTGTATATATGCATAGACATAAATATATATAAAAAGAATAAAATAATGATAATGTATGATTGCATGTAGTAAGTACATGCATTGAAAAAGAAGAAAAATTAATGCAAAATAAAAATGTGACGCATACATTAAAATAAAGAAGAATTTGGTAGCATGCAGTGTAATTATGTTGCATGCACTAATTTACAAATACTATGCATTAGTATTAAAAGAGAAATAAAAGAAAAAGATGCGTACAATGATTTAATTAAAAGATTACATCAAATACGAAAAGGAGGAATAAAAAACGAACAATGACTACCATTGTTCTAAGCTTTATTAACAATAGGCTAAGTAGTCTAGTTAGTTAGAGCATCTGGCTTTCATATAATAGGTATGGTGTTCGATCTCCGCCAGCGTTATATTTTTGTTTTAAGGGAACGACTAAACTAAAACATGTTCTAAAGAGAAAATATGGAAAACGCGCATGTAAGGAAAAATATACATATAAGGAAGTTTAGACAAATATACGTGTATATGTATATGGAAATATATGTATATATATGTGCAGAAATATACATATATACATGGGAAAACTTAAAACATGGTTGCATTCAGAGAAATATGGTAAGAATTAATAAACGGCGTAACACCATTTAAATTTTGAAATTGAACTATAGGTTGTGCGTATATATATAAACATGTAAAATGGTCATTAGAGGTTTTGTATACATATAAGGACCTTATATATGAATATAATTCAAATCAATTCAAAACTGATGGAAAGATAATACGTGCGCTAAATTAATGCAATGGGTTGGTTGAAATAAGAAAAAAGAAAACATGGAAAAATGATTGCATTAAATAAAATGATAAGGCATGTAAAATAATTAAATAAAGGAAGATGTGTATAATTGTATACACATAACATTCGAAATTCAAAAGTAAAAGAATTAATGATAGGTAATAGAAGGTAAACAAAAAGTATTGACGGAAATAGACAATTAAACAAGGAATAATTTATAAGGTTATATACATATATAAAAATGTGCATGCAAATATATAGAAAAAGGAAAATAGGCGCATAATCAATTTAAAAGAAGAAAAACAAGGAATTGATTTAATGAATTAATTGAAAGGGGAAATATGTAGGGGTGAGCAATATTCGGTTCAAACTGAATTAACCGACCAAACCGATTCATTTCGGTCGGTTTGGTTCGGTTTTAAAACTAAATTGGTTTGAATTCGGTTTGTAAAATAAATTTTTTCGGTTATCGGTTTAACCGAATTAACCGAACTTTTGATTTTTTATCTAATTTTACGGTATTGTAGTACATTAAATAATAAGTTTAGTTATATAGTATAAATAAATTTGTTACAAATAGTTCAAATCTTATCATAACCATAAAGTTTACTACATAAAAAATTTTCAAACATGAATTTATATTTTACTTTGAGTGAATTCATCATTGGAGTTATTGTACATCCTTCAAGTTCGGTTAAATCGGTTACCGGCCGAATTAACCGAAATTAATTCGGTTCGGTTCTGTTCGGAAAATTTTCGATTTCAATTCGGTTTGAGTTTTTTTTCCATCCAAACCAACTGAACCGACCGAACGCTAACCCCTAGAAATATGTGTATATACTTAGAAATATACGAAGAATGTATGCACATAATAAATAAAGATGAAAAATGAATTAATGTGCATAACGCGAGAAAATTGATGTGGCGTCTAATTGGCACATTTAATTGGTAGGAAATGATAACGCATGCCCTGTTGGTTTTATTCTATTGTTCTAATTCAAAATTATTATTAACTTGGCAACTTCCTATTGGTCTTATAATGTGGAGAGAATAGATTTCATCAAAGAAAATAGATGGCCAACGTTAATTTGAGCTTCAAATATAAAGGACCCTACAACTCTCCATTCTCATTTTCTGCTTCTTCACTCTCTTCTTCCTCTATATAATTTCTTAATAAAAATATTAATTATAATATTAGAGAGCTATCCAAATGAAGATTAAAAAGAAAATCTATCGTCAACAACAACAAATTCAGAAAATAAGGCGTTTTCAACTACAACGACAATACATATTCATGTCCTTCCATCTGCAACCAATCTAAAGAGATTCTCTTCTAGATCTGCATATCAATGTGAGTGGATTTAAGTTATATCATTTTTGATAATGATATATTTATCGTTTGACATTCGCTGTTAATATGAAGTGTAATCTGCTAGAATGATTAAAGTATTGAAATGTTAATATGACATATTGAAATATTAATATGTAAATATGTTAGAATATTCATATGTTGAAACGTTAATCTATTGAAATGTAAACTTGTTAAAAATGTGGAAACTATTCCTGTAGTATACATGCAAGTTTTAATTACATGATAATTTGTGAGGTATTATGTAATTGAATGCTTAATTGTTAACCTGTGACATATTATACTTGAACCCTTGACTGTAAAAATTGTGATAGTTACATGTTAAATTGTTAGAAAGAAATAATTACAAGATTTTATGATTACATGTTGTCAATTTAAAAATGAAGTTAATTACATGTTAGGAAAAACTTGTGACATGACAATTAGAAATGAACTTAATTTGAAATTAAGTATGACATGTAAAATATACATTATAGTAAAATTTGGAAGAATGAGTATGCTTGGAATTACTGTACATAGAATACTGTAACGCACTTAGACACGAGGTTAAATTCAATTTGTAGTAGAAGTCTGCTCGGAACCGCCCGACAAATCCAGCATGCACAAGTGGTCGGCTTAATGTGAGAGGTCTAGTGCATAAAAATATATATCAATATATATATACACACATAAGGATAGAAATAAATGGCATTAATTGTAATTAATGGAAATGAATAACGAAGTGAATTAATGCTACAACAGCAAAGGAAGTGGAATGAACGGGGAATGATAATAACCTATTATGAATAAATTACATTAATGAGAATATTATATAATAGATAGTCTTGTCCTAGGGACAAGTGAAAATTATAACTTAGGTTATAATAAACGATAAAGAAAATGGAATAACTTATGTAATAAGATAAGTTGCACTTAATTGTAAATTAAGTTATCTATAAGAACGAGAAATCTGAAATCTACTTATAAGGACAACATAAGTTATGGAAAGGAAACTTATTAGTAAACATTTGTTAAGAGAACTAAGTTAATAAGTGAATGATCAAAAGTTGTAATGATAGTATAAGATGGAATTATGATTAAATAAGAAAGAAAGGGGTGAATATATGGGATGAAATAAGTTTTATTTAATCGTAAATGATAAGTGACATGTTAAATAGAAATTATGTGAATTGAGATATACTTAATTATATATTAAGTAGAACATGTTCTTGTAACTATACAGTGAATTACACGGTAATAATATAAAGAGGTTGTAGATTACAGACCTTGGATTAAAATCTAGATAATGACATGTTATGGGCTTATTAATAAACTTAAATGGATTAAGTTAAAACTGAAATTAATAAACAATTGGAACTTGGTAACTTGAATAAGAAGTCAATGTGACAAGGAATAAACAAGTTGAATGGAAATCCGAAAGGGGAGAGCAAGCGCGTAATTAAATGATTAGACATAGGGTCTAATAACACATTAAAATAAGGCGCTTGGACCAGTCCGCACGTTTGAGGATGAATAACGCAATAGGGTAGATCATCGTGGTGTCATGAGGCACAAGGAGAGTGCACGTCCATCTGATTATTCTGCTCGTTCTTCTTGTTGATATTTTTACTGGCTTCGAAGGACTGGAAGGGGAAGCATGCGGCTTCCTGGGACGTGGAGGGTACTCCTGTAGCCGTCTGTGCTGTGACAATATCCTCATGTGCTCATATAGGGTAGGTCTGCACGTTTCTACCAGTGAATACGCCTTGATTGCCACAATAGTGGGCAATCAAAAGATTGTCGAGTGACATAGGTGATTTGACGATCCGAGGAGCCTAGTGACAAGGCTAGGTTACGACCAACCTTGTGTAACCGACAGGTCTAACCTAGGAGATAGCAAGTCATCGGGAACCTACCATTGACAGTCAGCTTGTTACGTGATGCACGATGAGGAAAGGCGGAGAGCTAAACCAACAGACCATAGACCTTTTGCTATCAAGGCTATGGGTGAGGGACAAGCCGATTATGATTTGTTGTTTGATTGGTTGCTAGAGGGCCAGGACGTTAGTTCTAAATCTTGTTTGCCTTTCACTAGTTGAGGGAGGGTTCAGGTGGGACCATACCCATTGAAAATGCAGACCTTTGCATCTATTTATACAGATATCTGAAAAGCTCCAGAATGAGTTATGTGTTTCTTGTACAGCCCTGCCACAGGACTCGGTGCACATTAGAGGTTATGTGCGGTTAAGGCATCGAGTACGATTGACGATACGTACGTGGTAAAGTCTAGATACATGCACGTCATCTTTGGGAGGTGTATTGTAGATTCGAGGGCATTACTCCGTGATGGGATCAGATTCAACCGAAGGTGGCAGCCCATACGCTTACGTACCATAGTAATGGCAGATATATGTGAAACGCAACAGTGTTATATAAAGATCCGTACGTCACTCCGGGTAGAATGAGGGACTGCATACATTTTCGTGGCATTACGGTATAGATCGTGCGAGTGGGGTACCATGGGGCATACCTTAATATTGGAGGTAGCTACATATATATACTATATTATGTTAATCTACTGGGAAGTAGATGGGTACGACGTGTGTGTAGGACTTAAGTGTTGTTAACCCAAGTAACCTAATAAACAAGAAAATTTAACAGAACAACATATGTAGGATTATCCAAAATGTGTAGTTTAAATACAGTCACCAGAACTTGTGTTCTGACTCCCTCCTCATAACATACTCACAAGTTGGACTTGTGGCAGAGATTTGACAGCTTTAGATACTAGTTAGGCAGTATTATTAATACGGTAAGGCTATACTTTGATTAATTTATACTTTATCCATCCCGATGTGTCAAACTGAATTCCAACAAACCGATTTTTTTTTAAATTCTAATCCATCGAAACCCGTGTTGGTTGCTCTGGTATCCTATAGAAAAGACAAAGATATAAAATATATCAGAGCACAGAAAATATCTCATAGCGGAATGGATAAAGTATAACATAATCAAAGTATAGCCTTACCGTGTTAATAATACTGCCAAAACAGTATCTAAAACTATCATATCTCTTCCATAAATAAAACCTACGAGTATGTTATAAGGAGGGGGTCATAACACAAGTTCTGGTGAATGAATTTAAACTACACATTTTGGATAATCCTGCATATACCGTTCAGTTACATTTTCTGTTTATTAGGTTACTTGGGTTAGCAGCACTCAAAGCTTACACACACGTCATACCCATCTACTTCCCAGTGGATTAACCCAATATAGTATATATGTAGTTACCCCCTATATCAAGGTATACCTCATAGTAACCCACTCGCACGGTCTCCGTCGTAACGCCTCAAAAATATATGTAGTCCCTCATCCTAAGTCGGAATGACGTACGGATCTCTGTATAACAACGCAACGTTCTGCATAAAACCGCCATCGCCATGCTACATAAGCATACAGACCGCCACCTTTGATCAAGTCAGATCACAGTGTAATGCCCTCGAGTGTACAATATACCACCCAGAGCATACATGCATTTATCTAGACTTTCCCACGTATGTATCATCAATTGTACTCGATGCCTTAACCGCACATATTCTCTACTGTGCACCGAGTCCCGTAGCAGGGCTATACAAGAAACACAGAACTCGGTCTGGAACTTTTCAGATATTTGTATACACAGATGCTAAGTTCTTCATTCCCAGTGGCTATGGTCCCACCTGATCCCTCCCTCAACTAGTGAAAAACGAACAAGATTGAGAACCGATGTCCTGGCCCTCTAACAAGCAGCAACCAACAAATCCTAATTGGCCACCCTCACCCATAGCCTTGATAGCAAAAGGTCTATGGTCTCTTGGTTTAGTTCTCCATCTTTTCGCATCGAGCATCACGTATCAAGATGACTGTCGAAGGTAGGTACCCAGCGACTTGCTATCACCTAGGTTAGACCTGTCAGTTATACAAGGTTGGTCGTAACCTAGTCTAGTCACAAGGCTCCTCGAATCGTCGAATCACCTATGCCACCCTATAATCTTTTGATTGCCAACTATCGTGGCAATCAAGGCATACCCATCGGTAGAAACATGCAGACCTAACCTCTGTGAGCACAAGAGGATGTTGTCACAACACTGAGGGCTACCAGGAGTACCCTCCACGTCCCAGGAAGTCGTGTGCTTCCCCTTCTAGTCCTTCGGAGCCAGCAGAGTATCAACAAGCAGAACAAGCAGAATAATCAGATGGACATGCTCTCCGTTCGTGCCTCGTGACACCACGATGATCTACCCCGTTGGGTTATTCATCCTCAAAAGAAACATGCAAACCTACCCTCTTTGAGCACAGGAGGATGCTGTCACAGGACAGAGGGCTACCAGGAGTACCCTCCACGTCCCAGGAAGCTGCGTGCTTCCCCTTCCAGTCCTTCGGAGCCAACAGAATATCAACAAGCAGAATAATCAGATGGACTTGCGCTCCCCTCTTGCCTCATGACACTCCGATGATCTACCCCGTTAGGTTATTCGTCTTCAAACGTGCGGACTGGTCCAAGCGCCTTATTTTAATGTGTTATTATACCCTATGTCTAAACATTCAATTATGCGCTTGCTCTAGCTCATCAAGTTTCCATTTAACTTGGTTATCTCAAATCATATTAACTTTTTATTCAGGTTGCCATGTTCTTTCTGAGCCACTTATATTTATAAGGAATGAGCCCCTCTTGCTTATTGATTTTGGTTACAAAACTTAACCCTTTTACATTAATTAATAAGCCCATAACATGTTATTCTCTAGATTGTAATTCAAGGTCTGTAATATGCAATCTCTTTATATTATTCATTGTCCAATTCTATTATTACAATAACACGCTCTACTTAATATGTAATTAAGTATACTTTATCTCAATTCACAGGTTTTCTGTTTAACATGTCACTTATTGTTTAAGATTGAATATAAATTATTTCATTTCATAAGTTGCCTCATTCTTTCTTAGTTAATCTTAATTCCATATTATACTGTCACTTCAACTTGTCGTCGTTTACTTATTAACTTAGTTCTCTTAACTAAGGTTTACTAATAAGTTTCCTGTCCATAACTTACGTTGTACTTATCAGTAGATTTCAGATTTCTCGTTCTTACAGATAACTTAATTTTCAATTAAGTACAGCTTATCTTATTACATAAGTTATTCCATTTCCTTTATCGTTTATTATAACCTAAGTTATAATTTCCACTTGTCCCTAAGACAAGCCTACCTATTATATAACATTCTCATTAATGTAACTAACGTATAATAGGTTATTATCATTTCCTGTTCATTCCACTTATTTTACTGTTGTAGTATTCATTCATTTACTTATTCATTTTCATTAATTACAATTATTTCCATTTATTTCTATCTCTCTCTCTCTCTCTCTCTCTCTCTATATATATATATATATATATATATATATATATATATGCACTAAATCTCTCATAATAAGCCAACCAATTGTGGGTGCTGGATTTGCAAGGCGGTTCCGGGCAGACTTCTACCACAAGTTTGGCTTTACTTCGTGTCTTGGCACTATTGCATGTATATTTTCACACTAGACCTCTCACATTAAATTAACAACTTGCGGATGCTGGATTTGGCGGACGGTTCCGGATAGACTTCAACGACAAGTTGAATTTAACCTCGTGTCAAAGTGCTTTATAGTTTTCTATTTACAGTAATTACAAATATGTTCATTCTTCCAACTTTTACTGTAATCTATATTTTACATGTTATACTTAATTTCACATTAAGTTTATTTCTAATTGTCATGTCGCATGTTTTTTCTAACATGTAATTAACTTCATTTTTAAAATGACAACATGTAATCATAAAATCATGTAATTATTCATTTCTAACAATTTAACATGTAACTATCACAATTTTTCAGTTAAGGGTTCAAGTATAATATGTCACAGGTTAACGATTAAGAATTCAATTATATAATATGTCACAAATTATAATGTAATTAAAACTTACATGTATACAGCAGTAATTATTTACACATTTATAACCAGTTTACATTTCAACAGATTAACGTTTCAACATATGAATATTCCAACATATTTACATATTAATATTTAAACATGTCATATTTACATTTCAATACTATAATCATTCTAGCAGATTACATTTCATATTAACGGCGAATGTCAAACGATAAATATTCCATAATCAAAAATGATATAACTTAAATATACTCACATTGATATGCAGATCTGGAAGAGGATCTCTTTGGATTGGTTACAGATGGAGGGACATGAATTTGTATTGTCATTGCAGTTGAAAATGCCTCATTTTCTGAATTTGTTGTTGTTGATGATAAACTTTCTTTTTAATCTTCATTTGGATAGCGCTCCAATATTATAATTAATAATTTTATTGAGAAATTATATGAAGGAAGAAGAGAGTGAAACAAAAATGAGTATGGAGAGCTATAGGGTCCTTTGTATATGAAGATCAAATTGATTCTGACCGTCTTTTCTCTAATGAAATCTATTCTCTTTACGTTATAAGGCTAATAGGAAGTTGCCAAATCAATAACAATTTGGAATTGGACCAATAGGATAAAGCCAATAAGGCATGCATTGTCAATTTCTACCACTAAAATGTGCCAATTAGACGCCACATTAATTTTCTACTGTTATGCACATTAATTCCTTTTTCATCTTTATTTATTATGTGCATACATTCTTCATATATTTCTAAGTATATACACATATATCCCTTTTCAATTAGTTCGCTAAATCAATTCCTTGTTTTGCTCCTTTTATATTGAATATGCGCCTATTTTCCTTTTTTTATATATTTGCATGCACATTTTGTATATATGTATATAATCTTATTAATTATTCACAGTTTAATTTTCTCTTTCCGTCAATACTTATTGTTTACCATCTATTGCCTATCATTAATTCGTTTACTTTTGAATTTCCAATGTTATGTGTATATAATTATACACATCTTCCTTTATTTCATTATTTTACATGTCTTATCTTTTTATTTCATGTAATCATTGTACCATATTTTCTTTTTCTTTATTTCAATCAATCCATTGCATTAATTTAGCGCATGTATTATCTTTCCATCAGTTTTGAATTGATTTGAATTATATTCATATATAAGGTCCTTATATGTAAACAAAACCTCTTACGACCATTTTACATGTATGTGTGTGTGTATATATATATATACATACATACATACATATATGCACAACCTATTTTTCAATTTCAAAATTTAAATGGTGTTATTCTGTTTATCAATTCTTACCATATTTCTCTGATTGCAGCCTTATTTTATTTTTCCCTTGTATATATATATATATATATATATATATATATATATATATATATATATTTCTGCACATATACACGCATATATTTTCATGTACAGCTATACATATATTTTTCTATACTTCCTTATTAATATATATGTTTTTCCTTATATGTTCGTTTATACATATCTTCTATTTAGAACATCTGTTATTTTAGTCGTTCCCTTAGAACAAAGATATGGCGCTAGCGGGGATCAAACTCCGTACCTCTTGTATGACACCCACATGCTCTAACCAACTTGACTACTTAGGTTATTGTTAACAAGGCTTAGAACAATGGTAGTCATTGTTCTTTTCTTATTCCTCCTTTACATATTTGATGTAATCTTTTAATTAAACCATTGCATGCATCTTTTTCTTTCATTACTCTTTTATTATTAATGCATAATATTTGTAATCAGTGCATACAACATAATTGCACTGCATGCAACCAATTTCTTCTTTATTTTAACGTTATTTTTATTTGCATTAAATTTTTCTTCTTTTTCAATGCATGTATTTATTACATGTAATCATATATTATCATTATTTTATTCTTCTTATATATATTTATGTCTATGCATATATATACACATATGCATTATTTAAATATTTAATTGTTATAAAATGCGGGGTGTTACGTTAATACGGTAATTAGAAGCCTACATGTAATTAATAGTTTTAAATATTTATGTCTTAGTGCATTACAGTTTTCTATTTACAATAATTACAAACATGTTCATTCTTCCAACTTTTATTGTAATCTATATTTTACATGTCATACTTAATTTCACATGAAGTCTATTTCTAATTGTCATGTCGCTTGTTATTCCTAACATGTAATTAACTTCATTTTTAAAATGACAACATGTAATCATAAAATAATGTAATTAACAATTTAATCACAATTCTTACAGTCAAGGATTCAAGTATAATATGTCATAGGTTGACGATTAAGCGTTCAATTACATAATGTGTCACAAATTATCATGTAATTAAAATTTACATGTATACAACAGTAATTATTTCCACATTTATAACCAGTATACATTTCAGCAGGTTAACGTTTCAACATATGAATATTCCAACATGTTTACATATTGATATTTCAACATGTCATATTAATTTTTCAATACTTTAATCATTCTAGCAGATTACATTTCATATTAACGGGGAATGTCAAATAACAAATATACCATTATCAAAAACGATATAACTTAGATCCACTCACAATGATCTGCAAATCTAGAAGAGAATCTCTTTGGATTAATTGCAGATGGAGGGACATGAATTTGTATTGTCGGTCCGGTTGAAAACGCCATATTTTCTGAATTTGTTGTTATTGACGATAAACTTTCTTATTAATCTTCATTTCGATAGTGCTCCAATATTATAATTAATAATTTTATTCATAAATTATATGGAGGAAGAAGAGAGTGAAGAAACAAAAATGAGAATGGAGAACTACATGGTCCTTTATACATGAAGCACAAATTGACGCAGTCCGTCTGTTTTCTCTGATGAAATCTATTCTCTCCACGTTATAAGGCCAATAGGAAATAATAATTTTGAATTAGACCAATAGGATAAAGCCAACAAGGCATGCATTGTCATTTCCTACCAATTAGATGTGTCAATTAGACGCCACCTCAATTTTCTACCGTTATGCACATTAATTCCTTTTTCATCTTTATTTATTATGTGCGTACATTCTTCATATATTTTTAAGTATGTACACATATATTCCCTTTCAATTAATTCATTATATCAATTCCTTGTTTAATTTTCTCTTTCCGTCAATACTTATTGTTTACCTTCTATTGCCTATCATTAATTCTTTTACTTTTGAATTTCGAATGTTATGTGTATATAATTATACACATTTTCCTTTGTTTTATTACTTTACATGCCTTATCTTTTTATTTAATGCAAACATTTTACCATGTTTTCTTTTTTCTTATTTTAATCAATCCATTGCATTAATTTAGCACATGTATTATCTTTCCATCAGTCTTGTATTGATTTGAATTATATTCATATATAAGGTTCTTATATGTATACAAAACTTCTAATCACTATTTTACACATATATATACGCACAAACTATATTTCAATTTCAACATTTAAACGGTGTTATGCCGTTTATTAATTTTTACCATATTTCTCTGATTGCAGCCTTATTTTAATTTATCCTTATATATATATATATATATATATATATATATATATTTGCACATGTACACGCATATATTTTCATATACATATATACATTTTTCTATATTTCCTTATATGTATAGTTTTCCTTATATGTGCGTTTATACATATTTTCTCTTTACAACATTTGTTATTTTAGTCGTTCCCTTAAAACAAAAATATGGCGCTGTCGGGATCGAGCTTTATACCTCTTGTATGAAAGCCACATGCTCCAACCAACTGGACTACTTAGGCGATTATTAACAAGACTTAGAACAATGGTAGCCATTGTTCTTTTCTTATTCCTCCTTTTCATATTTGACGTAATCTTTTAATTAAACAATTGCATGCATCTTTTTCTTTCATCTCTCTTTTATTATTAATGCATAATATTTGTAAATCAGTGCATGCAACATAATTACATTGCATGCAACCAACTACTTCTTTATTTTAACGTATGCATTATATTTTTATTTGCATTAATTTTTTCTTCTTTTTCAATGCATGTATTTATTATATGTAATCATATATTATCATTATTTTATCTTCTTATATATATATTTATGTTTATGCATATATACACATATGCATTATTTAAATATTTAATTATTATAAAATGTGGGGTGTTACATTAATACGATAATTAGAACCCTACATGTAATTAACTTCATGTGATTAATTGTTTTAAATATTTATGTCTAGGTGCGTTAAAGTTTTCTATTTATAGTAATTCCAAACATGTTCATTCTTCCAACTTTTGATGTAATCTATATTTTACATGTCATACTTAATTTCATATTAAGTCTATTTCTAATTGCTATATTGCATGTTTTCCTAACATGTATTTAACTTCATTTTTAAAATGACAACATGTAATCATAAAATCATGTAATTATCCCTTTCTAGCAATTTAACATGTAATTATCACAATTCTTACATTCAAGGGTTAAAGTATAATATGTCACAGGTTAACGATTAAGCGTTCAATTACATAATATGTCACAAATTATCATGTAATTAAACCTTACAAGTATACAACAATAACTATTTCCACATTTATAACCAGTATACATTTCAACAGATTAACATTTCAACATATGAATATTCCAACATATTTACATATTAATATTTCAACATGTCATATTAACATTTCTTTAATTATTCTAGCAGATTACATTTTATATTAATGGGGAATGTCAAACGATAAATATACCATTATTAAAAATGATATAACTTAAATCCACTCACATTGATATGCAGATCTAGAAGAGAATCCCTTTGGATTGGTTGCAGATGGAGGAACATGAATTTGTATTGTCGTTGCAGTTGAAAACGCCTTATTTTCCAAATCTGTTGTTGTTGACGATAAACTTTCATTTTAATCTTCATTTGGATAGCGCTCCAATATTATAATTAATAATTTTATTCAGAAATTATATGGAGGAAGAAAAGAGTGAAGAAACAAAAATGAGAATGGAGAGGTATAAGGTCCTTTATATATGAAACTCAAATTGACGCTGACTGTCTATTTTCCTTGATGAAATATATTCTCTCTACGTTATCAGGCCAATAGGAAGTTGCCAAATCAATAACAATTTTGAATTGGATCAATAGGATAAAGCCAACAAGGCATGCATTGTCATTTGCTACCAATTAAATGTGCCAATTGGACGCCACATCAATTTTCTACCGTTATGCACATTAATTCCTTTTTCATCTTTATTTATTATGTGCATACATTCTTCATATATTTCTAAGTATATAATATATATATCCCCTTTCAATTAATTCATTATATCAATTCATTGTTTAATTTTCTCTTTCTGTCAATACTTATTGTTTGCCTTCTATTGCCTATCATTAATTCTTTTACTTTTGAATTTTGAATGTTATGTGTATATAATTGTACACATCTTCTTTTATCTTATTATTTTAGATGCCTTATCTTTTTATTTAATGCAACATTTTACCATGTTTTCTTTTTCCTTATTTCAATCAATCGTTGCATTAATTTAGCGCACGTATTATCTTTCCATCAGTTTTGAATTAATTTGTATTATATTCATATATAAGGTCCTTATATGCATGCAAAACCTTTAATGACCCTTTTACACGTGTATATATATATATGTATATATGTATATATACTCACAACCTATATTTAAATTTCAAAATTTAAACGGTGTTATGCTGTTTATTAATTCTTACCATATTTCTCTGATTGCAGCCTTGTTTTAATTTTTCCGTTGTTTATATATACTTCTGCACATATACACGCAAATATTTTCATATACATCTATGCATATATTTTTCCATACTTCTTTATATGTATATTTTTCCTTGTATGTGCGTTTATACATATTTTCTCTTTAGAACATGTGTTATTTTAGTCGTTTCCTTAAAACAAAAATATGGCGTTGGCGGGGATCTAACTCCGTACCTCTTGTATGAAAATCACATGCTCTAACCGACTGGACTACTTAGGCTATTGTTAACAATGCTTGAAACAATAGTAGTCATTGTTCTTTTCTTATTCCTCCTTTTCATATTTCATGTAATATTTTAATTAAACCACTGCATGCATCTTTTTCTTTCATTTCTCTTTTATTATTAATGCATAATATTTGTAAATCAGCGCATGCAACATAATTACACTACATGCAACCAATCTCTTCTTTATTTTAATGTATATGTTGCATTTTTATTTGCATTAATCTTTTCTTCTTTTTCAATATATGTATTTATTTCATGTAATCATACATTATCCTTATTTTATTCTTCTTATATATATTTATGTTTATGCATATATATACACATATGCATTATTTAAAAATTTAATTGTTATAAAATGCGGGATGTTACATTAATACGGTAATCTGGTATCAGAGCCTAGGTTTAGGACTCCTGTGTGAATAGTGAGTGAATGTATTTGTATTTTTAGAATATAAACCTTATATATATATATATACACACATACCTAGATCCAGAAGAGGAACCCACTAAATAGACCGAGCCTAATATGATAGATATGGGATATTTTTTTTGTACACCAAGGGAATGAATATAGAAATCTGAGACCCTTAGGTAATTTGGGTGGAAAGTGTACAATATACTTTCTATGGAAGAAAGGTGAATCCCACAAGTTAGTATTTTGGGTTACTGGGTTTGGCGGTAAAACCTTATAAATTGGAAAAGATTAAAAGAGAAAAATCGATTACGAATATATATAGTTGAGAGAATTGGCTTTGTAGGAGTGTCCAGGAAATCCTAGGAAAATTGGGAACCGCTTTAAGTCTAACCTCATTGTTAACATTTAAGAACATAAAATTATAAAAGTTTAGGGAGATGGTTTATGATGTTTCAAGTTTTAATCTTAAAAGCAATAATTTTAAAATATGTAAAGAAGTACATACTGGGTTTCGAAGTAAAATGGGTATACTTTGTAAATAGTGATTTCTTGCGAAAATTTTGTCTAAAATAAAATTCTCCTAGTAAAAGTTGCATATTATGGAGTGTGTATAGCTCGCTAGTTTTCTTTTATATTGCATGAAAGGATTAAAAAGCAAAACTTAGAAAATGTTGCATTTCGTTGAAAACTGGAATTTCCAGTAAAGAAAGTTTTGAAATCTCTATTCTTTTGACAATTATTTTTGATAAATTGTTTTAACAATAGAATTTTGTTGGGTGAACAAAATAAGTGTAGAAATTTAGAATGGAGTAGATGTTTGCACCTCGTAGTAAGCAAATGAACTGACCTTATAGGCAAGAACTAGTTGTAAACCTAATTGAGTAATAGTTGTCTGTATCTACTCCATTTTTTGGGATTTGAAAAAAAAAATTACATTTTTTTAGAATAAGATGACATGTTTTTATGGTTTGGCAAAAGAAAGTTTTCATGAGGAAAATAAAATTTTGACACTTCTAAATTTTTGGAAGAAAATTTAAATAGAAAAGGGTCAAACCGTATTTTAAAAAGAATGGAGTATGTAAGGATTAGTGCCTACGAAAGACGGGAAAAAGTTTTGAGGCTATGGAGTGGATAGCGAGAATTATCTTGTCTTGTAATAATGCTAAGATCACGTAGAATGAGTAAGCATTGAAAAGCCTAGGATGTTGCTTCAAATGATTATTGGTACACAGCTAGAATTAGTGGTGACTACTAGACTGAAAAAGGGCAAGTAAGTGTGTAGATCTAGGGCTGTAAACGGATGCTTTCGGATACGGATAGTGCCATATCCGTATCCGCATCCGAAACCATTTTCGGATATCGGATATCCGTATCCGCGGATACGGACGGATATCGGATATTTATCCGCTCCGCCAACAATCGATAAATCAATGAACATAAATGAATTTTTTTTAGCTTAATATTAATCTTTTTTAACCTAATTGATTACTAAAGTGCTAAAAATAAATAAATATGATGATATTATATAATTTTGAGCAATTAACATGCATTTAGTAGACTTTTAATTTTGCAAATTAATAGATTAGTATATTTAATTATGTTAAAATACACATAATTTAAGCTATAATCGGGAAAAATAGCGGACGGATAATTTTCGGATACGGATATGCCTATATCCGCATCCGCATCCGCTTTCCCGGATATCGGATATTTATCCGCTTTTCGGATACGGATGCGGATGGATTTCGGATTTTTCGGATATCCATTGACAGCCCTATGTAGATCCTATTGCTAATTTTCATGTTAGGGGTAAAACCCATTATTACATTTCTGTTGGAATCGTTCTGTTATTTTGTTCTTGTTGGGTAGTTAGGGTAACACCTAAACCTGTTGTGGATCCCATGGTTTGGACTTTTCTGTTTGAGGAGGACATAGTCCCGAGATTCTTAGCCCTTAGTAGTAGCTGTGTAGAGTGTATGTTTTCCTGTTTTAGTTGAAAGACTGGAAGGTTTATTTGAAAACTAAACTTAGACCAGATGATTAAATAAGCTAAAAAAAAAGAGAAACGGTACAAATAAAAAGGAAACAACAAATTTAGTAAAGCAACAAACATGATGTTAAAGAAAAAAATAGAAAATTATGAGAAAAGATTTTGGATGCAAAAATAAAGTTGGTTGGTAGGATTTTGGATGCAAAAATTGGATGAACTATGCTCTTACTCAGTAAAAGTATGGGAAAATTTGGATGAAAATGTATTTTGATTTTCAAAATATTGTATTCATGTAGAACTCGCAATATATTCAAGTTACTTGTGACAACCTGAATTTTGACAGACCAATTTTTTTTCTCAAAATTCTAATCCGTCGAAACCCGTGTTGGTTGCTCTGGTATCCTGCAGAAAAGATAGAGATATAAAAATTATCAGGGCTCAAAAAATATCTCACAACGGAATGGATAAAGTATAATATAATCAAAGTGTAGCCTTACCATATTAACCTGCCTAACCAGTATACAAAGTTATCGTATCTCCGCCACAAATCTAACATACGAGCATGTTATGAGGAGGGAGTCAGAACATAAGTTCGGGTGACTGGATTTAAACTACACATTTTGGATAATCCTACATATACCGTTCAGTTACATTTTCTTGTTTATTACGTTACTTGGGTTAACAACACTCAAGGCTTACACACACGTCATACCCATCTACTTCCCAGAGGATTAACCTAATATAGTATACATGTAGTTACCCACAATATCAAGGTACACCACATAGTACCCCGCTCGCACGGTCTCTGCCGTAACGCCTCAGAAATATATGTAGTCCCTCATCCTACGCCGGAGTGACGTACGGATCTCGATATAACAACACTACGTTCCACATAGAACCGCACGGTCTTTGAACTTACATGTTAAGCCGGATTATGACTCATTTTCAACAGTTTTTATTTTCTCCTACAAAAATGAACATAAAATATATTTTGTAAATGAGTTTTGGATTATATATTTTCAAAAAAAATATGTTTAAATAAATAGTGCATAGCACTTACAATAGCATCTGCAACACGCATATTAACTGGCTCACCATTTTTTCGAGTGTGAGATTTAATCCAAACATCAGATCTACAAATGGAAGAGGGGCTGATACTTTGTTCTTTCTACATTAAAAGAGACAACATTAAACATAAATAATAACCATATTTAATAAATCAAATATTTTTCTCATCAAATCTTCAGTTAATCGAGCCATCCCTCGACGACTACATGTATGTATCATTTTCTTGTCCTTCATAGATTTAAAATTTTCACTTTGTAACTAGATTGCAAATTTTTATCACATTGATTAATTAATGTGCATTTTATGTATGTTTATATATCATATAAGAAATGATAAAAATTACATTACAATTACCCTGAACTCTTTACTCGTCTTTGACTCAATAAACTACTTCTATTCCTTCATACTTATGGTGTTTTCTGGTTTTAGTTGAAGTTTCTCCTCCATGGTGTTTGCTTGTACTATTTTATTTTTTTTACCGAATATGCTTTTTGAACACCTCCAAATGCATCCCATTTGCTGAAAAATGGGAGTCTTTTGCCATTCCTCATCTAATTTAAATCTAGCCTGTAACATTTATCAAAATGGTAATTAAAAAAAAATCGTCACCAAGTAGATACACATTTTATAATGCTTTTTTTTCCAGGCGATATCAACGAGAACTTGTTGGACTAGGCAGTCTCTAATTAATTATAATTGATAAGTATCGTGTACTTCTGTAGAAATTATTGAAGTTGTTGATGTTCTTACTCTAGAAAATCAAGCAACCACACAATTCTGATTGAATACAGATGCACTTAACATCAATGAATATATTCGCAAGTCAGTGTCTTATGCTCACCTTTCTTTCATATATTTTGCATTTTCTCAAATTTTCTCGTTTTTATGTATTTAATGCTGAAAAAGTAAAACTTAAAACACAGTATAAACCAAACATTACCTTAATTTTTAAATTTGATTTAATTGATTAGTACAGCTTTTAAATATTAAAATATAAACAGATTAATAATCAAAGAAACATAAAAATAAAAAATAAAAACCAACAAATTAATTAATAAACCGATCAAACTTATGTAGTTTGACCTGTTTATTTTGTTTCAACCAATAATTACTCACCCCTATTCTGAAAAGCTAGATGAATATATGCATTTTTTTAATAAGAATACCATTATATTAACACATGCCCGACTTTTCTAGTTTTGAAAAAAAGGAAAAAAAATCCTTTCGAATATCAGAGATCAACACAAAACGTATGACATACGCCATGAGGCTAGAACTGTAACAACCACGGTTATTGACCGTTCAAATTGAGAGTGATCCTCAATGTCGACTCAAACAAATCAAAAATACGGATAGTTATGGGGATTAAAAAAAGAAAGAAAGAAAGAAGAAAAACAATCACAGAATCTCACAGCAGAAGGACAAAATATAATAAATAAATAACAGTTCATGAAGCTGTTAAAACATATATTTGATTATACTTTAAAACAATTATCAGAGTTAACTATAATAATCATACCAAACATGCTTTCATACATGAAAATCTACTTTTAATAATATTATTAGTGCATAGTGTTGAAAACCATTTCGCAAATAAATATATTAATCTTAGCAAACATAGTGACTATGCCCACATACATGGTTTACAAAAAAACTAAAGGCTCGTATTGGTTGTTGGGTTCCAATATGATGGTTCCTGACACGAAAGATCAATCCGTACATATGTGCAACCTCACGGTTCATGGTTTTCATCTAGGCTCGGACACCAAACACCAGGTAAATCACCGGTTAACATCTAGACACGGACACCGAACATACCTTTTTTTGCAAGTTTCAAAGTAGATCTACCGCCGAAGCTTTCAAGTTTCAATAAAATGTATACAACCTAACCGCCAGTTTACCACCATATATGGGCATAAAATATATAACCTCTAAGCACATAAAACTTAGAGACGGGAATAATTAATTGCCACAAATCGATATATTAATAGAAATCAGTGCTACGCAGTCAATTACAATGTCAGACACACAATCCATACAATTCCGTTCTGGGTCTGAACGGAACAGAATCCGAAAATCCTCAAATATATTCAGACCTCATGCCACTTATAACCACGTATTAAGTGATCAGCCAAATCGAGACATCAACAGTCAATCCAAATAAATTCAACGATTCCTGGTCTTCATTTATCGATTTCTAAGTCTTTAGTTTCTTTATCACGTCGTATTATTACTTGGAATGAGTTTCGAATATATATATTCGATCCCGGTCTTTCCAAGCAATAAGCGCATTTTTTGTAAAACAATAGTCATGCCTCCAAATTTTCATATCAATATCAAGATTATTTAAACATCGATTTTTTTAAACTTGAATCAACGCTTTAAATTGAGAACAATTCCAATTTATGAAAAATTACAAATATTCAACTAACTTCAAGATAGAAAGAAAAAAACAGATTATAATAAATAAAACCTTTTTATGAAAATATATATTAAAATAATTTAAGTAAAATAAAATAATTTAAATCGATATATATACATATATTAAATATTTTACCAAAATAATTTTCTTTTTAATCATAAATAAAATGACATAATTTATTTCAAAACTATAGATATACATATATTTAACTAATTTTAAACCGTAATTGTTCTTTCTTCAAATTTGAAAAAATTAGCACAAACAAACATACACATCATAAACTGAATAACGGGGACAATATACATTAACGATATCCATGTAGTAATCAGTACAAGGCACACATCACAAACATTTCATCAAACAGTCAATATTATGTCGTTTCATTAGTTAACAAATGTCAGGTTTTCAGACTAGCAATTAAATTTCAAATAAATAATTTAACGTCAATTCTAAATTAACACTGCAATTTACTTGTATGTCAATTTAAGCAAATTTCAACAACCAATCACAACCAGACAATCAAATTTATTTCATAATTTAATTTAACAAATATGAAAATAATTCAGTTAATTGTGAGTGAGAACTTCACTCACCTTGATTTATGAACGCATTTGAAATCCAAAATAAGCCCCAAAATTTAACTTTCTCGGAATCATTCCAAATTAGTGTCATCGCGAAGAGCTCGTCGATATGATTCCACCGTATCCAACCGTGCATCATTCTGAATTCGTATGTAAAAGTTATACACGTTACAAGTTATACAAATTTGAATATAAATTAAAACAAGGTAATTAAACACACCCTCTCAACTTAATGCCACAATGCCACATCATCATTCCTTCTTCCTCCTCACGTCCTCTACAGCAAATAAAATCATCCATGTCCTAAAAGACATCTCCTCGTTACATACGTATATTTTTCACTACAGGTTGCGACTCTTTTTGTTGCGGAATCCTCTCAAATTTTGTCACAATGTGCTCCTCCATGCCACAAACCCGAATACAATCATCAATTCGCGCATAGATCTCTATAATCAACACAAATATCAACCGTAATTTAATGTCCTTTACTGTAGACATTGAAACTCAAATAAAATCATGATGCACCCTCTAACAAAAGAACAGAATTGAAGAAAATATTTATATGAGTTAAACGAGACTAGTTTTAGAATTTTTCAATGAGAGGTTCACAAGATATTGAGTTTTGAATGTGGTAGAAGCCATTGTTGTTTCTCTAATTTTTTTTTTAGTAAAGATTTATTATCGAAAATGAAGTAGATAAGCAGTAAGTGAAGAAGATGAGCAGAAGGCCCAACGTAGAAGAAGAATTATGGCAGTTTGAACGTGAATAGTTAAATAAATAATAGAAAAGTGACATAGCTAGAACGTGTATTCCCAAGATTTAAGGCACAATACCCGCTCCACTTAAGTACCAAGTGTTCATCTTGGTTTGTACACATTTTAAATTTTAAAATCTACTTAACGGATTTGGTTAAATGACATATACCAATCAATCTTGTATGTCCATATGTAAAATACAAATACCATAAAATAAAACGGATCGTTCAACCACATAATTACAAATATTGTTTTCCTTGTTGCATCGACACAAACGCGAAATAATACATTCAAAATTTTAAATAAAATGTTCACGTAATATTTCACCATGTTCATTACATACGCTACTGGTTTATTAAATATTTATATAAACCGATTTTAATGGTCGACATCTGATGAAGCTAACGTTGTGAAATGTCATGTAATATATATGTATGTATATGTATATATGTACATATATATATATTCAAAATCAATGCTTTATTGTTATAATTGGTCAATTTCGTAATTAAATCACTAAGCTTTATTATAAATTTATTACTCAATCTGGTTCAAATATCCAATAATAACTTCCAAATATTCAATATTAACTTTCAAATCTCAATAAATAGTACAAATCAAATCATGGTTTCATTTACAATCAAAGCAAATTATTATAATTATAACAAGTTAAATTTCATTACTAAATAAATTTGGTAAAGTTTACAAATAAATTTACATTATTAAATCACCAAATTCAATTTTAATTCCAACTATAATTTAGTTAAGTCAATTTCATTCAAATACTTAAATATTAATTTTAATACTTACCGAAACAAACCAAAATTTAATTCCAATTATAATCAATAAAGTTACTATTGTTTAAGTAAGTCGAATTTCATTATTTACAAATTCAAATTTTCATTTCAATTATTAATTACACCAATAAACTTCACAAATGTATTTAAATTAGATTCCAACCTCCACTGTCAATCAATATAAATGAATCATGAATCTATTTGGAATCAAAACAAGTCATAATTGTCATAATAGATTGAATTTCTATAATTAAACCATTAAATTAAGTTTTCACCATAAATTTCCAAAATTTAAATCATTGAAGTTTTAATTACAAATCATTGACTCAATTTAATCCAAATAACAAAAATATTAATTTCGATCCACAAAATTTACAATAAACCAATTTATAACTTTCCTATGGTAAATGTAAAAATTTACATTGACTACAAGCTGGAATTTCATTGCACAATCGAATTGATAAAAATTTTCCATATTCCATGAGTAAATAAATCTCAAAATCAGTTAATCCATTTTTGTTCACATCCTATTACGTTAGTAATTTCCATTTATCGTTTAATGCACAGTAACAAAATATTTAATTGCAATTAATTTTTTTGTCATAACTTAAATTCGATTAAGTCTCATTTAATTCGTTATTTATTTTATTATTTCATACTTCGTTATATTTTTATTTGATTCCTAACACAACCTAAATTTATACATCAGAGGAGAGTTATGACAGAATTGATGGTAATCTATAGGTAAGAAATTTCAATGGTCTAATTATTCAGTAAAGCATTCCATTTTTCGTTTTCATCCTTAATTCAATACCCAATGTTCTAATTTATTCCAAATTTGAAACATGGATGGTATTAGTAATAGAAATAAATTATGTATCTTATAAATCTCAAATTCAATTAAAACAATCTCAATTGAGCATTAAATTCTAAAGCAATCAATTCATTCAATATAAATTTCCAATTACATTACCAAACCATTTAAACTATTTCCTCCAATTAAATAATTATATTTTAATTAAATTTCAAAACTTGTAGGTTTTTCTCAAATAAAAATAAAATTTAATTTCCAACTTTGATTATCAACCCAATCCAATATAATTCATTATAAATACTTTTAACTCAATTTTATTCAATGTCTTAAAAATTTAAAATTTCAATATTTATCAACATAAACTAATTGTAGTTTCACTGCAATCATTTCAAGTTATCATTATTATAATTTGTTCAAATTCATTTTTAATCAATTAAATCAAATTCACATTATACATTTTTATAATTACATCGTTAAAATTTGAAATTCTAACCATAATCGTAGCGCAAAAAAAAAACAAAACTAAAATGGTCGAAAATACGGGTTGTTACACTCTCCCCCACTTAAAACTATTTGTCCTCGAAAGACGTTGTAAGGAAGTAGTCAGTTAATATGTTTAACCATATAATTTGTTATTGAACTTGTCTCATTTATTAGTTTACATAACTAATTTCGTTAATAATTTAGTCCTGAATCGTGAATTACCAAACCGCGATTTTTCTGAAAATTTGAATTACACATATCTTAAAATCTACAAGCCAAAATCTAAAATTTTCTCTTTCATTAGAAAAATATATTCTAATAGATCCAAAATATTTTTGTTTCATATAATTTCGACTTTTTTTGGATCTTATACATTTATTTAAACTTTAATTCGGAAAATTATGAACTGCTACTATGCGACGAGCTCGTTTTTAATTAAATTTAATTAATTCGTTCAACCTTCGTTAAGTTTATAAATTATAAGCCTATTCTCTTATATTTTCACTAAACCAAAACATTAATCTTAATACATTTAGTTTATTACCAAATAATTCGCTAAATCAATTTTTCATTGATTCGGTTAATTCATGTTACTTAGCATAACATAACTAAGTATATATCGTTTATTGCATAAGTTAAATTTTATTTATATATAACCAATCAATTTTTCTCGTTCATTATCCATTCTAATACTTGTGCATTATTTAATTGCTTATTCTTATAACATTTAACTTCCTAATTAATTGGTAAGTTATTCATGCTATAGAGAAGAATTGATTATTACACAAGTTTCAGTGGTTACTATTCATTTCAATTTATTATTCAATTCTGAAGAATTTTATTTTAATTATAACTGTTTTAATATTCAGAAGTTTCAATTCATTACTTATTCAAGATTTCAAGAATTAAATTTCGGGTTCTTTTTTTTCAATTTTTTTTCATATAATATATCGTTTACATAAAACCATACTATAAAAGGGATTTAAATAAAGTTCAATTTCGTAAAAAATATATATTAAATGTCTCCCTACTTAGACTCTTGAAAATAAACATCGATGATGCGTGACTCATCACCGAAATCATTTTCATAGAAAAGAGGGTATACACTTATTTCTTCTTTTTTTCTAATAATTCATTTAAAAACAATTTCTATATGAAACACTTTTAAAACCATAAATATATTATCTCAAACCATTTGCAAATCAATATTACAAAATCACCCAAAATCAAATTTTCAAATTCATATTTTACTTCTTATTTCATTATCAATAAATTATCAATATTTCATTATCAATTTATTTTCAATATTTATTTCTTAAATCATTCAATAACCGAAAGTTTTAGATTATTGATTAATCGAGTAATAAATGATGAAAATTTAATATTATCATAAACAAAATCAAAATTCATATATTTTCAAATAATCCTATATATAAATAAAATATAACTCAAAACAATATTATGTCAATAAGCCATATTCGAGTGTTTAGAAATCCCTATCGATACATTGGCGTCCCAAGTACCGACCAGAATTCATAAATACTCAACAGAACAAATCAACACAACACAAAACCATTTTATCAAATTACAAGTACGCTCTCTCATATACACTCAAACTCATTCTAGGGTATTACTACCCTATAATGAGTTAATCCAAATAGAGATAAGGTTTTCGCTAAACCAAAGCTCTGATACCAAATGTAACAACCGCGGTTTTTGACCGTTCAAATTGACAGTGATCATCAATGTCGACTCAAACAAATCAAAAGTACGGATAGTTATTGGGATTAAAAAAACAATCACAGAATCTCACAGCGGAAGGAAAAAATATAATAAATAAATAACAGTTCATGAAGTTGTTAAAACATATATTTGATTATACATTGCAACAATTATCAGAGTTAACACCATATTTGCAGCGGAAATAAATAATAATACTTCTGGCAAGCTTCACCTTCATCTTCAAAATGGTGTCTTCGATAACAGAAACTCAAGCTGACCCAAGCGTATTGCATAAAAATAAAACACAACAAACACTCGGATCAGAACCAAGTCACTCACATATTAGTCAAATTAAAATATGAAATAACATGAGTGTTATGGGTGCAGAAATCTAAAGAAGTATTATGGAAAATTCGCAAATGATTTTGGAAGAAATGAAACTGTCATAAGCTCGTCCAACATCACACAATGCAAGCGCACACCAAATGGGAGAGTTTTGTTGAAACGACCCAAACTTCCCAGTAAAGGAAAAGCTGGATTACTTTGAGAACAACACACATCAGAACACAAACTGAATAACATTTTATTGCTGATTCCAACAATTACATCAGAGTATAAGAAAATCACAGAGTATGAATATGTATTACACAATAGGAATACAATAATATCAGAGATTTAAATTACATTTAAATAGCAGTGGAAAAATATTACAAATATACAACTGAAAGGAATACACGGATACAGAGTTTTCCGAATACCGCTTCAGCTGTAAACCAGGATCCTATAAATATATCTGCAAAAAGCTACTCGGCTGCCCGTGTGGAAAATAAGGGCATCCGAGTTTGCCAGTGAAACAAACTACAGGTCAGTCATGAGACTCGTATGAGAAATCTTAACTTAACTATCTAATAATAAGGCTAATCACAGGACCACGCCGCTAACGCGGAACGGGTTTACTCCATTGGATTGCCCGTGTATAAGTAAAGTAAATCGTTTAAACAACACAATGCTTTTTAGAAAAATGAAACCATTATAAGACCCAAGTCCAATCACACAATGCAACGCAAACCGGAGGATAGGGTTTTACCTTATAATGGTCAAAAGATGCTTGATACGATAAAACGGATTTAGTATTAGTGTGTATATCTATGGGTATATATATACTTCAAAAACAATTTCAATCATAATGTATTAATCATAGACGGCATAGTACCCCATCTTACTATGTCGCCATACTAGTTCTACAATCAAAACCGCAAGGTCGTATTGGAAATTGGATTTCCATCATGAGTCGAGGCTAGGGGCAAGCTCCTCTCCGATTCGAGACACTCTAGCAGATGCCTCAGGATCACACCTATGGGCAACCCTTGGAGCGGTAGGGCCGGCCCCCACCTAACGGTAGTGGATTGGCAATTCCTGAACACACGCTTGCCGGTCCCTTTGAACCTATAGTATGACCACTACCGGTCTATAAATATCCGAGGCGCGTCAAAATCCATCATCCACATAAGTAAAATGTCAGCCAGTTTATGCACCGACACCACTTCTAGCTAGAAAGAAACGTGTGCACTCCCTACGGTCCATATCCCGTTTTTGACTCATACCGGTGTGTGAGGCTCGCGAAGTCACGCTATACACAAAGCTATGCCGTAATAGGCTATATTTTGATCATCCCACAAGGCCCTGCTTTTCAACAAAAGCCTTGATCAATTGCATCTTAGCGTGCCACATTGACAATTCATGCCATGCGATCAATCACTATTAATATATACCCGGGTGTTTAGTAGAGAATAAATTCTCTACCACCAAACAGATATACATTAATAACAATCAATTTAATTCGCCTGGAACGAAATCCAATGTCAGACACGCATCCATTTACAAGCTTATGCTTTGGGTCTGAGCGAAAACCAAATCCGAAAAAAACAACAATAGTCTGGACGGCTACCACTGAAGCCCCTTCAAGGTAGCTACTCCCATCATGGGTCTCAGTAGCAACACATCCATTCGATGTGAAGATCGTCGGTCTTCAACCACCGTCTTCCTCTTCGACTCTTCGTCGTCGTAGTAATTATTCAGAATGGGTTAAACCCGGTCTTTCCGTATAACTTGTGTATTTTTATAACTAAAAATCAAATGATGTATAAAACACATCCAACGCCTCATTCCAATTCAAAATATTCCTTTAAACAAAATATTCACATTATTCTATCAAAGATAAATTCTTAAATCTTTCTTTTAAAGATTTATCAAAAAACCCAATTTGGGTTTAAATATCCAAAAATCATTATTCAATGATTATTTAAATTTAAGAAATAAATCTTATCTTTAACTGGGTTAAAGAACTAATGTCATTTTAAAACACCGTTCACGATAAACCCAAAATCGACTTCTATTAAATATGGAATCTTCACAGAAATCAATCAATATATACCAATAATATAAATGTAATAACGGCAAAGCCTCTTAAATTCCATATATAGTATCGGTCTTCTTTTACAGAAGCTTATCTCGGTTATTATTAATTCGAATTCCATTAAATTACAATTTAATATATTAAATTGGAAAACTTTACTTTTGGAAAATTTCCATTTTTAAATCTTAATAAAAGATTTATAAATTCCAAATCATATTTTCACTGTCAGTCGGGTTAAAGAACAAATGTCGCTTAAAAACACGGTTCACAATAAACCAACTCACATTTCATCTTATTCCAATTACTAAATATAAATTGAAACTTTTTAAAAAAATCTTAATTAAAAGATTTATTCATTTCTCAACTGGGTTTAAGGAAGGTGTTATTGAAGACACCATTCACGACAAACCCAAAATCCAATTTATTTAATTTAATTTCAATTAAATATTCACTAATTTGAAAACTTCATTAAATCTTAATTTAATGATTTATTCTAGTTAATAACTTGTTCATTCAATAAAAATATATTTTTTCAAAATATATTCTTTTCTAAAATATTCTTTTCCTAGAATATTCTTTATTGGAATGTGACTCAATCAGCAACCATATATTGCGTGAAATCAACAACCATGATAAATAATTATCAAACATCCAAATAACAACCAGAGTGGAATTTATAACTGTGTGAGCATTAAAGTAAATAAATAACGCTCATCACAGACTGTCAATCCATCGATTGACATATAACTAAATATTGGGATTAGTGTGTGTCCAGTATCATCCCAATACCCGTGTGGGGTTTCATCCATCAAACAAATAATAAATTATTTGTGCACTTGGGCGATGTGTGAAAATTATCGTCCCAATCACTTAGACAAGTCGGGTAACTTGTAAATGGGAGTGTAATATTCAAACTTGAATATACTAAACATTATATTTAACACATCACACAATTCAACATCACAGACATATATTTCTATTCTTTTTATTGTGAACAATTAACAATAAAAACCTAGTCTTTTAATTCAATTCTTTTATTGTAAACAATGTTACAATAAAAGGTAATCCTTTAATTCAATTTTTCTAATGAAAACAACATGACATAAAAATGTAATCATTGATTCTTTTACTGAAACATTTACATCAAAAATGTTATTTCTTTTCTAAGACAACATTTTATAACAAAATGTCATTTTATTCTAATGACACATTTCATAATAAAGTGTTATTTCAATCTAAGGTCACATTTATAATTAACAGGTATGTCATTTAATAATTAACATAAAAGACATCTTATAATTAACATAAAAGACATCTTATAATTAACATACATGTCATTGTTGTTTTGCATACAAATTCTAATGTATGCATTAACATTAGAATGATATATGTTCATTTTGAATATAATCCAAATGTATACATTTACATTAAAATGACATTTTTGTTTAATCCTTTTAAATAAACAAAATATATATTTTTAACTCATCCTTTTAAATATACAAAAGTGTATATTTTTAACTAATCCTTTTAAACGACCAAAAATAAATGTTTTGGTGTAATCCTTTTAAATGACCAAAAATAAATGTTTTGGTGTAATCCTTTTAAATGACCAAAAATAAATGTTTTGGTGTAATCCTTTTAAATGACCGAAAATAAATGTTTTTTTCACTAATCATATTTTGACCAAAAATGTTATTTTACTTTCTAATCATTCTTTTGACAAAAATGTTTTTATATGGCAATTCTAGTTCAGCATAAAATGATATTTTTATGTTACACAAAAATAGTTCAACAAAATGATATTGTAAAGATGAACAAACATTACTCTATAAAATTGACATTTTGAATTCTAGCATAAATGGTATTTATAACTCAACATGAATGACATTTATATTTAAGGATATTTTATCTACATGACATTATCTAAATGAAATGATATTTTTATTTAACATGGCATCATCTATACGAAATGGTATTTTTATTTAGCATAACAAATATCTAGTCAAAAAGGTTATTTTTATTCTAATTTACATTTCCTAACAAAAATGTCCTTTTTATTCTAAAAAGAATATGACGCTTAAAATGTTCTTTTTATCCTCAAAAGAGAATAATGCTAAAATGGTTCTTTTTAATCTAAAAAGAATGTTACATTAAAAATGTACTTTTTATTCTCAAAAGAGAATAATGCTAAAATGGTTCTTTTTGATCTAAATAAACATTTCTAACATAAATGGTGGTTTTATACTAATATAACATTATCTAACAAAATTGATATGTTTCTATGTTAACATAACATTTCTAAGTAAGTGTCATTTCTAAATAGATGATATTAACATGACATTTTTTTTATATCTAACTAAAATGACATTTTTTATATCCTACTAAAAATGACATTTTTATATGACACAACATTTTTAATGTAAACACCGTTTTATTTACTTTTCTATTTAAAACAAACGTTCATTTTCATATTTTCTCATTTACACTACAAGTGTAACAAATGGAGCATTTTTCATGTACAATAAGAATGTAAATTCTCATGCTTACATAATTTTATCAAAATGTATATTCTAACATATTTTGACAAAAATATATATTCTAAATAAACACTTTTAACAAAATTGACCTTTTTATTCTATTTACACATGTTTAACCAAATTGCCATTTTTATTCTATTGACATTTCCCATATAATGACATTTTTATTCTAATGACATTTCCATATAAGGAAATTTTAAACTAATGACCATTCCAATATAAGGATGTTTTTAATCTAACATAAATGACATTTTTGAATCCTAACATAAATGTCATTTTGAATTCTAACATAAATGTTCCTTTTAATTCTAACATAAATGTTCTTTTTAATCCTAACAAAAACTGATATTTTATTTTCTAACAAAAGATGACAACTTATTCTCCAACAAAAGATGACAATTTATTCTCTTAATATCACATAAAATGTAATCTTTTTATTTTTAACATTACATAAAAATGTAATCATATTTCTAATGTAAACATTTTTCTAATGTAAACACTTTTCTAATGTGATCATATTTCTAATGTATTGACATTTTCAATATGACAATTCTCATTTCAACATAAAACAATGTTTTTATATGCCCATTCTTATTTCAACATAAAACGATGTTTGTATATAACAATTCACATTCGACATAAAAACGATGTTTTTATATGATAATTCTTTTTCAACATAAACGATGTTTTTATATGCCAATTCTTATTCAACATAAAAGATGTTTCTATATAACAATTCACATTCAACATAAAAACGATGTTTTTATATGATAATTCTTTTTCAACATAAACGATGTTTTTATATGCCAATCCTCATTTCAATATAATAGTCCACCAAATCAACAGATTAACAAATCAGCATCAATCAAATCACGCAACATGTAAGAATTTGTATACATGATAATAATTAACTGATTATAATTATTTAAGAAGAAATCTCACCTTGGTTGGTTTTTAGAAATCATTTGAATAACGATTGTTTTCAACTAAATTAAACTGGAGTTTAATTTTATCCAACTAGCTCCAAATGTGTAGATCTTGTCTACACGATTTCAATGCATCTTGAATTTTCGAATTCTGATGTCATAGGTAGAATTTACGGTCATTTAAATTTTGATTACATTAATAATTATACAAAGATAATTAAATAAATTAATTACTTTTCCCCTTAATCGAAATCAAGGCCTCCCAAATTATCCTCCTCATCACGCTCTTCTGGAAGCCTTCAAAGCCATCTAGTCGTTTGCGCTAGCCACCGGCGATCACCAGAATTCGATCGGAGGTGCTCAAATAGACCATCGTTCCATCCTCTTTCCACGCCAGTAAGGATGCACCATTTTGGAGATTGGAGATTGCTCTTTAATTTTCTCTTATAAATCATGTTTTAATTCGGAGCGAATTATGAGGAATTTGGAGAAATATTTTCGAACGACCATGTCCGCTCGTTGGGATGGAGGTGGTGGAGAAATAGATCTGAGGAAAGAAGCCATCTTTTTTTAAAGCATAGAACAAATTGGATTGAAGGAGAGAGGATGTAAGGGAAGAAGAAGGGAGAGTTATGTTATTTTATAATAATGCGGATTAGTGAACAAAAAGAAATAAATATGTACAATTACAACAGAAAGAGATGTAAGTGCAAGATTTAACGTTTCATTGTCTTTATATATATATATATATATATATGAATTCTATGGATAATAAAGGGGAAAACATGGCATGGTTCTTTTTATTTTTAGTATACGAAGAATTCAAAATAAGGGAGCATTGAAAATAATGAAGGAATATAGAGAGCATGACCACACGTTTTAATAAATGCATGCATGTCGCCAACATAACAATTTAATGAAAAGAAGGAAAAAAAATTAATGTGCATAGAATTAAATTGCATGCATACGAAGATATAACATATTGTGGAAAGTTTTAAATGTGCACACTGCATGAAATTTATTGTAGTGTGTCATTCTTTATTTAATGCCCATATATGGTGCGTTGATTAGATAATTATTTATTTCTTTTCATAATTCAAGGGAACAATTCACATTTGGAAATTTATTATCAATGAATGATACAATTAGAACAGATAGGGGGAAAGTATTTAAAAGGATAGTCAAAGATATATATATATATATATATATATACACACACATACATATACATATATACATATATGTATATATAATATAAATTAATAGATTTTATTAAAGTTCCTAAGGCATATTTTTTTCACCTTGGCATGTAGTCAAAAATTGTTAATACAAGGATAACATCCTTGCTATTAACATTTAATTGAAGAAATATTTTAAAGTTATTTTTTTTCGTCTTTGTATATTTAGAATGTGTATTAAACAAGCGCCTACATGAATTATGTCAATCAACATTTAAATCTTAGGATTTAATTTTTCCATCAATAAATGTAATCTTACAATCAAACTTAAATATTAAATTAAAATATAAATTTAATCATTTAATTTATAAAATTTAATTCAATCTTTCAAGAACAAACTAGAGATTCAAGTATAAATATCTACGTTCAAATCCTAAGTCAAACTTACAATTTCAAATTGAATATCATAAATTGATTTACACAGTCAAATCAAAGTTAACTATTTTGGGTATTCTTTCATGTAATTATTCATAAACAATTCAATTATTATAAATCATCATTTATCTAATTATAAATTGTTTATTAGAAATAAATTTGAAATCATTTATCAATAACATCATAAAGTTTATAAATAAAAATCATTTTAAATTCAATAATTTAATTTAAAAAAATGGAATTTTTAAATTCTGACACATTTTCTGTCAAAATTTCTTAAAATAAAATTTTTAAATTGGCCCCAAAATTCCGGGTTGTTATATTTGTCTTATGATAACCAAACATGATTTCATACATGAAAATCTTCTTTTAATACTATTATTAGTGCATGGTGTTGAAAACTATTTCGCAAATAAATATATTAATCTTAGCAAGCATAGTGACTATGCCCACATACCTAGTTTACAAACAAAACGAAAGGCTCGTATTGGTTGTTGGGTTTCAATATGATGGTTCCTGACACGAAAGATCAATCCGGAACTAGGTGCAACCTCACGGTTCATGGTTTTCATCCAGGCTCGGACACCAAACACCAGGTAAATCATCGGTTAACATCCAGACACGGACACTAAACATACCCTTTTTTCCGCAAGTTTCAAAGTAGATCTACCGTCGAAGCTTTCAAGTTTCAATAAAATGTATACAACCTAACCGCCAGTTTACTATCAATCCGGGGTGTGAGGTTCGTCGAAGTCACGATATACACAATGCTATCATCATTAGCTCATTTCATAACTTGAGTATGCCATATTGCCAATTTACAACATATCACTGATTTCTATCAATACATAACCTCTAAGCACGTAAAACTTAGAGACGGGATTAATTAATTGCCATAATCTGATATATTAATAGAAATCAGTACTACGCAGTCAATTACAATGTCAGACACACAATCCATACAATTCCGTTCAGGATCTGAACGGAACAGAATCCAAAATCCTCAAATATATTCAGACCTCATGCCACTTATAACCTCGTATTAAGTGATCAGCCCAATCGAGACATCAGAAGTCAATCCAAATAAATTCAACGACCCCCGGTCTTCATTTATCGATTTCCAAGTCTTTAGTTTCTTTATCACATCGTATTATTACTTGGAATGGGTTTTGAATATATATATTCGATTCCGGTCTTTCCAAGAAATAAGCGCGTTTTTTTAAAACAATAGTCATGCCTCCAAAGTTTCATATCAATATCAAGATTATTTAAACATCTATTTTTTTTAACTTGAATTAACGGTTTAAATCGAGAACAATTTCAATTTATGAAAAATTAAAAATATTCAACTAACTTGAAGAAAGAAAGAAAAAAATAGATTATTATAAATAAAACCTTTTTATGAAAATATATATTAAAATAATTCGAGTAAAATAAAATAATTTGAATCGATATATACATATATTAAATATTTTACCAAAATAATTTTCTTTTTAATAATAAATAATATGACATAATTTATTTCAAAACTATAGATATACATATATTTAACTAATATTAAACCGTAATTGTTCTTTCTTCAAATTTGAATAAATTAGCACAAACAAACATACACATCATAAACTGAATAACAGGGACAATATATATTAATGATATCCATGTAATAATCAATACAAGGCACACATCACAAACATTTCATCAAACAGTCAATATTAAGTCGTTTCACTAGTTAACAAATGTCAGGTTTTCAGACTAGCAATTAAATTTCAAATAAATAATTTAACGTCAATTCTAAATTAACACTGCAATTTACTTGTATGTCAATTTAAGAAAATTTCAACAACCAATCACAACCAGACAATAAAATTTATTTCATAATTTAATTTAACAAATATGGAAATAATTCAGTTAATTGTGAGTGAGAACTTCACTCACCTTGATTTATGAACGCATTTGAAATCCAAAATAAGCCCCAAAATTTAACTTTCTCGGAATCAGTCCAAATTAGTGTCGTCACGAGGAGCTCGTCGATATGATTCCAACGTATCCAACCGTGTGTCATTCTGAATTCGCATGTAAAAGTTATACAGGTTACGAGTTATACAAATTTGAATATAAATTAAAATAAGATAATTAAACACACCCTCTCATCTTAAATGCCACGTCATCATTCCTTCCTCCTCCTCACGTTCTCTACAACAAATAAAATCATCCATGTCCTAACACACGTCTCCTCCTTACATACGTATGTTTATCACTACAGGTTGTGACACTTTTTGTTGCGGAATCCTACCAAATTTTGTCACAATGTGCTCCTCCATGCCACGAACCCGAATACAAACATCAATTCGTGCATAGATCTCTATAATCAACACAAATCTCAACCTTAGTTTAATGTCCTTTACTGTAGACATTGAAATTCAAATAAAATCATGACGCACCCTCTAAAAAAAGAATAGAATTGAAGAGAATATTTATCTGAGTTGAATGAGACTAGTTTTAGAATTTTTCAATGAGAGGTTCACAAGATATTGAGTTTTGAATGAGGTTGAAGCCATTGTTGTTTATCGAAAATGAAGCAGATGAGCAGTAAGTGGAGAAGATGAGCAAAAGCCCCAACGTAGAAAAAGAATTATGGCAGTTTGAACGTGAATAGTTAAATAAATAAAAGAAAAGTGACGTGGCTAGAACATGTATTCCCATGATTTAAGGCGCAATACCTGCTCCACTTAAATACCAAGTGTTCATCTTGGTTTGTACACATTTTAAAATTTAAAATATACTTAACGGATTTGGTTAAATGACATACACCGATCAATCTTGTATGTCCATATGTACGAAAATACAAATACCATAAAATAAAACAGATTGTTCAACCACATAATTACAAATATTGTTTTCCTTGTTGCACTGGCACAAAAGCGAAATAATACATTCAAAATTTTAAATAAAATGTTCGCGTAATATTTCACCATGTTCGTTACATACGCTACCGGTTTATTAAATATTTATATAAACCGATTTCAACGGTCGATATCTGATTAAGCTGACGTTGTGAAATGTCATGTAATATATATATATATGTATGTATGTATGTACATATATATATTCAAAATCAATGATTTATTGTTATAATTGGTCAATTTCGTAATTAAATCACTAAGTTTTATTATTAGTTTATTACTCAATTTGGTTCAAATATCCAATATTAACTTCACAATATTCAATATTAACTTTCAAATCTCAATAAATAGTACAAATCAAATCACGGTTTATTTACAATCAAAGCAAATTATTGTAATTATAACAAGTTAAATTTCGTTACTAAATAAATTTGGTAAAGTTTACAAATAAATTTACATTATTAAATCTCCAAATTCAATTTTAATTCCAATTATAATTTAGTTAAATCAATTTCATTCAAATACTTAAATATTAATTTTAATACTTACCGAAACAAACCAAATTTTAATTCCAATTATAATCAATAAAGTTACTATTGTTCAAGTAACTCGAATTTCATTATTTACAAATTCAAAATTTCATTTCAATTATTAATTACACCAATAAACTTCACAAATGTATTTATATTAGATTCCAACGTTCACTGTCAATCAATATAAATGAATCATGAATCTATTTGGAATCAAAACAAGTCACAATTGTCATAATACATTGAATTTCTATAATTAAATTAAGTTTTCACCATAAATTTCCAAAATTTAAATCATTGAAGTTTTAATTACAAATTCATTGACTCAATTTAATCCAAATAACAAAAATATTAATTTCGATCCACAAAATTTACAATAAACCAATTTATAACTATCCTATGGTAAATGTAAAAATTTACATTGACTACAAGCTGAAATTTCATTGCACAATCGAATTGATATAAAATTTCCATATTCCATGAATAAAATAAATACCAAAATCAATTAATCCATTTTTGTTCACATCCTATGACGTTAGTAATTTCCATTTATCGTTTAATGCACAGTAACTAAATATTTAATTGCAATCAATTTTTTTTATCATAACTTAAATTTGATTAAGTCTCATTTAATTCGTTATTTATTTTATTAATCCATACTTCGTTATATTTTTATTTGATTCCTAACACAACCTAAATTTATACATCAGAGGAGAGTTACAGCAGAATTAATGGTAATTTATAGGTAAGAAATTTCAATGGTTTAATTATCCAGTAAAGCATTCCATTTTTCGTTTTCATCCTTAATTCAATACTCAACGTTCTAATTTATTTCTAATTTATTCCAAATTTGACAAGTGATAGTATTAGTTATAGGAGTAAATTACGTATCTTATAAATCTCAAATTCAATTACAGCAATCTCAATTGAGCATTAAATTCTGAAACAATCAATTCGTTCAATATAAATTTCCAATTACATTACCAAACCATTTAAACTATTTCCTCCAATTAAATAATTATATTTTAATTAAATCTCAAAACTTGTCGGTTTTTCTCAAATCAAAATAAAATTTAATTTCCAACTTTGATTATCAACCCAATCCAATATAATTCATTATAAATACTTTTAACTCAATTTTATTCAATGTCTTAAAAATTTAAAATTTCAATATTTATCAACATAAACTAAATGTAGTTTCACTACAATCATTTCAAGTTATCATTATTATAATTTGTTCAAATTCATTCTTAATCAATTAAATTATATTCACATTATACATTTTTATAATTACATCGTTAAAATTTAAAATTCTAACTATAATCGTAGCAAAATTTTATTAAATTTGAAAACTTAAATGGTCGAAAATACGGGTTCCTACAAGAACAATCACAAGGGGAAAAAACATTCTTACTTAGTCATATGCTCTTATACCACTTACACCATGAACTACGATATTTTTAAAATTAAACGGCTCAAAAAGTTATGATTTTTTGAATATTAAGCATTTCGTCATGAATTGACCAAATGACCCGAATATTCTAAGACCCGTAGCATATCACCAACAAATGGTAAAGTCACATGGCATATATGTGACAGATAGTGCCATAATTCACATTATCACAAAGTGGAATCACAACTCAGTTAACTCACATCACATGAACTTGCAAAGAATTGCACTAGATACTAAAAGGTAATCTTTTCCCTAAGACAAGAAGACTATAGACACAGTGCAGTGATTAGCATGCTTACAGGGGAAGCCTAAACTGAGATTTCGAAAGTACAAGCAAATATAACAGTCCATTTGGGTTTGAACTCCTGAATTTCTTGTTTTTATAGTGTGTGTCAAAAAAGACAGAGAGGGGAGTGGATGGAAAAGAGTTAATTTGAAAAACAATTTTAACTTGTAATATTTAGGCTGAAAGGAAATTGTTTATTGTTTTTTCTAATAAAAGATGGGAACAAATAGCAGTAGTAACCACGCTGAGTGAAGCACAAGAGTGCAAGCAGTGAAGAACCCATATATCATGATAGCTCTTATGCAGCTGGAATATGATACATGGCAGAAAATTTTGATATTTGAAGGAGCTCAAATTCTTTGAAATATAAATTATGAAAGGGGATGGCCGATAAGGGGCTAAAAGACAGAATAACTATTCATTTATATGGCATATATATGCTAAACTAAAATAGCTCTTCAAAAATTTAGCATTAAATTTTCATAATGGTGTTTTAGCTTTTGCATTTATACACTATTCAGACGAATGATAAAAATAATGCTAATTTAATATAGTTTTTTTTTTATATTTTTTAGTCTGTAGATGCTATTTAAATCATCATTCCTAGTCTGTATATGCAAGTGCTTTTTCCATCATCTTATTTGTTAACGATCAGGATTTTTCACCTATTATTTGCACATGTGTTTGTAAAAAAAACCATACTTTGAATTAAAACACCCCAAAATTTTTTGCGTCAGCGAAACCGTATGTAGGTTAAACAAAATAGGAAAATTTGATGTAGACATTAAAAGTTGAACAGAAGTCCTTCATACGACAACTAAAGGACCTTGGAGTCGGACAAAATACAATTACAACAATAGGCAGATAACAAAGTTGTATCACCTCAATAAATGTGAAGCCCCTCAGACCTGAAAGGCAGGGGTTTTCATATTTATTCGTCTTTAGCTTTGTTTGCCATGCATACAAGTAGATATACATTTTACCTGAACAGATTTCCATTGAACTACTTTCAAATCGTCGCCAAGTAGCCTCCAATCATCAAGTGTAAATGGAGCATGCCCACGGACAAGTGGCCTTAAATAAGATGATAATTTCACCGATCATTTCCCAACGGTATGCCGGATGAATTAAACTCAATTTCAATTCGACTAGCAACATCCGAAGGAAGTCTTTTAACTTTAGTTGGGCCTCTAGTCCTTTTTTTGAACCTTGTTTTGCTTCAACATCTTCGATTGCTTTATCCATTTCCACTGTAGTTTCAGGATTTTCAACGATTTTCATAGCTATGAATGCGGTTGGCTTGCTTGCATTTCCAACATTCATATTTTCTGAAGGTAGCTCAATATGCTCTCCCATTGCATTCGACTCATCAAATGCATATTCGGAATCTACAAGTTTTTTTTGAGAGCGAGTAAGCTTCTTGTTTGTTGTGTTCTTCGTACTTTTAACCATTTTCTGCAGGTATAACAAAATTCTGAATTAAATAATGTAATCCCAACTTTTTTAATACATTTGTGGGCCACTGACATTTGGAGATGGCGTTTTAACAGCACCAAGAAAACTATATAATAGTTGACAATTATGCATAGAAGACTACTGAGAAATTAACCAAAAAGAGTAGATTATTTTATTCCTTTAAACAAATAATTTTTATCAAAATTTGCATAAAGCAGTGGTCAAAATTTTAGTGGTACTAGAAGAACAAAACAAAGAAGTAAAGATTGACATATAAGGATTATTACAACCACAATTTACAAACTGGAAACAACAAAGTTGTAACAAATAGAAATGAATACAGAAATGTTAGAAAACAACATTGCACGATGGCAAAGAAGAGTATGAGCACAATATTATAGAAATCTATTACATAGACCAATTTAAGCAAAAAGAGGTGTTAGAACAAAATAAGCGAAGAAGAAAACATAAAGTAAATACATGTCGTTATAGGAACAATATGTTTGTTTAATTCAAGGATAGAAAATGAGTATGTTGCATATAAGTGGTCATAAACATTTGGATAAAATTGATCAACTTGCATTGTAGTTGATCATAACTTCATTCATCGGTTCCTCAATTACACTTTTGAATCACATGACAAATAATGATTGTGTGGATGTTGAGTTAGCAGGACAGAGTCATGCGGAATGATGAATCAGTAGCACACATAAACAAAGATCTTCAACACAGGAATACTGAATTTACAAAATGAATTGCACATACACAATTTTAGAAAACTTTTTATTAAAAATAATATTAAAAAAAAAAAACTACTTATGAATACCTCATATTTTGTAAACTGCTAAAATTGCGTACATTCGTATGTTGTTTAGATTCATCTTTCATGAAATTTTCATTGTAAAATACACTGGATTCTGTAAACTTGGAAATAATCAGTGATGATTAATAGTTCATTCCCATGGTTTATATTTCTCAAATTTATTTAATATACATCTCTAAGGCGGCTCCCTTACTTGTACATTTATGTAATTAACAGTTAATTCCGTAAAATAAATAGTAATAGTATATTCCTTAACTAACAAGTTGGAAATGTTTAGAAAATGAACCCATGGTTTTTTGAGACCTAACACACATAACACGATGTCCGCACATAAAATGGAAAAATCAAACTCAGGCAAAATCAGGACCAACATAACTCATCCTCAAACAATCAAATTTTACGTGCCCATGGGAAAACCAGTCGGTTCTGGTTGCATTTAACCTCGGTTGCCACAGAATTGAAACTACAAAAGACTTAGCTATATTCTTTTCCTTTTATCTATTAATCTGTAGTCTTTTGATGCTTAATTGGTTTTTTTAAAAAAATCATGCACAAGATACAAGGCAAACATATATAACAAAGAAATAAATATTGGGTTTTAGAAAATGCTAAGTGTCAATCATAAGACCACATGTTTTAACATCGGTTGTTGACGTAGTTATTGATCTTCTCACGTACAACACCCAAATTTCAACAATAACCATGAAATTTAAACCTTAAACCTCTATTAATTTCCAAATCAAAAGGTTCACAATTCAACATTACATAAGACATCGAATCTAATCAAAAACTACTCATTAACTACCCAAAAGAAACATGACATTAAAACTACTCAAGTATGCCTTGCAATCGTCCCTAACGTAACTAGCTTTGTCGACAAAGTCATCCTCGAATTCTTCACAATCTCCTCCAACATAGTTTACTTCTTCAACAAAATCATCTACCTCTAATTCATGAAAACCTCGTGGCGGTGCTTTCATCACAACATACCAATTATAAGATTCATTTTCTCTTAAATAGAAAACTTGTTTCGCTTGAGATGCAAGAATATAAGGATCTCTTGAAATTGAAACCTGGCTTTGATGTAAATCAACAAGAGTAAATCCATCTTAAATTTTCACCTCATTTCCTATGTTTGCCTAATGACACTTAAAAAGAGGAACATAAAAAACATTATAATCTAATAAAATTATGTCGGTCAATATTCCGTAGTAACTAACCACATCAACCACTTGAGAAATGTCTTTTGCACTTGCTCTGCACATATTAGTCGCATCATATGTCACTCCGCTATTCTGGGTTTCTCTATCAACATCTTTTATATGAAATCATTGTTCATTTATTATATATCCTTTGCAGGATAATGCGATACTTTTAAGACAATATGCAATCCATTTTAACATTTCATCACCATTTTTTGAATCAATAGGTATCTGGAAAAACATATTTAAAACAGATTTTAAAAAAAAGTATCTTTAATTCATAAAATATAAAAAATTTAACAAACCTTCTTTTTGAGCCACTCAGCGAAATTATCTCCATGGTTCTTCCAAAGTAGTGTTGCATTTTTTTCCTAAACGCTTGTTTGAATTTTGCAACTCCTCCAAATGCAAACTAGTATAATGAAAGTGATGTTAAATTATAATTGCAACTGCAAACACAACAAATCGAGAAGCATAATATAATATATGCTCACTATATATATGGTTCCACCATAGCCATATTCATTAGCACCGCTAAATGAGCAATATCTTTCTCCTTGAAAGACAACGTAACTGATTCAGACATTCAAATTGGACGTCCTTCAAGTATTGCATTATCTACATAGTCTTCATTCCAATCTTTTTTCTTTCTATATTTATCGGTTTATTCAAAAATTCATTAAAAATCTCACGCATTCTTCTGCAAGATAGCACTCTGCAATGCATCCCTCTGGTCGTGCATAATTCCTTACGTAATCTTTAAGCGTCTTCATATATCTTTCAAAAGGATACATCCAAGAAATTGAACTGGCCCACACAATTGTGTTTCCCTTTCAAGATGAATTGTCAAGTGTATCATAATATCAAAAAATGAGGGTGGAAAATATCCAAGTTCATACAATATTTTAACTATCTCGTCTTCAAGTTGCTATAATTTCTCTCTTTCAAGAACACGTTGACATATTTTATTGAAAAACGAACATAAACGAGTAATTACTTTCCTAGGTTTTATAGGAAACAAACCTCGTAATGCAACTGATAATACTTGTTGCATCAAAACATGATAATCGTGAGACTTCAAACTACTAATTTTGCAATCCACCAATGATATGCATTTTTTCAAATTTTAGCAACAACCATCAGGGCCTTTTGAAATTATATAGCCTTTGGCAGAATATTTTTTTTCCAATTTTGACAATGTATACGGAGCCGGTGGAAGATATGTTTTGGTCCCACGAGGTTGTGCATAAACACCATGCCGAATTCCCCAATCTTCTAAATCATGTCTACAATTAATCCCATCCTTTGATTTGTTGTCATGCAACATTGCACCTAGTAAGCTTTCACAAACATTTTTCTCAACATGCATTACGTCTAAATTATGACGTAATAGAAGTTCCTACAAAAAAAGTAAAAGTCGCGCATTAAAAAATACTATATTTTATTTTATTTTTAATGGTTTGACAACAAAAAAATGTAATTCAAATACTGACCTCCCAATATGGCAAGTCAAAAAAGATTGATCTTTTATTCCACCTTCTTAGTTCTTTTTTAATAAGGTCATTATCCTCGTCATCATCATCATCATCTTCACTATTGTCATCAATCTTCCTTTTCCTACTTTTCTCTTTAATCTCTCCTTTTTTAGCTTGTCTTGTATCATTTAACTTCACACTCTTCTTTTCGCTTTCCACATCTTTTCCAAAATCATTAGGAAAATATTTCAAAGCAAGAGAGATATTTTTTCCAGTTAGAATACTAGGCATCTTTCCATTCTCCATGGTGTTATCAAACCAAGATTTTTTCCCTCAATGGATTTGAAGAGGGTAAAAATCTTCTATGACCCATATAAACAATTTTCCGACTATATTTCAACCACCGATGGTGAGTATTGACACCGCATAACGGACAAGCCTTTTTTCCTTTTACACAACATCCAGCAAAATTACCATAAACTGGAAAATCATTTATCATCCACAGTGAAGTAGCTCTCATATTAAAAAGTGTCTTAGTTAATGCATCATATGTCTCAACTCCACTACTCCACGAGTGATACAAGTCTTCTACTAATGGCGCTAGATATACATCAATATCATTTCCTGGTTGCTTTGGACCTGGAATTAAAAGTGTTAACATAATATTCTCTTTCTTCATGCACAACATAGGTGACAAATTATATGTCACAAGCATTACTGGCCAACAACTATACTTGGAGTTTAACATAGAAAATAGATTGAACCCATCTGTAGCTAGACCAAGTCGAAGATTACATGGATCGGCTGAAAATGGTTTCCAATTTTCATCAATCATGCTCCAAGTTACATAATCTACAGGATATCGTAACTTTCCATCACTACTTTTATTTTTGAAATGTCATCTTAATTCTTCGGCCATCTTTTCAGATATGAACATTCTTCTAAATCTTGGGATTATTGGAAAATATCTTAGCACCTTAACTGGGATACCTTGCATAATCTCCTTTGTATCTTGATTTATCTTCCATCGCGACGAAACACATTTAGGACAGTTATTTAAGTTTTTTTACTCTTTACGGAAAAGACAACAGTCATTCTCACAAGCATGAATTTTTTCAAACCATATGTCAAATAGTCTGAGAAATTTCTTTACTTTATACAAAGTCTTGGGGAGTACGTTATTCCTTGATAAAAACAAATGTTGGACGGTAAGAAGTTTATCAAAACCAGTGTCAGATAATCCAGTTTCACATTTAAGATTATACAAAATAGTGATGGCAAATAACTTTGTAAGGTCTTTGCAACCAGGATACAATGGGATTTCTGCATCCTCAAATTTTTTAAGTAAATCATCATGACGTCTTTGTGCATCATCCATATCTTTGTCATCATAAAAAAAGTATGATTAAAATAGTCTTCATCTTCATAATGAATCACCTTGAACAAGTCGTGTGTCTAATTTCAATCTTATTTTCAGCGTTCACTTGCTCGCCATGATTATATCATGTATCATCTCTATACTTAGGATCCATTCCCTTTATGATCAGGTGCTCAACAACAATTTCACCATAGTGACGACTAAGATTTCGACAGTCTAAACAAGGACACAATATTTTTTCCATATCTCCTAAATTTTTCTTAGCAACACGCACAAAATTCTGTGCTCACAGGCCATACTCTCTACTAGCTCTATGATTAAAATTAAAAACAAAAAATATTAGCTTTGATTACCAAAACATTAATTCTAAATTTAAGTATAAATTAGTTACCATATGATTACCTATGTAGACGTAACCAATCTTTCTCCATCATCATATACAATATCTAAGCACCCTGTATCTAAAATTCAAATAGTAATTTATTATCAAGTCAAGAGAAACATTTCATGCAATGAATAGATAATACCTCTTGAGCAGCAACATTGTTATCTAATAAAAAAATACGCCATTTATGTTTATCTGAGGCAGTTGGCCGATGTTATTTTTGAGTTATACCTCATTTATTTTTTGTTTTCTTCGAATTAAATCAGTTGCTGTGTCAGTTCAATATAATACATTATTACTGGTAGTTAAAAAATAGACTACCACGGCAACCATGCAAACTGTGATAACCATGTCCTCTGTGGTCATTATTTTGGCATTGCTAAAGAAGTTAACAGTCCTGTAATAGTCATAATTTTATGTACTTCATGTGACTTATGAAACCTTTTGGACCCTGTTATCAGATAATTTTAAAGGTTACTATTCATACATGAATACTAGTGGATATCCAAGCACAGTCCAATTTATTGTGTGTGGGCCTTTATTCTGGAAAATTCAGTCAGCATTAAGGAATGGTCATACTCTTCTTTTTGTTGCTTACTTTTTTTTTTCTTGTTTACTTACCTTTGTTTTTAACGTTTATTTTAGTTTTGTATGTCTCATTTTCACGTAATCAATAACACAATACCGAATTCATTATCTTGTATTATTTTTTGTGGACTTCACGCTCGCTGAACTGAAGTCACTGATCGTTAAGCAGAGATATAGTTTCCGAGATCAGCAATATAACGGTTAGTCAACTTTGAACTATAATATAGATAGATGATGTACGCATGATAACTTGTTACATTTTAATTTTTATATACACACACTAAGGTACCCGGGTTGTTTTTGGTTTGATAAACTTATTGTTAAAAACAATGCAATGCTTACAGGAAAACTAAAAATAATTACATTTGAGGAGTTCATTGCATTGCTTTGGATATGGACAGAGTTGTAGGGATATGTCCAGAAATTAAAAGTCCAGTTTTGGTCAATCAACACGTAAGTTTTCTTCAAAACACAATTATCATATGTACGTAAACACGTACGATCTATGAGAATACGTGGAAAACTGTATCACTGTTATTTTTTTAATAGGTGAAATGGGAAATTGGAAAGAAATTTGAAGACAAGTTTGTAGAGACACTAGTAAAATATGGATACAAAATTGAAAGAAAGTGAAGGTTTAATTCTATTTCTGCCATTGTGGCTTCTTTGTTTTCTGGCTGTAATCTTTACTTTGACAGCGAAATAATTTCGGTTTGATATAAAATAATGAGGGATTTTCCATCTTGTTTTGGTGAAAGTGGCATTCAGATAACTGATGCCTCATCTTCATCTTCTTCCAAAACTGCTCAAAATTTAGTGACATGCCTCTATCAAGCACAATCGAACTCCTATTATTATTTATTTACCATTACATGGTCCAAAAATCTGTTGGGACAAGGCCTGAACATCGCCATCGACGATTTGACGAATCAGTGCATTGGTAAACTAGACATAAAGCCATGGCTATTTTCAAAGAAGAAAGGATCCAAATGCCTGGACTCTGATTATTACACAAAAATTGAAGTCTTTTGGGATCTTTCTACTGCAAAATTCGGATCTGGACCTGAACCATTAGAGAATTTCTACGTAGCAGTTCTCTTTGATCAAGACATAGTTCTACTTCTTGGCGATTTAGACAAAGAAGCTTTTCGAAAAACAGGTGCGAATCATACACCATCAAACACTATATTTATATCCAAAAAGGAGCATTTGTTCAGCAAGAAGGCTTATAGTACAAATGCTCAGTTTTGTAATGGGGGATGTGTTCATAACATTGTTATAGAATGCGATCTTGAGATCAGGATCGATAGGAAGAGAGTGTTGCTAGTGAAGAGACTGATGTGGAAATTTAGAGGAAATCAGACAATCCTAATAGATGGCATCCCTGTTGAAGTGTTTTGGGATGTTCATAATTGGTTGTTTGATGCACCAGTTTGCAATGTTGTTTTCATGTTTCAGACTTGCTTCTCCTCAGATAAGCTGTTGCCTTGGTCTTACTCAGGAGTTTATGGAGAAGCCCAGTAAAGAGGTGTTGGGTTTTCTTTGATTTTGCATGCTTGGAAAAATGAGTGAAGTTATTGTGAGGTTTGAGAAAGTTTGGTTACATTCTTCATACTTAGTGTTGATTGCTAACAAAAACGTATATTGGTTATGCGATTGGGATTACTGTTGTTGTGATATGTTTTATTTGATTGCTTTGAATGAGAAAACAATGGTTAAAGTTCTTGTTCATTGCTTCGTTTTATAAGAGATTGTAATGAATAGTGAAATGAATTTTGTTAAAAAAATATGGATACAAAGGGGCATACAAATCAGTGGCTAAAGCAGCCATTGTTTATACAATCCTGTGCACCAACTTCTCTAATTTACGTAGTCGGCATTAAAGAATACATTAAAGAATACGTAGTCGGCATTGGACCATGGAAAGATACTATAGTTCCCCTTGGAAATAATTATTTGTTGACATATCTTGTAGCAAAAGCACACGCTCATGATTTACAGGTACTCCACGTTTCTATTTTCGAGATTTACTTTGGGATATGTATTTAAATGGGCACCATATATGTAAATGCAATATGCAGGTGCATCCATATACATTTAGGAAGGAGAACCAGTTCTTGCATTTAAATTTCAATTAGGATCCATTTGCCGAATACGATTACTGGATTAACAAGATCAAAGTGGATGGTTTGTTCTCTGATTTTACAGGCAGCTTCCATCGCTATCAGGAATTAGCAGCAGCTGCAACTGTTAAAGATGATGAGAAAGGTGAATCTTATATCTTACGCAGGATTTCAAACATGCTTTCTACTTTCAAGCAAGGAGTGTAAAAAGATTCTTTGTTCATTTATTGATGTGGTGGCAAATAAGACACTGCCTGTAACTGGAACTTGAAATGCAATTGTAATTGGATTACTGAATATATTTGAAAGAAAGTCGTTGTCTTCGGCCGATTATTATTGTTGTTTTGTTAAATTGTATTAGCAAGTATTTTTGCAGTATACGGCACTACCGTTAAGTAGGGTAAGAACGCAGATTTATACTAGTGGACGAGAACGTACCTACATCCATTTTGTTCATTTTTTTTACCTTATAAGTTTTACAATGGTTTCCTTATAAGCTTTATTAACAATTGGAGAATTTCTGTTTAGGGAAGCGGCACCGAACAGAATTTGTGTCCGGTGTCGTCTTTCCAACATTGGAAAATGCACTGTTGTAATTGTAAACAGGCCCAGATTTGCCTCTAATCCATCATAAACCTCAATCTTTCTCATTTTCTCCGCCATTCTACCGAGTTGTGATCTTGTACGGTTTTTATTAGATAACTTTGTTATTTTCAATCATATAAAAAAATTTTACGTAACATCAATATTTATGTGACATCATAATGTGGAAAAAAAAAAAAAAAACATGCTTATACAATATAATTAGCGATGCATGAGGATCATCAATTGAGCAACATAGCATGCTCAAGGTACAGATAGAATGCCAAATAACTGGAAAAGTAAGAGACTTAACACATGAAACATGATGAACTTGCAAAGACTAATGTTGCTTAAGCTCATGATGATACAATACTGCTTTAACAAATATGGTGCAGTTCATAAGAAGATCGTGGGCAACACACTCTGAACTTTAATAAACACGAGAGCACTAACTTCTTGAATGTCAAAATCATGGTAATCGCTTGAACTTATATCAGATCAATGCTTCTAAATTGTTAAAAGGTGACAAAACACCAAGATAATCTAAAACTAACTAACATATAAAACCCAAAAATCAAAATCAAGCATGATATATCAAAATCAATAAACCCAGTTTGTGGGTGAAAAAGAAAAATATGTTACTGTTTATACTATGTTAATCGCTGAAACAGATAGTCCTGCTTAAAGGACAAACACATTATATGGTAAAGTAATTTAAATTTCAGAAATTACAGTCTAAAATGCAATGTTTTAAAAGTAGGATTTCTACTATATTACCATTTCCGTAATCGTTGGGCTTCTCTCAAATATTAACTCACGGAGGTACAAATTTCTGGACTACTCGCTAAAAACACATCTTCCATCAATCAAGAAAGTCATGTTTTAAGGGACAAAGTGTTGAATCTCTTTTTGATCAAAGCAGTCATACGTCAATTTTATGGCTAATGGCACGCTCGAGCCTGGAGAATATCATCGGAAAGCAGAAAGCGATTCGGTCGAAGTCGTGACGCTCTCATAATTGAGTTAAGATATGTTTCATTCTTGGATTCAGCATCGATTCAATCACGTGTGGTGTGACACCCCACGTCCGTTAATGTCACTCACAAAGAGAATACATTAAGTTTCGTGAAACGTATATAGGTAAACAGAAACAAAAATATTACAAGACAGACATAAAAATAGCAGTGGGAATAAAAACTTTATTTATCATAAAGTAGCATAGTCAAAACATCCCTTGTCTGAAATACATGAAAACCATTTCATTGTTAAAACATCAGTCTTATTCTTAAACATCAGAGTACAAAATAGAAGAAGCATAATCCCCAAGTGAAAACATAGCCATAGTAGCAAAGATAGAAGATTGAGCAGTACATCTAGCAGCTTCAAGCAAGTCAATAGCAGAATCCTGACTAAGCCTGAGAATTCCCTCTCTGAGAACCTTGGGGGAAACGAAAGAAAGAAGAGGAAACAAAAAGGGTCAGACATAAAGTCTTACTTTTATCCAGTAAATAAATAAAGGTAGCATGATAGGCATATAAAATGGATAAGAGAGATAACTACATCAAAGGCATGTATGACAAGATAAACAGGATAAGGTGTATATGCTTTCTTAATGATTACTCTGCACTACTACTAGTATAACCAAAATGAGATGATCCCCAACATGTACAAGATGGTAGACTTAGGCTTACTTCTGGTGAGAGGTTTTAAACCCATACAATCCATAGCTAGCCCCAATAACAGACTCCTAAACTTACCAAAGTCTAGATGTACCCTAACTACTACCCTAATCGATCGAATCCCTAATCCACATAGATACTCTATGTCGGCCCCACCATAGGATGTATCACGTCCTAAAGTGGAAACCCTTCGCTGATATGCACAGCCCCATATTTACAGGTGTCACGGTCGTCTTATCCCCCTCTGCCCAGCTCATGCACGCACATGGCCCGGTCGGTTTGCGTCGCCTGCACCGTCCTCCACGTTTGGATCTCTTACAATTAGTCTAGTAAGCGTGCCCCTTCTACGACCTAGTTCGGAGTACATGTTTGATACCTACTTCAGGTTGCTGGCTGAAAGGGGTCCCACACAATATGATACAAGCTCTCCTCTTTGTCTTGTATCCCCGACTAGGTTTTCGTTGGCTATGTATACCACTAGGTGTCTTTAATTACATAACCCTATCATTTACGTAAGTTATGGATTAGAACGTACCTACATCCATTTTGTTCATTTCTTTTACCTTATAAGTTTTACAATGGTTTCCTTATAAGCTTTATTAACAATTGGAGAATTTCTGCTTGGAGAAGCGGCACCGAACGGAATTTGTGCCCAGTATCGTCTTTCCAACATTGGAAAATGCACTGTTGTAATTGTAAACAGGCCCAGATTTGCCTCTAATCCATCATAAACCTCAATCTTTCTCATTTTCTCCACCATTCTACCGAGTCGTGATCTTGTACGTTTTTATTAGATAACATTAATCATATAAAAAAAAATTATGTAACATCATAATGTGGAATAAAAAAACATAACATGCTTATACAATATAATTAGCGATGCCTGAGGGTCATCAATTGAGCAACATAGCATGCTCAAGGTACAAATAGAATGCCAAATAACTGGAAAAGTAGGAGACTTAACACATGAAACATGATGAACTTGCAAAGACTAATGTTGCTTTAGCTCATGATGATACAATACAGCTTTAACAAATATGATGCAATTCATAAGAAGATCGTGGGCAACACACTCTGAACTTTAATAAACACGAGAGCACTAACTTCTTGAATGTCAAAATCATGGTAATCGCTTGAACTTATATCAGATCAATGCTTCTAAATTGTTAAAAGGTGACAAAACACCAAGATAATCTAAAACTAACTAACATATAAAACCCAAAAATCAAAATCAAGCATGATATATCAAAATCAATAAACCCAGTTTGTGTGTGAAAAAGAAAAATATGTTACTGTTTATACTATGTTAATCACTGAAACAGATAGTCCTGCTTAAAGGACAAACACATTATATGGTAAAGTAATTTAAATTTCAGAGATTACAGTCTAAAATGCAATGTTTTAAAAGTAGGATTTAAATCTTTAAGTCGCAGGGTTTAAGCTTCGAACTGGATCCGAATTCGAAATCAGGACAAATCAGCATCAAAACCACATTCCAAGTGCTCATATCAGCATATGTTCATGACAATTCACATATGATTACTCGTTATTTTATTCTTAACTGGATAACCGAATGAGAACCTTTATATTCGTTTACCCTAAGTCTCAACGCAATAACAATAATAAGAAATGATTCAAAATAGAAATGAAAATAAGGCTAAAAGACGCTCACCAGAGTTCCTATTCTCCACCGAAGGAAGGTCAACCACAGAAAGGGCGAAGGGGGAAGGAAATCAATCGGGTTTAGGGCAACCGCGGATAGGGAAATTGAAGAGTAAAGGAAATCGCCGAGGAAAAAGAAACCGTGGATGGAGAAATCTACGTTGAGACTGAAGGCATGAAAAAACGAAATTAACTTTGGGGAAATTAGAAATCGCGGGAGAGGAAATGAATACCGCGCAAATTGATGAAAATCTGGAATTGTGGGGGGAACCGAAAACCACATTTAGGAGGCAAGCCTAATTATTTTTCTCAGCGTTAAAACAAAAAATAATTATCAACAAATATGATTTCTACAACATTTAAACTAGAAACGCTGAAACTAATTGTTGTAAAAACTTAGTTTTGTTGTAGTCTTTAGGTCTTAATCATCCCGGGCTCAACAATCTGCCAGATATGATCTCAGTGATCATCATATTTCTATTCTAATACGATCTCAACAATCATCCGATTTTCATTCTAATCCGATCCCAATGATCATCGGATTTTTATTTTATTATGATCCCAGTGATCGTCAGATTTCTATTATATTACCATTTCCGTAATCGTTGGGCTTCTCTCAAATCTTAACTCACGGATTTACAAATTTCTGGACTACTCGCAAAAAACACATCTTCCATCAATCAAGAAACTCATGTTTTAAGGGGCAAAGTGTTGAATCGCTTTTTGATCAACGCAATCATACGTCAAGTTTATGGCTAATGGCACGCTCGAGCCTCGAGAATATCATCGGAAAGCAGAAAGTGATTCGATCGAAGTCGTGACGCTCTCATAATCGAGGTAAGATATGTTTCATTCTTGGATTCAGCATCGATTCAATCACGTGTGGTGTGACACCCCACGTCCGTTACTGTCACTCACAAAGGGAATGCATTAAGTTTCGTGAAGCGTTATAGGTAAACAGAAACAAAAATATTACAAGACAGACATAAAAATAGCAGTGGGAATAAAAACTTTATTTATCATAAAGTAACATAGTCAAAACATCCCTTGTCTGAAATACATGAAAACCATTTCATTGTTAAAACATCAGTCTTATTCTTAAACAACAGAGTACAAAATAGAAGAAGCATAATCCCTAAGTGAAAACATAGCCATAGTAGCAAAGATAGAAGCTTGAGCAGTACATCTAGCAGCTCCAAGCAAAATGATAGCAAAATCTTGACTAAGCCTCAGAATTCCCTCCCTGAGAACCTTGGGGGAAACGGAAGAAAGAAGAGGAAACAAAAAGGGTCAGACATAAAGTCTTACTTTTAGCAAGTAAATAAATAAAAGTAGCATGGTAGGCATATAAAATGGACAAGAGAGATAACTACATCAAAGTCAGGTATGACAAGATAAACAGGATAAGGTGTATACGCTTCCTTAATGATTACTCTGCACTACTACTAGTATAACCAGAATGAGATGATCTCCAACATGTACAAGATGGTAGACTTAGGCTTACTTCTAGTGAGAGGTTTTAACCCCATACAATCCACAAGTAGCCCCAATAACAGACTCCTAAACTTACCAGAGTCTAGATGTACCCTAACTACTACCCTTGTCGATCGGCTCACTAATCCACGTAGATACTCTATGTCGGCCCCACCGTAGGATGTATCACGTCCTAAAGTGGCAACCCTTCGCTGATATGCACAGCCCCATATCTACAGGTGTCACGGTCGTCTTATCCCTCTCTGCCCGGCTCATCCACGCACATGACCCGGTCGGTTTGCGCCGCCCGCACCGTCCTCTATGTTTGGATCTCTTACCATCAGTCCAGTAAACGTGCCCCTTCTCCGACCTAGTTCGGAGTACATGTTTGACACCTACTCCGGGTTGCTCACTGAAAAAGGTCCCACACAATATGATACAAGCTCTCCTCTTTGTCTTGTATCCCCCACTAGGTTTTTATTGGCTATGTATACCACTAGGTGTCTTTAATTACATAACCCTATCATTTACGTAAGTTATGTTTACCCTAAAATGTGTATTTAATTACAAACTTTATTATTCCCACCGGTTATGCATACCACTACGTGTCTTTAATTACATAACCTTATCAGGTTAAGTTTGTGGGCATATATGCAAATATTACCCACCCCTTAGATTTACTTAACCCACCCACTGTTCAACCAAATTTACTTAACCTCAACTTTAGTTTATATTCATACTCCCTTATGGATTCAACAAGGTTAAGTATTAAAGGCTAACAGGTTGTCCCCATTCACATTGACTGCTTTTCATTTGCCAAAGTTTACATGTTATTCTTTAGAATGTAATTAACAGAAGTATTCTTACAATCTTTCACCCCTGGATTGTAATTAATGAAAGTAATCTTACAATCCCTTTGTATTATTCATCGTCTGATTCCATAGTTACAATAACATGTTTTACTTAATATTTAATTAAGTATACTTCTTCTCAGTTCACCTGTTTCCTGTTTAACATACCACTACAACTTGACGTCGTTTACTTATTAACTTAGTTTTCTTAACTAAGGTTTACTAATAAGCTTTCTTTCCTTTTATTTTAACTTATGTTATAATTTCCACTTGTCCCTAGGACAAGCCTGCCTATTATGTACAACATTTTCATTAAAGTAATTAATCATAATACGTTGCTATCATTCCTTGGTTACTCCAATTCAATACCATGTCCGTTTATGGATATAATGGGCTAGACCTCCCATATTAGGCCAACTACTTATGGATGTTGGATATGCCGGTTGGGTCCGGGCAAACTTCTTCCACAAGTTGGGCCTAACCTCGTGTATTAGCCTGTCTCGTATTTATGCACTTAGACACTTCACATTAGATTCAACATTTGCAGTTGCTGGATATGCCGGTCGGGTCCGGGAAGACTTCCACCACAAGTGCAATCTAACCTCGTGTCATAAGTGTCGTTACAGTTTTCTAATTACTATAATCCTAGGCATTATAGTTATTAACTAACTAATTATACCTATGTCTTACAGGTGTTCATGCCTATTTACCCAATCATATTCATAATGGATTATATGTCCAAATTCATACTTGTCATTCAAGTTATGTCAATTCTAATGTTTTCCCCTGTTCTCTAACTAACGCGTTCGCATATATTTGGCGTCATGTCTAGGCTAGAAAGTAGCCTAGCCATAAATAATAAAAGAGAAAGATGACAATAGTGATTATTTTAACGAAAGTGACATAAACATGTAATTGGCACAGTAATAAGGTAGACATATAAAATAGATCTAATGAGCATGTGGTAATAAAACTAGATCTAACATACTAAGGATGTCATAATAGGCATGAATAAATAAGGATTCATACGTCCAATTAATGACAGATCTAAATTAGCCACAACATGATATGTACCAAATGATCTAAAAAGAATTAGATCCATAAGTAGATTTGATATGATAACGATTAAGATCCAATCAACTACAACATGATAGGTACAGAATGATCTAAATAGAATTAGATCTAACTAAAGTAGATCTAGCATGACATGATAAATTAACCATAAACGAATTAGATCTATAAAGGTAGATCTAACATGACATGATAAATTAACCACATCTATAAAGGTAGATCTAACATGACATGATAAATTATCCACATCATAGTTATGTCATAGATTCAAAAGTCCCAATATATCTGATATGATAAAGATTTAGATCCAAGTCATAGAATATTATAGATTCACAAATTATGGTAGATCCAATATGATTCAAACACAGGCATATATCCAAATCACAGTCATATCACGTTTACTTTTAATCATTTAAATCTAAAAGTAACTAACTCACGGTGTTTGGATTAGAAGATAGAAGAAGAATGGATCTTGAATCTCTAATCTTTTGATTGCAGAAGAAGAAGAGGAGAATCCTATTCAATCCAGGCATTAACAGCATTTGGCCTCCATTGATTTCCAGTGAAGAAAAAAAGAGAAATGACCCATATATATAGCTGCCAGCCCCCTAAAATCGTTTGCCACCTCAACCTTAGGGGTGTCAACATCCATGTAGGGGGGTCAACCCTGGTGTCGACACCCCTTAAGGGTCGACCCCGGTGTCAACACCCCTCTAGAAGGGTCGACCCACTAGAGCGGAAAAACTGCCGTCACTTTTTTTTCAATTTTTGAACGATTTTGGATAAGGTTCTGACTCATATGTATATATATTTTTCTTCTACACGTATACAAACTTTAAACTCTCATATCTTCTTCACATGTTCTCCATTTTACGCAAACCAAATGTCTATCTTGACAAGAATTTCGAGGCGTACGCAATGGTGCAGTCCGTTTCCTTTAATTCTGAATATTAAATTAGTTATTATTTAATTTATCCTCTTTTAGTGTTGTTAAGAATATGGGGTGTTACATTCTCCCTACTCAAAGGATTTCATCCCCGAAATCTCCAAGTTAAGAAGAATGCATATCCTGCCATCCATCATTCATTTACTCATCCATCAATCACTAGCATCTGTTGTCCTTAAAGAATGCTCATATGAGTATATGCAAAGGTGTGTGTATATGTCCCAATACTAATGTGAAGATCAGGCGGTGTACTGATTCAGTTGACCTCCTTAATGCAATGTATGTTAGTGTCATGTATCCAATATATATGCAAATAATCATATTATAACATGTGAGTTCTATATGTGTGCACACTCATTCGTCCAAATGCAACATCCATATTATAATACATCCATTTTCATCCATAAAAGAAAAGAAAATGCATACACATCCATATGCAGTATGAGAGTGATTGAGCCGATCTAGTGCCAAATGTGTATATGCATCCACAGGCAGCCACTAGAAAACACTTGCATCCATCAAACATAACATGTATCAAACACATGTTTACATCAATAGGATTCCTATCTAAAAGTCGAAAATACTATAGATAGGATATATTCAGATGATAGAAACAAGCACAGATAAAATTTTGGAAAAGGAGTTAAGAACATACCCTCGAATGGAAAAGGGTACGAAGCCTGAATCTTCTTTTCGGTCTCCCAAGTCACATCCTCTGGGTTATCTCTCCATTAAACCTTTATCAGCTCGATCTCTTTATTGCGTAGCTTCTTAACTTCTGATCCAAGAATTCGGGTAGGGACTCGTCTTACTGTCGCCTCCCGCTCTACTTCCACTTCTTTCAATATGCTTGGCTCAACAACTTCCGTGGTGTCATGCAAACACTTCCACATATGAGAAACGTGGAAAACATCATGAACATCGGATAAATTTTCTGGAAGCTTTACTCTATAGGCCAATCGGCTAATCCTCGCGGTTATGGGAAATGGTCCCACAAACCTAGGTGTCAACTTCCTTACCGATCCGAAGCGAACCACGTTCCTCAAAGGTGACACTTTGATAAAAACTAAGTCTCCCACTTCGAATTCGATGTCAGTCCTTGTCATGTCCGCATAGGATTTTTGCCTATCTTGAATTGTCTTCATCCACTGTCGAATAAGGTCAGTCTTCTCGGATGTTTCTCTAACCATATCAGGTCCAAACAACAATCTTTCTGTAGATTCCCACCAACAAGTTGGTGATCTACAGGGTCGTCCGTACAATGCTTCGAAGGGTGTCATGTCGACGCTAGCTTGATAACCGTTGTTATAGGAAAACTCTACTAAAGGAAGATGCTCTTCCCAAGTCCCTCCGAAGTCTAGGATACACAAACTTAAAAGATCTTCAAGAATTCTGTTCACCTCTCCGTTTGTCCATCGGTCTAAGGATGATAAGTGATGCTCAAACACAGCTGTAAACCTAATGCTTCTTGCAAGCTCCTCCAAAATTCACTGGTGAAGATGGGGTCACGATCGCTCACGATGCTGGAAGGTACTCCATGAAGGCGAGCTTTAAACTCTCTTATCTTCTGCGCTTATACAAACTTTAAACTCTCCTATCTTCTTCATACAGTGTCCGTTTTACACAAACCAAATTTCTATCTTGACCAGAATTTTGAGATGTACGCAATGGTGCAGCCCGTTTCCTTTAATTTTGAATATTAAATTAATTATTGTTTAATTTATCCACTTTTAGTGTTGTTAAAAATACAGGGTGTTACATGTGGCAAGCGCGTGTCGATTACTCAAAAAGGCTTGAGAACCTCATGTCGATCGCTTAAAATTGCTTGTGCGAACTTGCGAGCCATTGGATCAACGAATTTGGCAAGGTCTTAGTTTGACACTCCAAAATCTCGTGCGTGACTCAGCTCGATCAAGGAAAATTAGTTGTGCAACTTAAACATGGCTCAGATTTTCCACTTAGCGCAACCCAGGCTTACCATCACAAAACACCGTGATCGACACGGTGTGATCACATATTTTCTTTGCTCCGCATCATCCTCGGTAAGATCCTCCACTTGGCTTAGTTCAACATATCTTCATATCCCTTAAGGGATACGAAAATATGCATTTTATATCCCATATGGGATACGAAATGACGTATTTCGTATCCCCATAGAGATACAAAATTGTATCCTCCCTAGGGATACGATATCATATCCCTCTATGGGACACGACTCGTTCAAAATGTAGCAGGCTCAAAAGAGCTGAGCACACCAACATGATCACATGGTTTCACGAGTTCGCATCACGATCCTTTGGCTTGGCACTTGGCAACCTAAGATACGAAATACTTGGCACAAAGGCAGATACGAATTTGGCAATTTGTTTTCTCCTTAGCATATCAGGTGGAGCAGTTCCATTTACTTGAGTATCGTGTCTTTAGGGATGCCATGCGAAATACCGGGATACGGAATGAGCAACGCAGATTCTTGTTTTGTATTGGCGAAGGCGGGTTTGTGCCAAGTACGGGCCGATTAACTATTTTTGGTGGATCACCATGAGATGGTTACCTATCTTCCATTTACCAACCCAAGATGTGAAATTTTGCAGAACAACATGGTTTTTTAGCTAAATTTTCAGGATGCAAATTTTGCATACCCTTGGGATACGAAATTCGGGCTGATGCTTGGAAACCTCACCTATAAATACCCCCTTACTTAGCATTCTAAGGGGTTGGAATTTTTGGACTTTAACTACACTTTGACATACTAGGTTGGAGCTCCAGGACACCATTAATGGCTTTCATGGTGATTCTCATGGCCTTAGACTTCATTTTGGAGTTGTAAGCTTCACATAAAAGTTTGCCTACACCTTTTTGGAATTATATTGGACTTTTGTCTTGCTTTTGGACATATTTGGACTTTCTTAGACATTGAAGCAATTTATTGGACATTGTTGCTCATACCAACACACTTTGACTCAATGAAAAAGAAAAGAGCATTTTGATCAAAGTTAGGAATTAACAAGTTATTTGTTATTCTATTGTACAACTTTGTACATTCAAATTGTCCGAACTCGGATAAATATTGCAATCGACAAATCTATGATGAATGATTACAATAAAGTGGATGTAGACATTAGTGCCGAACCACTATAAAAGTTGTGCGTCCCTTTACATTTCTCGTATTTGGATTGTGAGTTTACCATTATACTTACACTTGGGGGTTGGCATGCTCAAATAACTAATTTCTCATGTCAATAGTACGAAAAAAATCTATCAAGAAAGTCCTACAAAGAAATAGGATGCAAATTCATCATGTAAAATTTAAGGATTTAATTATGTAAACTTATGATGTAAACTTAATCAAATCGATTATTTAATGAATTTCAACTAGTTATAACAATTATAACTTGTATTGATTGCAATGAAATTATGATTTGTTTTGTATTGACAAATATTGAAATTTAAAATTTAATATCAAAGTATTTTAATGAAATTGAGTTAATTAATTTACAATTGAAAGTTAAATGAAATTTTGGTGCTAAGGGCACCCCAATATGCTCTTCCTAATACCGCAACTAAAAAATACCACAAAATAATACATTCCCCTCTTCCTAATACCAAACAATTAAAAATAGGGGCTACCACCGTATTTCTCCTATTTCTCCATCTCTGCCATTGCATTAGAAAACCCTAAATTACATTCGATTGGAAAAAACCGCCATCTCCGACTTCAACCGACTCTAACTAACTTCAACAAACTTACCCAAATATAAATCACTATATCACGGTTTTAGGGTTTTTAGATCACCAAACAATTGAGAGATTACCGTACGAATTTGAATTTCCTACGAGAAATGTATAGAAGATAATGATTAATTACCAATAAGAGAGATTTGGGTTTTCAGATTCGGGCTAAATACGTGAATAGTTCGACAAATAATGGTTGAGTGAGAGATTAGAATGGAGTGGTAATGTGGTATTAGGAAGCATACAAAATTTAATGAGTTTTATTTTTTAAATTGCGGTATCAGGATGAACATATTAGGGTGCCCATAGCACCATACAAATGAAATTGATAAATAATCAAAATTAGAATTCAGTATAAATGAAATTGGTTTATGAAGTTGGTTTAAATTCTAGTTTGATTAGGATGAAACTGATAAATCTTTTAATTTAATTTAAACTAAATAATTGAAATTTTGGAATTTTATAAATTTAATTAACCTTTTAAAAATTCCATTTTTCAAATGATCTCGGACTTCGACAAAACCAGTTTCATTGGGTCCAGAATATTAAATTATTGTAAGTTTTCAAATTTTGTGTCAATCAGACTTATAGTTTGGCCGTATGAATCTAGTACGCGTAGGAAATTATTTGTGCAATTTAATTAGAACAATCGAATTTTTAAGCACAACTACTATAGACTTCAAAATTGGACCTTAACACTACTTCCATTGTGTCCAGAAGGCCTTTAAACCTATAGATTGCCTATTAGCATGCTTGATTTGGATTCTAGCTCATTTTTGGCTTAAATACGTGAAAATCAAGACAATATACTATTAAAATATTCTCTTAGCCTTAAAGTTTCATGATCGTCTCCTGTATGAATTTGAATGGCTGAAATCTCGTAACCTTTCTTCCTTATTTTCTCTCAATCCCTGCAACGATTCGAAGAAGTTTCAGAAGCAAAGTTTAGCTCTTCGTGAGATCTTCACAAACAAACGGTGGTTCATCGTCGTTCAGAGCAAGTTCGCTAGAGAATAGCCATAAAGACAACACAGTTTTAGTATCTTTGGAGGCATTTTAATAACGTGGGTATGCCAAATTTCAGGTGTAGGTGCATCTCGGCTAGAGCTTCGCAACGGTGGTTTGTGATCATCAAATGGACGTGTGTAGCGGTGGAGGTTGGTGAAAAGGTGTGGCGGCTGATGAGTTGTTCAGTTTTTTTTTGGTAGTGTGCTGGGTGTTGAAGGAGGAGGATGACGTGGCTGAAGGGTAGTGGGTTAGGGTCCTTGTTTAATTTTATATATATTGAAATTCAATGTTAAAACGTGACTAACTTTGTCACACGAACTCAGATTGATGCACGATTTGTTTTGTTATGATCGTGTAGAAATTTAGGATGATGTGGGCTGATCTGGACAAATTCCGGGACTGCTACATTTTGGATCTATATTTGGATTTCAAACGAGTTCAAAACTAAGATGAGTGATTAAACCTACTCACACTTAACTAAAATATTTGATTATTAGTTAGATTAAATTCATGTTATGATATGCTTGTATTGATTAATGTTAGTTAGTTTAAATAGGGTATTTATGTTGATTTGCATCGATAGTACAATTTAATTAAAATGATAATTTAAATTGTACAGTTAGGTTAGATTTAAATCTAATTGCTAATTTAAATCTGATACCTAATAAACTAGTAAATTTATGTGATATTAAACTGTTTGGATGAATTGATTTTGATGGATGTCTTGAATTAATATGTATGCTATATCGATGTTTAATTATATATGACTTTATTTATGTTGATTAATCCCAACCATTTACCCTAGATGTTACGGGTATCAAATAAACCCGGGATTAATCATTGAAATGAATTAAGAACATAAGTTGAAACAATAAATACCTTGGACCCCTGATTTGGATTGAAATGATATATATCAATTCCTGAAATAGTAAAAATAAAATTTAAGTATCACTTGGTCATAGGATAGGAAATTATATACAGAAAATGGTTGGTTAAATATATTGTTTTAATTTTGAATTTTGAATTATTGTTTTAAAGGCAACATAAATAATGTTTTATAAATCGATTTCCTTCGAATTTGGACTTTGAATTTTGAAATTTAAAGTTAAAGGAAATTATTTATCGTTGTAAGTTAAAGCGAAAGCTGGGATTTGAATATGAACTGAATCTATTGAAATTGAATTGTTTTATCCATCTTCGAAAGTTATTTGAATTTATCTTGATGTAAAGGGATATTTGAATTATGAGCTCGAGATTATTATGAATGGAAATAATACAAATTGAGAATTCTAATTAGAAACATTAAATATTTGAATCGAATTGTTTGAATCAAGTTGATTTTGAAACAAAGTTTGATTTGAAGTGAAAGATTGAAATCGAATTGATTTGAAATTGGAATATGGCTTCCGGTTTATTTAAAATTTGGAGGAAACGGTTCTAAGTCAAAATATAGTATTTTAAACCATTATATAAACTATTTTATTTTTAACTTATATATATTAACTATTTTTATAGACTACTTTAATAATCAACTACTTACTTTATAAACTACGCTAATATGTAGCCATACATATATATAGCTAAATTTGATAATCCTATTTTTAAATCTAAACTATATATATATATATATATATATATGAATTTTTATGTACCAACTATTTATTTTTCAAACTGTTTCAAATATATCTAAACTATTTTAATATATAAACAAATTCAACTATTTTAAATATTCAAATTGTTTTAAAATTTGGAATTATTTCAATATTCTAAGTTTGGCTTATATAGAGGTTTTGATATGAAAGTATATTCTATTTCGAATATGAAATGGTTTTAAAGCAAAATATGATATTTTAATATGAAGTATGAACAAGTTTGAAATGTAAAAGAACCAATTAGTGTGAAATAAGCGTTTGGTTGTTAAAGAGACCGGGATCAGATATTGTTATACTCTCTACCAATATCAATAATCACTTTAACAACTGTGCACGTAGCGGAGAATCCAAAATGAAGTAGGATGGTTTAACGAATGCTACTAGAATGAAGTAAGAGAACAATGATGGATATCCATGACCTTCATGTCATAATTAAAATGACTAAAACAGAAGCTATACCGTGACCATGTATGTTAGCTACCCCTATCGACAACTCTTCTTTTGTTATTACTATAGTTCCGAAATTTGATTCGATTTGGTGCGCATCTTTGATTTTGGGAGTGTTGATCGAGGTGGGTAGTAGCTTCAGCTATGCGTTACCGCCAGTCCGGGCATGCAACTGGTAGAACCTTACCATGAGTATTGTCTCGAGTGCCTTATCATATATTATTATCCTGATCAAGCCCCATCTGATTTAACGATATTGTATAGTGGTGCATCCCTATCCACCGACCATTTAATAGGTGTTTTATATGCAATGTTTACGATGATGTATACATGGTGTAAGGGTAATAATGGTAATCCTGCTTACGCTATTTTCAATAGTGTGTTTTCCATATACACTATTATAATAGCGTATTATATAATATAATATCTAGTTCAATGGATCCTTAAGAGATGGAAATTTCCGCAAAATCTCATAAGTTATTACACTCGTGAACACATTGGATATGAAATGTGAATTACCGAAAGTAGCTCTAACGCCGTGACACTCATATTATTACATGGTTTTGATTTGACTGATATGAGAATATTTTAATTCTAATCTGAGGGTTCTTACCTTTTCATTTATGATCTGGTCAGCCTGAGTTTTTCAGTTGTTGAAGACCTCCTTATGAAGATAAAGAGAGCTTGACAAATGCATTTATAAGTATTATTCCGCTGCACATTTATTGATGTGTTTTATGATAGTTTAACTCTGATAATTGTTGTAAAGTATAGTCAAATGTATGTTTAACTGCTTCATGAACTGTTACTTGTTTATTTATTTTATTTTGTCCTTCCGCTGTGAGATTCATTGATTGTTTTTCTTCTTTATTTCTTTTTCTTATATTTATCCCAATAACAATTTGTATTTTGGATTTGTTTGGGTCAACATGTGTGGATTATTGTCAACTTGAACGGTTAAAAATGCAGGTCGTTACATGAAGTACGGAATCCGAATTGGAAATTCCGATATTTAATGGATTTCCCAGCATGGATTATGCTTGAGTGACTTAACTAACTTGTCAGGATTTGGCAAGATCGGTCGATCATGGTCCGAGGTACGGACCATACTCAATATGCATTTCCAGACATGGATTGTGGATGAAGGGTTGGGCTGTTTGGTCAGTATTTGGCAAGATGATTCGGTCGTAATTCGAGTATGGACAATACCAGGTATGGATTTCCAAGCACGGACTATGATTGAAGGGGTTGAATGGTTTTGTAAGGACTTGGCAAAACATTTCACTTTGTTTATTGTAGGAATAGATGATACTCGTATTGGATACGCCTGGCAAGGCCATAGATATCTTAGATTTGGATTTCTCTCATAATACGATCCGAAGAGATCGTGGGACTTCATTGGGTTTCCGGATTTTTGATTATCTATTAATACGACCTAGCATGGTCGTGATTTTCTATTAATTTAGTCTGATGCGACCATGAATTTTTGGTTTTCTGTTAATACGATTCGGCGCGATCGCGAATATCTGGTCCTCGAATATCGGATTTCTATTTAAACTTCTTTGGCTTTCTATGGACTTATGGATTATCCAAAACAAACACGACTTCCACCGAAAGTCATGTTTTGGTAGGCAAGTGTTGACCCGCCTTTTTGCAAGGCAATCACATTTTGGAATTCCAGCTATCGAAGTGCTCAGGACTTGAGCATGGGCTTAGGCAAGCTCAAATACACTTGGTTAAAGCAGCGAAAATTTCGAAGACACAAACTTCGGATGATTGGAATTCCAGTACGACTATTCCACTTCGACCTTCCCGGGTTCGGTGTGAGGCCCAATGATAAGCAAGATGGAATTCGGTTAAGCATAGTGCCCGGTTCGTCCATCCCCACTTTGCTTCACTCCAGATCAACAAGTCCAATTCGGCATGTCAAATCGACCCGGTTCGACTATGTCGAACCGAGAGGGGCGCATTTATATGACGTGTCCCACTACTCCTCCTCGACTTGACAAAGCATGTGATCTCTACTGCTTCTAGATCTGCCTCCACGTGCCCATGTCGAACCGGATTCGACCACTACTATAAATACATGGATTTTGGAGATTTCATAGGATGAAATTCTATTTTTTCAGCTGATATACGCAAGGACATTGCAGCTATCATACTCTACTCCTACTCTACTTTCTTACTAAAAATCAACTGTATTTGTAATCATACAGTATAATAAATAATTGATTACACCAAGTGGTCACAGGCCTAATTGTAGAACCACTATAAATTTGTTGTGTCCCTTCTACTTTGTTGTTTCTCTATGGTTTTGAATAATTGTGAATATGTGATTATCTCTATGATTTAGGTGTTATACTTGAAAGAACAAATTTCTACGTCGATAATATGCAAACTTTTGGAATGTCATATCAATATACAATATTTCTTTTATAAAAGTTACATAATAACTACTTTTACAATAGCATAAAATATTCCTACTAGAGATTTTTTTGTTGTAACTACTTTTGTAATAACATATCAAAGGTTAAATATAGTAAAAAAAAAAAAAAGATACGCTAAATAAAAGTTAGATGTATGAAAAAACTCATTGTTTCAAAAATGTAATATTGGAATACACTATCTATTTTGAAGATAAATTATTATCACTGCTTTTGAAGTTTTATGTGATGTTCCTTCTGAGGACATAAGAGTTTCTTTTAAAGGAACTACAATTAAAAAAAAAAACTACAAATCCCTTCTAGGATGTTTGGATTTTGCGATATGAATAAAAAAAATAGATAACATTCTTATAATATTTGCTTATATAAGATATTGCTCTAATTTGCAATAATTTTGATAAATCTATGCATAGCAATGGTAGAATAATGTTTTTGACATAATATACGGGTATTAAAAACAAAAATATCCTATGAGAAAATACCAAACAATAACAAAATATGACTTTTGAATTAGAATGATTCAAGATTCTAATCAAAAAATTGCATATTTTGAGAAAATCCAATAATGTAACAATGAGTATTCATGATGAGAAGAGCCAAACCTAATATATATATTTAAATCTGTGAAATTTTTCTACTATAAGAGAACCCTTTTATGCATTAAAATGTATAAAAACACACCTAATTTACTTAAGTTCCACCTTTCATCTTCATTCAAAAAAGGACAAATATAAATAACAAAATTTCCAAGTGATTCTTCCATGATTTTGATGACAACAAAATAAATATCAAGTGTATCGTCATATTTGTTTATTGTAATCAATGTTAAATGCACAGAAATAAACTAGTCTTCCATAGTACTTACTGCTTAGCAAAATAATAAATAAAAGCAAACTAATTCAACCTTTTTACGAATTCATGTCAGCAATATATAATAATAATGCAAAGAGTAAATAATCATGGAAAGAAAATCCTTTTATTTTTTTTGGAGATTTTAAATTCAATGAAAGTTTTTCTCAATTTTAGAAAAATAAGAAAAATCACTTCTAGACATTTAAATTATTTTTTGATTGCTTCCAATAGAATTTTTTGTCAATAAATCATTTCAAATACAATTTTTTGGATTTCAATTCAATCAAACTAATGATTCAAACAAGAAATCTTATCACTCGTTGATCTTTCGGTCAATCGGGCCATTACACTAGTAGTTATTTCTATACAAATTTGATGATACCATTGATGCTTACCTCCAGCGTTAATTTGATCTCCATCATAATTTGGTTTCATGTTTTTTGTATCTAAATTTGTTGTGTTTGACGATTTACTCGGATACTATTTGATTAACTGGTCCAACTTAATTAACCGTGCTAGAGTTTTATTCTAATCTTACATGAACAATAAAGCCAGACTTATAAGCAATCGAATAACATGCTACTTTGTTTTTATATATCTTTAATAGATGTCATACTATATAACTATAAGGAAATCATGCTAATGAATTTTGACTAAGAAAATGATAGTATTTTAAGCTTTATCTTATTATACCATATACATAAATATGAACAATAGATCATTATATTTCCCTTTCATGATTTGAATTTCTAATTAAAAATTTTTGGGACTTCTGGTCCTTTATTATAAAAAACTTAAAATTAATTATTTATGAAAACTCGCTTTTAACATTATATGAGCCGCAGGTGCTCGACTTCTTATTGAAATCTTAGAAATTAAGTTTATAGTAAACTTCCATTCACTTCAGTTGTGCTAAATTAATATAAACATTGGATTTAAATTAAATACAATCTTCTAGATTCGTATTATTCTTATATGTGTTTCTTCAAGAAACAATAATAAAAATTCTTATGGATATATAAATCAGAATTTAAAAAATGAAATCTATAATAAAACGAGATCTAAAATACAAAAACAAAAAAATAAGATGTACAAAAGGAACTGGATATGAATAAGTAGATCAATGATACAATGAGATGTAAAAGAAATAAAATTAACAACTTATGATCTGAAAGATTTAATCAATCAGACGAGAGAAATAACTTACAAATTTGAAGATCAATTATTAACTCTGAAATCTAAATTAGAGAGAAGAAATAAATATCGATATATATGAAAGGTTTGATCAATTTGTTATCGTGTTGATAACTTGTTACAAAATAAAGAAATTAGAGTCCACTAGCGAGGAAAAAAAAAGACTTTTATTCATTTAAGATATTAGTTATATATTTCTATTACATTCGCTCTTTTATATATAGATCTTGGAGCCAGTGATTAAACTTATACCATGATGCGGTACTAAACAAAAAAATTCAAAAGTATATTTATTTATATATTACAACAAAATCCAATTACGAGCGTGGACAAATGATCTATGGTCAAAATAAAATACGAAGTCACAACTAACATAAAATGAATTATAATAGATGCTACTATCACCGTTACTTGTCTGTGTTATCTTTGGCAGTACAGCTAATAAAGAAAATCAATTCCTTCGTTTACACCGTTTCTTCGATGAATTCCTAATCTTCTGTGCTTTTTTTACCATTTCTGCATGCGCACCATCTATTAAACCTATAAGAATACGGCACAATCCATTGACTCTTCAATATGAATTTGGCTATCTGATTCATGATCATCTGTTAAAAAAATCATACTAATTTATGGTCCTTTGTAAAACTGACATAAGATGAGTTACCTATTTATTAAAAAACTAGAACTGATTTATTTTAATCAAAAAAAATTACAGGGAAAACTTGAAATGTGAATATTATATATATGAGAAGCAACCCGGGGCACCCATGTTTGGTAGCACCCCTATTCGCTCGTGAGATACACAATTCCAAATTCAACACGAATTTGTAGATGCTCAATCCACATATATATTATCATCTATCCAAAATTTGAGCTCGTTCCAACATCCGTAGAATATATATTTGATGTTTAAATTTAACAGTTCGAATAAATGTCTTAACGTTGAATAATTGGACTAAAATTTTGAAAATGTTACAAATGTCAGAATAAGCTCAAATTTTGGATAGAAGATTATATAAGTGCGGATTGAACATCTACAAATTCTTGTTGGAATTGGATTGGTGTAGCTCACGTTGGTAGGGGTGTTACAAAACATGGCTGCCCCGGAATTCCCCCCCCCCCCCCCCCTCTCTCTCTCTCTCTATATATATATATATATATATATATATATATATATTATGAAAAGCACGCTTAAGCGATTTTTGTAAATACATCGCTTAATTTTTTAAAAGCGGAAGGCATAAAGCGACTAGTGCTTAAGCGCGCTTTTTCCAACGTTTAGTAGCGCCTCGTCTAAACTTCAGCATTATGTAAAGTATTTATGTGATGAATTACTTATATAATAATTAAGCATTGCTTAAGCGCTGCTTAGTTGTTGCTTAAGAGCTAATTAGGAGCTATTTAAGAGCCATTAAGCATAGCTGGACTCTGAATGGATTAAACGCTTAAGCAGTGCTTAAGCGTCGCTTAAGTGTCATTAAGCGAAGCAAGGCTTCCATCACCTCGCCTTGCTTAGCACTTAACATAATGTATGTATGTATTTATGTATGTGTACACACACACACACACACACACACACACACACACACACACATATATATATATATATATATATATATATATATAAAAGCAACTATTGAAATACAAAATTAGACACAAATTATAAACCATTGGATTTGTTTGTCTTAACACGGTAGATGGAATTTAGGGGAAGATCTAATAATTGAGAATTTGTGCCAAAATAGACTATACACACACATGGAGGGGTTATTGGAACACAAAATTAAATACAAAGTTAGACACACAAATTGTGAATTATTGGTATTGTTTATCATTACATGAAATGTGTAATTCAAAAAGAGATCTAATGGTTGAGATTTCTTGTATCTAAATAAGTGTCACCATTTTATATTTAAGTAGACTTCCATATATATATATATATATATATATACATATACATATATATACATATACATATATATATATAGGGATAAGATCAAGGAACCCCCCCTCCCCTTCCCCTTGAATTTCAGCCCTCCTTTTGCATCCGAACCATAGCCATATATTTATGTATGAATATGTTGGTGGAATGAGAGAGAATGAATGGAAGGAGAAAAAGTGTGAAATACTTGGTTGTTGTTGCGTGACTTCAAGAAGGTGGGTGTTAAAAAAATGTGTTAAAGCTGACTTACGCAAGGCTTACGACGTGATAAATAGGGAATTTGTATGTCATGTGATGAATTCGATGGGTTTTCCTATTCACTTTACAAATCTTATATATGAATGTTTGGCAACAACATCCTTTTCAATTATTTTTCAAGGTATATCGAAGGGGTTTATCACTACTACGCGTGAAATTAGGCAAGGAGACCCTTGTCACCATATTTGTTTTGCATTGCCATGGAATACTTTAGTTTTCGCATTAATGAAGCAATGATAACAAAAAAGTTTCAGCCTGTTCATACCTTCGAGCCTTAGATCAGTCATCTGTTGCATGCAGATGATCTGTTAATTTTTGGAAACATCACTATCCTATCTACTACAACGCTGAAGACAGCATTCGACAGCCTTAGTACATATTCTGGTCTTAATGTAAACGCTTTGAAAACTAAGGTATGCTTCAGCTCTCATGCGAGTAATGTTCAATCTATTACTGCTATATTGGGTTTCGAAACTGGTCACCTTCCAATCACATATTTAGGGATGCCCCTTCCCTCTAATTTATTGCATTACTCTGATTGCTCTTCTTTGATTCAAAAGGTGCAGTCAAAGATACAGGGGTGGAATACAAAGTTTTTGAGTTTTGCAGGACGTGCGGAATTATTACATACAACTATAACACCGACGGTATTATACTGGCTTTTTGTTTATCAGCTTCCCGAATATGCCATTGATAAACTCAATACACTATGCTCAGATTTCTTTTGGGATGGTTCTCGCAATAAACTGGAAGCAACTATGTAAGCCTAAGGCAGAGGGTGGTATCAGTCTGAAAGCATTTACTGATCTTAAAAAAGGCACATGTATTAAGTTATTATGGAACTTCCTAGCTAAGAAGACTTGATGGAGTAACTAGAAGCACGCAGAATATTGTTCTAACAGGTTTTTCTGGAATATGCCTATCGACAATAACTCATCGTGTACATGGAAGGCGTTACTTAGACTACGTACTCATGGTGCACAATTGTTTAATAAAGTTATTGCTAACGGTTTGGCCACATCTCTATGGTTCGAACCATGGATCAACTGTAAATGCCTTATTGATCTTTTGGGGGTTCATAGATTTCAAGCTATCGGGTCAGATAATGATAAAGTTTCATTGTTCCTACATGATGGTACACTTAATCCTAATTTACATGCTGATACGTGGGAAGCAAGACATCATATACAGACTATTTATAATAACAATGCAGACGCTGATTATTACGGATGGTGTCAAGGGGGAGACTTCTCATTTCATACAACATGGGAATATGTTCGACCTCGATCTGATTCACTATCCTTTTATTCTGTTATATGACATTCGAAGAACAGCAAGCACATGTCATTTATATCTTACTTGGCGATTCAGAACAGACTCAATACAAAGGACAGGCTATCATCATATGGAATCCAAACTGATAATATACGCGAACTATGTAATGAAGATGCAGAATCAACTAACAATTTATTTTTTAACTGTAGTTTCTCATCTTTTATATGGAGAACGTTAAAGGCTAAGCTTGGCATTCCATCGAGCAGCATAGGCACAATTCAGGAGAAAGCTTTGGACATTCATCAGAATTTTCGAGAACGGAACTAGTTACAAGACGTAGCTTTTGCAACTTTCACAGCAACCATATATCATCTTTGCGGTGAACAAAATTCGAGAATTTTTAGGCAGCACTACTCTATGGAGAATGTAAAATTGCACCAAATTGAGATAGAAGCGAGGTATCTAGTTTGCAACAATGGATCTCGAACAGCTCAAACACAGAGGAATTTGGATTTGTTACGTCATTGGGGAATTGAGCTTTTTCGCTCTGGTTGATATGATTTTGTTCGGATTTACACGAAGGGAGGTAGAGAAACAAGATGACGGGCTTAGTCATTGGACCGGCCTTTTTTCTTATGTCTATGTCTGTGTCTATTTTCCATTTGTATTCCTCTATATATATATATATATATATATATATATATATATATATATATATATATATAGATATAGATTATGTTTTGTCAGTATATGGAGGTTATACGTACTATTTTTTCTTACAAGGCACCCATTTAGGTTGGAGGGATTGTAAAGTTTTAAGGAGGCATATAACTAAAGTATACGGTTGATATACGTAATAAAGTACCAATTTTCAATACACACACACACACACACACACACACACACATATATATATATATATATATGATCGAGAACACCTCAAATAGTGCAGCACCCTTATAGCACCTTGATTTCCACTACACATTTATGTTTCTCTCTTCTCCCACTAGTCCTCTCTTCCCCACTAACTTTTTTTAATATAAATGAATGACTATAAATGTGGTGCATTTGTAGTGCTTTCAAATAGAGGTGCAACGTAACCCTCCTCATATATATATATATATATATACACACACACACACACATATACATATATATATATATACATACACACACACACACACATATTGAAAAGGAGCTGAGTTTATTAATTAACAATAATGGTTCTGCAACTATTCGATCAGCATACACAGTGGAGTTTGTGCAGAGATGGGGGATTGAACTGAAGGATGCAGGTTGATATTTAGAGAAGAAGGATAAAGCGGCGGGATTTTTAATTTAATTCATGTATGTTTGTATTTATGTGTATTTTGGTTTGTATATAAAACAGTTCAATATATGGAAATTATATGCACTCTTTTCCCTTGCAAAGTACCCAGTAGGGGGAGGAGGTTGTAAGGTTTTGACGAGGCATATAATGGAAGTATATGGTTGGTAATAAAGTACCAATTTTCAATATGTGTGTGTGTGTGTGTGTGTGTGTGTATATATATATATATATATATAGGCGAGCGTTCATTGATATCCCAAATAGTGCAGCACCTCTAAATGGGGTTTCCACCACATATCCAGTTTCTCTCTCCCTTCACTCATTCTTTCACATCCCGCTCACTAGTTCTAATATGAATGCTTGGTTTATATATGGGGGCAAATGAGGTGTTAACTATTTGGGGTGTCATTAAACGCTCCTCATATAACGAGATTTTGGGTTTGGTTCAAACCCCAATAATGTTTTCGCAATTCGGAATAAGATGAGATTTTGACAAATGAATTCACCATTGTATCACGGAACACGGAGTACTACATATTCGAAATGTGCGTTGTAGTTTTTATGGTGAGTATTAAGTTGTCCAGCAAATATTATGCTACCTACTCGTCTAAATTCCAACTATGCAAAAGTCTTTATTTTTTCGCTCAAACCGCGGTTCCTTATATTAACTCATAACCATAGTGTGAAGCTAAAGGCACCCCAGTATCATCTTCCAAATACCGCAATTAAAAAATAAAACTCATTAAATTTTGTATGCTCTCTAATACTGCATTACATCTCCATTCTAATCTTTCACTCAACCAGTATTTGCCGAGCTAATCACGTAATCAGCCCTAATCTGAAAACCTTAATCAACAACAATCGTTGTCTACGTTATCTTTCCCGTGGGAAAATTCAAATTTTCACCGTTTGAAGCCCTAAACTTACTTGATTCAGTTGAATGGGGTTGAGACAACGATATGTCTGCAGCTTTCTTCTTTCTCGGCATTACTGCTGCATCAAACAATTTATCGTTAATGGATTGTTTGAACTAGAGTTTCAGAATAAAAGGAAAGAGGAACGAATGAGAGACGAGAGGGAAATAAGGTAACAGTGGTGTGGTAGCCACTATTTTTATGTGAGGTATTAAAAAGAGTGTAATGATAATTCTTATGGTATTTTTTAGTAACAGGAATAGGAAGAGTAAATTAAGGTGCCCTTGGCAACACACTAATAATATTAAACTTCAATTAATAGCTCACATTTACGTTACAAATGATGCGAAACACTCAAATACTTATATTTTGAATGTATGTTGCAGTTCAGACAAAAGTCACTATTTTTTCGTTCAAGCTGTAGTAACTTTCTCATACTATGGGTGCGTTCTTAACCAACGCGAGCAGGGCATTTGAGGGGGCATTTGAGCGGGGTATTTGAGCGTGGTACTGTAGCGAACGGGGAATGTGTTTTTAGCGGCGAACGAGATATTTGAGTGGGGTATTTGAGCGTGGTATTTTTAAAATAAGATATAAATAGATTTGATTAGACAAATACGACTACAAATACAGATACAGTTTCTAATACAAATACAAGTACAAGTACAAGTACAGTTACAGATACAAAGACAAATTAGCGCAGACCAGCAGAAACCAACCGATCTCTAATGTTATCTCGAACTAATGCCATTTCTTGGTTTCCATCTGGGTGTACACGTTCAGTGCCTCTATTCGTCGTATTTCTCATACTGTAATATTCCGCCATGTAGTGATCGGGGATTAGTTCAGGATTATCATCAAACGCCATAAAATTAGGGTCACCGCTATTATATTTGCGTATGAAATTGTGTAAGGCCATTGTAGATACGACAACTTTCACTTGAGTGTTGAATCGAAACGTGGGCATCTTGTTGAGAATGGTAAATTTCTTTTTCTAAATGCCAAATGTTCTTTCGACGGTCATCCGTAGACTCGAACGGTAGTAATTAAACACTTCATTGGCTGACTTTGGTTGATTCGTGGTATCACGGAAATGCGGAATATGGTACCGCATATTTCGGTATGGCTGTAAATATCCAGTCTGAAGTGGATAGCCCGAATCAACCAAATAATACTGTCCAGTTGGAGGGCTAGGAAAGTTAGAGCTTCTATCGTTTGTAACAGCATTAAAAATTCTACTATCATGTGCAGTCCCTTCCCAACCCGCCATAATATATGTAAATTGTAAATCGAAATCATAAACCGCTAATATATTTTGAGTTGCAAAACTCTTTCTTCCGATATAAGGGATAATTTGATCAGCGGGTAAATGTGCAGATACGTATGTACCATCTATAGCGCCAATACAGTTTCTGAAATACGGATAATACCGGGTTGAATTTTTGATGTGAGGTGGAACAGTGGTAAATTGTTGTTCTCCTGGCTTTATTACATCCGCAGCGAGTATTTGAAAAGCGTTTAGGACATCATGAAAACAAATGGAAATTGTGCTACCTGATCGTTGAAATCTTTCTTGAAGTTGTCTATTTGAAAGCCCAGTAGCCATTGTATAAATGAAAATTCCAACCATTTCGACGACACAAATTTCTGGTCTGGAAGCGAGACCATGATGTTGCAGTTTTTCACATAATGCGTGAAAGCAAAGTCTTTTCATCCGGAAATTATTTTGACATCGGTTTTGATGACCATTCAAAATTTCGTTGATCCAAGATAAGCCAGTGAACTCCGAAGTATTAATCCGCGTCATATGATTTCTCGTTTCAGCCCGAATCAGATATAACCCGTAGAGATCAATCATATCGTCGTAATCGGAGGATGAATCGGAGTTAGACATTAATCGAAAAAGTAGAAAGAGTTGAAGAAGTTGTTGAAGGAGTATTGTGAAAGGTGTTAAGGGTAGAGGAGGTGATTTATAGAGAGGAAGGGGAGTTGAAAATTAAGTCATTGGCGTCCGACGCGTCGGACGCCAATGGCTTGATTTTCAACTTTCAGTCAGCGTTCCATTTGGCAGTGGAAATTAGTGCTCGCGTCCGACGCGACAAAAATTTCCAACGTGCCTACAATTGACTGCGAACGCACCCTATACTGACTAGAAATTAAACGAAGCTTTGACTAATGAACTTACATCTGCAATACGTACAAAAATAAAATGCTCATGTTCTTTTATATTTTTAATGTATAGCTTTGACTAATGAACTTACATCTGCAATACGTACAAAAATAAAATGCTCATGTTCTTTTATATTTCTAATGTACGTTGTGGTTTTTGATAGTAACTAAGGGTGCGTTCTTAACGAACGTGAACGGGGTATTTGAGCATGACATTTGAGCGGGGAATTTGAGCATGGTACTGTAGCGAACGGGGAATGTGTTTTTAGCTACGAACGGGGTATTTGAGCGGGACATTTGAACGGGGTATTTAGTTGTTAATTTGTTTGTTTTGTATTAATTTAAACGTTTAATTTTAATTAATGTTTCTTATGTGTATGACAATTAATGTTTCTTATGTGTATTTAGTCCCACATCGCCAAAACATCATGAGTAGCTTGGTATATATTTAAGTATACAAACTATAAACACAATTGAAATAAAACCAAAAATCCTTGAATTAACATGAAGCCTTAATACTCATACATATATATTAAAAGTGTCAAATATGGGCACTTGGGGCACGAGGGCGCGTTCACCAGTTAACCGTTCGCACTGTAGTCCAGCATCGTTAACTTCTGTCCACTTTTATCCACGCACAAAACATCCGTGCAAACAGCGTCATTAACAAAAATTAACCCTTGGTGTCGGACGCCAACGGTTCAATTTCCAGCTTTCGCCAATCGTTCCATTTCAAACGGGAATAACTCGTTAGCGTCCGACGCATACAAAATACCCAACGTGTCATTTCTTTACTGCGAACGCATCCTACCAGTTATACTGAGCAAATAATAGACTGCATGATCTTACCTAAAATCCGACTAGGCACTGTTTTTACGCTCAACCTAAAGTAACATCTTTAAACTGATTTGAAATCTACGACATTTCGCATCTACGTTACAAACAATACAAAAAATCAAAATTCTTAATATTATGAATGTGCATTGTAGTTTTTCATAATGACTAACAGTGTAATTAGCAAGTTATAGACTACATCCTCATAACACGAAACAAAAATCATTTTATTTTTTTCCTTTCAAACTGCAGTTGCATTTTCATAATGACTCTAATCAAACAAAATTTTCACTGATGAACACATAAGACATTACAGATACTTTATGCTCTAAACATATGTTATTGTTCTTTGTGGCGAATAAAGTTGTACTAAACGAATAACATATAATGACCCCATATCTAATCTCTAGCTAAGAGCATCTCCAAGGGAAGGAGGATTCAGCTCCTTAATTCTGAATTCAGCACAAAACAACACCCAACAACAGATCTTCCAACCCTTAATATTCAGCAAGAAATTACAGATCCGATTCAGAGCTGAGAATACGCCGCGGGCGCCGATTAAATCGGCTCGCGCAAGAAATTACAGATCCGATTCAGAGTTGAGAATACGCCGTGGGCGCCGATTAAATCGGCTCGCAAACAATTTGCTGCGAAATTTTCTTCCCATGCCTCTTTTCTGAGCATGGAAGGAGAGGAATTTTTTTCATATACTGATTAAATCGGCGCCTAACAAGGGACTGTTGGGTAAATTTTACAAAAAGGGCCTGAATATTACAAATCGTAATATTCCAACCCTGAATGCTGTTGGAGATGCTCTAAGTAGAAGCTACTTTTTCATACTGAAATCAAAAAATTCTAACCGATGAACACATAAGCATCAACGATACAAATATAGGAAATACTATGATATTTTATATTTTGAATGTGAGTTGTAATTTACCTTGACAACTAGTAGTTATACTCAGCAAATTATAGACTACATGTCCATAAGCCAGTGATCTAAAGACCCAACCCAACTTCGATTCGACCTTGGAGAGTCACGGCTCTGAAACTGAAATAACGTTGCGCGTGCACAGACCCGCGGTTTAATCTCAAAACCCTATAAAAACTTCTGGTCCAACCTCTTTGAACTTCACGGTTCTTTAAATTTGAGAAAATAATAATAATTGCTTCACACTTCATTTTTTGATATAATAAATTTAACAAATAATTTCATAACAATTGTCATTAAGTTTAGGATGATATAGTTCATTATTATGTACATTTTACGAGCTATTGTTGAACTAACTCTCTTTCACTGGGAAATATTAGTAAATTTACAACTTTGTTATGATTAGTTATATGAATATTTTAATTAAGTTGTATACAACATACTGCATAACAAGTGAGTAAGACGAAAATTAAACTCATGACTTTTTGAATCATGTCAAAGTGATTCAACCAGTATGGACATGGGTGTTTGTCATAATTGGTTAAATTTTACTTATATTTAAAATTATTTTATGTTTAAATCAGATAAATAGAAATAAAATGTCGGCGCGGTTCTCCCAGTCTGACCGGTTGAACCACGAAAACCTTGAAACTTGCACTACCACAATTTGACGTAAGTTTCGGTCTTCACAACTATTATGCCATAAACTCAAACTAGCCAAAAATCGTTTGGTCTTTTCATTCAAATTGTAATAAAATTTTCATAAGACACCTAGTTCTTTATGTTGCTAACAATTGTACTTAACAAATAACACATTATGTCCTACCAAACTCCGAGTAGGCATAAGTCATTAGTATTTTTCATTTAAACTCTAGTAATTTATTTATACAAATTCAAAGTAGAAAAACTTTGACCACTGAACTCACATCTTTGTTATGGACGATATCAAATACTGAGATACTTTGTATGATGAACGTAGGTTGTAGTTCTTCATGTTGACTAAACATTGTTCTCGGCAAATAACATACTACATCCCCATGTTTAAACTCCGACTAAGAAGAAGTTGATACATCCTCATGTTTAAACTCTGACTAAGCAAGCAAAAGTTGCTATTTTTTCGTTCAAAAGATGGCAATTGCTTTGTACAAGCTCGAAATCATGAACTTCAATCAATGAACACACATTTATATTGCGAACACTGGATTTTCCTTGTTTTGAAGATACATTGTAGTTCTTTGATTAGCAATTGTACTGAGCAAATAACATATTATATCCTCATACTTAGAGCATCTCCAATAAAATTAAAAATCGTAATATATTACGTTTCTTAATATTCAAACACCTCTTATAAAATTTGCCCAACAACCTCTCTGGCTAGGCGCTGATTTAATAGATGCCTAGCCATAAAGCACCTATTTTTGTAGGAAAATTTTCACTAACGTAAAGCACTGAAAAAATAGGTGCTTTATGGAGGACCAAATTTTTTAAGTGCCTAACTATAGTCCACCTATTTTTTAGGGGTCTAACGTTTGCATGTCTATTTTTTAGGCATTCCGAGTCAAATCAAAATTTAGGATTGACCCCTGAATATTTGGCTGAATAGTATGATTCGTAACAGCTGCTAGTTGCGTGTTTTTTCCGAAATTCAAAATTCAAGAGCTGAATTCTTGGTCTGTTGGAGTTGCCCTTAACATATAACATGTTATGTTTTCATACCTAAACCCCAACTAGGTAGATATCGCTATTTTTTGACTAAACCTGACTCGAAATATTGGGAAACTTGGTTGCATTTAAAAAATAACATGCTACATTTTTGTAATTATACTCCAACTAGCAGAAGTCGCTAATTTTTCATTTAAAATACAATAACTTCATCCTCCGAAATCGGGATAAAATTTTAACCAATGAACTTGCATTTGCATTAAGGTCTATGCAAAACAATTCCTGTGCTTATCATACGTCGTAATTTGTAATACTTTAAACAATATTTTGCTAACTGAACGTTATGTAATTAATGCACATGACGTTTTTTGCTAGTGCTCAATACACATTTCTGATATAACTCGATAGTTTAGGTTCATTTGTATATATTCTTTAATTCAATTTGCCTACGGTAAACAAAAAATATTTAGATTGAATTGATTTAGTGCTTATAAACATACCGTGGTGCTAAAAGCAATGTGAAAAATACTTTCAAATATCATAGAAAATATAGTAAATACAACAAAATTTGTATGTTTTTTTAATAGGATTAATTGACAAGAATAATCCGAAGTTTAACGTTCCCATCCATATTAATCCCAAGTTTGCGTTATTTAAGAACAATCCAAAGTTTAGGGGGTGTCTTCCCAAATTGATCTCGTCCACCTGATAACCTGTTTAACCGGTAATTTTCTCAAATCAATCGTTCTTCTGTTATACAAGCCGCCCCTTTCTCTTTTATTTTTGGATCTTTCTTCACTGAAATCTAAACAAGAAAAATTCACAGAAATGGAACCAACTCAAACAAAATTTCAAATCGCGAATTGAAAACAGGATTAAAATCTCGATTGGGGCGATTTTTTTAAAATTTCAAATTGCGAATTGAAAACAGGATTAAAACTAAATAAGAAAACTTGCTTTTTTACTTGCTGTCGCTCTCTCCAGTCCAATTCAATGAGCCAGTTCTCAATCAAATGGAGTAAGGTGCAAAGTGCAGCTGGGGGTAATGACATGGTGATCTAAAGGTCCAGGTCTACTGTACTGCACTACCATGTTGTAGCATATCTGCTCATTTAATCAGCAATAGCACCTTATCTACTGCTTTGCACCTTGGCATGTCTGTTCGCAATAACACCTTATTTGCCCCTTGCACCTTGGCATGTCTGTTCGCAATAGCACCTTATATGCTGCTTTTCATATGCAGTTCTTGCCCTCAAGTTCATGCAACAGCCATAAATTCACACCTATCCAAATCTTACTTGGCTCTTACAAATACAGTCCCAATTGCACATGCAGTTTTTAACCTGTTACAAATACAGTCCCAATTGTGACATGGTGATCTAAAGGTGTTCAAATAGGTACATCAATCTCATTATTTCTTCATTTGCGAAATCTCCACCCCCTCCAAATTCTTCCTCTAAGTTCTTACCCATATACCACCCGAACAACCACTCACCACCTACCTTCATGTCTTCACAAACTCCTACCTGAACCTCCTTAGCGAGCACTACTTGTAAAATGTCTCTTGATCTACCAATAAAACAACTCCAGTCATGAACTCCCAAAGTAGGTCACGAACCAATTCATAGAACCCCCAATTTCTTGAAGCCAACCTCCTTACATCACATCTTGTAGAAATCACATCCGCCAATTCACCCTGCGGTTAATTCACATCTGCAATTAAAATCCTCAAATCGATTGAAACCTAACAAAATTTTGAATCGCATCTTGATTTCCATCAGTTTCCACTGGAAATGTGTTTTCCTTCTGTCATTTCGATTTATCTGATTATTATTATTATTATTATTATTATTATTATTATTATTTTAATGTTTCTCACATGTGAGAATGAAAGAATCAAAGAAACCAACCACACTAAGAAAGATAACGAATTATTTTGGAAAAGATACCGGTTAAACAGGTTACCCCGTAAATGAGATCAATTTGGGAAGACAACCCCTAAACTTAGGATTATTCTTGAATAACGCAAACTTGGGATTAATATGGGCGGAAGCGTTAAACTTCGGATTATTCTTGTCAATTAATCCTTTTTAATATTCAAGCATTTCTACATGGCCAACAAACACTAATCAAAATCAATTTACATGGCAAACAATCTCCAAACGATTTAGTTTTCCACAGTTAACTGCGGAATTACAATAGTTGGAGTTGATGGTCCCTTGAAAAGTTAGTATCAAAAAAAGTATATACTTAAATTATTTCATATTTTTTAGCAACAGCATTAGTAGAAAAAAAAAAGTTTGAAGGTGTGATTAGCAACATACTGTACATATTTTTTAATTTTTTACTTATACTTAATTCAGCATCTTATGAACAAGATTAAATGAACAAAACAACGTTAAGCTTAGATCATGTACAGACTCTTATTCAAACTTTTGACAAAATAATGTAACAAATACCACTTTTGAATATACAAGAGATTTACGAGTGCTATGATACAGAGTTTAAAAGCAAACCTGAAGTTTCAATCCATTTCCTACCATTTTGATACACTGCAGCCTACTGGTATTATCTCAAATAAGCTTGAACAAAGATCAATTTTTATATGTTTCTTCAAATTTTTTCTTTCCATGTATTAAATAGAACAGATGCTATACATGTAAGAAATGTATATGTAGGCTACCCAATTTTTTGAATTTCTAATGGATACCAGTCAAGTTTTAGACATGGTGCATAAGAAAGAAATTAACCACAAAAACTAACGTAGTAATTCAAGCAACAACGATCAAATTCACTTATGTTCATACAACACTAAAGGCAATCTCAAACAAGAATTGAAAATTTTCTTGCTGACAATCCATCCAAATTTTGCAAACCCAACTAAACTATTTACAACATAATAACATATCATAAACTAGAATACCCAAAGTGAAATTACATACCTAACAATTTCATAAGCACAATTTAAAACTCTAGGCTCATGAACTGTTAATGCTTGGTTCCCAATTTCTCCGGACATCATTTCCTCTTCTGCAATTATGAAAATATGTGTTAATAAATCGATTTCAACTGATTTTTCCCAACTTAAAAATAATCCTATGTTTAACTATAATCTTCATCGATCTAACTATGACGTTAACGAAGGTACGATCTTTTAGATTTTTTTCTCGGATCCATAAATAACCGGCTATTTGAACTATTTTTCTTAATACCCAAAGTGAAAAGGTCGAGATTACCTCATTAGATTCGGGATTAACTCTAGATCGCGCCATTAAAGATTGAAGCGAAACAAAGCTTTTCGCAATTGGATTCCGCACAGGAATTTTCGTTTCAAACTTTGTTTCGGATCTGGGACTGACAAAAGAAGATTGAACTTGATTGTGAATGACAAAGGTGCACGGAATTGATGCCATTTTGCAGAGTCACGACTGGAATTTGGAAGCTATGAGTAAAGCTGCAATTTGCAAAGATGTATCTGAGAAGTAGGCCGGTATTTATGAGATTAGTCAAATAAATGGAAGGCGCAATTGGCTAAGAAATAACATATATTAATTTTTATCTATTCGTTCATCTTTATCCACTAATCCGGATATGTTCAAATAATCAAACTACAAATGTGGATCCAGATAACCCCAATCGGGTGGATTTTCAAATTATCATCTAAAATTCATGTGTATACATTGTCAAGAGGTGAAAACACTTGATATTTATGAGTTATGTATTTTGTCCAATGCAAAAGTGTAGATACACAGTAAATTGTATATATGTAATTTTCTCATAATTAAGATAAATAATATGTTAGTTAAAACCCACTAGTGTGGAGAGAAAGAAAAATGATGTGTCGTGTAGAATGAAATGTCTAGAACTAGACATTGAAGAAGACAATGTCAAGTAAATTTTAATTACATCAACAAAACATATCAGCATTGAAGACAAAATTTTAATAGAAAATGTTAAATAATGACGTGACATACAAATTACAATGAATTAATATTAGGGTTGAAGATGCTCTTAGTGTTCTTCGAATCTTAGATTTTGTTATTAATGTGAATATTAACAACAATGTAAATCCAAATAAGAAAGGAGTAAGTAACTGAATCAAAACAATATACAATTATAGAAATTATCAAAAAGCTGTAAGTTTCAAGAATATTTTATGTTCGTAGTCATAATATCTAGGGCTAGCAATTAGAACCGATTACCCGAACCGAACCGAACCGGATGGGTCTCGGGTTGGGTCCAGTGATGAAAAATACAACTAAGATCCGATCAAATCCGACCCCAAAAACCCGACCAAAAAGCATTGAAATGTATGTTTTTTTAGTATTATTATCCAATTGAACCCGAACCGAAGCTCGTGTCGGGTCAAGAATTCTTGAAATGTATAGTTCAGACCCGACAAAACCTGACCCGCCTAGAAACGAGACCATCAGATCAGGTCGGGTCAGGATCCGTAGGGTCGGGTCTAATTGCCACCCCTAATAATATCTATTATCTAGTCTTTTGAACTGGTTATGTTCTGACCAATTGGAAGAATCAAATTCTATGATTATCAAGGTAGATATCATGAATAGATGATCCTAATCTCCAAATGCTAAGTATAAACAAGATCACGACACGATGGTCAAAGGAAACCAAGAGAGACATCATGTAATATGATAAGTATGAATTAGTACCTCATCTTGTGATGACCGCCTCATACCTCCTGCACCGAATGACAAGGAAGATGCGTTATAGATCATATGAGGTTGATACGGGGAGATCGCCAAGGAAAATAAACCTAAACAATATCGTTGATGAGAATATGAATCTACACGATGGAAAACAAATAGCCATATAAAAGAATAATATGTCAGCTTGCAGCTCGTCGTCGATCAACATCCTTGTCACCAACCTGCTACTTAGTCTACTCAACAATATCACCGATGAGCACCCTAAGGTAATAAGAGAAAATATAAAACCTCGAGCCGTACAACAATCTTGTATGAGCGATAAATGACTATTAACAACTATAATGTGAAATATGAAACCAAACAATTCAAGTTTCACCTGACATGTTCCTGCAACCAAAGAGAATAAAACATGCTACTCAAGTAACAACAGAAATATATACTTGTTTACGAACAAATTAAACAATTGAAAACAACTATTTAATTCGTTCAGCTTTCCTAAACAACAAGGGTTGTTGTAAAGGGTGTCGAAATCTGGGACCAAAATTATTTTACTAATAAATCCAATCAAGTTATTCCGAAATTTTGATTGTTAGAAAATGACATAAAATAATTAAAAAGAAAGTTTTTTTATAATAAATGAAAGCAATTAGGAAGTAATGACATAAACTAGATTAATAATCATCAATAGCCAACAGATAAATATAGATCTAACTCATGTTTCTGTCACAAACATGAATCAACGATAATTAGGTTTTTAGAAATATACATGTGAATAACGACAAGCATAGCCTATGCAGGAGCTAAGCTCTTAAACAACCATAGGCTATCAGGACAGATTCACTACTTTATTTCTAAAACCCTAAAAATTAGATGTAAAATCTGTTAAGCACTAGATCGAACACGAATATACCCTGTGAAGGAGCATAGCTCTTAAACAACACAAAATATGAAGGTTTAGATCTAATTCTTGGTTCAGATGCATATCTATATGCATAAAGTCATAATCTATTTGGCTATGTGATTCATATTGGATCCAGTATATAAGCGTCATCACCACTAATTAAAGGGGATTAGCTAGACATAGCTAAACGATAAAATGCGAAAAATAAAACAACAAACATAAATAAAATAAAACTAAAACCAAAGAGAACAGGGGAAGAATAGTATTATTCCAAGAGAGGATTTACAAACTAAAACCTAATGTAATTCTAAATGAAAGAGATACAGTGTACTTATAGCTGTCATGACCAAGACTAAGTAGCCAATTACACGATGTGGGACAAAAGGCTTTGCCCAAATAACAACTAGACTAATGTGAACGCAAGTGAATGGGCATGCAAATGTTATGGAAAAATAGCTTGCGGGCATCAAACGGAATCAACTTCAATGAATAATAACTCCATATCATTTGAGACAAGCGATCTTTATGAAAAGGCATTGAGTCTTGGCTTTAAAATATGCGGCAGAAGGTGGTTGAACATCAACATTTCTTCAGGTCTTCATGCTTTAATCCAACTCTAAAAATCAACAATCTTCTTGCACCAATTCTTCAAGCTTTTCAACAATTAAGTGCATTAATCAATTCATCTTAAATAATCTTAAAAAACAACTATAAATGCACATTATCAATTATTTTTAAAAGAAAACAAGATAAATAAGCAGATAAAATATACACATTTACGTGTATATCAAATACCCCCACACTTATCTTTTTATTCGTCCTCGAATAGACTAAACTAAGATATGTTACACTTTCGTAGGAAACACGATTACATTTAGCGTATGCATCAAGCCGTTAAACCCCTAGGTGTCCCTAGTAGGAAGAGTGTTGTCTCATGAGGGTTTTCAAATTTCAAGGAATTTACCTAACTTCAATAATAACGGTTTAGTCCTAAATTGTCCATCACATTATTGGTGCAAAAATGAATAAAAATTTCAAGGTGAATCGTAATTCCTTGATAACACTGTAATTCCCTTGAAGATTAAGAGTGGGGTGTCAACCAAAGTTCTACACATCGACAATGTGCACCCAATCATTTATTTATTCTTTTTTTTGAATAATTTTGCACCAATGTAACTATAATGTATTGGATGTGAGTTATGCATAGATGAAGGAAAATTTTGTAAGTTCTAAAAATATTGTGGATAAGAGTGCAAGTGTATTAGTTGAACTTCAAGTTATAAAAGATAAAGTAATACTAAGGCACATATGGATGTTTTGTTCCCTTTCATCTCCTGTACTACAATCCTCTCTTCTAAGTACGGTATGATGGATATGGATGGAATGGAAATGAATGCTTTATAATCAAGAATGATGAATGACTAGTTTATTCTTGGAGATTTTCTCTTTATTGCATTTTTGTTCTTCTTTTTTTCTATTTTTTTTCATAAATGCATGATGAATGGTGAGTGGAGATGGAATGGAATGATATCATATTATTTCATTTGATTCCTCCTTTACTAAGCGAATCATAACCAACACTTCATGAAAGGAAAATTTTATACCCTAGTTACTCTACTTTTGTAACCCTAATTCAACACATAAGTCTGGATTGATGTTATATAAAAAACTGAAACAAAAGATAAGCAAAGTTTCGTAAGATATATAACCATATAAAATAAGATGTGTTATATGGTTACCCTACCTTAAAACAAGTACGGAGTGGGTAGTGTAATATTGGTATAAAAGTGATGTATTTCAAACCTTTAAAAATAAATCAGTAAAAAGGTTCTTAAGTATACCAATATAATAAAAACTTTTCGAAACATGGATGTAAATTGACTAAAACTTGGGTTTGAATAATGTGGGGCATCGAAGAAGAACGCTACAACGAGTCATTTCTCCTTAAATGGGCCAAGTGGAATTTAGAACTTAAAAGTTTAAAAATTTTGAGTGGAAGAAATATTATGCATGAAAATGAACTCAGAAAATCCAACAAATGTAGTTGTAGAATCATTTTTATTTGATTTTTTTAATGATTTTTTTTACTTGCACATTCTAATATGTATAACAAGGGTTGACACACTTACTCCACAACACGACTGACGTCTGCACAGTCTCTAGCTAGCATCTTAAATAGACACATTACGACTCAATGAATAATTAATGTTCATTCCCATCACCTAACAATTTAACTTATCAATAAAGAACAGAGGTGTTATTTATGAATTTTAAGTTAGTTCTTATTCAACGAATGACCTAGTTCATAAAATTTGATTGCTGATGTAATGTAAATTCCCCCCACACTTGAGTGTGTGACCGTGTCCTCACAGTTGTTAATCAGACATATCTTAGTGAAAGGGAAAGAAAATAAGAGGGTAAGCACGACTTACCGGATATACGTGCAGAAAATACGCGGTCATTGATAGATGAACCGGTCCATAATGGACCAATGGATCAGTCTCATCAAGATTATGAGATACAGCTTAAGCACAGAAAACCAAATCATAGAGGATTTTATATTAAGATTTGGAAAAACAAATTTTGTTTTTTCTAAAGTTTGAGTTTCTAATTTTATAATATTGAGCTTATAATTGATCCTAAAATCGAATTGAATTTCTATAACAACTAAAGAGAGGCCATTGAGCCGGGATTCTGTAAAAGTTTCAAAAACAAAGTTCGATTTGTTCAGATGATGTATAGATTGAGAGACGTGTGCATCATTCTCACCCCTACACTTGTTTTGAGAAATATTGTTCAGTTTTGCTTTGGTATTTGAAATTTTGTTGACTAAAGGTTCATTCTTCAACCTAAAGTTAAAACCAAACAAATGAATTTGCAGTAAATTTCGAAATTGTGTTTTCTCAAAAACCGTGTTATTCCAAAAAGAGTTCATATACAGTAGAAATTTATCATTGAAAAACAAGCGATCACAATGAGGTTCAGTTAAAACGACCATGTTGCAAGGAGTTTCAACAACTTTAGAAAAATCATCATTGTGTTTAATATCACATTCAGCAATTTCATTGTTTTCAACCTCAAGAATTCAAAGTTTTCAAATGCTTCAATTTCAGTTTCAGACCCAAAAGCATTACCGTCAATCAGTTTAAGAAGTTTTGGCTCATTAAAGTCGTCCTCACTTAAACTGTTGTTTCCAACTTCATCATTTCTTTCAGATTGACAATCTAAAGTTGATAAATTTTCAAAATTTTCAGAATCAGAGAAAGGAATATCAAATTGAAGGTTGACGTCTTCGTTTTCAAGAGAATTTAAATTCAAATCAATTACAGAGATTTCCACAACTTCATTAAGATTTTCATCAAGTTCAAAAGTTTCTATTTGAGCATCATCGATTTTGGTAAAAGATGGATTATCATTCGAATCGTCACACGTTAAGTTTTGATTATTTTGTTATTCACGAAAATTCAAGTAGTCTTGAAACAACAAATTCGTGTGATTATCGTGAATTTCATTCATTTGCTCAACAAAATCAAATTTATAATTATTTACATGAGAATTTGAAATTTGAAATTGCTATGAACAAAAAATTCTGGTGCACCACAATTGAAATTATTCCCATTGCCAAAACCATTTGAAAAGTTATTCACATTTCCATTTTGAATTTTCAATTCATTTTGGAGTTCAAAATTGAACTGACGAGAGTTATAATCAAAATCATTTGAATTTGGAGTTGAAATTGAATTTTGATTATTTTGAAAACTTTGACTTAAATTGTTGCACAAATATGAATTACACCATTCATTTATTCTTTGATTTTGTTGTGTGCTCATTTCAAGTAAAGATTCAATTTTTGCAAGAGTTGAGGGTTGATCGTTAGTTAGAAAATTTTGTAATTAAAAATCAGGATTATTTTGAAAATTTTGAAAAGTTGGTGGCGTAAAATCCGAATTGTTTGTACAATAGTTGTTATTAAAATATCCATACGAATTTGGTGTAAAATTATATGGATTATATTGATTTTCACAACTATCATAAAATCCATAGGAATAAGGAAATTGGGACATTTCCAAGAAAGTTTTCTGTCAAAAAATCAATTGCAAAACTTTTGGCTTTAGAGAAGTTCTTTAAAATTAACTACTTCAGATTATATGAATACAAGTCTAGGCCAGGTTCGGACAGGGGTTATCAGTGTGCCACAAATCACCGTAGAAACACCACTGAAGGTTTAAGAACTTGTTTGAGTTCTAGACTCTACCGTTCCTTAAACACCTAAGAGAGTATCAATTCTAATTGTCAATTTAACGAAGATTTTGTCCTATAAGCTTTGCGAAACCTCGATTCGATTTCAAAAATAATTTATTTCAAAAATGAACATTTCAATTTATCCCACGTTCATTTTTAAAAAATTACAACCACACATCAATAGGAAAAATAATCAATCACAGAATAATAAGTTATAGAAATAAAAAAATTACAAGCAAGCCGCAGTGCCTACACGAAATCTTTACAAGCAAATTTTTTATATTTTTCAAGCAGCAGCGGAACCTGTAGAGTTTAGAAAATTCTCACTTAGATCGACAGTCCATCCAGTACAACTAATAGCGCTAGCGCTTCACTCCCCACTTGGTGTGCAACCGCTCCAATAATTCAAATTTTGTTTGCAAATTGCTTGACCTCTGGATTTTATTCGCTTTGGTTGATTGAACTCTTGTTACTTTTCCCTTGATTTTTTTTTAACTTGACTTTTTTTTAGAAAAATAAAAGTTGAAATTGAACAAAAGAGTACTAAAAAATATATTAAACCAAAACCTAAGTACTAGAATCAAACAAGCATCACACGGCCAAATAGAAAGACATTTTTTTATTTGAAGAAAATAGAAAAAATGAAGTAAAATAAAATAAATAGTTAAACTAATAGGAGGGACAAAACTTGATACTTAAACACAACGCAACCCGAAGACTAAAGCGGCTCACTATGACCAAAAGCCAAGCCCACTATGCCACACAGTAATCTCCAAAAGGAATGCCACTTCCTATTTCAATTAAAAATCGCAAATGAGAAAATAAAAATAAAAAATTAAAGACAAAATTTCAGACCCAAATTTTTTTTTATGGCTTTCGAAATAAAAAGAGGAGAGGGGATTGCGATTTGGGGCTTTTAGATGCTGATTCAATCAATGATTTGAGGAAGCCAAGAGTAAATTGGAGAGAGAAGTTAGGAATTCAGGTGGTTCGGGTTTTTTGGATTCGCTTTCTTGATTTTGAATCGAGTATGTTTGTGGTCGAATTGTTGATGGGTTTCAGATTATGGCTTCCTATGATGCAGTTGCTTGATTGGTGAAACAGTTCGATGAGCCTAGAGAAGGCAGCGAGCAACGTTGGTTTAGATGAGATAGTAGTTCGATTATGGGTTTCGAGGTATTGATGTCGCGGTCCAGATGTGGAGTTGCGGTGAGATGTACTGATATGCGATTTAGGGTTTATGGTGTTTGAATTGTTGCTGGTTATTATCGAAGAGGGTGGGTTATGCAAGTTGACTGTTGTAGGAGAAGGAAATGAAGTAGCAGCTTGCAATTGTGGAGTATGTTCTTGGAGTAGTTTTGGTTGGCAGTGGCGTTATTGGACGCTGGCGGGGTGATGAAGGAGGGGGCTGAAGCCTGAAGGTGGTAGATTACTATGGAGGTTTGATTAAATTTACTATTTTGGTGAACGTTGTTTGTGGATGGAGTTAGAACTATTTGTTGCATGATGGACAGGGATGTCGGTGTTTGTTTCGATTGGAAGGAAGAGGTGAAGCTTGTTTGACTAAGTCGATGGTGAGAAGGTTGCGGATTGAGGTGCGGTTTTATGGTTTTAGAACTTAGATGATGTTTAGGGTTTCTGCTTTGCGGTGTGCAGTTGGTTTTGGTTGAGGGTGATATACTGGTGATGGAATAGAAAATTGTGAAATTAGAAGGAACTTTGTATTGGAATAGAAAAATAGAGAAGGAAACAAAAGATTATTATTATTATTTCTTTTTTTTAAGAATTGTAAAAAGGAAATAAATTTGTAGAAAATTGTAAAGAAATAAATGAAAAACGGAGAAAGAATTTGTATTGAAAATAGGAAAAAAACTTGAGAGAAAAGCGGTAAGTTTTTTTCTCTTGATTTAGAAGATTAACATATCAATGTTTTAATATCCAGTCTACCAATCAAAAAATTTCTTTTGTATATAAAAGAAAAAAAGGAGTAAGAGTTTTTTTTAATGTAAAAATAAGAAAATAAAAATATAATCCGAAGGATTTACTAATAAAAATTATTTTGATCCAGGGCAAAGGCGCCAAAATAAATTTGCAAATTAATTAAACAATTGAAAACAACTATTTAACTCGTTCGGCTTTCCTAAACAATAAGGGTTGTTATAAAGGGTGTCGAATTCTGGGACCAAAATTATTTTACTGATAAATACAAGCAAGTTATTCCGAAATTTTGTTTGTTTGAAAATGACAGAAAATAATTAAAAAGAAAGTTTTTTTATAATAAATGAAAACTATTAGGGAGTAATGACATAAACTAGATTAATAATCATCAATAGCCAACAGGTAAATATAGATCTAACTCATGTTTCTGTCACAAACATGAATCAACGATAATTAGGTTTTTAGAAATAAACATGTGAATAATGACAAGCATAGCCTATGCAGGAGCTAAGCTCTTAAACAACCATAGGCTATCAGGACAGATTCACTACTTTATTTCTAAAACCCTAAAAATTAGATCTAAATATGATAAGCATTAGATCGAACACGAATATACCTTGTGAAGGAGCATAGCTCTTAAACGACAAAGAATATGAAGGTTCAGGTCTATCTCTTGTTTCAGATAGAGATCTATATCCATAAAGTCCTAATCTATTTGGCTGTGTGATTCATATATATAAGCGTCATCACCTCCTAATTAAATGAGATTAGTTAGACATAGCTAAATGATAAAATGCGAAAAATAAAAGAACAAACATAAATAAAATAAAACTAAAACTAAAGAGGGGAAGAATAGTTTTATTCCAAGAGAAGATTTATAGAATAAAACCTAATGTAATTCTAAATGAAAGAGATACAGTGTATTTATAGCTGTCATGACGAAGACGAAGTGGCTAATTACACAATGTGGGACAAAAGGCTTTGCCCAAATAACAACTAGACCATTGTGAATGCAAGGGAATGGGCATGCAATTATCATGGAAAAATAGCTTGCGGGCATCAAACGGAATCAACTTCAATGAATAGTAACTCCATAACATCTGAGACAAGCGATCTTTATGAAAAGGCATTAAATATTGACTTTAAAATATGCGGCAGAAGGTGGTTGAACATCAACATTTCTTCAGGTCTTCAAGCTTTAATCCAGCTCTAAAATCAACACTCTTCTTGCACCAATTCTTCAAGCTTTTCAACAATTAAGTGCATTAGTCCATTCATCTTAAATAATCTAAAAAAACAACTATAAAAACACATTATCAATTATTTTAAAAAGAAAACAAGATAAATAAGAGGATAAAATATACACATTTACGTGTATATCAATACTACACAGAATATGATTTTCAATCCCACTTCTCTTCAGTAGCCTAAGGTGATAACCTACCCAGATAAAAAGAAAGAGAACATTCATAACAACCATAGAATCCATCAAACAATACCCTAGCCATTACCTTCTAAAGCCTTGAATACATTGATATTCCGTATGACCATCCTTGCTTATGCTAAGAATTAATGAAAAACGCACGTCCTACGTACGTTTGTCTTCTCCAGACAACTAGATTGCCTCATCTGCACAATCCAGGATACACGAAAATTGCTACCGGTCCTGATGGGCGTCCCCACGATATTCCTGCTTTGAGTCTGCATAATCTTAGAACACTTCGACCTGCCGTTTCTAAATACAAGATCGATCCACAACTCCATCTTAGTTCGAATCTCATTCGAACCAGTCCATTATCCTGCAACCTCATTCCATCCTGAGCTGCTTATCACATCCTCCTTCGACCACTCCCGTTCCAGCTCACAACCGAAGAGTTATAAATTCATCAGGCCAAAACTTCTAGCTTGTAAATACGATTGATGAATCACAAGTTCCAACATGCTTCAAACGAAGTCACCATTCTCAACAATGGATCTTGCCTCTCCCCGACACATCCTTATGAAAAGGTACTGGTCCATACCTTATGGACTATACCCTTATGCATCGAAACCAGTCCATACCCAAATGACTAGACCCTTATGGATCGATATCGGTTCATACCTTATAGAGTGACATCGGTCCATACACCTAGATAATTTTGGCTAAGTGACTTCATGGATCCTTTCATGCCTTCTAAGTATGCCTCAGGGTCAAGTAGCATGCACCCAAATTTCAATTTAACCATCCATTCACTCCATGACTGATCCATCCAATAATTCAAACTTGGTATATCCAGTCAACATCAAATTTTCAACGTAGCGTTCGTATGGTCTTACCATGCTCCAGTAGAAATCGCGCCTCCCCTTGACTTTCCTGCATTAACGGGTAAAGTTCCATCCCCTAGGAACCGGTAGGGGGAAATCCCTTATGGATCGGTAGGGGTCCATGTACATAGGGGATTTCTTCCTTAATAATTTTTTTCCCCATTCCGACATCCTCTAGATCTTATCCTCAAGTTTCACCTGAATCCGATGAACTTTGACCTTGATATGCCCAATCTTCAACTTAATTCCTAGTTAAAACAATTCTAAATAGCCAAATCAAGCATATCATACAATTCAAACATTCAAATAGTAATTACATCCCAATCACATACAAACACTACATCAAATATAATCATGAACCAATTAATAAAATTCATAGATCTAACATAAATTAAGGTCGATTACATACTAATCAAATTAGATCTAACAAACTACCTAACATATATCATAATTAGATTTTCGTAGGGGTTTCTAGATTTGATATAAAATGTATGATCCAGCTTTAGGGCTTAATTAACTTGTACGGTGTTTAAAAGACCTAATTATAACATATAATCCAATATAGTCATATGAGAGATCTCTACCACTCACCAAAATCTTTAACTCAATCCAATGAGATGTAGATCTAATTTTAACAATAATGAAAAAGCACAATTCAACAACGATATGTTGAGATCTAGTCTTACTTAATATAGATCTAGCCTTAACATGCAAAGTAGAGATGATTTGATGTAATTAGGATTGGGTTTGAGAGAATTAAGGTGAACTAGAGTAGATCATAATCCAACTTAATTTTGAGAATGAGAGAGAAAGTCTTTAATCTCTCCTTACAGCTCCTATTTATAATTGTTGGTCACTAGCCTAATGGGCTAACTAAACTCAACCCACTAGCTGTCTTATAATCTGTCCAATAAAAGTAAAAATTAAAATGCAATTTCTCTCAAACCTCCTAACTGTTTTCTTAACGTGACCACTTTAAAAAAAGGACCGATAATCATCCTGAAGCAATGAGACCAGTTAGGGTTCCTAATTCGTTCTCTATCAAAAGTTATGGCTAAAAAAAGATTTAACATGGGTAAAATAGTCACAAAATGATTCGGTAAAAACCATGGACATGTATCACATTCCGTGAATCACATATCGAAATACTATAGTAATAAGACCACTTATGAATTAAATAGAATTATTTTACGATCCTTTGATATGTAAAATACGGGTCGTTACATTCCCCTCCCTTTAGGAATTTCTCCGCCAAAATCGTAGAAAAACTCAAGATAACACTGCATCCTACATGCCTGTCATCAAAGAGCAGCCAATTTGTCATCTAATCTAGCATCCAACAATCCATGCATGCAAAAATCATATCTTAGCATGTGGAATTCTAATAGTACAAGGCACACTGACACCACCACCACTCGTAGATTTCTAGATAGGTCGTCTTCACACTCTCCTCTATCTCCCATGTACAATCGTCATCATTCTCGCTCTATTGCACCTTGAATACCTTAACAATCTTCCTCCTAAGCTGTTTCGCATCATTCCCAATGACACAAAGCGGCCTAAGAAATCTTGGGACTTCTGGCTCTACTTTACATTTTTCGAACTGATCCAGAGATACCGCAACACTCGATTCGTACACAAACAACAATAGATATGAGACATGAAAAACATTGTGCATACCCACTATCTTCTAAGGTAATTATGCTCTATAAGCAAGATTCACAATTCTCTCCAAGATCACGAATGGTCCAACAAACCTCAAAACTAATTTTCTATAATGACCGGTATTTAAATGATTAGATATTTAAATATTGACAGTTAATTAATTGAATGACGGTTCAAAAAGGTAAATTTTCACAAATGATTGAATTTGAACTTGAAACTAGTTCCATTAAGTCTATATTGTTTATTGCGTGGAGAAAAAGTATATAGATTACTATATTTTGAGATCGGATGATTTAAGGGTCAAAATAATCTCAAAATACACGTAAAATTGTTGTCCCATTGCATAACCTCGGATTTTGACGAAACTTGTACTATTGGAACCGTATCACTGTATTGACATGCAAAAATGAAACTTGTGATCGTTTTAATTGAGATCTCAATGACATTTGAAAATAAAATAATATTAAAACTGAATAAGGCCTATTCCTACCCGACCCAGATTCTTTTCTTCACAAAACCAAACCACTGTTCCATTGTTTTTCCATGGCGGTTATTTTCACAACTTTAAAAATTAAGATTACTATCCATATTGTATTAAAAATTGTGAAACCAAGTTCAATTGATTCATGCTTTAATCCTCTCCGAGCCTATGTCGTTGTTATTAACTACGATGATGTATAACCAAGATCGGCATTTCTATGGTCGAACTAGGGTTCGGATGTTTAGGCACTAGGGTCGACAAGGAAACTCGGGGTTGGTAGCAATGGATTCATGCTCGCGGGCGGCAGCTTTAGCCAAAGTTTCGGGGAATTCAGTGCTTTGTAGGGACTTGTGACATTTTAGATTGAATGTTTCCTGTAGCATGTCTTAATCGCGATTTTGCACTTGTGTCCAGGCGATGGAAGTTTGGGTATGGGCAAGTCGACATGGTATAAAGTATAAAGCTTGTCATCTTTGCGGTTTTAAAGTTGAGGATTATTGCCTTTATACCTTGTTGACTATGTTGACAAGGCCTGTTTCATAAATAGCCTTTAGCATTTTAAGACTATTTCCTGTATACCTTGTCGATGAGAATAAATTTCTAACTTGTTTTCTATGGTATGAGGCTTACCGCCTATATACCTTGTCCATATCAATGAGGCTTATTTCAATAAACTGATTTCCAAACATCTGAGGCTTATCCCCGCTGACCTTGTCGTCACTTATGTGGTCAACAAGGCTTGTTTTCTAACTAGTTTTCAAAAGCTTTGAGGTTATTGCCTCTAAAACCCATGGTGTTATCATCTATATTGACAAGCCTTGTTTTCAAATGATTTTCTAAAGTACTTAGTAGGTAACACCTCTATTCGTAGTTGTCACGTATGTGGTTGAAAAGTCATGTATTTAAACTTGTTTTCGAAAGGCTTGAGGCTATCGCCCTATAGCTTGTTGATCTCGACTGTTTCAGTAAGGTTTGATTTTAAACTTATTTCTTAAAAGAGCTCGAGGCTATCACCTCTATAACCTATCTTCATCGATCATGTCGATAAGGTTGTTTAGACTTGTTTTAAATCCTCATAGGCAGTTAATCTATGTGTATAACTGATGGGTCTTTGCCTATTGTTTCAGTATAAATTAATTTCTTTGGCCTTCTTATCAAAGATTCGATATTTAGCAGCTTCATAAACTATTATTTATTTATTATATTTTGTCCTTCCGCCGTGAGATTCTGTGTTTGCTTTTTTTTTCTTATATAAATCCCAATAACTAACTGTATTTTTTATTTGTTTAAGTCGACATTGAGAATCATTATCGATTTGAATGGTCAAAAATATGGGTTGTTACACGATAAGAATAAGGATGACAAGTATTACAGCGGTTGTTGCTATCGGTAGTAGGAAACCATATTTTACTCTGATATGCATTGCCGATCTAGTTGACGCTACTGTTCACTTGCTCCAAAAGGCAAGGCGTAAGGTAGCAACGTTAGCTGCATTCCCAGTTGGCCCTGAAAAGAACATGGGAAAGAGAGTGATCTAGCCATGTACTGGTTATTATTCATCTTTTTTAACCATTACAGGTCCAGGAGCACAAATTTGGTTATTATCAATGAGGATGCTAGTGAGAGGAAACTTGTCCTGCTAAACGGTGTAGTCTCACTAGATATCCATTAGTTTTGGAAAAGTGGTTGTTATTCACACAAGTCTGTTGATTGATCTGAAGTTTATTTCCCCTTAAATTATCGAGTATTCATTTGAGTGGATTGATAGTTAGGGTTTTTGTGTTCTTCCTCAACGAATAAGCTTCTAAAGATGTGTAGGAGGCATTTAGCTATTAAAAAGTTCCTTTTTATGCTGTATTTTTTTTCTATTTGAATACATGTAAAGGAAGATTTGTTTATTTATTATCTGACTGTAATTAACTGAAGGGCATCTTCATATATTTCTATTCGAATTATATTTTTGTAGTAATTATATTTTATATCTGAATGTAGGCTTTTGAATAAGAAATGTAAAAAATAAATGTTGTTTTGAATTTTTTTAATATTCTAGTTTACCAAATGTTGTGATTCAATAACATATCCATTTTATATCACTAAAAGTTAATAATATAAATGGTTGTAGTATGTGAAGTGCTTGACTATGGTCCTTATAAAGGAGGATGTTACAAAGCTCTTCCTTCCAAGATCATTGGAGGTGCTAAAAAGAAAGGTATAGCGATGGAATTATGGTGAGTTTTCGTAATGACCCTCCATATCGGTCGATCCAAATCGATCGTAAAACCGACTTAAATCGAACCAAAAAGGCGGATACGCTAACTTTGGGCGCACAACACATTGGGACAAACAACAGAAGAATTTTATAAACATCATAATAATGTTACATCAGAGTACAGAATATCAGAGTATCTAAAATTATATATTGCGGAAAATAAATTTACAACAAATGTAATGCAATGCAGCGGAAACAAATAAACTAACAGAGTGGAAGACTATCAATTCTCTGGACACAACTTTAAGCTTCGATCCAGAATCCTTCTAAATGAAATAATTTGCAAAACTAAAACTACTGGCTGCCCATGTGGAAAATATGGGCACCCAGAGTTTAGGTTAAAACAATAAAATCCGAGTCAGTCATGGGACCGGTGTGAGAACTCAAAACAGTTATTAAACTTTACTTTAAAATACAGTAAATCAAGGGACTACGCCGTATAACACGGAACGGGTTAACCCCCATGAATACCTGTGCATAAACAACAACTAATAATAGAAATATGGATCTACTATGCACATACAACATGCAATTTTCCAATCTACCTATTTAGGCTTAATCCCTTTTAGATTTTCCAAATCTAACTCACTTTATAGAAATTATTTCTTTGGACTTTATTTCCCGATTTCTTATTTCAAATCATTTGAAATACATATCTAGATTTTATATCAAAATAAATTTCACTTCGGGATCTCAAACCAAAATCTTTAGAAATATGAATTCCAAAATATCACAATGCATACAAACAAGTATGCAACCAAATATCGGGCACGACCCTCAGACAAGGCTGTACGTGACTCTCTAACTCGATATATATATGTGCACCACCCACTATGAAGCAGGCTACACTGACAATGCATCTCCCACGCCTCGGAAAAAATCCACCGCCCTCACACTTTTAATCATCCAGGGTTACACGAATCTTTAGCTACATACCAAATCATTTCATATCCTAAAGTAGGGAAAATCATTTCACAACATAATAATCACAAGTACTTTCCAAAATATATTACTTTACATTAGCAATTCACATATATGATCAGTCACTATTAATCACATAACCTTTGAGCTCGTTCGTCTCAAAGAAGGGTGTTAAGCAAGAGAATAAATTATCTGCCACCAAACAAATATATCATCAATAGCAACTAATCTATTATGCGATGAACTACAATGTCAAACACATAATACTTTTCGAAATCATTTCGACAACATCGGGTTTAGCCCTCAAAATCCTTTCTGTTTTACAAAACATTTTTATAAAACATTCCTTATCCAAAATCGGGAATACATTTCTTTTCACTTAAGAAAAATATCATTTCAAAATCATTCATTAAATTTGAAATCAGCTCAACATCGCTAACATCTCATAGTCAAATCGTGAAGTGTTTCACAAGGCGTTAGCATACCGATATTTCTGCCCCACCCAATGCTAAATGTAAAAGCATATCTTGCTCATAAACTGGTCGAGCACAATCCAGACAATCAATCACTCACAATCAGTATCAAAAACCAACTGTATTTGGTTTACTACTTCTCACATTTTGGTAAATTTAATTACCATTCATTCATTCCAATCTAATTAAAGAGTCATTAAAACTCTTCGTTAGTGATAATCTCTAAAATCATTACTTAATGATTATCCAACTTTCTGGAAATTAATCCTGTCATTAACTGGATTAAAGAACCAATATCACTTAGAACACAGTTCACAATAAACCAAAATCATCTTCCATTCAAATGGAATCTTCACGGAAATCATAACAGTATATAATCGATATAAATTTCTGTATCAAACTAATACTATAAGTGGAACAGCGGCTAGGACTTTTAAATTCCATAAATAGTAACAGTCTTCATTCACAGAAGCTCATCTCAATTATTACCAAATCGAATTCCATTGAATTCCAATTTAATATATTAAATTGGAAAATCTTATATTTGGAAAAGTTTCCATTAAATCTTAATCAAAAGATTTATAAATTCCAAATCTTAACTTCACTGTTAATCGAGTTAAAGAACTCATGTTATTTAAAACATTTTTCGTGATAAACCCCAAAATCCGATTTGATATTATATACAAGCCTCTGAATAGAAATAAAATCAACTTCTATTCAACATCCAATTCTGAAACTAACGGATATCGCATTGGGAATAACGATATCTATATCTTCCTAATTCCTCAACAGTATCCATATAATCACGGAATCTAATATCGAAATATTCCGAAGATTATTTCCACACAAATCCATTCCAATTTATTCATTGAAAAATTCTGGTTATTAAAACCCCTTTTTTCCAACCCAATTTATTTATTTAAAAACATTGGATTATTATTCTAGTTAATAACTAGTTCATTGAGATAAAAATGTATTTTTATCTTTCCAAACTTGGAATTTTTCATCCAAAATCTTTTCAAATCATTTATTATGATTTTACACAATTTTTCCATATTTTTAATAATTTTATTAGGGCCTTTACAGTCGGTTTCCAATAACGGCCACTGAACTGCATCCATAGCGACCTTTTCTGAAATTGATTTGGGCATAATTTGAAATCCAACCATTCATTCTTAAATCTCTTATATTTATTGGAAAGATCTTTTCGATATGAACTCAGTAGTTCCGGTTTTAGGAGAATTCGACGGTCGTATCTCCCGTTACGTCCATTTGAAGTCAATGGTCAAAATTCGCGAATGGTTGTTGTGCGACATGTTCTATTCAAGCCATATAATATATATCGTCGATTTCCATTTAAAACGTATTTTATAAATCGTTTATAAATTCGTTTTAAAAATGATTCCAACTTCCATTTCAATTTTAAATCAAAATTGAATATTCTATATCAACATAATATTAAAATGATAATGTTTTCAAAATATCAGATTTTGAAATCAAATCTTTTCCATATCCATTATAAAAATGAATAAAATCAATATAAAAATTCGTTCGAGTTTCGAGTCAAAATAGCGTATATTAACTTAACTCGGCTTCGTATACTTCAATACTTTTGTGTCCATCCAAAATCGGACATCAAAACCATATTTTGAATCTTCACTGAATATTATTCTAAAATATTCATTTATATTCTGGATATTATTTTAAAATATTCCTTATTTTAAAATATTCGTGATTTCTGAATTGGAATCAGACTCAATCAATTACCATATAACTTTATTTATACGGATTTCATACATCACATGTATTCAAAAATAGTGATAAACAACTATTAAACAACTAATTCACATCCAGAGTGAAATTTACTACTGTATAAGCATTAAATAATGCTTATCACAGTCTGTCGATCCATCGATTGACATATAATTAAATTCAGGGGAGATGTGAATTAATTATCATCCCCAAACCAGTATGGGGTTTCCAAACAACAACAATTAAATTTAACCAGTTCTAATTCAATTTGAATTATTTTTCTAATCAACCAATTTTCACTGTTTAAATTGTAAATAGATATTTATAATTTAATTTCAACTACCACAAAATATTATCAAATTGTTTTTAATATTTTAAACATTTCAACATTTCAATCAACACACACTACAGTCAATTAAAGCCTTCATGGTCTGTGGACGAGGGAGATGAGCTAACAGGCACCGTATACAATTTATAATGATTAAAACTGATAAAAATTTACACTGGCAATTCTATATATTTTTATACATGAATACAATAACATGATAAAATAATTTTTAGTGAGAAGTATTTCTCACACTGGATTCCACTCCGCCAGTCTTTATCTGATGATTTTGGTACCGTTTGGATTTAAATTTGCTCCAAATTCTAATTGAATACTCTTATGTTAAAATAAGAAGTGAAATCTATGTTCGAAATATTGAAAGATTTAGAAGTTTTAATTAAAGAATGGTTAATTGAAAAGGCCAAGGGACGTTGTTTACTGAACCAATGAATTCATTTTTCAAAGTTGAATGGATGTTTATTTTGATAGATGAATAGTCGAATATTAAGTCTAGCTATAATCGAATGTTGATATAGAAAATTCGGGATCAAATTTATATTTGAATGCCATTCCGACCATAAAATACATAAACATGGAAGATATCAGATGCTAATCGAGATGGAGCAATTGAAGATCGTGGACCTTCATCATCGGAAGAACTACTTGTTGAATGTCTCTAGTTAGTTCCTAGGGAAATTTCGGCGGTGATTCTGTCATGATTGAAATCATCAGATTGCAAGGACTACTCACTACTGATCCATAGGGTGGTTCCAAGGATGTGGTAGGAGAGCGCCTTCGGTTCATCCTGTTCCTGGATGACTTGTATGGATGAGTGTCTGACAAAGTATTTCCAAAGGATCAGGTACATTAATTTCTTTAAACGTTCCATAGTTGGTGGTGAAGAAGAAACTTCTCTTAGCTTAAAACCCAGTGTATTTTTTAGGATGTCAGTTAGTGATTTGACAGATCTGGCGATGTGGCATTATAAGTGAATGATGTTTTCGGTAAGATGTAGCCTCAGGCCTCATCAATCGAAAAGATGACAAAAATCGGGCAGACAACATAGCTATGTGATTCGCTCCCATTAGGGTGTATTATCACCTGATCTACAGAAAATCCATTTGTTTCTTTATTCTATCGCTTTTGTATGCTTTCGATAATGGTTGATGATCCCAACCGTTGGTGATAATACATTCGGTACACTCAAGCGAAATGAGTAGTTGTTCATGTGTGGCCGGGTCGCAAGATGTTCTTGTTGAACCCAATGTACTCCGCTCCAGCGATACACTATCGAAAAGTTGTCCCATACCTTAACATAGTTGGAATCCATTCTCCAATAAGTGTCATGCGGTTTTTGATTATATACCAAGTATGTGGAGTGTGAGATGCAAGCGTTCTGCTAGATTGTTATTTATTTGATTTAGGCACTATTATAATATCATAAAATTTTTGATTTGGGTTATCGTAAGGTAAAAACCGTCCGTGTTTATGTGTGGACTGGTCTTACGATTATCCTTTTCTTCCAAAAAATTTTGTTAACTTTGAATCAGTTGGATGATATAGTGAGTTTTCCTCACGTTGTTTCATCATATTAATCAATGGCGTTTGCAATGCTCGGGTCAGACCGATTTTTATTGCTACACTATAGGATGCTACAGACCTCAGAAGACATGCTGAAGGGTTCAGATGTATGTTATGTATTCTGTATGTTATGTATTCTGTATTTATTCTGAATAATAAGCGCTATTTTAAAATCATATGGAATTATAGGAATTGTGAAGTCTCTTTCCACTTAGATTGGTTTAATTGAAACCTTCCATTGAGTTATATAAAATCCTTGACCATTTATTTCATTGGAAATTTATCCCATATATCCACTACAAATCATATATTGTAAACAAATATTATTTAGAACTAAATGAAGATTTCTTCTCAACTTTACTTAGGAAAATCATTTCAAATATCACCTTATTAAATATTAATTAAAAGATTAATTTCATAAATTTCTAATTTTAAAACTTATCTTTTAAACCAAAGATAATTAAGCCTCAAACATTCTTAATGATCATTCTTAATGATCATTCGTTAACTTTTATAAGATTTGTTGTAACTTGTAAGGTCCCGAACCTCCCCATTCTCCGAGAAGAAGGGAAAGAATGGATTGCCTTGAGGAAAAGACGAATCAGAACACAAACAGAAGAACATTTCATTGCTTATTACAACAATTTCATCAGAATACAAGAATATATAGAGTATGAATAAATATTACACATTTACTAAATATCATAGATTTACAAGTTACAATGCAGCGGAAAAATAATACAAAACACAACAAAAAGAATATACGGATGCAGAGCTTTCCGAATATCATTCCAACTGTAAACCAGGATCCTGTGAATATAAATCTGCAAAACCAAAACTACTAGCTGCCCATGTGGAAAATAGGGGCACCCAAAGTTTAGGTTAAAACAATAAACTCCAGGTCAGACATGTGATTGGTGTGAGAACTAAAATAGTTATTTAAAACTTTACTTTAAATTAGATATATCAAGGGACCACGCCGTATAACACGGAATGGGTTTCCTCCCAAGAATACCAGTGCATATAACAAAACAGCACAATGCTTTTTGAAAAAATGAAGCTATTATAAGACCCAGGTCCTATCACATAGTGCAACGCAAGCCGGGTGATAGGGTTTTCCCTTATAATAGCCAAACATGCTTGGTACGTTAAATCAAATCATTTGATACTATTATAAGTGCATAGTGTATAAAACAACTTCAAATATAAATGTATCAACCCTAAACGGCATGGGTACCATATAGCATGTCGCCAATACTTGGCTCTACAATCAAAACTGCAAATGTCACGTATTGGAAGTTGGATATCCATCATGAACAAGGCAAGGCGCAATCCTACCATTTCGAGACTCTCTAGCCTGAGCCTCAGGACTAAGCCGCAACTGTACCTAGGCAACATGCAAGGCCAGTCCACACTAAGCGCAATAGTGAATTAATAATTCCTGAGCATGTGTTTCCCCACCCTATGGGGTGTAAATGAGCCAAATGACTCCATCGGCCCCGGATCGACCTATATAACTGAGGCGCCTCGCTATCCATCAAGTAATAAGCAACATATGCAACATCCACATGAGTAAAATGTCAGGGATGGTAAAACGCTGACACCACTCCTATCTAGAAGGAAACACAATGCCCTCCCTGCTGTCCTCTCCCGTTTCTGGTTCATACCGAGGTGTGGGGCTCGCGAATTAACGCTACACAAAGCTATGCTATATTAAAGCCATGCTTTGATCATCAACCACAAGACTTTGCTTTTCAACAAAAACCTTGATCACTGCATCTCAGCATGCCACACAGGCAATTCATGCCATGCGACTGATATCTATCGATATATAACCTCTGAGCTCGTATGTCTCAGAGAAGGGCGTTAAGCAAGAGAATAAATTCTCCGCCGCAAACAGATATACATTTAATAGAAATCAATCAACACAGAATAAAATCCAATGTCAGACACACATCCATTTACAAGTTCGTTCTGGGTCTGTACGAAACTGGAGGCACCTTATTCATCCCCCATATGTCCAAATAGGGGAGAGGCCCTCGCATATCCGTCGATCTCTAAGTACGTCTGGACGATCACCACTTATTACTTCATCTTGGGTGTACGGCCCAAATAAAGACATTAGTAATCATCCAAACGATGTGAAGACCTCTGGTCTTCAACCACCGTCTTCATCCTCGACATATCGTCGAATCAGTTATTCAGAATGGGATAAACCCGGTCTTTCTGAATAACTCGCGTATATAATAAATAAGTGCTATAAAAACACAACATACGCCTCATTCCAATCCAGAATATTCCTTTATTAAAATATTCTTATAATTTGGGAAAGGTTCCCATTAATTTTATCAAAGATAAACACTTAAATTTATTCTTTAATTTTCCTTTGGGTATCATTTCAATCTAATTAAAGATGCAATAAAACTCCACTTGGTTTTAATCTTCCCAAAAATCAATATTAACGATTGTTTAACTTGGGAAATCATATCCTGCCTTTAACAAGGTTAAAGAACCAATGTCATTTAAAACACGGTTCATGATAAACCCAAAATCACATTCCATTCCATCAGCCTTTAACCGTAAATTAGCAAGTGAACAATTCCCTAAGTATTAACCCCGAAGGCCGAAAACAACATCAGATCAATACTCAGAAACCATTCAACTTAACTAATCTCCAGTTAGTTTCTGATTTTCTTAACTTCATTGGGTCTAAGAACAGTATTATTAGAGATACCTTTAATGACAAACCCAAAATCCAATTTGATATTAAATACAAGGCTCTGAATAGAAAATATATCGGTTTATATTCAATGTCGAATTCTGAAACCAACAAATATCGTATTGGAATAACAATATATATATCTTCCAAATTCCTCCACAATATCCATATAATCACAAAACCCAATATCGAAATATTCCGAAGGTAATTTCGATTCCGATCCATTTCATTTCATATATTGGAAATTCTGGTTATTTTAAAACCATTTCAAATCCAATTTAATTATTTAAAAATATTGGATTATAATTCTAGTTCATTTTGATGAAAATATATTTTTATCCTTTTAAATATGGAATTTTTCATCCCAATTCTTTCCAAATCATTTATAACGATTTTTCACAAATTACCGATATTTTTAAAAAAATTATCAAGGCCCGTACAATCGATTTCTATAAACGGCCACCGAACTGCACTTACAGCGACCTTTTCCAAAATTGTTTTGGACATAATTCCTAATCCAACTATTAGATTTCAAATTTCTAATATTCTGTAGAAAGCTCTTTTCGATACGAACCCAACGGTTCTGGTTTTAGGAGAATCCGACGGTCGGATCTCCCGTAATGTCCGTTCGAATTCAATGGTCGAAATTTACGAACTACCACAGCGCGGCGCGTTCTATTCAGGCCATTATATTATATATATATATATATAATATATATTTCATCGAAGTATTTTATAAATCGTTTTAAATTCGTTTTCAAAACGATTTCATCTTCATGTTCAATTTCAAATCAAAATTGAATATTCCATATCATCGATATATAAATTATAGTATTTTCAAAACATTAGATTTGGAAATCAATTCCTTTTCTTTATTCATTATATAAATGAATAAAATCAATATATATGTCGTTCACATCAAAATGGCGTTAATCTAATCAATACGGCTTTATATATATAAATATTTTCGTGTCCATCCCAAATCAGACATCAAAATCATATTTTGATTCTTTTCTGAATATTATTTGAAAATATTCGTTATTTTAAAATAATCGTTATTTTAAAATATTCATTCTTTCTGAACTGGAATCAAACACAGTCAATTGCCATATAATGTTGATTATATGGATTTCATACAACACATGTATATAACAACAATAATAAACAATCAACCATCATCTAGAGTGCATTCTATGTTGCATAAGCATCAAATATAAATATTTAACGCTTACAATAGCCTTTCAATCCATTGATCGACATACAGCTAATTATCGGGACTAGTGTATGTCATATATCATCCCAATACCCGTGTGGGGTTTCAATTAACAAATAATGATTTTTATTTGTGCAGTTGGGCGATGTGTAAAATTTACCATCCCAATCAATATCAGTCAAATGAGTGTACATAAACAAATCATCTAATTTGTAAATGAATATTTATTTTATTCATATACACGTTAAAAATTATATTTTTGACGATAAATTATTTTATTCAACATATGAGTATTCTATTCAGTTCATTTATACAATAAAAATGATATTTTTTATTGTTCTAACATATTTTAGAAAATTTCGATGGCATAACGGCACGATATCAAAATCGGGTAATGTCTAGCATTACCCCTCTCCTGATATTGGCTTGCGCCATACACACATAACAATTCTAATCAATTCATTTCACCCAAACAACCAAATTCAACCAAATAATCTAATCAAATAAACTAAACAATCAAACAAGTCGTCCATGGTTTGTGCACGACGAGGAACAGTTCATATATGCAGTTATAAAATAAATAGTTGTATAAGAAAATTATAGTGAGGAGTTCTCACCTTGGATTTCCACTCCTCCATTCTTTATTCCTGAATGGTTTGGATTTGGTTCACTTCCATCGCGTCGTGTTCTTCACCATAATCCCAATGCAATTTGCTCACGCTGTTCATAGTAAAAATCACATTTTTAATGTGATGTTTATATTAAAATTCACTTCTTTGTAACGCTAAAAATCATTTCTTTATCTCGTTTTTCATGATAAAAATCATATCTTTCCTGTGAATAAAAATCGTATTTTTATATTATTAAAAATCACATGTTCAATCATGCTTTATATAATTAGAAATCACATTTTCATTTCAAAGCGATGTATATATAAATCACATTTTTATTATCAAACATATATAAAAATCATATTTTGAAAGTTGCTACACATATAAAAATCATACCTTTATTATAATGCTAGTCATATAAAAATCACATTTTTAAACCATTCTATGTATTTTAAAAATCATATTTTTACTTCAAATTTATAAATATAAAAACCATGTTTTTATTACTAAAAATCAATTCTATTTATAATTTTAAAATCGAAGTTATATTTTAAAATCAAAGTTATATTTTAAAATCAAAGTTATATTTTAAAATCAAAGTTATATTTGATTCTATAAAATCAATGTTATTTTTTTTTTTAAAACAAAGTATGTTTATATTTTCAAAACAAATTATATTTATATTTTTAAAACAAAGCTAATTTTATCTTTTTCAACGCTATATATTTAATTTTAACAATGCTAATTTATTTTAAAACCATATGCTAATATACTTTAAAACAATTTCTATTTTTATTTTAAAACAGAATTTTTAACAAGGTAATTTACAGTAAAAAGAATTATCACCTTCTTCTACCTCGTCTATTTTGGTTCCAGGTCACGATCCCATCATCGCGCAAATTATTGTGCTGCCGCACCGTTCTACAGACCGTTGGATCCCAATCCATCAACCCCTTTTGATGCCTCAAACCACCAGCCTCCTCCTCTCAGAAGAACGACGAGTTCGATGCTCCGCGGGTGCCTGAAATGGCCCACAAACGGCATCAGTTCAAGGGCAAAATTCGAACCCCGAAATCCATGCTTTTTGATCTTAGCCGTTGATCTCAGTGAACTCGTGGAGTTGAACCAATTTGCATTTGGAGATCATGGAATCGTTGCGTGAATGGATCGATTTAGGGGGAGAAACTTTGGAGAAAAACTGCCTGTCCCATTTGTTTCTGGCGGCGCTGAGTAGTAGAAAGGAAATTAGGGTTTTTTTAAGGGAAGGAGATATTTATATAAAATTTAAATATTATTTAATTCAAACTTCTTTTCAAAAGTGAATTTCGCATTCGGACTCTAATTAAAACCCAATGACTGTCGCCCTTAGCTAAATACCTTCATTCCGAACACAATGGGATATGTTGTTTCAGCTGTTTCGATCAGTTTTCGTTTAAATTAAAATGTAAATCTATATATTCAATTTTAAACGTACATTTCAATTTACTGGGGCCACATACGGACTTTAAAAATTCCCAAAAAATTGCTTCGTATTGACGATACGGTTCTAACAAAACTAATTTCGTCAAATTTGGAGACCGTCTGAAAAATGGCCATTTTCTAGTCGATCCAAATTGACTGAAACTGTCAAAACACATTTTAATTCCCCACGCTCACATATTAACGTCAAAAATTATGAATTTTGGAATCTAGCAATAACTTGACATCCCGGATCCAACAAAAGTGGTTTCGTCAAAAATGGAGGTCGTTTACAAAATTTCCATTTTTAAGGGCTATATTTTCCATAGTGGCTATTTTGAAATTTCAACTGGACATAACTTTTTATTCCCGCTATGAAATTTCAATTTTTTAGATTCGTTGGAAAGATATTTTCAAATAGATTCTAATATTTTTAGTTTCACTAAAATCCGGTTTATTTTGAATCCTGTACTTTCATTTGAAATTTGAAATCGAATTTTCAAACTACCGCGCCATTTTCAATTCCTTTTATAATTAAAAATAAATATTTATATTCTAACGACGATTCTAACAAACATATACGTTATAATTCTATTCAAAATAAATTTCTCATCATTATTATTTAAAATAATTCATTTTAAATATTCAAAATTCATCAAAGTTGCTAAAATAAAAATTTTAAATTGGTTCGAATTTTCCGGGTTATTACAATCTCCCCCACTTAAAATCTTTTCATCCTCGAAAAGGAATGGAGCTGAAAGTTGTTTTACAAACCAACTCAACTTTTAGTATTTTCATTATGGCTTAAGTTCTTCGACTTTTCAGTTTCTAAGAACTTTTCAAAATTTTGGTTAACACCCTAAATTTTCGAAAAATTTCGCCATAACCGCCTTTGTACGGGAGCACTGGGAAAATCCCCAAACCGCTACACAGGCCCTCTCATCTCGAAAAGGAAAAGAAAAAGCCAAGCGGCTAGCCAATGGCTCATAAAATCATCCAAACCCAAGGAATTAGTAAACATGTACCTATTTGTCGGGCAAACAATTTTATTCATCTGCTCTAGCTTCCTTGCAATGACCTGTTCAATGGATACACATGTATATGCATGCAGTTTCAAACAATTTTCAATACAGTTCGATATTTTTTTCAATTTGGCCTAAATTTACCTTTCTTTCATATGTCGGTTTAAAGGAATAACCATACAACACAACCATCAACCTATTAGTTGATTAGCTTTTCAAATTCATAACTTTGATACATAGTCCAAAAATCAGATTTTTGATGCCAAATCACAACAATAAGCTCTATCTAGTTTCGGTTCTCACACCAGTCAATTGGAATCATATAGAAATCCCACTTTCGAAAATCGAACGTAAATACTGAAGATGTCCGGACATCACCGGAATTATCCCCGAGCGACTAGAGTGTGATTCTATATCTATCCAGTATATTAAAACTTTGAATACACGTTTGCAAGGCGTATATGCAAAATCTTTATATATTTGATTGTCCAAATTCAATACAAATAAATATTCAAATACGTTGAATAAGGTTTAAATTTTCAAAACAATATTGTTTTCATTTTTATTTTAAAAACACTACTCTTCGCACTCGTTCTAGGATACTACTGATCCCATCTCTAACGAGTCATTCTTATTGGATATCGCTAATCCAATCTCTGATGAATTCTTTCGTTTGGTTCTAATGTGTCTTGTTCTCGAGCTCTGTAAACCAAAGCTCTGATACCACTGTAAGGTCCCGAACCTCCCCAGTCTCCGAGGAGAAAGGAAAGAACGGATTGCCTTGAGGACAAGACGAATCAAAACACAAACAGAAGAACATTTCATTGCTTATTACAACAATTTCATCAGAATACAAGAATATACAGAGTATAAATAAATATTAAACATTTACTAAATATCAGAGATTTACAAGTTACAACGCAGCGGAAAAATAATACAAAACACAACTAAAAAGAATATATGGATACAGAGCATTCCTAATATCATTCCAATTGTAAACCAGGATCCTATGAATATAAATCTGCAAAACCAAAACTACTAACTGCCCGTGTGGAAAATAGGGGCACTCAGAGTTTAGGTTAAAACAATAAACTCCAGGTCTGTCATGTGACTGGTGTGAGAACTAAAACAGTTATTTAAAACTTTACTTTAAATTAGATATATCAAGGGACCACGCCGTATAACACAGAACAGGTTTCCTCCCAAGAATACCAGTGCATATAATAAAACAGCGCAATGCTTTTTCAAAAAATGAAGCTATTATAAGACCCAGGTCCTATCACACAATGCAATGCAAGCCAGGGGATAGGGTTTTCCCTTATAATAGCCAAACATGCTTGGTACGTTAAATCAAATCATTTGACACTATTATAAGTGCATAGTGTATAAAACAACTTCAAATATAAATGTATCAATCCTAAACGGCATGGGTACCATATATCATGTCGCCAATACTAGGCTCTACAATCAAAAACGAAAATGCCACGTATTGGAAGTTGGAATTCCATCATGAACCAAGGCAAGGCGCAATTCTACCGTTTCGAGACTCTCTAGCCCGAGCCTCAGGACTCAGCCGCAACTGTACATAGCCAACATGCAGGGCTGGTCCACACTAAGTGCAATGGTGAATTAATAATTCTTGAGCATGCATTTCCCCGACCTAAAGGGCGTAAATAATACAAATGACTCCCTCGGCCCCGGATCGACCAATATAACTGAGGCGCCTCACTATCCATCAAGTAATAAGCAACATATGCAACATCTACATTAGTAAAATGTCAGGGCTAGTAAAACGCTGACACCACTCCTATCTAGAAGGAAACGCAATGCCCTCCCGCTGTACTCTCCCGTTTCTGGTTCATACCGGGGTGTGAGGCTTGCGAATTAATGCTACACAAAGCTATGCTATATTAAACCCGTGCTTTGATCATCAACCACAAGACTTTGCTTTTCAACAAAATCCTTGATCACTGCATCTCAGCATGCCACACAGGCAATTCATGCCATGCGATCGATATCTATCGATATATAACCTCTGAGCTCGTACGTCTTAGAGAAGGGCGTTAAGCAAGAGAATAAATTCTCCGCTGCCAAATAGATATATATTTAATAGAAATCAATCAACATAGAATAAAATCCAATGTTAGACACACATCCATTTACAAGTTCGTTTTGGGTCTGAACGAAACTGGAGGCACCTTATTCCTCCCCCATATGTCCAATACAGGGGAGAGGCCCTCGCATATCCGTCGATCTCCAAGTACGTCTGGATGGTCACAGCTTATTACCTCACCTTGGGTGTACGGCCCAAATCAAGACATTAGTAATCATCCAAACGATTTGAAGACCTCTGGTCTTCAACCACCATCTTCATCCTCGACATATCGTCGAATCAGTTATTCAGAATGGGATAATCCCGGTCTTTCTGAATAACTCGCTTACAAAATAAAAAAGTACTATACAAACACAACATGCGCCTCATTCCAATCTGGAATATTCCTTTTGTCAAATATTCTTATACTTTGGGAAAGGTTCCCATTGATTTTATCAAAGATAAACTCTTTAAATTTATTCTTTAATTTTCCTTTGGATATCATTTCAATCTAATTAAAGATGCATTAAAACTCCACTTGGTTTTAATCTTCCCAAAAATCAATATTAACGATTGTTTAACTTGGGAAATCATATCCTGCCTTTAACCGGGTTAAAGAACCAATGTCATTTAAAACATGGTTCACGATAAACCCAAAATCACTTTCCATTCCATCAACCTTTAACCGTAAATTAGCAAGTGAACAATTACCTAAGTATTAACCCCGAAGGCCGAAACCAACATCAGATCAATACCCAGCAAACCATTCAGCTTAACTAATCTTGAGTTTGTTTCTGATTTTCTTAACTCCATAGGGTCTAAGAACAGTATTATTAAAGATACCATTCATGACAAACCCAAAATCCAATTCGACATTAAATACAAGGATCTGAATAGAAAATATATCGGCTTATATTCAATGTCAAATTCTGAAACCAACAAATATCGTATTGGAATAACGATATATATATATATGTGTATCTTCCAAATTCCTCCACAATATCCGTATAATCACAAAACCCAATATCGAAATATTCCGAAGGTAATTTCGATTCCGATCCATTCCAATTCATATACTGGAAATTCTGGTTATTTAAAACCATTTCAAATCCAATTTAATTATTTTAAAATATTGGGTTATAATTCTAGTTCACAACTAGTTCATTTTGATAAAAATATATTTTTATCCTTTCAAATATGGAATTTTTCATCCCAATTCTTTCCAAATCATTTATTATGATTTTACACAAATTATCAATATTTTTAATAATTTTATCAAGGCCCGTATAATCGATTTCCATAAACGGCCATCGAACTGCACTTACAACGACCTTTTCCAAATTTGATTTGGACATAATTCTGAATCCAACGTTAGATTTCAAATCTCTAATATTCGTTAGAAAGATCTTTTCGATACGAACCCAACAGTTTCGGTTTTAGGAGAATCCGACGGTCAGATCTCCCGTAATATCGGTTCAAAATCAATGGCCGAAATTTACGAACTACCGCAGCGCGTTCTATTCATGCCATTATATTATATATATTATATATAATATATAATTCATCGAAGTATTTTATAAATCGTTTTAAATTCGTTTTCAAAATGATTTCAACTTCATATTCAATTTCAAATCAAAATTGAATATTCCATATCATCGATATATAAATGATAGTATTTTTAAAACATTAGATTTGGGAATCAATTCCTTTTCTATATTCGTTATATAAATGAATAAAATCGATATAAATATCGTTCACGTCAAAATGGCGTTAATCTAATCAACACGGCTTTATGTATATAAATATTTTCGTGTCCATCCCAAATCGGACATCAAAATCATATTTTGATTCTTTTCTAAATATTATTTGAAAACATTCGTTATTTTAAAATAATCGTTATTTTATAATATTCATTCTTTCTGAACTGGAATCAGATACAGTCAATTACCATATAATGTTGATTATATGGATTTCATACAACACATGTATATAACAACAATAATAAACAATCCAGAGTGCATTCTATGCTGCATAAGCATCAAATATAAATATTTAACGCTTACAATAGCATGTCAATCCATAGATCGACGTACAACTAATTATCGGGACTAGTGTATGTCATATATCATCCCAATACCCGTGTGGGGTTTCAGTCAACAAATAATGAATTTTATTTGTGCAGTTAGGCGATGTTTAAAATTTATCGTCCCAATCAATTTCAGTCAAATGGGTATACATAAACAAATCATCTGATTTGTAGATGAATATTTATTTTACTCATATACACGTTAAAAATTATATTTTTAACAATAAATTATTTTATTCAACATATGAATATTCTATTCAGTTCATTTATGTAATAAAAATGATATTTTTATTGTTTTAACATATTTTAGAAAATTTCGGCGGCATAACGACACGATATCAAAATCGGGTAATGTCTAGCATTACCCCTCTCCTGATATTGGCTCGCGCCATACACACATAATAATTCTAATAAATTCATTTCACCTAAACAACCAAATTCAACCAAATTATCTAATCAACCAAATCAAACAATCAAACAAGCCGTCCATGGTCTTTGGACGACGGGGAATAGTTCATATACGCAGTTATAAAATAAATAACTGTATAAGAAAATTATAGTGAGGAGTTCTCACCTTGGGTTTCCACTCCTCCATTCTTTATTCCTGAACGGTTTGGATTTGGTTCACTTCCATCGCGTTGTGTTCTTCACCATAATCGCAACGCAATTTGCTCACGCTGTTCATAGTAAAAATCACATTTTTAATATGACGTTTATATTAAAAATTCACTTCTTTGTAACGCTAAAAATCATTTCTTTATCTCGCTATCTTCATGATAAAAATCATATCTTTCCTATGAATACAAATCATATTTTTATATTATTAAAAATTGCATCTTCGATCATGCATCATATAATTAGAAATCACATTTTCATTTCAAAGCGATGTATATAAAAATCACATTTTAATTATCATACATATATAAAAATCATATTTTTAAAGTTGCTACACATATAAAAATCATACTTTCATTATAATGCTAGTCATATAAAAATCACATTTTTAAACCGTTCTATATATTTTAAAAATCATATTTTTACTTCAAATTTATAGATATAAAAATCATATTTTTATTTCCAAAAATCAATTCTATTTATAATTTTAAAATCAAAGTTATATTTTAAAATCAAAGTTATATTTGATTCTATAAAATCAATGTTATTTTTTCAATTTTAAAATAAAGTATGTTTATATTTTCTAAACAAATTATATTTATATTTTTAAAACAAAGCTAAACTAATTTTTTTCAATGCTATACATTTATTTTTAACAATGCTAATTTATTTTAAAATCATATGCTAATTTATTTTAAAACAATTTCTATTTTTATTTTAAAACAGAATTTTTAACAAGGTTAATTACAGTAAAAAGAATTATCACCTTTTTCTACCTCGTCTATTTTGGTTCTAGGTCACAAACCTATCATCGCGCAAATCATTGCGCTGCCGCACCATTCTACAGACCGTCGGATCCCAATCCATCGACCCCCTTCGACGCCTCAAACCAAAGCCTCCTTCTCTCAGAAGAACGACGAGTTCGATGCTCCGCGGGTGCCTGAAATGGCCCACAAATGGCATCGGTTCAAGGATAAAATTCGAGCCCCAAACTCCATGCTTTTCTATCTTAGCCGTTGATCTCGGTGAACTCGCGGAGTTGAACCAATTTGCATTTGGAGACCATGGAATTGTTGCGTGGATGGATCAATTTAGGGGGAGAAAGTTTGGAGAAAAACTGGCCGTCCGATTTGTTTCTGGCGGCGCTGAGTAATAGAAAGGAAATTAGGGTTTTTTTTAAGGGAAGGAGATATTTATATATAATTTAAATAATATTTAATTCAAACTTCTTTTCAAAAGTGAATTTCACATTCGAACTCTAACTAAAACCCAACGACTGTCTCCCCTAGCTAAATACCCTCATTCCGAACACAATGGGATATGTTGTTTCAGCTGTTTCGATCCGTTTTCATTTAAATTAAAATATAAATCTATATATTCAATTTTAAATGTACATTTCAATTTACTGGGGCCACATACGGACTTTAAAAATTCCCAAAAAATATTTTCTAGCTTCGTATTGACGATAAGGTTATAAGAAAACTAATTTCGTCAAATTTGGAGACCGTTTGAAAATGGCCATTTTCAGGTCGATCCAAATTGACTGAAACTATCAAAACACGTTTTACTTCCCCACGCTCACATATTAACTTCAAAAATTATGAATTTTGGAATCTAGCAATAACTTGACATCCCAAATCCAACAAAGGTGGTTTCGTAGAAAACGGAGGTCGTTTGCAAAATTTCCATTTTTAAGAGCTATATTTTCCATAACGACTATTCTGAAATTTCAACTGGGCTTAACTTTTTATTCCCGCTATGAAATGTCAATTTTTCGGATTAGTTGGAAAGATATTTTCAAATAGATTCTAATATTTTTGGTTTCACTAAAATCCAGTTTATTTTGAATCCTGTACATTGAAATTTGAAATTGAATTTTCAAACTACCGCGCCATTTTCAAATCCTTTTATAATTAAAAATAAATATTTATATTCTAACGATGATTCAAACAAATATATACATTCCAATTCTATTCAATATAAATTTCTTGTCGTTATTATTTAAAATAATTCATTTTAAATATTCAAAATTCGTCAAAGTTGCCAAAATAAAAAATTTAAATTGGTTCAGATTTTCCGGGTTATTACATTTGTTAACTCTTTATATCTTAGTTTCCTTTTAAATCCCATCTCTAAATCAAAATCATTATGAATCATCTTAATTAGCCTTTAAAATATCTTAATCCTTTTAAAATTCCAAATCATAACTTAACCTTGGTTGGGTTAAAGAACGATGTTATTAAAGACACCATTCACAACAAACCCCAAAATCAGTTGATATTAAATATAAGATTTTAGTAGAAATTACATCAGCTTATATTCAGTTCCAATTCTCGTAATCAACGAATACTATAAGTGGTATAACGATATAAATTTCTTCCAAATTCTTCAAATTGTATATGTTCTAACTTCAGAATTCAATAAAAAATATCTGATGATTATTTACATCCAAATCCAATAAATTTAGAATTAGAAAAATTTAGTTCTTTAAAAATTAGATTTCCAAAACATCGTTTTATACTATATTTGGTTTGTTAGGTTGAAAACCCCCAAAATTTAATCATAGTTAAAAGCTTCATATTTCGTACCTAAACCACTTTAAATTCATTAATTATGATTTATCATAATTTTTTAATATTTTTAATAATTTTTATAATGTTGTTTCTAACAGTTTCCAATTACGGTCACTGAACTACAAAACCGCGATTTTTTTAAAACTTGTATTGGACATAATTGAAAATCTATAATTGAAATCCAAAATTTCTTTTTTTATTTTAAAGTTTCTATCATTAGAAAGAAAACGTTTTTCATTTTAGGAAAATTCGATTTAAATTGCGTTTGTTATAATCGTTTGAAATCTATGGTTGGAATTTACAACTACCGCAGCGCGACTAGCCCTATTATGACCATAATATAATTTAAATAAAAATTCATCCAATTAACTTCTAATGTTTTTATAAACTTTTTAAAACATATATAAACCCATTTCAAAGCAATATTTTCAAGGTTCAACTTTAAATTCGATTATAAATCATAAATTGAATATTTAAATATTATAATTTTTCAAAATTTAATCCTTTGAAATCCAAACTTTTAGAAACCAAATTAAACATTATATAAAATTAACAAAACAGTCAATTTGAATTTAAAACACAATTTATATTTCAAATTCAATTGTGAATTTACTATTCAAAATTGGTTTCAAATTTGAACAAGCCGGTTATAATCAGAATCTTTTGAAATCAATTTCCACCTTTACAAAAGTTGTTCATAAGCACTTAAATTTCATTTCTATCTATTTCCGGATGTAAATTCCAACTTTTTTTTACTCCTTATTCCACTTAAATGAATAAAATATTCATTTATATTATCCAAATGGAACAAAACTTAACCGATACCAATATAATTCCATATATGCGGTGTCAAGTGTGTAAACAATCATAACAATAGTCACAACAACCAATCATCCATATAATAGTTTTACAATATAAATGTTTCAACGATTAACGCTTATACATGCCTGAATAATAATAACAACTGTAATAACATCCATCAACCACTAAGCAACCATAGCATCCACCAAGCAATCAATATATGATTAGATTATGATTATAACCAACTTTCCAAACTTATAAATATTTCAAATATAATTTGAAAAGTTCTCACCGAGATTTAGTTTTCGATATACTGATTAGTTTTTCGTTTAAGTTAAAAGATGTTAAATTTAAACAAAAATATTCCAGCTAGCTTCAAACATTCCAATCCAAATTCCATCGCGTAATATTCGCTTATGTGATTCTACTGGATTTCATTTAATCAACTTTTGTTGACCTACAAACAAATTATAACTATTATAGGTTATACTTGAATTAAAAATTAGTTAAATTACTAATTACAATAACTAATTTGGAAAATCACCGTCGTTAAACTTCTAATTACATCATAATTATCTTCCTTATTCATTCGAATTGCACCATTGTGACTACCCGAATTTTTGGTCAATTTAAAATTTGAATTTTTATCTATTTTAATGAATTTTAAAATAGAAATGCTGATATTGAACTTGATAAAATTTGAAAATAAATTTCAAATTTGGTTTTATGTTTATTTGACTTAAAACAGGGTCAGTAAACTTTTTAAATCAATTTAAAAGTGATGATTTTGAAAATCTATCTTTTAATGTTATTTTGATGATTAATAAAAGGACTATTTTTGGGATAGTCTCGGAATCCAACGAAACCACTTTTATTGGATTCGGAATATCAAAATATGTTAGGGTTTTAAATTTCAAGTCAGTCGGAGTTCATATGTGAACGTATGATATATAAACGTATGTTGAAATTTCAATCGATTGATTTACGCTAGAAATAAGGCAATTTTCCAAATGGGCTCCGAATTCGACGAGACTTAGTTCATTGGAATCATAATTTCGTAACATAGCGATATTTCAAATTTCGTAATTTTTAGAGTTAGTGTGTGGTCACACAACCAGAACGAAGTTCAAGACAAATAAATAATTAAGAGATTAATTAAGTGAAAATAAGGGACACATCCCTAAAAAGTTTGGAAATTCAAACGGCCTTCCCCTGCAACTTTACATGCAAAGCGTGTCCCTGTTTTTTGACCTTAAGTGTTTTTCAAAGAAAAAAATGCACTGCTATGTAAAAAAATTCAGAAAATCGCAAATATTCCCAGAAGCAACCTGAAGTTTTTTTTGCATACATCTCAGCATTAATACTGAATATCTGCATACATGTATGCATATTTCATCCACAGTGCATATTGAAAAATCTGGGTAAATATATGCATATATTGGTTATACTTGTTGAGATGTATGCATATAAAGATGAACCAATATGCATGGGCAACGAATAGTTGCTAAAATGTATGCATTTATTTTGTATTATATGCTGAAATGTATGCATAAAAGTTAAAATGGATGAAGGCTTATGAATATGTGCTGACATTTATGCATTTATTGCTTATAAATGCTGAAATGTTGCATAAAAGGCGTATGTTTGAAAAAACAGGCCAGGATTGAATTAATGCATCAAACGATGCATTTATTGCAGTATTACTGCAAACATTTCTACATTAATACTGCACTTTGATGCATAATTGCAATTTATTATGCATAAATTGCAAACAAATGCATCATTTGATGCAATATACTACAGTTTCATGTTTTTTTATGGTTTTTGATGCGATTTTTGGTGGTTTTAACACATGAATTTGATGATGATTAGTTATTGTATTTAATTATGAAATTACATGATTTTTTTGCTGATTTTTTGATGAATTAACGAAAAATAAGGACTTAATTAATAAACATTTAAGGGATGGATGTGACGTGAATTTCATATGGGTGGGCGCGGTTCGGTTCGGTGCGGTTTGAAGCTCAAACCGCTTCCGCACCGCATCAAACGGTTGATAAAAAATAAAAACCATTATACTAACCGTTCAAATGGTTCGGTTTTAGTTTGGTTTCGATGTAATACGGTCCGGTTTTGGTTCAGTCTGGTTTGGACCCGTATTAAATACGAAACAAAAAAATTACTTCCATCAACAATCAATTTATGATTGTATGTCGTTGTGTCACCTGAAAGTTAAAACATATAGTGTTTTCTTGGATTGATATAACTACAACACACGTTGAAAATTGAATATATATCGTTAAATTAAAAGTTAGATAGGAATTTGTTAATCTTTTTATCATAACATTGTCGGTGTAACTATGCGGTTCGGTTTGATTTAATATGGTTTGGTAAAAGTTTAAACCTCAACCGAACCGTATCATTGCGGGTCGGTTCAGTTGGGTTGTTTGCTTTAGAAAGAGAATCCGGTGCGGTTTTCCGTGCCGCTTTTACGGGTCGGTCTGGGCGGTTTCCGCATTGCGGTGCGGTTTATGCCCACCCCTAGAATTTCAAAACCGTTTAGGGACCTGAGACAAACTGACCCATTAATTAAACCGTTTCTCACTAATTCCTATAACCAATTAAAATGTGAAAACAAATTGTACTTAAGGAGATGCGTTGAATTCTTCCCTAGTAGTCACTCCTAATGTACTTAAGCCATTTATTTATTTATTTTCTTTTATTTCATTTTCCATTTTTAAATCACTTTTTCCTTAAACTTAAAACTTAAGCTTCCGTTTTCTCTCCGCTCTCCTCCCTTAGGCCTCACGCCTCCACCTACCATCACCACTCCATCCTTGCACCACCTGGCCTCAGCCCTCTCCAGGCCTTCCGCCCCATGGGCCCTCCTCCTTGCACCAAAACTCGATTTTCCATTTTTAATTTGTAAAGTTTCCTCCTTTAAGACTAAAACCTTGTTCCACCTCCGCCTAGTGGACCCCGCACCTTACTCCTGGCCTCACCTCCGCCATATGCCTCCCCCTCTGGCCAACCAAAACCGTGATCCCCATTCCCTCCTCCAAACCCTAAAAGCCTAAAAATCCAAAATTTCTACCTTAAAACCCAAATTAAATTAAGTACGAGTGAATTCGAGTGTTAGCAAGGTGTATTGAGTTAGAAAGACATGATCTTTGGTCCATAGCAAGCTTGTGTAGTTCTACTGTGAAGAATCTTGGAATAGGAGGCTTGGGGTGCGAACTCCAAATTTAATATGGTAAATTAACTCAAATTATTATAGGTTATATGGTAGTTCACACTATAAATTGTTTTATTTCCATATGGTTGAATGGATGATTGACTGCGATTTAATTTGAATGCAAAGTTGAGTTAAGTGACATGTTAAAACATTGTTAAAATGTTTGTGGTAGTTGATTTTGGGTTAAACACTCATTTATAATTCAAACGATATATTTACATTCACCTGTTTAAGTGAAACTGACTTAGTTGAAAAATAACTTGAAACAAACAAGTTAATGTTAATTGCTTGAGTTTGTGGTTGATATGAATGGATTGAGTAAATTATCCATTACTGTTTGTTGGTTTTGGGATGACAACTAGCCCACACGTCTCCTAATTGTGTAGATAAGTCCACATGGATTGTGTATTGGGATGATAACTTTACTCATCTCCCAAGTTTAGATAATTATCACAAGTTTGGGATGGAAACCCCATACGGGTATTGGAGTGATATTTTATTTACACTAATCCTCAAGTGTTTAGTTTGTATGTCAATCGGCTGATTGACATACCGATATAAGTGTTAGTTATTTATTTAAGGCTTATACGGGTGTAGTTGCACTCTGAATGTGAATTGGATGTTTAATAGTTGTTTACATATGATGTATGAAATAGATATAAATGAAATTATATGCTAGTTGATTGAATTTTATTCCAATTCAGAATAAAACGGAATATTTTAATAACGTAATATTCAATGAAAAAACAAAGTTCGATTTTGACGTCCGAATTTGGGCGGACGCAAAGATACTAAAATATCGAAGAATATTTGTAACTATGGAAAATAGCTTTAAAGAAAATTTTATATACTTATGGCACATCAAAGTTTTTAATTTGAAATGAATAGTAATTTCTGAAAGTGAAGTTCGGCTAGGCTATTTAGAAAGCGTTTTAAAAGAAATTTCTTTTCGAAAGTTTCTTGTTTATTTTTACAATGATTGTTAGTCAAATTTAGACGTAAAATAATGAGTTTCGAAAAATTATATTATTTAATGATTAAAGCAAAATAAAAATAGCGTAATATTGAAATTTTTGGTTTTGGAGGAAAATGACTGAAATAAAATTTCCAATGATATATATATATATTATAATTTATAAAATATTTTGGAAGCATTTCGATTTATTTTTATTTATAAATCGATTTGGGCTTGAATAGGGCGTGTCATGCAGCGACAATTCTCGAAGTTCAACCCGTAACTTCGAATTGACATATCGAGAGATCCGACCGTTCGATTCTCCTGAAATTGGAAGCGTTAGGTCCGAAATGGTATGAGCTTTCCAATGAAGTAAGAAAAATTGAAATTCAACGGTTTGATTTTAATATAAGTCCAAATCTATTTTGGAAAAGGTCGCTATGGATGCAGTATGGTGGCCAAAATTGGAAACCGATTGTAAGGACCTTAATAAAATAATTAAATTTATGAGTAAATTATGATAAATCATAATAATGGTTTGAAAAGATTTTGGATGAAGTATTCCAGTTTTGAAAAGATAAAAGATATTTTTATCTGAATGAGCTAGTCAATAACTAAAGGTAAATAATCCAATGGTTTTGAAATAATATATTGGATTGTTGTGGTTTGGATGTAACCAGAATTTTCCAACATATAAATTGGACTAGATTTGAATGGAAATAATCTTCGGATATTTCGATATTGTATTTTTTAATTACATGGATACTGTTTGAGGAATTTGGAAGATATAGATTTCGTTATTCCCAAAACGGTATTTGTTAGTTTCAGAATTTGGTATTGAATATAAGTCAACATGATTTCTATTCGAAGCCTTGTACTTGATATCAAATTAGTTGGGTTTTTCGTGAATGGTGTCTTTAATAACACTACTCTTAAACCAAGTTGAGAAAGAAATGTATGGGATGAATCTTTCTATTAAGAGTTAATAGAACTTTCCAAAGTAAAGTGAAGTTTTCCAATTTAATAAATAAAATTGGAATTAAATGGAAATTAATTTTGAATTTATCGTGAACGACATTTTAAATGACATTTGTTCTTTAACCTTGTTATAGACATGATTAATTTCCTAAAGTTGAATAATCATTAAATAATGATTTTTGAGAATTAAAACTGTGTTAGAGTTTGAATGAATCTTTAATTAGATTTGGAATGCAAGGAGGTAATTAAATATAACAAAACACGATGGGTGTTTGATACAGAGTACTACGAGTTTTGCTTCATGGGATGAATAAATTGAGAATGGGATAACGATACGAGTAATTACCTTCGTAAGAATATTTATTCCCAATAAGGCTTATAAACATTAATTTGAGTTAAGTTTGTGAAATGATATTATAAAATCTTTTGAAATGATTTCCAAGGAAGGATTTAAACAATAAGTTTAAATTATGTAGACATTCAATAAAGATTTATGGGGTTAATTCCAAATGTAAAAGAATATTTGAATAAAAGAATATTCTGGATTGGAATGAGATGTGTGTTATCTTTGTTTATCACTAGATTTTAAAGCCTCCTGAGTTATTCAGAAAGACTGGGTTTACCCATTTTGAATAACTATTACGACGATTCAAAGTCAAAGATAATGAAGATGGTGGTTGAATACCAGAGATCTTCATATCGTTTTTTCTATTGTCAATGCCTCGATTGGATCGTACACCCAAAACGACGTAATAAATGGTGGTCGTCCAGACATACTTGGAAATCGACCGGATATGCGAGGAACTCTCCCATGTATTGGACGTATGGGACGAGGAATAAGGTGTCTCCTATTTCTTTAAACCCAGAACGAACTTGCAAATGGATTGTGTGTCTGACATTGTATTTCATGTTGTATTAGTTGATTTCTACTAAATATATATCTGTTTAGTGGCGGAGAATTTATTCTCTTAGCTTAACATCCCACTATGTGACGTATGAGCTTATGGGTTGTATATTGGTGGACATCAGTTGTATGGTATGAATTAACAATGTGGCATGCTGAGATGCATGGATTGAAGCTTTTGCTGAAAAGTAGGGCATTGTGGATAATGATCAAAGCACGGCTAATATGGTATAGCTTTGTGTTGAGACATGATTTCATCAAGCTTCACTCCCAGGTATGAGCGAAAAACGGGATGAAGGACCGTAAGGAGGACATGCATTTGTTTCTAGCTAGAAGTGTTGCCATGATATGGAGCCCAGGCAATTTACTTATGTGGACGTTGGAATCGAGGACCCTCGGAGTAGGCGCATAAGGCCATGGTGGTCAATGACCGACCAAATGGTCCAGTAGGACCGCAGAATGTATTGTTCAAGTAATGCTAATCAGCGACGTACTGCTGACTGGCCCTGCCGCTCCAAAGGGATGCGTTGTTCCATGAGACATTTTGCTAGAGATGTTCCAAAGTTTGGATGAGGAAGATCCTTTGTCTGGGCTCATGATGGAAATCCAATTTTCAATACAAACCTTGTGTTTTCAGTTGTAAACCTATATCGCGACATAATAGGATGGGGTATTATGTTGTCCAAGATTGATACATTAATTTTCGAAATTGTTTTCCCCTCTATGCATTAATAATAATGAAAGAGAAATTTCGTGTATCAAGCATGTTTGGCTATTATAAGGTAAAAATCTATCCTCCGACGTGCGCTTACATTGTGTGTTGGGATCTGAGTCTTATAATAGCTTCATTTTTCTAAAAAACATTGTGAGTTTTTTTACTGGTATTCATGTGGAGAAAACCTGTTCTGTGTCATACGACATGGTCCCATGATTTACCCAACTTTGAAATAAAGTTTTAAATAACTGTTTTTAATTCTCATACCTGTCCCATGACTGACCTGGAGTTTATTGTTTCCCACCTAAACTCTGGGTGCCCATATTTTCCACACGTGCAGCCAGTAGTTTTGGTTTTGCAGATTTTCTTTACACAGGATCCTGGATTATGGCTGGAGTTGTTCTTTGGATTATCTTATAATCTTCCACTATGTTAGTTGTTGTTTTCCGCTGTGCATTGTATTTATATATCCATTGTATTGTAATTATTTATTCCCTGATTTGTTTTTTCGTTGTGTATCTATTCTTCGTGCTCTGATTTTCTTGTACTCTGACGTAAATTGTTGTAATAGCAATGAAATGTTCTTTTGTGTTCTATGCTGATGCACCGTGTTCTCATAACGATATGCCTTCTTGATCGGTTTGAGTCGCTTTAGCGATCAATTTAGATCGACCGAGAAGGGGGTTGTTACAAAGTGGTATCAGAGCTTTGGTTTATTCAAAGCTTTGAGAATACAATGCATTCGAACGAGATGAAAGAACTCATTAGAGGTAGGATTAGTAACATCCTATAAAAGAATCCTTATTAGAGATAGGATCAGTAACATCTTAGAATGAGTGACTCATTAGAGGTAAGGTTACTAATGCCCTAGAATGAGTTGGGAGTTATATGTTTATAAGAGGGGTATTTGTGGTTACTATATTTATATATATAATATGACTTTTAAAGTATACTTTCTGTATAAAGAAGTTATGTTTGGATAACATACATGATTTGAAAAGTCAATCAATCAATTAATTGGTTGTTAGATGTAATGTTTGATTGCTTGTTTAACAATTTAATATGTATGATTAGGATAAGTAAACAGACTTTTTGGCGATTTTAGATAGTTGATAAATTCTGACACATTTGGTTAAACTTATAAAGGAAGTTATATTCATGTTTTTGGACAGTGAATATACATGAAACCATTAGTTGTTTTACTTAAAAGAGTTAGTTTAAACTTGTGTTCTAATTTGTAATTCTTTATTTCGAATTGTAGAGAGGTAGGCATTTTCCCATTAAACAGTTCGTGGCACATTTTGTGCAGTCTTCATCTTATTCTAGTAGTTCATCTGATAGTTCGGATGGTAACTCCTTAAACTCCCCATATGTTGATAGCACATATAGCATTTCTAGCCATGGTAGTGATAGTGATTATATGTCGGATGCTGCTTCTACTTATAAACCATTCGAGGGTATGGACACAGACTCCGATTCAAATGATGCCTCCATGGACTTGGACTCCCATGAGTCTAAGAATTGTTGAGCCTATGATGACTGGATTTTAGAGGAAGATGATGGATTTAGGTTAGATGATATGGTTATGTAGTTATGGGGGATCAGATCCGCGTACCACCCTCAGCAGTTGAGGATCGGCCACCTCCTGTATTAGAGATTATTCCAGATTATGTTCCTGAGGCATCCCCTGATATAGTATATCATGTTGTCGGTTTTGGTTCACCCTTACTGCCACGGCCTGAGCTAGATGCACTCATATGGCAGGAGATGATGTTGGTACCTGAGGTGGATGTTATAATGGAAGACTTAACTCAGTATATGGTATCGGAGGAGCCACCTTTTGGAATTTGGATCTAGAGTTACAGGATCCAGTCGAGCCACCAGGTGCCCCAGTTTTACCAAATGCAATCGAGCCACATCCTGTCCAGCATTTCCTGAGCCAAAGGATTTACAAATAGAGGAGGTAGTCGAGCTAAAGATGGAGCTGCCAAATGAGACAGAGATTGATGAGGCAGGCTCGATGCGGACATAGAGGATGATGATGAGCCAAATGATTTCTGGGGTGAGGAAGAGATAGCCCCTGGCTGGGATAATGAGCCTATGCATATAGATGGGAAATTGCTCAGAAGCCAGAGGAGTTAACATTGTCTTGACCTTTAGTTCATATCTCCGGAGATGAGTAGTGGGTTTGTAGTTGTTAACTGTATATATGATGTATATGTAGTATAACACGTTTTGGTGCGATTTGGGCACTAATTGTATATTTTGGATATGGTATTTTGGCATTGTATCGACTGCCTTATGTATGTAGTTGTACTCAGGTTGGCATAGTCAGATGCATATACATAACTTATACCTTACGTGGCACTACACACTAGGGTATTTGTTATGTTTGTGATATAGTGGATATTTTGGTTGTGACTTGACGATATATGATATGATACTATTTTTTTGAAAATGTTTCAGTATTATTTTAGTATTGTTTTAATTTATCTTCTTTACTTCGTTCCTTTTCGGGGACAAAAAGTTTTAAGTGGGGGAGATTGTGACGACCTGTATTTTTGGTCAATTTAAAATTTGAATTTTTATCTATTTTAATGAATTTTAAAATAGAAATGCTATTTTTGGCCTTGGTAAAATTTGAAAATAAATTATGAAATTTGGTTTTATGTTTTATTTGACTTAAAATGGGGTCGGTAAACTTTTTATATCAATTTACAAATGAAGATTTTGAAAATCGATCTTTTAATGCTATTTTGATGACCCATAAAAGGATCATTTTTGACATAGTCTCGAAATCTGACGAAACCACTTTTATTGGATTCGTAATATCAAAATATATTAGAATTTAAAATTTCAAGTCGACCGGAGTTTATATGTGAACGTACATTATATAAACGTATGTTGAAATTTTAATCGAAATTCGATTTAAGCTAGAAATAAGGCGAATTTTCAAATGGACTCCGAATTCGATGAGACTTGGTTCGTTGAAATCGTAATTCTGAAATGTAGTGAGATTTCAAATTTCATAATTTTTGGATTTAGTGTGTGGTCGCACGACCAGAACAAAATTTAAGACGTATAAATAATTAAGGGATTAATTAAGTACGACTAACACCATTTCTCGAGCATACTATTTCTTCTTCGCAGGCTGGGTTTTCTAAAGGAAGTTTGATCACAGATAACATCCTTTTATCCAAGGAGATAGTTTCTCAGATCGATAGAAAGGTTTGAGGTTCTAATGTGATCGTCAAGCTGGATATGGCGAAGGCCTATGATCGCATGTCTTGGTTCTTCGTTATCAAGGTTCTGAGGGCTTTCTGTTTTCCGGAACCCCTAACTGATCTTGTTTAGAGGGTGATCTCGAACTATTGGCTCTCCATTCTTATTAACGGATTGGTCAACTGTTTTTTCAAGGCATAAAGGGGTCTTCATCAGGGAGACCTCTATCCCCATCGTTGTTCGTCATCGCCGCTAAGGCTTTCGTACGTGGACTGCATTCACTTACGATTGCTAGGCACATTCCTAGGTTTGGCATTCCTACTGGCTGCCCCCTGATTTATTCCTTATCCTTCACTGACGACATCATTATCTTCACTAATGGTTCTCGAAGTTTTGTCTGACGCCTTATTAGCCTTATCCAGCAGTACGAAAGATGCTTGGGGCAACTTGTCAACACTGCTAAAAGCTACTTCCTCCCTACGAAAGACCTATCACCGACTAGGTCCTCTTGGATCGAGACCTTCACTGGTTTCAAGGACGCCTCTCTCCCCTTACCATATCTCGGTATTGTTATATATCGAGGTAGAAAGCTAAATTCCATCCTGATCCCATGACAGACAAAGCTAGGGGTAAGATCGTTCGTTGAATGCATCACTTCTGTCTTAGGCAGGAAGACTTGTTTTTATAAGGTTTGTTCTAGATTCTATAGGATCTCGCGTCTTTGCTGCTATGACACCTACCTCGTCCTACTTTCACTCTTACTATTCTAGCATCATCTTTTTTCTAGGTAAGAAAGGACATTGCTAAATGTCGCCATTGGATCTCGTGGAACACCATCTGTCATCCCAAAAGTGAGGAAGGTCTGGGCCTCCGTAAACCGAAGGACATTTGCACTGCCTTTGCTTGATTTTTGGGGAACGATATTTTCCTTGATTTATGGGGAAGGCCTTTCAAGCGTGGAATTGGCTCCTGCTCTAGGTGATTGGCAGGTACCTTTGATGTTACTACAGTACCGACCTCAACCAGGGTGGGAATTGGTTGATTACTTGTTTATGGGATCTTCCCTGTTACCTTCTCTCACTACACGACCCCCCCATTTGATCTTATGTTGTTTTCTAGTGCTGTAGGGTGTGGATCTATAGGTTTTGAGAGTCGTTTACCTTGGTTATGTTTGATGTTGGTGAAGCTGCTGTTCAGATTGGTCTTTTGAACTTTTAAGAAACAGTGATTGCGGAGCATCAGGAGATTTGGATTGGATTTTTGCCTATTCCTTGTGCATCGGATGACGTCTCTGTCCTTGTCACAGTTCTTTGCTCATCTCTTAAGCAGCTATGTTTACTTCAGCGCAACACTCGCTTTAGTTGATTGGTTGGAGAGGCTTCGACTTTCTGGCATGTGCTCTTGTAGTTTCTTTTTTTTCATCGTCTATTATTTGTGAGAGGTTTTTAGTTTTGTATGTTCTGTATTTACCGTATATTTGTGTGTTCACAGTTTCTATATCAATTTCTACAAAAAAAAATTTCGTGACCCATTGGAGAAAGACTAGTTTCTCTCATTTGTTATATTATATTATATTCTAAAAAAGGGATTAATTAAATTGTTTCTAACTAAATCCTATAACCAATTAAAATGAGAAAACAAATTGTACTTGGGGACATGTGTCGAATTATTCCCTAGGTGGTAACATTCCTAATGTACTTAAGCCATTTATTTTTTCTCTTAGTTCATTTTCGATTTTTAAATCACTTTTTCCTTAAACTTTAAACTTAAGCTTCCATTTTATCTTCTCTCTCCTACCTTAAGCCTCACGCCTCCATTCTCCTCCACCGCCTCTCCAGCCTTGCGCCACCGCCCCTCAGCCCTCTCCAGCTCTTGCGCCGCTACGGGACCTGCCCCTCGTATCAAAGCTCTGTTTTCCCTTTTTAATTTGCAAAGCTTCCTCCTTTAAGCCTAAAACCTAATTCCACCTCCAATCTCCTCATGGTGGACCCCACACCGTACGCCTGGCCCTACCTCACCTCCACCGTACGCCTTGCCCTCTGGCCATCCAAAACCGTGAGACCCCTTCCTTTCTTCGAACCCTAAGAACCTAAAAATCCTAACTTTCTACTTTAATACCCAAATTAAAGTAAGTATGAGTGAATTTGAGTGTTAGCAAGGTGTATTGAGTTAGAAAGACATGATCTCTGGTCTGTAGCAAGCTTGTGTAGTTCTACTGTGAAGAATCTTGGTGTAGGATGCTTGGGGTGAGAACTCTAAATTTAATTTGGTTAATTAACTCAAATTATTGTAGATTATATGGTAACTATAAATTGTTTGATTTCCATATGGTTAAATGGATGATTGGCTGCGATATAATTTGAATGCAAAGTTAAGTTAAGTGACATGTTAAAAACATTGTTAAAATGTTTGTGGTTGTTTATTTTGGGTTAAACACTCATTTATAATTCAAACGATATATTTACATTCACCTGTTTAAGTGAAATTGACTTAGTTGAAAAATAACTTGAAACAAACAAGTTATTGTTAATTGCTTGAGTTTGTGGTTGAAACCCCACATGGGTTTTGGGATGACAATTAGCCCACACGTCTCCCAAGTGTATAGATAAGTTCACATGGATTGTGATGTAAACCCCACATGGGTATTGGAATAATAATTTTACACATCTCCCAAGTATGTAGATAATAATCACTAGTTTGAGATGGAAACCCCACACGAGTATTGGGGTGATATTTGATTTACACTAACCCCCAAGTGTTAAGTTTGTATGTCAATCGGTTGATTGACAGACTGATATAAGCGCTAATAATTTATTTAAGGCTTATACCGGTGTAATTGCACTCTAGATGTGAATTGGATGTTTAATAGTTATTTACAACTATTATTGGACACATATGATGTATAAAATCCATATAAATGAAATTATATGGTAGTTCATTGAATTTTATTCCAGTTTAGAATAAAAATGAATATTTTAATAATATAATATTCAATGAAAATTAAAGTTTGATTTTGACATTTGATTTTGGATGGACGCGAAGATATTAGAATATTCGTAATTGTGGCAAATAGTTTTAAAGTAATTTTCATATACTTATGACATATCAAAGTTTTTTATTTGAAATGAATAGTAACTTCTGAAAGTGAAGTTCGGTTAGGCTATTAAGAAAGCGTTTTAAAAGAAATTCTTTTCGAAAGTTTCTTGTTTATTTTTATAACAACTATTAGGAAAGTTTGGATAAAAAATAATAAGTTTCAGAAAATAATATTACTTTAGTGATTAAAATAACATTAAATTATCTTAGTATTGAAATATTTGATTTTAAAGGAAAATGACTGAAATAAAATTTCCATTGATACTTATACATATTTTATATAACTTATAAAATATTTTGGAAGCGTTTCAATTTATTTTTATATATAAATCGATTTGGCCTTGAATAGGACGTGACGCACAGCGACAATTCGCGAAGTTCAACCCGTAACTTCAAATTGACGTACCTGAAGATCCGACCGTCAGATTCTTCTGAAACTAGAAGCGTTGGGTCTGAAATAAACCGAGCTTTCCAATGAAGTAAGAAATTTTGAAATCCAATGGTTGTATTTAAATATAAGTTCAATTCTGTTTTATAAAAGGTCGATGTGGATGCAGTTCGGTGGCCAAAATTGAAAACCAACTATAAGGACTTAATAAAATAGTTAAAAAATGAATAAATTATGATAAATCATAATTAATGGTTTGAAAAGATTTTGGATGAAGTATTCCAATTTTAAAAAAATAAAAGCTATTTTTATCTGAATGAGCTAGTCAACAACTAAAGGTAAACAATCCCATGGTTTTAAAATAATATATTGGATTGTTGTGGTTTTGCTATAACCAGAATTTTCCGACATATAAATTGGATTGGATTTGAGTGGAAATAATCTTCGGATATTTCGATATTGGATTCCGTAATCACGCGGATACTGTTTGAGGAATTTGGAAGATATAGATATTGTATTCCTAATATGATATTTGTTACTTTCAGAATTTGGTATTTAATATAAGTCGATACAATTTCTATTCAAAGCCTTGTATTTGATATCAAATTAGATTTTGGGTTTGTTGTAAATGGTGTCTTTAATAACACAATTCTTAAAACCCAGTTGAGAAATATACTGGGTGAATCTTTTTATTAAGATTTAATGGAACTTTCCAAAGTAAAGAGAAGTTTTCCAATTTAATAAATTAAATGGAAGACAAATTTTGGGTTTATCATGAACGATGTTTTAAATGACATTTGTTCTTTAACCCAGTTAAAGACTGGATTATTTTCCTAAAGTTAAATTATCATTAAATTATGATTTTTGAGAATTAAAACTGTGTTAGAGTTTGAATGAATTTTTAATTAGATTTGGAATGCAAGGAGGTAATTAAATTTATCAAAACACGATGAGTTTTAGATATGGAGTACTACCAGTTTTGCTCCTTGGGATGAATAGATTGGGAATGGGATAACAATACGAGTAATTACCTTTATAAGAAATGATATTCCCGATAAGGCTTATAAACCTTAATTTGAGTTAAGTTTGTGAAAAGATAATATAAAATCTTTTGAAATGATTTCATTGGAAGGATTTAAATGATAAGTTTAAATGAATGAAATCTTTGATAAAGATTTATGGGGTTAATTCCCAATGTATAACAATATTTGAATAAAAGAAAATTTTGGATTGGAATGAGATTTGTATTATCATTATTTATCATTAGATTTTAAAGATGCGTGAGTTATTCGGAAAGACCGGGTTAACCTATTCTGGATAACTATTACGACGATTAAAAGTCGAAGATATTGAAAACAGTGGTTGAAGACTGGCGGTCTTTACAACGTTTGGGCTATTGCTGATGTCTCAATTGGGCCATACACCCAAGACGAGGTAATAAGTGGTGGTCGTCCATACGTACTTGGAAATCGACCGGATATGCAAGGACCTCTCTCATGTATTAGACATATGGGATGAGGAATAAGGTGCCTCCGATTTCGTTCAAACCCAGAACAAACTTGCAAATGGATTGTGTGTATGACACTGTATTTCATGTTGTATTAATTGATCTCTACTAAATATGTATCTATATGGTAGCGGAGAATTTATTCTCTTAGCTTAACAGCCTTCTCAGAGACGTATAAGCTTAAAGGTTATATATTGGTGGACATCAGTTGTATAGTATAAATTGACAATGTGGCATGCTGAGATGCATGGATCGAAGCTTTTATTGAAAAGCAGAGCTTTGTGGATAATGATCATAGCATGGCTAATATGACGTAGGTTTGTGTTGAGATGTAACTTCGTCAAGCTTCACTACCCGGTATGACCCAAAAACGGGATGAAGGACCGCAGGGAGGACATACGTTTCTTTCTAGCTAGAAGTGTTGTCATGGTATGGAGCCCAGGCAATATACTAATGTGGATGTTGGAATCGAGGGCCCTCGGATGTTGTCGCACAAGGCCATGGTGGTCAACGTACTGACCAAGAGGTCCAACGAGACCGCAAAACGTATTGTTCAAGTAATGTTAATCAGCGACGTACTGTTGACCGACGCTGCCGTCTAAAGGGATGTGTTTTCCTTGGGACATTTTGCTAGAGATGTTTCGAATTTCAGATGAGGAAGATCCTTTGCCTTGGCTCATGATGGAAACCCAATTTCCATATGAACCTTGCATTTTCAATTGTAAACTTATATGATGACATAATTGGATGGGGGTATTATGCCGTCTAAGATTGATACATTTATTTTCGAAATTGTTTTCCACTCTATGCACTGATAATAATAAAAGAGAAATTTCGCGTTTGCATTATGTGATGGGACCTGAGTCTTATAATAAATTTATTTTTCAAAAAAACATTGTGAGTTTTATTTACTAGTATTCATGTGGAGAAAACCGGTTCCGTGTCAAATGACGTGGTCCCGTGATTTACCTAACTTTAAAATAAAGTTTTAAATAACTTTTTTATTTTTCATACATGTCCCATGACTGACCTGGAGTTTATTGTTTCCCACCTAAACTCTAGGTGCTAATATTTTCCCCACAGGCAGCCAGTAGTTTTGGTTTTGTTGATTTTCTTTACACAGGATCCTGGATTATGGCTGGAGTTGTTCTCTGGTTTATTTTATAGTCTTCTAGTATGTTAGTTGTTGTTTTCCGTTGTATTGTAATTATTTATTCTCTGATTTGTGTTTCTGTTGTGTATTTATTCTTTGTGCTCTGATATTCTTGTACTCTGATGTAAATTTTTGTAATAGGAATGAAATGTTCTTTTGTGTTCTGTTCTGATGTGTCGTGTTATCATAACGATACGCCTTCTTGATCGGTTTAAGTCGGTTTAGCGATCGATTTGGATCGACAGGGAAGGGGGTCGTTACAATCACGTTTGAACCCATGCTACACGCAACATTCATGCCTCCACCGCCATCACCCTGATGAACCGGAAGATTAGCATAGAAATATGATCATTTAAGATGATATATTTTATCTTGTGTATAAATAAATATTACTTGGATATTATTTTTTCACTTGTAGTCAGAAAAATAGAAAATAGAGATCAAATTGCTGTGTATATATATATTTGAAGGCTTGGAGATGAAGATCTCACATCAAATTGCTTTTTGGATAAGAAATTAATTGGTTGAAAGGCTATGCATATCACAAATCAATGAAGAATTGTCAAGGAAGCAAGAAGAAAAAAGGGAAGACCCAAATTTACTAGCTTTAACTAAGGCCCATTTGTGATTGTATTGGGGTTTAAGTTTTCTATCTATCCTATAAATACCTATGTATTCTCATTGTAAATTTTATCCAAGAATTAAGAGTTTTTCTTTTCTTTTCTATACTCCTCTTAGGTCTAGTAAATTTGTGTCATCTTTTCAATTAGATTTGGTAGAATACAATTTACTATTGCATTTTATTTTCTCATTAGTGATTGGCCGTCTAATTAGATTCAACGATAATCCCAATTTACTACTTTCCTATTTGTTTATTTTTGTTCTGCAATTTTATTTTGAGTATTCTATTTTGTTTTTCTTAGTTAATCATTGAATTTAGTATAGATCCGATTAGATTCGAATCTGTAATAAATTCAATTGTGGTTTTAAGTTGTTTTTAATTGATAATTGTGACTTGGTCATTGTTTCAATTAGATTTGTTCTGAATCAAATTGCATTTTCAATTTTATTTCAATCAAATCCTCCGATTTCGCCTAACTCGCCAATGAAATATATAAATAATAAAATTTAATTTTCATTCCTGTGTTCGACCTGCATACTACACACCTGTGAGCTTGTACTAATTTATTTCAAAATTTGCACTTTTATAATTCCTAGAAAGTGTCAAATAAGTTTTTAGCACCGTTGTCGGGGAGGCAATAATTAAATTTTATTATTTGTTTAATTTCTGATTCATGATATTTTTTATTTTATTTCCTCTTGTTTTCTAGTATATATATAGAAAAAAATTCTTGATTAGGTATTATATACTGATATTGTAATCTTCTGAACAAGAGAAAAAATACTTGCCAAATTCCTTTGATTTTATTTCCTTTTTTTCATTTATTACTTTCCCTTTTCCATTGTTTTTCCTTTTACATTTTTTTCCTCTCTCTTGTACTTTCACAACAATAAAACAAAAAAAATCATCTCTGCTTTCTTCATCTATGACTTCGTCAATCCTTCTTCTACATTTCTTGCAAATATTTTCTTATTTCGTCCCCCTTTTCCTTTTTGTTTCCCTTTTTCGCATCTATTTCTTTCCTCTATTTGTACATTTTTTTAAAAAAATATACAAATTTCCTTTTTTTTCTACTTTGTTCTTCACTGTCATCTTTCATCTCTTCCACACCATCCTCTTAAACCTTACCGCAAGCAAACAACACCCTTCTGTAGATCAAATTTACTGTCGATCACCTTCTCCCTCCTCTTCCCGATCTCACATCCAACCTCTAACACAATACCAAGTCACATCGTTCCTATTTATAACTTCACTAGACTCCACAGTATCAATTCGCAAAAAGCCCCTTAGCATCTTCAGTCCATACTTTTGCTTTCAATTCTAACATCTTCTACAACATCCTTCTTCATCCACACCCAAAACCATCAGTTCAGCCAACACCATTGTAAACCAAAACTACAAACCTAGTACGCAACCGCCACCTCGTCTCCAAAACAACCTAGCCTCATCCATCAACTGACCAAAAAACTGCACCTTCCAAATTCCTTACCCATCGCTAATTCGACAAAGTCGAATTCCAAACTAATTCAAACCAGAATTTCAGCACTGCAATACCAAATTTGCTAGACCAAATCGCATCAACAGCAATTCAAAACAACTGAATTCGAAATCGCCTTCGATTCTAAAAACCCAAAAACTCGTTACCCGAATTCGATTCACGCACAGCCAATTCCCTCCACCACAACTACACAATCCATCTTCGTACATTGCAAAAACCACTTCTCAAACAGCCATTCACCAATTCGAACAACAACCTGAACCGTCTTCTAGATCCGAACCTTATCACTACCCCAATCATTCCTGCTTCACACAAAATACCTATCCGAAAACCTTAAATCGTAAGCACCTCAAATCCTATTCAAACCCGAATTCACCATCATCGTTGCACAAAAAATCCTCGTGAGAATCTGAAATCGAACTAGTAATCGGTGATTGCAAATTTGCATCGATTTTTTTTTAAAGGAGCGCTATCCTTTTCATTCGATTTTTCTTCTGTATTCTCTGAGGAATTATGGATTTTGGGGTTATTTGTTTAGCTTGAGTGGGATGTTTACTTTTACAGTCCAGATTATTTTCAGCGTGGGTTGGCACTAAAATTCTTTTCTTTAGTTAAGCTTTTAATTCCTTTAGTTTGTTTTTTTACTTGAGTTTTTATTTTTTTTCATTTTCTTTTTTTCTATTTAAGTTTTGTTCATTTAGATATTTTAGTTACTCTAGTCCTTTTCTTTTCATTTGTTTTATTTCTTTTCTTTTCAAAATAAGGAAAAATCAAATCAAAAGATCAAAGGAAGAAAGGTTTCAAGCAAGCGAATAAGGATTCAAAAGTCAATCAATTTGCAAATAGTTGATTTGAATTGTTAGTGCTACTCAGTATTTCTGGACAGACTGTCATACCCAACTATAAAAATTTCTTACTCTATAGGTGCTATAGTTGCTTAAAAAAACATAGACAATGGTTGTAAAAATCTTCTACAGGGGCAATGACTTTCTTGCTCAATTTTTTTATTCTTGCAATACTCTTGTCTGATCGTTGTGTGGCTAAAATTTTCTAAATCAAATTGAGGAACAAATTTCCGCAACTAAAATCATCACTCTCGTAGTTTTCAATAAAACCTGATTAGATATTTCAGAATATTTAACTATAAGAGTGTATTTTTATGAAATTGATTTTCTCAAGGCTTTGATCGTGGATATATATTAGTTCAATTTATTGAAATTCTAGGAAAAGAGGTTGCATACTACTAGTAAAATATTGGTCGTATCCCTTACTATTTATACTATATATGAACGGCCATAAGACTGGAACAACCCACATTCTACGCATCGGAGGATCGTAGGATATTTATTTCTTTTCCATATAAGATCGTATGGTCGTGTAACTTTGGGAAACGACTATTGGGGTCATTTTCCATGTTCACGATTTGTGCCAAATTTTAAATGGTCGTTTTGCCCCTGGCGAATCTTGTTTCTCCTATAACTTTTGATTGGTAAGGAGTTTTGCCCTAAAACCACTTCCATTGAATTCAGATGATGGTTTACCTTTCCGTAGAGTGGTCGCATTGATCAAACGGACTTACCGTTTGGGATATATGGCTGAAACAAGGTTTGGAAGGTGAAAAACAACTTAACAGGGCTTAATAGGGTAATTAGTGTTTGGGCCCATAACCCATTTCAGGATTAGGGTTATGGGGAGGCTGAAATAAGTTAGGAAACCATTTCATTTCAGTTTTCCAGCCACCAAATACAATCCTTGAACCTTAGCCATGGCCTCCACCTTCTAAATCCACCCTTAATCACTTTCGAATTGCTAATTAAGCAAATTTACGTCAAATTAAGGGAAATTAGCACCAAATCAGAGTTGGAGTTGCTGCTACGCATTGGGATTCGTGCCATAATAGTAGAGTTTTAGATCTAAGGTTTTATTTATGGCTAAGGTGAGTGATTAGCATGTTTCTTCACTAATTACGGCTAATTTGGGGTGATTAGGGTTAATTAACGAAATTATGCATTATAAAAATCTGAAAAAATATGTAGAAATTCTTAAATATCATGTTATGCCTCTGCTAGAAATTTGGGTTAATTTGGACATATTTTGTTAATCGTATGGTTAAATCATGATTAAGAAGATTAAAGGGAAAACATGGGTTTTGGGTATGTTTGACCCATATTAACATGTTAAATTGTTGTTTTGGTGTCTATGGTTGATTGTACATGTTGTTGTTACAGTTTGGAGTGCTTTATGGTTGCATAATCAAGTTAGAATAGTCGAAAACACCGTCATATGGCGTAAATTGCTTGTTGGAAAAGTTGCAGAAATTGGCCAGACACCCCCGTTCGTGGAGCAGTTGTCACGAGCCGACCCCGATCATGAAACACCCTATGACCACGACCCGAACTCACGAGCTGCCTTCACGAGCCACTCCAGCATTGCCATGACGAGTCGCTCCGCTGTGAGGAACACGAATTGTCAGTCATGAGCCAGATCACCATCAGGAAATGAAGTCACGAGCCGACCCATATGTGTGCCACGAACCAGTGCCACGAGCGAGTCATGGGCTGACGCCACCACCAGGAGATTACGAACGGAGCATCCCACGAGCCGGAGTTGAGGGCGAGCCGTGAACCGGATTGGAGCATCACCCACAAACCGCTCCACCAGGCGAGTCACAAACCGTGCATATCTAAACTGAAGTGTGGATGCGAATGGAAGCTTGGAACTGAACCACGAACGGGAGGATACCAAAACTCGAGATGCAAAGGTAGTCCAAAGGAGAAGTTGTAACTCAGGATCCATATAGGAACCAACGAGTTAACTTCATGATTGGACTTTGCTGCGGGACATGTGCAAAGGGGTTATCGACATCCATAACTTTGTTTTACCACAGAGAGACGGATTAGGCTATGGATCAGTGCAGTGGAGTCGTCAGGACCCCAAAGGGCAAAGTGATCGTATCAAGGCTATGAGCCAATGCAGTGGAGTCATCATGACTACAAGGGGGCAAAGTGGACATAGCAAAGGATTAGTGGTTGTGGATAAGTGCAATGGGGTCATTATGATGCCCAAGGGAAAAGTGATCGCAGTCGAGTATTGGGTGATCAATGTGGTGGATATTGTATGCTTTAAGCACTGAGTGAGAGATGTGAGGATGATTGCTATGTTTGATATTTGATATCACCATGTCATGCACACTCCCATATTATCTTTTCACACTATGTTAGTATTACCTTAGAGTATTGTACATCTTATTGTGCTAACTCTTCGGTTGTAGGTCCAGGTGCAGGTATGATTCTTATACTTGTTATTTGTTCATCTTAGAGATGTATGCTTGCTACCACTCATACCAGACTGTTGTCTAACCCAGAGTTTTATGTCTCTTCTTATTACTCTGTGTGCTCACATGAATAGACTAGAGACAGGTTAGGTGGTTGCACGATTAGCTGTACCGGAGACGAGCATGAGGCTTCCACATTTGATATTTATATATTCTCCTTGTGATGTTGCTAGTCACTTCTTTGGGCATTGGTAGTGCACCTTTTCTATTTTTCTTTAGAGGCAGTATTTTTAAGTTGTAATAATGATGGTTTGGATCATAAGCTGTATTTTGGATTCCGCTGCTATGATGGTTTAGTTTTCAGCTTATGCACTGTCTCGTCTGTTTTATGTCAAGTTATGTTATTATTATATTTCATTCCATGCGCTGTGAGATATACTATAGGTTTTCAATGATTCATCGTCTTGCTTTTTTTCTTTTGACGACCGTTCTATGCTAGTCGGGCATTGGCACAACGCGTTTCAAGAGAAATGTCGGCTGGTGCGGGGTAGGCCGTCACATTTGGTATCAAAGCTCTAGGTTGCATGGTTAACCTAGGGGAAGACATCAGGGAGAGGTAGTATACGTATATGAAAGTGCGTATTTGTGATATTTTGGTTTTCAAAAGATATACTATTGGTATATCTAAGGATGAAGTCGCACTGCACTGGCACCACTATGGAGGTGGTTAATCGTTTTCTCTTTACAGATTGAACGATGAGCCGATATAGGAGTACGGGTTCAGGGGCCAATAATAGGAATGTCCCTGATATGAGGACGATATTCACTACCTTCCGGAGGGTGATGCTTAGGGATGTTCAAGGGGCAGTTCCTAATGCTGCTAATGGTGGTGGTGCAACCGTGCAGGCGCCTAGGGACGATTTCGCCAAGCTTAATAAGGATTATACTAGCCTTGGTGGGAAGCCGTTCCACGAAACGGAATCAGCTACGGAAGTTCAAGATTGGCTTGAGAGATGTGAGCGCATCTTCGTGGACTTGGGGATCGAGGATGCGATGAAGAGAAAGCTAGCATCCCGTCAGTTGCAAAGACGGGCAATGAAATGGTGGAATGCCATTAAGGCAGCTACTCCCGAGGATCAAGCTACTTGGAATCAGTTTAAGACTCATTTTAGTGATAAGTTTATCCCACCTTCTCAGAAGTCAGAATTGTTCAGGAAATTTCTAGAACTTAAGCAGAATGGTAAGGCGGACTCGGAGTATATTGCTGAATTTGATTACTTACCAAAGTATGCATTATCTCTCATCGATACTGCCGAGAAGAAGAACGAGAAGTTCATAATTGGCTTAGATTAGTACTTGGGGGAAAGGTTTATAAATCATATTGATGAGACTTTCGAATTAATTGTTGGGAAAGCATTGAGATCAGAGAGCCTTTATCCTAGACCCAAGACTGAGGTCGATGTTACGTCTGCAGAGGTGCCAAAGCCGCAGGCAAGCGGTGGAGGCAAGAATAACTCTCAGAATAAGAGGAAGCAGAGTCAGACCAAGGATTGTCAGAAAAAGAAAGATAAGAAAGATGTCGAGTGCAATAGCTATGGCAATAAGGGCCACTATGCCAAAGATTGTAGGGCCAAGCCAGCGGACAGGAAGTGCTTCAATTGTGGCCAAGTGGGACATCTAAAGGATAAATATCTGCAACCCCCTAAAGAGAAGCAGATTATAAGAGCATATGCTATCAATGTTGTTCCTTCTTCGTCAAATTCCCCAACTATGGTGGAGAAAGAGAAGAATGTCGTTATTCAAGGTATGCTTTCTATTTATGATGTTCCTGTTCAAGTATTGTTTGATACCGGAGCTTCCCATTCCTTCTATCTAGTAACCTAGTAGATATGCTGGGATTGGAACCCGAGATAGTCGATAGACCTTTAGTTGTGACGAACCCGATTGGTGGTTCGACTAGTCTTAGTATGATTTGTCGTAATTTGGCCTTATCGAGTCATGGATGTATGTTTGCTTGTGATTGCTTTGTTTTGGGCTTTACTGGGTTTGGCATTATTTTGGGAGTCGATTGACTCTAAAGGTACGGGGTGGTGGTGGACTGTGAGGGGTCTTCGGTGACCGTTAGGGCGGATGATGGGCGGAGGGTACTGTTTGGTATCCTATCTGGTGAGGGGGATGGCTAGTTTTCTAAATTCCCTCGACATCCCGCATGATGAGTTGTCAGAGATGCCTATTGTTGGCGAGTATCCAGACATCTTCGGGGAAGTGACCGTACTTCCACCACACTGAGAGATCGAGTTTCATATTGATTTAGTGAAAGATGTCAGACCTATAGTGATGCCACTTCGTCGTATGGCGCCGTGGGAGCAGCAGGAGCTCGGGGTGCAAGTATGTGATCTTTTGAAGAAGGAATTTATCAGAAGGAGTGTTTCTGAGTGGAGGCACCAGTTGTGTTTTCTACCAAGGAAGATGGTTCCCTTCGCTTGTGTGTGGACTATCACGAGTTAAACAAGGTGACGAGGAAGAATAAGTATCCTCACCCACGGATAAATGATTTGTTTGATCAGTTAAGTGGAGCAAGAGTGGTCTCTAGTTAGATCTCGTGATAGGATTTCATCTGCTCCGAGTAGCAGCTGAGAATATTCCTAAAACAGCATTTCGGACGCCGTCTAGATTTTATGAGTGGTTGGTCATGCCATTCAGGTTGACCAATGCACCAGCATTTTTTGTGGATCTTATTAATAGGGTGTTCAGGGATCAATTGAATAAGTTTATTCTTGTGTTCTTGGACGATATTTTGGTTTACTTGAGGACAGAGGAAGAACACAAGGAACATTTGAGGACAGTAATAGAGGTGTTGAGAGAACACGAATTGAAAGAAAAAATTTCCATATGTCACTTCTGTAGGAGGGAAGTGAGATTCTTAGGCCATGTTGTTTCAGAGAATGGTAGCACCGTGGATCCTGCGAAAGTGGCTACGGTACAAGATTGGTCTACGCCCAAGAATGCAACAAACTGAGAAGTTTCTTAGATATTATCGTAAGTTTATCCAAGACTTCTCCAAGATAGTGGCACCATTAACTCAGTTGACTAAGAAGAATCAAGATTTCGTTTGGGACGAAAGGTGTGAGAAGGCATTTAAGGGTCTAAAGGAGTAGTTAGCTTACGCACCAGTGTTAGTTATTCTTAAAGGGAACGAAGAGATAATGGTATACACGGATGCCTGTGGTACCGGACTAAGTGCTGTATTGAGCAAGTAGGTATGGTTGTAGCTTATGCTAGTCGGCAACTGAAACTGCACAAGAAAAGATATCCTAGCCATGATTTGGAATTGGCAGCGATCGTGTTCGCGTGGAAGATGTGGAGATACTATCTCTTGGGAGAAAGATTTGAGTTGTCTACCGATCATAAGTCGTTAAAATATCTTTTCTCTCAAAAGGATTTAAATCTCCATCAGCAGAGATGGTTGGAATTCTTGGATTCTTATGATTTTGATATCGCAGATACACCAGGAAAGGGCAATGCGGTAGCTGATGCATTAAGTAGGAGACGTGCCAGTTTAGGGGCTATGTTTCTGGAATGGAAGCGACTGGAGTATATCGCAGGGTATGATTTCAGACTAAAGTGCGAATTAGATCCAGAAATGTTAGCAATTTTGATGATCAGACCCACTTTGATTGAGGGGATTAGTTCCAATCAAAGGACGATCCTTACCCACTAGAAATCATCTCCAAGTTAGAGATGGGCATCGAGAGTGAGGAGATGAACAAGTATGGACTTGATCGAGAAGGATGGCTTCGAAAGAATGGAAGACTAGTTGTACCCAATGTAAATGGATTGAGTGGTGAAGTGCTTAGAGAGTGTCATCACTCAAAACTAACTATACATCCCGGTGGTAACAAAAAGTATCGAGACATGAAGCAGACCTACTACTGGAGAGGGATGAAGAGAGACGTTGAAAAGTTTATATCTAAGTGCATGAAATGCCAGTTAGTTAAAGCCGAGCAGAAGAAGCCTAGTGGGTTGTTACAACTGCTTGAAATTCCCGAGTGGAAATGGGAACAAGTCTTAATGGATTTTATTGATAGTTTACCAAGGACTAGATCGGGACATGATAGTATTTTATTGGTGATTGTGGATCCATTGACCAAGAGTGCAAGGTTTATACCGATCAAGTCAAATAGGACGACAGCTAAGTTAGCGGAACTGTATATGAAGTGGGTAGTGAGTTTTCATGGAGTACCTAAAAGTATTGTGAGTGGCCGAGATCCGTTATTTACTAGTGGGTTTTAGAAGAGCTTACAAGAGGCTTTAGGGTCAGAATTATATCTCAGTACTGCATACCGTCCTCAGTCCGACGGCTAAACAGAGAGGGTGAATCATGTATTCGAGGATCTCTTAAAAGCTTGCATATTGGATTTTGCAGGGTCATAGGATGACCATTTGCATCTGGTTGAGTTCGCATATAATTATAGTTACCAATCCAGTATCGTTATGGCTCCATTTGAAGCTTTCTTTGGAAGACCATGCAACTCACCATCATGTTGGTTAGAAACCAGTGAGAAGTTTGTGCTTGGGCCGGAAGTAATAAGAGAAACATCAGATAAGATAAAGGTTATTCAGTAGCGAATGAAGGATGCCCAAGATAGGCAGAAGAGTTATGCTGATAAGAGACACCGTTGGAGACTTAGTACTCGTCAAGATCTCTCCGCTAAAGAATGTGATTCGATTTGGGAGGAGAGGCAAGTTGGCACCAAGGTTTGTTGGTCCATTTCCAGTTCTCGAGCAAGTTGGGAATTTGGCGTATAAAGTTGGATTGTCTGACAAGATGGCGGGAGTTCACAACGTATTTCATATTTCCCAGTTAAGGAAGTTTGTGCACGACTCTGGTATGACTATTTCACCGGATCAATTGGACGATATCGACGTAGAACCCGAGGCGGTTGGGAACCATATGCCGATTCGTATTGTCGAGTACGATACGAAGCAACTTCGGAGGAAGACGGTGAAATTAGTGAAGGTCCAGTGGGGTGATAATGAGAACGACTGTACTTGGGAAACAAAAGAGAACATAAAGAAGTCGTATCCAAAACTCTTTGCCTGGTAAAATTTTAGTTGCAATTTAGTTATTCTGCATGCTAGGATAGAATTGTTGTGCTATTATGTATGGTTAATTGTATGTAAATGGCTGATAGGCATGCAGAGCACCTTTGTATGTTTTGGTTAAGGAATTTCGGAGACGAAATTTCTTAGGGGGGAGAACGTAACGACCCGCATTCTACACATCGGAGGATCATAGGATATTTACTTCTTTTTCATATAAGATCATATGGTCATGTAACTTTGGGGATTTTCCATGTTCACGATTTTTGCCGAATTTTAAATGGCCGTTTTGGCCCTAGCGAATCTTGTTTTGCCTATAACTTTTGATTGCTAAGGATTTTTGACCTGAAACCACTTCCATTGGATTTGGATGATGGTTTACCTTTCCGTTGAGTGGTCACATTGATCAAACGGACTTACCGTTTGGCAGATATGGCTGAAACAAGGTGAAAAACAGCTTAACAGGGCTTAATAGGTAATTAGTGAATGGGCCCATAACCCATTTCGGGATTAGGGTTATAGGGAGGCTGAAATGAGTTAGGAAACCATTTCATTTTAGTTTTCCAGCCACCAAATACAATCCTTGAACCCTAGCCATGGCCTCCACTTTCTAAATCCACCCTTAATCACTTCCTAATCGCTAATTAAGCAAATCTACGTCAAATCAAGGGTAATTAGCACCAAATCAGAGTTGGAGCTGCTGCTACGCATCGGGATTCATGCCATAAGAGTAGATTTTCGGATCTAAGGTTTTATTTGTAGCTAAGGTGAGTGATTAGCATGTTTCTTCACTAATTAGGGGTGATTAGTGTTAATTAACGAAATTATGCATTATAAAAATCTGAAAAAATATGTAGAAATTCCTAAATGTTATGTTATGCCTAAGCTAGAAAATTGGGTTAATTTGGACATGTTTTGTTAATCGTATGGTTAAATCATGATTAGAAGATTAAGGGGAAAACATGGTTTTTGGGTATGTTTGATCCATATTAACATGTTAAATTGTTGTTTTGGTGTCTATGGTTGATTATACATGTTGCTATTACTGTTTGGAATGCTTTGTGGTCGTATAGTCAAGTTAGAATGGTCGGAAATGTCGTCGTATGATTTAAATTGCTTGTTGTAAAAGTTGTAGAAATTGGTCAGACACCCCCGTTCGTGAAGCATTTGTCACGAGCAGACCCCGGTCGTGAAACACCCTATGACCACGACCCGAACTCACGGGTCGCCTTCACGAGCCACTCCAGCATCTCCATGACGAGCCGCTCTACTGTGAGGACCACGAATTATCAATCACGAGCCGGATCACCATCAAGAAATGAAGTCACGAGCCGACCCATATGCGTGCCATGAACCAGTGCCACGAGCGAGTCATGGGCTGACGCCACCACCAGGAGATCACGAACGGAGCATCCTACGAGCCAGAGTTGAGGTCGAGCCGCAAACCGGATTGGAGCATCACCCACAAACCGCTCCACCATGCGAATCACGAACCATGCATATCTGAACTGAAGTGTGGATGCGAATGGAAGCTTGGAACTGAACCACGAACGGGAGGAGACAAAAACCCAAGATGCAAAGGTAGTCCAAAGGAGAAGTTGTGACTCAAGATCCAGATGGGAGCCAACGAGTTAACTTCATGATTGGACTTTACTGCGGGACGTGTGCAAAGGGGTTATCGACATCCATAACTTTGTTTCACCATAGAGAGACGGATTAGTTATGGATCAGTGCAGTGGAGTTGTCAAGACCCAAAGGGAAAAGTGATAGTAGCAAGGCCATGAGCCAGTGCAGTGGAGTAGTCATGACTCCAAAGGGGCAAAGGGGACATAGCAAAGGATTAGTGGCTGGATTAGTGCAGTGGGGCCATTATGACACCCAAGGGCAAAGTGATTGCAGCATCATATTGGGTGATCAAATTGATGGATATCGTATGCTTTACGTACTGAGTGAGAGATGTGAGGATGATTGCTATGTTTGATGTTTGCTATCACCATGTCATGCACACTCCCATATTATCTTTTCACAATATGTTAGTGTTACTTTAGAGTACTGTACATCTTGTGCAAACTCTTCGGTTGCAAGTCTAGGTTCAAGTACGATTCTTATACATGTTATTTGTTCATCTTAGAGATGTATGCTTGCTACCACTCATACCAGACTGTTGTCTGACCCATAGTTTTATGTTTCCTCTTTTTACTCTGGGTGCTCACACGAGTAGACTAGAGACAGGTTAGGTGGTTGCACGAGTAATTGCACCAGAGACGAGCAGGAGGCTTCCACGTATGATACTTATATATTCTCCCTGTGTTGTTGCTGGTCACTACTTTGGGCATTGGTAGTGCACCTTTTCTATTTTTCTTTACAGGCAGTATTTCGAAGTTGTAATAATGATGGTTTGGATCATAAGCTATATTTTGGATTCCGCTGCTATGATGGTTTAGTTTTCAGCTTATGCACTGTTTCGCCTGTTTTATGTCAAGTTATGTTATTATTATATTTCATTCCATGCGCTGTGAGATATACTATAGGTTTTCGATGATTCATCGTCTTGCTTCTTTTCTTTTACGACCGTTCCATGCTAGTCGGGTATTGGCACAATGCGTTTTAAGGGAACTGTCGGCTGGTGCGGGGCGGGCGGTCACAAAGACCCTCTTTCCCCTTCAAATCGAGATAATCAACTAATATGGTATAGTTGAGTACATTATTTATTTTGACATTTTGACAACCTCAAGTCTAGGATTTTCATTGTTTGCATTTGATAACGATGAATGAAAGCCACTATGATTCTCCTTTCTCAACAGACTTATCCTCTATGTGTAAAGACCATGGATTTTCGACCCCGAAAATTGACATAAAAACACCAGGTCGAACATTCAAGCATCGAAAACACGGTAACATTATTAGAAAGAAATTAGAAGGTGAGATAAGAAAGAAATATTTGAATTGAAGAAGAAGAAGAAGAAGAAGAAGAAGAACAAACAAGAATCAGAGTCTCACATCGCTGCAGAATAAAATATAATACAGAAATAAATCTTTACTGAGAGCTTTAAAAATACTTACAATCATTAGAGTGCATCAACACATCTGGACAGTTATAGTAACCTGTCCTCATATATAACACAGCGGAATACATACTAGATATCATACGTATGGACTTCCCCAGCTCGTCTCTGGACTTCGCAGCATCTGATAATCGAAACCTTTACAGCTCGGGCTAACCCGAGCATTACAAACGTTGGATTAGTCTAGTGAACTAGAGTGAGAAAAACACATTAAGTTTAAAGGTATTACACCCATTGATTTTAAAGTCAAAATCTTTTCGAAAGAAAGAATAATCGTAAGACCAAATCCACATATAAATATGGACGGTTTTTACCACGATAACCCAAAACGTTTTCGAAATCAATATCTTTTCTGATATTATAATAGTGTCTAAACACAAATAAATATCAATCTAGCAGAACGCTTGCATCTCACGCTCTACATATATAGTATACAATCAAAACCGCGGGCTCTTATTGGAGAATGAATTTCCTGGCAAGGTATGAGACCACCTTCCCGACAATGTATCTCTGGAGATGAATACATTGGGGTTCAACAAGAACATCTTGCAACCCAGGCTAACCTACCCCCTTACTTCGCTTGAGAGTACCAAATATATCATTACCACGGTTGGGGGCTAGCCAACCGAACCGATAGCATATATATAAGAATAAAAGGGGCAACCGAAGCCATTTGATTTCACTAGATCAGGTAATGATATACCCTTTTGATGGGTGCGACCCACATAGCCATGAGACCTACCCGATTTTGTGTCATTTCCCATTTGATGGGGTTTGTGGTTTAAACTAACTTTTCAGAACATATGGCAACCATTTACTTTGAATATCACATTGTCAGATCTGTCAAATCACTAATTGACGTTCACAAAAATATTCTGCAGCTAACAGAAATTTGCTTGTAAAAATCAATGTACGTGATTCTTAAGAAAAACTCTGTCAGAGATTCGTCTATACAGGTCATCCAAGAATAGGATGAACCGAAGGTACCCTTCTACCACATCCTATATAGGTATCACCCCAAGGATCAGCAGCGAGTAGTCCTTGAAATCCGAAGATTTCAACCACGACAGAGTCACTGCCGAAGTATCTCTAGCTGCTAAACCAGAGAAATTCAATAAGTGGTTCTTCCGCTTATGAAGATCCACAGTCCTCAATTACTCCATCTTCAGTCTTCATCCTCGCGTATTGCTGGTTCGGAATGGTTTTCGAATATAAATTCGATCCTGGTCTTTCCGTACCAACAATCGTATTGGTCAGATTTGATAGTCGATTATTTAACTATCAAATAAATAATCATGAGAATAAAATGAGTTCACCGATTCAGTACTCGGCATTACATGGCCTCTTTAATTAACATCTGTTAACTATATCCTTATAATCTTCCAATATTTGGAGTTTATCTTTTACTTCTTATTATGATAAGAATATTCTTAAAACCGTTTTATTCACTTATAAACTTTTCAAATACAACCTTTAATACTATTTACGGAAATCATAACTTATATTTTCCTTAATTCCTCTCATTTATAACAAACACCATTTTACTTCGTAAACCTTTTTTAAAACACAACAATGTTTACTTAATTAAAACTATTATTATACTTCTCTATTAATCTTTAATAGTCCTTTATAATATTACTCGAGCTTTGATTCCACTATAAATAGAATCTTTTATAAAATTTCTTCAACATCTCTATATAAATATTATTTAACTTGTTCGTAACAACAACACTATGTTTGTTTTTAAATGATATATAACTATCTCTAAAAAACCTAATGTAAATATTTTTACCAATCTTACATAAATATCTTTACAAATCTTACATTTATATCTTTTATGAATCCTTATATTTATTTTTATCAAAACAATTCAACTTATCATTTGTAACAAACGTTACAGATTTCATTTCATAACTTTTTACTTTCTTTATTTATACCCTTTTCAAAACATCCGACAACTTATGTGTTGTCCACAATCTCATAGCGATCTTTTTAACGATTTTCAGTTTATAAATCAAGTAGTTCAATTTATTGTTTGTAACACTTGTTACAAATTCATTTTTCAAAACTCTTACTTTATTTACGAATTCCAATTGTGAATTATTATTGACAACTAATATTTCGATTACATTTCTAGCTCTTAGCTTCCATTTACAAAATCGTTTGTAAATCATTTACGATAACTTATATTCATTGCCATTTCCAAAATCTTTACTTAGCTTATACTCTCGACTTCGCTTAACATTCTGAACTTCAGAATATCACATTTCGATCTGCGGAATAAATCTCACTTCGTTAACCGTTCCGAACTACGAAATATCACATTCCGAACTTTGGAATACCACATTCCGAACCTTGAAATAAATCTTACTTAGCCATTTTATATTATTTTCCTTTTTCTAAATTCAAATATTAAGTATGTATTTAATTTAAGCTATCCCTTTTATAACTTAGTTATAAAAACTCGGTTTTAATATAAAACCCGTTTGCCAACTCCTTTCACAATTCAATTCAATTCAATTCAACTTTGATTACTTTTTAAATGAAATGCAATTAAAAAGTAATCTCCTAAATTATTATTAATTAAAACAATAATTTAGTTCAATCATTAACTACAATAGTAGTAGTTAACTTCTTAATTAAATAAATAGTAAATTCTTTTTTTTAATTCTTATTAAAATTAAAAGAATATTCGTTAAACTATTTAATTAAATTAATTCAAAACAAATTGATTTAATAATCAATCCAGTTGAAACGGTTGACTTAGTCAACTCAAAACACGATTAATTCGTTAACCAATTCCAATTATAGTTCTTTCTTTAAATTAATTAATAATATAATTAACTTTAATAATTTCATTTAAATGTTTCTTAAAAACAATTATTCAAATTTTAACCTTTATGTTAATTTCTACTCATTTGCTTATAAATCTAATCAACATCAGAATTTGCTTGATAAAAATCAATTTATAATTAATTAAAAACTCAAATAGTAAATAATAAATATTTATTTTTTTTAACAAACTTTTATTCAAAATGCAGATTTAAAAATCTGTCTTCAGTTATAAAATAAATTTTTATAACTTCATTTCGTCGACTTATCGATGGTAAGTCGATATTTATAAAGCGATTGATTTATAGGCCATATACTGCCAATTACTCAACCAATATTGCTCATTGGTTAAAACAAAACAAACGTTGAATTTTAGTTCAACGATCGACAACCAAATCAATCATCTCATCATAACAGTTCATATAATGATAATATGAAAATAAATATTGCTAAATATATTTGAGGAATCCGGTTGGATCCCTCTAACCTGTACTTCCCTGTATCCAAATACATTATCTAACTATAATCATTCAATTCAATAAATAGTCAATAACGACACTTAAATATCAACCAATTTATTTAGCACAACCACAACAATTCAAATAATTTTATTAAATTAAACACGTTTATTTTATGAAGATAACCAATAAGGTAAGTTACCTTAATTGGACCAATCGTTGAACTAACGATTTGGTATTTCACTGAAATTAAACAATGTTTAATTTGTTTAGATCAATCAATATATGGATATATAAATTACAAACAATCAACCATTAGTAGCCATAGTACACAATTGTAAAACCTGACTTATATAAAATATAAGTGGGAAGAACTGAGTGAGTTTAACTCATCTTGATTTGAATCGTTGAACGATTCAATTTTCAGTTAAATTAAACAAGTGTTTAATTGACTGAAAATTCTAGTCGATTCCAATCGTGTCTGCTTCTGTTCCATGGTGTTTTGCTTGTCAATACAATACCAATGTAAGTTGTTTTGCTGGATTACGTAACATAGGTGAAAGTTATACATGTTTAAATATTAATGATTTAATTAATTTGACTTAAGCCTTAATTATATAATTTATATATTAATTACATTAGCTAATCTTCAGTTGCAAACAACATTGTGGCCCGACTTTAGGTTTCCACTGCTCTGATTTCATCTGCATTGATAACAATAATTTAATTAAATAATTATTATTGATCATGTATTAATTTAAATTAATTACTTTATAATTACTTTCATATAAAATAAGGGCCGACAATATTTCTTTCTTTCTTTTTCATGCGTTAACTTCTTCCAATTTCTCGAATTCCATTTGTTTACACCTGAAATGATTTAACATAATAATATATGGTTGAGTTAGAGTCATTAAAAGTTAATCTAACTTAATTATAAATAACTCTAAATTAATTATGATTAAAAACAAATTATGTTTATTTTATAAAATCAGACCACTTGGTTTAGAAATCTCAGGCCCGTTCTTTATCCTTTACTCTCCGTTCCTCTTATCCCCTCGTTTTCGATTCCGGGCTATCTTCTTCGTTCTTGTAGAAACCCAACACACACGCAACAATTTTCCACCACCGCGTCAAGATTTGAGCCACCGGACGATCATCAAAATGTGTTGCTTCGACCGCCCCCCTTCTATCCACCGTTGCCATAAATCTCAGGCCACCCGGCTCCGCCTTTCTTCCCAAATCAGTCTACGAACGCCATACTTTCCTGACCAAACTCGGCCACCACAACTTGAAAATTCCGATCATGACCATACAGGATACAGATCTCGCTGAGCTTAAGCATTTCATAGTTGAAGATATTTGATTTTAATGAATAGATTCGATGAAAATCAGTGAAGGTGGTAAACAATTCTTGGCCATTGAACGCTTTGGGTAGCGGCACAAATCATTTGTTGACCATAGCAACACAAATAAGGGTTCCAGGATAGAAAACGTATTATATATAGTGTAGGGCACCCCAATATGTTCTTCCTAATACCGCAATTAAAAAAAATAAAACACATTAAATTTTGTATGCTTCCTAATACCACATTACCATTCCATTCTAATCTCTCACTCAATCACTATTTATCGAACTAATTATTTACTAAGCTAATCCAAAAACCATGATCTCTTGTAATCGCTGTATTCTTCACATCCCTCGCAGGAAAATTCAAATCTATACGGTAATCTCTCAATTGTTTGGTGATATGAAAACCCTAATCTCTCATTTCCCCTTCTAATTTGCTTAATTCAAACCTTATTCACGACTATTATATATTCCTCAGCATTGCAGCATCGAATTTGTTGATCGGTTATAGATCTAGGGTTTAGCTCGTTGATCGGTTTTAGAAATGAGGACGAACGAATATTAAGCAAAACAGAAATAGAGTAAAACAGTGTGGTAGCCCCTATTTTTTAAGATTATGGTATTAAGAAGAGTATAATACTAATTCTTGTGGTATTTTTTAGTCGCGGTATTAGGAAGAACATATTGGGGTGCCCTTAGCACCACACTTATATATATAGGGCGAGGAAGAATTAATTAATATTATATTATACTGAAACTTCATCGTAAAGTATCACGTAAAACTAACCACAATCGGCTCTTGTTTTTCGATAAAAAGGCTAATCCTAGCATAAAAAGTATTCCGGACCCGATGGGATAGGTTTCATCGAATTCCGAGGTCGTTTGTGAAAAGTCCTTTATAAATCACAGGCTAAAAATCAAGTGTTTAAATTTCCTATGATCATAAAATAAATCTAATCAACTTGAAACTTTGAAATTATACTAGACCTTTACCTTACGGATTCGATGAAACTTATTTCATTAAAATCGGTGTTCATTTGGCCAGTCGTTTATTCCTTTAAAGTTAGCCCTGTCTAAATTGACCAAAATAATATAAACGATAAAGGCGTTTATCGTTGCCACGATCAAACGGTAAATACGATTGAATGAAAATCGAAATCCTATAAAGATTAATTGATACGAATCCAATAGCACAAATTTCGTCGCATTCCGAGACTGTTTCCCAGTATGCTATTTTTATATGTCAAACAACGCTATTTTGGACACCAAAAAAACCCGATGTCGAAAAATAACAAACTACCTGCTTTTCTGACTCTAAACATCGATAGAATTGGTTTCGTGGCTTAATTCGATCGGCTGCCCAAGTTACACTCAAATACCCCTCTGTTAAATTAAATTAATTTAATTACGTGATATAGAAAATGACTGGGCGTATAAGGCTGTCGTTGTCACATACGACATCAGTTTGCCTCGAAATTTGATATAGTATAATAATTTAACATTACGGTTCCAATGAAATAGACTGGTGTCGCCACCTCTCCCAGGACCGGAATGATTATCCCTGCCCAATGGGTCTACATTCATACCAGAATGTCGTCGGGACCTGTTCACTTCCTCGCCACTAATTTCATCGAAAACGGGCTCTGTTTGCAAAATGACCACTTTAAAGGCTTACATAATATCGATTAAAATTTTATAAAAAATCAAAATAATAAAATAAAATAATAATATATTATTATTATTGTAAATACGCAACTGGAAATATCATATAGCTTCAAATATAGATTATACAACTCAATATCATTAATTTCGAGTTAAACGATGTCCAAATTATATTAAAACTCTTTTAAATATATTAAATAAACATTATAATTTAACAACAATTTCCATAGAGACTATTTTAAAATTTGAATTGAACATAACTAATAATCAATAACACGAAATCTGGATTTTTATCTTTTATTAGAAAATTATAATCAACAAGATTCCAACATTTCTTGTTTCATAGAATTAAGACTTAAAACGGATTCTGTATATTCAGTTGAAGTTCAAAACTCAATATTACAAACTACCACGCCATTTCGAGCTCGTTTTAAATTATATATAAATTTAACGTTTAAACTTCGTTTTAAATTAACGAATTTAATATTAAAATCCATTAACATTCCAAATGTAATATTTAAAATAATTAAATAAATAATATATTTGACTACCAAAAATACAGAACATTAAACTATGTCTTTTGAAAAGCTATTTCCGGATGAGCTTAAATTTTCAGTGATGAAATGGGAGTAAAACTTGAAGATAATCTTAATTCCATAAAAATTGAATGAAATTGTTGTTGAAAACTTAAGTTTATGTGATTTTGATTATAACAGCTAGCATTTATGTATTGGAGGATCGTAAAATATTTTTATTTTGTTCCTCGAGGGTTGGATCATTCTCAAGTCTTAATATGTTGGTTATGGGGATGTGAGACATGTCTATATATTTTTTTACCAATTTTGTTTGTGACCATTTTGCCCCTATCAGTCTTGTATAGGGCATAACTTTTGACTCGGATTGAATCAAATGTTGTGACCTGTGCCATTGGAAATGAAATGATGTTTCCCTTTCCATAGAGTGGTCACATTAAAGATTTGGCTCAGCGGTTTGGGAGGAATCGTTGTTTTAAGGTTTTACAGTTGATTGATCAGGTTTTTGAGCCATAATGGGCTGATTTGGAGAGGCCCATCAGTTGGCTGGTGGAAGGCTATAAATAGGGGATAAGAGGCATGGAGAATAGTTTACTTTCTCCATTCTCTCATTTGGAAGAGCTAGAGGATCCTCCATTCCTCCATTTTCTACACCTTTCCACCATTAAAGCTTAGAGAATTGAAGATCTACGTCGTTTGAGGCTAGATCTACGCCATTTCAAGAGATATTTCATCGAATCGGAGAGTTTAAAGCAAATTCTTTGATGTCTAGATCTAGATTTAAGTGTTTTTGGGTTGTTTTGGAGAATTGGTGAGTGATATGCATCTCTCACGCGGACTCAATCAAGTATATGAGTTCTATGATCTTAATTTCATCATTTTCAAGTCGTTTTCCTTAGATCTACATCATGGTAAATTTATTTTCATATGAATCGCCATAGGATCTAATTTAGCAACATAAAACTGGTAGTTTCTACATATTCCTATATGTTTATGCAAGTTAGATCCATAATTTAGTTCGTATGTCATTTATCGTGATTTGGTGAAGTTTACATAATTATTGATGAAATTGTCTTTTTCATGTTGCATATCATTTTTGTGGTTGAATTAAGTGAATTGGTTGAGTAGATTTCGTCGTGCTTGTCGTTTGATGAAATTTTGGTGGAATTTGGTGATGGATTGGACTGGTACAGGCTACGAGTCAGTCGCATAGTACAAGGTGAAGTACAAGTGGTATACAAGTGGTCAATCGGTCGGAGCAGCAATATGCAACAGCAGTGCAGGTGGTCGGTCAGGCAATAAGGGTCGGTCGTGCATCCAGGGTTCGGGTTGGTCGTGCAAAGGGGGTCAGTCATGCATAGGGTCGGGCTCCATACCGGTCGGTCGGTCATGGAGGTGAGGGATCAGTCGGTCGGTCACGGTGAAGACGAGAACTGGTAACCGGGTCGGTCAGAAGGGATCGGGTCGGTCAGGGTGGTTCTATCGAGCAGGGTTGATCGGTCAGGGTGAGGCGGTTCTGATCGGCCGGTCAATGTATTGGTGTATGGGTCGGTCATGACGTAGTGGCAAGGGTCGGTCGATTTTATTCTTGATTAGTTCGGTCCATGGTGGGTCGGGGTGTGTTTAAGGTTATGGCAGCGCTTTCAAACGCCATGGTTAATGGTAGAAATGTTGTGGTCTATTTCCGTAGCGATTTGTTGAATGCTATGAATGGATTGATATTGAACCTTATGTTGATGATTCTCTTTGGTTCAAGAGTGGTGATAACTTCGAAGAGAATTAAATGGGGAATGTCGAAGTGATGCGATGTGTGTGTTGATCGGTGTAGAACGATGAGTGAGGTGACAACTCAAAGGTCGTGGGTTGGTGGATAATGGTTACTCGAGAAGATTGCATGAGATATGAAAAGTCGTCGGGTTGGATGACTAGAGATGCGAAGGCCGAGAGATTATTGTTGTCGTAGGTTCTAGCGGGCTTATAGTAGAGGTGCAATTGGGGAACCTAAAAGACCGGAAGGTTTCTAGTCGAGTACCTTGAGTATCGTTGAAAGGCCTAGGCACGTATCGTTGAAATGCGTATGGAGATTCTGCTAGAATCGGGGTTACCATTAGCCCTAGACATATGGCAAGGTTGGTCATCATACGATTAACGATGGTTTTGAAGAAGGATTGGCGGTGGAAGCCGAAGTCTGTCATGAATGATTGGTTGCTTTGTTTGTACTATCTCACGTATATTATCCAACGTCAAAGAAAATGTTCCTTGAGTGCTTGACTGATATTGGTTTAGGCCTCTGGGGCTTGTGCTTGAGGGATGTTGAATTCGATTATGATGGTTTGCGTGAGATATATATAATCTGGATGCTACGAGTGTTATAGTTGATAGCTTCTTATTGCCGTGGATGAATGGTTATTCTTGTTACCATGGATGTGTGGTTGAAATGCTTGCTAGTAAAGGCTATCACTGACCGATGTGAGGAAGATGGGATTTGAGTTCTTCTCTGGTGTTTGGGTAGATTAGTTCGTTTAATTACCCATTCTCATATACTTTATTGATGATGTTAGATAAATGCTTTATCGCTCGCTATGACTGTTGTCTGACTCAACGTTTTATGTTTCCTCTTATTACCTTGGGTTGTTCATCCGGTTGTGGATGGGCAGACTATGTGGCAGGTGATAGCTTAGTGATGACGATGTTGTAGTTCATAGGCGAGCTGGTGGCTGGCGTATTATCTTTCTTACTATATGGTATTCAGATTTCCGCTGTTTGTTATTCTTCTCTGATTGTTGTAGTGAGGCAAATTTATACAGACTTATACTGAAATCCTGATGTTATGATATACTTTCTAGTTGTTATGAAAGTTTGATATTACCTGCTCAAATATGCTTCACTAATATTGAATGTTTTATATGTTCTATTATATTTTATCCTTGCGATGTGAGTTGTACAACAGGTTCCATTGTGTTATCCTACCTTGATGATCGTTCATAGCTGTCTGGCACGTCTTTCAGTGCATTATTCCTCTTGTTTGGTGCATGGGTTATGGGAGGTCGTCCCACTGATAATCTTCAGTTGAATGACATGAATCCTTGGCATGGCAAAATTTACATATGGAAGATTTTGATTTCAGAATTTATTGACAAACCTCTTGTACTTCAAAAATCAGATAGGAAGTCATCACACATCACCTTCGATAGAGGAAAGTGTGAGGGGAACAAGAAACATCATTTTTCACAAAAAAACTCACCATCGTCATGGATTTCATTTTTCATACATGGCACATACATATAGTGGTTAAACTTCGTTTTATTTTACAAATAATTTTGCATCCCATCCATCTTTGGGTGTTATCTTTCAAATATAGGAGATGTGTTTACAATGTGGACATTGTTTGACTAAGTGCAGAGGGAGTCCGCATTTCATTCATTTTTTCTTTAATTTTCCTTGTTTTCATTTTCATGCATTTAGATAGGGCCATCATGCATTTTAGGTCGTAATAACATACCATATTATTTTTTTGGAAATACGAAACTTTTTAGATTGGTACAACGAAGCAAGTTAACAATTTTTTTTGGTCAATCGTTAGTAATTTTTTCTCTCAACTAAGATCGAATAAGAAATACATGTGATAATAGTGTAATCGGTACATATGAAGATTCTTAGGTGATGACCATGAAGTTTATTCTAAATTGTAGTCTTTGTTTAATAAGTGGAGAACTTAAAATACTTATATTGACTTTTCGAGCCATTAAAACTAAGTTGTGTTAAATTGAATTAGCGTACTCTCTCTTGTTCTTATATTCAATAACAATAATAGTAGTAATCCAAGGGTATCCAATATTGCTTGTAAATCTAGCATTGGTGTGTAAACCCGCCAAGCTCTTTCCCAACTCTCACGTCAGTCCAGGAGGCAGTGCATGGGCGGTATACCTTGGTCTCATTTTATGAGTTGGACACCTGAAGATTACAGACATCTTGTTGACAAAGTTTGCGTCGGTCTGCACAATCCACCAAGCTCTGTCCCGAACTCTCACGTTAGTCCGCGAGGCAGTGCATGTGCGGTATACCTTAGTCTTTAGGTTAGGTGTGTGTAATCAGTCATAAATATAAATTTTTATAGAGTTAGAAAATAAGCGATGATGCCCAAACACTTCTTGACATTTTTGATTTAACTAGTCATATACAAGGAAATGAGAATACCACTTTGCAAACTATGAAAAACAAACTAAAAATTTATTTCATTGCTGCACTATGTTATCAATTGAACCAACCGGCCAAACTCGAATTTAACGTTTGAAAACTTGAATTATATTGAAAATTTGTAACGAGCTGAGGAACCAAAATTTCTATAGATTGATTTCCAATTGTATGCAGCTATGTTGTAACTTTCCTGAAACAAGTCGTGTTCTCGTTTTTATTTTCATTTGGATATGTCCGTTGCAGTCATTTAGTTGCATTAGAATCATAAAATGCTGCATTTGGATTTTGTGGGTAGTATCTGCTCAAAACCCTCACGAGACAACGCTCGTCCTACTAGGAACACCTAAAGGTTTAACGGCTTGTTTCATACGCTCAATGCAATCGTGTTTCCAACGAAAGTGTGACCTACCTAGTTTAGTTTTTTATTTTTGTTTTACTCGAGGATGAGTAAAAGATAAGCGTGGGGGTATCTGATTAACATAGAAATGGTATTATTTTATGCTCTTATATTTATCTTTTGTGCATAAATAAATATTACTTGGGCATTATTTTGTCACTTTTACAAATATGTCGACTAAGACACGTGCAGTCAGAAAAATAAAAAATAGAAATCAAATTGCTGTGTATATATATTTGTAGACTTGCAGATGAAGATCTCACATCAAACTGCTTTTTAGGCAAGAAAATAATAGGTAGAAAGGCTATGCATATCACAAATCAATGAAGAATTGTCAAGGACGCAAGAGGAAAACGGGAAAGACCCAAGTTTACTAGATTGAATTAAGGCCCATTTGTGATTGTATTAGGATTTAGGTGGGGTATCTATCCTATAAATACCTATGTATTCTCATTGAAAATTTTATCCAATAATTGAGAGTTTTTCTTTTTCTTTCTATACTCCTCTTGGATCTAGTAAATTTTTGTCGTCTATTCAATTAGATTTGGTAGAGTACAATTTACTATTGCATTTTATTTTCTCATTCGTGATTGACCATCCAACGGTAATCCTAATTTTATTTTCCTGTTTGTTTATTTTTGTTTTACAATTTTATTTTCAGTGTTCTGTTTTGTTTTTCTTAGTTAATCATTGAATTTAGTATAGATCCGATTAGATTCGAATTTGTAATCAATTCAATTGTAGTTTTAATTTGTTTTCAGTTGATAATTGCGATTTGGTCGTCGGTTCAATTAGATTTGTTCTGAATCAAATTGCAATTTCTATTTCAATCAAATCCTCCAATTTCGTTTAGCTCGCCCATGAAATATATAAATAATAAAATTTAATTTTCCTCCTTGTGTTTGACCTGCATACTACACACCTGTGCAGTTGCAATAATTTATTTCAAAATTTCTGCTTTTCTAATTCCTAAAAAGCGTCAAACACCGGACCACCGCCCCGACCTTCCCTTGCCACTACCTACCAGAGCAGGCCCCATGAAAAGAAGCTTCGATCCCACAACCTCACCGACCATCGGAAAAACGATTCTGAATGAAAATCAGTCATCATGACCTAGTCATCGCCTACGACCACCATTTGTCATGAAACTTCATTAGCAACACCGCCTTGCCACCTCTTCCACTTCCTAGTTGACACATTCGCTTGAAATTGCCTACAACGACTAAAAATTGTAAATAACTGAAACCAACCCCTTCACGTTTGAACTCTGATCTACGGCGCCTCGATCATCCGATCAGTGATCCAACCGTGTGGATAAAGAGGATGAAGAGATCTACAACTTTCATGTTGAAGATTTTTTCTGTAAGTGAATAGATTTAGAGTGATTGAGGAAGAATCAAGTATTATTTATGACCATTAAATCCTGAATGGCGGCTGAAGCAGGGGTTAGGGTTTCTCTTTGAGACAATTTATAGGTTGATTAAATTATTATTGTATTCACTTTATGTGTTGAAAATTTTACGAACTCCAAACGAAGTGCAATGACTATCATTCCTAGCCAAATACCGATATTCCGAACAAAATGGAACTTGTTTCGAAAGCCAATTCACGTATAAACCATTATTAATTTCAAATCGATTTTTCAATACACGTATATATCGTGTACACTCACATACCAACTTCGATTAATACGAAAATTGAAATCTTACAATTATTTAATATTACGGATCTGATGAAATTGATTTCGTCGAAATTCAAGACAATTTAAAAAAATGGCTATTTTCCAGTATTAATTTAAATCGATAAATATAAATTGATTTGAAAATAATCAAATCCTTTGAAAATAAATTTGTATCATCATATATATTCAAATAGAATTTTACATAGCTTCAAAATAAACTAATTTGGATTTTAAATTTGACCTTTCCATTTTCAAGTAATTTAACATTCAAATTCTTATTTAATTAAATTTCAAGCCAAAAAATCTTGAAATTAATATTTTCAAATATTTAAAATAAATTAAATATTCCCATATAAAAATTTGGGTCGTTACAACTATCTTCCCTCAAGTTGAATTCGACCAAAACCAAATCACCATTACCTCCATCGCCATCTCAAGCACGAGCAAGAGCACATCATCACAAAATGCAAGGCCGAATTGGGGCTAGGGTTTTGCGCTATAAAACGGGAGTATCCAAACATGGAGAAATGGCAACAAGTGGAACTTGGAAGCGGTGGCATGCCTAGGTGGTGGCAGTTTTGGGGACCAAATGATGGTAGAATGAAGCTTTAATCTAAAGAGGAAAACCCTTGGTCAAATCAGCGGGGTGCAAGGAGAACTTTGAATGGTAAATAAAGACAAGTGAAGGGTTGAGGGAAAAAAATTAAGTACAAATATTTATAAGGGATAGCTTGTCCTAGAGTTATGCGCATAACTCGGTACCATGTAATAAATCTTCAGTACGTTTGTACTAATTAAATTTGTAGTGGAGATACTCTATACAAGCCTGAGATACTATGTAGTCTTCGAAGTGCGATTACTTCGTCAATATGGAAAATGGAATTTTAATTGAAAACAAATAACAGTAGAAATAACAGATAGATGAGATTTGTTAACCTTGTACATAATCTTTTTTTTCCAAAAATATGAACACACTCTTTGTACGCTTAGGGATTATTAGAGCATGTTTACCAACAAATTATGTCAATAATGTATGTGGAAAAAATAGTATTCATAAATATACATTCTCACATTCATACAATAAAAGAATAGTACAAAAAATACATTACTAGAATAATTATATAATGAACCACGTCAGCATTGGTTTGTACTTGTCATCATTAACTTTTACGTGTAGTTTTGCAAATACGTAATGTTGTCCAGCACAAGCGTCCTAATAGTTAGTTATTTTATTAAATGCAAAAATAATTTTATTAAATGTTGAAAACTATAATAAAAAGGAAGATAAATCCGATTTTATAAAATATAAGAATACAAGGATAAGTTCCAAGCATAGTTTTCATAACCGTGCCGCAGATCGAACCGTGATGATGAAAGGTCGAACGTTTTAAAGGTCCGACCGGTTGAACTATAAGAACCGTGCTATTCAAGAAAAAAATATACTGCTGTTTTAATAATTAAAAAATAAAAATTGACTCTGTATAAAACGTAAAGCTGATAATGTTAGGGAGAAAATGTCCCACATCCTCAAAACAGCAAAGGCAATTAAAAACCTGCGCATATAAACCAAAGTCCCCTGGCTTAATTTTCTTCGTGGAATGCCTGAATGCAAAACAAAGGCATTCCATCAACTTTTTGCACGTGGAAAACTGGTTAATTGAAGCCGGTTTGGTTTATTTCTATGTATTGAACCGGTTGGGCCGTATTAAACCGCGGTTTCTGGCTAAACACGGCTAGAACTACTTCCGGGCCGGGCTGGCTTTCGGTTCCCGTTTTTGGTGGTTGGACCGGCGGTCCGGTCCGGTTTTCAAAACTAGGGTTCCAAGTTTCAAACTTATCCAGTTTTTTCTTTGCAGACAATGGTATGAATTGTCAGTGCATTGTATATATATATATATATATATATATATATATATATATATATATATATATATATATATATATATATATATATATATATATATATACATATATATATCATTGTAACACACTGTTTCAGGTCTCATATACATTATATTCAGTATGATTCTCATCACAATACCTTTGAAATCCCTCATTTTCTTTTCATTCTTCAAAGTTTCACTTTGGATTAATATAACTTGTGAAATTAGAATAATCTTTTTGCTTATGAAAATCTAATAATTTGCTGCTGCTGCCTCCTTTGAATCTAAAATGAGAACAATTTTACACCAAGAGATCAAACTAAGGGAAATTAGTCTCTGAGAATACCTAGTCTTATGACAAGCATCTAAGCATTCATGTGGAATGGGAGCATATACAACTGAAATAGCCATGGAGCTGGAAAAATCAAGTCACGTCATAGTTTTGTTTCGTGGAACGAAGAATTTTGGCGACCATAACAAAGCCAAGTAACATTGTGCATAAAACAACCAAAGTAATAACATATACATGCATGTAATTTTGGCAAATAAAAAGAAAGCATAGAAACAATGCCATATAATGATTGAGTTATAAATAAATAGGCACAGTGCATGAAATGCAAGAAAATGCATGGTAAAGATTACAATGGAAAACACTTATTTTTCCGTTATTATTCATGTGTACAATCAAATAGCAGGGGATAGTACACTCACAACTACGGCCTGTTTTGGACTCAAAAAAGAAAAGAAAAACAGAGTCCTACACAAAACAACTCTTCAAATGTCCATTACTGCTTCTTGTCATTCCCTTGTTGGTCTCACTTGGACGCATAGGCGGCTTCCCTAACCTCTTTCTTACCCTCGAGGGGATTATGGGTTTCACCTCCTAAGAAATTTGACTTCTCGATGGTAATGGCCTCAAAATCGATCGATTTTCTTGTGGGCATCTTCTTTTTCGTTGGCCTTTTTGACCATGATCTTTATCGATGAATTCTTAGGATCTGAAGCGCCAACTTTCTTCTTCACCTTTACTTTTTCATGACCTAATTTCAAGCACTCCGTCGTGGTCTTCTGGTCAGTCAGGCTCGATTCTTCAATGCACACTTCTTCCTCATAAGATATGAATATGTTTTGCAGATTTTGAAAGGCAACAATCTGCTCTAACTGATTTCGTCGAAATCTTACAATAATTTAATATTAAGGATCCGATGAAACAGATTTCATCAAAATTCGAGACCGTTTAAAAAATGGTTATTTTTCAGTATTAATTTAAATAGATAAAATATTAAATTGATTTCAAAATAATCAAATCCTTTGAAAATAAATTTTTATCATCTTATACATTCAAGTAGAATTTTACATAGCTTCGGAATAAACTAATTTGGATTTTAAATTTAACCTATCCATTTTCAAGTAATTTAACGTTCAAATTCTTATGTAAAGAAATTTCAAGCCACTGAATTCAGAATCATTCTTCATGTTCTCTTTTCACACAATAGTCACTTAGAAAACTTATGTTGGTATCCATAGCCAAACTCCAATACTAGTGACTCATCGAGTTTATTTGCAACTCGATGAATTCATTAATATTTGAGTGTAGTTTTGCGAAAACATGATGTTGTTGATGTTATAACTATGAATTCGAAATATTCGACATGATCAGTATTATATACTTTTTTAGACTCATAATATAACCGTGCAGTATCCTTAAGTATGGGAGCGGATCGCCTGAGTCAACTAGCCTTTGGTCCCATGTGCCAAACCAAATCAAAATGTGGAGATTTTCGTATAAAAGTTCATTTTTTTTCTTGGGCTTTTCGCAAAATATTCACACAACCAGACGTTTTGATTGGAAGCCTACAGGGGCAAGCTGATCTAGATGGCCTGTTCTAGAAGTTTTCAACTCCCATGGAAGGGGGCGAAAAAATCTAACTCATGGAGGTATTGTGCCGCGCAAAAATAACAAGTCCTAATTGAAGATCTGAAATGTTGGATGGACCGTGCTTGTTGACAACGATGGTGTGTCCAAAAATATAGGTGGATTGGCATAACGTAAAAATTAGCATTTATTTCTAGGACTGAAATATCAGATGTTGGAATCTCGACAAATTCATTCAACATGCGGTATAAATGACACTGCCAAACATAAAGAGACAGATATTTATTAATCAATTTAGAGCATTACAAAGGGCAACGAATAAAGCAGGAAGATGAAGGAGGAGGGCATAAATAGCATAAGTTTTTATAGCCCGGCCGTGAATCGAACCGTGAGGACTCAAGATCCAAAGTTTTAAAGGTTTGACCGGTCGAACCGTCAAGAACTGCACGTGCTTGTTAATGATGAAAATATGGATAATCAAGTTTTATGTGTACTCAAACAAATAAATAGTAAAATTTGAAAGTCATCTATTTAATCACTAATATTAATAGATTGCATGATATAATGAAATAATAAGAGCACAAACAAACACATGTTTTTAGAATAAAGTGGTAAAATTTGCAGTTTAGATTTTGGAATAGTTATGATTTTTTGAAATATTTTAATTGTTATTTCTAAAACAATACAAAAGATGAGATAATCAGAGAGAATTACACAATCAGAATTAGGAAAAAAAATAAAAAAACCGTGGTTTAACCATGTAAAATTGAAGGTTGAACCGCTGGTTTGAAGGTCCGATCAGGGTTCATGCATGAATGAGGTCTGATTGAGTTCCGCGCCGTGATGGTCCAAGGTTCAGGGTTATTCGAGGTCGGACCGCGGCAGGCTCGGGTTATGAAAACTATGGTTTCAAGTTTCATATATTTTATATTCTATACGATTCTCATCACAATACCTTCCAAAATCATGCATTTTCTTTTCATTTAAAATTTCACTTTGGTTTAACACAACTTGTGAAATTAAAATTATCTTTTTGCTTATGCAAATACAGAAGTTTGATATTACTGCTGCTTTCATTGAATCTAAAATGAGATCGAATTTACATTAAGATATCAAACTAGGGGAAATTAGTCTCTCATGATACCTGGTCTTTTTACAAGCATTTAAACATTTGTTAGGAATATTTTTAAGAGAAGAAGAAGGAATTTTTGAGAGAATTATTTTAATGAGGAGGAAATTTTCATTGCTTTCCTTTTGATTACAAATTTTGATTGCATACATACATCAGCTTGATTGCCTTACTTTTATAATGCAGTGCACTCTCTAGAGTATTCTAGGAATGCATTATCTAGAATAACTAAAATAGGAATTCTAGATTTTCCCTTAATTTATTCAATTCATTAATACAATTGCTAATTTAACAATACAATTAATTGTTTCCTGAAAAGCCAAGATTATTTCCAATATTCTCCCGTAAGCTTGGTTTTTGAACTCCAAGAAGATCGCGTAATCTTTTAAAATTATCAGGCTTCAATGCTTTTGTGAAAATATCAGCAACTTGATTATTTGTTTTGCAAAAATTCTGCTGCACCTCTTCATTTTCAATTGCTTCTCGAATGAAATGATGTTTGATGGCTATATGCTTTGTTCTTCCATGATAGACTGGATTCTTAGCTATAACAATGGTTGATTTGTTGTCACAATGGATAATCACAGCTTCTTGTTTCTCACCAAAATCATTTAATATTTTCTTCAACCATATTGCTTGTTGGGTAGCTAGACCAGCTGAAATATATTCAGCTTCTGCAGAAGATTGAGCAACTGTTTGTTGCTTCCTCGAACACCAAGAAAATGCTCCTGATCCAAGAGAAAACACATATCTAGAAGTGTTTTTCATGTCATCTATACTTCTTGCCCAGTCACTATCGCAAAAGCCAAATAAATTAGTTTCAACATTATTTTCATATTTGATCCCATAGTCCAAAGTGCCTTGAATATATCTCAGCACCCTTTTTGTTGCATCTAGATGGATATGACTAGGATCATTCATTAATCGAGAAAGTAGGCTGGCTGCAAACGTGATGTCAGGTCTTGTATTAGTAAGGTAAAATAAATTACCAACTATACTTCCGTAGTAACTAGCATCAATCTTCCTTCCCCCGTTTTCTTTTTTTAGTTTTTCATTCACAACTAGAGGTGTATCAACTGGATTACACCCAAGCATCCAAAACTTTCTCAATATTTTCTCAGCATATTTCTTTTGACAAATAAAAACTCCATCATCACCTTGAGAGATTTCTATTCCAAGGAAAAAATGCAGCAAACCCAAATTGTTCATTTCATATTTCTTCATCATTTCTTTTCTAAAATCTTCAATCAACTTTAAATTGTTTCCAGTATAAATTAAATCATCTACATAAAGTGCAATAATTAGAATATTGTTCATACCTTGCCGTTTGACACACAAAGTAGGCTCAATCTTGCTCTTCTCAAAGCCTTTCTCCATGAAGTAATTGTCAATATTGCTATACTATGCTCATGGTGCTCGTTTTAGCCCAAAAAGCGCTTTCTTTAGTTTGTAAACTTTTCCTTCTTGTCCTTCAATCTCAAATCCTTGAGCCTGCTCCACGTGAACCTCTTCTTTCAATTCTCCATTCAAGAATGCCGATTTTACATCTAGCTGATATAATTTCCATCCTTTTTAGGCTGCAAGTGATATTAAAGCTCTAATGGTGTCAAGACGTGCCACTGGAGCGAATGTCTCTTCGTAGTCAATACCGGGCTGTTGAGAATAGCCCTTTGCAACAAGTCTCGCTTCGTTCTTTTGAACTGAACCATCTGGATTATGCTTCCCTTTGTAGATCCATTTTACTACAATGGTTTCTTTGTCTTTTGGCTTATCAACCAATATCCATGTTTTGTTCCTTTCAAGTGCATCCATCTCTTCTTGCATTGCCTTCCCCCAAGCATCTCTTAACCGCTTCTTCAAAATTTTCTGGTTCCATTGCGCAATAGTTGCACCTAGCAAAAGTATCATCCAAACTCTTCATTTTTATTGGGGTTGAGCATGGAGATGATGAATTATGGCATGCTGAGGATGAAGTGCTAGATGGAGAACTAGGTGTAGATGAATCACATTTGTTATTTGCAAGTGTTGTTGGATTTTGTTCTAAAATTACCGCTGGAACGGTTTTATCCCCCACTTTCTCCTTTTGCCAATTCCAGGATGTCTTCTCATCAAATACAACATCTATACTGATGATTATTTTCTTTGTCTTCAAGTTGTAAAGTCTGTAGCCCTTTGACACATAACTATTGCCAATAAAAATGCATCTTTCACTTGCTTCTTGAAGCTTTGTCCTTTTTTTCTTTAGGAATTTGAGCATAGCAAATACTCCCAAAGACTCTAAGATGATCCACTGAAGACTTTCTTCCACTCCACGCTTCAAACGGCATCATATTCCATATAGCTTTTGTTGGACATCTATTCAGCAAATATACAGCTGTATTTACAGCCTCGGGCCAAAATTCTTTAGGCATGCCTTTCTCAAACAATATTGATTTAGCCATCTCCATCATTGTTTGATTTTTCCTTTCGAATACACCGTTTTGCTGAGGTGTATACCTAACGGTTAGTTGCCTCGCCACACCTTCTTCTTCACAAAATTTATCAAAATCATTGGAGTTATACTCCTTTCCCCTGTCACTTCTCAAAACTTTTATGGACCTGCCACTTTGTTTCTCAACAAAAGCTTTAAACTTCTTAAATATAACAAATACTTCAGATTTTTGTCTCATAAAATAAACCCATGTCATGCGGGTCAAATCGTCGATGAATAAAATAAAGTACCTGTTTTGAGCATGAGATAATGTGCTCATAGGACCGCATACATTCATGTGTACTAATTCCAACACTTCTTTGGCTCTCCTTGATCCTTCCTTTGGAAATGGTTGCCGATGATGTTTGCCAAGTACACAGCCTTCACATACTCCATGTTCTTCTATTTTTACTGTTGGCAACCCGTACACCATCTTCTTTTGTGAAAGCAATGTGAGACTATTGTAGTTTAAGTGCCCAAGTCTCTTATGCCATAAACAAGTGTCGTCTTCCTTTTTTGCCATGAAGCTATGATTTTTCTCATAATTGAGATAGAGGGGAAAGCTTTGTTGTTTGTCATTTTTATTACAGCAGTAGCTTTTCATTTTGAATCAAAGATTTTACATTCTATTCTCAAATTTAAGAGAATAACCATGCTCTAAAAGTTATCCAATGCTCAACAAATTCTCATCTAATTTAGGAACATAAAAGGTGTCATGAATAACTTTACTTCCCTACTTTGTTGCAACTCCAATTCTGCCTTTGCCTTCAACTTCAACATACTCTCCATTGCCAAGTTTAACTTTCGAACCAGATCTATGTCAATGAATGCATTTTAGTCTCCTGTCATATGATTGCTACATCCGTTGTCCAGGTACTATATATTCTTATATTCTTCAGTTGCCTTTTGACAAGCAAAGAACAAGCTCCCTTCCATATCTTCCGCTCCGGCAAATGCTGTGTTATGTGGCTTACCAAGGCGACAGTCCTTTTGAATGTGCCCGAACCTTTTGCAATTATGACATTGTGGCTTTCCTTTGTTCCATCAATCCTTTTCTTCATGAGAGCTTTTTTTGCAAATTCCACACCATTTATTTGTTCCTTCATCACTTCCTCTTCTGCCATAGGTGCCTCGACCTCTTCAACGTGAATTTTTTCCTCTTCCTTTGCCAAATCTGCCCCCTCTTGAAGACTCGCCATTATTTTGCTTTATTGTTTTGTCATTGTTTAATTGAGTGGTGAGTTTGGACTGAAACGCGTTTTCAACCGTCTTTTCCATACGGTGTAACAACCTTTGCTTGTAGGATCTAAGTGAACCCATCAAGACTTGAACGGTCATGTTTGACAAGTCTTTGGTTTCTTCTGTAACAGCCACCATAGGATCAAATTTTTCAGTTAAGCTTATCAAAATTTTATCAACGATTCTACGATCGTCAATTATATCTCCATTAGACTTCATTTGATTCACTAATTCAGACAGCCTATTAAAATACTCATTCAAACTTTCATTTTTTTTCATTTTCAAAATCTCTCTTTAGAGATTGAAGTTTGACTATTCTCACTTTTGAATCCCCTTCAAACTCTTGTTGCAAGATTTCTCATTCTTCCTTGGCTGTTTTTGCTCACATAATTCTTGGGAATATGGTGTTTGACACTCCTCTTTGAATCATTCCAAGAACTCCAGCATATGTGATTTTTTTTATTTTTTAATACTTCAGTTTAGGCTGTTGTACGTTCTGCCGCAGCTGTTGAGTCGTCATATCCTTGTTTGATGAACTCCAATACATCCAAGGAGGTGAACAAAGTCTCCATTTTTACTGCCAAAAACTCATAATTTTCTCCTTCAAATAAAGGAACTTGGACATTGCTACAGGTGGAGTTGATGCATGCTGAAGTATTGCTTGGAGAAGCCATTACTTTGCACTTTGTTTTTTTTTAATTACAAGGATCTAGGGCTCTGATACCACTGTTAGGAATATTTTTAAGAGAAGAAGAAGGAATTTTTGAGAGAATTATTTAATGAGGAGGAAATTTTCATTGTTTTCCTTTTGATCGCAAATTTTGATTGCATACATACATCAACTTGATTGCCTTGCTTTTATAATGCAGTGCACTATCTAGAGTATTCTAGGAATGCATTATCTAGAATAACTAAAATAGGAATTCTAGATTTTCCCTTAATTTATTCAATTCATTAATACAATTGCTAATTTAACAATACAATTAACTGTTTCCTGAAAAGCCAAGATTATTTCCAATAACATTCATGTGGAATGGGGGCACATACAACTGAAATGGCCATGGAGCTGGAAATATCAGATCACATCGTAGTTATGTTTGTCGAATGAAATTCTTTGGCAACCATAACAAATCTAAGTAACATTGTGCATAAAACAACCAAAGGAATAACATATACATGCATGGAATTTTCGTAGATAAAAAGAAAGCATAGAAAAAATGCCATATAATGATTAAGATAAAAACAAATAGGCATAGCGCATGAAATGCAAGAAAGTGCATGGTAAAGATTACAATGGAAAACAATTGTTTTTTTTTGCTATTTATATTATTCATGTATACAACCACGACTTGTTTTGGATTCAAAAAAGAAAAGAAAAACAGAGTCCCACACAAAACAACTCTTAAAATGTGCATTACTGCTTCTTTTCATTCCTTGTTGGTCTCACTTGGTCGCATAGGCGGCTTCCCTAACCTCTTTCTTACCCTCGAGGGGATTATGGGTTTCACCTCCCAAGAAATTTGACTTCTCGATGGTAATGACCTCAAAATCGATCGATTTTCTTGTAGGCATCTTCTTTTTCGTTGGCCTTTTGACCATGATCTTTATCGATGAATTCTTAGGATCTGAAGCACCAACTTTCTTCTTCACCTTTAAATTTTCATGACCTAATTTCAAGCACTCTGTCATGGTCTTCTTGTCAGTCAGGCTCGATTCTTCAAAGCACACTTCTTCCTCATAATATATGAATATGTTTTGCAGATTTTGAAAGGCAGCAATCTTCTCCGACTTCGGTCTAGGGTTAGAACCGGAGGTGGTAGAAAGAAGATAAATTGTGCGGCTCATTGATATAGAAGACGTTATATTGAAGGCTGTACATCTTAGTCGATTCGTGCTAGTCCAGATTGCTTCTGATTGTTATGAAAATTGAGCAAATGCGGAAGCGCAATAAATAGGATTTAGATTTTCCAATTGAACACCAATCTAATCTGATAGCAATTATTCTATTACATCAATAAAATAGTAAATAACTATAGTAGAGAAACAAAGAGGCACAATATTTATACTGGTCCCACTATCCTCGAGATAGTGTACGTCCAGTCCAACAGAGAGAGATTTTATTCCACATGAGAGAATTACAAGAGATTACAAAATAAGAGTTTACATATCCAAATCTCAATCAGGTTTAACAAGAAGAGACACCATTGGGGATAACTGACTCCAGGCCAGGATGGGTTTACACTAAAGTCTACCCCTCAATATATAGCCAGTGCAAATATATGTGAGTCATCAATTAAATTATCAACATATGGTAATAATATAATGGAGGCAAATTACCATAACAACAAATGTGCAAACATAGGAAGTAAATCAATCCGTTTCTTTAGCATAGATGGAAGAAATTAATCCCTTCATTTATTTCTCTACCACCTCATCAAATGCAATCAATGCATTCCCATTATAAAAATATTTACTTTCCATTCTTTGCAAATTTGTTCCAATTAATTTGTGATTTTGTATCACTAAATTTAACACTCCACCTTGATGCAAAATCACATATCTCCAACACCCTACCTTGAGTCAAATTCTCTTCTCATCATAAAACTCTTCAACAGAACTCCACCTTCAATCAAAATCTCATAACAAGATACACCAAAAAATGAATATTTACCAAATGGGTTCTAGCAAAGCCACCCCCATCACACAATTGTTAACGAGCTCAGAGTACGTCCTCGCCCGATAACAAAATGTTGCAAATATCCAAAATAAAAAAAAGGCAGATTCCAAAGTAATCTCAACACCACCAAGACCAAAAAATTATTCTCTCAATTAAAACCAACCTCGATTTCAGAGCAACGAGATACACCCAGTCGATTTGAAAGGACTACGACCACACCTCAATTACAAACACAACTCACCGCCTGTAAAAGATGCATCTACCACCTGAGCTGCACCGTGAATCAACCAATGGTCTAAAATATGCTTGTAATACCACAAGACTCGATCGTCTTTGTGGATTTCAAAACTCGACATCCGTCTTCCGTTTGACATGATCTCTTCATCTCCGGGATCCCTCGAGCATCATTAACATCTAGACCTTTGTCGATACCATGATCCTCCACCTTAGGACCATAAGCAGTGACCATATTAACCTCTCCACCTTGTTGTGGACTAGGTTCTTCAACCGTCACCCGCCTTCTTCTTCGTTTTCTTCCATCTTCCCTCATCCATTTCAGAGGGCTTTTTCACAATAAACTCCATATCACGTCAAAGTTCCCAGATTGGAATAATCTTCACTCTCGACATAATATCCTCCACCAAAGTCTCCTTTTCTCCAAAGTAGTAATAGCATAATCACCACTGAATCTACCAACCTTTGTAGAAATAATTTATGCACAATTTAAAACAAATCGCCTCGCTCTGATACCAGTCTGTTATGAAAATTGAGCATATGCGGAAGCGCAATAAATAGGATCTAGATTTGCCAATTGAACACCAATCTAATATGATAGCAATTATTCTATTACATCAACAAAATAGTAAATAACTATAGCAGAGAAACAAAGAGACACAATATTTATATTGGTTCCACTATCCTCGAGATAGTGTACATCCAGTCTAATAGAGAGAGATTTTATTCCACATGAGAGAATTACAAGAGATTACAAATTAAGAGTTTATGTATCCAAACCTCAATCAGGTTTAACAAGAAGAGACACCATTGGGGATCACTGGCTCCAGGCCAGGATGGGTTTACTCTAAAGTCTACCCTTCAATATATAGTCAGTGCTAATCTATGTGAGTCATCAATTAAATTACCAACATATGGTAATAATATAATGGAGGCAAATTACCATAAAAACAAATGTGCAAACATAGGAAGTAAATCAATCCGTTTCTTTAGCATAGATGGAAGAAATTAATCCCTTCATTTATTTCTCTACCACCTTATCAAATGCAATCAATGCATTCCCATTATAAAAATGTTTACTTTCCATTCTTTGCAAATTTGTTCCAATCAATTTGTGATTTTGTATCACCAAATTTAACACGGATAGCTGGTCCAAAAGGTCGGGTAACGCTACTCTTTGCTTGTTTTTGGTTTTCTTCGGGAAGACGAGCAAGTTCAACATCTTGATTGGAAATAGTAACAGCTTTTTGAGTAATGTTTAAGTCTTGAGCTTGGGTAACTTCATCCTTCCCTTTCAAAGATTTCTCTAAAGCAACAACTCTTCCTTTCAAGTCAAAACATTCATTTTAGGCCACTTTGAGGCTATCACCAATAGTCTATATGATAACACTATGTTTTTAGAAGACTTATGCTCATCAATTTTAAGCTCGCACTCATGTATAGTGTTCTCTATTACGCGTTAGCCTCGAAATATATGCATCTTGTTCCTTGGGCATCAGTCGTGCTCGCCCTTCTCTTTATCAAATCATTGCATTTAAATGTAATTGATCTGATCTACATTCAATAAAGATTTCCATTGACACTTCCACTCGTATCCTAGGTCTAGGTCTTCCTAAGCAGTTTGAAATTGTTTTTGAGCAATCTCTTTTGAAACACCATTGAAGTCCAAGTTGAATTTCACCTTAAAGAAATGGTTCTAATGATGCATCTTGGAGATAGAGTCAGCCAAAAGCAAGTATGAACGTTGTGGTATTCGTGGGATGAGTGGAGATCATATTGGAAGTTCTTATGAAGAAGGGATGCCTCGAACACCAGTTGTTGGGATTTCAATATGGGAAGGAGTTGTAGATTTAGAAGATATGTGATGCTCAAAGAGGTCTCGATGTCACTTTTAGGGATCATAAGAAGAGCCTCCGGCTGACACTCTCTTTATCTTCCTTCTCTCACTATGCCTATTCTTTCGCTTTCTCGCTCTTTGTGGTGAGCTTCGTCATCTTCATCTTCGCAGAATCCTCTTTCGTTTCTTCTCCTTCTTTAGTTATTTATTTCCTTTATGGTACCATAAAGGGTTCAAAGTTCACTCTCTATGGGTAAGAGTCTAAGCTTGGATACCCTTAAAGAGTCGGTGCTTTATGGAACCTGAAATAAGGAAGGAGATAGCTTCAGAACTAGAACCATGACCGATGGTATAATGTAAGACTATTTTTCCATGTTCCAAAGAATAGTCTATAGTATAATATTGTTAAGATTTTTGATATTAAATCACATGACCATTAAAGCTGATTATATGTGTTAGTTTTATAAGATGCTTCGCGGTGGAGAAGATGGTTCATAAATTGAAGCTTGTCGGTAACTAAGTAGTTTTAGCTCAGACGTATGGAGGATGAGACCAAACTCCTGAGCGAGGGATCTGGAAATTCCAGAGACTTAGATTATACGTCTGGTCCATCACTGCAGACGTCTAAGTTGGCCGATATTTGTTTTTGATTTGGTTTTCCCCAATTTTGGTTTATTATATTTCTAAGGGAAAATTGGATAGTTGTCTACGTTTTCTATTCTAATATATAAGCTACTTTCAGAATTGGATCAAATCAAGTGGCTGGTGACCGAAATTAGAGTGATCAAGGGTTAGTCGTTGTTCTTCTCTAGAAATATTAGTCATTTAAATATTCTTTCTCTTTTTCTCAATTAAGTTATTGATTCAATTGTAATTTTTTTTATTTTGGCTTTATTCCAATAAATGTAGACAAAATTTAGGGAATCCAAAAAGACGGTGGTTAAGTGGAATATCTTGTGTTACTGTTCGGCTTGCATTTCCATCTTGTTCTCAATACAATTTACTCTTTGTGATTTGGGTGACTAAGATCCTAGTATACGCTTCCACAAAATTTTATATTTCCACAATAGTAGGTATTAGAGTAGATCAACGCAAAGCTTAAAGTAATTTTGATTTGAAAAATATATATTTTTTATGTTGGATATGATTTCGTTTTCAAAGATGCCTATTTTTAATGGGAGAAATTGAGGTATTTGAAAGCCTAAGATGGAGGATGTTTTCATCTCATTGATCTTCCTGATTCGATTGATGGAGAGGAAGAAGCCTTCTGATATAGATTAGGGAAAATGAAAGAAGATGGATAAGAAAGAGATTGCTTTGATTTTCAAATAACTTGATGATTCAGTTTTTCATCATGTGGCTTGTTGTGAATCCATGAAGTATTTGTGGAATAAGTTGGTATCTTTGTATGATCCAAGGAGTCTACTAGTAAGGTTTTTCTAATTTGAAAGTTGGTATAACTGAGACTAGATGAAGAGAAGTCTATTGCTATGCATTTGAACGAATTTCAAGATGTAATAAATATATTGACAAATTTAAAGATCAATTTTGATGATGAGTTACAGGCTCCTTTATTGATGAGTTCACATTCAGAAAGATTGGAAGCTTTGGATGTTTCATTGAGTAATTCTTATGCTAATGAAACTATCTCTTTGGAAACTGTTTGAAGAAGCCTTTTGAATAAGGAACTTAGGAGAAAAGTTTCATGTCTGAAATTATTTCAAAGCGAGGCTATGGTGGAAAGGGACTTAAAGAAAGATACAATGTAAAAGAAGAAAGAAGCTAATAGTAAATGTGATATCACTTGTCATTATTGTGGTAAGAAATGTCACATATGCAGCAAGCAAGTGTCATGCTTATAAAAGAGATAAGAAGGCTGCATAGGATGATAGTTGTGAAAATGCAAAGGTAGGTTTTGTCGAAGGTACCAATAGTGATGCTTCTTGTAATGTCCTTTTTAATGAAGATAAGCCTTGTAGAATAAATTCAAGAGCCAATTTTCACATTTGTAGATATGTGACTTTTTTCTCTTCTTATGAGAAGAATGTTGACATGATTAGGATGACCAATGGAGTAGAGTTACCGATTTATGCTACTGGATCTATCCGGTTTCGTATGCCTAGTGGCGTGGTAAGGAAAGTCTCTAGAGTTAGACATGTACCAATTTGTTCGCATAATCCTACTTCTCTTGGTTAGTTGGATCATCTTGATTGCACTTATGAGACTCAAGGTGGAGTTTTGAGAGTGAATAAAGGTGGTCGTGTAATGATAAGAGGTGCATTAGAAGATGAAAACCTTTATAGATTGGTTAGTTCTGTAGTCAACTGTGAGAAGCGAGTGACGGTTGAAGGACAAGTCCACAACAAGGTGGAGAGGTTAATGTAGTCAATGCTTATGATTGTAGTGTTGAGAATCTTGTTTTAGACAGAGGTCTTCATGTTGATGATGCTCAAGAGATCTAAGACAATCAAGTTATGGACTTTGCTCAAATGGTATATGGGTGCCGAGTTGCCGAATCCACAAAGATAAGATGAAGATCTTTATGCTATTACAAACATTTTTAAGATTGATTTTATACGGTACACCTCATGAGGGATACGAATCACTTGCAAGCAGTGGTTGAGGTGTGTAATGTAGTTTGATTGAGATTTGGTGTTTGTGAAAGATCTAGTGATGACATAACTGTTGACTATCGGAATTTTTTATGTGATTTCATATCGAGGTGGAGTGTTGAGATTTGTGATATTAAATCACATGACCATTGAAGCAGGCTATGCGTGTTAAATTTGGAAATAGCTTTGGGATGGAGAAGATGGTTCGCAAATCGAAGCTTCGAGGAGGCGAAGTAGTTTCAGCTTAGATGTCTAGTGGATAAGACCAGACGTCTGAGCGTGGGGTCTGAATATCCCAAAGACATAGATAAGCGTCTGATTTATAACCCTAGACGTCTGAGCCGACGGATATTTGATTTTGACCTGGTTTTTTCTTAGTTTTGATTTGTAATATTCCTAAGTTGCAATTTGGATATTTGCCTAGATATTCTATTCTACTATATAAGCTTCTTTCAGGATTGGATCAAATCAAGTGGCTTGTGACCGAAATTAGACGTGATAAATGGTTAACCGTTGTTCTTCATGGTTCTTCTTCTCTAACGATATTAGTCATCTAGACGTGATAAATGGTTAACCGTTGTTCTTCATGGTTCTTCTTCTCTAACGATATTAGTTTATTGATTCGCCTAAAAATAGACCATAGAAATACAAGAATCTTATCTTTTAAGAAACAAAACTAATCGTCTAATGGCGTCATCCAAATTCAAAACCTTAGTGTCATCGTCTAGATCTGCTTTCTCTAATCTGGCTTCATCCTTAACTAATTCGTTTAACTCTTTATCCTTGCAAGACGAAAAAATACAAAAGAATTCTCACTGGCCATTTACAAAGATATATTACTTAAATATCCAGACAAGCATTTTGAAAGGAATTTTAATAAAAATAAGAACGTTAAACAGCTATCTCGAATATGAAAAAGCTATGATGAAATACTCAGAGATATCAAATCAAATATGGGTTGTTTTCGCTGTGGGTTATTAGATTATTGGGCGAAAGGCTGTAAAAATGCAACTTTATGTTTTAAATGTAATAGATCTGGGCATAAAGGCTTCAATTGTAAACAATTTCAATATTCTAAATCATCAAAAATGGCGAGCGATAAAAATCAAACATTTCTTCTGAAATCTTTCCTGCTAACTTCAGACGAGCTAGATCGATGGTTGTTATTTCGATTTTGCAGGGTGTGTTCTCTATTGTTCAGATCGAGGAGCTCCTGAAGTAGCGTTTTGGGGCAGAATTTCCAGGTTGGAGGTGGAATGTGAAAAGGTTGGGCGACACTTTTGTGGTTAGATTTCCTTCAGTTTTTTCAAATCTAAGTATTACTATCACACTATTTTCTCTTCGAGGGGAACGTCGGATTTGAAGAGATGGAGTCCTCGGATTGGAAGCTCTAGTGTTAGGAAGGTGAAGAAGTGGGTGGTGTTTAAAAATATTCCTATAGTGTGTCGTAGTGCGAAGGTTCTACGTGTTGCATTAGCTGATATTGGTTATGTCAATAGGTTGCAGCCAGGTGCACTACATGTTGTAGATTACACTTGCTTAAGGGTTGAATTATTCATTAATGAATCTTGTGAATTGCCATTGTCTGTCAAAGTATATGTTGAAGGCTTCTTCTATGATGTGTTGGTCACGAAGTACGATGGAGACCCAAAAGCTTGCATGGATATTTTGAGTTTTAAGAAAGCGGTTTTTTCAAAGGAGCTGATGGTAGGTTAAAGGTGTTATTGAGCAAGGGGATCGAAGTGGAGGGGCAAGCAGTGGCGGCCCGTAAGTATTTGGTGCCCTAGGCAACTTTGTAGGAGTAGTCACTGGTAAAAAAGGTAACCAAAAGGAAAAGCTAAAAAAAGTGGCTACCAAGAATTGAACCCAGGTTGCCTACAAGATAACTGAAGATCATACCATTGAACTACACTATCATTGCTTATTTTGTTGCCTTGACAGTTTAAAATGTACCATTTTTTCTAAAGCATTGGCTACATGCTGGTGCCCCCTCCACCACCTCCGGCGACGGTGCCCTAGACAAATGTCTCGCCCGTCTTGCCCTTGGGCCGGGCCTGGGGGCAAGGGTTAAATGTTTCTGTTGATGTCGTTGCTGATGGTGTTGGGGTGGCAAATAACTAGATTTTTGTCTCTTCTGATAGGCTAGATGGTGAGTATGACAACAATGGTAATGGTAACATGGTTGCTCGCACTACTACTAGTGTCGATATGGATGTGGGTGCTGGGGGTCGTTTGGTGGTTGGTGGTGAAAAGCATGGTATGGAGGATCGCGTAGTGGGCTTATCTGACTTTGATATTGATGAGCATGTTATAAATAACATCTCTTAAGACTTGAACGAGATGGGCAATATGGCTCTTGCACTGGCTGCTTCGGCAGAAAGTTCGAGGATGAACAAGCGCAAAGGTAAAAGGGCTCTGGAGCAAGGTGGTGTTGTCATGCTTCGTCGAAGTGATAAGTGCTTGGAGCACCCGTTTAAAGTAACATTTTTGTACCCTCCTTTCTGAATTCTATGACCAGTGATCAGATGCACGCGCTTGCAAGTAGTTCTGGTTTTTTAATTAATAATGATGATATCAGTGATTTTAAAAACAAGGAGTTAGAAGGGGTGAATAATTCATCATGATTGTTGTGTCTTGGAATGTTAGAGGCCTGGGTACTTTAGATAAGTGCCTTAGAGTTAAAAACTATCTTAAAACAATAAAACCTGATATTGTAAAGCTTTAAGAAACAAAACCGGAGAACACTGATATGTATGTTTTTAGATGATTGGGCTGGAGTTTTATTGATATTTGGAGTTTCATTCCTGCGGTCACTACTACAAAAGTAGGCATATTCAACACTAGTTTTATGGGGCCGTAGATCGAAAAAGCGTTGTCGTAGGCCATTTTTTCAAATAGGCAACATCAGAGGAATGTGGCATCCGCGGCCGTTGCTTTAGCCCTCTAAGGCAATGCGTTTGCCCATCTGCTGCCATGGAAAGAAAGTATTGCATTATAATCATATTGCAACAATACTTGCAAGTAATGCAACAATATACAGTGTTTCCTTAAGCAGAAGCCAGAGAGTGGCTTCCAGATCACAGTAGTGGGGCCCACATAAACTTTCCACGTCTGCTGCCAACATTTCACATGTCACGTCAGCACTCAACGTTAGCTGCCCACGTATCGCATGCCACGTCAGTTATCCACATGACACAACGTCAGTTGTGGGTCCCACGTGCCGTACCATAGTAGAATTAATAATATCGTACTTAATGCAACATCAAAACACTATGTAATGCAACACCACCATCACTACATCAAAACAACAAATTTGGCACACCAGGTTGTACAGATTTGATACGTTTTTAAGCCGTATCAAATTTGATACATCTCGTAGCTGTATCAAATTTCATTTGCTACAGCTCAACCGATCCATACCTCCCCCAACCTCTAACATATAACCGGAGATCTTGAAGCTTCAAATCATTCCGTATGATTCGGCTTTGAGCCATATCAAAATGGGCTTGGTATTTTCGCTCCCTTCTGTTTTTTATTTTTCATTTCTTCCTCCTTATTTTTTCATTTCAGCCAACATAAAAAGCTTCCCAAACATTACAAAAAAATAGTGTCCCTCCCCTCTTCTTAAAATCAAAACCGCTTCCCCATAGTTCCATATCGATTTCACCACAGAACCCTTTCCCCTCAACAGACGAATCTTGTCTCAGGCTTTTATTTCACGTCACTAGCTCAATATAAAGGTAATTTAAATTTAAAATTTATTTTGAATTTTCTGAAATTGATTTTTTGTAGCAGCGTTAAGGGTTCTTGATTGAAATAATAACCTAAACTGAATCTATTTATCCATATGTCAAAATCTAAAATTAGATCATTTCTTTATAAGATCAGAAATTCTGAGATTCAATTGGTAGTTGTGTATACATGACCAATAAGTTAGAGTATTTTAGCTCTGCTATTGCAATAACTTTGTAATTATTCATTTGTTTTTCCATACCAAGCTACTAGCATAGGAAAAATATATAATTGATGAAATGAGTAGCGCTTATTATCTAATTTTGTATCTCGGTTTGTGAACTTAATCAGTTTTTAATTAGTTTCATTTCTGAGATTTAATAAATCACAATTAATGTAGTTATACTGAGAGGTTATATCCAATGTGAATTAAAAATGTTTTACATTAGTGGTATTTATATGTCTTTTTGATCATGCTTCCACTACAAACTAGCAAACAGAAGTATAGTAGGTGATTTTAGAGGTCAACCAAATCTAATAACAGCATTGTCCCCAATTTAGCCTGCCATATATTTCATATATTTGGAAATATTAACTTACACTTGTTATTGTGTGTTTGTACATCTATATAAATGTATGTATGTTTATAGTACTATTGTGGATGTGTGTGCATATGTATATAAATTTTAGCATATATAGTTATTTATGCTAGATGTGTATAAGTATTTGTGTGAATGAGTTTTAGGTGTGTGACCATGTCTAAATGCATATATATCAAACAGTGTCGTAATATTACTTATTGAATAACCTTTATCATTTGTTCAATTGGGAAAAACACCGTCAAATGTTAGTCTACTTCTAGTAGTACAAAAATGTAGATTACCTACTAGATCATAACTATCCAATATTTTGACATCGAATAATATCTTTCAACAAATTATGAAAACTTACATGTAGATATGTTTGCATTTTAAGTTCCACTTAGATCATATCAGTTGTCCGAAAGTAATAATTACCAGTTATAGTTCATCTACTTCATGGGTTGCTAAAGAAATAAAAGAGTAAACTGAATAAAACAATGAAGCTAAGAGAGAATAGGTTTCATGGTAATCATGACATAATATTATTATATAGGATTATACCGTCATTATAACACATTTTGGCTAAAGGACAAAACAAACATATTATAAAAGAAGCACATAGCAAATTGCTTTTGCTTCCATTCACTTTTTTCTTCTATACATGCACTATTTGCTTTACAAGTGTTCTATTTCAGTTAGCACCCAAGGTATTCAATGTTTGCTGGCTTTCTTTAGGCTAGTACCTAGCATAACATTTAATTCATTTATATGTATATTCAGTGAAGGCATAAACAAACTAACTGGAAAATGGTTATCATTAGCTTATATTCCACTACTAAATTAATATTTTATTTATTGTTAAAAAATTTTAAATAAATTTTTTCAAGTTCAACACATAAAATACTAGATATCATGCCTAATTGACCAACATGTTCTAAACTGTTATAAATAGTTATAACTATTATTATAACATATCCATTTTGAAATATATAACTCTAAATTACTGGAAAATATCGATCACTGTTGATAAACTCCAGTAAATATTTTTACATTTATTAATAAATGTTGTCTAAAGATGGCTTTTAAGTCAATTATTTATGTGCATTTATTGTAAAATAAAACTTTATACTCTCTCCGGTTCATAATATAGATATTTGTAGTACACTGGTATGTCAAAAATATTTTGTTAAAGCTAGTGGACTATTTCCCCAGTACTATTCTATTTATATGCAGTTTTTATCATTTTTAAGGTGGCTTATTGATCACAAAAACCAAATTAATGTATGAACTGAGAACTGTAAGTGTATTGATGAACTGCTAATGTATGAACTGAACTGTTAATGTATGAACTGCTGAAGTTTGAAACAACAAGTATCATTAGTGAAAGCTGATTGTTTTTTTTTAAATTAGATACGGCCATGAGCCGTATCTAATTGAAAATTAGAAATGGCTCATGGTCGTATCTATTTTAAAATTAGAAATGGCACATGGCCGTACCTATTTGAAAATTAGATACGGCTCATGGCCGTATCTAATTGACAAACACGCCAAAATTTGATACGGCCTAAAACACTGCCTAAATGCATTAGATGCGGCTTAAAACACTGCCTGATTTGCATTTCTAGTGTAGCGTATCATTTAATGCAACACCATAAAAAAATCTATTGCAATAGTAAAGAAGGCAAATGCTACATTGTAAGAAGGCAAATATAAACCCATAGTTACAAATTCTGCAGTACATATATACTATTAGACCAAAAATTGGCTATAACACCCAAATTAGATATGAATTCAATGAAATAGAATCAAAAAGCAATAAAGAACACGCAATTTATAGTGGTTCGGCGTTAACGAGCCTATGTCCACTTTGTTTTCTTTCAATTTATGATTTGAATACAAATACAGCAATGATTCTCACTCAACTTCACAATTAAAATGCATAAACTCACTCAAATCTCTCAAAAATGGGCTTTAAGAGATGATTTTGATCTGAATATGATTGTAGAATTCGGCTACGGAGGAAGTATGGACTGAGGATTTGCCCAAAGATCCTTTCAAATGCCTCTAGATGGTGTATTTATAGGTGAAAAATCTCTTCGAAGTGGCTCCGGTTCGGAATTGCGTGGCACCCATCCCTTGAGAGTCGGGTTCGGAGGCTTCAAGTTGGTTATAGCGCATTGATTTAGTGGAAGATCGTGGGAGAAATGGTCAGGCCTAGTCCGAGTCTTCAGGAGATACGCGCAGCAACGGTTGCAGATTCAAGGGGAAAAAGAGGTTCGGATCGGGGCCTCCGATCCGATCCGGTGAGGCAGCTTGCTATCCCTCGATGTTGATTGCGTACTCCTCCGATCCGATCCGATGAGGCCATTTGTCGTATGATGTCGCTGTCATATTCTTCCGATCCGATCCGATGAGGCCGTCCATTGTCTTCTAAGATTGCTGACGTATCACTGATCCGAACCGATACGATGAGGCCATCTGCTATCCTTCGATACTGCTGACGTATCTCTCCGATGTGATCTCTGCGTTCTTGATCTTTACTCACCTCCTGCACTATCTTTCTCCGATCCGAACCGTTTGGTGTCTTTCTCACTGTTTTCTCTTTGTGTAGCCTAGTTCACAAAGTAGGATAACATTTTGCCCCCTCGAAGTACACTCTTATTTAAGATAAAGTGTGCTTCGAAGCAATTTTCAAAACATTCTTTGAATTAGAATCATTAAATGATCGCCTCCATTCACTTGTAGTGTTGTGTCACTTCATAAAGTCATGGCTTTCGCTGCTTACATATACTCACAAACCATATGAATCACTTTCTTCATCTTCAAACAATTTTAAGAGCTTCTTTTTAATGTCGGATGATTCCTCTAGGTAGGCTTTTCTTTATTTCTCCTCAAATTCAGCCTTCATGATAAGTCCATCAGCATAACCTTCTTCGGTTCGGATACCGATCTGAATGGGTTTCCTTCAGTTGCACACTCGGATGGGCCTTTCAACACTGCTACACCACAGACTACCAGGCCAGAGTTCCTTCATGGGCTCGACTTCCGGTCCGAACGGAGTGAAGTAGGCTAGGAATACGAGTGGTCACCCTAGTTTTTTTTTAATATAAACCTGCCTCCTACTTTCTTCCTCTTCTCTTTTTTATTTATTCTCGCCCAAGCAACTTAGCATTGAAACACCGAAGCTTCAAAAAACTCTGAAATTATTTCGTTCTTCCTTAAATTCAATAACTCGGTAGGTCAAAAGCTTCGATTACTTTACTGTAATCGATTTCGATTTAGGTTTGTGGCAAAACTGGATGATTCGATCATGGCGTTTGCCTGATTTGAATGCCTTGGCCTCCTCTCTTCTCGCCGTCGTCGTTGGTGGCTCTGTCACCACTTCGAAGCTTGGAGAGAGAGAATTAGGGTTCTATGGTATGCTTGAGCATGTAAGTGCTTGGCTTTGATTGGGTTTTGTGAAATTGAATCGGGTTCAGCGTTGGTTCAGCGAGATGGAGAAGGAAGGAGAAGAGAGGAGTTGGGATCGGTTCGGATGAAGAAACGTTGGAGTGAAAGAAAAGGAGAGGTGTTCACATGACTGGATCGGGTTGGAGCAAAAGAAAAGGCAAAAAAGAGGAAACAAAACCCACTTAACCGGATCGGATGGTGTTTACATGACCGGATCGGGTCGGAGCAGAGAAAGGTAAAAAAGAAGGGGAAAACAAAACTCACCTGTTCGGATCGGATGGTAATAAGAGACAAAGTGTAACACCCCGTATGTCGAATAAATTGCTATAATATAAAACAGGGAAGAATTAAATATTAAAATCTGAATCAGGGGGAAACGGGCTATGCCATTGCGTTCGTCTCGGAAAAATACGCGAAATAGAGTCCGAGTTTTCGAAAATCGGAGTCCGTATGACCCAGATAAGGCCCAAAGAAGATTTTAGAAATTTAAATTCAGATTTAAAAACAAAAATTTCAATTTTCAGAAGTGGCGGGAAAAATCCCGCCAGACCCAGGGGGTCGACCTGGGGGTCGACTGGGGAGTCGACCTCCCCCCCCCCAGGTCGACTGGGGAGTCGACCCTAGGGTCGACCTGGGGGTCGACCTCCCTGGTCGAGCCCAGGTAACCTGGGTGCACCAGCTTGTCTTTTGGGCTGTGTTTTAGTGGCTAAGACGTGATCTGACGGCTCTAATCTAATTTAGGGTTAATCTAATGGCCTAAAACACCTAACTACTCTATAAATACACCCTAAGACTACCCTAATTCATACTAAAAATAGATACAATGCCGTCATGCCGTCAAAATGCAACTTGAAGGAGCCTCCATCAATTTGTAGAAGAAGATAGCATCTCAAATCAATCTCTAATCAACTCTAGCAACTTAATCTTCTTCTTAGGAGTGCTAATCAACAAGTTGTGAGTTTTCTATAGCCTTAATGACCAATTATTGAAATGATTATGATAGGATATAATGATGTTATGGCTATGAATGTGGATCAATGCATGTTATGCAAGTTATATGCTATGTGTTAATGATGTTATGCATGTTATGCAAGTTATATGCTATGTGTTAATGATGTTATGCATGTTATGCAAGTTATATGCTATGTGTTAATGATGTTATGCATGTTATGCAAGTTATATGCTATGTGTTAATGATGCTATGCAAGTTATGCAAGTCATATGCTACATGTTCATGATGTTATGCAAGTTATGCAAGTCATATGCTACATGTTCATGATGTTATGCAAGTCATATGCTACATGTTCATGATGTTATGCAAGTTATGCAAGTCATATGCTATGTGTTTGTGATGCTATACAAGTTATGCAAGTCATATGAGAAACATTGATCCATTATGACACCATGATATGCAAGTTTGGTGTATGATTATATGCAAGTTTATATATGATATGTTATGCAAGTTTGGTGTATGATTATATGCAAGTCCATATATGACACGTTATGCAAGTTTGGTGTTTGATGATATGCAAGTAACATGTGCAAGTTTACACCTTAGAATGATATGCATACATATGCAAGTTAACCCCTTTGTATGTCATACATACATATGCAAGTTTACCCCTTTGTATGAGATAAATAACTTATGCAAGTTAACCTCCTTATGACATATGTGATTCATGCAAGTTTGGGTTGATTATTTATGCTAGTTGGGTTGATGCTATATGCATGTTGACACCTTTAAACCCATGTTGATGCTAATGCTATGCAAGTTGAACCCATTATATTTATGATGAATCTTCCCTTTTATGTCATGTTAGCGAATTACGTGGGGAACGATGGGGTTAATATACATGTTAATGAAATGGTGTGAAGTTGGTATGATTAAGCATACCATAAAGTGATGGACATAATTGAGTCAATTATGTACATCGTTAAAATTGGAATTAATTAGGGAAAATTAATTCGGGGGTGATTAATTAGGTGTAATTAATCGACTAAGACACGAGGTTGGACCCTTTTGTAGCATAAGACTGCCCGGAACCGACCGGCAAATCCAGCGGCTACAAATGATTGGCCCAATGCGAGAGGTCTTAGGCACAAACTATATACGTGACAAGTGTAAAGACACGAGGTTAGACTCGGTTATGGCGTAAGGCTGCCCGGACCCAACCGGCAAATCCAGCTGCCATAAAAGATAGTCTAATGTGAGAGGTCTTTACAACGGTTACGTTCTTAATCAATTAAGAAACACTTAACCAGATAAGCATGTAGTGGGCATGAGGGGTTAAGTGGGTGCCTTGGGTGGCATGTGGAAATCAAGTAAGTTCCTTGGGTGGCATGAGGAAATCTAGTGGGTTGCCTTGGGTGGCAATAGAAAATACGATTAGATGACTTAACCAAGTGGAAACAAGTAATTAAACATGATTAACGGGTTAAGTGGGATGCACTAGATAAATTGACAAGCTTAGGTGGTAGCTTGTGGGGGCCCATTTCAACCAGTAACCGATATGTATCTTATTGGGCGCGACCCATGTCGAGGACGGGACACGCGTACTGGGCTTGATTATAAGAGGCCAAAACGGGGTAGCGGTGGCAACGCGAGTCAGACGGGTTTCATATGCGTGTGTGGACCCGGGCTGGTAGGTAAGACGTTGTTGCATCGTGTAGGTATAAGCCGTGCACCATTTGTTGTATCGGGTTGCCACTTTGGGGAGTGATACACCCCATTGTGGGGCCAGCACGGGTATCTACGGTAGGGAGCCGATCGCTTGGGAGTAGTGGGTACACCTAGTGGAGATAGGGGTAGACGGCACCTATGTAGTCAGCTAGGGTTACACGAAACTACTGGGTAAATTCTCTAAGTCCTTGGGTGGGATCAACCTTTAAGTAGGAATGACTGGTGTGGTGCAGTTAGTAATTATCCTTGGATGGGTAGATGCGTCTTTACCGTTATCCTAGTTCACCTTATGTCTAGTTGGCTACTTAGTGTAGTCATTTATCCCCAGTCATCCCGTACCATGTTTATATCATACCCTAATTACTTTAATGATTGTGTTGTTAAAGTTATAGGGCTCACTCAGACTTATGTCTGACCCCGTTGTTTTTATCTTTTTCCCCCTCAGGTCCTCAGGTTGGGCCTAGCACTAGTGGGCTTTGATCAGATTTCTTTATCTATCTTCTGGAGCTTAGACCGTGATGTAAAGCCCAGCTTATCTTTTCTTTTATGGCTATTGTTTGTGTAGTGGGATTATGTACTTATGTTTTTATCAGGATGGATATTTAGTACTTGACTCTTTATGGTGTTGTAACTAAACATGTTTACCTTCTGCTGCAATGAAATGATGTTTTAGAATTTCAAGTATTTATATATGTCTTGTGTAATTTTCTGTTCTATATTCACTCAAAATGCTCCACCGAAGTTAAGGCATTCCCTTAGTGAGTGACCTTAGCGGGTGTGGGGTGTTACACGTGGTATCAGAGCGAAGGTTACCGGAACAGATAAAATTTTTAGAAAACTATTTTTCTAAAAACATTTTTGGAAGAAGTATTTTCAAAAACATGTCTTTAAAGAGAAAAGTTTTTGAAAGAAAAGCATAATCCCCAATAGCCATATCTTTATCTTTCGAATTCTCCGTTTTGAATCTTTCCTTTTTCGTTTCAGCATGGCTGAGGATCTTAACTTTCCGGAGGGTGTGACGATACCAGTCTGGTATAGGAGATTGATGGAGGCTAGGGCCGCCACTGCGGGTCCAGCAAATGTTCCTCCATCAACCGTAGCACCCGATCTTCCTCCTCCCCCTCCTCCTCCTCGTACGGATACTTTTGCTAAGACTTGCAAGGAATTTAAAGCTATGGGAGGGAAACCTTTTCAAGGATCAGAAACTTTTGTGGAGGCTAGAGATTGGCTTAAGGAGGTGGAAGAGTTGATAGATATCTTTGAGATGGAAGAAGGAAAGAAAGTTAAGTTAGCTGCTTGGTTAATGAAGGGAGAGGCCTCATTCTGGTGGGAGGTCACCAATGGAGAACGCCCCGTTGATTCTTGGGCGGATTTCAGGCAAAGATTTGTGGCAAAGTTTCTCTCAAGGGCGGAGGAAAACTTGTATATGGAAAGGTTCTTGACTCTAAAGCAAGGAAATCTCTCGGTGAAGGAATATGTCAACAAGTTTAATCAATTGGCAAGGTTTGGCATAGACATGGTGAACACACCGGAGAAGAAGGCTTTGAGGCTCGTTAAGGGCTTGAATGAACCGATGCATGGATTGGCTATGACTCATATCCCTATGGGAGCCACCTTTGAGAAGCTAGTTGACATGGCACTCATGCATGAGGAAGAGAAGGGTCCCAATGCTAATAAGGCACCCGAGAAGAAGGGAGATCAAAAGAGACCTCAACAGCAACAAAACAAAGGTGGGAAAGGCAACGGTGGCAAGGGGAAGAAGAAGTGCTTCAATTGCGGGATACCAGGCCACATAAGCAAAGATTGTCGGAAGAAGAAGAAGACTGGTTACTATCACTGTGGCGAAGCAGGGCATCTAGTGAAGGATTGCCCCAAGAAGGGGCAAAGGACGGGATCTACCTCAGGAGGACAGGTGCAAGCTCTTATGGCACCGGGTCAGGCAAGGAGGCAAGTTCAGGCTCTCGCAGTTCCACCAACTCAGGAAAGAGGTAGTACTTTTTCCGTTGAAAGTCTGGGTTTTTTATTTGATCATCCTGTCCGTACATTGTTTGACTATGGCGCATCGCATTCGTTTATCTCATCATCATTAGTTGAGTCACTGCACTTAGACACCAGTCTAGTAGATGATCCCTTGGTTGTTTCAAACCCAATTGGGGGCTCCACTTATTTGTCCATGATATGTTTGGGTTTGAAGATTTCTATACTTAGCGTTGAGTTTAGATGTGATGCTTTTGTTTTGGGCTTCACGGGCTATGGGTTGATTTTGGGCATGGACTGGTTATCCAGTAATGGTGCCATTCTTGATTGTGAAAGGAGAGTTGTTAGGCTTATGACCCGCTTGGGGAACACTCTCAAGATTTCTTGTAATCCCATGGATTCTGTTATGCTAAGTTATCTTGAATCGCTTGACGCTTCGGTCGAGAGTTTGCGATCTGTTAGAGTGGTCCGGGAATACTCAGATGTGTTTGAGGAGGTGAAGGGCTTACCTCCGAAGCGGGAGATAGACTTCCGAATATATCTGGTGGATAATGCTAAACCTGTATCTTTACCAGTGCGCCACATGGCTCCTCGTGAGAGGAGGGAACTCCATAAGCAAGTAGGGGAGTTGCTTGAGAAGGGGTTCATAAGACGAAGTATATCGGAGTGGGGTGCTCTAGTAGTTTTTGCTACGAAGGCGGATGGGTCCCTCAGACTTTGTGTAGACTATAGAGAAATCAACAAGCTCACAAAGAAGAATAGACACCCATTGCCGAGGATTGATGATCTCTTTGATCAGTTGGTTGGCGCTTCAGTGTTTTCGCAGTTGGACTTAGCCACGGGGTTTCATCAGTTGAGGGTGGCTGAGGATAGCATAGACAAGACTGCCTTTAGGACTCCGGATGGTTTCTATGAGTGGCTGGTGATGCCATTTGGGTTGACGAACGCCTCTGCATACTTTGTTGATTTGATGAGTAGGGTGTTCAGGGAGTTCCTTAATAAGTTTGTGGTGGTCTTTGTGGATGACATCTTAGTATTTTCTAAGAGTGAAGAAGAGCATGCCCTACATCTTAGGGAAGTGTTGGAGACTCTTCGAGCGCATAGCCTTAAGGCTAAATTCTCTAAATGTCACTTCTGGAGGAAGGAAGTGCGGTTCTTGGGGCACGTGGTCTCCAAGGAAGGGATAGTTGTGGATCCAACGAAGGTAGTATCAATTCAAGATTGGAAGGTTCCAAAGAATGCTACCGAGGTGAGGAGTTTCTTGGGGTTGGCTGGCTACTATAGGAAGTTTATCAAGGACTTCGCGAAGATATCAGCCCCATTAACTCGCTTGACGAAGAAGAATCTAGTCTTCGTATGGGACGTAGATTGTGATGATGCGTTCCGACGGTTAAAGAGAGCTTTAACCACAGCTCCAGTCTTAGTGTTGCCAGATGGGAGTAAGCCATTTGTTGTCTATACCGATGCTTGTGGGACTGGACTGGGCGCAGTCTTAATGCAAGAGGGAAGGGTAATAGCCTATGGTGGAAGGCAGTTGAGAAAGCACGAGAAGAATTACCCTACCCATGATTTAGAGTTGGCCGCTATTGTATTTGCGCTTAAGATTTGGCGCCATTATCTTCTTGGTGAGAGATTCGAATTGTTCACTGACCACAAATCATTGAAGTACTTGTTTTCTCAGAAGGATTTGAACCTGAGACAACAAAGGTGGATGGAGTTCTTAGCATCCTATGATTTCGAGATAGCGTATACCCCTGGCAAGGGTAACGTGGTGGCGGACGCCTTGAGTAGAAAAAGGTTGTCCTTGAGTCCATTGTTTGTGGGACGAAGAAACTTGGAATTTATCTCGATGTTTGATTTCAGACCTTCCGTTGATTATGTACCCGGTTTGCTAGCATCCTTGGAGGTCAGACCTACTCTTTTGGGGCGGATTGGCGAGGCACAGCGGGACGACCTACAGTTGGTTGAGTTGGTAGAGAGGCTCATAAGGGGTGAGTCGTCCAGCCATTTGAGTAGGTATACCCTAGACGATAGGGGGTGCTTGCGCAGAGACGGTAGACTTTGTGTACCGCAAGACGAGGGTTTGAGGAAGGCTATTCTTGATGATGCACACCGTTCTAGGATGACCATTCATCTCAGTGGGGACAAGATGTATCAAGACATGAGGCGAGTTTTCTTTTGGGCCGGTATGAAAAAAGATGTGGCCGAGTATGTCGCTAGATGCTTGGTGTGCCAACAGGTGAAAGCGGAGCAAAAGAAACCAGGTGGGTTGCTTCACCCATTGGAAGTTCCGCAATGGAAGTGGGATAGCGTCTCGATGGATTTTATTGTCGGGTTACCCAGATCGAGAAAGGGTAATACGGGAATTTGGGTTGTGGTAGACAGACTTACTAAAAGCGCCCATTTCATACCTGTGAAGAGCAAGAGGACTGCTCCATGGCTAGCTTCAGTATATCTTCGAGAGATAGTTCGATTGCATGGGGTACCCTCTAGCATAGTGAGTAATCGAGATCCTATCTTCACTAGCGAGTTCTGGAAAAGTTTGCAAGAAGCAGTGGGGACTCAATTGTGTCTGAGCACCGCATATCATCCTCAGACAGACGACCAGACCGAGAGGGTGAATCGTGTTCTAGAAGACCTTTTGAGGCTTTGTATCTTAGATTTTGGAGGTACATGGGAAGAGCATCTTCCATTGGTGGAGTTCGCATATAATAACAGCTTTCAGTCCAGTATTGGTATGGCTCCTTTCGAAGCTCTTTATGGAAGGCCTTGTCGATCACCTACATGTTGGTGGGAATCTACGGATAAGATCTTGCTTGGGCCTGATATGGTTAGGGAGACTTCTGAGAAGATTGACTTGATTCGAAGAAGGATGAAAGCAGCGCAGGATAGGCAAAAATCTTATGCGGACAAGAGGAGGACGGATCTGGAGTTTGAGGTTGGGGACATGGTCTTTGTCAAAGTATCTCCATTACGGAATGTAGTTCGCTTTGGGTCCGTTGGGAAGTTAGCTCCAAGATTTGTTGGGCCGTTTCCTATTAAGGAAAGGATTGGACGGATGGCATATAAGGTGGATTTACCCGAGAGACTTAGTGGAGTGCATGATGTATTCCATGTGTCACATTTGAGGAAGTGCCTACATGAGACCGCAGAGGTGGTAGAGCCGAGCTTGCTAAAAGAAGTGGAGGTAGAGCGTGATGCAACTATTCGACGAGCTCCTACCCGCATCCTTGGGTCAGAGATTAAGAAGTTGAGGAACAGAGAGGTGCGGCTAGTCAAAGTGCAATGGGGAGAAGATGAGAGCAATGCTACTTGGGAGACGGAAGCGAAGATGCGTTCATTATACCCATTCCTTTTTAAGGGTATGTCTTTTAACTTCTCCTTTATCGTTTGTCTAGTACTTATCTTATCTTTAGTATGTCCTCTCATTAGTACCTTTGACCTTTAGATAGGGTAAAACCTATGGTTGAAACATGTGTTTGAGACATGTTATGTTTGATGGATGCGTGTGGATGCAAGTGTTTGCTAGTGGTTGCTCGTGGATGCATATACACACACTCTAGGCACTAGATCGGCTCAATCACTTCATATTGCATATTGCATAAAATTGTGTGTAGGTAGCTATATTAATGGATGTATAATGGTTGTGCTATCATATGGATGATGAATTTTGGTGAATGATTGTGCACTCATGTAGAAATAGTATGTGTCGATAAGGTTCTTTCGCATACTTATTGGATGCATGGCACTATCATGGTTTGCATTAAGGAGGTCAACTGAATCAGTAGACCGCCTGATTTTGCATTAGACAGGGAACATGTACACACACTCTTTGCATATGTTCATACAGCATTAGAAACTCTAAGGACAATGGATGCCAGTGTTTGATGGTTTAGTAGATGGTTGTTTGGATGGTAGGATACGTTCTTCTTGACTTAGAGATTTCGGGGACGAAATCCTTTAAGTAGGGGAGAATGTAACACCCCGTATGTCGAATAAATTGCTATAATATAAAACAGGGCAGAATTAAGTATTAAAATCTGAATCAGGGGAAACGGGCTATGCCATTGCGTTCGTCTCGGAAAAATACGCGAAATAGAGTCCGAGTTTTCGAAAATCGGAGTCCGTATGACCCAGATAAGGCCCAAAGAAGATTTTAGAAATTTAAATTCAGATTTAAAAACAAAAATTTCAATTTTCAGAAGTGGCGGGAAAAATCCCGCCAGACCCAGGGGGTCGACCTGGGGGTCAACTGGGGAGTCGACCTCCCCCCCCAGGTCGACTGGGGAGTCGACCCTAGGGTCGACCTGGGGGTCGACCTCCCTGGTCGAGCCCAGGTAACCTGGGTGCACCAGCTTGTCTTTTGGGCTGTGTTTTAGTGGCTAGGACGTGATCTGATGGCTCTAATCTAATTTAGGGTTAATCTAATGGCCTAAAACACCTAACTACTCTATAAATACACCCTAAGACTACCCTAATTCATACTAAAAATAGATACAATGCCGTCATGCCGTCAAAATGCAACTTGAAGGAGCCTCCATCAATTTGTAGAAGAAGATAGCATCTCAAATCAATCTCTAATCAACTCTAGCAACTTAATCTTCTTCTTAGGAGTGCTAATCAACAAGTTGTGAGTTTTCTATAGCCTTAATGACCAATTATTGAAATGATTATGATAGGATATAATGATGTTATGGCTATGAATGTGGATCAATGCATGTTATGCAAGTTATATGCTATGTGTTAATGATGTTATGCATGTTATGCAAGTTATATGCTATGTGTTAATGATGTTATGCATGTTATGCAAGTTATATGCTATGTGTTAATGATGTTATGCATGTTATGCAAGTTATATGCTATGTGTTAATGATGCTATGCAAGTTATGCAAGTCATATGCTACATGTTCATGATGTTATGCAAGTTATGCAAGTCATATGCTACATGTTCATGATGTTATGCAAGTCATATGCTACATGTTCATGATGTTATGCAAGTTATGCAAGTCATATGCTATGTGTTTGTGATGCTATGCAAGTTATGCAAGTCATATGAGAAACATTGATCCATTATGACACCATGATATGCAAGTTTGGTGTATGATTATATGCAAGTTTATATATGATATGTTATGCAAGTTTGGTGTATGATTATATGCAAGTCCATATATGACACGTTATGCAAGTTTGGTGTTTGATGATATGCAAGTAACATGTGCAAGTTTACACCTTAGAATGATATGCATACATATGCAAGTTAACCCCTTTGTATGTCATACATACATATGCAAGTTTACCCCTTTGTATGAGATAAATAACTTATACAAGTTTACCCCTTTGTATGAGATAAATAACTTATGCAAGTTAACCTCCTTATGACATATGTGATTCATGCAAGTTTGGGTTGATTATTTATGCTAGTTGGGTTGATGTTATATGCATGTTGACACCTTTAAACCCATGTTGATGCTAATGCTATGCAAGTTGAACCCATTATATTTATGATGAATCTTCCCTTTTATGTCATGTTAGCGAATTACGTGGGGAACGATGGGGTTAATATACATGTTAATGAAATGGTGTGAAGTTGGTATGATTAAGCATACCATAAAGTGATGGACATAATTGAGTCAATTATGTACATCGTTAAAATTGGAATTAATTAGGGAAAATTAATTCGGGGGTGATTAATTAGGTGTAATTAATCGACTAAGACACGAGGTTGGACCCTTTTGTAGCATAAGACTGCCCGGAACCGACCGGCAAATCCAGCGGCTACAAATGATTGGCCCAATGTGAGAGGTCTTAGGCACAAACTATATACGTGACAAGTGTAAAGACACGAGGTTAGACTCGGTTATGGCGTAAGGCTGCCCGAACCCAACCGGCAAATCCAGCTGCCATAAAAGATAGTCTAATGTGAGAGGTCTTTACAACGGTTACGTTCTTAATCAATTAAGAAACACTTAACCAGATAAGCATGTAGTGGGCATGAGGGGTTAAGTGGGTGCCTTGGGTGGCATATGGAAATCAAGTAAGTGCCTTGGGTGGCATGAGGAAATCTAGTGGGTTGCCTTGGGTGGCAATAGAAAATACGATTAGATGACTTAACCAAGTGGAAACATGTAATTAAACATGATTAAAGGGTTAAGTGGGACGCACTAGATAAATTGACAAGCTTAGGTGGTAGCTTGTGGGGGCCCATTTCAACCAGTAACCCATATGTATCTTATTGGGCTCGACCCATGTCGAGGACGGGACACGCGTACTGGGCTTGATTATAAGAGGCCAAAACGGGGTAGCGGTGGCAACACGAGTCCAACGGGTTTCATATGCGTGTGTGGACCCGGGCTGGTAGGTAAGACGTTGTTGCATCGTGTAGGTATAAGCCGTGCACCATTTGTTGTATCGGGTTGCCACTTTGGGGAGTGATACACCCCATTGTGGGGCCAGCACGGGTATCTACGGTAGGGAGCCGATCGCTTGGGAGTAGTGGGTACACCTAGTGGAGATAGGGGCAGACGACACCTATGTAGTCAGCTAGGGGTACACGAAACTACTGAGTAAATTCTCTAAGTCCTTGGGTGGGATCAACCTTTAAGTAGAAATGACTGGTGTGGTGCAGTTAGTAATTATCCTTGGGTGGGTAGATGCGTCTTTACCGTTATCCTAGTTCACCTTATGTCTAGTTGGCTACTTAGTGTAGTCATTTATCCCCAGTCATCCCGTACCAAGTTTATATCATACCCTAATTACTTTAATGATTGTGTTGTTAAAGTTATAGGGCTCACTCAGACTTATGTCTGACCCCGTTGTTTTTATCTTTTTCCCCCTCAGGTCCTCAGGTTGGGCCTAGCACTAGTGGGCTTTGATCAGATTTCTTTATCTATCTTCTGGAGCTTGGACCGTGATGTAAAGCCCAGCTTATCTTTTCTTTTATGGCTATTGTTTATGTAGTGGGATTATGTACTTATGTTTTTATCAGGATGGATATTTAGTACTTGACTCTTTATGGTGTTGTAACTAAACATGTTTACCTTCTGCTGCAATGAAATGATGTTTTAGAATTTCAAGTATTTATATCTGTCTTGTGTAATTTTTCTGTTCTATATTCACTCAAAATGCTCCACCGAAGTTAAGGCATTCCCTTAGTGAGTGACCTTAGCGGGTGTGGGGTGTTACGCAAAGAGAAGAAGGATTACTCAAACTGATTCGATCCGCTCCGAAAGCCTACATCCGAGACGATCCGGTTTAACTCACTGGGTAGAACGTCCACTTCCGATCGAAACATGACTTTGCCCTCCGATCCGATCCCAATGCAGACATCCAAACCGAACCGAAACAGCCTAATTTAATGTGCAAGAATTTTTTTCAACTATCTTAATAAATGCTTTACATAGCCTTCAACTTGACGAACAGTTAGGATAGTGCCTTTCGAATATGACAAATATCAAGAATTGTTATGAACATTACTACTTCCTTGGACCTTTACATTATGCTTTCATGTATTTGCTCTGCATTTTTGTTACATGTAGCACATACTTTAGTTCACGTACACACACGGGGGACACGGGCAACTTAACTCTAATTCTTGCTATTGTTTCTTCGATAGTCTAGTGATCATGGCTGAAAGACATTCTTCTAGATTGGCAAAGAAGATAGAAGTTGCATAAACTTCTGAGAAAGTTACCATTGATGATATATCTTCGTCTTCGGACCCTGAATGGGATGATGAAGGCCCAGATTATGAAATAGGAACGCATAACAACGAAACACCTTCGGACAGCGAAGTTTCTCTGGGGTATGAGGAGGAAGAAGGGATTGGAGATTACCGAGCTCCTGACGAATTTGAGTCTGCCATTATCTTGGAATCACCCACAGACTCTGTTGAATCAATGATCGACGATGATAGACTTGTCCGCATATGTCTAAAGCACGGGATACTAAAAAGGAATACCCTGGTGCCGTCGAAAACTGACCGTCCTCACAATCCCCTAGAAGGATTTATGGCAATTACACGACTGATGTGCATGGTCGGGGCTATTCCACCTTTCTCGCCTTTTGTTGTCGACTTTTTAAGACAGATACGGATTGGCCCCATGCAGCTACATCCCAAATCTTATGCTTACCTTTATACCTTATATGTAGCATACCGCGAGATTTTAGGTACAGAGCTCACTTTCGACGGCGTTCATTTCTTTTCTAACTTCAAGCATCGGACTCGAGAAACTCCTTCTTTCTCTTACTTCAAATCATCCCCAAAAAGGAAAATAATTCCAGCGCCGTTCAGCAGCAAGGCCGGTGATTCCAAGCTGGAATGGTTTTATATAAGGCAACAGCCGGGATGTGCCAGGAGATGGACGAAATCAAGTAAAGCATTGGTTTTCTAGATCTCAACTCTGAATGTTCACGCCAACACATTAATCCATTTTCTTTTTGTTTACAGTTGATAATCCAAAACAAATATCAGGTCAAGTGTACTTTGATCGGATGCATCGGCTCCTCAATGGCGCCCAAAAATTTCTAACCATCGATGAAGTCCTTAAGGATGAATACCTTCATCACCACGGGTTATTGTCCATTACCCATAGCATAGGTCACGGGTCAGGTCCATATGTATATATCCCCCAAGTGGACGTAATTCTAGGAACGGGCGAGAGCTCGAAAAGCCCCACAATGCCACTTCGAACTTCACCTTCTCCATCTTTGACTCAAGACGATGAGCTGGCCAACATAGTCGAAAAACACCGAGAAGGGTACATCGTCCCTGGGGATGCTATTTCTCCTGAAAAATCATTATCTCCTAAAGAGCTGCCAACAGACGCTTCCCAAGAAGATGCCCCTACTACCGATGATCCTACATTTCAGGGCTTAGGAGATCTCCGCATACCTGAAACTATCTATACTTCCGAGGATTTTGGCACAAATCCTTTAGTTTTTACTTCTTCAGAGGAGACTACTCCTGTTAAGGCCAAAGAGCCCACTTGCGCTGGCTTGGCTTCGGACTCGGGTTTGTCGGGGGGAACACCACTTAGGATGCACTAAACACAATAGCACCACACTTCACAGCACCTACTTCTTATGAGAATACTGATTCTGAATTCCACTTACATTGTTGTGCAGGTACAATGTCTCGTGCTCACTATGACATCAGGAAACTACGTCCAGCATGACCAGGCCCCCTTCCGATGCTGAGCATGATCGCCGTGAAAGCCGGGATAGAGAGGATAGAAGGCCTCATGATTCTCATCAGTCGCGCACCTCGCGCTCTCGCTCCCCCATTCGGTCGGATCCGGACCGATACAAAAGCTACCAGGTTCGTCGAGGAGGAGACACATCGCAGCCTAGAGACCAAACTTCCCCTCGAGATAAACGCAGTAGGGAAAGGAGCCTGCCGAAAGATACCGACTCATGAGGAAAGCATAAGGTTTCTGGTAAGTGGCCTAGAAAGGGTGAGGAGGCCATGTGCCCGCTACACATAAGGATACCGAGCTAACATTCCCCGCGCCTCCACCATTGGATGCTGAAGCTAAAGTTAAGCGGGCATATCTGGAGGAGCAGTTCCCCGAACACTATTTTGAAAACCTGACTTTCTTACCTGCTTTCGAGCCTATTTCCTCGAGGTGGGCAGACGGGGCCAAAGCGAAGATTGACGCAGTCGAAAAACAGTATTCGGAGATGTTCAAGTATTCACATAAGCTCTCCAGAATCATACGAACTTTAATTACGGATACTAACTTGATGAAAAAGACTGCAGAAGCCGACGCAAAAGCCTTGAAAAATTTGGGGAAAGACCTTGAGGATACACAGGCCCAACTTGTCATCGCTCAACGGGATGCTGCCAACTTCGAGCAGCAATTTGAAGAGCTACAAAAACGTTATCATGACTTGCTCGAGTCTCATAGTCAAGAGCGCTCGGAGCTGAAAAAGCAAGCAGAAGATGCTAAGTCGGATAACGCCAAAATGCAACTTGCTTACGCTGCTCTTGAGCGAGAAAAGGCCGAGTTAGCGAGGAAGAACGCTGAATTGGAGAAGCGAAACACTGACTTGACTTCCAAGTTGATGGAGGCCGAGAATAGGGCTGCCCTAGCGTAGGGTAATGTTGAAAGTGTTATTAAGTCCGCCGAAGAGACCCGCAAGCAGCTGTTGGAGGCCCAGGAGGATGTGCACGGTTTCGGCGAATTAATGATCGAATTTTTTGCGCATATAATTCGTCGCCGAAACATCTCTTGGATTGAAGATTATCCGACTACCTTGGTTCACGTGTGGAGCCAAATTATCGAATGGGAGAAAGAGGAACTCAAGGTAGATTCCGTCGACGAAGACAAGCTCATGGAAAAATATCTAAGAGATGATGAGCCGACACGTCTGGCTGAGGGGCGTCGCCTCATCGCTGCTGCTATGGAGGAGGAAAAAAGGATGGACAAACAAAAGTATATCTCCGAGGCTGGTTCTTCTTCTACTGCCGCTGAAACTTCTGAAGTTGAGGGATATGACCCTGAAAACCCGTAGATCCCTCGGGCATCTCTTTTATCCCCCCATACCCGAGAAGGCGTTAGAGGCGGCAATCACTGCAGCTGAGAAATCATCGGAAGGTATTTCTACCTTTTCACCCCAATTCGTCAAAGCCGTCTCCACTTTTCATCACATAATCGGGCAATCGATGAAGGACCTTTTATTTTCTCCTGAGTTGATAACTGTTGCTTCTCATTCTGTAGGTGCTGAGTCGTCCGAGAAGACAGACGTACCTCAGGGGACCACCGCCAGAGCAGAATCCACGGAGAAGGCTGAAGGAGAAAAGGATAAGGCTGATGCTCCTCATGATGATGAGATGATAGCCGCCTTGAAAGATGATGGCGGAAGCGAGGGGCATGAGGAAGACCCTGATGTGGCTATAGCCGGGGATTCAAAAAGCGCTGATGACATCACTTTGGCTGAAATGAAAGCCGAACAAGATAAACGTATGTAACTAAAAGTTGAAGACCTGGACCCCGAAAGCCTTAAGCCTCTCGCAGTGGTGGACCCTGGATCAAGGTTAGTCGTTAAGCTTTCAACAAGATCTATTACCAAAGAGCTTGCTAAAAAATCTTCTCTTGATTCCAGCGTTCCATCTCCTGGGAAAAAACCAGCTGATTCTAGCACTTCGACTACACGGAAGAAAAAGTTGAAACACGTTATGATCGAAGCTGAAAAGGAAGCTTAGGCTGCTCAGAAAGCTGCTAAAATATCTAAGTCTGATCCGAAGCCCAAATGATGAAGTGCTTCGTTTTATTTTGGCATTTAATTGGTTCGCAATTGTTGTAGCGAGTGCGGCCCTCGCATCTTCTTTTTTGCTTGTTTTCCTTGTACAAACTCACATGTTTCTAAATAAAAATAGTCTATCTCCTGCAATGCCTAATAGTCGTTAGTTCAGCACTTAAGTAAAAATACAAAAGTATGTCATACTAAAGTTATGTAATGTGGTCATGGTGGAGGGGAGTATGTGTGCACATGTATGCCCCCAGTCAATCTTAGATAACTGAGCAAGTACTATTCAAGGTTAAATTAAATTAAAAAGTCCAAATGTCCCTGATTCTCTGACGGGGCCATATTCCTTTCGTCATTGATGCCTGTTCTTTCTGGCATCTTTATACTCTCCTGTCTCATATCCAGGTTAGATTTTTCGTTGAGGCGGTCTCTCATCTATGTGCACCTTCACGCCTCAGAGGACGTCATCTTCCCGTCCTTTATACTCTTTCTCGATTCTTGAGAGTTAGAGTTAAGAATGTCGTCTTCCCATTCTTCTATGTCTTATCGTACAAACAGTCGTTTTGTCTGTTCCTGCATATAGGTCATCTCCAACTTTCCGAATTTTAATTTAACATTTCGTGTTTCACAGTCATAATAGAATAATAGTTGAAGATATAAATAATGCAGGAAAGTAAATGACACATGATATTTTTATAGTGGTTCGGCTAAGTCGTAGCCTACATCCACTTTATAATCTTTTGTTCGCATAAACAGATTTTTTAAGGCAAGTCGTGCCTTTTTACATAGCTCATGAAAACAAGACATTCCATAGTTAGCTCAGATATCGTCGTAGGTGCTGAGTGTTCCATGCTCTGGGAATCTCCTCACCGTTCACGGTCGTTAGCTTGAATGCTCCTGTATCAAGCTTCCGTTGGATGGTGTATGGCTCTTCCCATTTTGGACCCAACTGGGTTGAAGGCGGGAAGACTCGTTTCAGTACTAGGTTCCCTAGTTCAAAGGTTTTGAGGTGAACCTTCCGGTCATAATAACGTGCCACTTGATGTTGATGTCTTGAGGCACGCAAGTCAGCTTCATCTCTTTTTTCTTCAATCATATCAAGAGATTCTAGGAGGAGCGATTTATTCGTCATCGGGTCATAGTACGCAACTCGATGAGAAGAGACTTCCAATTCTACCGGGATCACCGCTTCAGACCCGAAGGTAAGTGAATAGGGAGTATGGTCGGTTGTTGTCTTAAAGGTCGTCCTATAGGCCCATAAAGCTAATGGCAACTCATCTACCCATCTAGCTTTGGCCTGCTTCAGCTGATTTTTTAGAAATGATTTAATGACTTTATTTACGGCTTCGACCTGTCCATTTGACTGCGGATGAGCTACTGTAGTGTATCGTTTATCAGTTTTGTATTTCTGGCAAAAGTTTCTGAACTCTATGCTGTCAAACTGCGTCCCATTATCAGTTATGATGGTCTTCGGTATCCCAAATCGACAAATAATGTTTCTCACCACAAAACTGATCACTTTCCTTGCCGTGATGGTTGTTAGAGGTTCAGGTTCCACCCACTTTGTGAAGTAGTCCACGACAATGATCGCATACTTAGCTCCTCCTTTGGCAATGGGTAGCACTCCAATAATGTCAATTCCCCACATGGCAAACGGCCATGGACTTACCATTGACTTGAGCTGAGTCGGAGGCGCTCTGGGAACTTTAGCATATCTTTGACATCTATCACAACGTCGTGAATAAGCAGCCGCGTCTTTATTCACGGTAGGTCAGAAATATCCATGCTGTAACACTTTCTTTGCTAGGGTTTGGCCCCCAGTGTGATCTCCACACTCACCTTCATGCACCTCTTGCAGTACACGCTTGATGTCGTTGTGTGCGATACATCGTAGCAGGGGCATTGAAAACCCTTGACGATAAAGGACGTCGTCCTGCAAAACGTATCTTGTGGCCTTACGTCATACAGCTCGTCTTTCGCTCTTTTTCAATGAGAGGGTTCCATTTTTGAGAAAATTCTTAATTGATGTCATTCAGGATTCTCTTTCTGGTTCAACTTCCAAGGCTAGCTCCACTTCCATTAGGTCGAAACTCGATGATTCCAACACCTCTATCGGAACTATTTCGGTTTCTTTAGGGTCGTCAGAACTTGCTAGCTTCGCCAGTCGATCTGCTTTCTGATTTTCCGCTCTCAGAATGTGTGTTATGCTATAATGCTCCAAATCTTCCAACAACTCCTTTACCTTCTTGAGATAAATGATGAGCCGAGGTCCTTTAGCAGCAAATTCTTCCTAATGTCTTCACCCCCAAATCTTTGGCGAGTTTCAGCCCGGTAATCAGGGCTTCATACTCGGAATCATTGTTAGTAGCAGCAAACTCTAACCGTAATGCATAGTATATAGATCGTCCTTCAGGAGTTATTAAAACAACTCTGGCGCCGGACTTGCTATCATTCTTGGCTCCATCCGTATATAATTTCCACGGACTAAGCTCTAACTCTTGATCCAAAGCAACTACCTTATCACCGACCGTTTCCTCTTCAAGAATTGTAAATTCTGCTATAAAGTCAGCCAAGGCCTGCACCCTTATTGATCTTTGCGGCTGAAAGTTCAGGTGAAACTGACTCAGCTCGATATTCCATTTAAGTAACCGCCCTGATGCTTCAGGTTTCTGCAACACTTGTCTCAACGGTTGGTCGGTATACACAACTATTGGGTGTGCCTGAAAATAATGGCGGAGTTTGCGGGAAGCAATCAGGAGGCTATAAGCAAGCTTCTCTATCTTTGGGTAGTTACGTTCTGCAGCAGCCAGTTTTTTGCTTATGTAATACACAGGTTTCTGGACTTTATCCTCTTCACGTACTAGTGCTGCACTGACGGCGTGAGATGATACCGCCAAGTAGACGAACAAATCCTCATGTTGCACAGGCTTTGATAATATTGGAGGCTTTTCTAAGAAGTCTACCAGATTCCGGAATGCCTCCACACAGTTGGGAGTCCATTCAAAATTTCGCTTTCCACGCTTTATGAGATCGAAGAAAGGTACACACTTGTCTTTCGCTTTGGAGATGAACTTGCCTAGTGCTGCAACCTTCCCAGCTAAGCTTTGAACATCCCTAATCTTTCACGGCTCCTTTATATTCCGGATTGCTGCTATTTGGTCCAGATTGATTTCAATTCCTCTGAAACTCACGATAAAGCCAAGGAACTTGCCTGATACCACGCCAAAAGAACACTTCAAAGGGTTCAACTTCATCTCATACCTTCGTAGTATGCCGAACATTTCTGCAAAGTCCTTTGTATGATCGGGAGATTGCTTGGATTTCACTAGCATATCATCTACGTAAACTTCCATGGTCTTCCCAATTTGATTGTAAAACATGCGGTTGACCAGGCGCTGATATGTGGCTCCCGCATTTTTTAATCCAAACGACATTACGACATAACAATACAATCCCAAGTCTGTGATAAAGCTTGTATGCTCTTGATCTGGTACGTGCATGGGAATTTGATTGTACCCGGAATAAGCATCCATAAAGGATAAAAGTTCGTGCCCGACAGTTGAATCTACTAGTTGATCAATTCTGGGAAGAGGAAAGCTATCCTTCGGGCAAGCCTTGTTTAAATTAGAAAAGTCGATGCACATTCTCCACTTTCCGTTTGACTTTTTGACCAGGACAGGATTCGAAATCCAGTCGGGATATTTCGAATCCTTAATGAATCCGTTATCTTTTAACTTCTCTACTTCTTCTTTCAAAACTGCTGACCGCTCTGGGCCCAACATCCGTCTTTTCTGCTTGACTGGTGGGTGTTTTGGATTAATACACAAAGAGTGGCTCATGATGATAGGCGAAATCCCACACATGTCAGCGTGAGTCCAGGCAAACACATCCAGATTTTCCTTTAAGAAATCAGCCAATTCCCTCGCTCTAACTGGATCCAGTTGCGAGCCGATCTTTAGTACTTTTATTGGATCTGTTTCATCAATAGGTATATCAACTGTTATTTCGTTGGGAGTTGCCTTCATGTCCCCGGGTTCTCTATCCTCTCTAGGATTAATATCCTCGAGCACGTCTGAGGGCGACTCTCTTGGGGCAGGACCCCTTAGTTGCTATGCTGAGGCCTTCTTTGGAGAGGGGGAATCCTCTTTAGCATCTATATTCAGCCCCTTCATTAACATCTTTAACTCTGCCACGTAACAAGCTCGTCCCGTAGTTTGGTCGCCCCTCATCGTCCCAACCCCTAAGTAAGTCGGGAATTTAAGCAGCAAGCACCAAGGCGCGATACATGCCCTAAATTCAGCAAGGGCCGGTCGGCCTAGGAAGGCATTGTAGGGTGACTCCAAATCCAACACTACAAACGGCAGGATCCTTACTCTCTGGCGATCTCCCTGCCCTAGAGTGATTGGTAATTCCACAAAGCCCATTGGAGTCGTAGATACTCCGTTAAAACCACGTATCCATCCTTGACATGGCTTTAAGTCTTTTGCTTCGAGCCTCATTTGTTCGAAAGTTTTCTTGAAGAAGATATTAACCGAGCTTCCATTGTCTACTAACACTTTATGGACTAAGGCAGGGCCAATTGTCGTGGTAATCACTAATGGATCGTCGGTTGCAGATTGAACTCCAAAATCATCTCTATTGCGGAATATGACATCATCTGACATCATTTTTTGCTGCTTTATTGGAGTGACATCTTCAAGGCTGCTGCATTCTCCTACTTCAAAATGCTTGGCGGCATTGACGTACTGGTCCATTGCTTTAAAACTACGACCAACTAAGTGAGGTCCGCCTGTGATAGAGATAATGACGATCCTCTTACCTTTTTGCTGGGCTGTGGGTTTTGAAGCAGGCTGGTCTTGGTTCGGGCCTTGTCCCCCTTTCCCCCTGTCCCTTGGGGCGGCTTTGTACTCATCCAACTTCCCTTCTCGCAGCAATTTTTCAACGGTATCTCTCAAATGATGGCACTCATTGGTGGAATGACTGTGTGTACCATGAAACAAGAAAAACTTTCTTGTTTCAATCTCTTTCTCAGTAGAATCTCCGGGCGGTGGTTTTTTGTACTGCAATATGCTGTATGTATCCAAATAAATGTTCTCCAATGTATCATTTAACGGCGTGTAATTCTCAAAAGTCTGGAATCTGGGTCTTTTATTAGAACTATTCCCTCGGTTTCTGTTCCTTCTATTGTCGTTCCCATTTCTGTTGCTATTACCGCCACTCTGGTTGCCAACATTTATTTCCACCTTCCCTGAACTGTCACCAGATTATTTCACAGCAATGTTACTCTGGACGCCCTCCTTCGAGGCCCCTTCGGGCTTTCTCTTTCGATTTGCCTTAGCTTCTTCTCGGCTTAATCAAACATTAGCCTTTTCATAGAACAATTCTCTAGTAGGAGGTGGTTTTCCAGCTAAGTAATCCCCGAACTCTGTGTCAGGATCTACCCCTTCTATCAAGGCCATTAGGATAGTGGGCTCATGGGGATCACTAACTTCGGTGACGGCCAGGTCGAAGCGATCCAGATATGACTTCAAAGATTCTCCTGGGGCTTGTTTGATTCGTGACAATTCTATGACGGTCTTGGACTTTTGGGCATGGAGTCGAAACTGATTCATGAAGCGCTCACTCAATTCTGCGAAATTTGATACTGACCGAGGAGGGAGTCGGGTGAACCACATCAACGCTACATCTTCAAGATAGATCGGAAAAGCTTTGCATTTTACGGCGTCCAGAGCTGCTGTCGCATTCATGAACCATGCATATCTCATCAGATGCTGCCCTGGGTCTGTCCTTCCTTAATATCGATCCATCTGTGGCAAGTTGAATCGCCGGGGGAACTGGAAATTCAGTATGTCATCTGTGAAGGGGGTATGACTTCGTTCAATGCCCCAATCTTCATTAGTATAGTGCCGGCTTTCGGACATTATCTTGCGCACTATTGCCCGTACATCGGCATTTGTTAATGTCTACACAGGCTCTCTTGATCTGATGTTCGGATTACCTCTGGGTTCTTGATCAGGGGACAACCTCCTGTTTTTGGCGGTAGCTGCTCTACGCTGTTCTCTGTGTTCCCGGTCGACCTCAGGAGGTAGAGGTTGGAGAAGCTGTTACTGTGTGGGGTTGGTAATATTAGGATCTCTGGGCAAGACATGGGATCCACGCATGGGTAGCAGCATAGGCTGTTGCAGACTCGGGTCATAAGGGCCCAATACACGAGCAACATCTTCTCGGGATCCTAAAGATCCAAAAGTCAATTGATCGAGGTTCTGAGGTCGTTCAAGCGGCCTTCTCTCACGAGGACGTTCCTCCTCCGAAGAAGACGAATCATCTGTAGCAATATGGCGTGGTGGGGAAGGAGTCCTCTGCCACCGGAGCTCTTGTAGTTCTCTACCCATGATGATCATGTTTTCCTACATGCGAAGGTTGTCACGCCTTTGGGCCTCCAATGCTTCTTTAGTGCTCTGAAGCATGTCAAGAAAACGTGAAAAATCTCCCTGAGTAATGGGTGCAGAGGGATCAGATTGAACATTCGTCATCGTGGCTGGAATCGGAGCGTTGGAGGGAGCTCGAGTAGAAGTCCAGCTTCATTCTGATTCGGATCGGATCGGTTCACAGCAACCTGCTCGGGGCGGTTCGGATGGAGAGAGTGAGAGCCCCCGACACCATCAGTTCGGATTGGATCATCAGTTCGGACCGGATCATCGGTTCGGATCGCTGTTAACACGATCCGGTTCGTTTCCTCTCGGTTCGGATCGGCACCTCCGATCCGGTTCGGATCCTCCTGGTTGGAGTGATTTGCTCCAGAGCTTTGAGCGCGTGACCTTGTTAACACGATAGTTTGCTGATCTTCTCTAGAATCATTTCCCCTAGCGCCTTGCACTTCTTTTCCTTTGGTCTTAGCCATAATACTTGATTCTTCAACCATTAGTCAACAAGTACTGAAAGATATCAGAGAGAAGGGATTAACTTCTTTGAGCTTGAAGGTCCAAATAGTAGAATGATAATCCCGAAAAGGCTGAGAATTCGAAAGTTCTCCGTGAAAGCACCAAAATGTTAGACCAAAAAATGGCTCTAACACCCAAATTAGATATGAATTCAATGAAATAGAATCAAAAAGCAATAAAGAACACGCAATTTATAGTGGTTCGGCGTTAACGAGCCTACGTCCACTTTGTTTTCTTTTAATTGATGATTTGAATACAAATACAGCAATGATTCTCACTCAACTTCACAATTACAATGCATAAACTCACTTAAATCTCTCAAAAATGGGCTTTAAGAGATGATTTTGATCTGAATATGATTGTAGAATTCGGCTATGGAGGAAGTATGGACTGAGAATTTGCCAAAAGATCCTTTCAAATGCCTCTAGATGGTTTATTTATAGGTGAAAAATCTCTTCGAAGTTGCTTCGGTTCGGAATTGCGTGGCACCCATCCCTTGAGAGTCGGGTTCGGAGGCTTCAAGATGGTGACAGCGCATTGATTTAGTGGAAGATCGTGGGAGAAATGGTCAGGCCTAGTCTGAGTCTCAGGAGATATGCGCAGCAACGGTCGCAGATTCAAGGGGAAAAAGGGGTTCGGATCGGGGCCTCCGATCCGATCCGGTGAGGCAGCTTGCTATCCCTCGATGTTGATTGCGTGCTCCTCCGATCCGTTCGGATGAGGCCATTTGTCGTATGATGTCGCTGTCATATTCTTCCGATCCGATCCGATGAGGTCGTCCATTGTTTTCTAAGATTGCTGACGTATCACCGATCCGAACCAATACGATGAGGCCATCTGCTATCCTTCGATACTGCTGACGTATCTCTCCGATCCGATCCGATGTGATCTCTGCGTTCTTGATCTTTACTCACCTCCTGCACTATCTTCCTCTGATCCGAACCGATTGGTGTCTTTCTCACTATTTGCTCTTTGTGTAGCCTAGTTCACAAAGTAGGCTAACAATGCAAAACATTGTGCCACATTCAAACATATATACCAAAATATTCATATAAGAAATCCACCCAAAACTTTAATCACCATAATCAGACCAACCAATTATACATACCAAACAATAAGTGTCATCCCCAACACATACCACAAGTGTCATCACCAACAAATATCGCAAGTGTCATCACGAACACATACCACAAGTGCCATAATTTAAAAGTACAATTTGAATATACTGCAAGTGTTAACACATACCATCCAAATACTTCATTCAGTTGTCGAGGTTGCAGGAGTATCAATGTCAACTTCATCATTTGTTGTGGTGACACAAAAGTCACTGACATCTAAATTAAGATCTGAATTAGCTTCACCTAGCTTTTTCAACACCCATGACACGTTCTCTTTCACTTTTCTGTTCACCTTTGCTTCCAAATCAGCCTCAAGCTTATGGCTTATTTTTTTGTCAGCTCTTGCACATAACTGTCTGAAGAACCAGGAGTTGTTGGAGACTTTTCAGTCATTTTACCTCGCCTTCCCACAAGCCAGTTTCGTGTGTGATTCTTCCCACCAAAGACAAGTGAATCTGCCTTAGCAATATTTCCTGCATCCACCATTGCTTGAATCTTCATCTACAAAATGAAAACCAGGCAAGCATACAAAGAGGCGAGCATATAAACAGGTAGCAGCTGGCAGGAATGAATTTATTAACAGAACTAGTTATCTTTCGAACTAACTATTTGTTCGATTTAATAAGCAACTCCAACAAATATACAATGTGCCAATTATACTGACACAAGTATTGATTCATAATTGATATTTGGGTCAAATACTTTATATAAGCTACTCGAAAAAATTTATTAATAGAAATGGTTATCTTTAAAGCATCAAAAATAAAATATGGAATTTTCAGCTGCAATGTGGTCATCTTTCAAACTATCTATTAAATTGCTATCTTAGTATTTAGTGTACTTACGTATTTGGCTTTTAGTTCATCCGTGTTTGTCTTGTAAGTTCTCCATGGTTCTCATTTGTATGTTTCCAAATAGACCAAGGCAGCTGATGGGCTGGCTTTTTCCGGGCCTTTCTTTCTCTGTTAAGTATTAGGATTATCAAAATTTAAACAGAATTTTTAACATTCAATCTTAAGAATTTACAAATCTAGCTACTGCATATGAACATTGTGACAATGATATAAAATATAATTCAATGATATAACAAATTAAATTATCATGTGGCCAATTCAACTCAATCACAAAAATAATTAACTTAAGTTCAAAAAAACATATATTATCTGTTCATTGGCTACTGCTTGAGTTTTGGGACCCATGGTATGCGTCTCACTTAATGAATTAGATGCACAAAATTAGTCTCAGCTCGGGTCTGGAAATCAAAAAAAAAAAAAAAGATTAGTACTAAACAAGATAATGCGAAATACTAAAGAAAATATTAGTACTAAACAAGATAATGTGAATTACTAAACATTATAGTAGGGTGGGCATAAACCGCACCACAATGCGGAAACCGCCCAGACCGAACCGCAAAAACGGTGAGGAAAACCGCACTGGATTCTCTCTCTAAAGCAAACAGCTCAAACCGAACCGCCTCGCATGATACGGTTCGGTTGCAGTTAGAACTTTTACCAAACCGTATTAAACCAAACCGAACCGCATAGCTACACCGACAATGTTATGATAAATTTTTTTAACAAATTCCTATCTAACTTTTAATTTAACGCTATATATTCTGTTTTCAACATATTATGTAGTCATATTGATAAAAGATAACACTATGTGTTTTAACCATCAGATGACACAACGTTATAAAATCGTAAAGTGTTTGTTGATGAAAGTAATTTTCTTGTTTCATATTTAATACGGGTTCAAACCGAACCGAACCAAAACCGAACCGTATTACATCGAAACCGAACCGTTTGAACGGTTAGTATAATGGTTTGTATTTTTGATCAACCGTTTGATGCGATGCGGAAGCAGTTTGAGCTTCAAACCGCACCGAACCGAACCGCGCCCACCCCTACATTATACAAGTGTGAATATCATTAATTAATTTATTTTTTCCATCTGTTGCATGATAATTAAATTAGCACTAAACAAGAAAAGATTAGCACTAAGCAAAAAAATGTGAATATCATTAATTTATTTTTTCCATTTTTTGCATGATTATTAAATTAGCATTATACAAATTAGTTTTCTTTTGTGGTCACATTTAAGCCATACCTGAACTGCTTCATCCCCCCAGTATTCCAAGAGCATTTTAAAATCCTCCAACGGAATTGTACTGAGACTATTCGCAAGCCTTTCCTCATCAGTTGAATATTTTTTATAATGCCTTACTTTCATACGAGACTTGTACTGTCTCCAATGGTCATTAAGCGTGTTCAAGACCAACTTGTGTCCTTTTTCCGGAATGACATACCTAGCCTATAATATATCAAACACAAGATTTAGGAAACAGACTAACTTATTAAAACCAGACATTTAGGAAGTCAGTTGAACTATGATTTAGGGTGACAAATTTTACCAGAGCATATTCCAACATATGCCGCTTTAATTGATCAACAACAACATGCCAATTGACGTAAGTAAGAGACACATTATCCTTTACTATTGTCCCAAGAAAATTGCTGAACTCTATAATATTATCGGAAACTGGTTGAACATCCTCATCCAACTCAATGACTACTTTATCATCGGGTGTTCTAGCATGCACCTTGGTCATTTTTGACTTCCCTCTAGTTTTTTTGGACCTTGTACTTTATATACCAGATTCAAAAATATGAATAGAAAATTAATGTATGGCATTACAGAAACATAATATGCATGCAAAACTTATAATAAACACACTCAACAGTGCAGTGCAGTGCACAGATAAAGGAACATTGTACTTGCTTCATCTTTCTGTGCAATCCATTCCTGTTCTAATCGATCATTAACATTTTTCATTGTTGGAGGCACTGCAACATTCTGCTTTTGACGTTTCCGCGTCGCTAAATAAGCAGCGACTCAACCAGCAGCTTCATAACTGGTTAATTGTTTGAATATTTTGCTACATGTAGGTTTTAAAAATGGTGGACGAGACGTTGTAGGTTTTAAAACTCCTGGATGAGACAATATAGGTTTCGTCTATTTCTTAAATGTTTCTGCAGTTTTCCCCCAGTTACTGACTTTCTTTGGAGTGGGAGTGTGTGTAATCACTTCCTTGTTGGAGCCAGCTTTCTTTGGAGGGGGGTTCGGGTGATCGCTTCCTTCTCAATTTCAATGGCTGCATTGGCTCGCGAATGAATTCTCAGTCCAGGTAAAGGATCCTTTGACTTAACAACTTTGATTCTCTACAATTAAGTCGAAGTACAAGATATTTTACGTTCATAAAGGCAAAGACAATACGTAGTAAACAAATAACTTTTTTATACCTCCGAATCCGATGAATCATCATTGACATCTTCACCATCATTTTTTGAGATGTATTCATCGCATTCATCAATATCTTTACCTTCTTCTTTCCTATTTCGAGCTACAGCCTCTTACATACTACTAACCAATGAAGACACCCCAAGTGATCTACTAACTGCATTATTTTCTTGTATTCGCGCGATTCGCTCTTGTTCATACTTTGTCAAAACCGATGGTTGTGAGAACTCTAAGCAGATTAGCATTATTACTCACCATTGATGATAAATTTAAGCTAGTTAACCAAATAGAGTCGACGTATAAGCAATACTTGCATTTTCGATGGAATGCAGACACAAAGAACCAATAGTTACTTGAATTAGCTGCAGCCTACATGGTCGGAATAAGAAATCGACACAGTAATAGAAAACGCTAAAATGTAGTTCTTGCTTTTACGTGCAGAATTTTAATAAAAAAGTAGTTTGAAATACAAGATTTCAACCTGATTAATAAAACTGAAATGATAACTGAAAAATATCTGAACATCAGCTTCATTCTCCCGGGTATCATCATCATAATATACATTAAACATATAATATAATAAACGTGTATTCAGCTTACACTACTTAGAGCATCTCCAACAGAGCTCCAATTCCTACCCTGAATTGGAAATTGAAGAAGAAAATGAAGCCAACAGATATTACGAACCGTAATATTCAGCTAAATATCACCGGGTCAATCCTTAATTCTGAATTAGCCCCAAATGCCTATTTTATCGGCGCACAGCAACTTCACAGGAAAAAAGTAGGCGCGCGCCCCTAAAAAATCAGCATTTCACGTAATAGGAATTCGGATTGAACGCTCTTTTTCTTCCGCGCTGAAATAAATCAACGCGCAACCGTTGGGGAAAATTCCATCATTCTCTGTAATCTTACAGATCGTAGTATTCAAGGTCTGAATACCGTTGGAGATGCTCTTACAACTGAAAATTAATAGACATGCTCAGTAATAGAGTGTGCTTTGTATTATAAATAACAGAAAGCTGATGTTTTCTTTTATCTTTGAACATAATCAGTTTTATTCAAAAACATGAAGACATGCCTTGTACGCTTAGAGAATATTAAAGCATATTTCCCAACAATATTAATAAAACTGAAATGATAACTGAAAAATATCTGAACATCAGCTTCATTCTTCCGGGTATCATCATCATAATATACATTAAACATATAATATAATAAACGTGTATTCAGCTTACACTACTTAGAGCATCTCCAACAGAGCTCCAATTCCTACCCTGAATTGGAAATTGAAGAAGAAAATGAAGCCAACAGATATTACGAACCGTAATATTCAGCTAAATATCACCGGGTCAATCCTTAATTCTGAATTAGCCCCAAATGCCTATTTTATCGGCGCACAGCAACTTCACAGGAAAAAAGTAGGCGCGCGCCCCTAAAAAATCAGCATTTCACGTAATAGGAATTCGGATTGAACGCTCTTTTTCTTCCGCGCTGAAATAAATCAACGCGCAACCGTTGGGGAAAATTCCATCATTCTCTGTAATCTTACAGATCGTAGTATTCAAGGTCTGAATACCGTTGGAGATGCTCTTACAACTGAAAATTAATAGACATGCTCAGTAATAGAGTGTGCTTTGTATTATAAATAACAGAAAGCTGATGTTTTCTTTTATCTCTGTACATAATCAGTTTTATTCAAAAACATGAAGACATGCCTTGTACGCTTAGAGAATATTAAAGCATATTTCCCAACAAAATTATATCAATAGTGCATGTGAAAAAAATAGTATTCATAAGCCTACACTCAGGGATGGCCCTGGGGTAAGACAACCAAGACAACAGTCTGGGGTCTCTAACCTCATACTGTGTATATTTGAATATGTTTTGATAGCCCAGAAACTCTAATATTCTGATTGTCTAGAGCCTTCGACAATGTTTCAGGACCGGCCCTGCATACACACCCACGTTCATGTTATAACAAATAATATAAAGATGCACTATTAGAATAATTATATGACGAACCACGTTACGATTGGTTTACTTATCATCACTAATATTCAGGGTGTAGTCTGCAAATACATGAAGTTGCCCAGCTTCACCGTCCCAGTGGTCAGATGTTTTGGCTTTGACCATGAAGTTATAACTTCGAATCTGAAATAATGGACGTGTTGACCAATATTATCTTATATACTTCATAAGACTAGTGGTATAACCATGCAACACCCTCAAGTATGGAAGCAGATCACCTAAGCCATTCGTCACTGGTTCCGTGTGTCAAACCAATTAGAATGTCGACAACGGTATGGATGGTCAATGTATTATATATCTTTGTAATACAATGTTTCAAGTTTCATACATTTTATATTCCGTATGATTCATCACAATATCTTTGAAATCCCTCATTTCTTTTCATTCTAAGTTCCACTTTGGCTTGATACAACTCGTAAATTGAAATAATCTATTTGCTTATGCAGATACAAAAGTTTACTGCTGCTTCCTTTAAATCTAAAACGACATCAATTTTACATCAAAAGATCAAACTACAAATTGTCAAACAATTTCTGTACATCCTTTGAAAACAATTACAATACAGCACAAAGTAGCAAGACGTTGCGTTTTTACACACGTAAGATACGGTATTTTCAGGGGAACTCCCCTCATCTCTATTAACGTTCATCTTTCTCTGCCAATGAATCAGGGATGTACAATCTCTCATTTGGTTCTACATTATCCTTTTTCGGAACAGACAAAAACTCGAGTGCAGTAACAACGTCGCTGATCAGCGGCCTCGTGCTTCCTTCCTCTTGTAAACACATTGCCGCAACTGCAAGCGCTTGATATAGACCCTTCGTCGGGAAATTTCCTTCTAGTAGCGGGTCAGCCATTTCTATGAACCTTTTCTTGTCTTTAAAGCGCGGCTCTGCCTGAACATCATGTTTCACTTTTTAATACCGATTTCTAGCATGTATTGCTTATAGCATTATATTGATCAAGTTGGATGATATAGATTTAGATGAATTATCTATAAACTTCTGAAAGATATTCACTTCCTTTCAGTCACAATATAAACATCGTATATCTTAATACTTTGAAGTTTTGTTTGGTTGAATCAAACCCAAATAAGCACTAGTCTGCTTTTAACAATGAAAGCAACAACAGTTTTATTTGATCTGTTTTGTTCCTACTCTCAGTGAAGATGTTAAATAAAATATGATAATTACAGTAAATATTCATTTGAATTAATGTGATATCATGTATGGCCTTCAGGTGTTGAACCTAAGAACTCTGATTACACAATACAACTGGTCCTTAAAGAATTATAACTACCTATTTTCCTTTTTAACCTGACCTTTTAGGCCGGAAGGTTTCAAAACTCAAATGTATAACCAAACCACGAAATGTTTTAAACATAAAATTTAGAATAAATATATGACATACCCACTGCACAAGCTGTTGTTCGCTGGAAGGCCTGGAAGTATCAATGGCTCTTCTTCCAGTAATAATCTCCAAGAAAACGACCCCAAAACTGTACACATCTGACATCGTGGTGAGTTGACCAGTCAAAGCATATTCTGGTGCACAATATCCATACGTGCCCATAACCCGTGTTGATACATGCTGTTTACCTCCACTAGGCCCTATTTTAGCTAGTCCAAAATCCGATAATTTAGCCTTGAAATTCTGATCAAGAAGAATGTTAGAAGCTTTGAAGTCGCGGTAGATAACAGGTGGATTTGCTGTGTCATGCAAATACTCTAGACCTTTTGCTGCACCTACTGCTATCTTCATTCTTGTGTCCCAGTCTAACGGCTTTTTACCTTTAGCCAGATCTGCAAATTTTAATATCCAAGCTTTATTCATAATGAAATAATATAAGACAGGTAGCATATGTTATCAAAAATTGCAATGTATTACCAAGTAGATGATCCTCTAATGAACCATTTTGCATGAACTCGTAAACCAAAAGTTTATTGCTACCATCAGCACAGTATCCGATCAAATTGACAAGATGCTCATGATGAAGAAGACTAAGCATCAATACTTCCACAAGAAACTCTCTATTTCCTTGTAGTCCGTTTTTATCCAGTTGCTTAACCGCGACATCCTGCAAAGGTTAATGTAAGCCTTTGATACAATAATGCGCTGTATAATTAACAGCTATTTGATGATTACTTGTTTTGTATCTTTAAGGTGCCCTTTGTATACTTTGCCAAATCCACCTTCACCGATTAGATTCTCAGACCTGAAATTTCCGGTTGCTTCAACCAGCTCTTTGTGTTTGAAAATTCGGGCCTTATTGTTGCTGTTTCCATTTCCGATCTTTAGTATCTCTTCAGCTACTGTTCGATGCTTGTTACTATCTGTGCATGTGCAAAGTATTAAACTACCAATTGATGAAATCCGTGAAAGCATCGTTCTTTCGTAATTCGAACGAGAAAACAATATATTTTCTACACACATGACATGGAGTGATTCAAATCAAGTTATATGCTGGCATAATAACAAATGACTCAAATAGTCAAGGGTACAAAAATAAATAAAATCTTATATGTTCCAAAAATATAAAACACATATCATTGATTTTCAAATGTTTGTGAAGCCGTTATATATACCTACAGATAAATATTTTGAAAGAAATAGTCTGAATTACAGAAAAAAGGAGGAGGTAAATTAAACGTACTCGAATCAAGAGAGATGTTATCCACAAGATTGGCTAAATTATTGCCTTCCCTTGAAACCTCGACATTCGTTTTCAAATCTGGTTTATCTTTATTCTCCTCAACATTATTACGCTTAAAACAACAACAAAATCCCATCACAGATTTAAAACACCAGAATTTCAATATTGATCACAATGCTTATCCTTTTTGTTCCCTTAACCACAACATTGATATTGACGACCTTGTACGAATTCTTAAAACATTCAGGAAAGTGGATGCTGTAGAATTCTTTTTCGCTTTTGACGATTAATATTGGGGGAGAAAATTACTCTTTTTCCTCTTTAATTGTATTGTATTTGTTCCATATGTTATTTTTTTTTCTTAAAGATTTCTTTTGCCAAGAATATTGGATCCAGAGCTATGATCTAAAAATAGGAAATTGTTTTATAGTTTCAATTTTGTTTCCAATTAGCAAAGAGAATGGATATCCCAGAACATCCATATTTGTTGACAAAATACGCACAAATGGAATTATATTTCTTCACGTTTTTTACATACCATAATTTTTACATTGACTGGTAAAATGATCAACCATCATACTAGTAGAATAATGAGAACAGACCAGAACAAGTCCTACGCATATTTGCTGCACTGCACGTTTCATGGTAACACCTTCAGGAATAGTCCTATAGTCCAGGTTACAATATTAATATCAGAATTTGTGAAATACAAATATAATATTTTACAAATTAGATAACATTGTCAGTTTGACAAACAACAAGCGCATGGGCAAACACTTGAGGTAACAACAAGAATAATCTTTTATGTTATTGATATTTGATACTACAGATCAAGGCAAGCTCAGAGATAATGATGCGCTCGGCTATGACATGGCTAAGTAAGCAAAACAAGTAAATTGAGAGAGATGAAGAAGAAGTTATGGAGGAGAAGAAAGTAAGAAAAACTCAGAATAATTTTTCATATCCTTTCATTCCCCTTTACAGTTGTTATATAATATCCATACTAACAACCTTAGTGCCTACGTGGCTATCTATTCTACCCTATGTAACAACCTTTTAAGCGGGAAATATTTCATAAAGCAGTAAAACAACCTAGTATTGGCGGGATTCCTTATAATAATGAATCTGCATGTGACACTTATCTTTTAGTTACTCCTTATATCTATGTGGTATCTTTATTTCTCTTCTTGGACGTGCTTGAACCTGGGTAGTGGACGCATCATCACCCCGCCCCTCAAGACTGACCTTGTCCTCAAGGTCATGAATAAGTTCTGGAACTGGTAGTGTTTGCTGAGTAGGCATCGTAGGTGCAGTGCATGGCTTTAATTTTGAGATGTGAAACACTGGATGAATTCGAGAATCTGGTGGTAACAGCAATTTGTAGGCAACAGCTCCAATACGTTCAATTATTTGAAATGGCCCAAAATATTTTTTGTAAGCTTATGGTGATTGCTGCGAACCGATGACTGCCTATATGGTTGCAGTTTGACAAAGACCCAAGAGCCTACTTGAAGTTCCTTATCCATACGGTGCTGGTCAGCTTGATTCTTCATCCGAGTTTGAGCTTTGCGCAGGTGCTCCTTAATTATTTCTAGCAATTCATCCCTGCTTGATGTCCATTCAGTCAGTTCTGGTATTGTCGATGAAGAAGTGATGTAATTGGCAATGGAAGGTGGTTGTCGTCCATACACAGCTTGGAATGGTGTCATGCCAATCGCAGAGTGCTTAGTAGTGTTATACCACCACTCAGCCCAAGGTAAACAGAGATACCATTTGTGGGGAATATCACCTGTGATTGCACGCAGATAATTTTCAAGACAGCGATTAAGAACTTCGGATTGACCATCCGTTTGGGGGTGGTACGCACTACTCATTTTCAGTTTGGTGCCATGTAATCTGAACAACTCTCGCCAAAATTGACTTGTGAACAGTGGATCCCTATCCGATACAATCGAACGTGGAAAGCCATGGAGACGTACATACTCTTGAATAAACTGTGAGGCTAATAATGACGCTGAAGTAGACGAGGTTAACGCACAAAAATGCGCGTATTTGGAGAGCCTATCTACAATCACCCAAATCACTGTTTTTCCGTTAGATGTCGGTAGATGTGTGATAAAATCCATAGCTATATCCGACCAAATCTGATCTGGGGTGGGCAAGGGTTGCAAGAGTCCTTTGTATGGAGTGTGTTGCGCTTTGGTCTCAAGACATGGTGTGCATTGGTTGATGAATTGCTGAACTGAGGAGGCTAATTTGGGCCAATAATAATTGCTAGCAACTCTGGCTATAGTAGCTTTTATTCCCGAGTGTCCTCCAATTTGTGAAGAGTGACATTCATGGATTATTTTACTTTGCAACTCAGAGTCAGCAGGCACATAAATTCGGCCATCATAGAACAACAACCCATTTCTTAAGTAAAATTTTGGATTTGAACATGTACCTGACCCAATTTGTGCCATTACTGCTTGCGCCTGGGGATCATGTTCCAGAGCTTTAATGATGTCTTTCAGGAACGAAAATGTTGGAGTAGAGATTGCGGTCATCGTGGCTTCTGTTGAAAACCTGGAGAGTGCATCAGCAACTAAGTTTTGTTTCTCTGGTTTGTAATGGATGGTAAAGTCGAAGCCCAGTAATTTAGACAACCAACGCTGCTGCTCTGGAGTTTGAATCGCCTGTGAAGCCATCTCCCGAAGACTCTGGTGATCTGTGTATATTTGGAATTGTCGCCCCAACAAATAGTGCCGCCATTTTTTAACTGCAGAAGTAATAGCAAACATTTCACGAGAATAAGCAGATGATTTTTGTAAATGAAGAGGAAGTTTAAGGGAAAAGAAAGAGATCGGATGTTCCTGTTGAGCGAGAACTGCTCCAATAGCCATAGCCGACGCATCAGTTGTAATGGTGAATGGTTGAGAGAAATTAGGTAATGCTAAGATTGGGGTTTTGGTGATGACGGTTTTGAGGAAGAGGAAGGCTTGATGGGCTGAATCGGTCCATGTAAAATTGTTTTTTCTGAGCAGATCAGTAAGTGGGCTGGTGATATGGGCATAATGTTTAATAAACCTCCTGTAATAGCTTGTGAGGCCTAAAAACCCACGTAATGTTGTTACTGATTGAGGAACGGGCCAATTGAGCATAGTGTCTATTTTGGATGGATCCACACTTACGCCTGCCGAAGATATTATGTGCCCTAAGTACGAAAGTTGTGTGGTTCCAAAATTACACTTGTCTCTATTTGCAAAAAATTGATGATCACGTAAAGTACTCAATGCGGTTTGTATATGGGATAGATGGTCGTTCCAAGAACCACTATAGACCAATATATCATCGAAAAATACAAGTATGAACTTCCTCAAGTATGGACGAAAAATGGTGTTCATGGTAGCTTGAAAAGTGGACGGTGCGTTTGTGAGGCCGAATGGCATTACCAAGAACTCATAATGACCTTCATGAGTGCGAAATGCTGTTTTGGAAATATCGGATGGATGGACACGTATTTGGAAATATCCACTTCGCAAATCAAGTTTAGAAAAGAATTTAGCATCGTAAAGCTCATCTAATAATTCATCCACGGTTGGAATGGGAAAACGGTCTTTGATGGTGATTGTATTAAGAGCTCTATAGTCAACACAAAATCTCCATGACCCATCTTTTTTTTTTGACTAAAAGGACCGGGGATGAAAATGGGCTAGTGGACGGTTGTATAAGTTTGGATTGAAGCATGTCTTGGACTTGGCGTTCGATTTCATTTTTTTGGAAGTAGGGGTATCGATATGGCTTGGTGTTAATGGGATTGACGTTAGGCGCAAGGTTTATGTGATGGTTGATTTGGCGTATTGGTGGAAGAGAAGTGGGTTTTTGGAATAAGTGATCAAAAGTTGTTAACAAATTTTGGAGAAGTGGGTCCATATCGGTTTGGGCCTGTGTGTCTCGTTCAGTAAGAATGGGCTGGACGTGCAGGTACAAAAAATTCAAAATAGAAGAATTAATTTCCATTCTGTTTAGCTGCTGAATGGAAATAAGTGATGGGCTACTGTGCGGCCCAAGCCCATTGAGATAGATGCGTTTATTATGAAGTGTGAAGCCCATTGTGAGCCTTTTATGATCCATTGTGACTGGACCTAACTGTTCCAGCCATTGAATGCCGCAAACTGCATCAGAACCCACTATTTCTAACAAGTGAAAATCAATAAGAAACTCGTGTCCCTGAATCAACACTTCCACGTTGCCACAATATCCTTCACTCTTCAGTTTTTCTCCATTTCCCACAGTGACAATAAACGAATCATTTGCCGAAGTTTTCAGGCCTAAATATCTCGCGGTTTTAGGGTGGATATAATTATAGGTAGAACCAGTATCTACTAAGATAGAAATCGGATTTCCATGTATGATTGCTGGTAAGCGTAAAGCTCGTGGGTGGGAAGATCCGGTGAGTGCTTGAAACGATATTTCCTGTGGAATGTCAGTAACTAGATCTGGTTCCGATGGACCATCGGTGGTAGCTGGTGGTGGTTCAAGTGGTTGTGAATCATCGATTTGTGGGTCAGGAAGAATCATAAGGATGTGGGTAGGTTTGCAACGATGACCGAATTGGTACTTTTCGTCACAATTGAAGCATAATCCCTGCTGTTTTCTGATGTTCATTTCAGCTTGTGATAGTTTTTTATGGGTATTGGAGTAGTGGATGTTGGTATGGAAGGTGTTTGAGGATTTGCGTGTGTAGTGTTTTGTGGGTTTTGTTTGCTGAACAAGGGATTTGTCTTGATATATGGGTATTTAGGTTGATCAGAAAGTTTACGCTCAATTAATTTAGCATTATCAAGGGCCTCACAGAGCGTATTTGGCTTCAACAATAAGAGTTCATTCTGAATGTGAGGTTTAAGACCGGAAATAAAACATTGAAGGATGGAATCTGGGCTCAAGGTGGTAATACGATTACAAAGGGTTTCGAATGTACCTTGATAATTGTCAACTGTTGTCAGTTGCTTTAATTTGAAGAGTGTTGCTTGTGGGTTCAAAAAGGTTGGTGGCCCAAACCGTTTCTCGACTGCTTTTGCCAAGGCTGGCCATGAACTGATCTGTTTGTTTCGATGCATCCACTGAAACCATGTGAGAGCCTGGCCTTGCATATGGAAGCTAGCCAATTCCACTCGTTTATCCTCTGGTGTCGCATAATAAGCAAAATATCTTTCTGCCTGAAAGATCCAATCATGAGGCTGTGAACCATCAAATGTTATAAGAGTTATTTTCGGATTCCGATGTTGATTGGGTGTGGATAGTAAAGGGGGTTGTCGGTTGGGCATGGGCTGGTTGGTTGAAGTTGTTGTGATTGAGTTTGGGGACGATGGGGTAATGTGGTCGATTTTGTGAGTTAGATCTGCAATGGACTGTGTGATGGTATGTAAGGCCGATTTGATATCAATAATGTCAGCATTCTGCGATTCAAGGATTGTACCATGGCTGCTTTGTGTGGTTTGAATGGAATTTTGGGTTTCCTGAATCGAATTAATGATAGTTTGATGGGTGCCTAATTGATTTAAAGCTTCATCTATTTTTGTCATGGTGATGGAAGTGGATTTGGATTAGACGGGATAGAAGAAGGAGGTGAGAATCGAGAATGAAAGCACCAAAAATGATGCGCTCGGCTATGACATGGCTCAGTAAGCAAAACAAGTAAATTGAGAGAGATGAAGAAGAAGTTATGGAGGAGAAGAAAGTAAGAAAAACTCAGAATAATTTTTCATATCCTTTCATTCCCCTTTACAGTTGTTATATAATATCCATACTAACAACCTTAGTGCCTACGTGGCTATCTATTCTACCCTATGTAACAACCTTTTAAGCGGGAAATATTTCATAAAGCAGTAAAACAACCTAGTATTGGCGGAATTCCTTATAATAATGAATCTGCATGTGACACTTATCTTTTAGTTACTCCTTATATCTCTGTGGTATCTTTATTTCTCTTCTTGGACGTGCTTGAACCTGGGTAGTGGACGCATCAGATAAACTTCAATGTCATTAATGCTATAGATCGAAAAAGGTCAGGGATATTTCAATAGATAAGAGTAAATGTTTCCAGCACTAAGCCATGATACTTTATTATTGACAACAAAGGTTTATTGAGCTTAAGCACAATAATATAGACATTCTCGCTTGACAATGTTTCTAATTTGGCAATAACTTCCCCACCAGAAAAAAAGGAAAGGTCCAGAGATGGACTTTTTTCCACAAAAATATTTGCCATTTATATGTCAGGTGACATTATAAACGACCTTTTCCAACTTCTCAAATCAGTAACATTGGAGATGTTCTGAAGTATGACAAAGGAATGCACAGTGACAATAAGCAATGCATGAACTTTGGCAATTCACTTTCATGAAAGGTTAATATAAAGTTACAAACAATACAAGAGTCAATTTAAAGGTATGTTGCATTGCCCCTAAAGTTTCTTTGAGAACGTACTTGACCTGTCAGATGTTTCTTTGTTAAAGGAACTTTTGAGGCTAAGCTAAATTTATTGTTTAAGCAATTGACAAGAAGTTATGACCGTGACTGAAGGTAATCCGATGTGTCAGAAGAATAGCATATGTAATTAATGACAATATCATGCATGACAATTAACAAACAATGCTATTGCTTGATCAGACCTTTCCCGTTGACTTGGCATTTAGTGAATGAACTTGATGTAAATTAGTGTTTATTTGCCTCCTTCCAAGGATGAAAAAGGTCAATATCTGTGTATTTATGCACACTCCCGTTAAATTTAGCCCTCGCCTTCTAACACTATGAAAAACTGAACAAAATTCTATTTTACCCGAATGAAAATAGGGTAAAATACCCGAATGCAAGATAAAAATGCAGGGATCACCCATGAATTGTTTGAATTCATCCTTAAAATTAGGACGTAAAATCTCATATTTTTCTCTCTTATTCAAGTGAAATACCCAAAAGTAGTTCGGGTATTATAGCAAAGGTGGAAACTAAATAATAAACTAATACATATAGTTAAATACACCAAAATTATTACTTAACAAAGATTAACATTAGACAATTTAACACTTTTTTAAATATCATAGTCCCGGCTCATTTTTTTTAGCATGATTCTTCATACAAGTTTCCTTGAAAAAATTATATTACCTCTTTAGTTAATTAAACAAGACAAATTCAAACTGTATTAGTAAAAACTAATAAATTAAACCATTTAGATGACATAAAAAGGTTTATGCAAGTTCCATTTGGCAATAGCTAAATTGGTAAGAGAAGGTGGGAAAGGGAGGATAAATGAGTCGCACAGCTATAATCCTCCAGTTAGTGTTATAGTTTTAATACAGATGTAAATCGCCATACTACAGAAACATTTATAATACCAAAGAAATTTTCATACAATATTATTATAAAATAAAACTACAATGATAGTAAAGAAAATAGTAGGACGACTAACTATGATGGAAACCCCTCACCCTTACCTGCTCTTACTAAATCCTAACAATTTTCTTTACTATACTTGGTCTCTAGCTAGTCACATTTTAGTGCAGAAACAGGTTCATTTAAGTGGCTACCCACTACTAGATTAGAATGAAATGTGGAAAATAATATATGAGAAGAATATAGAGACAGCTTGCATCAAAGACCAGTTCGGCTACTAAAATCTATATGAAGGGAGGTGTCGTTCGTACCAATATGTACAACCTAGCTAGCTTTGGGTAGTCTAAAGATTCTTAGTGCTAATAGTTACTTCAAGAAGACCGGAGCAAATATTAGTGCAACTATGGTAAATGGGTCCATCTATTTGCATCCCGGCAATTGCTTCTCACCCCCCGGTATATATAAAAAAAAAAAAAAAAAACTTTAATGTTACTTCTACCCTCAAACAAATAATTAAAATTTTCTTTATTGTGTATCATTTTGTGTTATATTTAACTACTTTATTTATTGATTGTTGAACCTAAAAATTTCTTCATGAAGAGAAGTAGTCAATCGATCACAAACTCCACCGACAACATTGAAAGCCAACGTGGAAAAAAAATGACAATGTGCAATACAAACATGGAAACCATAAAAAAAAAAAAAAAAAAGTTGATGACTGATGTCGGAAACATATAAATAACACTAGAAACTAACACGAAACCTGTATATGCAGTGTTGTTTTTAAACGTAGAAAACTTCGAAAATATCCAAAGCAGTGAAATAAAGAAAGTAAGAAGGGAAAGAAGTAACTAAGAAGAAAAAGGGCAATTTTGGATAAATGGGGTGGTTAGAGAAAAAACCGAAGTGAAAATTTTATTTAGAAATGAACGAGGTAGGAAAAGCAATTTGCGGGGTGTAAATAGATGAAGCCATGGTAGATAAACACAAGGCGCGGCAAATGCCACAAACAGTTCTTGTAGTAGCTGTTTGTTTTTTGGGAACCATAGCCGAAGCAAGAGACAAACCTTATATTTATTCTTCTCCTCCTCCACCAACATACTATTATAGCTCACCACCTCCACCATACCTTTACAAGTCTCCCCCACCATCACCAACGCCTATGCTGCCTTATTACTACAAGTCACCTCCACCTCTCCCGCCATCCCCTCCTCCATATCATTATTACTCCCCTCTATCTCTGTCTTCCCCACCACCTCTGTATCCGTTTTCCACACCACCTTATCACTACAAGTCACATCCTCCATCTCCGTCTCCTCCTCCACCCTATCATTACAAGTCTACACCTTCTCCTTCTCCAGTGTACTATTATAAGTCACCTCCACCTCCTTCGCCATCTCCTTCTCCTCCATACCATTATAAGCCACCCCCGTCTCCCTCTCCATCACCTCCTCCACCCTATCTTTACAAGTCTCCTCACCCAACACCTTAGCATTACATGTCGCCTCCGCCGCCATCATCATCACCTCCTCCCCTATACCACTTATTGGGAAGATTGCAATAAGTATTTGTCCCACATCGACAAATATTATGTAGTATCTCTCCCTATATACTAATGTTTGGAATAGGATATTGTGAGACAAAACAACATGGGCTTGAGAATGACACAATGGCATTGGGCTCAATGGGTTTGGGGCCTATATAATATTATTATGGGTCAAAGATGGGCACGTGGGCGCGTGCGTGACCGTACGGAACAGTCGTGATTTTTTGAACGGCAGCGTCTCCTCGCGAGCAACGGTCACAACTGTTCGTCTCTTATTTATACGGCTCCTTCCCAAACCCAGATTCAATTCTGAATTCCTCTTCCTTCTTCCTTCTTCTGCTTCTGTAAAACAAATAGTTTGTTGTATCCTGGAGGGATCTCGCTGCCATTAAAACAATCAATATAGTGGGGGCGATAAATTCCTTAAGGAAAACGTGTTCTACGTGCCTCAAACGACATCATCCTCCGACTCTCTGGTTCAGCCTGATTCGCAGATCTATTCAACACCACTACCAGTCACCACCACCTCCATCTCCTTTTCCACCACCATACGTTTACAAATCTCCACCTCCACCATCCCTATAACCACCTCCACCATATGAGTATAAATCACCTCCCCTGCCTTCTTATTCTGCAGCTCCACCTCATTTATACAAAAAATCTCCATCCCATCCTTCACCTTCACCACCTCCACCCTACATGTACAAATCGCCACCCCGCCCCCACCTTCACCACCTCCACCATAAATTTATAAGTCACCACCTCCTCCTACACCATCACCGCCTCCTCCTTATGTATACAAATCACCGCCACCACCATCTCCATCACCTCCATCACCATATGTTTCTAAGTCACCACCTTCACATTCACCACCTCCACAATACCCGTATAAGTCACCACCTCCCCCTTCACCTTTACCGCCCCCTCCTTATACATACAAATCAACACCACCACCATCTCCGTCACCTCCACTGCCATATGTTTACAAGTCACCGCCCCCTCCTTCACCATCACCACCACATTCATATGTATACAAATCACCATTGTCGCCATTTTCATCACCTCCACCACCATATGTTTATAAGTCACCACCTCCTCCTTCACCCTCCCCTCCTCCTCCATACGTTTACATATCCTCTCCACCACCACCACCACCACCTCAATATATATACAAGTCCCCACCACCACCTTCACCCTCACCTCCTCCTCCCTATATTTATAAATGACCGCCTCCACCATCACCTCCTCCGCCATATATTTATAAATCACTGCCTCCACCGTCACCCTCACCGCCTCCACCATATATTTATAAGTCACCTCCTCCTCCATCACCCTCACCAGCTCCTCCATACGTGTATAAACCCCCTCCACCATCATTACTATCGCTTCCACCTCCATACATTTATAAGTCACCTCCACCACCATCCCCTTCGCTACCTCCTCCATACTACTACAAATCACCACCACCTCCATACCATTACAAGTCTCCACCACCACCAACTCACCTGCCATCTCATCCTTACTATTACACATCTCCTACTCCACCTACCTACTAAATTGATCAGTATTAAGACTTCCAAAATATGTCTCTTCAAATCCCATTTTAAGGCACTTATGTCTGGTATAAGTAAATAAGATCATCTGGCACATCCTTCGAAACCTCGGAAGCAACAAATAGTTTTAATTCACGAAATGTTTCACGCACCCTTTAAAATTTTGTAATGAACATACCAATATGATTTTGTTTTGTTAAATAAACGACGTAATGTACTTGTCATTTGATGTATTATATGCTGAGTGATACCTCACATGCAATATTAAGAATTCACACTCCAAATGATTTGTAATAATGTATGTAGATTTTATTTTTATTTTCCCTTTTTTCCTAACCTCAATTTGTTTACCTATACATTTTTTGGGAAAACAAAAGCAGCCCCATCTCAACAAAGTAGTGAGAAAATAATGAAGAATGCGAGAGCCTAATCCCAAATTGGACAATGTATAACACAATACTGAAAATCAAGTTCTTCCAAATTTACCACCAGAAATATATTTATGGCTGTACCACTTGATCTGAACCTTTATTTACCCATGAAAGACTCAGACCTTGGCATTTCATTAACCCTTTCCTCTTCATCAAATCTCTAATGTCGTTCACACTGTCCCATCTACCATCCAAAGCATAAAAATTTGACATCATTACGTAATAATCTGGTATTCCAGGATCAATCTCCAACATTTTCTTCACGCATACTTCACCAATTTCCATCTGGGAATGTACAATGCACCCATTAAGCAAAGAAGCCCATGTTCTTGCATCTCCTTTATAAACTGTCATCCCCGCGATAAACTCCAATGCTTCATCTAGCTTTCCAGCTCTAGCAAGCATATCAATCATGCAAATATAATGCTTAATTGAAGGTTCTAGTTTATGTTTTTGTGTCATATCATCAAAGAAATTTTTACCTTCAGCAACAATACCCGCATGGCTACACGCTGTTAATATGTTCGTGAACGCTACATGATTCGGTTTAATGTCTTCTCTCTGCATTTTCCGAAAAAGTTCAATGCATCCATCAGGATATCCTTGCATGCCATACCCATTCATCATAGCACACCATGTCACGATGGTTTTGTTACTAGATCCATCAAATACTTTTCGAGCTGAATTTGAGTCACCTAATTTATTGTAGAGGTCTAGAAGTGTGGTTGTAGCATAAACATTGGATAAAGAGTTGCATTTTATGGCATAGCTATGAAACATACTCCCAATAAATAAATCGCCTAAAGAAGAACATGCTGAGAAAACACCTACTAACGTCACAGCATCTGGAAAGCATGAGGAACCAAATAATCTCATTTGGTTAAAAAGTTCCAAAGCTTTAAATTCGAGTGTGTTCTGTGCATAGCCATAAATCATCGCATTATAGGTGACAGTCTCTTTGTGTGCCATACTCTGAAACACATGTTCAGCTTCTGATATGGCACAGCACTTTGCATACATATCAACCAAAGAGTTTTGGACAGAACCGGCTACTTCAAGACCTAATTTGAGCACTAAAGCATGAACAGATCGACCCATGTCTAGAATCCCTAATTTCCCCGAAGCAGAGATAACACTGCTAATTGTTACTGAATTTGGAACAAAATCTACCCATGTGTTATCAACAAATAGCTTCAATGCTTCATAAGAACATCCATTTTTTGTGTATCCAACTATCATGGAAGTCCATAAAAAAAGATCTATGTTTGCAAGACCATCAAAAAAACGACGAGCATCCTTAACTTCCTCACACTTAATGTACATATCTAACAATGTAGCAGATACAAATGAGTTCATATGCATTCCCGTTTTATACACAAAACCATGAATCCACTTTCCTTGATGCAACAATTCTAGCATAGCACATGATGTAAGCAAGCAGCCCATTGTATGCTCATTTGGCTCTACACTACTCAATCTCATCCTATTAAACGCACCGAACGCATCATCTGGGAGCTCGTTTTGATTATAACCTGTTATGATTGAAGTCCAAGAAATAACATTTTTATCCGTAATTTCGTCAAAAATTCTCAAACCTGACTCCAAATCTCCGCATTTTGCATACATATCAATGAAAATGTTCAATAAGAAAATGTCGGGTTTACCAACTTTAATCACAGTGCAGTGCAACTTCCTTCCTTCATGAAGTTCAGACAAGTTGATGCATGCTTTCAGCACAAGCGAGATCACTACATTATCATACTCCACCATAACATTCCTCATACGTACGTAAAACAAAATAGTTTCAATGTAGCTTTCGTTCGCAATATAGCATTTCAACATGGCTTTGTATGAGTAGATATCTGGGTTTGTAATTTCATTGAACACTTTGTGCGCGTGCTCAGTATCTTTGAAAGTTAAACCATAAGAAGTTAGTAGTTTGGTTTGAACTAGTATGTTTTGAGTTTGGCCATGAACAAGAAGATTGTTGTGTATCATTTTGAGATGGGCTGAACTAGAGCATGAATCTATTAAAGAGAGAATAGGGATAATGTAGTTTTCAGTTGAATAATTGAAAGGAGAATAAAAACGGAGGTGAGACAAGTTGACAGTTGGTTTGAGGTAAAGCTTGGCAAGACTGTAAAATGTTCGAAAATCCGGTTCAAGAAGGAAATAACGTTTCATCTTTCTCCTCGTGTTGCGGTTTAGAGGAATGATGACCGTCTAAGTAAATGAGCCATGAGCTCCTTTCTTCCCTAAGTCCGACTACCTCAACCTGAGTAGCTGCTAGTTGGGGATGAGCTAATTAAGCACATACTATTTCATCAACCAAATACAACATAAAAATAGAAAAAAAATTAACAATATTTTGACGATAGTCGTCGATCAAATAATAAAGGGTGTGTACTCTATAATTTCATCGAACATCTGATGTGAGTTGTACGTAGAATTATATTTATAAATAGGATAAACTAACCAGTTACATGAGTCTATTTATTTACAAAATAGAATCGTTGCTCAGAGTCACTTACTTTTGCTTCGTGTTTAACTGACTGGCATTATAAGTCACACACTGAAGCGACAGAGAGATCAACTGAGCTGTTAGACCACTCCGGACCCAAGGTTGGGTTGGGAGGCAACCGACCCCAACAGGAGGTCGGTTGTCTACGTGAAATCTTTGGAAGCCTTGGAGGTTGCCAAAGCAACCTTGAAAGTTGCTTGACAACCATGTTAGTCAGCTAAAAGAAAGCGACTAACATATATAGGGAAATTCTATAAAGATACAAAATTTTGACACAAATGGTGATACAATTGATTTGCACCATTGGATCATCCTATGAATTACACATCTCCGTGTAAAGACAAAAAGATCCAACGGTTGAGATTATGTGTCTCTTTCTTGTGTCTAATTTTGTTTTCAAATAACCGGCATATATATATATATATATATATATATATATATATATATATATATATATATATATATATATATATATATATATATATATAACACCCCGTATTTCTGTTAACACTAACGTTACTAATTTAATAATAAATGTGTAAAGGGAAGATGTATCTAATGTACATACAAATTTAATAATAAATGTGTAAAGGGGAGATGTACAAATTTAATAATAAATGTGTAAAGGGGAGATGTATCTAATGTGCATACAAATTTAATAATAAATGTGTAAAGGGGGGATGTATCTAATGTGCATACAAATTTAATAATAAATGTTAATAATGTACATTAAGAAAGTAATTGTGAACATAATTGGCTTCTCTTTAGAACGGATGGCTTTGATTAACCTTGGCTTCATCGACGGCTCAAATTAACTTGCAATCCTATATAAACAGCCCCCTAGTCTCCTTCTCTTTGCACCATTCTTCTCTAACCTTATGCTGCACAAATTCTTGATGGACATGGCTTCTTCTTCTTCCTCTAAATCTAAATAAATAGATTAAAATAAAATATAAATCAAGACGAGGATATGCTGCTCAAGTCTTTCAAGAGAAGATTCAAAACAAGTTAGGATTCAAGTAAAGATTCAACGGCTTCAAGCAACGCTATCTTTCTATTCTTTTCTAGATCCAATCAATGTAAGTCGGTTACTTTTTAGATTTGAACGCTTTTTCTATTTGTGACATGAAATTAAAAGAATATAAGAAATATGCCTTATCATTTCATTGAATCTGTGCTTGTTTATGACTTTGGATCTGATTCTTGATTATGGCCTAGAACACATTGTGACTAAATTGCCAATGCTTTAGATTATGACTATGGAACTGTGGCCTTTGAAACCATAAGCCTTTGACTATGAACATAAGCCTTTGACTAGGAGCATAAACCAATGCCTATGACTATGACAAGGACAATAGTGGATAATTACCTATGATTCATGAACATGATATTATTGCCTAGGATTATGACTGTGAGATTGGATCTAAACTTGATTATCTATTCAGTTTATTCTTAATTATCCTTGGATCTTGATTATGGGAATTTATCTATTAAGTTAGATCTACCCATATACTTGAACCTATGTTATTTGTTCAACCCTTTTTATGTCATAATATTTTCAGATCTATAGGCCTTCGATGCTTTAATCAATTTATTCAGTGTAATTTGTTAGATCTGTGATTAGTGAATCATCATCTTCTGCCAATCATTATGTCTATCTTTTCATGGCATTTTGGTTCATTCCCTTTTTATCCACGAATCTAGATTTATCTATAATTTAGGATGAAATCACGATTACACGAACGATGGGAATACGATTTGGGCAAATCATAAATTTGACTTAAACATGGTTGTAAACTTGGAAATTGGCATAATGTGGAACATGAACATAATTATGATTGACATAATTTAGAACATGTATTATGGCATGTTTATTAGAACGCAAATTTGAAAATTTGACATAGAAACCATAATAACAGGTTAATAGCGAAGCGGAGAAAGTATTAAAGCATATCAAGTTTATCTTGTCTTAGCATATCTGTGTTAATCTTATCCTATCTTGTTGGCCCTATCATCATGGTATTGTCTTGTATTCAGTTAATTCATGTCGTTTTGTTTTTCCTTGTTCACATGCTAGAAGTAACTGAACTTACCAGACTTTATGTCTGACCCAGTTTTCTTTCGTCTTCTTTTTTTCCGTTCCCTCCCCCCCAGGTAGTTAAGGAGGGAATAGTATAGCTTAGGTTAGATTGGACCGTCACTCTTCCCAAGCTCAAAGATTCTTTGACAAAGTGCTTTGGACTCTCTTTTTCTGCTGCTATGGCTGGCTTATGCTACATTGGGGAATATAAATGTTATTTTATGCTTCTTTATTTTGTAAGACAGATGATACTCTGATATTGGAAAACAATTGTTGTACAAACTATTTTATCAATAAAGTAAAGTTTTATTTTCCATTGTTTTAATTTTGTCTGTCTTGTAATTTATCAGCATCTTTTATCCTAAATGCTCCACAGAACTTAGTGCATTCCATTTGTGAGTGACACTAAAGGATGTGGGGTGTTACACATGGTATTAGAGCTGAAGGTTACCGGATCAGATAAAAGATTTGAAAAAAAAAATATTATTTTCAAACAGTTTTAAAAGAAGCATTTTCAAAAGAAAAGTTTTGTTTTAAAGGCACATTCCCCAAAAGCCATACGCACTATCTTCTGATTCTCTGTTTGAATTCTTGTCCCCTTCTTTCTTGAGTCTCTGGGGCTCCTGGCTTTCTGGGAGGTAACCTCATCGAAGGGCGAAGTAGTGCCCGACTTCCATCTATAACCGTAGTAGTTTCACCTGCGGTTAGTTTTCTTTCAAGCTTAGTAGGGTTTTCTGTACGATGGAGGCAGCTTTCGAGAGATTTGTCAACATGATTACACACGAAAGAGGATGAGGAGTTTGGCTAAGGAGCATAACCCAAGGATGAGGAATTCATGGATGTAGACTTGGCTCACGAAGGAGGAAGGGATTATAAAACCTAAGACAAGAGGAAGTATCTTTACTATGGCAGAATAGGGCATATAATTAAGAACAAAGGACAAGATTTTCAGAAGGGCAAGTACATGCTTTCACCACTAAGCGTACCTAGGAGAAAGGTAGTAAAGTTCTGTTGGAAGAGTCTAGCTTTTCTGTTTGTACTCTTTCTTTTGGTTTTAGCACTTCGTATTTGTTCATATTTGCTTCCATAGTTGAGTCTCTGCACATTAGTACTTGTATAGTAAAAGATCCCAACTAGTGCTCAAGTGTTTGGTTGTTTTTGCTTAGATCATCTCACGTAGATCATCCAAATTCGGAGGAGACATTCCTCGGGTGCTTGTCTGATATTGGTTTAGGCCTTTGGGGCTTGTACTTGAGGGATGTCGAGTTCGACTAGGATAGTTTGCTTGAGAGATGAATAGTTGTGGCAGGCGCTCTATATAGAGAAGGACTAACCTTAAGAGAGGTAAAAAGTACGTAGTGACCTTTTGACCCTCATAGTTATGGCATGATGGATAAGCTAAGTGGAGAGACCTCTGATCATCCTAGTATATACACTCAGTATCATGGTTGACATTTGTTTATTTTGGAAATGGAGGTCAAGAAACTTCGCAATCGTGAAGTTGAATCTGTTAAGGTGCAGTTGAGTAAAGCTCAAGAAGACGTGATACGGGAGATTGAAGATAAGGCATACGCGCCTCATACCCTTTTTCCTTAAGGGTACATCCTTGATTCCTTTTTTTAGGAATTCTATGCATACTAATTTCTAGATTTTAAGGTATATCCTCTAGGACGTATCATCGATCCTTAGGTAGAAACCCTTTTGGATGTAAACATGTATTTGAAACATGTTATGGTTGATGGTTGCGAATGGTTGCTAGTGGTTGCTCGTGAATGCATATACACACGTATTAGGCACTAGATCAGCTCAGACGCCTTCATATTTCATTTACATATATGTATTTGTTTATGAATTGAACTTAATGTGTTATCATATGGATGTCGCATTTGAGTGAATGATTGTGCACTCATATAAAAATAATATGTATCATTAGGATTTGCATACATATTGGACGCATGACACTGACATGATTTGCATTAAGGAGGTCAACTGAATCATTAGACCGCCTGATTTTGCATTAGATAAAGACATGTACACACACTATGCATATGAACATACAAGCATTAGAAGTCTTTAAGGACATTGGAGGCATGTGTTTGATGGTTGAGTAGATGGATGATTGGATGGTAGGATTTACATTCTTCTTGACTTAAAGATTTCGGGGTCGAAATCCTTTAAGGAGGGGAGAATGTAACACCCTGTATTTTTGTTAGCACTAAAGTTACTAATTTAATAATAAATGTGTAAAGGAGAGATGTATCTAATGTGCATACAAATTTAATAATAAATGTGTAAAGGGGAGATGTATCTAATGCGCATACAAATTTAATAATAAATGTGTAAAGGGGAGATGTATCTAATGTGCATACAAATTTAATAATAAATGTGTAAAGGGGGGATGTATCTAATGTGCATACAAATTTAATAATAAATGTTAATAATGTACATTAAGAAAGTAATTGTGAACATAATTGGCTTCTCTTTAGAACGGATGGCTTTGATTAACCTTGGCTTCATCGACGGCTCAAATTAACTTGCAATCCTATATAAACAGCCCCCTAGTCTCCTTCTCTTTGCACCATTCTTCTCTAACCTTATGCTGCACAAATTCTTGATGGACATGGCTTCTTCTTCTTCCTCTAAATCTAAATAAATAGATTAAAATAAAATATAAATCAAGACGAGGATATGCTGCTCAAGTCTTTCAAGAGAAGATTCAAAACAAGTTAGGATTCAAGTAAAGATTCAACGGCTTCAAGCAACGCTATCTTTCTATTCTTTTCTAGATCCAATCAATGTAAGTCAGTTACTTTTTAGATTTGAACGCCTTTTCTATTTGTGACATGAAATTAAAAGAATATAAGAAATATGCCTTATCATTTCATTGAATCTGTGCTTGTTTATGACTTTGGATCTGATTCTTGATTATGGCCTAGAACACATTGTGACTAAATTGTCAATGCTTTAGATTATGACTATGGAACTGTGGTCTTTGAAACCATAAGCCTTTGACTATGAACATAATCCTTTGACTATGAACATAAGCCTTTGACTAGGAGCATAAACCAATGTCTATGACTATGACAAGGACAATAGTGGATAATTACCTATGATTCATGAACATGATATTATTGCCTAGGATTATGACTGTGAGATTGGATCTAAACTTGATTATCTATTCAGTTTATTCTTAATTATCCTTGGATCTTGATTATGGGAATTTATCTATTAAGTTAGATCTACCCATATACTTGAACCTATGTTATTTGTTCAACCCTTTTTATGTCATAATATTATCAGATCTATAGGCCTTCGATGCTTTAATCAATTTATTCAGTGTAATTTGTTAGATCTGTGATTAGTGAATTATCATCTTCTGCCAATCATTATGTCTATCTTTTCATGGCATTTTGGTTCATTCCCTTTTTATCCACGAATCTAGGTTTATCTATAATCTAGGATGAAATCACGATTACACGAACGATGGGAATACGATTTGGGCAAATCATAAATTTGACTTAAACATGGTTGTAAACTTGGAAATTGGCATAATGTGGAACATGAACATAATTATGATTGACATAATTTAGAACATGTATTATGGCCTGTTTATTAGAACGCAAATTTGAAAATTTGACATAGAAACCATTATAACAGGTTAATAGCGAAGCGAAGAAAGTATTAAAGCATATCCAGTTTATCTTGTCTTAGCATGTCTGTGTTAATCTTATCCTATCTTGTTGGCCCTATCATCATGGTATTGTCTTGTATTCAGTTAATTCATGTTGTTTTGTTTTTCCTTGTTCACATGCTAGAAGTAACTGAACTTACCAGACTTTATGTCTGACCCAGTTTTCTTTCGTCTTCTTTTCTTCTGTTCCCCCCCAAGGTAGTTAAAGAGGGAATAGTATAGCTCATGTTAGATTGGACCGTCACTCTTCCCAAGCTCGAAGATTCTTTGACAAAGTGCTTTGGACTCTCTTTTTCTGCTGCTATGGCTGGCTTATGCTACATTGGGGAATATAAACGTTATTTTATGCTTCTTTATTTTGTAAGACAGATGATACTCTGATATTGGAAAACAATTGTTGTACAAACTATTTTATCAATAAAGTAAAGTTTTATTTTCCACTGTTTTAATTTTGTCTGTCTTGTAATTTATCAGCATCTTTTATCCTAAATGCTCCACAGAACTTAGTGCATTCCCTTTGTGAGTGACACTAAAGGATGTGGGGTGTTACAATATATATATATATATATATATATATATATATATATATATAGACGTAGGTTCTATGGCACCCCAAATTTATAGCACCCCAAATTTATAGCACCCCAAATGCCCCTCATCCTAGACCACCCATTTATATTTAAATAAGTTAGTGGAGGGAGAGAGAGTTAGTAGGAAGAGAGAGAAACGGAAATATGTGACGGAAATCAGGGGATAAAGGGGTGCTGCACTATTTGGGGTGCTCCTGATCCTATCTCATATATATATATATATATATATATATATAAAATAAAAATAACCAGTAGCCTAAAAAATAGGATGATGGGAACACTATCTAGAAAAAATTACTTAGAAGCTAAGGAAATTTACTGTTGGGGTTGGGGGGTTGGTTGAGTGTCAATCAACGGGGATGGAACACCTAACCCTACATCCCGTTGGGAATGCTCTTATGGTTTGACCTCAGGTTGAGATGATTGGTGCGTTGAAATTTGGAGCTCCCACGTCTGCATAAACGTTGTCCACGGAATGATTTTCCTGTAAGTGCACACGAAGAGCTGTACGTTTAGAGGTATAAATCAGTCTGATTGGACCACACGGGATTCAATTTCTATCCTAAATAAAATCGGATCGGGCACAGAGTAGATGAAAAAAAATTCTCATATAAATTTTGTTGTCCTAACTCGTGTCCTAAATAAACTCAGGCGGACATGAACATGCGTTACTCGGACATGGACACAGAGCATAAATGGACCAGTTCAGACATGACTATTTATATCAAATTTTATGTTTTTATCATATTTTCTCTCAATTACATACGAATTATGAGGAATTCAGACGAACACGGACCAGACATGATTTTTTCTCGTAAAAATTTGGTTGTCCTAAATAAAAATTGTACGGACTCAGATGGACGTATTACGATCGCGGGCATCGGACATTCGTACAAAATTTACAACTTTATATACGTTTAGGGAAGAAAAGGCTTAAAGCATAGTCAGTAGGGTGGGGATTTCGTGATTGGAAACAAAATAAAATACATGGAAGAGCCTCACTTTTCCGTTAGCGAGTAAGGCTTTGTCATTTTTTTAAAGAAATGGGCTAAACGGCAAGCAAGAAACCGTTTAGCCCTTAAACAAGAATCAAAAATCAAATTCTGGATGTTAAATGACAATCATATTGTCGTTTTATCCTTAAATGATAATCAATGATCGACGCTTAAAAAAACTGGGAGCAATCCTCACTTGAACTCCTTCCTCGGACTGTTATTGACATTGGTGCAGAACGAGGAGGATTGCCTCTACTTTCTTTAGTATTCTCACTGTTAGGAATGCTCTTATATAAGTCTATATCAAGACCATATTGGTGCTTTAAATTACATATGTTCAATCGATTCACCCCGTGATATTCAAAGTCTGAACTGAGAAGAATTCCCCATGGTTAGACATTCAATAAAATGAGCATCTTAACTCATGTAGAGTAATTTTGTCATTACATAGACAATTCAAATTGGGAAAGTCTCCATTTATTAGTAGCGAAAGTGTGATTCTTCTAGTGGGTATTTTAACAAGAAAACATGCTCTTGGAACATGAATATTAAACTTCAATTATGTTTTGTGTAGATGGTGAAAAATGTTAATTGAAACTAGAAATAATATTTTAAAACGCAAAATGAATATTATTTTAATAGTTGGTAGAACAAAGAATTGACGCAATAGAACATTATTTCAAAATCCTGGACGTCCATTTTATGAACATTGTAGCTATAGCACCCATTTTATAGGCGTTAGGACTTTATTGTCTATAAAGTAGACACTTAATCCACATTGAAGATCCTAACCTCTCCACGGAATGTCACACTGAATTTTCAGCTTGAATCTTCCACTGCTAGAGGCTCTCTGAACTACAAGGCTGAATTTCCTTTACCGGAGATGCCCGTGTAAGTATTATGCATAATTTAATGTTTGCAGGTTGCATCCAAATTTTGATGTAGAGTTTGTATTAAGTATTGTAATACTAAAAGCATCCAAAAAATTGTGTGGCTATTAATACCATATCGAGAAAGCATCATATACAATTACCTTAGAGCATCTACAACCAAAAGATGGTTGGATATTTGATTTTATGAGAGTACACATTTCCTCCGACAAAACATATACCAGACGCTTGTTGTGATGACCTCCTCATACCTCCTGCACCGAACTAAGGAATGGTGCGATGTGTGAAGTGCTAGGCCGATATGGGACGATCATCATGGTAGAATAATTCAGAATGAACCTGTTGTATAACTCATAGGGCATGGATAATATATAATAACAAAATATACAACAAGATATAGTAGTGAAGCATAACCAAATAGAAAATCAAATCCCCATAGACCATAAAATATCTATCACAATACATCTCAGTACGTGAATCCCCGAATACAATACGCCTCACTACATCCCTTAGAGTCTCGATAACCATCAACATATAGCGGAAATAGAAAAGAAATATCTAAATATATAGTAATAGTATGCCGACCTCCTGCTCGTCGCCGCACAGCATCAACGGCACAAAACCTGCTACCCATTCTGCTCATCAACAACAATTATGAACAACCTAAGATAATAAGAGGGAAACATAAAACCTGGAGTCAGACAACAATCTTAGCTAATAACAGATACACAATATAATATGAGTAAAGGCTGATCAATCATTCGATCTGCCCAACAACCGACAAGTTAACAAGTGAAAAGCATCCATCATATGCCATTATAGAATAGGAGAGGACAACCCCTAATCCTGCTTCTCTTTGACGCTCTACGGTGATAGCCTACCCAGAGAAAGATAGAGAAGATAACACAATATCAATCATAGCATCCAATATCCTAGCTATCACGAACTATAGCCTTGAATCCATCGATAATCGAACTTTCTTTCAACGATCAAAAGGGCTAATGGAAAACCCCCGGTTCTAGCCAAACTACCATACGCCATCATGACTCATATGTTTGACTTTTCCCATTCTCAAGCACTAGGCTCATTATGATTGCCTAAGTACACGATCTATTGAATCTGATCTTAATGAGCATCCCCATGGTACCCCGACTTTGAGTTTGCTGGAAACTTCAATTACTAGCGATTCCTTGGCACATCAAATCTGTCAAGCCTTTCATATCAACAACTCAATCCATTCTCGAACCATTTCATTACCACCCATGATTGACTCTCACCTGCAATCCATCATCATACTGGATCGTATATCGAATCATGACCAATGTCACATTATTTCGGCTCCGACCACTCCAACGTGAGTTCATAATCGAAGCACCATCCATCATTGAGTTTCACATCGACCATCTGAAGTCCATTTCAATCCAAACATCATCAACAACTTCCAGAAGCCAAAACAATCAAGCTCCCCAAAATTCACCATCACCAGGCCTTCCCCCATGGGTCGGTGCCAACCTATCTACTTAGCTAATTTTGGCTAAGTAGTTGGCCACTATCCACCTTTATCTTCAGCATATCCTTCTGGTCCATTCTCCAATCATTTCGACCTTTCTATGGAAACTTCTGTCGGTTCATTCTTGTCTCAAATAATTATCCTTCGACCCATCTCGAATCAACCCAGAATGACTTGAAATCCTGCAAGAAGCTCCGATTTATCAACACGAAGCCACACGACCAAAACCAACGCCAACCGATCAACCCACAAGGGTCGGTGCCGACCTATGTCCTTAGCTCAGCTTGGCATGAAAATTTTGTGCCTCAATCCCTCGTGTTCTAGAGCACCTACACCAAGTTTCGTCTGAATCCGATCATCTGAACCTCCAATTTGCTCTGTTCTTCAATCCTAAGATCTACGACAACCAATTTTAACAAACAACTCAAGCAATGCAATCAGTTCAATTAAAACAAACAGTAATTAAATAATACATGATCATACAAACATGAACAAATTTAAATTAAAACATAAACATATCACAATTATGAGATCTAACATGATTTGGATCTAAACATATGTGTAAACATGATTAATCTAATAATAATCCGGTTGATATGATCAAATTAGGTTTTCCTAGTGTTTCTAATCAGAATTAAGTATATGTAATCCAGTCTAAGGTGATTATAACGTATATGTATGAAATTAACATGGATCTTTTTTTTCTCAGTCTAGGAGGAGGAGACGTAGGAGGGTGTCTCCCGTATCTGGTTTGGTTCGACGAAGTGCACGGATTAGATATGGTTCGTCTTCCTCTCATGGTAAGTTCTTGAATTCAAATGCTAACAGTAGCAGTTTGGATTTGGGCTCAGGTATGTCTCCGATTTTGGGTAGTGATTACACTCCTTTTGCTTTAGGTAGTCTTTCGACTGACCAATTATTTCAGCTTGCCAATGATACTGCTTTTATTTTTTCTGATATTGAGGTTGATGCTGAGTACATTAGGAGTAGGGAATTAGAGAGAGTTTCTTCCTTGAGTAGATGAGGATTGTTAGTTGGAATGTTAGGGGTCTAAACGATCCTAAAAAATGTGCTAAAGTTCGTGTTTTTTTGAGAGATCACCATGTTGATATTGTTTTGCTTCAAGAGACTAAAATAGAGTGTCCGGATTTTAGTTTTTATCTTCGTTTAGGTGGGTCCACGTTCCGTAATTGGGTTTGTCTTCCGGCAATTGGTACTGCTGGTGGACTTATGATTGGATGGAAAGAGAGTCAATATAGACTTGTGCAGGAGTATACTAAGTTACACTCCTTGCACGTTATTTTATCTTCAATTATGGATAATTCTGTCTGGGGTATCTCTAATGTGTATGGGCCGCACTCAAAGATAGAGAGGAGAATTCTGTGGGATGAAGTTACTCATTTTCGAAATCTTTCCCATAATCTGTGGATTGTAGGGGGAGATTTCAATGTTACTAGGTATTTAGGGGAGAGATCACCCCGAGAAGGTGATTTCTCAGACATGGAGGAATTTAATGACTTTATTTTAGATAACAATTTGATAGAGATTTCGATGGATAACAGATCTTTTACTAGGTCGAATGTTAGGGATAGTCCTTCTTTTGCTTTATTAGACAGATTTTTTTATTAATTCTGAAGTAGATGATAGATTTTCGATTTGTAGAGTTAAGGGTTTACCTTTTTTGCACTCTGACCATTGTCCTATCATCCTCACTTGTGAATCGAATATTTCTATTAGTAACTGTTTCAAATTTGAAAAAATGTGGTTACTTGATTCTAGTTTCACTAATCTTGTGTCTGTCAAGTGGAAGTCTTTGTTTTATTTTAATAATGTATATAGGGGAAATCGTGCAAAGATTTTTGTTGCAAAATTAGGCAAGTTGAGGTTTTTCCTTAAGCGCTGGAATAAATTTGCTTTTGGTAACATTAAAATTAAAAAGGATAAGATCATGTGTGGTTTGTTAGATTTGGATATAATTAGTGAGTCAAGGATTCTTAACTCCACTGAGAAGGACAAATATTGTAATCTTAAACTAGATCTCAAACAGATTTTAGAAAAAGAAGAGGTCATGTGGAGGCAAAGGTCTCGTATTCAGTGGATTAAGGAAGGGGATAATAACACGAAATTCTTTCATAGTGTGGCGAATAAGAGGAGACGTGAGAATAGGATTAATTCTATTATTGTCAATAATGTGGAATTGACTTTACAAAAGGACTTAAATGAAGCTTTCACAAGTTATTATAAGCAGATTTTTGGTTCAAAGGTTAAGAGAAGAACTAATGTTAGATGGAATGATTTATACCCTTATGAAACTAGGATTAATCTGGATAGTTTAGATGAACCTTTTTCTGAACAGGAGATTTGGAAGGCGATCAGTGATATGCCTAGTGACAAAGCTCCTGGACCTGATGGTTTTTCAGTTAATTTTTATAAACATTTTTGGGAAGTCTTAAAGTCTGATATTATTGACTTATTTAATGAATTTTATAGTGGGGAATTGCGTCTAGGTAGTTTTAACTTTGCAAACGTCATTCTTATTCACAAGAGAGAGAGAGAGCCAATTCTCTAAAGGATTTTAGACCAATCTCTCTTATAAATGTTTCTGTTAAGATTATCTCTAAAGTCCTAGCGAATAGGCTTAGTAGCAAGATGAACGACCTTATTGATTGCTCCCAAACTGCTTTTATTAAAGGTAGAAATATAGTAGATGGTGTGGCAGTGGTGCAGGAGTACATTAATGTCTGCTGTAAGAATAATATATCTTGTGCCATTTTGAAGCTAGACTTTGAGAAAGCTTTTGACTCTATTGATTGGGATTTTATCTGTGAATTATGTCTTGCTAGGGGTTTTAGTGTTAGATGGACAAACTGGATCTTGTTATTGCTTAGGACTGGTTGTTCAAACATTATGGTGAATGGGGTAGTGGGTAAGAAGATTCAATCCAAAAGGGGTCTTAGACAAGGAGACCCTTTATCGCCTTTTCTGTTTAATTTAGCGGTTGATGTCTTCTCTAGAATTATTAAGAGAGCTGGGAGTTTAGGTGTCCTTGGTAGGGTCGGTAATGAGGAATATAATAATGAATTATCGATTCTTCAATTTGCAGATGATACATTATTATTTTCTTCCCACTTGCCTGAGCATATTATAGCTTTAAAGTTTATTCTTTACTGTTTTGAGATGTTATCTGGCCTTAGAATTAATTTTGATAAAAGTGCTGTAATGGTTCTTAATGATTTTAACAATGTTGAGTCTTTGGTAGCTAGCACTTTGAACTGTTCGACTATGAAATTTCCTTTTGATTATTTAGGTTTTAAGATTAGACCTTCGAAGCTTAAGAAGGAAGATTGGATAGTCATCATTGATAAGATTAGTAATAGATTATTAAGCTGGAACAACAGATTCCTGTCTAGAGAAGGTAGATTAGTTCTAGTCAATTCTGTTTTATCGGCTATCCCCTCATACTGGATGGTTGTTCATCAATTTCCTAAATGGGTCATCGAGAAGATTGATAGGGTTAGGCGGAATTTTCTTTGGAATGGTGATTCTAGTTGTGGGGGATATAAATGTTTAGTTAATTGGGGCATGTGTTGTAAACCTAAGAAAGAGGGGGGACTGGGGATCATTAATCTTCATAATTTTAATTCTGCTTTACTTGCTAAATGGTTATGGAAATATAGATGTCCAGAAGTGAACGCTTCTTGGAAGTCTATTGTTTTCAAATCTTATTATTCAAGAGGTGAGTTTTTTATAGAAAATAGTGGTGGTTGGGATAATAGATTATCTCACTTTTGGAAGTCTGTTTTGAATTGTTTTGATTATTTTAACTCAGGATGTAAAGTGTTAGTTCATTCAGGAAACCTTTCTTATTTTTGGCACGATGCTTGGATTTCTATAAGGCCGTTTAAAGTTGAATTTAGTGAGCTTTTCAATATTAGTAGATTTAAGAATGCTCTTATTAAGGATGTTTACAAAGCTGATTTAGATCCTCCGTGGGAGTTTTCCTTTGATAATATTTTAGAGGTAGATTTATTAAGACAATTGGCCTTACTGAAAGCTAAGTTAGCATTGTACCACTTGGATGAAAGTGATGATTCTATTAACTGGGGTTTAAATAAAAGTTTAGTTTACACTGTTAATTCAATGTATAGTTTTATTAACTTTTCTGGTATTTCATTCTATCCTTTTAAATTTCTTTGGAAGGCTAATTCTACACCTAAAGCAAAGTTCCTAATGTGGTTGATCATGCATAAGAAGCTTAATACGGTTGAGATGTTAAAAAGAAAGAATGTTATTTTCGATGTCAAATGTTGTTTTTGTAATTCTGGAGAGGAGGATGTAGATCATTTATTTTACTCTTGTTATTTTACCCTTTCTATTTTCAATATGATTATTAGGATTTTCTCCTTTGATTGTTTTAATTCCTTTAGTAGTTGTAGCGAGTATTGGTATTGTCATAGATTTCGTTACAATTCTAGACAGCAATACATATTGGATTCTTTAGTAATTTTCATAAGTTGGTTTATTTGGGTTGAGAGGAACCAGAGAATTTTTCATTCAGTTTCTGTTCCTAAGGATTATTTAATTATCAACATAGTTAATTTCTGTCTGTTCTGGATGTCTAATTCGCACTATAATTTTTTTGGTGATTTGTTATTTGGTCGCTTTCTGTTTAAGGTCAGATTAAATCTGAGTTTATTCATTCGTATTAATAGCTTTTTTAGAAGTAATAGACTTCGTCTTGGATGTTGACTTCTTTTTATTTGGGTTGTTTCTACCCTCTTGCTTGTTTATTTTTTATGCCCTTCTCATTATACATGTATATATGGATATATGTCTATATTTATATATAGGCATATACTCATATATATGTGTAAGATACTGATATTTTTGTTTCAGTTTTTCAGATTACAGGTTGTAGATGTTATCGTGGAGCTTTTGAGGCGGCTGTTTGGATTGATCATTTTTGATTTGACTTGGTTTATTGGTGTATGACGAATAGAGGTGTTTGTATTTTCTTGGTGTTTTGCTTAATCACTTTTGCTCATAGTTGTTATGTGTAGGGGAATAGATATACTTCTTATCGGGTGGTGGCCTTGCCGGAATTCGATAAGTAGTATGATGGGTGGTGGCCTTGCCGGAACTCATCTATCTATTATCTCTTACTTTTTCTTTGTGAGTTTCTCGTCTTGTGGTTGTATTTGGATATTTGTATCTTATTATTATTATTATATATATGTGTGCTCTCTTCCTTCTGGAAGATCACACATCTTTTGCTCAAAAAAAAAAGAAATTAACATGGATCTAACCCATACAACCCTCTGCTTCTACGTGAGAGATATCCATCACTCACCTAATCCCCAATTCGATGTAAATCTGATGAGATCAGATCTGGAATGCGCTGGTAATCTTTGAAGTTAATGAATCATATGTGATCTAACTTCCCTTGATGATGATCCATATTCTAGATGCAATTTACTATGAATTGATATGAAAAGAATGGAGAAATGGGGCTTTAGGTTTAATCGGAGAATCACAGTAGCCCAATCTAAAGTTTAGAATGAAGAGTGTAACCCTAGTTCTCTCCCCAAGTCCCTTTATTTATATCCACCGGTCATAGGTCTAACGGGCTAGGCTAATCAGCCCATTAGTTGCTGATCAGTCTTCCTAACACAAGCTAAAACTTAAAACAGCGATTTCTCCCAAACCGATGAACCAAATCCTTCATGTGACCACTCTACGAAATCGTAAACAACCATCCCAATCCAATGAGACCAATTTTAGCATCTGATTCGACCTCCAGAGTTATAATCCAAACCACAAAGTTATGAGCAAAATGGTCATACTTGAATTCGGTAAAAATCATGGACATGTCTTACATTCCCATCAACAACATATAAAAAACTGAGAGTGATCTGACCACTAGAGAATAAAATATAATTATTTTACGGTCTGTAGATGCGTGAAATACGGGTTGTTACATTCTCCCCCTTTAGGAATTTCGCTTCCAAAATTCCAAGAAAACATGAGCAAACAAGGTATTCTACATGCCTACCAACCACGAGTGGCCAACCTACTATGCAACCTAACATCCAACAATGCATGCATCCAAAATCCTATCCTAATATGCAGAACTTCTAGCAGTACAAGATACAATGGTATAAGTAAGACAAGATACCTGGGACGTACCACCCAAAGAGTTCTGGATGAGTCGATTTCATACTCTCTTTCGTTTCCCACGTACAATCGTTATTGTCCTCGCTCCATTGTACTTTAACTAGCTTAACCACCTTCCTCCTAAGGTGTTTCGTGGCATTCCTTACGAAAGGGAGTGACTTACGAGGCCTAGAAACTTCGGGATCGACTTCAAAATCTTCAAGCTAATCCGAAGATACCATAACATTCGTGTCATGCACGAACTTCCGTAGAAATAGTACATTAAACACATTATGAATACTCGCCATCTTCTCAGGTAAATCCAATCTATAAGCGAGCTTTCCAATACTCTCGATAATCAGAAATGGCCCAACAAACCTTGGTGCTAACTTTCCTTTATTTTCAAAGCGAATAGTGTTCCGTAAAGGCAAAATCTTAACAAATACCAAATCTCCGATTGAGAATTCTAAATCCTTTCGTCACTTGTCCACATAACATTTAAGACGTTCTTGGGCTGCCTTCATTCGTTGCGAATGATCTCAATATTATTCATAGTTTCTCTTATCATCTCTGGCCCAAGTACTAATTCTCACCAGTTTCTGACCAACTAGATGGAGAACTACACGGCCTTTCGTATAACGCCTCATACAGTTTCAATCCAATACTTGATTGGTAACTGTTATTGTAAGCAAACTCGACTAAATGTAGATGGTTTTCCCATGATCCTCCCAAATCCAAAATACAAGCTCTAAGAAAATCTTCCAATATTCAATTAACTCTTTCATTTTGACCATTTGTTTGGGGATGATAAGTCGTACTCATACATAGCTCGGTTCCCAACGTCTCTTGTAAACTTTTCTAGAATCCACTGGTAAACAACGGATCTCGATCACTAACTATGCTCTTCGGAATCCCGCGGAATCAAATTATCTACTTAGATACAGTTCAGCCAACTTCAATGTAGTCCTAGTTGATCTGACAGGAACAAATATTGTGCTTTTGGTCAAGCGATCCATAATGGCCCAAATACTATCATTTCCTGCCCTTGTTCTAGGTAATCCATCAATAAAATCCATCGATACTTGCTCCCATTTCCACATAGGGACTTCAAATGGCTGTAGCAATCCACTCGGTTTCTTCTACTCAGCTTTAACCAACTGACGACTCAATAATTTCGAGATAAATTTCCCGACATCATGTTTCATACCTTCTCAGTAGCAGACGCTTCATATCTCGATACATCTTATTACCTCCTGGATGTATCGTTAATCTACAGTGATGACATTCCCTCATAACCTCATCTCTTAATTCATCTATATCGGGAACAACCAGTCGCTTATTCTTACGAAGCTAACCATCTCGATCGACTTTGAAATCATTCATTTCCTCGGGTTCTACTCTCATCTCTAACCTTCAAACGATTACCATAAGTTTATCGTCTTGCTTTTGGATTTCAATAATCCTTTCAATGAAAGTCGGTCTAATCGATAAGCTAGCTAACATCTTGGGTTTTAACTCACAATGAGGTCTATAATCAAATCCGACCAAATACTTGGGAAATTTCCAATCAGTAAACATGGCTTTTGAACTTGCATGTCTTCTACTTAAAGCATCGGCCACTGTGTTACCTTTCCCCGGAGTATAAGCTATTCTGAAATCATACGATGTTAGAAGCTCCAAGCATCGCTGCTGCCGAAGATTCGAATCCTTCTGGGAGAAAAATACTTTAATGACTTATGATCCGTGAAGAACACAAATCTAACTCCCAATAAATAGTGCCTTCAAATTTTCAAAGAAAATACTATCGCCGCAAACTCCTAATCGTGGGTCAGATAATTCCTTTCGTGCGGCTTCAGTTGTCGACTCGTATAGGCCACAAATATGTCCTTTTGCATTAGCACTGCTTCAAGTCCGATGCCACAAGCATCAATATATACTATCATCTCATCATTTCCACTCGGAATACTCAAAACAGGAGCACTCGTCAATCTCTCTTTTAGAATTCCAAAGGCTTACTCACACTTCTCATCACACGCGAAGACCTGATTCTTCTTTGTCAATCTGGTTAATAGTGCAGCTATATTTGAGAAATCCTTGATAGATAGTCGATAATATCCAGCTAGACCAAGGAAAATTATCATATTCGTCGCATTCTTGGGTCGATCCCATTCTTGTATCGCTGCAACCTTAGTGGGATCCACCGCCATTTCTTGTCCTGATACGACATGACCCAAAAAACCTCACTTCTTCCTTTTAGAAGTGACACTCGGAAAACTTAGCCCTCAACTGATGTTTTCGTAAGACTTCCAAAATAGTTTTGAAGTGTGTCTTATGTTCCTCCTTAGTCTTCGGGTAAACTAATATATCGTCCATGAACAAAAGTACGAATTTATTCAACTGATCCTTGAAAACTTGTAAGATCCACAAGATATGTTAGCGTGTTAGTCAATCCAAATGGCACCACTATCCACTCATAGAATCCAGATGGTGTCCTAAATGCGGTCTTCGACACACTATCCTTAGCCACTCTCAGTTGGTGAAATCTCGTTGCTTAATCCATTTGGGAGAACACCTTGGCTTCGTGAAGCAGATCAAACAAGTTATCGATTCTCGGTAATGTATACTTGTTCTACTTGGTTACCTTATTCAGCTCACAAGAATCCACACATAATTGCAACAATCCATCGGCCTTGGTTGCAAACACAACTGGTGCACCCCATTCGGATATGCTTCTCTGAGAAAATCCCTTACTCAAAAGGTCGTTCACTTGCACCTCTAATTCTCGTTGTTCCTTAGGCGTCATCCTCCTAAGAGGCATAATAATAGGTCTAGCTTCATCCACTAAATTAGTCTGGAAGTCGATCTCTCGATGCGGCGAAAACCCACTGACCTTGTCAAACACATCGGAAAACTCTTGTACGATTGGCATGGATGGAAACACATCCCGGGGAATCACAAGAGAAAATAAAAAGCTAAACAGAACTCCATCCTATGGTAGACAATGCACCACTATCGTTCGCCCTTCCACATTCCCGATTGTCACTTCAAGACTCTCGCAATCTACAATTGCCGCATACCCCTTGAGCTAGTTCGTACCTAAAATAGTCCCAAACCCAGCGAAATTCAAAACAGAATAATCACACACAAAAAAGCAACCATGACTCGATAAAACTAGACCACGACAAAGCATACAAAAACTAGATGAACCATCTACCAAATTAGTTACGACTGATGGCCTATCAACAATTTCAGGTTCTAAACCTAACTTGCAAACAAGATCATTATAATTAAAAAAATGTGATGCTCCAGTGTCAAACAAAACGCGAACCAAAACATCTCTGATAGAAAGCATACCTTGCACAACAATGCTCTTCCCCTTCTCCTCTGCCCTCGAGGAAGACGACACACATCCAAAACATACACTCTCACAACTAGTTTATCCTTTGGTGGTTCCGGACAATTTTTCTCCATAAGCCTGGGTTTATCACAATTAAAGCATTTCTTTTCCACCTTCTCGTTCTTACAATCCTTGGAAAGAGGGCCCTTCTGTTGACAGTTATAAAAAGTAATCTCGCCCTTTGGCTTCTTTTAGCCATTCTTTCCCTGTTATTGCTGTTTCCCCTTACTGTTCCAATTTTTCTTATCATTACCACCTTGCTATGGTTTTAACTCCTCCTTATCCTCAACAACAGCCTCCCGTTTCTTCGAAACAAACTCTCTTTCCTTAAAGCTTTCTCGACTAATTTCTCATAGGTATAATCAATATAGTCGATCGATTGTTTCTCAAAACTCTCATCCAAACCCATAATAAACTTCTCATTCTTTTGATAAGGAATATCAATATACGAACGAGCATACATCGATAAAGCTTCGAATCCGGTTCGTAGATAGGCCTTCCGCCTTGCTTTAACTCAACAAACTTCTTAAAGAGTGCCGACTTTTGGACCGTGGAAATGTACTTCTCCTTAAACTTAGTTTTGAACTGATCCCAAGTTATTTGGTCCTCTGTAGTTTCGAGAGTAATAGAATTCCACCAATCCATCGCTTGACCTTGCAGCTGTCTCGATACGAGCTTCCTCTTAGTCGCATCGTAAATTTCTAAATCTCCAAAGATTGTAACACAGGTATCCAACCAATTATAAACTTCAACCGCCCATTCTGTCCCAACAAACGGGTTGCCACCCAGAGAAGTATAATCCCTGCACAACTTAGCGAAATCCACTTCCCTAGGTGCCTGCACATGAACACCATGATATACGGCCGCTCCTGGAGTGGGCATCCTCCTCATGATTACTGCCATCATGGCCTCGAACATAGTAGGATAATCAGGCGTAGCAGCTGCAGCTTTCGACTCGCTATCGTCGCCTACCCTTCTAGTTGCAAGCTTATCCCTAGCAGTGTGTCTCGAAGTTCATCGACTCATTCTCTATCTGAAATGAGACTCAATTCACATTAGAGAAAGCCGCATTGGTATTCAAGTGCTTACTAGCCTATTATGCTATACTATATGCATATATAATATAGTAATCAACCAAATAAAATTACAAATACATCTCCGATATGCTTTTACATTCACAAACTTTGGGTAAAATCGATTAACCACAAAGCTCTGATACCAAATACGACTACCACCCCATATCTCCTGCACTAAACTAAGAAATGGTGCGCTATGTGGTATGCTAGGAAGATACGGGACGATCATCAGGGTAGAATAACTCAGAATGAACCTGTCATATAACTCACAGCGCATGGATAATATATAATAACAAAATATATAATAGGATACAGTAGTGAAGCATAACCAAACAGAAAATCAAATCTTCATAAAACCATAGAATCTCAAGAACAATACATCTTAGTTCATGAATCTCTGAATACAATATGCCTCACTACATCCCTCGGAGTCTCAATAACCATCAACATACAACGAAAATAGAAAAGAAATATCTAAATATATAGAAATAGTACAACAACCTCCTGCTCGTCATGGCACAACATCAACGACACCAAACCTGCTATCTACTACTCAGTTTGGTCATCGACAACATTGATGAACAACCCAAGGTAATAAGAGGAAAACATAAAACCTTGAGTCAGACAATAGTCTTAGTGAGTGATAAGATAAATAACAACAGATACACAATATAATATGAGTAAAGGCGGATCAATCATCCGATCTGCCCAACAACGAACAAGTTAACAAGTGAAAATCATCCATCACATATCACTATAGAATAGGAAAGGACAACCCCTAATCCCACTTCTTTTCGACATCTTACGGTGATATCTTACCCAGAGAAAAATAGAGAAGATAACACATTATCAATCATAGCTCCATAATATCCAATATCCTAGTGATTACTGACTACAGCCTTGATTCCATCGATAATCGAATTTGCTTTCAACGATCAAAAGGGCTAATGGAAAACCTCTGTTCTATCCAAACTACCATACGCCATCGTGACTCGCATGTTTGTCTTTTCCTATTCTCGACAACTAGGCTCATCATGACAACCCAAGGTACACGATCTCTCGAATCTGATCTTAACGGGTGTCCCCATGATACCCTTTCTTTGTGTTTGCTAGAGCACTTTGAGTACCGACGATTCCTTGGCACATCAAATTTGTCAAGTCTTTCATCTCGACGACTCAATCCATTCTCAAGCCATTTCATTATCATCCATGATTGACTTCCATCATGTCAATCCATCATCCTACTGGATTGTATATCGAATCACGACCAGTGTCATATTACTCTGGCTCTGACCACTCTAATGTGAGTTCCCAATTGAAGCACCATCCATCATTGAGTTGCACTTCGACCATCTGAAGTTCATTTCAATCCAAACTTCACCAGCAACTTCAAGAATCCAAAACAATCAACCTCCCCAAAATTCACCATCACCAGGCCTTACCCTATGAGTCAGTGTCGACACATCTACTTAGCCAATTTTGGCTAAGTAGTTGGCTACTATCTACCCTTGTCTTGAGCAAATCCTTCCAGTCCATTCTCCAATCATTTCGACCTTCCTATGGAAAATTCTGGCAATTCATCCTTGCCTCAAATTATCATCCTTTAACCCATCTTGAATCAACCCCGAATGACTTGAAATCTTGCAGGAAGGCCCGATTTATCAACACAAAGCCACACCACCAAAACCAATAACACTCGATAAACCCATATGGGTTGGTACAGACCAATCATGGGTCGGTGCCGACCCATCATAGGTCACCCATGTCCTTAGATCAACTTGGCATGAAAATTTTTGTGCCTTAACCCCTCGTCTTTCAAAGCATCTCCGCCAAGTTTCGTCTAAATCTGATCATTTGAACCTCCGATTTGCTCTGTTCTTCAATCCTAAGATCTATGCCAACCAATCTAACAAACAACTCAAGCAATGCAATCAATTCAATGAAAACAAACAGTAATTCGGTAATCATGATCATAAAAACATGAACAAATTGCATTTAAAGCATAAACAAATCATGATTTGGATCCAAAAATATGTGCAAACATGATTAATTTAACAATATTCTAGTTAATACAATCAAATTAGGTTTTCCTAGGATTTATAATCAGAATTAAACGTATATGCTAAAGAGATTATACATATATGAATGAAATTAACATGGATCTAACCCATACAACCCTCTGCTTCTGTGTGAGAGATATCTATCTCTTACCTGATTCCCAATTCGATGTAAATCTGAGGAGATCAGACCTGGACAACATTGATAATCTTCGAATTTGATGCAATCTGATGTGATCTAACTTCTCTTGATGATGACATATCTTATAGGTGCAATCTACTATGGATTGATATGAAAAGAATGGAGAAATAGGGCTTTAGGTTGAACAAGAGAATCGTAATCACCCAACCTAAATTTTTAGAATGAAGAGAGTAACCTTAGTTCTCTCCCCAAGTTTCCCTATTTATATGCATAGGTCTAACGGGCTTGGCTAATCAGCCCATTAGTTGCTGACCAGTCTGCCTAACACAAATTAAAACTTAAAACATCGATTCCGGCCAAATCGCTGAACCAAATCCTTCATGTGCCACTCTGTGGAATCGTAAACAACCATCCCATTCCAAAAGACCAATTTTAGCACTTGATTCGACCTTTATCCAAAATTATGGTCCAAGCAACAAATTTAAAGAAAAAATGGCCATGCTTGAATTTGGTAAAAATATTGGATATGTCTCACATCCCTATGAACAACATATAAAATCTGAGAGTGATCCGACCATTAGAGAATAAAATATAATTATTTTACGATCGGTCTATAAGTAAAATACGAGTCATTACACTTGTTAAAAAAAGCTTCTGGTGTTTAGGTATTTATTCAATTAGCATATGGAGTTTAACCACTAATTGAACATAAGCTTGAGCATTTAAAAAAAACTAGCTGTGAATATGATATGTGATTGCAAACATTTGTTATGTCCAATCCTCAGATATTTGATGAACACACGCCTAATCTTGGGCGTTTGTTTAACAAGCGCCCAAAAATGATTATTTTTTTTTAACTAAACTACTTCAAAATGTAACCAATTCAAAAATGAACACCATATCAAAGTGCTTATTGGGTGTACATGTTAAAAAATGTAATTTTGAAGTTGTTGTTACAGATACTATGCACTAACCTATATTTTAGCAGTTTTAAACAATTTAAAAGTTAGGATCTATGTAAAATTCAATAAATTAAAATTTCATACCTCTAGGGTTTCACGAAATCAATGAAACCCCAATTTCTTCAACTCTGGATGTTGCTTTTCCCCTTGCTTTCAATCCGAGAACATACCTGAGAAAATGAGATTTGGTTGAATCAATTTGAGCCCTTCAAGTGTAACGACCCGGTGTAAATTCAACGTCGAATTTCGACAATAATACATAAAACCCATACTATTTGCCAAAACCCAAATATCGAACACACCAGATAGTTATTAGAACGAAATTAGAGTGTGAGATAAGAAAGAATGAAATATTATACTAAAAGAACAAGAAGAAGAACTATCACAACATAGTCTCACATCGTAGCGGAATAAATATAATATAGAAATAAATCTTTATTGAAAACTTGAAATAATACTTACAACAACAGAGTACTTCAACATCTAGACAGTTATAACAACCTGTCGTCATATATATATATATCACACAACGGAATCATACTAGATAATATCTTACGTCTGAACTCTTCCAGCTCGTCTCTTCACGTTATCCAATAACCTGAACCTGTAAAACCCGGGCTAAACCGAGCATTACAAACGCCGGATCAGTCTGATGAACCAGAGTGAGAAAAACTCGCTAAGTTTACAGGTATCATCCAAATTGATTTTAAAGTTAAAAATTTCTTTTCGAAAGAAGAAATAATCGTAAGACCAAATCCACACATAAATACGGATAGCTTTTACCTTATGATAACCCAAAACAATTCTTTTGAAATCATATCTATTCTGATATTATAATAATGTCTAAATACAAATAAATAAAAATCTAGCAGAACGCTTGCATCTCACGCTCTACATATATAGTATACAATCAAAACCGTGGCCTCTTATTGGAGAATGGATTCCAACTGTCAAGGTATAGGACCACCTTCCGACAGTGTATCTCTAGAGAGGAATACACCGGGGTTCAACAAGAACGTCTTGCAATCCAGGCTTAACATCCCCGACCATTCATTTCGCTTGAATGTTCTGAATGTATTGTCACCTTACGGCTTTTTGTCGCGACTACCGTAGTTCCCAGGAGATACAGAAATGAAAACAAGTAACAAATATGAGTATTCTCTAGTTGGCGACAATACACCCTAATGGGAGTGACCCACATAGCCATGCGACCTACCCAATTTTATACCAGTTCCCGGTTGATGAGGCTTGAGGTCTAAATCGTCTTTTAGAACATCTGGCCACCATTCGCTTTTAAATTCCACATCATCCATACAAGTCATCCAGGAACAGGATGAACCGAAGGCACCCTCCTACCACATCCTAGGAATCACCATGTAGATCAGTAGCGAGTAGTCCTTGCAATCTGTAGATTTCAACCACGACAAAACACAGTATATCTCAAAGGGCCAAACTGAGATTTTAAGTAGTCCTCCCGTTTTATAAGATCTATGGTGTTCAAATGCTCCATCTTGATCATCATCTGAAATCTTCAACGATTACTTATTTTTTGGTCAGAATGGTTTTCGAATATAAATTCGATCCCGGTCTTTCCGTACCAACAATCGATAATTGGCCAGATTTGATAGTCAGTTATTTAACTATCAAATAAACAAGCATTCATCCGTAAAAATAAAACAAATTTACTAGTTCGGTATCCAACACCACTTGGCCTTTTCCAGAAATTAACGAATAGTTAATTTAAAATTTCATTATCTTTAACACTAGGAAAACGTTTCCTCTTCTTATTTAATATAAGAATTTTTAATTGTCGTCTCACTTCTACTCTATTATCTCCTCATTGTAAATTGGTAAGTGAATAAATTTCTAAGCATCAACCCGAAGGTCGAAACCAACATCAGATTGACACCTCGAAATTACTCAACTCAACCAACGTACAACAAGTTCTATTTTCATTAAAAATAACATCACTTTCCATATCATACGTAATATATCCTTTTTTTAGAAACATGATATAACAACCTTTGATTCAAATATAAATCAAATACTATATAAAAACTTTATTTAAAACTTACTCCAAAATATATTTTGGTCATACCTTAATAAACTACATCTCTTGTTTTGAAATCCTCAATTTTAAATCGATTTATTACCTTAATTTTCCCTACCAACTTCAATTCACTTTGGTTTCTAATTCAATTTCCATTCCTATAACTTTAGACTTCTAACCATTCATTTATTTCATAAATCATTTCAAGTTCACCACTTTATTAACTCGTTTCAGTATTTCCAATCATCAACAATACATTCAAATAAACTTGGTTTCTAAATATCTTCGCAAAATCTTAGATTTTAGGAAATACCATTAAATAGAATTCCAAGAAGAATTCAATTAAACTTACTTATATATTTAATATAAATACTATTGAAAACTCATTTAACTATAACAGTGCCTTATGGTTTCATCAACCTTTATTAATTAAATTCCAAGATCCTTGCTTTGATTAATATTAGTTAAATAATAATTTATTTCAACACTATAAAATGGTTTACTCCACCATTAACACTTTCTATTTAAAACAAATTTAATAATCAATTCTCATTTAAACAGTTGACTTATTCAACTTAACATAATTAACTCATTAACCCATTCCCGCCAGTCCTTCCATTAAATTAATAATATAATTAATTAATTTAACCTCATTTACTTTGATTATTATAAAATAAATAATAATCAATTCCAATATAATCCCACTTTAATTGTTTACCAATAAACAGTTTATTCCAGTTATTACTCGCAAGGTAAATTTCTACTCGCTTGCTTTTAAATCTTATTAACATAAGATTTTACTTCATAAAAACCATTTAATAATTTATAAATTCAAATAATAAATTTCCTTTTTAATAAACTTTATTTCAAATAATATATTTCCAAACTATCCTCAGTTATAAAATAAATTTAGTAACTTCATTTCTGTTGATTTACCTAATGGTAAATCAATATTTATAAAACGATTTATTTTAGGCCATCATTCGTCACTTGCTCAACCAATATTGCCCATTGGTTAACCACAAACAAACGTTAATTTAAATTCAACAATCGATGATCACATCAATCATTCAATCAAATTAGTTAAACAGTTCATATGATTGTGATATGAAAATGAACAATAAATTTGAGGAATCCAGTTGGATCCCTCCAACCTGTTTTCCCTGCATCCAACTACGTTATCCCCGAAAAAACAATCCATTTTAGATATAATATTCAAAAATCAGATAATAACAGCAATCCATACGTCCATGTTTCAGTTTGATATGTTTATATTACTATAAACGTAACCAATGAGGTAAGTTACCTCATTTGGAAATAATTGTTAAAAATAACGATTTGTTTAAATTAAATTAAACAAACATTTAATTTAATCAGTTATTCGACACATGTAATTATATTCAGCATCCATCAAACAAATAACAATCATAGCACACAAATATTTAAACCGAACTTATATAAGTGGGATAAAACTTAGTGAGTTGAACTCACCTTGATTCGTTCGTCACTGAGATAGTTTGTTTTAATTAAATTAAACAAGCGTGTAATTTAAATAAAACTACCAGTTGCGTCCAATCCTGTCCAAAGCAGCTCCAAAATATTGTGTCCGTCGATACGGTTCCAACGTTCCTGGTTCTGCCCAATTCTGATAGCAGTTCAACATGTTACCCAATTTATAGGTATTGATTTATTAAACCTTAATTTAATCTTCTTAAGTAATATTAATAATATTATTATATAATTAGGCCACATTAATTTCCTAATATATGAATCCGGTATCTATATTTCATGATTAGGCATTTGAAAAAAATATACCAGGCCACACATTTTTATATTTACGTCTATAATTAGACAATTCAAATGCATGTGGCACAATTTAAAAATAGTTAAGCACCTAACATAAACTAGCAGGCCATATAATTTAAATTAGTTTAATTCAAGTTTAATGATTAGGCATGCTCAAACTTTACTATTCATCTTTCTTACCCTGTTTCGAAAATAACCTCCTGCACAACTCCTTCGAAGCACTTCATTCCCTACCATACCTTTCTTTAGCTTCCTTGCTGGTCTTTCTCCATTACTCCTTTTGAGGCTACTGCCACCCCTACCTTCCATCATTCAGTACTTTCTTTCTGTCCCAACCACTACAACATGCCCACGCGACTTCATTCCTTTTTCCATTTTCATTCTTTTTTTTCTAAATGTTAATTAGCCCAAACTGATCCCATTCGAAAACACGCAGCCCACTCCCATTCTCTTACATCCTTCTTCTCTTCCCCGGTCCATATTCTATCACGCAAGCCAATATTCGATTTCCATATAATAGATCAACACTCCCTTCCTTCCTCACATTGCAGACCCACTTCCGTATCTTAGTCTTCCCATAATTATTTTTAAACCCTTTACTGCTTCACACAAACGTCCCATATTCCGCTGCTCCTTCGTTTGTTCTCTCCCCACGACCTTCCCCTTACTCACGGCAACACCAGTCCCATGCACAAAGTATCCATCCAATACACACCCCTTCCCGAACCTTGAAGACCTCCAGACCCGCCTTGCTTTACAGTGGCATATCTGGTGCGAGATTATGTACATATAAATATATTATTCTTTTTACTCTAAAGCTCACTGCATGTTAAATTATAAAGGCGGTTTTTTTAATGCTTGGTGGAAGAATTTTAATGGCTGCTGCATTTATTTTTTGTTTTCTAGAACAAGGAAATAGGAGAGAAGACTATGGTATATATACATGCGCGAGGATACAATTAGAACAACATAAAAGTCCTACTTCCCATAGCCATGTGTTAGAGGATATTAGGAATGGAGTGAGTTTGCTTTTCATAGTAGAGAATGAAGTTTCCATTAGTCCCTATGCGTTGATGGATTAAGATTTTCCAGGGTATGTACATTTTTGTGACATTAGAAATCACTGAAGCTATTATATAGATAGGCTAAATTTGAAAAATGACAGGGAGCAGTGTTTTTCTCATTTCGGTTTCAAAAATAGCTGGGTCGGTTTCTGCAGTTTAGTTGGAAGAGAAATAAATCAGTAGTCACATGGAAACAAATTGCTTAGGCTAGAAGAAATAAATCTAGCAGTCTGCAGTGTAATTTCTTTTTTTTATGGGGATTAGTACGATTGGCGCAGGGTAGTCTAAAAATTAATCATAGGCATGCCATTTTATTTTTTGTTACTTAAATATTAAGTTATACACATGTATTATTTATTTGGTACACGGTTAATAAATATGTACCGATATTCATGCTATCGTAAAATGTACGCACCGCAAATACACCAACTCCAAACTCAATGAAAATAACTACACCGCTTCGTCTTGACATCCCGGTCCCAACTAAATTAATTTCACTAAAAACGGACTCCGTTTGCACAACAACGTTATTTTTTAATTTTAATACATTCACCGGTTCACATTTAAATTGAACGTACCGACAAAATAACTCTGATTTACTCCAATTGGAAATGTAACAATAACTAGCCGTACATATCCCAATAAAATTTGTTTCGTTGGAAACGGTGGTCATTTGGAAAACGGTTATTTCTAAGGCCTATATAATATCGATATATTATTAATTAAATTACAAAACAATCCAATTCAATAATAATAATTAAATTACTATCATTGTATATATATGCAAATGAAAATACATATCACTTTAAACTCAACTAATATCGAAATATAACTCATTGTTTAAAGTTTCCAAGTTAAATGATTGCCGAAATATATAAAAATCCTTTTTAAATAAATTAAAAAAACGTTATTGTTTATTAACGAATTTCATAGCAACTATTTTAAAATTTGATTTGGACATAATTCACAATTTATAAGACAAATTTTGGTTTTTCACTTTCGTTAGAAAATTATCATCAATAATATCCTAACATTTCTTGTTTTATAGAATTCTGACCTAATATGGATTCTGTATATTCAAATGAAGGTTAAAACTCAATATTACGAACAACTGCGCCATTACAAGTTCGTTTTAAATTAAATATAAGTTTATATGTTTAAACTTTGTTTTAAATAAACGAATTATGTCACAAATTAATTTATAATTCCAATTCAACATTTAATAAAAATATATATATATATTAAATAATTGACTACTAGAAGTACGAGGCGTTACATCAAGTGTCGAGCCTACATAGAAATCCACACGAATGCCTTATCTTCGATCGAATCAAAGAAAAAGGGGGAACAATTGGTACTAGCCGCAATTATTAAGGTTTTAATTAAAAGGGTAATATTCGATTATTTGGGATTCGAACTAATCTATCCTTTTCATGGTATCCGGCCATGTATTTATAAGGAACATATACCCCCTTTAAAAACCGTGTACCATAAACAAAGGAATCAGCCGACATACCTTTTCAATGCCAAATAAAATATCAACAGATTGATATTTACCCAAAATAATGGTTTCCTTTTTCTAACGTTCTAAGTGTGTGACCCTATAAGTTATCATAACGTTGGCAATAATTTTTAAATCATATTTAAATTTATAAACAGTGTATAACATCTAGTAATACGTCGCTGCTACCCAAGTTATAATAGGATCAATGATTTGATACAACCTTTTTATGACCAGTGTCTCAATGTAATTTAATCCTTTTAACCAATGTATCCAAGATTAAACTCGAGGCATGGAACATATCATCCTTTTTATAATTTAATCCCTTTATCTTGACGACGAGTAGATTATTTAAAACGAGTCAATATTTGAGCACGGGCATGCATTTCGTAGTCTCACTCAATTAATAGTCCCATGGACATCTCTACTAATATTGTAGGCATAATGTCCCTTATTTTTACGGTATAATAATTGATTTATTAATTATTTAAAATATGATTTAGAGTTTTAAATGGTCGTTGAATTAAATAATAGTGAATATTTAAATAATATATTTAATTCTGAAATAATCAAAATTAGATGAAATGGCATATTGTATGAATTGGACAATTCAAAATATATGATTCAGTTTGAAATTGAATTACAATAACGAATGTATTTAATTAATGATGGTTGAGAGTATAAATTATATTATAAATATAATCAAGCTCGAAATGGCGCGGTAGTTCGTTATTTGGCGATTTGAACTTTAAATGAATATACAGAATCCATTTTAAATCGAATTTCTGTAAAACAAGAAATGTTCAGAGCTGCTGAAGTATATTTTTCTACTGGAAGAGAAAAATCAGGATTTCATTGTGTAGATTTTGAGTTATGTCCAAATCAAATTTTAGAAAAGTCGCTATAGAATTCATATATACTTTATAACGATATATAAAAGGAATTTCATTTTAAATCGAATATCGATTTAATCGGGATTTGAAATACCAAGTTAGAAATTCATATAGGAATATTCTGGAGCAGTATGGTATTCTATTGTGAATATATACGATAATATTTATTTATAAATATTTAATTTAATTATTTTTAAATATATTAATATTTAAAAGAGTTTATTTAGAGCTTTAAATATAGCCAGTTTTGCAAACGACCTCCGTTTTTTATGAAACCAATTTTGTTGGATCCGCAATATTAAATTATTGCTAGATTTCAATTTCCGTAATTTTTAGAGTCAGCATGTGGCCGTACTAATTTTTAACGTGAAAAGCAATCGATATTTTGACGGTTAAAAATATGCTGTGTGAGCAAACGGAGTCGGAATTCGACGAAACTAGTTTCGTTGGGGTCCGTATTGTCAAACTCTAGCTATATATCTATTTTCGTGATTTTTGGGTATCGTATGTGATTATAGGAATTTTTATTCAACAAATACACCTAGCGATTGCTTAAAATTTAATAAAATAATCGATTTAAAAATTAATATAATTATCCTATAAATAGTGCACTACCTTCCTAACCCTAGACTTTATTCTCTCTCAGTCAAACCATTTTCTACTACCACTAGGAATTCTCTAAGTTCAAACGCAAGAATGCAAAATTATAACAATTCAAATAAAACTTGAAAAAAATCCAAGATGAGTGCTTGTGAGTTCGGAAGGAGGAGCTCTTCAACCCAGTGTAGTTTTTGAAAGGTTCGAAGCTTTCTGCATCTTTTGGAAAATCATACAGTAGCCTAGGGTTCAACATTTCGAGAGCTGGAAGTGTCGATTTGGATTTTTGAGAGTGTATTTGGATCCCTTGGTGAAACTGGAGCTGGCGTGCACCCTTTGATGGAGTGCAATGAATATAAGTGACGCACTATCACTGTTTGGGGTTGCGTGAGGCTAAAGGACGGATTTTGATTTGGGTGTGCGGGTTTAATCAAATGGTGTAGTTTTTGACGAGAAGAAGTTTGGTGAAATCCTTTTTCGATTTAATGGAGAGTGGAGGAAGGGAGTTGAAGGGGAAGTCACAGGGATGGCTGTGTATATTCACCAGGGCGATGGTAATAAGACGTCAAGCTTTGCCAAATGATGAGGGAAGTGATAAGCGCTCAAAGTGAAGAACAATGGTGAGGAGTTTGGAAGATTTCGTGATGTAATGGTGTGTAGTGGGGCTTGGGAAATGTTCGAAATGGACATGGGGTTCTTTTTCTTTGCAGCATGGCTGTTTGGAATTTTCGGAGAAGAAAGAGGAAGTAGCGGGTTGGGTATTTTCAAGGTTTAAATGGGCCGAGGAAAGGGTGAGGCCCAATGGTAATTGAAATTCAAAGTTTTTATTTAACATAAATGTGTATTAACTTCTAAATATCGTAACTATTGCATATGATGTCAGAATTAGACGAAACGAGATCCATCAGGATCGTATGGACAGACACTACGCAATGGAACTGATTGGGAGTGAATTGGAGCCCGTTACAATTTATAGCAAAATAAATTGTCCAATCTGAATCGACGATCGATTATCGTTATTTAACGATAACTGTCCAATGTGAGTAAAACTCACCAACTCTATCAGTTCATATTTTTATAATGTACTTTTTTTGAACTGCTAAATGATGATTAATTGCTGTGTGTTGACTATTTGGTTGAATTGCTTATGTATTGGTTGAAATTATAGATACCGATATATATATATATAAATCGTTAATCAAATATCGATTCTATTTATCTGAATATTTCATAGTGAAATGAAGTTGATGTTAATTATATTGTTTAACATCTGTGGATGCAGGGAAACAGGTTGGAGGGACCCAACTGGGTTCCTCAATATATAAAATACTTTTTGTTTCTTATATGGTGATATATGATGTGATATACAATTTGTTGTTGATTATGTGTGTTTGAATGATATCGATCATTGTTGTTTGGTATTTTAAATACCATAAGAAATACTGAGATATAGAAAAAGGGGATTTTCAAAGTGTATTTTGAAAATAAATTATTTATACAAAATCAATGGATTATATATATATATATATAAAAGGGATTTTATAGAAGGAAATAATTATAAAATCAAAGAATTAGAGAAAAGGAAATATTTGTGGAAACAAATTAGAAAGGAAATATTTGTAAAACATTTACAAATAGAATTGAAAAGGGATATTTATTTAGAAAATAAATAGAATTGAAAAGGGGTATTTATTTATAAAATAAATAGAATTGAAAGGAATATTTATTTGTTAAATAAATAGAGAATTGATTAGAGTTAATAAAATAGAGTTAACCAAATGGGGTTAATCAAATAGAGAATAGATTTGAGTTAGTTGATTAGAGTTAATCAAATAGACTTAATCGATTAGAGTTAATCGAATTAGAGTTAATCAAATAGAGTTGTTCGATTAGAGTTAATCGAGTAGAGTTAATTAAACAGAGTTAATCGAGTTAGAGTTAATCGATTGGAGTTAATCGAGTTAGAGTTAATCGAATAAAGCTAATCGAGTTAGAGTTAATCGAGTTAGAATTAATCGAATAGAATTAATTGATTAGAGTTAATTCAATAGAGTTAATCGATAGAGTTAAACGAAATAGAGTTAATCGATTAGAGTGAATCCAATAGAGTTAAACGATTAGAGTGAATCCAATAGAGTTAATTGAATAGAGTTAATCCAATAGAGTTAATCGAATGTAGTTTATTCGAAAGAGAGGTTATCGAATATAGTTTATTCGAAAGAGGGGTTATCGAATATAGTTTATTCGAAAGAGAGGTTATCGTATATAGTTTATTCGAAAGAGAGGTTATCGAATATAGTTATTTGAAAGAGAGATTAATCGAACAAGAGTTTATTCGAAAAGAGATAATCGAATATTAGTTATTCGAAGAGTTAATCGAATATAAGTTATTCGAAGTGAGTTAATCGAATATTAGTTATTCGAAGAGATAATTGAATATAAGTTATTCGAAGTGAATTAATCGAATATTAGTTATTCGGAGTGAGTTAATCGAATATTAGTTATTCAAAGTGAGTTAATCGAATATTAGTTATTCGAAGATATAATCAAATATAAGTTATTCGAAGTGTAAGCGAATATTTGTTATTTGAAGTGAGTTAATCGAATATTCGTTATTCGAAGTAAGTTAATCGAATATTAGTTATTCAAAGTAAGATAATCGAATATAAGTTATTCGAAGTGAATTAATCGAATAGAGATTATTCGAAAGAGAGTTATACGTTGACATTCGATTATATCGAATTCGGGAAAGTACCATTTACTTTCCGTTTTAATCAAGATTTATTTATTTATTAATAAATTAGTTGTTATCTTGTTTATCCAAATTAACAAATAAAAGTTATATTTAAGTTGTTATATTTCAGAAGCATGGAATTATAACATTATTGTTATAATCAAATGATTCCTGTAAAAGAAGTGAATTCGTAAATAGAAATCCGAGAGTTACGTAAGGAAGTTTGTTAAGGGTTTAAAAGGTGAACTTTGTCTATTTCGAGGTTAGAAATGTTGTTCAGTTAAGGTCTGAGAGGTAATTATACCCCAACTTGATTGACTCCATTTTTAACTAAGGAATAGTTAAGGTTTGATAGTGAAGGTTGGTTAAGTGAATTTAGTTAATGTAGCAATGGTTTGAGTTGGCATAGCGATGTTTCATTTAAACATCTGTTTAAATTAAATGAAGGAGTTTTGGAAATGTTTTCCAAATAAGAATCATAAATATTTTCTAATATAGAAAATAAGAAATGGGAGTAAATATGGAAATGTTTTCCAATGATTTATAACGTATACTTTCTAAATTTAGAAAATAAGAAATGTTGAATATATGGAAACATGAGATGAAAAATGAATAAATTAAATAAAGAGATAAATGTTAAATGATGATTGATCGATATAAATTCCATCTGGAAATAATATCGTTGTTTGCACATGTGTTTTTCGTTGATAGTTAACTATCCGACTATCGAAGTTTTTGACAATTTTTCCGTCGTCAATACAGAGAGACCGAGATCAGATTCATGACCTGAAAACCACTCTATATGGGCCTTAGCGTTGCGAATCAAGTATGATGGAGATAATTGAAGACGGAGTTATGCAAGTGCTGTTCTGGCGATCCTAGGTAGAAATTGCCTAAGATGGATTTAAAGAATAGTGTCTTTGGTTTGTCCAGTCCCAGGACGACCTGTATGGAAGAATGTATGATAGAGTATATTTAATAGATCACATAAGTTGATCTCTTCAAACGTATATATGTTTGGTGTCAGAGAAATTTATTTCTCTTAGCTGTATACCCGTTGTATTTTTGGGGAAATCAATTTGTGATTTGGCGGGTATGACGATGTAACATTCAAAGTGAAAAATTATGTGATCTGTTATAGATAAGCGTGGCCTCAGCCTTACAACCGGGAAATGAAAAAAATCGGGCAGGCAGCATGGCTAAGTGGTTGGCTGCCAATTAGGATGTATTATCACCTATCTAGAGATATTCATTTCATTCTTAAATCTATTCGATGCTGTCCCACTCGAGAAACGATTGTTGATCCCAACTGTTGGTGATATACATTCGATACACTCAAGCAAAATGAGTGGTCGGTCATGTGTGGCCGGTTTGCAAGATGTTCTTGTTGAACCCAGTGTATTCCTCTCTAGAGGTACACTATCGGAAGGTGGTTCCATACCTTGTCATAGTTGGTAATCCATTATCCAATATGTGCTCGCGGTTTTGATTGTATACTATATATGTAGAACGTGAGATGAAAGCGTTTCTGCTAGATGATTATTTAGTTATGGTTGATAGACATTAATATAATATCAAAAGAGTTTTGATATAAAGTTTATCATTTCTTTCAAAATGATTTGAAAGTTTAATCAAATTGATTTGGATTCTCATAAGGGAAAACCCGTTATACGGCATGATCTTATGAGATATCATTTTATTGCTCAAACTGTTTTAAACTGTTTTACTCACACCAGTCCCATGACTGAACTAGAGTTTGTTTGTTTTTGGTTTTTCCCTAAACTCTTGGGTGCCCAATTTTGTACGGGCAGTCAAGTAGTCAGGATTTTTCAGATATACTTAGAGAGCTTGGAGCAGGAGGCTTCAGGATTTTATTGCTATAGTTATTTCTGCTTTGTTGTAAGTGTTGTACTCTGATAATGTTACTGTATACATATACTGATTTTATTTCAAAGATATGTTATCTATTATATGTTGTTCGTTCCGCTGTGAGATTCGTGTTTACTCTGATGTTGTATGTTCTTCTTCTTCTATTCTAAGTTTCTATCTTATATATTCTCACCCTCTGTTTTCTTTCTATTAGTTTTCTGGTTTCCAGTGCAATTTGGTTTGGACTTGTGTTATTTGGTCAGCTCAAATTGTCCGGAATTTCGGGACACTACAGTTGGTATCAGAGCTTAAGGTTAAGTAATTACCTTGGCTCTGTGGCATGATTCAGTAGAGATGGGGTTAGTAATACTCTAGATTGAGTTGAGTGTATATATATGAGTGAACGTATTTGTTATTTGATATAAAAATGGTTTTATATTGAGTAGATTTATTAGTTGAGTTGTTTATGGGTTCTGGTCAATCAGTTTGATCCACTATATCGGTAGGGGTTTATAAACACTCGAATAAGATGAACCGACACGGTATGTTTTGAAAAGAGGGTAAATGAAATAATTTTACCCAAATTATATTTTGATATAAACAAAGTATAAATATTTGAAGTATTATAGTATATTGGATGTGTTGATTGTGCTTATAATCGAATAAGATTATAAAATGTGAAAAGGTTATGTAAATAACCAATCTGAATTCATATAAGTTAAATACGCGAAACCAGATGAATTAAATCTGAATTTAAACCAGAATTGAAATTAAAACCCTAGAAGGCTATAAAGGTGTTTGTAAATGAATCTGGGTTAAATATATGTGAATTTTAAAATCTTGGGAGATTTTAAATTTGTTACAAGCATTGAAAAGGTATTTTGAAGTGAATTTCAAAATGGAAGTGTTTAGAAATGGTTTTGAAGAGATAAAGTATTGAACTCACTTCGATAGCTGGAAATAGATTCCGATGATGTTCATGACATCATCGGTGTTCATTTTCAAGTTTTAAGTGATGGATTACTGCCAAAGGTTTTGTTTTTGGAAATGTTTCGTGAAAACAAGTTGTTTGAATTTCGAAAAGGATTGTTTGATTTTTGAGAAAAGCGAACCTGTTTAAAAATTCCCAGGGAAAAGATTGTTTGAATTAAAACCAAATTGAACTGAAATATGTGAAAGCAAATTGAAAATTGAATAAAAACTAGTTAAGTGGAAACTGTATTGAAATGGAGTAATATCGAGTAAAATTGGAATTTAGTATATAATTGGACTCGGTTGAGCAAATGGATTGATTTTTGAAATAAAAATCAGAATTGAATTATGAGATAAAGATAACTGATTAGTGAAATTAAGCAGTTAATGAAATATGTGGATGGAACTTAACGAGGTTAAGTATATTGGATTGGTGAGTTAAGTATTTGAAAATCAAGAATGGTAATTGAGATTGAGAATGGGATTCGACTTGGATATAAGAGAATGATTGTGTTTGAGGTTAAACTGATTTGAGTTGATTGGGATGACATTGGTGTATGCAGAATTGGCAACACATGGAAAGGATATACTGATATGTCCGACAAAAAGGTACCAGTTTATATTATATATGGGTTTGAGATTTTGATGAGCCGAATTGGCAAGCCGCTTCACTGTTTTATTTTCTTTTGGGTTGGAGAAGGCCTAGGGAGGCGAGTTGGAGTTTGAGATATTGACCAGTACAAAGGAGGTGCTGGCGAAATTTTTCGAAAAGTTAAGGTGTTAGAAAATTTTCAGGATTTTTGAAAATTTTCGTTGGAAAGAATTAATTAATATTTTAATTAGTTCAGTGTAACTGAAGTTAAAGTAGTAAAAATAATTTTTAACCCAGTCAATAGGGTTTGTTTTCTACCTTAACAATTTCGAGGACGAAATTATTTTAAGGGGGAAGAATGCAACGTCCCGAATTTTTATGGTATAATAATTTATTTATTTAATTATTTAAAATATGATTTAGAGTTTTAAATGGTTATTGAATTAAATAATAGTGAATATTTAATTAATATAATAATTATATAATATATTTAATTCTGAAATAATCAGAATTAGATGAAATGACAATATTGTGTGAATTGGACAATTCAAAATATATGATTCAATTTGAAATTGAATTACGATAACGAACATATTTAATTAACGATGGTTGAGCATATAAATTATATTATAAACATAATCGAGCTCAAAATGGCGCGGCAGTTCGCTATTTGGCGATTCGAACTTTAAATGAATACACAGAATCCATTTTAAATCGGATTTCTGTGAAACAAGAAACGTTTGGAGCTGGTGAAGTATATTTTTCTAATGGAAGAGAAAAATTGGGATTTCATTGTGTAGATTTTGAGTTATGTCCAAATCAAATTTTAGAAAAGTCTCTATGGAATTCATATATAATATATAATGATATATAAAAGGAATTTTATTTTAAAAAGAATATCGATTTAATCGGGATTTGAAATACCAAGATAGAAATTCATATAGGAATATTCTAGAGCTGTATGGTATTCTATTGTGAATATATGCGATAATATTTATTTATAAATATTTAATTTAATTATTTTTAAATATATTGATATTTAAAAGAGTTTATTTAGAGCTTTAAAATAGCCAGTTTTGCAAACTACCTCCGTTTTCGACGAAACCAATTTTGTTGGATCCACAATATTAAGCTATTACTAGATTTCAATTTCCGTAATTTTTAGAGTCAGTATGTGGCCTACGGATTTTTAATGTGAAAACAGTCGATATTTTGACGGTTAAAAATACGCTGTGTGAGCAAACGGAGTCGGAATTCGACGAAACTAGTTTCGTTGGGTCCGTATTGTCAAACTCTAGCTATAGGTCTATTTTCTTGATTTTTGGGTATCATATGTGATTATAGGAATTTTTATTCAACAAATACACCTAGCGATTGCTTAAAATTTAATAAAATAATCGATTTAAAAATTAATATAATTATCCTATAAGTAGTGCACTACCTTCCTAACCCTAGACTTTATTCTCTTTTAGTCAAACCATTTTCTACCGCCACTAGGAATTCTCTAAGTTCAAACGCAAGAATGCAAAATTATAACAATTCAAATAAAACTTGAAAAAAATCCAAGATGAGTGTTTGTGAGTTCGGAAGGAGGAGCTCTTCAACCCAGTGTAGTTTTTGAAAGGTTCGAAGCTTTCTGCGTTTTTTGGAAAATCATACAATAGCCTAGGGTTCAACATTTCGAGAGCTGGAAGTGTCGATTTGGATTTTTGAGAGTGTATTTGGATTCGTTGGTGAAACTGGAGCTGGCGTGCACCCTTTGATGGAGTGCAATGAATATAAGTGACGCACTGTCACTGTTTGGGGTTGCGTGAGGCTAAAGGATGGATTTTGATTTGGGCGTGCGGGTTTAATCAAATGATAATGAGATGGTGTAGTTTTTGGCGAGAAGAAGTTTGGTGAAATCCTTTTTCGATTTAATGGAGTGTGGAGGAAGGGAGTTGAAGGGGAAGTCACGGCAATGGCTGTGTATATTCAGTAGGGAGATGGTAATAAGACGTCGAGCTTTGCCAAATGATGAGGGAAGTGATAAGCGCTCAAAGTGAAGAACAATGGTGAGGAGTTTGGAAGATTTCGTGAAGTAATGGTGTGTAGTAGGGCTTGGGAAATGTTCCAAATAGACATGGGTTATTTTTCTTTGGAGCACGGCTGTTTGGAATTTTCGGAGAAGAAAGAGGAAGTAGTGGGTTGGGTATTTTCAAGGTTTAAATGGGCCGAGGAAAGGGTGAGGCCCAATGGAAATTGAAATTCAAGGTTTTTATTTAACATAAATGTGTATTAACTTCTAAATATCGTAACTATTGCATACGATGTCAGAATCAGACGAAACGAGATCCATCAGGATCGTTTGGACGGATACTACGCAAAGGAACTGACTGGGAGTGAATTGGAGCCCATTACAATTTATAGCAAAATAAATTGTCCAATTTGAATCGACGATCGATTATCGTTATTTAACGATAACTGTCCAATGTGAGTAAAACTCACCAACTCTATCAGTTCATATTTTTATAATGTACTTTTTTTGAACTGCTAAATGATGATTAATTGCTGTGTGTTGACTGTTTGGTTGAATTTCTTATGTATTGGTTGAAATTATAGATAACGATATATATATAGATCGTTAATCAAATATCGATTCTGTTTATCAGAATATTTCATAGTGAAATGAAGTTGATGTTAATTATATTGTTTAACATATGTGGATGCAGGGAAACAGGTTAGAGGGACCCAACTGGGTTCCTCGATATATAAAGTACTTTTTTTCATATATGGTAATATATGATGTGATATACAATCTGTTGTTGATTATGTGTGTTTGAATGATATCGATCATTGTTGTTTGGTATTTTAAATACCGTAAGAAATACCGAGATGTAGAAAAAGGGGATTTTCAAAGTGTATTTTGAAAATAAATTATTTATATAAAATAACTGGATTTTATATATATAAAAAGAAAAGGGATTTTATAAAAGGAAATAATTATAAAATCAAAGAATTAGAGAAAAGGAAATATTTGTGGAAACAAATTGGAAAGGAAATATTTGTAAAACATTTACAAATAGAATTGAAAAGGGATATTTATTTAGAAAAAAAATAGAATTGAAAAGGGATATTAATTTAGAAAATAAATAGAATTGAAAGGATTATTGTTTGTTAAATAAATAGAGAATTGATTAGAGTTAATCAAATAGAGTTAACCAAATGGGGTTGATCAAATAGAGAATTGATTTGAGTTAGTTGGTTAGAGTTAATCAAATAGAGTTAATCGAATTAGAGTTAATCAAATAGAGTTGTTCGAATAGAGTTAATCGAATAGAGTTAATTAAAGAGAATTAATCGAGTTAGAGTTAATCGATTAGAGTTAATCGATTCAGAGTTAATCGAGTTAGAGTTCATCGATTAAAGTTAATCGAGTTAGAGTTAATCGAGTTAGAATTAATCGAATAGAATTAATTGATTAGAGTTAATCGATAGAGTTAAACGAAATAGAGTTAATCGATTAGAGTGAATCCAATAGAGTTAATCGATTAGAGTGAATCCAATAGAGTTAATCCAATAGAGTTAATCGAATATAGTTTATTCGAAAGAGAGGTTATCGAATATAGTTTATTCGAAAGAGGGGTTATCGAATATAGTTTATTCGAAAGAGAGGTTATCAAATATAGTTTACTAGAAAGAGAGGTTATCGAATATAGTTATTTGAAAGAGAGATTAATCGAATAAGAGTTTATTCGAAAACAGATAATCGAATATTAGTTATTCGAAGAGATAATCGAATATAAGTTATTCGAAGTGAGTTAATCGAATATTAGTTATTCGAAGAGATAATTGAAAATAAGTTATTCGAAGTGAATTAATCGAATATTAGTTATTCGAAGTGAGTTAATCGAATATTAGTTATTCGAAGTGAGTTAATCGAATATTAGTTATTCGAAGTGAGTTAATCGAATATTAGTTATTCGAAGAGATAATCGAATATTAGTTATTCGAAGTGAATTAATCGAAATTAGTTATTCGAAGTGAATTAATCGAATATTAATTATTCGAAGTAAGTTAATCAAATATTAGTTATTTGAAGTAAGATAATTGAATAAAAGTTATTTGAAGTGAATTAATTGAATAGAGATTATTCGAAAGAGAGTTATACGTTGAAATTCGATTATATCGAATTCGGGAAAGTACCATTTACTTTCCGTTTTAATCAAGATATATTTATTTATTAATAAATTAGTTGTTAGCTTGTTTATCCAAATTAACAAATAAAAGTTATATTTAAGTTGTTATATTTCAGAAGCATGGGATTATAATACTATTGTTATAATCAAATGATTCCTGTAAAAGAAGTGGATTCGTAAATAGAAATCCGAGAGTTACGTAAGGAAGTTTGTTAAAGGTTTAAATGGTGAACTTTATCTATTTCGAGGTTAGAAATGTTGTTCAGTTAAGGTCTGAGAGGTAATTATACCCCAACTTGATTGACTCCATTTTTAACTAAGGAATAGTTAAGGTTCGATAGTGAAGGTTGGTTAAGTGAATTTAGTAAATGAATGTAATAGTTTGAGTTGGCATAGCGATGTTTTATTTAAACATTTGTTTAAATTAAATGAAGGAGTTTTGGAAATGTTTACCAATTAAGAATCAGAAATATTTTCTAATATAGAAAATAAGAAATGGGAGTAAATATGGAAATGTTTTCCAATGATTTATAACGTATATTTTCTAAATTTAGAAAATAAGAAATGTTAAATAGATGGAAACAAGAGATGAAAAATGAATAAATTAAATAAAGAGATAAATGTTAAATGATAATTGATTGATATAAATTCCATTTGGAAATAATATCGTTATTTTCACACGTGTTTTTGTTTGATAGTTAACTCACCGACTATCAAAGTTTTTGACCATTTTCCCGTCGTCAATACGGAGAGATCGGGATCAGATTCATGACCTAAAAACCATTTTGTATGGGCATTATCGTTGTGAATCAAATATGATGGAGATAATTGAAGACAGAGTTATGCAAGGGCTGTTCTGGCGATCCTAGGTAGAACTTGCCTAAGATGGATTTAAAGAATAGTGCCTTTGGTTTGTCCAGTCCCAGGACGACCTGTATGGAAGAATGTCTGACAGAGTATATTTAATAGATCACGTAAGTTGATCTCTTCAAACTTATATACGTTTGGTGGCAGAGAAATTCGTTTCTCTTAGCTGTATACCCATTGTATTTTTGGGGAAATAAATTTGTGATTTGGCGGGTATGACGATGTAACATTCAAAGTGAAAAATTATGTGATCTGTTAGAGATAAGCGTGGCCTCATCCTTACAACCGGGAAATGACAAAAATCGGGCAGGCAGCATGGCTAAGTGGTTGGCTGCCAATTAGGATGTATTATCACCTATCTAGAGATATTCATTTCATTCTTAAATCAATTCGATGCTGTCCCATTCGGGAAACGGTTGCTGATCCCAACCGTTGGTGATATACACTCGATACACTCAAGCGAAATGAGTGGTCGGTCATGTGTGGCCGGGTTGCATGATGTTCTTGTTGAACCCAGTGTATTCCTCTCTAGAGGTACACTATCAGAAGGTGGTTCCATACCTTGTCATAGTTAGTAATCCTTTATCCAATAAGTGCTCGCGGTTTTGATTGTATACTATATATGTAGAACGTGAGATGAAAGTGTTTCTGCTAGATGATTATTTAGTTGTGGTTGATAGACATTATTATAATATCAAAAGAGTTTTGATATAAAGTTTATCGTTTCTTTCAAAATGATTTGAAAGTTTAATCAAATTGATTTGGATTCTCATAAGGGAAAAACCCGTTCCGTTATACGGCGTGGTCTTATGAGATATCGTTTTTTTGCTCAAACTGTTTTAAACTGTTTTACTCACACCAGTCCTATGACTGACCCAGAGTTTGTTTTGTTTTGTTTTTCCCTAAACTCTTGGGTGCCCAATTTTGTACAGGCGGTCAAGTTGTTAGGATTTTTCACATATACTTGGAGAGCTTGGGGTAGGAGGCTTCAGGATTTTATAGCTATAGTTATTTTCGCTTAGTTGTAAGTGTTGTACTCTGATAATGTTACTATATACATATACTGATTTTATTTCAAAGATATGTTATCTATTATATGTTGTTCGTTCCGCTGTGAGATTCGTGTTTACTCTGATGTTGTATGTTCTTCTTCTTCTTCTATTCTAAGTTTCTATCTCATCTATTCTCACCCTCTGTTTTCTTTCTATTAGTTTTCTGGTTTCTAGTGCAATTTGATTTGGACTTGTGTTATTTGGTCAGCTCAAATTGTACCGGAATTTCGGGACACTACAGTAGGGTTAAATTCCATCTGGATCATTCATAATTTTCATTCCATTCGAGATGTATCCAATAACCATCTTCATCGTCTACTCGGTTAAAAGTAACTTTTGATGATATCAAAACGCAAATATCCTTGATCAAAATTATAATGATTTCAGGTCTAAGGACCATTACATCACTGTCACTACGAGAATAACTTATGATACTGTTAATTATATTCCATATAGTTTTCTCATAGTGGGTCAGCCCAATACGCTATTCTCTAATACGTATTTATGTATTTACATTAATATCACATATATTAATGATCAATGAGACTTGATCATCAGTCAATCAACATATTAGTCTCAAAGTTTTATTGTTGTTCTATATATACAATAAAACTTGACAAGGGACATCTAAGAATTATAATACTCAATATATTATATAATCTCATGTTCAAGTCACTTACTTGCAACTATATAATTCTATATTATAATTCTAAGGACTTCGATTATGTTAATATTTATATTACGCAGTAAATATAACATAGCAGAATGTTTTATTCCAAATAAAATTAATAACGTTAACAGTGTTATTAATCACATCAAATAGATTGGCTCTAGGGAATAATCTCTAACAATCTCCCACTTGTACAAGAGTCAATCATTCATGTATCATATACCCATGAAACTAATGTGACTATTAAACTTCTGCTGCGATAGAGTTTAAGTTAGTAGGTCTGCAACATTACAATATTTTGTAACTTTGCAGATACGTTAATCTCTTGTGTGAACAATTTCACATAAGAAATTATATTTCTTAAATATATATTAGGATCGATAATGATATCAAGGTTGGCCTGAACAATACATAATGTAAATAATTGGATCAACAATAAATTAAGTTCAATTATGAACTTCTTAACCCAAACATTTTCTTTCTTAAAAGAATTATCTATTTCTTGTTTAAAACTAACATTATTGACAATAATTAATGTGTTATCAATATATACAACATTAAAATTATTGTGTCACTCCTACTCAATTTCTTGTCTATACAAGGTTCGTTGGTATTTTGCGGTTCCTGAGACATTTCGAGTTCCTGTTTATTCCCGCCAGTATCTTAGAGACTGTCTCTCCTTTCAAAAGGGTACCAATTCGAGCAATAAACATTTTATTCTTAGACGATTTACTGAAACAATATCCTTTGCTTTTGTTGGATATTCCACAAAATAACACTTATCAGATTTGGGTCTAAGCTGGTCAGATGGAAGATGTCTAACAAGCGCCTCACATCACAAATCTTCGTAAAAGACATATTAGGACATTTCCTAATCTATATCTTATATGGCGTATTCAGAGCCGTTTTAGCAGGATTACAATTAAAATGAAGGCAATTGTTTTGAGGGGGATAATCTTAAAAATTATTGGAAGATCTGTATGACTTATCATCGATCGTACCATATCTTATACGGTGCGACCTCTCCTTTCAGACACACCATTCCATTATGGTGTTCTTGGTGGAGTGAGTTGTGAGACAATTTCACACTCTATTAGATAATCATTGAATATTGGCTTAATTATTCTCTTGATCTGTTCGAAGATACTTTATATTCTATCAAAATTGGTTTTGAACTTCATTTTGGATTTCTTTGAGCTTTTCAAAAGATTCTTGTTGGTGTTTCATGAGATACACACATCTACATCTACTAACATCATCAGTAAATGTAATGAAGTAATAAAACCTACCTCTTGCCTATGTATTTATAGCTCCATATACATCATTATGTATAAGACCCAATACTTACTTGCCCGTTCACTATGTCAAGTGAAGGTGATTCAGTTATTTTGCTAATAAACCAAGTTTGCATTCTTCATATGATTGTAATCAAAAACCTCAAAATTCCATCATTATGGAGTTTTGATATGTGTTTCTTGTTTATATGGCATAACCGACAATGCCAAGGTATGTTGGATTATTAGAATTAATCCATCCAATACTTGTGTTATTATCAAGCATATTAAAGTTAAGGACTAACTGCACAATTCCATAAGATATTTTATTTAAATAAATGAACAACAACTGTCCTTTTATTACAAACAAACTTGTCTAAGCAAGATACAGAATAACATTTATTTTAAATGAAAATTTTATAACAACAATATTTTAATTCTTTAATTAAGCTAGTAGTTAGAATAAGAAGCAGCTTCCTACGGATAATGTAGCAACATTTGCTTCATTTCCAATCATAAGTCTGCTTGTCCTTCTGTCAGATTTCTAGTTTTTTTTGTAATTCCTGCAAATTCACATACATATATGTGATCCATATCTAGTATCTAATACCAGAGATGTATTAGTAGATAATTATAACATTTATGTCTAATTCGGTTTGAAGTCATACTTCAGCTATCATTTTAGATCTTCTATGTTTGTAAAACAATTATTTTTTAATATGTTTGAGGAAAATCCTCAAATTTCGATGTTAGTCAAGAAATTTGATTTAATTCTATTTATCCTTCTTAAGGACTAATTATCATTTATCTGAGATATTTGCTATCTAATATCTACAGTAGATAATAAATCATAACTGTATTTAATATAAACATAAATGTTGACAATCAAAACTTATGTTAATATGAATGTATAATTTAAAATAAAATGCGCTTCCATTCAAATTAACATCCATATATATATATATATTAGTATATATATATATTGGTGGTATAAGATCCATATCTAGTCATGCCTTGACTTAGCCTTGGCTAATCCCCAAAACACAACCTTTTAGTTAGACATCTTATGTCAATTTTATCGTATATATAATTCTTGGGTCGCATGATGAACATTTTGTTCATATAATTATTCATTTGCTCAAAATATAGAATAATGCATGCTCTTTGTCTCTAAGGCCATAATCATATTATGCAGCCTAGTTATATCAGACCCAATAATATGTTGGAGTACCACATTTACTCCACGCATATAACCAAAATAAAAGGTGCAGAACGCCTTGGCGTTACCTACATCAGTGATTCTGGCATTGATGAGTGTATATGTTGGAAGACATCACTACGACTTAATATAACAAAAAATTCTTTAAAGGGATTTTATAATTTATAGTGGCGAACAATATTTAATATCATATATTTCTCAAAACTTGTATTTTTATTTGGTAATTTTTAATTCCACACAAACACAATTATAAAGATATTACACCTTTTGAGTACTTAGCACTCTAAATAGCATCAGTGATTAAAGGAACTAAAATAAACTTTGCCATTGTGTTTGGACATTTCAAAACATAACTTGCAGTTCAACATTTGTACTGTCGCATTCCCTAGATTGTTTATTTCATCATAGCTTTCTAAAAAGTATAAATGGAATACGTGCATCTTTTAACTAATCAGGCCCAATCGTTTATTAAGGCCCAATATTTCATAATAAGATATAGACTGCAGATTCTAAACTCAGACAGATTATACATCTCATACGTACACGTTCAGATCATTGAATAAATGTTAGACAGTGAGCCAAAACGTTTGATTACTTAACACTGCACTACTATATTGATAATTTTATTGGTATAAAAACCAAAAACTATTCATACATTAAATCTTTGGATCAGACCTATTGGTTGTATAATTCCACTTCGTTTGCCATTTGTTTTGCTTTAGTATGACACTACATGTAAAAATTGCCTCATGTGCATGATTATAAGGAATACACATAGCTTAGATACACACACACACACACACATATATATATATGGTATAAATATTTATACTACTGATGTATGTATTAGAAGATCCTATTGAATCTACATGTGTAGGCACTACCTTAATTGTAAGGGTCTAGTGTAGCATGTGAAATAATTAAACCTTTGATGTGGATACAAATTTGATTTGTAATTGCAAATCCCATTCATGTTAGACAAATAATGGTACACATATGTTGCATCATTTAGAACTTCTAGTGTAAAATATTAGTCTATAAATGTTGGGCTAAGTTATTAGAAACATCAAAACCGTTTTGATTTTACCTTAGGGGTCATCCACCATTATATGATACAATCATGCATTTGAAAATCTATAACATGAATAATTTGTTATGCTAGATTCAAATTAATGTAAATAAGTACTAGTTTTATTAGCATAAGTATTTAAAATGATGCATAAATGTATTTGTGAAGATAAAGTTTGATGATAATCTGATTTGTAGTGATATGCGTGTGTGTGTGTGTGTATTCTGGAAAAGAAATTGTATCTTTAATAGCTTTGTATGTACTTGTAATTATACATATACACATAGTCATGGACTCATGAAACTTTTATTAACATGGACTATATGATTTAAGCACATTATGTATTTATATATACTTATAATCAAGCCATATTCAATAATAAATATGTATATATAAGCAAGTTGTAACATTGCATGTCCACAGCTGTAGCTCAGCTAGTAAGGACATGCGGCGCTTGCCCGAGAGGTCGAGTGTTTGATTCATACCATCTACAGTTATAGCTGAGATGTACCTAGAGTATGTGGAGGGGGCATTTGCATACTTCCTCAGAGTTTACAAGCGAAGCTTGGTTCTCTGGGTATTAAAAAAAAGTCGTAACATTGCACAGGAAACTTAACATATATTTATATGCAATAGGTTGTGTTTTCTTTTCAATTTATAATTTAAATATGATGTCTATGCTATATTGTTTGAACCAAAATTGGTTTAAACAACAAAGGTACTATGAAAGTACTTTACCAAATGGAAGGAATAAGAAAGTGACACCACAATCGCAAAAAGTAAGTAAAAACACAAGGATTTTTATAGTGGTTCAATCTAAAATAGATCTACGTCCACTTTGCCAAGGGTTTTCATTATCACTTTGAGATTTACAAGGTTAGAATCATCTCTAAGTACATTCATTTTCTCTTTTACACAAGGATTTTACTTTTATCTTTACAAATCAGTGAAGAAATGGTTAAATCTCTCTAAGTGCGAGGAATATAAAGGAAGATCTTCAATCTCTAAACACTTGAGCGGTTTTGACGGATTCCATGGCGGATTAGGCTCTAGATCCTTGCTTGGAGATGATTAATGATGTTATAATCACTTGTAATAGTTGAGAAAGCAATTGGGCAGCCCTTCGGGGTCTTGGAAATCGATTCCCATTAAAGTAAAGATCATGGGGTATTTATGGGAGAGGTTGGAATGAAGTGGTGAGCTGAGATTTGTATGTGCAGGCTATGGGTTGCTCGTGCTAGTAGTTAAGGAAATTCCATTGCCAGTTGTTGCAAGTTGTCCGACCAATTTAGTGTTCGACCGACCTTTGAGATGTGCGAGACACCATGCTCGACCGACCCTGGTGATGTGCGACCCAGTTTTTGCATGAGCCAAATGCGCTCGACCGACCCTACCAACATTCAACTGACCAGGTATTTGTGTGAGCCCTCCGTGTTGCTCGACCCCATTGGAATGCTCGACCCATTAGAATGCTCGACCCATTGTGACGTTTGTCCTCTTGTGTTTTTCATAGATTTAATCTATCAACTTGTGCTTATCTTTTGATGGATAAACATTTACCCCTCGAAGTTCATAATTTTTAATTTATGAAAACTACGAGCTTCGAAGTGAACTAGTATAGCATTATTTGATAGATTGAAATTTGTTTAACTACTGAGTAAAAACACTTATTTTTCTGTGGGTTACATGCTAGCAATTTAGGTTGATCAACGTTAACATATCGACACTGGTCGAGCAGTTCATGTTGGCATGAGCGAGTAGTTTGGGGTCGAGCAATAGAGCCTTACTCATCACCTTAGATTGTGTGATCGTTTTAGACTCGAGCGCGTAGTTTGTGCTCGAGCGACCGACCCTGGCTCATCATCGAACGAGCCCGCTCATCTCCTTTATATTGCTCGTTGATCCTCATTTCCGCGCTTCATTCTTCTTGCTGAAAGGAAACAGTTCAATGGCGGTTGTGCTACTCTGAAAAAGACCTCGCACCTCAATCAAATTCAAATCGAATCAGAGCGATTTCCCTGGATCTAGAGTGTCGTGTTTGTTATAGGTGATTTCCCCTTTATTTCCACACTAGTTTCATTGATTTGGATTGGAAAATGGTTAGTAGATGAGTAGGGTTTTGGATTTGATAAAAATTGAATTTCTAGGGTTGTAATGATCGGAATTTGTATAAATTACATGATAATTTGAGGCTTGGGATCGTGTATGTAAATGATTGATGAATCCAATCTCCATAAGACTCTTTGAATTTTGATTTGTGTGAAATGACATAAGGCATTCGATTGAATGTTTGTGACATGAAATTGTTGGAGAATGGAGTTTTGATGACAACAACCTTATTTCAATTATCATTGATTATAAAATATATACTAACATCTTTATTTATAATATATATATATTTTGAATGTGAGTTTTCGAAGAAGATCTGGGGTAACTGCATGCGCAAATTAAGCATAAATAATGGCAGTTACAACCTTAATTCATGCATAGATTACCTGAAAATCGGCAGGCAACTGGTAAACTACAAAGTCAAACTCTACAAGATTGCCGTCACCAACTCTGTGTGGTCGATTTGGAGGGAGAGGAACGCCAGAGTTTTCAGACAGACAGCACAAAACCCAAACAAGGTTAGTTATCTAAATTGGGTGGATGTGAAAGTAACAGCAAAGAGAATTCGGATGAGAGCACTTACTGATAACCAGGGATTAGTAGCAGAGGGGTTGCAAGAAGTGGATCTGATGGATGGAGAGGAAGGAAGCCGATTCGCGGGTAGTAATTATCGGCTGCCATGATTTACTTTTAGGTCAAAAGTTTACCACTGAACTTTCAAGAGAATATTTGAAGTGGCAGTGGAAAGGTGGATTTGTATTCTTATGCGTATTGGGTTATTCTGTAGTGCAATGGGCTTGGGCCTTTGATGGTCAAGTGTGAGTTGTAAAGCCTGTTGTAGGCATTATCGTTTGATGGGCTGAGAAGTCCGAAATAAAAATTACCCATTATATGTATATATATATGTACAAATGCAGGATTTGTATACATCAATTAATACTAAAGACTGTACAGTTTAAGTGCTTTTAGAGATTCAGAATTCAGAGTGGATTCAAGACTCATGAATAATCAAGATTTCAAGAGTTCAAGAGTAATATATTTATAGAGTCTAGATTTTGTAAGACTCCAAATTGCACTCCACGTTCAAATCCAAATTCAAATTCAAAATTTTCAATTCTTTCTTCAATCCTCTCTATTTTTGTTTTCCTTTTTATCCTCAATCTTATCTACTTTGTTTTCTATTTAACTCTATTTTTATTTTTATTTTGTTTTTCAAACTTAAGTTTATCATATATACTTTATTTATATTTTAACTAGTTTAAAACCTTATAATTTTATAAATATATTTATATAGTTTAAAAATATATTTTCATATGTTTTTCTATCATATAATATTGATTTACAACATTAGAATTTTATCCAAGAATTTCCAGAATTAATTTTATATCAAAATACTTGAAAAATGCTTTGAAAATAAAATTTACACATGGCTATGTCGACATAGCAAAATATGTATGTTGACATATAACAGCTATTTTTCTAAAATTGGAGGCAAGTGTCTTTTCACTATTTGAAACGCTTCAGAACCGTTGCAACCCTTCATACCCTATAAAAAAGGTTAAAACCAAATTTTCTAACATCTCTTCTTCTCCATCTTCAACCTCTTTCATCCTACCATTATTCTTAATCATTTTTATGGTTTTTGCACATATACCCTATCGAATTCACTTCTGAATTAATCAAACTTCTTCTCTCTACACTCTCTACTCTTTGAAACAAGTCTATTGAAGAGTTATAGGTCTGTTTTGTTATTAGTTGGGTTGAATAAAGCTTTTTATAATTCAAAGAGGAGTCGGTATGTCCTTGTGGGCCGTGAAATCAAGGAAATAGGAGTCCATGTGTTCTTGTGAGCCGTGAAATCAAGAAAGTGGGAATCAGTGTCTCCTTGTTGAGCCGTGAAATCAAGGAGGGTGTAATTGACTGTTGAAAGTGTAATAAAACTCTGCACAACCTAGCGTTGTGTGGGACTGGACGTAGGAGTAATTCAAACTAGTAAAAAAATCCGGTGTGTTCTTTCCTTTTTTGCACTTTTGTTTTTGTTTATTTTTCTTTTGTGTTTTGAATCTGTGTCTGTGTTTGTAGTGTCTGATTCATCCCATAGTTCTCTCTAGTTTTTAGATTTTTTTATTCTTACAAACACTATTCACTCCCCCTCTAGTATTTTCTTTTCCTGAACGATCCATTCCGCAGTCACTAACAATTGGTATCAGAGCAAGGTCTTTCAAAAAGTTCATAATCTGATTTTTGAAAATTTGGTAAAATGGCAAATTTTGGAATCTCTGATAATACTAGTGTCAATTCATGCATTGCATCAATGTTAAAAGAGTCTGCATATATTAATGTTAAAGAAGCATATGATCTACTGAAATATTGGTCAATACAAAAAAGGATGAGTTCTACGACTTTTTAAAACTCAAAAGTTAAAAAGATGGGTGAAGTGGTTATGGGCAATTCAGATTCTGAAATGGTGGCTATTGGAAATTCAAATATTGAACTGGTGTTACATGGCTATTGAAAATTCAAATTCTAGAAAGAAATCGGTGGAAATGAAAAAGGACAAATGGATACTGGATAGCGGCTGTTCAAAACATATGACTGGAAATACCGAACTACTCAATAATCGGAAGTATGAAGACGGTGGATTGGTAAACTTCGGAGATAATTCTAAAGGATACATCATTGGAATCGGCAATGTCGGTAATTCTGAAACTCCTACTATTTCTGATGTTTTATTATTTGGGAACTTAAAACACAATTTGCTAAGTATAAGTCAACTTTGCGATAAAAGATATAAAATAAAATTTTAAAAGAATAATTGTTCATAGAAGACAGGAATTCAAAGGTTATATTCGAAGGAGATAGAAAGAAAAATATTTATATATTAAGTATGAAAATTTCCAACGATAATTTATGTCTTATGGCCAATACAAGTGATCCCTGGATTTGGCATAAGAGATTCGGTCATATAAATTTCAAACATATTTCTAGAATTTCTAAATTAGATTAGGTTAGAGGATTACCCAAAATGAAATTCAAAGTTAATAACTTATGCGATGCTTGTCAATTCGGAAAATTAAAGAAGAGTTCATTTAAATCAAAGAAGAAATAACTACTTCAAAACCATTAGAGTTAATACACATGGATTTATTTGGTCCATCTCAAACTCAATCAATAAATCATAATAAATATGTATTTGTAATAGTTGACGACTTCTCTAGATACACTTGGACTTTATTTCTTAAAAATAAAAGTGATGCTTTTGATCAATTTAAAACTTTTTCTAAAAGGATTCAAAATTTATTATCACTAAATATTAAAATAATACGTAGCGACCATGGTGGAGAATTCGAAAATGAGAATTTTGAAAAGTATTGTAATAAAAAGGGAATAACCTACAATTTTTCAATTCTAAGAACTCCTCAACAAAACGGAGTAGTTGAATGTAAAAATAGAATGACACAAGAATGTGCAAGAACTATGTTATCCGATAGTAACTTACCAAGGAATTTTTGGGCTGAGGCAGTAGCAACAACTTGCTATATTATAAATAGAATTTCAATTAGACCTTTGACCCATAGAACTACTCCTTACGAACTTTTGTATAAAAAAAAGTATCTTATTTTAAAATATTTGGAAGTAAATGTTTTATACCTAATACAAAGGATAATTTAGACAAATTTGATTCAAAATCAAATAAAGGAATTTTTATTGGATATTCTAAAAGAAGCAAGGCTTATAGAGTTTTTAATACTCGAACGAACACTATAGAAGAAACATTAAACATATCTTTCGATGAGAACTATAAAAGTATAACTCAAAACGATAAAGACGATTGTGAGGATGAAGTTAATGAAATAAATAATGAAGACAACCAACCAAATAAAAGAATTAGATTACTTAGAGACCATCCCGTAGAAAATATTTTAGGGGTTATTGAATCTGTTGTTAGAACTTGTAATCAACTAAATAATATGAGTAATACTACATTTATATCAACCATAGAATCCAAAAATCCAACGGAAGCTCCTTCCGATGATTCATGGATACTTGCTATGCAAGAAGAATTGAATCACTTTACTAGGAATGAAGTATGGGAACTTGTTCCTAGACCAGAGGATAAAACAATTATAGGAACCAAATGGGTCTATAAAAATAAAATGGATGGACACAGTGAGGCAGTAAGAAATAAGGCACGACTGGTGGCACAAGGATATACTCCAGAAGAAGGAATAGATTACGATGAAACGTTTGCTCCCGTAGCAAGACTAGAAGCTATTAGAATTTTACTAGCCTTTGCAAACTATAATAATTTCAAATTATATCAAATGGATGTTAAAAGTGCATTTCTAAATGGTTTTGTCAAAGAAGACGTATATGTGGAGCAACGACCCCTATTTGAAGATGAGAAGTTACCTAATCATGTATATAAACTAAAGAAAGCGTTATATGGATTAAAACAGCCTCCTAAAGCTTAGTATGATAGATTACAAAATTATTTATTACAATCAAACTTTGAAATAGGAAAATTAGATAATACGTTGTTTATTAAGAAAAATAACAAAGATATACAATTAGTATAAATATATGCCGATGACAAAATCTTTAGGTCAACAAATGAAAAAATGAATAAAGAATTTTCAGATATTATGACCAAAGAGTTTGAAATGAGCCATATGGGAGAATTATCATTCTTTTTAGGTTTACAAATTCGACAACTAAAGAATGGAATATTTATTAATCAAGAAAAATATGCAAGAGATTTAATTAATATGTACAATTTAACAACAATAAATGGTAGACCAACACCTATGGCAACTAATACTGCTTTAAGTAAAGATGATACATCAAAAGACGTTGATCAAAACTATATAGAGGAATGATAGGATCATTATTATATATAACTGCCAGTAGACCAGATATAATGCAGATATAATGCATAGTGTACGTCTTTGTGCAAGATATCAATCACAACCTAAGGAAACTCATTTAACAGCCATAAAACATATTCTGAGATATGTAAAGCATACATCAGATTTTGGATTATTTTATCCTAAGAATGATTCATTCGATCTAGTTTCGTACTATGACGCTGACTACCTGGATGTAAATCTGATAGGAAAAGTACTAGTGGAACATGTCATTTTCTAGGACATTCCCTTGTATCTTGGTTTAGTAAGAAACAAAATACCGTATCTTTGTAAACAACTAAAGCAGAATATATATTTGCTGCTTTGGCATATTCACAAGTAATTTATATGCAACAAACTTTAAACGATTTTGGTTTAAACATAAGTAAATCACCTCTATACTGCGATAATACAAGTGCTATAAATATATCTAAAAATCCTACTCATCATTCAAGAACTAAACATATTGATGTGCGACATCATTTTCTAAGAGATAATGTAAATGAAGAAAAGATTTCACTTGAATTTATAGAAACAGATAAACAAATAGCCGATATGTTAACCAAACCATTAAATGAAGCAACATTCACTAAATTTAGGAGAGAATTAGGTATATGTTCATTAAGTGAATTAGAATAATTAAAGTAATAATATATACATATATATACACATATATATAAAAATATAATAAGGAATTAAAATAATAAAATTTGCAACAACACTATGTCGACATGAATATTCTGGTATGTCGACATATAAATGGAAATTTTTAAAATTAATTCCCACCAAAAGTTAGTTATTTCAACTATATAACTCCTTTAATTCAACTTTTCTTCTTCATTCTCGTTCTTCCTCTATGTAAAAACTCTAAATTAAAAATTATAATGGCTTCCACTAATCCAAATACTCAAAACAACTCTGATTCATACGTTGGATCATCCGAGAGTCCATTTCAACGATATACACTCTCTAGAGTGATAAAAATTGAAGAGAAAATGGAGTATTTACTGCAAATGGTGGATGAGATGCAAGTGCTTAAAATTAGAATAAGTCAAGAGAAAAACAAACAAGGAAAAGTGATGAGGAGTCTCCTAAAGTTTATAATGGATAATGAGACTAACCCGATTATCATCAATGATGATAATCAACCAATGGAAGAAGAGGAAGAACCAGAAGAAGAACCGGATGAGGAAGAAATGATGGAGGAGGAAGAACATCAAGAGGCTCAAACAATGGTTGCGGACGAAGATGATAACGTAGAATGCATAGGAGAAGTCCTATTTGACGAAAATGGGAATCTGATTGAAAAGAATGGAGAATTCTGTCTCCATTATCCAAATTGTCCAATTCACATGTCTCCCATTGTCAAATAATTTAGTGTTTAAGCTAGATTTAGCTTTATTACGTTATTATGGTATGTCATATATGTATATGTATAAATCCATGTACATGTACACGTGTTTGTTTAACATAAATAAAATTGTTGTTTATGATTGATATTGTTCTAAACCATCTATAACATAAATATACGATTATTAGATTAAGGGGGAGTACTCTAAATAGTTATTAAATTTAGGGGGAGTATTTCTAGGAATATTGCTTAGATTCTACAATTGTTTAAATTGGGGGGGGGGTATATTTAATTCTTTTTATAATGCCAAAGGGGGAGAAATTATAAAATATAGGCGTAGTTTTATAGAATTCTTATAGACAGGGGGAGTATAAGAAGATCATCATCAAACATATATATACAGGTATATACATGTATGATATTTTATAAACTAAGGTTGTCATCATAAAAAAGGGGGAGATAGTTGGAGAATGGAGTTTTGATGACAACAACCTTATTTCAATTATCATTGATTATAAAATATATACTAACATCTTTATTTAGAATATATATATATATATATGTACATATGCAAGATTTGTATACATGAATTAATACCGAAGACTGTACAGTTTAAGAGCTTTTGGAGATTCAGAATTCAGAGCAGATTCAAGACTCATGAGTGATCAAGATTTCAAGAGTTCAAGAATAATACATTTATAGAGTCTAGATTTTGTAATACTCCAAATAGCACTCCGTATTCAAATACAAATTCAAATTCTGATTTTTCAATTCTTTCCTCAATCCTCTCTATTTTTGTTTTTCTTTTTATCCTCAATCTTATCTATTTTGTTTTTCTATTTAACTCTATTTTTATTTTTTTTATTTTTCAAACTTAAGTTTTTTATTAATACTTTATTTATATTTTATATAGTTTAAAACCTTATAATTTTATAAATATATTTATATAGTTTAAAATATATTTTCATACGTTTTTCTATCATATAATACTGATTTACAACATTAGAATTTTATCCAAGAATTTCCAGAATCAATTTTATATCAAAATACTTGAAAAATGCTTTGAAAATAAAATTTACACATGGCTATGTCGACATAGCAAAATATGTATGTCAACATATAACAGCTCTTTTTCTAAATTTGAAGGGAAGTGTGCTTTCACTATTTGAAACACTTTAGAACCGTTGTGTAACGACCCGCATTCTCCGCAATGGAGGATCTTAGAATATTATTTCATTAAATGAGGTCGTATGGTCGTGTAACTTTGGGGAATGACTATTGTAGTCATTTTCCATGTTCACGATTTTTGCCGATTTTTAAATGACTGTTTTACCCCCAACGAATCTTGTTTCACCTATAACTTTTGATTGGTAAGGAGTTTTGATCTGAACCCACTTCCATTAGATTCGGATGATGGTTTACCTTTCCGTAGATTGGTCACATTGATCTAATAGACTTATCGTTTAGGAGATATGGCTGAAATAAAGTTTAGAAGGTGAAAAACAGCTTAACCGGGCCTAATTAGGGTGATTAGCAACTAGGCCCATAACCCATTTCGGGATTAGGGTTATGGGGAGGCTGAAATCACCTAGGAAACGATTTATTTTTCATTTTCTCAGCTGCCACTTACCTCTCTTCAACCCTAACAATGGCCTCCACCTTCTAAATCACCCCCAAATCACCGTTTAAGCATATATTAGCCTAATCAATATCAAATCAAGGCAAATCAACAACAAATCAGAGTTGGAGCTGCTGTGTTGCATAGGAATTCGACCCAAAACAGTAGAGAAGTTCAGATCTATAATTCAATTGTGGCTAAGGTGAGTGATTTGCATTGTTTTTCACTAATTAATGCTAATTAGGGGTGATTAGTGTTAATTAGCGAAATTATGCATGGAAAAATTCTGGAAAAATTTGTAAAATTATAAAATACTATTTTAGGGCTGTGATAAAAATTTGGGTTAATTTGGACATGTTTTGCTAATCGTATGGTTAAATCGTGATTAAGGGGACTAAGGGGAAAACATGGTTTTTGGGGTGTGTTTGATCCATATTGATATGTTAAATTGTTGTTTTGGTGTTATGGTCGATTATACATGTTGTTATGACTGTTTGGAATGTTTTGTGATTTCTTAGCAAAGTTCGATTGGTCAAAAAAGCCATCGTATGGCGTAGAACAGTCGCTGAAGAAGTTGCAGGAAAATTGTGTAGGAATCGGATCGGATCGCCCCCTCCGAACCGACCCGATCGTGAGTCCAACCCCATGAGTCCCAACCATGTACGTGTATCATGAGCCGCTTGCTCGAGTTAGCGAGCTCGAACCGAACCGTGGTGAGCCACAGATCACGAACCGACCCACTTGAAGCACCCCGATCCGCTCGCATCTGAAGCTCTCTAACCCGAACCGAATGTTGATCACAAACCGGAGTGCTACCCCAAACCGAACCACCAGAAGGAGTGCATGGACCGATCTAGGTGGAAAAGCCTGACCCGAACCGATGCGGTCATTACGAACCGAACCGTATGGAGCAGTCCGATCCAAATTGGAGTGGTGACCGTGAACCGAACCAAGGGGCTTGGACATGAGACGTGAACAATGAACCAAATGGAGACCGATCCGGAGAAGACCAGAACCCGAGATGCAAAGGTAGTCCAAATAGGAAGTAGAATTCAGAATCCAGATGGGAACCAACGAGTTAACTTTATGAATTGGACTTTGCTGCGGGACGTATGCAAAGGGGTTATCGATGTCTATAGCTTTGACTCACCACTGAGAGGCGGATATTGGCTATGGATCAGTGCAGTGGAGTTGTCGTGACTCCATGGGGGCAAAGTGATCGTAGCAGCGCTATGAGCCAGTGCAGTGGAGTTGTCATGACTCCATGGGGCAGAGCGGACATAGCAAAGTATTAGTGGTTACGGATCAGTGCAGTGGAGCCGTCATGACTCCATGGGGTTGAGTGATCGTAACAAATAATTGGGTGATCAAAGTGGTAGATATCGTATACTTTACGCACTGAGTGAGAGATGTGAGGATGATTGCTATGTTTGATGTTTGCTATCACCATGACATGCACACCCCCTCCCCATTATTTTCACACCATGTGTTAGTGTCACCTTAGAGTATCGTACATGCTGTTATGCTAACTCTTTGGTTGTAGGTCCAGGTTTAGGTATGTTTATGTATACCTGTTATTGTTCTGTTTTTGTTGCTTATCGCTCATACCAGACTTTTGTCTGACCCAGAGTTTTATGTCTCTTCTTATTACTCTGGGTGCTCCTAAACGTGCAAACTAAAGACAAGTTATGTAACAGTCCGCACCTCCGTTCGCGCAAGATATTGTCCCCAACTTAGCCACCGTATAGGTATGGAGTTTTTTTCCTCAAAAGGCCTCGACGTTAGTAAGAGATGGGCTCTACTATATAAGTATCCACTTCACACAGGCTTCCACAATGTGGGACTTGGGGGTGTTACATTCTCCCCGCCTACAGAGCCCAACGTCCCAGTTGGCTCACAAACACCTCACCCAGGTGATGTGGTCCACACAGGAGCCACAATTCCGGCTGGGTATTGGCTTTGATACCATTGTAACAAATCGCACCTCCGTTCGTGCAAGATATTGTCCCCAACTTAGCCACTGTATAGGTATGGGGTTTTGTTCCTCAAAAGGCCTCGGTGTTAGTAAGAGATGGGTTCTACTATATAAGTACCCACTTCACATAGGCTTCCACGATGTGGGACTTAGGGGTGTTACAAGTTAGCTGGTTATGCACGGTAGCTGTCCGGAGACAAGCAGGAGGCTTACACGTATTGTTCCCATATATTCTCCATGTGTTGTTGCTGGTCACTACTTTGGGCATTAGTAGTGTACCATCCTATTTTGCTTTAGAGACAGTTTTAAAAGTTGTAATAATGATGGTTTAGATCATAAGTTGTATTTTGAATCTTTCCGCTGCTATGATGGTTTAGTTTTCAGCTTATGCACTGTCTCGCCTGTTTTATATCAAGTTATGTTATTATTATATTTTGTTCCATGCGCTGTGAGATATACTATAGGTTCTTTGATGATACATAGTTTCAAATCCCTTCCTTTTTCCTTTCATTTGACGACCGTCTCGTGCTGGTTGGACATCGGCGCAACGCATTTCATTGGAAATGTCGGCTGGTGCGGGGCGGACCGTTACACTTGGTATCAGAGCTCTAGGTTGCATAGTTAACCTAGGGAAAGACACCAGGAAGAGATAGTACGTATATGAGAGTGCATATTTATTATATTTTTGGTTTTCAAAAGATATATACACACACACACACACTATTAGTATATCTGTGGATGGAGTCGCACTACACCGGCACCACTGAAGAGATGGTTAATCGTTTTCTCCTTACAGATTGAACGATGAGCCGATATACGAGGAATACTGGTTCATGAGCCAATAATAGGAATGCTCCTGATATGAGGACTATGTTCACTGACTTCATGAGAGAGATGCTTAGGGATGTTCAGAGGGCAGCTCTTAATGCTGCAAATGGTGGTGGTGCAGCGATGTAGGCACTTAGGGTCGATTTTGCCAAGCACTGTAAGGACAACACTAGTCTTGGTGAGAAGTCGTTCCACGGAACGGAATCGGCTGCAGAAGTTCAGGATTGGCTTGATAGTTGTGAGCGTATCTTCGAGGATTTGGGAATCGAAGACGCGATGAAGAGGAAGCTAGAATCCTGTAACACCCCGAATTTCAGTTAATGCTAAAATTCACTAATCGCAGAATAAATAATCTCAGGTGTGGGAATTGGGGGAAACGGGCTGCGTCATTGCGTTCGTCTCGGAAAAATACGCGAAATAGAGTCCGAGTTTTCGAGAATCGGAGTCCGTATGGCCCGGTTATGGCCCAATGAAGTTTACAGAAAATTTAAAGTTCAAAACGGATTTAAAATTCAAATTAGAATTCAGAATTTGGGGCCATTGGGCGTAGGCAGGAAAATTCCCGCCTGGCTACCCAAGTCGACAGCCCTGTCGACTGGGCAGTCGACTTGGCTAGGACCAAGTCGACAGCCCTGTCGACTTGTGTGTCGACAGGGGGTGCTCGTCCAGTTTAACCTGGTGCACCATTTTAGGATTTGGCTGAGATTTAGGCTATTCTCTAGAAGATTCCTAAATCTGACGGACCTAATCTAACTTAGGGCTAATCCTATGGTCTAAAACACACCCTAATCCTATAAATACACCCTAATGCAAGCCTAATCCATACTTTGGTGCCATCATGCCGCCAAAATCAAACTTAGGAGGAGCCTCCACTAGTTTATGAAGAAAGTTGCAAGCTAATCAACCTCTAATCATCATCTTCTTCAAATATGGCAACTAGTTCTACTTCATAAGTTTGCTAATCTTGGTTTTGGTGAGTTTCTATCACTTTAATGGCCAATTGCTAAATTAAGTAGATGGGATATGATGAGATCATGCGGTTTTGTATGCGGATTAGTGGGTTTTAAGTCATATGATATGATGCTAGTTTGCTAATCTATGTTTAACATGGATTTATAATAACCCTATGTTTATGCAAGTTAAGTATGTGGGTTTATGCAAGTTAAGTATGTGGGTTTATGCAAGTTAAGTATGTGGGTTTATGCAAGTTAAGTATGTGGGTTTATGCATGCTAAGTATTGGTTTTATGCATGCTAAGTATTTGATTTTATGCATGCTAAGTGTTTGGTTTTATGCATGCTAAGCATTTGATTTTATGCATGCTAAGTGCTTGGTTTTATGCATGCTAAGTATTTGATTTTATGCATGCTAAGTGCTTGGTTTTATGCATGCATTATGACATGCAAGTTTACCTTTTTAAATAAGATGCATACATATGCAAGATGACACCTTTGTATGCTATGCATACATATGCATATTTACCCTATTATGATGCAAGTTCATATGCAAGTTTGTCTCTTTTTATGATATGCATAACATATGCAAGTTTGCCTCTATGTATGACATGTTATGTAAGTTCATATGCAAGTTTATGTGCAAGTTCATATGCAAGTTTATGTGCAAGTTCATATGCAAGTTTATGTGCAAGTTCATATGCAAGTTTGCCTCTTTTTATGATATGCATAACATATGCAAGTTTGCCTCTATGTATGACATGTTATGTAAGTTCATATGCAAGTTTATGTGCAAGTTCATATGCAAGTTTATGTGCAAGTTCATATGCAAGTTTATGTGCAAGTTCATATGCAAGTTTGTCTCTTTTTATGATATGCATAATGCAAGTTTGGGTTAAATGCTAGTTGGGTTTAATGTATGCTCATATACGCAAGTTGACACCTTTTGAACCCATGATAAAGTTATATGCTATGTTGGTTAAACCCATGACATTTGTGATGAATCTTCCCTTTATTATGTCATGTTATGAGAACGAATTACGTGGGGAACGATGGGGTTAATATGCATGTTAATAAAATTATTGTGAAATGGGTATGCTTAAGCATAACATAAATTAAATGGACATAATTGGGAATTTACCTATTGAGTTAGGTCTACCCATATTATGGAGTTGGGAATTTACCTATTAAGTTAGGTCTACCCATACTATGGAGTTGGGAATTTACCTATTAAGTTAGGTCTACCCATATTCTTGAAAACATGATTAATTAATTAGGGATAATTAATATAAATTATGAGGGTGATTAATTAGGTGTAATTAATCGACTAAGACACGAGGTTGGATTCAGTTGTAGCGTAAAACTGCAAGGACCCAACCGGCTTAACCAGTTGCTACAAATGTTAGCCCAATGTGAGAGGTCTTAGGCACAAACGAAATACGTGATTAATGTAAAGACACGAGGTTAGACTCGGTTATGACATAAGGCTGCCCGGACCCAACCGGCTTAACCAGCGGTCATAAAAGATAGTCTAATGTGAGAGGTCTTTATGAGGATCACGGTCTTAATTAATTAAGAAACACTTAACCATATTAGCATGTAGACGGACATGAGGGGTTAAGTGGGTGCCTTGGGTGGCATAAGGAAACTAGTGGGTTGCCTTGGGTGGCAATAGAAAATACGATTAGAATACTTAACCAAAGTGGAACATGTAATTAAACATGATTAAAGGGTTAAGTAAGTGCCTTGGGTGGCACGGGGGAATCAAGTAAGTGCTTTGGGTGGCATGTGGAAATCTAGTGGGTGCCTTGAATGGCAATTAAAATATGATTAAAAGACTTAACCAAAATCTATAACATGTAGGTGGACATGGTTAAAGGGTTAAGTGGGATGCACTAGATAAAATGGCAAGCTTAGGTGGTAGCTTGTGGGGGCCCATTTCAACCAATATCCCAAACGTATCTTGGTGGGCTCGACTCAAGTCGAGTGACGGGACACGCATATTGGGCTTGACTATAAGAGGCCAAAACGGGTTAGCGGTGGCAACGCAGGACCAACGGGTTTCATATGCGTGTGTGGACCCGGGCTGGTTGGTAAGTCGTTGTTGCATCGTGTAGATATAAAGCCGTGCACCGTTGATATTATCAGGTTGCCACTTTGGGGAATGATACACCCCATCGTGGGACCAGCACGGGTGTCTACGTAAGGGAGCCGATCGCTTGGGGAGTAGTGGGTACACCTATGTAGTCAGATAGGGGTACACGAAACTACTAAATTACTAAGTACACTTAGTGGGATCAACCTTTAAGTAGGAATGACTGGTGTGGTGCAGTGTAGTAATTATCCTTGGGTGGGTAGATGCGTCTTTACAGTTATCTTAGTTTATCCTAAGTACACCAAGCTGCTTAGTGTAGCCATTCATCCCCAGACGTTACCGTATATCAAGCTTATGTCTTCTCTGGTTACTTTAACGATTGCATTGTTAAAGTTATAGGACTCGCTCAGACTTATGTCTGACCCCGTTGTTTTTATCTTTTTCCCAACCCTCAGGTTCTCAGAGTGGGCCCAGCACGAGTGGGCTTTGATCAGGCTGCTTTTATTACTCTCTTGGAGCTTGGACCCTAGATGTAGAGCTCAGCTTACCCTTTTCTTTTATGGCTATCAGTTCATGTATTGGGATTATGTATTTTTATTTATCAGGATGGATATTTTGTACTTGACTCTTATTATGGTTTTGTGATGTAACCAAACATGTTTTACTTTCTGCTGCAATGAAATGATGTTTTTAAATTTTCAAGTATTACTATATCTGTCTTGCTGTAATTTCTCTGTTCTATATTCACTTAAAATACTCCACTGATGTTATGGCATTCCCTTAGCGAGTGACCATAGCGGGTGTGGGGTGTTACACGTGGTATCAGAGCTTAAGGTTACCAGAACAGATAATTTTTTTAGAAAAACTATTTTCTAAGAATATTTTTGAAAGGAGTATTTTCAAAAACATGTCTTTTAAGAGAAAAGTTTTTGAAAGAAAAGCATAATCCCCAATAGCCATATCTATATCTTTCAAATTCTCCGTTTTGAATCTCTTCCTCTCTCTTGTTTTGAGTTTCCCCTCCGTGTATAGATGATCTTGCTAAGATAGATAAGAATGGAAAACCACTTCAAGGGACTTAGACGTTAGTCGGATTAGAAGTTGGTTCAAGAAGGAGGAGGACTGGTAGGTATCTATTGGTTAGACGATGGGAGGAAGGCTCAAATAGTTGTTTGGTTAATGAAGGATGAAACCTCATTGGTGGGAGGTTACGAGTGGAGAATGGGAAGAGGAAGGCGAGTAGTTATCCTTTTGGAGGAATGGGACACCATATTAGGATTGTCCAAAGGGGCATGGGCAAGGTATGGAATCCCCTGGAGGGTAGTTGTATTCCCTCGCGGCTAGTGTACCAGATGGGGATAGGACCGTTCAGGTTGGAATTTGGATTTCTTTATTATCCGGTTCGAACTTTGTTTGATTCTGACACATCGAGTTCGTTTATCTCATCATTGTTAGTTGAGTCACTGCACTTAGACACCAGTTTGGTAGATGATCCCTTAGTCGTTTCAAACCCAATTGGGCTCCATGATGTGTTTGGGTTTGAAAGTTTCTATACTTAGCGTTGAGTTTAGATGTGATGCTTTTTGGGCTTCACGGGCTATGGGTTAGTTTTGGGCATGGACTGGTTATCCAGTAGAGGTGCCGTTCTTGATTTTGGAGGGAGAGTTGTTAGGCTTATGACCCGCTTGGGTAACACTCTCGAGATCTCTTGTAATCCCATGGAATTTGTTATGCTAAGTTATCTAGAATCGCTTGACACGTCGGTCGAGAGTTTGCGATCTGTTAGAGTGGTCCGGGAATACTCGGATGTGTTTGAGGAGGTGAAGGGCTTACCTCCGGAGCGGGAGATTGACTTCCGAATATATCCGGTAGACAATGCCAAACCAGTATCTTGGCCGGTGTGCCACATGGTTCCTCGTGAGAGGAGGGAACTCCATAAGCAAGTAGGCGATTTGCTTGAGAAGGGTGTTCAGGGAGTACCTAAATAAGTTCGGAATGGTCTTTGTAAATGACATCTTGGTCTTTTCTAAGAGCGAAATAAGTTTTCGTGTGTGCTTAATAGGTTGAGCAAAGCCAGTTATGGGATAAACGGTGGTTTTGGAGCGAGACTGGCGAGGACATCCAGAGTTGGACAAGGGCTTAATTGTTTAGCCGATTTTACTAGTATCATCTCACGTAGGTCGTCTGAATTCGAAGGAGGTGTCCCTTGGGTGTTTGTCTGATATTGGTTTAGGCCTTTGGGGCTTGCACTTGGATGGTTTGCGTGAGAGATGGACAGTTGTGATGATTTTGGATGGGTTAATAACCTGGTTTTCTCTAAAAGTGGAGAAGAGCATGCCCTACATCTTAGGGAAGTGTTGGAGACTCTTTGAGCGCATAGTCTTAGGACAGCAAAAGTGGATGGGATTCCTAGCATCCTATGAGTTTGAGATAGCGTATACCCATGGCAAGGGTAACGTGGTAGCGGACGCCTTAAGTAGAAAAAGGTTGTCCTTGAGTTCATTGTTCGTTGAACGACGGAGCTTAGAGTTTATTTCTATGTTTGACTTTAGACCTTCCGTTGACTTTGTACCCGGTTTGCTAGCCTCCTTGGAGGTTAGGCCTACTCTTATGGGACGGATTGGCGAGGCACAGCGAGACGACCCACAGTTGGTTGAGTTAGTAGAGAAGCTCATAAAGGAGGGAGTCGTCCAACCATTTGAGTAGGTACACCCTAGATGGTAAGGGGTGGTTGCGTAGAGACGGTAGACTTTGTATATCGCAAGACGAAGGTTTGAGGAAGGCTATTTTGGATGATGCATATCGTTCAAAGATGACCATTCATCCCGGTGGGGACAAGATGTACCAAGACATGAAGCGAGTTTTCTTTTGGGCCGGTATGAAGAAAGATGTGGCCGAGTATGTCGCTAGATGCTTGGTGTGCCAACAGGTGGAAGAGAAGCAAAAGAAACCGGGTGGGTTGCTTCACCCATTGGAAGTTCCGCAATGGAAGTGGGATAGCGTCTCGATGGATTTTATTGACAGGGTACCCAAATCGAGAAAGGGTAATACGGGGATTTGGGTTGTGGTAGACAGACTTATTAAGAGTGCCCATTTCATACCCGTGAAGAGTAAGAGAACTGCTCCATGGCTAGCTTCAGTTTACATTCGAGAGATTGTTAGATTACATGGTGTACCTTCCAGTATAGTGAGTGATCGGGATCCTATCTTCACTAGCGAGTTTTGGAAGAGTTTGAGAGAGGCGGTAGGGACTCAGTTATGGTTGAGCACCGCATATCATCCACAGACGGACGGTCAGACCGAGAGGGTGAACCGTATTCTAGAGGACCTTTTGAGGCTATGTATCTTGGATTTTGGAGGTACATGGGAAGAGCATCTTCCATTGGTGGAGTTCGCATATAATAACAGCTTTCAGTCTAGTATTGGCATGGCTCCTTTCGAAGCTCTTTATGGAAGGCCTTGTCGATCACCTACATGATGGTGGGAATCTACGGATGAGATCTTACTTGGGCCCGATATGGTTAGAAAGACTTCGGAAAAGGTTGATTTGATTCGAAGAAGGATGAAAGCGGCGCAAGACAGATAGAAATCTTACGCGGATAAGAGGAGAACGGATCTTGAGTTTGGTATTGAGGACATGGTCTTTGTCAAAGTATCTCCGTTACGGAATGTTGTTCGCTCTGGATCCGTGGGGAAGTTGGCACCGAGGTTTGTAGGACCGTTTCCTGTTAAGGAAAGGATTGGACAAATGGCATATAGAGTGGAGTTGCCCGACAGACTTGGTGGTGTACAGGATGTATTCCATGTGTCACATTTGAGGAAGTGCCTACATGAGACCGCAGAGGCGGTAGAGCCGAGCTTGCTTAAAGAAGTAAAGGTAGAGCGTGATGTGATTATTCGACGAGCTCCTACTCGCATCCTTGGGTCAGAGACTAGGAAGTTGAGAAATAGAGAGGTTCAACTAGTCAAAGTGCAATGGGGAGAAGATGAGAGCAACGCAACTTGGGAGACGGAAGCGAAGATGCGTTCATTGTACCCATTTCTTTTTGAGGGTATGTCTTTTAATTTCTCCTCTATCGTTTGTCTAGTACTTATCTTATCTTTAGTAGGTCCTCTCGTTAGTACCTTTGACCTTTAGATAGGGTAAACCTATGGTTGAAACATGTGTTTGAGACATGTTATGATTGATGGATGCAAGTGGATGCAAGTGTTTGCTAGTGGTTGCTCGTGGATGCATATACACACACTCTAGGCACTAGATCGGCTCAGTCACTTCATATTGCATATTGCATATAATTGTGTGTAGATAGCTATATTGATGAATGTATAATGATTGTGTTATCATATGGATGATGCATTTTAATGAATGATTGTGCACTCATATAGATACAGTATGTGTCGATAGGGTTCTCTCGCATACATATTGGATGCATGGCACTATCATGGTTTGCATATGTTCATACATTAGATAGGGAACATATACACACACTTTTTGCATATGCTCATACATCATTAGAAATTGTTTTAAGGACAATGGATGCCCGTGTTTGATGGATTGAGTAGATGGTTGTTTGGATGGTAGGATATGCATTCTCCTTAGCTTAGAGATTTCGGGGACGAAATCCTTTAAGGAGGGGAGAATGTAACACCCCGAATTTCAATTAATGCTAAAATTCACTAATTGCAGGATAAATAATCTCAGATGTGGGAATTGGGGGAAACGGGCTGCGTCATTGCGTTCGTCTCGGAAAAATACGCGAAATAGAGTCCGAGTTTTCGAGAATCGGAGTCCGTATGGCCCGGTTATGGCCCAATGAAGTTTACAGAAAATTTAAAGTTCAAAACGGATTTAAAATTCAAATTAGAATTCAGAATTTGGGGCCATTGGGCGTAGGCGGGAAAGTTCCCGCCTGGCTACCCAAGTCGACAGCCCTGTCGACTGGGCAGTCGACTTGGCTAGGACCAAGTCGACAGCCCTGTCGACTTGGGTGTCGACAGGGGGTGCTCGTCCAGTTTAACCTGGTGCACCATTTTAGGGTTTGGCTGAGATTTAGGCTATTCTCTAGAAGATTCCTAAATCTGACGGACCTAATCTAACCTAGGGCTAATCCTATGGTCTAAAACACACCCTAATCCTATAAATACACCCTAATGCAAGCCTAATCCATACTTTGGTGCCATCATGCCGCCAAAATCAAACTTAGGAGGAGCCTCCACTAGTTTATGAAGAAAGTTGCAAGCTAATCAACCTCTAATCATCATCTTCTTCAAATATGGCAACTAGTTCTACTTCATAAGTTTGCTAATCTTGGTTTTGGTGAGTTTCTATCACTTTAATGGCCAATTGCTAAATTAAGTAGATGAGATATGATGAGATCATGCGGTTTTGTATGCGGATTAGTGGGTTTTAAGTCATATGATATGATGTTAGTTTGCTAATCTATGTTTAACATTGATTCATAATAACCCTATGTTTATGCAAGTTAAGTATGTGAGTTTATGCAAGTTAAGTATGTGGGTTTATGCAAGTTAAGTATGTCGGTTTATGCAAGTTAAGTATGTGGGTTTATGCATGCTAAGTATTGGTTTTATGCATGTTAAGTATTTGATTTTATGCATGCTAAGTGTTTGGTTTTATGCATGCTAAGCATTTGATTTTATGCATGCTAAGTGCTTGGTTTTATGCATGCTAAGTATTTGATTTTATGCATGCTAAGTGCTTGGTTTTATGCATGCATTATGACATGCAAGTTTACCTTTTTAAATAAGATGCATACATATGCAAGATGACACCTTTGTATGCTATGCATACATATGCATGTTTACCCTATTATGATGCAAGTTCATATGCAAGTTTGTCTCTTTTTATGATATGCATAACATATGCAAGTTTGCCTCTATGTATGACATGTTATGTAAGTTCATATGCAAGTTTATGTGCAAGTTCATATGCAAGTTTATGTGCAAGTTCATATGCAAGTTTATGTGCAAGTTCATATGCAAGTTTATGTGCAAATTCATATGCAAGTTTATGTGCAAGTTTGCCTCTTTTTATGATATGCATAACATATGCAAGTTTGCCTCTATGTATGACATGTTATGTAAGTTCATATGCAAGTTTATGTGCAAGTTCATATGCAAGTTTATGTGCAAGTTCATATGCAAGTTTGTCTCTTTTTATGATATGCATAATGCAAGTTTGGGTTAAATGCTAGTTGGGTTTAATGTATGCTCATATACGCAAGTTGACACCTTTTGAACCCATGATAAAGTTATATGCTATGTTGGTTAAACCCATGACATTTGTGATGAATCTTCCCTTTATTATGTCATGTTATGAGAACGAATTACGTGGGGAACGATGGGGTTAATATGCATGTTAATAAAATTATTGTGAAATGGGTATGCTTAAGCATAACATAAATTAAATGGACATAATTGGGAATTTACCTATTGAGTTAGGTCTACCCATATTATGGAGTTGGGAATTTACCTGTTAAGTTAGGTCTACCCATACTATGGAGTTGGGAATTTACCTATTAAGTTAGGTCTACCCATATTCTTGAAAACATGATTAATTAATTAGGGATAATTAATATAAATTATGAGGGTGATTAATTAGGTGTAATTAATCGACTAAGACACGAGGTTGGACTCAGTTGTAGCATAAAACTGCCCGGACCCAACCGGCTTAACCAGTTGCTACAAATGTTAGCCCAATGTGAGAGGTCTTAGGCACAAACGAAATACGTGATTAATGTAAAGACACGAGGTTAGACTCGGTTATGACATAAGGCTGCCCGGACCCAACCGGCTTAACCAGCGGTCATAAAAGATAGTCTAATGTGAGAGGTCTTTATGCGGATCACAGTCTTAATTAATTAAGAAACACTTAACCATATTAGCATGTAGACGGACATGAGGGGTTAAGTGGGTGCCTTGGGTGGCATAAGGAAACTAGTGGGTTGCCTTGGGTGGCAATAGAAAATACGATTAGAATACTTAACCAAAGTGGAACATGTAATTAAACATGATTAAAGGGTTAAGTAAGTGCCTTGGGTGGCATGGGGGAATCAAGTAAGTGCTTTGGGTGGCATGTGGAAATCTAGTGGGTGCCTTGAATGGCAATTAAAATATGATTAAAAGACTTAACCAAAATCTATAACATGTAGGTGGACATGGTTAAAGGGTTAAGTGGGATGCACTAGATAAAATGGCAAGCTTAGGTGGTAGCTTGTGGGGGCCCATTTCAACCAATATCCCAAACGTATCTTGGTGGGCTCGACTCAAGTCGAGTGACGGGACACGCATATTGGGCTTGACTATAAGAGGCCAAAACGGGTTAGCGGTGGCAACGCAGGACCAACGGGTTTCATATGCGTGTGTGGACCCGGGCTGGTTGGTAAGTCGTTGTTGCATCGTGTAGATATAAAGCCGTGCACCGTTGATATTATCAGGTTGCCACTTTGGGGAATGATACACCCCATCGTGGGACCATCACGGGTGTCTACGTAAGGGAGCCGATCGCTTGGGGAGTAGTGGGTACACCTATGTAGTCAGATAGGGGTACACGAAACTACTAAATTACTAAGTACACTTAGTGGGATCAACCTTTAAGTAGGAATGACTGGTGTGGTGCAGTGTAGTAATTATCCTTGGGTGGGTAGATGCGTCTTTACGGTTATCTTAGTTTATCCTAAGTATACCAAGCTGCTTAGTGTAGCCATTCATCCCCAGACGTTACCGTATATCAAGCTTATGTCTTCTCTGGTTACTTTAACGATTGCATTGTTAAAGTTATAGGACTCGCTCAGACTTATGTCTGACCCCGTTGTTTTTATCTTTTTCCCAACCCTCAGGTTCTCAGAGTGGGCCCAGCACGAGTGGGCTTTGATCAGGCTGCTTTTATTACTCTCTTGGAGCTTGGACCCTAGATGTAGAGCTCAGCTTACCCTTTTCTTTTATGGCTATCAGTTCATGTATTGGGATTATGTATTTTTATTTATCAGGATGGATATTTTGTACTTGACTCTTATTATGGTTTTGTGATGTAACCAAACATGTTTTACTTTCTGCTGCAATGAAATGATGTTTTTAAATTTTCAAGTATTACTATATCTGTCTTGCTGTAATTTCTCTGTTCTATATTCACTTAAAATACTCCACTGATGTTATGGCATTCCCTTAGCGAGTGACCATAGCGGGTGTGGGGTGTTACACGTGGTATCAGAGCTTAAGGTTACCAGAACAGATAAATTTTTTAGAAAAACTATTTTCTAAGAATATTTTTGAAAGGAGTATTTTCAAAAACATGTCTTTTAAGAGAAAAGTTTTTGAAAGAAAAGCATAATCCCCAATAGCCATATCTATATCTTTCAAATTCTCCGTTTTGAATCTCTTCCTCTCTCTCGTTTTGAGTTTCCCCTCCGTGTATATATGATCTTGCTAAGATAGATAAGAATGGAAAACCACTTCAAGGGACTTAGACGTTAGTCGGATTAGAAGTTGGTTCAAGAAGGAGGAGGACTGGTAGGTATCTGTTGGTTAGACGATGGGAGGAAGGCTCAAATAGTTGTTTGGTTAATGAAGGATGAAACCTCATTGGTGGGAGGTTACGAGTGGAGAATGGGAAGAGGAAGGCGAGTAGTTATCCTTTTGGAGGAATGGGACACCTTATTAGGATTGTCCAAAGGGGCATGGGCAAGGTATGGAATCCCCTGGAGGGTAGTTGTATTCCCTCGCGGCTAGTGTACCAGATGGGGATAGGACCGTCTAGGTTGGAATTTGGATTTCTTTATTATCCGGTTCGAACTTTGTTTGATTCTGACACATCGAGTTCGTTTATCTCATCATTGTTAGTTGAGTCACTGCACTTAGACACCAGTTTGGTAGATGATCCCTTAGTCGTTTCAAACCCAATTGGGCTCCATGATGTGTTTGGGTTTGAAAGTTTCTATACTTAGCATTGAGTTTAGATGTGATGCTTTTTGGGCTTCACGGGCTATGGGTTAGTTTTGGGCATGGACTGGTTATCCAGTAGAGGTGCCGTTCTTGATTTTGGAGGGAGAGTTGTTAGGCTTATGACCCGCTTGGGTAACACTCTCGAGATCTCTTGTAATCCCATGGAATTTGTTATGCTAAGTTATCTAGAATCGCTTGACACGTCGGTCGAGAGTTTGCGATCTGTTAGAGTGGTCCGGGAATACTCGGATGTGTTTGAGGAGGTGAAGGGCTTACCTCCGGAGCGGGAGATTGACTTCCGAATATATCCGGTAGACAATGCCAAACCAGTATCTTGGCCGGTGTGCCACATGGTTCCTCGTGAGAGGAGGGAACTACATAAGCAAGTAGGCGATTTGCTTGAGAAGGGTGTTCAGGGAGTACCTAAATAAGTTCGGAATGGTCTTTGTAAATGACATCTTGGTCTTTTCTAAGAGCGAAATAAGTTTTCGTGTGTGCTTAATAGGTTGAGCAAAGCCAGTTATGGGATAAACGGTGGTTTTGGAGCGAGACTGGCGAGGACATCCAGAGTTGGACAAGGGCTTAATTGTTTAGCCGATTTTACTAGTATCATCTCACGTAGGTCGTCTGAATTCGAAGGAGGTGTCCCTTGGGTGTTTGTCTGATATTGGTTTAGGCCTTTGGGGCTTGCACTTGGGGGATGTCAAGTTCGACTAGGATGGTTTGCGTGAGAGATGGACAGTTGTGATGATTTTGGATGGGTTAATAACCTGGTTTTCTCTAAAAGTGGAGAAGAGCATGCCCTACATCTTAGGGAAGTGTTGGAGACTCTTCGAGCGCATAGTCTTAGGACAACAAAAGTGGATGGGATTCTTAGCATCCTATGAGTTTGAGATAGCGTATACCCATGGCAAGGGTAACGTGGTAGCGGACGCCTTAAGTAGAAAAAGGTTGTCCTTGAGTTCATTGTTCGTTGAACGACGGAGCTTAGAGTTTATTTCTATATTTGACTTTAGACCTTCCGTTGACTTTGTACCCGGTTTGCTAGCCTCCTTGGAGGTTAGGCCTACTCTTTTGGGACGGATTAGCGAGGCATAGCGAGACGACCCACAGTTGGTTGAGTTAGTAGAGAAGCTCATAAAGGAGGGAGTCGTCCAGCCATTTGAGTAGGTGCACCCTAGATGGTAAGGGGTGGTTGCGTAGAGACGGTAGACTTTGTATATCGTAAGACGAAGGTTTGAGGAAGGCTATTTTGGATGATGCACATCGTTCAAAGATGACCATTCATCCCGGTGGGGACAAGATGTACCAAGACATGAAGCGAGTTTTCTTTTGGGCCGGTATGAAGAAAGATGTGGCCGAGTATGTCGCTAGATGCTTGGTGTGCCAACAGGTGGAAGAGAAGCAAAAGAAACTGGGTGGGTTGCTTCACCCATTGGAAGTTCCGCAATGGAAGTGGGATAGCGTCTCGATGGATTTTATTGACAGGGTACCCAAATCGAGAAAGGGTAATACGGGGATTTGGGTTGTGGTAGACAGACTTACTAAGAGTGCCCATTTCATACCCGTGAAGAGTAAGAGAACTGCTCCATGGCTAGCTTCAGTTTACATTCGAGAGATTGTTAGATTACATGGTGTACCTTCCAGTATAGTGAGTGATCGGGATCCTATCTTCACTAGCGAGTTTTGGAAGAGTTTGAGAGAGGCGGTAGGGACTCAGTTATGGTTGAGCACCGCATATCATCCACAGACGGACGGTCAGACCGAGAGGGTGAACCGTATTCTAGAGGACCTTTTGAGGCTATGTATCTTGGATTTTGGAGGTACATGGGAAGAGCATCTTCCATTGGTGGAGTTCGCATATAATAACAGCTTTCAGTCTAGTATTGGCATGGCTCCTTTTGAAGCTCTTTATGGAAGGCCTTGTCGATCACCTACATGATGGTGGGAATCTACGGATGAGATCTTACTTGGGCCCGATATGGTTAGAAAGACTTCGGAAAAGGTTGATTTGATTCGAAGAAGGATGAAAGCGGCGCAAGACAGACAGAAATCTTACGCGGATAAGAGGAGAACGGATCTTGAGTTTGGTATTGAGGACATGGTCTTTGTCAAAGTATCTCCGTTACGGAATGTTGTTCGCTCTGGATCCGTGGGGAAGTTGGCACCGAGGTTTGTAGGACCGTTTTCTGTTAAGGAAAGGATTGGACAAATGGCATATAGAGTGGAGTTGCCCGACAGACTTGGTGGTGTACAGGATGTATTCCATGTGTCACATTTGAGGAAGTGCCTACATGAGACCGCAGAGGCGGTAGAGCCGAGCTTGCTTAAAGAAGTAAAGGTAGAGCGTGATGTGATTATTCGACGAGCTCCTACTCGCATCCTTGGGTCAGAGACTAGGAAGTTGAGAAACAGAGAGGTTCAACTAGTCAAAGTGCAATGGGGAGAAGATGAGAGCAACGCAACTTGGGAGACGGAAGCGAAGATGCGTTCATTGTACCCATTTCTTTTTGAGGGTATGTCTTTTAATTTCTCCTCTATCGTTTGTCTAGTACTTATCTTATCTTTAGTAGGTCCTCTCGTTAGTACCTTTTACCTTTAGATAGGGTAAACCTATGGTTGAAACATGTGTTTGAGAGATGTTATGATTGATGGATGCAAGTGGATGCAAGTGTTTGCTAGTGGTTGCTCGTGGATGCATATACACACACTCTGGCACTAGATCGGCTCAGTCACTTCATATTGCATATTGCATATAATTGTGTGTAGATAGCTATATTTATGAATGTATAATGATTGTGTTATCATATGGATGATGCATTTTAATGAATGATTGTGCACTCATATAGATACAGTATGTGTCGATAGGGTTCTCTCGCATACATATTGGATGCATGGCACTATCATGGTTTGCATATGTTCATACATTAGATAGGGAACATATACACACAATTTTTGCATATGCTCATACATCATTAGAAATTGTTTTAAGGACAATGGATGCCCGTGTTTGATGGATTGAGTAGATGGTTGTTTGGATGGTAGGATATGCATTCTCCTTAGCTTAGAGATTTCGGGGACGAAATCCTTTAAGGAGGGGAGAATGTAACACCCCGAATTTCAGTTAATTCTAAAATTCACTAATCGCAGAATAAATAATCTCAGATGTGGGAATTGGGGGAAACGGGCTGCGTCATTGCGTTCGTCTCGGAAAAATACGCGAAATAGAGTCCGATTTTTCGAGAATCGGAGTCCGTATGGCCCGGTTATGGCCCAATGAAGTTTACAGAAAATTTAAAGTTCAAAACGGATTTAAAATTCAAATTATAATTCAGAATTTGGGGCCATTGGGCGTAGGCGGGAAAATTCCCGCCTGGCTACCCAAGTCGACAGCCCTGTCGACTGGGCAGTCGACTTGGCTAGGACCAAGTCGACAGCCCTGTCGACTTGGGTGTCGACAGGGGGTGCTCGTCCAGTTTAACCTGGTGCACCATTTTAGGGTTTGGATGAGATTTAGGCTATTCTCTAGAAGATTCCTAAATCTGACGGACCTAATCTAACCTAGGGCTAATCCTATGGTCTAAAACACACCCTAATCCTATAAATACACCCTAATGCAAGCCTAATCCATACTTTGGTGCCATCATGCCGCCAAAATCAAACTTAGGAGGAGCCTCCACTAGTTTATGAAGAAAGTTGCAAGCTAATCAACCTCTAATCATCATCTTCTTCAAATATGGCAACTAGTTCTACTTCATAAGTTTGCTAATCTTGGTTTTGGTGAGTTTCTACCACTTTAATGGCCAATTGCTAAATTAAGTAGATGAGATATGATGAGATCATGCGGTTTTGTATGCGGATTAGTTGGTTTTAAGTCATATGATATGATGTTAGTTTGCTAATCTATGTTTAACATTGATTTATAATAACCCTATGTTTATGCAAGTTAAGTATGTGGGTTTATGCAAGTTAAGTATGTGGGTTTATGCATGCTAAGTATTGGTTTTATGCATGCTAAGTATTTGATTTTATGCATGCTAAGTGTTTGGTTTTATGCATGCTAAGTATTTGATTTTATGCATGCTAAGTGCTTGGTTTTATGCATGCATTATGACATGCAAGTTTACCTTTTTAAATAAGATGCATACATATGCAAGATGACACCTTTGTATGCTATGCATACATATGCATGTTTACCCTATTATGATGTAAGTTCATATGCAAGTTTGTCTCTTTTTATGATATGCATAACATATGCAAGTTTGCCTCTATGTATGACATGTTATGTAAGTTCATATGCAAGTTTATGTGCAAGTTCATATGCAAGTTTATGTGCAAGTTCATATGCAAGTTTATGTGCAAGTTCATATGCAAGTTTATGTGCAAGTTCATATGCAAGTTTGCCTCTTTTTATGATATGCATAACATATGCAAGTTTGCCTCTATGTATGACATGTTATGTAAGTTCATATGCAAGTTTATGTGCAAGTTCATATGCAAGTTTATGTGCAAGTTCATATGCAAGTTTATGTGCAAGTTCATATGCAAGTTTGTCTCTTTTTATGATATGCATAATGCAAGTTTGGGTTAAATGCTAGTTGGGTTTAATGTATGCTCATATACGCAAGTTGACACCTTTTGAACCCATGATAAATTCATATGCTATGTTGGTTAAACCCATGACATTTGTGATGAATCTTCCCTTTATTATGTCATGTTATGAGAACGAATTACGTGGGGAACGATGGGGTTAATATGCATGTTAATAAAATTATTGTGAAATGGGTATGCTTAAGCATAACATAAATTAAATGGACATAATTGGGAATTTACCTATTGAGTTAGGTCTACCCATATTATGGAGTTGGGAATTTACCTATTAAGTTAGGTCTACCCATACTATCGAGTTGGGAATTTACCTATTAAGTTAGGTCTACCCATATTCTTGAAAACATGATTAATTAATTAGGGATAATTAATATAAATTATGAGGGTGATTAATTAGGTGTAATTAATCGACTAAGACACGAGGTTGGACTCAGTTGTAGCGTAAAACTGCCCGAACCCAACCGGCTTAACCAGTTGCTACAAATGTTAGCCCAATGTGAGAGGTCTTAGGCACAAACGAAATACGTGATTAATGTAAAGACACGAGGTTAGACTCGGTTATGACATAAGGCTGCCCAGACCCAACCGGCTTAACCAGCGGTCATAAAAAATAGTCTAATGTGAGAGGTCTTTATGAGGATCACGGTCTTAATTAATTAAGAAACACTTAACCATATTAGCATGTAGACGTACATGAGGGGTTAAGTGGGTGCCTTGGGTGGCATAAGGAAACTAGTGGGTTGCCTTGGGTGGCAATAGAAAATACGATTAGAATACTTAACCAAAGTGGAACATGTAATTAAACATGATTAAAGGGTTAAGTAAGTGCCTTGGGTGGCATGGGGGAATCAAGTAAGTGCTTTGGGTGGCATGTGGAAATCTAGTGGGTGCCTTGAATGGCAATTAAAATATGATTAAAAGACTTAACCAAAATCTATAACATGTAGGTGGACATGGTTAAAGGGTTAAGTGGGATGCACTAGATAAAATGGCAAGCTTAGGTGGTAGCTTGTGGGGGCCCATTTCAACCAATATCCCAAACGTATCTTGGTGGGCTCGACTCAAGTCGAGTGACGGGACACGCATATTGGGCTTGACTATAAGAGGCCAAAACGGGTTAGCGGTGGCAACGCAGGACCAACGGGTTTCATATGCGTGTGTGGACCCGGGCTGGTTGGTAAGTCGTTGTTGCATCGTGTAGATATAAAGCCGTGCACCGTTGATATTATCAGGTTGCCACTTTGGGGAATGATACACCCCATTGTGGGACCAGCACGGGTGTCTACGTAAGGGAGCCGATCGCTTGGGGAGTAGTGGGTACACCTATGTAGTCAGATAGGGGTACACGAAACTACTAAATTACTAAGTACACTTAGTAGGATCAACCTTTAAGTAGGAATGACTGGTGTGGTGCAGTGTAGTAATTATCCTTGGGTGGGTAGATGCGTCTTTACGGTTATCTTAGTTTATCCTAAGTATACCTAGCTGCTTAGTGTAGCCATTCATCCTCAGACGTTACCGTATATCAAGCTTATGTCTTCTCTGGTTACTTTAATGATTGCATTGTTAAAGTTATAGGACTCGCTCAGACTTATGTCTGACCCCGTTGTTTTTATCTTTTTCCCAACCCTCAGGTTCTCAGAGTGGGCCCAGCACGAGTGGGCTTTGATCAGGCTGCTTTTATTACTCTCTTGGAGCTTGGACCCTAGATGTAGAACTCAGCTTACCCTTTTCTTTTATGGCTATCAGTTCATGTATTGGGATTATGTATTTTTATTTATCAGGATGGATATTTTGTACTTGACTCTTATTATGGTTTTGTGATGTAACCAAACATGTTTTACTTTCCGCTGCAATGAAATGATGTTTTTAAATTTTCAAGTATTACTATATCTGTCTTGCTGTAATTTCTCTGTTCTATATTCACTTAAAATACTCCACCGATGTTATAGCATTCCCTTAGCGAGTGACCATAGCGGGTGTGGGGTGTTACAAATCTCGTCAACTGCAAGGACGTGCTATGAATTGGTGGAATGCTATTAAGGCAGCTACTCCTAAGGATCAAGTTACATGGAATCAATTTAAAGCTCGCTTCAATGATAAGTTTATCCCTGCTGCTCAGAAATCAGAATTTTTTAGGAAGTTTTTGGAGCTTAAGCAAAATGGTAGGGCAATCTCGGAGTATATTGCTGAGTTCGATACTTTATCGAAGTGTGGATTATCCCTTAATGACACTCCCGAGAAGAAGAATGAGAAGTTCATAATAGGCTTAGATCAGTGCTTGGGGGAAAGGCTTATAAACCATATTGATGAGACTTTTGAATCGATTGTTGGAAAAACATTGAGATTAGAGAGACTTTATCCTAAGCCCAAGGCTAAAGTCGTTGTTGCATCTGCAGAGGGGCCAAAGCCGCAGGCAAGCGGTGGAGTCAAGAATAATTCTCAGAATAAAAGGAAGCAGAGTCAGACCAAGGATAGTTAGAAAAAGAAAGATAAGAAAGATGTTGAGTGCTTTAGTTGGGGCAAGAAGGGCCACTATGTCTAAGAATGTCGAGCAAAGCCAGCGGATAGGAAGTGCTTCAACTATGGCCAAGTGGGATATCACAAGGATAAATGTCTGTAACCCATAAAGAGAAGCATATGCTATTAATGTTGTTCCTTCTTCGTCGAATGCCCCAGCTGCGGTTGAAAAAGGAAAGAATGTCGTCGTTCAAGGTATGCTTTCTATTTATGATGTCCCTGTTCGAGTATTGTTTGATATTGGGGCTTTCCGTTCCTTCATATCTAGTGACCTGGTAGATAGGTTGGGATTGGAAGGCAAGATAGTCGACAGACCTTTAGTGGTGACAAACCCGATTGGTGGTTCGACTAGCCTTAGTATGATTTGTCGAAATTTGGTCTTATCGAGTCATGGATGTATGTTTGCTTGTGATTGCTTTGTATTGGGCTTTACTGGGTTTGGCATTATTTTGGGAGTCGATTGGCTCCAAAGATATGGGGTGGTGGTAGACTGTGAGGGATTTTTGGTGACTATTAGGGCGGATGGTGGGCGGAGGGTAGTGTTTGGCGGCCTACCTAGTGATGAGGAGATGGCTAGTTTTCTAAATTCCCTCGACATCCCGTAGGACTAGTTATCAGGGGTTCTCGTTGCTAGCCAGTATCCGGATATCTTCGAGGAAGTGACTGAACTTCTACCACACCAAGAGATTGAGTTCTGTATTAAAGATGCAAGACCTATAGTGATGCCACTTCGTTGTATGACACCAAGGGAGCAGCAGTAGCTCGGGGTGCAAGTAAGCGATCTCATGAAGAAGGGATTTATCAGAAGAAGTGTTTTCGAGTGGGAGCACTAGTCGTATTTTCCACTAAGGCAGATAGTTCCCATCATTTATGTGTGGACTATCACGAGTTGAATAAAGTGACTAGGAGGAATAAGTATCCTCTGCCATGGATAGATGATTTGTTTGATCAACTGGAAGGAGCAAGTGTGTTCTCCTAGATGGACCTCGCGACGGGATTTCATCAGCTCCGAGTAGCAGTTGGGAGTATTCATAAAATAGCCTTTCGAACGCCGTCTGGATTCTATGAGTGGTTGGTCATGCCATTCGGGTTGACCAATGCACCAACATATTTTGTGGATCTTATGAATTGGGTATTCAGGGATCAATTGAATAAGTTTGTCCTTATGTTTGTGGACGATATCCTTGTTTACTCGAGGAAAGAGGAAGAACACAAGGAACATTTGAGAAGAACGATGGAGGTGTTGAGAAAACACCAATTTAAAGCGAAATTTTCTAAGTTTCAATTCTAGAGGAGGGAAGTGAGGTTCTTGGGCCATGTTGTTTCAGAGAATGGTATTGTCGTGGACTCTGCAAAGGTGGATACGGTACAGGATTGGCCTACGCCCAAGAATGCAATAGACGTAAGAAGTTTCTTAGGATTAGCTAGATATTATCATAAGTTTATCCAAGACTTCTCCAAGATAGCGGCACCGTTAACTCAGTTGACCAAGAAGAATCAAACTTTTGTTTAGGATGAAAGGTGCGAGAATGCATTCAAAGGCCTAAAGGAAAAGTTGACGCGTGCACCAGTGTTAGTCATTCCTAAAGGGAATGAAGAGATAACAGTATACACAGATGCCTGCGGTACCGGACTAGGTGTTGTAGTGATGCAAGGAGGAAGAGTCATAGCTTACGCTAGTCGACAACTGAAACCGCATGAGAAAAGATATCCTACCCATGATTTGGAATTGGCAGCGATCGCATTCGCGTTGAAGATGTGGAGGCATTATCTCTTGGGAGAAAGATTCAAGTTGTTTACCGATTATAAGTCATTAAAGTATCTCTTCTCTCAGAAGGATCTAAATCTCCGACAGCAAAGATGGTTAGAATTCTTGGCTTCCTATGATTTCGATATCGCATATACACCAGGAAAGGGCGATGCAGTAGCCGATGCATTGAGTATGAGACATGCTAGTTTAGGGGCTATGTTTCTAGAATGGAAGCAACTGGAGTATATCGCTGGGTATGATTTCAGACCAAAGTGCAAATTGGATCCATAAATGCTAGCAACTTTGACGATCAGACCCACTTTGATTGAGCGGATTGATTCCAGTCAGAGGGACAATCCTAATCTATTAGAAATCATCTCCAAGTTAGAAATGGGAATCGACAAGGAGTGAACAAGTATGGGCCTGATCGAGATGGATGTCTTAGAAAGAATGCGAGACTAGTTGTGCCCAATGTAAATGCATTAAGAGATGAAGTGCTTAGAGAATTTCATCACTCAAAACTGACTATACATCGCGGTGGTAACAAATTGTATCGAAACATGAAGCAGACCTACTGCTGGGAAGGGATGAAAAGAGACGTTGGGAAGTTTATATCCAAATCCATGAACTGCCAGCTAGCTAAAGCTGAACAAAAGAAACCTAGTGGTTTGTTGCAACCATTAGAAATTCCCGAATGGAAATGAGAACAAGTCTCAATGGATTTCATTGATGGGTTACCAAGAACTAGATCGGATGATAGCATTTGGGTGATTATGGACCGATTGACCAAGAGTGCAAGATTTATACCAGTTAAGTTGAACAGAATGAAGTGGGTAGTGAGATTTCATGGAGTACCCAAAGGCATTGTGAGTGATCGAGATCCATTGTTTACTAGTGGAGCTTACAAGAGGCTTTAGGGTCAGAATTACATCTCAGTACCGCATACTATCCTCAAACCGACGGTCAAACAGAGAGGGTGAATCGAGTATTAGAAGATCTCTTAAAAGCTTGCATATTAGATTTCGGAGGGTCATGGGATGACCATTTCCATCTGGTTGCATATAATAATAGTTATCAATCTAGTATTGGTATGGCTCCATTTGAGTCTTTGTACGGAAGACCGTGCAACTCACCATCATGTTGGTTGGAAACCAGTGAGAAATTCGTGCTTGGGCCAGATGCAATAAGAGAAACTTCATACAAGATCAAGGTTATCCAACAGCGAATGAAGGCTGCCCAAGATAGATAGAAGAGTTATGCTGATAAGAGGCGAAGAGATTTAAAATTCTCCGTTGGCGACTTGGTGTTTGTCATGATTTCTCCGTTAAAGAGCGTGATTCGATTTGGTAGGAGAGGCAAGTTAACACCAAGATTTGTTGGTCCATTCCTAATTCTCGAACAAGTTGGGAATTTAGCATATAAAGTTGGATTACCTGAAAAGATGGCGGGAGTTCACAACGTATTTCATGTTTCCCATTTAAGAAAGTTCGTGCACGACCCCGATATGACTATTTCACCGCATCACTTGGATGACATAGAAGTAGAACGCGAGGCAGTTGGGAACCGCAGGCCGATTCGTATTGTCGAGTACGACACGAAGCAAATTTGAAGGAAGGCGGTGGAACTGGTCAAGGTTCAGTGGGGCGAGAATGACTGTACTTGGGAAACAGAGGAGAGCATAAGGAAGACATATCCAGAACTCTTTTCCCGAAAAGATTTTAACGAACATTTAGTTATCCTCTTGTTAGTAAACGACATGCTAGGATAGGCTTGTTATGTTGCTATGTGTGTTTGATTGTTGCAAATGATTGATAGGCATGCGGGACCCATTATTGTTTCTTAGTTAAGGAATTTCAGGAGCGAAATTTCTTAAGGGGCGAGAATGTAGCGACCCACATTCTATGAATCGGAGGATCATAGAATATTTATTTCATTTTCATATGAGGTCGTATGGTCGTGTAACTTTGGGGAACGACTATTGCGGTCATTTTCCATGTACAGGATTTTTGCCTATTTTTAAATGACTGTTTTGCCCCAAGAAAATCTTATTTCACCTATATCTTTTGACTGGTAAGGAGTTTTGACCTGAAACCTCTTCCATTGGATCCGAATGATGGTTTATCTTTCCGTAGAGCGGTCGCATTGATCAAACGGACTTACTGTTTGGGAGATATGGCTGAAATAAGGTTTGGAAGGTGAAAAATAGCTTAACCGGGCCTAGTTAGGGTGATTAGCAGCTAGGCCCATAACCCATTTAGGGATTGGGGTTATAGGGAGGCTGAAATCAGTTAGGAAACGATTTATTTTTCATTTTCTCAGCCACCACTTACCTCTCTTCAACCCTAACAATGACCTCCACCTTCTAAATCACCCCAAATCACCGTTTAAGCATATATTAGCCTAATTAACATCAAATCAAGGCAAATCAACACCAAATCAGAGTTGGAGCTGCTGTGTTGCATAGGAATTCAACCCAAAACAGTAGAGAAGTTCAGATCTATAATTCATTTGTGGCTAAGGTGAGTGATTTGCATTGTTTTTCACTAATTATGGCTAATTAGGGGTAATTAGTGTTAATTAGCGAAATTATGCATGATAAAATTTTGGAAAAAAATTGTGAAATTCTAAAATAATATTTTAGGGCTCTGATAAAAATTTGGGTTAATCTGAACATGTTTTGCTAATCGTATGGTTAAATCATGATTAAGGGGATTAAGGGAAAAACATGGTTTTTGGGGTATGTTTGATCCATATTGACATGTTAAATTGTTGTTTTGGTGTTATGGTCGATTATACATGTTGCTATGACTGTTTGGAATGTTTTGTGATTGTTTAGCAAAGTTAGATTGGTCAAAAACGCCGTCGTATGGCGTAAAACAGTCGACGGAAAATTGTGCAGGAACCAGATCGGATTGACCCCTCCGAACCGACCCGATCATGAGTCCAACCCCACGAGTCCCAACGGCGTACGTGTATCACGAGCCGCTTGCTCGAGTTAGGGAGCTCGAACCGAACCGTGGTGAGCCACAGATCACGAATCAACCCACTTGAAGCACCCCGATCCGCTCACATCTGAAGCTCTCCGACCCGTACCGAATGTTGATCACGAACCGGAGTGCTACTCCGAACCGAACCACCAGAAGAAGGAGTGCATGGACCGATCTAGGTGGGAAACCCCGACTCGAACCAATGGGGTCATTACGAATCGATCCGTATACAGCAGTCCGATCCAGACTAGAGTGGTGACCGTGAACCGAACAAAGGAGCTTGGACATGAGACGTGAACCACGAACCAAATGGAGACCAATCCGGAGAAGACCAGAACCCGAGATGCAAAGGTAATCCAAATAGGAAGTAGAATTCAGGATCCAGATAGGAACCAACGAGTTAACTTCATAAATTGGACTTTGCTGCGGGACGTATGCAAAGGGGATATCGATGTCTATAGCTTTGACTCACCACTGAGAGATGTATATTGGCTATGGATCAGTGTAATGGAGTTGTCATGACTCCATCAGGCAAAGTGATCGTACCAAGGCTATAAGCCAGTGCAGTGGATTTGTCATGACTCCATGGGGCAAAATGGACATAGCAAAGTATTAGTGGTTACGGATCAGTGTAGTAGAGCCGTCATGACTCCATGGGGCTGAGTACAAAGAATTGGGTGATCAAAGTGGTAGTTATCGTATACTTTACGCACTGAGTGAGAGATGTGAGGATGATTGCTATGTTTGATGTTTGCTATCACCATGACATGCACACCCCCTCCCCATTATTTTCACACCATGTGTTAGTGTCACCTTAGAGTATCGTACATCCTGTTGTGCTAATTCTTTAGTTGCATGTCCAGGTTCAGATATGGTTATGTATACCTTTTATTGTTATGTTTTTGTTGCTTATCGCTCATACCAGACTTTTGTCTGGACCAGAGTTTTATGTCTATTCTTATTACTCTGGGTGCTCCTAAATGAGCAGACTAGCGACATGTTAGCTTGTTATGCACGAGTAGCTGTCCGGAGATGAGCAAGAGGCTTACACGTATTGTTCCCATATATTCTCCCTATATTGTTGTTGGTCACTACTTTGGGCATTAGTACTGTACCTTCCTATTTTGCTTTAGAGACAGTTTTAAAAGTTATAACAATGATGGTTTAGATCATAAGCTGTATTTTGAATCTTTCCGCTGTTATGATGGTTTAGTTTTCAGCTTATGCACGGTCTCTCCTGTTTTATATCAAGTTATGTTATTATTATATTTTGTTCTATGCACTGTGAGATATACTACAGGTTCTTTTATGATACATAGTTTCAAATCCCTTCCTTTTTCCTTTCATTTGACGATCGTTCCGTGCTGGTTGGACGTCGGCACAACGCGTTTCATTGGAAATGTCGGCTGGTGCGGGATGGGCCGTCACATGTTGCAACCCTTCATACCCTATAAAAATAGGTTAAAATCGAATTTTCTAACATCTCTTCTTCTCCATCTTCAACCTCTTTCATCCTACCATTATTCTTAATCATTTTTCTGGTTTTTACACTTATACTCTGTCAAATTCACTTCTGAATTAATCAAATTTCATATCTCTCTGCACTCTCTACTCTCTGAATCAAGTGCTATTGAAGAGTTATAGGGTTATTTTGAAATTAATTGGGTTGAATAAACCTTGTTGTGAGTCAAAGTGGAGTCGGTGTGTCCTTGTGGGCCGTGAAATCAAGGAAATAGGTGTCAGTGTGTTCTTGTGAGCCATGAAATCAAGAAAGTAGGAATCGGTGTCTCCTTGTTGAGCCATGAAATCAAGGAGGGTGTAATTGACTATTGAAAGAGTAATAAAACTCTGCACAACCCAATGTTGTGTGGGACTGGACGTAGGAGCTATCCGAACCAGTATAAAATCCGGTGTGTTCTTTCCTTTTCTGCATTTTTGTTTTTATTTATTTTGCTTCAGTGTTTGAATTTGTGTCTGTGTTTGTTTTTGTGGTGTCTGATTCATCCCATAGTTCTCTCTAGTTTTTAGTTTTGCTTAAATTCTTACAAACACTATTCACCCCCTTCTAGTGTTTGCTTTGCCTAAACGATCCATTCCACAGTCACTAACAAAAATTCCATTTACTTTGCTAATTTGCACATTCCTTTGGATTCGACTGTATTGTAGTTCACGTTTGAACCTAAATTCGGCCTTTGAGTGCTGAGGTAAAACTATATTTTGACTCTATTATCACACAAGAATTGTGCCTTCTGTTGTATTTGTGGCTGTTATAATTGCTTTGAGTTGTTTTCTGCTTTGTATAGACCTCAATTTGAACACAATTAGATAGGTTTGACAACTTAAAAACCCTTTGTTCATCATTCATGTTCAGTCCTATGAACTTGCTCGACCTAGCCTTTAGCATGCGTGATCCCGGTTAAGTTGGTCGTGCTCGACCCAGTTAGTCTCAAGTTTGCTCAACCCTTATGGGAGTTAGTCATGTTTGAATCCAGGGGTTCAAGCATGCTTAACTCCTTTGGGTCGGTCATGCTCGACCCTATAGGTTCGAGCATGCTAAGCTCTTTTGGGTTCGATCATGCTCGAGCCCGTAGATTCGAGCATGCTTAACCCCTTGGGTTTTGAGCAGACTCGACCCTCATAGGGTCGGTCAAGCCCGACCCCCGTGGGTTCAAGCAGGCTCGACCCTTTTGGAGTCGGTCATGCTTAACCCTGATAGGGGTCGGTCGAGCACTACCCAGTTCGGGTTCGAATATGTTTGGTGACTTTACTATTTTGGAGATTTGTTTAAGTGTTTTTTGTTGATTCCCGAACTTTCCTATTGCTATACCTGTAATAACTAGAACACTTGCATGTTTTTTAGCTATAATTTTGCTGTTGGATGCTCATACCATCAGCAGGTTAGTACAGAAATAGAAAATGCAATATAGCTTAAATTGAATGATACATTCGCGCAGAGTTATTTTTATTTAATCACTTAAGAGTATTCTCTATGCGAATATAGTCATTCTAGAATCAGATTCTAATGGCGCTTGGAATTGGCTAATTAGTACATGCTGATCATAAATTTCAAGCTTCATTTTTAGAATGTTGTACACAGTTATGCATAATATTCCTATGAGCAAGGGAGCGCATACTTGTGATTTATTTTAAGGCATAACAATTTGTGTAGAAATGTTAACTCGACAACGATTACGTCAGAATCCCAAGGAAGGAACCATATCCGGTGAAGTTAGGAGTTCTGCTCAAGTTACTGGAACCACATCAGATACTGTTCCCGGAGTGAATGTCAATCAGAACTTTCCTAAACCTCGGCCACTTGCCAATATACCTCTCAAAAGGCATGAAGCAACTCTCTCTTTTAGCTCGTTGCAGTTAATCGTGGTATGTTATTGAACGGAGTGATTCCTCCTTTCAACCCTTATTTAGAATTAATCCTCTGACGCTTAGCTATTGCCCCATACCAATTGCACCCAAATGGCTATGCCAATTTAATGGGTCTTTATGTATTCTTTATGAGGGTCAAACAGTGTGCGCCTACATTTCAAGATATCTGCTCATTATATTCTTTTAAAAGAAGAAGAAGGATTGTCCCTCAATTATTCTTGTTGAAAGTCGGGTCTCCAAAATTATTACTAATCTAGTAGAGAGTGTCCGAGGATTTTTGAACCAATATTTCTTCGTCCGGTGTCCTGAAAACTTTTACGGTATTTCGATGGAAGGAGGTGAATACACTTACTTTACAGTCTTTTATTTCTTTCCTCTTTACTCCAATACTCAAATCTTTAGTTATTTCACAAAGATTCCCTCCAATCAGGATACTGCTTTCGATCAAGCTCTCTTCAATTCTTTAAAAGCTGTTAATGAGAACGAAAGGAGCAGGAAATTCTTGGTTACAGAGGAATTCCTTCGTCGCCTCCCTTGTGATCTCTTGGGATAGATTCAACTGATAAGAAGGATACTACCAGCAAATCTCCAGCTAAGAAGTCTAAACTAAAGAAGTGCTCCAAGGGAAGCAGTAAAACTACTCCCAAATCCAAGTTGGCTACTATCGAGGAAGAAATACACAAGCAGCATGAGGGCAAGAGTCTCATGACTTTATCCGATTATACTGAGAAGGAGGGTACTATTCCGAGTCCTACGGAGGAAACCGAATAGGACGACGTGGGTGAAATTACCATGAAAATACTTCGGACCCAAGGAAGGAAACCGAGTAGCTTGGAGAAGCTAGAGTAACTTCTAAGGATAATTTAAGTACCGAGAATCGCGATGAGAATCTTGTTGCTCAAGATAGTCAAGGAGAAGGTATCTCAGAGACTTTTAAGGATCTTGGTGACCTTAGCTCGGCTAAATATCTTATTCAAGGTGATATTGTTACCTAAAAACTCAAACCCCAGACCCTAAATACAAGAATTAGTGCACTCAAAGCTCCTGTTTTTGGACCAGGAAAATTACTCGCAAAGCTAGGGATCGACTTGGAACCATCACTTAAGATTGGTTCATTAATAAATATACCTTAGCATATTCTTTAATTATGCCATATGTTTCTAATACTTTGCATAACCCTTTCAAGCTATTCCAACACTCTTCCAATTTAAATAATGAGATGTTGCTTTCTTCCTTTTTCAAGTTTAGAAATGAGACATTCATTTGTAGATAACTTTGAACAAGGCACTATGCAATACAATCCCAAGAACTTTCTCAAATCTCGGTCTTCTCAATATTCAAAACAATCGCAACGCTGGCAACCTACCAGCCTCATCAAATTGGTGATCTTATTGAGACTAAGCAAAAAAGGCAGTGGAGGCATGAGCACTTTGATATTTTGGAAGCTAAGAGGAGAGAAGGTGAGGAAAGATAGAAAAGGAAAACTGAAAAGAAGAGAGACAGGGGGAATAAAGGAAAAGGCGACTCTCGGAAACGTCACAACTTGGATTAGCTTCCAATGCTAGATCCTCTCATGCCAGATATTCAAACTACTAGTGATCAAGTATCTCTAGCTTCTCCATCTGTTACCCCCACTCTCGTAGGTCTTCAGACTATTATAGAAAGACCTCGCTATATTCTCGGACCAGCCAACTTTGGCCTTGCTGATCGATTTCCGGGCTGGTGTCTAAGAGGGACGTGTCTCAACTTGGATACACACACACATATATATATATATCCTTCTGACAAGCGAGACATTCTTAAAGAATTTGATGGTTTGAAGGGTAGTATGTTCACATAGCTTGACCCAACCAAAAGTCAGCTTGAAGTTAAATTAGATATGATTAGAATGCACGTTGAGAAGCAATTGAGTGAATGGTATGTTTTTTTGCACATGAACTTCAAAGAGTTTACGAATCACTACCGATTGTATCGCCACATTGGAGAACGACAAAGTTGAGCTGATCAGGGTTATAAAGTCACAGGAGAAGACTATTGCATCTTCTTCCCGAAGGGACATAGAGGTAGCAGGTTTAGAAGCTGAGATTAATAGGCTCAAAGAGGAATTTGCCACTGTAAAACAGAAGAAAAACACATTAGTAACACAGGTCCACGAGGCTCAATCTGCCTAACAACTTACGGAATCCCAACTAGCCATAGAAAGGAGCGCTTATTTTACTCTTCAACAAGAGAATATGACTCTCTCCAGCGCAAGATTTATTCTCAAACTTTGGCTCTTGAAGCGCTAACTACCAACATTAAATTTCTTGAAGAGGATAAATCTAAAGGCGTGGCCGCTTACCAGAAAGTTAAGGCGAAGACTGAAGATATCTTATTCAAATTCTATGTTTACAGCGTCATGGGCCGTGGTAGTTTGCATTATTTGGGAAAGTACTTCGCTGAAACTTTAGCTCTTGTCTGGGAAGAGGTACTTAATATTGATAGAGGCGATCGTGGTGAGGATGATCTTATTAAGGAACTCTTAGATAAAGAATCATGCGAGGCCTTAGCTGAGGGAAAGATTTTGCTAAAGAAAAAGTGAGGATTACTAAGTGACCAGGTGGGGCCTTCTAGAGAGAAAGCTCAGGATGCACCAAATGTCGATGCCTCTATTCTTTCTGCCAATGTTGAAGCTTCTAGTTCATAGACTCCAACTAATCCTCTCACTGCTTTCAACGAAAAATACACAGCTACTGAGGAGCATAACATTGAGAAAGGTTTAACTGAAGAGCATAACAGAGATGATGAGGATGACGATGATAACCATACAAATAAATTTGAGGTCAAGAAGCACAGAAACATTCAAGCAAGTCTTATATCCGCTGGTAAAATTGAAATGATCCAAACTATGCTATACTTAGACTACATATGCCCTTCCCCTAGGACATCTGCATTTCATGGTCACTGTTCATTTGTTTTAGGTCTAATCTCACCATCACCTACTCCTGTTGCAGGAAAGACGACGATGACTGAAGCTATTATAACCGATTCAACTTTGATCTCAGTTCCTCTTGCCCCAATCGTCACCCCTCCCCCGGTGATGCATCCCTTCTTGCTTTTACCACTATGGGCTCTCAGGATACCCAGATCTCGCAATCACTGACTTTGGTGATGACGTTGACTACATCCCGAGTGAGGAGGACTATGATCATAATGGTGAGACCCCACGCAAGGAAGCCGAGGACCAAAAAAAGTAGAAATCCAAAACCTTGTCAGCTTTAGGACACAAGAGAAGAAAGCGTGTTGCTAAAAAAAAGGAGTTATAACTTTGCCCTCCCAAGAAAGCCCCAAAGGTCCAGTGGTCAAGGATGGGAAACAACTAGCTAGTGATCCTCCTCCTTCCTCCACTAAACATTCTTCGAGGTCTGGCGGTAAAAAGAAGTAGTGTTCATGATCAACTTGCTTTAGTTCCTTGATTGCTTTCCTTTGTGTATTTCACTCAGATCGGTTGTATATGCGAGTGTCGGTCCTTGCTTATCACTTTATGCTTATTATTTTACGCACATTTATATCTGAGACTTTTGTACTTGACTTGTGATTTGTGATCTGACTCCGTGTTGTTGCAATGAAACCGTGTTTTGCTTATTGTACTTAAGTTTTTTACGTTAGCTTTGTCATACTTTCTTTTCTACATTCCACACATGTTTTCTACACATGTGAAACACCCCACCTCCATTAAGGTCACTCACCAAAGGAATGCCTTAACTTCGGTGGAGCATTTTTAGTACAAGATGCAAAAAAATTACAAGACAGACAAATAAAGCAGCGAAAAATAAATAACCTTTATTGATTAAAACAGCTTGTACAAAGATTGTTTTACAACACAATACTTATTACCAGAAAGCATCTGTCTTGTTTAATATATAAGAAGCACAAACTGACAATGATATTCCCCAATAAAGCATGAGCTAGCCATAGCAGTAGAAAATGGAGTTCAAAGCAATGCGCCAAAGAATCTTCAAGCTCGGAAAGAGTAACGACCCCAAAATGAGCTGAGCTTTTCCCTCCCTAACTACCTGGAGAGGGGAGGGAGAGGGACAGAAGAAAAGAGGCAAAAGAAAACTAGGTCAGACATAAAGTCTGGTAGGTCAAGTGATTCTTAGTATTTAAACTAGGAAAAGGGTCATGACATGAATAAACTAAATATAAGACTAAACCATAGTAACAAGATAACAAGGGGTAAGCATGGGATATGGCAAGATAAACTGAATGTACTGATAAACTGAATGCACTTCTACTCCTTCTCTACTTCGCAACTACCCTGTTATACTGATTTCTATATCTCTGCACTACCTACTAGTGTCCAAAACTAGTAATCTATGATCAGATGATAACGCCGTATTTGCGGTTGCCTTTAGGTGTACATCTATTATGGGGATTCCATTTATTACCTAGATCTAATCTAGGGTATACTATCGAGCGCTTCCTAGATTCAACCAGGGTTTACGCTACCCAGGGCCACTGGGGTTTATGCCACCTATTGAACGCTTCTCGGATTCAGGGTTTATGCGACCTAAGTCCAACTAGGGATTATGCTACCTACTTTGTATTAAGTTTCCATGTGTCTGTGTCAGTCAGCCCTCTCTTGCATGTAGATACTCTGTGCTGGCCCCACCATAAGGTGTATCAAGCCTTATGATAGCGACCCGGCATGATTCAAGATGCAAAGTGTATAACTACTGGTGCTCAGTGCCTGTTTTTTCCACTCCGTAGTACGTGTACGCCCGTAAACCATCGGAACCCACACTGACGAACCCTCTACCGCTATTTTGACCGCTTATAATCAGCCCAGTAATCGTGCCCCACCCTGCCTAGCTCAGGGTACCGTAATGCATCTATGTGGGTTACTACTGAAATGGGTCCCCGTTACAAGGGTTTCATACTGGTTAAGTTTGTGGGCCTATATATATACAATATTACCCACCTACACGTGATGTACTTAACCCTCCCACCGATTCAAGCGTGTCTATTTAATGGTTAAGTTTGTGGGCCTATATGTACTAATATTACCCACCGATCCCGATATGTACTTAACCCTTCCACTGGTTCAAGCATGTTTATTAAATGGTTAAGTTTGTGTGCCTATATTACTAATATTAACCACCAACCCGATATGTACTTTAACCCTCCGACTGATTCAAGTTGATATATATTCTTGGTTAAGTGTTATCCATTCATTCAAGTTAACTTAACCTACCCACACATCATGTTATATATATATTGGTTAAGTGTTCCCCTTGTGTTACTTAACCCCTATCACATATCATGTTATATATATATTTTGGTTAAGTGTTCCTCTTGTGTTACTTAACCCTATCACATATCATGTTATATATATATATATATATATTGGTTAAGTGTGTCCTATTAACTTAACCTCACCCACTTGTCTAATTAACATGTTATGACAGTTAAGTGTTCTAATTTTACTTAACCTCACCCACTTGCCTAGTAAACATGTTATGACGGTTAAGTGTTCTAAATTTACATAATCTCATCATCTAGTCTAGTTAGCATGTTAAACGCTTACTTAACCTTACCCACTTGCCTAGTTAACATGTTATTATTGTTAAGTGTTCCCTTAGTTACTTAACCCCCCACAAGTCTTGCCTTGTTAAGATGTTAAGTTGGTTAAGTGTCCAAATTAACTCGACCCTATCAACCTTGTCCAGTTAACATGTTGAATTGGCTATGTGTTTTCTCGATTACCTAACCCCACCCTTCTTGTCTTTGTTAACATGTTATTATGGTTAAGTGTTTCCCTAATTACTTAACCTCACCATTTCTAGCTTGATTTATTCATGGGCCTTAATTAATTAATTAAAGCACCAACCACTCACATTAGACAGATATTGTTGTGGTTATTGGATGTGCCGATCGGTTCCGGGCAGGTTTACAACATAACTTAGTCTAACCTCGGGTCTTTCTGGGCTTGATGCACTAACCACCCACATTAGACAGGTATTGTTGTGGTCACTGGATGTGCCGGTCGGTTCCGGGCAGTTTTACACCACAACTCAGTCTAACCTCGGGTTAGGCAAATTTGTCTTTTACTGAATTTACATATTTACTATTTATGTAAATCTTTCCGTAAACCAATTTAGCCTAGACCATATTCAATTGTCATGCAAGTTAACATACTTATATTCTATGCCAAAACTTGATTTACCAATCAATTAACTCAACTTGCAGTTTATTCCAATTTAGGTTTAATATTCCCCTTTTTCAATTCATGCCCAATATTAATATTCCAATTTACGGTTCATGTCAAAACTAGATTTAATATTCTTGTTTACCTTTTATGTCCAAAACTTGGTTTACACGCCAATTACACACTTTGCGGCCAATTGAATTTATCAATTTATGCCCAAGTCTAATATGCATGCAAATCATTCACTAATATAGAAAATTTAGATTATGATAAAATATTTATTATGCCAAATTAACTTAATTAAGCTACGCCCAATCCCCGCATCATAATCGTACGTATAACATGATTTCACAAGTTTTCTATGTACTCATGAAATGGCACTAATCAAAAGGGATAGGGGATAAGCACAAGAATTGATATAAAAGATTAGGCATGCAAAAATAATGGCTCCAACAGGTTCGATGTACATAATAGTAAATAGGAATAAACTAGCCAAGTTACACACTAAATATGAGATCCACATAATCAAGGGAATAGGCATAGGTGATTTGGTCCAACATAATGCTAGTTCAAGGTACAACATGATCGGTTAATTGTAACAATGAGAATAGTCATAAGCAACTAACTACAATAGTCATAGGCAATTAACCACAATAGTCATGGGCGACTAATCACAATAATTTCTTAACCAATGTCATAAGCAATAGTCTCATAGTTATGATTCATATTCGTAGGCGACAGTTCATGGCCATAGTCTTAGACAAAGGTCTCATAGTCATAGTTATAGTCATAGGCAATAGCTTCATAGGCAACAGTTTCATAGTCATAGTCTTAGACAAAAGTCTCATAGTCATAGTTTTAGGCAAAAGTCTCATAGTCATAGTCTTAGGCAAAAGTCTCATAGTCATAGTCGTAAATCAGACCCAAAGGCATAGATAACTTTCGATTTGACATAAGCACGAATCAAAGATAATTAACTTGCAAATTGGTATAGTTTTATATTTTGATTCATTACATTCACAATTCCAATTACACGTTCAAATCTAAGGAATAACCAAACTTACAGTGATCGGTTTAAAAAAAGGCGATTTGCTATGATTCGAGTGGCGTTGCTTGAAGCGGAATGACTATGGTCCAACTTGAAGCTTTAACTTAATTTGAATCTCCAATTTGAAGAAGAACTATAACTTGTTTTAATGGAGAATAAGATTTATTTTAATGGTGGAGGCTAGAGAGAAACAGCATGTAGACGCCTAAAAGAATTTGTGTGGAGAAACCTTAGGTCTAGGCATTCTTTTATTGGTGTAGAGAGTTTTTTAGAGCCCTTAGATCATCATAGAAGCCACCAGGTCCGTCCAACACATCAAAACTCGTCATCAGACCAATCGGGAGTTACCACGTAGCCCTAATGACACAACACAAGCCAAAATTTCATTGCAGATCTGGTCTGGCTGAACCAGTGTAGGTCGTCCCATAGGTCGACCCCCAGGTCGACCCCCTAGTCGACCTTGTACCCAGGTCGACCCCAAGATCGACCCCCTAGTCGATCTGGGTCCTGGGCGGGAAATTTCCCGCCCAGCCCGACTGTGTGTTTTTGAATTTGAACTGAGCTGTTTTTAAATTTGAGCTGAAACTTCCGAAGGCCATAACTTCTTCATACGAAGTCCGATTCACGCAAACTCGGACTCTATCTCAAGCAGAATTCCGAGGCGAATGCAATGGCATAACCCGTTTCCCTTAATTCTTCTCTTAAAAATTAAGTATACTTTGATTTGTTACATTAACTTTTACAGAAAATTCGAGGTGTTACAACATGCTTATAACACAAGTTTTCTATATAATAAGTCATTTGTTATTGCAATACCTGGTGTTATAATGATCTTGTGGAACGTTTTTGTAATAGTGATTTTTCCAATTGTATCCAGGGATTATACTAGTTGGATCTACTTGATTTTTTTTTTTTTGAATTTTCTTGATTTTGACTGGGGCAGCACTTGAGACTTCATTTTCGTGAATAACCACTTTTTGTGTTTACCTCTGTATTGAAGTTCTCGAGCTTGCCTTAGCCAATTCAAGGGATTCAATTTTGTTAATCAGAGTCGTCCTTGCACGCACTAAGCCTTTTTATTTGATGTAAAGTTGTGACGAGCTTATGTTATGCTTAAGTGAGCATTATTGATTTATCTTAATGTTGGGGTGATGCCACCATACCAAAGTTCGTCACAAACTTTAAAGGTTGGGCGTGACCGACTATATTTGGAATCTTTTGGTCATATGCTTTTGTTGTCATATTTTGGATTTCCTGGTTCGCTCATGACACAAGGATTTCCAGTTTAGTCAATCAGGCTCATGCCTTTTAATAAAGAGGAATTTTTGTTTTTGTGCCCCTGCTAGAGAGGTCTTATGTTTTTAATATATTTAATCATGTTTCTCGCCGACCCGGCATTCCAGGCCCTTTACAGGTCAGAATTGAATATATACCTCTGGGGAGGTCTTGGCTTTCGTGCCTCCAAAGAGGTCTTCGTAAATTCATTATTCATTGTGACTGAACAATTCGGCCACTTGACGAATTTGTCGGACGCCTTTGAATAGGTCTTTTGAGTCCGCAACAAACCAAATTTGGAAGATCGGCTTATGGTCAGATGCCTCCGAAGAGGTCTTTAGAGTTCATCAGTAACTGAATTTGGAGGACTCGACATCTGATTAGATGCCCCCGAAGAGGTCTTTAGAGTCCGTCAGTAACCGAATTTAGAGGACTCGGCATTTGATCGGATGCCTTTGAAGAGGTCTTTAGAGTCCGTCAGTTACCAAATTTGGAGGACTCGTCATCTGATCAGATGCCCACGAAGAGGTCTTTAGAGTCCGTCATTAACCGAATTTGGAAGGCTCGACATCTGATCGGATTCCGCCGAAGAGTTTTTTTTGCCCAGTATAAGTCGCAATCAGGTTAGGTATTTCCTAATACGGACGATTGACTGTGTGTCTCTTGGGGAGGTCTTTGGTTTGGGGTTGCATCGTTTCACGGGGTGGAAACTAGTTCATTTATCGGGTTTTATCATGATTTGCAGAACTAGGGTCCTGAACCTTGTAGTTAAAAAGGTGCCCCTACGGTGAAACTTAAAACTTTGTTTGTAGTTTGAACGTTTGCATCATCTGATCGTTTAGCTCCTGGTGTCCCTTATTTGCAAGGCTGTGCTCTACACCTTTGTATGTGTTGCTAATGATGTTTTGAGCAATAGGCGCTTAAGCTGTCTCAATCGGGTTGTGCTGTAATAGTCACCAGGATTCACTAGGTTATGGACGTGTCAACGTTCTTTTAGGGACCTGCAATTAAAATCGAATTTAGCCAACTTGTAAATAAGAATTTGCAAATTTACGACTTGGGAAAGCAAGGAAATTTCATTCATTTATATGTACAAAGCTTGTGACAACATTTGCATGGTATTTACAATGACTGGCGTTTATAACTTTTCAAGATATGTGAAAGAAATATCAAGAAAAATAATGACGGAGGTGTATGCTATTCCAGGCTCTAGGAAGTTGGATACCATCCGTTATCTTCAGTTCGAGGGTGCCATCTAAGAATTTTTGGCTTATCATATACGATACTTCCCAATTGGGTTCGAATACTCCATTTCTTGTCATGATTTTCTTCAGAACAAGGTCCTTAATTTCAAAGGTTCTCCGTTTGACTTTAGAATTAAAATGTCTGGCTATCCTTCTCTGGTGAGCAGCAATTCTGAGTTCTGCTTCTTTCCTCTTTTCTTCAAGCAAATCAAGTGCTTCAAGCTGCAGCTTCTCATTCTCTTCGTGATTAAAATTGATTTTGCGGTGCGTGGGAACTTCCAGCTCTACCGGGATCATAGCGTTGGATCCAAATGCAAGCGAGAATGGAGTGTGCCCAGTCGCTGTTATATGAGTTGTACAATATGCCCATAGTGCAAGGGAAACCTCATCTACCCAACCACCTTTAGCTTTTTCAAGACGCTTCTTGATTGTTGACCTTAAAATCTTAATGATTGCTTTGACTTTCCCGTTGGCTTGCGGATGAGCAATGGCTGCAAAACTCTTCTTAATTTAGTATTTAGTCTTTTAACTCGCATATTCTTGAGCTTCACTCCACTGTACCTTAACTAATTTAACTTCATGATTGCGAAGCTTCTTGGCCTCCATTTCCAAAACCCACTAGTAAAGATAGGACCTTGCTCACTTACTATGCTAGAGGGTATCCAATGTAGTCGAACTATCCTCCTGAGAAAAACATATGTTTATCATGATACCAAGTGTATATACCTAAGATGATTAGAGGTCTCTCCTCTACTTAGCTTATCCATCATGCTTCAAATCTGAGGGTCTAAAGCTAATGGTTACTATGTGCTTATTACCTCTCTAAAGGTCAGTATAACTTAGGGTGCCAGCCCCAACCATTTATTTCTAATGCAAACCATCCTAGTCGAACTCGACATCCCTCAAGTACAAGCCCCAAAGGCCTAAACCAATATCAGACAAGCACCCAAGGGATACCTCCACCGAATTTGGACGATCTATGTGAGATGATACTAACAACCAAACAATTGAGAACTTTACCGACTCTGGCTGTCCTCGCCAATCTTGCTCCAGAATTATCGTTGATCGCATAACTGGCTTTGCAGTGTCATCTAGATACATGCGGAAGTCTGTCTCGAGTTCTTAGGGGGAAAACCCCTACCCTAGTCAAAACATCTTGCGTACTCATGGACTATCCCAACGGATCAAAAATCGTCGATAGATAAGTAAAGTGATTCTAGGTAGCTAAGAAAAACTGATCCCTTAAGATCGTACGAAATCTCAAGGGTATTCTCGAGGCAATTTGAAAGCCTAACAACCCTTGTTTCATAATTACTAGCTAACCAATCAATGCCTAGAATCAACCCATAGCCCAAAAACATAAGCATAAATATAGCTATTCTCAAATCCTCACAAGTCAAGGATAAATGGGTCGAACCAGCAATTGGATTTGAGACTATAATGGGATCCTCTACTACACAATATCTAGGGTGTAGAGACTCAACTATGGAAGCAGATATATATACGGATGTGAAGCGCTAAAATCGGAAGGAGTACTAACAAGATAATCAAAAAGGAAAAACTCTTTCAACCAAAATCTTACTACCTCTCTCTCTCAGGTATGCTGGCGGTGAGAGCATGCACTCGCCTTCCGGAAAATCCTGTACCTTGTTCTTGCCATTGCCCTTAATTATATGACCCGTTATACCAAAATAAAGATACTTCCTCTTGTTTTAGGTTTTACTATTTTTTTTCCTCCCCTCCTTTGTGAACCAAGTCCATATCCATGTGTTCTTCATCCTCGTGTTGTGCTCTATAGCCAGACCCCCTTATTCTCAACTTTGTCATCCTTGTGTAACTTGTTGACATGTCTCTCGAAAGCTGCCTCCATCGCACGGGGAATCCTACAAATCTCGAAAGGAAATTACGGCTACAGATGGAAGTTAGGCACTTATTTTCCCTTTGACAAGTGTCGTAGTCTCATCAAGCCTACGGAACCATGCCGCGATGAGGTTACCTCCCAGAAAGTTAGGAGCCCCGGAGACTCAAGAAAGAAGGAAACAAGGATTCAAACAGAGGATCGAAAGATAGTGCATATGGTTTTTGGGGAATATGCCTTTAAAACAAAACTTTTCTTTTGAAAATGCTTCCTTTAAAATCGTTTGAAAATAATTTTTCAAATCTTTTTATCTGATCTGGTAACCTTCGGCTCTGATACCAAGTGAAACACCCCACCTCCGTTAAGGTCACTCACCAAGGGAATGCCTTAACTTCGGTGGAGCATTTTTAGTACGAGATGCAGAAAAATTACAAGACAGACAAATAAAGCAGTGAAAAATAAATAACCTTTATTGATTAAAACAGCTTGTACAAAGATTGTTTTACAACACCAATACTTATTACCAGAAAGCATCTGTCTTGTTTAATATATAAGAAGCACAAACTGACAATGATATTCCCCAATAAAGCATGAGCTAGCCATAGACGTAGCAAAAGGAGTTCAAAGCAATGCGCCAAAGAATCTTCAAGCTCGGAAAGAGTAACGGCCCCAAAATGAGCTGAGCTATTCCCTCCCTAACTACCTAGGGGGGAAATGGAAGAAAAGAGGCGAAACCAAACTAGGTCAGACATAAAGTCTGGTAAGTCCAGTGATTCTTAGTATTTAAACGAGGAAAAGGGTCATGACATGAATAAACTAAATATAAGACTAAACCATAGTAACAAGATAACATGGGGTAAGCATGGGATATGGCAAGATAAACTGAATGTACTGATAAACTGAATGTATTGATAAACTGAATGCGCTTCTACTCCTCTACTTCGCAACTACCCTATTATACTGATTTCTATATCTCTGCACTAACTACTAGTGTCCAAACTAGTAATCTATGATCGTATGATAACGCCGTATTTGCGGTTGCCTTCAGGTGTACATCTATTATGGGGATTTAGAACTAATCTAGGGTTTACTATCGAGCGCTTCTTAGATTCAACCAGGATTTACGCTACCCAGGGCCACTGGGGTTTATGCCACCTATTGAACGCTTCTCAGATTCAGGGTTTACGCGACCTAGGTCCAACTAAGGATTATACTACCTACTTTGTATTAATTTTCCATGTGTCCGTGTCAGTCGTCCCTCTCTTGCATGTAGATACTCTGTGCTGGCTCACCATAAGGTGTATCAAGCCTTATGATAGCGACCCGACACGATTCAAGATGCACAGTGTATAAGTACTGGTACCCAGTGCCTGCTTTTTCCACTCCAGAGTACGTGCACGCCAGTAAACCGTCGGAACCTACACTGACGTACCCCCTGCCGCTATTTTGACTACTTATAATCAGCCCAATAATTGTGCCCCACCCTGCCTAGCTCAGGGTACCGTGATACATCAATGTGGGTTACTGCTGAAATGGGTCCCCGTTACTAGGGTTTCCTACTGGTTAAGTTTGTGGGCCTATATATATACAATATTACCCACCTACACGTGATGAACTTAACCCCCCCCCCCCCCCACCGATTCAAGCATGTCTATTTAATGGTTAAGTTTGTGGGCCTATATGTACTAATATTACCCATCGATCCAGATATGTACTTAACCCTTCCGCTGGTTCAAGCATGTTTATTAAATGGTTAAGTTTGTGGGCCTATATTACTAATATTACCCACCAACCCGATATAAACTTAACCCTCCCACTGATTCAAGTTGATATATTCTTTGTTAAGTGTTATCCATTCATTCAAGTTAACTTAACCTACCCACACATCATGTTATATATATATATATATATTGGTTAAGTGTTCCCCTTGTGTTACTTAACCCCTATCACATATCATGTTATATATATATATATATATATATATAGGTTAAGTGTGTCCTATTAACTTAACCTCACCCACTTTTCTAATTAACATGTTATGACAGTTAAGTGTTCTAATTTTACTTAACCTCACCCACTTGCCTAGTTAACATGTTATGACGGTTAAGTGTTCTAAATTTACTTAACCTCACCATCTAGTCTAGTTAGCATGTTAAACACTTACTTAACCTTACCCACTTGTCTAGTTAACATGTTATTATGGTTAAGTGTTCCCTTAGTTACTTAACCCCCCACAAGTCTTGCCCATTTAACATGTTAAGTTGGTTAAGTGTCCAAATTAACTTGACCCCTATCAACCTTGTCTAGTTAACATGTAGAATTGGCCAAGTTTTTTCTCCATTACTTAACCCCGCCCTTTTTGTCTTTGTTAACATGTTATTACGATTAAGTGTTTCCCTAATTACTTAACCTCACCATTTCTAGCTTGATTTATTCATGAGCCTTAATTAATTAAAGCAGCAACCACTCACATTAGATAGATATTGTTGTGGTTACTGGATGTGATGGTCGGTTCCGGGCAGGTTTACACCACAACTCAGTCTAACCTTGGGTCTTTCTAGGCTTGATGCACTAACCACCCACATTAGACAGGTATTGTTGTGGTCACTGGATGTGCCGGTCAGTTTCGGGCAGTTTTACACCACAACTCAGTCTAACCTCGGGTTAGGCATATTCGTCTTTTACTAAATTTACATATTTACTATTTATGTAATTTTTTCCATAAACTAATTTATCCTAGATCATATTCAACTATCATGCAAATTAACGTACTTATATTATATGCCAAAACTTGATTTACCAATCAATTAACCCAACTTGTAGTTTATACCAATTTAGGTTTAATATTCCCCTTTTTCAATTCAAGCCCAATCTAGATTAATATTCCAATTTACGGTTCATGTCAAAACTAGATTTAATATTCTAGTTTATTGTTTATGTCCAAAACTTGGTTTACACGCCAATTACACACTTTGCGGCCAATTAAAATTTTCAATTTATGCCCAAGTCTAATATGCATGTAAATCATTCACTAATATAGCAAGTTTAGATTATGCCAACATATTTATCATGCCAAATTAACTTAATTAAGCTACGCCCAATCCCCGCATCATAATCGTACGTATAACATGATTTCACAAGTTTTCTATGTACTCATGAAATGGCACTAATCAAAAGGGGTAGGGGATTAGCACAAGAATTGATATAAAAGATTAGGCATGCAAAAATAATGGCTCTAACAGGTTCGATGTACATAATAGTGAATAGGAATAAACTAGCCAAGTTACACACTAAATATGAGATCCACATAATCAAGGGAATATGCATAGGTGATTTGGTCCAACATAATGCCAGTTCAAGGTACAACATGATCGGTTAATTGTAACAATGGGAATAGTCATAAGAAACTAACTACAATAGTCATAGGCAATTAACCACAATAGTCATGGGCGACTAATCACAATAATTTCTTAACCAATGTCATAAGCAATAGTCTCATAGTTATAATTCATTGTCGTAGGCGACAGTTCATGGCCATAGTCTTAGACAAAGGTATCATAGTCATAGTCATAGTCATAGGCAATAGCTTCACAGGCAATAGTTTCGTAGTCATAGTCTTAGGCAAAAGTCTCATAGTCATAGTCTTAGGCAAAACTCTCATAGTCATAGTCTTAGGTAAAAGTCTCATATCATAGTCGTAAATCAGACCCAAAGGCATAGATAATTTTCGATTTGACATAAGCACGAATCAAAGATAATTAACTTGCAAATTGGTATAGTTCTATATTTTGATTCATTACATTCACAATTCCAATTACACGTTCAAATCTAAGGAATAACCGAACTTACAATGATTGGTTTAGAAAAAGGCGATCTGCTATGATTCGAGTGACGTTGCTTGAAGCGGAATGCCTATGGTCCAACTTGAAGCTTTAACTTGATTTGAATCTCCAATTTGAAGAAGAATTATAACTTGTTTTAATGGAGAATAAGATTTATTTTAATGGTGGAGGCTAGAGAGAAACAACACGTAGACTCCTAAAAGAATTTGTGTGGAGAAACCTTAGGTCTAGGCATTCTTTTATAGGTGTAGAGAGTGTTTTAGTGCCCTTAGTTCATCATAAAAGCCACCAGGTTCGTCCAACACATCAAAACTCTTCATCAGACCAATCAGGAGTTACCACGAAGCCCTAATGACACAACACAAGCCAAAATTTCGTTGCAGATCTGGTCTAGCCGAACCAGGGTAGTTCGACCCATAGGTCGACCCCCTAGTCGACCTGGTACCCAGGTCGACCCCCTAGTCGACCTAGGTCCTGGGCGGGAAATTTCCCGCCCAGCCCGACTGTATGTTTTTGAATTTGAACTGAGCTGTTTTTAATTTTGAGCTGAAACTTCCGAAGGCCATAACTTCTTCATACGAAGTCCGATTCACGCAAACTTGGACTCTATCTCAAGCACAATTCCGAGACGAACGCAATGGCATAACCCGTTTCCCTTAATTATTCTCTTAAAAATTAAGTATACTTTGATTTGTTACATTAATGTTTACACAAAATACGGGGTGTTACATTCTCCCCTCCTTAAAGGATTTCGTCCCCGAAATCTTCAAGTTAAGAAGAATGTATCCTAACATCCAACATCCATCTACTCAACCATTCAATCACAGGCATCCATTGTCCCTTAAAAGGATTTCTAATGCTTTCATGATTCTATGCATAGTGTGTGAACATGTACTTATCTAATGTAAAATCAGGTGGTCTACTGATTCAGTCAACCTCCTTAATGCGAATTATGTCAGTGCCATGAGTCCATCATGTATGCAATTATCCCTAGTCGTGTAATTACTATATGCATGCATATTCATTCATCCATATGCAACATCCATATGATAACACATCAAGTTTTATCCATATACAAATACATATATGCATATGCAAACATGAAAGTGACTGAGCCAATCTAGTGCCTAATGTGTGTATATGCATCCACGAGAAACCACTAGCAACCACTGGCAAACACTTGCAACCATCAATCATAACATGTTTCAATTACATGTTTACATCCAAATGGGTTCCTACCTAAGGATCGAAGATACGACCTAGGGGATATATTCTAAAAGATAAAGAAACATTACATAGAAAGTGAAATCAAGGATATACCCTCAAAAAGGGTATAATGCACGTATCTGGTCTTCAGTCTTTTAACTCGCATTTTCTTGAGCTTCACTCCACTGTACCTTAACTAATTTAACTTCACGATAACAAAGCTTCTTGGCCTCCATTTCCAAAACCCACTAGTAAAGATAGGACCTTGCTCACTTACTATGCTAGAGGGTATCCAATGTAATCGAACTATCCTCCCGAGAAAAACATATGTTAATCATGATACCAAGTGTATATACCTAAGATGATTAGAGGTCTCTCCTCTACTTAGCTTATCCATCATGCTGCAAATCTGAGGGTCCAAAGCTAATGGTTACTATGTGCTTATTGCCTCTCTTAAGGTCAGTCTAACTTAGGGTGCTAGCCCCAACCATTTATTTCTCATGCAAACCATCCTAGTCGAACTCGACATCCCTCAAGTACAAGCCCCAAAGGCCTAAACCAATATCAGACAAACACCCAAGGGATACCTCCTCTGAATTTGGACGATCTATGTGAGATGATACTAACAACCAAACAATTGAGCACTTTACCGACTCTGGCTATCCTTGCCAATCTTGCTCCAGAATTATCGTTGATCGCATAACTGGCTTTGCAGTGTCATCTAGATACATGCGGAAGTCTGTCTCGAGTTCTTAGGGGGAAAACCCCTACCCTAGTCAAAACATCTTGCGTACTCATGGACTATCCCAACGGATCAAAAATCGTCGATAGATAAGTAAAGTGCTTCTAGGTAGCTAAGACAAACTGATCCCTTAGGATCGTACGAAATCTCAAGGGTATTCTCGAGGCAGGTCGAAAGTCTAATTACCCTTGTTTCATAGTTACTAGCTAACCAATCAATGCCTAGAATCAACCCATAGCCCAAAAACATAAGCATAAATATAGCTATTCTCAAATCCTTACAAGTCAAAGATAAATGGGTCGAACCAGCAATTGGATTTGAGACTATAATGGGATCCTCTACTACACAATATCTAGGGTGCAGAGACTCAACTATGGGAGCAGATATATATACAGATGTGAAGCGCTAAAATCGAAAGGAGAACTAACAGGATAATCAAAAAGGAAAAACTCTTTCAACCAAAATCTTACTGCCTCTATCTCTCAGGTATGCTGGCGGTGAGAGCATGCACTCGCCTTACGGAAAATCTTGTACCTTGTTCTTGCCCTTGCCCTTAATTATACGACCCGTTATACCAAAATAAAGATACTTCCTCTTGTTTTAGGTTTTACTATTTTTTTTCCTCCCCTCCTTTGTGAACCAATTCCATATCCATGGGTTCTTCATCCTTGTGTTGTGCTCTATAGCCAAACCCCCTTATTCTCAACTTTGTCATCCTTGTGTAACTTGTTGACATGTCTCTCGAAAGCTGCCTCCATCGCACGGGGAATCCTACAAATCTTGAAAGGAAATTACGGCTACAGATGGAAGTTAGGCACTTATTTACCGTTTGACAAGTGTCGTAGTCTCATCAAGCCTACGGAACCATGCCACGATGAGGTTACCTCCCAGAAAGCCAGGAGTCCCGGAGACTCAAGAAAGAAGGAAACAAAGATTCAAACAGAGGATCAAAAGATAGTGCATATGGTTTTTGGGGAATATGCCTTTAAAACAAAACTTTTCTTTTGAAAATGCTTCCTTTAAAATCGTTTGAAAATAATTTTTCAAATCTTTTTATCTGATCTGGTAACCTTCGGCTCTGATACCAAGTGAAACACCCCACCTCCATTAAGGTCACTCACCAAGGGAATGCCTTAACTTCGGTGGAGCATTTTTAGTACAAGATGCAGAAAAATTACAAGACAGACAAATAAAGCAGCGAAAAATAAATAACCTTTATTGATTAAAACAGCTTGTACAAAGATTGTTTTACAACACCAATACTTATTACCAGAAAGCATCTGTCTTGTTTAATATATAAGAAGCACAAACTGACAATGATATTCCCCAATAAAGCATGAGCTAGCCATAGCAGTAGAAAATGGAGTTCAAAGCAATGCGCCAAAGAATCTTCAAGCTCGGAAAGAGTAACGGCCCCGAAATGAGCTGAGCTTTTCCCTCCCTAACTACCTGGGAGGGGGGAATGGAAGAAAAGAGGCAAAAGCAAACTAGGTCAGACATAAAGTCTGGTAAGTCCAGTGATTCTTAGTATTTAAACGAGGAAAAGGGTCATGACATGAACAAACTAAATATAAGACTAAACCATAGTAATAAGACAACATGGTGTAAGCATGGGATATGGCAAGATAAACTGAATGTACTGATAAACTGAATGCGCTTCTACTCCTTCTCTACTTCGCAACTACCCTGTTATACTGATTTCTATATCTCTGCACTACCTACTAGTGTCCAAACTAGTAATCTATGATCATATGATAACGCCGTATTTGCGGTTGCCTTCAGGTGTACATCTATTATGGAGATTCCATTTATTACCTAGATAAAATCTAGGGTTTACTATCGAGCGCTTCCTAGATTCAACCAGGGTTTACGCTACCCAGTGCCACTGGGGTTTATGCCACCTATTGAACGCTTCTCGGATTCTAGATTTACGCGACCTAGGTCAAACTAGGGATTATGCTGCCTACTTTGTATTAATTTTCCATGTGTCTGTATCAGTCGGCCCTCTCTTGCATGTAGATACTCTGTGCTGGCCCCACCATTAGGTGTTTCAGGCCTTATGATAGCGACTCGACATGATTCAAGATGCAAAGTGTATAACTACTGGTACCCAGTGCCTGCCTTTTCCACTTCGGAGTATGTGCACGCCCGTAAACCGTTGGAACCCACACTGACGTACACCCTACCGCTATTTTGACCGCTTATAATCAGCCCAGTAATCGTGCCCCACCCTGCCTAGCTCAGGGTACCGTGATACATCAATGTGGGTTACTGCTGAAATGGGTCCACGTTACTAGGGTTTCCTACTGGTTAAGTTTGTGGGCCTATATATATACAATATTACCCACCTACAAGTGACGTACGTAACCCTCCCACCGATTTAAGCATGTCTATTTAATGGTTAAGTTTGTGGGTCTATATGTTCTAATATTACCCACCGATCCCGATATGTACTTAACCCTTCCACTGGTTCAAGCATGTTTATTAAATGGTTATGTTTGTGGGCCTATATTACTAATATTACCCACCAACCCTATATATACTTAACCCTCCCACTGATTCAAGTTGGTATATATTCTTGGTTAAGTGTTATCCATTCATTCAAGTTAACTTAACCTACCCACACATCATGTTATATATATATATATATATATATATATATTGGTTAAGTGTTCCCCTTTTGTTACTTAACCCCTATCACATATCATGTTATATATATATATATATATATATATATATTGGTTAAGTGTTCCTCTTGTGTTACCTAACCCTATCACACATCATGTTATATATATATATATATATATATATATATATATATATATATATATATATTGGTTAAGTGTGTCCTATTAACTTAACCTCACCCACTTGTCTAATTTACATGTTATGACAATTAAATGTTCTAATTTTACTTAACCTTACCCACTTGCCTAGTTAACATGTTATGATGGTTAAGTGTTCTAAATTTACTTAACCTCACCATCTAGTCTAGTTAGAATGTCAAACGCTTACTTAACCTTACCCACTTGTTTAGTTAACATGTTATTATGGTTAAGTGTTCCCTTAGTTACTTAACCCCCCACAATTCTTGCCTTGTTAACATGTTAAGTTAGTTAAGTGTCCAAATTAACTTGACCCCTATCAACCTTGTCTAGTTAACATGTTGAATTGGCTATGTGTTTTCTCGATTACTTAACCCCACCCTTCTTGTCTTTGTTAACATGTTATTACGGTTAAGTGTTTTCCTAATTACTTAACCTCACCATTTCTAGCTTGATTTATTCATGAGTCTTAATTAATTTTAATTAAAGCACCAACCAGTCACATTAGGCAGATATTGTTGTGGTTACTGGATGTGCCGGTCGGTTCCGGGTAGGTTTACAACACAACTCAGTCTAACCTCGGGTCTTTCTGGGCTTGATGCATTAACCACCCACATTAGACATGTATTGTTGTGGTCACTGGACCAGTCGGTTCCGGGCAGTTTTGCACCACAACTCAGTCTAACCTCGGGTTAGGCATATTCGTCTTTTACTAAATTTACATATTTACTATTTATGTAAATGTTTCCGTAAACCAATTTAGCCTAGATCATATTCAATTGTCATGCAAATTAAAATACTTATATTCTATGCCAAAACTTGATTTAGCAATCAATTAACCCAACTTGTAGTTTATACCAATTTAGGTTTAATATTCTCCCTTTTCAATTCATGCCCAATCTAGATTAATATTCCAATTTACGGTTCATATCAAAACTAGATTTAATATTCTATTTTACCGTTTATGTCCAAAACTTTGTTTACACGCCAATTACACACTTTGCGGCCAATTGAATTTATCAATTTATGCCCAAATCTAATATGCATGTAAATCATTCACTAATATAGCAAATTTAGATTATGACAACATATTTATTATGCCAAATTAACTTAATTAAGCTACGCCCAATCCCCGCATCATAATCGTACGTATAACTTGATTTCATAAGTTTTCTATGTACTCATGAAATGGCACTAATCAAAAGGGATAGGGGATAAGCACAAGAATTGATATAAAAGATTACACATGCAAAAATAATGGCTCCAACAGGTTCGATGTACATAATAGTGAATAGGAATAAACTAGCCAAGTTACACACTAAACATGAGATCCACATAATCAAGGGAATAAGCATAGGTGATTTGGTCCAACATAATGCCAGTTCAAGGTACAACATGATCAGTTAATTGTAACAATGGGAATAGTCATAAGAAACTAACTACAATAGTCATAGGCAATTAACCACAATAGTCATGGGCGACTAATCACAATAATTTCTTAACCAATGTCATAAGCAATAGTCTCATATTATGATTCATAGTCGTAGGCGACAGTTCATGGCCATAGTCTTAGACAAAGGTCTCATAGTCATAGTCATAGTCATAGTCATAGGCAATAGCTTCATAGGCAACAGTTTCATAGTCATAGTCTTAGGAAAAAGTCTCATAGTCATAGTCTTAGGCAAAAGTCTCATAGTCATCGTCTTAGGCAAAAGTCTCATAGTCATAGTCGTAAATCAGACCCAAAGGCATAGATAACTTTAGATTTGACATAAGCACGAATCAAAGATAATTAACTTGCAAATTGATATAGTTCTATATTTTGATTCATTACATTCACAATTCCAATTACACGTTCAAATCTAAGGAATAACCGAACTTATAGTGATCGGTTTATAAAAAAAGCGATTTGCTATGAGTCGAGTGACGTTGCTTGAAGCAGAATGCCTATGGTCCAACTTGAAGCTTTAACTTGATTTGAATCTCCAATTTGAAGAAGAACTATAACTTGTTTTAATGGAGACTAAGATTTATTTTAATGGTGGAGGCTAGAGAGAAACAACATATAGACGCCTAAAAGAATTTTGGTGGAGAAGCCTTAGGCTAAGCATTCTTTTATAGGTGTAGAGAGTGTTTTAGAGCCCTTAGATCATCATAGAAGCCACCAGGTCCGTCCAACACATCAAAACTCGTCATTAGACCAATCGGGAGTTACCACGTAGCCCTAATGACACAACACAAGCCAAAATTTCGTTGCAGATCTGGCCTGGCCGAACCAGGGTAGGTCGACCCATAGGTCGACCCCCTGGTCGACCTGGTACCTAGGTCGACCCCAAGATCGACCCCCTAGTCGATCTGGGTCCTGGGCAGGAAATTTTCCGCCCAGCCCGACTGTGTGTTTTTGAATTTGAACTGAGCTGTTTTTAAATTTGAGCAGAAACTTCTTCATACGAAGTCCGATTCACACAAACTCGGACTCTATCTCAAGCTCCGAGACGAATGCAATGGCATAACCTGTTTCCCTTAATTCTTCTCTTAAAAATTAAGTATACTTTGATTTCTTACATTAACATTTACAGAAAATACGGGGTGTTACAACATGCTTATAACACAAGTTTTCTATATCATAAGTCATTTGTTATTGCATTACCTGATGTTATAATGATCTTGTGGAACGTTTTTGTAATAATGATTTTTTCAATTGTAGTCAGGGATCATACTAGTTGGATCTAATTGATCAATTTTTTTTTTGAATTTTCTTGATTTTCACTGGGGCAGCACTTTAGACTTCATTTTCATGAATAGCCACTTTCTGTGTTTACCTCTGTATTGAAGTTCTCGAGATTGCCTTTGCCAATTCAAGGGTTTCAATTTTGTTAATCGGAGTAGTCCTTGCACGCACTAAGCCTTTTTATTTGATGTAAAGTTGTGACGAGCTTATGGTATGCTTAAGTGAGCATTATTGATTTATCTTAATGTTGGGGTGATACCCACATACCAAAGTTCATCACAAACTTTAAAGTTAGGCGTGACCGACTATATTTGGAATCTTTTAGTCATATGCTTTTGCCGTCATATTTGGGATTTCCTGGTTCGCTCATGGCCCAAGGATTTCCAATTTAGTTAATCAGGCTCATGCATTTTAATGAAGAGGAATTTTTGTTTTTGTGCCCCTGCTTAAGAGGTCTTATGTTTTTAATATATTTAATCATGTTTCTCGCCGACCCGGCATTCCAGGCCCTTTACAGGTCAGATTTGAATATATACCTCTGGGGAGGTCTTGGCTTTCGTGTCTCCAAAGAGGTCTTTGTAAATTCGTTATTCGTTGTAACTGAACAATTCAGCCACTTGACGAATTTGTCGGACGCCTTTGAATAGGTCTTTTGAGTCCGCCACTAACCAATTTGGAAGATTGGCTTATGGTCAGATGCCTACGAAGAGGTCTTTAGAGTCCATCAGTAACCGAATTTGGAGGACTCGACATATGATCATATGCCCCCGAAGAGGTCTTTAGAGTCCATCGGTAACCAAATTTGGAGGACTCGACATCTGATCGGATGCCCCTGAAGAGGTCTTTAGAATCCGTCAGTAACCGAATTTGGAGGAATCGGCATTTGATCGGATGCCTTCGAAGAGGTCTTTAGAGACCGTCAGTTACCAAATTTGGAGGACTCGTCATCTGATCAGATGCCCATGAAGAGGTCTTTAGATTCCGTCATTAACCGAATTTGGAAGACTCGGCATCTGATCCGATTCCCCTGAAGAGGTTTTTTTGCCCAGTATAAGTCGCAATCAGGTTAGATATTTCCTAACACGGACGATTGACTGGGTGCCTCTTGGGGAGGTCTTTGGTTTGGGGTTGCATCGTTTCACGGGGTGGAAGCTAGTTCATTTATTGGGTTTTATCATGATTTGCAGAACTAGGGTCCTGGACCTTGCAGTTAAAAAGGTGCCCCTACGGTGAAACTTAAAACTTTGTTTGTAGCTTGAACGTTTGCATCATCTGACCGTTTAGCTCCTAGTGTCCCTTATTTGCAAGGTTGTGCTCCACACCATTGTATGTGTTGCTAATGATGTTTTGAGCAATAGGCGCTTGAGCTGTCCCAATCTGGTTGTGCTGTAATAGTCACCAGGGTTCACTAGGTTATGGATGTGTCAACGTTCTTTTAGGGACCTGCAATCAAAATCGAATTTTAGCAACTTGTAAACAAGAATTTGCAAATTTACGACTTAGGCAAGCAAGGAAATTTCATTCATTCATATGTACAAAGCTTATGACAACATTTGCATGGTATTTTCAATGCATGGCGTTTATAACTTTTCAAGATATGCGAAAGAAATATCAAGAAAAATAATGACGGAGGTGTATGCTATTCCAGGCTCTAGGAAGTTGGATACCATCCGTTATCTTTAGTTCGAAGGTGCCATCTAAGAAATTTTGGCTTATCATATACGGTACTTCCCAATTGGGTTCGAATACTCCATTTCTTGTCATGATTTTCTTCATAACAAGGTCCTTAATTTCAAAGGTTCTCCGTTTGACTTTAGAATTAAAATGTCTGGCTATCCTTCTCTGGTGAGCCGCAATTCTGAGTTCTGCTTCTTTCCTCTTTTCTTCAAGCAAATCAAGTGCCTTAAGATGCAGATTCTCATTCTCTTCGTGATTAAAATTGATTTTACGGTGAGTGGGAACTTCTAGCTCTACCGGGATCATAGCCTTGGATCCAAATGCAAGCGAGAATGGAGTGTGCCCAATCGTTGTTTTATGAGTTGTACGATATGCCCATAGTGCAAGGGAAACCTCATCTACCCAACCACCTTTATCTTTTTCAAGACGCTTCTTAATGGTTGATTTTAAAATCTTATTGGTTGCTTTGACTTTCCCATTGGCCTGCGGATGAGCAACGGCTGCAAAACTCTTCTTAATTTAGTATTTAGCACAGAAATCTAAGAATTCACTGTTTTTGTAATGAGTTCCATTATCAGTGATTATTTTATGCGATACCCCGAATCTGCAGATGATGTTCTTCAGGACAAATTTGATCACCTTTTTTGAATTAATAGTTGTCAGTGGCTCAGCTTCAGCCCATTTGGTGAAATAGTCGACGACTACTATTGCATACTTCATACTTGACTTAGCTATAGGCAATGCTCCAATTAAATCTATGCCTTAGATAGCAAACGGTCATGGGCTGACCATTTGAGTCAGTTCCGTGGGAGGTGCTCTTGGAATCTTTGCAAGTCTTTGGCATCTATCACATTTTTTAGCATAGGTCATTGCATCCAAGTTCACGTCAGGCCAGAAGTAGCCATATCGCATAATTTTCTTGGCTAATGTTTGACCACCTGTGTGACCTCCACATTCTCCTTCATGTAATTCTGCCAAGATTTCTCTGGACTCCTCTTTGGTTACACATCGCAGCAGTGTCGTAGAGAAGCCCCAACTATATAACCTTCCATCGTGGATAAGGTATAATGGAGCTTTTGCGCAATATTTTCCTCCGCTTTTTTGGCTCCTCTGGAAGCATTCCGTTAAGGATATATTCCTTGATTGGGGTCACCCGAGATATAGGTTCTTCAACAGTCTCCATAATCCAATCGACATCCACTTCTTCAATAGTGGTAATTGAAAGGACTTCGACGGGTATCAAACCCAGGTAGCTGCGCATCTACGAAACTGGCATATTTAGCACGAGAATCTACATTTGTATTCTCTTCCCTGGGAATATAAGATATTGTGTAGTAGTCGAGATTGTTGAGACGTTCGAAAGATTTAGAAAGATAAGAGGGAAGGTTTCCGACTTTGGTCTGGAATTCTTTACGGGCCTGACAGACTACCAGTTGCAAGTCACTGAGAATTTGCAAGGTTTTCAGATTCAGTTTTTTTGCTAACTTCAGCCCCATGATCAATGCTTCATACTCGGCTTCATTATTGGTTGATGGGAATTTTAATCATAAGGCGTAGCATAGGGAGTGACCATCAGGAGTTTCTAGGATTATTCCAACCCCCGAACAGTAATCATTCCTGGATCCATCAATGAATAACTTCCATCTTCCCACTGCCTCTGCTGGCTCCACTATTTCTTCCCCCTATCCATGAATTCGACGATAAAATATGCTAAACCCTGCCCATTAATTGCTCTTCGAGGATGATAAGTGTTGTCATATTGACCGAGCTCTATGTTCCAATGAAGTCTTTGGGCGGAAAAGAACTTACCATAGTGGTTGGTGGATGAGAACCTTTATAGGATGGGCTGGGAAATATGGCCTTAGCTTTTTTAAGGCAATAAGCAGATAGTACGCGAGCTTTTCTAACTTAGGATAGTTTAGTTCTTCCCTTGGAAGCCTTTTTCTAATATAGCATACTGGCCATTGAACCTTTGCGTCTTCTCGAACTAACGCAATGCTTAAGACATGGGATGAGACTACCAGGTACTGGAATAATTCTTCTCCATCTTTAGGCTTTGATAGCATCGGTGGTGACTCCTTGTGCTTAATTAACTCTTCAAAGGCTGCTTGGCATTAATGAGTCCATTGGAAATCTTTCTTTCCTTTCTTCAAAGCATTAAAGAGTGGAATGCACCAATCTGTAGCTTTTGAGATAAATCGATTTAGCGCAGCTACTTTCCCATTTAGGCTCTGAAGCTCTTTCTTCGTCCTAGGAGCACACATTACTCGCAACTATGACTTGAGAAGGATTTGCTTCAATGCCTTTGGCGTTGACTATGAATCAGAGAAATTTTCCCGATGCAACTACGAACGAGTATTTAAGCGGATTTAGCTTCTTCTATACTTCCTGAGGATATGGAACATTTCTGTTAAGTTCTCTAAATGATCATCAGCTTTCTTTGATTTTACCAGCATATCATCCATATAGACTTCCATTTTTTTCCCAATTTGTGATTCGAACATGGAATTTACAAGGCGCTGGTATGTTGCTCCCACGTTTTTAGTCCGAATGGCATGACTTTATAACAATATAAGCCCTTATATGTTATGAAACTCATGTTTTCTTCATCCGGCTTATACATCATTATCTGTTTATATCCTGAGTAAGCGTCCATGAAGGATAAGATTTCACGCCCTGCTATCGCATCAACAAGCCGATCAATTCTGGGCAGAGGAAAACCATCCCTAGGGCACACTTTAATGCGGTTTGAATAATCAATGCATACTATTCGGTAAACGGGTATTATATTAAATTAGAAAACCGTTAACACGAAATATCGTGATAATACCGCAAGCGCACGGCGTACAATCATTAGTACGTGGAGAATACGAGTTGGTCTACAGGGAAAGAATTAATTCTAGATTTTACTCAATCAAATTAAACCAAATTCAAGTGAAGTTTTAACTAATAAAAGCTAATGAAAACTGTAAACTAAGTTGAGAGCTAAATATGAAATGAAAACATTTTAGAGGCAAATCAACTCTCACATTTATGTAAGTTATCAAAAATACAATTTATGATTTTGATTAAGTAATATAAATGCAATATTTAAACCACTTATGATTCTCATGAAAATGGAACTAAAGCAAAACTATACTAAGTATGGCCTATGAATTATTAATTAAAACTATAGAACATCAAATTTTGTTCTTACTTTCATTTCAAAATCAATAACCACTTAGCAAATATTGATGTAATTTGTGTTTACATTAACTAAGCATAGCCTATTTTGTTTTCATCAAACTTAAACTATCAAAACCATTTGTATAAACTTACATCAACATTCACTAACATGAAGCACAAATTAGATATCACAAATCATACAAATGTTGAACTTACCTATAGTTAGAGAGCATCATTACCCCAAAATCAAGGGATTAACCACTCATATGTGTTATTGTATCAACATATGTAAGTTTCAAAACTAGAAAATAAAGCAAAATGAAAGAAAAACTAAGTAGAAGAAGAAGTGAACTAAACTAAGAACATAAAGTAAATCTAAGCTATGAACATGAATGTAAATCTAAGCTATGAACATGAAAGTAAAGAGCATAGAAATTAAATTGCATTAAAACAAAGAAGTTACATATAGAAAATGGCCAAGTAGCCATGGAAATACAAGAGAGCTTATGCTCCTCTCAACTAAACTAAAGAAGGGAAGAGACTATGCATGAACATGAAGGGGGTATATATACATGATCCAAAACTCTAAAACCCTAATCACTCATAATGGGAAATACCCAAAATGCCCATTCATGAAGCTTATAATCTTATCTTAGCCACTAATGAGTCATGTAGAATGCATGAAGCCTTTTTTGTCTCATCCACTTGTGCATTAGCCACTAATATGAAGCATTAGAGAAAGAAGGAGAGTGGGTGGGGTCCTCCACTAAGTAGTGTATGAATTAATTCCATCTCCTCTTGTGTATATGCATGTTTTTCTCCATATCTTCATGTGTACACATCATTTTGGCTCCTAAATTCCTACAAAAGACAACTACAAGGAACGAGTAAATGATTTCAGAAACTAAAATATGCACAAATGACCATTTTTCCCCAAAATGAGTGATGATTTTGAAAATATTTAAAACATGGTTTGATCATATAAAATATCCAAAAATGTTCATTTATTTGATTAAACAAGAATAAATATGTGAATATAAATGTGCATTTTTACGTGCACATCAAATACCCCCACACTTATCTTTTTATTCGTTCTCGAATAAAGATTTTTTTTAGATAAATCCATTTTCGTAGGGAGAATGATTGCATTGAGTGTATGCAACAAGCCGTTAAACCCATGGGTGTCCCCAGTAGGACGAGTGTTGTCTCGTGAGGGTTTTCTGCGGATACTACCCACAAAATCCAAATGTTAAACGCAAAAAATATTTACAAAAGGCAAGATTAGAAAATATTTACAAGATGAATGCAAGTTTTCTTTAAAGGAGTATTTACAAATGGGTTATTTACTTTTAAATTTAATACAAAGGAGTTAACACAAGTTTGGGTCGTCACTATGAAATTTAAGTCCGTTACTAATCAAAAATTCAAACAAAAGTCGGTTATCATTACAAACTCCTCCAGCTTGTCTAGTTTGGGTAAAAACATAGTGCAAATATGAAATGAATTCTGTAAGCGATATCAACAATCGTAAAATGGCATCTTTATTTACTTTTGGTTAGCAAGTTAGGTCAAATAAGTGAAGAGTGTGCTTGGATTGCAAGTGCTAACTCTCTCTTTATTACCAAATATTTGCATTATTATTATTTACAAATACCTAGGTATACCACCCCTACACTGCATTACGACTTACTTGAGGGTCAGTAATCCTAAGGTTTCCAATCTCATGAAATGAGACCAAGGTATACCGACGCTAACTTTGTCAACAAGGTGTCGGAAAGAGCTTGGCGGGTTTGCACACCAATGCCAGATGTACCAACAATGTTGGATACCCTTGGATTATTATATATATGCATAGTCTTTTTTTCTTCTTTTTTCTTTTTTTTTTTACATAAAAGAGAGAGTTTAGTGAGAATTTCTTAGCACAAGTTCACTTAAACGATCTAAAATGTTATCGCAAGTAATCTAAATCAATCCTTCATTTAATCGGATAAAAATTTAGAAAACATTTCATACTCTTCACCTACGAACCTCCCTATATACCAGTTACACTAAATTTGCTTATCATTCAAACCTTCCTTTCGTTATCCGTTAAGAGAAGAAAAATTCCAAATATTTCAATCGTACGACCAAAACCATATATTTACTTCATCGTGCCCATTTAAAAGTAAACTAAAATGCAAAAAAAAAAAAAAAAAATTTTGATGAAAAAAATAAAATAAAATAAAAGTGAAATCTATGCAAAACAAAATTATATATGAAACTCCCCCAACACTTGATTTTGACTATGTCCCCACAGTCAACCAAAGTGGAAGGAGAAAAGAAAAGAATTATTTTGAAAGATGCCCTATATTTACAAAAGAAAAGAAGAAAAGTATTTACAGTATATCAGAAAGTATATTGACAAGAAGTAAACGAAACGGTCTTCTAAAGACTGGTCCGTTTGTCTCTTCAAGTGTGAGAGACACAACTCAAGCTCGAAAAACCAAATCTTAAAAGCTTTCGAAGTTAGACGTAGATTTGGAAAAACAGATGTCGTTTTATTAAAAATCAAACGAGTTGGTTTATTTTCAATGATTTTTAGGGAAGACTGAATAATTGATTGAATTTCATGTTTAATTTCACCAATTTGAATTTCAAAATTATCATTGAAAATTTGTTCAAAAATATTGATTTCAAAATCAAAATGGTGATTCAAATCTACCTCATTATGATTCAACTCATTATCAAAAAGTCCAAAAAAATCGTGTTCATCAAATTCATCTTCCTTCGAATTATTCACAACTTCATTTCATAAATCATTTTCAAATTCTAAAGTTGTGGTTTAAAATTCGTTATTTTCAGGAGAAGGAAGATCGCCTTTGAGATTTAGTTCCACCACCCTCTCAAAAGAATTGAAATCTAACTCAGTTACCATATTATTAACAATTTCGTTAAGATTGTCATTTTCAATTTTGAAAGTTATTATTTGAAAATCATCGAGTTTGGTGAAAGATGGAATATCATTCGAATCGTCACATGTTAAAACTTGATTTTGTTGTTCACGTTGTTTCAAGTAGGTTTCAAATAACAAATCCTTGTGATTATCATAAATTTTGTTCATTTGCTTAACAAAATCAAATTCATAGTTATTTACATGAGAATTTTCAGTTTGAAATCGTTGAGAACAAAAATTTTCATTTACACCATATTTGAAATTATTCCCATTGCCAAAATCATTTGAAAAGTTATCCACATTTCCATTTTGAATTTGAAATTCATTTTGAAGTTCAAAATTGAATTGGCTAGGGTTATAATCAAAATTATTTGAATTTGAATTTGGAAATGAGTTCGAAATTGATTCATTTAATCGTCGACTTTCTTCCATTAGAGATTGCATTATTTCAAGTCTTAAGCGTTGATCATCATTTTGATGTGCTTCAATTAAAGATTGAATACTTATTTCGAGACTTGAGGGTTGATCATCATTTTGAAAATTTGGTGGTGTAAAATCAGTATTATTTTGAAAAGTCGGTGGTGCAAAATCCAGATTGTTTGTACAATAGTTGTTATTAAAGTATCCATATGAATTTTGTGTAAAATTATATGGATTATATTGATTTTCACAACTGTTGTAAAATCCATGGGAATAAGGAACTTGTGACATATTCCAAAAGAAATGGTTTTTTTTTGAATTTTTTTAAGAGAAAAATAAATATTCACAAAAGGATTTTTTTTTTAGATTTTGGATTTTTGTTTTTCAATTTTTTTTATATATGCATGAAACTAATGCAACTATATGAATGCAATTTACTTATTTACAAATTTCTAAAATTATATGATGACGGTTAGATTAATTTCAACAAAAGATTTCTCAGCCAGTTAACAGACAGTAGTTATCGGTGCACCAGGAATCACCCTAGCAATGCAGCCGAAGGTTTAAGTACCTTCAGAGGAACAACCGATATAATATTTACGAATCACCGTAATATTTATAAACGGTTATTACTCTACCGTAGTCTAGACACCGAGAAATAAATCACTCGAAAGAAACCAATTTGTCATTATATAATAATGTCCTTAAAAATAAAAATAAAATGAGATGAATGCAAAACAAAAATTAAACTGTATTAACAATGCAACTACGAATGAATTTTTATTTTTATTTTGGATTTTTTAATGCAAATGCAAGCAAACAACAATGCAATGAAATAAAAACAAGGGAGAAGAGCACAATACCAGAGCGTGCAGATATATTAGCAATTTTTTTGGCGACAATTTTTTTTAAACGCAGCAAAGTAAAGCAATCCCAAGCAAAGCAGTTGTAGCAAGCAATTTCCCACTTTTTTGTAACCTGAAAAGTCGATATATACACAAGTGGAAACACATGGTTTATCGGCATCGTTAGAGGTGCGACCTACTCTTTTGGATCAGATAGGAACTTCGCAGCAAAAGGACTCCCCCCCAGATAGTAGATATCTTGGATAGGCTCAGTAGAAGGGAGATTTCGAGTCACCTCAGTAGATATTCCATGGATGATAGGGGTGGTTGCGGTGAGATGGAAGGCTTTATGTTACCAGAGTTGGGAGTTTGTTAAAGACATTCCTTGAGGAAGCCCATCATTCTAGGATGACTATCCATCCAGGCAGTGACAAAATATTTTTTTTCTTAAAGAGAAAGGGGGAAAATAAAAATAAAATACAAGTAGAATTCAAATAAATACAAAAGAGATAAACTATTTTAATGACTTTAAACCAAATTAGTCCCTTACAAAAATATCCAAACCCGACTCAACTTGTGAAAGGCCAAGTCGCCCTCAATACGTTTAATTCCCCAAACCGACGAAACGGAAATTAAAATCAAAATGAAAAGCAGCGGTTATCGATCCTCAAAATAAGATTCACACTAAATCATCTTTAATTCCCACAAATTAGTTCTCAACGTGAATTACTCCAGTTTGTTTGTGGGGTGAGTCTGTGCGATAGCGGTGGCTCGATGGCTGGGATATTTTGGTTCAGGGGTGCTTCCATTCGATTTGGAGGTACGATTGGCACTGATTACTATACTGGAGTTGAATTTGTTGGAATTTGGAACGTTTGGTGGTTGAGGAGGTCCGGTTGGGGTTACGAATTAGAGAGGCGAACTGCGAATGACGGTGTGTTGGTCTCGGTTCAACTGGTGAAGGAGGTGTATTTGGGGATGTCTTTAGGTTTCTCGTGGGTGGAGGAGCATAAGGAGGGTGCAAAATTTGGGGAGTTCGTGAGCAGGTCGCAGTGTACGATTTGGGAGTTTGATTAAGCAAGGATCGGAGGATGTTGTTGCTGGAGCTTTGTTGCAAGATGGTGAATTGGGTGTATTGTTTTGGTATGCAGGTGACTGCTGCTTGGAGGAGAGGTATGAATGTTGATCAATTGTGTGCAGGTTGGTAAACTGAACTGGAGTATTGGTAAGGAGGTTGATGAAGCCTAGGTGGTTATGCGGAGGAAGTGGCAATTGCAGTGAGTGAATATTGATGAACTGGTGTTGGAAGTTTGTACCGGATGATGTGAGTGTGGTGGTTGTGGGATTTGTACTGGTTTGTGGATGTTGTAGAGAAGTTTGGAATTCTGATGGGTAGTTAAGGCGAGGCTAGTGGTGGTTTACGATAGATTTGAATTCGGTAGAGGCTACTGGGGTATTCGAGTTGATTTGGATCAGCGACTGACTTCATTTTGATGCTGGCGGATATGGGTTTAGTTTGATGAAGAGGGTGGAGTTGCAACAGGCGATTGGACTCAGTGAATGGTGGGTAATGAATTTGGTGATGTAGTTTTGGATGGTTAAGGGGCTTGGTATTTGCAGGAAGTTGAAATTGGTTGTTGGTAGGAAGATGTTGACTTTGTGTTAGTGTATGAATGATCTGCTCTTTGTCTTTGATGATGGCAGAAGGCAGTGTGATGGGGGTAGACTGAAGGTTGTAGGTGATTCTTTGATGACGTATGTGTGGTTATTGGACACGGAAAACAGAAATGTAAAAGATGCAACAATAAAACTGTATGACAGAAAACAGGAACGCAAAATGAATTTGAATTGAAAGTGCAGTTTTTTTTTAATTATGCAGATCTGAAAATGCAAACTGAAACAAAATGTAATGCAAAGCAAATGAAACTGGAAAACACCTAAGACACAAAAACTGGCACTACCACACAAAAACAGAGATTGCAAATGGAAAGAAATAAAAGTGAAAACAAAGATGTATGGAAATGAACTGGAGTGTAGGTGGGATGGAAAGTTGTGGTAGAGGAAGGAATAGAAAGAGATGTATGGAAATGAACAACAGTGAAAACAGAGAGCAAAAACAGACTAAACAATGATATTGCTATGAACAAGTACAAACAAAAAGAAAACTAAACACAAATGCAAATACAAATTAACACAACAAGCTAACAACCAACAAAATGAATCATTTTTTTAAAGAGAATGAGAAAATTAATCCGAAGAATAAAACTAAAATAAATTCTCTCCCTGCCAACGGCGCCAAAAACTTGTTCGTTAAACGGATATTCTATTAAATTAGAAAATCGTTAACACGAAATATCATGATAATACCGCAAGTGCACGACATACAATTATTAGTACGTGGCGAATACGAATCGATCTGCAGGGAAAGAATTAATTCTAGATTTTACTCAATCAAATTAAACCAAATTCAAGTGAAGTTTTAACTAATAAAAGCTAATGAAAACTGTAAACTAAGTTGAGAGCTAAATATGAAATGGAAACAATTTAGAGGCAAATCAACTCTCATATTTATGTAAGTTATCAAAAATACAATTTATGATCCCCATTAAGTGATATAAATGCAATATTTAAACCACTTATGATTCTCATGAAAATGGAACTAAAGCAACACTATTCTAAGTATGGCCTATGAATTATTAATTAAAACTATAGACCATCAAATTTTGTTCTTACTTTCATTTCAAAATCAATAACCACTTAGCAAATATTGATGTAATTTGTGTTTACATTGACTAAGTATAGCCAATTTTGTTTTCACCAAACATAGACTATCAAAACCATTTGTATAAACTTACATCAACATTCACTAACATGAAGCACAAATTAGAGATCACAAATCATACAAATGTTGAACTTACATAAAGTTAGAGAGCATCATTACCCCAAAATCAAGGGATTAGCCACTCATATGTGTTATCGTATCAACACATGTAAGTTTCAACACTAGAAAATAAAGTAAAATGAAAAAACTAAGTAGAAGAAGAAGAGAACTAAACTTAGAACATAAAGTAAATGAAAATGAAAGTAAATCTAAGCTATGAACATGAATGTAAATCTAAGCTCTGAACATGAAAGTAAAGAGCATAGAAATTAAATTGCATTAAAACAAAGAAGTTACATAAAGAAAATGTTTAAGTAGCCATGGAAATATAATAGAGCTTTTGCTCCTCTCAACTAAACTAAAGAAGGAGATAAAAGAGAAGAGACTATACATGAACATGAAGGGGGTATATATACATGATCCAAAACCCTAATCACTCATAATGTGAAATGCCCAAAATGCCCATTCATGAAGCTTATAATCTTGTCTTAGCCACTAATGAGTCGTGTAGAATGCATGAAGCCGTTTTTGTCTCATCTACTTGTGCATTAGCCACTAATATGAAGCATTAGAGAAAGAAGAAGAGTGGGTGGGGTCCTTCACTAAATAGTGTATGAATTAATTCCATCTCCTCTTGTGTGTATGCATGTTTTTCTCCATATCTTCATGTGTACACATCATTTTGGCTCCTAAATTCCTACAAAAGACAACTACAAGGAACGAGTAAATGATTTCACAAATTAAAATATGCACAAATGACCACATTTTCCCAAAATGAGTGATGATTTTGAAAATATTTAAAACACGGTTTGATCATATAAAATAACCAAAAATGTTCATTTATTTGATTAAACAAGAATAAATATGTGAATATAAATGTGAATTTTTACGTGCACATCACATACCCTCCATTTGTCATTGGACTTTTTTAAAAGGACTGGATTGGAGACCCAATTAGGATATGTTGATGCTCTTATAAAGTCATTTTTGAGCAACCTATCCACCTCTTCTTTTAATGCTATAGACCTTTCGGGTCCTTGAATTTGTCTCTTTTGTTTTATTGGAGTCATACTTGGATTAATATTCAATTTGTGTACTATCACATCAGATGAAATTCCACACATGTCAAAATGATTCCAAGCAAAAACGTCCAAATTCGCTCTTAAAAACATACTAAGTCTTTTTGCAACTTTAGGCCCAGATGAGAGCCTATCTTCAAAACTTTGTCAGGATCTTTGTCATGTACTGGAATTAGGACTGTGGCTTCAACTGGTGCCGTTCTACTATTCCCCACACTGGCCTTCTTGGGTCCATTTTTTTTTAGCTCAGTTATGCTCACCGGTGCAAGGGCCCCGCCCTAGTTGCTATAAGAGGGAGTCATGAATACAAAGTAGAGCCTCCACATTCTTCTTCGTCTCCTTTTTCTTAGCTTCAACTAGCTCTGCCATGTAACACTCACTTGCTGCCTTCTGGTCACCTTTAATCACACCGACTCCATTCTCTGTTGGGAATTTCATGGTCAAGCACCATGGAGCCATTGCTATCCTGAATGCGGCAAGTGTTGTCTCCCGAGGAAGGCTTTATAGGCCAAAAGTTCATCGACTATAACAAAAGTTTGTTTCATGGAAACCTTCTGTTCTCCTTCTCCGAGCTCTATAAGCAGATCGATGACGCCGATCAGCTGAGTGGGTTGCCCTGTGAACCTATGGATCTTATTCTGGCAAGCTCTCATGTCATCCATAGAAAGATTCATCTTATTGAATGTATAAATGAAAAGAACAATGACAGATGTCCTGCTATCTACCAAGACCCTCCTTGCTATAGCTGGACCCAAACTGATGGTAACAACCATTGTATCAACTGTTGATGTTAGCATTCCAACTGAATCTCTATCTTTGAACACGACATTGTCCTATGAAGTCTTCGACATTTTTACGGGATAAGCGTTGTTCATGACAATGAGTTCTTATTCTCTCGAAAGGATTTTCATCTCATCGGTATATTTCACGATGTCCCCCCAGCTTCTTCCGGCTGGGTGGGGTCCATCTGAAATCGTGTTGATGATTGGTCTTGGAATAACAACAACTGGAGTATTCTCTCCCAGACCAGGTTATCCCGCAGATGTTCCTTACCCTTAGGCGAGTTGAATATGCTGTAAGTTCTTTATATATTGCTGGAGTCTATTCTTCCATATTAGGTCCATAATCAGGTTCTTTAGATGTCTGCATTCATTCGTATTATGGCTCGATTGGTTGTGAAACCAACATAACCTACCTGATTTTATTGCAACATCATTAACCTCTATTTGCTTTGGCATTGGACATTCCTCGGTATCCTTAGTCGCCATGAAGATGTTTTCTACGGTGTCGTTCAAAGGAGTCAACCCAAAATTCTTAAAAAAGCAGAATTTCTTGTTAGCCCGATTATCCTTTCCATCATTGCCCCGTTTTTGACTACCAGGATTCTGTTGGCCACCCTGCACATTATAATCTTTCTTTTTAGCTTGTGCACTACTTTCTGGGACATCTAGGGCGTAGGATGGATATTCTTCGACACTCATATACTCTTCGGCTTTATCAAATAGCTGTTTGAGCGTACTCAGCTTCTTCTTCTTAATCCGTCGCCCAAATTTGGCCTTTTTGCTTATGGCTCCTTTAAAAGGCATTAATACCAAATGAGGCTCATGATTTCCGACCTCGGCCGCGACAGCGTTAAATCGAGTGAGAAAGGCCTTGATTGATTCCCCTGGCCTTTGCTCTGATTCGTTTAACTCCATAACATCTCCGACCTTAGTAGCTTGGAGCCTGGATTGTTCTCTAAATAGCTTGGCTAAAGTAGCGAAATCATCCACATATTTTGGTGGTAATTTCATGAACCAAAGGGAAGCACCCCTTCCAGATAGGTCGGGAAGTAAGACATTTCAGCTCATCTTTGGCGCGTGCTCCATCCATAAGTTGGTCATACTTGAATAGGAACACGATGGGGTCGCCAGTTCCGTTGTAGGCATGTACCATCGAAGGTTTTAACTTCTTCAGATATAAGGCCATTTTGATCCTCTCAGTGAGTGGGGTCTTAGTAGGAGCGAAACCCCACTCTTTTTCATCATCTTCATTTTTCAAACTTTTCTCCATGATCTTGCGAACCATTTCTGATATGCGTTCCTCTTCGTTGTGCTGGTCCATGGGGCGGACGCCATCCTCCTTACCGGATGTTTGCTAAATCAAATGGTCACGGTTTGGATTCCGGGTCCCTGTGTCTTCCTCTTGGGGAGGTGCCCCTTTGATGGAGCCATGCACTTGTCGAGAGGTTGCTTTCTCAAAATGGTTGCATGAAGGAGGTTTTGCCTCATCACGATGAGGACTATTAGGATCGGCAACCTCTTCCACGGATTTGCCCCGGGTCGGGCTTGAAAAAGAAGAACCTACATTTTCTGTACGAGCAGTTTGAGGACGGGTGGAATTAATGGTAACTTTCGCTGGGGTGGCCTGAATAGCGAACATGGCTTCAAGCTTCTTCAACATAACATTGGTCTAGATATCTATCTGACTTGTTAGTCCCGCGACAACCTCATCCAATTCTTTCCTTGTTACGACCGCTCCAGCTCTAGAAGTTTCATCAACTTCAAATGGTTGGAGGGTGGTCTAGTATCATTGGAGAGATTATCGGTCTCTTCGACAATCTTACTAGTGATTTTCTTCGGTCTACCCATAATTGCAAATAAGGCTTTAATCTTTGAAGAGAGTTTGTTAATTAGCTCGAACTTTAGATTTGGAAGATCCAAAGGAGAAAAGAGCTCCAAGCTTTATCTCCACAAATAACTTAGAGAAAGGAAATGTGAACGTGGCCCCACGGTGGGCGCCAAATGTTTAAGCCAAAATTGGCTTAAACACCAAAGGTACTACGAGAGTACTTTACCAAAAGTAAGGAATAAGAAGTGAGACCACAGTCACAAAAAGTAAGCAAAAACACAAGGTTTTTTATAGTGGTTCGATCTAAAATAGATCTACGTCCACTTTAGCAAGGATTTTCATTATCACTTCGAGATTTACAAGGCTAGAATCATCTCTAAGTACATTCATTTTCTCTTTTACACAAGGATTTCACTTTAATCTTTACAAATCAGCGAATAAATGGTTAAATCTCTCTTAGTGCGAGGAATATGAAGGAAGATCTTCAATCTCTAAGACACTTGAGCGGTTTTGACATCCATGGTAGATTAGGCTCTAGATCCTTGCTTTGAGATGATTTGTAACGACACAGGGTTTTTGCAATCCTAGATATCGGCATACAACATTATGTTGACTATTCAAGCATCGGAAATATCGGATAGTCCATGAAAGAAATTAGAGGGTGAGAATAGATAAGGTAGAAACTTAGAAAAGAAGAAGAAGAACAACACAAAATCAAAGTAATACGAACCTCACAACGGAATGATTAACATATAATATATATAACATAACTTTGAATTATAAATCTGTACTTGAATATACATATCATTATCAGAGTACAACACTTATAACACAGCGGAAATATCTATAGCTATATAATCCTGAAGCCTCCTACTCCAAGCTTTCCTGGTACATCTGTAAAATCCAACTACTTGACTGCCCGTACAAAATTAGGCACCCAAGAGTTTAGGGAAAACAAAACAAAATAAACTCCGGGTCAGATATGGGACTGGTGTGAGTAAAACAATTTAAAACAGTTTGAGAAATAAAACGACATCTCATAAGACCACGCCGTACAACTGAACGGGTCTTTCCCTTATGAGAATCCAAAACATTTGATTAAACTTTCAAAATCTTTTTGAAAGAAACGATAAACTTTATATCAAAACTCTTTTGATATTATAATAATGTCTATCAGCCACAATATAATAATCATCTAATAGAAGCGCTTGCATCTAACGTTCTACATATATAATATACAATTAAAACCGTGGGCTCTTATTTGGGGAATGGATTCCAACTATGACAAGGTATGGATCCACCTTCCGCTCAGTGTACTCTAGAACCGATACACTGGAGTTCAACAAGAACATCTTGTACATCGGCCACACATGACCGACCACTAATTTCGCTTGAGTGTATCGAATATATTATTACCTCACAGTTGGTAAACCAACATAATCATTCCTGTGAGATACAAAATTGAAAGAAGTAACAAATATGAATATTCTCTAGACGGTGACAATATACCCTACTTGGTTGCGAACCCCTTAGCCATGCTGCCTGCCCGATTTCTGTCATTTCCCAGTTGATGAGGCTCGAGGTCATAACGTATCTTTCAACAGGTTACTCATTCATTCACTTTGAATGCCACATCATCATACCCGTCAAATCACAAATTGATTCTACCAAAAATACCATGGGTATAAGCTAAGAGAAACGAATTCCTCCGCCACCAACGTAAATACGTTTGAAATGATCAACTTACGCGATCTTCCAGATATACTCTGTCAGACATTCGTCCATTCAAGTTCTCCTGGGACTGGACAAACCGAAGGCACTATTCCGTACATCCATCCTAGGCAATCTCTACCTAAGATTTATACAACAGCCCTTGCATAACTCCGTCTTCAATTTGTCTTCGATCTATTTGATTCGAAACGCTAACGCGCATACGGAGTGGTTCTTTGGATAAGAATCCAACCGGTCTCTCCGTATTGACGATGGCAAAATGGTCAAAACTTTGATAGTCTGTGATTTAACTATCAAAGAAAAACATGCGTGCAAACAACGATATTATTTCCAAATGGAAATTTTATCGATCAATCAACATTCAACATTTATCTCTTAAATTAATTTATCATTTATTTATTCATTCCCTTATTTCCCGTTTCCATATATTCGTAAATCCTTATTTTCTAAACTTAGAAAATATACGTTATTAATTACTGGAAAACGTTTCCATATTTATTCCCATTTCTTATTTTCTACTATCAGAAAACATTTCTTATTCTTATTTGGAAAACGTTTCCAAAACTTCTTCATCTAATTTAAACTGATGTTTAAATAAACATCGCTATGCCAACACAAACCATTTCACTCATTAACTAAATTCACTTAACCATCATTCACTATCAAACCTTATTATTCCCTAGTTAAGAAGGAAGTCAATCAAGTTGGGGTATAATTACCTCTTAGACCTTAACTGAACTTCGTTTTAACTTCGAAATAGTCAAAGTTTATCTTTTTAAACCTTTAACAACTTCCATATGTAACTCTCTTTCGAATAAATCTCTATTCGATAACTCTTTCCTTCGAATAAACTATATTCGATAATCTCTCTTTGAATAGCCATATTCGATTAACTTTAATCAATTAACACTATTCGATTAACTCTAATCAATTTACTCTTATCAGTTAGCTCTATTTGATTAACTCAATTCTATTAACTCTATTTGATTAACTCTATTGGATTAACTCTATTTGATTAACCCTACTAGATTAACTCTATTCAATTAACTCTAACTAATTTACTCTTATAAATTAACTCCTTTCGAATAAACTATATTCGATTAACTCCTTTCGAATAACTAATATTCGATTAACTCCTTTCGAATAACTAATATTCGATCAACTCCTTTCGAATAACTAATATTCGATCAACTCCTTTCAAATAACTAATATTCGATAACTCCTTTCGAATAACTAATATTCGAGTACTCCTTTCGAATAACTAATATTCGGTAACTCCTTTGATTAACTCTAAGCCAACTAACTCTAATTCAATTAACTCTATTCGATATAACAAATATTCGACTAACTCTTGTTTGATTAACTCTATTCAATTAACTCTAATTCGATTTAACTCTAATCGATTAACTCTATCTGATAAACTCTAATTGGTTAACTCTAACTGATTAACTCTAACTGGTTAACTCTATCTGATTAACTTTAACTCTAATTGATTAACTCTAACTCTAATCGATTAACTCCTCTAACTCATTTTGATTAACACATTTTGATTAACTCCTTTGATTAACTCTACGTCCATATTCAGTTTCAATTATCGATGTTTAAATCAATTCTTAGTTCCCTATATAAGCCCTAACTTATATATTCTATTTATCCAATGATAAATATTTTATTTAATTTATAAAATATTATTTATAAATTAATCTTCTCAATCTATTGGTTACAACAGATTCTATTTAAAATCTTTGCTTTAAATCTACACCATGTTATACCCGTGTGCGAAGCACGTGTAACGACCCGTATTCTACACATCATAGGATTGTAGAATATTTATTTCTTTCCCATGTGAAGTCGTATGGTCATGTAACTTTGGGAAACATCCATTAGAGTCATTTTCCATGTTCATGATTTTTGTCGATTTTTAAATGACCATTTTGCCCCTAGTTGGTACTGTTTTGGCCATAACTTTTGATTGGAAAGGAATTTTGACCTGAAACCACTTCCATTTGATTCGTTTGATGGTTTACCTTTCCGTAGAGTGGTTACATTAGCCAAACGGGCTTACCGTTTGGGAGATATGGCCGAAACAAGGTTTGGAGGGTGAAAAACTGCTTAACCGGGCCAAATCGGGTGATTAGTGAGTAGGCCCATAACCCATTTCGGGATTAGGGTTATGGGAGGGCTGAAATGAGATGGAGAATCATTCCATTTCAGTTTTCTAGCCTCCACTTATCACCAAGGATCCCTAAAAATGGTCTCCGACCTCTAAATCACCTCCAAATCATCTTTTGGTCAAGGATTAAGCTTAGCAACCCCTAATCAAGGAAGATCTTCACCAAAGCAACTTAGGAGCTGCTGTTTGGCATAAAGATTCACACCAAATCAGAGAATTATTTCAGATCTTAGTTTGTTTTGTGGCTAAGGTGAGTGATTTGCATAGTTTTACACTAATTATGGCTAATTAGGAGTGATTAGTGTTAATTAGCGAATTTATACACTAATAAATTCAGAAAAAATGTTCATAAAATCCTAAATGATGTTTTAGACCTCTGATATGAATTTGGGTTAATTGGGTTAAGTTTTGCTAATCCTATCATTAGTTTCACCTAAACATGCTTAAGGGGAAATATGGGATTTTGGGTATGTTTGATCCATTTTAACCTATGATATTGATGTGAATGATGTTTGTGGTTGATTATGCATGTTGCTATGACTGTATGAAATGCTTTGTGATTGATTCCAATAGTTAGAATGGTCGAAAACGTCGTCGAATGGCGTAAACACTTGCTGGAATAGTTTCAGAAAACAATGCAGGGTTCGGATCGGATCGGATAAGGGGGCTCGGATCGGATATGTTGAACTGAGCAAAGAATCTGATCGGATCGGAACCCAACACTTGGGAAAAGTGCAAAAAGGAAGGCCACGCTAGCTGAACTGGGATCGGATCGGATAGAGGAAAACGGATCGGATCGAGAAGGACGGATCGGATCGAGGAGGACGGATCGGATCGGAAGCACGAAGACGAATCAGAGCAGGAGCACGGAAGCGGATCGGATAAGAGCATATGAAGGGAGCATGAAGACGGATCGAAAACGCGAACATAGAAGGGACACCCGACCCGACCCGAAGGGAAGCACCCGACCCGAAGAGAAGCATCTGACTCGAACACAGAGGAGTACCCGACCCGAACCGCACCAGAAGGAGACCCGACCCGAACGGATGAAGGACACCGACCCGAACCGATAACTTGAGGAGGAACCCGACCCGACCCAGTATTGACCAATAACCCGAGATGCAAAGGTAGTCCAATATAGGAAGTTAGAGCTCAGGATCCAGTTGGGAACCGATGAGTTCACTTCATGGTTGGACTTTGCTGCGGGACGTGTGCTAAGGAGTTGTCGACGTTCATAACTTCGATTCACCACTAAGAATGAATGATGGGATACTTATCAGTGCAGTAGGGTCATTATGACCTGAGGGGCAAGGTGATGGTAGCAAGACTACGTTATCAGTGCAGTAGGGTCATTATGACCTGAGGGGCAAGGTGATGCGTAGTAAGACTATGAGCCAGCGCAGATGGGGTGAATAACTCCATGGGGCAAGTGGACATAGTAAGGATTGGTAAGACTATGAGTCAGTGCAGTGGGCTTCTTGTGACTCCATGGGGCAAAGTGGACATAGTAAGGATTAGTAAGGCTATGAGCCAGTGCAGTGGGGTTCTTGTGACTCCATGGGGCAAAGTGGACATAGCGAAGGATTTGTGGCTACGTTATCAGTGCAGTGAAGCCATTTATGACTTCATGGGGCAAAGTGATCGTAGCAAGGTATGTTGGGTGATCGAAGTGGTGAATATCGTATGCTTTACGCACTGAGTGAGAGATGTGAGGATGGATGCTATGTTTGATTGTTTGCCATCCCTATGACATGCACACCTCCCCCACCTCCGTATCTTTATATTGTTTGATATGATACCTTAGAGTGTTGTACAGTATGTAGTGCTAACTCTTTGGTTGCAGGTCCAGGTTCAGGTATGTTTTAGTCTACCTGTTATTGTTCACTTTAGATGCTTATCGCTCATACCTGGCTTTATGTCTGACCCAGAGTTTTATGTCTCCTCTTATTACTCTGGGTGCTCACACGAGCAGACTAGAGACAGGTTAACTGGTGGTGCACGAGTAGCTGATTCGGAGGCGGGCAGGAGGCTTCCACGTATGATATATATATACACATTCTCCCTGTGTCGTTGGTGGTCGCTACTTGGGCATTAGTAGTGTACCTCATTTATCTTGCTTTTGCTTTGAGACAGTTTGAAAGTTGTAATAAGCTGTATTTTGGATTTCCTCTGCTATGACGTTTAGTTCTGATTTTCAGCTTATGCACTGTCTCTCCTGTTTTATGTCAAGTATGTTATTATTATATTTTGTTCTATGCGCTGTGAGACATTCTACAGGTTCTTTGTATGTCCATTTCTTTCTTCCCTTTCCTTCTGACGACCCGTTCCGTGCCAATTGGACATGTGTACAGCGCACCTTTGGAGTAAATGTCGGTTGGTGCGGGGCGGGCCGTCACAGCACGGGTCTAAACTTTCCTGATGTAAAATTTTATTCATTTGTCAAATATCTCCTTATATGACATTCTTTTCATTTCCCAGTAAATACCTTTTTATAACTCTATTTATTTAACAAATAAATATTTCCTTTCCAAATCTGTTTGTAAATGGTTTACAAATATATCCTTTTCATTTTTATTTCTAATTGTTTTACAAATATTTCCATTTCTATTTTTATTTGTAATTGTTTTACAAATATTCCCTTTCCATCTTTCTATTTATTTAACAAATAAATATCTTCCTTTTCAATTCTATTTCACAAATATTTTCCTTTATAATATCTTATTTATTTCCCAAATAATTAATCCCTTTATACCTTTATTTATTTTCTAAATAAATAATTCATTTCATACTTCTATTTATTTCCCCAAGTAAATATTCCTTATATGATTTTATTTATTTTCCCAATAAATATTCCTCTTTATAAAATCTTTTGATTTTATAAGTGATTCCCTTTTTATAAAATCCCTTGATTTTATAAATATTTTCTAATTCATTTTATAAATGAATATCCCTTTTTATAAAATCCTTTGATTTTATAAATAAATTTCCTTTTATAAAACCCTTTGATTTTATAAGTATTTTATTTTCAATAACCACTTTGAAAATTCCCTTTTCTACCTTCCAATATTTCTTACGGTATTTAAAATACCCAAATAACAATGATCGATATCATTCAACACACATAATCAACACAGATTATATATCACATCATATATTACAATATATGAAAAACAGTAAAATAAATGTTGAGGAATTCAATTGGATTCCTCCGACCTGTTTCCTGCATCACAGATGTTAAACGATATCATTAACATCGATTTCATTTCAATATGAAATATTCTGTTAAACAGTATCAATATTTGATTAACGATTTATATATACATATCGTTATTTATAATTTCAACCAATACATAAGCGATTCAACCAAATAGTTAAGACACAACAATCAACAGAAAATTATCAGTTCTAATAATACATTATAAAAATATAACAGTTCAGAGTTGGTGAGTTTTACTCACATTGGACGATCATTGTTAAGAACGATAACCATCGCTCGATTTGATTCAGATGGACAATTTATTTTGCTATAAATTGTAACGAGCTTCGATGGACTTCCAGTCAGTTCCATCGTGTAGTGTCCGTCCATACGATCCCAACGCAACTTACGGTTCTCGAATCCAACGTCGTATGAGCTGGATACGGCGTTAACAAGTTAAACGAGATTTAAATAAACAGTTAACTTACTATTTAATTAAACTAGAAACCCACCCTCTCCCACTCACGTGACCCTTTTCATTTTCTCCTCTTCACAAACGCAAGGCCCCAGTAAACCCATTTCAGCGTTTGATCGCTTCCTTTGACCATCTTTCCCGGTTGACTCAGCCACTACCCCTGAGCGAGACCACCACTATCCGTTCAACTTCACAAACCCTACCTAATGGTCACCACCAACCCAAGTTCGATCCCCCTACTGACCGACCTGCTGCCTTAAATCGCGACACCCACTGTCGCACTTCGGTCCTCCCCATTGAGTATCCTCAAATCAACGCCAGTCAGTGTGTTTTTCCATCCTAAGTCCGCCTGTGCCATCGACCTCACCTCCAGCCTCCTCATCATGAAACCGACCCTAGCCCTCTTCACGACAACTTATTCGAGCTCCAGGTCATCGACGCCGCACCAAAATCTGAGGCCACTACTGCGAAGTTCTCTCTTATATGAGTTTAAAGGATCCAACATCTATTGATTTCATGGAGTATCTCGCTTGATTTAATTGAATGCAGAAAATGGAATTGGCGGCCTTATTTTGCTACAGACGATGAAGAAACATATTAGGTCTTAAGAGGACAAAGGAGGTTATTTATAGTAAAGAGGGGATTGGATATTTTTCTAAAAGGAAGGACGTGGAGTTTGTTTCAGTTTACAGTGGATTTTTGAATGTTGCGACATTGTTTTGAGGCCATAGAGAAAAGGGTGGTTTGAGAAGAATGAATGTGGACCTATGTTTTATGTTATAACCTTTGTTAAAGTTATTATATAGTGCATAGATATTTTTCTGTATCCATTTTCTTAAACTCCATTCATATACAACTGCTATACACAAAATTAGCTACATTGTTGTGACGACCAATGTGTCAAGATCCAAAAAATATAATAATATCGGTAGATTCACTCATTTTGTGAAACCTCAAAATGTTGATTACAGGGTACAAAATACTGCCAATAAAAAGTTGCTTATTTAATTAATTAAAAATTACAATAAAATTCTAAAAATTAAATTATCACTATGTCTCAAAAGACCTTGTCTAAATTCAAAACTGATATCTGGTTATATCGAATAAACCATTACAGTCGATAAACGATTCTATAGTGACTATATTAAAATTTGATTTGGACATAAATCAAAATCTACACAATGAAATCCTGATTTTTCTTTTCCACTAGAAAAATATACTTCACTAGCTCCGAACGTTTCTTGTTTCACGGAAATCCGATTTAAAACGGACCATGTATATTCAGTTGAAATTCTATCGCCGAATAGCGAACTACAGCGCCATTTGGAGTTCGATTTTAATTATAATATAATTATATGTTCAACGATCGTTTATATAATATATTCGTTATTCAAATTCAAATTCCAAACCGAATTATATACTTTGAATTGTCCAGTTCACATTATATTGTCAATTCACTATTTCTGATTATTTCAGAAATTAAATATATTATTTAATTAGTATATTAATTAAATATTCAAAGTTAATTAATTAAACAACCGTTTTATTATCTAAATCATTATTTAAATAATTAAATTAATTATTATCCGTAAAAATACGGGTCGTTACATTCTTTCCCCCTTAAAATAATTTCGTCCTCGAAATTGTTAAGGTAGAAAACAAACTCTTCCAATTGGGTTAAAATTATTTCTTCACTTCTTGACTTCAGTTTCAACTGAACCAGTTAATTTCAATAAAAATATTAATTTATTTCTGTAAACAAAAATTTCCAAAAATCCTGAAAAAAAATTAACACTTTAACTTTTCGAAAAATTTCGCCAGCACCTCCTTTATACAGCTCAACAGCTCAAACTCCAACTCGCCTCTCTAGGCCATCTTCAACCCAAAAGAAAATCAAACAGCCAAGCGGCTTGCCAATTCGGCTCATCAAATCTCAAAACATATGAAATATAAACTGGTGCCTTTTTGTTGGGCATATCAATATATCCTTTCCATTTTCTATCAACCCAGCATATACCAATGTTATCCCAGTCAAACTTCAATCAATTTTATTTCCAACACAACCATTTGCTTGTATCCACGTTGAATTCCATTTCAAACCAAGGTTACATTCTTGATTTTCAATTTCTTAACTCATCAATCCAACATAAGTCCAGATATCTCCCGATCTAATTTTATTTGACATTTTCTATTACAATTCAATTTCCACTTAACTGGTTTCAATTCAAATTCCAGTTTGCTTTCACAAGTATTATTTAACTTGTTTTTATTTCAACATTCTCTCCTTGGGATTTTTAAACTGCTTCGCTTTTCTCAAAAATCAAACAATCCTTTTCCAAATTTAAAACAACTTGTTTTCCTCAAAACAATTAAAAAAACAATTTCTTTGGTAGTAATCCGTCACTTACAACTCGAAAATGAATACTGATGATGCTGCAGTCATTATCAGAATTATTTTCCAGCGATCGAAGTGAGTTCAATATTATATCACTTTCAAAACCATATCTAAACACTTCCATTTTGAAATCCATTCCAAAATATCCTTTTCAATGCTTGTAACAATTTAAAAATCTCCCAGGATTTAAAATTTTCTTATATTCAATTCTATTCCATTTACAAACAACTTTCAATGTTTTCGGAATTTTAAATTCCAATTCTGATTTAAATTTCAGATTCAATTCATTTCGTAACACTTATACGAATTTTATTTGGTTATATATATACAACCATTTAATTTATAATCTTACTTGATTATAACAACAACCAATATATCCAATATATTATAAATCCAATATATATATTTTCTCTATATCAAAATATACTTTGGGTAAAATTATTTCATTTACCCTCTTTTTAAAACATACAGTGTCGGTCCATCGTATTCAAGTGTTTAAAAACACCTACCGATACAGTGGATCAAACTGATCAACCAGAACCCATAAACAACTCAATCAATAAATCTCCACAAAATAAAACAGTTTTTATATCGAATAACAAATACGTTCACTCGTATATATACTCTCAACTCAATCTAGGGTATTACTAACCCCATCTCTACTGAGTCACGCCACAGAGCCAAGGTAATTCACTTAACCTTAAGCTCTGATACCACTGTAACGACCCGGGGTTTTTGCGATCCTGGATAACGACATACAACATTATGTCGACTATTCAAGCATCGAAAATACCGGATAGTCCCTGAAAGAAATTAGAGGGTGAGGATAGATAAGATAGAAACTTAGAATAGAAGAAGAAGAACAACACAACATCTGAGTAATACGAACCTCACAGCGGAACGAATAACATATAATATATATAACATAATTTTGAATTATAAATCTGTACTTGAATATACATATCATTATCAGAGTACAACACTTACAACACAGCGGAAATAATTATAGCTATATAATCCTGAAGCTTCCTACTCCAAGCTCTCCTGGTATATATGTAAAATCCTGACTACTTGACTGCCCGTACAAAATTGGGCACCCAAGAGTTTAGGGAAAACAAAAAAAAAATAAACTCCGGGTCAGTCATGGGACTGGTGTGAGTAAAACAATTTAAAACAGTTTGAGCAATAAAACAACATCTCATAAGACCACGCCGTATAACGGAACGGGTTTTTCCCTTATGAGAATCAAAAACATTTGATTAAACTTTTAAAATCTTCTTGAAAGAAATGATAAAATTTATATCAAAACTCTTTTGATATTATAATAATGCCTATCAGCCACAATATAATAATCATCTAGTAGAAACGCTTGCATCTAACGTTCTACATATATAATATACAATTAAAACCGCGGGCTCTTATTTGGGGAATGGATTCCAACTATGACAAGGTATGGATCCACCTTCCGCTCAGTGTACTCTAGAAGCGATACACTGGAGTTCAACAAGAACATCTTGTAACTCGGCCACACATGACCGACCACTCATTTCTCTTGAGTTTATCGAATATATTGTCACCTTACAGTTGGTAAACCAACATAACCATTCCCGAGAGATACAGAATTGAAAGAAGTAACAAATACGAATATTCTCTAGATGGTGACAATATACCCTACTTGGTTGCGAACCACTTAGCCATGCTGCCTGCCCGATTTCTGTCATTTCCCAGTTGATGAGGCTCGAGGTCATAACGTATCTTTCAACAGATTACTCATTCATTCACTTTGAATGCCACATCGTCATACCTGTCAAATCACAAATTGATTTCCCCAAAAATACCATGGGTATAAGCTAAGAGAAACGAATTCCTCCGCCACCAACATAAATACGTTTGAAACGATCAACTTACGCGATCTTCCAGATATACTTTGTCAGACATTCGTCCATTCAAGTTGTGCTGGGACTGGACAAACTGAAGACACTATTCCGCACATCCATCCTAAGCAATCTCTACCTAAGATTTATACAACAGCCCTTGCATAACTCCGCCTTCAATTTGTCTTCATTCTATTTGATTCGAAACGCTAACGCCCATACGGAGTGGTTCTTTGGATAAGAATCCAACCGGCCTCTCTGTTTTGATGACGACAAAATGGTCAAAACTTTGATAGTCTGCGATTTGACTATCAAAGAAAAACATGTGTGCAAACAACGATATTATTTCCAAATGGAAATTTTATCGATCAATCAACATTCAACATTTATCTCTTAAATTAATTTATCATTTATTTATTCATTCCCTTATTTCTCGTTTCCATATATTCATAAATCCTTATTTTCTAAACTTAGAAAATATACGTTATTAATCACTTGAAAACGTTTCCATATTTATTCCCATTTCTTATTTTCTATTATCAGAAAACATTTCTGATTCTTATTTGGAAAACATTTCCAAAACTCCTTCATTTGATTTAAACTGATGTTTAAATAAACATCGCTATGCCAACACAAACCATTTCACTCATTAGCTAAATTCACTTACCCATCATTCACTATCAAACCTTACCATTCCTTAGTTAAGAAGGAAGTCAATCAAGTTGGGGTATAATTACCTCTCAGACCTTAACTGAACAACGTTTTAACTTCGAAATAGTCAAAGTTTATCTTTTAAACCTTTAACAACTTCCTTACGTAACTCTATTTCGAATAAATCTCTATTCAGTAACTCTTTCCTTCGAATAAACTGTATTCGATAATCTCTCTTTGAATAGCCATATTCGATTAACTTTATTCAATTAACACTATTCGATTAACTCTAATCAATTTACTCTTATCAGTTAGCTCTATTTGATTAACTCAATTATATTAACTCAATTTGATTAACTCTATTGGATTAACTCTATTTGATTAACCCTACTATATGAACTCTATTCAATTAACTCTAACTAATTTACTCTTATCAATTAACTCCTTTCGAATAAACTATATTCGATTAACTCCTTTCGAATAACTAATATTCGATTAACCCCTTTCGAATAACTAATATTCGATCAACTCCTTTCGAATAACTAATATTCAATCAAATCCTTTCGAATAACTAATATTCGGTAACTCCTTTCGAATAACTAATATTCGATTACTCCTTTCGAATAACTAATATTCGATAACACCTTTGATTTACTCTAATCCGACTAACTCTAATTCAATTAACTCTGTTCAATATAACAAATATTCGACTAACTCTTGTTCGATTAACTCTATTCAAATAACTCTAGTTCGATTTAACTCTGATCGATTAACTCTATCTGATTAACTCTATCTGGTTAACTCTAACTGATTAACTCTAACTGGTTAACTCTAACTGATTAACTATAACTGGTTAACTCTAACTGATTAACTCTAACTCCAGTCGATTAACTCTAACTCTAATCGATTAACTCCTCTAACTCATTTTTATTAACACATTTTGATTAACTCCTTTGATTAACTCTACGTCCATATTCAGTTTCAATTATCGATGTTGAAATCGATTCTTACTTCTCTATATAAGCCCTGACTTATATATTCTATTTATCCAATGATAAATATTTTATTTAATTTGTAAAATATTATTTATAAATTAATCTTCTCAATCTTTTGGTTACAACAGATTCTATTTAAAATCTTTGCTTTAAATCTATACCATGTTATACCCGTGTGCGAATCACGGGTCTAAACTTTCCCGATGTAAAATTCTATTCATTTGCCAAATATCTCCTTATATGACATTCTTTTCATTTCCCAGTAAATCCCTTTTTATAACTCTATTTATTTAACAAATAAATATTTCCTTTCCAAATCTATTTGTAAATGGTTTATAAATATATCCTTTTCATTTTTATTTGTAATTGTTTTACAAATATTTCCCTTTCTATTTTTATTTGTAATTGTTTTACAAAATTACCTTTCCATCTTTCTATTTATTTAACAAATAAATATCTTCCTTTTCAATTCTATTTCACAAATATTTTCCTATATAATATCTTATTTATTTCACAAATAATTAATCCCTTTATACCTCTATTTATTTTCTAAATAAATAATCATTTTATACTTCTATTTATTTTCCCAAGTAAATATTCCTTATATGATTTTATTTTATTTCCCAATAAATATTCCTCTTTATAAAATCCTTTGATTTTATAAGTGGTCCCCTTTTTATAAAATCCCTTGATGTTATAAATATTTTCTCTTTAGTATTTTCTAATTCATTTTATAAACGTATATCCCTTTTTGTAAAATCCTTTGATTTTATAAATAAATTTCCTTTTATAAAACCCTTTAATTCTATAAGTATTTTATTTTCAATAACCACTTTGAAAATTCCCTTTTCTACCTTCCAATATTTCTTACGGTATTTAAAATACCCAAATAACAATGATCGATATCATTCAATGCACGTAATCAACACAGATTATATATCACATCATATATTACAATATATGAAAAATAGTAAAATAAATGTTGAGGAATCCAGTTGGATTCCTCCGACCTGTTTCCCTGCATCACAGATGTTGAATGATATCATTAACATCGATTTCATTTCAATATGAAATATTCTATTAAACAGAATCAATATCTGATTAACGATTTATATATACATATCGTTATTTATGATTTCAACAAATACATAAGCAATTCAACCAAACAGTTAACACATATCAATCAACAAAAAATTATCAGTTCTAAGAATACGTTATAAAAATATAACTGTTCAGAGTTGGTTAGTTTTACTCACATTGGAGATCATCGTTAAGAACAACAACCATCGCTCGATTTGATTCAGACGGACAATTTATTTTGCTATAAATTGTAAAAAGCTCCGATGGATTTTCCAATCAGTTCCATCGTGTAATGTCCGTCCATACGATCCCAACGCAACTTATGGTTCTCGAATCCGACGTCGTATGAGCTGGACAGGCATTAACAAGTTAAACGAGATTTAAATAAACAGTTAACTTACTATTTAATTAAACTAGAAACCCACCCTCTCCCACTCACGTGACCCCTTTCATCCTCTCCTCTTCAAAAACGCAAGGCCCAAATAAACCCATTTCAGCGTTTGACCGCTTCCTTTAACCATCTTTCCCCGTTGACTCGGCGACCACCCCTGAGCGAGACCACCACCATCCCATTCACCTTCGCAAACGCTACCCAATGGTCACCATCAATCCGAGTTTGATCCCCCCTACTGATCGACCTGCTGCCTTAATTCGCGACACCTACTGTCGCACTTCGGTTCTCCCCACCAAGTATCCTCAAACCAACACCAATCGGTGCGTTTTTCAATCCTAAGTCCGCCTGTGCCATCGACCTCACCTCCAGCCTCCTCATCATAAAATCGACCCTAGCCCTCTTCACGGCAACTTATTCGATCTCCAGGTCATCGACGCCGCACCAAAATCTAAGGCCACTACTGCGAAGCTCTCTCTTAATGAGTTTAAAGGATCCAACGTCCATTGATTTCATTGAATATCTCTCTTGATTTAATTGAATGCAGAAAATGGAATTGGCGGCCTTATTTTGCTACAGACGATGAAGAAATAGATTAGGTCTTAAGAGGACAAAGGAGGTTATTTATAGTAAAGAGAGGATTGGATGTTTTGCTAAGAGGAAGGACGTGGAGTTTGTTTCAGTTTGTGGTGGATTTTTTAATGTTGCGACATTGTTTTGTGGCCACAGAGAAAAGGGTGGTTTGAGAAGAATGAACGTGGACCTATGTTTCATGTTATAACCTTTGTTAAAGTTATTATATAATGCATAGATATTTTTCTGTATCCATTTTCTTAAACTCCATTCATATACGACTGCTATAGACAGAATTAGCTACATCTTTGTGACGACCAATGTGTCAGGATCCAAAAAATATAATAATATTGGTAGATTAACTCATTTTGTGAAACCTCAAAATGTTGATTACAGGGTACAAAATACTCCCAATTAAAAGTTGCTTATTTAATTAATCAAAATTTACAATAAAATTCTAAAAATTAAATTATCACTACATCTCAGAAGAACTTGTCTAAATTCGAAACCGGTATCTAGTTATATCGAATAAACCATTACGGTCGATAAACGATTCTATATTGACTATTTTGAAATTTGATTTGGACATAAATCAAAATCTATACAATGAAATCCTGATTTTTCTCTTCCACTAGAAAAATATACTTCACCCGCTCCGAACGTTTCTTGTTTCACGGAAATTCGATTTAAAACGGACCCTGTATATTTAGTGGAAGTTCGAATCGCCAAATAGCGAACTGCCGTGCCATTTAGAGTTCGATTTTAATTATAATATAATTATACTTTCAACTGTCATTTATATAATATATTCGTTATTCAAATTCAAATTCCAAACTGAATTATATACTTTGAATTGTCCAGTTCACATTATATTGTCAATTCACTATTTCTGATTATTTCAGAAATTAAATATATTATTTAATTATTATATTAATTAAATATTCAAAGTTAATTAATTAAACAACCATTTTATTCTCTAAATCATTATTTAAGTAATCAAATTAATTAATTATTATCCATAAAAATACGGGTCGTTACATGATTACTGATGTTAGAATCATGTGGAATAGTTGAGAAAACAATTGGGAAAACCTTCGGGGTCTTGGAAATCGATCCCTATTATAGTGAAGATCATGGGGTATTTATAGGAGAGGCTGGAATGAAGTGGTGAGCTGAGATTTGTATGTGTAGGCTATGGGTCACTCATGCTGGTAATTAGGGAAATGCCACTGCCAGCTGTTGCCAGTTGTCCGACCAATTTAGTGCTCGACCAACATTTGAGATGTGCGAGCCACCATGCTCGACCGACCCTGGAGACGTGCGACCCAGTTTATACGTGAGCCAAATGCGCTCGACCGACCCTGCTAACATTCAACCGACCCGGTATGTGTGCGAGCCCTCCATGTTGCTCGACTCCGTTGGAATGCTCAACCCATTAGAACGCTTGACCCATAGTGACCTCTTGTGTTTTTCATAGATTTAATCTATCAACTTGTGCTTATCTTTTGATGGATAAACATATATGATAGCTGAAGCAAACATGACTTGCATTCTGTTTTCTTGATGTCTACATATAAATATATGGAATCAAGATTATGTTGTTACTAATAAGTTAATAGTTGTATATGAAGGCATAAATTTTTTACTTGATACTAAAATTTTATGTTGACAACTCTATATTTGATATGGTTGTTTAACTCAATCAACATTTATGTATAGCACACACAAGTGATATTTTAAATTTCCTGCAAATTTGATTTGCAGTGAAATTCTCTACTAGTTTACCTTTTATTATATACACAATGACCCATAAAATGTTGCATTGAATTTGATGATTGGATCTCATAGCCATAATTTTTTCCTTCTAACTACACCATAATTCTAGTTTTCCAACACCCAAAAGCAGAACATTTGCCATGTCTTTGGATCGTGGCAATTTTGGAACGGGTATGAACTGTGGCAAATCAAATTAGCATGGTCATAGGGCGTGGTAGTTTTGGAATGGATTATCCCCATTCTAATGATAATAGGGAAATTTCCCCATATACATATATACCCTCATCGCTCTGTGTCCCATTTATCTCACGCTTCCAAAACAAAAGGCAACCTACCTCCAAATACAGTATTTTCCTCTCCTTCAGGTATATTTCTTGCGATGGGAATTGTTCTACAAAATTTACAACTGCTTAAATTTTAAATCGAAACCATGTATACTCTCATTTGAAATTATGATCCAAGTGCTTTTCAAGTAATACGATTAATGTTCGTGCGAGTCGTTTTCTTTAAAATATCGTATTTTTTAGCTATTGAATTAAGGATGATAATGTGAACGGTCATATTGTTTGGCGGTTTTGAGGAATTGGAACTGTCGTATTGTTTTAGCTATTAAATTAGGTAGTTAAGGTGAGTTGAATGCTTACAAGATCTATCTTTAAGTTTCATATTACATGCGTTTTATTTTATTTTCACTGAATGATTGTGAATAAAATGATGATTTTGTGCCTCAGTTGTTGCAAACTTACATTTTATTCATAGTTCAATTAGATTTTATCTTAAAATTCCTATTATGAATACTTTGTGCACATAATTAACCGTGTTCGATTGTGAATAAAGTTACCATTATGTTTCATTCATAGGTCATGATGATAATGAAGGTATTCATAGATCATGATGATAATGTTTGTTGTCCTTTTGTAGTTACTTCGATTTGTTGGAATTTATTCTGACTCATTCAGAACTACTATTGATCTTGGAATATTGTTCCTTACTCCTTTAGTACTTGGTCGAATTGGTTCGATATGTTGTGTATCATTGTTGAATGCTTAGACCTTTGTCCACTTTTCTTTGAGCGAACTTGTGTTGTGCACTTTGTAACTCTTCCTTGTAAGCACGTTGATATAATATATATATATATATATATGTGTGTGTGTGTGTGTGTGTGTGTGGGTGGGTGTGCGCGCGCGCGTGGGTGTCCATGTGCAATCCTTATGTGTTGTTCATTTTGCCTTAAGCTTTCATAAACTTAGCTATGGAGTTGACATTGAGCTGCTGGCTCGTATTAGTTTATTCCTATATATGTTTTTAAATATGTCTTGACTCATTATGAGCTTTCCAGTATCCTATGTGCTATTGCCCACTTATACTTGTTGTTTCAATTAGTACACCAGTTTGAATTGATTTGTCTTCCTCCAACTTGCTTGTTAATGTTGCACTATTGTACATTGTTGTCATGTCTGTGTGCTGTAACACCCCACACCCGCTACGGTCACTCACTAAGGGAATGCCATAACATCGGTGGAGTATTTTAAGTGAATATAGAACAGAAAAATTACAACAAGACAGATATTAATAATACTTGAGAATTTAAAACATCATGTCATTTCAGCGGAAAGCAAAACATGTTTGGTTACATCACAAAACCATAATAAGAGTCAAGTACAAAATATCCATCCTGATAAATAAAAAGACATAATCCCAGTACATGAACTGATAGCCATAAAAAAAAAGTAAGTTGAGCTCTACATCTAGGGTCCAAGCTCCAAGAGAGTAATAGAAGTAGCCTGATCAAAGCCCACTCGTGCTGGGCCCACTCTGAGAACCTGAGGGTTGGAAAAAAAAAAGATAAAAACATCGGGGTCAGACATAAGTCTGAGCGAGTCCTATAACTTTAACAATGCAATCATTAAAGTAATTAGGGTATGATATAACTTGGTACGGTGTGACTGGGGATAAATGACTACACTCAGTAGCCAATCAGACTTAGAATGAACTAAGATAACGATAAAGACACATTCACCCACCCAAGGATAATTACTACACTGCACCACACCAGTCATTCTTACATAAAGGTTGATCCCTCCCAAGGACTTAGAAAATTTACTCAGTAGTTTCGTGTACCCCTAGCTGACTACATAGGTGCCGTCTGCCCCTATCTTCACTAGGTGTACCCACTACTCCCAAGCGATCGGCTCCCTACCGTAGATATCCGTGCTGGCCCCACAATGGGGTGTATCACTCCCCAATGTGGCAACCCGATACAACAAATGGTGCACGGGTTATATCTACACGATGCAACAACGTCTTACCTACCATCCCGGGTCCACACACGCAGATGAAACCCGTTGGACTTGCGTTGCCACCGCTAATCCGTTTTGGCCTCTTACAGTCAAGCCCAATATGCGTGTCCCGTCCTCGACTTGGGTCGAGCCCACAAAGATACGTTTGGGATATTGGTTGAAATGGGCCCCCACAAGCTACCCACCTAAGCTTGTTATTTCTAGTGTATACCACTTAACCCTTTAATCATGTTTTAATTATATGTTCCACTTTGGTTAAGTATTCTAATCGTATTTTCTATTGCCACCCAAGGCAACCACTAGATTTCCACATGCCACCCAAGGCACCCACTTAACCCCTCATGTCCCTCTACATGCTAATATGGTTAAGTGTTTCTTAATTAATTAATTAAGATCATGACCTCATAAAGACCTCTCACATTAGACCCTCTTTTATGACCGCTGGATATGCCGGTTGGGTCCGGGCAGACTTCTGTCATAAAAAGGGTCTAACCTCGTGTCTTTACTTTAATCACGTATTTAATTTATGACTAAGACCTCTCACACTGGGCCAATCATTTGTAGCTGCTGGATGGCCGATCCGTTCCGGGCAGACTTCCGCTACAAAAGGGTCCAACCTCGTGTCTTAGTTGATTAATTACACCTAATTAATCACCCCATAATTTGTATTTATTATCCCTAATTAATTACACATTTTTAAGAATATGGGTAGACCTAAATCAATAGGTAAATTCCCAATTCCATAGTATGGGTAGACCTAACTTAATAGGTAAATTCCCAACTCCATAATATGGGTAGACCTAACTTAATAGGTAAATTCCCAATTATGTCCATTCATTTTATGTTATGCTTAAGCATACCAACTTTACACCTTTTTATAATCATGCATATTAACCCCATCGTTTCCCACGTAATTCGTTTACATAACATGTCATACATAGAGGCAACTTTGCATATGTTATGCACATCATAAAAAGAGACAAACTTGCATATGAACTTGCATATAAACTTGCATATAAACTTGCATAAAACTTGCATATGAACTTGCATAAAACTTGCATATAAATTTGCATAAAACTTGCATATGAACTTGCATAAAACTTGCGTATGAACTTGCATAAAACTTGCATATGAACTTGCATATGAACTTGCATAAAACTTGCATATGAACTTGCATACCATGTCATATCACAAAGGCAAACTTGCATATGTTATGTATATCATAAAAAGAGACTAACTTGCACATGAACTTGCATATCAACTTGCATATCATGTCATATCACAAAGGCAAACTTGCATATGTTATGCATATCATAAAAAGAGACAAACTTGCATATGAACTTGCATATAAACTTGCATATAAACTTGCATAAAACTTGCATATGAACTTGCATAAAACTTGCATATAAATTTGCATAAAACTTGCATATGAACTTGCATAAAACTTGCGTATGAACTTGCATAAAACTTGCATATGAACTTGCATATGAACTTGCATAAAACTTGCATATGAACTTGCATATGAACTTGCATAAAACTTGCATATGAACTTGCATACCATGTCATATCACAAAGGCAAACTTGCATATGTTATGCATATCATAAAAAGAGACTAACTTGCACAATCCACATTTACATCCATAGCCTCCTAATATCCTATCCTAATTAGTTTAGCAATTACTTGCTAAAGGCATAAGAACTCACCAAAACCAAGATTAGCAAACTTATGAAGTAGAACTAGTTGCTATATTTAAAGGAGATGATGATTAGGGGTTGATTAGCTTGCAACTTTCTTCATAAACTAGTGGAGGCTCCTCTTAAGTTTGATTTTGGCGGCATGATGGCATCATTTCTATTTTTAGTATGGATTAGGCTTGCATTAGGGTGTATTTATAGGATTAGGGTGTGTTTTAGACCATAGGATTAACCCTAGGCTAGATTAGGTCCGTCGGATTTAGGAAGTTTCCAGAACACAGCCCAGCCCTAGCCAGAAAACCAGACCTGGTGCACCCAGGCCAAATGGCTCGACACCCTGTGTCGACAGGCAAGTCGACAGGGCAGTCGACTCCCCAGTCGGCAGGCCTGTCGACATGGCTAGGGCGGGAAGTTTCCCGCCTGGCCCCCGCTGGCTCCAATTTCGAAATCTGATTTTTAATTTTTAAACCTGTTTTTAACTTGAATTTTCTGCCAACTTCGTTGGGCCATAACTGGGCCATACGGACTCCGATTTACAAAATTTCGGACTCTATTCTGCGTATTTTTCCGAGACGAACGCAATGACGCAGCCCGTTTTCCCCCAATTCTCACATTTGAGATTATTTATTCTGCAATTAGTGAATTTTAGCATTAACTGAAATACGGGGTGTTACATTCTCCCCTCCTTAAAGGATTTCGTCCCCGAAATCTCTAAGCTAAGGAGAATGCATATCCTACCATCCAAACAACCATCTACTCAATCCATCAAACACGAGCATCCATTGTCCTTAAAACAATTTCTAATGATGTATGAGCATATGCAAAAAGTGTGTGTATATGTTCCCTATCTAATGTATGAACATATGCAAACCATGATAGTGCCATGCATCCATTACGTATGCGAGAGAACCCTATCGACACATACAATATCTACATGAGTGCACAATCATTCACCAAAATGCATCATCCATATGATAACACAATCATTATACATCCATAAATATAGCTTCCTACACACAATTTTATGCAATATGCAATATGAAGTGATTGAGCCGATCTAGTGCCTAGAGTGTGTGTATATGCATCCACGAGCAACCACTAGCAACCACTTGCATCCACATGCATCCATCAAACATAACATGTCTCAAACACATGTTTCAACCATAGGTTTACCCTATCTAAAGATCAAAGGTACTAATGAGAGGACATACTAAAGATAAGATAAGTACTAGACAAACGATAAAGGAGAAGTTAAAAGACATACCCTCAAAAAGGAATGGGTACAATGAACGCATCTTTGCTTCCGTCTCCCAAGTAGCGTTGCCCTCGTCTTCTCCCCATTGTACTTTGACTAGTTGGACCTCTCGATTCCTCAATTTCCTAGTCTCTGACCCAAGGATGCGAGTAGGAGCTCGTCGAATAGTCGCATCACGCTCTACTTCCACTTCTCTAAGCAAGCTTGGCTCTACAACCTCTGCGGTCTCATGTAAGCACTTCCTCAAATGTGACACATGGAATACATCATGTACACCACTAAGTCTGTCGGGCAACTCCACTCTATATGCCATCCGTCCAATCCTTTCCTTAATAGGAAACGGCCCTACGAACCTTGGTGCTAACTTCCTAACAGATCCAAAGCGAACCACATTTCGTAACGGAGACACTTTGACAAAGACCATGTCCCCAACTTCAAACTCAAGATCCGTCCTCCTCTTGTCCGCATAAGATTTTTGCCTATCCTGCGCTGCTTTCATCCTTCTTCGAATCAAGTCAATCTTCTCAGAAGTCTCCCTAACCATATCAGGCCCAAGCAAGATCTTGTCCGTAGATTCCCACCAACATGTAGGTGATCGACAAGGCCTTCCATAGAGAGCTTCGAAAGGAGCCATACCAATACTGGACTGAAAGCTGTTATTATATGCGAACTCCACTAATGGAAGATGCTCTTCCCATGTACCTCCAAAATCTAAGATACAAAGCCTCAAAAGGTCTTCTAGGACACGATTCACCCTCTCAGTCTGGCCGTCCGTCTGAGGGTGATATGCGGTGCTCAGACATAATTGAGTCCCCACTGCTTCTTGCAAACTTCTCCAGAACTCGCTAGTGAAGATAGGATCTCGATCACTCACTATGCTAGAGAGTACCCCATGCAATCGAACTATCTCTCGAAGATATACTGAAGCCAGCCATGGAGCGGTCCTCTTGCTCTTCACAGGTATGAAATGGGCGCTTTTAGTAAGCCTGTCTACCACAACCCAAATTCCCGTATTACCCTTTCTTGATCTGGGTAACCCGTCAATAAAATCCATCGAGACGCTATCCCACTTCCATTGCGGAACTTCCAATGGGTGAAGCAACCCACCTGGTTTCTTTTGCTCCGCTTTCACCTGTTGGCACACCAAGCATCGAGCGATATACTCGGCCACATCTTTCTTCATACCGGCCCAGAAGAAAGCCCGCTTCATGTCTTGGTACATCTTGTCCCCACCGGGATGAATGGTCATCCTAGAACGGTGTGCATCATCAAGAATAGCCTTCCTCAAACTCTCGTCTTGCGGTACACAAAGTCTACCGTCTCTACGCAAGCACCCCCTATCGTCTAGGGTGTACCTACTCAAATGGCTGGACGACTCCCCCCTTATGAGCTTCTCTACCAACTCAACCAACTATGGATCGTCCCTCTGTGCTTCTCCAATCCGCCCCAAAAGAGTAGGTCTGACCTCCAAGGATGCTAGCAAACCGGGTATATAATCAATGGAAGGTATGAAATCAACCATCGAGATAAATTCCAAGCTTCGTTGTTCCACGAACAATGGACTCAAGGACAACCTTTTTCTGCTCAAGGCGTCCGCCACCACGTTACCCTTGCCAGGGGTATACGCTATCTCGAAATCGTAGGATGCTAAGAACTCCATCCACCTTTGCTGTCTCAAATTCAAATCCTTCTGATAAAACAAGTACTTCAATGATTTGTGGTCAGTGAACAATTCGAATCTCTCACCAAGAAGATAATGGCGCCAAATCTTAAGCGCAAAAACAATAGCGGCCAACTCTAAATCATGGGTGGGGTAATTTTTCTCATGTGCCCTCAACTGCCTTCCACCATAGGCTATTACCCTTCCCTCTTGCATTAAGACTGCGCCAAGTCCTGTCCCACAAGCATCGGTATAGACAACAAATGGCTTGCTCCCATCTCTCAACACTAAAACTGGAGCAGTGGTTAAAGCTTTCTTTAACCGTCGGAACGCATCATCACAATCTACGTCCCATGTGAAAACAACGTTCTTCTTCGTTAAGCGGGTTAATGGAGCTGATATCTTCGTGAAGTCCTTGATAAACTTCCTATAGTAACCCGCCAACCCTAAGAAACTTCTTACTTCAGTAGCATTCTTCGGAACCTTCCAATCTTGAATTGATACTACCTTCGCGGGATCCACAGCTATCCCCTCCTTGGAGACCACGTGCCCCAAGAACCGCACTTCCCTCCTCCAGAAGTGACATTTAGAGAATTTAGCCTTAAGGCTATGTGCTCGAAGAGTCTTCAACACCTCCCCAAGATGTAGGGCATGCTCTTCTTCACTCTTAGAAAATACTAAGATATCATCCAAAAAGACCACCACGAACTTATTAAGGAACTCCCTGAACACCCTACTCATCAAGTCAACAAAGTATGCAGGGGCGTTCGTCAACCCAAATGGCATCACTAGCCACTCATAGAAACCATCCGGAGTCCTAAAGGCAGTCTTGTCTATGCTATCCTCAGCCACCCTCAACTGATGAAACCCCGTGGCTAAGTCTAGCTGAGAAAATACTGAAGCGCCAACCAACTGATCGAAAAGATCATCAATCCTCGGCAATGGGTGTCTATTTTTCTTTGTGAGCTTGTTGAGTTCTCTATAGTCTACACAAAGTCTGAGGGACCCATCCTCCTTTGTAGCAAAAACTACTGGAGCACCCCACTCCGATATACTTCGTCTTATGAACCCCTTCTCAAGCAACTCCCCTACTTGCTTATGGAGTTCCCTCCTCTCACGAGGAGCCATGTGGCGCACTGGTAAAGATACAGGTTTAGCATTATCCACCAGATATATTCGGAAGTCAATTTCCCGCTTCGGAGGTAAGCCCTTCACCTCCTCAAACACATCCGAGTATTCCCGGACCACTCTAACAGATCGCAAACTCTCGACCGAAGCGTCAAGCGATTCAAGATAACTTAGCATGACAGAATCCATAGGATTACAAGAGATCTCGAGAGTGTTACCCAAGCGGGTCATGAGCCTAACAACTCTCCTTTCGCAATCAAGAACGGCACAATTACTGGATAACCAGTCCATGCCCAAAATTAACCCATAGCCCGTGAAGCCCAAAACAAAAGCATCACATCTAAACTCAATGCTAAGTATAGAAATCTTCAAACCCAAACATATCATGGACAAATAAGTGGAGCCCCCAATTGGGTTTGAAACAACCAAGGGATCATCTACTAGACTGGTGTCTAAGTGCAGTGACTCAACTAATGACGATGAGATAAATGAATGCGATGCGCCAGAATCAAACAATGTACGGACAGGATGATCAAATAGAAAAACCAGACTTTCAACGGAAATAGTTCTACCTCTCTCCTGAATCGGTGGAACCGCGAGAGCCTGTACTTGCCCCCTAGCCTGACCCGGTGCCATATGAGCTTGCACCTGTCCTCCTGAGGTAGATCCCGTCCTTTGCCCCTTCTTAGGGCAATTCTTCTCTATATGCCCTGCTTCGCCACAGTGAAAGCAACCAGTCTTCTTCTTCTTTCTACAATCTTTGCTTATGTGGCCTGGTATCCCACAATTGAAGCACTTCTTCTTTCCCTTGCCACCGTTGCCTTTCCCACCTTTGTTTTGCTGTTGTTGCTGAGGTCTCTTTTGATCTCCCTTCTTCTCGGGTGCCTTATTAGCATTGGGACCCTTCTCTTCTTCATGCATGAGTGCCATGTCAACTAGCTTCTCAAAGGTGGCCCCCATAGGGATATGAGTCATAGCCAACCCATGCATCGGTTCATTCAAGCCTTTCACGAACCTCAAAGCCTTCTTCTCCGGTGTATTCACCATGTCTAGGCCAAACCTTGCCAATTGATTAAACTTGTTGACATATTCCTTCACTGAGAGTTTTCCTTGCTTTAGAGTCAAGAATCTTTCCATATACAAGTTTTCCTCCGCCCTTGAGAGAAACTTTGCCACAAATCTTTGCCTAAAATCCGCCCAAGAGTCAACGGGGCGTTCTCCATTAGTGACCTCCCACCAGAATGAGGCCTCTCCCTTCATTAACCAAGCAGCTAACTTGACTTTCTTTCCTTCTTCCATCTCAAAGATATCTATCAACTCTTCCACCTCCTTAAGCCAATCTCTAGCCTCCACAAAAGTTTCAGATCCTTGAAAAGGTTTCCCTCCCATAGCTTTAAATTCCTTGCAAGTCTTAGCGAAAGTATCCGTGCGAGGAGGAGGGGGAGGAGGAAGATCGGGTGCTACGGTTGGTGGAGGAACATTTGTTGGACCCGTAGTGGTGGCCCTAGCCTCCATCAATCTCCTATACCATACTGGTACCGTCACACCCTCCGGAAAGTTAAGATCCTCAGCCATGCTGAAACGAAAAAGGAAAGATTCAAAACGGAGAATTCGAAAGATAAAGATATGGCTATTGGGATTATGCTTTTCTTTCAAAAACTTTTCTCTTTAAAGACATGTTTTTGAAAATATCTCTTCCAAAAATGTTTTTAGAAAAATAGTTTTCTAAAAATTTTATCTGTTCCGGTAATCTTTGCTCTGATACCACGTGTAACACCCCACACCCGCTACGGTCACTCACTAAGGGAATGCCATAACATCGGTGGAGTATTTTAAGTGAATATAGAACAGAAAAATTACAACAAGACAGATATTAATAATACTTGAGAATTTAAAACATCATGTCATTTCAGCGGAAAGCAAAACATGTTTGGTTACATCACAAAACCATAATAAGAGTCAAGTACAAAATATCCATCCTGATAAATAAAAAGACATAATCCCAGTACATGAACTGATAGCCATAAAAGAAAAAAAAAGTAAGTTGAGCTCTACATCTAGGGTCCAAGCTCCAAGAGAGTAATAGAAGTAGCCTGATCAAAGCCCACTCGTGCTGGGCCCACTCTGAGAACCTGAGGGTTGGAAAAAAAAAGATAAAAACAACGGGGTCAGACATAAGTCTGAGCGAGTCCTATAACTTTAACAATGCAATCATTAAAGTAATTAGGGTATGATATAACTTGGTACGGTGTGACTGGGGATAAATGACTACACTCAGTAGCCAATCAGACTTAGAATGAACTAAGATAACGATAAAGACGCATTCACCCACCCAAGGATAATTACTACACTGCACCACACCAGTCATTCTTACTTAAAGGTTGATCCCTCCCAAGGACTTAGAAAATTTACTCAGTAGTTTCGTGTACCCCTAGCTGACTACATAGGTGCCGTCTGCCCCTATCTTCACTAGGTGTACCCACTACTCCCAAGCGATCGGCTCCCTACCGTAGATATCCGTGCTGGCCCCACAATGGGGTGTATCACTCCCTAAAGTGGAAACCCGATACAACAAATGGTGCACGGGTTATATCTACACGATGCAACAACGTCTTACCTACCATCCCGGGTCCACACACGCAGATGAAACCCGTTGGACTTGCGTTGCCACCGCTAATCCGTTTTGGCCTCTTACAGTCAAGCCCAATATGCGTGTCCCGTCCTCGACTTGGGTCGAGCCCACAAAGATACGTTTGGGATATTGGTTGAAATGGGCCCCCATAAGCTGCCCACCTAAGCTTGTTATTTCTAGTGTATACCACTTAACCCTTTAATCATGTTTTAATTATATGTTCCACTTTGGTTAAGTATTCTAATCCTATTTTCTATTGCCACCCAAGGCAACCACTAGATTTCCACATGCCACCCAAGGCACCCACTTAACCCCTCATGTCCCTCTACATGCTAATATGGTTAAGTGTTTCTTAATTAATTAATTAAGATCATGACCTCATAAAGACCTCTCACATTAGACCCTCTTTTATGACCGCTGGATATGCCGGTTGGGTCCGGGCAGACTTCTGTCATAAAAAGGGTCTAACCTCGTGTCTTTACTTTAATCACGTATTTAATTTATGACTAAGACCTCTCACATTGGGCCAATCATTTGTAGCTGCTGGATGGCCGGTCGGTTCCGGGCAGACTTCCGCTACAAAAGGGTCCAACCTCGTGTCTTAGTTGATTAATTACACCTAATTAATCACCCCATAATTTTTATTTATTATCCCTAATTAATTACACATTTTTAAGAATATGGGTAGACCTAACTCAATAGGTAAATTCCCAATTCCATAGTATGGGTAGACCTAACTTAATAGGTAAATTCCCAACTCCATAATATGGGTAGACCTAACTTAATAGGTAAATTCCCAATTATGTCCATTCATTTTATGTTATGCTTAAGCATACCAACTTTACACCTTTTTATAATCATGCATATTAACCCCATCGTTTCCCACGTAATTCGTTTACATAACATGTCATACATAGAGGCAACTTTGCATATGTTATGCACATCATAAAAAGAGACAAACTTGCATATGAACTTGCATATAAACTTGCATATAAACTTGCATAAAACTTGCATATGAACTTGCATAAAACTTGCATATAAATTTGCATAAAACTTGCATATGAACTTGCATAAAACTTGCGTATGAACTTGCCTAAAACTTGCATATGAACTTGCATATGAACTTGCATAAAACTTGCATATGAACTTGCATACCATGTCATATCACAAAGGCAAACTTGCATATGTTATGCATATCATAAAAAGAGACTAACTTGCACATGAACTTGCATATCAACTTGCATATCATGTCATATCACAAAGGCAAACTTGCATATGTTATGCATATCATAAAAAGAGACAAACTTGCATATGAACTTGCATATAAACTTGCATAAAACTTGCATATGAACTTGCATAAAACTTGCATATAAATTTGCATAAAACTTGCATATGAACTTGCATAAAACTTGCGTATGAACTTGCATAAAACTTGCATATGAACTTGCATAAAACTTGCATATGAACTTGCATATGAACTTGCCTAAAACTTGCATATGAACTTGCATACCATGTCATATCACAAAGGCAAACTTGCATATGTTATGCATATCATAAAAAGAGACTAACTTGCACAATCCACATTTACATCCATAGCCTCCTAATATCCTATCCTAATTAGTTTAGCAATTACTTGCTAAAGGCATAGGAACTCACCAAAACCAAGATTAGCAAACTTATGAAGTAGAACTAGTTGCTATATTTGAAGGAGATGATGATTAGGGGTTGATTAGCTTGCAACTTTCTTCATAAACTAGTGGAGGCTCCTCTTAAGTTTGATTTTGGCGGCATGATGGCATCATTTCTATTTTTAGTATGGATTAGGCTTGCATTAGGGTGTATTTATAGGATTAGGGTGTGTTTTAGACCATAGGATTAACCCTAGGCTAGATTAGGTCCGTCAGATTTAGGAAGTTTCCAGAACACAGCCCAGCCCTAGCCAGAAAACCAGACCTGGTGCACCCAGGCCAAATGGCTCGACACCCTGTGTCGACAGGCAAGTCGACAGGGCAGTCGACTCCCCAGTCGACAGGCCTGTCGACAGCTCTGTCGACATGGCTAGGGCGGGAAGTTTCCCGCCTGGCCCCCGCTGGCTCCAGTTTCGAAATCTGATTTTTAATTTTTAAACCTGTTTTTAACTTGAATTTTCTGCCAACTTCGTTGGGCCATAACTGGGCCATACGGACTCCGATTTACAAAATTTCGGACTCTATTCTGCGTATTTTTCCGAGACGAACGCAATGACGTAGCCCGTTTTCCCCAAATTCTCACATTTGAGATTATTTATTCTGCAATTAGTGAATTTTAGCATTAACTGAAATACGGGGTGTTACATGTGCTATTAAACTTGTGCTTGTATACGATGTTATTTATACATATAGGATGTATATATATTTGTACATGTTCATGTTGCTTGAACACTGCACTGTGGTTGCTAATAATCATTTATACACTTATTTGTACCTTTCTCACTTCCTTGCAAATTTATACCCTATGCACTTAAAGCGTTTAGCTGTTTTATAGCGGTGGAGGTGCAAAAAGGTGTAGTGGGGATAAAGCAAGGATATAGCGGAGCTGCAAAAATGTACATTAGATGTAAAACCAAATATTTGAAAATTAATTAACCGTTTGTTGACCAGCCTTTTGGCAAGGCCGTCAAGGTCCATTGCCATCATATATTTCGACAAGATGGCAAGAAGGGCTGAATGATCCTAAATGAGGAATTGGCAGATCTATAGATTGGTCGGTCGATACCTGAGAATTAAGCCGAGCATAAGAACCTGATACGCAAGCCAGTGGGTGCCCATGACTTTTGGATCGACTAGGTCAGGCCCATTATAATACTATACAGAATTTATTCCTGAATAGTTAATCTTACTCCTGCTTGAATGCTCTTAGTCATCCTTAATGATCAAATTATATGCCACCTATCACTTGGATTCAAGTCACGCCACAATTCACAAAAATAACTCTTTTCGGGATCTACTGAAGTCTTAGATTAGAGGACACATGTCTCAGCTAATTTAAATGTTGTAGCACCTGCAAATAGACCTTCCAGACTCAAAAGAAGGATCTTTTTGGCAAATTTATGATTATATCATATTTGTGACTGTTCGCTTGCAATGGATCATTTGATACAAAAAGATTATAAATTGGACGTAGGCTTATTAACGCCGAACTACTATAAACCTGTGTGTGATCGCTTTCCTCTTCATTTTTCATTTATTTGTCTTCATTTATTCTCTACAATTTTATCTTTTGGGTATTGTGCCAATTTTTGGTGTCAACACTTTGGTGCTTTCATTGAGAACTTGATATTCTCAGCATTTGAAGGATTTTACTCTGCCTTTGGACCTTGTTATGAAAAGCGCGCTAAAGCAGCGCTTAAGCGATTTTGGCAAATACATCGCTTAATTTTTAAAAAGCGGAAGACATTAAGTGGCTAGCGCTTAAGAGCGCTTTTTAGCACTCAAGCACGCTTTTTTCAATGCTTAGTAGCGCCTCGCCTAAACTTCAGCATTTATGTATAATTTTATGTGATGAATTACTTATATAATAATTAAGTGTTGCTTAAGCGCTGCTTAGTTGTTGCTTAAGCGCTGCTTAGTTGTTGCTTAAGCGCTGCTTAGGCGCTATTTAAGAGACATTACGCCTAGTTGGATCCAAATGAATCTAGTGCTTAAGCAGTGCTTAAGAAGCGCTTAAGCGCCATTAAGAGAAGCGAGGCTTCCATCGCCTCACTTCGCTTAGCGCTTAATATAACATAGCTTTCGGATCGCCAAGTTCGAGACGAGATCCTATGTTTTTCTCAACATCGTTGAATCATGGTTGCTAAATCCTCAACGCTGCCGCTGGAAATTAGCCTCTGGCCACAACGTCAATAGATGCGGCCGAAGGGTCGAATGATACGGGTATCACTCCGGACTAATCTTTGCTATCGTCTTCGGTGCAAACTTCCGCAGCAGATCCGACATCTTGCTTAGCTTTTGCTTCCCGTAATGAGTTCGTGACTATGCAGAACTAACTCATGGATGCCACGGCGATGCTACATGCTCAAACCCACGAAAGTGCTGCCATAAGAGAAGATATGGGTTGCATGCCGAGACAGCTGGAAGAATTCAGGAAGCAACAGTCTTCCCATCACTTGGTGGACCAAAACTTAGAAGGTTCATCGTCATCCGAAAGAATTAGAGATCAACTTCTGCTGTGAAACTTGCTGGAAAGGCCCGAAAATATATGACAGTTGCATTTGGAAGGGCATTCAGTCCAACCAAGAATGGTGGATCAAACTCTGGAAAATGCGGAAGATATTGATCCCACGGCTCGACATGATCGATTTGCCTCTCTTTCGGCTCACCAAAACACTGCTCAGATAGCTCAAGCTCCTATCCATCCTCCCCGACATCATGTGAATGACCGGGATGTCCGGGAAAGAGGAAGGACTGCCCGGATGGTGACTTAGGAGACGTTGCCTGGAGAACGAGCAAGGTGGGGTCGGTCGGTCGAAGAGGCCGATCAATGTACCCTTTCCCTCCAGATTTACCTGTTATGGTACGGTAGATCATGAACGACAACAAAGGGTATAAAATTGAAGGTTAGGGATTGACCAAAGCCATACGCCTTTCACAGATGACATTCTACAAGAAGAATTCCCCAGAAGATTTAATATGCCCCAACTGAACCATTACGATGGAATCACAGATCCGCAACAACATTTGATGAGGTATATGTGGCATATGGAGGTGGCTGTAGCTCCAGACACCATCAAATACAAGGATTTCCAGATTTTCCTGAGTTAAGTAGCACTCGTGTAGTTCACTCGTATTCCTCCGAGGTCGGTCCCAAGCTTCAAAGACTTAAGTGAGAAATTCCTGAACTAGTTCCGCCTCCACGCCTCTAAGTCAAAGCATGTCATGGTCCTTTCCGCAGTAAAGAAAGGAAGGGGTGAATCCTTAAGGAACTACCTTAGTCGATTTAAACGTGATGCCACCAAAGTAAGCAATCCTAATCACGAGACAGTTTTGATGGCCATGGTAGACACATTGACAAAGGATGGAGTTCGGGAAGTATCTAATCGGGAGACCGGCCACGACCGTTGAGATGTTCTATGAAAAGGCCAACATTCATTGCGACAAGAAGATGTGCAATTAGATGAAGAGGATGAATCAAAAGACATATCTACCAAACCCATTTAGAGTAATGTAACATTTAAACAGTTCAGAGAAAATTCCGGGAAGGTGGAAGTGAATGTTGGAAACCATGGCAAGCGAAACGGTAACGATTAGAAGGGAGCAATTAGAAATCCTGGACAAAAAGGGAATTCCAGGAAACAACCCTGGTTTCAAGTTTTCGAAAGTTATACGGCTTTGAATGTCATGCTAGAGAATAATTACCTTGATACATGCATTGCAATTCAGTACAAGAATTTGCCTTTGCGCGAGTCTACGGAAAAAGAACGGGAGATTAGGAAGTTTTGTTTGATCCATAAGATTTATAGGCATGTGACTAATGAATGCCGTCACCTCCGGGACATCGTTGAGAAGTTAATTCGAGAGGAGAAGCTTGATGAGTACAAGGTGGTACTTAGGGATAGAGGGTAAGGAACATTGGCTCCCAAGCAAAGTCAGGCGGTACCTAGAGCCACAACCCAAGAAAAGGCAAAAGGATCAGTGATCAATGCCAATATTGAAGGACCTTATCCAGTGGGGAGTAACGTTCAGATGATGGAACGTATGTGAACTCCATAAAACATCTGGACGTTGCATAGATGAGCACCCCTGAAGCTGCAAGTCCCATAAAGCAAAGAAGGACGATGACTGACGACATCATCTTTTGTGATAGGGAGTCGATCGTTATAGAAGTCTCAAGCATTGACCCGTTGGTCAGAACGACCATTATTAGCCCGACCATAGTACGAAAGGTTTTGGTCGACAATGGGAGTTCGGTAAACATATTGTTCAGACATGCCTACGACCATATGAAGTTAGAATTGAAGGACTTAATTCCATGCACGGGCCAAATACGTGGCTTCAATGGGTCGACCACTGAGCCGGTCGGTATGATCGACCTATCAGTAGAACTGGGAGACGGATACCACTAGAAGAGTATGGATCCTGCCATTTGTTGTAATGAATATAAGCTCCCAATACAATGCATTCTTAGGGTAACCGACCCTAGCTGAGTTTAGGGCTTGTATTGCTCCTTGGTGCCTACTTTTGAAATTCGTGACCAATGGAGATATCATAACAGTGCAAGGGGACCAAGTAACAGGGCGAGCCTGCTATTTGGTAGAATGGAAAGAGTTGCAAAGCAAAAGTAACAAGTAATCAAGAGATTCCCCTCCCCCTACGGAGGGGAAGGAAGCATAACAATTACAAAAAACATCCCCGCCAGGACCGTCCATCTGCAACTTGAGGATATCAATCCAAGAGAGGAAGAAGAATCGGGACGTAGGAAGGCATCCCCGAATGAGACTACTATAGAGATCTCAATCGACGACGATGACCCGACGAGGGTTTTGAAGATTGGATCCCATCTCGACCCCTCCGGAAAAGTGTGCTGACCAAATTCCTCCATGCTAACTCTGACGTGTTTGCATGGACCCATGCTGACATATATGGGATTTCACCCTCTATCATGACTCATTCTCTTAGTATCGACCCGAAATATACCCCTGTAAAACAGAAGAGGCGGATGCTCGGCCCAGAGAGGTCTGCTGCTCTAAAGAAAGAAATTGAAAAGCTTCAAGCCAACAGTTTATTCAGGATGCGACTTATTCCAAGTGGATAAAAAACCCCATGCTTGTAAAGACGACCAATGGGAAATGGCGAACTTGTATCGACTTCTCGGATTTGAGTAAGGCCTGCCCCAAAGACAACTTTCCATTACCCAGGATCGATCAACTAGTTGATTCGACTGCAGGGAACTAACTCCTCTCTTTCATATATGCATATTTGGGGTATAATCAGATTGCAATGCACATTCCGAATCACGAACATGCCAGCTTCATAACCGACCTTGGGCTATATTGTTACATAGTTATACCTTTCGGGTTGAAGAATGTTGGGGCAACTTATGAGCGTCTGGTCAACTGAATGTTTCAAGATCATACAGGGAGAACGATGGAGGTTTATGTAGATGATATGTTGGTAAAGTCGAGGCAATCATCCATCCACATTAGATACTCATCAGAGATGTTCAACATACTCCAAAGATATGGGATGAAGCTCAATCCCTTGAAATGTTCCTTCGGAGTAGTATCGGGAAAGTTCTTAGGTTTCATAGTTAGCTCTCGAGGGATCGAAATTAATCCCGATCAGATTTTTTCCATCAAGGGAATCTAGGAACCTAGAAGAATCAAGAACGTGCAAAGCTTAGCAGGCAAGGTCGCAGCAATGGGTTAATGCATATCCAAGGCAACCGATAAGTGCTTACCCTTCTTCGAATTGATCAAAAGAGGGAAACGAAACTTCGAATGGAAGCCTGACTGTGTCGAGCACTTTCAAAATTTGCTCAAACACCTGGAGAAACCTCAAATCCTGTCCAAACCGATCGGCCATGAAGATCTATTTGTATACCTAGCAGTATCCATGTATGCAACCAGCTCGGTCCTAATCCCTGAAGAGGATCGGGCACAATGACCAATTTATTATCTGAGCAAGAAACTAAAGTGGCTGAACGCAACTCCAAGGATTGAAAAGCTCGCCTATAGTCTGCTGATTGCATCACGAAAGCTCTGACATTACTTCTAGGCTCACCCTATCAAAGTGTCACCGACCAACCACTACGACAAGTCTTGCAACTGCCAGAGGCAAGTGGAAGACTGCTGAAATGGGATATCGAACTTAGTCATTTCGACCTAACTTTTGTCCTGTAGAAGTCCATCCAGGGCAAGCACTGGCTGATTTCATTGCCGAATTCACCACTCCGGAAGGCAACAGCTTGGAGGACAACACTAATCTTTCGGACACCAAATTGAGATCAGACACCTGGAAGTTGTACACAGATGGGGACCGTAACGATCGACATTCCTGCATTAGCATAATATTGGTATCCCCCAAGGGGCAGTCGGTCTATTACGCCCTGAGACTGAATTTCTTTTCTACCAATAATGACTCCGAGTATGAAGCTTCTTGATTGTCGGGATCAAACTTGCGAGGGACTTAAGAATAACAACGCTTAATATTTCTTGTGATTCATAACTTATTATATTTCAGGTTCAGAAAGATTATCAGACTAAAGGAGTCCGACTTGCAGCCTATCTCAAGGAAGTCAAAAAATTACTTCATGGCTTTGATCAGTATAGCATTTCCTATATTCCTAGAGAGGAAAACCAAAAGGTAGATAAATTGGCAGAACTCGTCAGTTCTGATGACCCAAGTGAAGCAGAGTTAGTTCCTGGATGACTCCCTTCAAGAATTTTCTCCTACACGGCACTCTCCCCAAGAGGAGGAATGAGAGACGAGCCCTTGTACGACAAGCTTCTTGATGCTTCATCCAACAGGGCCAACTTTATAGGAGAGATTTCTTCATTCCAATGCTTCGATGTATGGCTAATGATAATGTCAAGAGATTATTGAAAGATGTGAACGAAGGAGAATGCGGCACTCGTACAGAAGGACTAACACTGGCTAATAAAGTATTGCGATCTGGGTATTTATGGTCAACCATTAGCAAAGATGCAGCCAATTACTCCAAGTGGTGTAATAAATGCCAAAGGTTTTCACAAATCCCATGAGCCTCGCCAACGGATCTCACTCATATGGTCAGCCCTTGTCGTTCTCCGTTTGGGGAATATACATTATTGGAAGCCTTCCCATCTCAAAAGAAGGTGCAAAATATGCAATCATGGCAGTAGACTACTTTACAAAATGGGAAGAAGGCGAACAGATGAGCACGATCACGACAAAGCAAGTCATCAATTTTATTGCTAGGAATATTATATGTTGGTTTGGTTTACCCCGGACTATCATAATTGACAATGGGATTCGGTTCGATAGTTTAGAATTCAGATACTTCTATGAATGATATCACATTGAGAAGAAGTATACCGCGGTGCTCATTCGCAATCTAATGGACAAGTTGAAGCAGTCAACAAAATTATTAAATCTATCTTGAAGAAACGATTGGAACGAGCCAAAGGAAAATGGGTCAATGAGATTTCTTTATCTTTTTGGGCATATCGAACCACCCATAAGACTGCCTCCAACCATACTGCCTTTGTCTTGTCTTACAGATCGGAAGCTGTCATTCTCATAGAGTTTGAAGTTCCTTCCCATTGAACTACATACTATGATCCGTTATCCAACAAAGCCCTTCTCTTGGAATTATTAGACATGATTGATGAAAAAAAGAGGAAGCAAACCTCCAAGACGAACCTCACAGGTGGAGGGACGCTTGATATTACAACAAGAAGGTCTGACACAAGACTTTCGGTGTTGGTGATCTTGTCCTAAAACGGGTCTTCCTGACTCCTATGCATATGGTCCCTAAGTGGGAAGGACCATACATCATCCAACAGAAGCCTGATAATGGAACATTCAATATAGCGACTGTTGATGACGAACCTTTTCAGAGAGCATGGAATGCAGAGCATTTATGACCTTATCTTTCTTAGAACTTTTATTTTCTTAATATTTTATTTATTTTAGTATTGTAATAAGGTGTGTCTTATCACCCACAGTAGTTTATGAATAAAATCTCATTTCCTGCTCTATCTCATTACTGTGATGACTGCATGTTGGGATTCTACCAACATTAGGTCAAATTCTGACACCCCAACCTATCGGCCCATGTCATAACAAGTCGACTTCATTCAGGAACCGGAAGCGAATATGGGAAGACTAACTGTGATCTTAATATTGACGCTCGAACTTTCAGACTACACTTTGTTGACCAAAAGTGAGGATGACTCTAAAGTAAACAACATGACTTCCATTTTAGTACAACTCTGATTCTCTTGACTTGAGAAGGCGTATAAAATTATGGATAAGTGTGAAAGGTGCCCCCGACTAAAGAACGCTTCATCCTTGGAACACTAACCCTTAACAATTAGAGGGGGAGTATAAAAAGACTTACGTATTTGTATCGTTCGACCCTCGTACTGGTCGGTTGATCTTGGGATCGATAGGAAAACTTAATGATCGAACTGATTCCCTATGACACTGGGGCCAAGGGTACATACGAGTGATCCGACTAAGAGTTTCACTTAAATGACCCCTAGAGTTCGAAATAAGTTGGGGACATTAATATCGCTCCCTTAGGACATTTACAAATACTTAGGCACACTAATAATACAAGTATTTGAAAACAATGAAACATTGTTGAACATGAAAGCTTTACTTACAAAATTAACATTGTTTATAGGTACATCAAATTTCGTCCACAAAATGAAAGGCTTGACAAAGACAAAAACGTGAGGGCCACACTCGCAAACAACTCTCAAAGGGACTAAAACAAACATACATTGAAATATTTCTGAACTCGAGGTGGCTTTCCACCGAGCTTCTCCATTTCCTCCCTTTCTCTTTTCTTCTTCCTGATCAGCTCTTGCATTTCCTCGATAGTCAAACCGTGCTTTGATCTTTTGAGCGTACTACCAAAAGAAACATATCGACTGGATATAGTCGAGTCATGCCTCCTCTTACTCGGATTAGTTGGAGTTGGAAAAGGAGCGACTTTGATAGGTGAAAGTAAAGTCGGAGGAAGGTATTGGAGAGGAGGAATGTCGAGAGGTTCATCAGACAGTTCATCTTTAAGGACATAAACTTTTTCCTCGTTCCTAGTCTTCATCTCCGCAATAGATGGGAGGTTGGAGTTATTGACCTCACCAACAAACTTTACGTCATCATCGTCCGATTCGAGATGGCTCGCCTCTGGCTCCTTCGGAGCATCGGATGTTTCCTCATGTCTGCTAGGGATGGTGATGGGATCCCTCTCTAGTGCTTAATCTCCGTCGCAGTGACTTCTTCAGCCAATGGAGTACCTATGACAATAAGAATAAAGCTATGAATAAATGAACAAATGGTTGATAAAATTAAGGAGTGAGTGAGTTACCTTTGATAACATACTTTGTCAGTCGGCCTGGAACCTTTATTTTGAAAGTCGGATCAACTGAACCTTTCCTGGCTAAGTGGAGAAGAGGGTCATCCAGACTATATTCCTCCACTACGCCCGAGGACTAATTTAGGGAGGAGGAATAGAGGATGAACCGACATCAACATTTGTAGAAGGGAGAGATGGTTTCGTCTGACTTGTGTCAGCCTCAGGGACCGAGTTTCCTTTAGCCTTGTGTGTGGCATTAATTAACACCTTTAGCTTTATCTTCCCTTCAGCCAATACCCCTTGACTCATCATCATGCAAATATTAAGCGATCAAAGCTTCCTCGTCTACCAACTTACCATTTTCCGCCTCAATCTCCTCTCTCATAAACACCTCCCACTCATCGGTTAACACCCGTTGGTAATCCCTCATCCAAGACAAGTTTCTATAACGAAGGACACAGGCGAAGAACCGCAGAATATTGGCTTTGAACCTCTTGCTTATTTCTCTTTTCTCAGCGATGTGTTCGGGTTTGATCAAATGGACTTAAATTACATGTTGGAGGTGAGCGTTGCCAACATTTTTGATTGCAGCAGCGGCAGCGTCCTTGGCCTGTTTTCTAGCAAGCTTAGATGAATCGAGACGGGCCTTGAGGTATTGTACCTCCCTCTCTGATCGACCCTTGTCACTCCTTAAGATCTCATTTTCGGTTCACAAGGTCGCACACTCTTTACTCACCGACTCAAATCGAGCCTCTAAGCTTCTCAAAGTCTCTTAACATTTTTCTAGAAGAAAAACCACCTTAGACTCACATTCCTCTACTTTTTCTAAAGCAACTCAAAGGCCTTCCTATTAGGTTAGGGTGAAGTCAACATTCGATCTGGATTGATCGTGGAGGTTCGGTAGGAATGGTTGTAGCATGGGGCAGGGTCAATTCCAGCAAAATAAAGACCTGGGAAGAGCTCCTTCATCTCCCTGACTCGGATTGTAGATACCCTCTCTTGATCCAAAGAGACCGGTACCTGGGGACTCTTTCTAGGACGACCAGGAAGTAGGATAAAGCAATGATCGTAAAGTCCAGCCGACCGCGCCTCAGGAGAAGGGTCGATAGAAAATGTGGGATGGCCTAGAACAACTTTGTTATATTTTTTTCACCATCCTTAGGGGTCTCGTCTTGAGGAAGGGGTGAATATCGATGCTTGAAATATTCAAATTCTCCCTCTTTCTTGGGGGAATTGTTCCCTTTCGCTTTCTTCACCTTGCATTCCTCATCTCCCTTCCCCCTCCTTTCTCTCTTCTGAGCTTTTTCTTGTTTTTCTTTTCTTTTTCCTTCCATTTCTCCTCTTTCTCTCTACATTGACGACCTCATGTTCGCACTCTTGCCTGACTTGTTGTGGGATGATCCAATAGACCCGCCTCCCTCCAAAAGAGAATCGAAGTTGTTGTGATAATACTTCTCATCTATAGCACTTGCATAATGACAAAGAAGTTTCGACTAATGATCAATATACATCAGAGAAAATAGTGCTATGATGTGCAGTGTTAGTGTTGTGTATATTTCAAATGTTTCTCCTAAAACGACCCAAGCTTGGAACTTGGTATGCATCCACTATGTCTCTTGGGTCAACCGTTATAAAATCTTCCCCAGACATAGTGTTGAAAAACGCCTTTGGATTCAAGTTTCAAGAAGAAATAAATGTATTCGGCATTTCCACATTTCCACATTTTGTAAGTCATGGAAAGGAAAGGCTAGTTCTTCCTCCTGGGGACCATTAATAGGAGAAGGATCTCTAATAACATCAGAATCTTTCGTACGGTGGTCGGTAGGATCCTCTCTAACTTTTTTCATCATTAACCTTCCCCGGAACACTTCTAGTTAGGTTCTTCTGCCTTCTTAGTCAGTCAAACTCCTGAATTATTCTCTTCATAGTGAGCCTTTTCCCTTGCTTTAAGACGAATGTTCTTTTTCCCTCTGGATCAGGGATGGACAGACGACCCCCTGACTGGGGCACGACCTTGGCAACAGTCGGTATCTTTTGTGAAAGAGGCACATCATCGTGAGTGATATGCGAAGAAGAAGCTTGGTCATCCAAAGGTCCTAATGATCTCCCCTTGTCCAGGAGATAATAACGATGAAGGTTTGCATCAGTCAAAAGCTTTTTATAGTGTTGGTCCTCCTTCTTAAGAGCAGCCAAGGTATCCAATTGCTTTTCGAACACCACTCCTTTCGGCCTTTTGGGCTCATTGCCTACATGGAAAAATTTATATGAGGTGCTTGCTTATGATTAATTCAACCGAGTTAATAGACTTACGACATTGAAGCCTACGACGGGCACATCCCAGTTGTCTTTTAATATGAAACCAATCATGCTTTGTGTCACCCGATTTGTTGGGGATACCTTCGACGATTTTTTGATTACCTACAGCCTCAAAGTAAAGAAAAGAGGGAGACTATTTTTTTGGTGTCTGGAATTGAAGAAAAACATTATGTCATCAAGTGTTAGTGGTTGGTTCAGATACTTTATGTAAAGGACATATAAGGACAATAGGTTGGTGTATGCGATCAGGTGAAGCTGCATAGGAGCCAAATTCATTTGTCTTAGAAAGTTGATTACAAATGGAGAAAGATGGGGATAGCCCCGATTGGGCAAGTGAGCACCATATAACCACTCGGCGGATTATAAGGACGATCCATCTTTGTGGGAGCAAGGAAATCAAGCCATAGAAGTTTATGTTTTGCACTTAAGTTTCTCAGCTGTCTTTCACTCATTGTACTGGGCCAGGAGTCACGAGGATTTGTTATAAAGTTAGCCCCAGGGAGTGTAGCGGGTGTAGTTACTACCTCGCTTGATTCTTCAATTTCTGTAGTAGGAGGCAGGTTGACCAATCAACCATGGGTATCGATGTTAAAATCAGATTTGCAGTCGATCCCAGATTTGGATTGTGTGTCACTTTCCAAGTCTATAGTGGTGGATGCGACCTTTTCCTTGTTAGCTTCGAGGTTAAGAGCGCTGCATCATTCGACCATTGTAGGCTATGTTGTTCATTAAAAACCATCGGTCAGACTGATGAGATCATAACACGTCAACAAATGCATTTACATGTGTGTGCAAGATAAAGTGACAGTTTAAGTTAAAAGCAATAGTTGGGAACGTGTTCAACTTTATGGCTTTCAACCCTAAAGAAGCCGACCGATAACCTTATCGACCCAAGGATGGGTGTCATGTACAAACATGATGAAGGCAATCACTTATTCTACAACGTTAGGTCTGTAAGCACTGATTCTAAAGTCATCCTTTGTGTCCTTATACCTGGCCATATCAAGAGCCATCATCGTTGCCTATGCATGCCCGTACAATCACTCCCTCTCTTCCACTGCCACATGTCCTAAGAGTTGATGGCAACTTGAAATTTGAAATGTTTAGAAAATGCGAGATAGCTCTTCATCTCCGACCTCTCCACAGAGACAATTTTTCCCTCGACACAGATAATCACCGCTTATAGCATCAGAAGCACATATGACCGCCGCCTTACCACCGGGCCACAATTCCAACGAGTTCAACGCCAATGACTCAGGTCGAAAATTATACGGAATACGCATTAAAACAAAAAAAGAAGAATAAGGAGGATTTATGTACAAAATCGCAATGTTTAAAAAAAATGAGGACAAGAACATTAATACTTGCGAAGAAATCGGAGAAGACGATCTTGATCTTCGGAAAAGGAGTTTTTCCCAATTATTTTGAAAAGTGACGAAATCGGTTGCAGTAATAATGTAAAATGTAAATAAAAAAGGTGGGTCAGTCTTTTTTAATGAAACGAAGGGGCTCTTTGTCTTATGTTGACATGACTATTGAACCCGACATTAGGGCTGGCATTTCAATCCATTAATGAGCCAAGCCTGATCGAAACTGCAGAGCTTCATCATTTCCCAGACTAGTGTTGATTCCCAAGGCATTTGACCGACCCTTAGCTTGTATGACTCATGGAAAGATCTTCAAGCCGATACAAATATATTCTCCCAATTCCCTTGTGATTAGAGATGATTCAGAATAAAATACAGAAAGCATGCCCCGTTCTCAACACGACATGCTTTGGGGGTAGAGTGTTGACCAGCCTTTTGGCAAGGCCATCAAGGTCCGTTGACATCATAGATTTTAGCCAGATGGTAAGAAGGGTTGAATGATACTAAATGAGGAATTGGTCGAACCATAGATGGGTCAGTCGATACCTTAAACTTAAGCCGAGCATAAGAACCTGATACGCAAGCCAGCTGAAGCCCATAACTTTCAGATCGACTAGGTCAGGCCCAGTATAATACTATATGGAATATCTTCCTGAAGAGTTGGTCTTACTCCTGCTTGAATGCTCTTAGTCATCCTTAACGGTCGGATTATATGCCACCTATCACTATGGATTCAAATCACGTCGCCATTCACGAAAAGAACCCCTCTTCTGGATTTCCTGAAGTCTTAACACATGTCTCAGCTAATTTAAATGTTATAGCACCCATAAATAAACCTTATGGACTTAGAAGAAGGATCTTTTGGTAAATTTACAATTATATCATATTTGTGACTGTTTGCTTTTAATAGATCATTTGATATAAAAAGATTATAAAGTGGATGTAGGCCCATTAATACCGAACCACTATAAACCTGTTTGTCTTTATTTATTCTCTACAATTTTATCTTTTAGGTGTTGTGCCAATTTTTCATGTCAACACCATCTTTCTCACATTATATGTGTATAAAAAACTAATATTAATTAAACTTATATAATAAAAATCAAAGAATATCGTAGTTATGCACGCTAAATTTGATGAGTGTAATTAATTGTTACCATATATTAGGAAATTATACCTTAAATTTATCCCTTTATGCTAAGTTTACTAATTTTTAAAAAAGAGAACTAGTCAAATCAAGCTCTATATATTGATACTGCTAAAGCGGACGCTAAAGTTTCATGATTAAGCGGATGAAGCGGAAAATGGCAGAGCTAAAAGTGGATATAATGTTCATCAGTGCTAAACTGAAATGATGTAGTGGTTGAAGAGTGCTATAGGCTACAGTGGGGATATTGTTGGGATTTAGCGGGGATTAGCTACATAGAGTTATACCTACTTAATATTTGAATTTTAGTGGCTCAAATTGATTTTTCCAATAGATTTGGTTGGTTAATGGCCAGCTACTGCACTCAAAATATGGATCTTCTTGTGTGCATGTGAGCGGTCACCATTGTTGGCGGCCCATGCCTTACTTGTTATGATTGATATACATGTTCGTTCCATGTGCATTATAGGTGCTCTGAGCCATTTCTATCTTGCGTGATTTTTGTTTGATTTCTTGAGTTGTTATGCGCTATTATTTTTTAAACTGGTTTCATCTTGGGTTTACACCTGTGTTGTGTCATATTGAACTAAAATAAACTGTACTTACCTTTGTGCATATGCATTTTTGCTGTGCACCTGATCTTGATTGTTACTGGTCTTTTTAAACCCTGTTTTGTGGCCTTGTTTGGTTTCGTATGCCATTGTGCGTATAATTTCACATGTGCATTTTGTTGAACTACTATTCATGTTCATATGTTGTTCGATTATATGATATAGCAGGATGTTATGTCTTCAAGTATAGACAAACAGTGGATGCAAGAATCTAGTTGAAGAACCCTGTGTTTTATAGAAGGAGTTAATAAGTTTATTGATCTTGCTGTAGAAAATGATGGTAATGAGGAAGTCTATTCTTGTCCTTACACACAGTGCAAATATATGAAAATGAAGATTAAATTAGAAGACATTCATTATCATCTGCTAAGATAGGGATATCTCCAATCATATGTCATTTGGCGTTTTCATGGGCAAAGAAGCAAAAACACTCTGTTAGTCAAGCCATAAGTATTGAGGAGTCTGAACATCCTAGGATGGAAGACTTGGTCAATGATGCATATAGATTTCATCATCTTCACCCTTTCGGTTCGTCGCATGATAATATTGAGGAACGGTTTACAGCTAATGTCTATTAGTCGGCCAATCAAAGTGGAAAGTATAAATCACTTTTTGATAGTGCAAAAGAGAAATTGTATCCTTCATGTCCAAAAGGGATTAAAAAATTATATGCCAATGTGAAACTGAATAGCTTGAAAACTCAATACAGTTTTTTCGATAATGGTGTGACTGCACTTCTCGAATTTATAAGGGAGTTATTACCTGAAGGTAACACACTACCGATAAAAAAATCTGACATAAAGAAGGCGATTAAACAAGTTAGAATGGATTGCACAACTTATGATGCATGCATTAATGACTGCATTTTATACTGGAAAGATGATGCAGCAAAGTTTCCTGTAGAATTTGCAATGAACCAAAATATAAGACATCATTCAATGACGATAAAAGGGCTACCAAAATACCTTAAATGACGTTGAAACATTTTCCTTTAATTTCTAGATTAAGGAGACTATATACCATACCATGGATAGCAGATGCTATGACTTTGCATGCTTATGCTAAGTCAGATTCAAATATAATGTGCCATCCACGTGACATATCCCAATGAAGAGTTGTAGAATCATTTGATCGAACATTGTTGTTGAACCACAAAATGTCACACTTGGATTAACAATAAATGGTTTTAATCCACATAAATCTCTTTCTAGCAGTTATAGTTGTCGACCAGTAATTATAGTACCATATAATCTTCCTCCATCCATGTGCATGAAAAGAGAGTTCTCAATGTTTACATTGTTGATTTCCGGATGAAAACAACCAGGAAAGGATATCGATGTTTATTTACAACCATTATTAAATGAGTTAAAGTAGTTATGAGAAGGAGTCATTCACTACAAGAAAAATATCCTATTGCAACTAGCTATTTGCAACAGGCGAAAAATGACAGTTGTAATAAATGATATTTAGCAACAGACCTATTATAACAGTTGCAATAGATGAGAATTAACAACTGGCCTTTTCTTTCTATTGCGAGAAACATATTTTTAGCAAATGCACTTCATTTCCTGTTGCAAAAACATACTTTTAGCAACTATGCTTTCATAACAGTTGCAACAAACATATTATTTGCAAATGTGCTTCCAAGCCAGTTGCGAATAAATATCTTTAGCAACTGTCTTCACCACTTGCAGTAACTATATTTTTTTAATTGGTAAAGCCAGTTGCGAAAAACATATTAAAAATAAGTATCAGCTTTTAATGATTAACTGTGAACAATTAATTTTAAACAGTTACTATTAAATGATTAACTACTAGCAATAATATAATAATTAAGATTAATATTTAATTATTATTAATTAATATTAAATTTTAAGTATTCTAAAGTGATATTTATAATTGATAATTATAATTTAACAATAATAATTAATAATAAACAAACAATGATAATTAATAATAAACAACTAATAATAATTAGCATTTTAAAAATAAAAAATAATTTTTAAATAATAATAAGTTAATAATAAAAACTAATGGATAATAGTTGATAATTAATCTGAAATGAAGAATATGTTTAAATATTAAATAATTAATAAATTTATAATAAATGGTAATTGATTAATATTACTATTAAGGATTAATTAATAGTTAATAATAATTTCTTGTATGAATTAATTTATAATTTGTGTTTGGTAGATGTATTTTTACGAATTAATTAATAATTTCTGGTTATCATTGATAAATATTTTTATATTTCTAATATTATATTTAATTATTAATGATCAATAAATTGGGTTTTTTTACAACTGGTAAAGCCCGTTGCGAAAAAAAGACCTAAATATTATTATTTTCCCCATCTTTGGTAAGCGTAATTATTATTAAATACAAAAAAACGAAGTAATAGGTAATATTTAGTTATTATTTGATAAGTATTAAGTAATAATAATTAATTGAAATGAATTAATACTTTAATAATTTATCATAGTTAGTTATTAATAGTGTGTAAATTATATTTAACAACTATTAATTAAATTTAATAATTAGTAATTCTAATTAACAACAAATATTAAATAATTAGTAAATATTCATGGTATATTGTATTTAACAAGTAATATTCAATTATAAATAACAAGTAAAACAACAAATAATTAAATGTTATTAAATTTGATAATTAATATAAGTATGTATTCTTATTACTTAGTATTTAATATAATTGATACTTCATGTTTTTTATTCAAAGTTAGGAAAACATCAAAGCCTACGTTTTGCAACCTGTGTTTCAAAGTTAGGAAAATATATACACGTTATTAAACACGAACCATTCACGACCTTGCATTTAACAAGCGTTTTAACAAATATGTTACGTACAAAATGGCGGCATCCTGAAATTTCAGATCCCGCTTTGATTTAAGTTTCACTGCCTACCTCTTATCCGAAAGGCCATTAAATCCAGATCCCTAAAACAATTCATCTCCATTCACCGCTTACCTCTTCGCCATTCATCTCCATACTACGCCATCGCCCTTTCTTTCTCCCCTTATCCTTCCCTCGCCATCTCATCACTTCCGCATCTAGGAACCCTCAGAACCCGAAATTCAGATTGAAGACTGGATGGATCCCTAATTCGACTGGATGGAGCCCTAATTCGACCTGATGGAGCCCTAATTCGACATAACTGCCTAGTACAATCAATCATCGCCATAATCAAACCTTAATGCTCGAAATTGAGGTATACACTTAGACGAATTTTTTTTGGTGATTTTTAATGAAATATCCAATTTGATTTCAAATTTTCAACTTTTGACAATTTTGTTCTTCCCTGATTTGCTGAAGCTTTATCAAATTGAAGTGTGTTGAATTATTTGCAGATGTTAAGCAAGTGTTGGTTTTTTTATTTCGAATTTTTTTAGCGGATGTTCAAATTATAAATAGCAAGTGTTTCATTTCCTATTAAATTATGATGTTGCTTCTGCTTTCTTCTTCTTCTACTGTATAGTAATTTGAGAATTTTACTGTATAGATTTCGATTCTTAAGTGCTGGAACAGATTTTGTAGTTCTGTTCTTTCAACTATAAATTATGCCAACAGTTTTAAGTTTTGTTCATTCAATTATACTTAGAGGAATTTGTTCTTTTCTTTTAGATTTCTATTATACCAACAGAGTTAAATCATAGAATAATTTTACTATATAACAGTCATTGAAATTAAGTGGTAGATTAGGTTGTTGCTTCTGTTTTTTTAGAGTAACTGTACTTACAGTGATTTATTCTTTCAATTATAAATTATATTTAGAGTAATTTGTTCCAGCACTTAAATCTATTCCAGCACTTATAGTAATTTGTTCTAGCACTTAACACAAGTTTAAACGGCAAAAGAATGGCAGTAGTCTGGTGTCTGTAGACAAGGTATGCGAAGAAAAATAGCACAAGTATAAAAGTCAAGAGAACGACAGTAATGACTGCATAAACTAGTCCAAAAAGAAAATAAAGCTGATGTTTTGGAAGTTTTAGAAGAGCTTCAGGCAAATCTATAACCCCAGGATGCATTGCCTTCGCTTTATCCCTTTCTCTTTTCACCAGAAACGCATGTTTCATATAATATATCAAAACAATAATTGGTAAAATAAATTGCAAATAAATTATGGAAAATTAAGGTAATGATTTTATAACCCATTCTAACTTGTTGATAGCTCAATTTCATATTTTCACATTAGCTCAATTTCAGGTTTTCACATTTGATTTGGTTGTTATTTGTTTGGGTTTGAGTTACGATTTAGTTGTGTTGAGAAATTGGAGCCGCCGTGTTGTTTTAGCACCCAATTAAGATGTTAAGGTGAGTCCAGGCTATAAAAGGTTCTGACTTTGTGAAAATAATATGCAGTTCACTTCAAAGGAATATGGTTGCGGTTGTATAAATACTGATGAAGTGGTGTGTTCATATATTATAAATGTTATCCAGGTACATATATGATAACTTTGCCTTGTAGAAATTGCCTTTTTATTTAAATAGTTCCTATATATATAAAGGACAGACTTGTATAAAATCAGCTAGTACTCCACCCATTAGATTAGTTAGAACATCAATCATTTATAACCATGGGACACTGATGGTTTTTGTGTTCAAATCTATTATGTTGGCTAGTAATCCAGCAATTTATATTTGGTGTCACATCGTTATGCTTCTGCACTAAAGCTACATAAAGTAACACTTGTCTGTTTGAGTTTTCTAGGTTGTATTGTTTTTTTTAGTAGGCAAATTGTTGTTTTAAGTTGTCTTCATGTATGTTATGACTCAAATCATTTTCTCTATAATTATACATGCAGGCTGCGAACTCAATCTCCTTTATTTTCAACATAAAGACATGAATTGAATATAATCATTGGAGCTGACGTGTGCAACTCTAGCTCTAGGCAAAAAGTCTGCTGGTGAGAGGCCTGGCATCAACATGGATATAATTATTTCAATGTATAATGTGTTTAATATGTTAGAACTTGAAGGTTGAATGTAACTTATCAAATATTTTGAAATGTACGTTAAGAATTTGTGTATGTAATTGTATTTTTCTTTGCTTTAAGGAGTTTGCTTTTGATTATTTAATTATGATATTTGTTTTTAGCAATGAATTATTATATATTGAAAGTGGTGAATTATAATATATATATGTATGTGTGTGTGTATATATATATATATATATATATATTTGCAACAGTCAGAAATAGTTGTAGTATCTCACTTTTCAAACATCTATTTCAGGTTTGCAACTGTCATTTGTTGTTGCAAAAGGATCTGTTGCAACAATAAAGGCTAGTTGCAAAAAAGTCTATAGCAAGTTCTTATTGCAACAGGCAAAAACTGTTGCGAAAAGAAACCGACCTATTGCAACTTCGGCTATACCAAGGGGCCTCAGCCTGTTGCAATAGGTCTACTGCAACAGATTTGGCTTGTTGCGAAAAGTGTTTTTTGCTGTAGTGATTGCATTTGGCTCATTCAATAATTCAGAGTTTACATTGAGGGTTAGAATGTTGTGGAAGATTCGTGATCATCTTGCATTCGGGACTTTACCGGGATGCACAACTCATGGTTATTTTGCATATCCTATTCGTGGGGAAGATACTTGTTCTTATTATCTTCCTAAAAGTAAGAAGATGTGTTATATGGAACATCGAAGATTTCTTCCTACCAAACATAAGTTTTGAGACGATTAGGAAAACTTCAATAAAGAATAAGAATTATCGTCATCCTCCTTGTCCATTGAATAGTTGAAAGTTGATAAAAAAACAAGAAATTGTCGAAAGCGAAAAAGAAAACTGATGATGAAGACCTTAACAGTATTCCTGCATGGTGTAGGAGGTCTATCTTCTTTGATCTTCCATATTGGAAAGCAAATTTGATCCAACATGATGTTGATGTGATGCATATAGAGAAGAATGTCACTGAGCATCTCATCAGTACGATTATGAGTCACAAGGAGAAGTCAAAAGATGGCATCAATTCACTCAAGGACTTGAGAACCATGGGTATAAAACAAAAATTGTGGCTGAAGGAAGATCGTAAAACAAAAAATAACTATACTAGAGGCAGCTTTCATTTTGAGCAAAAAAGAAAAGATATGGTTTTGCACCATTTTGAAAAACCTGAAAGTACCTAGCAAATTCTCTTCTAACACTACAAGAAAAACAACATATAACAGCGGCAGAATCCGCTTCTAATCCATCGCTAAACAGACCTTAGTGACGGATTTCCTACATAACATTGTGGTCGATAAAAACCGTGACGGTATCTGTGTCAGATTTTGCAACAGATGAGTTTTCCGATATTTTTTCGTCATTTTACTAATTTTATAATAAAAATAAAATGTTATTTATTAATTTGATTTTAATTTATATACCGACTATTTACCGATGGATAATTAATTTATAATAAATATTATTTATAAAAGGCGTTGGTAAATTCTTACTAATTACAAAGGATTAGCGACGAAAATTAAATTGTGGTAAACTTAACCTCCCTATTTTTGCTGGTAATCCACCGCTATTCCCCTTCTAATATATATATATATATATATACATATATATATATAGACACACATACATACATACATACATACTCATCACACACATAACTTGTGTTCCATTCAATACACAATCCTAATTTAAATACAACACAACTAATATCAACATACACATCTCATAATCAATGTATTAATTAGTCACTCATCTCATAATCAACATTCAACATTCAACATTACATAATAGACTTACTAAACATTCTCATCAAAATACATAATACATCCATAATATTTCATAAACATTACTAAAAAGTACAAACCAAAATATAGTTCTAGCATTTCAAATCTGTAGCTTGTTGTGGCATGTTCCTGCTTTATTGCATCAAAGATGTCTATCTTTCTGTAAAACAAAAATTCTCTAGTTATACATACAGTCATAAAAGTAAAGAATTTTACTTTTTACCCATCCAAACAATCAATCTACCTCTCCCCAAAGGCAATAACTAAACACCACAAAATTATCAAAAGGCAATAAGCAAAATTTGTGCAGTATAAACTTATTATAAGCTTTATCATATCTCATTTAACGTTTATTATATGCAAAAATACCTCCTTCAATACGCCCACCATCGACCATATTGCAAACAGCAGCTTAGCACCCACACTTAACCCTTTGCTGCCTCATCCACCTTCCCACTGTACCTTTTCCAAACTGGTCCTACCACTTTAGTGATCAGCCTCTACCACAACCAGTCCTGCAGCAGCTATATCATAGAACTTTTATCTCTTTTTTTTATTCTAACAACAAAACCAATTTCTCTACCGATACCTAACACTTGTTATTTTTTTTATTTTTGTTTGCTTCCAACTTTTAGCCACTGATTACTGATATTGTAATTGATTTTGCTCATAACTCATAAAGATACGAAGGACATGGCATATTAGTAATTGTAGATGATTAAACCAAATAAAAAAATAGATTATGAACTTACGCCAACATTTTGGCGCATCCTGGCCATTCTGATAGCACTGCTTACAATCGTTGGCATGAACATCCTATGTCGAGTTACCAAGGAGCAAAAGATTTTTAAGCTTATTTTTGTAGTTTTAGGTCTAAGCAAATTTCTGGTTGTGGGAGAAGCAGTAGTAAAGTCTAATGAATCAAGGATGCGGAATAAATCACCACAAGATGAAGCCAAAACAGGGCATATTCCTAATGGCATGTATGACCTAACACTTGGTTGAATGTTTGCATAGTACTGCATTGCACTAACAGCTGAAGACACATCATACATCTGAATTAGAGCCTGTAATAGCATTGAAACATCAATCCGTTCATCGGTGATTGCTAATATCCAGTGGTACAAATTATCAATTGGTTAACTTTCGACCTGGTTTTTGGCACGTAACATCACCAGCTTTGTGACCACACTGAATGGCTGGAGCAACTGAAGAAAATCATTCTGCAAGAATCAATCAATAACATCACAAACAAACTTAAAAAATCAAAAATATTAAAGTAAAAGCAAAAAGAAAAGGAAACCTGGATCTGATTTGGGGGAAGTGAATCTAGATGAAAAAAACTAAAATTGCCAGTCCCCAAGGAACCCATAATTCTCAATCAAGCTCCAATTCATGCTTTTCAGGGTTTCTAAGGAGTAAATCAAAGTTCTAAATCTTTTATATTAAACAACATACCAAATAGCTGAAAAAAGCTAGTTTGTTATCTCAACGGTCAATTACCATGTCCAGAATGATCAAAATTAAGCCAAGCACATACCAGATTGCGATGTCTCAATAAGAAAGAAGGGATAAAGGAACCAATCCAACAAAAATCATGAAATTGAAAAGGGCTAGATTAAACACAAATCGTCGGTACAAATCCTTGTTGGGTAACAGTGATCGAGATATGAGAGATCCACGAATTTCACCAGAGAATGACCACCGAGTAATGAAGATAATGGATCTAAGAAAATTGTTTGCAGAAAATATTCGATGTTGTGGGAGAGTAGATTTGAGAAAAAAAATGCACAACGAAATGCACACGGATCACCAATTTAGTCCAACGGTTGAGATGACTCACTATTGGTTAACACGGATCGCCAATTTAGTCCAATCGCCAATTTGGTCCAACGGTTGAGATGACTCACTATTGGTTAACACGGATCGCCAATTTAGTCCAACGGTTCTGATTAAAAAATAATTTTTTTTATTACAGACTTACCTTGATAATTTTTTGTACTATTACCATTAAGTGTTAGCTTTTACAATATTATGTATGTTTTAATAAAAGAAAAGGATATTAAGTGTTAGCTTTTACAATGTTTGATAAATACTGTTGAAATCTTTTTGTAATATTTAACAAACGTTGTTCTTTTATATATTTCAATAACATGACAAAAATATTATGAAAACACAAATATAGTACAATGCAAAAAAAAGTCATCATCAAAAATTATTTTCTATAATAGTTTAAACAAACATTGTGGAATTTTTTTATTCACAATTTATGAACATAAAACATTTTCTGGAACTATCTGTTACAAAGTATTTTTTAACAAATGTTGTGAAAGATCTACCTTTTTAATTACACTTTGGCGAACTATTGCAAAATCAGTGTTGTAAAATAGTAATTTTGTTGTAGTGAATTTATACAAAATTTTAAAACTAGAATATGAAGTATTATACAATTTAAATTAAACTATTAAATAAACTTTTTCAATATTTTAAAGTTTAGAAATTTTGGTTATTTCATGTCAAACAATAATTGGTATTATAAACTTTATGAATTATTTCAAATTTATTCAAGATGATTTCAAATTTTTAAAATTTTCGAAATAAAATATAAAATATAATTATCACCTATAATTATAAAATATAAGCATAAACTATTAATTATCAACTACAATTATTATATACAATTTTTTAAAATTAATTATTGAATACTAGTTACCATTCCATAAGTATTACATTTTGAATTAACTATCAAATAATTATTATAATAAACTGATATTTTCATTATTTAGGGGAATAATTATAAAAGAACAATTTAAAATTTAAAAATACAGCAAATTCTTAAATCAGTCAGGTATTAGTCGATTAATTTTAAAATACAACAAAAAAAATTCTTTTAAATTATATAATCAAACAGTCAGTTTTCCCTCCGTTGTGCGGTTATACTAGTTATTAATTATTGAACATGTTAATAATTATTAAAAAATAACACTAATATGTTAGAAAAATAATATAAATATCTCTTGCAAATCTGTTGGAATTGTGGCAAAATAGCTTCAATAAATATTCGTCGTTATTCTGCCTCGATTTGCGGTGGAAAATAGCAGCAAAATTTTTCTGTCGGTAATTTGACGCGATTTGCAACGGCTTAGTGAGGGACGATAAATTACGGCGGTAATAAATAAAAGATAAAAAGTTGAAAAAACAAAAAATTATCCCTTGTAGAACACAAGGAAATCCGTCGCAAATTAGCGACGAAAATTTCCGCTTCTAAATATATGATGCTAAATCAGTGATTTCTTGTAGTGTAACTTCCGCAACAGTGTGAGCATTAATCCTCTTGAACTAACAAATATGAAGTCACATGATTATCATGTTATAATGCAACAATTACTTCCGATATTGCTTCTACGTTCTTATCCACAACATAAGGATTTGCATAATGTTGTACACCGTATAAGTCTGTTCTTTAACATTTTGTGCTCAAAGGTGATTAACGGAGAACATCTTTTGCAAGCAAAAGCTAGTTTGGTAGAAGCATTGTGTGCATTTGAATAATATTTTTCCACCTGCATTTTTGATATCAGTATCCATCTTATGGTTCATTTAGCTGATGAAACATTGATTTGTAGTCCTGTTATATATAGATGGATGTATCCTTTTAAAAGGTAAATTAGTAATTTTAGTTTTATTCTCCATAGTTTGATTTAAATGGATACAAGTTATTTACAATTGATTACCTGCATAGGTTGATGAAAACATATAAAGGATACATGCGCAACAAAAGATATATTGAAGGGTGTATTGTTAAAGGATATATTGTACAAGAAGCTAGTTATTACTACACAGAGTATATGCCAAAAGGAGGTGAAGACACTCCTAAACATACACGTGAAGAGTTTTTAGATGAAGATGACGAGTTTGTTGATGAGATGCCTATAGATAGTGGTAAAGATATAACCTTAACCCTGGTGCAATTTGAACAAGTTCATAGATGGGTACTTAATAAGTACGATAGATTGAATGAATGAGAGAAGTAAGTTCACTAGTCTATCCTAAGTTCTCAATATTATAAATTTACTCCTATACTCATTTTGAAATGCATATCGTAGGAGGTATACCATTTATGTGAAAAATACTAAAATCTCAATCTCGAAGTAACGTTACATCCATGTCAAAGTTTTATTCTATGGTTACGTGATGAGGTATTGCATCTTCTTATATACTCAAATGTATTTAAGTGGACCATACGCCATCACGATCATGCTTTTCATTTATTTTATTTTTAGATGGTGAAGACTAGTGATGTTGATTCAATTCTTTGGAGGTTGGCGAATGGGCTGAAGTTCAAGGCATGTACTTATATTAAGTATCAAGTGAATGGATTCATATTTTCCTCAAAAAGTTGTGAAGAAAGAATGGTAACACAAAATAGTGGTGTTTGTATGAGAGCAGTTACAAAGTTTAGAGCGAGCAGAGAATATAAAAAATTACAAGGAAGCGGAAACAATGTATTATGGAGTTATTTAACAGATAATTGAATTAGATTACATTGACTTCAAACAAACGGTTCTTTTATTGTGATTGAGTAAAGGTAGAAGATAAAGTCAATGGTTGCAAGACAAATCCTGTTTCAAATTTGATTATGATTACTTTGAGAAATTAAAAACCAAAGATAGTGTAAATGATAAGTCGTTCATTCTTGCATCAGAAGAGAGTCAAGTGTTCTACTCAAAAGTTTTAAAAAGTAACGGTTGATTTGTGGTTTTGCACACAACGAATTGACTACAACTATGGACGACATTGAGTTTCCTACAGTTTATCAATCAGCCTTTGAAGAAAACAAAAAATTAGAAGATCTTACCAAATTCATATGTCAATATTAGTTGTATTTCTTAATTGAATTGTACTAAATTTCAAGTGTGATTGAATTTAAAACTTTAAGTGTGATTGGATTTAGATTTCTTAATTGAACTATATTGAATTTATATTTTTGTCAAGTTGAATGTGCAGTTGAAGTAACCCAAGTTGTAGCTTCATCAGAAAGATTTAAACTCAGATGCTAATATAATATGCTCTTGCTTCATTTAAGTTGGTGTACCCTGCTCTTTAACCTTGCACATTGTACCGTGTACACATATAAACATGTATGAGTGAATGAATATATCAAAACTGCTTCTTTGAATGTTGTATACATTCTATCTAGTTTGGTGATACTGTTCTGCTCCAACATTTAACATATTGCATTTTTGTGAATTATTGATGTGCTTGACTGAGATTGATGAACTATAAATCACAACACTCTCGATTTTGATCCTATATTATGTTTTCATTGCTCGTACACTTATAGATTATAGTAGCACTGACTAAAATGATCATCCCAACGAGGATAGTTGAAATGCTTTATTTCATTATCTGTTTTTACATGAAATTAACAGGTATTGTCATGTCTCATTGAAATTCGGATTGTCCGTTTGTTGCAGGTGGTCTTGGTAGTTTGAATTGCAACCAAGAAGATAGTAACAATGTCAAAACATGAAGAACCATCAAACCATTCAATTACGCAATCATCCTTTACACAACCTAAAAAAGTGGTGACAAACACATTAGGTGTTCCTGTTTCAAAAAACGATGGAAAATAAGCGGTAGAATTGGTAAATTGGTGCGAATTCATATGCCTATTCCATACGAAAGTAGTGTTAATGTAACTAGCAAATATAAGATGGACGTTTGGAAAGAATTGCCGGTAAGCTAAAATTAATCTGTGTATGTTCAGCTCTCTATTGCAATTTTTTTCCCCTTGTTCACTTGAAGTAGAAAAAAAAAGGCAGCCAACTAAATATTACGTTTGTTTTTTTGGAATCTAGAGAATATTTGATGGCTCATGCATCTTGTCTAGAATTTTTAGATACATGAGATAACTTTTTAGCTAAACAAAACATCAATGCCTTTACCATTTTATAGAGTTTGCAATAAAATCGGCAGAGACCTTACATTTTATTGCAGAATTTGGTTAAAGTGGCATTAAAATGGAGTGGCAATACAACCGGAACGTAACTGATATATAGATAATTGAGTATGTCTGAAACATTAAAAATAAAGCAATTTGTGGTCAACATGGAGTGCTTAACGCTAAAAGCCTAAAACTCTAGAAAGTGGCTGAGAGTTGAAAATTTATTCCATTTTTATGAAAAGTAATCATACTCTTCAAGTTAGAAAATAAACTCTCTTTGATTTGTATTATAGTAACCAACAAAACTGATCCGTTATGGCAAAAGAACGGGGCCTTATTTGGACGTCATCTATTGCAAACCCGAATTTATTTAGAAAGTGGCAGAGAGTTGAAAATACATTCCATTTTTATGCAAAGAAGAAATTGTACTCTTTAAGCTAGAAAATAAGAATTCTCTCTGATTTGTATTATAATAACCAACAAACCTTTTAGTTTGGACATCATTTATTACAAACTTGGATTTATTCAATGCAACCTAAATGTCAAATTTTGAATTTTATGTACGTATAGTTTCACTTACTGCAACATATCATTTTACTTTTATGCATATTGGCGATGGTTTTCACTTAAACATTACCAGTTTCCATGTATTTTCCATACGTTATAAGTGTGTCACTAGACAAATGTTTGACAGTTATATAGGAAGCTATGTGACATATTTCCTAAATTTTAATTAATTTTCATTTAAGGCAACTATAAAATGGAGGGGTAAAAAAAATTCATTTACCTTTCTGCCTAAAAGCAGTATTTTATTGTCAGATGCTCTTTGTTGTTACCAAACTAAAAAATGAATCTAGTAGAAGTGGATAATTAACGGTTATGTTTATATTTCATAATAATTAGGTAGTTATTTTACGTGATATCTATGGTCAAGCCATGCATGATCCATTTCGTTTCAGCCTATCTTGCTTACAGTATTATTATCTAAGTAAATCAAGTTAAGCCTACTAACATTCCTCTTTTATCATTGAATGCTTTCAATATAGGCGACATAGCTAAGCTCTTGACTATACACATGTTCACCTTAATTAGTGACACCTAACAATGCCGATCATTTCAAATGCATGACTATAACGAGATGCGGGTGCATCCCATTGTAATGAATATGGGGTTCTGATCATGTATTAATATTCATAATAATAAATTGTAACAACATGAGAATTATTTACACAATAATAAAGAAAATGCAAGCCGCTCTATTTAGTACAAACCAAGAAGCGGAGGAGATGAGACCAGATCAATCAGTTCGACAATAAAAGTGGGTCAGTCAGAGCTGTGTTTGTAGCATAGTTATTAAAACCGACCCGGACCGCGGTTAAACCGTGAAAAACCACAGGCCTTTTGGTTACACGGCCCAGAATGGAATTGAACCGGGCTTGTGCACCAACCATCCAAGAACCTTCAAAACCGTTGCAAAGCCGCAGGTTCAACCTCCAAAATGGCTGCAAAGCCACATCCTATAACCAAACAATGCATAAAAGTTTAAATTTACTTCATGGGCCCATTTAATAGCCCATACGCAAGCTTGCAAGCTGCTAATAACTAGTGGGGCAGGTGACATTATTATATAAGCTGAAGGGGGAAGCATGTTTGGTAGCTCTTGCGATGTGGGACATTTTCATATATTTAAATTGCAACTGCAGATTACACATATTTGCTTAGTCGAATGCAAGACTTCTTTTTTGAAAAAAAAACACGGCTTTAACGGTTCAACCGGTCCAACCTTCAAAACCTGGGACCTTGGACAGTCACGGTTCGATGCACAGTTCGGTTCTGATAACATTGGTTTGTAGGCTCCACTAACTGCTAGATTAAGTATATACCCCAGATTCCCATATTACAACTATTAAGTATTAACAATAGAACCAAGGGCATTTTTGATCTCTTTAGCAGTATATTTTTACAACAATGCTTCTATCCCTTGTTTTAGAAAAAGTTCACATAAGGGTTCATGCTATGACAAGTTTAAATATATACTATGATAACTGTCTATGGATTGCAGCCAGAAAATATTATAGCCTCATATAGCTACTATAATTTCCTTAACATTTGTCGAAGAGCCCAATAATTTAGGTTCACTTAATACAGTTAAAACAAATTCTACTTAAACTTTGGCTATTTTTTTTTTTTATATTAAAATTACTTTGGGAACATTATAGTTCAACAAATTAATTAAAATTCAACTAAAAGTAATATAGTGTCAAGCAATTTGCATTGTTAAAAAGCAAGGTAAAATGCAGCTGCCAAAAGTGTATAAATGAATACTAATATCTAATATTTAATATTTATTTATATAAAACATATCATTTTTGTAATATAATGCAAATGTTCTAGGAATAATAAATTCAACATCATCACGCAGCTTGCATTGTAACTAATACAAAGCATACAAATGCATCAAAATTACACCAATATATATGATTTGAAATTTGGTACTTTTTATCATTTATCTCCCTATAACTTGTCATGCAACAAATGAATTCAAGCAAATATGTTGGATGCATTGTAATAATTCAAGGTACAATACAATCAAAAATGTACAAAAAATATTATTACGAATATTTAGTTATATATACAATTTATCTTTATATGATATTTCATTTTAGTTACATAATGCTAGATGTTTTATGGAACATAAATAAATTCAGAATTTTCCATATAGAACTGCTTCGAATGTGATTTGAATAAAATACAAGAAACTTGAAAAATAAACCATAACGCATAACACTTCTGCTTCATTTTTTGGGAATATAGCAACTACATTTATTGGTAATGGATTGTTTGCTGTTTTACGCTGGTTGTTAGTTGTTATCTGCAATATTTGTTGAGTAGGGTGTGTACTAGAGCCTACTCTACATGTTTCAAGACTTGATGGGAACCCCACGAGTACATCTTTATTTATCATGTTGTTATTTTATAAGTTTACAATGATATTTCTAGATGCATTTATGGAAGTCGTGTCCAAAGTTAACATATACTTCTTACTCAAAGTATCTTATATTGTTTAAATTCGTGTATAGATGCCTCATGTGTTTTCTTATTTTAGTTGAATAACTATTCTTATTTTAGTCTACAAATTTAATTTGTTATATTTGTTTTCACTATTAATTTAGCTAACACCATTATTTTCATAGACATTCTTCTAACTAGATCCAGATTCCAAAGACTTGATTTAAAAAAATGTCCGAGTCATTTAGGAAACAAAAATGCGATTTGAGGACACACTATTATGACAAATACAATAATGATGAAGATAGATTGAAGAAATGTCCATCGACCATCAAACAAGAAGATTGAGATATGTTTTTGGAAAATTGGCAACACCTAATGCAAAGAAAAGTAGAGACGAAGGCAATAAAAACAAATCATTTTACAGCTATTGATTAACATAAAAATGTGTTTCTTTTATGCTCTTATATCTTATTTTTTGTATATAAATAAATATTACTTGGATATTATTTTTTTACTTTTACAGATATGCCAACTAAGCCACATGCAGTCAGAAAAATAGAAAATAAAGATCAAAATGTTGTGTATATACATATGAAAATCTGCAGATGAAGACTTTGCATTGTGTTTCTTTTGGGAGTTAAGATATGTCCATCTTTGATAGAAGAAATCTCTTGAAATCTTATCTTCCTTCAATTAGTCACATGTCAAACAAGGAAGATATTGGATGAATAATGGCTAATTAAGAGGGGAGGAATAATGACAAATTAAGAGAGGAGGAATAATTTTTATGGGAGGAATAATTGCTAATTATTAATAGGCCCATATATGCATATATTGGATTGGAGTTTTAGGTTGGCTATCTATCCCCTATAAATATCCATGTAATCTCATTGTAAACTTTTATCCTGGAATCAATAAAGTTTCTTCTTTTTCTCTTTTCTTTTAATTCTGTAATTTTTATTTTCATGGCAATTTGTGTTGTCTAGTCAATTAGATTTGCTAGAACACAATTGCTATTGCAATTTTAATATTCATTAATGATTCACCGTCTGATTAGATACAGCGGTAATCCTAATTTTATTTCATTTGTTATTTTAATTTCTGTTCTTTTTACTGCTTCCCAAGGTCATATTGGATTGAATACAGAGTTGATTAGATTCAGATCTGATTCAATTCAATAATAGTTTGATTGCAGCTTCAATTTCGTTTGCTTTCAAAACCAACCTCGAAGATTTGTCTAACTCGACCAAGAAATTGTATAAATAATTTAATTTAATTTAATTTACCTCCATGTGATTCGACCTGCATACTACACGATCTATGCGCTTGCAGTATTATTTCATAAATCGCGCTTTTCTATTTCATTGGAAAGCGACAATCAAGTTTTTGGCGCCGTTGCCGGGGAGGCAATAATTAAATTTTATTATTTATTTAATTTCCGATTCATGTGAGTTTTGTTTTATTTTTATTTTTTTCCTTTATTTTTCTTGTATATATATATATATAAAATCTTGATTGGATAGATTTGGTATTGTTTAATGATACCGTAATTTTCCAGATAAGAGAAAAAAAATATCTTGCTATTTTTCTTTACTTCTTTCCTCTTTTCAACTTCTTTCCCTTTTGTTTCCCTTTTCCATCTATTTCTTTCCTTTGTGCAATTTGTTTTCTTGCCAATTTTTCTTTTGTTTCTTTCGTTTTTTTGCAATAATATCTCTCCTTGTACAAATTTCCTTTTCTTTTACATTTCGTCTCTCCTTTCAAAAAAAGAAAAGAAACTTGCATTTTTTTGTTTATTTCTTTCCAATTACAACTCTCTCTCACTTCCTTTAATCTCTCTTTCCATCTTTCAATCACTCTTCTAATTTTTTACATTTATTTCTTTTTCTTTCCTTTCCTCTTTTGTTTCCCTCTTCTTTCTACAATTTCTTTCCCAAAAAAAAAATCTCTTTTAAAATCTTTCCTTTCTGCCTTGTGATTAATTCTCTACTTGAATAATTAGATCTCGTCCCACTTTTGCAATTTCCCCCCTTTTACATCTCTTTCCTTTCTTTTCGTATTATCCCTTTTTTAACAAAAAAAAAAGAGGTCATAAAAAGATTCTTCTTTTGAAATTCTTTCCTTATTGTACATTTTCATTACTTTAATTTCTTTCCTTTTTTTCTCTTCATATTTTTTCTATATTTCTTCTTCTGTTGCCTTTATTCTTCCATATTTCTTCTCCATCCTTGTCTCCAGTCCAAAACCACATTCACAAACCATCCTTACACTTAGCATCACACAAAAGTTATCACCCATCATCTTCACGTTCTTCTCACACAAACCATTAATTCCTCCTACAGCAAATTTCCTCAACCTCCCCCACTGTCCATCACAAGACCAACTACTACAGTTCAAGATCATAGCAATTGTCAGCACTGAATTGCCTACCTCATTTCACGTCCATAGCCTCATCAACACCGACAAGTTTCTACATCACCCAACCACCTTTAAACCAAGTTCTAGCATCCACCTTCAACGCCAAAACAACCGCCTAGATCGCATAACCAACCATGCTTCCTTCCATACCCTTACCAGAACCGATTTGAAGGTCTGAACCTCCTTTTTTTTGTGCGATTTGATTCTAAAAAGAAAAGAGGGCGCGACTTCATTGCGTTGAGTGACAAATTTTGTTGTTCGGGTTGTTCTTTAAAAGAAACACGTCCGTTTCGATTGAATAGAAATAAAAGGAAGGTGGGAAAAGTAATTGCTTGATTTCATGCTTATTTCGGTTTTGTTTCGTTTTCTTTTGGTGCGAGATTTGGTTCATTGTTTGCGTGATTTATTTTCTTTTATGGAGAAACTTTTGGGGGTCTGTTCATAGGGGGTGTTACTGATTTATTATGGTTTTCTAGAGTTGATTGCGGTGTTTCATAGGCAAAAGAAAGATTAAAAAAAGGAAAGCATGAATGAGTTTTAGGGATTTCAATTTATTTTCTGAAATATAGAAATATAAGAGAAGGGAGACTTAATTCTTTGTTGACATTTCCTTTTGAGTGGTTGTTTGATTATTTTGGGTGGGTTCCAGAAGACATTTGTGCGCGGATTATTCTAATTCGCGTGGATTTATTTTGAATATCATTGTTTATTTGTTTGAGTTGGATTGTTTTTGTTAGCCTTAGATTCTTTTTTTTTCTTTTTCTTTTTTTCCCCTTTCTGAGTTTTGTTTTGTTTTTTTTCCTTTTCACTAATTTAGTTTTTTTTCTTATTAGTTTCCTTTTTCTTGTTTTTTTATTTTGTTGTTTATTTCATTCCAAAAAAAAAAAAAATCAAAGGCTCAAGTGAAAGAAGGAATTCAAACAAACAAATCAAAAGAAGAGAAAGATTCAAGCAACATACAAGGATTCAAAGGTCAACAGATTTGCAAATAATGGATTTCAATCATTGATATTGCTTAAATTTTTTGGACAGATTGCCATACACCGCTTTAATATTTTCTAAACTCTACATGTGCTTTGCAAAAAATATATAGAAATTGTGTGTAAAAATCTTCTACAGGGGCAGCGGCTTGCTTGTACAATATTTTAAATTTCTGCAGTTATTGTTGTTTGATTGTTGTGGTTGGCTGATATTTCCATAACTGAAATCTTCATTCTCATTATTTTTAACAATAAAAATAGACATTGCAAAACAATATAATTGAAAAGTGGTGTTTTGTGAAGTTGACTGTCTCGTATAATTGGATCGCGGATATATAGTAGTTCAATTTATTGAACTATTAGCAAAAGAGGTTTCATACTACCCATAAAACATTGATCGTATCCCTTAGTATTCGTACTATACGTGAACGGCCATAAGACCCTCTTCCCCCTTCTAATTGAGTCGGTTAATTAATAGAGCACCACTCATTCTTTTATATTGTTTTGAACTAAGAACAATTTCTGTCTTCTGTTGACTACTTTAAAATGTCTGATTCAAAAAAATCATTGAGAGAAATGTGGGTTAATAATCGGAGTAGACGTCCTCTTGAAGAGTATGAGTATGAATTACAACTCATGAGGCAAGATTTTCCAAAATTTTGTGAGCCCAATATCGACAATTTTCAAAACTTTCCAAATGACCAACATTTTCAAAATCATAGAAATGATCGAAATTGCGATTTCAATTCAAAATTCAATAATTTCGATTATGGGCCACATCCACATCAAAATAGCTTTGAACCCCAACATAGCTTTGATCCACATCAATATGGGGCTGTAAACCAAAATTTTCAAAATTGTAGCACACATCGACATCTTGAAAATAACCAAAATCACTCAAATTTTAACAGTTTTGGTTACGAACATAATTTTTATGATCAAAATGATTTCCAATATCAATGTCAGTTTTCTGAAAATTCAAACAAGTACCACAATGGAAATAATATTGATTGTGCAATTGATGTGGACAATAATTTTGAGAATCAAGAAATCCAAAACGAGAGCACTCAAATCAACGACTCTGAAGAATATCATCTTAACATTCTTAGAGAGAGGGTAGAAAGGCAAGATAGACAACTTGATGAAAAAGATAAAAAGATGGATGAACTTCTTTGTTTAATGACGTCTCTTAAAGAACAACTTGAGCAACAAAATCAAATTCAAACATGCGATGAATCAGGAAATAATCCATTGTTTACCGATAGTGAAAATTTTCAAGTAACAACTTTGAAAACTGAGAATAACCTTCTAAATGAAGTTGTTTACAATTCAGTAAATGATTTGGACTTCAACTCTTTTCAGGAAAAATATTTAAGCTCAGATTTTGATCTTTCTCTTTCATGCTGCGAGAAACTTGAAAATTTTGAAATTGAACAAAATGAAAATGTTGAATTTTTCAAAAACTCAAAATTGGAAAATGATTTTAATGAACATGAATTTTTTGGGTTGTACGAGGATGAGTTGCCAAATGAGGAAGAAGAAGATTCAAGTCACGAGTTCGAAAATTTTAACTTTGAGAAAATTTTAAACGAACATGAAATTGTCAGTGTCAAAAATACGTTGTCAATTGAGAAATGTGATCACATAATCTTGAACAACACTTGTAACACCCCGTATTTCTGTTAACACTAAAGTTGCTAATACAAAAATAAATGTGTAAAGGGGAGATGTATCTAATGTGCATACAAGAATAATAATAAATGTGTAAAGGGGAGATGTATCTAACGTGCATACAAAAATAATAATAAATGTGTAAAGGGGAGATGTATCTAATGCGTACGTATTTATATGGATTGACAAATAATAGTAAATGTACATTAAGAAAGAAATGGTGAACATAATTGGCTTCTCTTTACAACGGACGGCTCTGGTTAACCCTAGCTTCATCGACGGCTCAAATTAACTTGCAACTCTATAAAAAGACCCTAGGTCTCAAACTAAAAATTCATATATAAAAAGAATAAGAATTGGAGCCACCATGCTGTCTGCTGAGAACTAGAGGGAGCCTCCACTTGAAAGAGACGAACAACATAGCGAATACAAACTAAAAGATTAAAAAGCAACAACAAATTAGAATCAAAGCAACGTCTTCCCAAAGGAAAGCTTTGCAAATTCAGAATTTCAGAACTCAGAAAACAAGACCGTCTACGATTGTAAGTTTAGCTACATTTTTAGAATGCGAATTAATATGAATATCATGTGTTGCGATGAAATGATAATAGTACGATACTCGTCATGTTATTAATATACGTTTGTGATTTGATTCTATTATCATGTTGAATTGAGAATTATTAAGTATGATGTTTATTATGTTTTATAACATTAATCTATGCCAGTGACTTGATTCTATTATCATGTTAAATTTGGGATTATTGGATTAGATTATTTGTATAAGCATGGACTTGGATTGTAACATCTTATGAGAATTGTGTAGTTTATTATGCAAGTTTATGTAGTGAAGTTATGCGACCAATTGTCAAATCTATATGTTTATGTTTATGCAAAACTTATGCCATGTTCACACTTATCATATGTTGGGATTAATTTGCAAGTATGTTTAAATCTATGTTACTAATTAACACATGTGTATGTTGATTAGCCTATGTTCCTAACTCACATATAAGTATGTTGATTTGCCTATGTTGCAAATTAACATATGTATATGGATTAGTTCATATTGTTAATTCTCATGTATGTTGTTAATATGGCCTATGTTAAAAACACATATATGTTGAGTTAGCCTATAAGTGCAAGTTCATACCTATGACATTATAATGTTTATGTTAGTCTTTTTGCAAGTTTGTACCTATGACATTATAATGTTCATGTTAGTTATTTTGCAAGTTCACCCCTAAAATGTTCATGTTAGTTATTTTGCAAGTACACCCTATTATGTTCATATTGATTATGCCATCAATACCAAAGTTATACCCTTGTCATGTTTACGCTAATTTATGCCAATTTGCGTATATTAAATTAGGCTAAGTTTTTAGCCTAATACTTTACACCAAAAATCATGCGAACGTAAATTAGGCTGAGATGGTTAGCCTAATATTGGACGGGGTAACGTTGGGTTAAAATGATAATTTTAGGAAAACTTGCCATAAATTGGTCATTAATCACATAAGTGATTTATGGCATAAAAAGGCATTAATTACCTTAATTAATGAGATTAATTGGAAATGAATGTGACAGTATTTTGAATATTTTCTAATTTACATATTGGTCATTAATCACATAAGTGATTTATGGCATAAAAAGGCATTAATTACCTTAATTAATGAGATTAATTGGAAATGAATGTGACAGTAATTTGAATTTGAATAATTTACATAATTAAAATGTAAATTAGAAAATACGAACGCGCTTAACCCGAGGTTGGATTGAGTTGTGACGTAAACCTACCCGGACCCGCCCGGCTGTCCAGTTGTCACAACAATAGCTATCCAATGTGAGAGGTTAAGGCATGGGGCCCAATAAAGACCCGAGGTTAAACTGAGTTGTGGCGTAAGACTGCCCGGACCCAACCGACATACAGGCAGCCACAACAATATCAATCTAATCTGAGAGGTTGGTGCTCTAATAAGACAATTAGAGCTGAGTTAGGACTGATAGGGTTAAGTCAATTTAATAAATACTTAACCAAATTCAACATGTTAAATAATTTGGATGGGTGGGGGTTAGGTTCATTCAGACACTTGACCACTTAACATGTTTGACTAGAAAACCTAGTAACGAGGACCCGTTTCAGCAGTAACCCAATTAGGTATTGTAACACCCCGTGAATTCTATAACGTTAAGCTTCACGAATTAAAGTATAATTAATTATAAATGATGAAATCAAGGGAAATGGGTTACGCCATTGCGTTCGTCTCGAAATTTTGCTTGAGATAGAGTTCAAGTTTGCATAAAACGGGTATCGTATGAAGAAGATACGGACGAACGAAGTTGAGCAGAAAAAACGGAAAACGGGTCAGAATGCACTGGCGCACTTGTGAAGTGCGGCAAAACAAAGTTGAACTGGCGCACTTGGGAAGTGCGCCAGTACAATTTTGGCCTGGCGCACCTTCCAAGTGCGCCCAGGTCAGAAAGACTTGCTGGTCAGGTCCTGGCTGGCCTGGTCAGGGTCTGGTCGAATTCTGATGCTTGGCTGAGTCACTAGGGCTTACATGTCTCTTTCTTATTGGCCTCTCTTGAGACGGATGGTCTGGTTTCACCCTAGCTTCATCGACGGCTCAAAACAATTTAAAATTCTATAAATACAACTCAAGTCTAACCCTAAATTCACACAAATAATAGAATACAAAAGCCGTCATGCTGCTGGAGAGGAACTAGGAATGGCCGTCAATTAGAAAGCCTAGAGACAAGCCAACACCAAAGCTTAAGAGTCGAATCAAAGCTTAATCAAATCATTCAACGCAACTTTGCTACCCAAAGGAGAGCATCTCCAAATCAGAATAACAGAAATCGGAAAAACAAGAATTCATGACACGTTGTAAGTATAGTGACCTTTCAAAATATGAATAAAAACTGTGATGTGATTCGATGTAAATGAAAATAGAATTGTGTTGTTATAATCTTTGCGTATTGTGATGGTTCTATCATGACTTGTGTATTGATGTTTGTGGCATAAATTAATTGATGCAAGCCTATTGAACAATTGTGTATGAAAAACAATGGCACTTGCAAGCTTGTGGCAAAAACTAGAAATTTATCCCTTTTTGTATATGTCGATGGCATGGACTATGTATATTCCCTTAGTCTAAATTAGAATTTTTGTAAACATGTTATAGACCTTTTATGCCTACATGACCCAAAACCTATGATATCATCCTTATGTTTATTGGCAAGTATAATTAGATCTATGTTTGCAAGTATAATTGGATCTATGTTTCATAAACTATGTAAGTTCATGTTTATTTGCAAAATATAATTGGTTCTATGTCAAACATCGTTTGGGTTTCATAAACTATGCAAGTTCATGTTGAAATAGGCTATATGATTAGATGTAATAATTGTACATTTTTGTGAATATACAACATGCTAGTTTTGTGGTTGATATTATGCCAAGTTAACATGTTTGAACACAAGTTTGTATTTGCCTAAAACTATGCCATTTCATATGTCACCTACTTAGTCATACTTTGATTCGAATGCAAGTTCACATGACCCATGTTATATGTTAGTTGAATCGCCAAATTTCAAGTTCATGCGCCACACACCTTTATGTATTACATGTTCATGATTTCCCCTTTTCCTCACGTTTATAAAGTTGGGCTGAATTGTGACAAGCCCAACACATGTTATAACGTTGCGAACAAACGGGGGTAATAACATTGGGTGTAAAATATGAAAACATATGTTGGCATGTTTGGCACATGCCAATGATTATGACACATAAGCGGTATGAATTGGAATACCCAAAAATAAAGGATATGACATTTACATATAGTTGAAAAGTAATAAAATATGTAAATTTAGAAAACACGATATGCTTAACCCGAGGTTGGATTGAGTTGTGATGTAAACCTGCCCGGACCCGCCCGGCTGTCCAGTAGTCACAACAATACCTATCCAATGTGGGTGGTTAAGCATTGAGCCCAATAAGGACCCGAGGTTAGACTGAGCTACGGTGTAAACCTGCCAGGAACCGACGGGCATATCCAGTAACCGTAGCAATACCTGTCTAATGTGAGTGGTCTGGTGCTCCTAAGAGGCTAAGGACAGATGGTAGGGTTAAGTCAACAATAACACTTAACCAACTTCAACATGTTAATAAGAACTGATGGGTGAGGTTAGGTAAATACAGACACTTAACCACTTAACATGTTTGACTAGAAAATCCTGGTAACGAGGGACCCATTTCAGCAGTAACCCAAAGTTAGGTATCAACGGTACCCTGAAACTAGGCAGGGTGGGGCACGATTACTGGGCTGATTGTAAGTGGTCAAACGACGGCGGTGGGTGCACAGTGCAGGTCTGACGGGGTGCGGGCGTGCACACACTCCGGAGCAGACAACCAGGGCACTGGGGACACCAGTAGTATAACCTATGTTTTCTAGTTTTGTGTCGGGGCCGCCACCATGGTTCTTGATACACCCCATGGTGGGACCAGCATAGGTATCTACAATTCTTGGGGGCCGTATGACACATGTTAACGCGAGTAGGAGCCGATCTTTAATAAGAATGGGGATCACTTCACCCTCACCATGGGGTGCCAATTAGAATAAACTCGAGTAGGTGCAGAGATATAGTATGGGTGTGATAGTATATTCGACACTTCCTTAGCCTGTGACACTTTCCTATTTTTAGTTTATATCCATCATATCCTTTTCTTATTCACATATTGAAGAGTTACTAGATTTACTCAGGCTTTATGTCTGACCCTATTTTCTTTTCGTCTTCTTTTCTTTCGTCCCCCCCCCCCCAGTTCCACAGGGAGGAAACAGCTCAACTCTGTCAGGCTCTTTACAAGCACCAAGAACGTAGATGTATGATTTGGATCTTTCTTGCTCGGATAATGGCTTTGGATATCACTATGGGGATTTTTGTCACTTTATTTATGTTTTCATGCTTCTTTAATAATCAAGGCAGTTATGAGGTTGTAATGTTGAAAGTATTTTGAGACAATTATGGAAATCTTTGTTTGATACACGTATTGATGAAATAAAAGTTTGTTTGGTTTTCCGCTGTTTAAAATATGTGTTTTTATATCTGTCTTGAGTTCATCTGTGGCTTTTACTTATAAACCTCCACCAAAGTTAAGGCATTCCCTTTGTGAGTGACCTTAATGGAGGTGGGGTGTTTCACTTGGTATCAGAGCATAGGTTTACCAGACAGGATAAAAGTTTTTGAAAATTGTTTCCAAAAAGAAAGTTTAAAGAAGCATTTTTTTTAGAAAAAAAATGTTATATTTATAAAAAGACAAAATCCCCCAAAGCCATGTGCCATATCTATCCTTCTCTATCCTTCGTTTTGAATCTTTCCTTTCTGTTTTAGCATGTCTGGAGACCTTAACCTTCCGGAAGGAGTGCCAATTCCCGACTGGTTTAGGAGGTACTTAGAAGCAAGGGCCAATGGCGCGGGCCCAGCAGACATCCCTCCTCCAGTGGCCGCGGTTCCTTCTCCTCCTCCGCCTCCTCTTGGAAATGCCTTTGCAAAAACATGTAGAGATTTCAAGGCTATGGGTGGAAAAGACTTTTATGGGACAGAATCTTTTGTTGGAGCAATAAACTGGTTAAAGGAGACTGAGGATTTGTTTGTCATCTTTGGAGTGGATGACAGGCAAAAGATACAACTTGCGGTATGGTTACTTAAGGATGAAGCTTCCTATTGGTGGGAAGTTACTAATGCTCAGAGGGCGGTGGAAACATGGGAAGACTTCAGGACAAGGTTTGAGATGAAATTCCTCTCCCAAGCCGAAAGAAGCCTGCAAATGGAAAAGTTTCTAACTCTGAAACAGGGAAGCATGACGATCAGGGAATATGTTAATCAGTTTAATCAGCTGGCCAGATTTGGGCTAGACTTAGTAAACACCCAACACAAGAAGGCACTTCGCTTCGTCAAGGGTTTGAATGAGCCTCTACACAGCCTTGCCATGACCCATGTATCCACGGGTGCGACTTATGAAAGCCTAGTGGACATGGCGTTGCTACACGAGGAAGACCACGGCAAGAAAGAAACTAAGGGGGAAGAGAAGAAAGAAGGTCTACAAGCAAAGAAAACAGACTTCAAGAAAGGAGGGAAGAACCATAAGCCCCGTGAGAAGAGAAGGTGCAATTTCTATGGCATTGTGGGCCATATATCAAAAGACTGTCGGAAAAGGAAGGCGAAGATGGGTGGATGCTTCCATTGTGGAGATACTGGACACCAAGCTAAGGACTGCCCAAAGAAGAAAGGGCAGGGACAGAAAGCCGGATCCACTTCAGGGGGTCAGGTTCATGTGCTAGTTGCACCTTAGCAGGAACGAGGTAGTAATATTTGCATAGAAAGTGTAGTCTATCTTTATGATCATCCAGTTCGTACACTTTTTGACTCTGGCGCATCACACTCTTTTATTTCATCTGCCTTAGTAGAATCTCTGCATCTATACACTAGTATGGTAGAAGATCCCTTAGTAGTTTCAAATCCAATTAGGGGCTCCGCTTACTTGTCAATGGTTTGTTTGGGTTTGAAAATTTCTATTCTCAGCGTTGAGTTTAGTTGTAGTGCCTTTGTTTTGGGCTTCTCGGGATATGGTTTGATCTTAGGCATGGACTGGTTATCCAGTAATAGTGCCATTCTTGACTGTGAGAAAAGAGTAGTTAGACTCTTGACTCGGCTTGGGAACACTCTAGAAATTTATTGTAATCCCTTGAATGCTGTTATGATTAGTTATCTAGAGTCGCTTGATGCTTCTGATGAGAATTTGCAATCAGTTAGAGTAGTCCGGGAATATCCGGATGTCTTTGAGGAAGTGAAAGGCTTACCTCCGAGGCGGGAAATAGACTTCCGCATATATCTTGTGGATAACGCAAAGCCTGTAGCTTTACCTGTCAGACACATGGCTCCAAGGGAGAGAAAAGAGCTCAGTAAGTAGGTTAAAGAACTTCTCGAAAAGGGGTTCATTAGACGGAGCATTTCGGAATGGGGTGCTCCAGTGGTGTTCGCAACCAAAGCAGACAGTTCGCTTCGCCTTTGCGTCGACTATAGGGAGTTAAACAAATTGACCAAGAAAAATAGGCACCCTCTTCCCCGAATCGACGATTTGTTTGATCAGCTTGTAGGTGCGACGGTCTTCTCCCAACTTGATCTGGCAACTGGGTTCCATCAGCTAAGAGTAACTGAAGACAACATCGATAAGACAACGTTCAGAACCCCAGACGGTTTCTTCGAGTGGCTTGTCATGCCTTTCGGCTTGACAAATGCACTCGCTTATTTCGTAGACCTAATGAGCAGGGTGTTCAGAGAATTCCTAAACAAATTTGTGGTTGTCTTCGTAGATGATATCTTAATCTTCTCAAAGAGTGAGGAAGAACATGCTTAGCATCTGAAAGAAATCATGGATACTCTCCGTGCACATCAACTAAAAGCCAAATTCTCCAATGTCACTTCTAGAGAAAAGAAGTAAGGTTTCTTGGGCATATAGTGTCCAAAGAAGGGTTGGCTGTGGACCCCACGAAAGTGGTGGCAGTACAAGATTGGAAGACACCAAGAAATGCAACCGAAGTTCGAAGCTTTCTTGGGCTAGCCGGTTTTTATCAAAAGTTTATTGGGGATTTCATGAAAATCTCAGCCCCACTCACAAGGCTAACAAAGAAGAATCTGGCGTTCGCTTGGGATTTGGACTGTGACATTGCTTTCCAGCGATTAAAAAGGGCTCTCACAACAGCCCCAGTTCTGACCTTGCCAGACGGAAGAAAAATGTTCACAGTATACACGGATGCATGTGGAACGGGACTAGGCACTGTTCTAATGCAAGAAGGAAGGGTAGTAGCTTATGGCGGAAGACAATTGAAAGTTCATGAAAAGAACTACCCAACCCACGATCTTGAGTTGGCCGCCATCGTCTTTGCACTTAAGTCTTGGCGCCATTATCTCCTAGGTGAGAAGTTTGAATTATACACTGACCATAAATCGTAGAAATATCTCTTCTCCCAGAAGGATCTTAACTTGAGGCAGCAAAGGTGGATGGAGTTTCTTGCCTCATATGATTTTGAAATTTCCTATACTCCCGGAAAAGGCAACGTGGTAGCAGACGCGTTGAGCCGAAAGAAACTGACCCTAAGCCCTCTCTTTGTGGAAAGGCAAAACTTGGAGTATATAGCCAGTTTCAACTTTAGGCCCTCCTCGGATTTTGTACCGGGTTTGTTAGCATCTCTCGAAGTACGCCCCACTCTCTTAGACTCAATAGGGGCAGCACAACGTGAAGACCCTCAGCTTGTTGATGTGATTGATAAACTTATTAGGGGTGAGACTTCTAGTCACCTCAGCATATACGCCATCGATGATAAGGGTTGGCTGAGACGAGATGGAAGATTATGCGTCCCACAAGAAAGGGAGTTAACAAAGAAGGTTCTCGAGGAAGCGCATCATTCCAAGATGACTATACACCCTGGCGGTGATAAGATGTACAAGGATAAAAAAAGGACTTTCTTTTGGAATGGCATGAAGCAAGACGTGGCAGATTTCGTTTCTCAGTGCATGACCTGCCAACGGGTCAAGGCGGAACAAAAGAAGCCTGGAGGACTACTTCACCCTTTAGAGGTCCCACAGTGGAAGTGGGATAGCATTTCAATGGACTTCATTGATGGACAGCCTAGGTCGAGGAGAGGCAACACTAGCATTTGGGTAATAGTGGATAGGCTTACTAAAAGCGCCCACTTTATACCTATCAAGAGTAGGAGGACTGCCGCATCTCTAGCATCTCTTTATCTCAAGGAAATAGTTCGACTCCGTGGGGTACCCTCCAGCATTGTTAGTGACCGAGACCCTATCTTCACGAGTTAGTTTTGGCGGAGTCTGCAAGAAGCTGTAGGCACACAACTATGTTTGAGTACGGCCTATCACCCCCAAACAGATGGCCAGACGGAAAGGGTGAATAGAGTTTTAGAGGATCTTTTAAGACTTTGCGTTCTTGACTTTGGAGGGACGTGGGAGGATCACCTTCCTTTAGTGGAATTTGCCTACAACAACAGCTACCAAGCTACCATCGGCATGGCACCCTTCAAAGACTTGTATGGAAGACCATGCAAATCACCAACTTGTTGGTGGGAGTCTATAGATAAGCTTATACTTGGGCCAGACATGATTCGAGAAACTTCAGAGAAAGTGGACTTGATACGTAGGAGAATGAAGACAGCCCAAGACAAACAGAAATCCTACGCCGACAAAAGAAGGACCGACCTTGAGTTTGAGGTTGGGGACAAGGTTTTCCTTAAGGTATCCCCTTTAAGGAACGTCATTCGCTTTGGATCCGCAGGAAAGCTAGCACCAAGATTTGTAGGACCGTTCCCTATCATCGAGAAGATTGGGAAAATGGCTTATAGAGTAGATCTGCCTGAAAGATTGGCTGGAATTCACAACGTCTTTCACGTTTCTCATCTCCGGAAATGTCTACATGAATCAGCGGAAGTGGTGGAGCCAAGCATTCTAGAAGAAGCCGAAGTGGAACACAAAGCAACTGTGAGGAGAATTCCAACCCGCATCATAGGAACTGAAGTGAAAAAGATACGCAACCGCGAAGTCAAACTCGTTAAGGTTCAGTGGAGCGACGCCGAGGAAGACGCGACTTGGGAAACTGAGGATAGAATACGCGCGGCATACCCTTTTCTTTTTGAGGGTACATATTTGACCTCTCTTTTTCTTAAGTTGTGCTTGTATCTATCTTTTTAGGTATATCTCCTCGATATTATCCTTTATCCTTAGGTAGAAACCCCTTTGGATGTAAACATGTATTTGAAACATGTTATGGTTGATGGCTGCAAGTGGTTGCAAGTGTTTGCTAGTGGATGCTCGTGGATGCATATACACACACAACCTAGGTCTTAGATCGGCTCAATCACTTCATACTGCATATGCATATATGTATTCTTATTTGTATATGGTTGTAAACTTGATATGCTGTCATATGGTCATTGCATTTGTATGAATAGTTGTGCACTCATGTAGAATTATGAGTAGGAAAAATTTGCATACATAATGGATTCATGACACTTACATGATTCGCATTAAGGAGGTCAACTGAATCAGCAGACCGCCTGATTTCTGCATTAGATAAGGACATGTACACACACTATGCATATGATCATGAAGCATTAGAAGTCTTTTAAGGACAGTGGATGCCTGTGTTTGTTGGTTGAGTAGATGGACTGTTGGATGGTAGGATATACATTCTTCCTAACTTGGAGATTTCGGGGACGAAATCCTTTTAAGTGGGGGAGAATGTAACACCCCGTGAATTCTGTAACGTTAAGCTTCACGAATTAAAGTATAATTAATTATAAATGATGAAATCAAGGGAAATGGGTTATGCCATTGCGTTCGTCTCGAAATTCTACTTGAGATAGAGTTCAAGTTTGCGTAAAACGGGTATCGTATGAAGAAGATATGGACGAACGAAGTTGGGCAGAAAAACCGGAAAACGGGTCAGAATGCACTGGCGCACTTGGGAAGTGCGCCAGAACAAAGTTGAACTGGCGCACTTGGGAAGTGCGCCAGTACAATTTTGGCCTGGCGCACCTGCCAAGTGCGCCCAGGTCAGAAAGACCTGCTGGTCAGGTCCTGGCTGGCCTGGTCAGGGTCTGGTCGAATTCTGATGCTTGGCTGAGTCACTAATGCTTACATGTCTCTTTCTTATTGGCCTCTCTTGAGACGGATGGTCTGGATTCACCCTAGCTTCCTCGACGGCTCAAAACAATTTAAAATTCTATAAATACAACTCAAGTCTAACCCTAAATTCACACAAATAATAGAATACAAAAGCCGTCATGCTGCTGGAGAGGAACTAGGAATGGCCGCCAATTAGAAAGCCTAGAGACAAGCCAACACCAAAGCTTAAGAGACGAATCAAAGCTTAATCAAATCATTCAACGCAACTTTGCTACCCAAAGGAGAGCATCTCCAAATCAGAATAACAGTAATCAGAAAAACAAGAATTCATCACACGTTGTAAGTATAGTGACCTTTCAAAATATGAATAAAAACTGTGATGTGATTCGATGTAAATGAAAATAGAATCGTGTTGTTATAATCTTTGTGTATTGTGATGGTTCTACCATGACTTGTGTATTGATGTTTGTGGCATAAATTAATTGATGCAAGCCTATTGAACAATTGTGTATGAAAAACAATGGCACTTGCAAGCTTGTGGCAAAAACTAGAAATTTATCCCATTTTATATATGTAGATGGCATGGACTATGTATATTCCCTTAGTCTAAATTAGAATTTGTGTAAACATGTTATAGACCTTTTATGCCTACATGACCCAGAACCTATGATACCATCCTTATGTTTATTGGCAAGTATAATTAGATCTATGTTTGCAAGTATAATTGGATCTATGTTTTATAAACTATGTAAGTTCATGTTTATTTGCAAAATATAATTGGTTCTATGTCAAACATCGTTTGGGTTTCATAAACTATGTAAGTTCATGTTGAAATAGGATATATGATTAGATATAAAAATTGTACATTTTTGTGAATATACAACATGCTAGTTTTGTGGTTGATATTATGCCAAGTTAACATGTTTGAACACAAGTTTGTATTTGCCTAAAACTATGCCATTTCATATGTCACCTACTTAGTCATACTTTGATTCGAATGCAAGTTCACATGACCCATGTTATATGTTAGTTGAATCGCCAAATTGCAAGTTCATGCGCCACACACCTTTATGTATTACATGTTCATGATTTCCCGTTTTCCTCACGTTTATAAAGTTGGGCTGAATTGTGACAAGCCCAACACATGTTATAACGTTGCGAACAAACGGGGGTAATAACGTTGGGTGTAAAATATGAAAGCATATGTTGGCATGTTTGGCACATGCCAATGATTATGACACATAAGCGGTATGAATTGAAATACCCAAAAATAAAGGATATGACATTTACATATAGTTGAAAAGTAATAAAATATGTAAATTTAGAAAACACGATATGCTTAACCCGAGGTTGGATTGAGTTGTGATGTAAACCTGCCCGGACCCGCCTGGCTGTCCAGTAGTCACAACAATACCTATCCAATGTGGGTGGTTAAGCATTGAGCCCAATAAGGACCCGAGGTTAGACTGAGCTACGGTGTAAACCTGCCCGGAACCGACCGCATATCCTGTAACCGTAGCAATACCTGTCTAATGTGAGTGGTCTGGTGCTCCTAAGAGGCTAAGGACAGATGGTAGGGTTAAGTCAACTATTACACTTAACCAAATTCAACATGTTAACAAGAATTGATGGGTGGGGTTAGGTAAATACAGACACTTAACCACTTAACATGTTTGACTAGAAAATCCTGGTAACGAGGGACCCTTTTCAGCAGTAACCCAAAGTTAGGTATCAACGGTACCCTGAAACTAGGCAGGGTGGGGCACGATTACTGGGCTGATTGTAAGCGGTCAAACGACGGCGGTGGGTGCACAGTGCAGGTCTAACGGGGTGCGGGTGTGCACACACTCCGGAGCAGACAACCAGGGCACTGGGGACACCAGTAGTATAACCTATGTCTTCTAGTTTTGTGTCGGGGCCGCCACCATGGGTCTTGATACACCCCATGGTGGGACCAGCATAGGTATCTTCAATTCTTGGGGGCCGTATGACACATGTTAACGCGAGTAGGAGCCGATCTTTAATAAGAATTGGGATCACTTCACCCTCACCATGGGGTGCCAGTTAGAATAAACTCGAGTAGGTGCAGAGATATAGTATGGGTGTGATAGTACATTCAACACTTCCTTAGCTTGTGACACTTTCCTATTTTTAGTTTATATCCATCATATCCTTTTCTTATTCACATATTGAAGAGTTACTAGATTTACTCAGGCTTTATGTCTGACCCTATTTTCTTTTCGTCTTCTTTTCTTTCGTCCCCCCCCAGTTCCACAGGGAGGAAACAGCTCAACTCAGTCAGGCTCTTTACAAGCACCAAGAACGCAGATGTATGATTTGGATCTTTCTTGCTCGGATAATGGCTTTGGATATCACTATGGGGATTTTTGTCACTTTATTTATGTTTTCATGCTTCTTTAATAATCAAGGCAGTTATGAGGTTGTAATGTTGAAAGTATTTTGAGACAATTATGGAAATCTTTGTTTGATACACGTATTAATGAAATAAAAGATTGTTTGGTTTCCGCTGTTTAAAATATGTGTATTTATATCTGTCTTGAGTTCATCTGTGGCTTTTACTTATAAACCTCCACCAAAGTTAAGGCATTCCCTTTGTGAGTGACCTTAATGGAGGTGGGGTGTTTCAGGTATCATGGTACCCTGAACTAGGCAGGGTGGGGCACGATTACTGGGCTGATTGTAAGCGGTCAAAAGCGACGGCGATTGGTGCACAGTGTGGGTTCTAACAGAGTGCGGGCGTGCACACACTCTGGAGCAGACAAGTCAGGGCACTGGAGCATCAGTAGTATACCCTATGCATGCTAGAATTGTGTCGGGGCCGCCACCATGGGACTTGATACACCCCATGGTGGGACCAGCATAGGTATCTACCATATAGTGCCGTAGGACACATGTGAATATACTAGTAGGAGCCGATCTTTTAAAGAAAGAGAAAGGGATCACTTCACCCCAGTCACGGGGTGCCTGTTGGTATAAGAATCAGTAGGTGCAGAGATAGAGATTAAAAATAGGGTGCGAAGGGATGTTCGTTTTAGGACACCTTATCTAGTTCTAGGATAGTCTATTATCCTGATATCGTCATGTTCTCACTTTATGCAAGTCATGATATTTTTATTATTAACATTCTAGGAATATAGCTAGACTTACCAGACTTATGTCTGACCCATTTTCGTTTCGTCTTCTTTTCTTCCGTCCCCACCCCACCCCCCACCCCCAGGTCCACAGGGAGGAAACACCGCAGCTTAGACAGTTTTTCATCCAGCTTGAAGAGAGAGAATGTATTGCTTGGATTTCTTTCATTTGGACCATGGCTTTGGATATCATTTATGGGGAATATGCAGCTTTATTTATGTTTCATGCTTCTTTAACTTTTAAAATCAAGACAGTATTATGGTTGTATTAATTGGAAGTTTGTTTTGAGACAATGTTGGAAATGTTCTGTATGAACACGTATTTATGATAATAAAAGTCTGTTGGTTTTTCCGCTGCTTATTTATATGTGTTTATATATGTCTTGTGTTTTATCTGTGTCTTTTACTTATAAACCTCCACCAAAAATAAGGCATTCCCTTTGTGAGTGACCTTAACGGAGGTGGGGTGTTTCAACACTCAAAATTCAAATTTCACTGAATTTATATACGATCACAAATTTTTGAACAATTACACTGATAAATTTGTTGAACGCATGAATTATTTTTGGAATGTTGGCTTGGTTGAAAAACATTCATGTTAGGACGACCTTGGATATTTATCTACTGGACTATAAATCTAGGTATAAGATGAGATGGTTTTCAAAAATCTTTGCTTAATAGAAAACATGCCTAGACATAGTGGGAATGGGATTCATCGGACTAGAACCAAGTGTGGGGGAAAAAGTTGGTGGCATTCATTGCATCGCATTCATCGCAAACACATTTATCATTGTACATATGATCCATTCTTACATATAACTAGACAACATTTCATTCTCCAAATCATTTTGCATTTAATCCATCTCTGGGTACGATCTTTCAAATTTAGGAAACGTTCACAGTGTGGACACTGTTTTGAACAAGTGTGGGGGGGGGGAGTCTGCATTTCGTTCATTTTCATTTTTCTTTGTTTTTTTCAGCCATTTAAATAGGACCATCATACATTTTAGATCGTAGTAACATACCATAATTTTTTTTTTGGAAAATACGACTTATTTTAGATTGATACAACAGGATAAGTTAACGCTTGTTAATCAGTTGATAGTATTTTTTCTCTCAACTACGATCGAATAAGAAATATAATGACAAGTTCAATTTTGAGGGATAATAGTGTAACCGGTACATAGGGAGATTCTTAGGTGATGGCCATGAAGTTTATTCTATATTGTAGTATTTGTTAAATAAGTGGAGGACTTTAAATACTTATATTGGCTTTTCGAATCTTTAAAACTAAGTTGTGTTAAGATGAATTCGCATAACTCTCTTTTGTTCTTATATTTTCAATAACAATAATAGCAATCCAAGGGTATCCAACATTGCTTGTATATCCAGCGTTGGTGTGCAAACCCGCCAAGCTTTATCTGACATGTTGTTGACAAAGTCAGCGTCGGAATATCTTGGTCTCATTTTACGAGATTAGACACTTAAGGATTACCGACACGTTGTTGACAAAGTCAAAGTCGGTCTGCACAATCCGCCAAGCTCTTTACCCACTCTCCGTTAGTCCGCGAGGCACTGCATGGGTGGTAAACCTTGGTATTCTGAGTTAGGTGTATGTACTTAATCATAAATTTTAATTTTATAGCGATAGAGGATAAGCGATGATGCCCAAACATTTCTTGACCTTATTGATTTGACTAGCCATACACAAGGAAATTAGAATACCACTTTACAAACTGTGACAAACAAACTAAGAATTTATTTCGTGGATGCACTATGTTATCAACCGAACCAACTAGCCAAACTGGAATTTAACATTTGAAAACTTGATTTATGTTGAAAATTTGTGACAAGTTGAGGTATCTAAAATAAAATCAACTGATTAGAAATTGTTAATTTAATTTGTTGTACCATTTTCCTGAAATAAGTCGAGTTTTCATTTTCATTTGCATATGTCTGTTTCATTCATGTAGTTGCATTAGAAGCATAGCATACTGCATTTGGATTTTGTGGGTAGTATCGCTTAAAACCCTCACGAGACACCACTCGTCCTACTAGGGACACCTAGAGGTTTAACGGCTCGTTGCATACGCTCAATGCAATCGTGTTTCCTACGAAAGTGTGACTTATCTAGTTTAGTTTTCCATATTTATTTTATTCGAGGATGAGTAAAAGATAAGTGTGAGGGTATTTGATTAACATAGAAATGTGTTTCTTTTATGCTCTTATATCTTATTTTTTGTATATAAATAAATATTACTTGGATATTATTTTGTTACTTTTACAGATATGCCAACTAAGCCACATGCAGTCAGAAAAATAGAAAATAAAGATCAAAATGCTGTGTATATACATATGAAAATATGCAGATGAAGACTTTGCACTATGTTTCTTTTGGGAGTTAAGATATGTCCATCTTTGATAGAAGAAATCTCTTGAAATCTTATCTTCCTTCAATTAGTCACATGTCAAACAAGGAAGATATTGGATGAATAATGGCTAATTAAGAGGGGAGGAATAATGGCAAATTAAGAGAGGAGGAATAATTTTTATGGAAGGAATAATTGCTAATTAATAGGCCTATATATGCATATATTGGATTGGGGTTTTAGGTTGGCTATCTATCCACTATAAATATCCATGTAATCTCATTGTAAACTTTTATCCTGGAATCAATAATGTTTCTTCTTTTTCTCTTTTCTTTTAATTCTATAATTTTTATTTTCATGGAAATTTGTGTTGTCTAGTCAATTAGATTTGCTAGAACACAATTGCTATTGCAATTTTAATATTCATTAGTGATTCACCGTCTGATTAGATTCAGCGGTAATCCTAATTTTATTTCGTTTGTTATTTTAATTTCTGTTCTTTTTACTGCTTCCCTAGGTCATATTGGATTGAATACAAAGTTGATTAGATTCAGATCTGATTCAATTCAATAATAGTTTGATTGCAGCTTCAATTTCGTTTGCTTTCAAAACTAACCTCGAAGATTTGTCTAACTCGCCCAAGAAATTGTATAAATAATTTAATTTAATTTACCTCCCTATGATTCGACCTGCATACTACACGATCTGTGCGCTTGCAGTATTATTTCATAAATCGCGCTTTCCTATTTCATAGGAAAGCGACGATCAGCTATGACCATCATACTGGACGTACAAGTCATGCAGTTATAGAATAAGAAATGGTATGTACCCTTTCTAGATTATCCATTAATTATCACTATTAATTTATTAGAAAATATATTCATATAGTCGGGGTAATGTCATAATCCCTTCGCAATCTACGATCAAATTATTAAAGAATTTTTCTTCTTCAATTGTATGTTTTAATGATATGCATTCCTGTCTTATATGTAAGGCTTATTAATGTGCAGGCTAGTGAAAATCCGATGGAAGAAATGTGACGACCGCCCATAACTCCCGCACTAAACAAGAGGAATAATGCGCTGAAAGGTTTGCCAGGCAGCTATGGATGATCATACGTGTAAGATAACACATGTGGGACATGTCGTTTAACTCACAACGCAAGGATAAAGTATAATAGTACATATACAACAGACAATAATAGTGAAGTATATTTGAGCAGAAACTTGAACTTTCATAACAACCAGAAAGAGTATCCATACATCTTTGGATTACAACATAAGTGTCTGTACAAATTTGCCTCACTACAACACTCAGAGTAAACATAAAAGTGGAAACATCCAATATGTATAATAGACAAACTAGTACGCAAGCATCCTACTCGTCATCGCTCAACAAGCTTGCCTCACTAAGCTCTGCTACCTGTACCCTGCTACTCAGTCTGCCCATCCAAAATCGGATGAACAACCAAAGGTAATAAGAGGAAACATAAAACTTTGAGTCAGACAACAATCTTTGTGAGCGATAAAACAACTATCTAACATCATCAATAAAGTATATGAGAATAGGTAGATTAACCATCCAATCTACCAAAAAACCAGAGAAGAACCCAACCTTGTTTTTCCCATATCTGATAGTGATAGCCTTTAAAAACAAGCATTTGAAAACAACTACACATTCACGGCAATCAGAAGCAACCGGACAATAGCAATCATAGCAACTAGCTATACTTCATATAAACCATCCTAATCGAGTTCAACGTTCCTCAAGCATGAGCCCTGAAGGCCTAAACCAACATCAAACATGCACCCAAGAAATATCTCCTTCGACGTCAGACAATCTAAGTGAGACGGTACAAGGAAAACAACCAACAGTCACGACTCTGGCTATCACAGCCTATCCTACTTCGAAACCATCATTAATCGTATGACGGCCGACCCTACCATATGTCAAGGGCTAATGGTAACCATGGTTCTAGGAAAAACTCCATACACCTTTCAATGATACGTATCTAGGCCTTTCAACGATACCCAGAATAGTCGACCAGCAACCCTCCGGTCTTTTAAGTGCCCTTATTATACCCTTGCTTCAAGCAAGCTAGAACATACGACAAAAATAATCTCTTAGCCTTCAATATCTCTAGTCATCCAACCTAATGACTATTTATAGCTCAAGCAACCTTCTCGAGCAACCATTATCCATCAACTCAACACTTTGAGTCATTTTCACATTCGTTGCATTTCAACGATTAACGAATGCAACACAATACTTTGAACATTCCTCCTTCAATCCACTTCAAAGCCACAATTATCGTCGTTTCCAAAATTATACACTATTTGGTCGATATTCCATTCCATAGCATTTCCAGACTTCCCGCTATGAAAAACAAACCACAATGTTTAATCTCCATTCACAACGTTTATAAACGCTATCTTATCCCCCTTAGGTCGTTAACGACCTGACTTCATAGGTCAACTCATGACCTAACACAGTGAATCTCTGACGACCTGATGAACCTCCCCATCCAGCGACCTAACCAAGCCACGACCTAACTTCCAACAAGAGGACCCAAATGATCTGACCTGTTTCGGATGACCTGAAGCTCTTCGGCTTGCCTTGTTCCATTCTAACATACTTCGAGCAACCCGGTTCCAATGGCCTGGTACTCACGATCCAAGCTTCAGGGAATGACCCGATCTTGCCAACTACCAAATCACATAGATCCATCCAAACATCTCTCGCCACGTCACCTCTGACCTAACCTCCCACGGTCTAAATCTTCGACTCCAACGACCCGAGTGTATGCGATGACCTGTGGCTTGAAGCTTTTCTAACGACCTGACCTCCATTTCTTGGAGAAAAAGCCAGTGACCCTACATATGACCCGACTCTAGCTCTGACCAAAATAGCACCAATCATGACCAAATTATCCCCAAATGACAATATCGATTGAAACAAATCATCCAAAACATCCAATTCAACAATCAACACTTTATGAAATTATCCACAACATCAAAACAACAATTATTCATCATTCAATCATATAAAATTCACTAAATCATGATAAATCAACGTTTAAACAAAATAATGGATCTAAATTTGCATAAACATATGAATTAACATAAGAATTACCGGTTTAAGTTGCTAGATTAGATCCTATGGTGATTCAAATTAAAATATACTTACCATGATGTGGATCTAGGTGGAAACAACATGTAATGATGAAAATAAGATCAAACAACCAATATACTTGACTGAATTCGTGTGAAAGATGCTTATCACTCAACAAATCTTCAAAAGAACACAAAATCACCAAAAGCTCAATCCGAACAGCCAAGATTATTCCTTAAACTCCTCGATTTGATCTGACCTCTCTTCACTTGATGTAGATCTAGCTTTGATTGATGTTTATCTTTAATCTTTACATGTAGATCTAGAATTTCAATGGTGGAAAGCTGTATTTGATTGAGCAAGGAGGATCACGAGCTTAACCAAATGAGGAAATAAAGAAAATAACCCTCTCTCCATGCCTTTAAACCCCTATTTATAGCCTCCCATCAGCCCACTAATAGGTCTACCCAAATCATCCCATCAATGGCTTCACAAAACCTGAACAAAAAATTGTGAAATACTAATACAGCGATTCCTCCCAAACCGCTGAACTAAATCTTTAATGTGACCACTCTACGGAATTGGCAACACCATTTCCTTTCTAATGAAATCGATCTTAGCACCTGATTCAGTCCTAGTCAAAAGTTATACCCTGTACAAAATTTACAGGGGTAAAACGGTCACAAATAAAATTGGTAAAAATTATGGACATGTCTCACATACCCATAAACAACATATCAAAATATGAGAATGATCCAACCCTCAGGGAATTAAATAAAAAATATTTTATGATCCTCCGATACGTAAAATGCGGGTTGTATCAAGAAATCACACGTCGTGAAGTATGAGGGAGAGATCACATGAGAAAAGGATGGTAGAATATCAGATTCGGCTTCTGTATGATTTGTAAGTTAAATTGATAATAATTCATTTGTTTAATAAAGTTTTCGTAATAAATAAGATCTCAAGTATTATTATATTTTGGGAAAAAATTGCAAAGGCTAAGGAGTTAGTCGATGTTGGTAACGAAAAAAATTTGACATTAGTCGAAGATATCATATCACAAGTATTTGATAAGGATAAAAAAGGTCGCACTCAAAGTACTGGAGCTAAAATATCAAGGACACAAGTTAAAGCGTCCAATATTGCGCCAAAACAAATTAAAACGGCTCAAGGAGGCTCGGAATAATTTAATTCATGGATAAATAACATGGAAGGTAAGTTGAATTCGATCCTCGACTTGATGACAGGACAATGCGGGGGTCAACAAAATCATATATCAGTCATTGCTTCAAATGAAGGAGGAAGTGGTAAACCTCACAAAAGTGTTGGAAGAATGCTGAATAATTATTTTCCCAATTCATTGAATTAGTCTGGTTTGTCGAATTAGAAATGCAAAATTCTGAATATTGACCTAGAGATCATTGCCACAGCCTCCGTATGCAGATATTCGACCGCATCCACTATACATGAAAAAACTATACCTTCGACATACGAGAAATTGGTTGTGGACAATGTACTACTACCAGAAGAGATAACAAGCAAACCAAATCATCCTCTTGCTTTGACATTTGGCGAAGTTGGAATTGGTGGATATGCGTGTCATCCAAAGAGTATGATTCGATATTTGTAGACACATAAGACAGGTATATATGTATTTACATATATCACTTTCTCCAAGCATACTTAATTAGTTATTGCTCCTTGATCCACATGCATCCAAGCCATATAAAATTTACTTATTGCTCCTGAATTGCTGAAGGTTATGAGCTTAATATCACAACGGGGGATGGAATGGAACACATATATTATGATATCTAAGTTGCAAAATTGTTGTTTACAAGAAGTTAAACACATAATAATTTGAAAATATTATGTTCAAAATAAAATAATATATTCAATAAACAACTTACTAGATTATGTACCAGGTATGTTGTGATGAGCTAAAGGCTTTTCCCTACTTGCATTTACTCTCCAATCTAATTATACTCATAGTACTAAGTTTTTTTGTTATCGTTTTCTATATATACTTCAATTGTAAAAGATATTATTGTATATTTATTCTATGACGACTGATTTGGTTTGCAATATAACTAGGTGCCTGAGTACAAGCTTCAAAGCTTACTCTTAGACAATTTCAGTATGTAAAATGAGCAGAAAAAAAAATAAGCTATACATGATGCAACTTTAGAGCAATGGAAACAAAGATCTCATGCCAAATGACTTCTATATTGAAAGCAATTCTTCTTGGAGTCTAGATTAATCCAGATTTAAAGCACCATAAATCATAGTATTTCCATATCAATGCATGTTTTTCGTTTTCACAGGTTGTGTTGTTGGGAAACAATGGCTGAGTCACGTACTTTGTCGCTTTCTTGAAGACGATTCGACGATCTGGTAGGTGGTGCAAACCAGTTCGTACTTCCGCCGCCACCTCTAGGATAAAACATCCTTTGAAAAGAATAACTGATTTGCTTAAGCAACAAATCAGTGTAGATTTGCACTTTCGAATATAAAAAAACCGCTCTTTTTTTTAATGGTGGAGGTAAGAAAACGTTGTTCAAATGGATATTCTCGTATACAACTGAAGATAATATATAGACGGGGATTAGGGCTGAACGAAAATACTGGGCAGTGGGAGAAAATCGGATCTACTGAAATAACGAGTCAAGAGTTTACCGCTTCATGTAAAAGTCGGCTCAGAAATATTTTCCATAAAAAACGGTTTGAAAAAAGGCAAGGTTTTTTGGTCCAAAAAATATATACGTGTCTACACCACAAGGCCAAAGCCCAAACTCGAGCCCGAACCGGACCGGGCCGGGTCGGGTCGGTGATGTATGGTCTCCCCCCTCACAACAAAGCATGTATTGGGAGCCTAAGGCCCCAACATGACATCTTAGAAACAAGTATAAATACTTGCTTCTTTCATGTAGTCCCACGATGCGGGACTATTTACATATAGGAGCCATTCATACACTTATTCCAGCATTTTTAATAATTCACCTAATGATTGTAAAAACATTTCCAACAATCCCTCACTTGAATTTTTAAAAATATTTTCGAGTAGTTTCTAAAAACATAAGATTGTGCATAAACAAAGGTGTCATCCGACTTGAACCTTTGTATAGTGAATAGGATTTAGTTTTTACTAGAGTGACATGTAGTCTTGAACTCTATTCCTGACATCAAACCACACACAACCTTTTCTATAGTATAATCAAATAAGCCCGTGCATTTATGGCCATGCACGTCTATCCCAGTTTAGTGAACGCTCTAGAAGTTTTTCCCAAAACTCCACAGGAAACAACCACATTTCCACATTCACATAGGTGAGTCTATCAAGAGTACTCCTGAAGGTAGGTACTCCACTCCAAATAGAGTATAGATCTCATTAATAGTTTCTATCAACTCATCCTCTAATCACTTCAGGAATACATGCTTCTTGGTTTATTAAATAGCATGTTCAACTCCTATCACTACACAACTTGTTTTTACCCAATGAACCTAGTTCTTGGGATCTCCAGTCATTTAGGTTAGTTTACCATTGTGCGTGACTCAACAATCTAAGGGCAATAATCCCATTCTTTTAGAAGAATTAAGGACTTTCTCTCTGGACATTCCTTTCGTCAAAGGATCTGCCAAATTTTCATCACTACATACGTAATCCACTCTAACGGTACCTGTAGAAAGTAGTTCTCTAACAGTGTTGTGCTTACGACGTATTTATGATCTCTTACCGTTATAATAACAGTTCTGAACTTTTGCAATAGTCGCGGTACTATCGCAATGTATCAACATAGCTGGTATCGGTTTTTCCCATAAGGGAATCTCAGCTAGCAGATTTCTCAAATACTCTGCTTCTTCACTAGATGTGGCTAGTGCTATCATCTCAGACTCCATAGTGGACTGAGCCAAAATAGTCTATTTCTTGGATTTCCAAGAAACAGCTCCTCTAGCGATGCTAAATATAGTCTATTTCTTGGATTTCCAAGAAACAGCTCCTCTAGCGATGCTAAATATATAGCCACTGGTCGCTGTAGAATTATCAGATAAGGTATTCCAGTCTGCATCAGAATATCCTTCAAGTACAGCTGGAAACCGTTCATAATGTAATCCAAGGTTCATAGTTCGTTTAAGGTATTTCATGACCCTTTCAATAGCATGCTAGTGCTCTATACTAGGTCTACTGGTAAACCTGCACAATAATCCTATGACATAGGCAATGTCGGGTCTAGTACAATCAGTGGCATACCGAAGGCTGCCAATGATGCTCGCATAATCAGACTGTCTAACACCTTCACCAGTGTTCTTAAATAACTTTACACTTGGATCATATGGTGTACATGCAGGTTTACAGTCAAAGTAATCGTGTTTCTTCAGTATTTTCTCAATGTAATGAGATTGATCCAAAGAAATTCCCTTTTCTGACCTAGTAATTTTAATACCAAGGATTACAATCGACTCACCTAGATCTTTCATATCAAAATTGGCACTTAAAAAGGATTTGACTGAGTTTATAACATGAATGTTTGACCCATAGATGAGTAAATCATCTACATAAAGGCATATAATAGTGCAAATGTCATTCTCAGATTTGTAATAAATGCATTTGTCACTTTCATTAACTTTTAAACCACGTGAAATGATTAAGTTATCAAACTTTTCATGCCATTGTTTAGGTGCTTGTTTTAAACCATATAATGATTTATCTAAATTGCATATTTTATGTTCTTGACAATGTACTACAAATCCTTCAGACTGGTCCATATAAATTTCTTCTTCTAATTCACCGTTTAAAAAGGTGGTTTTAACATCCATTTGGTGTATTAGTAAATTATGAATGAAAGCAAGTGAGATTAATACCCAAATGGATGTTATTCTAGTTACGGGTGAAAAAGTGTCGAAGAAATCTATATTTTCTTTTTGTCTAAAACCTTTAGCTACAAGTCATGCTTTATATTTATCAATAGTGCATCAGGTTTTCATTTCATTTTAAGCACCCATTTACAGCCTATATATTTACAACCAGGGGGTAAATCTACCAAATGCCAAGTCTTATTGGATTCCAAAGAATCCATCTCATCATTTATAGCCTCTTGCCAAAAAATCGGCATCTAAAGAAGATAAGGCCTCTTGGAGGTTTAAGGGATCCTCCTCTATAGTAAAAGCACAAAAATCCGAACCAAAATCTTTTGCGGTTCTTGCTCTTTTACTTCTCTAGGTTCAGCTTCTGAACTTTTATTAAGTTCTGTTCTAATAGGCATACTTGATCTGCCCCCACTATTCCTTAATTTAAAAGGAAATTTTGTTATCATAAAAATCGACATCATTTGATTCAATTATATTATGTGTATCTAGGTCATAAAATCGGTATGATTCGCTATTGATAGCATAGCCTATAAATACACGTTCATATGCTTTACTTGCCAATTTTATTCTATTAGGATCTGGAATGGGAACATATGCTAAACAACCCCAAGTTCTAAAGTATGAGACATTGGGTTATAATTTTTTTAAATTTCATAAGGTGAAATTTTATTCTTAGATTTGGGGATTCTATTCAGAACATAGCATATAGTATATAAAATATCCCCCCACCAATGTTTATGTTTTGCTGCACCAGAATTTAGTAGGATGACAACTACTAATTCGGTAAAAGTCCTATTTTTTCTTTCATCTTTACCGTTCATTTCAAGTGAATAGGGTGCAGTTCTTTCATGTACAATACCATGTAATTTATAGAAGTCCAGAATTGAACTAGATTCATATTCTGTTCCTCTATCACTACTGTAACAACCCGCATTCTACGCATCGAAGGATCGTAGAATATTTATTTATTTCTTATACGGAGTCGTATGGTCATGTGGCTTTGGGAAACGACTATTGGGTTCATTTCTCATGTTCATGATTTTTGCCGATTTTTAAATGACCGTTTTGCCCTTAGCTGATCTTGTTTCGTCCATAACATTTGATTGAAAATGAGTTTTGACCTGAAACCACTTCCATTGGATTCAAATGATGCTTTCTCTTTCCGTAGAGTGGTTACATTAGCCAAACGGACTTACCGTTTGGGAGATATGGCTGAAACAAGGTTTAGAAGGTGAAAAACAGCTTAATTGGGCTAAACCGGGTGATTAACAGCTAGGCCCAATGGGGGATTTCGGGTTTAGAGGTATTTGAGGGCTGCTAGGGTTTAGAAAACGATTTTTCATTCATTTTCCAGCCGCCACAAACCTCCTTTGAGCTCTAGCCATGGCCTCCACCTTCTAATTTCATCCCAAATCGCCTATAATCACTTTCTAATCGAAGATTTAGCAAAACTACATCAAATCAAGGGAGGGTAGCACCAAATCAGAGAGAGAGCTGCTGGAACACATAGGGATTGGATCCAAATCAGAGATTATTTCAGATCTAAAGTTTGTTTGTGGCTAAGGTGAGTGATTTGCATTGTTTTTCACTAATTACGGCTAATTATGGTAATTAGCGAAGATTAGCGAAATTATGGCTCAGAAAAATCTAGAAAAATTCCTAAAATTCTAAAACATCATTTTATGCCTCTGATATGAATTTGGGTTAATTTCAACTAATTTTGCAAATCCCGGAATTTGGGGGATTAAGGGGTGATTAGTGATAATTAGCGAATTTATGCATGTTAAAAATCTGGAAAAATATTCAGAAATTCAGAAATATTGATTTAGACCTCTGTTGGAATTTTGGGTTAATTTGGTTAAGTTTTGTTAATTCTATGCTTAGTTGTTCTTAAACATGCTTAAGGGAAAATATGGGATTTTGGCTATGTTGGATCCATTTTAACCCATCATATTGTTGTTTTTGTGTTTGAGGTCACTTCTACTTGTTGCTATAAATGTATGGTATGCTTTGTGATTGTTTAGAAGTGTTAGATTAGTCGAAAACGCCGTCGAATGGTGTGAAACAAGTCGCAGGGAAGCTGTGCAGGGACCGGATCGCGGATCACCCCTATATGCCACGACCCGGACTGGAGACCACGATCCGATGGTGGAAAGAGCTCGAGCTCGAACCACGTCACGCGCTAGAGCACCCGATCGCATGCCATCTCCGATCCGACCCGATCCACTTCAGAAGCTCACGATCCGAACCTGTGTGCATCCACGATCTGAAGGGGGAGGAGCATCACAACCGAAGGGAAGCGCCACGAGTTATGGAGCACGACCCGAACCAGTGGGAGTGCCTCGACCCGATCCGACCTGACGAAGGTGGAGCACGATCCGAACCGGTGAGGAAGCACGGTCATGAACCGAAGGGCGCCAGGGAACCACGAACTGAAGGGTACCACGATCCATTGAAAGATGATAAAGGCCGAACCGATCCGGTGATGACCAATAACCCGAGATGCAAAGGTAGTCCAAAGGGAAGTTAGAGCTCAGGATCCAGATGGGAACCAATGAGTTCACTTCGTGATTGGGCTTTGCTGCGGGACGTGTGCAAAGGGGTTGTCGGTATTCATAACTTTGGTTCACCACTTAGAGATGGATGGTGGGCTTGTAGTGATAGTTACACGGGATTGGATTCCGTCATGGCCCAAAGTATTGGGTGACAAAAGTAGTGGATATCGTATGCTTTACGCACTGAGTGAGGGATGTGAGGATGATTGCTATGCTTGATTGTTTGACACCACTATGACATGCACACCCCCACCCCCGTATCTCTTACACAGTATGTTAGTGGCACCTTAGAGTATTGTACAGTATGTAGTGCTAACTCTTTGGTTGCAGGTCCAGGTTCAGGTATGATTGGATTATACCTGTTATTGTTATGTTTTGTTGCTTATCGCTCATACCAGACTTTTTGTCTGACCCAGAGTTTTATGTCTCTTCTTATTACTCTGGGTGCTCACACGAGCAGACTAGAGACATGTTAGCTGGTGATGCGCGAGTAGCTGATTCGGGGGCGAGCAGGAGGCTTCCATGTATGATATACAGATATTCTCCATGTGTCGTTGGTGGTCGCAACTTGGGCATTAGTAGTGTACCTCCTTTATCTTACTTTTGCTTTTTGAGACAGTTTGGAAAGTTGTAATAAGCTGTATTTTGGATTTCCGCTGCTATGATGCTTAGTTCTGGTTTTCAGCTTATGCACTGTCTCTCCTGTTTTATGTCAAGTATGTTATTATTATATTTTGTTCTATGCGCTGTGAGACATATTATAGGTTCCTTGATTATCCCATTCTCTTCTTTCTTTGTTTCTTGACGACCGTTCTGTGCCAGTCGGGCATGTGTACAACGCACTATTGGAGGAAATGCCGACTGGTGCGGGGCGAGCCGTCACATTTGGTATCAGAGCTCTAGGTTGCGTAGTTAACCTAGGGAAAGACACTAGGGAGAGATAGTACGTATACGAGAGCGCGTATTTGTGATTACTTTGGTTTTCAAAAGCTATATATATACTATTAGTAGTATAAGGATGAAGTCGTACTGCACTAGCACCACTATGGGGTCGTTAATCGTTTCCCTTTTTCAGATTGACGATGAGTAGAGACACCAGGGGTGCTGGTAGAGGGACCAACCATGGGAATGCTCCTGACATGAGGACAATGTTCACTAACTTCATGAGGGAGATGCTTAGAGATGTTCAAGGGGCAGTTCCCAATCCCGAAAATGGTGGTGGTCCAGTAGTGCAGGCGCCTAGGGTCGATTTCGCCAAGTTGTGCAAGGATTACACTAACCTTGGTGGGAAGCCGTTCCACGGAACGGAGTCGGCCACAGATGTTCAGGATTGGTTGGATAGCTGTGATCATATCTTCGACGACTTGGGTCTTGAGGATGCGATGAAGAGAAGGCTAGCGTCTCGTCAACTGCAAGGGCGAGCGATGAATTGGTGGAATGCCATTAGAACAGCTACTCCAGAAGATCAAGTTACTTGGAATCAGTTTAAGACTCGCTTTTGTGATAAGTTTATTCCAGATGCTCATATATCAGAACTGTTCAAGAAGTTCTTGGAGCTTAAGCAGAATGGTAGAGCAGTCTCAGAGTATATCGCTGAATTCGACACTTTATCGAAATATGGATGGTCCCTTATCGATACAGTCGAAAAGAAGAACGAGAAGTTCATAACTGGCTTGGATGGGTACTTGGGGGAAAGACTTATAAACCATATCGATGAGACGTTCGAGTCTATTGTAGGAAAGGCATTAAGGTCAGAGAGCCTTTTCCCTAAGTCGAAGACTGAGGTTGCTACGGCATCTGCAGAGGAGCCAAAGCCGCAAGCAAGCGGTGAAGGCAAGAAGAATTCCCAGAACAAGAGGAAGCAGAACCCGACCAAGGATGGTCAGAATAAGAAAAATAAGAAAGATGGCGAATGCTTTAGTTGTGGCAAGAAGGGCCACTATGCCAGAGATTGTCGAGAAAAGCCTGGGGAGAGGAAGTGCTTTAACTGCGGCCAGGCGGGACATCACAAGGATGATTGCCCACAACCTCCTAGGGAGAAGCAGATTGTGAAAGCGTATGCTATCAACGCTGTTCCTTCTTCGTTGAATGCTCCAAGTGCGGCGCAGAAGGGAAAGGGTGTCGTTATAAAAGGTATGCTTTCTATTTAAGATGTTTCTGTTCGGGTATTGTTTGACAAACCCGAGATAGTCGATAGACCTCTAGTTGTGACGAACCCGATTGGTGGTTCGACTAGTTTTGGCATGATTTGTTGTAATGTGGTCTTATCGAGTCATGGATGTATGTTTCCTTGTGATTGCTTTGTTTTGGGCTTTACTGGGTTTAGCATTATTTTGGGGAGTCGATTTACTCTAAAAGAATAGGGTGGTATTAGGTACCTACCTAGTGATGGCGATAGTAACTGGGGTTAAGGAAGCTGAAAGGTTATCGTTGTAATAAGTTCTAGTTGTCTCTGGGAGGCAAATGAGTACTCCAGTGCTAGATTGTTTTGCTAGTATCACCTCATGTGGATTGTCTGAACTCGGAGGAGACGTTCCTTGGGTGCTTGTCTGATATTGGTTTAGGCCTTTGGGGCTTGTGCTTGGGGAATGTCGATTTCAACTAGGATGGTTTGCGTGAGGGGTAAATAGTTGTTGTGATTTTTCATTGGATGATATCTTGGTTTACTCGAGGAGTGATGGGCAGATGGAACATGATGAGACTGTTCAATGGTATAGACTGCCCAGAGTTAGACTCGATAGGGTTATGAGATTGCTCGAGTGAGACTCGGGAAAGATGCAAAGTAATGGATTGTTTAGGACCCTATGTTGATGTTCTCTATTGGATAGTAGAACTTTGAAGTAATAGGATGTGTTCGTTGATCATGGAAGATACAACGAAGATTAGGGCGATTCAAGTTGGACTTGAACTCGTAAAAGAAAATGGGTGTTCGTTGATCTTGGAGATGCAACGAATAAGGAGACGACTCATGTTGGACTAGAGTTTGTCACTAATGGACACTCAAGACTGGGTCTGAGTTATAGATTGACTCGAGTTGGACTCGAGAAGGCTGCAAGGAATTGGATTCGGCTTGAGTTGGACTCGAGAGGGCAGCAAGAAAATGGATAGACTTGGGTTGGACTCAAGTATTTTAGGAGGACTAAAAGCAGGGGTATCTGGGGACGTCCGTTACCTTGGATCCGTTGGACGTGATCTAGTTATCCTTGGAGGATAAACGTACGTTGGACGTACGGTAGTCCGATTGGAGGCTGGGCTTCCATTAGTTTAATTATCCTTGGAGGATAAACGTACGTTAGACGTACGGTAGTCCGAAGGGAGGCGGGGCTTCCATTGGCCTGGGATTGGTTGGACCAGTCAAGTAGGCATCGGTATATGTATGGAGGCTGGGCTTCCATTAGTTATTGATGTTAGTTGGACCAGACATACTAGAATCGACATATTGGGATTGGTTAGACCAATCATGTAGGTGTCGATATGTTTATGAATTTAGCAGGTGATAGATAGGACTTGTTTGATGGATGTTATGGTTGCTATGTTGTTCCTATTTTTCTTCTCTTGAGTAGACTATCACCTGTAGGATTCCAGCGATGGGGAACAAAGTGATTGTAGTGGGACTATGAGCCAGTGCAGTAGAGTCGTCATGACTCAAGGGGCAAAGTGGACATAGTAAAGGAATGGTAAGGCTATGAGCCAGTGCAGTGGAGTTGTTATGACTTCATGGGGCAGAGTGGACATAGCAAAGGACTAGTGGCTATGGATCAGTGCAGTGGAGTCGCCATGACTCCATGGGGCAGAGTGATCATAGTAAAGGATTTGGGCGCGATAATAGTTGCATTGAGTAGGAGACATGCCAGTTCAGGGGTTTTGTTTCTAGGATGGAAGCAACTAAAGTATATCACAGGATATGATTTCAGACCCAAGAGTGAATTGGATTCAGAAACGCTAGTAAGCTTGACGATTAGATCGATTTTGATTGAATGGATTGGTTCCAGTTAGAAGGACGATCCTAACCTATTGGAAACCATCTCTAGGGTAGAGATGGGTATCAATGGAAAGAGAATGATCAGGTAAGGATTTGATCGAGAAGGGTGGCTTTGAAAGAATAAGGGACTAGTTGTACCCAACGTAGATGGACTGAGAGGTGAAGTGCTTAGAGCATATCATCACTCGAAATTGACTATACATCCCAGTGGTAACAAGATGTATTGAGACATAGAGCAGATATACTACTGGGAAGGGATAAAGATTGGCAGAAGGCTTATCTCGATAAGAGACGAAGAGATTTGGAATTATTCGTTAACGACTTGGTGTTCGTCGAGATCTCTCCATAGAGAATGTGATTCGGATTGGTTGGAGAGGTAGGTTAGCACCAAGATTTGTTGGCCCATTCCCAGTCCTCGAGCAAGTTGGGAATTTGGCGTATGAAGTAGAGCTACCTGACAAGATGGCGGGAGTTCACAATGTATTTCATGTTTCCTAGTTAAGGAAGTTTGTGCAAGACCCTAATGTGGCTATTTCACCAGATCAGTTGGACGATAGCGAGGTTGAACCCGAGGCGGTTGAGAACCGCAAGTCTATGCGTATTGTTGGGAACGATACGAAGCAGCTTCGAAGGAAGGCAGTGAAACTAGTCAAAGTCCAGTGGGGTGAGAATGAAAAAGACTGTATTTGGGAAACAGAGGAGGAGATAAGGTAGAAGTATCCAGAACTCTTTGCCTGGTAGGGTTTTGGTAGTGATAGTTTCTTCCCTTGTTAGTAAACCGCATGCTAGGATAGACTTGTTTTGCATGTTAATTGTTGTTTTATGGTTGATAGGCGTGCGGGACCCTTTGTGTGTTTTGGTTAGGGAATTTCGGGGGCGAAATTTTTTAAGGGGGGAAGAATGTAACAACCCGCATTCTACGCATCGAAGGATCGTAGAATATTTATTTCTTTCTTATACGAAGTCGTATGGTCATGTGGCTTTGGGAAACGACTATTGGGTTCATTTCCCATGTTCATGATTTTTGCCGATTTTTAAATGACCGTTTTGCCCCTAGCTGATCTTGTTTCGTCCATAACTTTTGATTGGAAAGGAGTTTTGACCTGAAACCACTTCCATTGGATTTGAATGATGGTTTCTCTTTCCGTAGAGTGGTTACATTAGCCAAACGGACTTACCGTTTGGGAGATATGGCTGAAATAACGTTTAGAAGGTGAAAAACAGCTTAATTGGGCTAAACCGGGTGATTAACAGCTAGGCCCAATGGGGGATTTCGGGTTTAGAGGTATTTGAGGGCTGCTAGGATTTAGAAAACGATTTTTCATTCATTTTCCAGCCGCCACAAACCTCCTTTGAGCTCTAGCCATGGCCTCCACCTTCTAATTTCATCCCAAATCGCCTATAATCACTTTCTAATCGAAGATTAAGCAAAACTACATCAAATCAAGGGAGGGTAGCACCAAATCAGAGAGAGAGCTGCTGGAACACATAGGGATTGGATCCAAATCAGAGATTATTTCAGATCTAAAGTTTGTTTGTGGCTAAGGTGAGTGATTTGCATTGTTTTTCACTAATTACGGCTAATTATGGTAATTAGCGAAGATTAGCGAAATTATGGCTCAGAAAAATCTAGAAAAATTCCTAAAATTCTAAAACATCATTTTATGTCTCTGATATGAATTTGGGTTAATTTCAACTAATTTTGCAAACCCCGGAATTTGGGGGATTAAGGGGTGATTAGTGATAATTAGCGAATTTATGCATGTTAAAAATCTGGAAAAATATTCAGAAATTCTGAAATATTGATTTAGACCTCTGTTGGAATTTTGGGTTAATTTGGTTAAGTTTTGTTAATCCTATGCTTAGTTGTTCTTAAACATGCTTAAGGGAAAATATGGGATTTTGGCTATGTTTGATCCATTTTAACCCATCATATTGTTGTTTTGGTGTTTGAGGTCACTTCTACTTGTTGCTATGAATGTATGGTATGCTTTGTGATTGTTTAGAAGTGTTAGATTGGTCGAAAACGCCATCGAATGGCGTGAAACAAGTCGCAGGGAAGCTGTGCAGGGACCGGATCGCGGATCGCCCCTATATGCCACGACCCGGACCGAAGACCACGATCCGATGGTGGGAAGAGCTCGAACTCGAACCGCGTCACGCGCTAGAGCACCCGATCGCATGCCATCTCCGATCCGACCCGATCCACTTCAGAAGCTCACGATCCGAACCTGTGTGCATCCACGATCTGAAGGGGGAGGAGCATCACGACCGAAGGGAAGCGCCACGAGCTATGGAGCACGACCCGAACCAGTGGGAGTGCCTCGACCCGATCCGACCTGACGAAGGTGGAGCACGATCCGAACCGGTGAGGAAGCACGGTCACGAACCGAAGGGCGCCAGGGAACCACGAACTGAAGGGTACCACGATCCATTGAAAGATGATAAAGGCCGAACCGATCCGGTGATGACCAATAACCCGAGATGCAAAGGTAGTCCAAAGGGAAGTTAGAGCTTAGGATCCAGATGGGAACCAATGAGTTCACTTCGTGATTGGGCTTTGCTGCGGGACGTATGCAAAGGGGTTGTCGGTATTCATAACTTTGGTTCACCACTTAGAGATGGATGGTGGGCTTGTAGTGATAGTTACACGGGATTGGATTCCTTCATGGCCCAAAGTATTGGGTGACAAAAGTAGTGGATATCGTATGCTTTACGCACTGAGTGAGGGATGTGAGGATGATTGCTATGCTTGATTGTTTGACACCACTATGACATGCACACCCCCACCCCCGTATCTCTTACACAGTATGTTAGTGGCACCTTAGAGTATTGTACAGTATGTAGTGCTAACTCTTTGGTTGCAGGTCCAGGTTCAGGTATGATTGGATTATACCTGTTATTGTTATGTTTTGTTGCTTATCGCTCATACCAGACTTTTTGTCTGACCCAGAGTTTTATGTCTCTTCTTATTACTCTGGGTGCTCACACGAGCAGACTAGAGACAGGTTAGCTGGTGATGCGCGAGTAGCTGATTCGGAGGCGAGCAGGAGGCTTCCATGTATGATATACAGATATTCTCCCTGTGTCGTTGGTGGTCGCTACTTGGGCATTAGTAGTGTACCTCCTTTATCTTACTTTTACTTTTTGAGACAGTTTGGAAAGTTGTAATAAGCTGTATTTTGGATTTCCGCTGCTATGATGCTTAGTTCTGGTTTTCAGCTTATGCACTGTCTCTCCTATTTTATGTCAAGTATGTTATTATTATATTTTGTTCTATGCGCTGTGAGACATATTACAGGTTCCTTGATTAACCCATTCTCTTCTTATTTTTTCTTGACGACCGTTCTGTGCCAGTCGGGCATGTGTACAGCGCACTTTTGGAGGAAATGCCGGCTGGTGCGGGGCGGGCCGTCACAACTACGAAGTCTCTTAATTTTCCTATTTGATTGATTCTCAATTTCAGTTTTGAATGTTTTAATCATGTCAAATGCATCACTTTTATTTTTCATAAGTTATACATAGGTGAAATCAGAGCAGTCATCAATAAAAGTGATAAAATAACAATGTCCATGTCTAGTCAAAGTGCCATCAAGCTCACATATATCAGAATGAATCAAGTCTAAGGGTTCAGAAACTCTATCAACAGATTTATGAGTTTCTTTGTGATTTTAGCTTGTGTACAAAATTCACATTTATCAGATTATGATATTTTAGGAAGCATATCTAGGGTGCTCATGTTATGAATTATTCGTTTATTAACATGACATAATCTAGAGTGCCAAATATTAAAATCACACAACATATAGGCAGAAGTAGTCACTTTATTAGATTCAACATTTAATTTAAACATTCCCTCACAAGCATAAACCTTTCCCACAAAAGTTCCCTTATAAGTTAGGGTATACAAATCGGCACCAATAACTTGAGTAAAGTCTGTATTATTAAGGAGAAAGCCAGAAACCGGATTCTTCCTCATCTCTGGAGTATGCATAACATCTTTCAGAATCACAGTCTTTCTAGAGGTAAACTTGATTTCTACATTTCCAACCCCTGCAACTTTAACGGTGTAAGAATCTCCCAACAACACTTTCTGATCATCAGGAGCCGTGTATGTGGTGAAAATATCACGATCATAGAAGATATGGCGAGAAGCACCAGTGTCTACCCACCAATCCTCTGATCCACCAACAAGGTGAATCTCAGTAATCATAGCCGTAAGAGGCTCCTCAATCAGGTTCACCTGTGGTGTAGAGCTTGGCCTGATCCGACACTTCCGTGCCACATGACTCGGTTTTTCACAGTTGTAACATAGAAACAACTGTTCAGAATCATTCTTTTGGGATGGTTTTTGTTGTCCTTTTGGGTTTCCTTACGAATTCTCGTTCTGTTCATTGCACCAGTTCTGATTCTTAAAGGTCTTCTGATTCGGTTTCAGAACTGCGGGTTTATTCTTTTTATTGTTGTTGTTTGAGACAACTAGCACTTCCTCATTCTGGTCATGTTTGCATGCCTTCTTCTCAATACGGATACGAGTGATCAATCTCTCTAAGGAAAATTCCTTAATCTTATGCCGCAAGATATTCTTAAAAACTTTCCAACCTGGGGACAATTTTTCAATAATGACAGCAACTTGAAATTGTTCGTCCAATGTCATACCTTCGGAGATGGTCTCATGAGCTATTTTCTGGAGCTCATAAGACTGCATCTCTATTGACCTGTCGTCTGCTATTTGAGATGGCGGTTGACAACATACTTCTTTGCCCCTATCTCCTCTGTATCATATAGGGGTGTCAATGGGTCGGGTTGGGTCGGGTTCGGGTCGGGTCAATTCGGGTTCGGGTTGATTTTAAACGGGTCGGGTCAACCCGTTTATTAAACGGGTCAGAAATAGCTCAACCCGAACCCGACCCGTTTATAAACGGGTTGACCCGACCCGACCCGTGTAACCCGTTTAATTTGGCCAGTTCGGGTCGTAAACGGGTCGGGTCGGGTCGTAAACGGGTCGGGTCGTAAACGGGTCGGGTCATAAACGGGTCATGGCGGGTCGGGTCGTAAATGGGTTATAAACGGGTCGGGTCAACCCGTATAAGGTGTAAACGGGTCATAAATGGGTCATAAACGGGTTCATGGGTCATAAACGGGTCATAAACGGGTCATAAACGGGCCAAATTCGGGTTCATGGGTCAAACGGGTTGTAAACGGGTCGGTCCAACCCATATAAATATAAACAAGTTCACGGGTCATGACGGGTAGTGGACTGGGCCAGGCCTATGTTTTGTAGATTGTAGAGTAATAAAAATATGTTTTATAATTAAACGGGTCATGACGGGTTAGAAACGGGTTCACGGGTTGGGTCGGGTCAACCCGTTTATTAAACGGGTCAGAGCGGGTTGACCCTAAATTGACCCGTTTATAAATGGGTCGGGTCGGGTCGGGTTTTTATCGTGCGGGTTACGGGTCGTGTTTCGGGTCGTGTCCGAAATTGACAGCCCTAGTATCATACTTCTTCTTCAGCGCTTCCCAGATCTCCTTCGTTGTCTTGTCCTCCGAGTTGTAGTAGTCATACAAATCATCGCTGAGGCCATTGAGTATGAAATTTTTGCACAAGTAATACTGTTCAGTCCAGATCTGTAATTGCTTTGATTGTTCGGTCCAGGAAGCCATCTGCGCTTCATCAGTTCCGTCAAGTTTGCCTGGCAACTGCGGTTTGTCGGTCGTCAGAGTAGTAGCCACCTTTCTCATCATTAGATAGAACTCCATCTTCTGAAGCCATCGCTTGAAATGCAAGCCTTCGAACCTGAATGGAGCAGCAGTCACGAGTGGGATCTAGAAGGCAGAGGGAGGAGCACCAACATCCAGGGTTGATGTCGAAGCCATTGTTTCAGTCCGTCTTCAAATTGTTGGGAAACAATGGCTGAGTCACGTACTTGGTCACTTTCTTGAAGACGATTCGGCGATCTGGTCAGTGGTGCAAACCAGTTCGTACTTCCGCTGCCATCTCTAGGATAAAACAGCCTCTGAAAAGAATAACTGATTTGCTTGCACAACAAATCAGTGTAGATTTGCACTTTCAAATATAAAAAAACTGCTCTCTTTTTTAATGGAGGAGGTAAGAAAATGTTGTTCAGATGGATATTCTCGTCTACAACTGAAGATAATGTATAGACGGGGATTAGGGCTGAACGAAAATACTGGGCAGTGAGAGAAAATCGGATCTATTGAAATAACAATGGCTGAGTCACGTACTTGGTCGCTTTCTTGAAGACGATTCGGCGATCTGGTCCGTGGTGCAAACCAGTTCGTACTTCCGCCGCCACCTCTAGGATAAAACAGCCTCTGAAAAGAATAACTGATTTGCTTGCATAACAAATCAGTGCAGATTTGCACTTTCGAATATAAAAAATCTGCTCTTTTTTTTAATGGCGGAGGTAAGAAAATGTTGTTCAGATGGATATTCTCGTCTACAATTGAAGATAATGTATAGACGGGGATTAGGGATGAACGAAAATACTGGGCAGTGAGATAAAATCGGATCTACTAAAAGAACGAGTCAAGAGTTTACTGCTTCATGTAAAAGTCAGCTCAGAAATATTTTCCATAAAAAAGGGTTTGAAAAAAGGCAAGGTTTTCTGGTCCAAAAGAATATATAAGTGTCTACACCACAAAGCCAAAGCCAAAGCCCAAACCTGAGCCCGAACCAAACCGAACCGGGCCGGTCGCACGTGCGTGTGTGGCGGTCATGATGCATGGTCTTCCTCCTCACAACAAAGCAGGCATTGGGAGCCCAAGGCCCCAATATGACTTCTTAGAAATAAGTATAAATACTTGCTTCTTCCATATAGTCCCATGATGTGGGACTATTCACATATAGGAGCCATTCATACACTTATTCCAACATTTTTAATAATTCACCTAACGTTTATAAAAACATTTCCAAAATGTGTTGTTTGGTTATCATTTGGATTACGCATCATTACGGCTATAAATGTAGAATTGAGAAGCTCTAATACCAATTTGATAAATGTAATTTAGAAGAGGAGAATACTTAACTTCAATGGAGAAAGAGCTTCTTTATTTCTCACTTCTTTCTTTCACTTTCACTTTTTCTCTTTCTCTCTTACAACACACAAAATGACCACCCATATTTATATAGTGGTCTACATGACCTTACAACTCAATAGACATAACCCTTCGTAAATAGACACGACTTTTCACGAACAGACATGACTCTTGATGAACGTACATGACACTTAACGAACAGACACGACTCTTCATGAACAGACATGACTTTTCCCTTTAACGGACACAACTCTTCATTTCAACTGACATGACTCTTCATTTCAACAGACATGGCTCTTCGGTTGAACGGACATGACTTTTGACTCTAAAGACACTACCTTTTCACTATTTGACATAACCATTCACCTTTTAAAATTTCCCAATAATCTTGCATTTAATGTTTCCAACAAAACTCCCCCGTAAACTTAAATTCTTCTTCCATTCGTCATGCCAATCATTTTCTTGCATTTATTAAGAAGTACTTTCGGCAGTGGTTTTGTAAAGATGTCTGCAGCTTGATCATGACTTGTCACATGCACCAGTTCCATACTTCCTTCCTTCACATGATCTCGGATAAAGTGAAAACGAGCATCGATATGTTTGCTTCTTTCATGGTTCACTGGATTCTTTGCCAACTCAATTGTTGATTTGTTGTCAACATGAATCACGGTTGCACCGAGTTGCTTTAGCTCCATCTTACTTAACAAATTTCTAAACCATATTGCATGACATACACACGAAGATGCTGCCACATATTCAGCTTCACACGTCGAGAGCGTCACAATCAGTTGCTTCTTTGAAAGCCAAGTGAACGCAGTACCACCCATACAAATGAGATCATCGACATAAAGAGCAACAAATAATATATTACCTCCTTTCTTCTTTACATAGAGGGCATGCTCGTAAGGACATTACTTGAACCCGTTGTCCTTGAAATATGAGTCGATACGTGTATTCCATGCCTGTGGTGCTTGCTTCAATCCATAAAATGCCTTCTTTAGTTTTAGCACCTTATTCTCTTCTCCGACTTTCATGTACCCAGGTGGTTGTTCGATGTAGACGTCTTCTTCAAGAACACCATTTAAGAATGCCGACTTGACATCCATTTGAAATATTGGCCATCTGAATTGAGCAGCTTGGGAAATGAGCAATCAAATTGTCTCCATTCTTGCAACAGGAGCGAATATCTCGTCATAGTCGATTCCTGCTTTTTGCTTGTATCCCTTTGCAACAAGTCGCGCCTTGTACCGTTCTATCTCGCCTTGAGCATTCATTTTTTTCTTGAACACCCATTTCACACCAATGGGCTGACTTCTTTCGGCAATTCTGCAAGCTCCTATGTTTTGTTGCGGTTAATTGCCTTAATCTCGTCGTTCATGGCAGCTCGCCACTTCTTGTCTCGAACCGCCTCTGCAAAACTGATATTTTCAGCATTAAACCAAAGACATACAAGGTGTACCTCATTTGTTAAATCATACAAATCTTGCAAACTTCTCATTTTTGGTTGTAGTGGTTCATCTTCACTGTCAGTGGTTTCAGGTTCTGTTGGTATACTCGCTGGTGCATTGACTGATGATTCTCCAACTTCTATGACAACCTCCTTCGAATTATTCCATGATTTTGACCGAGCTCTGATACCTGCAATTTGTAGAATTGAGAAGCTCTGATACCAATTTGATAAATTTAATTTAGAAGAGGAGAATACTTAACTTCAATAGAAGAAGAGCTTCTTTATTTCTCACTTCTTTCTTTCACTTTCACTTTTTCTCTTTCTTTCTTACAACACACAAAATGACCACCCATATTTATAGTGGTCTACATTACCTTACAACTGAATAGACATTATCCTTCGTAAATAGACACGACTTTTCACAAATAGACATGACTCTTGATGAACGGACATGACACTTAACGAATAGACACGACTCTTCATGAACAGACATGAATTTTCACTTTAACGGACACGACTCTTCATTTCAACCGATACGACTCTTCATTTCAACGGACATGACTCCTCGGTTGAACGGACATGACTTTTGTTTCTAAAGACACTGCCTTTTCACTATTTGACATAACCATTCACCTTTTTAAATTTCCCAATAATCTTGCATTTAATGTTTACCCAACAATATATTCATCAGTGCTCTTTACCTTTCAGTGTGTCATGTATACATTTCAAAATGAAATTTTTTGTTGTCATTAGAAATTCATTCTAAAAAAATTAAATTTAGTTCCCAACTCGAATTAGTGATTAGTTCATCTTTGTCTGTCGACCACCAAAAAAAGGAATATAATTGTATGGATAAGCCTGTGTTTTTTTTGTTACTTTGTCCACCTAGCTAAAAGATAACATATCAACCCTTACAATATTCATGAAACCTGTGGAAACCCAAATTAAGAGTTAAAAATAGCTATAGGAGGAGAAAAAGAAGAAGAAAAGAACTATGCATAACAAAATTATAAGAGGGAGAGTGAGAAAGCCAGAATGAATATCATTTTTAATGTAGGATCAAGAGTCAGACTGGAGCATGTTAACCGTATGATATATGTTAAGATGTTAAATCTCAACCATCCTTCATCTTTTTGTGTTTGTCCTTGCCCGTGTGGATATGTCTTATTTGAACACAAATATGAGCAAAGATGGCCATTTAAATTTATTGATTTAATTTCAATAATAGAAAAGAAATTTAATTATTTGATTAGTTGAAGAATATTAGAAGAAACAATTTGTACCATATATACAAAGGAAAACATACTATTTAATATAAGTATAATACATAACCGAACAATGAATATACCTGAAATTAAATATATGGATATAAGAGGAAATATACACTGGCTTGTTGCAAACATAATAATAGATAGGATAGAAGCTTTTTTTTTACATATAAGAATATTTCTACCTATCTACTTTTGTTTAAACTTCATAAAGAGTTCAATAATCAGAACTTTGATTTGGAAGAGAGAAATTTGCTTGCTAAGTGTACTGTAAACAACAAATGTTCATTGTTTTTGCTAAAACATATGAAACCATTCATATCCAAGATTTCTAAGATTTATAACTCTCAAACCGAAATGAATTTGAACATCCTATCAACTAGAGAGCGATGTATTTTTAGATGTGGATTATTCTAAAATACAATAAGCAAGTAAAAAAGCCAGTTTCCAACGATCGTTAAACGGTGAACGGATTATACGAGTGTGTCCATAGGATCAATACAGTGGCTAAATTTCATCAATACAGCTGCAGTTTCGAGGCTTTGAAAGCTTAGTTTTGAAATTGGGCTTGCAGTTTCGAAACTGACCTAAAGGCTTAGTCTTTTGTTAGTTATTTACCTTTTTGATGTGAAAGGGATCATAAATGAATCTTTGATGTCGTCTAAGCAGAGCACTATGTTTGTTCTGTATGTAAACATTTCTGTTTCTCTGGTAAAGTGAGAAGTCTTGGGTTTTGAGGGAGCTTTTAGATTGCAGTATCCTTATAAAGTGCTCATAGCTTTTGGTGGTCCCAGTTTTAGAGACTAGAGTGAACCTACATGGTGATTTCTCTGCACTGATAATGAACATGAATTACAACAAAAGAATACTCATAACGCATTCAAATAATCTGTGTTAAAAGAAATTCAGTTGAATATATGGATACAAAATAAATTATAATATGATTTCGATTGAGCAGTCATTATAGAATGTTTGAGTACAGTAAAAAAATAGATGATTTCCTTTGACTTCTTCTAGGATGCAGTGCTTAAATGAAAAGAATACATGAAATCTTATCATTTTCATGTAAGTAGGTGGTTAAATAGAAAAGAATACAAGAAATCTTATCATTTTAATATAAGCAGATGGCTAAATAGAAAAAATACGTGGAATCCTAATACTTAGTCATTTCATGACTTATTCATATACTACCCCAGATTTGCAGTCCTAATAGAACTCCAATTGTTGTCTTTGTAGTTGTACTGCATATGTTAAAGTGAAATGGGCAAAGTTTGCTGATATAAAATGAGAAGTATGCTAACTTTTGAATGTGTTGCAGGGTGAACATGCATTGATGGAGATTTCAGTTGTTTGAAGTTGATGCTTTCAGCTAAGCTTTGGGCGGCTCTATCTTGTGAAGTAAGGGTCCATAATTTGAACTTTGAAGTAAGAGTCTATAATTTGAACTTTGAAGTAAGGGTCTATAATTTGAATTGTTGATGCCTACCGGCATTGTGAATTGAAGTTGAACTATATACTTTTTAGTTTGTATTTGTGCTAATTAACTATGAGCTATTTATTTGAACTTTGAAGATTACAATTTTTATCGAAGAATATGTTCATAAATTTATGTTGCTTGGTTAATCTGCTCATATTTTGTTCAAATCAAACCGTTATGTTTCATGTATAGGGATCCGAATAATATGCAGTTTCTTCACTTGAATTTAGCCATGGTCCAAAGCCATGGCTAAATTATATTAAAAAATTGCAATTACAAATTGCCACAGTTTAGAGCTGTGGCAAAATCATATATTGTCATGGACTAAAGCCGTGGCAAAACTGAATTTTGCTATGGCTTTGGACCATGGCAAAATCCCAATTCGTCATAGCTTTGAGCCGTGGCAAAAGAATTGCCACACCAATTTTGCCACGACCCTAACCCATGGAAAAACTAATTAGCCACAGACCAAAGCCATGGCAAAATTGCTTTTCTGGTGTAGTGTCTTTCTCGAAAAATCTTACTTTACAACGATGAGAAAGCTAACCAGAGTCGCCAAGTGAAGTCAAACATTTCAGCAATCTCGCAACCCATCAAAGAAGTTTGATCCTTTTTAGTAGAAACAGCTGTAGCATAAGTTTTTCTTTTCCTATATTAGCTTGGCATTACCATGGAAGAAAGGTATTAGGGTCTTGTTGAAGCAACAACTCATAATTTTGAACACTTCATCTTTGAATATCTAAACATTTAGAATATAATTAAGCATTACAAAATTGATTTAATAACGTATTTAACTCTTTTTAGTTAACAAAAGCGTGATGGGAAACATATTTTTTCTAATTTGTTTACACAAATGAAAATTTCAATATAATATGATCGAAAAATGTTTCATCGATAGACTACTTTTTATGCAGCGGAAGTTATTCGAAATTTTGGGCTTGATTATATTATTTATGGGTAGTTTATTAACAACTACTATTTTTTGACCTGTTTTAGCTATTAAACACTTTGATAATGTCGTGCATGATGTCTTTTAGTAGAGGGATGTTTCCAAAAGGTTTAAGGGTCAAGTGAAAAAGAAAATGAGGTGGAAAGCAAACACATGGGGGAGGAGGATCGACTCTTGGTTAGCTATAAGATGTGGAAGGTGATGGGTGACCTTTTAGTGAAGTCAGTATAAAACTATTAGGGCTTTAAATAATAGTTTGCTAATTCATTCAACATAGAAACAATTTTCTTCATCTTTTCCTCATTACCTCTTGTTGTGCAAAAAATGCACAAAATGCTCTGATACTAATCTGTTGCGCAGAAAAGATTGCACAGATGCGGAAGAACAATAGCAGGATCTAGTTTTGCCAATTGAACATAAATGGATCCAACATCAATTATTCTATTACTCCAAACAAATAGTAAAAAACTACAAAGAAGAAAATAAAGACATAGTATTTATATTGCTTCTGTTATAATCAAGAAGATAGTGGATGTCCAGTCCAAAGGAGAGAGATATTATTCCATATAGCAGAGAGATTACAAGACAAGAGTTTACACGACAAAAACTCTGAATTATGAGTAACAAGAAAGGACACTCTATTTGGAGATCCCTGGCTGAATGCCAAGATGGATTTACAATGAAGTCTACCACCAATATATAGCCAGTGAATATATGTGTGTCATCAATCAAATTACCAAGATATGATAAGAAATAATGAAGGCCAATTGCATAGGAAACAAATGGTGTAAACATAGCAAGTAAATCAACCAATTTATTTCCTTAGCAGAGATGAAAGAAAATAATTTTGCATTTATTTCTTTGCCATCTCATGCAAATGCAATCAATAATTTATGCATATCCATATTAAAAATATTTACTTCTCATTTTTCAAATTTGTTTCAACCTATTTCTGGTTATGTATCACCAAATTTAACACTCCACCTTGATGCAAAATAACATATCTCCAACACTTCATCTCGAGTAAAATTTTCTTCACAACATAAAACTCGTCAAAAAAGAACTCCACTTTGAGCCAAAATCTCATTGTGAAAAAAAATGAATATTTATTTAATGGGTTCCAGCAAAGCTATCACCATCACACATTGTTAATGAGCTCAGACTACGTCTCAGCCCGCCAACGAATTGTCGCAAATATTTAAATTTCCAATAAGGTAGATTCCAAAGTAATCTCAATACCACTAAGGCCAGAAAATCCTATTAATTACCAATCTAAATATAGAGCCAGAAACTAAAGCCAATTAACAACAAAAACTGCTAATCCAAATCTCTGTACATACAACAAATCTCTTTCCTACCACTTACCTAAATCAAAAACATTACATACATCCCCCACCAATTGTAAAAGATGCATTTTCCACATGAAATGCACCACGCAAAAACCAACGGTCCAAAAACGTTGGTAATACCATAAAAATCTCCATTTTGTCTTTATGGATTTTCCAAATCGACACCCGTCTATCACTTGACCCGAGCTACTTTCCTGATCATCTCAAAGATCCCTCGAGCATCGTCAACATGAAGGCCCATGTCTAAAACATGATCAAAAGTTCCCAAATCCAATGATCCCTTCAACACACTAAACTTTTTATCACGTCAAAGTTCCAAGACTGGAATGCTCTTCTCTCTCAACATAATCTCCTCCACAGAAGTCTTCCTTTTCACCCAAAATAGTAGTAGAATAATTATCAACAAATTTGCCACTCTATCTTGAAGCCATTGATGCACAATCTAAACAAATCATCTTACTCTAATACAAATCTGTTAGGGTTTTGTGTGCAGCAGAAAAGACAAAACACCAAAAGAAGGATCTTTTCACCCAATCACTTAAAGATGAGTTTGATTCGAAAAAAAACAATAGATTGGAAATAATAGCAATACACAATATTCCACCCAACCACCCTCTTTATTGATTCACTAAAATTTTGTTTACACTTAACGGAATAAAGCCAAAATAAACAAAATACAATTGATTCACTAACCAGATTGAGAAAGGGAGAGAATATCTACATGATAAAAATATTGGAGAAGAAGAACAAGGATGGAAGACAAGAGATATACCAAGTAGTTTTCCACTTTGCATCTTTCCTTAAGTCCCTTACTATCATTGCCTCGCTTTGAACCGAATTCAAGCCTGACTCTTTTCTTCTTAGCTCATCATTAAAAAGACCGCTTCGAATGGTTTCCAAAGAGATAGTTCTATTAGCTTTGGAATTACTTAGTGAAATAACCAAAGTCTCCCACCTTTCTGAAAGCGAACTCATCAATAAAAGAGCATGCAACTCGTCGTCAAAATTGACTTTCATATTTGCTAATTAATTCACAACATCTTGAAACTCATTCAAGTGCTCTGTAACAGACTTTTCTTCACCCAATCTCAGTTGTACAAGCTTTCGAACTAGAGAAGCCTTACTTGTAGCACTCTTCGACTCATATAGCGATACTAATTTGTCCCACAAAGCCTTTGTGGATTCATAACTAGCCACACGGTGGAACACCGAATCGTCCAAATATTGGCGAATCAATGCAATCGTCTTTTTGTACATCTTCTTCCACTTTCCCTCATCCATATCTGGTGGTTTCTCCCCATCTGCATCAATGGAATCATGTAGATCATTGAGACATAGAACATCCTTCATCTTCGGCTTCCATATACCCTAATTCTTCCCATTCAAAATAGCCATCTTCAAAAATGACATCATATCCAATATCTATAATCTTCAATCTAGAATTACTCCAAGCTATGCGATGATCTAAGCTCTAATACCAATCTATTATGAAAAATGTTGCATAGATTACTCCGATACCAATCTATTATGCAAAAATTGCACAAAACGCTCTATAACTAGTCTATTGTGCAAAATAGATTGCACACAGGAGAAAGAACAATAACAGGATCTAGATTTGCTAATTGAACATCAATGAATCCAACATCAATTATTCTATTACTCCAAAAAAATAGTAAATAACTATAAACAAGAAAATAAAGACACAATATTTATATTGTTTCCACTATCGTCAAGAAGATAGTGTACATCCAGTCCAAAGGAGTGAGATATTATTCCATATAAATGAGGGATACAAGAGATTACAAGATAAGAGTTTACATAACCAAAACTTTGAATAAGGATTAGTAAGAGGAGACACTCTATTTAGGGATCTCTGGCTGAATGCCAGGATGAGTTTACTATGAAGTCCACCCCTAATATATAGCCAACAAAATATATGGAGTCATCAAATAAACAACCAAGATATGGTAAGATATGATGGAGGCCAATTGTAGAGGAAACAAATGGCGCAAACATAGCAAGTAATCCAATCAATTTCTTTCTTTAGAAAAAATGGAATAAAATAATCCTACATTTATTTCTTATCCATCTCATGCAAATGCAATCAATAATTTATGCATATTCAAAATTAAAATATTTACTTTCCACTTTGCATATTTTCTTCATCTTTTCCTTATTACATCTAAATACCCTAATATCATAAAGAACTTCTTCAAACTCAAGCAAATTTAAAATTGCAACAAAATAATAACAAATCAAATCTGGAAGAAAAGGAGCATATCCTACTCTCCTCAAGCCTGCTAATGATCATTATAGGCCATTTCTAACCTAGGCCTTGAACATGAAGAGGTACGTTTGAATTTTGCAGCTAGTTTTCGTTGAGGTAGGGGTTAGTATTGAGGCATAGGCTTATGCTTGGTTGTAAGGTTGAAAATGAGCAAGTTAACTCACCATTTGGTTATATACAAAGTAGTATAATACTACTTGTTAATTAATGTGAAAGTTCAGTAACTAATTAATTAAGTTATATATTTGGATCATACTAGATTATAAAAGCAAATGCCAACTATTTATGGCATGTCATCACATTTACGACCTTTATAACATGTGACATGGTCTTGGCATTCTGCATATATGGATATTTGGATTGTGTGTTGAAATTGGAATGGATATTGAAGGGTACATATAGCCATGTCGCTATGAAGACACTTTGAATTCCATTATCTATAAACCTATTCAAATTGTTAGTACATTAAAATATATTGTAATTGTTGGCTAACCTTTTGACCAAGCCACCAAGAATATAAGCATTAGCATTCGGATGGACAAGGATACTCACACTTAGGTAAACCCAGCTCATGGTCCTATACTCCCATCGGCTTGTGGTCCAGCTACCCACGTCGGCTCGCGGTCCAGTCTACACCACAGCGCATGTTCACGCACCACGACTCAACCCTGTATCATGGTCACGAACCGACTCTAACTCCTTAGGAAATACGGCCACGACTTGGTCACCCACGAGCCGCAGACCAAGGATCCAGTGACACGTGTCCATAATGGCCATGTTGACTACTTCTCCACTCATTCACGAACGGGTCCGAGATTCTCGGGGTTGGTGCCACATGTTTTCACGAACCGCCTACAGAAATTGTCTATAAATAGCCCAACACTTGGCATTTTTAGGATCTTTTTGGCAATTCAGAGCTCTGATTCCGCATTATCAAACCTTCATCATTTCTAATCAGAGATATTTCGAAATTGCTGAGTGAATCATCGTTGTAAAAGTGAGATTGAGAGAATATTATGATTGTACTTGCATTCAAACGTATAATCAAAGTCATATAAAGTGGACGTAGGCTCTTTAACGTGAACCACTATAAATTTGATGTGTTTGTTGCTTTTTCTTTCATTTCTAGTTTCAATACTTTGCAAATTAAGATAATTTGGGTGTTAGAACCACTTTTTGGTCTAACATTTTGGTGCTTTCACTGAGAGTTGAATTATCAGCCTGATGGATTATTGCTCTACTGTTTGGATTTTCAAGTCCGAAGAAAATAGTCTGCATTCCCGCTGTTTCATTTTCGAAGATTTCAGCAAAGTCAAAATGTTATGACCATAAAAAATCCAAGGATTCACGAGCTTCTCGAGCAAACGAAACTAACGAAGAGAGCATTCATGAACAGGTTGAAGTGAGCTCCCTGGCTCGTGGTTCGCAGGGGGCGAACAGACCCCAGGAGGGTGTCATGACCCGGTCCCAAGAGGGAACCACGAGCCGTCCCCAAGACCATGTCACGAACCACCCCGACGAGGGTGCCACGAACCGCTCCATAGAGGCGGTCACGAACCGCTCCCACCAGATGACGACAAGCCGGTCTGGAAAGGAAATTATGGCTCGCTCTACTCACGCTGAAGCTACTGCTCGACCTGGCTCTGCTCTACGTCCAATGGTGAATATTAATGATCAGCTACGTGCCTCTTTTCTAGTAACAGAAGGAAATTTGTCCCGTGTTCTCGACATGTTGGAGAGGACAAATGACAATTTTGAGGCTCAACGACGTGAGAGTACATTGATGAGAGAAAATATGGCTGTGATGAGAAGGCAGATAGACGAATTTCGGAGATCGATAATGCCTTCACTGACTCACCTCCTTACTCCCGACTACTACTCGTCAGATTAACCTCCTAGACCCCCAATGGCAATTAGAAAGGCCTGAGAACGTGGAGCTGCTTCAATTTGGATCCCTTCCTTCTCGAGAAAAAACAACACTTGACCTAGGACCTGACATCCGTAACTCGAGTAATCCCTCTCTTTTGCCTACAGGTGAACCTACAATTCTACCCAGAGATCAGGGTGCTGATGACCTTATTCAGAATCAACCATTACTACCCCATCGCCGCGTGATTGACTGTGGCCATAGGGTGCTAGGAAGCCCTGCTCAGGCCCTAGACTTGGGAGCAATACATCGAAGAGACACTGGGAGGCCTCGCAGGGCAAGGAGTGCTGATCCAGAATCCACCTTGACTAATGCGGACATTGAGGCAATGGTGAGGCAGATCATGGCAGACAGTCGTGGACAAAGGAATGAGGATTGGGGTATAGACCGCAGTCATACACCCTTCACAAATGACATATTGGACGTCAGATTCCCGAGGCGATTCAACATGCCGACTATGAACCGTTATTCAGGCGGGATGGACCCGATTCAGCATTTAATGAGATAATTATGGTATATGAACGCTGTTGCTGCTCCCGACGCAGTAAAATGCAAAGCATTCCCGATCTTCTTAGAGGATGTGGCTTTAATGTGGTTTACACGTTTTCCTGCTGATCGGTCTCCAGCTTCAAGGAATTGAGCGAAAGATTCATAAATCAATTCAGACTCCATACTCAAAGGTCCAAAAACTTCGTTGAACTATCACTCATCAAGCAGCGTCCTAATGAGACCGTGAGGTCATATTTGGACCGCTTTAATTTAGCAGTCATGGAGGTTAGGGACCTTCACGAGCAATTTGTCCTAATGGCCTTAATTGATGGGGTAAATAAAGATACGAAGTTCGGCAAATACTTAACTGGAAAACCGCCGCCAATAAGGGAAATATTATATGAAAAAGCCAATATCTGCCTGCGCCAAGAGAAATTTTATGCTAATCGAAAGAGGAAGGCTATGGATAAGGAAGATATACAGAGTAATGTGGCCATCAAATAGACTAACGATCGTTCTGGGAAAGTGGAATTCAATGTCGGCAATAAAAACCAGGGAAGTGGTCGCCAAACTGCAAATGATAACAAGAAATGGAATCGAAGGAATGATGGCCAGAAGAGACCTCATTTCAGAACATTTGAGAACCTCACACCTTTGAATGACACATCAGAAAATATTTACCTAGACACCTACAATGTTCTTCAATATAAGTGGCCTCCTCCAAGGGACTCGACGGAGGAGCGTGAAATGGGAAAGGTCTGCCTTTTTCATCAAACTTACAGTCACTCCACAAATGAATGTCTCCATTTAAGAGACAAAGTTGAAAAATTACTTCAGGAAGGAAAGTTGGATGAATATAAGGTTGCTCCAAGAGACAGGGGACAAGCCGCACAACTCCCGAATCAAAACCAACCCTCTTCTAGGACCACTACTCAACAAAAGGGAAAAAACATTGTTATCAACACTACAGTGAAAGGTCCACATCCAGCCGGACATAGCTACAGGGCAATGGACTAGTATGTGAATGCAGCCAACCACCTCCGAGTTGGGGAGTGTAGTAGTCCCGAAGACACCACCCCAGTGAAGCAACAGAAGACGATGACGGACAATGTCATATTCCATGACAGAGATAGTATTGGGGTTCAATCGCCTACCGAGGACCCACTGGTGCCACCACTATCGGTCCTGCTCTAGTACACAAGGTACTAGTAGATAATGGGAGTTCAGTTAATATTCTCTTTAAGAAAGCATTCAATCAGATGAAGCTTAAAGCAAAAGGCTTAAGCCTTGCGAAGGATGGATACACGGATTTAATGGGGCCTCGAAAGCTCCGATGGGATATGTAGAATTGTTAGTGACACTGGGAGAAGGAGATCGCCGGAGAGTGAGAATCCTCCCATTTGTATTTTTGGACATTGACTCGCCCTATAATGCCTTTTGGGCCGACCGGCCCATGCAGAATTCAGGGCCTGCATCGCGCCCTGGTGCTTATTGTTGAAATTCTCGACCGAAGCGGGAGTGATTAGAGGTGACCAGGCCACTGGACGAGCCTGCTACATGGCAGAATTGAAGATGTTACTAAAAGGACTAAACATAGAAACTAAAGGTGCTCCCTCCTCTATGAAGGAGGATTCAACATAGCAACTAAGGGAGACAACCCCGATGGAGTCGCTCGGAGAACTGCCTGAGGACATAGGTCCCAGAGAGGACGAGGAGCCTGGGGGTAGAATGACGACGCCCAATGAAACAACTGCGGATACCACGATTGACGACGATGACTCAACAAGGATTTTAAAGATTGGATCTCAGCTTGATCCGCTTCGAGTAAAGGAATTGACCAACTGTTTAAAGGCAAACTTATATGTGTTTGCTTGGACCCACGCTGATATATGTGGGATATCACCCTCAATTATGAGCCACTCATTGAGTATCAACCCAAAACATCCAACCGTTAAGCAGAAGAGGCAAATGCTCGACCAGAGAGGTCAGCTGTCTTGAAGGAAGAAGTTAAGAAGTTGAGAAGCAACAAATTCAATAGAGATCCGACTTACTTAGAATGGATCTCAAATCCCATTTTGGTAAAGAAGGCCAACGGAAAATGGCATACATGCATTGATTTCTCAGATTTGAATAAAGCTTGCCCAAAGGATAGTTTCCCACTACCTAGGATCGACCAACTAGTGGATTCAACGGCAGGTCACGAACTCCTATCATTTATGGATGCGTATTCAGGATATAACCAAATCCCCATGCATGTTCCGGATCAAGATCATACTAGCTTCATCACAGATTTGGGACTATATTGCTATGTGGTGATGCCCTTTTGGTTTAAAGAACGCCAGAGCGACTTACCAACGCTTGGTGAATAGAATGTTCTACAATCAGATTGGGAAAACAATGGAGGTGTATGTCGACGATATGCTTGTGAAGTCCACACAATCATCTAGCCATACTGTTGACTTGGCAGAAATGTTCGATATCCTTCGGCGATATGGGATGAAACTCAACCCTCTGAAATGTTCATTTGGAGTTGCTTCTGGAAAATTCTTCGGCTTTATCGTTATCTCGCGTGGAATTGAAATTAATCTAGATCAGATTGCGGCAATCAGGAATATCCAAGAACCAAGACAGATTAAAGATGTACAAAGCCTCGCTGGAAAAGTTGTCGCATTAAGTAAGTTTATCTCTAAAGCAATAGACAAGTGCATTCCATTCTTTGAACTTGATAAAGCGAGAAAACGCAATTTCCAGTGGACCCCTGATTGTGTAGAAGACTTTCAGAATCTGCTGACTCATCTGGAGAGACCCCCGATATTGTCCAAGCCAGTGGACCATGTCAATTGTTCGTATACTTGGCAGTGCCGTCTCATGCAATAAGCTCAGGTAAGGGAAGAAGAGAAAGTCCAGAGGCCGGTGTACTACGTGAGTAAAAAACTAGCTGCAGCCGAGCGAAACTATCTGAGAATAGAAAAACTTGCGTACAGTTTGCTGATCGCATTCAGAAAGCTTCGCCACTATTTCCAAGCTCATCCCATCATCATGTACACTGACCATCCGCTCCGACAAGTCTTGCACAGACCATAGGCGTCAGGAAGACTACTCAAATGGAACATAGAGTTAAGCCAGTTTGATTTGAAATTCCATCCCCGAAGATCGATAAGGGGGCAAGTGTTAGTTGATTTCATAGCGGAATTCACTATTCCTAAGGAAGATGTAGCAAGTGAAGAAGTTGGTCCCTCAACACAACCATTCGACTCCAACACCTGGAAGTTATATACTGACGGTGCCAAGAATGACAAACGGTCTGGCATCAAGGTTGTGCTAGTAACTCCTGAGAAACGGTCAATATACTATGCTCTAAGATTGGAATTCATGCCACAAATAACAACTTGGAATATGAAGCACTGATTACTGGACCAAAGCTCGCAAATGAGTTGGGAATTGCAAGGCCGGATATTCTCTGCGATTCCAAGATAGTCGTGAACCAGGTTAATGAGGAATTTCAAGCTAAGGGGCCAAGGCTTTGTTATATTTAAAAGAAGTTGGAAAGCTGCTAGGCGGTTTTGAGCACTATGCTATAACCTATATCCCTCGAATAGAGAATCAAAAGGCAGACAAATTGGTCAAATTGGAAAGCTCTAACAATCCAGAGGACACGGAAATGGTCCCCATTGAAATATTGAAAACTCAAAGTGTTGATCAGATGGAACTTGATCCTATACTGGGGACTAAACCAGAGAGGGAGTCATGGATGACACCTATAAAGAATTTCCTGACAAATGGAACGCTTCCTTCCAAGAAAAGTGAAAGGCGCGCCGTTATCCGTAAGGTTTCAAGATATGTTATGCAAGGCGAAGTCCTATGTCGACAGGGATTTTCAATGCCCCTCTTCCGGTGTATAGCCCATAACGACATCGAGCAAGTACTAAAGGAAGTACACGAAGGTGAATATGGCGACCACACCGGAGGCCAAATAATGGCTAAGAGGATATTACGATATGGATATTTCTGGCCAACTGTAAATAAAAATGCATCCAAATACACACGACGTTGCGATAGATGCCAAAAATTCTCTACGATCCCCAAAGCACCTCCTAGTAAACTGAAAATGATGATGAGTCTGTGGCCATTTGCTGTCTAGGGAGTTGATATCATCAGAAGCTTACCAATTGCGAAAGGTGGAGCAAAGTTCGCCATTGTGGCTGTGGATTACTTTACAAAATGGGTAGAAGTAGAACCATTGACCACGATCACAACCAAACGAGTTATAAATTTCGTCATCAGGAACATCATATGTCGGTTTGGGATCCCAAAAATTATTATAACAGACAATGGGACCCAATTCTATAGTATGGAATTTTGGGAATTCTGCCAGAAATATCGCATCGAGAAAAGATATACTGCCGTGGCGCATCCGCAGTCGAATGGATAGGTAGAAGCAGTGAACAAAGTGATTAAGTCTATTCTAAAGAACTGATTGAAGCGAGCCAGAGCCATGTGGGTCAACGAATTACCCTTGGCTTTGTGGGCTTATAGAACAACTTACAAATCAGCGACGGGCCATACTCCGTTCTCTCTGGCATTTGGGTCGAAAGCTGTCATCTCGGTCGAATTAAACGTAACATCCCATAGAACCACCTATTACGACGCAATGACCAATAATGAATTACTCCTCGAATCTCTAGACATGATTGAGGAAAAAAGAGATGAAGCAGATCTGCGGGTCTTGAGACATAAGCAACAGGTCACTCGATATTACAACAAGAAAGTTCGGGCTCGAACTTTCGAACCTAGAGACCTGGTACTGAAATGCGTCTTCCCAGAACCCACCTTCTTAGGTCCAAAATGGGAAGGACCATACACCGTCCTACGGAAGCTTGATAATGGCTCCTTCAAGCTAGCGACCGTGGATAAAGACGAAATCCCCAAAGTGTGGAACCCCCAGCATTTGCAGCATTACTTGACATGAAATTATCATTGTTATTCTTTTATTTTAGGACCATGTAAAAAGGCTCGACTTGCCTAGAACAGTCTGGTTGCACAAACAAAATGTTATAAAGTGGACATAGGTCATGATTCGACCGAACCACTATAAAATATCGTGTGTCATTTACCTTACCATACCGTTTTGTGATTATTCTTTTGCATTTATTCATATGAGCTATTACGATTGTAACATTTAACATAAATCCCTTGATGACTCCGATACACCTAATTCAAAAGGTCCTTCGAATTTTAAAAACAACCGGGTATGTATCATCGATGATACAATAAAGCAAATGACACAACCTCAAATACTCTAAATCTCACGACTTGAGAAGGAGTATACAAGACAAGAAAGCGAATTGTCCATGAGGCGTGAAGGTACAACGTGAACAAAAGACTGCCTCAACTCCACTCTACCCTTGGCATCCGACGGGAGAGTATAAAGACGCCAGGGACTGGTGCTACTAATGAACTCCTACCCGTTGAAGGATCGGGGAGAAGACTGAAAGCTAAGTTCAAACTCTAACTTGGTCATACGATAAGAGAGTATCAAGGCATGTTGATTAAATTCCATAAAGGGGCTCCTACCCCGCTACAATATCGGGGGCAAGAATGCAAGCTGAGCCCAAACCCTTCATGTCCGGACATAGGGGGAAACGCATTGTCAATCCTAATCAATCCTCAACAATCCCCGGCCAGGCATCACGTCAACGATTGATTGGGGGCTTACTTATGTATATACTTCCTTACCACACTTCATGGTGACTACAAAATGAATAATATACTTACAGGATTCTTATGTTGTGCCTGCAATGCTTACTTATGAAGCAACTTCATTCATGACTTATTTACGATTCGAATGTTTGAATACATGACTAAATACGAGGTACAAAATAATATAAAAGAAATAGAGTTTCATTTACTAAATGCAAGTTCACAAAACAAAGCTGGACAAAATGCGAGGGTCGCACTCACGATAACTACAAAGGGCCAGTGGGAAATCAGAAAACAAAACATAAACAAACGAGCCCTATTTGGTCTTCGGGGATGACTTAATCTTCTTCTCCTTCTTCTGTTTTTTCGGAACCTCCTTGCTGACATCAGGGGAATCATGCTTCTTTCTTTTCTTTTTCCCTGAGGGGGGATCCTGTGGAGCGTTAGAGGATTGGGACGCAAGTTGTGTAGTTCTCGACTTGGAGGAGAACTTTATGATCAGTATAGATCCGGGAGCAGCTGCAGAGAGAGGTGGAACATTTAAAGGCCCTTCCTCAACCTTAGCCTTCAAAAGCTTATCCTTTTTGGCCTTCATAACGGCTAAGGTCAAATTATCGTCATTCTTTGTCTTCCCCGTAATAGGGACATCTTCTTCATCACTGTCATCGCCGTCAGTGCCCTTCAAGGCTCCACTGATTTCAGCATCCTTAGGAGCATCAGTGCTCAATGGCACAATGGCCTTCTCGATCGCTTCAACCTCAGTTTGTTCAGGGACTTTAGGGACTTTGGGGCTTGATGATACAATGACTTTCTCGACCTCTGCTTGCTTTGCTACAGTCCCTTCGGTTAACCTGGCACCTACCTTATGAGAAGCAACTGTAATTAATTCGGGAGAAAAGGTGGTATTCTCAATAGTTTTCTGCATAATGCGACGACAAATTATAAAAGCTTTGACAATTTGTGGAGAGAATATGAAGATACCTTCCGCCGTCTGCTCATCCAGAGTCATAGTAGAAACCCCAACAGGTATAGGAATAGGAATTTCAGAGATTAGCGGGTCATTGGGGTTATACTCCTCGGCCCCGGAAGTCTTGAGCTCCATAGCTGAGCTTGAATCGTCATCAACCTTATTCTTTCCCTTGAGCTTAAGCCTCTCTTCCTCCATTGACTCTTTAATTTGGCATCTAGCCTCTGTTAAAACCTCAGGCTCCTTACCTCTGAGGAAGTTCTGCATAAGCTGGTCCTCATCAACAGTCTCGACCTTTAAGCATTGCCTCTCGCTTTCAACAATCTGATCCTATACATCAACTAAAGTGGAGGTATAGTTTTTGATCCAGGAGATGTCTCGGGTTCGAATGACCTGAGCGAAAAATTCCATTAACAACTCATCAAACCCTTCTATCTCTTGTTCAGCTACGGCAAGCTTAGCGGTAGCATTCGAGGTGGACTCAAGGGCTTCATTAGCATGTCCTTCAGCAAGAGCTACTCTCTCCTCAGCATGGGAAAGTTTATCCTTTAAGCTTGTCATTTCTTTCTCCCAAGCAGATTTTTCTGTGGCAAAGCGGTCCTGTGATGTTTTCAACTGAACATTAACCGACTTGAGATATTCTATCTCCTTTTTCATAGCTATATGCTCTTGGATATTCGAATCAAGCTCAAGGTGGAAACATTTGTTTGCATCCTCCAACTGCGTCTTATAGCTTTCGGCGTCCCTTTGAGCTAAGGCAAGAAGAGCTTGAGTATCTTCGAGTTGTTTCTCAGCCTTGTCCCTGGCCTTGATATTGTGTTCAGCTTTTTCTTTAGCTCTGGCCACATCTATTCCCAAATGGTGGATAACATTCGAAAGCTTCTTGGCATGCTTCTTCATTGCCCTATATTGTGTAGCCGTATGACCTACTTAGTTCACGACTTCTGTATCCTAATCATCAGGAACGGGTTCAAGGTCTAAAACGAAAAGCATCCTTTCGAAATAGATGTCAGGGAATTACTTTCGCAAACTTTCCAGCTTTGCCTTATTTTCAGAAGTAAGGGTCACCTCTTGTGCGGCGGTAACATCTAGGTCGCGTTGATCGGAAGGGACAAGAGTTGACTTCTCTTTCCCCAAAACTTTACTTGGATCCTTGTGCTTATCCTTGGATTCAGGATGCTTCTTGGAGAACTTATCCTGAGGAGGAATACCCTTCAGGGGAGTCGGAGCTTTGGGAAGTTGTTTGCCTCTTGCGTGTGGCAATTGACGACTGTGGTGCTTTTTGGGATCTTGACTCGAAGGAGATCGAGAGCGCGAAGGATGAAGCTGATGGGAATCACGACGCTTCTTGACATCTCTTCCTCGACTATCCCTACGATCATGCGTGGTTGCGAGATTAAATTTGGGAGTGCACTCACGAAGTTCGCGATGAGAATAGGAGCGGCGGCGAGGCATTTTTCTTGTAAAAGTAGTAACAAGCAAGTATAAGAACCATGAATACCTACGGTGTGTGAATGTTGTGATGTGTGGTGCATGTGATGTGTGTGTCCCATGTGATCCCCCTAACAGACCAGGGCCCAAACCTAGGCTCGTCTGTGTAGTTTCTTTTTCCTTGACTGGAGTAGATTCTTCCTCGGAGATAGGGAAGAACGGTTCCGCTCCAAAATCCTCAGATGTGTAAATATTATTCGGTAGGGGAAGTTTTTCTAAATCCCCGTATATTTCTTCCTCCATTAAAGAATCATGAGTCGAGGGTTTAGTTGGCGGTGGTGTCTTAGGAGGAGTCTCCCTTTTGGGGATGGAAACATCCTTAGGTTCATCAGTTCGGACTTCACCTCCAGTGTACACATTCAAATCTTTGTCATCCTGGTCAATCATCGGCAAAGGACTTTTGGGTAGACCAGGTAATGCCTTGATTTCCGTTGTCACCTTCCCCTCAGCTGGGGGCATGCTACTCGATTCCCCAAGAGTTAAAGTTGGGGGCACATATCTGTAAGGCCTGCCACCCTGGCCAAGCCCAAATCTTATGTCAAGGAGATGATGTTTGTAAAGGTTCTCGCCAGTTATAAACTTCCTAATTTTGCAAAAATAAGAGCTACTTTTTATAAGGCGAGACATATGATCTTTGTATACTTCACCTTCTTATTTCTGAAAATTATGAGCTATACAGAAAAAGAAGATATTAGCACATTAATCATGCAGTTGGGACATACACTAAAGGATTCATAACCTACTTGACTGTAGCCACCTCTTCGCACATCCAGCTTGACGTTTATGTAGAACCATTCGGATTTGGAATCGCCTAAGTTATTGTGTCCATCTGTCAAGACCTTCTTGGAGGGGATTGATTAGAAGAAAATAAAGTTCGGGGTCCTTGTGGGGCGATGCTTGAAATAAAATAGAAGTCAAATCTTTGAAAACAAGCTCGGTCTCTAGAATTTTTGCGTATGCAATGTGCAACGTGTATAGGGCAGCATAAGCATTAGGGTGAAGCTGCATAGGAGCAATGCGTAGTCGTCTCAAAAGATCAAAAACAATTGGAGGGAACGGAGGAATGGTGCCTACCGAGCACATGACCTTGCTGATAGCCATATACCCTTTCAGAGAAGAATGAGGCATGTCCTCTTTCACCGGGGTTTTTACGTCATCCCAGGGGATCCCATGTCTTAAGCAAATTTTCTTTAGCTTTATATCATCCAGTTTGGAAGCTATGGAATCACTCGGCTTGTCTAATTTCTTAACACCTTCAAGCTCATCAGGAGCCCGATCATCCTCTTCATCGTCAAGCGATGTGCTTTCAAAAGATGTTGAATCCACATCAATATCTGTTTCATAATCAGATCTAGAATTATCCCAATCTGGGTCCAATGGAAGTGCGTCAGGATTGTAATAGCTTGATGATTCTGGATCTGCATTCTTCTCTGATAACCTTGTTGAGCGTCTATCAGACATGTCTGCTGTGTTGGTGGACAAACATGAGAAATTAGAGCATTAATACCCATAAACCCCATGTGTGCAAATGCTAGTGTGTAAATGTGCGATACTCAGAAGAAAAGCATGAATTTAATGATAGAAACATGAAATTGGTCGTTGTATGCGGCTTAATTATGAGGTCATTCAGTGCAAAAAGTTCCGAAGGCTCTAACCTAACTGTCCATCGGTTCATTCAGGTTTTAGTTGATTTCTAGCTAGAGCATAAGTTGATGTGTTTGGTTAGTTGATGCTATAAGTCAAGTATAGTCATATAACAAGAGTTGGCTTAAAGATAAGTCAATCCACGAAGGCTTCCAAGGCGGATCGTGATGTGGAACCAGCTCGCGAGAAGAGGTCGGCTCGTGATGGGGGCTTAACCAGCAAACGTGCATTGGTTCGCCCAAGTAACAGCTCGTGACAGAGGATTGATCCATAGAGAAGAGTCCGGATCGCGATTGCAACAGGGCTCGTGGTCAGGTGCCATTTAAACATCGTATCGGTTCACCCTATGCGGTTCGCAAGGTACCTCCACGACCCGCTCCACTCTCCTTTACGAACCGATTATCCACCCTTCTCCACGAACCGATACCTCATCCCTTTTCACGAATAGATGCCTCGCCCCCTTCCACGAGTGACCCCATCACCCTATTTCATGATCCGTCCTGTTGCCTCATTTTACCATCACCACGATCCAAAATCCCTCTCCCATCTCTTTAGCTCCAGGAAGCGCTGGAAACTCCTCAAATCACGAACTACCTGTTCATGCATGAATTCCTAACTCACATGGGAATCCGCATTCCCTCACTTACCAACCACTTTACCTGTACACGACAACGCGTGTCTTGAGGAGAGCCAACGCTGAGAGGATCATAGGAGGGCAGCGTAATGAAAATCAAGATGGAGCTCGAGAGATAGTTAGCTTGTAAACCGAATTAATGATGGTATAGAAAACATGGAAGATTTCACTACTCGCAATTAACTATCTGGGATCGAACGAAATCAGAAGTATTCGAGATAGGGTTTAGGATTTGGGGATAAAGTGACCGGAGTAAAAGGTGAATGGTGAATGACAAATCAGTTTTTATAGCCCTCGTAAGGACTCTTGGCCTCGCCTTTTTTGTCTTGGAGAGTTGGCTCGGCCCGATGGGCCATGAATATTTAGTTGAGCCTACAGTGGATTGCGCAAGAGCATGCGCCGACGTTGGTTCGTGACACGCACCACCCCAGGGGACACGGTACACAACACAACTCGATGACAAAGACTGTGGGATAACTACCAAGTCAAAAAGTTAAGATTTTTCATCTATAGGTGTAGTGAATTTCTTTAAAACTATATATGGGAATTTACGACTTACATGAAGAATTACTCGCAATTTGTTCTGGAATTCAAAAGATTGGAGTCAACTGACAAATAGAAAAATAATTGGAAACTCAATCCAATATTTATACCCGTCTAGAGACAACAAAAAACGCGGATTCATAAAGAGACACAACTTTGTGAAACAGCCCGACAATATAAACGGATACGACTGTTAACTTACACCGCTCCAAGAAAAGATAGTTTGGTAATTTCGAAGTACGTTCCATCCTTTATAAAACATACTTCGAGGGGGTAAAATGTTAGCTAACTTTTTGATCAAGCCACCAAGAATATAAGCATTAGCATTGACAAGAATACTCACACCTAGGTAAACCCGGCTCGTGGTCCTATACTCCCATCGGCTCGTGGTCCAGCTACCCACATCGACTCGCGGTCCAGTCTCCACCACGACTTGTGATCACGCACCACGACCCAACCCTGTATCGTGGTCACGAACCGACTCTAACTCCTCAAGAATATGGCCATGACTTGGTCACCCACGAGCTGTAGACCAAGGATCCAGCGACACGTGTCCATAACGGCCATGTTGACTACTTCTCCACTCACTTACGAACGGGTCCAAGATTCTCGGGATTGGTGCCACGTGCTTCACGAACCGCCTGCAGAAATCGCCTCTAAATAGCCCAACACTTGGCATTTTTAAGGATCTTTTTGGCAATTTAGAGCTCTGATTCCACTATTATCAAACCTTCATCATTTCTAATCAGAGATATTTCGAAATTGTTGAGTGAATCACCATTGTAAAAGTGAGATTGAGAGAATATTGTGATTGTACTTGCATTCAAACGTATAATCAAAATCATATAAAGTGGACGTAGGCTCTTTAACGCCGAACCACTATAAATTTGGTGTGTTTGTTGCTTTTTCTTTCATTTCTAGTTTCAATCCTCTGCAAATTAAGATAAGACAATTTGGGTGTTGGAACCACTTTTTGGTCTAACAGTAATAAAATACATATCTGTTGTGCTCTACACATATTTAAGTGTATGTAACAAAAAAATTGACTTGGAAAGTCTTAGAATTGATATAACGAAGTTTGAAAATTAAAAGCAAAATAGTCTCCATATATGCACTTTAAAATATCTTGTGCTTGACAATTCTTAATACATTTTGTAAAGATGTCCATAAGGGTTCTTTAGCATTGTTATAAATTTACCATACTGTTATAAAATTAGACCTTAAACTATTTGACAGCATGTTGCAAAGGAATCGAACTTTGAAATATTAAAATTTGGTTTTGTCACATAAGTAGGAACCCACAGCATTCCGGATCTAAAGCAATTTTCGGTTGTTTTAGAACTTCTGATAACAGTCTTCTAAATGTTATTGTTTGTTGTTCAAAACTTTGTTTTGGCATACCCAACCGATTTTTATAGCAACTTGTAACACTTTTTTATTATAACCAATAATAAAAATACAATATAGTACAGATGATTGTGAGTGACAATCAACTAATTCGGTTTTTAAGGTGGACCGTCCACCTCTTACGGTGTTTATAGTGTTCCGTCCACTCTACCTAGTTAGGCTTACGTAATTGGAGCTAGCTAATTAACTAGACTACAATATAACTCTCTGCGCAGGGAGGATATGACCTGATACATTCCATACTACGCTAGGTAGTGTATTACATTTGCTTAAACAATTACATGGTAACGATTATGACATACTACTACAGCAGAAAGTACAAGACATCTATGCAGCAGAGAAAATTTCGAGCACCACACCGTGCTTAGAAGAAAGCACTTTCCAAGAAGGCTCCAAAGAAGAGTCCAATCAAGGCACTATTTCAACATTAAACCAAGTAAGGGAGGAGAAGATGCAAATAACCAAATTTCAAGCAAAGTCGCGCGAATGATCATCACCTATTTTGCTAAAGTCCAACGAACACGGTGTTGCCAGAACTTCTTACTCAGCTTACCCAAAAAGCACCGTAGTTACATAAAAGATCACTAGAGCTGATTGTGAAACAGTACTAACAAGCATACTCCACCATGTAAACAACTAAAACCAGTGCAAAAGCATCTCGTGGCTAGTCGAATAACAGGTGAAGGCCCATACATACTAGTTACAAACAAACTCAGGCAACCCCAACAAGACAAAACTCGACCAAACCACAAAACTGTAAATCAATTCGTCCAACAAGACGAACACCGAGGAAAACATTGAATTCCCAGTATCCAAGGTGACCCATCACTAATCAGGAGTCGAAACACGAAATCAAAATGGGTAAGAGGAGTTAATGCTCACCTTACTGACTCCACGTTAGCAAGAGACTCCCAACAAAGGCCATATCCATCAGTTGAATATGCTGCGCAAGCAAGGAAGTTGCCTGAAATGGCTACAACAAAAGTAAGAATGGTTTACTGAGGCGAAATCAGGAAGAGGTGCGTTGTTGAAATGAGGCGATTAAAAAGGGGATAACTGGAACTTAGATCGATTTCACAGGAAGCTCGGATCTGAAGGTGACAAACGAGTACATAGTGGAAGAGCACGCATGACGAAAGCAAAGAATGAGGAGACGAGAAACTGTTTTTGCGGTGAGGAGAAAAGATTAGATCTTGTAAAGGTTGCGTCAAGAATGAAGAAAGTTGGATTTTCCTTTATCGCCATTTACAATCTTCCACTGTGTATGAGAGCTTTTAGGGTGCGTTCTTAACGTACGTGAACGTGTCATTTGAGCGTGCCATTTGAGCGTGGTACTGTAGCGAAGGGGAATTGTGTTTTTAGCGACGAACGGGGTATTTGAGCATGGTATTTAATTATTAAATTAGTGGTTTTGATTTAATTAAATTCTAATTGCATCAAACTATAACGATAACATATTTCATAACACGACCACTTTTTTCATAAAACATAAAAAACACAACGGTACTGGAATTAAAACAAATACATGAAAATCTACAATAAACGACGATGAGGTAATAAGTTCAACTCCGATGAAATAAAGGCACATAAGCCCTCATCGCTAAGCTCCTGAGCAATATCAACATTTCGCTCATCGTTGCAAAAAATCGTCAGAATCTCCCAACGATCCACACGCGTCCCCGATCTCCGAACAAGCTCCAAACAACGAGCAGCAAGCTGTCTCGTATGGTCGGTCACCCACGAGCTGGCACGCTCGGCCTGTCTGCGCCTAGAGGGCTGACCAGACGGTGGATCGCCCGAAGCCATCCAACCAATATAGAAACTCGCGTCCCCGAGGGAGAAAGAACCAGCTGCTACAGGCGTTGGTGGAGGTGCTGGTGCAGTAGGAGGCGCAACCTGAGGAATCGGATACGCACAAGTATCTTTCCGCAAACAACCCTCGAACATAATGTCCTGCTCTCGAAACTTCATTGGCGAGTGCTTCCTAAATTTTCTGAATCGTCTGCCACCGCCGGTACTCCAAAATTCATCAGGACCGTCTAGATAATCGAACTCCTCATTCCATACACCCACAGGTGTTCTAAGCAGCATGTCCCAATCACGAAAAGCTCGCTTCATGTTGTCCCATTTGTTTTTAATCTGGTTTTCTGTGAACTCCAGATTAAAACGGTTGTTCATTGTTATTGCGACTGTTGCGTAGAACCCACTGACGCTTGTATCGCGCTCCGCTATGAACTCAACGCAAACATCTATGAAAGCGGACTCCCGGTCGTCCGTCCAATTCGCAAAAGGCTGCGAGGTAGCAGTGGTGGAAGTGGAAGCCATCTGCGTAAACAAAAAAAAAATTCAAAAAAAATATATATGGTAGAGAATTGAAAAATAAACTCAACTATAAATTTTTTTTACCGTTTTTGCAGCTCGAAATTGCTCAAAAAATTCAAAATAAGGGCTAAAAGGGGAGAGGTTTCGGGTTGGAATGAGGAGGAAAGGGGGGGTTCATTCTTATAGCCAGCGAAACGATACGTTGGAAAATTAACCGTTGGCGTCCGACGCGTCGGATGCCAACGGTTACTTTTCCAACGTTCGAGAATCGTGGAATCTGGAAGGGGTAAAATGTGCTCGCGTCCGACGTCAAAAAAAAAATGAGCGTGCCAAATTTCGGCTGCGAACGCACCCTTAATATCAAGGAAATTTTGCATGAGAGACAAAGGTTTTTAATTCACGCTTGTTGTTTGAAACTTTCAGTAGTTTAAAATGACAATTAAAAAAATCCTACAATCTTTCTTGAAGTGTTTAATAACATATATTAGAGGTTTTAAAAGCGGTTTGATGTTCAAATAAATTTTGAATAATTATTTATCTATTAAAGCAAAAAAAAATTGTAAATGTAAAACATGCTTATTGAAGTTTTTAGTTTTTTAAGTAATATTTTGAATGGATAATTAAAAGTATTTTTATGTCTTATGTGTGTCTATAATATATATATATATATATTAAAAGGATTTTAAATATTTACACAAGTAATTGCAAAATTGTATTATTAATTAAAAAAGGACTATGAGTCACTCATGTAACTTAATCATGCTTTATGTGGTTACTTGTTATATAATCATATGCTTAACACTAAAAGAAAACAAAATAGCTATACTTGTTCTATCTATGAGAGTTAAAAGTGAGCCCAATTAGGATTTAAAAGAAAAAATGCCCAAACATGCTAGCTTCACTCTTACCCAAGGGATAGTGTAAATTGAGAAGGATGGAAATGATAAAAGGTATATGAGACTTGAATTCCATATGCGATTGTTTGAGAACAAGATGGTTGGTTAGTTTACAATCGAACTTGACTGAGATAACTTAAAAAGCATATGAGATTCACGATTTCATACGGTTTGAGATCTCCTAAGAAGGACTCATTAGTATGAAATGTCTCTCGCATTAAGAACGCATATGTATAATATACCCTGTAGAACTCCTTTATATCATTCACTTCCTTCCAAAAGAATTGGGCTAGGTTAACCATAATTTCACTGCATTAGTTTGGTTGATTCCAACGATTTAGACTGGGTTTTGTCTAAAATTCGCAGGTGAACACTCAACTTCTATTGAGCATGTTAGTCATCGGTTCTTAAGTACATCTAAGTGTAAGTAGATCGCTGTCAGGATAGAGTCGCGTACACACTCACATGCGTGCACGTTATTTCTTGTGATACACTTGGAATTTCCTGTAAGAAGCACATGAAATCATATATATATATAGCAGCATACGTTAATATATACTACATGTTGGTGCCCATAAATTAATACATTTGGATGTTGCGCACACGCACAAGTTAAAGTTACAACTCATGCACACATATGTATTCTTTAGAGGTTGAAATATGTAATCGATACAAACCCCTTTTGAGAGTTCGTTACATATCCCACGGTTATCAATTTTTCAAAAATTGATCATGAGAGGTCAGATTGTCCCTATAGTATAAATAAATATTTATTCCCCATCACTTTCTCTTCATTCTTTCACTACATATCGAATACTAGCCTACCACATCTTCCCAACGACTTCTATTACAGACACTGCCTGAGCCCTTGAAAACTCCCACCTCCACCGTCTTATCCCCCATTTCTCAATCCGCTGCTATAGTTCGTGGATTTTGAAGGGTAATTGAACTTGATTTGAACAACTATGAGATTTAGGAGGTGGTGGACAACAAAAGACCGAAGCCTCAGGCGTTTGGTGGTGGAGGTGTTTTTTGTGGCCTGAGGAAAAGGAAAGAGTGGCGGTGGTGATCAAACTCAGGTTGGTTTCTCTTAATTTGATGATGCCATGAGGCGGCTTGAAAATGTGAAGAATAAAAGGAAGAGGAAGGAGAAGAAGTCGGTTCGGTTCGGCTAAATCATGAGGTGAGTGCGTTGAGGGAGGGGGATCGGACCAGATGTGCTTGCCATATGAACCGGGTCGGGTTGGTCTGGTGGAAAGCTAAGTGAAGTCGTATGGTTTGGTTATGAACCCGTACGTGTTGAACTCACAATTTAACATCTTCATGACGATGGCTTAGTTACTGTGTACATGAACGTAAGCCATTAAACTTGGATCATAATAGAATTTTGAACTTGCACATAAAATAGGGCATAAAACTGGACTATTAACATGTACTGAACAATTGAATTTGAACACCGAATCTCGAGTCTCGACGAAACTCCATGATTACCAATCGAAGAGACAGAGTGAGATAGTCAGGGATGACAATTGCTCCCATTGTAAACTGAATCTTATCATTACTCACCTTTGAATTTCATTAAACTACCGTAGAGAATATAATACTGTGTCGGTCACATGTTGTACATATACCATAATATACTGTAAAGACTTACTTTTGGGTTTTACAGCCTGTAACAGCTGGTAATATAGATTTCATTTTTTCGATGTAAGAAATAATGGAGACCTAGTTCTCCATTCTTCTTCTCATGGTATCAGAGCCATCGATTTTGGTTTCTGATTTCATCAATTTCCTTAAATCTTCTTCTTATTTCCAATTTCTTCATTTTTTTCGGTTTCTTTTGCTCTCTATTCTTCTACAAATCTTAGATCTGATAATTTTCCCTAATTGGATCTGAAAATGACGAATGAGTTAGATTCATCGGAATCTGAAGTTCCTACTCAGAATTTTCATGCGGTCAACTTTAATGATCCATATTATCTTTCAAACAGTGATCATCCAAGTATGCAACTTGGAAACCGTATTTTGTATGGATCTAATTTTCTGAATTGGTCTAGAACTGTTAGAATGGCATTGATTGCTAGAAATAAACTGCAATTTGTTGATGAAACTCTTCTTAGACCTTCAATTAATTCTCCTGATTATCAGAAATGGGTTAGAAATGACAATATGGTGATGTCTTGGATTTTGAACTCGATGGACAAGACTTTATCTGAAAGCTTTATGTTCGTTGATTCGTCTGTTGAGTTGTGGAAAGAGTTGGCAGAAAGGTTTGGTCAAATAACAGCCCCTAGACTGTTTGAATTGCATCAGAAATTGACATCTACACATCAGAATGACCTCAGTATTGCTGAATATTATGAACAATTGAAAAATATGTGGCATCAATTACAACTTCTTGAAGGATTTCCTGATTTCTTTGGTGGTGCGTGAGGAATTGCACTTGTGGAATTCTTAAAAAAATTGTTGAAAATGATCAATGAAATAAGCTGATGCAGTTCTTGTCAGGACTTACCAGAGAATACGATCAAGTCAAAACTAACATTCTAAGTTCTGATCCTCTTCCATCTGTCCACAAAGCGTATTACATTTCGCAGCAAGTGGAACAGCAAAATAAGTTGGTTGTAACACCTCGAAATTTTAGCGACACTAAAGATGATGAATTAAAGAATAGTTAGTGTGAAATACACTATTAACAATAAATTAAGGAAAATTTAATTTAATATTTAGAACTAAGTAAAACGGACTGTGCCATTGCATCCGTCTCGAAATTTTGGTGAAAATAGACACCTGGTTTGCGTAAATCGGACACCATATGAAGAAGTTATTAAGGTTCAAAGTTTGTATATGCACAGGAAGAATATATATATATATATAATAAGTTCAAAAATTCAAAAATAGGTCCAGAAATTTGAAATTTGGTTCAAAATTAGAAATTTGGGAAGGCGGCAGATTTCCCTCCCAGGTGGGTCTATCCACTCAAAGAGGGGATGACCCACTCATGGAGGGCCGACCCACCCCTGACAGATCCCGGCGAAATACTTCATTTTGTATCTGGACACCTTTCTGAGCAAGATTCATTCAACCCTAGGCTATATAAAGGAACCTAGACCTAGGTTCTATTCATCTAAAAATAATGCTGACGGCGAAGCTCTGCTGCAATGAAAATTAAAATGGCCTTTCTTCTTCTAAATCAATTCAAAGAAGATTATACATATTTGAAGATTGCTATAACAAATTCAGCGATGGCTACAATAACTTTTTCAACATGTTCTTCACAGTAATTTGGATCCATTTCCTTAGGTCTATTCACTGTGAGTTCATGTTATTTTTAGATCTAAATATTTAAATAGTAATCTTGATATGTATATAAAAATTGGATCTTGAATCGGTGCCTAATCAGTTCTATTATGACATAACTATCAAATCTGCTTTTATATGTTCATACTACCGCCATGTTAAGTCTTGTCATAATATGCCTATTCAATTTATGCCTATTTCTATCAGTTTATTATTGATTCGTTATTATGCCTGTTCTCGATTCTCTTCTCTCTCTCTTTTCCCTTTTTATTTTTATATAGCGAGGCTACCTTCGAGCCTAGGCCTAACGCTGAAAAATGCCAACGTGCGAAATTGGGAATAATAGGGAAAGGCATAATTTGGAGCATAATTGATATTGGAAAATATGGATCTAAATTTGGGCATAAATTTGGAAATATACGAATATGGGCATATGTCTTGTTGGATAATATGAATTTAAGCATACATTGGAAAATATAATTTGAGCATAAACTGGGACATGTGTAAGTACTGATTTGGGACATAAATTGGGACGTATGTGAATATGAATTTTAGGCATACATTGCAAATATGCGAATATGGATTCGGGTATAACTTGTATTGAAATGGGTGAATATGGACTAGGGACATAAATTGGAAAAAATAAGTAGATTTGGGTTTGTGCATAACACACACACACATATATATATATATATATGTGTGTGTGTGTGTGTGTATGCCTTGACTTATAACTTGGGAAAAAGAGCATATGGTGCATAATTAAAAGGTGAATTAAAAAGGGGTGTAAAAGTCTATGATTTGAATAGTGAATTGTGCATATAATTAAATGTGGGGAAAAAGAGAAATAATCACCTATAATGACATAGGTATATTTGGATAAAAATGGAATGTCTAGTAATTACAATTAGAAATTGTAATTGCATTTATGACACGAGGTTAGGTTGCATTAGTGGTAGAAGTCTGCCCGGACCCGACCGGCATATCCAGCAGCCACTAATGTTGAACCTAATGTGAGAGGTCTAAGTGTGCAAATAATAATCGGGCTAAGACACGAGGTTAGACCCAACTATGGAATATGACTGCCCGGACCCGACCGACATATCCAGCATCCACACGCTGTAGGCCTAATGTGGAAGGTCTATCCCATTATAACCATAATTGGACATGGTAATGAATTGGACTACTTAACCTAATTTAATTCATAAGGATTTTATGATTATGAACTTAAGTTACGGTTAAGTAAAATTTGATGGGTAGTGGGTGGGTTAAGTAAAATAGAGAGGGGTAGGTAATATTTACATATAGTCCCACGAACTTAACCCAATAAGGTTATGTAATTAAAGGCACCTAGTGGTATACATAACCGATGGAAAATATAATAGAGTTATGTAATTAAGGATACCTTTGTAGGGTAAGCATAACTTGTAGAAATGATAGAATTAGATATGCGTAATAATCTGCTAAGTAAACAACGATAAGTTGAAGTGATGGTGTAAATTGAATTTATGATTAAATGAGAAAGAATGAGGAAAACTTGTAAAATAAATAAGTTATATTTAATCATAAATGGTAAGTGACACGTTAATTAGGAAACATGTGAATTGAGATATATTTAATAACATATTAAGGAGAACATGTTAGTGTAATGATGTAACCAAGCAAGAATATAAAATAGATTGTAGATTACAGACCTTGGGCAACAATCTGGAGAATAACATGTTGTGGGCTTATTAATAAACTTAAATGGACTAAGTTATATGATTGAAATTAATAAGCAAAAGAAACCTGGTAAATTAAAATAGGAATTCAATATGAACGGGAAATAACCAAGTTAAATGGGAACCTGGTGAGATGAGGCAAGCGCGTAAAACAATGTTTAGACATAGGGTCTAACAACATATTAAAGAAAGGCGCTTGGACCAGTCTGTACGTTTGAGGGTAAATAACCCAATGGGGTAGATCATTGTGGTGTTATAAGACACGAGGGGAGCACACATTCATATGATTGTTATGACGACCCCAAAGAAATGGGAAGGGGAAGCACGCGGCTTTCTGAAGTACGTAAGGTGCCCCTAGTAGCCCTCTATGCGGTGACAAATGTCTTAGGTTGTACTCGCAGAGGTTGGGTCTACGCGTAACTACTAGGCGGGTGGGCCTCGACTGCAGATGTAGCTATACAGTTAGAATGCTGTAACGAGGTGACACCAGGGTAATTCGACGGTTGCCTTACAAGGAGGTAGAGAGGGTCACGACCAACAAGGATAGTAGACCGTGGGATATCCGTCATCGACAGCCAGTAGAATGCGAAAGACTAGAGTTAAACCCAAGATACCATTTCACCTTTCACTATCGAGGTACGGGGTTGAGGGTAAACGCCACATGGATGTTTAGATTGGTTGCTATTAGGGAAGGTCGCTTAGCTCTTGTAGTCTTTACTAGTTGAGGGAGGGGCCGAGGTAGGGCCATAGCCACCATGAAAACAGACCCTAGGTATATCTGTATATGGTGGCTCTTTAAATACGGGCCTATATAGATATGGAAAAGCTCCTGACCGAGTTATGTGTTTCTTGTATCGCCCAGTCGCGGAACTCGGTGCACATTAGAGGATGTGCGATTGAGGCATCGAGCTACATTTACAGTACATACGTAGGACAGTCTAGATACATGCATATCTGCTCTGGGTGGTGTATCGTAGACTAGAGGGCATTATTCTGATAAGGAATCTAATTCGATCGATGGTGGCAGTCCATACGCTTATCTAGCATAGTAATAATAGATATATGTGGAATGTAACATTTTATATAGAGATCCGTACATCACTTCGGCGTAGGATGAGGGACCACATTCATTACAGTGGAGACCGTGCGAGTGGGGTACCATGGGGTGTATCTCAATATTGAGAGATAGCTACATATATTGTATTAGGTGAATCCATGGGAAAGTAAATGGGTACGATGTGCGCATAAGTCTTGAGTGCTATTAGCCCAAGTAACCTAATAATCAAGAAAATGCAATGGAACGGTAGTAGTAGAGATCATTCTACTTCTGATATACAAGTGTATGCGCGGTGCATAGAAATGTATTTAAGAAGCGCAATACATCATGTTCATCTTATCTTGCTCAGTTTGCACTTATTATTGTTACTGTTATCTTGTCCTTCTAGTTTTATATTTACCTACCATGATACTTTTATTTACTTATATTTAAAAGCGACTGGACTCGCCAGACTTTATGTCTGACCCTTTTTGTTCCCTCTTCACTTTCTTCCCTTTCGCCCTCCACCCCAGGTTCTCAGGGTGGAAGTTCTTAGAGTTGATTTGGATTCTTTCAGCTTAGCTTGGATTTTGGATATAGATGTAACGCTTTGACTTCTGGTCAACTCACTTATGGCTTTACAGGGAAATATGGTTTTATGCTTTTGTACTCTGATATTTTTGGCAAGACGGATTATTAATGTAATTAGTTACTTATGACGTAAACTCAGTATTTGGGACCATGATGTTTTGATTTAAATAAAGTTTTTTTTTAAGTTTTTAATTCCGCTGCTATTTTACATGTCTGTCTTGTGCTATTATGTTCTTATTTACCTATAATGCTTCACGTAACTTAATGCATTCCCTTAGTGAGTGACATTAACATATGTGGGGTGTCACATTGGGTGATAGGTCTTCTAATCAACCAGACATGAGTGCATTCAACACTACGAAGACTTTTCCTAAACCAAATTTCCAGAGCACGAAAAGAGAAAATAAGAAGAAGAAGAATGAAGCCTATTGTGAGAATTGTAAGAAAAGGGGACATTAAATTGAGCAGTGCTTTAAGCTGATTGATTTCCTGATTGGTGGAACAAGGAAATGAATGCAAATACAAAACAATCACAACGAATTGCTAATAACGCTCAAACTTCTGAAAATCGGGGAATTCTTGGAAGTAGGCCACAAATTGTTGGTGAATTAAATGCTGCAGCGAATTCTTTTACCTCTGAAAATCAACAAGTTGATCCTATCATGGTCTCCTACCTTTATAACACTGTTTTGAAGATGATTCAGAATTCAAATTCTTATCATATGGAGGATAATCCTCTTGCTCTTTCGGCTAATTTTGCAGGTATTAATTTTGCAACTAATACTAATGCTTTATCTAAGTTTTGTGATCGAAATAGTTGGATAATTGATATTGGAGCTACTGATCATATGGCTTCCAATTTAGCACTTTTTGCTTCACTAAAGAAACTTAAAAATCCAATAAAAGTGTTTATGCCTAACAGTTATGCAGTTTTTGTCAATCACATTGGAACCGTAAACTTAAGTCTAGTTTACAATTACAAAATGTTTTCTATACTCCTTCTTTCAAAAATAATCTGTTGTCAGTGGGAAAACTGCTTGATAACAATAAAATTGTTGCAAATTTCACACAATCTTCTTGTTTCTTTCAGGACCTTGAATCAAAGCAACTTCATGCTGTTGGATCAAGTCTTTCTGGACTCTATAAATTTTCTTCTTCTCCTATTTCAGAAATAGCTCCAGCTTCTCAAGCTATAGATAAGAATAATTGTTTTCTTCTTCCAATCTAAAATACTATAACATCTTGTAATACACCTAGTACTGATATTTTACATGCTAGGTTAGGCCATCCTTCTTTTAGCAAAATGAAATATTTGCAAAATTCTGTTTTAGGCAAAATACTTAATAAAGAGTTTGTGGATTTTTCTTGCGAAGCATGTGTGTTAGGGAAGCATCATAAATTGCCCTTTTCACATTATGAATCTTATGCTAAGTCTTCTTTCGATTTAATTCATGTTGACTTATGGGGTAAATACCATAGACCAGCCATTAATGGTGAAAAGTATTTTTTAACCATACATGATGACCATACTCGCACTACTTGGACTTATTTGCTTCATTCTAAACTGCAAGTATTTCCGGTTCTCACTGGATTCAATGAATATGTTCTAACTTAGTTTGATACGAAGGTTAAAGTAGTTAGAACATATAATGGAACTGAAATTATTCAGGATTCATGTAGACAATTTTTTTCAACAAAATGTATAATTCATCAACGATCTATACCTGGTAATCCTCAACAAAATGGACATGTTGAGAGGAAACATAAACATTTATTGGAAACTGCGAGAACACTTCGAATACATGTCGTTTTACCTTACAAATTTTGGGGTGATTGTATTCTTGCTGCTACTCATCTAATTAATCTCATGCCAAGTTCAGTTTTAAATTGGAAAACACCAGTTGAATTGTTGATGAAAAAGATTCCTTCTTATGATCATCTTCGAGTTTTTGGTTGTTTATGTTTTCCTCTTCAAAAATTGGGTGATAAATTTGCTGAAAGGGCTAAAAAGTGTGTTTTGATTGGATATCCTTATGGTTAAAAAGGTTACAAACTCTATGATCTATTAACACACAAAATTATTTTTAGCAGAGATGTTTACTTTGTTGAAAATTCTTTTCCTTTCAAAAATTCATCATTATTGGACTCTTCTTCTATTACTTCTTCATCTCCTCATTCTTTACCTTTAGTTAATCCAACTTTGGATCAAAGTTCCTCTACATTTTCTCCTCAAATTTCTTCTTAGCAAAATAAATTTTTAGATTAGTCATTGCAAATTGATCGTTCATCTTCATTAAATCATGTAACTACTTCTTCTAACAATGACCAGTTACTGGTTTCTAATCCGAATTTGCCACAAAGAACATCTACTAGACCTTGTCATATATCAAAGGAATATGATGATTTTGTTACTGGAAAACTTCCTTCACGAAATACCCAAGAATTAGAAGCTGAAAATTGCGTTACTTTCAGTATTTTTGCTTAACCTTCACTTGTTCATTTGAATACCGATTCTTTACATAGTCTTGCAAATTTTCTTTCATCTTTTGATCCTTCTTCTTACAATCAAGCAAAAGAACATCCAGAATGGGTTCAAGCTATGGAAAAAGAATTAACAGCTTTGGAAGAAAATGATACTTGGGAATTGATAGATCTTCCTTTAGGTAAAAAACCTATTGCTTCTAAATGGGATTTTAAAACAAAATTCAAACCAAATGGTGAAGTGGAAAGATGAAAAGGTAGGGTGGTTGCACGAGGAGATAAAAAAAATCTGGCAACAAGCATACATTCAACCCGGTTGCTAAATGAACTTCAGTTAGAGTTGTCATGGCTTTAGCAGCTGCAAAACAATGGGATATTCAACAATTAGATATTAAAAATGCATCTTTACATGGATATCCACAAGAGGAAGTATGCATGACCCCTCTACCAGGTTATACAAAAGCAAAAACTGGTCAAGTTTGCAAGTTAAAAAAATTGATTTATGGTTTGTAACAGGCCTCTAGATGTTGGAATCAAGAACTGAGTAAGTTTTTAATTAATTTTGGATTTACTCAATCTAAACAAGATTATTCCATGTTCACTTTGAAAAAGAATGATGATTTTACTGTAGTAGTAGCATATGTAGATGATCTTTTGATCACTGGCAGTAATGTTTCAATCATTTCTGAGTTAAAAACTGCATTGCATAGAGCTTTTACAATTAAAGATTTAGGTGCTGTCAAGTATTTTCTTAGTATTGAGGTTTCTCGAACAACTTCTGGAATTCTTCTAAATCAACGAAAGTATATTTTATATCTTTTAAGAGATCATCACATGAAAGGATGTAAACAAGCTAATTTTCCAATGGCAAAATGTTTAAAACTCAGCAATCATGAAGGTGACATTCTTTCAGATCCATAAATTTATAGATGAATAATCAGAAAACTTCTATATCTAAATTTGACAAGGCTAGATATTTCTTATGTTGTTCAGTAATTAAGTCATTCAGATCCATAAATTTATAGATGAATAATCAGAAAACTTCTATATCTAAATTTGACAAGGCCAGATATTTCTTATGTTGTTCAGTAATTAAGTCAGTTTCTTCAGCTTCCTCTTGTTCCTCATCTTGCTACTGCAATGCATATTTTGAGATATTTGAAAGGTTCAATCAATTTGGGTATATTTTTCCTTCAAAATCTGATTTAGCTCTTACTGGATATTGTGATGCTGATTAGGGAATGTGCGATGATAGTGGTAAATCTTTAATTGGACATTGTGTTTTTCTTGGAGGAGCTTTAATTTTATGGAAAACAAAGAAGCAAAAAGTTGTATCTAAAAGTAGCACAAAAGCTGAATATAGGAGTATGAGTTACACAACTAGTGAAATTGTTTGGCTTGAGCGATTATTGGCTGATTTGGAGGTTGATATCTCTACTCCAATTGTTCTTCACTGCGATAATCTTTCAGCAATGCATATTGCTCAAGATCCTTGTTTTCATGAGAAAACCAAGCACATGCGAACTAAACACCAGAAATTGGATGCACATTATGTTAGAGAAAATGTTCAATCTGGTTTTATTTTTACTAAGTACGTCAAGTCAGCCTTGCAACTTGCTGATATTATGACCAGACCACTTGGAGCTGATTAACAAAAAACTCTGGTGCAAAAACTTGGACTGGTTCATCATGCTTCGGTTCAAGATTGGTCTTCTACTCCTGCTGATGCCAATCTTGAGAGGGGGGTGTAGAGAATATAATACTGTGTCGGTCACGTGTTGTACATATATACTGTAAAGACTTTTACTTTTGGGTTTTACAGCCTGTAACAGCTGGTAATAGAGATTTCATTTTTCCGATGTAAGAAATAATGGAGACCTAGTTCTCCCTTCTTCTTCTCAACTACATATGCATGCATGACACCATAGGTTCTGCATTAATTTACACTAAGCACGGGGCATACAGGTTAGTCATGCTAGTTATAGTTATTCGTGAGTATAAAAAATTATGGATAAGAGAAAATTTGACAATCTCAAAGCCCAAGAAGCTGAAAGGATAAAAGAAATTTATCAATCTAACCTATCTTCGTGTGATTCAGGTTCAGAATCAAGTTATTATCGGTCATCTAAGGAGCGGATCCCGGCTTAACACACGAATCAGCCTGAGGTGTGGCAATAGATGCGATAGCCCAAAGGGCAGCAGTAGGAAAAGCAACTTGAGGGATTGCCACATATAGAGGAAGGCCTGCTGCGAACAGAATAGGGCCCACAAGGGGCCCGATACATGGAATTTGATAAAGAGATTGTCCTGCCAGCTCCGGATACATTAGAAGAAATGGAGGACCTTGTGGATCCAATAGACTTTGTCGCATCGACAATTGATAGCCCAATGTTAAGAAAAATAGCATTAAGAATTTCATCCCCTATTACGATTTAGGAGTACCCAATCAGGAAGATAAGGTGCATAGGCCTCCGAATGAGTACAAAACTTGCAATAGGTACATGTGTATCGTGGGATGTGTCCTACCTTTAGCCCATTTATTCAAGAAATGTTGTATTTCATGATGATGACTCCAACACAGCTACATCCTAACAACTATGCTTTCTTTCTAGGCACATACATGTTACATTTAGAGAACTTAGGCCAAGAGCTAGCTGGAGAGGGCATCATATATATATATATATATATATATATATATGATCTTCTCTTCGCACCTTTTTAAACAATAAAATAAGTTAGTGGGGAGAGAGAGAATTAGTGGGAAAGAGTAAGGGAAATGTGCGACGGAAATCAGGGGGCTATGGGGGTGCTGCACCATTTGGGGTGCTCTTGATCCTACATTTATATAGCTTCAGTCTGAATCAAATCGATTCAACTTTGATTTGACTCTACATCAAACTCTCTTCATTCTATCAAGATCAAAGTGCAAATCTGAATTATATGAGCAATTGTAATCATGATCAAATGATCCAAGTCTACGCATTTTGTAAAAACAAATCAAACAACTATATGCATGTGAACAGGTGGCCTTAAATCTAGTAGGGTTTGATTATGCCCAGTAAAAAGCAACCGACACTGACTTGTTTGCCAGATAAATATAATTAGTTATGCCAAAAGGTCTGATATTCTAGAGGGTATCTTCTTGTAGCCTTGAAATCAAGAAGTGTAATTGAATTGATAGTGATTAATGGTCAAGAGCAAGGGACTGGATGTATGCTAGTTTAAACCAATATAATATCCAATATGTTATTTACTCTTTACTTTACTACATCTACTTTACTTGTTACTTGTTTTTTTTGATTGATTCTATGATCATTATATACATACTCATAAGCATAATTCAAAAAAAAAAAACATAAATATAAGTAAACATTATTCACCGCCCTGTTTACTGTTATTATAGCCTTAAGATTCTTAATCCGCATCACCCTCATTTGGTATTACAATACTGGTTTTCAAATGTTTCGTAATCAGATTTTTGAAAAAGTTTTAAATGACTACCAACACTAGTAATGTCAACACTATCACTAGTTCATTTGTAGGGGCACAATCTATTGCCAGACAACCACTTTTAATGGTAGTAATTACCCTTATTGGGCATGTTGAATGAAAATTTATTTACAGTTAATAGAATTAGATATTTGGAATGTTACACAAACTAAGTACACTAAACCCGAAACTAATTATGCATAGTAGATTGTTGATCAAAAGAGTGTGCACTTGGTAATTCTAAGGCCATGAATATATTATTTTGCTCATTAGATAGAGAAGCAGTCTGTAAGTCTGCATGTTAAATGTAATGTCCCGTATTTTAGCTATATAATAATTAATTTATTTAATTATTTATATAGTGATTTAGAGAATTAAATGGCCATTTAATTAAATAATATTGAATATTTAATTAATATAATAATATATTTAATTCTGAAATAATCAGAATTAGCTGAAGTGGCAATACTGTGTGAATTGGATCATTTAAAATATATAATTCAGTTTAGAGTTGAATTATAATAACAAATATATTATTTGAATGACAGTTGAACATAAAATTATAATGTAACAACCCGTATTTTTGATAACCTGTTATATCGTAAATCGAGGCAGAATTTAATTTATAAATCTGAATCAAGGGAAAGGGGCTATGCCATTGCGTTCGTCTCGGAAAAATACGCGAAATAGAGTCCGAGTTTTCGAAAATCGGAGTCCGTATGACCCGGTTAAGGCCCGAAGAAGTTTTATGAAAATTCAAAGTTCAAAACAGATTTAAAATTCAGGTTCAAATTTCGAAATTGGGGCCCTTGGGCGCAGGTGGGAAAATTCCCGCCTAGCTACCCCAGTCGACAGGCCTGTCGATTGGGCAGTCGACTTGGCTAGGACCAAGTCGACAGCCCTGTCGACTTGGGTGTCGACAGGGGGTGCTCGGCCAGTTAGGCCTGATGCACCATTTTTGAGGTTGGCTGTGTTTTGGGACTGTTTTCTGGAAGCTTCCGAGATCTGATGGTCCTAATCTAACCTAGGGTTAATCTAAGGGTCTAAAACACATCCTAATCCTATAAATAAGCCCCTAACCTAACCCTAAATCATCATTATTCATTCAAATAACTAAACTATGGCAAAATCATTCCTCTCATGGCCTCCACTCTCTTCATAAAATTCCTAAATAAATTTCTATGAGAGATTTTCCATGCATACAAGTGTTTTCAAGCTTGTATGAGCATCATTAGCTTGCATTCAAGTCAAGTTTCTATATTTGCATCATAAAGCAAGAGTTTTTTGATCATTTTGGCTTAAGGGTTTTTCTATTGAAGCTTGCATTTTGGGTTTAATTGATTTCATAAGGGCTTTGTCATATTTTTGTGACTTCCTAAGCATTGTAAGCCCTTTTCTACTTTCATATTTAAACTCTAAAGTTAATGAATGATGCAAGTTGTGTTTGATCATTATGATATGATACGCAAGTTTATCATGTTATGTTATGCGAGTTTGATATGTTATGATATGCAAGTTTATCATGTTATGTTATGCAAGTTTGATATGTTATGATATGCAAGTTTATCATGTTATGTTATGAAAGTTTGATATGTTGTGATATGCAAGTTTATCATGTTATGTTATGCAAGTTTGATATGCAAGTTTGCTATATGATAAGCAAGTTATGTTATGCAAGTTTGGGTTGATCATTTTGTTCATGTTAACATGTTATGCAAGCTTAGCTTGGGTTTATGAGTTTAAAGCTTCAAGCTTTATGCTAAAGGTTGCATTTTGGCAACATGTAAGTTATCATATCCCTTATGATAACTTGCATGTGAGGCTAAATGCGAACTTATGGCCATTTCTACATGTCATTTATCACCATGTATCACCAATATGCTAAGTTTGGTTTTATGCATGCTTTTGAGGCCTAAAAATGTAATATGCAAGTATATGAACATATGTACCTTTCATATGCCACCATGTTAAACTTGTAGCTTTAACACCTTTATGTCAGGATTATGCCAAGTTCCCTCTTTCTATCCTTTATGCGCTATTGCGATATGTAAGCGATGGGATTGCGTTTGGGGTTGGGTAAACTTAAGGGACATAAAAATATAAGAGTGGGAATTTACCTATTAAGTTAGGTCTACCCATTGGGAATTTACCTATTAAGTTAGGTCTACCCAAATGCTTGAAAACTTGTAATATGTTTTGGAAACATAATGGACATGACACTTAGAAAATATAAGTGTGACCAACTCGAGGTTGGGTTGAGTTTGGAGCATAAATCTACCCGGAACCAACCGGCTTAACTAGTGGCTACAAACAATAGGACCCAATGTGAGAAGTTGGTCAAGTTGTGCTTGAACCCGAGGTTAGACTAGGTTGTGGTGTAAAGCTACCCGGACCCGCCCGGCTTAACTAGTAACCACAACGAGGTCTAATGTGAGAGGTTAAGGTGCATTAAATTAATTAATGCTACATGATAAGGTTGAGTAAATTTGATTTATGACACTTAACCAATTTGACATGAATGGGTAGGTTAAGTGAAACCGGGCTTGATTTCTTAAGGACACTTAACCGTAAAAGACGACTAATGGTTAGGGTTAAGTTAACCTACACTTAATCAATCTGAACTCGGTAATTTAACGGGGTTAAGTTGAACTATACTTAACCAATCCAACTCAGTAATTTGATAAGGCTGAGAACCGATTTGATACCTGGTCTGGATAAACTAACTTGATTGATAAATTAAACGAACCTGTTTTGCGGATCTGTAGGACCCACACCAGGTTAGGCAAGTTTGTAAATCTGTTATCTGATCCGTTAGTCTGAAAATTGATTGTCTGAACTTTGTATGTCTGAACTCTGTTAATAAGTTAATCTGAATCTGATAGTCTGGGGACACAAGGGGGAATACTTGTGTCATTTGTTGTTTGGGACCCATATTAGTCAGTAACCCTTTCTGGTATCAAAACTTTGACTCAACTGTAGGTAGGGTCCGGGCACGCTTACTGAACTAATTATAAGTGGTTCATTCTGATAATGGCGATGGGTGTTGATGGTGCGTTCCAACCGGGTCATGTGCGTGCATGGATCCCGGTCTGCCTCTGAGGATGTAAGACGCCGTGACATCTGTAAATATGCCTGTGCCAATTGGTTACCACTTTAGGGAGTGATACACCCTATCGTGGGGCCGACACAGGGTGTTTATGTATTAGGGAGCCGATCGCTTGGGTAGGATTTAGGGCACACTTAGCTCTGTCTGATTCTGTGGGTACCATCTGTTTTGTTGGGTGGTAACACCCGTCTGTTTCTGCGTGGTACCGTTCTGTTAGGGTGGTAAAAGCCCATTTTCCCCAAACTCTATCTCTGTATGGACCATTCTGTTCCGTCCTGTTTCAATGTAAACATTGGGGTAACACCTAATCCTATTATACTAGAATTGGTACCAAGAAGTTGGATCTTGATTTAAGTCAAACACCTGATACTGGGCCAAGTTTAGGCCAAGGGATAAATTCTTGTTTATACATGACATGTTAGAATGCTGGTACACCTGTGGTGAAAAACCTTAAACCTGATTATGCGATGACACCTTTATCTACCTTGTTAGTTAATCATCATGCTAGTATGTTGTTATCCTTATGTTCATCCCTGCTTCTCATGCCAGTTAACTTTATTAGTTTACATTGATTGTAGTAGGGCTTACTCAGTCTTTTTGACTAACCTGTTTTTCTTTCGCCTCTTTTCTTCCGTTCCCCCCCAGGTTCTCAGGGTGGGAATAGTGGAGCTTAGCTTGGATTTCTGATCGCTTGCTTATGGGATTTTAGCTCATGTACGGTCTTGACATGAAGCTAGCTATGGTTATCACTTATTTTGGGGATAGTACTTATGTATCTCTGTTTTTCAGTGATGTTGTTTTTATCTAGACTTGTGTATTTGGAAAGTTGACATTATGTTGTACCAGACTTGTTTTGAAATGGTTTGAAATCTTCCGCTGTTTTACTTATCTTATTTACTCTGTTTACATATATACATATGTTCTTGTTCTGCCTTGATATATCATTATGCATGTTTACCTGATTCAAACGCCCCTCCAAAGTCAGAGTGCTTGCAAGAGCCACCCTGGCGGAGGTGGGGTGTTACATTTGGTATCAGAGCATATGGTTTACGAGAAGGAACAAAAAGGTTTTTTAAAGCTTTTGAAAAACTATTTTCAAATCAAGTATAAAGTATTTTCCAAAGAAAAGTCTAGTATTTCAGAAAAAGGCTATTCCCCAAAAGCCATTAGCACAATCCTTAGTGATCTATTCTTAGTTTCCTCGTTCTGAATCTATCTTTTCCTTCGTTTCAGTATGGCCGATAACTTTGTTATCCCAGAGGGAGTGCAAGTTCCTGTTTGGTATAGGAGACTTATGGAGGCTAGGGCAACCGAAGCCAGCCCCGCAAATGTTACTCCTCCTCCGGTGGTTAATGTTCCTCCTCCTCCTGTCGCTGAGGTTCCTCCTCCTCCTCCCCCTCAGCATCCTCCAGTAGAGTTCACGAAGATTTGCAAGGACTTCAAAGCAATGGGTGGCAAGAACTTTCTAGGTACCGAGACTTTTGTAGAGGCCCGGAATTGGTTGAAAGAGACCGAGGATTTATTCGCTATTTTTGGATTAGATGATCAGAGAAAAATCCTGTTGGCGGTTTGGCTTATGAAGGATGAAGCCGCTTATTGGTGGGAGATCACCACCGCGACTAGGCCCATTGAGACTTGGGCCGATTTCAGGACAAGATTCGGGCTTAAGTTTCTGTCTTCTGCTGAAGAGAATTTGCAAATGGAGAGGTTTATTGCTTTGAAGCAAGGAGACATGTCTGTCAAAGAATATGTGAACAAGTTCAATCAGTTAGCTCGTTTTGGCTTGGATATGGTGAGTACTACTCAGAAGAAGGCTCTTCGTTTTGCTAGAGGATTGAATGAGCCGTTACAGGAGTTAGCTATGTCTCATGTGCCCATGGGGGCCACGTTTGAGAGTTTGGTAGATATGGCCCTACTCAATGAAGAGAACAAGAGTGCAAAGAAGGAGCTCAAGGTGAATGAGTCTCAAAACAAGAAAACGGGGCCCAAAAAGGAAATGCAAAAGAAGGAGGAGAAGTCTGAAGATAAGAAGGAAAAGAAGTGCTTTACTTGTGGAAGCTCAACTCATCTAAACAAGGATTGCAGAAAGAGGAAGGGCACTTGCTTTAACTGTGGAGAGATGGGACACTTCACTAGGGACTGCCCGAAGAAGAAAGGGACTACGTCGGAAGGAACGGTGAATACTCGCATGGCGAGTGAATAGATTAGGGCTAGAATAATTTGTCTGTAGGATGTTTAATTTTCCTTGTCTGATTTTCAGTTTGAAACTCTTTTTCTGGTATTTTGATTCTGTAATGAAAACTCGGTACTTTAATGTTAGTCTTGCTTCTGATCTGGTAATAGTCTCAAACTCCCTGAGAGTTATAACTCATCTGTTTGTGATAAATTGGGGTTTGAGAGTATTTGTGTTGGGCATGAGGGTGACTATGACGAACACATTCTGGGTTTCTACCATGCTTAGTTTCCTAAGAATCATTTGGGGAAATCTGATCTGTACTAGTAGTCTGTAAGTATATGTACCAAGTTTTTGTTTTATCTGTACTCGCTTCCATCACTCGACTGTATCTTGTTGAGATAGGAATCCTATGGATGTAAACATGTGTTTGAGACATGTTATGTTTGATGGTTGCAAGTGGATGCAAGTGGTTGCTCGTGGATGCATAAACACACACTAGGCACTAGATCGGCTTGAAATACACTCTCATATTGCATATGGACGTGTGTACATTTTCAATTCTTATGGTTGCAAGATGGTTAATTCAGCACATGGATGTTGCATATGGACGAATGTTTGTGCACACATATAGTATTATATGATTAGGACTATTTGCATACATAATGGATTCATTTCACTAACATACTTTGCATTGAGGATCTTTGCATTAGATAAGAACATATACACACACCTTTTGCATATGTTCATACCGCATTAGAATCTTTAAGGAAAATGATTGCTCGTGAATGATGATTTGAGTAGATGGATGATGGATGATAGGATGCGTTCTTCCTAACTTGAAGATTTCGAGGACGAAATCATTTAAGGAGGGGAGAATGTAACAACCCGTATTTTTGATAACCTGTTATATCGTAAATCGAGGCAGAATTTAATTTATAAATCTGAATCAAGGGAAAGGGGCTATGCCATTGCGTTCGTCTCGGAAAAATACGCGAAATATAGTCCGAGTTTTCGAAAATCGGAGTCCGTATGACCCGGTTAAGGCCCGAAGAAGTTTTATGAAAATTCAAAGTTCAAAACAGATTTAAAATTCAGGTTCAAATTTCGAAATTGGGGCCCTTGGGCGCAGGTGGGAAAATTCCCGCCTAGCTACCCCAGTCGACAGGCCTGTCGATTGGGCAGTCGACTTGGCTAGGACCAAGTCGACAGCCCTGTCGACTTGGGTGTCGACAGGGGGTGCTCGGCAAGTTAGGCCTGATGCACCATTTTTGAGGTTGGCTGTGTTTTGGGACTGTTTTCTGGAAGCTTCCGAGATCTGATGGTCCTAATCTAACCTAGGGTTAATCTAAGGGTCTAAAACACATCCTAATCCTATAAATAAGCCCCTAACCTAACCCTAAATCATCATTATTCATTCAAGTAACTAAACTATGGCAAAATCATTCCTCTCATGGCCTCCACTCTCTTCATAAAATTCCTAAATAAATTTCTATGAGAGATTTTCCATGCATACAAGTGTTTTCAAGCTTGTATGAGCATCATTAGCTTGCATTCAAGTCAAGTTTCTATATTTGCATCATAAAGCAAGAGTTTTGATCATTTTGGCTTAAGGGTTTTTCTATTGAAGCTTGCATTTTGGGTTTAATTGATTTCATAAGGGCTTTGTCATATTTTTGTGACTTCCTAAGCATTGTAAGCCCTTTTCTACTTTCATATTTAAACTCTAAAGTTAATGAATGATGCAAGTTGTGTTTGATCATTATGATATGATACGCAAGTTTATCATGTTATGTTATGCGAGTTTGATATGTTATGATATGCAAGTTTATCATGTTATGTTATGCAAGTTTGATATGTTATGATATGCAAGTTTATCATGTTATGTTATGCAAGTTTGATATGTTGTGATATGCAAGTTTATCATGTTATGTTATGCAAGTTTGATATGCAAGTTTGCCATATGATAAGCAAGTTATGTTATGCAAGTTTAGGTTGATCATTTTGTTCATGTTAACATGTTATGCAAGCTTAGCTTGGGTTTATGAGTTTAAAGCTTCAACCTTTATGCTAAAGGTTGCATTTTGGCAACATGTAAGTTATCATATCCCTTATGATAACTTGCATGTGAGGCTAAATGCGAACTTATGGCCATTTCTACATGTCATTTATCACCATGTATCACCAATATGCTAAGTTTGGTTTTATGCATGCTTTTGAGGCCTAAAAATGTAATATGCAAGTATATGAACATATGTACCTTTGATATGCCACCATGTTAAACTTGTAGCTTTAACACCTTTATGTCAGGATTATGCCAAGTTCCCTCTTTCTATCCTTTATGCGCTATTGCGATATGTAAGCGATGGGATTGCGTTTGGGGTTGGGTAAACTTAAGGGACATAAAAATATAAGAGTGGGAATTTACCTATTAAGTTAGGTCTACCCATTGGGAATTTACCTATTAAGTTAGGTCTACCCAAATGCTTGAAAACTTGTAATATGTTTTGGAAACATAATGGACACGACACTTAGAAAATATAAGTGTGACCAACTCGAGGTTGGGTTGAGTTTGGAGCATAAATCTACCCGGAACCAACCGGCTTAACTAGTGGCTACAAACAATAGGACCCAATGTGAGAAGTTGGTCAAGTTGTGCTTGAACCCGAGGTTAGACTAGGTTGTGGTGTAAAGCTACCCGGACCCGCCCGGCTTAACTAGTAACCACAACGAGGTCTAATGTGAGAGGTTAAGGTGCATTAAATTAATTAATGCTACATGATAAGGTTAAGTAAATTTGATTTATGACACTTAACCAATTTGACATGAATGGGTAGGTTAAGTGAAACCGGGCTTGATTTCTTAAGGACACTTAACCGTAAAAGACGACTAATGGTTAGGGTTAAGTTAACCTACACTTAACCAATCTGAACTCGGTAATTTAACGGGGTTAAGTTGAACTATACTTAACCAATCCAACTCAGTAATTTGATAAGGCTGAGAACCGATTTGATACCTGGTCTGGATAAACTAACTTGATTGATAAATTAAACGAACCTGTTTTGCGGATCTGTAGGACCCACACCAGGTTAGGCAAGTTTGTAAATCTATTATCTGATCCGTTAGTCTGAAAATTGATTGTCTGAACTTTGTATGTCTGAACTCTGTTAATAAGTTAATCTGAATCTGATAGTCTGGGGACACAAGGGGGAATACTTGTGTCATTTGTTGTTTGGGACCCATATTAGTCAGTAACCCTTTATGGTATCAAAACTTTGACTCAATTGTAGGTAGGGTCCGGGCACGCTTACTGAACTAATTATAAGTGGTTCATTCTGATAATGGCAATGGGTGTTGATGGTGCGTTCCAACCGGGTCATGTGCGTGCATGGATCCCGGTCTGCCTCTGAGGATGTAAGACGCCGTGACATCTGTAAATATGCCTGTGCCAATTGGTTACCACTTTAGGGAGTGATACACCCTATCGTGGGGCCGACACAGGGTGTTTATGTATTAGGGAGCCGATCGCTTGGGTAGGATTTAGGGCACACTTAGCTCTGTCTAATTCTGTAGGTACCATCTGTTTTGTTGGGTGGTAACACCCGTCTGTTTCTGCGTGGTACCGTTCTGTTAGGGTGGTAAAAGCCTATTTTTCCCAAACTCTATCTCTGTATGGACCATTCTGTTCCGTCCTGTTTCGATGTAAACATTGGGGTAACACCTAATCCTGTTATACTAGAATTGGTACCAAGAAGTTGGATCTTGATTTAAGTCAAACACCTGGTACTGGGCCAAGTTTAGGCCAAGGGATAAATTCTTGTTTATACATGACATGTTAGAATGCTGGTACACCTGTGGTGAAAAACCTTAAACCTGATTATGCGATGACACCTTTATCTACCTTGTTAGTTAATCATCATTCTAGTATGTTGTTATCCTTATGTTCATCCCTGCTTCTCATGCCAGTTAACTTTATTAGTTTACATTGATTGTAGTAGGGCTTACTCAGTCTTTTTGACGGACCTGTTTTTCTTTCGCCTCTTTTCTTCCATTTCCCCCCCCCCCAGGTTCTCAGGGTGGGAATAGTGGAGCTTAGCTTGGATTTCTGATCGCTTGCTTGTGGGATTTTAGCTCATGTACGGTCTTGACATGAAGCTAGCTATGGTTATCACTTATTTTGGGGATAGTACTTATGTATCTCAGTTTTTCAGTGATGTTGTTTTTATCTAGACTTGTGTATTTGGAAAGTTGACATTATGTTGTACCAGACTTGTTTTGAAATGGTTTGAAATCTTCCGCTGTTTTACTTATCTTATTTACTCTGTTTACATATATACATATGTTCTTGTTCTGCCTTGATATATCATTATGCATGTTTACCTGATTCAAACGCCCCTCCAAAGTCAGAGTGCTTGCAAGAGCCACCCTGGCGGAGGTGGGGTGTTACATATAATATAATTAAAATCGAGCTCGAAATGGCGCTACAGTTCGAAATTTGGCGATTCGAACTTCAACTGAATATACAGAATCTGTTTTAAATCGGATTTCTGGGAAACAAGAAACGTTCGGAGATGGTGAACTATATCTTTCTAACGGAAGAGAAAAATCGGGATTTCATTGTGTAGATTTTGATTTATGTCCAATTTTTTTAGAAAAGTCGCTATGGAATTTATAAATATATATTTATATTATAAAAGGATTTTTTTATAAATCGAATATCGATATAACTGGAAATTTTGAAATATCGAGTTATAAATCCAATTGGAGTTGTATGGTACTCTATTGTGAATATATACGATAATATTTATTTATAAATATTTAATTTAATTATTTTTAAATATATTTAATATTTAAAAAGGTTTATTTAGAGCTTTAAAAATGGCCAGTTTTGCAAACGACCTCCGTTTTCGATGAAACTAATTTTGTTGGATCCGTAGTATTAAATTATTGTTAGATTTCAAGTTTCGTGATTTTTGAAGTCAGTGTGTGGCCGTATGGATTTTTAATGTGAAAAACAGTCAGTATTTTGATGGTTAAAAATACGCTGTGTGAGAAAACGGAGTCGGAATTCGACGAAACCAGTTTCATTGGGTCCGTAATGTCGAACTTTAGTTGCATGCCCAGTTTCATGATTTTTGGGTATCGTATGCGATCACAGGAATTTTAGAGGACGAATACAATTAGCGATTGCTTAAAATAAAATAATCAATAAAAAAATAATATACTTATTCTATAAATACCCAACACAACCCTAAACCTAAATTCATTCTTCATTAGTCAAACAATTTTCCGCCGTCAGTTATACTTTCCCAAACCAAAGTCCACCGCTTCTAAAAATCAACATCAAATGAGAATAAATTCTATAAATCATAAAACAGTTGTCTTTGAGTCCATTGTGCAATTTCTTTCAATTCTGTATAAATATTGTGGTGTTCTAAATCTGTTCTATCGAAGTCGGGTATTCATAGTGGCTTAGAGTTCCAATTTTTGGTGAGATTTAGGAGTTAATCCTTGTTTCTGGTATTGCTTTTGGATAAAGCGGTTAAAACCACATTTTTATGCCAAGAATTGGGAGGTGCAGTGGGTGTTTGTGTCAGGGTGTTACTGTAGAAGCTCGGAGATTCCTAGGTGTCGCGATTTAGGAACGACGATCGAGCCTGATAGTTGTGGTATGATTTTGTAGAGATTTTGAAGGAGAGTTGGATGGTGATTTTAGTTTTGATTAATGTTGAAGGATGAAGGAGTGGGTGTGGATGGAAATCACGGCTTGGTGGAGTTTAGCTTGCGCTATGTATATTGGGATTGGGGGAGAAAGACATCGGGTTGGTTTTGTAGGGAAGCAGATGGGCCAAGAAAGGGTAAAGCCCAAAGAATTTAATTGGTTTAGTTTTAATATTGATTTGAAATATTCGTAAACTTCTATTTATAATATCATGGCCATACAGTGTCAGATTAACGAACGGTCTGATCCGTTAGGATCGTATGGACGAGGGATACATATTGGAATTGACTGGGAGTGGATTGTAGCCCGTTACAATTTATAGCAAAATAAATTGTCCATCTGAATCAACAGACGCAAATCGTTATTTAACGGTTAACGTGAAATATGAGAAAATCTCACTAACTCTGCCCAATTTATATTTTATAAAATATTTTTAGAATTTATAAATGATGGTTATTTACTGTGTGTTGGTTGTTTGGTTGAACTGCTAGTTAATTGGTTGAAAATATAGATAACGATATAGATATAAATCGTTAATCGATTATTGATTCTGTTTATCAGAATATTTCATATTCGTGTTATTCATGTTGTTTAACATCTGTGAATGCAGGGAAATAAGTCGGAGGAATCCGACTGGATTCCTCAACATTTATTTTACTGTTTTTCATATATTGTGTTATATGATGGGATATGAAATCTGTTGATTTTGTATGTTGGAATGATACCGATCATTGTTATATGGTACGTTAAATATCATAAGGAATACTAGAATGTTAAAAAGGAAATTTTCAATGTTATATTGAAAAATAAATATTTATAAAATCAAAAGATTTTATAAAAAGAAAATATTTATTTAGAAAATAAATAGGATTGAAAGGAAATATTTGTAAAACATTTACAAATAGAATTGAAAGGGAAATATTTGTAAAACATTTACAAATAGATTAAAAAGGAATATTTATTTGTTAAATAAATAGAAAAATAAAAGGAATATTTATTTAGAAAACAAATAAGATATCATAAAAGGAAATACTTGAAAGGTGAATAGAATAGTATGAAAGAGAATTTTATATTTGAAAGGTTTAAAACCGTGCTTCACACACGGGTATAACATGATATGGATTTAAAGCAAAGATTTTAAATAGAATCTATTCTAACTGATAGATTGAGAAGATAAATTTATAAATAATATTTTATAAATTAAACGAAATGTTTATCATTGGATAAATAGAATATATAAGTCGGGACTTATATAGAGAAGTAAGAATCGATTTCAACATTGATAATTGAAACTGAATATGGACGTAGAGTTAATCAAAGGAGTTAATCAAAATGTGTTAATCAAAATGTGTTAATCAAAATGAAAGAGAGTTAATCAAATATTAGTTATTCGAATAGAGTAATTGATTAGAGTTAATCAAATTAGGTTAATCGATTAGAGATAATCGAATTATAATTAATCGATTTGAGTTAATCCAGTTAGAGTTAATTGATAGGAGTTAATCGATAAGTGTTAATCAAATTAGAATTAATCGATCAGAGTTAATCAAGTTAGAGTTAATTGATAGGAGTTAATCGAATGGAGTTAATTGTATTAGAGTTAATCGATTTGAGTTAATTGGATTAGAGTAAATGAATTAGAGTTAATCGTAATAGAGTTAATCGAATTATAGTTAATCGAATAATAGTTATTCGAGTAGAGTTAATGAAAGGAATTATCGAATATAGTTTATTCGAAGAAAAGAGCTATCAATTATAGTATTCAAAGAAAGATTTTTGAATATTAGTTATTCGAAAGGAGTTATCGAGTATTAGTTATTCGAAGTGAGTTATCGAATATTAGTTATTCGAAAGGAGTAATCGAATATAGTTTATTCGAAAGAAGATTATCAAATATAGTATATTCGAAAGAGAGATTATCGAATATAGTTTATTCGAAAGTGAGATTATCGAATATTAGTTATTCGAAGATAGTTAATCGAATATAGTTTATTCAAAAGGAGTTATCGAATAGAGATTATTCGAAGGAGAATTATACGTTGAATTCGATTATATCGAATTGGGGAAAGTACTATTCACTTTCCGTTTTAATTAAGATTTATTTATTTATTAATAAATTTGTTATTTGTTTATTTATCCAAATTAATAAATAAAAGTTATATTTGAAGTTAGGTATTTCAGATGTAGGGATTATAACGTTATCGTTATAACCAATGTTTTTCATAAAAGAATTTGATTCATAAACTGAATCCGAGAGTTACATAAGGAAGTTTGTTAAAGATTTAGAAGGTGAACCTTGTCTATTTTCGAAGTTAGAAATGTTGTTCAGTTAAGGTCTGAGAGGTAGTTATACCCCAACTTGATTGACTTCGTTTTTAACTAAGAAATGGTTAAGGTTCGATAGTAAAGGTTGGTTAAGTGAATTCAGTTGATAAAGATAATGGGTTGAGTTGGTATAGGGATGTTTTATTTAAACATCTGTTTAAATCAAATGAATAAGTTTTGGAAACATTTTCCAAATATAATCAGAGATACTTTCTAATCATAGAAAATGAAATGTGGATGAGAAAGAATACTGGAATGACAGTGATACGTAAAACAGAGATGGAAATGTTTTCCAATGATTGATAACGTGTATTTCCTAAATTTAGAAAATAAGAAATGTTGAATATATGGAAATAGGAAATAAATAAACTGATGAACTAAATAGATAAACGTTCAATGATGATTGATCGATAAATGTCCATTTGGAAATAATATCGTTGTTTGCACACATGTTTTTCTTTGATAGTTAACTCACCAACTATCGAATTTTTTGACCATTTTTCCGTCGTCAATACATAGAGACCAGGATCAAATTCATCATTTGAAAACCACTCTGTATGGACGTTAGCGTTGTGATCAAATATGATGAAAATAATTGAAGACGGAGTTATGCAAGGGCTATCCTGCTTACAGAATAGTGCGTTCGGTTTGTCCAGTCCCAGGACAATGTGAATGGATGAATGTCTGACAAAGTATTTCTAACGGATCGCATAAGTTGATCTCTTCAAACGTACTTACATTTGGTGGCGGAGGAATTCATGTAAAAACCCGCAACTTCCCCGTAAAGGAAAGCGTCGGATAGTTCGAGAACAAACCACAGCAGAACGCATACAAAAGAACATTTCATTGTATATGACAACAATGCATCAGATTACAAGAATATACAGAGTATGAAACCATATTACACAGAAATATCAGAGATTTAAATTACATTTAAATACATAGCAGCGGAAAATAATACAATACACAACTAGAAGAGATATACGGATACAAAGCTTTCCGGATATCGTTCCAGCTGTAAACCAGGATCCTGTGAATATAAATCTGCAAAACCGAAACTACTAGCTGCCCGTGTCGAAATAAGGGCACCCAGAGTTTAGGTTGAAACAATAAACTCCAGGTCAGTCATGTGACTGGTGTGAGAACTAAAACAGTTATTAATCTTTATTTTCAAAGTAAGGTAAATCAAGGGACCACGCCGTATAACACGGAACGGGTTTCCTCCCAAGAACACCAGTGCATAAAACAAACAGCGCAATGCTAAATAAAGAAAAATGAAGCTGTTATAAGACCCAGGTCCCATCACACAATGCAAACGCAGTCGAGGATAGGGTTTTCCCTTATAACAGCCAAAGAATGCTTGATACGTTTAAAACAAATCATTTGATACTATAATAAGTGCATAGTGTATAAAACAACTTCAAATCATAAGTATCAATCATAGGCGGCATGAATGCCCCATACCACTATGTCGCCATATATAGGTTATACAATCAAAATCGCAATGTCACGTATTCGGAAATTGGGTTTCCATCTATGAACCGAGGCTAGGGGCAAGATCCTCAACCGATTCGAGACGCTCTAGCCCGTGTCTCAGGCAAGTACTCAGTCAAGCCTTTGGATCGTCAGGGCCGGTCCACCGATGTGGATTAAAATGCCTGAACACTACGTTTCCCCACCCTTTGGGGTGTCAATGAGCCAACAAATGACTCCATCGGTTCGAGAACGACCGATCAATCCGAGGCGCCTCGCAACAGCAACAACCACATAAGTCAAACTCGTCAGGGCGTGTAAAACCACTGACGCCACTTTTTAACTAGAAAGAAACGCAAGTCCTCCCTGATGTCCGTCTCCCGTTTTTGGTTCATACCGGGTGTGAAACACGCGAGGTAAACGTTACACAAAGCTACGCCACAAAGGCCGTGCTTTGATCATCACCACAAGACTTTGCTTTTCAACAGAAGCCTTGATCATTTGCATCTTAGCATGCCACACAGGCAAACCATCCTATGCAACCGATATCAGTCACACAGAATGAAATCCAATGTCAGACACACAGTCCATTTACAAGTCCGTTCTGGGTCTGAACGAAGCCGGAGGCACCTAGTACCCCGCATATCCATCGATCTCCAAGTACGTCTGGACGATCACTAACTGTTTCCATCTTCTTGGGTGTACAGCCCAATCAAGATCATCAGTTATCACCCAAACGACGTGAAGACCTCCGGTCTTCGACCATCGTCTTCATCTTCGACTTATCGTCGTATCAGTTATTCAGAATGGGATAAACCCGGCCTTTCCGAATAACTCGCGTATATATTATAAAAGTGTTACACAAACACAACATACGCCTCATTCCAATTCATTAGTCACTAACCGTAAATTAATCAAGAGAATAATTCCCCAAATATTAACCCCGAAGGCCGAAACCAACATCAGATCAATATCCAGAAAACCATTCTGCTTGGCTAACCGCCAGTTAGTTTCTAAATTTCACATTCAAATCTAATTAAAGATTTAACTATCGCCTGGAGCAAAACTGGTGATACTCCATTCTCGATCTTTTCAATCTAATTAAAGATTCATTAAAACTCCACTTAGTTTTAATCATTATCTGGGTTAAAGAATCAGTGTCATTTAAAACACGGTTCACGATAAACCCAAAATCACATTCATTAATTATCGGGTTAAAGAACAAGTGTTATTTAAAACACTGTTCACGATAAACCCAAAAATCAATATCAATTCAATTCCAATTAAATATTATTTAATTGGTACACTTCATTAAATCTAAATAAAAAGATTTAATCTTTTCTCAACTGGGTTCAAGAACAGTGTTAGTGAAGACACCATTCACGACAAACCCAAATCACATTCATTAATTATCGGGTTAAAGAACAAGTGTTATTTAAAACACTGTTCACGATAAACCCAAAAATCAATATCAATTCAATTCCAATTAAATATTATTTAATTGGTACACTTCATTAAATCTAAATAAAAAGATTTAATCTTTTCTCAACTGGGTTCAAGAACAGTGTTAGTGAAGACACCATTCACGACAAACCCAAATCACATTCATTAATTATCGGGTTAAAGAACAAGTGTTATTTAAAACACTGTTCACGATAAACCCAAAAATCAATATCAATTCAATTCCAATTAAATATTATTTAATTGGTACACTTCATTAAATCTAAATAAAAAGATTTAATCTTTTCTCAACTGGGTTCAAGAACAGTGTTAGTGAAGACACCATTCACGACAAACCCAAATCACATTCATTAATTATCGGGTTAAAGAACAAGTGTTATTTAAAACACTGTTCACGATAAACCCAAAAATCAATATCAATTCAATTCCAATTAAATATTATTTAATTGGTACACTTCATTAAATCTAAATAAAAAGATTTAATCTTTTCTCACTTGGGTTCAAGAACAGTGTTAGTGAAGACACCATTCACGACAAACCCAAATCACATTTGATATTCAATATAAGGCTCTGAATAGAAAATATATCGGCTTATATTCAATATCAAATTCTACGATTAACAAATGTCGTATTGGAAATAACGATATAAATATATATCTTTCAAATTTCCGTAACAACATCCGTATAATCACAAATTCCAACATCGAAATATTCCGAAGACAATTTCGATTCAAATCCACTCCAATGCAATCATTGGAAACTTTGGTTATTTTCAAAACCCTTTTCAAATTCAATTTATTTATTTAAAAATAAATAGAATTATAATTCTAGTTCAAAACTAGTTCATTTCGATAAAAATCTATTTTTATCTTTTCAAATAGGGAGTTTTTCATCCCAAACTTTCACAAATCATTTCTTATGATTTTACACAAATTATTACTATTTTTAATAATTTTATCAAGGCCCGTACAGTCGATTTCCATCAATGGCCATCGAACTGCACTTACAGCGACCTTTTTCGAATTTGATTTGGACGTATCTCCAAATCCAACCGTTAGATTTCAAATTTATCACATTTGTTAGAAAGCTCTTTTCGATACGAACCCAACGGTTCCGGTTTTAGGAGAATCCGATGGTCGGATCTCCCGTAATGTCCGTTTGAAATAAATGGTCGAAATTCACGAACTGCCGCGGCGCGGCGCGTTCTATTCAGGCCATTATATTATATATATAATATATATAATATATATTTCGTCGATTTCTATTTAAAACGAATTATATGAATAGTTTTAAATTCGTTTCAAAAGCAATTTCAATTCCCATTTCAAACCAAAGCAAAAATGGAATTCTTCTTTATAAATTCGTTTTAAAATTCATTTCTATTCAATTCAAATTTCAATTCAACTTGAATTCATTTCAATTCACTTTCAATTCAATTTGAAATCGTTTTCAATTCAATTCATTTCGAAATCGTTTTCAATTCAATTCATTTCGAAATCGTTTTCAATTCAATTCATTTCGAAATCGTTTTCAATTCAATTCATTTCGAAATCGTTTTCAATTCAATTCATTTCGAAATCGTTTTCAATTCATTTTGAATTCGTTTTCAATTCAATTCATTTCGAAATCGTTTTCAATTCAATTCATTTCGAAATCGTTTTCAATTCAATTCATTTCGAAATCGTTTTCAATTCAATTCATTTCGAAATCGTTTTCAATTCATTTTGAATTCGTTTTCAATTCAATTCATTTCGAAATCGTTTTAAAATCGATATAAATATCGTTCACGTCAAAATGGCGTCAATCTAATCAACACGGCTTCATAAAGTTCTATTTTCAAATATTCTATTTCAAATATTTCTTTTTTTTAAAACTGGAATGAGGCCCAATCAATTACCATATAAAGTTAATTATATGGATTTTCATACAACACATGTATATCATAGCATTGAAAAATAATCAACCATCAACCAAAGTGCACTACACTGTATAAGCATCAAATATAGATATTCAACGCTTATAACAGTCTGTCAATCAATCGATCGACATATTTAATCAATCAGGATGAGTGAACTTCAAATTTCATCCTAACACCCGTGTGGGGTTTCAAACAATCAAACACATATTTTATTTGTGCAGTTGGGCGATGTGTAAAATTTATCGACCCAATCAACGTCATTCAAATAGGTGTACATAAACAAACCGTCTGGTTTGTAAATGAATATTTTATCTTTTTCTCGCATTCACGTTAAAAATTATATTTTTAACGATAAAACATTTTTTTCAACATATGAATTTCTATTCAGTTCATTCTTTAAATAAAATGATATTTTTATTTTTCTAACTTATTTTAGAAAATTTCGGCGGCATAACGGCACGATACTAGAAACGGGACGAGGCCTAGCCTTATCCCCGGTCTAGTGAAGGCCCACGCCATTCACTCATCAATCAAATCAATTTCATTTTGCAAACCACAAAATTTGGAGTAAGGGTCTAACCTAGCCTTACTCCTACGCCTTATAACGGCGCACGTCTAATCCTAACCAATTTATCGATTCGATTTTTCACATCACAAACCACATTCAAACCAATATCGCAATCAATCACCAAACAATCAAACAAACAAGTCCATGGTCTGTGGACGGGTGTCGGGTGCTACTAAGCACCGTCTGCATCCTAGTATATATATATATATATATAACTAGAAAAATAAATTGAAAGGTGAGAAATTCTCACTTATAGCTATCCAAGCTCCACGGCACTTCATTTGCAGAAGTCTTCGTCGTTTCGCCTTTTTGTCGCTTTCGCCCGTATTCTCTACATATGCAAAAATCGAATTTTTATTATGTTATTCAATATATAAAAATCGAATTTTTACTACGACTTTCAATATATAAAAATCATATTTTTATTTCGAAGGTCACTATTTAAAAATCGAATTTTTATTTCAAAGTTCAACATATAAAAATCGAATTTTTATTTCAAAGTTCAACATATAAAAATCACGCCTTTTTCAAAATCAAATTCTATTTTTCTATCGAAGTTCAATATATAAAAATTCCATTTTTCTATCGAAGTTCAATATATAAAAATTCCATTTTTCTATCGAAGTTCAATATATAAAAATTCCATTTTTCTATCGAAGTTCAATATATAAAAATTCCATTTTTCTATCGAAGTTCAATATATAAAAATTCCATTTTTCTATCGAAGTTCAATATATAAAAATTCTATTTTTATTCTACTATTCGATATATAAAAATCGAATTTTTTTTTTCCACTAAATTATATATGAAAATCCAATGTCATCCATGTAAAGATCGTGTCTTTTCTCTTTATAAAAATCATTTCTTTCACCAATTAAAAAAAACAATTTTTTTATTTTTCTACAAATATAAAGATCATATTTTCCTAATACAAAAATCTAAACTTTTATATATTAAAAGTGCTAACCTTAATAAATTAAAAATGCTAACTTTTATATATTAAAAATGCTAACTTTTATATATTAAAATGCTAACTTTTATATATTAAAAATGCTAACTTTTATATATTAAAAATGCTAACTTTATAATAAAAAAAAAACAAAAAAAAAGAAAGGGAAAAACACTTACAGGTTCTAGCAAGAGGGAGGGGGGGTCGCGTTTTCCCTTCAGGCGAAGGAGAAGGATCGGTGCAAGAAGGGGGGGGTGCGGATGTGGTCGTGGGAGGAGGAGGGGAAGGTGGCGACGGGGAGGCTGGAGGGCTGTCGAAGGGGAGAGGGGTGCGATCGAAGGTGGGGTTCTCGCCGTAGCGGTGGTGGGCGGCGCCGATCTGGAGGGGGCGCGATGCTCCTCCGCCACTCCTTTCCTCTTCTTTTTTTTTTTTTTTTTTTTATCGGATCGAATCGAAATGAAAACGAAAGAGGGGGGGGCCAGAACGAGGTTAAGGAGAGTAAGGAATATTTTTTTTTTTTTTTTTTTAATATTTAATTTATTTTAATTTCGAAAAGTTGACTTTTACATACGACCTCTAAACGAGGCCCACCGCCTGTCGTCCATAGCGTTTTACCCCCATTCCGAACACAATGGGATATGTATCGCAAGCTGATTTGATCGTTTCGATTAGTTTCAGTTGAATTTACATTTAAATCACTATATTGAATTTTAAACGTACATTTCAAATTACCGGGGCCACATACTAACTAGAAAAATTCCCGAAAAATGTTTTCTAGCTTCGTATTGACGATACGGTCCTAACAAAACTAGTTTCGTCGAATTCTGAGACCGTTAGAAAAATGGCCAATTTCCAGTCGATTAAAATCAACTGAAACTGGTCAAACGCGTTTTCCTTTGCCACGCTTACATATTGATTCGAAAAATTATGAAATTTGAAACCTAGCAATAATTTAACATCACGGACCCAACAAAAGTGGTTTCGTCGAAATCCGAGCTCGTTTGCAAAATGTCCATTTTTAAGGGCCTGAATTTCATAGCGACTATTCAGAATCTTCAACTGGACATATCTTTTGATTCTCGCTACGAAATTTTGATCTTTCGGATTCGTTGGAAAGATATTCACTATTAGATTCCATTATTTTTGGTTTCACTAAAATCCGGATTGTTTTGCACCCGGTACATTCAATTGAAGTTTGAAATCGAATTATCGAACTACCGCGCCATTTTCAATTCTATTTATAATTATATATAAATATTTATATTCTAACGACGACGCGTATAATATATACGTCGAATTTCAATTCAAACTAAATTTCTCGTCGATATTATTTAAAATAATTCATTTTAAATAATCAAAACTCGCTAAAATGGCCAAAATAAAAATTTCAAACTGGCTCACATTTTACGGGTTGTTACAATTCATTTCTCTTAGATTTACACCCATGGTATTTTTAGGGAAATAAATTTGTGATTTGGCGGGTATGACGATGTGGCATTCAAAGTGAATGGTGGTCAGGTGTTCCAAAAGATACGTTATGAACTCATGCCTCATCAACCGGGAAATGACAGAAATTGGACAGGCAGCATGGCTAGGTGGGTCGCTCCAATTACGGTGTACATCACCTATCTAGAGAAAATCCATTTCATTCTTTTATCTATTTTCGATGCTTTCCCTTTTCGCGAAACGGTGGGTAGCTCCCAACTGTTAGTGATATACATTAGATACACTCAAGCGAAATGAGTGGTCGGGTTGCAAGACGTTCTTGTTGAACCCAGTGTATTCGCCTCTAGAGATACACTATCGGCAGGTGGTCCCATACCTTGTCATAGTCGGAATCCAATCTCTAATAAGCGCCTGCGGTTTTGTTTGTATACTATATATGTGGAACGTGAGATGCAAGCGTTCTACTAGATTGTATTTACTTGTGATTAGACATTATTATAATATCAGAGAAATATTGATTTCCAAAATTGTTTTGGGTTATCGTAAGGTAAAAACCATCTGTATTTATGTGTGAATCGGTCTTGCGATTATCTTTCTTTTGAAAAAGGATTTTTGAAAAGTTAAACCAAATGATTTGAGTTTACTCACACCAGTCCCATGACTGACCCAGAGTTTATTTTGTTTTGTTTTCCCTAAACTCTTGGGTGCCCAAATTTGTACGGGCAGTCAAGTAGTTCAGGTCTTTACAGTTAAATTTAGAGGAGCTTGAAGCAGGAGACTTTAGGATTATATAGCTATTGTTATTTCCGATGTGTGTAAGTGATGTACTCTGATAATGTTATTTTATATATATATATATTGTTTTATTGCAAAGTTATGTTATATATTATATTTATTCGTTCCGCTATGAGATTCGTATTACTCTGATTTTATTCTGTAGTGATCTTCTTCTTCTTTTATTCTAATTTTCTATTTTATCTATTCTCACCCTCTAACTTCTTTCTATTAATGATCTGGTATTTCCGATGTTCGAATAGTCAACATGGTAGTTTTGTGTTGATTTTCGGAGTCGAAAACCCCCTTCGTTACATTAAATTTGGTAACTTTGCAAGTTACACATGAAGGCACTAGTAAAGTTAAACAAACTAAGATTTTCATGTGAACTATTCAGCTTCAATTTCTTGAAATAAGTCCAAATAAATCAGTATCTGATATATATATAGTAGATTTCAAGATATAATATATTCTTTTTGTAATGACCCTCTATTTCGAACCATTCAAGCCTACAATAAAACCATATATGTCTAACTTATATCGTTCAAAATGATAGATTATTATTACATTGGGGTTTAATTAAAATCAAATAACATATTCATAGACACGGGATATTACAACATCACTCAGCAGAATACAATAAACATAAGTAGTTTATGAAACTACTAATAAAAATACATTAGAGTTTTAAAAACAATTGCAATGGAAATCATAATACATAGATATTCACTAATGCATACCAAGTGAATAAGGAAATGACTAAAATGTAAAATAATGACAGATAGATAAAGTTTTCAAAAGACCTTCACCTCCAAAAGCTACATCTCAGACACTGTGATACTTAGGCTAACTTAAGCATAAAGTAAAACAAAATGTTCGAGTCAAGACTAACATTCTTATGCAAGTAAATCAACTCAAGTAAAATGTTATACAGTTGAAAAATACAAGTAATTCAAAGTATTTTTGGGATTTTCATCCTTGAAGGATCCGTTAAAGTAATTACATATAATACGACACATTATTATAAATGTCTATCAGTAAAGTACAATAATAAAAATTGCGTTAACCATATCCCCTTTAACACGTTTTTACAGGAATTGCAGTCCATACACTATCCTAAACCCATCGAAACTAGTGGGTATTAGAGGGTACTCCACCGTTATAATATAAAAAAATCGTAGTGGGCACGATCAAAATAAATATAACAAGGCACGCGAGGCAATGCCCAGTGTAGGATACTGTTGTTTTGCCCTCTTAGACTCATAGTAATGCATAGCCGCAAATACCGCCTACCTCGAACTACACTTTTAAAATCTTGGATGCACATCAATCAGTCATAAAGAAGAGATATAATAAATGAAGAAGTGTATCCGATCAGGGGTGCACCCCATTTAGCCTGATATAGCTCATGTTTTAGTCATTTTAATTATAACTAAAATGTCAAGCTATCAACCACTATTCTCTTACTTCATTCCAGTAATTATTCATCAAACAATTGTACTCCATTCTGGATCTCCACCACGTACACAATTATTAAAGTGGCTCTGGTATTATAGAGTGTACTCCTATATCCAACTCCGATCTCCTTAATAACTAATCCTCATTTTTCACACTGTGGTCAGTTGTGTTCAAATAAACATCTTATTTAAATGTCATAAATCAATTCAGTTTAAATATTGATTTTCATTATCTTTACGCAAATCAGTTCAATATTTGATTCAGTTTCAAATTCTAAATCTCATATTTATAAACAGTTTATTCGTCAAAATTCAAATTTCGATAATAGATTTCAGTATCACAAATATTGTTATTTAATGAAACATTTATACTCAAACATTTGACCTTAAACTGCTCGGACTGGAAATAGATTTATACCCTAAAATAGTTAAATTATGTGCAATATTCCAATTTATATAGTTATCACATATAATAGTTAAATTTTTAAACAAAATAATTTAATTAAAATAACTATAAAAATATATATAATTAAATTAAATATATAATAATTACTTAAAATAGTTATAATAATAATTAAACTGAACTAGTTATAAAAAGTAAACGATAGTGTAATTGAAATAGTTATAAAATATATAATAGTTATAAAAATAAATAGTAAAAGAGAAATCAGTTTTAAAATAGTTTAATATAAAAAAATACCAGTTTAAAGTGAATTTATTACAACAACAATAATAAATCATTTGAAACTTTTATGTATTCCGATGTCCAATCTGAACTAAATACCAACATTTTCCAAATTCGAGTTAGCATTAATTTAGATTTCAAATTTCAATACAAATCAACTAGTATAAATTTCTAAATTAAACAGAGTGTTTAAATTAGTTTACAACTTGAATTCCAATTCTAAATCATTTTCTTTAATTTTGATTTAAAATTTAAAATTTAAAATTATTATCATTTTATAACATTGGTTTAAAACAACATTCAAAGTCGGATTATTAGGTTTTATCCCTTAAGTCAAATTCTTTAAATTTCACCATTTAAGTTTACATTAATTAAAAAACTAAAGGTTAATGATAATCTTTTATCAACTAAATTAAATATTTTCATTAAATTAATTTAAACAAGTTAAATTCAAAAATTAAAGTGTTTCTTTAAATTAAATTTATCAAGGTTATTATATAAAATTAAATCTTTATATTATATTAAGATGAATCTTTATATTATATTGAATAAAATTTTAAAGTAAAAGTTTTAACCAAATTAATTTCTTATATTAACTAAACATTTCTAAAATAAATTATTATATCTTTTTTGGCAAGGCCGACCGATTTTAGAGTGATCTGTAATACTTTTTATTATTACAAATAATAAATACATTATTATAGAAGATAGACGATTTGTCTAATTACTATTATCAATTTTTAAGGTGGACCGTCCACCACAAACGATATTTAGATTGGTTTGTTCACTGCTACTAAACTACCTTATAGCACAAAAGCTAGTATATAAGACTAGACTACTCTAAATTGTCTAAACAGCTAAAATAAATAAGCACCACGCAGGGTACCAAAAAACAGAGCTAAATATATGACATAACTGTTGCCACAAGGCATACATTGGCAATGCAACATACACCATAGCTATTGTACAAAAATTACCTATCCAAAGTTACATCCTAAACAACATTTGCTGCAACAACAAGCCCACAATCACATTTCACCACAGCAACATAGAGAAGACAAGCAAAGTTGAATCCTTAATGCTTGAATAATATGAACAATTGCAATACAGAAGTAAAGCTTTTACATGCTAAATTTGACATAAGAGAAATCCATGAAGAGCAAGATTATAGCACAAGAAGTAACAACAAAGGAACAAGAGGGAGATCAATCCCATTTGGATTGGTGCTTTTTACATCAAAATTATTGTGAAGAGACAACCACAATAATTAGCATTGGACAAATTATTTGTGAAAATCTAAAGTAGAGTCGCACCAAAATGCCAACCAAAAACGATCATCAACACCATTGCAAGCAATCATCATGGGATGATCAAAGGCACATAGTTATACAACTCTAAAATAAGAACTACCCAGTCCAAGCTTAACTACCAAATCGATTGCATAAAACCATAATAACATGGTAACCATCCCATCACCACCCAACAGATCAACAGAAACTAAAACGTTATTCCAGCTAGCAAACACACAAAAAATAAGGTAGTGTTTGGTTTAAAGTATATTTTGAGATTTTGATTTTAATAACAAACATAAGAAAATTTAATGGATGACGAAGGGAGTGAAAGGGTGATGGAGGGGACCACGTAATGAAGAGAGGGACAATGGAATGATATATTACCTCTCTTTCTTGTGTTATTTCCCAAAATAGGAAAACAAATAAAAGTTGTTTTCTATTTTGTATGTTAACTTTATTTTCTAAAATGATCATTTTTTATGTTATACATGTATCATTCGCATTTTATTGTGTGCAAAAACTAAAAACTAAAAAGCGTAAACCAAATGCCGCCTAATATAATAGCAAAACCCAAAACTCCATTACTTAACACAAGATGACACACATACATACAACAACTCAAAAGAACACCCAGACGAACTGACATAGGGAAAATACCAAGCACTCCAGCAAGTTACAAACAATGAAAGCACCGAACGTGTTTTCACCTAGCAGTCGTTATAAGCTCCTACCTTAGCCTCACCATCCTCAATATATCAATCATCTACATAGTTTTAGGCAAGGAGGAGGTGAAGGTGCATGTTGCGGTGAAAGAATTCCACGCTTCGGGGTTTAGAAAATGACCAAGGGACAACTAGGTTGTTGGCGAAGTCACATAAAATTAAATAGGGCTGTCAATGGATACTTTTTGTAACGACCCAGCAGATTTTCGACCCCGAAAATTGACATAAATACAATTACCGTATCTAATGTCGACCTTCCTAGCATCGAAAACACAGGACGTCATTAGAAAGAATTTAGAGGGTGAGAAAAGAAAGAAAGAAATATTAGAATAGAAGAAAGAAGAAGAACACAACATCAAAATCTCACAGTGGAACGAATCAAATATAATATCAAATCTCATTATACAAAAGAACGGTATATACATAAAAATCATCAGAGTACAACATATATCTGTCAATGTGGAAATAACTTTATATAACTACTGTGAAGCCTCCTACTTCCAGCATCTGAAACTCCAAGCGAAACCTAACCTGAAAACATACTCTGTCTGACCCGAGCACATTTGAAGCAAAGCAAAATTCACCGGGTCAGTTTGGAATACTTTCATTGATAAATTCACAGAACAAACAACTTGTTTAACTTTGGAAAATCTTTCTTTGAAATAAAAGGATAATAGTAAGACCAGCCCAAACACAAACACACACGGTTTTTACCTTACTATAACCCAAAACATTTTTTTGAAATCATAACTTTTTCTGATATTACAATAGTGTCTAAATACAAATAGATAACAATCTAGCGGAACGCTTGCATCTCACGCTCCACATATATAGTATACAATCAAAAACCGCGGGCACTTATTGGATATTGGATTCTGACTATGACAAGGTATGGGATCACCTCCCGATAGCGTATCTCTAGAGGCGAATACACTGGGTTCAACAAGAACGTCTTGCAACCCCGGCCCACACATGACCGACCACTCATTTCGCTTGAGTGTATTGAATGTATATCAACAACGGTTGGGATTAGCAAACGTTTCCTGAAAAGGGACAGCATCGAAATAGATTAAAGTAGCAAATGGAATTTCTCTAGATAGGTGATTATACACCCTAATGGGAGTGACCCACATAGCCATGTTGCCTGCCCGATTTTTGTCATTTCCCAATTGATGAGGCTCGAGGTCAGAATTTATCTTTATAATATCTGGTCATCATTCACATTGAATTCCACACTGTCAGATCTGCCAAATCACTAATTGACGTCCACAAAAATATTCTGGTCGTAAGCTAAGAGAGGTGCCCCTCTCCGCCACTAACAGAAATACATTTGTAAAAATCAACATACGTGACCCTTAAGAAATACTCCGTCAGACATTCGTCCATACAAGTCATCCAGGAACATGATGAACCGAAGGCACCCTCCTACTGCGTCCTTATATGGGAATCACCCCAAGAATCAGTAGCGAGTAGTCCTTGCAATCCGCAAAACCTCAACCATGACTGAATCATGTCAGAATACCTCTTTGTTGCAACACAGGAATATTCGTCAAGTAATCCTTCCACTTATGAAGATTCACGGTCTTCAATTGCTCCATCTTCAGTCAACATCTTCACGTATTTGCTGGTTCGGAATGGTTTTCGAATATAAATTCGATCCTAGTCTTTCCGTACCAACAATCGTATTTGTCAGGTTTGATAGTCGGTGATTTAACTATCAAATAACGATCGTGAACATAAAATGATTTTACTAATTCAGTATTTGGCTTTACTTGGCCTATTTAAAAATAATTAACAAATTAGATGATCAACTTCTAAATCTTCCTATATATTCGAAACTTTATATTTATTTATTTTATAACAAAAATTATTTTGTATGTTTTCGAGTTTGTATATACATATATACCCAAATTTCCATTTCCTTTACCATAGAAAATGCCGTTATATTCTTCAAAAACTTATTTCCTTTTTTCTTATTTCCAGGCATCTCACTATATACATATATGTATTATACCTAATGGTATAAAACAAATTATCGATTTAGATATGGCAAAGCAAACATCAAACTATAATTTAAAACCAAGTATTTTTATTTATGTTGTAATTAACATTTTAGCATTATTCATATTTCAAAATCTCGCACTCATGTTCAATATTCTTCTTATGGGTTAATAAACCAATTCCCACATTTTCTACTTACCACAAACGAATATCATTCCTTGATAATAGTGAAGCCGTTCAAGTTGTGGTATTTTATTTACCTCTCAGACCTTGATCGACAACGTTCTTACCTTAGAATAATATTAGTTTGTCACTTAACCACTGATGTTAACCACTCCAATTAAATCTTATTTACCGTCTTGATTTCAAATATGGTTTTATAAACCGTTTCTTACATTTGAAATCCTCATTCAATAATCTCTTTACTTAATTCCTTTAATTAAGTAAGTCTTTATTGATAACATAACTTTCAACTTAAATCATAATTTCATTTATAAACTCTGGATTTTTAATAAAATCACACGTCCAATAATCTACTTCCAACTATTCGGGCATTTTTATAATATACTTTATCTTGGATTTTATAATTAAAATCCGCTTAACACCTCCTTTAAATAAGACTTGTTAACTTGGATTTTTATTTCAAAAATCCATTGCCATTATTTAACACAAAACTACTACTTGTATTTTCCTTTTGCGATGTTTTGCTTAATCCAATTCTTAAACATTAAAGTCATCATTTTGGTTTAAAGACCCCTTTTAAACCTCACTTGGATTTCTTTATAATAATCCGTTTACCATCTTTTTGCAACTTAGCTTGGATTTCGTATTGAAACCATTAACACCTCTCCAATTTCATTCAGTTGAATTCACTTTACGAAATTAAGCGATTAAGTAAAATCTTATTTAAATCTTTATATTCACTACGTATCCCATTTACAAATCTCGTCTTGAAACTTGAATTATACATTTCTTTATAAAACTCTTATCGCCCCTTTATATCAAACCTTATCGCTTTCATTATCATTAATTAATATAATAATTAACTTTATTATTAACTATATTAAAGATTGTTAACTTTGCTATTAACTAAACATAGTATAATTATCATTTGGAAAAGCTTAATAAATAAAAAATCACTTTATTTACTCTAAACTATTCAATAATTTCCTTAATTTATAGTTAATCGAGGATCAACTAATATTTTACATTATTCGATAAACTTAACGTATATTCAGGATATTTAAATCAAATTTATCCCATTTGTCTATTTTACTCAAAACGGCTGATTTTACTAACCGTACACATCAGTTAAATGAATTTCATTTGTCATTTCCCTTTTTAAATTAATTAAATAACTTAATTAATCTAAAAACACGATCTAATTGTTTTAAAATAATTATTCCATTTTACCAACACGTAGGTAATTTCTTTGGCTTTCAGTGCTTGTATAAACTGCAAGATTTCATTACATAAACCATTTAAAAAATCCTTTTATAAACACAATTAATATATATATAATTCTAATTTTATTTACTTGTATAAATTCACTGAAAAACTCCAATTCAGTTTATAAAATAATTATGACTTTAAAACTTGCATCGATTCATCGAATGGTAGAACGACGTCTAAAACTAAACAATTTAGGTCATTCACCGCCAACTACTCAATCAGTACTGTCGATTTGTCTTAAACACAACACAGGTGAATATCCATTCAACCATCACGTTCAAACATGTTTTACTACCATCTGGGGTTCAATCATTTCAAATATAAATAATATAAAACAAACAACATATATAATAGGTGAGGAATCAGGTCGGATCCCTCCAACCTGTCCTTCTCTGCATTACAGCTCGTTATAACATTTGATAATAATATATGAAATAAATTTCAAAAATCTACCAATTTAAAATGATGAAACATAAGTGAGAACAACCAATCAAACAATAAACAGCCAATAGCAGCCAATCATCCAATTTATATTTTTAACGACAAATTATATTTTAATATGAATTTACCACACATCACATGATTCCAGAAGTTGTGAGAATTACTCACCAGTTTAACTCTGGTTGATGGTTGATGCGTTTTTTTGCATTTAATTTTAAATGAGCATTTAAAATTATTTGAAATTTCAAATAGCTCCAATCAGTTCCCAGTCAGCGCCATCACCTAGCCTCGTCCCTGCGAACCCAACGGATCCAGTTTCACTGAATTTCGTTAATGTACGAAAAAGTTATACGATTTTAATGTTTTGGTTTAAAATAACATACTATTACCTAATAAAGTAAATTATTAATAAACATTAAATTATAATTACCCCTCCACGTCAGCAGTTGTTCACTGTTCATACGCGTTTTCCCCTTTCTTCCCCATCTGAAACCCGATGCTTCCATCGTTCAGGAAAACCGCCCCTCAGCCCAAAACTTCAAGCTGCTGCCATGCCTTCGTCAGAGCACCGGAACCCACGACCCACCCCTCATCGGAACCGCCAGACCGAGGCCCCACATCCCAGAAACGCCTCGTCCCAGGAGTCCCTCTGGCCATCGCAAACCCGTCATGAACGGAAAATCCTTCGGACTCAATTCCTCCACCATCAGACCACCATCAACGACCGGACCACCTCCAAAACGACCGCTGGCCATCCCCCTTTCACTGACCTTCGGCCACCTCCTCCAGATCGGCCTCTAGCACCGTGAATTCAACCAAAACCGCCATCACTTCGAAAAGTAAACCCAAAACAGTACTCCACGTTCAACTTGCCACCAACGTCACTTCCGACCACCAGAAAACCCGAGACCAGTACCAAATCGAAGCCTGGACTCTCCTCTTCCATTTCCCCCAGGTCCCGTCCTCTAAAATCGACCACCTCGCCCGCAAAACAAGGAAAAACGAAACTGTCCAGTTTCGGATTTAACTCGACTCCGACCACCACAGTGCTTCGATCACCCCCAACTTTTTACAGTAGCTAGATAACAACCCGATCTACCACTTTCCTTCAGGTCGCTCTAACAAATTCCTTACAAAAATGGAGAAATAAATTGTTTTGTGTCTAGGGGCTTTATTGAAAATTTCAGATGAAAATAGAAATGGTAGGCTGAATTTTCTGGTTTGAGGGTGAACATATATATATAATGAGGAAATATATTTATTTATTTTGATTTGACTGAAGATATTTTAGTGACGACGACTAACAATATTTATTTCGTACCTATCGCTATTTCGAATGCTGTTTATTCGCTCATGTGCTCACGTACAAACTCCGTTCGAGACAGAAATGGACGGCGTAGTATAATTTGGCGTTACGGTCCTAATGAAACTTGTTTCGTCGAATTCCGAGTCCGTTTGCTCAAACGGCGTTCGTTCACGTCCAAATGGTCGTTTTATTTGTATTTAATTTTGCCACGCTCACAGAATAACTCCGATTGACGCGCAATTTGAAGTCTAGCAATAATTTACTATTACGGTCCCAATAAAATTTGTTTCGTCGAAAACGGAGGTCGTTTGAATAAAGTCCCTTTTAAAAGGTTCAATTTGAATTAAAATAAATAAATTTTAAAATACTTCAATATAATATAAATAAAATATTTCAATTTGCCATATATGACCAGAATTTGATATAGATTCAAAATAAAATATTCTGGGTTGAAATCCAAGCCAGTTCGATATTAAAAAAATTTGAAATCCCTTTATTTTATATAATAAATCGATATAATATATAAAGGAATTCCATAGCGACCTTTTCAAAATTTGATTTGGACATAAAATAAAATCTACGCTTTGAAAATTTGTTTTTTCTCTTCCATTAGAAAAATATTATCAAATAGATTCATACGTTTCTTGTTTTCGAGGAAATCCGACTTATTTTGGATCCTATACAACTGTTTAAAGTTCAAAACACCAAATTACGAACTGTCGCGCCACTGCAGCTCGTTTTATAATTAAATTATAAACTAATCGCTCAACCATCGTTTTATAAACGAAATCGTCACTATAATTTCAATACAAACAATATTGAACCAATTTAAATTGCCCGATAACATTATACTTCAAATTCAACATTTTCCAAATATTCTGGAATTAAAATATTATAATATAATTGATATAAATAATTATTCAAAATAGAATAATTAAATTCGATTATTTAAATTCAAACCAATATTTTAAATAAAATAAAATAATTCAAATAATTAGGCAGAAAAATACGGGTCGTTACATTCCTTCCCCCTTAAAAGAATTTCGTCCTCGAAATTGTTATGGCAGAAGAAATGCTGTAAACCCATTATCTGTATAAAATATATTTAACTAAAACTCGGTTTTACTTTCAAATTAACTCAATTGGGTTTAAAACCAATTTATTTCAAATAAAAGAATTTTCCAAAAAAATTCAAAAAATTTCTAACACCTTAAATTTTGGCAGAATCTCCCTTGTACGGAGGAACATCTGCAATATCGCAGGTTCGATTAATATATACCTCGACCAATGCGGTCGGAAAAATTAAAAATCCAATCCAAAAATCTAAATAAAACCAAAATTTTATATTCTGCGTAAGCGTACCTTTTTGTGAGCATTACTACGCAATAAGCTGTAAATTATATTCGACCTTGCTAAATTAGCATGCCAACTGGATTCAGTTAACTTCAAAATCCTCTTGGATACGTTTTAAAGCTGAATTAGCACTTCTGCACCTGTCCTTAACTCAAATGAATTTCATTAGTCCCCAAACAACGTTAATCAGGTTCAGAATATCCATACCATCCATTCTGACCAATTCTACACACAATCCAATCCACATGAGGTTATAATTATTTATAATCAAGTCTTAACAATTCATTTGTTCCTTTAATTATCCATTCCAATTCATTATACTTTGATTCATTCCTTGGTCCTCGACCAAATTTCAAATCAATATCTATACAACCAACCATACAGTCCAAATAATCCATGATTTACAAATATTTCATCGACAAACTGTTTTTTCCAATCACAAATCGAATTCTGGAATTTCAACCATGATTACATCTTTTACGGTTTACCTAGTATAAGGAAGATTAAATACTATTATTTCCATTAACACATCTCATATTTGGGATTTTCTTTAAACATCTAGTCAAATTCATCAGATTTGGATTGATTTATTCAACTTATTTATCTCAGATTTGTTTCCAACCAGGTCTAGTCATTCTCAGGTTTAAATTCAAGCAATCAACAACACAATCCAAGCATATCATTAAAATCAACATTAACAAATCCAATTGATAATTATTTGTGGAAATCATCACTTTTATTGTTTTACAAAATAAATTGGTCAAAAATAAATTTCAAAATAATTTTATATCAAATTACAAATAGGCGCTCATATACATACTCAAACTCAATCTAGGGTATTGCTAACCCCATATCTATTGAGTCACGCCACAGAGCCAAGGTTGTCTCCAAACCAATAGCTCTGATACCACTGTAACGACCCATCAGATTTTCGTCCTCAAAAATCGACATAAATACAATTACTGTATCTAATGTCGACCTTCCTAGCACCGAAAACACAAGACGTCATTAAAAAGAATTTAGAGGGTGAGAAAAGTAAGAAAGAAATATTAGAATAGAAGAAAGAAGAAGAACACCACATCAAAATCTCACAGCGGAACGAATCAAATATAATATCAAATCTCATTATACAAAAGAACTGTATATACATACCAATCATCAGAGTACAACATATATCTGTCACAGCGGAAATAACTTTATATAACTAGCGGTGAAGCCTCCTGCTTCCAGCATTTGAAACTCCAAGCGAAACCTAACCTGAAAACATACTCGGTCTGACCTGAGCACATTTGAAGCAAAGAAAAATTCACCGGGTCAGTCTGGAATACTTTCAGTGATAAATTCACAGAACAAACAACTTGTTTAACTTTGGAAAATCTTTCTTTGAAATAAAACGATAATAGTAAGACAAGCCCACACATAAACACGGACGGTTTTTACCTTACTATAACCCAAAACATTTTTTTGAAATCATAACTTTTTCTGATATTACAATAGTGTCTAAATACAAATAGATAACAATCTAGCGGAATGCTTGCATCTCACGCTCCATATATATAATATACAATCAAAAACTGCGGGCGCTTATTGGATATTGGATTCCGATTATGACAAGGTATGGGACTACCTCCTGATAGTGTATCTCTAGAGGCGAACACATTGGGTTCAACAAGAATGTCTTGCAACCCGGCCCACACATGACCGACCACTCATTTCGCTTGAGTGTATCGAATGTATATCACCAACGGTTAGGATCAGCAAACATTTCCCGAAAAGGGATAGCATCGAAATAGATTAAAGAAGCAAATGGAATTTCTCTGGATAGGTTATTATACACCCTAATGGGAGTGACCCACATAGCCATGCTTCCTGCTCAGTTTTTGTCATTTCTCGGTTGATGAGGCTTGAGGTCAGAATTTATCTTTATAATATCTGGTCATCATTCACTTTGAATGCCACATTATCAGATCTGCCATATTACTAATTGATGTCCACAAAAATATTCTGGTCGTAAGCTAAGAGAGGTGCCCCTCTCCGCCACTAACAGAAATACATTTGTAAAAATCAACGTACGTGACACTTAAAAAATACTCCGTCAGACATTTGTCCATACAAGTCATCCAGGAACAGGATGAACTGAAGGCACCCTCCTACCGCGTCCTTATATAGGAATCACCCCATGGATTAGTAGCGAGTAGTCCTTGCAATCCGCAAAACCTCAACCACGACCGAATCACGTCAGAATACCTCTGTGTTACAACACAGAAATATTCGTCAACTAATCCTTCCGCTTATAAAGATTCACGATCTTCAATTGCTCCATCTTCAATCAGCATCTTCACGTATTTGCTGGTTCAGAATGATTTTTGAATATAAATTCGATCCCGGTCTTTCCAAACCAACAATCGTATTTGTAAGATTTGATAGTCGGTGATTTAACTATCAAATAACGATCGTGTACATAACATGATTTTACTGATTCAGTATTTTGCATTACTTGCACTATTTAAAAATAATTAACAAATTAGATGATCAACTTCTAAATCTTCCTATATATTCAAAACATTATATTTATTTTTATTATTACAAAACCTATTTTATATGTTTTCGAGTTTGTATGTACATATATACCCAAATTTCGATTTCCTTTACCATATAAAATGTCGTTATATTCTTCAAAACCTTTTTTCCTTTTTTCTTATTTCCAGGCATCTCACTATATACATATATGTATTATACCTAATGGTATAAAACAAATTATTGATTTTGATGTGGCAAAGCACACGTCAAACTATAATTTAAAACCAAGTATTTTTATTTACGTTGTAACTAACATTTTAGCATTATTCATATTTCAAAATCTCGCACTCATGTTCAATATTCTTCTTATGGGTTAATAAACCAATTCCCACATTTTCTACTTACCACAAACGAATATCATTCCTTGATAATAGTGAAGCCGTTCAAGTTGGGGTATTTTATTTACCTCTCAGACCTTGATCGACAACGTTCTTACCTTAGAATAATATTAGTTTGTCACTTAACCACTGATGTTAACCACTCCAATTAAATCTTATTTACCGTCTTGATTTCAAATATGGTTTTATAAACCGTTTCTTACATTTGAAATCCTCATTCAGTAATCTCTTTACTTAATTCCTTTAATTAAGTAAGTCTTTATTGATAAAACAACTTTTAACTTAAATCATAATTTCACTTACAAACTCTGGATTTTTTATAAAATCCCACGTCCAATAATCTACTTCCAACTATTCGGGCATTTTTATAATATAGTTTATCTTGGATTTTATAATTAAAATCTGCTTAACACCTCCTTTAAATAAGACTTGTTAACTTGGATTTTTATTTCAAAAATCCATTGCCATTATTTAACACAAAACTACTACTTGTATTTTCCTTTTGCGATGTTTTGCTTAACCCAATTCTTAAACATTAAAGTCATCATTTTGGTTTAAAGACCCCTTTTAAACCTCGCTTGGATTTCTTTATAATAATCCGTTTACCATCTTTTTGCAATTTAGCTTGGATTTCGTATTGAAACCATTAACACCTCTCCAATTTCATTCAGTTGAATTCACTTTACGAAATTAAGAGATTAAGTAAAATCTTATTTAAATCTTTATATTCACTACGTATCCCATTTACAAATCTCATCTTGAAACTTGGATTATACATTTCTTTATAAAACTCTTATCGCCCCTTTATATCAAACCTTATCGCTTTCATTATCATTAATTAAATAATCAATTAACTTTATTATTAACTATATTAAAGATTGTTAACTTTGCTATTAACTAAACATAGTATAATTATCATTTGGAAAAGCTTAATAAATAAAAAATCACTTTATTTACTCTAAACTATTCAATAATTTCCTTATTTATAGTTAATCGAGGATTAATTTATATTTTACATTATTCGATAAACTTAACATATATTCGGGATATTTAAACCAAATTTATCCCATTTGTCTATTTTACTCAAAATGGCTGATTTTACCAACCGTACACATCAGTTAGCAGTTAACTGATTTTCATTTGTCATTTCCCATTTTAAATTAATTAAATAACTTAATTAATGTAAAAACGCCATCTAATTGTTTTAAAACAATTATTCCATTTTACCAACACGTAGGTAATTTCTTTGGCTTTCAGTGCTTGTATAAACTACAAGATTTCATTACATAAACCATTTAAAAGATCCTTTTATAAACACGATTAATATATATATATATATATATATTTCTAATTTTATTTACTTGTATAAAATCACTAAAAAACTCCAATTTAGTTTATAAAATAATTATAACTTTGAAACTTGCGTCGATTCACCGAACGGTAGAACGACGGCTAAAACTAAACAATTTAGTCCATTCACTGCCAACTACTCAATCAATACTGTCGATTTATCTTAAACACAACACAGTGAATATTCATTCAGCCATCACGTTCAAACAGGTTTTACTACCATCTGGGGTACAATCAGTTCAAATATAAATAATATAAAACAAACAACATATATAATATGTGAGGAATCCGGTCGGATTCCTCCAACCTGTCCTTCCCTGCATTACAGCTCGTTATAACATTTGATAGTAATATATGAAATAAATTTCAAAAATCTACTAATTTAAAATGATGAAATATAAGTGACAACAACCAATCAAACAATAAACAACCAATCATCCAATTTATATTTTTAACGGTAAATTATATTTTAATATGAATTTACCACATCACAGGATTCCAGAAGGTGTGAGAATTACTCACCAGTTTAACTCTGGTTGACGGTTGATGCATTTTTTGCATTTAATTTTAAATGAGCATTTAAAATTATCTGAAATTTCAAATAGCTCCAATTAGTTCCCAGTCAGCGCCATCACCAAGGCCTCGTCCCTGCGAACCCAAGGATCCAGTTCCAATGAATTTCGTTAACGTACGGAAAAGTTATACAAATTAAAAGTTTTGGTTTAAAATAACATATTATTAACTAATAAATTAAATTATTAATAAACATTAAATTATAATTACCCCTCCACGTCAGCAGCTGTTCACTGTTCATACGCGTTTTCCCCTTTCTTCCCCATCTGAAACCCGATGCTTCCATCATTCAGGAAAACCGTCTCTCAGCCCAAAACTTCAAGCTGCTTCAATGCCTTCGTCAAAGCACCTGAACCCATGACCCACCCTACATCGGAACCGCCAGACCGAGGGCCCCACACGCCTGAAAAGCCTCGCCTCAGGAGTCCCTCTGTCCATCGCAAACCCACCATGAACGGAAAAGCCTTCGGGCTCGATTCATCAGACCACCATCAATGACCGGACCACCTCCAAAACGACCGCTGGCCATCCCCCTTTCACTGACCTTCGGCCACCTCCTCTAGATCGGCCGCTAGTGCCGTGAATTCAACCAAAACCGCCATCACTTCGAAAAGTAAACCCAAAACAGTACTCCACATTTAACTCGCCGCCACCGTCACCTCCGACCACCAGATAACCGGAGACCGGTACCAAATCGAAGCCTGAACTCTCCTCTTCCATTTCCCCCAGGTCCTGTCCTCTGAAATCGACCACCTCGCCCGCAAAACAAGGCAAAACAAAATTGTCCAGTTTCAGATTTAACTCGACTCTGACCACTACAGTGCTCCGATCACCCCCAACTTTTTATAGTAGCTAGATAACAACCCGATCTACCACTTTCCTTCAGGTCGCTCTAACAAATTCCTTACAGGAATGGAGAAATAAATTGTTTTACGTTTAGGGGCTTTATTGAAAATTTCAAACGAAAATAGAAATGATAGGATGAATTTTCTGTTTTGAGAGTGAACATATATATATATAATGAGGAAATATATTAATTCATTTTGATTTGACTAAAGATATTTTAGTGACGATGACTGACGATATTTATTTCGTACATATCGCTATTTCGAACGCTATTTATTCGCTCCTATGCTCACGTACAAATTCCGTTTGAGATAGAAATCGACCGCGTAGTATAATTTGATGTTACGGTCCTAATGAAACTAGTTTCGTCGAGTTCCGAGTCCGTTTTCTCAAACGGCGCCCGTTCACGTCCAAATGGTCGTTTTATTTGCATTTAATTTTGCCACGCTCACAGAATAACTCCGATTGAAGCGCAACTTGAAATCTAGCAATAATTTACCATTACGGTCCCAAAAAATTTGTTTCGTCGAAAACGGAAGTCGTTTGAATAAAGTACCTTTTAAAAGGTCCAATTTGAATTAAAATAAATAAGTTTTAAAATACTTCAATATAATATAAATAAAATATTGCAACTGGCCATATATGACCCGAATTTGATATAGATTCAAAATAAAATATTCCAGGTTGAAATCCAAGCCAGTTCGATATTAAAAATATTTAAAATCCCTTTATTTTATATAATAAATCGAAATAATATGTAAAGGAATTCCATAGTGATCTTTTCAAAATTTGATTTGGACATAAAATAAAATCAACGCTATGAAAATTTGATTTTTCTCTTCCATTAGAAAAATATTATCAAATAGATTCATACTTCCTTGCTTCGAGGAAATCCGACTTATTTTGGATCCTGTACAGCTGTTTAAAGTTCAAAACGCCAAATTACGAACTACCGCGCCGCTGCTGCTCGTTTTATAATTAAATTATAAATTTATCTCTCAACCGTCGTTTTATAAACGAAATCGTAACTATAATTTTAATACGAACAATATTGAACCAATTTAAATTGTCTGATAACATTATACTTCAAATTCAACAATTTCCAAATATTCTGGAATTAAAATATTATTATATAATTATTATAAATAATTATTCAAAATAAAATGATTAAATTCGATTATTTAAATTCAAATCAATATTTTAAATAAAATAAAATAATTCAAATAATTAGGCAGGAAAATACGGGTCGTTACATTTTCGGATACGGATAATGCCATATTCGCATCCGCATCCGAAATCATTTTCGGATATTCGCATTCGCGGATACGGACGGATATCGGATAATTATGCGCTCCGCCAACGGTTGATAAATCAATGAACTTGAATGAGTTTTTTTAACTTAATAATAAGTTTTTTTCAATCCAATTGTTTGCTAAAGTGTTAAAAATAAATAAATATGATGATAATATATAATTTTGAGCAATTAGCATGCATTTTGTGGACTTTCAACTTTACAAAATAATAAATCAGTATATTTAGTTATGTTAAAATACACGTAATTTAAACTATAATCATGAAAAAAAACGGACGGATAATTTTCAAATGCGGATATGCCTTTACCCGCATCCGCATTCGTTTTTTCGGATATCAGATATTTATCTGCTTTCGGGATGCGGATGCAGACGGACTTCAAATTTTTCGAGTATTCATTGACAGCCCTAAAATTAACCAAGTGAAAGTCGTAAAAGGGATTATGAGGATGAAGAAAGGGACACTATGTGTAATACATAGAAAATTGGAAGTTGTAGTGGATAATTTGAAGCAGGAGGCCATTGTAACAAGGCAGATCCATATTTGAAAAGAAGATAAACGAAGTTGAAAAGAGCTCATTCCCAAATAGCTACGAGGAAAGCTAGGAAAGAAGGTGAGAAGAAAATCCATGTGGATTATGTATCAGAGAAGGAGTTAAAAGATTAGCGGTGACAGAAAAAATGGGAGACCTAGCCTCCATGGATGAAAAGGAGCGAGCTTCTCATGAAAAAACAATAAAATTATATTTAATTAAGTCCTTATATTATATTAAATTGAATTAAATTAAAATATTTAATGCTAAATAAAATCTTAAGTTTATCATAATTAAATCATAAAATGTTGAATTAAATTTATAAATTACCTTTTAAAACATAAATTTAATTTTAAAATCAGTTTAAAACATTTCATTAAATCAAATAAGTTTTAAATTCATAAATTCAAGTTTAAATATTTCAAACATTAATTTAAGCTTAAAAATATTTTAATTAATCTTCAGAATATTTTAATTAATCTTCAAAATTAGTTTATTAAATCAAACATACTTAAAAAATTATGTAAAATAAATTAATTTTACTAACGATGTTCATATATAATTTTCTATCCTATGGTCAAGTAATTCAGGTATGTATCATTTGAACTCATGATGATTTTATATCGGGTATGCGTTATTTCAACCCGTATCCCAATTCAATGGCATAATGTTTTTCATAATAAGTATATGGAAACTTGCAATGTGATAATGGGGATCATGAATCATATCAAACATTTCATGTGATAATAACTTAATAGTTCATATGTCAATAACTAGCATGTCATACAATAATGACTAACATTTCAGGTGATATAAATTTAACTAAAATAAGAGTGTTAGTGATTGCCCACCTTTCGTGGTTTTAGAGATGGCTACAAGCTATGAAAAAAATATGAACTTGAACACGACCATAAGCATGAAACTTTCTATACTTATTTTTAATAATAAGCAACGCTTTCTATATTTTTTTCCTCTTTGTGTCCCCTTGCTGCAAATTGACCTTTTTGATGCTGACTTTCAGATATATCTGATGGTTGTCATTTTTTTATTTGTCCTATGTAATGTAACTCAACTCGCATTACCAAATTATAACAGGGTTGCGACTGACTCAATTTCATTATTTTTGATACTAGGGCATAACCATTCTGATCCAGTAACAAAATCATTGCATTATAAATCAATTGTTTGTTTGAAAGATTTGCGTCGATTGAAATGACTTTAAGTATTTGCTTGTCATATATGCGTGCTTGGCTGCTACTCCATGTAAGATTCAACCAATATCTATTCAGCTTAACAATACCACATAGTGGATTTTGTGGGTTTTTCAGTGAATGAGACTCTTCATTAAAGGTCTAAATTCATCAGAATATAAAAAATTGAACCTTACACACGCCGTTTGATCTAGAATCGTCCTAGTTGTGTTTTAGAAATAAAAACCCGCTTGTATGGCATATGTTTTATTCAGTGCAGGGGTCCGATCAAATCGAACTCATGACCTTTTGCATTCTGCGTCAGTGCCTTAACCAACTGGGATAATGATGCTTGTCAAATATGATGATAGCATGATACCCCCAATAGAGGTAATGTGATGTGTTAACCAACTGGGCTAATGAGCCTTTTTATTATTTGATGCATTATTATTCATTACTCAGAGATAAACAAAGAATCAAACCCATGACCTTGCTCAACTTTTTGGCTAAGATAAAGTGTAACACCTTTTTTCTCTTATCCATGTTTCATTTTACCCAACCAAACTTTACCATTTTCTCCACCTTCAGATCCAAAAAACTTACAGTAACTTCTTCTTCAAAATATTACTTGACGAAAAAATATGTTTGCTCAAATCCGAAAATAAAGTAAACTCTAAGAATAAATCATTAAAAAAACTAAATCATACGCATTGAACCCTATGCACAAATCAAAAAAGAAAAATTGTCTCATGATTTAAATTGTTGAACAGTCTACATTATGTACACTTATTTAGATGTGAACTAATATAGTACTTTTTTTTATTTGATGAAATTTCAGCTACGATTGATTGCTACATGAACCACACGTTATTGATTTGGGTTATGAATGAAACAAGAAGATGATATGAATTAGGGTTAAAAAAAGGGTACATTAGTCAATTTATAATTTAATTTTATGATGGGTTATTTTCATTAGCACCTCTCATAGTAAAATCTTTTTTTTCTAAAGGATGACCTTCTTAGATTTATTTTTAGAGTGTAAGTAGAAATGCCTTTTATTTGCTCAATTCCATGGGTTTTAAGAAAAAATTTGCACAAAACTTTCTTTAGCGACCTAAGTTAAGTTCTCAACCCTTAATATTCATTCGAATTGTTCCTTTAAATCTATTCTATTATATATAAGAATTAATATTTGATGATTCCCATTCTATTTTCTTATTTCATCTCAAACCAAATATAGTATTCTCGTTAATTATGCAAATATTTTTAATTTTCTCCCTATGAATTTTGACCGTTTCCAATTGGTAAATCCTAACAGTCGTGTCTTTTTTCCAACATTAATTCTTTCATTTATGGCGTCACTTCAAAAATTAAAAATACGTACTTAATAGTTCATTCTACAATCAAAAGGGAAACCAAAACCATCTTCCAAGTTTCTATTTGCCTAGGAAACAAAAACAAAATGATTTATTACAAATTTATGGGAAACAAAAAAACTTCATCCAATTTCTATAATTTAGAAAAACACAAATTTATTGTTTCACCATCAACTATTGACCTTAAATGCAATTTCATCATGCCTTGAAATTGTTGAACTATTTTATTCTTTTATAAATTAGGCTTGTTTTCTTGATACTATTACGCATAGAACTCTTGTAATTTATTAATATTTAATATTTAATATATTCGCTTTTTTCATGAGACCTAAGCTAATATTATTGATAAATATTCTAGGGTTGTAATATTGTATAATTTGAGTTTAGCATTTTTTTAGCGATTTGTTTGCACTTTTCTTTTGGTTTATGTCGAAAACCATATCTATTAGATTTGTATTTTTATACTTAAATTGAGCACTTTGGATTTCATAGATTCAGATTTTTAATTTAGGTAGTGCAAAAATAACAATCCGGCTATTTCAGTTTCACATAAAAAGTAGGTTCATCTTGGTCATATTTTCCTATATAAAGAAAAACATATCATGTGAATGTATATACACACACAAAAATTTCAAAATATATATATATATACACACGCATAAAACATATATACACACACATAAAAAATATATACATACGCACACGTATATAGAAAATGATGAAGAAAGAATTATGTTTGACAATTTAGAGTGCAATTAATGGCTACATGGGATAATTGCGTCCACCCTAAGTTCTGGTATAATTAACTAATTTTAAGTCATATTATATTTTGGTTTTTTTATGATAAGTGATTTCTGGTATATATATAAATATTTTTTTACATAAATACTTTAAGATCTATGTAAAAACTACTTAGCATTACTTTTATTTTTTGATAATATATGAATTTTGGTAATGTAGATCGGAGTTGATGGGCAAAAAAGACACTTGCCTCCACCTTTGGATCGGGTGTACTTGATTATTTTTGTTAAAATTACGTTTTTTTTGTTTGGTGGTAACCATGTACTGTTACATGTCATAATTATTTACATCTTTTAATTATTTTTCAAAAGGTATTGTTCTTTGACTAAAAAAACTCAAATTTCTTTTTCACTTTATAATACATCTGTCTATTTCTTCTTTTACTACACCATTATTAGATTGTCAAATTAACTATGAATTAAATGGGTATGTTCACTACTCTGTTATATATGAAGTTCAATATATGACCATTGTTATTTTATTCTATTATTTGATCTCAAACAAAATACAACTTTCTCCTTGATTCATGCAAATATTTTCAATTTTCATCTCCAAATATCGACATTTTCCAGTTAACATGTCCTAACAACCATATCCTCTTGTTTTTCTACCTTTGCTCTTTCATTTATGCTTACACCAAACATCCTTGAATTAAAAATATATACTCAATAATTCATTCTACAATCAAGGGGGAAACAAAAACCCTTGGCCAAGTATTTAGATCTAGGGACGAAACAAACTTAGTAAGCCATTTCAAGTTTAGATGAAACATCAAAACCCTTTATCAACTTGTCTCATTTCATTAGTAGCTTCAATTTCAATTTCATCTAGAAATTTTGTTAGTTTTGTTGCATCTGGGTTTTATCCTAGGCTTCCACTTTCAACAATCGAGATCAACTCTGGAGAGTTATCATGTTTCTACTAAAATTGTCCACAGGATAAAGGTAGTAGTTTCAGGTTATTCAATATCATTATTGTGACAACCACATTATTCAAAACCATGACTTCTTGGAAAGCAACACTACGCAAAAACTATTATGCTAAAAGATCTTTGTATTAGCTTCTCGAGAGAGGTGTTACAGACTGCCCCCTTAAAGAGCCTGTAACAACCCGTATTCTACACATCATAGGATCGTAGGACATTTATTTCTTTCACATACGAAGTCGTATGGTCATGTAACTTTGGGAGACAACTATTGTGGTCATTTTCCATGTTCATGATTTTTTCCCGATTTTTAAATGACCATTTTACCACTAGTTGGCACTGTTTTGGCCATAACTTTTGACTGGAAATGAATTTTGACCTGAAACCACTTCCATTGGCTTCGGATGATGGTTTCTCTTTCCGTAGAGTGGTCACATTAGCCAAACGGACTCACCGTTTGGGAGATATGGCTGAAACAAGTTTCAGGTGGTGAAAAACAGCTTAATTGAGCTTAACCGGGTAATTAACAGCTAGGCCCAAGGGGAATTTCAGGATTAGGAGTTTAAAAGGGCTGTTAGGGTTTGGAGAATACCTTTTTCTCAATTTTCAGCCGTCACTATTCATTCCTCTTGATCTAGCCATGGCCTCCATTCTCTAAATCCCTCTAAATCTCTTCAAAACACTTCTTAATCACTTTCTAATTGGAGATTAGGCTTAGCAAACATCAAATCAAGGAGTATTAGCATGAGAACCGAGGTAGAGCTGCTGTGTAAGATTGGGAACAGCGCCAAATCAGAGAATATTTCAGTTTTTGGGTTTTAGTTGTGGCCAAGGTGAGTGATAGCATCGTTTTGACACTAATTACAGTTAATTAAGGGTGATTAGTGAAGATTAGCGAATTTATACACTAATAAATTCTGGAAAAATGTTTAGAAATTCTTAAATAATATTTCATGCCTCTGTTAGAAAATTTAGACGATTTGATTAAGTTTTACTAAGTATGTGCTCAAACATGATTAAGAAGGACTATAGGAAAATGTGAGGTTTTAGCCACTTTTGATCCATTTTGATTCATTTGAATTGTTGTTTGCTGTTTGTGGTTGCTATTACATATTGCTATGACTCTATGGTATGTTTTATGATTAATTAGAATAGCTAAATTGGTCGAAAACGTCGTCGAATGGCGTAGAAAGCTCGCTGGAAAGTTGCAGAAATGTGCAGGTTCCTAACCGGTTCGGATCAGATGAGGCTCGGATCGGATATGTGAACTGGGCAAGAAAACCGACCCGAACTGGAGTTTGGCACATAGGAGACTTGGCAAAAAGGAAGGCCGTTTACTTAGAGTTGGAGTGGACAAAAGGGGATCGGATCGGGAGAATAATGGGGGCCAGATCGGATCGACTTGGAGACGCAGGGCTCGGATCGAAAGTAAACTCTTTGGATGGCTAGCAAGAGGGAAAGCCACGCGGATCAGATAGCAAGTGCGGATCGGATCGGAGTAGATGGAAAACGGGAGCGGATCGGATCGGAATAGATGGAAAACGAGGGAGCTGATCAGAGAAAACTAGAAGGAAGACAACAACCCGACCAGACCCGGATGAGGACACCGACCCGACCCGGAGCGTAGTACCCGACCCGAACCGATGAGGGTGATGACTACCGAACCGAACCGAATTCTAGGACTGTTACTGCGCGACAACTCTTCTGAAGACCCACTCCAATTCGACCAAACCCGAGATGCAAAGGAAGTCCAAATGAGAAGTTAGAGCTCAAGATTCGGATGGGAATCGACGAGTTCGCTTCATGGTTGGGCTTTGCTGCGGGACGCGTGCCAAGGGGTTATCGACGTCTATAGCTTTGGACCACTATGGTAGGAGGTAAGAAGGCGGATTCAGGGCCATTATGGCATCGGTAGGACCAAGGGCTACAACCAATGAAGTGGGTCATTGAAATGTTTGGTCATGACTCCATATGTTTAGCTTGGTCATAGCGGGGTTTCTACAAGTCGGGATTCGTCGTTACCTCAGTTTGTCTAGTGTTCCAAAGTGGTAGATATCGTACGCTTTAGGCACTGAGTGAGAGATGTGAGGATGGTTGCTATGGATGATTTGTTTGCTATCATTGTGGCATGCACACCCTCACCCCCGTATTCTTTACACTACTTATTATGGCACCTTAGAGTACTGTACGGTATGTGGTACTAACTCTTTGGTTGCAGGTCCAGGTTCAGGTATGGTTTAGTATACCTTTTATTATTCTGTTTAGATGCTTATCGCTCATACCAGGCTTTATGTCTGACCCAGAGTTTTATGTCTCCTCTTATTACTCTGGGTGCTCACACGAGCAGACTAGAGACAGGTTTGCTGGTGATGCACGGGTAGATGATCCGGAGACGAGCAGGAGGCTTCCACGTACTATATACATAATATTCTCCCTGTGTTGTTGAAGATCACTGCTTGGGCATTGGTGGTGTATCTTCTACTTTAGCTTTCTTTTGTTTAGAGACAGTAAATTTGGAAAATTGTAATAAGCTGTATTTGGATTTCCGCTGCTCTGATGATTGATGATTGATTTTAGTTATCAGCTTATGCACTGTCTCACCTGTTTTATGCCAAGTATGTTATTATTATATTTTATTCCATGCGCTGTGAGACATCCTACAGGTTCCTTGATTAGTTCATTCCCTTCTTTCCTTTCTTTGGCTACCGTTCTGTGCTAGTCGGGCATGTGTACAGCGTACTTCCGGAGGAAATGCAGGCTGGTGCGTGGCGGGCCGTCACACTTGGTATCAGAGCTCTAGGTTGCGTAGTTAACCTAGGGAAGTTATCAGGGAGAGATAATATACGTATACGAGAGAGCGTATTTGTGATTACTTTGGTTTTTAAAAGCTATATATATACTATTAGTAGTATATGGATGAAGTCGTACTGCACTAGCACCACTATGGAGTCGTTAATCGTTTCCTTTTTCAGATTGACGATGAGCCGATATTTTAGAGGTACCGGTAGAGGGGCCAATAATGGGAATGTTGCTGACATGAGGACGATGTTTACTGACCTCATGAGAGAGATGCTTAGAGATGTACAGAGAGCAGCCCCCAATGGTGGAAATGGTGGTGGTCCAATAGTGCAGGCACCAAGAGTCGACTTCGCCAAGCTGAATAAGGATTATACCAGTCTTGGTGGGAAGTCGTTCCACGGAACGGAGTCGGCTACGGACTTTCAGGATTGGTTGGATAGTTGCGAACGTATCTTCGAGGATTTGGGTATCGAGGATGCGATGAAAAGAAAGCTAGCGTCCCGTCAGTTGCAAGGGCGGGCAATGAATTGGTGGAATGCTATAAAGGCGGCTATTCCCGAAGATCAGATTACTTGGGAGCAGTTTAAGGCTCGCTTTAGTGAGAAGTTCATTCCAGCTGCTCAGAAGTCAGTGCTGTTTAAGAAGTTCTTGGAGCTCAAGCAGAATGGCACGGCTGTCTCGGAGTACATTGCTGAATTTGACACTTTGTCAAAATATGGGTTATCTCTTATTGATACTGCCGAGAAAAAGAATGAGAAATTCATAACTGGTTTGGATCAGTACTTGGGGGAAAAACTTATTAACCACATCGATGAGACGTTTGAATCGATTGTGGGGAAAGCACTAAGATCGGAAAGTCTCTACCCTAAGCCGAAGACTGAGGTTGCATTCGCAGATGAGCCAAAGCCACAAGCAAGTGGTGGAGGCAAGGGTGGTTCCCAGAATAAAAGAAAGCAGAGTCAGACTAAGGATGGCCAGAAGAAAAAGAATAAGCAAGATGTGGAGTGCTTCAGCTGTGGTAAGAAGGGCCATTATGCTAGTAATTGTCGGGCCAAGCCAGCGGATAGGAAGTGCTTCAACTGTGGCCAAATGGGACATCACAAGGACAAGTGTCCGCAACCCCCTAAAGAAAAGCAAATGGTGAAAGCATATGCTCTCAATGCTATTCCTTCTTCGTCGAATGCCCCAACTGCGGCGGAGAAGGGAAAGAATGTCGTCATTCAAGGTATGCTTTCTGTTTATGATGTTCCTGTTAGAGTTTTGTTTGATACCGGAGCTTCCAGTTCTTTCATATCTAGTGACCTGGTAGATAGGTTGGGATTGGAGCCCGAGATTGTCAATAGACCTTTAGTAGTGACGAACCCGATTGGTGGTTCGACTAGCCTTAGCATGATTTGTCGTAATGTGGTCTTATCGAGTCATGGATGCATGTTTGTTTGTGATTGCTTTGTTTTGGGCTTTACTGGGTTTGGCATTATTTTGGGAGTAGATTGGCTCCAAAGATACGGGGTGGTGGTAGACTGTGAGGGCTTTTTAGTGACAGCTAGAGCGGATGATGGGCGGAGGATAGTGTTTGGTGGTCTACCCAGTAAGGGGGTATTGGCTAGTTTTCTAAACTCCCTCGACATTCCGCATAGTGAGTTGTCAGGTTTGCCCGTGGTTGGCCAGTATCCGGATGTTTTTGAAGAAGTGACCGGACTTCCACCACACCGAGAGATTGAGTTTCGTATTGATTTGGTAAAGGATGCCAGGCCTATAGTGATGCCACTTCGTCGTATGGCACCAAGGGAGCAGCGAGAGCTCGAGGTGCAAGTCAGCGATCTTTTGAAAAAGGGATTTATCAGAAGGAGTGTTTCTGAATGGGGAGTACCAGTTGTGTTTGCTACCAAGGCGGATGGTTCCCTTCGTTTGTGTGTAGACTACCGCGAGTTGAATAAAGTGACGAGGAAGAACAAGTATCCTCTACCGCGGATAGATGATTTGTTCGATCAGTTGAGTGGCGCGAGAGTATTTTCTCAGTTGGATCTCGCGACATGTTTTCATCAGCTTAGAGTAGAAGCTGAGAGTATAGCTAAAACGGCATTTCGAACGCCGTCTGGATTTTATGAGTGGTTGGTCATGCCATTCGGGCTGACCAATGCCCCAGCATATTTTGTGGATCTTATGAATAGGGTATTCAGAGATCAGTTGAATAAGTTTGTCCTTGTGTTCGTTGATGATATTTTGGTCTATTCGAGGACAGAGGAAGAACACAAAGAACATTTAAGAGTTGCGATGGAGGTGTTGAGAAAACACCAATTGAAAGCAAAGTTTTCTAAGTGTCACTTCTGGAAGAGGGAAGTGAGGTTCTTGGGCCATGTTGTATCAGAGAATGGTATTGCTGTGGACCCAGCAAAGGTGGCTACGGTACAAGATTGGCCTACGCCCAAGAATGCAACAGATGTAAGAAGTTTCTTGGGATTAGCTGGATATTATCGTAAGTTTATCCAAGGTTTCTCCAAGATAGCAGCACCATTGACCCAGTTGACCAAGAAGAATCAAGCTTTTGTCTGGGATGAAAGGTGCGAGAATGCATTTAAAAGTCTAAAGGACAAGTTGACAAGCGCACCAGTGTTAGTCATTCCTAAGGGGGATGAAGAGATGACGGCATACACGGATGCCTGTGGTACCGGACTGGGTGCTGTATTGATGCAAGGCGGTAGGGTTGTAGCTTATGCAAGTCGGCAATTGAAACCGCACGAGAGAAGATACCCTACCCATGATTTAGAATTGGCAGCGATCGTGTTCGCGTTAAAGATGTGGAGACACTATCTCTTGGGAGAAAGATTTGAGTTGTTTACTGATCATAAGTCGTTAAAGTATCTCTTCTCTCAGAAAGATCTGAATCTCCGTCAGCAGAGATGGTTAGAGTTCTTAGCTTCCTATGATTTTGACATCGCATACACACCGGGAAAGGGCAATGCAGTGGCTGATGCATTGAGTAGAAGACATGCCAGCTTAGGGGCTATGTTCCTTGAATGGAAGCAACTGGAGTATATCGCGGGGTTTGATTTCAGACCAAAGTGCGAATTGGATCCAGAAATGTTAGCAAGTTTGACGATCAGACCCACTTTAATTGAACGGATCGGCTCTAGTCAGAGGGACGATCCTAACCTATTAGAAATCATCTCCAAGTTAAAGATGGATATCAATGAGGAGATGAACAAGTATGGGCTTGATCGAGATGGATGGCTTAGAAAGAATGGAAAGCTTGTTGTACCCAATGTCAATGGATTGAGAGATGAAGTGCTTAGAGAATGTCATCACTCAAAGCTAACTATACACCCCGGTGGTAACAAGATGTATCGAGATATGAAGCAGACTTACTACTGGGAAGGGATGAAACGAGACGTTGGGAAGTTCATATCCAAATGCATGAATTGCCAGCTAGTCAAAGCAGAGCAAAAGAAGCCTAGTGGGTTGTTACAACCATTAGAAATTCCCGAATGGAAATGGGAGCAAGTCTCGATGGATTTCATCGATGGTTTACCAAGGACTAGATCGGGACATGATAGCATTTGGGTGATTGTGGACCGATTGACTAAAAGTGCAAGATTTATACCAGTTAAATCGACCAGAACGGCAGCTAAATTAGCAGAATTGTATATGAAGTGGGTAGTGAGATTTCATGGAATACCTAAAAGCATTGTGAGTGACCGAGACCCGTTGTTCACTAGTGGGTTTTGGAAGAGCTTACAAGAGGCTCTAGGGTCAGAGTTACATCTCAGTACTGCGTATCATCCTCAGACCGACGGTCAGACGGAGAGGGTGAATCGTATTTTGGAGGATCTCTTGAGAGCGTGTATATTGGATTTTGGTGGATCATGGGATGACCATTTGCATCTAGTAGAGTTTGCATATAATAATAGCTACCAATGTAGTATCGGTATGGCTCCGTTTGAAGCTTTGTATGGAAGGCCGTGTAACTCACCATCATGTTGGATAGAGACTGGCGAGAAGTTTATGCTTGGACCAGATGTGGTGAGGGAAACTTCAGATAAAATCAAGATCATTCAACAACGAATGAAGGCAGCCCAAGATAGGCAGAAAAGTTATGCTGATAAGAGAAGAAGAGACTTAAAATTCTCCGTTGGCGACTTGGTGTTTGTCAAGATTTCTCCGTTGAAGAGCGTAATACGATTTGGCAGGAGAGGCAAGTTGGCACCAAGATTCGTTGGCACATTCCCTGTTCTTGAACTAGTCGGGAATTTGGCATATAGAATTGACTTACCAGAGAAGATGGCGGGAGTTCATAATGTATTTCATGTTTCCCAACTAAGGAAGTTTGTTTACGACTCAGATATGACTATTTCACCTGATCAGTTAGAGGACTTCGAAGTAGAACCCGAGGCGGTTGGGAACCGCAAGCCGGCCCGTATTGTCGAGCACGACATGAAGCAACTTCGAAGAAAGGCGGTGAAGCTAGTCAAGGTTCAGTGGGGAGAGGACGAGAATGATTGTACTTGGGAGACAGAGGAGAACATTAGGAAGACGCACCCGGAACTCTTTGCCTGGTAAGATTTTGACTTCGATTTAGTTTTCCGCATGCTAGGATAGGTTTGTTTTGCTTGTTTTGCATGTTTGATGGATGTATGTGGTTGTTAGGCATGCAGGATCCTTTGCATGTTTTGGGTTAAGGAATTTCGGGGACGAAATTTCTTAAGGGGGGGAGAATGTAACGACCCGTATTCTACGCATCATAGGATCGTAGGACATTTATTTCTTTCACATACGAAGTCGTATGGTCATGTAACTTTGGGAGACGACTATTGTGGTCATTTCTCATGTTCATGATTTTTTCCCGATTTTTAAATGACCATTTTACCCCTAGTTGGCACTGTTTTGGCCATAACTTTTGACTGTAAATGAATTTTGACCTGAAACCACTTCCATTGGCTTCGGATGATGGTTTCTCTTTCCGTAGAGTGGTCACATTAGCCAAACGGACTCACCGTTTGAGAGATATGGCTGAAACAAGTTTCAGGTGGTGAAAAACAGCTTAATTGGGCTTAACCGGGTAATTAACAGCTAGGCCCAAGGGGAATTTCGGGATTAGGAGTTTAAAAGGGCTGTTAGGGTTTGGAGAATACCTTTTTCTCATTTTTCAGCCGTCACGATTCATTCCTCTTGATCTAGCCATGGCCTCCATTCTCTAAATCCCTCTAAATCTCTTCAAAACACTTCTTAATCACTTTCTAATTGGAGATTAGGCTTAGCAAACATCAAATCAAGGAGTATTAGCACGAGAACCGAGGTAGAGCTGCTGTGTAAGATTGGGAACAGCGCCAAATCAGAGAATATTTCAGTTTTGGGGTTTTAGTTGTGGCCAAGGTGAGTGATAGCATCGTTTTGACACTAATTACAGTTAATTAAGGGTGATTAGTGAAGATTAGCGAATTTATACACTAATAAATTCTGGAAAAATATTTAGAAATTCTTAAATAATATTTCATGCCTCTGTTAGAAAATTTAGACGATTTGATTAAGTTTTACTAAGTATGCGCTTAAACATGATTAAGAAGGACTATAGGAAAATGTGAGGTTTTAGCCACTTTTGATCCATTTTGATTCATTTGAATTGTTGTTTGCTGTTTGTGGTTGCTATTACATATTGCTATGACTCTATGGTATGTTTTATGATTAATTAGAATAGCTAAATTGGTCGAAAACGTCGTCGAATGGCGTAGAAAGCTCGCTGGAAAGTTGCAGAAATGTGCAGGTTCCTAACCGGTTCGGATCGGATGAGGCTCGGATCGGATATGTGAACTGGCCAAGAAAACCGACCCGAACTGGAGTTTGGCACATAGGAGACTTGGCAAAAAGGAAGGTCGTTTACTTAGAGTTGGACTGGACAAAAGGGGATCGGATCGGGAGAATAATGGGGGCCAGATCGGATCGACTTGGAGACGCAGGGCTCGGATCGGAAGTAAACTCTTTGGAGGGCTAGCAAGAGGGAAAGCCACGCGGATCAGATAGCAAGTGCGGATCGGATCGGAGTAGATGGAAAACGGGAGCGGATCGGATCGGAATAGATGGAAAACGAGGGAGCTGATCAGAGAAAACTAGAAGGAAGACAGCAACCCGACCCGACCCGGAGCGTAGTACCCGACCCGAACCAATGAGGGTGATGACTACCGAACCGAACCGAATTCTAGGACTGTTACTGCGCGACAACTCTTCTGAAGACCCACTCCAATTCGACCAAACCCGAGATGCAAAGGAAGTCCAAATGAGAAGTTAGAGCTCAAGATTCGGATGGGAATCGACGAGTTCGCTTCATGGTTGGGCTTTGCTGCGGGACGCGTGCCAAGGGGTTATCGACGTCTATAGCTTTGGACCACTATGGTAGGAGGTACGAAGGCGGATTCAGGGCCATTATGGCATCGGTAGGACCAAGGGCTACAACCAATGAAGTGGGTCATTGAAATGTTTGGTCATGACTCCATATGTTTAGCTTGGTCATAGCAGGGTTTCTACAAGTCGGGATTCGTCGTTACCTCAGTTTGTCTAGTGTTCCAAAGTGGTAGATATCGTACGCTTTAGGCACTGAGTGAGAGATGTGAGGATGGTTGCTATGGATGATTTGTTTGCTATCATTGTGGCATGCACACCCCCACCCCCGTATTCTTTACACTACTTATTATGGCACCTTAGAGTACTGTACGGTATGTGGTACTAACTCTTTGGTTGCAGGTCCAGGTTCAGGTATGGTTTAGTATACCTGTTATTATTCTGTTTAGATGCTTATCGCTCATACCAGGCTTTATGTCTGACCCAGAGTTTTATGTCTCCTCTTATTACTCTGGGTGCTCACACGAGCAGACTAGAGACAGGTTAGCTGGTGATGCACGGGTAGATGATCCGGAGACGAGCAGGAGGCTTCCACGTACTATATACATAATATTCTACCTGTGTTGTTGAAGATCACTGCTTGGGCATTGGTGGTGTATCTTCTACTTTAGCTTTCTTTTGTTTAGAGACAGTAAATTTGGAAAATTGTAATAAGCTGTATTTGGATTTCCGCTGCTTTGATGATTGATGATTGATTTTAGTTATCAGCTTATGCACTGTCTCACCTGTTTTATGCCAAGTATGTTATTATTATATTTTATTCCATGCGCTGTGAGACATCTTACAGGTTCCTTGATTAGTTCATTCCCTTCTTTCCTTTCTTTGGCGACCGTTCTGTGCTAGTCGGGCATGTGTACAGCGCACTTCCGGAGGAAATGCAGGCTGGTGCGGGGCGGGCCGTCACAGAGCCCAACATGCTCGTATCACTCACCAGTCACCACCTAGGCATTGTGCATGTAATGTTATGCAAAAATTGCTCTGATACCAAACTGTTGGGGGTTTAGTGCGCAGTGGAAGTCTGACAAAATGCCAAGAAAAATAGGATATTTATCATCCAATCACTTGAAGATGAATTTGATTGAAAAACAAAAAACAACACAAATAATATCAGAAATATGAGCATATGATATTCCACCCAACCACTCTCTTTATTGATACATTAATAAAAAATTGTTTACAATCGATCGCAACTATCGTTACAAATAATTACAACTTGAACCAATAACCTTATTGAGATAGGCAAAGAATATCTAGATGACTACAAATACTGTTGGAGCAGAAGAGCGACGACAAACCCTTGGACAATCTGGAGAAACCAACTGCGTCTTTCAGTAGTAAATAGGAATAGCTACCCTCAGCCCAATTCCTACATCTTCCTCTCCAGGGCGCAAACCCATAGAGGCACACAACCTCACCAGATATTCTCACATGGTTTCTTGTTCTGATGTTCTTTTTTAATTGTCGCAATCTAACCAAGAAGGCTGCATATATATAGGAGAATAGAAAGCCTACACAAATATCCATGTTGCCCCTTCAAGATATCTCCGAAATATAACCATTCATTTCTTTCCTTCTATGATCAAATCAATCAATTAACCAATAAATCAATCAATCAATCAATCAATCAACCAATTAGCCAATTAATTAGTCAATCCAATCAATCAATCATTTTAATTAGTTACATCCTCTTCATAAAATATATTTTATGAATCAAAAAATTCAATATGTAACACATATCATATCACAACGACAGACAATGCAACATTGCACACACAACAATTCTGGCTGGGTATAGGCTCTGACAAAGCCGACCCTATACCAAAGCAAGCAAAACTATTGCTTTGGGACTCATGAAATTTAGGGCATCAAATTGTGTGCCTGTCCATAGATCAATTAGATAAAAAACACGAAGCTAGGGTCATAGCCACCATAATAAAATGCGCCTTTGAACATACTTGAAACTACAACGTGTTGAAATTCGTAAGTATTGAATGAAATATACTTTATCCATTGTCCCACATAATTTAAGCGAACAGGTGCAACTGTTTAGTGAAAGGGCTTGACTATTAGAAGCATGGTTTTTCGCGAAGAGACACTTCGTGAAAAGACACTTCGCGAAAGGACACTTCGCGAAAAGACACTTCGTGAAAAGACACCTCGCGAAAAGACACCTCGCGAAAAGACACTTCGCGAAAAGACACTTCCTTTCACCAACGGTCATTTTCCCAATGGTCATATTTCAACGAAAAGACACTTCGCGAAAATGCACTTCTTTTAGTCAAACAGTCACATTTTAGCGAAAAGTCACTTCGCGAAAAGACACTTCCTTTCACCGAAAGAGATGCGTCTGTACGAAGAGGTACAAACACAATTGTTCGAAAAAAATGTGATTGTACAAAGAGGTATGGGTGCGACCGTTCGGAAGAGATGCGACTGTACGAAGAAGTACGGGTGCGACCGTTCGAAGGAATGCGGATAAACTATAAATAAGGAGGAAAACTGATCACTTTTCTCACTCATTCCAATCCGAACTTCCTTCTCTCTTCTTTAATACTCAAAGAGTGACATACTCATTACAATATCGTGCAGAATACGTCTGTTGTATCTTGGGAGAATTTTGAAATAAAATTCTTATGGAAATTGTTACGACAAGCCTCAGACATCATCGGGTTAGATTTCTAATTTATTTGTATATTTATATACGTTATTCTATAATCTCTCCTTTCTCTATGTTGTTCTCTTTCTTAAAATAGTATAACGTTGTTGTTGTAAATTGATTACAACATACGTATTGCGAATATTGAATTCCAGAGTAGTGGAAATTCAACTTATAAACTTGTGCGTTGAGTTTAGAATTGATTTTTCTCTGTTTTGGTATACTAGACGTATATCATCTTAAAATTTTACTGTTTTCTTACTAAAACAGAGATGACAATAGTTGAATTATCAACAAAGGCTGAGCTAAAAAATCAGTTAAACAAAAAGATCAAGATATTGAGATCTGATCAAGGTGGAGAATATGAATCACCGTTTGAACAATTCTGTGCAGAAAATGGAATAATTCATCAAACAACAGCCCCAGATTCCCCACAACAAAATGGTGTTGCCAAGAGAAAAAAATAGAACATTAAAAGACATGATTAATGTGATGTTACTGACCTCTGGTTTACCAATGACCTTGTGGAGGGAGGCCATAAATATGTCTAATCATATTTCAAACAAGGCTCCTCACAATAAAACAGAAACAATTCCATACGAGTTATGGAAAGGACATAAACCAAGCTTTAAATACCTCAAAGTGTGGGGGTGCTTGGCAAAGGTTTCAATTCCGCCTCCTAAGAAAGTTAAACTTGGACAAAAGACTGTAGATTGTTACCATCTAGGTCCAACTCAAAATAGTAGTGCCTATAGATTTTTGGTATTCAAGTCTGATATAGTCGATATCAATGTAAATACAATCATCGAATCAAGAGATGCCTCATTCTTTGAAGAGTGTTTCCCCACAAAAGGAATGAAAGAAATGAGGAGATCTACATGGAGCAACCAGAAGGTTTCATTTCCAATGGAAATGAAAACAAAGTCTGTAAATTAGTAAAATCATTGTACGGATTAAAACAAGCTCCAAAACAATGACATGCAAAATTTGATAGTGTCATGATGAAAAATAGTTTTCATATAAACGAATGTGATAAATGTGTTTATTACAAACAAATTGGACAGTTATATGTCATGATTTGCTTATATGTGGACGATATGTTAATCTTTGGTCCTAACGTAAAAGTTATAGAGACTATAAAGAAAATGCTGATCAACAATTTTGATATGAAAGATTTAGGAGTTGCAGATTTTATTTTGGGAATCAAAATAATAAGAACCCCTAATGGGATTGAATTATCTCAGTCACATTATGTAGACAAAGTGATTGAAAGATTTCAAAATCATGGAATTAAAGGAGTACAAACACCTTTTATTCCGTCAGAAGTACTGCATAAAAACACTAATGAGAGTGTAATGCAACTTGAATACTCTCGTGTAATAGGATGTCTAATGTATCTTATGAACTGCACGAGACCAGATATAGCTTATGCAGTAAGTCGACTAAGCAGGTGTAAAAGTAATCCAGGAAAGGAACACTGGAAAGCACTAATGAGAGTGCTTGGATACTTAAAGAATACCACAAATTATTCTTTGCATTACGGAAAATATCTAGCCGTATTAGAAGGATATAGTGATGCAAACTAGATTGCTGATTCAGAGGAATCAAAATCCACAAGTGGTTATGTTTTTAGTCTAGCAGGAGCACTAGTGCAGTGGAAATCTACTAAGAAAACATGCATAGCTCGATCAACGATGGAATCTGAGTTTATTGCTTTAGATAAAGCAGGCGAAGAAGCAGAATGGCTTCGTCACTTCTTAGAAGATATTCCACTTTGGCCTAAACCTGTAACGGCCGTATGTATTCACTGCGACAATCAAGCAGTGCTAAGTAGAGTGAAAAAATTTGTGTATAATGGCAAATCTTGACACATTCGTCGACGCCGTAACACAGTTAGGCAGTTACTTTCAAATGAAACTATCTCCATTGATTATGTAACCAATGATAACCTAGCGGATCCATTTACAAAAGGGTTATTAAGAGAGAAAATTGGTTGTGCATCGAGGGGAATGAGTTTAAAAGCCTAAACCAACAAGAGTTATCTTATATGGAAACCTATCCTAGCGACTGGAGATCCCACGGACTAGGATCAATAGGAAAACCAGTTATGAATAACTCAAGATGTAATGCATTTTTGGACACAGTCCTACTCCATTCCTATGGTGCACGCTATAAATGCATGCCTACAGAAGTATTACAAGGTTAAAACTATGTTTTTTAATGATGACCATATCTTGAAAATAACAAGTGAGGTATATGTAGGATACTCCTAATGGTTGCGATCACCTATGTTAGTGTGAGCTGGGTCGGCTCTATGGAAATTTTAAAGGCTTAAATTCTATATAACACTCGCAGAACCAAGAAGTGTTCAGGACCAAAATGAACACAACCAAGAGATTGGATGAGAAGGGAATCAATGCTTCGTAAAGCTTATTGTCTGGATATAAAATAACGGCTGACGGTTCAAGATGAAATAAATTACCGATTAGCTAAGTAGATCTGATAAGTTTTAACGAGGGAAAGTTCAAATTGAAATATCTACTTATCCACGATAAAGCATTATTCCATATGTACTCTATGATATTTCGCTTTGTGTAAGGGAAAAAATTATCATTCATGTGGGGGATTGTTGAAATTCGTAAGTATTGAATTAAATATACTTTATCCATTGTCCCACATAATTTAAACGAACAGTGCAACTGTTTAGTGAAAGGGCGTGACTATTAGAAGCATGGTTTTTCGCGAAGAGACACTTCGTGAAAAGACACTTCGCGAAAGGACACTTTGCGAAAAGACACTTCGTGAAAAGACACTTCGCGAAAAGACACCTCGCTAAAAGACACTTCGCGAAAAGACACTTCCTTTCACCAACGGTCATATTTCAACGAAAAGACACTTCGCGAAAATGCACTTCTTTTAGTCAAACGGTCACATTTTAGCGAAAAGTCACTTCGCGAAAAGACACTTCCTTTCACCGAAAGAGATGCGTCTGTACGAAGAGGTACAAACACAACTGTTCGAAAGAAATGCGACTGTACAAAGAGGTATGGGTGCGACCGTTCAGAAGAGATGCGACTGTACGAAGAAGTACGGGTGCGACCGTTCGAAGGGGTGCGGATAAACTATAAATAAGGAGGAAAACTGATCACTTTTCTCACTCATTCCAATCCGAACTTCCTTCTCTCTTCTTTAATACTCTTATAAATAATCACAGAGTGACATACTCATTACAATATCATGCAGAATACGTCTGTTGTATCTTGGGAGAATTTTGAAATAAAATTCTTATGGAAATTGTTACGACAAGCCTCAAACATCATCGGGTTAGATTTCTAGTTTATTTGTATATTTATATACGTTATTCTATAATCTCTCCTTTCTCTATGTTGTGCTATTTCTTAAAATAGTATAAGGTTGTTGTTGTAAATTGATTACAACATACTTATTGCGTATATTGGATTCCAGAGTAGTGGAAATTCAACTTATAAACTTGTGCGACGAGTTTAGAATTGATTATTCTCTGTTTTGGTATACTAGACGTATATCACAACGATGGCTTGAAGATCGAAGGCCAAGCAGACTGGCGAACAGTGACTTCTCAACAGGGTTAGGGGACAGCCAAGCTGAACGGCGTATAATTGTGATTCCATAACGTGAGTCAGTGATTAGATTCTACTGAATACCGTATTGCTTGTTTTGGAAAGGTGTTTGTCTCTAACTAATTTTTGATTTTTGCATTTTTAGGTTTTAATTTTGTACCAGATAATTGTAACTTGTAAGTTACAAACAATATCACTACTGGAAATCTTTCAAAAATTTGATATGATTAGTCGCTGTACATTAAGCAATTTTGATATGAGTAAAGGTACATTGGCAAGTTTAGTAATCCACAAAAATCAAAGTAATATTGCTTTTCATGTAGTTTGTACTATAATTTGCAAGCAAGTTATGTCCAGTGATTCTAATGACAATCCAATTAAATGATTTTGATCCATTTCCCATATGTTCTAAATTTGAATTTGCAAACATAACTACATTGTGTTCTAAATTCTAATGATAATTCAATTATTCAATTTCGATCCTTATTCTATATCTTATAACTTTGAGCTGTAACTTTGAATTTGCAAAAGACATGACGGTATTATCTCCTAGATTCCATGATTCAATTAATCTATTTTGATTCATATTTCATACGTTCTAATTTTGAGTTAATTAACTATAAAATAAGGATTCATTTATACAATAAAGGTTAAGTCAAAATTGGTATATTTATTTTTTTTATTTGAATAAATTGATAATAAGATTCATTTGATAATAATTAATGGAATTTTGTTTAGTTAATGCAGAATTTTCCTAATGCTTGGATTGTGTATTGTATAATTCAGACTATACCAGTTGCAATTTTCTTTATCCGAAGAATTTTTTCGTCGGCCCTGGGCTTTGATATCAAATGCGAAAACCGTGGGACTCGAACCCCTAACCTCGTAAAAAGCAACACTACACACTAAACATTGTGCTAAAAAGCCTTTGTGTCGATTTTTCGAGAGGGGCGTTACAATTATTATATAATAATAATGTTGTAGAATATTTTATGAACGATATAGATAATTGTTAAACTACTGCTCCTGCAAGTACTAATTTCCTGTAAATTGTAAATGCCCTTTTTTAATTCTAAGGTAATAACATTTATGGTGATTTTCATCTCTCCATGAAACGTACCATAATAAACTTTCATCATGTTTGATAAACAAGGCTAGAAATGTTCTTATGTTACATTTCCAAATAGTATGCCTGATGAATATCTTTTGATTTGTCATTCCATTATATGGCGCTAAGTGGATATAACTCTATAACCTTTTGAACTTATATTTAAGATGTATCACTTTCCACTTAAGTGAATGATCCTTGATGCTTCAAACACAACTTCTATTCTTTTAGACATTCATAGTACACTTGTTATTAAGATAACAATGTGAAATATGAGTTAAGATGTTAGTTCGAAATCTCTTATGCATCCGACATCTCAGATACAATGAGAAGGTATACATTTCAGACAAGTTTAAGATATTTAGAGGTGATGTGCTTAGTACATTTGAAACTGAAAATATGGATGGTATTTGAAAAATCTGAAATTTGTCTGTATCTGCATTCGAAAATACGAAAAGTATCCGATATTCAAAAAACAGATATGAACGTTCGATATCCGAAAACATTTTCAGATACGAATACAGATATGACACTATCTATATCCGAAAAATATCTGTTCACTATAAATTCAAATATCCAAATTTATTTTCATATTACACTTGATTCTTAAACTACAAACAATTCTAAACCAGTTTAAATAACCATAAAACCATCAATTATTTTTAACCATATTGATACGAGAAAATCATGTTTAACTTGACGGATATAAATAATTTTAGATATTTTCGGATATACATATCCGTCAAGAGGATATAGATATTTTATCCAAAAATATCCGTAGAAACAAATATAGATATTGATTTTCAAGTATCCACAAATACAGATGTAGATACATCACTATCTGCATCCGTTTGTATATGTGTACAATCGTATTTAAAACCCTTTGGGCGATATTTACACATGATTCTTTGGAGAAATACTACCTTATAGATAAGAAATTGCGTGACATTGTATGTAAAAGATCAATATTTCTACGACTATACACGCGCTGGTACTTTAAGACTTGGAGTGCACATGCATAAATTTCAGAATATGAATACAGACTTCTGTGCAATAACTCGACGAAAAACTAAGAGTTGACGGAGATAGAGACAGAAATAGCATCAAATATAAGAAAAATTCACGGTGGGCTTATCCACTTCCTCCTTTGGTCGGTGAGAAACCAAGGGATTTCAAATGTCATTTCCACTAGAACTGGACCAATATACAACTGAGATTATGAGTGGATTTTAACGAAAATAAATCTTTATTGGGCCTAATTATGTCTAATTTGTTTAGAATTAGTTAAAGTAATATTTCAAAAATTAATTATTAATATTTTTGTAAAATTAAATAGTTTTATTCGATATATAAACATATGTGTGTGCCTTTGTTATAAACACATATACATACATACGTACATATATATATATATACATATATATATATATATATATATATATATCAATGACACCCCTTATTCTGCACCCCCTATTAGCCCTCTTGTTTTCCACCTCTCGTTTAAATTAGTTTAAGGTGAGTGGAAGGAGAGAAGGAGGATATATGTGGTGGAAAACTGGTAAGCTAAAAAGGCGCTCACTATTTGGGGTGCCATTGAACGCTCCTCATATATATATATATATACATATATATACACACACACACACACATATATATATATATATATATGTGTGTGTGCGTGTATATATATATATATATATGAGTGTGTGTGTGTGAGTGCACGCGCGCGTGCGGGCGCGTGTGTTTGTGTGTGCGCACACACACACATGTATTTGTTGAAATTCTTAAAAAGAGTTGAATGAAATATATTTAGTTCCACATTGGACAAATAGTGGGTTAATATTGTGTACATATATAGAATCCTCATTCCCTTAATTGGCCCTTAGGGTCAGATAATTTTGCGCGATGGGGAAGACCTATATCTGATGAACACACACGCGCGTACGTGCGCCGCCCGTCCGACCGAACCGGGCCGGGTTCGGGCTTGGGCTTGGGCCTTGGATAAAACCATATTTTTTCACCGAAAACTCAGCAATTTTTTAGACGGGTGCGACCCGTTAGGAGACAAACGGGTGCGACCCGCGTAAAGCAAACAGATACAACCCGTTACCATTCGAATTCAAACAGTAACAGATTGGGAGGGAAACAGACGGACGCGTCTGTTCCGAAAAGATTCGAATAGGCTATATAAACTACATGATTCTGATCAAATCAATAAAAGTTTTAATTCCCTTTCCTTCTGTCATTTGCTATCTCCTTTTTTCAACTGTTGTCGTTGTTCTGACTGACATTATCGCTACAATCTCGAGCAGACTTCGCGTCTGTTGTATCCTGGGAGGCTTCGATATAAAAGTTTTAATTCCCTTTCCTTCTGTCATCTGCTCTCTCCTTTTTTCAACTGCTGCCGTTGTTCTGACTGACATTATCGCTACAGTCTCAAGCAGTCTTCGCGTTTGTTGTATCCTGGGTGGCTTCGACTGAAAGTCTTAAGGAAACTGACACGTTTCAGGCCTCAGACGATCTCGGTATTCCTTACTGTTTTTTACTTCAATTCAGTATTATACCGTGTACGGTATTCATATACTATTTCTTCTTATTTTATAAGAAACTGAGTCAAACTTGTACTGGAAGTTTGTGCCGTTGACTAACTTGTTCTGATTAAGAATGGTCATACTAATTGAGTATACTGATTTGCATATACTATATTCATATACTGTGTTGCAATCTGTTTTGAGTACAGAATTAATAACAGTATTGTGTAACATCAATCCGTTCAACGAATAATATGCTTTGTATAAATGTTGCAATTTACTTTGCAACAGACATGGTAGCCCATTCAATATGCAAATATATATATATATATATATATGTGTGTGTGTGTGTGTGTGTGTGTGCGCGCGCGCGCGCGTGCGTGCAGGCGCGTGTTTTTGTGTGTGTGCGCGCGCACACACATGTATTTGTGTAACATCAATCCGTTCAACGAATAATATGATTTTGTATAAATGTTGCAATTTACTTTGCAACAGACATGGTAGCCCATTCAATATGTAAATATATGTTGTCAAAATGTATACATGCATCTAAACTATTATTTTATACAAGTGCAAACCCGGGCTATGCAAACGGGTTTCGCAATATGGTTTAGACCATTCATTTTTTGAATTTTAAGTTATATGAAATTGAAAATACATGTTTATGAATTGTAAGTCTTTTGATTATCTTTTTTTAAAACAACCTACTAAGATTTTCTGATAAATTTGCTTGAGTAAGATAAAATCATATATATATAGAAAATGAATGTTACTAGTTTTATACAATGACAAATAACATCAAAAATTAATTGTCTATAATTTGGTAAATATTACATTACTAAGCATACACTTATTAATTTTCAAATGTGAGCGATATGAGTCAATATAATTTGGTTTTAAAACAATATTACAAAACTATAATAGAAGAATTATATTCAAATTGAAACAATGTTAAAATTTGGTTTAAATAAATCGCATTGTTGCAAATTCTGAAATTATGCATGATACTCACATTCAAGAAAATTTTATAGTATATTCTATGTAGTTATGGCACTGCTAAAGCCTTGGGGTCCTACTTATGGTGCATAATGCTCTTTGACTGCTATGCTTTTTGAATTTAGCCCTATCAAACGGTAGATCCACGTTAAACCATACTATTTACATAATAAAATAGCAAAATCTATGTTACACGCATATTTATAAAACTATTTAACTTTCGGTAGGAGAAATGAAATTATTTTACTTTATATATAATATTTTTACTATGCTTATTTTCTTATACAATTATATAGGTCAAAGTTAGGAAAGAATGAATATTATAGAAGTGGAGTTGTTATTTATGTAGCAATGGACCAATTATTCCGTAGAAAATAAATGAGCTTAAAATAATGTAAAATCATCCTAAACAAAAAAAAGTGAAAGTCAACAATTATTTAAAACTTGAGAGTAAACCAAAGTTTTCAGTTTCAATTTTAATATGTACTACAAATCAATGGAGATTTTATGTTATCAATTACTTATGAAATCAGTGACCTATGAAGAGAATATATCCATAATCTTACAAACAGAAAATCTAACCTTCGATTATGAAGAAGAAATTAGAACAAAAAATATGAAATGAACATTAAATTAAATAATAAATAAATAAAAATCTATCCTTTTAATTAAGCCTGATAGAACCGGTTAGTTTTTCTATAGATGTCCAGATTGATTTTCCTAAAAAGTAATAAAATCCAAAGTAATTTTAGGAACACAATTGTTGTTATGTATTAATAGAATCAATTTCTTGTTGTGAATACATAATGTTAAATATGAAGCAAAAAACTATTAACCCATTCAATCAATTTGTTGTTAAAATAAATAATTGAAAATTTTAACAAAAAATCATTCGTAATTTTTTTAAGTTGATTTAGGTTGAGATTTGATTTTTTTTAAAATTAGCATGCATAGAAAAGTAGAAAAAGAGTCATATTATGTGCAAATGAAATGATTAAAAAACCGACTAATGTGCACATTGATATCTATTTTAAAATGTGTAATAGAAAGATAGTATATGAAACATTAATGGGTCTATTAGAATTCTTTTAAGAAATAACCACAAGAATCGAAAGAAATAAATTTAAGACTGTTAAACTACTGCGATACATGGCGACACGTAGGATTTTTGAGAACACTGGAATTGAAAGTTCTTTAGATGATATTGATATTTCATATAATATAATAGATATATTTATAATTTGATTTAGGTTGGTATTAAAATATTTTTTAACTATAGGATGCATAGAAAGTTGGAAAATAAAAAAGACTATATTGTGAGCAAATGAAATAGAAGTGATAGAATTAAAAATTGATAAATATGCACATTAATATTTCTTTTAAAAAAATGACATATTATGAGAAAATGAAATGGATATGGAATAATTAAAAAATGACAAATTTGCACACTGATGTTTCTTTTAAAATGTGTAATAGGAAGATAATCTACAATATCAATGAGTCAATTAAAATTCTTTTAAGAAATAACCGAAATAGGCAAAAGTAATGATAAATTTAAGACTATCAAACTACCGTGATACATGGCAACATGTGGAATTTTTGAGAAAACAGAAATTAATAGATCTTTAGGTGAGCGCTATCAACAAATACCCGAAAATTCTGAAATCTATCCGCATTCGCATCTGAAAAGCGGTAAAATATCCGATATCCGGAAAACCAGATGCGGATATAGGCATATCCGCATTTAAAAATTATCCATCTGCTTTTTTTCACGATTATAGCCTGAATTATGTGTATTTTAAAATAATTAAATATTTTAATTTATTATTTTGCAAAATTAAAAGTCAAGTAAATGCATGCTAATTGCTCAAAATAGTATATTATCATCATATTTATTTATTTTTGGCATTTTAATAATCAATTAGGTTGAATAATCTTAATAATAAGCTAATAAAATTCATTTGTTTTCATTGATTTATCGATTGTTGGCAGAGCAAACAATTATCCAATATCCATCTGTATTTGCGGATGCGAATATCCAATATTCGAATATGGTTTCAGATGCGGATATGGCACTATCCTTATCCGAAAGTATCCATTTATAGCCCTAGTGAAATTGATCTTTTATATAATATAATAGATAGATTTCTAATTTTATTTTGGCTGGCATTAGGATTTTTTAACTGTTGCTTGCATAGAAAAGTGAAAAAGAAAACGGGCAATATTGTGAGATGGAATTGATAGAATCAAAAAATGAGAAATGTGCACATTGATATTTCTCTTAAAATAATAGGGAGATAACTTACAGAACATTAATAAGTCTGTTAGAGTTCTTTTAAGAAATAATTACAATAAGCAAAAGTAATGAAAAATTTAAGACAATTAAACTACCGTGACACATGACAACACGTGAGATTTTGAGAAAATTGGAACCGAAAAGTCTTTACATGAATATTGTGCTTTCATATAATATAATAGATTAATTTTTTTGGCAAAGCTCGATAGGCAAGTGAACGGATGTAATCAAGTACAGATAATGCTGTATTCGTATCTATATCTGAAAATAAAAATTCGTATCCGGATCCGTATTTGTTATCCATGAATACCTATAAAATAATATATGTATCCATATCCGTGAATATTTTCGGATATTCAAAAATATCTGTATCCGACTTAGCGAATACAAATTTTTTTGAATATCCTAAAATATCTGCATCTGAACTCAAAATGTATCTGAAAATATCTGAAACTTAATTCAATATAATGCATATTTCATTTGGCTTTGAACAAAAGATGAAAAAATGTAATAATATATAAAATAAATCAAATTAACAATAGCTAATTCGATCACATAAAATCCATACGATAATGTTTCATTATATAATCCGTACATGAAATCCATAAGCTAAATTAGTCACACAAAACCATATAGAACATTATATCGTAAATAAAATGCATCATGCATGTTTTAGTTGTAGCAAATACCATAATTTATTGTAATAGCACACATATAAGTAAAATATTGCATTCTTTCTCCATGGAGTGGTTGACGTTTCAAAAGATGACCCTGTAGAAGAGTACAAATGTGTGTATTAGTTTTAAAACAATTAAAATTTCATAACTAGCCCGAGCTTGCTGAGTTTGTTGTTTCAAACAGCAAGCTCACAACAAGCCAGAAGCTCAACTCGATATTAGTTACCCTAATCATTACCCTAAAATTCGAAACACGTTTATAACGTAACCATAACATCATCAACAAAATCGAAAATGTGACCTATTAAAAGAAGAAAAGCAAAGGAATTATATCATTTATGGATGATTATTATGTCTAAAACATGTATAAAAATATAATAGTTTTACCAATATCTGATGGTAACCAATCCTTTATACAACTCCAAGCTTCTACAACATCCGAAGATAGTGAACATCTACTCTCAAAAATCAATTTACCTTCACTACTAAATGATGATTCAGATGTTATGGTTGATATTGGAGCTGCTATAATATCACAAGCCATCCTTGCAAGAATTGGAAAAATTGGACCATTGGTTTGACACCATATCAAAATATCAAAACTATCCTCATCTTCACCTATTGGTAATAATTCATCTTCTAGATACTTATCAAGTTTAGTTTTTAAAGCTTATGAGCTACTAACTTTGTGCTTAACATAGTTTCTCTATTTTAAATCCATTTTTATTTTCTTCTTATAACCGAAATTAGAATAATCAAACGTATCACACGAAGAATTGGTAGATCAAAAATGAACAATGACTTCCAATGTTAAACCCTCAACCACCTCCCTCACCAAAACAACCTAAACACATCTTCCGACACCATGATAGCCAAAGCGTTCATCTCCTTCACCTCCACCCAACCTTTGGCGAAGCCTCCCTTTACGTCATTAGAACCATTGGTCCCACCCAACCCCCTTCCGAAACCTGCTTCCCAGAGGTCAACTTCTCCAATACTTCTAGCACCAGACTCGCTACCCCCGCTGCTTCCTACACCGCCGCCTAGTCAACGCCTTCCCTACCTCCAGGCTCTGAAAAGAAGACCCAAACACCGACCTCGACCCCCTCCTAAGCAGTCATCCTCGCTGGTGTTCAAAAAGGGTGCATTGCCACCGTTTGTTTCTTTGGCGTGCACAGTGGAAAATTTGAAATCAAAATGTTTGTGTTTTCACTGTGCATCCCCAGGCCATGTGGTAAAACAACGCAGGAATACGAAGATTTTCTTTCGATGTGGATTTTTTGGGCACACGGAAAAAAGCTGCTCTCGTGGATCCTCTAAGAAGAATTTGCTAATCACTTCGAAGCAGCACCTGCCGCTGCGAATTCTCCTGCAACCATCACATCCCTTCCTCTCTCCGCACACGTGCCAGCAATAAAAAATAACCCCTCTCTCCACATCGAATCGTCCACTCAGCTTAAATCCCATTCGTCCGCACCCAATTCTTTTCCTAACCCTAATTCTTCATCGTTATCCTCTCTCAATTCTCTAGAAATGGTGTTTCCAGCCAATGCTCCAAATCTCGTCAAAGTTGCGATCCTCACCGGCTATTGGAACTTCCATTCAGTGCGAACCACCCTCACTGACTTCTTATGCTACCAGAACTGGGAGATCTTCATTCTTACTGATCATACTTACCTCGTCTAGTTCCCGAATGTTGATATCTACAACACTGCACTAAACCGCCAATTTATTTTTCGTCACGGTGGCTCGTTGGCGCTGCAAGCTTAGTCTCCAACCAACGAGGTGGTGGATCGCGAATTCTAGCCTACGTCGTGGGTGCGGATTAAAGGATTTCCTGCCCATCTCTGCAACAGTCTTGATCATCTCACCGCGGCGCTCTACCCAGTGGGGCTCTTTCTCATGATGGACGATTGCAACTGGACCACTTCCACCCATCTCTGAACCCCGAGGACATGCTTTTGGGCAATCAACGGGAGAACAACCGTAAATTTTTAATGAAGCCTTTAAGCTTCCCCACACCAGAACCAGAACTTCGCTTCAACGCCATGCAGATTGAATCAACGTTACCAACACACACAGACCCTTCTAACCCGCCTAGGACCTCCCTCCCACAGCCTAACAATTCCTTAGAAGTCATCAGTCCTCTTGGCTGGAACCCCTAGCCTTCTCCAGAGCGCATTTGGGACCCTCTCACTGATTTTGACATAGATATAGGCCTCTCCAGCCCCAACCAGCTTGTAGACCCCGCTGACCAGCCACCCATCCAGGATAACACCCCACCGCCACCCCCTCCTCCACTACCTCGATGGTCTATCACCTATGATTGCACCCGCTCTTTCAAGTTCTTCCGTTCACAGAAGTGCACGCATTCAAGCAACCGCCTCAGGTAATCCATCTCCGACTCAGGGAAATTTATACCAACCCATCATCTTCACTAAGGAAAACTTTAGCCTCAATAAGAAACTTGCTCACGGCATGGGAGTGTAGTTAACGGACGAACACTACTCCTCCATGCAACGTCTTGAACTGGAGAGAGCTACTCTCTCTCAATAAAGATGCTCACCTGGAATATCAGGGGGCTGGGGGACCCCAGCAAGAGATTCGCCTTAAACATCATGCTCCCCCCTTAAACCCGGACGTTCTACTCCTTCAAGAATCTAAACTTAGATCTCCTCCCACTCCTAATTATTGGTTGTCCCATCTCTTCACTAGCTGGGAAACAGTCGAAGCAGACGGATCCAGGGGTGGTCTCATCACCGCCTGGAATAGCCACACTTGGTCCTGCATGCAGACACTCAGATCCACCTCCACCCTCCACACTCTCCTCATCCACTTAGCATCCAACACCCCATTTCTCATGTCCAACATCTATGCCCCGCTTGATGGTGATAGGAAAAGGAAACTATGGAAGGAATGCAAAATAGCTGGTTCTACTCATGAGGGTCCTTGGATTGTCGGGGGTGACTTTAATGTCACACGCGATCCTTGGGAACGTAACACTCTCACTTTCACTAAAGACTCAGAAGACTTCAACGACTTCATCAATGATTTTGCTCTACTAGATCCCCCTATTTGCAATAGAAGGTTCACCTGGCCCAGCCTCTAGGACCAACCCACCCTGGTCAAACTGGATCGTTTTCTTTTCAGCACCGCCTGAGAGGATAAATTTCCCCTCTCCAAGGTCACCGGCCTAGCCTTAACGCTCTCTGACCACTGCCCCCTACTTCTCTCCACCGACGACCAGACAAACCCCACTCGCCCCTTCCGCTTTGAAAAGCTTTGGCTAGAGGAACCTGGATTTAAGGACTTTATCAAGCTCGCTTGGTCCTATTTCCCTCAACAAGCCAATCCCCCTGCCACGCTAGTCTTCAAACTTAGATGTCTCAGAAGATTGATCAAGCCCTAGGCCAGTAATATTTGGGGATCTATTAAAAGGCGAATTGTGGAGATTCAGGCTGACATTCTGTCGCTTAATATTCGGGAGGAAGCTTCCCCTCTCAGCGACTCCGAAGCCACCAACCTGCGAGATTTGCAAGTGGAACTCCATCGTCTCCTCTGGTAGGAGGAGATAGGTTGGAAACAACATTCCAAATTTAAGTGGTTGGCCGAGGGGGACAACAACATCGCATTATTTCATAGGTTTGCCAATAGGAGAAGGCGTCAGTCCCGGATTCTTGAGATTCACAATGAGGCGATGGGTCTCCACACTTCCGACCCTCATGCTATCAACACTCACTTCACCAACTTTTCAGGAGCTTGCTAGGGAATAGCCCACCTCCGCCACCCCATATGGATTGGGCCCATTTGTACCCATACCAAATCCACCTCACCATCGATGGCTGATTCTCTGAATCTGAAATTCTTTGTGCGTTGAGGGGTATGGACGAAAACAAGGCCTGATGGCTTCGACCAAGCCTTCTATAGTAACTTCTGGGCCTCCGTCAAACAAGATCTCTTTGATGTCTTTGAAGCCTTCTTCCACGATCCAAACCTAATTGCCAGACTCAACTACGGCAAGGTCATCATCCTCCCTAAGCACAAAGGTGCTAATCATCCTAATAACTTCAGACCTATCAGCCTCCTCAACTGCTCCTTCAAACTCATCACCAAAGTGCTTTCCAACCGTCTCCAACCTTATATTTCCGACCTCATTATCACGGAGTAATCCGCCTTTGTCGCTAGTAGAAACACCCATGATTGCATCACCTCAGTCTAGGAAATCGTTTCTTATTGCCACTGCTCCAACACCGATGGGCTGCTTCTAAAGCTTGATTTTCGTAAGGCATTCGATACGGTGAGATGGGAATTCCTTCTGCAAGTTCTCATTGCCAGCGGCTTCTCTCAAAGGTGATGTCGTTGGATTTCGGCGATTCTCAACTTCGGCCTATCGTTCGTGAGTACTAATGGTATGGACGGTGGGCTTATCAAATCCAAGCGCAGATTAAGGCAAGGAGACCCCCTCTCGCCTCTTCTTTTCATCCTTATGGCCGACACTCTCAACCGGATGATCAATCTCGCAATCCATAACAATATTATTTCCCTCATAAACACCTCGCCCCCCTCACCATTTTGTGCCAATATCCAATTTGCTGATGATACCATCCTTCTTACCAAACCCACTCCTCAAAATCTTCACTGCCTTAAATTTCTCCTTTACTGTTTCGAATTAGCCTCAGGGATCTCCATCAACTTTGCAAAAAGTTCTATCATCATGCTTGGCAATGCAAACCATCTTTTCCCCTTCACGGCAAGCATGCTGAACTGTAAAGTCCATGAATTCCCGCTCACATACCTGGGTGTTCCCATTCGACCTACGAAGCTTCATTGGAGTGACTGGAACCCCCTCATTACCAAGGTGGATTCCAAGATTTCCAGTTGGAAAGCATCCTCCTTATCCTCTTCTGGTAGACTTGTTTTGGTTGGAGTGGTTCTATCGGCTCTTCCTATATACTGGCTTTCAGTCCATAGAGTACCATGCGGGGTCATCAAACGGACTGAACAGGCTCGGCGTTCTTTTCTTTGGCAGGGGGGGGGGGGGGGCTGTTAGGTCCCTCGTTAGTTAGAAATCCGCTTGCCTCAGTAGAGCTATTGGAGGACTTGGCATCCCTGACCTACGTTATCTTAATCTTGCACTTCTGACCAAATGGATCTGGTGTTGCTTAACCCCTAGTAATTTCTTGTGGAAAACCCTCATCCTAGCCCTTTATTACAATAGCTACCAACTCTCCATACTTCATGGTAGACCAAGATCCCACCCATCACCTTTATGGAGCAGTGTTCTAAGATCTCTACCCCACACCAAACATCTCTTTGCACTGAAAATTCAAAATGGACAGAGCTGCTCTCTTTGGAACGACACCTGGTTTGTTGATTTCAGACTCTCGCACTTCTACCCGAACCTTTACTCTCTATGTCCGAACCCTGACGTCACCGTAGCAGAAGCGGTTCAATCTTGAATTGCTTATATCATGCCAACTACCTATTTTCACCCTTCAGTCATACGTGACATTAGAGTACTTCTCCTCATAATTCAAATAACCATCCTAAACCAAACCCCGACGTCATTTACTGCAAGAACAATTCCAATAGTACCTTCTCTGTTAGATCATGCTACAACTATATATCCTATCATGGTAGTCTATTCCGGTTCCCCAGGATTTGGAAGACTAAGGCGTCTTTGAGAGTGAGATTCTTCTTATGGAGCTTGGCTAGAGAACGGATCAACACCAACGACAGGTTAATAAGTAAAGGTGTGATTGTTGATCCAGGTTGTATTCTCTGTCTAAGAGATAACGAAAGCATCCCTTGTTTACTTGAAGAATGTGACTTAAGCTTCTACCTCTGGTCTTCTACTGTTACTAGCATTCTTGATTGTTCCCCGCCTTTCTTCTATCACTTCAATCAATGGGAGTTCGAACCCTTGTCATAAAACTCGAAACCCTTTTGTAGCGTTTGTTTGGACACTATGGAATGAACGCAATAGTCGCTGCTTCAACAATCGGTTTACTTCGTATCATCAACTTTGACTTAAAATTACTTACCTTTACCACCTTTGGTCAGGTACACAGCCGACACCTTTCATCCTAACCATACTAGACACCACCACGGAATGGGAGGAATCTGAAGGAAGTACCGACGCTGGCGGCACTCAGTGTCGCCTTCACTTCCCTCATCCATGGTAAGTTCATCTTGTGCAGCACACTCCCTCGCTACAGGCAAACTTTTTTGTGTTTTATTATTAGCTGATGTTGTTGGTTTACATGATTATGCGAGGAGTTGTGCTAATGGGGATATTTTGTGGTGTTTAGAAGTATGTTTATTTTGCTTGTTCATTAGCTTAGTATGAAACTAATCGCGCTAAGCGCTAAAAATTCTCTGCATGCAATTTGCATGCTTTATGAGTACTGTTAGCCATCGGTCGGGATTGTTGACCTATTATGTTATTAGTAATATTATCTAACCGGGTGTGTAGAGCTGCTCTACACAACTGTTATGCTCAAAAAGAAGAATTGGTAGATCGCCTTTTAGAAGAAGCCCATTCCATTTCATATGAAGAAAATAGATATTTAAAAGATTCACGAATTTTTGCAACATGAACTTGTGCATGATCACAATAAACCATGTCACAGAAAAATTCAATATAACTCGTTCTATAACGGGGATCTAAAACCATATCAATACTCATCATTAGATTGCAAGTGCTCCAATACTTATCAAAATTAATTCTCATCTTTTAGGTCATATATTGAATATACTCAATTTCATTTAGCTCCAAAATTAAAATACTTTCTAGGCATCGCAAATGCTTTTAAAATGTAAATTAACCGTTGGATATTTAGCACCAAAAAATTTAAGTGTAATTTCATAAACAATTTTCACACATTCACATATCTCTTTTCCTATTTCCCAATCTCCATTTGATAGCAACCATTTATAATCATGGGTTAAACTAACAATCGCTCAAACGTCGGACGTACTTCAAGAGCATTTTGAAGCATTATATATATTAAATTCCAACGGTTGGAGCATCATTAGACGCTCGTCTCCCAATAAATCAAGTTTGAGCCAATGCATTTTCCCATTTTGATTTCTTATGTGATGATTTTGTATAATTGATGCTTTCTCTAATTTTTTGAATAAGACCTTGCACCGTTTTTAGTCCACCTTGGACAATAAAATTTAGTATGTGAGTGCAACAACGCATAATAATTCACCACTAGAGACACCATATTTTTACCAATTAACCATTCTTTTAAGTCTCTTATCACTACAAAATCATTTGACGCGTTATCAACCGTAGGTGCAAATAATTTCTTGTTATTCCATTGCAATACTTTTGATTTAAGAGAAGCTCTATGGAACATCCACACCCTTTCTTTTTTATCCAAAATAGAATCTCGTTAAGGAATGTGTAGCGTTGTAGGTATAAAAACATAAATACCTCACAGAGATTAAGATTTCACAAGACATAAATAAAGGCACAATAGAAGAAGAAGACAATTTACATTATCAAAATGATAAAACGAATTATTCATTTTAGCAAAACCAAATTATTGCAAAAAATACCATGTCTTAAAATCTCAAACGAAAAACATCAGTGTACTTAATAATTATATTCCCTAAGTGGTCAAAAGATACAACCAAACCATGGCAAAGAAACAAAAAGTGATACATCTGCTACAAAAATCCTCCAAGATAGAACCAGAAAGCAATCTGAATTATGCACTTCCTCCTTGTGGGCCTAGGGAGGAGAAGAAAAAGGAAGGAAGGAAATTGGGTCAGACTTAAAGTCTGGTGAGCTGTTATGATTACTAACACGACTGAATAAGCAAAGGAAATAAGTAAAACAGTAGTTCTAGTGTCATATATGGTAAGTGTCTGTGTACTTCTAAAACTGAACATAAAAGATTATAAATAGGATTGACTTTTCTCATTCAACAGAATTTAGGTGGTGACTATTTTGCACTTCTACAATATAAGAATATAAAATAATCATAAAGAATTATCCAAATACTACCCATCGGTTTGATGCTTATACCATAGAGTGATAATCTATGCCCACGATGGGTTTGGGTTTATCAGGCCCAACCCATCGGCAAAAAGACATAACATTAATCACAAACGTTGAATTGTCTTATTTTCCCTATCGGACCAATGTACGCACATTAACCCGCCGGAACGCACCTTATCCACCTCAAATTTTGGCCAACTTACTACCTAGCATAGCGTGATGCATGCTCTTGCCTCCTACTGATACTGTATATGATAGAAACGGTATGCTATCTAGTGTGGATCTCCACAAATAATTAATACTCAGTCCAAATCCCCATTGATTTGGTTCCCCATAGACCATTAGAATAGATTACTATAAAATTAGGATTTTAACTTAATGTCATTTTTAAGTTCAAATCTAGTTAAGCATAGTAGTTAGTTTATTTACCATAGAATAACGCGAAATCACATTGCACTATAAAATAGTAGTAACGCCAAATCACATGGCCCCTTAGAATAGTAATAACGCCAACCATGACCCCATAGAATAATAATTTAGGATTATAACTTAATACCTAATTTAAGTTTATTTTTATGTTAAGCGTAATTGTCCCCCTTTTCAGGTCCAAGTCATGGTCATATTTGCAAATAAATATTCATGCTTATTATGGTTCTCATTCCATCTTATTTATGCAAATATAGTTACAGTCAAAATTTTCTATCGTATTCTATACTATAGCATTTTTACAACATTTATCAAGTTTGCCTTTTTATTCCATCCAATCATTCCCTTTTTATTTCAGTTTATAGTAAGTCAAATTAGCCTTAAATTCAGTTATTCCAGTTCAATTAAACTTTTCCCTAATGTGCGTAGAATAAAAAGAGTAATAATCAGTCGTAGGCATACAGATCTATGCCTAAATTAGTCGTATTTATATTCTTTTTAGGAATATTTGGGCATAACCAAAATAAACTGAAAAATCAGAATAAGAAAAGGAAAATGAAATCTAAGAATAACAATTTACAATATTCTGAACATTAGTTAAGAAGAAACTGTAAAAATTGACAGAAAGATTATAGAATATTTCTTATAGAAAATAGGAATAAAATGAAATAGTAAATAAACCTGTAAGAATCAGATATGTAAATCGGATTACTACTACACCTACTATTGTTCCAATTTACTCTAACTTTTTCAAAAATATGAAATAATCACAAAATCTCACCAATAATTGCTTCCCTTGTGGCTCGGTAGAATCTCCAGAATATATATATATATATAGTCCTCTTGAATATATGTATATAAAATATCTTATTTTGAAATTCCATTACTCTCAGAAAGAAAATTAGCATAGGGTAGAAGAAATGAGTTTTGTGGAATGGGGAGGTAAGTAGAAGTTTATTTATAGTTGGAGTAGAAAACCCTCAACCGTTAGATTTTAGGTTTATAATCTAACCGATCATGCCCTTGAGTCAATCCGTCACATCAGTAAATCTGAAGCGATGACATCAACTTTAATTTGGCCTGAAGAAATCCATTCATTTGATTTCGTGTCTGGCAAGGAAAATTGCAAGGCACAACATGGGTTGAACCAGGCACCAACCGGGTCGATCCATTGGTTGACTCAGTTGTTTTTTGGGTTGTCCAATGGAACATTCCCATTTAATTTATTTTTTATATTTATATATGTGTTTCTATTTTAAATTCTTACTCTAATTTCAAACTTTGATTCGCCATAACTTCTCAGGTTTACGCAATCAAATGTCTATCTGAACCAGATAATCATAAAGGACACAATGGGGCAATCACAGTTTGCCAAATTCTCGCAATTTTTATAACTTGTTATTTAATTTATTAGTTTCTTAATTAGTCGTTTCTTATTAAAATTTGGGTTATTACACGCTAAGTGTGGAAACTGTGTGTAGAGAGGGCAAATTATAATAAGCAATGACTTTTTTTACGTAGTTTACAATCATCATCGATAAAATGACAAGTTATGCAACAATAGCCTATATTTTGGTGTCCAAAGGTCCACAAATATGTAGTGAGGTTAACCCACAAATCTATAGTGAGGCTAACGCGGGCTGACAAACAATCAAATATCTTTTGTAATTTGCCTCTCATATAATTATAGAGTTTTAAAACATCACATCAAACTGCATTTTTAGAAAAGAATTTAACAGTTGGATTGATACTTCTAATACTTTTGAAAATACGGTTGTTCATTCATGGTAAATGGATAATTATGTTTAGCAACCATACGTGCAAAACACATTCAGCCTCTATGTTGATCGAACTTCCAAGTAGACAATTTAGTTGGTTTGTTGGTAGAACTTTTGGTACTCAATAGTTTTGATCCATATATTCTTACACAATTGGGATTATTTGGAAATGTTTTTTCAAGTGGGTTGTTCACATTGAAGTAGCCCCATTAAATAATCTAGAACAATATTTACAAGTGGCTTTAATGGTACCTTCAACTACTTCTCTATTGTAATCCTTCGTACACCGGGTTTCAAAATTCTTATATTTGAAGGTGTGGATTTGTTTACATATATAGAAAGATTTTCATATATTTGTGTGTTTGGCAAACTAGAGTCTGTAATTGTGTTCGAAGTATTTCGATTTTCTTCCATGACTACAATGTCATTACCACAAATATCCTTGTTACTACAACTTGATGAGGTGTTCGTCATTTTCAAAACTCTACAATATCAATTAAAATAAATTTAATTACGGTCTAAGTTTACCATAAATACGCCACTTATCACAAATAAGATAGAAAGCAAGTGAGAAGAATACCCATGATGAGGAGAACTTTTAAAATAGTCTTACATCAATAACAATCCTACTTAGGAAAATATGATTGATAATATTAAATTAAAATCCATGAAAATATGAAAAAGCAGCAACTTTACTGTCTAAGTTAGATTCCATTCAACTATTAAATATATAAAATAATTTATGGTTGCTATATAAGAAGGGTGCTACTATTCACACCCCGGTTTACACTTCCAGCCATCTTTATAAATTTAATACAAATGATTATTTTTTATATTCTTCTGGCCACCGTATCTTATTCCTTCACTCAGTGATTCACCACCATACTTCTCCTAAAAAACACGTATTTCAAACCTTAAGAAAACATATATTCTTCTGTGTCTATTAGAGATGGAAGATAAAGATAAAAAAGATGTTAGAATTGCTTGATTTTTATTGTTTTCTATTCTGATATCGAACATGTTGTTAGATTTTTTCAATGGTTAGGGTTTTCCATAGTGTTTTAGGATATTTTTTCTGCTATGTTGGAAATTTCATGCTTAGAGGACATTAAATTTGACGACGTTGTAATAGAGAATGACAATGTAAGTTTTTATTTGTATAACTTACGTATTTTCTTTTACAAATTGATATTTTTTTTATCATTTGATAGATGGAGTATTTGAATGATGATAAATTGGATGATAAACATGATGGTTGTGATAATATGATGCAAGATATTCGATCAAATGACTCAAAGACATAAATGTTGATTTGACGAATCAATTCACAACCGATGAAGTAAGTACTCATTTATAAAAATTAAAATTGCTAATGTGGTTATGAAAATGGATTATGTTAATTTTTCTTGACCTATTTGACTTTAGGTATTTGATTCACAGTGGAAGACCTCTAAGTGAGGAAGGAAGCGTTTATGTAGAGGTAGGTGTTGGTGGCCTCTCCATTTTTAGGTTATTAATTTACACGGTGGGCAGAAGAGGATATTTGAAATATTTGGGGTGCATTTAGTTTTGGTAGCCGGAAGTGTAAACTGGGGTGTGAATAGTAGCACCCTATAAGAAAATAAGTTACATGTCAGAATTATTTTCGAAAATTACACCTATCCAATAGAAACATGTCATTATTCAAGATAATGATGGTATTGAAAATGACAAACATTTTCATCAACTTGGTAAAGGAAAATAAACGAGGTTTACCCTTTACCTTATTAAATGAGCAATGAACTCAGCGAAGTCGATTGAGGGTCGAAGGAAGCTAGAGCCAAGGAGGAGCCGATTCAAGGGTGATTGACTAGGAGGAAGTGCTTTTGACTAGAACTGGAAGGCCACAACTTCAATTTTGTGGATTTAGTTTTTTTTTCTATAAGCAAATGGATGGCTCATGAGCTAGATTGTTCTGCTGATTTAGGGTTTTTACTTGGTGTGGCTCGTAACTTCGCGTACAGGATATAATTAATGTGAGTGTATTGGAGTGTCGGGTCTAATTAAAGTAATAATAATTATTACCTTTAATTAATTACAAGGTTAATATGTACTACTATCTTAATGAACGTTATTTCGAATCAGATGAGTATTTTTCGGATATGGATATGTACATTCCGCATTCAAATCCGATTTTTTTCAAATATCGGATATCCGCATCCACTCTTCGGATATCAGATAATATCCCTATTTTCAAATTCAGATCGATTTCGGACTTTTCGGGTATTGACAGGCCTAAAAATAGATAGCTTTTGAGCAGGAAATCCACTTTTATTAATAACCATAAAGAATAGGTTTTTGATACAATTTCCAAAACAACTAAAAAAGGAAAAAAACTAAAGACGGAGAAAAAAGCCTAAAGACAACGGGCAACAAGTCTTTATTACTGCTATCTTGCACTAAAACAGGTCCTCTAGCTTGTATAAACCTAGAACACATAGACCTCAGGCCAGACATATTAAACTGGGAATCAATCGAGTATAAACATTTTGTATCCCAAGTTTCATCACAAGCTTATTACACTCCTCACCAAATAATAAAATCAATCCATCATCCTGATCATGATAAATCATTGTACACTCTTCACTTTCTTCTCCAACATATATGTGTAAGCTATGTGTGGGGGTTTGTATCTCATGTAGAAAAGTATGCTTTTTATGTTCTCATTCAATATCACTCTTAGCAGGAGAGACTAAAACTTTTAATTTTTCCAAAGAAGGCACTACCAGAAGCTAATCAATAATAATAGACGATGATTCCATTGCTGCACAATACTGTTGCTATTTAAAAATGCATAGCTAATAATGTTAGAGACTTAGGTGTTGATGGTGATAGTTTGACGACAACAACTATGCCGACCACCCCGTATCTGCTGCACCAAACTGAGGAAAAAGTGCGATGTGTGATGTTCCAAGCCGATATGGAACGATCATCAGGGTAGAATAACTTGAAATGAACCTGTCGTATAACTCATAGCGCATTAATAATATATAATAATAAAATATACAATAGGATATAGTAATGAAGCACAACTGAATAGAGAATCAAATTTCCATAAAACCATATAATCTTGAGTAAAATACATCTCGATACATGGATCTCTGAATACAATATGCCTCACTATATCCCTCGGAGTCTCAATAACCATCAACATATAGTGGAAATAGAAAAGAAATATCTAGATAGTATATAGTAATAGTACGCTGGCCTCCTGCTCGTCACCGCACAACATCAACGACACCAAACCTACAACTTGCAACTCAGTCTGTTCATCAAGAACATTGATGAACAACCCAAGGTAATAAGAGGGAAACATAAAAACTTGCATCAGACAATAGTCTTAGTAAGCGATAAAATAACTAACCGCATTTACACAATATAGTATGAGTATGGGTGGAACAACCATCTGATCTGCCCAACAAGTTAACACGTAAAAACCATCCATCACATGTCATTATAGGACAGGAGAGGACAACTCCAATCCCACTTCTCTATGACATCTACGGTGATAGTCTACCCAAAGAAAATAGAGAAGAAGACACATAATCAACCATAACATCCAAAATCCTAGCTTCCACCGCCTACAACCTTGAATCCATCGACAATCGAACTTTCTTTCAACGATTAAAAGGGATAATGGAAAACCCTGGTTATAGCCAAACTACCATACGCCATCATGACCTGTATGTTTGTCTTTTTCCGTTCTCCACAACTTGGCCCATTATGACTACCTAGGACACACGATCTCTTGGGTCTGATCCCAACGGGCGTCACCACAGTCCCTCTGCTCTGAGTCTGCTAGAACACTTCGATTACCGATGATTCCTAGGCACCTCAAACTTTTTAATCCTTTCATCTCCGCTACTCCATTCATTCTCGAACCATTCCATTGTCTTCCATGATTGACTCCCATCCTGTCAATCTGTCATCATACTGGATCGTATATCGAATCATGACCAATGTTACATTAATCTGGCTCTGACCACTCCAATGCGAGTTCACAATCGAAGTACCATCAATCTTTGAGTTGCACACCATCCATTTAAAGCCCATTTCCATCCAAACTTTACCAACAACCTCGGGAAGTCATCACAATCCAACCATACAAAACTCGATTCCCCACTTGCATTTCCCATAGGTTGGTGCTGACCTATCATGGGTCGGTGTCGACCTATCATTGGTTGGTGTTGACTTATCATGGGTCGGTGTCGACCCATCTACTTAGCCTATCTTGGCTAAGTAGCCGGCCGCAATCTAACCTTTTATCGAGCATATCCTATCGATCCATTTTCCAATCGTTCCGACCTTTTTGTAGCAACTTTTGTTGGTCTATCCATATCTCGAGCAATCAGTCTTCGACCCAATACAAACCAACTCTGAATGACATGAAAATTCACCAATAGCTTTGATAGATCACCAAGATGATCCCCAAAAAAATTCATCATCATCTGATCCTTGGTCATGGGTCCTTGCCGACCCATGCACTTAGTGCATTTATGCACCAAAATTTGCCTGCTCCATTCCTCTGTCTTCCAAAGTGCCTCTCCTAAGTTTCGTCTGAATCCGATCATTTGAACCTCTAATTTTCTCTATTCTTAAACTCTAAGATCTACGACATCAAATTCTAAAAAACAACTCAATCAGTGCAATCAAAACAATCAAAACAAACATCAATACAATAATATATGCACAACTATGTGATCTAGCATGATTTGGATCTAAGCATATGTATAAACTTGATTAATATAACAATTATCCAATTATTATGATCAAATTAGTTTTTCCTAGGGTTTCTAAATAAGATTAAAACATATATGATAAGATCTAAGGCGATTATAACATATATGAATGAAATTAACATAGATCTAAATCATACAACCCTCTACTTCTGTGTGAGAGATATCTATCAGTCACCGATTTCTACATCTGATGCAAACTTGATGAATTCAGATATGGACAACAATGAAATCCCTTAAAATGATGAAATCTTATGTGATCTAATCTCCTTTGATGTTGATCTATCCTTTAGATACAATTTACAATGAATTTGATTGAAAAGAATGGAGTAATAGGGCTTTTGGTTGAACCGGAGAATCACAAACGCCCAACCTAAAGTTTACTATGAAGAGAGTTACCCTAGATCTCTCCCCAAGCACCCCTATTTATACCTATAGGTCATAGGTCTAATGGGCATGGCTAATCAGCCCATTAGCTGTTGACTAGTCTGCTTAAACAACAAATGAAACTTAGAACAACGATTCCTCCCAAACCGCTGAACCAAATCCTTCATATGACCACTCTACGGAATCATAAACCACCATTCTGATCCGATGGAAGTGATCTTAGCACCTGATTCAATTCTTATCAAAAGTTATGGCCCAAACAGTAAACTCAAGGGCAAACTGGTCATAATTGTATTCGATAGAATCATGGACATGTCTCACATCCCCATGAATGACATATTAAAATATGAAAATGAACCGACCACTAGAGAGTAAAATATAATTATTTTACAATCGGTCGATACATAAAATATGGGTCGTTACAACAAGCTTGTTTCAACTTTATTTCATTTATTATTGTTATAAAATATATACTAATGTTGTAATCTAGAATATATAGTAGAAGAGTTCAAGGTACAAGACTCACGAGTATCAAGAATCTAAGAGTTCAAGAAATATTGAGTAATTGTGTCTAGATATTTTGTTAGAACTCTAGTCAACACTGAATTCTGATTTCAAACTTCTTTTCAAACGATTTCAAAATTACTTTCTTGTTTAAATCTGTTTTTCAAATGATTTCAAAAATTACTTCCTTGTCTTAAATTTATACTTTTTCATTTTTAGGAATATTTTATGTCCTGATTTTTTAATTATACTTAACTCATAATTCAAATATTTTTACATATAAATATAATTCTAATTTTATTATAGTTACTTATACTTTCAATTTCCATATTTATATTAAGTTTTAATATATTCATTGTTTTATACATATACTTCTGTATCATTAAACGGATTTTTTTTTCAATTTGGCCACCTTTTATAAACTTATTACACATTTAGCCTAGTTTTAAAACTTATTACGTTCGTAGACTGGTTTATGTCACATCAGCCAAAAACGTTATTTATTGCTAGCGGCATTTCGGATGACGCACACTGCATCATTTAAGAAGCCGCTCAAATCATGCATGTTTTCAAATCTGAGCGGCATTCCAAAAACCGCTCGTTGCGTCATCCGAAATGCCGCTACGTTTTTGGCTGATGTGACTGAAACCAGGCTATAGCCGTAATAACTTTTAAAACTAGGCTAAATGTGTTATAATTTTTTGAAAGGTGGCCAAATTGAAAAAAAAATCCTTTTATATTTAGTTTTTAACCAATTAATAATCATCTTAACATATGTTTATATATATTTATATTACTTATTATACTCTAATTTAATAAAAAGTAATATAGTTTGTTTTAACTTTGGAATCACCATAATTTATTTAAACTTTATTAGATTTAATTTAAATTTTATTTTTGAATTTATACATAGGGATGTCGATGTGACGACCCTGTAACGACCTGGAAATTTCGACACTCGAATTTTTGACAATAATACATAAACTCTGTATTACTTGCTAAAAACCCAAGTATTGAGTCCCAGATTGTTAAATAGAAAGAAGTTAGAGGGTGAAAAGTAGAAAGAAATAAATATTTAAATAGAAGAATAAGAAGATCAGAATCTCACAGCGGAACGAACAAAATATAATATATCAAATGCTTTTTAAAAAACGAATAATGTATGTGTGTATAATATAAATATATATAATTACAACATCAGAGTATACATTCAGATCACAGTGGAAATAAACTAGTACCAGTAAATATATGGTATAAGTCTCAGCTTCAACCTCCCTTCTGGAACCCCAAGCGAAACCTAACGTGGAAATATACTCGGTCTGACCTGTGCACATTTGAAGCAAAGCAAAATTCATATGAATCAGTCTGGAATACTTTCAGGGATAAATTCATAGCATAACAACTTGCTTAACTTTGAAAATCCCTTTGAAAGAAAAGGATAATAGTAAAACCATCCTACGCGTAAACACAGACGTTTTTTACCTTACTATAACCCAAACATTTTTTATATACGAAAATCCAATGATATTATAATAGTATCTATCAAAACACAAATAAATAACCATTTAGTAGAACTCTTGCATCTCACGCTTTACATACTTAGTATAAAATCAAAAACCGCTTGGCGCTTATTGGAGATTGGATTCCAACTATGACAAGGTATGGGACCACCTTCCGATCAGTGTACTCTAGAGGGTATACACTAGGGTTCAATAGGAACATCTTGCAGCCCGGCCACACATGACTGACCACTCATTTAGCTTGAGTGTATCGAATATATTGTCACCCATTACGGTTTTAAGGCCCACCGTACATCAACGGAGATGTAAAATTCGAAAGAAGAACAAAAATGAATTTTTCTCTGGATCAGTGACAATATACCCAACTTGGGAATGACCTGCCTAGCCATGCTGCCTACCTGATTTCTATCATTTCCCGGTTAATGAGGCTTGAGGTCACATTTATCTTTTTAGATCATTAGGCCATCATTCGCTTTGAATGCCACATCGTCAGATCCGTCAAATCACTAATTGACGTCCACAAATATACTCTGGGTGTTAAGCAAGAGAATTTCTCTGCTACCAAACTTGATATATTTGTAAAAATCAACGTACGTGAGTTTCAGGAGATACTCTGTCAGACATTCGTCCATACAAGTCATTCAGGAACATGATGATCCGAAGGCACCCTCCTACCAGATCAGTAGCTCGTAGTCCTTGCAATCCGCAGATTTTAACCACGACCGAACCACAGTATATTTCTAGGGATCTGCTAGAGATTTTAAGTAATTCTTCCATTTTATAAAGTTCTATGGTCTTCAATGCTCCATCTTGATCTCTGCAGATTAGTTTCGAGCGCTACATAGGTTCGAAGTGGTTTTGGGTCTAATTCCAATCCCGGTCTCTTCGATCAAAAAGGTCAAATAATATTTCATTGATAATTGGTTTTTTAACTATCAATTATATTGTATGATCAAGTATATTGGCAACTCAGGTCTTTATTATTCAAAATCATTCATTGACTCTTTTATCGAATCTCAAAATCCATTTCTTCACTTAAAATCCATTCCATTTACTATTCTCGACAAATCATATTTGTTTCCATTAATTATGAAATATTAACTATATTCCACATTCTTAAAAACAATATAGTTACTAATCTCCTATTCATTTATTTTTACTTTGAAAATATTACCACATTTCTGTATAACTCTTTTCATTATCTAAGAAATCAAATGATATCAATATCGTTATACTTCAAAGTTCGGCCAAACAATGTTTAAAGTATACATCGTTACTTTAAAATCTAATATATTTATTTATTTCTAACAAATCTTGTAAATACTCTTGCAATATTCTTTGTATGTAATAATAAACTTTAATTTCAACATCCCCTACCATCACAAACTAATACCATCCTTCGATAATAGTGAAGCCGTCCAAGTTGGAGTATTTTATTTACCTCTCAGACCTTGGTCGACAACATTCTTATCTCGAGATGAGTAGTAGTTTGTAACTCAAAACCTATATTATCAGTCAAATCTTCTTCAAAATTTACCGACCTTTACATACTCGATTATCTTCTTAAATAAATTTCATTTAAGAAGAAATCACTTCAAATATAATTATTTACTCAAATAAAAACTGTTTATTTCTTCATTAACTAAACAACTTAGTTAATTACTTTTGAAATTATTAAAAAATAATAATTATAATATTAAACCTTAACATCGTCAAATAAACCACATTAAACAACTATTTATTAATAACCACTTTTGATCGAACAGTTGACTCGGTCAACTTTAAATAATCGGTTAACTCGTTAACCGTTTTCAGTTACATCTTCTTATTAGAATAATAGAATTAATCTAATAATATTGCTTAATTATTTATTTTAAAAATAATTATTCCGAAATAATAACCCGTAAGTTAATTACAACTTCATTCACTTATAAAACTGATTTAATCGTCATATCCTTATTATAATCTTTTTATACTATTTTATAAAAACCAATTCATAAATTTATTTTCAAACTTCATTATAATATATAAACTATAATCTAAAATCTCGCTATAGTTATAGAATAAGTTTTATAACTTAAATTCGTCAATATCTTTTGATGGCATATCAACGTTTTAAATAAAAAGGTAGATTTTAGGCCATTTACTGCCAATTTCTTAATTAATACAGTCCATTGATTCAAATCACAACAACATTCAACAACCAACAAGTTTTAAAGTCTACAGGGTTCAGCCAGTTCATATATAATATGAAATACACAACATACTAAATATTTGAGGAATCCGGTTTGATTCCTCCAACCTGTTCTTCCCTGCATCACAGATTATTATAATATTTCATAACCACATAAAATTTAAATTCAATATTTTAAACAAATAATATAAAATTAACGGCAATCATTCAATCAATAATGAGCATCCAAGGCAACCAGACATCTAATTATCAATGATTAAATTTAATTATATGAATTTAATTATATGAATTTAATCACATCACAGGATTCCAGAAAAGTGTGAGAGTTAACTCACCTTTATTTTGATTGATTATTCAGCGTTGTTTCATTTTATTTTAAACGAGCGTTTAAAATTAACGGAAACCTGATTGCTTCGCATTCCTGTCTGAACCTTCTCAGCAACTCAGTATCCCTCGATACGAGTTCATCGCTTTCGATTTCGCGCGATTCTGTTGTCGTATGAACGAGATATCACTATTACAACATTAAATGTGAACTTTACGAATATATAATAACGTAAATTAATTAATTAAACCAATTACCTTAATTAGTCCTTAAACACGATTAGTGGCCGTCGTTATCTAACGTGTCATTCCCAATTAAATTTCCAGCAAGCAGATACTCTCTATGATTTCCTTGCGGGTATCACGAACAAAACCACGTTCCAAGCAAAACCCCATCATTCTTCTACGTCGCTGGTTAAACTTAGAACTGCTCGCATACATTCCTTTTTCATATATTCTTTTTACCAAAGGCCCAAAGCCCATCGTAACTCTACGCGGCCAATCTCACCTCTAAAATCTCCTTCCTAACATAACATTTTCTTTCCAGTATTTCTTCCTTAGTATCATCTCTCCCACGTGATAAAAGAAAACCAGCCACACCATTTTCGAACTTCCATTATTTCTTCCTTAGTATCATCTCTAAGCAAGGACAGACCCAGATTTTTTTTTCCTTTCGCACACACATCTGCAGTGAAACGATAGGGCAGTAAACATTGGTAGAGAAATTTATTTTACCCTTAGCTTAGGTCGGCGGCTTCAGATGGATGGGGGTTGACCTTGCGTAGGTTATTGATTTCAGCGAAAAGGACCAACGATTTTTAGTTACAACGTTAAACACCCTACTATATAAAACTCTATAAACTTACGACTTGCTATCGACAAAAATAAAAATACCGCCACTCACAGCAATGTGTCATGATTAGAAAGATATAATAAAATAGACCAGTTAACTAATTCTGTGAAATTTCAAAAGTGCTGCTATAGGTTGTAAAATACCCCAAATCAAAAAATTGTTTATTATTCTAACTAAAAATTACAGAAAAATACTGTAATTTAAATTATTAATACTTCTTAAAAACCTTATCCAAAATTCGAAACCAATGATTTATTATATTTAATAAATCGTTATGGTTTATAACCGATTCCATAACAACTATTTTAAAATTTGATTTGGACATATAACAAAATCCACAATATGAAAACTCGAATTTTCTCTTCCATTAGAAAAATATTATCCAATAGATTTGGACGTTTCTTGTTTTAAAGAAATCCGACTTATATTGGATTTTGTATGTCCAATTAAAGTTCAAAACATTATATTACGAACTACCGTGCCACTGCAGTTCGTTTTATAATTAAATTATATGTTCTAATATCGTTTAATAAACAAATGCGTTAATATAATCTATTCTAAACTCAATTAAATATTTTCATATTGGCCAAATTCATAAAATATTGCAAACTCAAACAATTCCGACTATTTCAAAATTATATTATTATTATTATATTATTTATATAAATAAATTATTCAAGATCATTAATTTAAATTATTTAAATTCCAAAATAATATTTAAAACCATATTTAAATATTAAATAAAACAGTTTAAAAACCTGAGCCGTTACAGACCCAAAAATCCCCTCCCTTTAAATCGACCGTAAACCACACATGTCTAATCCAAAACGGCAGAAATTCTCGAACCGTTAACTTTGATCATACAACAACATTAGATAGAAACAAAAGAACTTTTCATTGTTATTATAACAACTTTATATCAGAGTACAAGATACCAGAACACATATGATAAACACAGAGTAAAATGATTACAATGCACAACAGAAATGCAAAATTACATTCAGCGGAAGACTCGAAATAATCCAGAGTATAGCTCCAGCCAAAATCCAGGATCCTGTTTCAAAAATATCTGCAAAATCAAAACTACTAGCTGCTCGTGTGGAAAATATGGGCATCAAGAGTTTAGGTAGGAAACAATAAACTCTGATTCAGTCATGGGACTGATGTGAGGACCAAAACAAATTTTCTTAACTTATTTTAAAGTGAGGCATATTACGGGACCACGGCGCATATCACAGAACAGGGTTACTTCACATGAATATTAGTGCATAAACAACTACTGAAAATAGACTTATGAAGTCTATGATACATCAAACAACATGCAATTCCTCAAACTACCCATTTAGACTAAATTCCCATACTTAGTTTTTCAAAATCTAAATAACTTTATAAAAGTTATTTCTTTGGACTTTACTCGCGATTTCTTATTTCAAATCATTTGAAATACATATCTAGCTTCCATATCAAATTAGCTTTCACTTCGAAATTTCAAACCAAATCACTTGGAAATTTAAATTCCTAAATATCACAATATATGCATAACAAAACGTAAGCAACCAAATATCGGGAGGTTTCTCCCATCAACAAGGAAAGGGGCACGCACCTTCGTTTGCTCTCTCTCTCTCTCTTTGTATATATATATATATATATATATATATATGTGTGTGTGTGTGTGTGTGTGTGTGTGCGTGCGTGCGTGCACCTCCCACTAACGAGTCAGGACTACACTGACCTAAAACCATTTAAGGCACTAAGTCCACCCATACTTTTAATTTTCAGGGTTAACCAAATCTTTAGTCACATACTAAATCATTTTTTATCCCAAAGTTGGAAAATGCCATTTGGAAGTAATAATAATCACAAGTACTTTCAAACCATGGTACTTCACATTGTCGATTCACATATATGATCAGTTCTTGTTAATAATATAACCTTTGAGCTCACACGTCTCGAAGAAAGGTGTTAAGATAAGAGAATAAATTCTCCGCCACCGAAATGATATATCATCAACATCAACAAATTGGTTATGTTATGAAATACAATGTCAAACACCCAATCCATTTCCAAATCATTTCGCAAAATCCGGGTTATGTCCACGAATTCCTTTCTGTTGTATAAAACATTTCTATAAAATATTCCCTGTCCAAATCAGGAAAAACGTTTCCTTTCACTTAAAAAAATCACATTTAAAAATCCATTCATTAAATTGAAATGAAACAAACAACATCGCTAAACACCTCATTGTCAAATCATTAAATAAATCCCAAGGTGTTAGTATACAAGTATTTTCTACCCAACCCAGTGCTAAATATAAAAGCATATTTGCTCATAAACTGGTTGAGCACAATCCAAACAATCAATCGACAACTATAAATATCACAAAATCAAGTATATTTATTCCGTAACTCTTTAAAATCACTTATTATGATTTAACATAAAATTTCCACATCTTTTTATAACCTTAATATGGCCTCTATAGTCGGTTTCCAATTCTGGTCATCGAACTGCATTTACAGCGACCTTTTCAAATATTGATTTGGACTAATCTTGAAATCTATCCATTGGATTTGAAAACTTTTCTATTTATTTGATAACACTATTCATTTCAAACCTAACGCTTTCGTTTTGGAAAAATCCGATGGTTGGATCTCCCAGTATGTCCATTTGAAGTCAGTGGTGGTTGAAATTCGTGAACAATTGTTGTGCGACTTGTCCTTTCCAAACCATTTTATTATTTATTATAAGTTCGTAGACTCCGTTTAAACGTATTTTATAAAATGTTTATAATCTCATTGAAAAATGATTTTAGTCTCCAGTTCAATTTTAAATCAAAATTGAATATTTCGTATTGTTATAATATTAAAATAATAATATTTTCAAATCTCATATTCATAGTATAAATTTTTGTGTTAATAATATAAAAACATCCATATCAACTATCACCCATTAACCAATAATTACATTTTAAATGTTTCCGTTGTTAACTCTTATATTCACAGTTAAATAATATGAACAAGAATAACTGTAAATATCATCCATCAACGACGAAGCAAACATTGTAATCACATGCAATCAATACATATTCACAAATGAATAAAATAACTATAAAAATCAGTTGAATGAGAGTTCTCACCCCAAGAATCTTTACACCTCGACACTTCTCATCAGGATCTTGCAGGCTGGCAACGACGCCAAAATCGCGTCTTTTCACTTCCAATGGCCTAGCTACTTCACGTACACGCTCTAATACACATTAATATAGTATATAAGGGAAAGCTGGGATTTCAGTGTTGTTAGTGTTTGGAGGGGCTAAGGCTCATGGGTTTGGCTGGTCAGGGGAAGAGGCGCACGGTGGAGGTGGTATGGGGCCTGACGTAGCTAGGTGGGGTTCATAGGAGGAGGACGGATGTGGTGCTACTTATTTTTAGGCTTAAAGGTAAGTTATTTTGCAAATTAAAGAGGGAAAAAGGGGTTTTGGTGCAAGGAGAGGAGCCCATGGATAAAAAGGGATGGAGGAGGCGGTGAGGAAGCTGCACCAAGTTGGAGGAGGTTGGCGGTGGTGGTCTTGGTGACGGCGTGAGCTAAAGAGAGGAAATGGTGTTTGATACTTAGAAATGGAAAAGAAAAATAAAAAGAAAATTAATAAGGCCTTAAGTACACTTAGAAAAGAGTGAGACTGAAGTGTTTGATACTTGTATTAAAGGACAATGAGTTTTTTAATTTTGATCGGTAATAGGCTTTAGCGTAAAATAGTTTAATTAATCCCTAAATTAATTATACTCCTTATACTTTGTTTTGGTCGTACGACCACATAATAACTCCAAAAATTACGAAACTTGAAATTTTGCTACGTTACGAAATTACGGTTCCAACGAACCTAGTCTCGTCGTGTTTTGAGACCGTTTGGAAAATTGCCTTATTTTTAGCTTTAATCGCATTCCGATTGAATTTTCAACTTACGTTTATATGTCGTACGCTTGCATATGAATTCTGTTTGACTTAAAATTTTAAATCCTACCATATTTCGATGTTTTCAATCCAATAAAAGTGGTTTCGTCAGATTCTAAGACAATCTCAGAAATGGTTCTTTTACAGGTCATCAATATAACATTAATATATTGATTTTCACAATCTTCACTTTTAAACTGTTTTAGAAAGTTTGCTAACCCTGTTTTAAGTCAAATAAAGCATAAAACCTAATTTAAAATTTATTTTCAAAATTTATCAAGTCCAAATTCAGCATTTTCCATTTTAAAATAGATAAAAATTCAAATTCTAAATTGGCTAAAAATACGGGTCATCACAATCTCCCCTACTTAAAAACTTTTCGTCACCAGAAAGGAACGAAGATAGGAAGAGAACTTAAAAGCAATATTGGAACAATACCTATACATTTTTAAAACAAAATGTATCATATGATACATATATCCATACATTTATACAAGCATCCATATATACATACGTATATACATCCAAAATCCTCGTTCTTTATATTAAAACTTAACTTCCTAGCTAGGAAATTATTCTTTCTTAACCTGATATTTCCCCGCTTCCCACTTCTTGCATGTTTTCCAAAGTAAATGGTTCCTTTCCCTTGGATTCCATATCTACCCTATTCTTTCTTTTTGGACAATTTTTCTGTATATGCCCTTCTTCAAAGCATCTTTCACAAGTCATAGTAGATGCTGCTGATTTATCTCTTGCCTTAACATGAGTGACCCAAATTTTTTATACTTTTCCCAAACTGTGTAGGATGGTTTACTTATTCCTTTAAGTGGGTGTTCTTCCTTCTTTAATTGACATTTCTGAACTGCATGCCTTTCTTTTTACACCGGAAGCACTTCTTCTCTTTCCCTAAATTTCTGGGTTTCTTCTTTACTTTTGAACATTATCTACAAAATGTCCCTTCTGTTTACACTTGAAACAAACTATGTCCTCTCGCACCCTTTTTTTTGTTCTTCTTTTTCTCGGGACACACAGCTGCATAATGCCCTTTTTTATCGCATTTTAACAATAAATACCTGCGCATATTCTTAACTACAACTTCCATTTTTTTTCTTCTTGCTGATGAGCCCTTCTTACTTGTTTTGGAATCATCCAGAATTCAGTTCCAGATAAGTCGTACTCATTCATATCCTACATAAAATTTTAGGATTTCATCAAGAGGGCTTATATTATTTTTATCTTAACAAATATCTTGATTTGTGATTTATCTTCTTCAATTTATTTAACTTGCATTAGTTAAATTTAAAGCTCAAATCATTTTTCCAATATTTATTTAAATGGGCTTAAGCATACCTTGACGTTTCAATTGGAATTATATAGTCATCCCACTTTCGAAACTCAAAAATAAACACTGGTGATGCCAAGGTCATCAACAAAACCATTCTCAAGCGACTAGAATGTGATTCTATATCTATCTAGTATCTTCAAGACTTCGTATATACGTTTGCAAGGCGCATATGCAAAATCTTCTTATACTCGATAGTTCAATCTCAACATCAAATAGAACATTCGAACTCTTATTATAAGTTATAATATTTCATAATCAAACTCATTTTTATGAATATGCAAATTTATTCTTTCCTATATATAACATTCTTCCAGCTCATTATAAGGAATTACTAACCCTCTCTCTAATGAGATCTTCTCATAGGATATTACTAATCCTATCTTTGATGAATTATTTCATCTTGTTCTAATGAGTCATTACCCTAAAGCTTTGTAAATCAAAGCTCTGATACCAAATGCGACAACCCGAAAATCCCCGCCCTTCGAATCGACCATAAACCGTATTGGTCCGATCCAAAAAGGCAGAAATCCTCGAACCATTAACTTTGGCATACAACAACATTAGACAGAAACAAAAGAACTATTCATTGTTATTATAACAATTTTACATCAGAGTACAAAATATCAGAATACATATGATAAACACATATTAAAATGATTACAATTCATAGAGGAAATACAAAATTACATTCATGGAAGACTCAAAATAATCTAGAGTATATCTCCAGCCAAAATCCAATATCTTATTTGAAAAATATCTGCAAAATCAAAACTACTAGCTGCCCATGTGGAAAATATGGACACCCAGAGTTTAGGTGGGAAACAATAAACTCCAAGTCAGCCATATGACTGGTGTGAGAACTAAAACAATTTTTATTAACTTATTTTAAAGTGAGGCACATCATGGGACCATACCGTATAACACGGAATGGGTTTACTCCACATGAATGTCAGTGCATAAATAACTACCAAAAATAGACTTATGAAGCCTACAAATCATCAAACAATTTGCAATTACTCAAACAACCCATTTAGGCTTAGTTCTCGAACTTAGATTTTCAAAATATAATTAACTTTACACAAGTTATTTCTTTGGACTTTAGTCCTGATTTCTTGTTTCAAATCATCGGAAATACATATCTATATTTCATATCAAAACTAGCTTTCACTTCAGGATTTCAAACCAAATCACTTGGAAATTTAAATTTAGAAATATCAATACATGCATTACAAAACGTATGCAACCAAATATCGGGAGCTTTCACCCATCAACATGGAAAAGGGAACACACCTTCATTCGCTCAATATATATATATATATGTATATGTATGTATGTATTGTAATAGAGAGGAAGGCTTTTTAATGGCGACAGGTGGTTTTATTTATGTTTGATTTCACTATGCGTGAGTTCTTCCTCTTCTTAATTTCATTATCTTTTCTACCAATTTCTTCGTGATAAGCTTCAACGAATTTTCTTCGTTGATAAGACTTTACCAACCTTCAGCGAAATGTCTCTGTTTTCGTTGATAAGCCAATAATTATTTCAAATTTTTTGATCTGGGAATTTTTTTCACCAGATCTAAGCACCACAAATCGCTGTTTAATCTGCGATTTCAGACCACATTACATCTGAGTGCCAAAATTCAACTTCAACTTCCATCTACCACCACAATTCAAAAGCAGATCTAAAAACGATTCTTGAATCTTCTTCTCCGGTTGCAAATCCAAGCGAGACATCTCTACATATTCAGCGCGTCTACTTCCAGACACTACTACAAATCTTACCATTGACTGCATCATTTCTCGGCGTTTAATCGTGGACTGCGGTAAAAGTAAATTTAAAACCGGAATTATATCTTAAAGAACGCTAACAATACCATGACTTAACCCTTTTTTTCCGTTGTCGCCTCTTATTTTTGTCGTCTCCTCAAAATAATTTCTTTTCCCCCTTGTCTACCGCTCCTCACTTCATACTGCCAGATGAAAAAGGTTAAATTCCCCATCTCTTTCCTCTTTCTTCGATTTCAACATTCATCGATTTCATCTTCTTTCCTTACACCGGAAGGAAAAAGGGGAAAAAATTCAACAAGTTCATCGATTTGTTTTTAGGCAATCACCTATTCCGTTAAAATGATGCCCAAAACCCTTTTTTTTTAAGTTTATATTTTATCCTAACAACTGAATTGCATGTTCTATCACAAGAAACTGAGTCAGAATATTTTGATTGCCAGGTCAACCATTTGCAATTAAGTGTTTCCTTTCTTTGATATTGCTAGCTCAGGTTGTGATATCTTCTGCACAGTGGGTAACCTCGATGTGGTTTTACTCACCATAGCTCAGGTTCGATTACAAAATTTTAATGCCATAGTTTTTTAATTTTTTCTTACTCAATTATAATGCTCAGCAACTATAATTTATAATGTTATTGCTGATGTATTTTAATGCCTTAATTTTTTTCGTACTTGGTATCATATTGTAAAATTTTGGAAGAAAGAGATTACGTGTGTTACTACTTTAGCTATCTCTTTGTAATTCTGCTTCGTTTTCTGCTGTATTATTTGTCATAATTAAAATGCAAATTGAAACATAGTGCTAATAAAATATTTTGGTTATTTATAATGGAGATATGTAATGCAATGCTAGGAAAACATTCTGTAATATGCAGATTAACAGCTCCAAAAAAGTAAGACAACTAGCACAAGATAATCGTTTAGCTATGGAAAAATTAGTACTCTTTTTAAAATTTCCGTTTCAACCAAAGTAAGCTTCACTAAATTTATGTAAACTGTAGGTACTGGTGTCAAGGCTATAGTGTAGAACGTGTCCGAGTCGTGGAAATCCACATGAGCATATATGAAAAAGAGTTTCTTCTCAAGCTTGATTTTGAGATTTCAGCCAACTCTCATGAGAACTGTTATATGATTAAGATGGTTAATTGCATTGCAACAGACCAACACAATGTATGTGGGTTGCACCTATAAAACTCAGATCACAGAATGAATACAATGTGTACAATTTATTGAATTATTATTAGGATTTCATACATTTAGTGTTTTTGGTATAGTTTTAAATGTTATTAGAAGTCGAATATTGTTATTAATAATAATAATTTTGTTTCTAAATAATGGTATACCATATCAGGATTCTAAATAATAGATCTTGTATTAATAAGTATTACTTCGTTTCTCTTTTTTCTATTCCATAAGAAAACGTGAATCTTAAACTAATAAACCTTCATGTTTTAATAAAGCAAACAGTAAAGTAATTTTTCTTTAACCCTACTGGTTATATACCTGACAGCTTCAGGGTAATGGTACCAGCATTCTTGCTATAGTTACATTACCATATTCAAAATTTTATAATGATGGTACTTATTTATTTCAACATTTCGAAATCTGTTTTTTAGGCATATTATAGATAAATGTGTAACTGTAACGGCTGGAAATTTCCGACTCCTCGAGAGTCGGAAATTCCGAGACGTTAGTGAAAGAATTTAGAAGGTGAGAAAGAAAAGATAGAACTAATAGAATAGAAGAAGAAGAAGAACATCAGAATCATCAGAGTAACACGAATCTCACAGCGGAACGAATAACATATAATATATAACATAACTTTGAAGTAAACAGTTATATATATACAATAGCACTTATCAGAGTACAACACTTACAACACAGCGGAAATAACTATAGCTATAGAATCTTGAAGTCTCCTGCTCCAAGCTCTCCAAGTATATCTGTAAATCCCGACTACTTGACTGCCCGTACAAATTTAGGCACCCAAGAGTTTAGGGAAAACAACAAAGTAAACTCCGGGTCAGTCATGGGACTGGTATGAGTAAAATAGTTTAAAACAGGTATAGGATATCTCATAAGACCACGCCGTGAATACGGAACGGGTTTTTCCCTTATGAGTATCTGAACAACTTTGACAAGCAATATCATTGTGATATTATAATAATGTCTAAGTACAAATAGGTATCAATCTAGCAGAAACGTTTGCATCTCACGTTCTACATACATAGTATAAAATCATAAACCGCAGGGCGCTTATTTGAAGATTGGATTCCAACAGACAAGGTATGGGAGCACCTTCTGATCAGTGTACTCTAGAGGTGATACACTGCAGGTTCAACAAGAACGTCTTGCAACCCGGCCACACATGACCGCTCACTCATTTAACTTGAGTGTCGCGAATATATTGCCACCACGGTTATAGGCCATCAAACCGTCATCCGAAGATACAGAATCAAAAAGAAGTATAAATATGGATATTCCCTAGATCGGTGACAATACACCCTGCTTGGGAATGACCCAACTAGCCATGCTGCCTAGCCCAACTTTTGTTACTTCCTGGTGTGAGGCTAGAGGCTACGTCTATCTTCAGAACATCTGATCACCATTCACTTTGAATGCCACATCGTCATACCCGCCAAATTACAAATTGACTTATCCAAAAATAACACGGGTATATAGCTAAGAGAAACGAATTCCTCCGCCACCAAACGTGAATACGTTTGAACAGATCAACTTACGCGATCTATTGGATATACTCTGTCAGACCTTCTTCCATATACGTTGTCCTGGGACTGGACAAACCGAAGGCACTATTCAGTATATCCATCTTAGTCACTGTTATCTAAGACTTATACAACAGCCCTTGCACTTTACTCCGTCTTCAATTTATCTTTGGCATATATTGCTCGAAACGCTTATGCCAATACAGAGTGGTTCTTTGGATCATAATCCAACCAGTCTCTCCATATTAACAACGTTAAAATGGTAAAAACTTTGATAGTCTGTGATTCAACTATCAAATGAAAACATGTCGGTGTACAAACAACGATCTTATTTCCAAATGGAAATTCGATCGATCAATCATCATATGTTCATATTTCCTTATTTCATATATTTAGAAAATATATGTTATTAATCATTGGAAAACATTTCCATAGCTTGTTTTCACATCACTATTATTTCGCAATTATCAGTCCCTAACTGTAACTAGTATGAGAACAATTCTCTAAGTATCAATCCGGAAGGTCGAAACCAACATCAGATCGTCACTTAGAAAACCGTTCAACTTACCCTCTCCAGTTAGTTTCTGAATTTGCTTAACTCTATTTCTTAAATTCTTATCATGAAAACATTTCATTTTCTATGTTTAGAAAACATATCTGACTATATTGGGAAAACGTTTCAAAACTCATTTACGGATTTCCAATGAACGTTGTATAAAACATCGTTACGCTTAATCCATTAATCGCTTATTACTTAACTATATTTCAAATCAACCTTTTCTATCGAACCACAACTATTCCTTTGTCAATTCTGAAGTCAATCAAGTTGGGGTATAATTACCTCTCAGACCTTAATTGAACAACGTCCTTTACTGTGAAATAGATGAAGCTCGTCACTCACTTTTTCCAATTATCTGTTTACGCAAATTCTCGGATTCAGGTTACGAATCTACTTCTCATATGAAAACGTTTGATTATAACTATAACGTTATAATTCCAACCCCTAAAATATCTATCCTAAATTATGAATTTATTTCCTAACTCGAATAATTTAACAGACACCTAATTTCTTAATCAATAACTAAACCTTGATTAAAAACCCGGAAAGTAAATAGTACTTTCCCGAATTCGATATAATTGAATTCGACGTATTACTCTCTTTTGAGTAATCTCTATTCGATTAACTCCCTTGTTAATAACTTATATTCGATAAACTCTATTTCGATTAACTCCTATCGAATAACTAATATTCGAATAACTCTTCTTGGTTGGCTCTATTTCATTAACTCTTATCGAATAACAAATATTCGATTTTCCTAAATGTGTCAATTCTTATCGAATAACTAACATTCGACTAACTCCTTTGGATCGACTCATTTGATTAACTCCTTCGAATAACTAATCCGAATAACTTACCTTCGAATAACCAATATTCGATTTACTCTAACTCGATTAACTTAATTCTAATCGATTTACTCCATTTCGATTCAACTTAATTCAAATCGATTAACTTAACTCAAATTGATTAACTCCTTTCGAATAACTAAATTCGATTTAACTCTAATTGAATAACTAATATTCAATTAACTCTTACGTGTTTAACTCTATTTGAATAAGTAATTCGAATCACTCTAATGTGTTTAACCCTATTCAAATATCAAATTCGAATAACTCATTTCGAATAACCAAATTCGATTAACTCTTTTAACTTTACTCGAATAACTATATTCGATTTACACCTTCTTTCGAATAACTATATTCGATTAACTCTTCGACTAACTCCTTTGGATTAACTAACTTCGAATAACTCCTTTGGATTAGCTAACTTCGAATAACTCCTTTGGATTAACTAACTTCGAATAACTCCTTCGGATTAACTCTTCGAATGAATAATATTCGATAACTCTTCTCAAATGAATAACATTTGATTTCTCCACTCGAATAAACTATATTCGATTACTCTTCTCTAATGAATAATATTTGATTTCTCCACTCGAATAAACTATATTCGATTACTCTTCTCTCGAATACCCTATATTCAATAACTCTACTTCGGATATGTGATATTCGACAACTCTACTCGATTAACTCTACTTGGATAACTCTAACTGATCAACTCTAACTGGTCAACTCTAACTGATCAACTCAAACTGGTTAACTCAAATGGTTAACTCTAACTGGTTAACTCAAATGGTTTACCCTAACTTGATTTACTTGTCTCGATTAACTGAACTAATCCACTTAGTTTAACTTAGTTAATTCACGTTGATTAACTCTAGCCGGTTCACTTAGTTTAACTCAACTAATTTACTTCGATTAACCACTTAGTTAACTTAACTAATTCACATCGATTAATCCTTTAGTTTAACTTAACTAATTCACATCGATTAATCCTTTAGTTTAACTTAACTAACCCACTTTGATTCACCGCTTAGTTTAACTTAACTAATTTACTTTGGTTAACCACTTAGTTTAACTTAACTAATTCACTTCGTTTAACTCAACCAATTCACTTGGTTAACCCGACCAATTCACTTGGTTAACTCCTATTTATTTAACAAATAAATATCTTCTTTAGTTTAATTCTATTTATTTAATCTCTAAATAAATACCCTTTATAATATTCTATTTATTTAATCTCTAAATAAATATCCTTTATATTTGTTCTAACGAATATAATTCCTTTATATTTTGACTAACAAATATATCCTCTTATATTCGATTTACATATATATTCCCTTATATTGATTTACAAATAAAACTCTTTTATATTTGTTTTACCAACTATATTCCTTAATATTCAAAAATCCTTTTTCTTATAAATATATATAAAATCCCTTGATTTTATATAAATAAACTATTTTCAAAATATACTTTGAAAACTCCTCTCCTACAGTCTGGTATTTCTCATGGTCTTCAACACACCATATAACAACGATAAATATCGTCCCACCACACATAGTCATACAGATTATATACTTCGCATTATATATCACACTATAAAAATCACAGTAAAATACTGTTGAGGAATCCTGTTGGATTCCTCCAACCTGTTTCCCTGCACCACAGATGTTAGACAATACAACAACATCGATTTCACTTCACTGTGAAATATTCTGATAGCAGAATCAACATATGACTATTTAATGGTTTATATATATACGTAAATATATATATAAAATCTCTACTAACTGACTAGCAGTTCAATCAAACAGTCAACACACGGTCAAACAGTCAAACAGATAATATTTTAACAGTTCTAAGAATACAACGTGAAAATAAAACTGTTTAGAGTTTGTGAGATTTACTCACATTGGCGCGTTAACCGTTAAATAACGGTTTGCGTCTATTTTCAGACGGACAATTTATTTTGCAATAAATCGTAACAGGCTCGAATCCACCCCAGTCATTTCCAGAATGTATTGTTCGTCGCCACGGTGCTAACGGAGTTGGTCTAGCTCCATTCGGACCCGATTTGTTTTAGATTTAAACGGCCCACTCATTTCTTTGTCAAAGGTTTTGAACAACCGACTTTTATTTCTTTAATTCACTTCTGTCCAAAAACCGTGCTTCTATATTAACACGTCCCCTTTGTATTCACCATTTCTATTTAGAAAGTACTCACCATGGTTTCACCTTAGAACCCGTATACGTCATCCTTTGCCACGTTCTTCATCCCCAATACAAACTGTTCATCCTGAAAAAAAAACAGTCCCTTCTTACTGTTTACGTGAATGCTGGTGCTCCCCTCTTGCCTCATTCTTTGCTTGCCATCTCGTTGTTCTTATGTTCAAAGAAAATGACATGCACTGTTTTCAGAAACATTGTTCCCATCCTGATATTTACATATTGCTTTGTCCTCCCTCTATATATATATATATACTGCTAAATCCCATACACCAAGTATACTTCATGATCCTTAAACCATCCATGTTTCACGAAATACTGCAACTCACTTAAATCGCCCTTTTAGCAACTCACACGTGAGCTCCTTATTTCGACTTCGAGTTAAACCTTGGATCGAATACTACTTCCAACTACCGTGCTATCCTCCTCTTATTTTCCAGGAAATCCCTTTTTGAATCCATACACAAATTTATTTAGCTAAACATGTTTACATTTTTAATAATACTGTGTTAACATCTTAATACCGTATTCAAGCTTAATCGACCCTCTGGGAATCACGGTATCCACTTTCATGACACAGGAAGTTCCGCCGTCTTCAGATGATCACCGAGCCATCCATAGTTGATCGGAACTCCCATCAGAACCGACAATCGGTGCGCCACAACGTTGCCACCCTCCCCTTTTAACCTCGCGTGACTCAACAGTCACCTCGCTCCAGAACTTCGACGGACCCAGGTCTGATAAGAACTCGCGACTTCGAGCTCCGTGACTGAGCTATAGGGAACCAACCAATCACTTCGGTCTTCGAATCCCTGAAACAGGAATTGTAACTTGCGATTTAACTCCAGAGTGAAAGGAAAACAATCCAGCTATTTGAAAATGCCGCTCGTTTGATTTATAGGATTTTTACTTCATTTGATTTGATTTCCCAAAGTTGTAATTTTTTGCTGTGTATTTTACTTCAGTGGCGGCTACGAGAAAATCAATAGGAGGATGAAATAACTTAGGGTTAAGGGTATTATATAATGTTTTTTTTTTCTTGATTTTCTTTGAGGACATTAGAAAGCCACATATTTGCTTTGAGAAGAGAACGGTGGGATAGATGTAGCCGTGCATTTTCCCTTGGTTATCTCTGCGTGAACGAGTAGTGGTGGTGACCATTCAAAAGAATTGTTTTAAGGTTAGAAAAATGAAGGTATCCTCTTACACAACCTCCGTATCCATACAAGCCGTTACGGACAGACCTAAAGATACCGTTGTGTTCAGCAGTGTGCCACGATCCCAAAAATATAATATCATCGGTAGGTTGACTCAAATTGTGAAACCCCGAAATCGCTGATTAAGGGTGCCAAATACTCCAAATAAAAATTTGCTTATTTAATTAATTAAAAATTTCCATAAAATTCTAAAAATTAAATTATCACTATGTCCCAAAAGAACCTTGTCTAAATTCAAACCCGGTGTCTAGTTATATCGAATAATCCGTTTATAACGTAAATAAAGCGTCGCAAATTATAAAGGAATTCCACAGCGACTTTTCTGAAATTTGATTTGGACATACATCAAAATCTACACGACGAAATCCCGATTTTTCTCTTCCACTAGAAAGATATACTCCACCAGCTCCGTACGTTTCTTGTTTCACAGAAATCCGGCTTAAAATGAATCAGGTACATTCAGTTGAAGTTCAACTCGCCAAATAACGAACTGCCGCGTCGTTACGGGCTCGATTATAATTATTATTATTAAAATTTATACGTTCAACTATCGTTTATTTAATATATTCGTTATTTAAATAATTAAATAACTTAATTATTATACCTTACAAAACGCGCCATTACAGACTTCCCCCCTTAAAATAATTTCGTCCTCGAAATTGCTAAGCTAGGAAAATGCTACCAACTTTACTAACTAGATTCAAATATCTTTTAGTTTACTTCTCAACTCCAGTTTCGACTGAACCATTAAATTTTCAATTAAATTATTAATTCATTCTGGCTAACTGAATTTCCATAAATCATGAGAATGTTCTAACGCTTGGAATTTTCGAAAAATTTCGCCATAACCTCCTTTGTATTGGCCAATATGACAAACCACCCCTCGCCTCTCTAGGCCTTCTCCAACCCAAAAGAAAATCAAACAGCCAAGCGGCTTGCCACTTCGGCTCATAAAATCCAAACTCATATATAATATAAACTTGTACCTTTTTGTCGGGCATTTAACTCTATCCCTTTCATCTGCTACCACTTCAACATATACCAATGTTATCCATTCTAATTGATCTCCAATCAGTTCATATCCTCAAATCCAAATCGAACTTCATTCGAACTCTAATATCAAATTCCAAATTATTGACTTATCAATTTGGTTCCATTCTAGATTATCTCTAATCCAATTCAATTTTATTTAACTCGGTTCAAGTTAAATTTCAATTTATTTTTACCATCTCATTTTATTTAACTTCATTAGTTAAATTTTAATTCCAGAACTTAAGTTCCCGGGTTTCTTTCAAATCAATTTGAAATCATAATGCCAATTCAAAACCTTTGAATTTCTAAACAACTTGTTTTCTCTAAACAATTCAAAAACAAAACCTTTGGTAGTAATCCGTCACTTAGAACTCGAAAATGAACACTGATGATGTCTAGATTCATCATCAGAATCTATTTTCCATCTATCGAAGTGAGTTCAATACTATATCATTTTCAATTTGAAAAACATTTTCAAAATCTCCCAGGAACTTAAAATTTCCTTATTTTAATTCCAAATCTGATTTAAATTCATATTTAATTCAAACTATTTCATATATTATATTCATATGAATTCTGATTGGTTATATATAACCATTTCACATGTTATAATCTTACTCGATTATAATAACAACCCACACAATCAATATACTATAATAATTTCAAGATATATATATTTCTTCTATAAACAAAGATATTTTGGGGAAAAATTATTTCATTTACCCTCTTTCAAAACATACCATGCCGGTTCATCGTATTCGAGTGTTTAGTAACCCTTATCGATACAGTGGATCAACTGATCGACCAGAATTCATAAGCCACTCAACCAATGAGTCTCCACAATATAAAACCATTTTATATTGAATAACAATTACGCGCTCATATATATACACTCAAACTCAATCTAGGATATTACTAATCCCATCTCTATCGAGTTATGCCACAGAGCCAAGGTAATCACTTAACTTAAGCTCTGATACCAACTGTAACGGCTGGAAATTTCCGACTCCTCGAGAGTCGGAAATTCCGAGACGTTAGTGAAAGAATTTAGAAGGTGAGAAAGAAAAGATAGAACTAATAGAATAGAAGAAGAAGAAGAACATCAGAATCATCAGAGTAACACGAATCTCACAGCGGAACGAATAACATATAATATATAACATAACTTTGAAGTAAACAGTTATATATATACAATAGCACTTATCAGAGTACAACACTTACAACACAGCGGAAATAACTATAGCTATAGAATCTTGAAGTCTCCTGCTCCAAGCTCTCCAAGTATATCTGTAAATCCCGACTACTTGACTGCCCGTACAAATTTAGGCACCCAAGAGTTTAGGGAAAACAACAAAGTAAACTCCGGGTCAGTCATGGGACTGGTATGAGTAAAATAGTTTAAAACAGGTATAGGATATCTCATAAGACCACGCCGTGAATACGGAACGGGTTTTTCCCTTATGAGTATCTGAACAACTTTGACAAGCAATATCATTGTGATATTATAATAATGTCTAAGTACAAATAGGTATCAATCTAGCAGAAACGTTTGCATCTCACGTTCTACATACATAGTATAAAATCATAAACCGCAGGGCGCTTATTTGAAGATTGGATTCCAACAGACAAGGTATGGGAGCACCTTCTGATCAGTGTACTCTAGAGGTGATACACTGCAGGTTCAACAAGAACGTCTTGCAACCCGGCCACACATGACCGCTCACTCATTTAACTTGAGTGTCGCGAATATATTGCCACCACGGTTATAGGCCATCAAACCGTCATCCGAAGATACAGAATCAAAAAGAAGTATAAATATGGATATTCCCTAGATCGGTGACAATACACCCTGCTTGGGAATGACCCAACTAGCCATGCTGCCTAGCCCAACTTTTGTTACTTCCTGGTGTGAGGCTAGAGGCTACGTCTATCTTCAGAACATCTGATCACCATTCACTTTGAATGCCACATCGTCATACCCGCCAAATTACAAATTGACTTATCCAAAAATAACACGGGTATATAGCTAAGAGAAACGAATTCCTCCGCCACCAAACGTGAATACGTTTGAACAGATCAACTTACGCGATCTATTGGATATACTCTGTCAGACCTTCTTCCATATACGTTGTCCTGGGACTGGACAAACCGAAGGCACTATTCAGTATATCCATCTTAGTCACTGTTATCTAAGACTTATACAACAGCCCTTGCACTTTACTCCGTCTTCAAATTATCTTTGGCATATATTGCTCGAAACGCTTATGCCAATACAGAGTGGTTCTTTGGATCATAATCCAACCAGTCTCTCCATATTAACAACGTTAAAATGGTAAAAACTTTGATAGTCTGTGATTCAACTATCAAATGAAAACATGTCGGTGTACAAACAACGATCTTATTTCCAAATGGAAATTCGATCGATCAATCATCATATGTTCATATTTCCTTATTTCATATATTTAGAAAATATATGTTATTAATCATTGGAAAACATTTCCATAGCTTATTTTCACATCACTATTATTTCGCAATTATCAGTCCCTAACTGTAACTAGTATGAGAACAATTCTCTAAGTATCAATCCGGAAGGTCGAAACCAACATCAGATCGTCACTTAGAAAACCGTTCAACTTACCCTCTCCAGTTAGTTTCTGAATTTGCTTAACTCTATTTCTTAAATTCTTATCATGAAAACATTTCATTTTCTATGTTTAGAAAACATATCTGACTATATTGGGAAAACGTTTCAAAACTCATTTACGGATTTCCAATGAACGTTGTATAAAACATCGTTACGCTTAATCCATTAATCGCTTATTACTTAACTATATTTCAAATCAACCTTTTCTATCGAACCACAACTATTCCTTTGTCAATTCTGAAGTCAATCAAGTTGGGGTATAATTACCTCTCAGACCTTAATTGAACAACGTCCTTTACTGTGAAATAGATGAAGCTCGTCACTCACTTTTTCCAATTATCTGTTTACGCAAATTCTCGGATTCAGGTTACGAATCTACTTCTCATATGAAAACGTTTGATTATAACTATAACGTTATAATTCCAACCCCTAAAATATCTATCCTAAATTATGAATTTATTTCCTAACTCGAATAATTTAACAGACACCTAATTTCTTAATCAATAACTAAACCTTGATTAAAAACCCGGAAAGTAAATAGTACTTTCCCGAATTCGATATAATTGAATTCGACGTATTACTCTCTTTTGAGTAATCTCTATTCGATTAACTCCCTTGTTAATAACTTATATTCGATAAACTCTATTTCGATTAACTCCTATCGAATAACTAATATTCGAATAACTCTTCTTGGTTGGCTCTATTTAATTAACTCTTATCGAATAACAAATATTCGATTTTCCTAAATGTGTCAATTCTTATCGAATAACTAACATTCGACTAACTCCTTTGGATCGACTCATTTGATTAACTCCTTCGAATAACTAATCCGAATAACTTACCTTCGAATAACCAATATTCGATTTACTCTAACTCGATTAACTTAATTCTAATCGATTTACTCCATTTCGATTCAACTTAATTCAAATCGATTAACTTAACTCAAATTGATTAACTCCTTTCGAATAACTAAATTCGATTTAACTCTAATTGAATAACTAATATTCAATTAACTCTTACGTGTTTAACTCTATTTGAATAAGTAATTCGAATCACTCTAATGTGTTTAACCCTATTCAAATATCAAATTCGAATAACTCATTTCGAATAACCAAATTCGATTAACTCTTTTAACTTTACTCGAATAACTATATTCGATTTACACCTTCTTTCGAATAACTATATTCGATTAACTCTTCGACTAACTCCTTTGGATTAACTAACTTCGAATAACTCCTTTGGATTAGCTAACTTCGAATAACTCCTTTGGATTAACTAACTTCGAATAACTCCTTCGGATTAACTCTTCGAATGAATAATATTCGATAACTCTTCTCAAATGAATAACATTTGATTTCTCCACTCGAATAAACTATATTCGATTACTCTTCTCTAATGAATAATATTTGATTTCTCCACTCGAATAAACTATATTCGATTACTCTTCTCTCGAATACCCTATATTCAATAACTCTACTTCGGATATGTGATATTCGACAACTCTACTCGATTAACTCTACTTGGATAACTCTAACTGATCAACTCTAACTGGTCAACTCTAACTGATCAACTCAAACTGGTTAACTCAAATGGTTAACTCTAACTGGTTAACTCAAATGGTTTACCCTAACTTGATTTACTTGTCTCGATTAACTGAACTAATCCACTTAGTTTAACTTAGTTAATTCACGTTGATTAACTCTAGCCGGTTCACTTAGTTTAACTCAACTAATTTACTTCGATTAACCACTTAGTTAACTTAACTAATTCACATCGATTAATCCTTTAGTTTAACTTAACTAATTCACATCGATTAATCCTTTAGTTTAACTTAACTAACCCACTTTGATTCACCGCTTAGTTTAACTTAACTAATTTACTTTGGTTAACCACTTAGTTTAACTTAACTAATTCACTTCGTTTAACTCAACCAATTCACTTGGTTAACCCGACCAATTCACTTGGTTAACTCCTATTTATTTAACAAATAAATATCTTCTTTAGTTTAATTCTATTTATTTAATCTCTAAATAAATACCCTTTATAATATTCTATTTATTTAATCTCTAAATAAATATCCTTTATATTTGTTCTAACGAATATAATTCCTTTATATTTTGACTAACAAATATATCCTCTTATATTCGATTTACATATATATTCCCTTATATTGATTTACAAATAAAACTCTTTTATATTTGTTTTACCAACTATATTCCTTAATATTCAAAAATCCTTTTTCTTATAAATATATATAAAATCCCTTGATTTTATATAAATAAACTATTTTCAAAATATACTTTGAAAACTCCTCTCCTACAGTCTGGTATTTCTCATGGTCTTCAACACACCATATAACAACGATAAATATCGTCCCACCACACATAGTCATACAGATTATATACTTCGCATTATATATCACACTATAAAAATCACAGTAAAATACTGTTGAGGAATCCTGTTGGATTCCTCCAACCTGTTTCCCTGCACCACAGATGTTAGACAATACAACAACATCGATTTCACTTCACTGTGAAATATTCTGATAGCAGAATCAACATATGACTATTTAATGGTTTATATATATACGTAAATATATATATAAAATCTCTACTAACTGACTAGCAGTTCAATCAAACAGTCAACACACGGTCAAACAGTCAAACAGATAATATTTTAACAGTTCTAAGAATACAACGTGAAAATAAAACTGTTTAGAGTTTGTGAGATTTACTCACATTGGCGCGTTAACCGTTAAATAACGGTTTGCGTCTATTTTCAGACGGACAATTTATTTTGCAATAAATCGTAACAGGCTCGAATCCACCCCAGTCATTTCCAGAATGTATTGTTCGTCGCCACGGTGCTAACGGAGTTGGTCTAGCTCCATTCGGACCCGATTTGTTTTAGATTTAAACGGCCCACTCATTTCTTTGTCAAAGGTTTTGAACAACCGACTTTTATTTCTTTAATTCACTTCTGTCCAAAAACCGTGCTTCTATATTAACACGTCCCCTTTGTATTCACCATTTCTATTTAGAAAGTACTCACCATGGTTTCACCTTAGAACCCGTATACGTCATCCTTTGCCACGTTCTTCATCCCCAATACAAACTGTTCATCCTGAAAAAAAAACAGTCCCTTCTTACTGTTTACGTGAATGCTGGTGCTCCCCTCTTGCCTCATTCTTTGCTTGCCATCTCGTTGTTCTTATGTTCAAAGAAAATGACATGCACTGTTTTCAGAAACATTGTTCCCATCCTGATATTTACATATTGCTTTGTCCTCCCTCTATATATATATATATACTGCTAAATCCCATACACCAAGTATACTTCATGATCCTTAAACCATCCATGTTTCACGAAATACTGCAACTCACTTAAATCGCCCTTTTAGCAACTCACACGTGAGCTCCTTATTTCGACTTCGAGTTAAACCTTGGATCGAATACTACTTCCAACTACCGTGCTATCCTCCTCTTATTTTCCAGGAAATCCCTTTTTGAATCCATACACAAATTTATTTAGCTAAACATGTTTACATTTTTAATAATACTGTGTTAACATCTTAATACCGTATTCAAGCTTAATCGACCCTCTGGGAATCACGGTATCCACTTTCATGACACAGGAAGTTCCGCCGTCTTCAGATGATCACCGAGCCATCCATAGTTGATCGGAACTCCCATCAGAACCGACAATCGGTGCGCCACAACGTTGCCACCCTCCCCTTTTAACCTCGCGTGACTCAACAGTCACCTCGCTCCAGAACTTCGACGGACCCAGGTCTGATAAGAACTCGCGACTTCGAGCTCCGTGACTGAGCTATAGGGAACCAACCAATCACTTCGGTCTTCGAATCCCTGAAACAGGAATTGTAACTTGCGATTTAACTCCAGAGTGAAAGGAAAACAATCCAGCTATTTGAAAATGCCGCTCGTTTGATTTATAGGATTTTTACTTCATTTGATTTGATTTCCCAAAGTTGTAATTTTTTGCTGTGTATTTTACTTCAGTGGCGGCTACGAGAAAATCAATAGGAGGATGAAATAACTTAGGGTTAAGGGTATTATATAATGTTTTTTTTTTCTTGATTTTCTTTGAGGACATTAGAAAGCCACATATTTGCTTTGAGAAGAGAACGGTGGGATAGATGTAGCCGTGCATTTTCCCTTGGTTATCTCTGCGTGAACGAGTAGTGGTGGTGACCATTCAAAAGAATTGTTTTAAGGTTAGAAAAATGAAGGTATCCTCTTACACAACCTCCGTATCCATACAAGCCGTTACGGACAGACCTAAAGATACCGTTGTGTTCAGCAGTGTGCCACGATCCCAAAAATATAATATCATCGGTAGGTTGACTCAAATTGTGAAACCCCGAAATCGCTGATTAAGGGTGCCAAATACTCCAAATAAAAATTTGCTTATTTAATTAATTAAAAATTTCCATAAAATTCTAAAAATTAAATTATCACTATGTCCCAAAAGAACCTTGTCTAAATTCAAACCCGGTGTCTAGTTATATCGAATAATCCGTTTATAACGTAAATAAAGCGTCGCAAATTATAAAGGAATTCCACAGCGACTTTTCTGAAATTTGATTTGGACATACATCAAAATCTACACGACGAAATCCCGATTTTTCTCTTCCACTAGAAAGATATACTCCACCAGCTCCGTACGTTTCTTGTTTCACAGAAATCCGGCTTAAAATGAATCATGTACATTCAGTTGAAGTTCAACTCGCCAAATAACGAACTGCCGCGTCGTTACGGGCTCGATTATAATTATTATTATTAAAATTTATACGTTCAACTATCGTTTATTTAATATATTCGTTATTTAAATAATTAAATAACTTAATTATTATACCTTACAAAACGCGCCATTACAGTAACCATAAATTACACAAAGTACATGATTCATTGATGTATGTCTAATGGATTAATTTCATATAAATGGTTATTTGAAACATCTTTTATGTTGTTTTGGTAGATTACATAATTTAGCACTCATGGGTTTATCCCTTGCCCAAATTGTCTCAGTGTATGAGTTACACATTTATATGGAAAACAGCTTCGTTTCATATTTATGGGAAATCAAATTAAAATTAGCGGAAAATCAAGTGTGGTGTCCTTCTTTATGGTTCAAGTAATTAATAATATATCTCTTGTTTTATTGCAGTGTTATGAGTTTTTGTTGTTTCTTAAATATCAAGTGTTCTACTCTATTTTTATAGTAACTATTATTGGAAATTCGTAACTAGCATGCTTCTGTTAATAAAATATAAACCATAATTTTATGATTATTTTGAACAAAATGTTAATTTTCTACTTTTTCTTTGATGCTTTCTTGGTTTATTACTCATTTTGAGCAATAAGATTTGGAAATATTTTGAAAAGTTCAAAGTTATGTGTCCAGATTTAGTATAGAATGCTGCATGCGGTTGATATGAAGAATAAGGTTATTTTCTTTAGCGTTTCTAGTTTCCGCTTGACTTTGTAGTTTGACAGTTCATTCATTTCCTTACAATAGTTATTTTCGTAATATGTTTACATGTTGATAATCAGACTAAAAAGAAGCTAATATATATCTCTGGGTAATTTATTAATTGTTGATGCTAAAGAAATGGCACTTGAGACTCAATTTCATCAAGATATCATAGAGTAACAAAATAAGGAACCCATGTCACCAACATTTTTTTAAAGGATAAATCAATGACGTATATGATATTTAGCCAATTTATATGTTTGACAATCCCATAAAAGACAAAATTATACTCACCATATTTTTATTTTGAACTTGGATTTCTATTTACATTTCAATTTAGTTTGCACTTTGTAAAATACGATTATAATTTAGAGCACATATTTGATTTGGATCAAAATTAATATGCTTTCACCATATTTTTGTCAGAAAATTATCAACTGCAAATTACAATGTTTCAATATGAGGAGTTTAATTTTCTCATTAACAATATGTCTTTATTTTTACTTATTCCATAATAGTTCACCAATTCAATTACTCTTAATTTTACTTTATCCTATTGAATGCATGTAATTGTGAATTTACTCACTTTCCTCTTTCGGATTATAATTAATAAGCACAATTACCTATAACATATAAAACAATAAATGGTGTATGTGTATATATACACATCTATATATCCTTCAATTGGTTCAAATTTTTCTAGCCCTTATACCATGCTTTGAATTATGTTAATTGATTGGGCTTAATTACATATAGATCTGAATACCCACATCGATATGTTCCCCAACACCACATCAAACTTTGGCTACTTCAAATCCAAAGCCCAAATCTTCAAGTGGAAACACAAATCAGTCAATCACTTGTATGTCGTTCAGTTGAACTTTCAAGTTATCAACCGTTTGGTGAAGGATCTACTAAAAATGATGAAGTGCTAGCTATAATTCTGGATTTTAAATGAATTAAGTCTACTGTTTGCCAATTTTACAACTGCCTCTTAAATTCATGGTTCATGTTTTTGAGAAGTGGGTTTTAGAAATTTTGCAGAAGATGGTTACAGTTCTCATATGGCTCTTTCGGAAATTTGTATCTACAAAAATGTTCTTCCTACTCAGATTCATGGTTCAAAAACATCTTTATATTTTACTTTCACTTGGTGATGAATTCCTTATAGTTTCAGATTTGTTTTGGGTTAAGCATTGATGATATGGGGTGAGCCCAAATGTTTATGGTAAATACATCCCCAGTAGCCTGCTTTTTGAATTGAATTTGGGCTATATTTATTCCAGATTCATTTCAGTTTTTTCAGATGTCTATGGTTTACTGGGGATACTTTTGTTAAATATTGTATTCAGCTTTTTAGATGGGTTATAATTTCCTGAATGTGGCACTGGAAGACGATTACCAGTATGTAGCATGAAGTAGTGATAAAGCATTCTGCCACCATGGGTGATGCTAGTTGTTTAATCACTAAAGAGTAATCAATGAAATTTAGATACTTTGTTCATGCTCTGATACAGTTCACTTTATATGGGATTAGAAGACTTTCTAGTTTTGAATTTGGAGCTTCTATGTGTTGGTTTGGTTTGTGAAAGCAAGCAATCTTGTTCATTCTTGGATTTTTGACCTGTATAAGTAGATTTGTACATTTGTGAATAATTGACCTGTTTTCATATGATGCTGTGAATTCTTGTTTGGGTTTTAATGCTAATCATGGTCACCCGGAACCCACAGCCTGGTTCAGCTTTTATGGTATTGGCACTTGGGTTTATTATATCGATTCTGGGGCTAAGATTGATTCACAAAGTTGTGAATCATCAACCAGACTTAGTTCTTGGAATTGAATCTTTCGGGGTGTAGGTGCGATTACATTTGTTTAAGAGTTGTTTCTTGGTAGTCGGTTCTGGTTGAAATGGGGAGAATTGTTGAGAGATTTGTTAATGGAATAGAAGAGAAACTTCTGCTTTCTATACTGAAGTTATATGCTGTATTGAATGGTATCTTTTAAGGGAGACGTTTGGATGTTGAAGTGGAGCCATGGGCTCAGGTGAAGTGCAGAGAGACGCACGTCAGCAGGATGTTAGCCTCATCATGGGCCGATATATGTTAGTTTAGGATTATAGTTACTTCTATTTTCATATTTTTCTTTTCTTTTTGCTTATGTAACGGTTAGTATGCTAATCTTTCTCTTGTACGGCTTTCTAATAATTAATGAAGTGAAACAATTTTCAATATATATATATGTGTGTGTGTGTGTGTGTGTGTGTTTTTGTGTGTGTATCTCCCACTAACGAGGCAGGACTACACCGACCTATGACCATTTAAGGCACCAGGTCCCACCCATACTTTTAGTTCTTAGGGTTACCCGAATCTTTAGCCATGTGATAAATCGTTTTATATCCCGCAGTGGGGAAAACCATTTCGAAATAATAATATCACAAGTACTTCAAACCATAGTACTTCATATTGTTAACTCAAGCATATAATCATTTCCTGTTAATAATATAACCTTTGAGCTCATACATTTCAAAGAAGGGTGTTAAGCTAAGAGAATAAATTCTTCACCACCAAATAGATATATCATTAACAATAACTAATCGGTTATGTTATGAAATAAAATGTCAAACACATAATCCATTTCCAAATTATTTTGAAAACATCGGGTTTGGTCCTCGAAATCCTTTCTATTTTATAAAACATTCCCTGTCCAAAATCTGGAAAAACATTTCCTTTCACTTAAGAAAATCACATTTAAAAAACCATTCATTAAATTAGAATGAACCAAACATCATCGCTAAAAACCTAATAGTAAAATCATGAAATAAATTACAAGGTGTTAGCATACAAATATTTCCTGCCCAACCCAATACTAAATATAAAAACATATTTGCTCATAAACTAGTTGAGCACAATCCAAACACTCAATCGACAACAATAAATGTAATACAACCAAGTATAATGGTTCATGACTCTTTCAAATCATTTATTATGATTTAACATAATTTTTCCATATTTTTTTTTATAATTTTAATATGGCCTCTACAATCGGTTTCCAATTCCAGTCACCGAATTGCATTTACAATGACCTTTTCAAATATTGATTTGGACTTATCTTGAAATTTAACCATTGGATTTCGAAACTTCTCTTTTTATTTGATAGTCCTTTTCATTTTGAACCCAACGCTTACAGTTTTGGGAAAATTCGACGGTTGGATCTCCCACTATCTCCATTTGAAGTTAATGGTCGATATTCGCGAACGGTCGTTGCGCGATTCATCCTATTCAAACCATTTTATTATTTATAATAAAATTCGTCGACTCCATTTAAACGTATTGTAATGACCCGCATTTGCAGAGGTATTATAATTAATTAATTCAATTATATATATAGTGATATAGTGAATTAAATGGTCATGGAATTAAATAATGATGAATATTTAATTAAAATAATAATTTAAATAATATATTTAATTATGAAATAATCAGAATTGGCTGAAATGACGATATGGTGTGAACCGGATCATCTGTGATATTTAATTCAGTTTAGAATTGAATTAGAATAACGAATATATTATATAAACGGCAGTTTGAACGTATAATTATATTATAATTAAAATCGAGCTTGAAATGGCGCTGTCCTTCGTAAATTGGCGATTCGAACTTCAACTGAATGTACAGGGTTCGTTTTTAATCGGATTTCTGTGAAACAAGAAACGTGTGGAGCTGGTGAAGTATATTTTTCTGATGGAAGAGAAAAATCGGGATTTCGTCGTGTAGATTTTGATTTATGTCCAAATCAGATTTTAGAAAAGTAGCTGTGGAATTCTTATAAAGGAATTATTTATATTTTGAAAAGGAATTTCAATATAAATCGAATATCGATATAACTCTGATAATGAAATATCGAGCTGTAAATCTATATATAATTATTCTGGAGCTGTATGGTATTCTGGTGTGAATATATATGATAATATAAATTTATTTATATTTAATTTAATTATATTTAAATGGGTTATTTAAAGCTTTAAAAATAGTCAGTTTTACAAATGCCCTCAGAATTCGACGAAACTAATTTTGTTGGATCCGCAACATCAAATTATTGCTAGATTCCAAGTTCTGTGATTTTTAGAGTCACTTTGTGGCCGTACGGATTTTTAGAGTGAAAAACAGTCAGTATTTCGACGGTTAAAAATACGCTGTGTGAGCATATGGAGTCGGAATTCGACGAAACCAGTTTTGTTGGGTTCGAAATGTCGGACTGTAGCTGCATGTCCAGTTTCATGATTTTTGGGTGTCATAGGTGATCATGGGGATTTTTAAAGAACAAACGAAAGTAGCGGTTGATTAAAATCGAATAAAATAATCAATAAAAAAATGTAAAACTATTACTATAAATATCTCTCATTCCTCTAAACCTAATTTCAATCTCAGTTGCGCCGTCATCTTCCTCAGGAAATTTAAACGTGAGCAAAACCATACTTTGAAATTCAAAAATAAATGAGAGAAATTTCTATAAATCACAAGAGTTGTATTTCTGGAATGGTGAGGAGTAGGTCTTCGTGTTTATGTCCATCTGAAAACGAGCGACGCCAGATTTCCATTCAGCAAAAATGAGTAGTAAATCTAGGGCTCACGAATTGAATGAGTTTGAGCATCAATTGTGTTTTGCGAGTTGATATTTGGATTTACAACAGAAAACCGCACCTGTGTCTAATAGTTGGGGTAGTTCGGTGGTGTCTTGGGATTTACAATTTACTGGTGGAGTGAGTTTTGGTCCGAAGTCGCATTTGCAGAGCTGGGTGCGAGTAGAAGCTGTCGGGTTGGAAGTTGAAGGGAATTCGAAGGAGAACTTAATGGTGAAATCGATTTGAAATTTAATGGAGTATTTTTGAAGGTGTGGGTCTCGAATGAAACAACAATGGTCGATGGATGTACTGGGAGGAGCGAACAACGTTGGGAGAGGACGAATTTGGGGATAGGCGGGTCTGGACTTATGAAGAGGATAATGGGTCGTATGAAGTGGTAAAGCCCACATCATATATTTATTAAGTTTATTTTTAATTTAAATAGAGTAAAACTTCGAAATGTTATACCTCGATCATATATAATCGAAATTCAGCGAAACAAGATCCCTTAGGATCGTATGGACGAGTACTACCCAATGGAGCTGACTGGGAGAGGATTTGAGCTCATTTGAATTTATGGCGAAATAAATTGTTTGATTTAAATCAAACAAACAGTTTATCATTCTTTAACGATGAACTGCAAAAGTGAGTAAATCTCACTAACTCTGAACAGTTTATAATTTCATGTTGTATTTTTAGAACTGTTAAATATTGGCTGATTGACTGTGTGTTGACTGTTTGATTGAACTGCTAGTCAGTTAGTTGAATTTCTATATTGATTTTGTTTATCAGAATAATTCATATTGAACTGAAAGTGATGATAATCATATTGTGTAACATCTGTGGATGCAGGGAGACAGGTTGGAGGAATCCAACTGGATTCCTCAACATTTATTTTACTGTGATTCATATAATGTAATATATGATGTGATATATAATCTGTTGTCGATTATATGTGTTTGAACGATATTGGTCATCGTGATTTGATGTGTTAAATACCATAACATACCGGAATGCTGAAAAGGGAATTTTCAAAATGAATATTGAAAATAGATTATTCATAAAATCAAAGGAATTTATAAAAGAGATAATATTTATAAAAATCAAAGGAGATTTTATAAAAGGAATTATTTATAAATGGAATATTTATAAATAGAAATTTATTTATAAATGGATTATTTATAAATAGAAAATACTTAGAAATGAAACCCTAAAGGAATTATTTGCAAACCAATTGCAAATAGAATCAGAAATAGAAACGTTTGTAAACCATTTACAAATCAATCAGAAAGAGAAATGTTTGTAAACCATTTACAAATGGAATCGAAAGAGGAATATTTGTAAAACCTTTACAAATGAAATCGAAAAGGAGGTATTTGTAAAACCATTTACAAATAGAATTAAAAAGGAAATATTTAGAAAATAAATAGAGTTATAAAAAGGAAATTTGTTTATAACTAAATAGGATGTTATAAAAAGGAAAACGTTATAAAAAGGAAACGTTACTAAAAAGGAAATCATTTGTAAAGTGAAGAACCGTTACTAAAAGTAAATCTTTATAAATGAATAGTTTATTCGAAGGGAGTTAATCGAACATAGTATTCGAAAGTAAGCAAATCGAATTAGTTATGCGAATTAGTTATTCGAATAGAGTTAAACACAATATAGTTTATTCGAATAGAATTAAAGGAGTTATCGATTATTAGTTAATCGAAGGAGTTATCGATTATAGTTTAATCGAAAAGAGTTATCAGTTAGTTTAATCGAAGTGAGTAATCGAATATAGTTTATTCGAAAGGAATTATCGAATTTGTTTATTCGAAGGAGTTATCGAATTTAGTTATTCGATGGAGTTAATCGATTAGAGTTAAAGCAAATGAGTTAATCGAATTTAGTTAATCGAAAGGAGGTATCGATTATTAGTTAATCGAAAGGAGTTATCGATTGTTAGTTAATCGAAGGGAGTTAATCGAATTTAGTTATTCGAAAGGAGTTAATCAAATATAGTTTATTCGAATAGAATTAAAGGAGTTAATCGAATGTAGTTTATTCGAATAGAATTAAAGGAGTTATCGAATATAGTTTATTCGATAGGAGTTAAGTGAATAGAGTTAGAGTTAAATCAAAAGAGTTAAATCAAAGGAGTTAAATCAAAAGAGTTAAGTGAATAGAGTAAATTGAATAGAGTTATCAAATATACTTTATTCGAAGGAAAGAATTTTCGAATAGAGATGATTTGAAAGAGAGTTACGTAAGGTAGTTTGTTAAAGAATTAAAAGATGAACTTACCCTATTTCGAGATTTGAAATATTGTTCAGTTAAGATCTGAGAGGTAGTTATACCCCAACTTGATTGACTTCGTTTTTAATTTAGAAATGGTTAAGGTTCGAGAGTGAAAGTGGTTAAGTGATTTAGTAAATAAGTATAGTGGTTTGAGTGTCGTCGCGATGTTGATTTAAACATCTGTTTAAATCCATGTAAAGAATATTTAGAAATGTTTTCCAAATAGAATCAGAAACGTAATCAAATATTGAAATTTGAAATATGGATTAGAAATGGAAATGTTTTCCAGTATTAACATATATTTTCTAAACATAGAAAATAAGGAAATATGAATATATATATATATGATTGATGATTGATTGATAAAATTTCCATCTGGAAATAATATCGTTGTTTGCACACTTGTTTTTATTCGATAGTTAAATCACAGACTATCGAAGTTTTGACCATTTTAACGTTGTTAATATGGAGAGACCGGTTGGATTATTATCCAAAGAACCACTCTGTATTGGCATAAGCGTTGTGAATCATATATGCCAAAGATAATTGAAGACGGAGTAAAGTGCAAGGGCTGTTGTATAAATCTTAGATAACAGTGCCTAAGATGGATGTACTGAATAGTGCTTTCGGTTCATCCTGTTCCTAGGTGACTTGTATGGATGAATGTCTGACAGAGTATTTCCAGAAAGGTCACGTACATTGATTTCTTCAACCGTACCAAGAGTGGAAGCGGAGAAGGAAACTTCTTTAGCTAACACGTAATGTACTGTTGTAGACGTCAATTAGTGATTTTCGATGGATCTGACAATGTGGCATTCGAAGTGAATCTGGTGTGATGATAAAGCGTTGCTTCTAGCCTCACAACCGGTAAATGACAAAAATCGGGCAGGCAGCATGGCTAAGTCGGTTGCTCCGAAGTAGGGTGTATAATCACCTGATCTAGAGTTCCATTTACTTCTAAATATCTATTGTCGATACTGTCCCATTCGGGAAACAGTTGCTGATCCCAACCGTTGGTGATATACATTTAATACACTCAAGCGAAATGAGTGGTCGGTCATGTGTGGCCGGGTTGCAAGATGTTCTTGTTGGACCCAGTGTATTCCTTTCTAGAGGTACACTAGCGAAAGGTGGTTCCGTACCTTGTCATAGTTGGAAATCCATTACCCAATACGTGCTTGCGGTTTTGATTGTATACTATATATATAGAACGTGAGATGAAAGCGTTTCTTCTAGATGATTTTTATATTGTGGTTGATAGACATTATTATAATATCAAAAGGTTTTTGATATAAAGATATTTTGGATTCTCATAAGGGAAGAACCTGTTCCGTTATACGGCGTGGTCTTATGAGATAACATTTACCTGCTTAAACTGTTTTACTCATACCAGTCCCATGACTGACCCGGAGTTTATTTTGTTTTGTTTTCCCTAAACTCTTGGGTGTCCAATTTTGTACGGGCAGTCAAGTAGTCGGGATTTACAGATACTTGAAGAGCTGGAGCAGGAGGCTTCAGGATCACATAGCTATAGTTTATTTCTGCTGTGTTGTAAGTGTTGTACTCTGAAAATGCTATTGTATACATATAATGATTTGATTTCAAGGATATGTTATCTATTATATGTTGTTTCGTTCCGCTGTGAGATTCGTGTTACTCTGATGTTGTGTTTCTTCTTCTTCTATTCTAAGTTCCTATCTTATCTTTCCTCTCCCTCTAATTTCTTTCATTAATGGCTGGTATTTTCGATCCTTGGATGTTCGACATGTGTTATGTATCGGATAACCAAGATCATCAAAACCCCGAGTCGTTACAGTTGGTATCATAGCTTAAGTGAATTACCTTGGCTCTGTGGCATGACTCGGTAGAGATAGGGTTAGTAATACCCTAGATTGAGTTTGAGTGTGTATATATACGAGTGAACTTATTTGTTATTGATATAAAAATTTGTTCTATATTGTGGAGATTTATTGATTGAGTTGTTTGTGAATTCTGGTCGATCAGTTTGATCCATGGTATCGGTAGGGATTTTGTAAACACTCGAATACGATGAACCGTCATGGTATGTTTTGAAAAGAGGGTAAACGAAATAATTTTGCCCCAAATTATATTTTTATATAAAGGATTTATATTGGAATAATTATAATATAGTTGATATATTGGTTGTTATTATAATCGAGTAAGATTATAAATTAAATGGTTATGTAAATAACCAATCAGAATTCATATAAGTGAAATACGTGAAATCAGATGAATTAAATCTGAAATTTTAAAACAGAAATTGAATTAAAACTCTGGAAAATTGGATAAGTGTTTTTAAATGGATTTGGATTAAAAATAAGGAAAATTTAAGATCCTGGGAGATTTTGAATTGTTTTACAAGCAGTGTGAATTATATTTTGAAATGAATTTCAAAGTGGAAATGTTTAGAAATGGTTTTATAGTATCGAACTCACTTCGATCGCTGGAAAATAGATTCCGATGATGACAGCTGCATCATCAGTATTCATTTTCGAGTTATAAGTGACGAATTACTACCAGAGATATTGTTTTGAATTTGTTTTGGGAAAGACAAGTTATGTGGAATTCAAAATGGGATTTATAATATAGAATTTGATATATAGAATTTGAATATAGAAATTCAAACGGGATTTAGAATTTGGATAGAATTTGATATATAGAATTTGAATAATAGAATTTGAATAGAATTTGATATATAGATTTGAATAATAGAAGTGATATAAAATTTGAATAGAAATTGAATAGAATTAACTAAGTCGAAGAGGAATTAGTTAATCGAGTTTTGAATTTGAAGTTGAACTTTGAAAGGTGAATTGGATTTGTAAATGGATATTCGAAATCGAATATAGAACTTAAATTTGAAATTTGGATTCAAATTAGTTAATAAGCAAGTTAAAATATATTTGAACATGTCATTGAAGCAACCCGTAACTTCCCCGTTAAGGAAAGAGCGGATAATTCGAGAACAACACACAAAAGAACACAGACGGAAGAACATTTCATTGTTATTACAACAATTCCATCAGAATACAAGAATATACAGAGTATAAATGAATATACACAGAAATATCAGAGATTTAAATTACATTTAAATACATAGCAGCGGAAAATAATACAATACACAACTAGAAGAGATATACGGATACAAAGCTTTCCGGATATCGTTCCAGCTGTAAACCAGGATCCTGTGAATATAAATCTGCAAAACCAAAACTACTAGCTGCCCGTGTCAAAATAAGGGCACCCAGAGTTTAGGTTAAAACAATAAACTCCGGGTCAGTCATGGGACTGGTGTGAGAACTAAAACAGTTATTAATCTTTATTTCAAAGTTAGGTAAATCAAGGGACCACGCCGTATAACACGGAACGAGTTTCCTACCAAGAATACCAGTGCATAAAATAAACAGCGCAATGCTAAGTAAAGAAAAATGAAGCTATTATAAGACCCAGTTCCCATCACACAATGCAACGCAAGCCGGAGGATAGGGTTTTTACCTTATAATAGCCAAGAATGCTTGATACGTTTAAAACAAATCATTTGATACTATAATAAGTGTATAGTGCTTAAAACAATTTCAAATCATAAGTTTCAATCAAAGGCGGCATGGGTACCATATATCATGTCGCCATACTAGTTCTACAATTAAAACCGCAAAATCACGTATTTGGAAGTTGGATTTCTATCTGCGAACCGAGGCAAGGGATTGTCCTCTACCGATTCGAGACAATCTAGCCCATGTCTCAGGATCAGAGCTCGAGTGACCCTTGGAGCGACAGGGCCGGTCCACCGATGTGGATTAAAATGCCTGAACATTGCATTTCCCCGCCCTTTTGGGCGTAAATGAGCCAACGAATGGCTCCATCGGACCCAGATCGTCCGATCTAACCGAGGCGCCTCGCAACAGCAACAACCACACAGGTGAAAAGTATATAAATGTCAGGGCTGGTAGGTCACTGACACCACCCTAGCTAGAAGGAAACGCATGCCCTCCCTGAGGTCCTCTTCCGTTTCTGGTTCACAACCGGGGTGTGAGGCTCGCGAATTCACGTTACACAAAGCTATGCCACACAGGAGGTGCTTTGATCATCAACCACAAGACTTTGCTTTTCAACAGAAGCCTTGATCATTTGCATCTTAGGCATGCCACACAGGCAATTCACTCTATGCATTTGATATCCATCAGTATATAACCCCTGAGCTCGTACGTCTCAGAGAAGGGCGTTAAGAAAGAGAATAAATTCTCCGCCACCAAAAAGATATATATTTAATAGAAATCAATCACACAGACTAAAATCCAATGTCAAACACACAGTCCATTTACAAGTCCGTTCTGGGTCTGAACGAAACCGGAGGCACCTAGTACCCCGCATATCCATCGATCTCCAATTACGTCTGGACGATCACCAACTGATTCCCTCATCTTGGGTGTACAGCCCAATCAAGATCATTAGTAATCACCCAAACGATGTGAAGACTTCCGGTCTTCAACCACCGTCTTCATCTTCGACACCACGTCGAAACAGTTATTCAGAATGGGATAAACCCGGTCTTTCTGAATAACTCGCGTATATATTAAACAAGTGTTACACAAACACAACATACGCCTCATTCCAATTCAGAATATTCTTTAGGAAAGGTTCTCATTAATTTTATCAAAGATAAACTCTTTTAAATTTATTCTTTAATCTTCTTTTGAATATCAATTCAAACTAGTCGGGATTAGCGAACCACACCGGAGTAATCATTTATTTTATTCCCCAATCCCAACCTATTCATCCCATGAAGTAAAACTGGTAATACTTCATATCTAACACCACGGTGTTATCAGTAAACTCAATTACCATTTCATGTTCAAATCTAATTAAAGATTTAACTATCGCCTGGAGCAAAACTGGTGATACTCCATTCTCGATCATTTCAATCTAATTAAAGATTCATTAAAACTCCACTTAGTTCAATCGTTAACTGGGTTAAAGAACCAGTGTCATTTAAAACACGGTTCATGATAAACCCAAAATCACATTTGATATTAAATACGAGGCTCTGAATAGAAAATATATCGGCTTATATTCAATATCAAATTCTACGACCAACAAATATCGTATTGGAAATAACGATATATATACATATCTTTCAAATTTCCATAACAACATCTGTATGATCACGAAATCCAACATCGAAATATTCCAAAGACAATTTCTATTCAAATCCATTCCAATTCAATTATTGGAAATTCTGGTTATGTTTCAAACCATTTCAAACTCACTTTATTTATTTTTAAAAATAAATAAATTACTATTCTAGTTCAAAACTAGTTCGTTTCGATAAAAATCTATTTTTATCTTTTCAAATATGGAGTTTTTCATCCTAATTCTTCCCAAATCATTTCTTATGATTTTACACAAATTATTACTATTTTTAATAATTTTATCAAGGCCCGTACAGTCGATTTCCATCAACGGCCATCGAACTGCACTTACAACGACCTTTTTCAAATTTGATTTGAACATAATGCCAAATCCAACCGTTAGATTTCTAATTTCTAATATTCGTTAGAAAGCTCTTTTCGATACGAACCCAACGGTTCCGGTTTTAGGAGAATCCGACGGTCGGATCTCCCGCAATATCCATTCGAAGTCAATGGTCGAAATTCGCGAACTGCCGCGGCGCGGTGCGTTCTATTCAGGCCATTATATTAAATATATAATATATACTTCGTCGATTTCAATTCAAAACGTGCTTTATAAATCATTTTAAATTCATTTTCAAAACGGTTTCAACTTCATATTCAATTTCAAATTAAAATTGAATATTCCAATATAAATTCGTTTTAAATTCATTTCAAATTGATTTCAAATTGATTTCAATTCAATTTCAATTTAATTCGAATGCAATTCCTTTCGAGTTCAATTCTATTCAATTTCAATTCGAATTCATTTCTATTCAATTTCAATTCGAATTCACTTCTATTCAATTTCAATTTGAATTCATTTCTATTCAATTTAATTCGAATTTCAATTCTTTTCAAAATTTCAGATTTTGAAATCACTTTCGATGTTCGTTATAAAATGAATAAAATCGATATAAATATCGATTCACGTCAAAATGGCGTAAATCTAATCAACACGGCTTCACATATTCATATTTTCAAATATTCCATTTCGAATATTTCTATTTCAAATATTTCTATTCAAATATTTCTTTTTCAAATATTTCTATTTCAAATATTCTATTTCAAATATTTCTTTTTCAAATATTTCTATTTCAAATATTCTATTTAAAATATTTCTTCTTCTAAACTGGAATGAGGCCCAATCAATTACCATATAATGTTAATTATATGGATTTTCTACAACACAGGTATATATCAACAACGATGAATAATCAACCATCATCCAAGTGCATTCCACACTGTATAAGCATCAAACATAAATATTCAATGCTTATAACAGTCTGTCAATCAATCGATCGACATACAACTAAACAATCGGGATTAGTGTACGTCAAATATCATCCCAACACCCGTGTGGGGTTTCAAACAATCAAACACAGATTTTATTTGTGCAGTTGGGCGATGTGTAAAATTTATCGTCCCAATCAATATCAGTCAAATGTGTGTATATAAACAAATCGTCCGATTTGTTTATTTTTATTTCATTTCATATACACGTTAAAATTCTATTTTCAACTATAAAATATTTTTAACTATATAAATATTTTATTTCGTTTCACATCACACAATCAACTACACATCAAAATCAAACAAACAAGCATACAAGCCGTCCATGGTCTGTGGACGACAGGTGTCGGGTGCGACTAAACACCGTCTGCATCCTAGTATATATATTTATAACTAGAAAAATTAAATAAAAAAAAGTGAGAAATTCTCACATATAGCTATCCGATCCCACGACTCTTCTTATGTAGAAATCTTCGCCGTTCTTGCCTCTTGTCACATTCTTTGCATGTATTCTCTACATATGTAAAAATCGAATTTTTACTTTGCCATTCAATATATAAAAATCGAATTTTTACTTCGCTATTCAATATATAAAAATCGAATTTTTACTTCGCTATTCAATATATAAAAATCGAATTTTTACTTCGCTATTCAATATATAAAAATCGAATTTTTACTTTGCTATTCAATATATAAAAATCGAATTTTTACTTTGCTATTCAATATATAAAAATCAAATTTTTACTTTGCCATTCAATATATAAAAATCAAATTTTTACTTTGCTGTTCAATATATAAAAATCGAATTTTTACTTTGCTATTCAATATATAAAAATCGAATTTTTATCGCATTAAAAATCATATTTTTATATTCATAATAAAGATCATACTTTAATATTCTTCTCTATACGATAAAAATTCTATTTTTACAACGCTACTATATAGATAAAAATTCTATTTTTACATCGCTACTCTCTATATGAAGATTTCGTCTTTCCAAATATAAAGATTTCATTTTTCATCTTCTACAACATAAAAAATTATATTTTTCATCTTCTACAATATAAAAGATTATATTTTTCATCTTCTACAATATAAAAGATTTCTCCTTTCTACTTAAAACAACATCGTCCTTACTTCACTAAGAACCAAATCTTTATAGAATTAAAAATCAAATCTTTTTATTGCAAAAATCTCTTCCTTTCAATTTGGTAGAATATATAAAATTGATTTAAATTTCAAAAACAAAAATAAAAAAATAAACAAAGCCATTTTAATTATCCTAAACCGAATATTTAAAGTAAATTAAAATAAGACAAAATAAGATAAAATAAAAGAAAATACTTACAGCGTCTAGAGGAAGGGGGGTCTCGAGCTGATGGAGCTCGCGTCGGAGTTGTGGAGGGTCGGGGGGAGGGGGGGAGGGCGTTGCGTTCGACTGGAGGGAGGGGGGTTCGGTCAGGGAAGAAGAAGAGGGAGAGGCGTGCGAGGTGGGGGGCGGGTTTGGTGGTGGTCAGCGCCACCAAGGCGCGGCGATGATCGATCGGGGGGGGGGATGCAGCGGCGGCTCCCCCCCGTCGCTCTCCTCTCTTTTTTTCTTTTCTTTTCTTTTCTTTCGTTTCTGAATTGATAAGGAGGGGGGCCAGAGGAATTAAGAGGGAGGAGAGAGAGGGTTTAATTTTTCTTTATTATTTTAATTATTTAACTTTCAAAAAGTTGACTTTTTCATACGACCTCTAAACGAGGCCCACCGCCTGTCGTCCGTAGCGTTTTACCCCCATTCCGAGCACAATGGGATATGTATCGTAGGCTGATTCGATCGTTACAATCAGTTTTCGTCAAATTTACATTCAAATCACTATATTAGATTTTAAACGTACATTTCATATTACCGGGGTCACATACTAAATAGAAAAATTCCAGAAAAATATTTTCTAGCTTCGTATTGACGATACGGTCCTAACAAAACTAGTTTCGTCGAATTCTGAGACCGTTGGAAAAATGGCCATTTTCTTGTCGATTAAAATCAACTGAAACTGGTCAAACACGTTTTCTTTTGCCACGCTCACATATTGATTCGAAAAATTATGAAATTTGAAACCTAGCAATAATTTGACATCACGGACCCAACAAAAGTGGTTTCGTCGAAATCCGAGGTCGTTTGCAAAATCTCCATTTTTAAGGGCCTGAATTCCATAGCGACTATTCAGAATTTTCAACTGGGCATATCTTTTGATTCCCGCTATGAAATTTCAATTTTTCGGGTTCGTTGGAAAGATATTATCAATTAGATCCTATTATTTTTGGTTTCACTAAAATCCGGTTTGTTTTGCACCCGGTACATTTAATTGAAGTTTGAAATCGAATTATCGAACTACCGCACCATTTTCAATTCTATTTATAATTATAAAATAAATATTCTATTCTAACGACGATGTATATAAATATATACATTCGAATTCTATTCAAAATAAATTTCTCGTCGATATTATTTAAAATAATTCATTTTAAATAATCAAAATTCGCTAAAATTGCCAAAATAAATTTTTTAAACTGGCTCAGATTTCCGGGTTATTACAGTCATGTTCAAATATAAAAGTGAAATAGACTAAAGAGTTAATTAACAAATTAATTAACGAATTGAGTCAAAACGATCAGGTTTAGTTAAAATAGATTGGGCCGGTATAAATATACATGAGATAGGTATGGATAAGGTATGAAGGTATATAAATAGAATGCTCGACGAAAAGGTATGTATTTAATTCATATATGAGATTTTATGCGCTGTATCGGCTAACCGCTTGGCTTTTTTTTCTTTTGGATTGGTGAGGGCCATGGGAAGCTATTTGAAATATCCCGATGCTCCTGGTACAAAGGAGGTTATGGCGAATTTTTTTTCGGGAATTTAAGGAGTTAGAATATTTTTAAGATAATTTGATAGTTAGAAATCAACGTATCGATATATATATATATATATATATATATATATATATATGGAAGTCGATAAGGAAACGAACTTAGAAATAGAATAGTAAAATCAAAAAGGAAGACTAAGAATAAAATCTAGTAAGAATAGAAAGAGGAAGCGTATACATGTTTAAAAGTGAATAAGTAGTTGTATGGTATTGATTATTCGAGTAAGTAGTCATATCTGTTTTGACGTTATAAATGTTATTCAGTCAAGGTCTGAGAGGTAGTTATACCCCAACTTGATTGATTTCATTATTAACAAATAAATAGTAAGATTTCAGGCTCGAAGATCAATGTTGAATAAGAGTTAGTTGAATATAGTATTTGGGTTGTCGTAACGATATTTTACACAACATCCGTTTTAACCCAAATAAGTGTAAGCTTGGAAATATAATAAAGGATATTTCCTAAGTATAGAAATAAACGAGATCGGAGAAGAGATAAGTAATTGGAATATTTTCCAATTATAAATAGCATATATTTTCTAAAGTTTAGAAAATAAAGGAAGGCGATATTCGGAAATGTTTTCCAAATAACATAAAAGGCCAATATGGTTATTGAAAATATTTGGTTAACAAATATTAATAAAGAAATAGAGAAGTGATTTAACTAATGGAATATTAATTAAGGGCTTAGTGACATGTTCAAAAGGAAAATTTGATTTTTGAAAAGAGTAAACTATTAAAAAACTCTCGGGGAAAGATTGTTTGAATTAAAAACAAATTTAACAGAAATTTGTGAAAGAAAATTTGAATTAAAGTAAAGCCAGTAAAGTGGTAACTGAGATTGAATTAGAATGATATCAAGACAAATTGGATTATGAGATTCAAATTTGAAGTGAAATGTGATAATGAAGTTAAGAGTTGGGAATCGAGAAGAAACTCGAGTTGGAATGATATTTGGCTCGGATATAAGCGAATGGTTGTGTTATGGATAAAAGCAGATTGGAATTTGATTGGGATGACCCTTGTATCTGCTGAATTGATAACAGGTGGAAAGGATATAATAATATGCCGACAAAAGGTACAAGTTTATATTTCTATTGGATATAATATTTATGAGTCGAGTTGGCAAGCCGCTTGGCTGTTTGATTTTCTTTTGGGTTGGAGATGGCCCAGAGAGGCAAGTTGGAGTTTGAGCTATTAACCAGTACAAAGGAGGTGCTGGCGAAATTTTTCAAAAAGTTAAGGTGTTAGAAAATTTTCAGGATTTTTGGAAATTTTCGTTGATAAGAATTAATTAATAATTTAATTGAAATTAAATTGGTTCAGTTGAAACTGAAGTTAAGAAGTAAACAAATATGTTCTAACCAGTCGATAGGGTCGTTCTCTACCTCAGCAATTTCGAGGACGAAATTATTTTAAGTGGGGAAGAATGTAATGACCCGCATTTGCAGAGGTATTATAATTAATTTATTTAATTATATATATAGTGATATAGTGAATTAAATGGTCATGGAATTAAATAATGATGAATATTTAATTAAAATAATATATTTAATTCTGAAATAATCAGAATTGGCTGAAATGACGATATGGTGTGAACCGGATCATCTGTGATATTTAATTCAGTTCAGAATTGAATTAGAATAACGAATATATTATATAAACGACAGTTTGAACGTATAATTATATTATAATTAAAATTGAGCTTGAAATGGCGCTGCCGTTCGTAAATTGGCGATTCGAACTTCAACTGAATGTACAGGGTTCGTTTTTAATCAGATTTCTGTGAAACAAGAAACGTGTGGAGCTGGTGAAGTATATTTTTCTGATGGAAGAGAAAAATCGGGATTTTGTTGTGTAGATTTTGATTTATGTCCAAATCAAATTTTAGAAAAGTCTCTGTGGAATTCCTTTATAATTTATAAAGGAATTATTATATTTTAAAAAGGAATTTCAATATAAATCGAATATCGATATAACTCTGATAATGAAATATCGAGCTGTAAATCTATATATAATTATTCCGGAGCTGTATGGTATTCTGGTGTGAATATAAACGATAATATAAATTTATTTATATTTAATTTAATTATATTTAAATATATTAATATATTTAAATGGGTTATTTAGAGCTTTAAAAATAGCCAGTTTTACAAACACCCTCTGAATTCGACGAAACTAATTTTGTTAGATCCGCAACATCAAATTATTGATAGATTCCAAGTTCTGTGATTTTTAGAGTCACTGTGTGGCCGTACGGATTTTTAGAGTGAAAAACAGTCAGTATTTCGATGGTTAAAAATACGCTGTGTGAGCATACGGAGTCGGAATTCGATGAAACCAGTTTTGTTGGGTTCGAAATGTCGGACTGTAGCTGCGTGTCCAGTTTCATGATTTTTGGGTGTCATAGGTGATCATGGGGATTTTTAAAGAACAAATGAAAGTAGCGGTTGATTAAAATCGAATAAAATAATCAATAAAAAAATATAAAACTATTACTATAAATATCCCTCATTCCTCTAAACTTAATTTCAATCTCAGTTGCGCCGTCATCTTCCTTAGGAAATTTAAACATGAGCAAAACCATACTTTGAAATTCAAAAATAAATGAGAGAAATTTCTATAAATCACAAGAGTTGTATTTTTGGAATGGTGAGGAGTACGGCTTCGTGTTGATGTCCATCTGAAACCGAGCGACGCCAGATTTCCGTTCAGCAAAAATGAGCAGTAAACCTAGGGCTCACGAATTGAGTGAGTTTGAGCATCTATTGTGTTTTGCGAGTTGATATTTGGGTTTACAACAGAAAACCGCACCTGTGTATGATAGTTGGGGTAGTTCGGTGGTGTTTTGGGGTTTACGATTTACTGGTGGAGTGAGTTTTGGTCCGAAGTCGCATTTGCAGAGCTGGGTGCGAGTAGAAGCTGTCGGGTTGGAAGTTGAAGGGAATTCGAAGGAGAACTTAATGGTGAAATCAATTTGAAATTTAATGGAGTATTTTTAAAGTAGTGGGTCTCGAATGAAACACCAATGGCCGATGGATGTACTGGGAGGAGCGAGCAACGTTGGGAGAGGACGAATTTGGGGATAGGCGGGTCTGGACTTATGAAGAGGATAATGGGCCGTATGAAGTGGTAAAGCCCAAATCTTATATTTATTAAGTTTATTTTTAATTTAAATAGAGTAAAACTTCGAAATGTTATAACTCGGTCATATATAATCGAAATTCAGCGAAACAAGATCCCTTAGGATCGTATGGACGAGTACTACCCAACGGAGCTGACAGGGAGTGGATTCGAGCTCGTTTGAATTTATGGCGAAATAAATTGTTTGATTTAAATCAAACAAACAGTTTATCGTTCTTTAACGATGAACTGCAAAAGTGAGTAAATCTCACTAACTCTGAACAGTTTATAATTTCATGTTGTATTTTTAGAACTATTCAATATTGGTTGATTGACTGTGTTTTGACTCTTTAATTGAACTGCTAGTCAGTTAGTTGAATTTCTATATTGATTTTGTTTATCAGAATAATTCATATTGAACTGAAAGTGATGATAATCATATTGTGTAACATCTGTGGATGCAGGGAGACAGGTTGGAGGAATCCAACTGGATTCCTCAACATATCTTTTACTGTGATTCATATATTGTAATATATGATGTGATATATAATCTGTTGTCGATTATATGTGTTTGAACGATATTGGTCATCGTGATTTGATGTGTTAAATACCATAACATACCGGAATGGTGAAAAGGGAATTTTCAAAATGAATATTGAAAATAGATTATTTATAAAATCAAAGGATTTTATAAAAGAGATAATATTTATAACAATCAAAGGAGATTTTATAAAAGGAATTATTTATAAATGGAATATTTATAAATAGAAATTTATTTATAAATGGATTATTTATAAATAGAAAATACTTAGAAATGAAACCCTAAAGGAATTATTTGCAAACCATTTGCAAATAGAATCAGAAAGAGAAATGTTTGTAAACCATTTACAAATCAATCAGAAAGAGAAATGTTCGTAAACCATTTACAAATGGAATCGAAAGAGGAATATTTGTAAAACCTTTATAAATGAAATCGAAAAGGAGGTATTTGTAAAACCATTTACAAATAGAATTAAAAAGGAAATATTTAGAAAATAAATAGAGTTATAAAAAGGAAATTTGTTTATAACTAAATAGGATGTTATAAAAAGGAAACCGTTATAAAAAGGAAACGTTACTAAAAGGGAAATCATTTGTAAAGTGAAGAACCGTTACTAAAAGTAAATCTTTATAAATGAATAGTTTATTCGAAGGGAGTTAATCGAATATAGTATTCAAAAGTAAGCAAATCGAATTAGTTATGCGAATTAGTTATTCGAATAGAGTTAAATACAATATAGTTTATTCGAATAGAATTAAAGGAGTTATCGATTATTAGTTAATCGAAGGAGTTATCGATTATAGTTTAATCGAAAAGAGTTATCGATTAGTTTAATCGAAGTGAGTAATCAAATATAGTTTATTCAAAAGGAATTATCGAATTTGGTTATTCGAAGGAGTTATCGAATTTAGTTATTCGATGGATTTAATCGATTAGAGTTAAAGAAAATGAGTTAATCGAATTTAGTTAATCGAAAGGAGTTATCGACTATTAGTTAATCGAAAGGAGTTACTGATTATTAGTTAATCAAAAGGAGTTATCGATTGTTAGTTAATCGAAGGGAGTTAATCGAATTTAGTTATTCGAAAGGAGTTAATCGAATATAGTTTATTCAAATAGAATTAAAGGAGTTAATCAAATATAGTTTATTCGAATAGAATTAAAGGAGTTATCGAATATAGTTTATTCGATAGGAGTTACGTGAATAGAGTTAGAGTTAAATCAAAAGAGTTAAATCAAAGGAGTTAAATCAAAAGAGTTAAGTGAATAGAGTAAATTGAATAGAGTTATCAAATATACTTTATTCGAAGGAAAGAATTTTCGAATAGAGATGATTTGAAAGAGAGTTACGTAAGGTAGTTTGTTAAAGAATTAAAAGATGAACTTACCCTATTTTGAGATTTGAAATGTTGTTCAGTTAAGGTCTGAGAGGTAGTTATACCCCAACTTGATTGACTTCGTTTTTAATTTAGAAATGGTTAAGGTTCGAGAGTGAAAGTGGTTAAGTGATTTAGTAAATAAGTATAGTGGTTTGAGTGTTGTCGCGATATTGATTTAAACATCTGTTTAAATCCAAGTAAAGAAGATTTGGAAATGTTTTCCAAATAGAATCAGAAACGTAATCAAATATTGAAATTTGAAATATGGATTAGAAATGGAAATGTTTTCCAGTATTAACGTATATTTTCTAAACATAGAAAATAAGGAAATATGAATATATATATATATGTATATATATATATATATATGATTGGTGATTGATTGATAGAATTTCCATCTGGAAATAATATCGTTGTTTGCACACTTTTTTTTATTCGATAGTTAAATCACAGACTATCGAAGTTTTGACCATTTTAACGTTGTAAATATGGAGAAACCGGTTGGATTATTATCCAAAGAACCACCCTGTATTGGCATAAGTGTTGCGAATCATATATGCCAAAGATAATTGAAGACGGAGTAAAGTGCAAAGGCTGTTGTATAAATCTTAGATAACAGTGCCTAAGATGGATATACTGAATAGTGCCTTCGGTTCATCCTGTTCCTGGGTGACTTGTATGGATGAATGTCTGACAGAGTATTTCCAGAAAGGTCACGTACATTGATGTGATAACCCTGAAAATACGAGCCAATTTAAAAATTTTAAATTGGTGATTTCAAAAGGATTTGAACAATTGAAATAGAATATTTCAATAAAATAGTGAATTAGAAATAGTGAGTCAGTTTGAAATTTTGAATTCAAACTTTGACTGACTGTGCAGGGTGGAAAATATAATGGATTTTAGCGAAACCAAAAATATTTAAATCTGTTAGTCAATACCTTTCTAACGAATCTGAAAAATCGAAGTTTCATAACGGGAATCCAAAGTTATGGCCGAATGAATTTTCAGAATGGTCGCCATATAGAATATATAGCCCTGGAAAATTGATATTTTGCATACGACCTCGGAATTCGACGAAACCACTTTTGTTGGGTCCAGGATGTCAAACTATTGCTAGGTTTCAAATTTCATAATTTTTGAAGCTAGTATGTGAGCGTGGCAAAAGAAAATGTGATTGGTCGATTTCTATTAAATTGGATCGACCAGAAAATGGCCATTTTACAAACAACCTCAGAATTCGACGAAACTAGTTTTATTGGGACCGTAGCATCAAAACATAGCTAGATTTATTTTTCGGGAATTTTTCGAATCAGTTTGTGGCCCTAGCAAATTGAAATGTACGTTCAGAGTGAAAAATTAAATGTTTTATACTTTAATTTGAAAAATAACTGACTGTAACAGTCGAATTGGCCTACGAAACATATCCCATTATGTCCGGAATGGGGGTATTTAGCTAGGGGCGACAGTCGTTGGGTTTGAAAAGGAGTTCGTTTGAGAAAACACTATTTAAAAATTTAATAAAACCATCGACCAATCATATTTCTCCATTCATAAAAAAAAATTATCAGAACCCCCCCTCCCCCCGACCCCGACATCGACGACGGAAAAGCTCCCCCCTTCCCTGGCGATTTCCGATCGCCACAGCCCGAATTAGCTCCTCCCCCAGACCAACTTTTTGTAGTTCTCCTTCCCCTCTTCAAATCCATATAAGGAGCTCCCCCTATCGTTGCTTCTACGCCGAGATATCCCCCTCCAAAGTTCCGACCTTTAAACCGCCGCCGCCGATCTGGACCACCGAACGCCACCAAACCGCCGCGCGCCTGTAGCCCCCTCGAAGCTCTTCCACGTCCAACTCGCCGATCGTCACCTCGTGCCCCGGTTCTCGCGAAAACCGCAAACCTAGTTTTGAACCATCGTGAAAGGTGAGTTCTTTTTGATCTTTACACTTTGAAAAATCATATCTTTTTGGTGTGTTGACGAAATTCAATGAAACAGGAAACACCGGGACCGTAAGGAAGCTCTCTACCCAATAGAAGAAGCCGCGGATTTTTCTGACATCGTATCGATTTTTAGCGCTCCGAAAACCAATGTGAGAAATCTATATTAACATGAATTTGAATGGAAAATGGCGTGTATAATTTATATTAGCGAAATATAAATTACATACGTGTTGTATACCTCATGTACATGCGTAGTGTAAGCTATATAAGCGAAGTATGAATTTTACATGCATAGAATAATGGATATATGTGTTGAAATGCAAGTGAAATATAGCAATTACATATATATATATATATATGTACTCCCCTCGTCCACAAACCATGGACGATATTTATTGTTGTGAATTGGTGTGAAATATTGGATGAAAAATATGAATGGTTGAATAATTGTTTGTGATTGACATTGTTTGGTTGTGGTTGAAAAATACCCATTGGAGATCGAAATGAATTGGAAATATTTGTGGAAATAAAATTGAACATGCCGCCTGTGTGCGAATTAGATGCATGAATCCCCATTGTCAAAAACCGCGAGGTTTTAAGGTAGAGCGAGGAGCCGTACTAGAGACGGTGCCGGTTTTAACTACCCTGCCGTTATGCTGCCGAAATTTTGAATAATCTTTGTGTGTTAGAATTATTTTCATGCGTTGAAATTAAAGCCATATATTGAAACTATATCCATGTGTGGAAATGTTTGTGTGTTGAAAAGTGTTGTGTGAAAATTAAATTCATTTGTGAATGAATGAAGTGTTTAAACAATAAAAATCACATTTATATATATATATATATATATGAAGTATGAAAAAAATTCGCCTTATAAAAATAGTTTCAACAATAAAAATCCCATCTTTCTAATATGAACAACATAAATAAAATGTCCATGTGTGGAAATGCTCATTTGTTGAGAAGTGTGTGTAGTGGAAAAGTTCATGTGTTGAATAAAAAGATCGAACAATAAAAATTACATTTTTATTGAAACTATGAAGTGTTGAAACATCCATTTGTCAAATAAATATTTTGAATGATAAAAATACCATTTTTATCATATATGGGATATTCCAAAGATATGCGGACGTTGAAATAAATATTTGTGAAAGAAATATTCTTTTTAACATGCATAGGAACTAAATAAAATGGTTATGTGTTGAAATATATTTTAGTTCGCCAAAATTATCATCTTTGAAATGTGAAGTGTTAAAAATAGCCACTTGTTCAAATAAATGTGCATGAGTTGAAATATACATTAATTAGCTAATGATATGATTTTAGCCTATGCATGCAACATTAGAATGAATGGTGTTTTTAAACCAAAGTAAATCAAATATGAAATTGAATGGAAAATGATAAGTGATAGAAATTGTATATATGTACATACATATCTATTGAACAGGTTATAGCAAAGGGGCTAGAGAAGAGGAATAAAGTTTTGTGCCCAACAAATAGGTACACATTTACTGCTTTGTTTGGATGATGATTTTATGAGCCTGTTGGCTAGCCGCTTGTCTTTTTCTTTTTGATATGAGACGCCCGTGTGGCTATTTGGGAATTTTCCCAGACCCTCCCGTACAAAGGAGGTTATGGCGAAATTTTCCGAAATTTAAAGGCGTTAGTGAAATAATTGAAATGGAAACGATATAGGAATTTTTAAATGAACTATATTTATATAAATATATAAATATAAATAAAATTAAACCGAAACGTGGCCGTGTAGTTCGTGTTTTGAAACCGTGATTTCAAACGACTAGTGCGGGAAATCCGACCATTGGATTTTCCCGAAACCGCAACCGTTGGGTTCGCCTTGGAAATATCTTTCCAACGGCACCAATTTTGTGAAGATCCGACGGTTGGATTGTCTGGAATGTTTAATTCAAAACTGAAGAAAAACAGCGCCAGAAACGATTATATATATATATATATATATAATTAAATTAAATCGAATAACGACGCTGTAGTTCGTAAATTGAAATCGTAACTTCAAATGGCTAGTGTGGAAGATCCGACCGTCGGATTTTCCCAAAACTGAAACCATTCGATTCGTTTTGAAATGACCTTCCCAATGACACCAAATTTGTGAAGATCCAACGGTTAGATTTCCAGATATGTGTAAAACAAAATTAGTGAAAAGCAGCGCCAGTGCATCGACACGACCTGAAACGTCGTTTAATTAAATATGGCCGTTTTAAATTAGATAAAAATGGCGATATATCGTTATAAAATACTATAGACGATATAGAGTGGAAATAAACCAATTTTGTTGTGTTTGCTTGATATGTGATGGTTGAATGTATTTGACATGAAAAGTATACCTAAATAACTGAAATGTGAATGTTGAATAGTCCAACCATGTAATTAATTGATTTGAAAATCTAAATATACGTGGGTTATTTGAAAAGGCCGAGTTTATCTCATTTCAAATAATCGATCGACGTTGAGAAGTCGAAGAGTCGAAGACGGCTGAAGACCGACGATCTCCACATTGGATGGATGGGCGCTACTGATGCTCGTGATTGGAGTAGCTACCATGAAGGAATTGAAGTAGTAGCCGTCCAAACATACTGTTGATTGTACGGATATGCAAGGAATTGGTGCCTCCGGTTTCGTTCAGACCCCGAACGGACTTGTAAATGGACTGTGTGTCTGACATTGGATTTTGTTCTGTGTTGATTGATCTCTGTTAAATATATATCTGTTTGGCGGCGGAGAATTTATTCTCTTGCTTAACGCCCTTCTCTGAGACGTACGAGCTCAGAGGTTATGTATTGACAGAAATCAGTCGCATGGAGTGGATTGCCTGTGTGGCACGCCTAAGTGGCATATGATCAAGGCTTCTATTGCAAAGCAAAGTCTTGTGGTTGATGATCAAAGCATGGTCTGTGTGACGTAGCTTTGTGCATAACGTGAATTCGCGAGCCTCACACCCCGGTATGAGTCAAAAACGGGAGAAGGACCCAAGGAGTGCACGACGTTTCTTTCTAGCTATGGTGGTGTCAGTGACCTCCCAGCCCTGACATTTATATCTACTTTTCACATGTGTGGTTGTTGGAATACGAGGCTCCTCGATTATAGGTCTGTAAGGACCGGGAAACGTGTGTTCAGGAATTGCCAATCCTCAAAAGTAAGAGAGGACCGGCCTTGGAGGATCCAGGGGATTGCTGTGCGCGGTCCCGAGGCATTTGCTAGAGTGTCTCGAACGGAGAGGAGCTTGCCCCTTGCCTCGACTCATGAAGGAATACAATTTCCAATACGAAATATAGGGATGTGATTGTATTTTTAGTAGGGCGACATAGTAGATGGTAGCTATGCCGCCTAGGATTAATATTTATGATTGAATTTGCTTTTGAAACATATATGCACTAGTAATAATATCAAACACTTTTGTTTTGTACGTATGAAGCATTTTTGGGTCATTATAAGGTAAAAACTCTATCCTCCGGCTTGCGTTGCATTGTGTGATGGGACTTGAGTCTTATAATGGCTTCATTTTATAAAGAGCATTGCGATGATTTAATTATTTACTTTATTTCATGCACTAGCACTAATTGGAGTAAACCCGTTCCGCGAAAGTGGCGTGGTCCTTTGATTTGCCTTATAATTGTTGTTAATAAGTTGAGTAGATTTCTCATGCCAGTCCCATGACTGACTCGTAGTTTGTTTCACCTTGCAAACTCGGGTGCCCTCATTTTCACACGGGCAGCCTAGTTGCAGGTTTTTGACGCACCTTTTGGCTCATGGCGAGGCTTGACTACACCGTGCTGACTTGGATTTTCTCCGCCATTATTGTATCTATATTATGATTCCGCCATTGGCGATGTAGACTGATATTTCTTTTGTGTACTCTTTATGTATGATTCCGCCTCTGGCGATGGTGACTGATTATATATCATTATGCACTAAGTTGTATCCTGTACTGTGCTTCTCTGATGTGATGATATCTATATGATTCCGCTGTCATATGTGTGTAAACTATTCTATTTTCTGTTTATGCTATTATCTGTGATCTGCTAATGATGGTTAATGTGTTATATTCCAATGATTATCCTTAACACCGTGTCACGGGGTTTTGGGATCGTCACAATTGATTTCTTCAACCGTACCAAGAGTGGAAGCGGAGAAGGAAACTTCTTTAGCTAACACGTAATGTACTGTTGTAGACGTCAATTAGTGATTTTCGATGGATCTGACAATGTGGCATTCGAAGTGAATCTGGTGTGATGATAAAGCGTAGCTTCTAGCCTCACAACCGGTAAATGACAAAAATCGGGCAGGCAGCATGGCTAAGTCGATCGTTCCGAAATAGGGTGTATAATCACTTGATCTAGAGTTTCATTTACTTCTAAAAATCTATTATTGATACTGTCCCATTCGAGAAACGGTTGTTGATCCCAACCGTTGGTGATATACATTCGATACACTCAAGCGAAATGGGTGGTCGGTCATGTGTGGCCGGGTTGCAAGATGTTCTTGTTGAACCCAGTGTATTCCTTTCTAGAGGTACACTAGCGAAAGGTGGTTCCATACCTTGTCATAGTTGGAAATCCATTACCCAATACATGCTTGTGGTTTTGATTGTATACTATATATGTAGAACGTGAGATGAAAGCGTTTCTGTTAGATGATTTTTATATTGTGGTTGATAGACATTATTATAATATCAAAAGGTTTTTGATATAAAGATATTTTGGATTCTCATAAGGGAAAAACCCATTCCGTTATATGGCGTGGTCTTATGAGATATCATTTACCTGCTTAAACTGTTTTAAACTGTTTTACTCATACCAGTCCCATGACTGACTCGGAGTTTATTTTGTTTTGTTTTCCCTAAACTCTTGGGTGCCCAATTTTGTACGGGCAGTCAAGTAGTCGGGATTTACAGATACTTGAAGAGCTGGAGCAGGAGGTTTCAGGATCATATAGCTATAGTTTATTTCCGCTGTGTTGTAAATGTTGTACTCTGAAAATGTTATTGTATACATATAATGATTTGATTTCAAGGATATGTTATCTATTATATGTTGTTTCCTTCCGCTATGAGATTCGTGTTACTATGATGTTGTGTTTCTTCTTCTTCTATTCTAAGTTTCTATCTTATCTTTCCTCACCCTCTAATTTCTTTCATTAATGGTCGGTATTTTCGATCCTTGGATGTTCGATATGTGTTGTATATCGGATAACCAAGATCGTCAAAAACCCGGATCGTTACACGTATTTTATAAAATGTTTATATTCTCATTGAAAAACGATTTCAATCTAAAATTGAATATTCTATATGATTATAATATTAAAATAAAAATATTTTCAAATCGCATATTCGTAGTATCAATTTTTGTGTTAATAATATAAACACATAAATATCAACTATCATCCATCAACCAATAATTACATTATAAGCGTTTCCATTATTAACGCTTATATGCACAGTTAAATAATATGAAAAAGCATAACTGTAAATATCATCCATCAACCACGAAGCAAACATTACAATCACATGCAATTTATAAAAATCAGTTGCTTAAGAGTTCTCACCCCAAGCATCCTTACACCTTGACACTTCTCGGCGAGATCTTACAGGCTTGCAACGACACCAAAATCGCGTCTTTTCACTTCCAATGGCCCAGCTACTTCACGTTTTAAAATTCGTCAAGTCCAAATTCAGCATTTTCCATTTTAAAGTTCATTAAAATAGAAAAAATTTAAATTCTAAGTTGAGTAAAAATACGGGTCGTCACAGTCGATATACAACTTTATGTATGTCGACATAGGAGCCGTTAAATTGTTTTTAAAATCTTAAAAAGTTGTGTATTAATCTTTTCTAATAGGATGTAGCTATTGGAAAACTATATATAGGCCTCAAAATTCAAATAATTTAATTACTTTTCAACTCCTTCTTCCTTAATTATTCTACCATTATTATTCTTAATTTCTTAAATTTCTTTGCTTATACTCTGCCGATTTCCATATAAATTATATCAATCTTCTTCTCTTTCAATTCTACATCAAACTCTCTCTGAAATTCAAGTGTTACTCAAGAGTTATAGGATGCTTATATTTAAATATTGTAAGATAAAAGTATATCGAGTCTATCCTCCAAAAACTGATAAGAGAAGGGTGTGCTAGTGTCCCGTATAAATCTACTAGTTGTGACCATGTCCTGGAAATCGATTGGGTATAAAGTTATGGCTTGGAAAATCAACTAAGTCTCGTTGTACTTGGAATTAATTGGGGTGTGCCCTTATAGCCCTGAAATCAAGGATTTTAATTGGATATTGTTGAAAAAAATTCAAATTAACTCAGCGTTATGAGGGGCTGGATGTAGGGGAGTCCCGAACCTGTTTAAAATCCCAGTGGGTATTTTCCTTTTACTTTACTTTATTTTATTTTCTACATCTATGATCGATTATGTGATTTATGATATTTATGATTTGCATATCATTATGTTTAATCCAAAAATATTTCAAGAAATTTAATATAATCCATAAAACACTATTTATCCCCCTCTACTGTTTAATTTGCTTTAAGACCCTTAATCTGCATCCCCAACAATTGGCATTAAAGCATTGGTTTTCAAAAGTATTCACAATATGAATTTTGAGAAGCTTAAGTGGAATTTTATGAAGATTTTCATAACGCTAGTTCCAAAGTATGCATTTCATCATTGTTTCAGAAGTCTGCATTTAATTATATTGAAAAATCAAGTTGACTACCGAATTGTTGTATTGTACAATAACAAAAGCATTACATGACTATTGATGATTCAAAACTTGGAAGTTCAATGGTGCAAATCAAAAGAGATAAATGGATACTGGACAGTGGCTGTTCAAGGAATATGATGGGAAATCTAGAACTATTGATTAATATAGTCTATGGAGATGGTGGAATGGTCAATTTTGGTGATAACTCAAAAGGATATGTGATTGGCTTCGGCATTGTTGGTTCTAAAACTACTGCTATTTCTGAACATAATTTTTGAATTGCTTTATCGAAGATAACAATTCGAACATAATTTGAAAAAGATAACAATTCGAACATAATTTGAAAAAGATAAGTGCTTTATCGAAGATAACAATTCGAACATAATTTTTGAAGGAACCAGAAAGAAAAATATTTACATCTTAAGTACGAAAATTTCAAATGATAATTTGCATCTTTTGTCCAATACAAGTGACCCTTAGTTTTGACATAAGAGATTCAGTCCTTTGAATTTCAAACATCTATTAAAATCTCTAAATTAGATTAAGTTAGAGGATTACCCAAAATGAATATTAAATTGGATAATTTATGTGATGCTTGCCAATTAGGGATATTAGGAAAAAGTTCATTCATCAAAAGATAAGATTACCACTTCAAATTCATTTGAATTGCTTTATATGGATTTATTTGGTCCATCCTAAACACACTCAATAAATCATAGTAGGTACATTTTTCATAGTTATCGATGATTTCTCTATATCTACTTGGAAGCTGTTTCTTAAACATAAAAGTGATGCTTTTGAATTATTTAAAACTTTTGCTAAGAGAATTAAAATCTATTATCATTGAAAGTTAAAAATATATGTAGTGATCACAGTGGAGAATTTAAAAATGAAAATATGAGAAATTTTGCAATAAAAGGGAATTACTCATAATTTTTCTTTTCCAAGAACTCCTCAACAAAACGGATTATATGAGCATAAAATTAGTACGATATAAGAGTGCGCAAGAACTATGTTATTTGATAGTAGTTTACCTAAAGAATTTGGGGTTGAAGTAGTTGTTATGTGTAACAACCCGGAAAATCGGAACTAATTTAAAAATTTTATTTTAGAAATTTTAACAGAAATTGAGTCAGAATTTAAAATTTTGATTTTTAAATTATAACAAAGCCCTTAAAAATAGTCATTTTGCAAACGACCTCTGTTTTTGATGAAACCACTTTTGTTGGATCCGTAATGTCAAATTATTGCTAGGTTTAAATTTCCATAATTTTTGGAATTAATATGTGAGCGTGGTAAATTAAAATGCGTTTGTTAATTTCAATCAAATTTGATTGACCATTAAAAAGACCATTTTTCAGACGTTCTCCAAATTCGATGAAATTAGTTTTGTTAGGACCGTATCGTCAAAACATAGGTAGATTTATTTTTCGGGAATTTTTGGAGTCAGTATGTGGCCTCGATAAATTAAAAATGTACGTTCAAATTCAATATTGACCGTTATATTAATTTATGTTTTAATTTTGATAAGAACTCAACAAAACTGTGGAATTGGATTCTGAAACATATCTCACTGTGTCCCGAATGAGGGTATTTAGTTAGGAACGATAGTCGTTGGAGTTCGTTTAGAGTTCGGACGCAAAATTTCACTTTTTGGAGATAATGGAATTAAATAATAATATAAAATAGGTATAAATAACCCATCTTCAGCCCAAACCCTCATTATCAAAACCCCAGCCACTAGTTTCATTTCATGGCTGAAATAATTCTAATTTCTTTCCCTCTTTTCTCTCAATCCATCAAGAATAAGAAGATGATTTCTGCATGAAAGTTGTAGAAATTCACATGCTCTACAAATTCAAAAGGTTAAGATCATGTTTTGGGTAGTATTTTTGGCAACTCTCAGGCCTTAAGGGCCACGGTTTGGCTGCAAATTTATGGCCATGGGGGAGCTCAAATTCAAAGCTATTCATGGTGAATATGGAGAAGAAGGCCTTCAATGTGGTTTATTCAGATCGGGTACCGGGAGTTTCTGGTGATGTGCGATTTGGAGAGATGGACGGAGCTTTTGGGTTCGATGGTTACAGTAAAACGAACGATGGAGAGAAAGGGTTAAGCCCTAATCATGTAATTAAGTTTGATTAATTATAGTTAATTAATAAATTATGTAATCAAAGTGTTTAATTAACGATATCTTGTTCATACGGAAATGGAATCGAACGATTTCGAATCCTTTGGAATCGCAGAAAAATGATCTATAACATGGAACTGATTGGAAAAAAAACAGAGCTAGCTACAAATTAAGAAGGAATAAAACCCTAATGTGAGATCTCTATTTTAAATAAAATTTATTATTGATTGTGAGGTGAAATCCATATATGTGTTGTCTAAAATCTGAATTGATTGTTTGTGATTGTGTTTAATGACTGGATTGAATTACATATGTCAGAAAAATGTTCATGTTTAATAAGAACATGGTTAGACAATAAAATCAACCGATCAACGTGAGATTTCTCGATTTAAATTTAAAATATGTATTTTTATATTGATTGTGATTGTGATATTAAATATATGCACCGTATAAAATTTAGATTGATTGACTGTGGTGGTGATGATTTGTCGAATTATATTTTGTAAGATGAAAATATAATCTTTAATTGTTTAAATTAAAATGTCATTATTTAGAATAATGTTATGTTAGAATAAAAATATCATTTTTTGTTAGAAAATGTTATTATTAGAAAATGTTATGTTAGGATAAAAATATTATATTGTTAGAAAATGTTATGTTAGGATAAAATTATCATTTTGTTAGAAAATATTATGTTAAAATAAAAATGTCCTTTAGTTAGAAAATGTCATGTAAATTAACATGTCATTTATATTTAAGAGCATATTTTGTAAATTAACATGTCATTTATGTTAAAGAACATATTTTGAAAATAAATTTGTCATTTATGTTATAGTATAAATTTGTGATTTATGTTAGAGAATAAATTTGTCATTTATGTTAGAGATAGATTTGTCATTTATGTTAGAGAAAATATGAAAAATGATTCATTTGTCCAATTAAAAAGTTAAACAATAAAAAGTTTACATTTTTATTATAATTGAGAAAATATGAAAATTGATTCATTTGTCCAATTAAAAAGTTAAATAATAAAAAGTTTACATTTTTATTGTAAAGGAGAAAATATGAAAAATGAAGATTTGTTTGAATGGAAAAGTTAATAAAGTTCTCTTTACATTAAAATTTACATTTTAATGTATGTATGGATCATATTAAAAGATACAATGTAGGAAATTTGTATGTAACATAAAAATTTACATTTTTATGTAATAATGATTCATTAAAATGATTCATAGCTTGTTTAAAAATGATGTAACAAAAATAATTTACATTTTTGTGTAATAATGATTCATTATAATGATTCATAGCTTGTTTAAAATAATGTAACATAAAAATTTACATTTTTATGTAATAACGATTCATTAAAAATGTTCATAGCTTGTTAAAAATATTTAGCATAAAAGATTACATTTTTATGTAACAGTGAATCATTAAAAAGATTCAAAAGTGATAAAATGTTTAACATAAAAGATTACATTTTTATGTAATAGTGAATCATTAAAAAGTTTCAAAAGGATAAAAGATGCTTGTTTGATAAAACTGTTAACATAGAAAAATGTATGCAAATAAATTAACCGTTAACATAGAAAAATGTATGCAAATAAATTATTCTTTTATTTGTCATTAGAATACTTAGAAAAATGTATACAAACAAATTATTTTTTTATTTTCCATTAGAATACATAAAAAAATGTATGCAAATAAATTATTCTTTTATTTGTCATTAGAATACATAGAAAAATGTGTACAAATAAATTATTCTTTTATTTGTCATTAGAATACATAGAAAAGTTTAATAATAAAAATTTAAATTTTTAGAAATGATCATTATACTTGAGATTTCTTAAGTAAAAAGAATAATATTCCCGATTTTGGACAGTGAATGTTTTATAAAACAGAAAGGATTTCGATGGCTATACCCGATGTTTTCGAAATGATTTGGAATTGGAAATCTGTATAGATTTTATTACACTTGTAATTATGTTGTGAAATGATTTTCCCTACTTTGGGATATAAAATGATTTAGCAAGTATGTGGCTGAAGATGCGGGTGGCCCGAAATTGACTAAAAGTATGAGGGCGTGCATGTCTTCCCCAATTGGTGGGATGGTGCATTGTCAGTGTAGCCGTTAGGTGCACATATATATACATATATATATATATACACACTATAATGCCAATACTTAAGTTTTGGTGAAGCTTTTTCAGTTTCCACCACAGTCCTTGACTGTTCACCAAGCTGAATTGAAAAACAAAATCAAAATCTGGGCAAACATGTCAATTTACGTTCCACTACCCATGACTCTATATGGTTTTGTCACCACATTTTCTTTTTTTAATTTTTTTACTCCCCACCGCATTCGTCTCTATGTTGTCCACCTTCTTCGTGGTTTCCCAATTTTGTTAGCTTCCGTCAACCCTAAAATTTTACCCAGTTCCATATTATTCACCATTTACTTCCTCCCAACTTTACCTCCTCCTACTCTTATGTGTCGCTGCCTTCTTTCCCTCATACGTGCCATGCCCACTTCCTTCTTCAGACTACATCCACCGAACCGATTCTCAATACCTACTTCGTCTTTTCAATTCTCTCCAGATCTAGCATTGTTTTCATTTGTTTCCTCCTTTACTCTAGGAATGCGTACAACAACGCTCTAAGGTATTTCTCCACCACACGACTTGTAACCGCCTTAAATAATTTGAATCCAATTCAGTTCTTTGCTTTTCTGTTTGCAGAATTATGTGAAAATTTGGGTTCTTTTACTTCGTCGTGTATGATTTCATAGATCTGGAACACGTTCGACTGCCGACCAACGACGTTATCTTCTCCACTCCTCCTCGCATATGCCACCGAGGTAAAATAGTTTACCTTTTTCGTACTTTAATTCTCAATTTCTAATGATTTTTATACTGTATTTATTTAAATGATTACAGCTGATCTACTGACGCTCCACTCTTTCTACTATCAACCATGAAGGAGGCAGCATATGTTTTGATGTGGCATTGCTATTGATTTGAGGTATTTACTGCTTTGTTTTCCCGATTGTTATCAATCTGTTAGAATTTTGAGTTATCAATGGTTTGATTTGTACATTACAAGATTACCTGTTATGCACCCGTAACAACTACCTTATGCATGCAGTGTTTACAATGGTTGACCCTTCACTCGATCAGCGTTGATTACACAATAACCATATATATTAATTTTACTTAGCTACAAATTAATGTTAAAATATATTGCGCTTTCTATTACGCTGATATGTTATATTTTCAAAATTGTGATAAAGAGCTGAACAGAAGGCTACAAATTAATGTTAAAATATATTGCGCTGATATGTTATATGTAACGGCTGGAAATTTCCGACTCCTCGAGAGTCGGAAATTCCGAGACATTAGTGAAAGAATTTAGAAGGTGAGAAAGAAAAGATAGAACTAATAGAATATAAGAAGAAGAACATCAGAATCATCAGAGTAACACGAATCTCACAGCGGAACGAATAACATATAATATATAACATAACTTTGAAGTAAACAGTTATATATATACAATAGCACTTATCAGAGTACAACACTTACAACACAGCGGAAATAACTATAGCTATAGAATCTTGAAGTCTCCTGCTCCAAGCTCTCCAAGTATATCTGTAAATCCCGACTACTTGACTGCCCGTACAAATTTAGGCACCCAAGAGTTTAGGGAAAACAACAAAGTAAACTCCGGGTCAGTCATGGGACTGGTATGAGTAAAATAGTTTAAAACAGGTATAGGATATCTCATAAGACCACGCCGTGAATACGGAACGGGTTTTTCCCTTATGAGTATCTGAACAACTTTGACAAGCAATATCATTGTGATATTATAATAATGTCTAAGTACAAATAGGTATCAATCTAGCAGAAACGCTTGCATCTCACGTTCTACATACATAGTATAAAATCATAAACCGCAGGGCGCTTATCGAAGAATGGATTCCAACAGACAAGGTATGGGAGCACCTTCTGAATAGTGTACTCTAGAGGTGATACACTCAGGGTTCAACAAGAACGTCTTGCAACCCGGCCACACATGACCGCTCACTCATTTAGCTTGAGTGTCGCGAATATATTGCCACCACGGTTGTAGGCCATCAAACCATCATCCGAAGATACAGAATCAAAAAGAAGTATAAATATGAATATTCCCTAGATCGGTGACAATACACCCTGCTTGGGAATGACCCAACTAGCCACGCTGCCTAGCCCAACTTTTGTTACTTCCTGGTGTGAGGTTAGAGGCTACGTCTATCTTCAGAACATCTGATCACCATTCACTTTGAATGCCACATCGTCATACCCGCCAAATCACACATTGACTTATTCAAAAATAACACGGGTATACAGCTAAGAGAAACGAATTCCCCCGCCACCAAACGTGAATACGTTTGAACCGATCAACTTACGCGATCCATTGGATATACTCTGTCAGACCTTCTTCCATATACGTTATCCTGGGACTGGACAAACCGAAGGCACTATTCAGTATATCCATCTTAGTCACTGTTATCTAAGACCTATACAACAGCCCTTGCACTTTACTCCGTCTTCAATTTATCTTTGGCATATATTGCTCGCAACGCTTATGCCAATACAGAGTGGTTCTTTGGATAATAATCCAACCGGTCTCTCCATATTAACAACGTTAAAATGGTAAAAAACTTTGATAGTCTGTGATTCAACTATCAAATGAAAACATGTCGGTGTACAAACAACAATCTTATTTCCAAATGGAAATTCGATCGATCAATCATCATATGTTCATATTTCCTTATTTCATATATTTAGAAAATATATGTTATAAATCATTGGAAAACATTTCCATAGCTTATTTTCACATCACTATTATTTCGCAACTATCAGTCCCTAACTGTAACTAGTATGAGGACAATTCTCTAAGTATCAATCTGGAAGGTCGAAACCAACATCAGGTCGTCACTTAGAAAACCGTTCAACTTACCCTCTCCAGTTAGTTTCTGAATTTGCTTAACTCTATTTCTTAAATTCTTATCATGAAAACATTTCATTTTCTATGTTTAGAAAACATATCTGACTATATTTGGCAAACGTTTCCAAAACTCATTTACGGATTTCCAATGAATGTTGTATAAAACATCGTTACGCTTAATCCATTAATCGCTTATTCCTTAACTTTATTCCTAATCAACCTTTTTTAGATCGAACCACAACTATTCCTTTGTCAATTCTGAAGTCAATCAAGTTGGGGTATAATTACCTCTCAGACCTTAATTGAACAACGTCCTTTACTGTGAAATAGATGAAGTTCGTCACTCACTTTTTCCAATCATCTGTTTACGCAAATTCTCGGATTCAGGTTACGAATCTACTTCTTATACGACAGTGTTTGATTATAACTATAACGTTATAATTCCTACCCCTATATATTTTATTTCCTAACTCGAATAATTTAACAGACACCTAATTTCTAAATCAATAACTAAATCTTGATTTAAACCCTGGAAAGTAAATAGTTCTTTCCCGAATTCGCTATAATCGAATTCGACGTATAACTCTCTTTCGAGTAATCTTTATTTGATTAACTCTTCTTTGAATAACCTATATTCGATTATCCCTCTTTGAATAACTCATATTCGAAATCTCTCTCTTTCGAATAAACAATATTCGATCTCTTTCTTTCGAATATGCTATATTCGAAAATCTCCTTTCGATTTACTAATCGATAACTCCTTTCGATCAAAATAAAATCGATAACTCCTTTAACTCTATTCGAATAACTAATATTCGGCTAACTCCTTTTGATCAACTCATTTGATTAACTCCTTCGAATAACTAATTCGAATAACTTACCTTCGAATAACCAATATTCGATTTACTCTAACTCGATTAACTTAATTCTAATCGATTTACTCCATTTCGATTCAACTTAATTCAAATCGATTAACTTAACTCAAATTGATTAACTCCTTTCGAATAACTAAATTCGATTTAACTCTTCTCGAATAACTAAATTCGATTAACTCAAATTGAATAACTAATATTCAATTAACTCTTACATGTTTAACTCTATTCGAATAAGTAATTCGAATCACTCTAATGTGTTTAACTCTATTCAAATATCTAATTCGAATAACTCATTTCGAATAACTAAATTCGATTAACTCTTTTAACTTACGTTTATTCATTTCAAAAGATTTCCTTTTTACAATGTTTATCCATTGATAAAGATTTACTTTTTACAACGTTTATCCATTTATAAAGATTTTCTTTTAATAACGGTTCTTCACTTTATAACTGTCCTTTTAATAACGTTTCTACTTCTCTATATAAGTCCAGACTTATATATATATACCATTTATCAACGATAAATAATTTATTTAATTTATAAAACATTATTTATAAATTAATCTATTTCAATTTATCTGCTTAAAACAGATTTCCTATTTAATATCTCATTTAAATCCATATCGTGTTATACCGTGTGCGAAGCACGTGTTTAAATCTATCCTTGTATAATTCTATTTATTTTCCGAACAAGTGTTCCTTTATTTATTCCCTAAATAAATAAATGCTTTCATTTTATAAAATCCTATCGATTTTATAAATAAGATTTATTTTCCATATAAACATTGAAAATTCCCTTTTTACATTCTAGTATCACCTACGGTGTTTAACGTGTCGTATAACAATGATCGGTATCATTCAAACATATGAAATCAATAACAGATTTCATAACACATCATATATCACAATATATGAAAAACGGTAAAATAAATGTTGAGGAATCCAGTCGGATTCCTCCAACCTGTTTCCCTACATCCACAGATGTTACACAATAAAATATACATCAATTTCATTCCAACATGAAATATACTGATGAACTGAATCAATATTTGATTGTCGTTTATATATATAACTATATCTATGTTTCAATCAAATCTATTTAACAGTCTAAAATATCAATACACAGCAATCAAATCATTTAACACAGTTTATATAAAAATATAAACTGAGGAGAGTTAGTGAGTTTTACTCACATTTGCGCGTTAACCGTTAAATAACGGTTTGCGTTATTTGATTCAGTCGGACAATTTATTTCGCCATAAATTGTAACGAGCCCTCATGGACTTCCAGTCGGTTTCAGTGCGTAGTGTTCGTCCATACGATCCCGACGGATCTTGGTTTGTCGAATTCTTATCTAAAATCCATGTCATCACTCTTGAACCGCCACTCATCCTTCTTCTTCACATTGAGTTTCCAACGCTGCCTTAAGACTTTTGCCAAATATTTGTTCGATTATTCCTCCTTATCTTTCCATTAAAAATCAAAATGAACGTACCACACCACTCCTTGTCCTTATACTAACCAACGTTCAAATCCTTTTAATAGGCCACTCATTCTCCTCCTTCACTCACGCATACCCCAGTAACCGCTCCAAGTATTTTCATTTCCTCCACCCAATTTGTTTTCAGGATTAATTAAATTTTAAACATAATAATATGTCAATAACAAAAGAAAAGGCCTTAAGTAAAAACCTGGCCCAAATACAACCAATCCTTCTTCCTCCCAGGACTGTCTCACGCTGCTTCTCATAGCACTTGCCACCGTCCATTTTCTTTGTTCCATACTTACTTTATAACCCACCAGAAAAAATCAATTGTATTACCTTCATCATTGTTTAACACTTAACCTCCTCATATTTATTTCACTTCGCGGAAATGAAAACTACATCGTCGGTCATCCCACAGCAAGCAAAAGACCACCTTCCCTCATCCTTTCTTCAACAACGTTGCCACCAAAAAGAACTCAATGTCCTCCTTCTCCTCCACAGTAATCCACGGTGCCTCCACCCATAACCGCACCTTCAACCATTCAGTCCTTATCCCTAAACTAATTCACACAGTACTCCATAACTTCAAGAACACGTTAGCAACTTAAGATTTCATCGCCCTCGCTCACGAACCTCAGTACATCCTCACGCCATTTTTCGAATTCCCAACCCACTTCGTGGATCTCGATCATCACAGGAGGATCTCGCAGCTCCCCAAAGCTGGATCGCACCTCTTAAAATTGGTATTATAACGAAGAGAATAGCCTCAAGAGTTTAAGAATATTTATATGGAGATTTATAGGATTTTACATGATTTTATTAAGATTTTTGAAGACCCGGTTTTAGTTTTCCTGAGGAGAAAAGTGCGGCGGATTTGTTGATGAATGAATGAAGTGTTTTCGGTTAGGAGGAGTTATAGATTATTATATAGGGTATTTAGTTATTTCTTTTGTGGAGTTTTAAAATCCCACGATTCTCGTTTTTGAGGAGACCAAGAACTGGCGGTTGAGAAGAGGCAACCCGTGGCTTGGTTTAGGCTTAGTAAGTTATATCACTTTAATATTCGTATGAAAAGGGACGTGTAGAAATGTTCACCTCATAGACTCCTATTCTTACCTAAATTCCATTCATGTATGGACAGAAATAAAGATACCGTTGTATCGACCTCGGTGCCACGATCCCAAAAATATAATAATACCGGTAGATTAACTCATATTGTGAAACCCCGAAATGTCCATACAGGGTGCCCAATACTCCAAATAAAAAGTTGCTTATTTAATTAATTAAAAATTACAGTAAAATTCTAAAAATTAAATTATCGTTATGTCCCAAAAGAACCTTGTCTAAATTCACGCCTGATATCTAGTTATATTGAAAAACCCTTTTATGACGTAAATAAAGCGTCGCAAATTATAAAGGAATTCCACAGCGACTTTTCTGAAATTTGATTTGGACATACATCAAAATCTACACGACGAAATCCCGATATTTCTCTTCCACTAGAAAGATATACTCCACCAGCTCCACACGTTTCTTGTTTCACAGAGATCCGGCTTAAAACGAATCTTGTACATTCAGTTGAAGTTCAAATCGCCAAATAGCGAACTGCAGCGCCATTTCAAGCTCGTTTATAATTATATTATAAACTATACGTTCAACTGTCGACGGTTGAATATATTCGTTGTTCAAACTCAATTCCAAGCTGAATTAAATATCACAGATGATCCGGTTCATACCATATCGCCATTTCAGCCAATTCTGATTATTTCAGAATTAAATAAAATCTTTAATTTATACTTTTAAATTAAATATTCACCATTTAAAAGTTCGAACGTTGTGCTTTACATTATCGATATCGCCAAATCGATATATAAATAATTAAATAAATTATTTATTTGACAGCTAACAAAACGCGCCATTACATTATATTTTCAAAATTGTGATAAAGAGCTGAACAGAAGGATTGAATGATGGAGCCCCCATATTATTACAAAACTAATTGGCAATGTGAAGGGGGAACTCCTCATATATTAAGGAAGATTAGGTAGACAAATTCCTGATGTGGGACAATCCCAAAAAATTGTTTTTCCAATGGAAGATAATGCATTTGTTACCATGGATGCTACTAAGTTAATGGCAAAAATAGTTCACATTGGCAAATTTTATCATAATGGCATTCAATTAACCTAATCAAACTGCACTGAAAAATGGATTACACTTTTGAACATCGGTAAGATCAATATTTCATGAAAATTTTGCATTTCTTAATTACATTTTCCAATATATTATATAAACAACAATAACAGTAGGAAAGAAAAGGTAAATGTTAGGTATGAGATGAAGGTATTAAAAGAGGGAAATGACTCAACAATTATCCATTTGTAATTTTACTTTTCATCCACTGTATTCTATATTTTCAACATAAATTTTGATCCACTTAAGCTATTCTGTGATTTATGCTTCTTCAGTAGAATGTAACGTAAAACTGTAATGCCGTACATTTATTTAACTTGGTTCATAAAGTATATTACTCTGAGCATCTGCACTTTGTTTTATATCAAGGACTATGATTTTTTTACTATATATTTCTAATCTATGAAGGTTTAAGAACATTTGCAGCAAATATGCTTACATTACCATTCTGGAAAGGTTAATTCATTTGTTGAAATCTACTTAATTTGGATTTATTTGTAATTATCTGACTCGATTGATATTTTTTTTCTTTTATCATGAGTTTGATGTGTTAGCATTTGCATTTTGCTGACAAAATTAGTCTAAAAATTATGTACTTATATGATTTTATTTTATTTTTCTTATTTCTTATGCAAATAAGACAGAATTTTGATAACCCATTTGGTTCATTTTTGTACAATGGTGCATTACAGAGGAAGTTGATAACTGATAAAAACAAATATCGTCCACGATAGTGAAGAAGAATTAAACCATGTTCGCATGTTATAGAAGTAAGAAATTTATGCCTTATTTACTGTGTCATTTCTGTTGAATAATTGATGTTGTAATTTGTTTTATTTGCTGGATCCATAATGTAAAAGCATTCATTCAGTTATCAATTGACTACCGTGAATATGGCACAAATGACAGAAATGCTTCTATAACATGCAAACATGGATTAATACAGTAAATACCTTTGTAGTTGCTTGTTGTAAATATGGCAAAAATACATATTAGGAATGCTTTTATTTCTTTTCCATAAAAAAAAAATTCATTCATTGTACTGTCGAATCATTTTATACAAAGTCTTTATTCCTTTCATCACACACTGTCTATCCTTGCATTTCTACTACTGCTTTTGCACAAAACCAAAAACTCATATATTACGGCTTTTTGTACATGATTCTGCACCTATGTACACACCAACTTCCTCTCTTTTTACCTTATTATATGCCTATATTTCTGCTTTGCAGCAATAGGACATAGATGATGCATTAGTGTTCTGCTTACTTTGTTCTTCCAAACCTACAACAAGAATGCAAATAACAAATTATTTTCTATCCTTAATACACTATAGGTCCTTATATTTCATACTTCGCTTTAGCAGTCCTACATGTATGTTCATTGAAACTACAAACCTCTGCATGAACAAAAAATAGAATACGGTCGCAATAGCCCATGGATAACAAAAAATCGTGATGAAGGTAATAGATGTGACTTTCAGAATAATGAATATTGTATTAGGTAACATGTAACAACCCGAATTTTATAACATGTTAAACCAAGAAATCAGGGCATAATTAAATTATAAATTAAGAATCAAGCAAAATGGGTTGCGCCGTTGCGTTCGTCTCGGAATTCTGGTTGGAAACGAGTCCGAAATTTCGTAAATCGGAGTCTGTATGACCGAGATATGGCCTCTAGAAGTTTCACGAAAAATCAGAAAACGAAAACAGTTCAAATTCGAATTTAGACCCAAACAGACTGGGCAAGAAAATTTCCCGCCCAGGACCCAGGTCGACTGGGTAGTCGACCTCCCCAGGCCAGGTCGACTGGGTAGTCGACCTGGGTGTCGACCTCCCTGGTCGGGCCAAGTTGGCCTGGTGCACCTGCTTGCTTGTATGGTCTAGTTGGTTGGCCTGTGACGATTTTCAGTGGCTCAGATCTATTCTAGGGTTGATCCTATGGCCTAAACTAGCTCCTACTTCTATAAAAACACCGTAAGACCTAACCTAAATCACTAAAAATCATCCTAACAACAAAGTGCTGCCCAAATGTCTCTTGATCATGGCCTCCATCTTCATCTTCAAGGGCCTAAGCATGCAAACTAGATCCATGACAAAGGAGCAAGCTTTCTACATCAAATCAAGGAAGTAGAGCACCATCTCAACACCATTCTAGGACGATTCTTGCTCTTAATCCTCTAGCCACGATATGTAAGTTCTAGATGCTTTTAGATTGAAACGATAACATGAATATGACATGTGATAAAGTTGAAATTGGATCTATGCATGATATTCAATCCATGTTCTTTCTTGTTCATTTTTGTTCTTGACCTTTGGGGATGTTCCTATGGCATTTATTTGAACCTATGCATGTTGCAAATCACTCTTTCATGTCCTTAGCATGCATGTAATGATGTTTTTCTCTCGGATCTTGTTTTATGCAAAGTCTCTACCTTCCCCTATTTATTTTCTTTTGATGAACCTTGGTCGATTTCGGACCTAGGCCTAAACTACGATTTACATGCGACTTGTATACGGGGAAATTTGGGGTATTGCCAATGTAATTTGCAAGTTTGGGCATACATGAAGTGGCATATGAATTAAATCACGAGTTCTGGGAACTATGTAAGTTAAATCAAGGGATTGGGCTTATGCAAATTTGGCATAAGTGGAATTGGGAACGTGAACCATGATGTGGGTTATTTGGGCATGGATGAGACAAAAATGTAATTTTTGCTAGAACTTGATTTGGGCAAATTGGCATAAACTTGACATACATGCAAATAGGCGAAAATTGGACATATGTAAAGTGGCTAGAATTGGGTAGATATTTCCATGGGCATGTAAGGTGGAACTTGGGCATATGTATAGTAATATGTAAAGTGGGGATTTTGACTTAGATGACACATATGTAGTTAACAATCTAACGGATGCCTTCGACACGAGGTTAGACTTGAGTTGTGGTGTAATTCTGCCCGGAACTGCCCGACATATCCAGTGACCACAACAACAGTAGTCTAATGTGAGAGGTCATAGGCAAAGATTAGATTGTGGTAATGCATGAACCCGAGGTTGGAATGGATTTGCGGTGTAATTCTGCCCGGAACCGCCCGACATATCCAGTGACCGCAAATAAGTCCAATGTGAGAGGTTGATGCATTAGTAAATAATAAAAAGAATATGACATGGACGGGTGGGTTAAGTAACTTGATCAGACTAATAACACTTAACCAATACGACATGGACGGGTGGGTTAAGTAACTTGACTAGACTAATGACACTTAACCAATATGACATGGACGGGTGGGTTAAGTAACTTGACTAGACTAATGACACTTAACCAATATAACATGGATGGGTGGGTTAAGTAAAACCGGACTTGATTTCTAGATGACACTTAACCATATAACACGATTAGAGGATGGGTTAGTTTAACCTGAATGGGTCGATAACACCCAACTAGTATAACGCGAGGCATGGTAAGGTTAAGTAAACTCACGAGGGTAACACTTAACCATTATAATTTGACTAGTTGATGGGGTTAAGTCATGAATCACTTGAATATACTTAACCAATCTAACATGATAACTTGATGGGGTTAAGTCATGAATCACTTAAATATACTTAACCAATCTAACATGATAACTTGATGAGGTTAAGTCATGAATCACTTGAACATACTTAACCAATCTAACACGGAAATTTGATGGGGTTAAGTCATGAATCACTTAAATATACTTAACCAATCTAACATGATAACTTGATGGGGTTAAGTCATGAATCACTTGAATATACTTAACCAATCTAACATGATAACTTAATGGGGTTAAGTCATGAATCACTTGAATATACTTAACCAATCTAACACGGAAATTTGATGGGGTTAAGTCATGAATCACTTGAATATACTTAACCAATCTAACATGGAAATTGGATGGGGATAAGCTTGAATATACTTAACCAATCTAACACGGTAATTTGATGGGGTTAAGCTCGAATATACTTAACCAATCTAACACGGAAATTGGATGGGGATAAGCTTGAATATACTTAACCAATCTAACACGGTAATTTGATGGGGTTAAGATTAAACATACTTAACCAATTTGACACGATGATTTGGATACGGTTAAGTCATGAATCGATGGAATATGCTTAACCAACTTGACACATGATTCGTAGGGCTAAGTCATGGACTTGAATGACAACACGTAGCCAACTTGACATGACATGTAGACGGGTTAAGTCACGAACTAGAATGACCACACTTAACCAACTTGACATGCTAGACAGATAGGGGTTAAGTCTCTACACTTAACCTGCGGGACGGAAACCCTAGTTACGCGGTCCTTTTCAGCAGTAACCCTCTTGGATGTATCACGATACCCTAGGGACTAGGCTAGGGTAAGGCACGATTACTGGGCTGATTGTAAGCGACCAAAACGACGACTGAGTTTGGTGCGCCATCGTAGGTTCAGGCGGGCTATGGTCGTGCACGTAGTCCGGAGTTCAAAAAGCAGGCGTGGGCACTAGTAGTTTTACACTGTGCGTGCTTGGAATGGTGTCAGTGGTTGACACCCTAGGACTTGATACACCCTAGGGTGGACCTAGCACAGGGTAGCTACATTCGTGATTGGGCCGTATGACACCGACACACGACGAGCTAGGTCTTGTAGGGAGCCGATCGACTAAAGCGTGACGTAGGGCGTTGTTCGATAGGTAGCATAATCCCTAGTGGTCCTAGGTGGCATAAACCCTAGTCGAAAACGTCCATTAGGTAGCGTAATCCCTAGTGGCCCTAGGTGGCATAAACCCTAATCAAATCTAGAAATTGTTCAATAGGTAGCATAATCCCTAGTGGTCCTAGGTGGCGTAAATCCTAGTTGAACACGCAATAATTCGTGATAAGGAAAACTGGCCAAATCAAGGGTGGAAGTCCGGGAAATATCAAGGATGGTGACACTACGTTGTTGTAGTACAGAATAACGTGATGGAACCCGTACGATATACGACAAGGGACTATACATATGCATGGAAGGGATGATTTGAGTTAGGGTGCTAGTACGGTTGGTGCGGAGGGCGTTAGACATGCAATGCTATTCCGAGTTTACCTTGGTTATCCTGTTACCTTGGTTATCTTATTACTTGAGTTTATCCTGTTATCTTAGTTTGATCTGTTTACCTTGTCATCATGCTTATATTTACTTTCGGTTTATACATGTCATGTTACTCTTACCTGTTTTTAGGCTGAAAGTCACTAGGACTTACTCAGTCTTTATGACTGACCCTGTTTTGTTTCGCCCCTTTTTCTTCCGCCCCCCCCCCAAGGTTTACAGGGAGGAAATGTTGCTACTTAGTGCGGATCTTTCTGCTTCAAGATTATCATCTATGGCTTGGACTTTCCTTGGCTATGGCTATTTTACTGCTTTACTTGGGGAATAATTTATGACCATGGTTTTCTGCTTCTATATTATTGCAAGACAGGTTTCGATGTAAGTAATTTAGTGGCACTTTGATGTAAAAGGTTTTAAGTAATGAAATCATGTTTTCTTCCGCTGTTTTTATATGTTTTGTCTTGTAATATTTCTATGCATGTTTACCTAGATAATACTCCACCAAAGCTAGTGCATTCCCTTTGTGAGTGACCCTAGCGGAGGTGGGGTGTTACATTTGGTATCAGAGCAGAAGGTTACCAGACTGGGAAAAAGTTTTTAAAACCTTCTGAAACTATTTTCAAAGCCATTTTACAAAGAACCATTTTTCAAGGAAAGTTTTAAAGAAAAAGGCTATTCCCCAAAAAGCCATTAGCATTATCCTTCGTTCCCTTGATTGAATCTCTCTTCCTTTATTTCCTCCGCCTGTAGTCACAGTAGTTTTAACTGTGACTAATCCTTTTCTAGCTACGTAAATGTTTTTCGTGCGATGGAGGAAGTTCTCAAGAGACCCGTTACCGTGTTATACAAGAAAGGATAGGAGGGGTTAAGGAGAATGAGGCTCAGAACAAGAAGGTAGTTAAGTACTATAGGACAAGGACATGGGCAAAGAACAAGATCATCGAGAGGGCAATTGTATGCTCTCACTACTAGCATGCCTAAAAGGGGTGGTAACGTTTTTGGTAAAAGTTTAGCTTTTCCTTTCTATCATCCCGTTAGGACTTTGTTTTATACATCGCATCCTTTTTAAATCTTGCTTCGATAGTTGAGTCCCTGCACCTTAGTACTAGCACAATAGAGGGTCCCGTTTTTGTCTCAAATCATGTTGGGGGATCGTCCCATTTATTCATGACTTGTTTGGATTTGAGGACATCTATGACTTTTGGGAATAATGCTTATGTTTTTGTGCTATGGGTTGATTCTAGGAAAGAAGTGGTCATCCCGTAAGGGTGCCATTCTCGGGTCGGAAAAGAGGGTAGTTAGACTCTTGACTTGCCTCGATAATACCCTCGAAGTCTCGTGTAACCTTTAGGGTTCTGTCATGATTGGTTACCTAGAATCTCTTGATGCATTTGTTGGTAATCCGTTTGTAACAACCCGAAAATCTGGGCCAGTTTAAAATTTTTATTTTGGCAATTTTAACGAATTTTGATTATTTAAAATGAATTATTTTAAATAAAAACGACGAGAAATTTATTTTGAATATAATTAGAACATATATATTTATACGCGTCGTCATTAGAATATAAATAATTATATATAATTATAAAAGGAATTGAAAATGGCGCGGTAGTTCGATAATTCGATTTCAAACTTCAAATGACTGTACCGGGTGCAAAACAATCCGGATTTTAGTGAAACCAAAAACATTAGGATCTAATTGATAATATCTTTCCAACGAATCCGACCAATCGAAATTTCATAGCGGGAATCAAAAATATGTCCAGTTGAAAATTCTGAATAGTCGCTATGGAATTCAGGCCCTTAAAAATGGCCATTTTGCAAGCGACCTCGGATTTCAACGAAATCACTTTTGTTAGATCCGCAGTGTCAAATTATTGCTAGGTTTCAAATTTCATAATTTTTCGAATCAATATGTGAGCGTGGCAAAGGAAAACGCGTTTGACCAGTTTCAGTTGATTTTAATCGACTGGAAATTGGTCATTTTTCAAACGGTCTCAGAATTCGACGAAACTAGTTTTGTTAGGACCGTATCGTCAATACGAAGCTAGAAAATATTTTTATGGGATTTATAGAGTTAGTATGTGACCCCGGTAATTTGAAATGTACGTTTAAAATTCAATATAGTGATTTAAATGTAAATTTAACGGAAACTGATTGCAACAACCGAATCAGCCTACGGTACATATCCCATTGTGTTCGGAATGGGGGTATTTAGCTAAGGGCGACATTCGTTGGGTTTAAATTGGACTTCGTGTGGAGAAAATACATTTTTGAAGGATAAAATAATAAAATAATATATATAAGGCCATTATCTCCAAGCCCTAGGTCAAACCCTTAGCTGGTCAAACTCAAAAACGCGCCTCCTTCAAACCCAACGGCGGACAACAATCGATTTTTTTTATTCCCTCCGATCTCGAAATACACTTCGAAATAAATTATGATTCATACATGAAATCGAAGCACTCTCTTAGATCTTCGTATCAATACCACTTTCTACATCCATCGTTGGATCTTTCGTTTAATTACAAGCCATAAAGGACTGGCGTTCGCACTCGATTTCCGCCGCCCATGGGGGTTCGAGCTCACCGCGCCGCCCCCTGTAGGTGGAGAAGGAGGAGCTCGTCGTCGTGGAAGGGTCTGATGCAATTCCGGTCAGCTGAAGAGGCGGCAAGATCGAACCCTAATCGGGCATGATGGGTTCGGTTATGCGCGGCTTCCTGAGTAAATGATGAACAAAAAAAAGGTTTTATTTTTATTCATTCTTCTTAAGTTTCTAAAATCAGTTTTAAACAGTTTTTAAAATCAGTTTTTAACAGTTTAAATTCAGTTTAAAATTCAGTTTAGAATTCAGTTTAAAATTGTTTTGAAAATCAGTTTAAATTTGTTTTAAAAATATATAGACTTTGTTTAAGATATATAAATAGAAATGTGATTTTTATAGAATAGAATATATATATATATAACTTTGAAGATAAAAAGTTGAGATTTCTATATAAGGAAATTCGAGATTTTGATATATATATATATATATATATATATATATATATATATTGACATGATAACAATAGGATCTTTGTATATATAGTGTTTTGAAATAAAAATTCGATTTTTACATATATAGTGTTTTGAAATAAAAATTCAATTTTTACATATGTAGAGAATACGGGCAAAGAAGTGACAAAAGGCGTAAAACAGCGAAGACTTCTACATTAGAAGAGTCGTGGAATCGGGATAGCTATCGGTGAGAATTTCTCACCTTTCAATTTCTTTTTCTAGTTATATTTATATACTAGGATGCAGACGGTGCTTAGTAGCACCCGACACAATCGTCCACAGACCATGGACTTGTTTGTTTGATTGCAAAAATTAGTTAGATTATTTGATTGAAATTTGAGTTGTTTGGTGAAATGGAATGGATTTGATTGATGTGTGAATGGCGTGGGCCTTCACTAGACCGGGGATAAGGCTAGGCCTCGTCCCGTTTCTAGTATCGTGTCGTTATGCCGCCGAAATTTTCTAAAATAAGTTAGAAAATAAAAATATCAATTTATTTAAAGAAAGAACTGAATAAAAATTCATATGTTAAGATAAAATGTTTTATCGTTAAAAATATAATTTTTAACGTGAATATGAATATGGTGAATGTGAATAAATAAATATTCATTTACAAACCGGACGATTTGTTTATGTACACCTATTTGAAGGACATTGATTGGGTCGATAAATTTTACACATCGCCCAACTGCACAAATAAAATCTGTGTTTGATTGTTTGAAACCCCACACGGGTGTTGGGATGAAATTTGAAGTTCACTCATCCTGATTGATTAAATATGTCGATCGATTGATTGACAGGCTGTTATAAGCGTTAGATATCTATATTTGATGCTTATACAGTGTAGTGCACTTTGGTTGATGGTTGATTATTTTTCAATGCTTTTTTTATACATGTGTTGTATGAAAATCCACATAATTAACTTTATATGGTAATTGATTGGGCCTCATTCCAATTTGAAAAATAAAGAATATTATAAAATAAAGGTTCATGTGTTGACTGTACTCATCCGTTGAGATTAGTCATGTGTTGAACGAAATATTTTAATAATAAAATTTACATCTTTATCAATATAAAATAAAGGCTCATGTGTTGACTGTACTCATCCGTTGAGATTAGTCATGTGTTGAACGAAATAATTTAACAAAAATAGTCACACGTGGACAGTACTCATTCGTTGAGATTAGTCGTGTGTTGACAAAAATAAATATTCATTTGTTGAATAGAATATTTGAAAATAGAAATGTATGAAGCAGTGTTGGTTAGATTGACGCCATTTTGACGTGAACGATATCTATATCGATTTTATTCATTTTAAAATGAATATTGAAAAGTGATTTCGAAAACGCATATTTTGAAATGAAATTTGAATCAAATTGAATAGAAAACGAATTCGAATTGAATATATAACGAATTGAATTCGAATTGATTATAAAACGAATTTGATTTCCATTGAATATATAATGAATTTGATTCAAATAGAAAACGGAAATGAATGGAATATAAAACGATTTCGAAATGAATTGAATTGAAAACGATTTCGAAATGAATTGAATAGAAAACCAATTTGAATTGAATCGAATAGAAAACGACTTTGAAACCGAATTGAATTGAAAACGAATTCAAATTGAATTGAATGCGAATTGAAATGAATTCAAATTGAATTGAAATGAATTCAAATTGAATTGAAATTGAATTGAATTGAAATGAATTTTAAAATGAATTTATAAAGAAGAATTCAATTTTGCTTTGAATTGAAATGGAAGTTGAAATGAATTTTGAAACGAATCTAAAAACTATTTATAAAAATCGTTTTAAATAGAAATCGACGAAATATATTATATATATATAATATATATAATATAGTGGCCGGAATAGAACGCGCCGCGCCGCGGCAGTTCGTGAATTTCGACCATTTATTTCAAACAGACATTACGGGAGATCCGACCGTCGGATTCTCCTAAAACCGGAACCGTTGGGTTCGTATCGAAAAGAGATTTCTAACGAATATTAGAAATTCAAAATCTAACGGTTGGATTTGGAGATACGTCCAAATCAAATTCGAAAAAGGTCGCTGTAAGTGCAGTTCGATGGCCATTGTTGGAAATCGACTGCACGGGCCTTGATAAAATTATTAAAAATAGTAATAATTTGCGTAAAATCATTAGAAATGATTTGGGAAAAATTGGGATGAAAAACTCCGTATTTGAAAAGATAAAAATAGATTTTTTATCGAAATGAACTAGTTTTGAACTAGAATTACAATTCTATTTATTTTCAAATAAATAAATTGAATTTGAAATGGTTTTGAAAATAACCAGAATTTCCAATGATTGCATTGGAATGGATTTGAATCGAAACTGTCTTCGGAATATTTCGATGTTGGATTTCGTAATTATACAAATGTTGTTATGGAAATTTGAAAGATATAGATATATATATCGTTATTTCCAATACGATCTTTGTTGGTCGCAGAATTTGATATTGAATATAAGCCGGGATATTTTCTATTCAGAGCCTTGTATTTAATATCAAATGTGATTTGGGTTTGTCGTGAATGGTGTCTTGACTAACACTGTTCTTGAACCCAGTTGAGAAAAGATTAAATCTTTTATTTAGATTTAATGGAGTGTACCAATTAAATAATATTTAATTGGAATTGAATTGATATTGATTTTTGGGTTTATCGTGAACAGTGTTTTAAATAACACTCGTTCTTTAACCCGATAATTAATGGAATGTGACTTTGGGTTTATCGTGAACCGTGTTTTAAATGACACGGATTCTTTAGCCCAGTTAACGATTAAAACTAAGTGGAGTTTTAATGAATCTTTAATTAGATTGAAATAATCGAGATGGAGTATCACCAGTTTTGCTCCAGGCGATAGTTAAATCTTTAATTAGATTTGAACGTGAAATGGTAATTGAATTTACCGATAACACTGTGGTGTTAGATATGAAGTATTACCAGTTTTACTTCATGGGATAAATAGGTTGGGATTGGGAAATTAAAACAAATGATTACTTCGGTAAGTTTCGTTAATCCCGACTAGTTGAATCGAAATTCAAAAGGATAGATTAAAGAATAAATATAAAGAATTTATCTTGGATAAAATTAATGGGAAACTTTCCCTATGAATGTGAAATTTAGAAACTAACTGTCGGTTAGCCAAGCAGAATGGTTTTCTGGATATTGATCTGATGTTGGTTTCGGCCTTCGGGGTTAATATTTGGGGAATTATTCTCTTGATTAATTTACGGTTAGTGACTGATGAATTGGAATGAGGCATATGTTGTGTTTGCGTAACACTTATTTAAAATATACGCGAGTTATTCGGGAAGACCGGGTTTATCCCATTCTGAATAACTGATACGACGATAAGTCGAAGATGAAGACGGTGGTTGAAGACCGGAAGTCTTCACGTTGTTTGGGTGATTACTGATGATCTTGATTGGGCTGTACACCCAAGAAGATGGAAACAGTTGGTGATCATCCAGACGTACTTGGAGATCGATGGATATGCGGGGTACTAGGTGCCTCCGGTTTCGTTCAGACCCAGAACGGACTTGTAAATGGACTGTGTGTCTGACATTGGATTTTAGCCCGTGTGATTGATCTCTATTAAATATATATCTGTTTGGCGGCGGAGAATTTATTCTCTTGCTTAACGCCCTTCTCTGAGACGTACGAGCTCAGGGGTTATATATTGATGGATATCAAACGCATGGAGTGAATTGCCTATGTGGCATGCCTAAGTGGCAATTGATCGAGGCTTCTGTTGAAAAGCAAAGTCTTGTGGTGATGATCAAAGCACGGCCTTTGTGGCGTAGCTTTGTGTAACGTTTACTTCGCGAGTTTCGCACCCCGGTTGTGAACCAGAAACGGGAGAGGACATCAGGGAGGGCATGCGTTTCTTTCTAGCTAGGGTGGTGTCAGTGACCTACCAGCCCTGACATTTATATACTTTTCACCTGTGTGGTTGTTGCTGTTGCGAGGCGCCTCGGTTTGATCGGACGATTCGGGTCCGATGGAGTCATTCGTTGGCTCATTTACACCCCAAAGGGTGGGGAAACGCAGTGTTCACGCATAATAATCCACATCGGTGGACCGGCCCTGACGATCCAAGGGGCAGTTGCGGTTGTTCCTGAGGGGCGGGCTAGAGCGTCTCGAATCGGTTGAGGACTATCTTTTGCCTCGGTTCACAAACGGAAATCCAATTTCCAAATACGTGACATTTGCGGTTTTAATTGTAGAACTAGTATGGCGACATGATATATGGTACCCATGCCGCCTATGATTGATACTTATGATTTGAAGTTGTTTTATACGCTATACACTTATAATAGTATCAAATGATTTCTTTTAAACGTATCAAGCATTCTTGGCTATTATAAGGTAAAAACCCTATCCCCCGGCTTGCGTTGCATTGTGTGATAGGACCTGGGTCTTATAATAGCTTCATTTTTCTTTATTTAGCATTGCGCTGTTTGTTATATGCACTGGTATTCTTGGGAGGAAACCCGTTCCGTGTTATACGGCGTGGTCCCTTGATTTACCTAACTTTAAAAATAAAGACTAATAACTGTTTTAGTTCTCACACCAGTCACATGACTGACCTGGAGTTTATTGTTTTAACCTAATGTAGCGGCTGGAAATTTTCGACTCCTCGAGAGTCGAAAATTCCGGGAACGTTAGTGAAAGAAAGTAGATAGTGAGGAAGAAAAGATAGAACTAATAGAATAGAAGAAGAAGAACTTACATCATCAGAGTAAACACGAATCTCACAGCGGAACGAATAAAATATAACATAACTTTGAAATACAAATCAGTACTCGTATATACATACCATTTCAAAGTACAACACTTAACAACACAGCGGAATAATAATAGCTATAATCCTGAACTCTCCTGCTCCAAGCTCTCCAAGTGTATCTGTAAAATCCCGACTACTTGACTGCCCGTACAAATTTAGGCACCCAAGAGTTTAGGGAAAACAAACAAAATAAACTCCGGGTCAGTCATGGGACTGGTGTGAATAAAACTCCAACACTTGGTTAAATAAAGGATATCTTTCTGATATTATAATAATGTCTAAATACAAATAGATATCAATCAAGCAGAACGCTTGCATCTCACGTTCCACATTCATAGTATACAAATAAAACCGTGAGCGCTTATTGGGGATTGGATTCCTACAGACAAGGTATGGGAGCACCTTCCGATCAGTGTACTCTAGAGGAGATACACTAGGGTTCAACAAGAACGTCTTGCAACCCGGCCACACATGACCGTCCACTCATTTAGCTTGAGTGTAACGAATATATTATCACCGATGGTTGGGATCAGCAACCATCCTTCCCGATAAGGGACAGCATTGAAATAGATTATAAAGAAGTACAATTGAATATTCTCTAGATGGTGATAATACACCCTGCTTGGGTATGGCCCAACTAGCCATGCTGCCTAGCCCAACTTCTGTTATTTTCCGGTTGTGAGGTTTTGAGGTCACGTTTATCACTTTGACAGATTATTTCTTCAATTACTTTGAATGCCACATCGTCATACCAGCCAAATCATTATCGATTTCTCAAGGCATCACGGGTATAAAAGCTAAGAGAAACGAATTTCTCCGCCACCAACGAAATACGTTTAAAGAGATCAACATATATGATTCGTTAAGAATACTTTGTCAGACACTCGTCCATATACGTTGTCCTGGGACTGAACAAACCGAAGGTACTATTCAGTGAATCCATACTACCTAGGCTTTTCACAATAGCCCTTGCACTTTACTCCGTCTTCAATTATCTTCAGCATACTTGATTCGCAACGCTTATGCCAATATGGAGTGGTTCTTCGGATAATAATCCAACCGGTCTCTCCATATTAACAACGTAAAAATGGTCAAAACTTTGATAGTCTGTGATCTAACTATCAAATGAAAACATGTCGGTGTACAAACAACGATCTTATTTCCAAATGGGAATTCGATCGATCAATCATCATATGTTAATATTTCATTATTTCATATATTTAGAAAATATATGTTATTAATCATTGGAAAACATTTCCATAGCTTATTTTCACATCACTATTATTTCGCAACTATCAGTCCCTAACTGTAACTAGTATGAGAACAATTCTCTAAGTATCAATCCGGAAGGTCGAAACCAACATCAGTCGTCACTTAGGAAACCGTTCAACTTGCCCTCTCCAGTCAGTTTCTGAATTTGCTTAACTCTATTTCTTAAATTCTTATCATGAAAACATTTCATTTTCTATGTTTAGAAAACATATCTGACTATATTTGGAAAACGTTTCCAAAACTCATTTACGGATTTCCAATGAACGTTGTATAAAACATCGTTTCGCTTAATCCATTTATCGCTTATTCCTTAACTTTATTCCTAATCAACCTTTTAGATCGAACCACAACTATTCCTTTGTCAATTCTGAAGTCAATCAAGTTGGGGTATAATTACCTCGCAGACCTTAATTGAACAACGTCCTTTACTGTGAAATAGATGAAGCTCATCACTCACTTTTTACAATCATCTGTTTACACAAATTCTCGGATTCAGGTTACGAATCCACTTCTTATATGACAGTGTTTGATTATAACTATAACGTTATAATTCCTACCCCTAAAATATCTAACCTAAATTATAAATTTATTTCCTAACTCGAATAATTTAACAGACACCTAATTTCTAAATCAATAACTAAATCTTGATTTAAACCCTGGAAAGTAAATAGTACTTTCCCGAATTCGCTATAATCGAATTCGACGTATAACTCTCTTTCGAGTAATCTCTTTCGAGTAATCTCTATTCGATTAACTCTCCCTTTTTAATAACTGATATTCGATAAACTCTATTTCGATTAACTCCTATCGAATAACTAATATTCGAATAACTCTTCTTGGTTGGCTCTATTTCATTAACTCTTATCGAATAACAAATATTCGATTTTTCTTAAATGTGTCAATTCTTATCGAATAACTAACATACGATTAACTTAAATGGATTTACTCTTATCGAATAACTTATTCGATTAACTCAACTTGATTTTCTTAACTTGATTATCTCAACTCGATAAATCTTAACTCGATTACTTAACTCGATAACTTAACTTAACCGAAATCGATTAACTCAACTCTAATCGATTAACTTAATTTGATTTACTCCTTCGAATAACTAATTCGAATAACTTAATTGATTAACTCCTTTGAATAACTAATTCGATTTACTCTTCTCGAATAACTAAATTCGATTAACTTAAATTGAATAACTAATATTCAATTAACTCTTCGACTAACTCCTTTGGATTAACTAACTTCGAATAACTCCTTTGGATTAGCTAACTTCGAATAACTCCTTTGGATTAGCTAACTTCGAATAACTCCTTTGGATTAACTAACTTCGAATAACTCCTATGGATTAACTAACTTCGAATAACTCCTTTGGATTAACTAACTTCGAATAACTCCTTTGGATTAACTAACTTCGAATAACTCCTTTGGATTAACTAACTTCGAATAACTCCTTTGGATTAACTAACTTCGAATAACTCCTTTGGATTAACTAACTTCGAATAACTCCTTTGGATTAACTAACTTCGAATAACTCCTTTGGATTAACTAACTTCGAATAACTCCTTTGGATTAACTAACTTCGAATAACTCCTTTGGATTAGCTAACTTCGAATAACTCCTTTGGATTAACTAACTTCGAATAACTCCTTTGGATTAACTAACTTCGAATAACTCCTTTGGAATAACTAACTTCGAATAACTCCTTTGGATTAACTAACTTCGAATAACTCCTTTGGATTAACTAACTTCGAATAACTCCTTTGGATTAACTAACTTCGAATAACCAATATTCGATAACTACTCTTCGAATAAATAATATTCGGTAACTCTTCTCAAATGAATAACATTTGATTTCTCCACTTGAATAAACTATATTCGATTACTCTTCCCTCGAATACACTATATTCGATAACTCTACTTCGAATAAGTGATATTCGGCAACTCTACTCGATTAACTCCACTTGGATAACTCTAACTGGTCAACTCTAACTGGTCAACTCTAACTGAGTAACTCTAACTGATCAACTCTAACTGGTCAACTTTAACTGGTCAACTTTAACTGGTCAACTCTAACTGTTTATCTTTAATTGGTAACTTTAACTGGTTAACTCAAATGGTTTAACCTAACTGGTTAACTCAAATGGTTTAACCTAACTTGATTTACTTGTCTCGATTAACTGAACTAATCCACTTAGTTTAACTTAGTTAATTCACCTTGATTAACTCTAACCGATTTACTTAGTTTAACTCAGCTAATTCACTTTGATTAACCCAACAAATTTACTTCGATTAACCAATTAGTTTAACTTGACTAATTCACTTAGTTTGACGCAACTAATTCACTTTGATTTACAAATTAGTTTAACTTAACTAAGTCACTTAGTTTGACGCAACTAATTCACTTTGATTTACCAATTAGTTTAACTTAACTAATTCACTTCGATTAACCGCTTAGTTTATCTTAACTAATTTACTTTGGTTAACTTAACCAATTACTTTGATTAACTCGACTAACTCGCTTTGGTTAACTTAACCAATTACTTTGATTAACTCGACTAACTTTGCTTTGGTTAACCTAACAAATTACTTTGTTTAACTCGACTAACTTGCTTTGGTTAACCTAACAAATTACTTTGTTTAATCCTTTTATCACACTCTGGTATTTCTTATGGTTTTTAACACATCACCTAACAACGATGAATATCGTCCAACCACACGTAATCACAACAGATTATATACATCACATTTATATATCACAATACATAAATCACAGTAAAAATAACTGTTGAGGAATCCAGTTGGATTCCTCCAACCTGTTTCCCTGCATCCACAGATGTTAAACAACACCAGTATAATATTCTGATAAACAGAATCACATATAACTATTTGACGGTTTATATATATATATATACATACGTATATATATATATAAAATCTCTACTAACTGACTAGCAGTTCAAGCAAACAATCAACACACAATCAAACAAACAATATTTTAATAGTTCTAAGAATACAATGTGAAAATAAAACTGTTTAGAGTTTCTGAGATTTACTCACATTTGCGCCTTAATCGTTAAATAACGGTTTGCGTTCGTTGATTTTAGTCGGACAATTTATTTCGCCATAAATTGTAACGAGCTCCGATTCACTCCCAGTCAGCTTCATTGTGAAGCTCTCGTCCATACGATCCTGTCGGATCTTGTTTCGCTGAATTTCGATAATATATGAGGAAGTTATCAAATTTATAAGTTATACGTGTTATCTGAATTAAATAAATCATTAACTTATATTTACCCTTATGGCCCAACCTTTATTCTTGGCCCATTCACCATTGTATAGGCCCATACCCGCTCTCCCTTAAAAACCGATTATCCCTCTTTCTCTCCCAATTGAAATCCACAAACCCTTTGTTACCTGTAACCAAACCCCATTTTTACCTCGCCGTTGACCCCCCACCATCATCGCTCCGGCCACATATCACCACCGCAGTCACCACCAAACGGAACCGCACCTCCCTCTCTACCCGAACGCCACCTCAATTCACAGTTCAACGCCCCTTTCTAAACTCGACCTGCTGCCTTCAACCGCGACATGTCATCGTCGCTTCCAAATCCAAGCCACCGGAATCCACCCAATTTCCTCTACATCAGCGCCTCGACCCCCTGAGCAGCTCGCACCCCTCCCTTTACTCCCTCGTCGCCTTAATCTCCCTTGCGATCGAACCCTAGGTCTCGCGCCTGAAACTGGCCATCCCCAAACAAGAGCCGCACCCTACGAAATTGATATCAGAAGCAAGCTAATCACAATACGAGCTCGTAGAAGTAGGTTTTAGGATTTAAGTATTTTTGTTTGCATTTCTTTGGATTTATTTTTGTTTGTGGGAAATTCCACTGTAAACACCAGTTGCGGTCATATATAGTTGTAGTGGTGGTTGGTTTCATTCGCGGCTAAGAATCCATGAAGTGTGGCATTTGTTTTAACCAGAAAAATTAGTAGGATATAATATCTATTTTATTTATTTTTACTCGACCATTTGCTTTCTAAAAATCACCATGATTACATATGATACCTAAAAATCACCAAACTGGACATACACCTTCAGCTTGACATTACGGTCCCAACGAAACTGGTTTCGTCGAATTCCGACTCCGTATGCTCATACAGCGTATTTTTAACTGTCAAAATAATGACTGTTTCTTACTCTAAAAATCCGTACGACCACACAGTGACTCTAAAAATCACGAAACTGGAAATCTAACAACTATTTGACATTGCGGATCTAACAAAATTAGTTTCGTCGAATTTCGACTTCGTTTGCTAAACCGGCTATTTTTAAAGCTCTGGATGACCCATTTAAATATATAAATATATTTAAATATTATTAAATTAAATATAAATAAATTTATATTATCGTATATCTTCACATATGATATCGTACAGCTCCAGAATATCATATCAGAATTTACAGTTTGATATTTTAGATTTATCGATATTCAATTTATATCGAAAGATCCTTTTATAACGTATATAAAGCGTCGCAAATTATAAAGGAATTCTACATCGACTTTTCTGAAATTTGATTTGGACATAACTCAAAATCTACACGACGAAATCTCGATTTTTCTCTTCCACTAGAAAGATATACTCCACCAGCTCCACACGTTTCTTGTTTCACAGAAATCCGGCTTAAAATGAATCATGTACATTCAGTTGAAGTTCAAATCGCCAAATTGCGAACTGCCGCGACTTTTCAGGTTCGTTTTAATTATAATTATAAATTATAAGTTCGAACGTTGTACTTTAAGTTATCGATATCGCCAAATCGATATATAAATCATTAAATAAATTAATTATTCGACAGCTAGCAAAACGCGCCATTACACCTAAACTCTGGGTGCCCCTATTTTCGACACGGGCAGCTAGTAGTTTTGGTTTTGCAGATTTATATTCACAGGATCCTGGTTTACAGCTGGAACGATATCCGGAAAGCTTTGTATCCGTATATCTCTTCTAGTTGTGTATTGTATTATTTTCCGCTGCGATGTATTTAAAATGTAATTTAAATCTCTGATGTTTCTGTGTAATATTTATTCATTTATACTCTGTATATTCTTGTATTCTGGTGCATTGTTGTAATATACAATGAAATGTTCTTTTGTATGCGTTCTGTTGTGGCTTGTTCTCGAACTATCCGACGCTTTCCTTTACGGGGAAGTTACGGGTTTTCACAGTTGGTATCAGAGCTATGGTTTACAAAGCTTAGAGAACAAGACACATTAGAACCATACGAAAGAATTCATCAGATATTGGATTAGTAATATCCAATTAGAATGACTCGTTAGAGATGGGATCAGTAGTATCCTAGGACGAGTGTGAAGAGTATATTTTTAAAATGAAAACAATTTTTGTTTTGAAAATCTAAATCAACTATTCGTATTTGATTATTTATTTCATATTGATTAGGACAGTCCAGTATATAAAGATTTTGCATATACGCCTTGCAAACGTGTATTTGAAGTTTTAATATACTGGATAGAGATAGAATCACACTCTAGTCGCCCGAAGATGATTCTGATGATAGTTCGAACATCATCAGAATTGGTATTCGTGTTTCGAAGGTGTGATATCTATATATTTCCTATTGGCTGGTGTGAGAACCAAAAATTAGATAGGGCCTATTGTTGTGATTTGGCATTAAAAACATGATTTTTTGTATACGTATCAAAATTATGAATTTGAAACTCTAATTCACTAATTGATTGATGTTTGTGTTGTTTGTTTATTTGTTTGCTAATTTTTAGCCAATTAGCCTAATTGAATCACATATTGAATTATATTGAAAATTGGTTGCGTTTGCTTGCATATACATGTACTTACACTGAACAGGTCATAGCAAGGGGGCTAGAGCCGAAGAATAAAATTTGTTTGCCCGACAAATAGGTACATGTTTATCATAATTTACTGTTTTGTTTGGGTGATGATGATTTTATGAGCCGATTGGCTAGCCGCTTGGCTGTTTCTTTTTCTTTTTGAGATCAGAAGGACCGGGGAAGCCATTTGAGATTTCCCGATGCTCCCATTGCAGGGGAGGTTATGGCGAAATTTTTCGAAAATTTAGGGTGTTAGCCAAATTTTTGAAGAATTTGAAAATTCTCAGAAACTGAAAAGTTGGAGAATGGAAGCCAGATCAAACGTAGAGTTGATTAATCAAACCACTTTCGACTTTGTTCCTTTTCGGGGACGAAAAGTTTTAAGTGGGGGAGATTGTAACAACCCGAAAATCTGGGCCAGTTTAAAATTTTTATTTTGGCAATTTTAACGAATTTTGATTATTTAAAATGAATTATTTTAAATAAAAACGACGAGAAATTTATTTTGAATATAATTAGAACGTATATATTTATACGCGTCGTCATTAGAATATAAATAATTATATATAATTATAAAAGGAATTGAAAATGGCGCGGTAGTTCGATAATTCGATTTCAAACTTCAAATGACTGTACTGGGTGCAAAACAATCCGGATTTTAGTGAAACCAAAAACATTAGGATATAATTGATAATATCTTTCCAACGAATCCGACCAATTGAAATTTCATAGCGGGAATCAAAAGATATGTCCAGTTGAAAATTCTGAATAGTCGCTATGGAATTCAGGCCCTTAAAAATGGCCATTTTGCAAGCGACCTCGGATTTCAACGAAACCACTTTTGTTAGATCCGCAGTGTCAAATTATTGCTAGGTTTCAAATTTCATAATTTTTCGAATCAATATGTGAGCGTGGCAAAGGAAAAAGCGTTTGACCAGTTTTAGTTGATTTTAATCGACTGGAAATTGGCCATTTTTCAAACGGTCTCAGAATTCGACGAAACTAGTTTTGTTAGGACCGTATCGTCAATACGAAGCTAGAAAATATTTTTATGGGATTTATAGAGTTAGTATGTGACCCCGGTAATTTGAAATGTACGTTTAAAATTCAATATAGTGATTTAAATGTAAATTTAACGGAAACTGATTGCAACAACCGAATCAGCCTACGGTACGTATCCCATTGTGTTCGGAATGGGGGTATTTAGCTACGGGCGACATTCGTTGGGTTTGAATTGGACTTCGTGTGGAGAAAAATACATTTTTGAAGGATAAAATAATAAAATAATATATATAAGGCCATTATCTCCAAGCCCTAGGTCAAACCCTTAGCTGGTCAAACTCAAAAACGCGCCTCCTTCAAACCCAACGGCGGACAACAATCGATTTTTTTTATTCCCTCCGATCTCGAAATACACTTCGAAATAAATTATGATTCATACATGAAATCGAAGCACTCTCTTAGATCTTCGTATCAATACCACTTTCTACATCCATCGTTGGATCTTTCGTTCAATTTCAAGCCATAAAGGACTGGCGTTCGCACTCGATTTCCGCCGCCCCTGGGGGTTCGAGCTCACCGCGCCGCCGCCTGTAGGTGGAGAAGGAGGAGCTCGTCGTCGTGGAAGGGTCTGATGCAATTCCGGTCAGCTGAAGAGGCGGCAAGATCGAACCCTAATAGGGCATGATGGGTTCGGTTATGCGCGGCTTCCTGAGTAAATGATGAACAAAAAAAAAAGGTTTTATTTTTATTCATTATTCTTAAGTTTTTAAAATCAGTTTTTAACAGTTTAAATTCAGTTTAAAATTCAGTTTAGAATTCAGTTTAAAATTGTTTTGAAAATCAGTTTAAATTTGTTTTAAAAATATATAGACTTTGTTTAAGATATATAAATAGAAATGTGATTTTTATAGAATAGAATATATATATATAACTTTGAAGATAAAAAGTTGAGATTTCTATATAAGGAAATTCGAGATTTTGATATATATATATATATATATATATTGACATGATAACAATAGGATCTTTGTATATATAGTGTTTTGAAATAAAAATTCGATTTTTACATATATAGTGTTTTGAAATAAAAATTCAATTTTTACATATGTAGAGAATACGGGCAAAGAAGTGACAAAAGGCGTAAAACAGCGAAGACTTCTACATTAGAAGAGTCATGGAATCGGGATAGCTATCGGTGAGAATTTCTCACCTTTCAATTTCTTTTTCTAGTTATATTTATATACTAGGATGTAGACGGTGCTTAGTAGCACCCGACACAATCGTCCACAGACCATGGACTTGTTTGTTTGATTGCAAAAATTAGTTAGATTATTTGATTGAAATTTGAGTTGTTTGGTGAAATGGAATGGATTTGATTGATGTGTGAATGGCGTGGGCCTTCACTAGACCGGGGATAAGGCTAGGCCTCGTCCCGTTTCTAGTATCGTGCCGTTATGCCGCCGAAATTTTCTAAAATAAGTTAGAAAATAAAAATATCATTTTATTTAAAGAAAGAACTGAATAAAAATTCATATGTTAAGATAAAATGTTTTATCGTTAAAAATATAATTTTTAACGTGAATATGAATATGGTGAATGTGAATAAATAAATATTCATTTACAAACCGGACGGTTTGTTTATGTACACCTATTTGAAGGACATTGATTGGGTCGATAAATTTTACACATCGCCCAACTGCACAAATAAAATCTGTGTTTGATTGTTTGAAACCCCACACGGGTGTTGGGATGAAATTTGAAGTTCACTCATCCTGATTGATTAAATATGTCGATCGATTGATTGACAGGCTGTTATAAGCGTTAGATATCTATATTTGATGCTTATACAGTGTAGTGCACTTTGGTTGATGGTTGATTATTTTTCAATGTTTTTTTTTATACATGTGTTGTATGAAAATCCACATAATTAACTTTATATGGTAATTGATTGGGCCTCATTCCAATTTGAAAAATAAAGAATATTATAAAATAAAGGTTCATGTGTTGACTGTACTCATCCGTTGAGATTAGTCATGTGTTGAACGAAATATTTTAATAATAAAATTTACATCTTTATCAATATAAAATAAAGGCTCATGTGTTGACTGTACTCATCCGTTGAGATTAGTCATGTGTTGAACGAAATAATTTAACAAAAATAGTCACACGTGGACAGTACTCATTCGTTGAGATTAGTCGTGTGTTGACAAAAATAAATATTCATTTGTTGAATAGAATATTTGAAAATAGAAATGTATGAAGTCGTGTTGGTTAGATTGACGCCATTTTGACGTGAACGATATCTATATCGATTTTATTCATTTTAAAATGAATATTGAAAAGTGATTTCGAAAACGCATATTTTGAAATGAAATTTGAATCAAATTGAATAGAAAACGAATTCGAATTGAATATATAACGAATTGAATTCGAATTGATTATAAAACGAATTTGATTTCCATTGAATATATAATGAATTTGATTCAAATAGAAAATGGAAATGAATGGAATATAAAACGATTTCGAAATGAATTGAAAACGATTTCGAAATGAATTGAATAGAAAACCAATTTGAATTGAATCGAATAGAAAACGACTTTGAAACCGAATTGAATTGAAAACGAATTCAAATTGAATTGAATGCAAATTGAAATGAATTCAAATTGAATTGAAATTGAATTGAATAGAAATGAATTTTAAAACGAATTTATAAAGAAGAATTCAATTTTGCTTTGAATTGAAATGGAAGTTGAAATGAATTTTGAAACGAATTTAAAAACTATTTATAAAAATCGTTTTAAATAGAAATCGACGAAAGATATATTATATGTATTATATATATAATATAATGGCCTGAATAGAACGCGCCGCGCCGCGGCAGTTCGTGAATTTCGACCATTTATTTCAAACGGACATTACGGGAGATCCGACCGTCGGATTCTCCTAAAACCGGAACCGTTGGGTTCATATCGAAAAGAGCTTTCTAACGAATATTAGAAATTCAAAATCTAACAGTTGGATTTGGAGATACGTCCAAATCAAATTCGAAAAAGGTCGCTGTAAGTGCAGTTCGATGGCCATTGTTGGAAATCGACTGCACGGGCCTTGATAAAATTATTAAAAATAGTAATAATTTGCGTAAAATCATTAGAAATGATTTGGAAAAAATTGGGATGAAAAACTCCGTATTTGAAAAGATAAAAATAGATTTTTATCAAAATGAACTAGTTTTGAACTAGAATTACAATTCTATTTATTTTTAAATAAATAAATTGAATTTGAAATGGTTTTGAAAATAACCAGAATTTCCAATGATTGCATTGGAATGGATTTGAATCGAAACTGTCTTCGGAATATTTCGATGTTGGATTTCGTGATTATACAAATGTTGTTATGGAAATTTGAAAGATATAGATATATATATCGTTATTTCCAATACGATCTTTGTTGGTCGCAGAATTTGATATTGAATATAAGCCGGGATATTTTCTATTCAGAGCCTTGTATTTAATATCAAATGTGATTTGGGTTTGTCGTGAATGGTGTCTTGACTAACACTGTTCTTGAACCCAGTTGAGAAAAGATTAAATCTTTTATTTAGATTTAATGGAGTGTACCAATTAAATAATATTTAATTGGAATTGAATTGATATTGATTTTTGGGTTTATCATGAACAGTGTTTTAAATAACACTCGTTCTTTAACCCGATAATTAATGGAATGTGACTTTGGGTTTATCGTGAACCGTGTTTTAAATGACACGGATTCTTTAGCCCAGTTAACGATTAAAACTAAGTGGAGTTTTAATGAATCTTTAATTAGATTGAAATAATCGAGAATGGAGTATCACCAGTTTTGCTCCAGGCGATAGTTAAATCTTTAATTAGATTTGAACGTGAAATGGTAATTGAATTTACCGATAACACTGTGGTGTTAGATATGAAGTATTACCAGTTTTACTTCATGGGATAAATAGGTTGGGATTGGGAAATTAAAACAAATGATTACTTCGGTAAGTTTCGTTAATCCCGACTAGTTGAATCGAAATTCAAAAGGATAGATTAAAGAATAAATATAAAGAATTTATCTTGGATAAAATTAATGGGAACCTTTCCCTATGAATGTGAAATTTAGAAACTAACAGTCGGTTAGCCAAGCAGAATGGTTTTCTGTATATTGATCTGATGTTGGTTTCGGTCTTCGGGGTTAATATTTGGGGAATTATTCTCTTGATTAATTTACGGTTAGTGACTGATGAATTGGAATGAGGCATATGTTGTGTTTGCGTAACACTTATTTAAAATATACGCGAGTTATTCGGGAAGACCGGGTTTATCCCATTCTGAATAACTGATACGACGATAAGTCGAAGATGAAGACGGTGGTTGAAGACCGGAAGTCTTCACGTCGTTTGGGTGATTACTGATGATCTTGATTGGGCTGTACACCCAAGAAGATGGAAACAGTTGGTGATCGTCCAGACGTACTTGGAGATCGATGGATATGCGGGGTACTAGGTGCCTCCGGTTTCGTTCAGACCCAGAACGGACTTGTAAATGGACTGTGTGTCTGACATTGGATTTTAGCCCGTGTGATTGATCTCTATTAAATATATATCTGTTTGGCGGCGGAGAATTTATTCTCTTGCTTAACGCCCTTCTCTGAGACGTACGAGCTCAGGGGTTATATATTGATGGATATCAAACGCATGGAGTGAATTGCCTGTATGGCATGCCTAAGTGGCAATTGATCGAGGCTTCTGTTGAAAAGCAAAGTCTTGTGGTGATGATCAAAGCACGGCCTTTGTGGCGTAGCTTTGTGTAACGTTTACTTCGCGAGTTTCGCACCCCGGTTGTGAACCAGAAACGGGAGAGGAAATCGGTGAGGGCATGCGTTTCTTTCTAGCTAGGGTGGTGTCAGTGACCTACCAGCCCTGACATTTATATACTTTTCACCTGTGTGGTTGTTGCTGTTGCGAGGCGCCTCGGTTTGATCGGACGATTCGGGTCCGATGGAGTCATTCGTTGGCTCATTTACACCCCAAAGGGTGGGGAAACGCAGTGTTCAGGCATAATAATCCACATCGGTGGACCGGCCCTGACGATCCAAGGGGTAGTTGCGGCTGTTCCTGAGGGGCGGGCTAGAGCGTCTCAAATCGGTTGAGGACTATCTTTTGCCTCGGTTCACAGACGGAAATCCAATTTCCAAATACGTGACATTTGCGGTTTTAATTGTAGAACTAGTATGGCGACATGATATATGGTACCCATGCCGCCTATGATTGATACTTATGATTTGAAGTTGTTTTATACGCTATACACTTATAATAGTATCAAATGATTTCTTTTAAACGTATCAAGCATTCTTGGCTATTATAAGGTAAAAACCCTATCCCCCGACTTGCATTGCATTGTGTGATAGGACCTGGGTCTTATAATAGCTTCATTTTTCTTTATTTAGCATTGCGCTGTTTGTTATATGCACTGGTATTCTTGGGAGGAAACCCGTTCCGTGTTATACGGCGTGGTCCCTTGATTTACCTAACTTTAAAAATAAAGACTAATAACTGTTTTAGTTCTCACACCAGTCACATGACTGACCTGGAGTTTATTATTTTAACCTAAACTCTGGGTGCCCCTATTTTCGACACGGGCAGCTAGTAGTTTTGGTTTTGCAGATTTATATTCACAGGATCCTGGTTTACAGTTGGAACGATATCCGGAAAGCTTTGTATCCGTATATCTCTTCTAGTTGTGTATTGTATTATTTTCCGCTGCGATGTATTTAAAATGTAATTTAAATCTCTGATATTTCTGTGTAATATTTATTCATTTATACTCTGTATATTCTTGTATTCTGGTGCATTGTTGTAATATACAATGAAATGTTCTTTTGTATGCGTTCTGTTGTGGCTTGTTCTCGAACTATCCGACGCTTTCCTTTACGGGGAAGTTACGGGTTTTCACACCGTTCGAGTAGAGTTCGCCACTAAGGCGGATGGTTCATTTCGCTTGTGCATGAGATATGGAAATCACTCTAGTAAGTACACTTGGTAACATGGTTGGCATCTGTTTGTTTTCAAGAGATAAGTTCTTCTGCGTGGAATGCCGTAGAGCAAGAAAACGAGATCCATGATTCACTAGTGAATTTTGGAGAGCTTGCATGAAAACCAAGAGTACACGAATATGTTTGAGCCAAGTATACTAGAGGGAGAATAAGAAAAAGTGGAACGAGAGGCGACAATGAAGTGAGTTCCAGCTCATATTTGAAAATAGAAGTTAAGAGGATACGAAATCATGAAGTTAAAGATGGTCAAAGCACAATGGAGTTAAGCTCAAGGAAATGCGACTTAGAAGACTGAAGACTAGAGACGCGCATCATATCTCTTTTTAAGAGTATATCCTTGATCCCTGTTTTTCTGTAGAGCTTACTCGCATGCTATCTTTTATGCATATCCTCTCGGTCCTATTCTCGATCTTATTTCTGTTACAAACTCCATAAGGGGTTTTACTCATCGGTTAATAATACATGTCAGGATTTGAAGGTGTCCGTTAGGTTGACTAAACCTTTTGGGCTTTATAGGATATGGGTTGGGTTTAGAAAGGGATTTCTTGTAATCCAAAAAGGAGTCTATCTTGCTTATCTTCTCAATCCTTTCTTGAGGACCTTAGGTAGAACCCTATGGATGCAAACATGTATTTGAAACATGTTATGATTGATAATTGCGAAATGGTTGCAAGTGGTCGCAAGTGGTTGCTCGTGGATGCATGAATACACAGTAGGCACTAGATCGGCTCAGACACATTTTCATGTTGCATATGCATGAGTGTTTATACTTATTTATGGATGAAATTTAATGTGTTAGCATGTGGATATTGCATATGGATGAATGTTTGTGCACACGTATAGTGTTTATGTGACTAGGACTATTTGCATACATGTGGATTCATGGCACTAAACATATTTTGCATTGAGAAGATCAATCAGGCCTGATCATTTGCATTAGATAAGGAACATATACACACACTTTCTACATATGTTCATTCAGCATTAGAAATCTTTTAAGGACAATGGTTGCTTGTGGATGATGTTTTGAGTAGATGGATGATGGATGGTAGGATACGTTCTTCCTAACTTAGAGATTTCGGGGATGAAATCCTCTAAGGTGGGGAGAATGTAACAACCCGAATTTTATAACATGTTAAACCAAGAAATCAGGGCAGAATTAAATTACAAATTAAGAATCAAGCGAAATGGGTTGCGCTGTTGCGTTCGTCTCGGAATTCTGGTTGGAAACGAGTCCGAAATTTCGTAAATCGGAGTCCGTATGACCGAGATATGGCCTCTAGAAGTTTCACGAAAAATCAGAAAACGAAAACACTTCAAATTCGAATTCGAATTTCGAATTTAGACCCAAACAGACTGGGCGGGAAAATTTCCCGCCCAAGACCCAGGTCGACTGGGGAGTCGACTGGGTAGTCGACCTCCCCAGGCCAGGTCGACTGGGTAGTCGACCTGGGGGTCGACCTCCCTGGTCGGGCCAAGTTGGCCTGGTGCACCTACTTGCTTGTATGGTCTGGTTGGTTGGCCTGTGATGATTTTCAATGGCTCAGATCTATTCTAGGGTTGATCCTATGGCCTAAACTAGCTCCTACTTCTATAAAAACACCCTAAGACCTAACCTAAATCACTAAAAATCATCCTAACAACAAAGTGCTGCCCAAATGTCTCTTGATCATGGCCTCCATCTTCATCTTCAAGGGCCTAAGCATGCAAACTAGATCCATGACAAAGGTGCAAGCTTTCTACATCAAATCAAGGAAGTAGAGCACCATCTCAACACCATTCTAGGACGATTCTTGCTCTTAATCCTCTAGCCACGATTTGTAAGTTCTAGATGCTTTTAGATTGAAACGATAACATGAATATGACATGTGATAAAGTTGAAATTGGATCTATGCATGATATTCAATCCATGTTCTTTCTTGTTCATTTTTGATCTTGACCTTTGGGGATGTTCCTATGGCATATATTTGAACCTATGCATGTTGCAAATCACTCTTTCATGTCCTTAGCATGCATGTAATGATGCTTTTCTCTCGGATCTTGTTTTATGCAAAGTCTCTACCTTCCCCTATTTATTTTCTTTTGATGAACCTTGGTCGATTTTGGACCTAGGCCTAAACTACGATTTACATGCGACTTGTATACGGGGAAATTTGGGGTATTGCCAATGTAATTTGCAAGTTTGGGCATACATGAAGTGGCATATGAATTAAATCACGAGTTCTGGGGACTATGTAAGTTAAATCAAGGGATTGGGCTTATGCAAATTTGGCATAAGTGGAATTGGGAACGTGAACCATGATGTGGGTTATTTGGGCATGGATGCGACAAAAATGTAATTTTGGCTAGAACTTGATTTGGGCAAATTGGCATAAACTTGACATACATGCAAATAGGCGAAAATTGGACATATGTAAAGTGGCTAGAATTGGGTAGATATTTCCATGGGCATGTAAGGTGGAACTTGGGCATATGTATAGTAATATGTAAAGAGGGGATTTTGACTTAGATGACACATATGTAGTTAACAATCTAACGGATGCCTTCGACACGAGGTTAGACTTGAGTTGTGGTGTAATTCTGCCCGGAACCGCCCGGCATATCCAGTGACCACAACAACAGTAGTCTAATGTGAGAGGTCGTAGGCAAAGATTAGATTGTGGTAATGCATGAACCCGAGGTTGGAATGGATTTGCGGTGTAATTCTTCCTGGAACCGCCCGGCATATCCGGTGACCGCAAATAAGTCCAATATGAGAGGTTGATGCATTAGTAAATAATAAAAAGAATATGACATGGACGGGTGGGTTAAGTAACTTGATCAGACTAATAACACTTAACCAATACGACATGGACGGGTGGGTTAAGTAACTTGACTAGACTAATGACACTTAACCAATATGACATGGACGGGTGGGTTAAGTAACTTGACTAGACTAATGACACTTAACCAATATAATGTGGATGGGTGGGTTAAGTAAAACCGGACTTGATTTCTAGATGACACTTAACCATATAACACGATTAGAGGATGGGTTAGTTTAACCTGAATGGGTCGATAACACCCGACTAGTATAACGTGAGGCATGGTAAGGTTAAGTAAACTCACGAGGGTAACACTTAACCATTATAATTTGACTAGTTGATGGGGTTAAGTCATGAATCACTTGAATATACTTAACCAATCTAACATGATAACTTGATGGGGTTAAGTCATGAATCACTTAAATATACTTAACCAATCTTACATGATAACTTGATGGGGTTAAGTCATGAATCGCTTGAATATACTTAACCAATCTAACACGGAAATTTGATGGGGTTAAGTCATGAATCACTTAAATATACTTAACCAATCTAACATGATAACTTGATGGGGTTAAGTCATGAATCACTTGAATATACTTAACCAATCTAACATGATAACTTAATGGGGTTAAGTCATGAATCACTTGAATATACTTAACCAATCTAACATGGAAATTTGATGGGGTTAAGTCATGAATCACTTGAATATACTTAACCAATCTAACACGGAAATTGGATGGGGATAAGCTTGAACATACTTAACCAATCTAACACGGTAATTTGATGGGGTTAAGCTCGAATATACTTAACCAATCTAACACGGAAATTGGATGGGGATAAGCTTGAATATACTTAACCAATCTAACACGGTAATTTGATGGGGTTAAGATTAAACATACTTAACCAATTTGACACGATGATTTGGATACGGTTAAGTCATGAATCGATGGAATATGCTTAACCAACTTGACACGTGATTCGTAGGGCTAAGTCATGGACTTAAATGACAACACTTAGCCAACTTGACATGACATGTAGACGGGTTAAGTCATGAACTAGAATGACCACACTTAACCAACTTGACATGCTAGACAGATAGGGGTTAAGTCTCTACACTTAACCTGTTGGACGGAAACCCTAGTTACATGGTCCTTTTCAGCAGTAACCCTCTTGGATGTATCACGATACCCTAGGGACTAGGCTAGGGTGGGGCACAATTACTGGGCTGATTGTAAGCGACCAAAACGACGGCTGAGTTTGGTGCGCCATCGTAGGTTCAGGTGGGCTATGGTCGTGCACGTAGTCCGGAGTTGAAAAAGCAGGCGTGGGCACCAGTAGTTTTACACTGTGCGTGCTTGGAATGGTGTCAGTGGTTGACACCCTAGGACTTGATACACCCTAGGGTGGACCTAGCACAGGGTAGCTACATTCGTGATTGGGCCGTATGACACCGACACACGACGAGCTAGGTCTTGTAGGGAGCCGATCGACTAAAGCGTGACGTAGGGCATTGTTCGATAGGTAGCATAATCCCTAGTGGTCCTAGGTGGCATAAACCCTAGTCGAAAACGTCCATTAGGTAGCGTAATCCCTAGTGGTCCTAGGTGGCATAAACCCTAATCAAATCTAGAAATTGTTCAATAGGTAGCATAATCCCTAGTGGTCCTAGGTGGCATAAATCCTAGTTGAACACGCAATAATTCGTGATAAGGAAAACTGGCCAAATCAAGGGTGGTAGTCCGGGAAATATCAAGGATGGTGACACTACGTTGTTGTAGTACAGAATAACGTGATGGAACCCGTACGATATACGACAAGGGACTATACATATGCATGGAAGGGATGATTCGAGTTAGGGTGCTAGTATGGTTGGTGCAGAGGACGTTAGACATGCGATGCTATTCCGAGTTTACCTTGGTTATCCTGTTACCTTGGTTATCTTGTTACTTGAATTTATCATGTTATCTTAGTTTGATCTGTTTACCTTGTCATCATGCTTATATTTACTTTCGGTTTATACATGTCATGTTACTCTTACCTGTTTTTAGGCTGAAAGTCACTAGGACTTACTCAGTCTTTATGACTGACCCTATTTTGTTTCGTCCCTTTTTCTTCCGTTCCCCCCCAAGGTTTACAGGGAGGAAATGTTGCTACTTAGTGCGGATCTTTCTGCTTCAAGATTATCATCTATGGCTTGGACTTTCCTTGGCTATGGCTATTTTACTGCTTTACTTGGGGAATAATTTATGACCATGGTTTTCTGCTTCTTTATTATTGCAAGACAGGTTTCGATGTAAGTAATTTAGTGGCACTTTGATGTAAAAGGTTTTAAGTAATGAAATCATGTTTTCTTCCGCTGTTTTTATATGTTCTGTTTTGTAATATTTCTGTGCATGTTTACCTAGATAATACTCCACCAAAGCTAGTACATTCTCTTTGTGAGTGACCCTAGCGGAGGTGGGGTGTTACATAACATTTCCCGCACAATGCAGGTTATTTTTCCACCTACGTACACATTTTTCTTTGATTAAAATTCACAAATATTATGCAAAATGCACACATATTTTCTGCTTTACTATTTTGTACTGACTACTTTTGAATAGATGTATGTTTTGAGTACTAAGCAGTGCATCAAAATATAGCCTTGGTAAACATTGGACTTTTTTTCTTTAAATTGGTTACTTTATCTTAAGTTTGTCAATAAGATCAAAATGCTTTCCTGGAAACAAATATCAGTTATTAATTATCAGATGTGTGCCAAAACGAGTCATGCGTGCGTCACATACTATTACACTCACATATGAGATCGATTGACACATTTTCTTTTCCTTATAATAAGTGGCATGCGGGTTCCACTTTTACCTATCAACCAATAGTCGAGAACTTGCTAATGTGGTCGCTTTTGGTGACAAAATGGGTAGCAAATGTCCAATTTGTTCACAATTCCATATGTTTACAATTATAATTCTTTATTTTGTGAATTGAGTTATTTTCTATATACATATGTTCATATTCATTATAAACACGAGTATTCTGAATGCGATATTATTATTTTTGAGGCAATTAATGACTTGATTTACAAACCAGGAATGAATTTACAAATCAAGAATCAATCACTGGATTTACAAACCAGGAATGAATTTGTCCATCGTTCAACTACGTCTACTACCACAGTTATACAGAACGATGACGATTCAGATTGGGAGACTGGCTTCTCTTCTCCTGAAGTGGTTTGTTATCATTTTTTTTCACCTCTCTTATATCCATCATTGTTTAACTACCTCGCATGCTATTTTAACCTTTTTTTTATTTCCGCAGCTTGCAGAAGTTGACAGGATCGAGGCAGAGTGTTTGGCCAGACGTTCAATTTAATTTTCATGCAACTTCCACCTTCCTGCATTTTCCTTTAAGCACAGTTGATGTCAGTTTGTTTTATGCAATAATATGTACTTGCTGTTTTAGAATTGTATTTGAAATAAACATACATTCCAGTCTTCATTGTGTGCCCGCTAGATTACTTGCCCCCACTTCTTTCATAACATGCCTGTAAAACATTTTTTTAAAACTTTTACCGACCGGTATGTCATTTTCCTTCTCTGTTATTCTTTGCTGTGTTCATATTGCAGCATTCTATATTTCCATACACAACATACAGCAACAAATTTCCACTTTTCTGTTTATTTCCAGCTTTGGTCAAATCCATCTATGCACATGCCCATTGGGCGTGCATGAGTACTGGTATATATATATATATATATTGGTTCGGTTAGGGTGCGTGCTGCCCGGTCCTGAGGGAACGTGACCGATATTTGGTTCGCATGCTTGTTTTATATGCATTGTTTTGTTTTGAAATTCATATTCCAAATGTTTTGCTTTGAAATCCCGAAGTGAAATCTACTTTATTATAAAAGCTAGATATGTATTTCAAATGATTCGAAATAAAAGAAATCGGGGAATAAAGTCCAAAGAAATAATTTTTGTAAAGTGAATTGGATTTTGAAATCTAAGTTTAGGGATTAAGCCTAAATGGGTAGATTAAGAAATTGCATGTTGATTGATGCATTGCAGATCCATATCTTTATTTATGGTAGTAGTTTATGCACTGAAAATCCAATGGAGTAAACCCATTCCGCATTAGAGTCATGGTCCTATGATTAGCCTTATTATTAGATAAGTTAAGTAAGATTTCTCATACCAGTCCTATGACTGACTCGTAGTTTGTTTCACTTGGAAACTCGGGTGCCTATATTTTCCACATGGGTAGTCGAGTGGCTTGTTTTGCAGATATTTATTGATTGAGCAGGATTCTGGATCGAAGCTTAAAGCTGTGTCCAGAGCAATGATAGTCTTCCGCTGCATTGTGTTAAGTCTATTGTAAATTAATCTTCCGCTGTATTATTATTTATTCGATGTACTCTGATATTATGTACTCTGATGTTACATTATTATGATGTTTATAAAAGTCTTATGTTATTTGTTCTGATGTGTTGTATACCCAGAGTTAGCGTATTCGGGTTTCGAACGGTCTTGGTCGATTTAGCGATCAACTAAGTTCGGGCGAAATCAGTTGTCGTTACATTATGACTTGTTATATTTTAAATAGAATCTTAACTAGACCATTAGCAAAAAAACTCCATATGAACTTATGTGTAATAAGAAACCGAAGGTATCTTATTTCAGAATTTTGGACAGTAAATGTTTTATTTTAAATACAAAAGAAAATCTAGACAAATTTGATCATAAATTTGATAAAGGAATATTTATTGGATATTCAAATAGAAGTAAAGCATATAGAGATTTCATTCTAAAAAATAATACTATTGAAGAAACTCTAAATGTATCATTTGATGAAAATCATAAAGATTCAAATCAAAATAATATGAATATGACAATGATAATGAATCAAATGAAATTAATGAACATAATAAAAGAGTTAGGCTTTTAAGTGATCATCCTGTAGAAAATATAATATGAGATATTGAACGTAACGAACCGAAAATTTTAGCATTAAAATTTTAAGGTTAATTTAATTTAATGTCGAAAGTTCATATTTATACTTAAATTAATTTATAATTTTGGAATTTAATTTATTTAACTTAGTTTTGAATTGATTTTTATAAGTGAGAATATTAAATTTATCTTTGAAATTAAATTTGTTTTGTTAAATTTTAACGGTATTAATATTTTGAACTAAGTAAATATGTGGTTTGAGACTTGGTTTTCAATTTAACTTGAATATTTAATTTAAATAGATTTGTTTAGTTAAATTTGATATTAAAAAAATTGATGTTGAATTAAATGTTTATACTAGAAATTTAATTAGAAATTGAAATCTTGTTTATTTAACTAGATTTTCGAATGCAAATCTTTTCAGAATAAATTAATTTTGAAACGTAAATTTGAATGGTTTTATCAAATTTTAATGCTATTAATATTTTAAATTATTGGAAATATATTATTTTTAAAATTATAAAATTTGATTTTTATTCAATTCAACTTGATAAATTTATATTTGTTTAAAATTTTGAAATTTTAGGCTAGTTAACTTGATCCTTGTATTGATTTTGTAAATTTAAATTTTATATAAATGCTTTGTTAATTTAAACATTAGTAATATTTTAAAATTAAATTTTGACGTATATTGTTGAGAAATTATAAATTTTGAAATATAATTTATCTTTGAGAAGTTTTAAGCTAATTTATTTAAGTTAAATTTGAATTTGGTTTTAGGAGAAAAAAGCATATGTTTGTATATTTGTGTAAATTTAAATATGGATATCTTTGCATAGAATAGGAAAGAAAATTTATTTACACTTATTTAAAAAAAATATGGAGACATTACATTTGTCCTTATTCAATGCTTCTGTTCAACACGTGGTTCGTAGTTTCTGTATTTGCACCACGCGTTCATTTCTCTGTCCTCAATTCTGTCTTATTGCTCCCTTTTATTTTCACTTTTGCCAAAGAAATTTTACTTTCCCCTTTTCTTCCAATTACCACCCGTATAACTCTTTTCCGGAAATCTTCATCTCGTCCACCCCAAAAAATCGAACGACCTCCTTCACCGCTCGCGTCGTGGCCACCGATTCTCCCTTGCTCCACCACTGGCTCAAGCCACTCGCCTCAATCCATTCCCCCCATCGCGCAACCCACCGGCCACAGTCTCACTGCTTAATCTTTCTCTGCCCTCCTCAAATCGAAGCCGACTTCCATTTTCGACCATGAGTGCCTGCTGTGCCATTGAACACAGTTGTGCCACCACCTTCTTTTTCTCTACAAATAGCTCGCCTCCACTTAAATCTTGATGGTCAGCCTTTAACTCCATCATTTCGGAAAGTGCTGCAAATCTTAGAAGCCAACTCTACCCGTAAGGGTGAGTTATTAACTCACAATTAAATTCTTTTTTGAGTAGTTTAATTTCTAAATTAGAATTATGATGGTTAATGGCTTAGATAACTGAATTGTCGCCTTGTTGCCTCTGTCCAAATTGTTTCTTCACTGAGTTATTTACCTTTTGTTGTGTTGACTTGCTGCCTTATGTGCTCCCTGTTTACAAACCATTTATTGTATTGAGTTTGTTAAGCTCACTGTTCGTTTATCGCACTCATTACTAGCTTACATGGAATTTTCCATGAAACTGGCTTATGGATTGTTTGGGTCTAGCTATAACATTAGTCCTATAACTTGAAGTATGGATTTCACCTGTATGCTATCTTGCTTTCCTATGGTTGCCCTGTCTTCCTCTCTTTAGGGTGACTTGAATTAAGTATCCCTCATTACATAGCATGCTCCCTGTTACAACATTGGACCATATTTCTATATTTGTTATGGTATTCTAATGTTATGCTCCATAATTTTTGTTGGGTTATTGTCCATGCTGCTTGGAAACCCATGATGATTTATGTACTCATGCATGGATGTGTGCCATCTTGTTCATATTTTGCTTAACCTGGGATAGTGTGTGTGTGTGTGTGTGTATATATATATATATAATGTCCATCTTTGAAAATTGAGAAATTTATTGCTTCATTTGCCTTGCTATATGCGAAATCCAGGGTATTTTTATTTTCATTTTACTAGCACCTATATTCATTTTCGTTTGCACGCATGGTTGTAGCATGTTTTGACCTTGTGTCGCCGCTATGAACATGTGAGCAATTTGCGTGTTGCGTATTATGTTCGCTCTAGGGTGCTGTGGCAGTGCACACGTGTACATGCACACGTGTGTACATGTACACGTGTGTACATGCAGGCTCCCGTGCTTTCATCTATAAAGCTTAAGATGATAAAAACAAATACTATACTAAATTTAAGCTGATGTAGAACAGACACCGCGCATTGATAAGAACCATATATTACACAGCTGTTATTTTGCATATGATATTTGATGTTAGAATTACACATTATATTTAGTTTCTATTGAAATTATTTTACTTAAACAATGATTAATCCTGACTCGAGTGTTTTATGTTTTGCATGGAATGCTCGGGTCAGATACAAATGTTGCAGATTTTAGAAGTTTACGGTTCGCTAAGCTAGACAGGAACATGAAGACACAGGAAACTTACGCGCGGGCTCGACAAAACTGTAAACTTTTATTTATTTAAAATCATGTACTATATTTAAAAATTCTTCCTTGTATAACAATGATTTATAAAACTCTGATTTATACAAAAATTCCATTATGAGATATTATTATTTATTTCTATGTCTGTGATTCTGTGTTATTCCGATTAAACCCTGTAAGCTAATAACTATTCGCCGTTTTGAGTGTCTTGAATTAGTTTAATGGCGGATTCAAGACGTTAAAAATAGCGAGTCATTACAGTTGGTATCAAAGCTTTGGTTTGACAAGCTTAGCTTATCAGGTTTGAAAACTCATTCGAGATAGAGTAGAAATACTCTAGAATGAGTGGAATTATCACCGAAATCGTTGTAGATAGAGCGCATTTTGAAAATACAAATTATTTTGAAATTATGTAAATCGTTTTTACAAGCGTAATTATTTTGAAATTATGTAAATCGTTTTTACAAGCTTAATTATTTTGAAATATAATTTATACTAAGAGTTTTCGAGTATTTTATTGACGTCAAGGTTGGGCTGTCAAGTATATACATATTTTAAATATACGCCTAGCTAAGGTATATATGAAATCCAATATATACTAGATAGATATAGAATCACACTCTAGTCGTCCGAGGATGATTCTGATGATTGATGAATCATCATCAGATATTTATTTTCGAGTTTCAAAAGTGGGATGACTATATGGTTCCGATTTAAACATCGACAAATACTTGAAACCGTTTAGATATGCGTTTGAAAATGTTTGAATAATTTCAATAAAATGTTGTGATAAATTAACATGAACTAGAATAAATAAGCAGAATTTAAATAAACAGCATTTTCATTATTTGTAAAGTAAGAATTAAAATTTACAAATATATTGAAACGAAATTGGGAAGAATTTGAAATTTTTGAATAGTAATGAATGTTCAAAATATAATTATACCTCTTCGCATGTCCCTGTTTTTAGTTTCCCTTGATCCATCATCATCTTTTGGTTATCATTATCGATTCGAACCGTTCGTGCTTGAATTTTTGAAATTGTCCAATCTTGATCCCATTTGGAATCCATTGTTGAGTTGTGGTTGTTGAGTAAAATAAATGTATGTTAAGAAAATTAAGAAACTTTAGTTATTCACTAATTGAATTTGAATCAAGTATATGAAAAATACTTGTTGTAAGAACAAATGGGTGTTCAAATTCAGGAAATGTTAACTTACAATGAATGTGTGAATAAATTGAAGAATGTTGAACCATTAAATCAAAATAAGAAGTGTATTTCAAATAAAGATAAATTGTGGAATAAAATTAATTTAGTCATACATAACAAAGGATATTGTTTTGACTAAATATTGAGAATTTGATTCCAGAAAATTTTGATATTAATTTGTAAGGTTTTGAGAATTTTAGTGGGATATACTAGTTTTTTTTTAAAAATGTTTGAAGTAACTTTATAAAATATTTCCAAAAAGGAAAATACGAATGGAGAACCCACTTTTGCCGCTAGGAAATAATTTCAATGATAATTTTTCATCATTGGATTTTATTTTCGAGTCTCAAAGTAGGGAGACCACTTTGGTAGTTTTGTTCAAATGAAGTTTGATTTTTGAAACATGATGTGATATGTAAATATGTATATTTTTGAATAATAAAAATAAAATCTAGAATTGAATCCCGAGTATGAATTGAACGATATCCATTGTAGTGTATTAGAATAATAGAATATGTACACCTTGAATGAATATCTCAAAAAAAACTACTGAATCTAAATCTCCAATGAACTGAGTAAAAGTTCGATTTTCGACTGGTTGAATAAATATATTATTTTAAGAGAGATTTGAATTTTGAGTTATATCTTTATAAGCTCAACGGAAGTTGATTGTAAATTTGAATAGTTAATTCAATTTGGAGTATGACTGAAATTGAGATTTAAGTTTTGAACTTCATTGAAATTGAAAATTCCAATGGAAACTCAGGTATTGATCTAATTTGGACCTTGGATCCAACCGGAAATGTAAATGAATTGAATTTGAGGTTGAATTGAGTTTAATCTCGAAATTAGAATCGACAATGGTTAAGATTTTAAATTTTGGATAATTAATTTGGATTGTATTATTTTTGAAAGTAGTAATCATTATAAAACTATTTTATTTCAAATTATGGTATTAGATTTATTTATGTTATTTAAATTATTTTGTTATAAGCTAAATTATCTTTGTCTTCTAGAAAAATTTTCAAACTTACTTTTCCAAAACCTATTTTTTTATTTATTACAAACCATTTGTAAAACCTATATACTCATTTAACTTATTTTCCAAAGCTATCTATTTATTTAAAAATCCATTGTATATCAAGCTAGTTATTTTACAAAGCATATCTATTTATTTCAAACCCATTTTAAAAATCTATCTATTTATTCAAGTTAATTTTACATTAAGTTGTTATTTTTTCCAAAATTAATTTATGTAACTTAGATAATGAAAAACGTATATATCCAATCCAAACATTAAGATCCAAAATGATTGAATGTAAAAACTCAGTTGAATATCGATAAGTGTAATGTGAAATCCAAATTGAATATGAATGTTGATAATGAATTAAGTTCGTAGATGTGGATTTAAATTTTGAAATAATATTGAAATTCAAATCAATTGTAGGAAAGAAAAAATAAAATAATTAATACTGAAATTGGAAATTTTGAAATCTTTGATTTTGAGTATGAAGTTTTCGAACCTTATATATATGTATTTGATGAAAACCAACGATAAGTGAATTTAAAAAGAATGAATCGAGAAGAAGATGATTTGTATGACAATTTATTGATGTAAGAGAATTTAATATGGACAACAAGTGTATAGAATGGCAATGTTAGAAATAGAAAAATGTGTGGATTGGAGTGAATGGCGATAATGTAGATGTTTAAAACAAAATGAAATGAGTTTGGATTTAAATGGACCATTTGCTTTTGTAAATAAATCTCGTTGCATATATACGGAAGTTTACATATTGTGCTTGCCTATGCTTTACATATTAAGTTTTATTATATATGTACATGATTCTCATTATTTGTTAAGTGTTTTGGTAGGAAGTCATGGCGCGTGCTTCGCATGAGAGCTCGCTTTTGCGCTACATGTTAAAAATTAAGCAAACATGCTTATAAACGCTAATATAAGGTACACATCTCGAATTTAATACCATATTTCGGCTTTGGTGTTGTTTTCCCCTATTTAGGGATGCCTCATGTAATGTCCCGTATTTTTGCGGTATAATAATTAATTAATTTAATTATTTAAATTAGTGTTTAGAGATTTAAATGGTTGTTTAATTAAATAACATTGAATATTTAGTTAATATAAATAATAGAATAATATATATATATATATATAATTCAGAAATAATCAAAGATAGTGGAGTTAACAATATTGTGTGAATTGGATTATTTATAAGAGATAATTCAGTTTAGAATTGAATTATAATAATGACAGTTTGAACTTATAATTATATTATAATTAAAACCAAGCTTGAAATGGCGTTGCACTCCGTAATTTGGCGATTTGAACTTCAACTGGATATACAGGGTCCATTTTAAATTGGATTTCTGTGAAACAAGAAACGTTAGGAGCTGGTGAAGTATATTTTTATGATAGAAGAGAAAAATCAAATCGTCATGTAGATTGTGAGTTGTGTCCAAATCAAATTTTAAAATAGTCGCTATAGAATCGTTTATCAGCCGTAATGGTTTATTCGATATAACTAGGTACCGGTTTCAAATTTAGACAAGATTCTTTTGAGACATAGTGATAATTTAATTTTTAGAATTTTATTGTAATATTTAATTAATTAAATAATCACTTTTTATTTTGAAGTATTTTGCACCCTGTAATCAATATTTTGGGGCTTCACAATATGAGTTAACCTACCGATGTTATTATATTCTTAGGATCGTGACATATTACTGTGCACATTTGTATTTTTATTTTTGTCGTTAACAGTTTGGACGTGAGCAGAATTTATAAAAAAACAGATGTACGTATGCCTTTGTGGTGCTCACGTGTAACAAGTGGCATATAGGGGGGTATGTCCAAAGTTAAAAGAAAACACTCCCATCGCTTCAAAAACACAGACTATGTGTTTCCTTCCACCTTACACCACGTACATGTATTATCATCCAGCATGAAGCAAGACCACTCAGTAGCATAGCCGACCTATGCCTATACTCCTTTTCTTCACCATGAAGGATCCAATGCTATAAATACATGCAGTTCTCCTGGATTCTTTTCTTTTCCACCGAGACCTTTAATACAGTAAAAATTGAAAACAAAATGACTTCATCCAACAAAAAAAATAATGAAACAAAACTCCACATCAATGAATTTTTAAAAATCAAAAAATCAAAGGAAAAGTTTGATTTTTATTTCATTGGATTCCTCTAATTTATAGCTTCACGATGGGATCAATTTTACACAGTTCGGTCGTTTTTTCTTCTGAAGCTCGGGGCTAGGGCTGGCGTCTGCAGGTGTTGTAAGAGGAAGGAGGGTGACTCGATGGTGTGGGGTTGTTCACGGTGAAGTGGCGCTCAAATTGGTGAACTCCGGTTGAATTCTAAGATAAAAGGGGTCGGACCTTGTAATGTTTCAGCAGCGTTTGCCTGACGTCGAGTTTATAGGGAGGGATCGAGTTGGAAGTAGATAATAAGAGGTGATGTAGTTTTTGAAGTGAAGTTTAATAGTGGTTGCGATTTGAAGAAACAGTGGATGATGGAAGGTGATCGAACGAGATGAAATTGGTGGAGTGATGTCTGGAGTATACGGTTTTAAGCTTTTGGGAAGAAAGGTAAGCGGGTTCTAAAAGGAGTTGGGCCAAGTATAAGGGTAAAGCCCATATTGAAATAAATTGAGATTTTATTTAATTTAAATATGTATTTATTTGTAAACCCGATAACTTTTGCATATGATATCAGAATTGAGCGAAACAAGATCCACGTATGGACGAACACTACCCAATGGGACTGACTGGGAGTGGATTGGAGCTCGTTTGAATTTATGGCGAAATAAATTGTTTGATTCAAATCAAACAACAGTTTATAGTTCTTTAATGATGAACTGCCAATGTGAGTAAAACTCACCGACTCTGAACAGTTATATTTTTACAACATATTTTTAGAACTGTTGATTTTCTGTTGATTGTTGTGTGTTAACTGTTTTGTTGAATTGCTTATGTATTGGTTGAAATTATAGATAACGATATATATATTAATATATAGATATAAATCGTTAATCAAATATTAATTCTGTTTAGTAGAATATTTCATATTGAAATGAAATCGATGTTAATTATATTGTTTAATATCTATGATGCAAGGAAACAGTTTGGAGGGACCCAACTGGGTTCCTCAATATATAAAATACTGTTTTGTTTCATATATTGTGATATATAATATGTTGTTGATTATGTGTGTTTAAATGATATCGATCACTGTTTTTGGTATTTTAAATACCGTAAGAAATACTGGGTTGTAAAAAGGGGATTTTCAAAGTATATTTTGATAATAAATTATTTATATAAAATCAATGGATTTTATATATAAAAGGAAAAGGATTTTATAAAAGGAAATAACTATAAAATCAAAGAGTTCAAAAGGGAATTATTTGTAAAACAAATATAAAGGGAAATATTTATAAAACAAATATAAAAGAAAATACTTGTAGAAGAAATGTAAAAGGAAATATTTATTTAGAAAATAAATAAAGTTATAAAAAGAAATATTTATTTAGGAAATAAATAGAATTATAAAAAGGGAATTGTTTGATAAATAAATAGAATTGTATAAAAAGAGAATTTTACACTAGGAAGTTTAGACCCGTACTTCGCACATGGGTATAACAGAATGTGAATTTAAAGTAGATTTTTAATAGAAATCTATTTTAACAGATAAGTGGAGAAGATAAAATTATAAATAATATTTTATAAATTAAATAAAATATTTATAATTGGATAAATAGAATATATAAGTCAGGACTTATATGGAGAAGTAAGAATCGATTTCATCATCGATATTTGAAACTGAATATTGACGAAGAGTAAATTGGATAGAGTTAACCAGTTAGGGTTAATCGGTAGAGTTAATTGAATATTTGTTATTCAATTAGAGTTAATTGAATATTAGTTATTCGATTAAAGAGTTAACCAGATAGAGTTAATTGAACATAGTTAATCGAATTTGGATTTAATTGAATATTAGTTATTCAATTAGAGTTGATCGGATATAGTTATTTGAGATAGAGTTAGTCAAACAAAGTTATTCAGGATGAGTTGCCATTTCGTACGACTGCTAACGTAATTCACAGGGCTGTAGATAGCCTACGGCGGTTGGATGCTTCCTGAGGGAATCAGACGTAACCATTGTGATTGTTGCGATTTAGAGTCAAGTGAATGGAGTTAAATCGAATGTTAGCTATTCGAAACAAAGTTAAAACAAACATAGTTTATTCGAATAGAATTAAAAGAGTTAATCGAATATAGTTTATTCGAATAGAATGAAGGATTTAATCAATAGAAGTTAATCGAAATGAGTTAATCGAGTTAGAGTTAGTCGAGTGTTAGTAAATCGAGTTAGAGTTTGTCGAGTATTGATTAATCGAAGATAAGAATTTATCGAATAGAGTTATTCGAAATGAGTTAATTAAATATTAGTTATTCGAAAGGGGTTATCGAATATTAGTTATTCGAAAGCATTTATCGGATTAGTTATTTGAAAGGGGTTATCAAATATTAGTTATTCGAAAGGAGTTATCGGATTAGTTATTCGAAGGGAGTTAATTGAATATTAGTTATTCGAAGAGAGTTAATCGTCGAATTCGATTATATCAAATTCGGGAAAGCACTTATACTTTCCGGTGTTTAAATCAAGATTTATTTATTTATAAATTAGGTGTTTATTTATTTATTCAAATTAAAGAATAAAAGTTATGTTTGAAGTTAGATATTTAGAAAGTAGGGATTTTAACGTAATCGTTATAACCAATGTTTTTATAAAAGAAGTGGATTCGTAAATAGAATCCGTGAGGTTCGCAAGGAAGTTGTTAAAGGTTTAAAAAGATAAACTTTGTCTATTCCGAAGTTAAAACGTTGTTCAGTTAAGGTCTGAGAGGTAATTATACCCCAACTTGATTGACTTCCTTCTTAACTAAGGAATGGTTAAAGTTTGATAGTAAAGGTAGGTTAAGTGAATTTAGTTAATGAGCATAATGGTTTGTGTTAGCATAGCGATGTTTATTTAATCATCAGTTTAAATCAAATAAAGGAGTTTTGGAAATGTTTTCCAAATAAGAATCATAAATGTTTTCTGATAATAGAAAATAAGAAATGGGAATAAATATGGAAACGTTTTCCAGTGATTAATAACGTATATTTTCTAAGTTTAGAAAATAAGGATTCACGAATGTATGAAAACGGGAAATAAAGAAATGAATAAATTAATGATAAATTAATTTAAAAGGATAAATGTTGAACGTTGATTGATCGATAAAATTTCCATTTGGAAATAATATCGTTGTTTGCACACAAGTTTTCTTTTGATAGTTAAATCACAGACTATCAAAGTTTTGACCATTTTTCCATCGTCAATACGGAGAGACTGGTTGGGTTATTATCTGAGAACCACTTCGTATGGGCGTTAGCGTTTCGAATCAAAGAGATCGAAGACAAATTGAAGAAGGAGTTATGCAAGGGCTATCATGTTTACAGAATAGTGCCTTCGGTTTGTCCAGTCCCAGGACAACCTGTATGGAAGAATGTTTGACATAGTATATCTAGTGAATCAAGTTAGTTGATTGTTCAAACGTATTTACGTTGGTGACGGAGGAATTCGTTTCTCTTAGCTTATACCCGTGGTATTTTTGGGGAAGTCAGTTTGTGATTTGACGTGTATGATGATGTGGCATTCAAAGTAAATTAAGACGTGATCTGTATAGAGATACGTTATAACCTCAAGCCTCATCAACTGGGAAATGATAGAAATCGTGCAGGCAACATGGCTAAGTGGGCCACACCCAAGTAGTGTATATTGTCACCATCTAGAGAATATTCATATTTGTTACTTCTTTCAATTCTGTATCTCCCGGGAATGGTTATGTTGGTTTACCAACTATAAGGTGACAATATATTCGATACACTCAAGCGAAATGAGTGGTCGGTCATGTGTGGCCGAGTTGTAAGATGTTCTTGTTGAACTCCAGTGTATCGCTTCTAGAGTACACTGAGCGGAAGGTGGATCCATACCTTGTCATAGTTGGAATCCATTCCCCAAATAAGAGCCCGCGATTTTGATTGTATATTATATATGTAGAAATAGGGGTGAGCATTATTCGGTTAAACCAAATAAACCAACCAAACCAATTTGTTTTGGTCGATTTGGTTTTGTTTTGAAATTAAATCAGTTTGTTATTGGTTTAGAAAAATATTAAGTTCGGTTATAGGTTTAACCAAATTAACCAAATTTTTACTATATTTTCAAAATAATCGATATTATAATAAATATTATAGGTTAGTTTAGATATTTAAGTAAATTTTAATCATTACCTATGTGTAAAAATTAATATTAGAAAGCATACAAATCATAAATAATAATATTCTAATCATATACTTATAATTTATTTCAAATTATAGTGAATATTCCAAGCACAAATTGTAAAACATTTTTAGTTCGGTTTAATCGGATAACCAACCGAACCAACCAAACTTAATTTGGTTGGTTTGGTTCGGTTTTCATTTTTATTGGTTTTAGTTTAGTTTGACAAATTTCATCATCAGGTAAACCAAACCAACCAAACACTTACCCTATGTAGAACGTTAGATGCAAGTGTTTCTACTAGATTGATATTACTTGTATTGGACATTATTATAATATCAGAATAATATTGTTTTACAAATGGTTTGGGTTATCGTAAGGTAAAAACCATCTGTGTTTATGTGTGGGTCGGTCTTACGATTATTCTTTCTTTTGAAATGATTTTTAAAGTTAAACAAATGATTTGAGTTTACTCACACCAGTCACATGACTGACCCAGAGTTTATTTTGTTTTGTTTTCCCTAAACTCTTGGGCGCCCAATTTTGTACGAGCAGTCAAGTAGTCGGGATTTATAGATACTTGAAGAGCTGGAGCAGGAGGCTTCAGGATTATATAGCTATTGTTATTTCCGCTGTGTTGTAAGTGTTATACTCTAATAATAGTATTGTATACAGATACTGTTTTATTTCAAAGTTATGTTATGAAATATATTTATTCGTTCCGCTGTGAGATTCGTGTTTACTCTGATGATTGTATGTTCTTCTTCTTCTTCTATTCTAAGTTTCTATCTTATCTATTCTCACCCTCTAATTTCTTTAATGGACTATCCGGTGTTTTCGATGCTTGAATAGTCGACATAGTGTCGTATGCTGATATTCAGGATCGCAAAAACCCCGGGTCGTTACACCTCATCATATAGATGAGATGTATATTTTGTATTTTTGTTGTTTTTGTGTACGGGGAAATTTTCCCGATCGAATCGTGCAGGGGAGGTGCTGCCGAAACTTTTCGTAAATCCAGGCATTGGAAAATTTTTGAAGTCCTAAAATTCCATAACTTATTTTTGTTCTAATAAGTCAAAATATGGAATAATTTGAATAGAAATGAATATTTTGAAAATATAATATCGTCCCTTCACTTGTTGACGCGTTTAGTTTTCCCTTAACCTGTCGTCACCTTTCGCTTATCATTCGATTTGTTCGTGCTTGAGTTATCCAATCTTATCTTTGAACCCTTCCTCGTGTCTGGCATCGACCAATTTATGAACAAGCTAAATTTTGAAAATAAATATTTGGAGTATGTGGTTCCAAAATTTTGAAATCAACTTCTAATATTTAGAATTGATATTTTGAAAAAAAAATGTTGCATATACAAATCAGAATAGCGCATCGGAAGCGTGAAATATTTTCAAATAAAACTGTTTCAAGAGATTCTGTGAATATTTTGAATAATGTAGCCTTTTCAAATGAGATTGAAATAGTTGAAATTTGAATGAATAAAATCCTATGTCACTTTGTAACGATTTCAGAAATGAATTTGGAAAGGCAAATACATGACGGTATGACTCTCTTGAAAATATTATCATTTGTGTAGTTGATCGAAATCTTATTTTAAGAATTTTTCGAAAATGATTTGAAATTATTTATGGAAATTCGATGCAACTTCAAAATTGAAATGATTATAAATTGATATATAAATATAGAAAGTTCGACCATTTGAATCCCGAGATTTTGAAATGTTTGAAAAACAAAGGAATAGCTGATTTGGGAATAAATATTTCGAAATGATTTATAACTTCGGGATATGAAATGAAATGATTTTTTACTGAGATTCGAGTAACCCGTGACTAAAGAAAGGTATATACTTTGTGCTTTGTATTCGGTGTCCGATGTCTGGATGTTAACCAGGAGATACTTAGCTCGTGCTTGTGTATAAAGTATATACGATGTCCGATGTCTGGATGAAAACCGGGATATATACTTTGCCTCTGTTTTCAGAGTCCGAGTTTGGATGTTAGCTGGGAGTTACTTAGCGTTATATCGATACAAGCGTAGGTTGTGCCGTGTGACCTTATCACTGGAAGGAACCTCTCGACTCGAGACCTAAATGTTTTATTTCATTTATTGTAAAATATTTGAAATTTTCGGAATGAAATTTGGTTTTAAAAATCGCGAAGTGAGTATAATTCGATATGAAAAGAAATTATAGTTTTCGAATGATTTGAAATAAAACCGGGATGTTAAGCCGGAGAAATTATTTCATACTTTGTTTTCATTTTACAGTCTCTCCTTTTCGAGGACGAAAAGACTTAGGAGAGATGGGAGATTGTAACGAGCCGGAAATTTTTGCATTAAAATTTTAAGTTTAATTTAATGTTGAAAGTTCAAGTTTATACTTGAAATTCATTTATAATTTTGAAATTTAGTTTATTAACTTGGTTTTGAATTGATTTTTATAAGTGTGAATATTAAATTTATCTTTAAAATTAAATTTGTTTTGTTAAATTTTAGCAGTATTAACATTTTAAACTTAGTTAATATGTTGTTCGAGAAATTATAGACTTGATTTTCAATTTAACTTGAATGTTTAATTTAATTAGACTTGTTTATTTAAATTTGATAAAAAAATTTGATGTTGAAATAAATGTTTATACTAGAAATTTAACAAGAAATTGAATTCTTGCTTATTTAACTAGATTTTCGAAAGCAAATCTTTTGAGTATAAGTTAATTTCTATTTGTAAAATTGAATGGTTTCGTCAAATTTTAATGCTATTAATATTTTAAATTAATCAAAATATATTATTTGGGAAATTATAAAATTTGATTTTTTTTCAATTCAACTTGAGAAATTTATATTTGTTTACAATTTTGAAATTCTAGGCTAGTTACCTTGATCCTTGTATTGAATTTGTAAATTTAAATTTTATATAAATGTTTTGTTAATTTAAACGTTAATAATATTTTAAAATTAAATTTTTTTGACATATATTGTTGAGAAATTATAAATTTTGAAATATAATTTATCTTTAAGAAGTTTGTAGCTAATTTATTTAAGTTAAATTTGAATTTGGTTTTAGGGTGGAAAAAAACATATGTTTGTATATTTGTGTAAATTTATATATGGATATCTTTGCATAGAATAGGAAAGAAAAATTATTTACACTTGTTTAAAAAAAATATGGATACATTACATTTGTCCTTATTCAATGCCTCTATTCAACACGTGGTCCGTAGTTTCTGTATTTGCACCACGCGTTGATTTCTCCGTCCTCATTTCTGTCTCACTGCTCCCTTTTATTTTCACTTTTGCCAAAGAAATTGTAACCCCCCGTAATTCTGTTAATATAAATATTCACAAATTAAAGAATAACTAATCTCAGACGTGAGAATTGTGGGAAACGGGTTGCGCCATTGTGTTCGTCTCGGAATTCTGGCTGAAATAGAGTCCGGGTTTGCGTGATTTGGACTTCGTATGAAGAAGTTATGGCCATCGGAAGTTAAAGAAAATTCAAAACAGATTTCAGAAAATTTAAAATTTAAAATTCGAAGTCAAACAGGCTAGGCGGGAAATTTCCCGCCCAGCACCCCAGGTCGACTGGGCAGTCGACACCCCTCCCCCCCAGGTCGACTGGGGAGTTCTATGACATGTGTGAGTTCTATGTGTTAGATGCTAGTTCACATCATCATTATGTTGCATAAACCACATATGCAAGTTTACACATGAATTTGGGTTATGATCATATTATGTAAGTTGTGACATTTTAACCAAACAAGTTGACACCTTTAGATCCATGACATGTGTAGTTTTATGCAAGTTTCACCCTATTATGATTAGATCTATTTTATTTGTCTATATGTTGTGATAATTCATCTTTGTGCTATGAGTTAGACTATTCGAGTCTAACGTATATTTTGCGTTGAATAAGCGAACGTATAACGTGGGGTAGGGGTAATATTAAGGATTTAATATTAAGAAATTGGGGTGCAATTGATATGATTTTTCATACCATAAGTGGATGGCCATAATTGAGTCAATTATGCACATTATTAAAATTGGAAGTAATTAATGATTTGAATAGGGATATATTTAAAACTGGGGTAAAAGATTATAAGTGTTAATCAATGCTTAGGACACGAGGTTGGACTCGTTTGTGACGTAAAACTGCCCGGACCCGACCGGCAAATCCAGTAGTCACAAATGTCAGCCCAATGTGAGAGGTCCTAGGCCCAAATTAAAGCATAACAGTTGTAAAGGCACGAGGTTAGACTCTTTTATGGTGTAAGACTGCCCGGACCCGCCCGGCAAATCCAGCTGCCATAAATGTCTGTCTAATGTGAGAGGTCTTTATGAGGTTATGGCCTGAATGAATTAAGAAATACTTAACCAGATAAACATGTAAGGTGGGACATGGGGGTTAACTAGGTGCCTTGGGTGGCATGAGGAATCTAGTGGGTGCCTTTAGTGGCATTTGAAATACGATTAGTAAGACTTAACCAAACACACATGTAAATGAACATGACTAAGAAGAGGGTTAAGTGGGATATACTAGTGGGGGACAAGCTTAGGTGGATAGCTTGTGGGGGGCCATTTCAACCAGTAACCCAAACGTATCTTTGTGGGCTCGACCCAAGTCGAGGACGGGACACGCATATTGGGATTGACTATAAGAGGCCAAACGGGGTAGCGGTGGCAACGCAAGTCCAACGGGTTTCATATGCGTGTGTGGACCCGGGCTGGTAGGTAAGACGTTGTTGCATCGTGTAGGTATAACCCGTGCATTCTCAAGTTGTATCGGGTTGCCACTTTAGAGGAGCGATACACCCCACTGTGGGGCCAGCACGGGTATCTACGAGTAGGGAGCCGATCGAAAGTGGGTAGTAGGGTACACCTAGCGGAAATAGGGGCAGGCGGCACCTATGTAGTCAGCTAGGGGTACACGAAGTTATTTATAAAATTTCTAAGTGAAGCAAGTGGGTAGTGGGGTACACGTAGCGGAGATAGGGGCAGGCGGCACCTATGTAGTCAGCTAGGGGTACACGAAGTTATTTATATAATTTCTAGTTCGGTGAGTGGGATCAACCTTTAGGGTGACTGGTGTGGTGCAGTGTAGTAATTATTCGTTAGTATTAGGTGTGCCTTTAACGTTATCTTTATCTGCTCTTCCATACCCATTAGTTCATAGACATTTCCTTGTTTTCCAGCTTATGCCTTAGTCTAGTTATTTTGATAATAGTATTGTTAGAATTATCATACTCGCCAGACTTTATGTCTGACCCCCTCTATTTCTATCCTTTTTCCCCCTCCAGGTCCTCAGAGTGGGCCCAGCTCTAGTGGAGCTTGATTGGATTGCTTTATCTCTCTTTTGGAAAGCTTGGACCGTTGAAGTAAAGTCCAGCTTGTTATCTTATTTAATGGCTATTTATGTAATGGAATTATGTATTTTGTTTTATCAAGATGGATATTGTACTTGACTTTGATTTATGGTTTTATGATGTAACAAACATGTTTAATTTCCGCTGCAATAAAATAAAGTTTTAGATTTCCAAGTACTACTTATTATCTGTCTTGTTGTAATTTTTCTGTTCTATATTCACTTAAAACCTCCATGGAAGTTAATGCATTCCCTTTGTGAGTGACATTAATGGACGTGGGGTGTTACACGTGGTATCAGAGCTTAAGGTAACCAGAACAGATAAAATTTTTAGAAAAACTATTTTTCTAAAGTATTTTTGGAAGAAGTGTTTTCAAAACATGTTTGGATGAGTAATTTAAAGAGGAAAGTTTTTATGAAAAACATAATCCCTAATAGCCATATATCTTTATCTTTCGAATTCTCCATTTTGAATCTTTCCTTTCTCGTTTCAGCATGGCTGAAGATCTTAACCTTCCGGATGGGGTAACGATACCAGGATGGTATAGGAGGTTATTAGAGGCTAGGGCCGCTGCAGGTCCAGCCAATGTCCCTCCACCACCAGTTGCACCCGCTCCTCCTCCTCCTCCTCGCGCTGATACTTTTACAAAGACATGCAAGGAATTTAAGGCTATGGGTGGAAAACCTTTTCAAGGGTCAGAAACGTTTGTGGAAGCTAGAGATTGGCTTAATGAGGTGGAAGAATTGCTTGAAATCTTTGAAGTAGAAGAAGGGAGGGAAGTCAAATTAGCAGCTTGGTTAATGAAGGGAGAGGCCTCGTTTTGGTGGGAGGTCACTAATGGGGAGCGTCCTGTTGATTCTTGGGCGGATTTCAAACGTAGGTTTGAGGCAAAGTTTCTCTCAAGGGCAGAAGAGAATCTATACATGGAAAGGTTCTTGACATTGAAGCAAGGAAGCTCATCATTGAAAGAATATGTCAACAAATTTAATCAATTAGCAAGGTTTGGCTTGGACTTAGTGAACACGCCGGAGAAGAAGGCTTTGAGGTTCGTTAATGGCTTGAATGAGCCATTGCAGGGGTTGGCTATGACCCACATCCCTATGGGGGCCACCTTTGAGAAGCTAGTAGACATGGCACTCATGCACGAGGAGAAAGGCGCTAATGCTAATAAGGCACCCGAGAAAAAAGGGGATCAGAGGAAACCTCAACAACAAAACAAGAAGGGTGGTAAAGACAATAATGGCAAAGGAAAGAAAAGATGCTTTAACTGTGGGACACCCGGCCATCTCAGCAAGGATTGCAGAAAGAAAAAGAAGACTGGCTGTTTTCACTGTGGTGAAGCGGGACATCTAGTGAAGGACTGCCCAAAGAAGGGGCAGAGGGCAGGATCTACCTCGGGAGGACAGGTGCAGGCTCTTATGGCACCAGGGCAGGCAAGGGGACAAGTTCAGGCTCTCGCGGTCCCACCGCTGCAAGAACGAGGTAGAACCATTTCTGTTGAAAGCTTAGTTTTTCTGTTTGATCATCCTGTCCGTACCTTATTCGATTCGGGCGCATCGCATTCGTTTATCTCTACATCATTAGTTGAATCACTGCACTTAAACACCAGTTTAGTAGAGGATCTCTTAGTTGTTTCGAATCCAATTGGGGGCTCAACTTATTTGTCCATGATGTGTTTGGATTTGAAAATTTCCATACTTAGCGTTGAGTTTAGATGTGATGCTTATGTTTTGGGCTTCACGGGCTATGGGCTAATTTTAGGAATGGATTGGTTATCCAGAAATGGGGCCGTCCTTGATTGTGAAAGGAGAGTAGTATGCTCATGACTCGCCTTGGCAACACTCTCGAAATCTTTTGTAATCACATAAATTCCGTTATGCTAAGTTATCTAGAATCGCTTGACGCGTCTATGGAGAATCTACGATCTGTTAGAGTGGTCCGAGAATACTCGGATGTGTTTGAGGAGGTGAAGGGCTTGCCTCCGAAGCGGGAGATATATTTTCAAATATATCTTGTGGATAATGCAAAACCAGTATATTTGCCAGTACGCCACATGGATCCTCGTGAAAGGAGGGAACTCAATAAGCAAGTAAAGGAGTTGCTTGAGAAGGGGTTCATAAGACGAAGTATATCGGAGTGGGGTGCTCCAGTAGTATTTGCCACGAAGGCGGATGGGTCCCTTAGACTTTGTGTGGACTATAGAGAACTTAATAAGCTTACTAAGAAGAACAGACACCCACTGCCGAGGATAGACGATCTCTTCGATCAGTTAGTTGGCGCCTCAGTGTTTTCGTAGTTGGACTTAGCTACAGGATTCCATCAGTTGAGAGTGGCTGAGGATAGCATTGACAAAACTTCCTTTAGGACTCCGGACGGTTTCCATGAATGGCTAGTGATGCCCTTCGGTTTGACAAACGCCCCCGCATACTTTGTTGATTTGATGAGTAGGGTGTTTAGGGAGTACCTTAATAAATTCGTGGTGGTCTTTGTAGACGACATCTTGATCTTTTCTAAGAATGAAGAAGAGCATGCCCTACATCTTAGGGAAGTGTTGGAGACTCTACGAGCGCATAATCTTAAAGCTAAATTTTCTAAGTGTCACTTCTTGAGGAAGGAAGTACGATTCTTAGGGCACGTGGTTTCCAAAGAAGGGATAACTGTGGATCCCGCGAAGGTGGTGGCCATCCAAGATTGGAAGGTCCCTAAAAATGCTACCGAAGTAAGGAGTTTCTTGGGGTTGGCTGGCTACTATAGGAAATTTATCAAAGACTTCGCAAAAATATCAGCTCCATTGACACGGCTGACGAAGAAGAACCTAGTTTTCACATGGGACGTAGATTGTGATGATGCGTTCCAACGTTTGAAGAGATCTTTGACCTCAGCTCCAGTCTTAGTGCTGCCATACGGGAGTAAGCCATTTACTGTTTATACCGATACTTGTGGGACAGGTCTAGGCGCAATCTTAATGCAAGAGGGAAGGGTAATAGCCTATGGTGGAAGGCAGTTAAGGGTGCATGAGAAGAATTGCCCCACACATGACCTAGAGTTGGCCGCAATTGTTTTCGTGCTTAAGTCTTGGCGTCATTATCTTCTTGGCGAGAAATTCGAATTGTTCACTGACCACAAATTTTTAAAATACTTATTCTCTCAGAAGGACTTGAACTTAAGGCAGCAAAGGTGGATGGAGTTCTTAGCATCCTACGACTTCGAGATAGCATATACCCCTGGCAAGGGTAACGTAGTGGCCGATGCCTTAAGTAGAAAAAGATTATCCTTAAGTCCTATGTTTGTTGAGCGGCAAAGTTTAGAGTTCATCTCTATGTTTGACTTTAGACCTTCCGTTGACTTTATACCCGGTTTGCTAGCATCCTTGGAGGTCAGACCTACGCTTTTGGGACGGATTGGTGAGGCACAGCGGGACGACCCACAGTTGGTTGAGTTAGTAGAAAAGCTCAAAAGAGGGGAGTCATCAAGCCATCTCCGTAGGTATACCCTAGATGATAAGGGTTGGTTACGTAGGGATAGTAGACTTTGTGTAACAACCCGTATTTTTGAATAACATGTTATAACATAAATTAAAGTAGAATTTAACTGTAAAAGCTGAATCAAGGGAAACGGGCTGGGCCATTGTGTTCGTCTCGGAAAAATACGCGAAATAGAGTCCGAGTTTTCGAAAAACGGAGTCCGTATGACCCAGATAAGGCCCGAAGAAGTTTTAGAAAAAATCAAAATAGATTTAAATACAAAAATTTCAATTTTCAGAAGTGGCGGGAAAATTCCCGCCAGACCCAAGGGGTCGACCTGGGGGTCGACTGGGGAGTCGACCTGCCCACCAGGTCGACTGGGGAGTCGACCCTAGGGTCGACCTGGGGGTCGACCTCCCTGGTCGGCCAGGTTGGCCTGGTGCACTTAACTGGGCTGTTTGGACCTGTTTTGTTGGCTAGTGACGTGATTTAATGGCTCAGATTTGATTTAGGGTTAATCCTAGGGCTAAAACTAATCCTAAACTCTATAAAAAGACCCTAATACCTAGCCTAAATCTTCATAAATCAATCCTACAACTAAACTATGCCAAAATGTTTCTTGATCATGGCCTCCATCCTCTTCATGAAAATCTAAGTGTCCTAAGCTAGTAAAAGAGCCACCTTTCTTAATCAAAACAAGGAACTTTCTTTGTCTTTGGGGTTATTACTTCTTGTTTCAAGGCGTTTAAGTGGAGCTTATTATTTTCTTTGCGGATTTTGCTTGTGGCTTCGTCTCAATCTTTATATATATTGATCTAGATCGCATAACCGCTCATTATAAGCCCTATACTACTCTTAGATTCTAACTATGAAGTTAAATGTGATATGTTGCAAGTTGAGTTTGGGCCTAAGTATGATACATGCCTTGATCTTATCATGTTATGCATGAATATATTCTATGCATATTTGAAAACCTATCACCTTGACCTTGTGGGCTAAAAGCTTCAAGCTTTATATTAAAGGTTGCATTTTGGCAACATGGAAGTTATCATATCCCTTATGATAACTTGCATGTGAGGCTAAATGCGAACTTCTAGCAACTTCTACATGTCATTTATCACCATGTATCACTTATATGCTAAGTTTGGTTTTATGCATACTTTTGAAGCCTAATAATGCTATATGCGAACTTTTAGCCATCATCCTATGTCCTTCATAATCATGTTTCACCTATTTGCTTAAGTTGATATTATGCATGTTTTGAGGCCTATGATGTAATATGCAAGCTTATGAACCTATTTATGCCTCATATGCCACCATGTTTAACTTGTGGCCAAAGCATCCTTATGCTAGCTTGTGGCCAAATCACCCTTATGCTATTTGATATGTATAAGGCCAAGTCACCTTTTATGCTATCATACATGATGAGGCCATATGCTAGTATGTTGAACCCCTTTTGGCCTCAAATGTCACCATGTTTAATTTGTGGTAGTTTTTCCCATCTTATGCCCACCTTGTCATATAGTTATGTTCCCTCCTTGATCCATTTGCGTTGATACGAATTTACGTGCGATGGGAATACGTTATGGGTAGTTGGGCAAACTTAATAACATGAGAACATGACTCGAAAATATGACATGAAAGTTTGACATGTGTTTATGCTTGAAAACACGAACGTGAACATGACATGTAGAAAACATGAGAATGGCCAGCTCGAGGTTGGATTGAGTTTGTAGCATAAATCTACCCGGAACCGACCGGCTTAACTAGTGGCTACAAGCAATAGGACCCAATGTGAGTAGTTGGTCATGTCGCACTTAAAACCCGAGGTTAGACTAGGTTGTGGTGTAAAGCTACCCGGACCCGCCCGGCTTAACTAGTAACCACAACAAAGTCTAATGTGAGAGGTTGGGGTGCATTAAGTTAATTAATGCCACTTGGTAGGGTTAAGTCATGGATTACTGGAATATACTTAACCAAATGAACATGATGGATTGATAGGGTTAAGTCATGAACCACTTGAATATTTAACCAAATGAACATGATGGATTGATAGGGTTAAGTCATGAATCTTGGATAAACTTAACCAACTTGATACGTGGTTTGGATAGGGTTAATCACATTTAACCCATTAGAAACCCTAGTTGCGGGGTCCTTTTCAGCAGTAACCCATCAGAGCGTATCGGGATACCCTAGGGACTAGGCTAGGGGTGGGGTACGATTACTGGGCTGATTGTAAGTGACCAAAAAGGGACGGCTGGTTTGGTGCGCCATTGTAGATTCCGGCGGACTATGGTCGTGCACGTAGTCGGGATGAAATACAAGCATGGGTACCAGTAGGTTTGGACTGTGCATGCTTGTTTTGGTGTCAGGGGTTGGCACTCTAGGGCTCGGATACACCCTAGGGTGGACCTTGCACAGTCGACTACATCTCGCGTTTGGGCCGCATGACACCGATACACAGGCTTATAGGGAGCCGATCGACTAGACCGAGTAGTTGGACCTCGATTTAGGTCATCTCATGATGTGGGCCAACTTTGGGCCAAGGGATCATTTCTTGATTATACTTGACATGGATTAGAATACTTGTACACACCCGGTGCAACTTAACCTTGTATATGCGATGCCACACTTGATCTATCTTGTTAACTTTTCACCATGCTAGTTATCAACCTATGTTTCATCTCTGCTTCACATGACCAGTTAACTTTATTAGTTTTTATACTAATAGTAGATAGGACTTACTAGTCTTTTTGACTGACCTGTTTTCTTTCGCCTCTTTTCTTCCGTTTCCCCCCAGGTCCTCAGGGTGGGAACATTGGAGCTTAGCTTGGATCTTTATAGCTTGCTTACTGGATTTGCTCATGTACGGTTTTGGACATTGAGCTAGCTATGGTTTATCACTTCACTTTGGGGATAATACTTTATGTATTTCAGTTTTTTAGTTTATGCTTTTCTCTAGACTTTGTTTGTTGGAAAATAATGACCAAGTACTTTGTTGTAACTTAACTATGGTTTTGAAATGCTAGTTTTATCCGCTGCTTTACTACTCTGTTTTACTTATATGTTCTGTCTTGTGATATCTGCATGCATGTTTACCTCGTCTAACGCCCTCCAAAGCCAATGTACTTGCAAGAGTTACCTTGGCAGAGGTGGGGTGTTACACTTTGTGTACCCCGAGACGAAGGTTTGAGGAAGGCTATTCTTGATGAAGCACATCATTCGAAGATGACCATTCATCCCGGCGGGGACAAGATGTATAAAGAAATGAAGCAAGTTTTCTTTTGGGCCGGTATAAAGAGGGATGTGGCCGAGTATGTCGCTAGATGCTTGGTGTGCCAACAAGTAAAAGCGGAGCAAAAGAAACCCGGTGGGTTGCTTCACCCATTGGAGGTTCTACTACGGAAGTGGGAAAGTGTCTCGATGGATTTTGTGGACGGATTACCAAGATCAAGGAAGGGTAATACGGGGACTTGGGTTATAGTAGATAGACTTACTAAGAGTGCCCATTTTATTCCCGTGAAGAGTAAGAGGACTTCTCCATGGTTAGCTTCAGTATACGTTCGAGAGATAGTTCGTTTGCATGGTGTTCCTTCTAGCATAGTAAGCGACCGCGATCCTATCTTCACTATCGAATTTTGGAAGAGCTTGCAAGAAGCGGTAGGAACTCAGTTATGTTTGAGCACCGCATATCATCCTCAGACGGACGGCCAGACCGAGAGGGTGAATCGTATTCTAGAGGACCTTTTGAGGCTATGTATCCTAGACTTTGGGGGTACATGGGAAGAGCATCTACCGTTGGTAGAGTTCGCATATAATAACAGCTTTCAATCTAGCATTGGCATGGCACCTTTCGAAACTCTTTATGGACGACCTTGTCGTTCACCTACATGTTGGTGGGAATCTACGGATAAGATCTTACTTGGGCCCGATATGATTAGAGAGACTTCGGAAAAGATCGACTTGATTCGAAGGAGGATGAAGACGGCGCAAGATAGGCAGAAATCTTATGCAGATAAGAGGAGGACAGATCTTGAGTTTGATGTTGGGGACATGGTCTTTGTCAAAGTGTCTCCATTACGAAACGTTGTTCGCTTTGGGTCCGTTGGGAAATTAGCACCAAGGTTTGTAGGGCTGTTTCCTATTAAGGAGAAGATTGGACAGATGGCGTATAGAGTGGAGTTGCCTGAGAGACTTAGTGGTGTACACGACGTATTCCATGTGTCACATTTGAGGAAGTGCTTGCACGAGACTGCGGAAGTGGTAGAGCCGAGCTTGCTTAGAGAGGTGGAGATAGAGCGTGATGCGACGATTCGACGAGCTCCTACATGCATTCTTGGGTCGGAGATCAAGAAGTTGAGAAATCGAGAGGTCAGACTAGTCAAAGTGCAATGGGGAGATGATGAGAGCAACGCTACTTGGGAGACAGAAGCGAAGATGCGTTCGTTGTACCCTTTTCTTTTTGAGGGTATGTCTTTTAATTTCTCCTTTATCGCTTAGCTTGTACTTATCTTATCTTTAGTATGTCCTCTCGCTAGTATCTTTGACCTTTAGTTAGGATAATCCTATTGTTGAAACATGTGTTTGAGACATGTTATGTATGATGGATGCAAAGTGGATGCAAGTGTTTGCTAGTGGTTGCTCGTGGACGCATATACACACACTATTAGGCACTAGATCGACTCAGTCACTTCATATTGCATATTGCATATATATGGATGTATTTAGTAAAATGGATGTATGAGGATTTTTTTTATCATATGGATGTTGCATTCAGATGATGATTGTGCACGCATATAGAGATAATATGTAGCATTAAGGAACTTTTGCATACATAATGGACTCATGGCACTATCATGATTTGCATTAAGGAGGTCAACTGAATCAGTGGACCGCCTGATTTTGCATTAGATATGGACATACACACACACTGTGCATTTAAACATGAAAGCATTAGAAGTCTATAAGGACAATGGATGCCTTTGTTTGATGGTTGAGTAGATGGACGATTGGATGTTAGGATATACATTCTTCTTGACTTGAAGACTTCGGGGTCGAAATCCTTTAAGGAGGGGAGAATGTAACACCCCGTAATTCTGTTAATATAAATATTCACAAATTAAAGAATAAATAATCTCAGACGTGAGAATTGTGGGAAACGGGTTACGCTATTGTGTTCGTCTCGGAATTCTGGCTGAAATAGAGTCCGAGTTTGCGTGATTTGGACTTCGTATGAAGAAGTTATGGCCATCGGAAGTTTCAGAAAATTCAAAACAGATTTCAGAAAATTTAAAATTCAAAATTCGAAGTCAAACAGGCTAGGCGGGAAATTTCCCGCCCAGCACCCCAGGTCGACTGGGCAGTCGACACCCCCCCCCCAGGTCGATTGGGCAGTCGACCTGGTCCAGTCGGCTAGGGTTTGACTGAGCCCAATCTTAAGCTGCTGATGTGTCTTTAGGGCTGAGTTGGCAAATTAAACGGTTCAGGTTAGTTCTGAGTTGATCTGACGGCCTAAATAAATCCTAAACTCTATATATACCTAGGTAGTCTCTCACTCTAATTCACATGAAAACTAGAATAGCCACCGCCATGCCATCGCCATGGAAATCAGTGTAGCCGCCACCAACTAAGAAGGAAGAAGCTAATCAAAACCCTAATTCTACTCAACTCTAAAGCAAATCAAGACTCTCTTTCTTCTCTAGTTGTGAGTATGATGATCTTAACAATATTATTAGCAAACTAATTAGATTAAGATGTGATATGGATCATAAGAAAATGATGTGAATTGTCATATACGTTGTTGTAAACCTTATGCTATCATGTATGTTGTAAATCCTATGTTATGTGATGATGATATCCTATATGTTGTAAATCATGCTATGATGATATTGTATAGGTTGTAATTCTCTATGCTAAGTTGTGATAAATCATACATGTTATAAAGTCATGATGTTATTATCTATGCTAATTAGTTCATGTTAATCAAATCATAATGTTGATATTATTTGGGCTATGTTAATCTATATGACAAATCATGTATGCAAGTTTAGATTGATTAGTAAAGATTATGAACATATGCCATGACATCTATTTAGGTCTAGAATTGTGCTATGACATGTGTGAGTTCTATGTGTTAGATGCTAGTTCACATCATCATTATGTTGCATAAACCACATATGCAAGTTTACACATGAATTTGGGTTATGATCATATTATGTAAGTTGTGACATTTTAACCAAACAAGTTGACACCTTTAGATCCATGACATGTGTAGTTTTATGCAAGTTTCACCCTATTATGATTAGATCTATTTTATTTGTCTATATGTTGTGATAATTCATCTTTGTGCTATGAGTTAGACTATTCGAGTCTAACGTATATTTTGCGTTGAATAAGCAAGCGTATAACATGGGGTAGGGGTAATATTAAGGATTTAATATTAAGAAATTGGGGGTGCAATTGATATGATTTTGCATACCATATGTGGATGGCCATAATTGAGTCAATTATGGACATTATTAAAATTGGAAGTAATTAATGATTTGAATAGGGATATATTTAAAACTGGGGTAAAAGATTATAAGTGTTAATCAATGCTTAGGACACGAGGTTGGACTCGTTTGTGACGTAAAACTGCCCGGACCCGACCGGCAAATCCAGTAGTCACAAATGTCAGCCCAATGTGAGAGGTCCTAGGCCCAAATTAAAGCATAACAGTTGTAAAGACACGAGGTTAGACTCTTTTATGGTGTAAGACTGCCCAGACCCGCCCGGCAAATCCAGCTGCCATAAATGTCTGTCTAATGTGAGAGGTCTTTATGAGGTTATGGCCTGAATGAATTAAGAAATACTTAACCAGATAAACATGTAAGGTGGGACATGGGGGTTAAGTAGGTGCCTTGGGTGGCATGAGGAATCTAGTGGGTGCCTTTAGTGGCATTTGAAATACGATTAGTAAGACATAACCAAACACACATGTAAATGAACATGACTAAGAAGAGGGTTAAGTGGGATATACTAGTGGGGGACAAGCTTAGGTGGATAGCTTGTGGGGGCCCATTTCAACCAGTAACCCAAACGTATCTTTGTGGGCTCGACCCAAGTCGAGGACGGGACACGTATACTGGGATTGACTATAAGAGGCCTAACGGGGTAGCAGTGGCAACGCAAGTCCAACGGGTTTCATATGCGTGTGTGGATCAGGCTGGTAGGTAAGACGTTGTTGCATCGTGTAGGTATAACCCGTGCATTCTCAAGTTGTATCGGGATGCCACTTTGGGGGAGTGATACACCCCACTGTGGGGCCAGCACGGGTATCTACGAGTAGGGAGCCGATCAAAAGTGGGTAGTGGGGTACACCTAGCGGAGATAGGGGCAGGCGGCACCTATGTAGTCAGCTAGGGGTACACGAAGTTATTTATAAAATTTCTAAGTGAAGCAAGTGGGTAGTGGGGTACACCTAGCGGAGATAGGGGCAGGCGGCACCTATGTAGTCAGCTAGGGGTACACGAAATTATTTATATAATTTCTAGTTCGGTGAGTGGGATCAACCTTTAGGGTGACTGGTGTGGTGCAGTGTAGTAATTATTCGTTAGTATTAGGTGTGCCTTTAACGTTATCTTTATCTGCTCTTCCATACCCATTAGTTCATAGACATTTCCTTGTTTTCCAGCTTATGCCTTAGTCTAGTTATTTTGATAATAGTATTGTTAGAATTATCATACTCGCCAGACTTTATGTCTGACCCCCTCTATTTCTATCCTTTTTCCCCCTCCAGGTCCTCAGAGTGGGCCCAACTCTAGTGGAGCTTGATTGGATTGCTTTATCTCTCTTTTGGAAAGCTTGGACCGTTGAAGTAAAGTCCAGCTTGTTATCTTCTTTAATGGCTATTTATGTAATGGGATTATGTATTTTGTTTTATCAAGATGGATATTGTACTTGACTCTGATTTATGGTTTTATGATGTAACAAACATGTTTAATTTCCGCTGCAATAAAATAAAGTTTTAGATTTTCAAGTACTACTTATTATCTGTCTTGTTGTAATTTTTCTGTTCTATATTCACTTAAAACCTCCATGAAGTTAATGCATTCCCTTTGTGAGTGACATTAATGGACGTGGGGTGTTACAGAAATTTTACTTTCCCCTTTTCTTCCAATTACTAGCCGTATAACTCTTTTCCCTAAATCTTCAACTCGTCCTCCCCAAAAAAATCGAACAGCCTCCTTCACCTCTTGCGTCATAGCCACCGATTCTGCCTTGCTCCACTGTTGGCTCATGCCGCTTGCCTCGCTCCATTCCCCCCATCGCGCAACCCACTGGTCACAGTCTCACCGCTTAATCTTCCGCTGCCGTCCTCACATCGAAGCCGACTTCCATTTTCGACCATGAGTGCCCGTTGTGCCACTGAACACAGCTGCGCCGCCACCTTCTTTTACTCTATAAATAGCTCGTCTCTGCTTAAATCTCGACGGTTAGCCTTCAACTCCATCATTTCGGAAAGTGCTGATAATCCAAGAAGCCAACACTACCAGTAAGGGTGAGTTATTAACTCACAATTAAATTTTGTTTCGGGTAGTTTAATTTCTGTTTGAATTAGAATTATGATGGTTAATGGCTTAGATAATTGAACTGTTGCCTTGTTGCCTCAGTCCAAATTGTTTCTTCACTGAGTTATTTACCTTGCTTGTGTTGACTGGCTGCCTTATATGCTCCCTATTTACAGACCATTTACTGTATTGAGTTTGTTAAGCTCACTGTCCGTTTATCGCACTCATTACTGGCTTACATGGAATTTTCCATGAAACTGGCTTATGGATTGTTTGGGTCTAGCTATAACATTAGTCCTATAACTTGAAGTATGGATTTCATCTGTATGTTGCCTTTCTTTCCTATGGTTGCCCTGTTTTCCTCTCTTAATGTGACTTGAATTAAGTACCCCTCATTACATAGCATGCTCCTTGTTACAACATTAGACCATATTTCTATATTTGTTATGGTATTCTTATATTATGATTCATAGTTGTTGTTGGGTTCTTGCCCACGCTGCTTGGAAACCCATGATGACTTATGTACTCATGCATGGATGTGTGCCGTCTTGTTCATATTTTGCTTTACTTGGGATAGTCTATATTGTACTATCCATCTTTGAAAATTGAGAAATGTATTGCTTCATTTGTGTTGCTATATGCGAAACCCATGGTATTTTTATTTTTATTTTCATTTTACTAGCACCTACATTTATTTTTATTTGCATGCAAGGTTGTAGTGTGTTTTGACCTTGTGTCGCCGCTATGAGCATGTTAGCCACTTGCTGCATCTTATGTTCGTTTGGGGTGCTGAGGCAGTGCACTCATGTGTGCATGTACACGTGTGTACATGCAGGCTCCCGTGACCGTTCGCCCCTAGAACATAAGCTAATAAGAACAGATACTGTACTTAATTTAAGCTAATGTAGAATAGACACTGCACATTGATAAGAACCAGATATTATACAGCTGTTATTTTGCATATGATATTTGATGTTAGAATTACCCATTAATTTAGTTTCTGTTGAAATTAGTTTACTTGAACAATGATTAATCCTGACTCGAGTATTTTATGTTTTGCATGGAATGCTCAGGTCAGAAACGAGTGTTGCAGATTTTAGAAGTTTATGGTTCGCTAAGCAGGAGAGGAACGTGAAGATGTAGGACGCTTATGTGCGCGCTCGACAAAATTGTAAACTTTTATTTATTTAAAATCATGTAATGTATTTAAAAATACTTCCGTTGTATAACAATGATTTGTAAAACTTTGATTTGTATAAAAATTCCATTATGAGATATTATTGTTTATTTATGTGTCTATGATTCTATGTGTTATTCTAATTAAACCCTGTAAGAAAAAAACGATTCGCCGTTCTGAGCATCTTGAGTCAGTTTAATTGTGGATTCGAGACATTAAAAATAGCGAGTCGTTACATTGAATCAATATTTTGAATTAGAAATCAATTATATAATACGAGTAATATAGCATTTATATCAACTGTTGGACCCAAAAATTCAAAGGAAGCATCATCTGATGATTCATGGATACTTTTATGCAAGAGAAATTACATCAGCTCATCAGAAATGATGTATGGGAACTTGTTCCTAGACCAGAGGATAAAACAATAATTGGAACTAAATGGGTTTATAAAAAGAAAATGAATGAACTTGGTGAGGTCATTAGAAATAAAGCACAATTAGTTGCTCAAGGATACTATCAAGAAGAAGGAATAGATTATAATGAAACCTTTGCCTCTGTAGCAAGATTATAAGCAATTAGAATTCTACTTGCTTTCAGTAATCCTAAGTATTTAAAATTATTTAAAATGGATGTGAAAAGTGCTTTTTTTAAATGGATTCGTTAAAGAAGATGTTTATGTTGAACAACCTTTATTATTCGAAGATGAAAAATCTCCAAACCACGTTTACAAGTCAAAGAAAGCCTTATACGGTTTAAAACAAGCTCCCAGAGCCTGGTATGATTGACTAAGAACATATTTATTACAATCAAACTTTGAAATTAGCAAAGTAGATAATGCATTATTTATTAAAAGAAATGAAAATGATATTCCATTAGTACAAATCTATGTAAACAATATAACTTTTGAATAACAAATAATAAAATGAATCAACAATTTTCTGAAATCATTTGAAAAGAGTCATATGGGAGAAATCGCTTTTTTCTTGGGATTAAAAACTAAACAATTAAATAACAGAACATTTATCAATTAAGAAAAATATGCTAGAGATTTAATTAATAAATTTAACATAGCCAGTACTAAAAGAAAACCCACTCCTATGGTAACCAATGAAGCCTTGAGTAAAGACGATTAATCAAAAGATGTAGATCAGAATCTATATAGAGGAATGATTAATAGGTTCCTTATTATATGTAATTATGAATAGACCAGATATAATGCATAGCATTTGCCTTTGTGCTAGATATCAATCACAACCTAAGGAAACTAACTTAAAAACCATAAAACGTATTCTATGATATGTTAAACATACATCAGACTTTGGTTTATTATATCATTAAAATGATTCATTCAATTTAATTTCGCATTGCAATGTTGACTACGCTGTTTGTAAGTCAGATCAAAAAAAAGTACGAGTGGAAATTGTCACTTTTTGGGTCATTCCCTGGTTTCCTAGTTTAGTAAAAAGAAAAATACCCTTTTCTTGTCAACAACTGAAGCAGAATTTATATCTACTGCTTTGGCTTGTTCACAAGTAATATATATGCATCAAACTCTAATAGATTTTGGTTGAAATATAACCAAATCACCAATTTACTGTAATAATACGAGTGTTATAAATCTATATAAAAATCCTACACATCATGTTAGAACACAACATATTGATGTAAGACATCATTTTCTAAGATATAACATAAATAAAGAAAATATTTCACTAGAATTTATTAACACAGAAAATCAAATTGCAGATATATTAACTAAACCATTAAACGAAGCAATATTTACGAAATTACAAAGAGAACTAGGAATTTGTTCTCTAACTGAAGTAAAATAATTAAATATATTTGTATAGATATTGTAGAAATTATAGGAAAAATTAAAAACTAAAAATTAAAAATAAACATATATATGTTGACATACATAAAGTAGCATGTCGACATATAGCACCAAAAAAAAAAATTTCCCTCCAATGTTAGTTGTTCATCTTATTTAAACTCTTCACTTTGAAAATCCTTCTCTTCTCACTCATTTTCTCTGTAATAAAAATTTTGAAACTATAAAACAATGGTACCCTGCAATTGCTCACTAAAATACAACTTCTACAACTCTGGATGGAAAAAGTGCAAGAAAAGCAAGGGAAGATCATTTAAAATCTTTCGAAATACATAATGGATAACTAGGAAAATCCAATTATTATTGAAGATGATTCCTCCAACATTCAAGTCCGTAATCCAATGGAGGAAGAAGAAGAGGTTGAAGAAGAAGAGGAAGAGGAAGTAGAGTATGAAAATCAAGGAATGCACGAAGACGATCAAGTAATTTGCATCGGCGATGTTTGTTTTGATAAGGATGGCAATGTGATTGAACAAAATGGATGCAATCTGGTGCCCTATCTTATGCTAGTGAGACATGGAAACGGATGCAATCCGTGAAGGTTTTAGATTCACATGGAGGTGGAACCTATTAGGATGGAAGTCCCTTTTTGATTAAGGTAGCGTGGAATTTGGCGAGAACTCCAGCTCCGCGTCTACACCTTTTCTCCTTCATTTGGGATGTCCATATTCCGCCGAAGGTTTCCCTGTTTATGTGGAAAACATTGCATGATGGTCTTCCAATAGAAGAGAACCTCCATAGGATTGGCATCCCTATTGTTTCCCATTGCAGGTGTTGCTGCTCTGGCTCCTTGGAGTCCATTGTTCATTTGTTTTTTCTTGGCTCTTGCATGAAATCTATCTGGAATTACTTCGAGCACCTGATGGGTTGTCGGGGTAATGTCACCTCGCTTGAAGATTTACTGAGAATATGGGGGATCGACATCTCAGGTAAATCAATTCGTTCTATTTTTTTTCGTCTGATCCCTTGTTTTGTTTGCTGGCAGATCTGGTGCTCGCAGAATAAGACAATTTTTGATGAAGTGCCTATGGATCCTCCAACCATCATTCAAAAGGATACGAATGATGTTTTCCTTGCATTTCGAGGTAGGCCTTTCAAGGGAGCAATTGGCTCCCATTCTAGGAGATTGGCTAGCACCTTTGGTGTTACAATGGTATCGTCTCATCCCAGGATGGTGTTTGAAAACGACATTTCTATGGAATTAGAAAACCGTTGACAAAATATCGTAATAATAACCGCAAGCGCATGGCGTACAATCATAGTACGTGGTGAATACGAGTCGATCCGCAGGGAAAAATTTTATTCTAATATTACTCAATCAAATTAAGCCGAAAGTGAGTGAAATTGTTAACTATAAACTAAAAAAACTAACGAAGTTAAAATGAATACAAATATGGGACTAAGAGACAACTTAGGAGTAGATTCACTATCAACAACAATCTAATTAACATGAAAAATGGCTCTAACTTTCTTTAATAACTAGTACATTAAGTGTTGTATTCTTACAAGCATGATTTATATGCTAGAAAATTCAACCTACATAAATCATCAATTTTCAATAAACTTAAAGCCCTAATTATCACATAGAAAATAATAGTTCTAATAAAATTGAAATATTATGAGTATGTTCTGTATGTTAATATTCACTAACTACACAGAACATCAAGGATGCTTTCACTTTTAATGTCACTACTTTTTCAAAAATGAATTAGATTGTGGTAAAGTATGATTCTATTAATGATATGAGTATAACACATTTGGGAATAATCAACCAACATGTGCTATCAATTTTCACCATATAAAATCTTTACTTATCTATATCCTATTTTAGATTAAGCTCAAATAAGTGAGTTAGAAACAAGAAATTCTTATGTTAATTATTCATGAATCATGATAGCTCACTACCCCTAAATTGAAAGGGTTTAACTACTCATAATGGATTCAATGATAACATAAAGAGATTTCATTATAAAAGACAACAAAAGAAAAGAGCACTATATTAAAATTACACTAATAAAATTACATAAAAGAAAAGTCTAAGAAGCCATGGAAGAGAAACAGAGTTTTTGATTTCAGCCACTCTAAACTAAATAAAATCCAAGATTCATTTTACATCAATATACAGGGGTTATTTATACATGTGAAAAACCCTAATTCACTTTTAGTGTGCTACCAAGAATGCCCTTTTTTGTCTCCACTAAAGAAGGAGGGAAAGTGGGTGGGGTCTCCACTAATCTTCTTTTTGAATTGATTCCTTCTCCATTGATTGATTTCCCTTTTTTGTGGCAAGGCATTGATTTCCTTTTTATTGGCAAGGCATTGATTTTCTCTTTTGTCCTTTGTATTCATATATATCTTTATGAAGTCTTCTTCTGCATGCATCAAATCTATACAAAAACAATGAAAAATGTCCAAGTTAAAATTCTCAAAATAACTTAAGCATAAAAATGACCATTTCCTCCCTATGTGATGATGAATGCATGATGTTTTGAAATCAATTGAATTACAGTTTAAACATGATCAAATACCCACGTATGACATTTATTTGCAATAAACTAGAATAAATATGTGAATATAAATGTGCATTTTTACGTGCATATCAAATACCCCCACACTTATCTTTTTATTCGTCCTCGAATAAAGTAAAAAGTAAGCTAAATCCGTTTTCGTAGGGAGCACGATTGCATTGAGCGTATGCAACCAGCCTTTAAACCTTTGGGTGTCCCCAGTAGGATGAGTGTTGTCTCTTGAGGGTTTTCAGCGGATACTACCCAGAAATCCAAAAGCAAAAAGAATGTATAAAATGCAAAATTAGAAAATATTTACAAGACGAATGCATGCTTTTAAAGGAATATTTACAAATGGATAATTTACTTTTAAATATTACATGAATGAGTTAACACAAATTTGGGTCGTCACTATGAAATTTGAGTCTGTTACTAACCAAAACTTCAAACAAAAGTCGTGTTATTGCCACAAACTCCTCCAACTTGGCCAGTTGTTTTGGTAGAAACATAGTGCAAATACAAAATAAATTCTATAATCGATATCAACAATCGTAAAACGGCATCTCAACTTCCTTTTTGTTAACAAGTTAAGTTGAATAAGTGAAGAGTGTGCTTGGATTTCAAGTGCTTACTCTCTCTTTATTACAAAATATTTACATTATTACCATTTACAAACACCTAACCGAAAAGACCAAGGTATACCACCCATGAGAGTTTGGGACAGAGTTTGGCGGATTATGTAGACCGACGATGAATTTGTCAACAAGATTTCGGTAATCCTTAGGTGTCTAACTCATAAAATGAGACCAAGATATACCGATGCTGACATTGTCAACGAGGTGTCGGAAAGATCTTGGCGGGTTTACACACCAGCGCGAGATTTACTAGCAATGTTGGATACCCTTGGATTATCAATATATACATACATTCTTTTTTTTGACATAAGAGAGAGAGTTAACCGAGAATATCTTAGCACAATTTCACTTAAAAGATCTAAAATGTTATCAAAAGTAGTCAAACTCAACCATTCATTTAATCAGATTACAATTCAGAAAACATTTCATACTCATCACCTACGAATTTCCAAATATACCAGTTACACCAAATTTGCTCATAATTCTAACTTTTCTTTCGTTATCCGCTAAGAGAAGTAAGTTTCCAAACATTCTAATCAAACGACCAGAATTGTATGCTAACTCCATCATGTCTTATTTAAAAGTAAATAGAAATGTGAAATTCTTTTTTTTAATTTTTTTGAATGACAAAAAAGAAAGGAAAATTTTATGCAAAACCAAAATAAATACGAAACTCCCCCCATGCTTGATTTGGACTATGTCCCCAAAGTCAACCCAAATGGAAAGAAAACGAAAATTTTGAAGATATGACTTATATTTACAAGAGAAAAAAAAATTTACAGTATATCAGAAAGTATACTGACAAGAAGTAAATGAAACAGTCTTCTAAAGACCGATTCATTTGTTTCTTCAAGTATGAGAGACACGGCTCAAGCTTGAAAAACCAAGTCGTAAAAGATTTCTATTTTGAACGGGTATTTGGAGAAACAAATGTTGTTTTATTAAAAATCGATTGAGTTGCTTTAATTTCGATGATTTTCGGGATAGATTGAATAATGGATTGAATTTCATGTTTATTTTCACCAAATTTACTTTCAAAATTGTCATTGATTTTTTTTTTTGAATTATCGATTTCATAATCAAAATGGTGATTCAAATCTACCTCTTTAAAATTCAACTCACTTTCGAAAAGTCCAAAAAAATAGTATTCATCAAATTCGTCTTCCTTTGGTGATTTATCAACAACTTCGGTGCATGTATCATTTTCAGAATCCAAAGTTGTTGTTTGAAAGTCGGAATTTTCAAAAAAAAGGAATATCGAATTTGAGATTTGGTTCCACCCTCTCAAAAGAATTGAAATTCAACTCAATTACCGTATTATTAACAACTTCATTAAAATCGTTATTTTCAATTTCGAAAGTCGTTATTTGAAAATCATCGATTGTGGGCAAAGGTGGATTTTTATTCGAATCGTCACATGTTTGGATTCGATCTTGTTTCTCATGAAACTTAAAGTAATCGTCAAGTTCGTTCGTTTGCTCAACAAAATCAAATTTATAATTATTTACATGAGAATTTTCAAATTGAAATTGTTGAGAACAAAAGTTTTCAGTAGTACCACAATTGAAATTATTCCCATTGCCAAAATCATTTGAAAAGTGATTTACATTTCCATTTTGAATTTTAAATTCATTTTGGAGTTCAAAATTGAATTGATAAGGGTTATAATCAGAATCATTTGAATTTGGAGGTGTAATCGAATTTTGATTATTTGAAAGCTTTCACCTATATTGTTGCATATGTATAAATTACACAATTCATTTATTTCTTCATTTTGTTGTATGCTCATTTCAAGTAAAGATTCAATTCTTGTTTTCAAACTTGAGGTTTGATCGTTAGATTGGAAATTTTGTGGTGCAAAATCAGGACTATTTTGAAAATTTTGAAAAGTTGGTGGCGTACAGTCCAAATTACTTGTACAATAGTTGTTATTAAAATATCTATATGAATTTGATGTAAAATTATATGGATTATATTGATTCTCACAACTATTGTAAAATTCATGAGGATAAGAAAATTGAGACATTTTCGAGAATTTTTTTTTTGAATTTTTTTAAGAGGGAAAAAAATTATTCACAAAAGAAAATTGTTTTTTTTTTTGAGATTTTGGGTTTTTGTTTTTTTATGTATGCATGAACCTAATGCAACTATATGAATGCAAACCAATTATTTACAGATTTTCTAAATTTATATAATGACGGTTAGATTAATTTCAACAAAAAAATTCTCAGCCAGTTAACAGACAGGAGTTATCGGTGCATCAGGAATCACCCTAGCAATGCAACCAAAGATTTAAGTACCTTCAGAGGAACAACTGATACTATATTTAGGAATCACCATAATTTTTATAAATGGTTATTACTCTGCCGTAGTCTAGACACCAAAAAATAAATCGTTGGAAAGAAATCAAGTTGTCAAAATATAACAGTGTCCTTAGAAAAATGAAAAAAACAAAATAACATGAATGCAAAACATAAATTAAACGTGAATTAACAATGCAACTACAAATGAATTTTTATTTTGTTTTTGGACGTTTTAATGCAAATGCAAGCAAACAACAATGCAATTAAATAAAAAGCAAAGGAGAAGTGAACAATACCAGAGAGTTTGAATTTATTAGCAAATTTTTTTAAGAAGCAATTTTTTTATTTAAAGCAAGCAAGCAAGCGTAGAGCCAAGCAATCCCAAGAAGAACAGTTGTAGCAAGCAATTTGTCTTATCCAACCTAAAAAGAAATGAGACCTTTTTTTTTCCTTTTTTCTTTTGTGTAAGGACCTGAAAAATTATAAGCCAAAACAAAAACAAGTCTAGCCCAACTTCAAAACGAAACTCAAGATTTTAAAATTGCGAATTTTTTCTTAGGACTCCTCTTTTTTTTTCAAAAATTCTCAATCACATAAAATAAAAAACAAGCAAAGCTACTCCTAAAACAAGGTCACCCCTCAAAAGAAAAAAGTCCACAAAGCAGGCAGCCCAAAAGAAATGTAATATCTCGGGTTCTTATAAATGGACCGAACCCAGTACTTTAAGGATAAATAACTCAACAGATTCGCTTCTCCTTTTTCAACCGAAATGCAAAAAAATTAAAAAGTCCACAATCGTTCACCTTTAAACATCCAAAAACAATGGCACTCTCTTAAAGGGGGAAAAATCGAAGATCGAAACTCAGAGGAAAATGAAAACAAAAATCGGAGGTTCCGATGTCAAAAGCTGAGAGAGGCGATTGACTTGGGCGTTCTGGTAGAGGATGATGGTGATTGCGATTTTCAAGAGCGATTGTGAGTTCTGGAATTGGGTTTGATGAGCGATTGTGGGGGTGCGATTTTAGTATTGAACTAATAAATTTGTGTTGCGGTTAAAGGCGCCGCAGGTTGTAACTTTTGTAGTTTTACGATGGGACGATATGGGTTACGGGTCTGGAGTGGCGGAAAGCAGTTGCGGTTTTGTGCTGATGTGATTTTGGGAAGGGTGTTGCGTTGGAAGAGAAGGACTGTGATATGAACGTGGCTTTGGAGAGTCTTGCGTGAACTATTATAAGGAAGTTGAAGTGATGTATGGGTTGAGGGTGGAGTATGATCGGAAATAGGAGATGGTTTGAATTTGGCTTGGTGGAGATGATGTTGTGGAGTTGAATGGTTTAAAACGTGAATTGATGGTGAAGAAGTGGGTAGGTAAGAGGAGGTTGGTTGAGAGGATTGTGAATTGTGAATAGACTAAGGCAGAGAAGGGAAGAAAATTATAGAGGGAGGACAAGAAAAAGGAAAGAAATAAATGAGAGAAGGAGAAAGGGAAAGAAGTAAAAAAGAAAAAAAATGGAAATATATAATTTTAATTAATTACTGGAAAGAAAAAGACAGTCAAGAAACAAATGAAAGAAGGGAAAGGAAATTAAAAAGGGAAAGAAATAAAGGAAATTGAAAACACAAAAAATGAGAAACAGACTGAACAAAAGGCAAGTGTTTATTTTTTTCTTCTTTTTTCTAATAACTGGAAGATAAATGACCAGATTTTTTTTAATGAAGAGAGATGCAAGAGACAGACAACACAAACAAATATTCACAAATGCAATTACAAACACACAGAGAAAACAAACAACACAATTTAACACAACCAAAAATAAACAAATAAAAGCAACACCACGCATAAAATGATCAAACAAACAAGTTTTTTTTTAATAAATAAAAACACACACAAAACAAACACTAACAACAAATGCAATTCACATAACTAACCACAAAATGGAACAACAACAAAAATTTAGGAAAGTAAACTAAGAACACTAAAACAAGGCACAATGACACACAAACAAATAAATAAAAGTGAATAAAATGAACAAACACACAATCTTTTTTTTTCTTTTTTCAATAAAACACAAATAAGAAAATTAATTCAAAGAATAAAATTAAAACTAATTTCTTTCCCCGACAACAGCGCCAAAAACTTGTTTGCAAACGACGTTTCTATGGAATTAGAAAACCGTTGACAAAATATCATAATAATAACCGCAAGCGCACGACGTACAATCGTAGTACGTGGCGAATACGAGTCGATCCGTAGGGAAAAAATTTATTCTAATCTTACTAAATTAAATTATGCAGTAAGCGAGTGAAATTGTTAACTATAAACTAAAAGAAAACTAATGATGTTAAAATGAATACAAATATGAAACTAAGAGACAATTTAGGGGTAGATTCACTATCAACATCAATTTAATTAAAATAAAAATGGCTCTAGCTCTCTTTAATAACTAGTACATTAAGTGTTGTATTCATACAAGCATGATTTATATGCTGGAAAATTCAAACTACATAAATCATCAATTTTCAATACAAACTTAAAGCCCTAATTATCACATAGAAAATAATAGTTCTAATAAAAATGAAATATTATGGGTATGTTCTGTATGTTAATATTCACTAACTACACAGAACATCAAGGATGCTTTCACTTTTAATGTCACTACTTTTCTAAAATGAATTAGATTGTGATAATGTATGATTCTATTAATGTTATGTGTATAACACATTTGGGAATAATCAACCAACATGTGTTATCAATTTTCACCATATAAAATCTTTACTTATATATATATATCCAATTTTAGATTAAGCTCAAATAAGAGGGTTAGAAACATGAAATTCATATGTTAATTATTCATGAATCATGAGAGCTTCACTACCCCTAAAATGAAGGGGTTTAACTGCTCATAATGGATTCAATGATAACATAAAGAGATTTCATTATAAAGGACAACAAATGAAAAGAGCACTATATTAATGTTACACTAATAAAATTACATAAAAGAAAAGGCTAAGAAGCCATGGAAGAGAAATAGAGTTTTTGATTTCAGCTACTCTAAACTAAATAAAATCCAAGATTCATTTTACATCAACATACAGGGGTTATTTATACATGCGAAAAACCCTAATTCACTTTAAGCGTGCTACCAAGAATGCCCTTCAATAAGCTTCCTTTTGTCTTTAGCACTAATGATTCATGAATCCCTTTTTTGTCTCCACCAAAGAAGTAGGGAATGTGGGTGAGGTCCTCCACTAATCTTCTATTTGAATTGATTCCTTCTCCATTGATTGATTTCCCTTTTCTTGTGGCAAGGCATTGATTTCCTTTTTATTTACAAGGCATTGATTTTCTCTTTTGTCCTTTGTATTCTTATATATCTTTATGAAGTTCTCTTCTGCATGCATCAAATCTATACAAAAACAATGAAAAATGTCCAAGTAAAAATTCTCAAAATAACTTAAGCATAAAAATGACCATTTTCCCCCTATATGATGATGAATGCATGATGTTTTGAAGTCCATTGAATTACAGTTTAAACATGATAAAATACCCACATATGACATTTATTTGCAATAAACTAGAATAAATATGTGAATATAAATGTGCATTTTTACATGCACATCAGACGGGAGTTGGTTGATTCCATTAATGCTGGGTTTGTCTCTGATGTCTTCCCTTTCTACACCTCCCCCCTCCCCCCGTTTTTTGATCTTACACTGTTTGCTAGTTCTATAGATCCTGGCTTATAGGTTTTGAGTATCATCTCTCTACAGATTTCCTAGTGGTTGGAGGAGCTGTTTTATAACTGAGACTTTTAGAGCTTGAGGTGCTTTATTTGTGGAGTTTATTGCCTGAGCTTGTGATCCTCAGCATCAGGCCTTCCTATTTTCTTGATCCTTTGGCCGTAATCTGTGGAGATGTGGAGACTTCTAATTTGCTCTTGCATTAGGCGACCATCTTCCGAGGCCTCGCCTATCTGGCTTGTGTTTTTATTTTTGCCTTTTGTTGGTAGCCTCTTGTATTTTTGTAGTTTTTTCTTTTATCTATTGTTTGTGTGTGTGCACAGTTTTGTAGCCATTTCTAAAAAATTGTTATTGTGAGCTGTTGGAGAATGTCTAGATTCTCTATTTTGTTATATGCTATTTACTATTTTTGTAAAAAAAAATATGATTGAACAGAATGGAGAATTCGACCTCTATTACCCAAATTGCCCATTTCACAAGTTCCCAATTTTGAAAAACAATTAGTAGTAGGTTTCGTAAATTCATGTATTCGATATTGTACGTATTTTCTCATGTAAATACTCGTTAAATGTTCTCATGTATTTGTAAACAAAAAAATTACAATAATAAAAAGTTCGTATTCATTTAGTAGTGTTCTAATTTATTTACTTAGGAATAGTATTAGAAATCAGTTTTATTAGATTAGATTAGGATACAGAGTAGTATTAGTCTTAGTTTTAGAATTATGGCTTAATTTTAGGGGGGATATTATAGGTTAGGCTGGATTATATAGTTTTTGTTTATGACAAAAGGGGAAAGTTGTAAAATAGGGGTTAGTTTAAAGGGAGGTTAGTTGTTTTAAAAGGAAGATAGTAGAGTAAGAGAGAGTAATTGGAGAATCAAGACATCAGGTACGATTATTTTATAACCTAGGTTGTCATCATCAAAAAAGGGGAGCTTGTTGAGAATGAGATGTTGATGGTGATAGTTTTGATGACAACAACTTGTTTCAACTTTATTTCGATTATTATTATTATAAAATATACACTAACACTATTATCTATAATATATATGTATGTACAAGAAATCTATGCAGATAATGATTATTGAAGACTATACAATTGAGAGAATCAAGATTTCAAAGTAGAAGAGTTCAAGATACAAGACTCATGAGTATTAAGAATTCAAAATTTCAAGAGTTCAAGAAACATAGAGTAATTGTGTCTAAATATTTTGTTAAAACTCTGGTTAGCACTGAATTCTGATTTCAAACTTCTTTTCAAATGATTTCAAAAGTACTTACTTATTTTAAATCTATTTTTCAAATGATTTCAGAATTACTCCCTTATTTTAAATTTATACTTCTTTATTTTTAGAAATATTTTATCTCTTGAAATTTATTTTAACTCCTGTTTTTTAATTGTACTTAACTCCTAATTCAAATAAGTTTTACTTATAAATTTGATACTAATTTTATCATAGTTACTTATATTTTCAATGTTCTTATTATGATTAAGTTTTAAAATATTCATAGTTATATATATACTTTTATATCATTTCATATTTGGTTTTTAATCATTTTAATTATCCTAATTTATGTTTTTAAATACATTTTTTACTTAGTATACTCTATTTTAATATAAAGGAATATAATTTGTTTTAACTTTGGGGTCACCATAATTTATTTAAATATTATATTAATTTATTTTAAATTTTATTTTTGAATTTATATATGGGGATGTTAACATACAACTTTATGTATGTTGACATAGGAGCTGCTAATTTCTTTTTGAAAAGTTGTGTCTTTTGAATTCAAATCTTTTCTGAAAGGATGTGGATGTTGGAAAACTATATAAAGGCTTCAGAATTCGAATTTTTTATTACTTTTCATCTTCTTCTTCGTCCTTAATCATTTTACCATTGTTCCTCTTAATTTCTTAAAATTCTATGTTTATACTCTGCCGATTTCCATAGAAATAATATCAATCTTCTCTTTAAATTCTACGTCAAACTTTCTTTGAAATTCAAGTTCTACTCAAGAGTTATAGGATGTTTGTTATCAAGGCTTGCAAGACCAAAGCATATCGAGTCTATCCACCAAAAACTGATGAGAGAAGGGTGTGGTAGTGTCCTATATAAATCAACTGGGTGCGATTGTGTCCCGAAAATTGATTGGGTGTAAAGTTGTGGTTCAGAAAATCAACTAAGTCTCATTGTACTTGGAATCAGTTAGGTTGTACCATTGTAGCCCTGAATATAAGGATTGTAATTGGATATTGTTGAATAAAAATCTACATCAACCCAGCTTTGTGCGGGACTGGATGTAGGGTAGTCCCAAACCAGTATAAAATTCTGGTACTTTCCTTTTGCTACTTTTATTTTATTTTCTGCATCTGTGATTTGTGATATTTGTGATTTGCATAGCATTTTGTTCAATCCTAAATGATTTCAAGAAATTTAATATAATCCGTAAAACACTATTCATCCCCCTCTAGCATTTAATTTGTCTTAAGACCCTTAATCCGCATCCCCATCAAATAATGTTTTGATGCTAATACCATCGCCATAAACTCTTAATGCAAGTAGATGAGGAATCCAAAGTGCTTGGAAGCCATGCATTTGAAGAGTTCTTTGTTTTTTATGAGCAGTTGCTAATTTTTTGGAGTGTTTTAAATAAGTCCTAGCCTTTAGGAAACTGATTTGTAGTAACTTTTTTTTTATCTATTTACTTGTTGTTGTCTTGTGCTTAGTTGATGATTGGAAGGCTACTTAGAACAACTAGTTTTAATTCAATAAAATCAAGCACTAATTATATATTCGGGTCTTTATCTCTAAAACTGGTATCAAAGCCACATTAGGCTTGAAGAAACAAAGCAGCAACCTTGGTAGTTTGCAGCAGTGTTAGCGATGACAAGTGATGGGAGCTTTGTTCAACCTATTGTCCCTCAGTTTGATGGTCATTATGATCATTGGAAAGTACTAATGGAGAAATTATTAGGATATAAAGAATATTGGAGTCTTATTGAGACAGGATATATTGAGCCAGAAACTAGAGTGACAATGATAGCGGGACAATTAAAAAAACTTGATGAGTCGAAGCTGAAAGACTTGAAAGTGAAAAACTATTTGTTTTAAGCTATCGATTGAACTATCCTAGAAATCATTCTAGAGAAGGACACATCAAATAAAATATGGGATTCCATGATGAAGAAGTATGAAGGCAATAACATGGTGAAACGATCAATCCTTTAAGCTCTTCACAAAGAGTTTGACACTCTTGAGATGAAAGCGATGAAGGTGTTTCTGACTACTTCTCAAGAGTGATACCTATTGCCAATTAGATATGAGTTTATGGTGAACAAATGAAGGATGATTTTGTGGTCGAGAAGTTGCTTCAGTTATTGAGCGACAAATTCAATTATATTGCATGCTCAATTGAAGAGTCGAAAGACGTAAATAATCTTTTGATTAATGAACTGCAAAGCTCTCTCGTTGTTCATAAGCATAAATTTCAAAGGAGCAAAGCAGAAGAGCAAGTATTTAAAAGTAAATCATGGGGTAGACACAAGAGGAAGAGGTCGTGATCGCACAAGGTCTCGTGGTAGAGGTAAAGGACATGGCAGAGATTACCTGCCATTACTGAAGCAAATGTTGGGTGCTTCAAATATCATAACATGGGGGCAGTTTTAGTATGAACGTACTAACTATAACAAAGAAGCTAAATAAGCGAAATTGGGTGAGGAAGAATAATTTCTTTTGATGGCGTATGAAGATGAACATGAAGCAAAAAAATATGATATATGGTTTCCTGATACTGGGTGTTTCGACCATATATGCGGTGATATAGGTACGTTCTCAAGCTTTATTGATGATATTAAACATTTTGTCAAATGTAACAACACAAGAATGTTAGTGGTTGGAAAAAGCAGTGTTAGGTTGGTGTTTAATGGCATTCAGTTTATGGTTAGCGATGCGATTTATGTTCATAAATCAAGAAACAACTCTTTGAGTGTTGGACAGTTGCAGGAAGAGGGCTTTACTATTCTTATTAAGAATGGGACTTGTAACATCTATCCACCATCCATAGGACTCATTGCTCACACTGGGATGAGTACTAATTATATGTTTGTCTTGATCGATGAACGATTCAGGACCACTACAAGTATCACAGAAGAGTGTTTGTATAGCAATGCTCATTCTATACACTTATCGCATTAGCAATATGGCCACCTTAACCTAAAAGGATTGAAGATTTTGCAATCCAAAAAAATGATGCATGGGTTGCCTCAATTGGGAGATTCAAGTATCACTTCCGTTGATCGCTTTACAGGAAATAACACTGTAATGTGATACCAAAAAGAGTGAATGGCGTGCAACTAAGGTATTAGATCTTGTTCATGTTGACATTTGTGGGCCAAATGAACAATATTATACAATGGAAAAAGGAACGTGTTATGTTTTATGATGATTATTGTCATAAAGCTTGGGTGTATTTGCTAGTGGAGAAGTCAGAAGCATTGGAGAAATTTAGAATCTTTTAGAAGTATGTAGGAAAAAACTGGAAGAATCCATTAAGTGCTTGAGGACAGATAGGGGAGGAGAGTTCAATTCATTTTAATATTTTTTGTAAAGGCCTGAAAATCAGTACCAATTTGGGCTGACTAATATCCTACACATTCAACTCAAAGTGCACGAAAGTTCAAATCATTAATAAAAAGAAATTAGAGGATGAGATATAAAAGATAGAACTAATAAAATAGAAGAAGAAGAAGATCACAATAGGACAGAATCAGAGTAAGCACGAATCTCACAGCGGAACTAATAAAATATAATATATAACATAACTTTAAAATATAAACTGTATTTGTACTTACATATGTCATCAGAGTACATCATATGTATATCACAATGGAAATAAACTCTATATATAACTAGTGTTGAAGCCTCTTGCTCCAAGCTCCTCCAAGTATTTGTAAAATCCTAAATATTTGACTTCCCGTACAAATTTGGGCATCCAAGAGTTTAGGGAAAACAAAACAAAATAAACTCTGGGTCAGTTATGGGACTGGTGTGAGTAAACTCCAACCATTCGGTTTAACTTTGAAAAATCCTTTTGAAAGAAAAAGATAATAGTAAGACCAACCCACACATAAACATGGATGATTTTTACCTTATATAACCCAAAACATTTTCAAAATCAATACTTTTCTGATATTATAATAGTGTCTAATCACAAGTAAATAAAATCTAGTAGAACGCTTGCATCTCACGCTCCACATATATAATATACAATCAAAACCGCGGGCGCTTATTGGAGATTGGATTTCGATTGACAAGGTATGGAACCACCTGCCGATAGTGTATCTCTAGAGAGGAATATACAGGGTTCAACAAGAACGTCTTGCAACCTGATCACACATGACCGACCACTCATTTCTCTTGAGTGTATCGAATATATTGTCACCTACGGTTGCTAGCAACATAACCATTCCCGGGAGATACAGAAGCGAAAAGAAGTAACAAATATGACTATTCTCTAAATGCTGACAATACACCCTAATGGGGACGACCCACATAGCCATGCTGCCTGCCCGATTTTTGTCATTTCCCGGTTGATGAGGCTTGAGGCTATAACGTATCTCTTGACAGATTACACCTTCACTTTCTTTGAATGCCACATCATCATACCCACCAATTCACTAATCGATTTCCAAAAATATCACGGGTATAAAAAGCTAAGAGGAACGAATTCCTTCGCCACCAGACGTAATACCTTTAAGAGATCAACCATACATAATTTGTTAGGGATACTTTGTCGGATACTCATCTATACAAGTTGTCCTGGGACTGGACAAAACAGAAAACACCATTGTGGAACAGAACGACCCTTGCATTTAATTCAATTGTCTTCAGCATAATCAAATTCACAGTGCTTATGCCTATACAGAGTGGTTTTCGGATAATATATCCAACCGGTCTCTCCGTATCGACAACGATGGTCAAAACACTTCGATAGTCGGTTATTTAACTATCGAAGTAAAAACAAACATCCATTCTAATGTATAACTAAACATCATACAATCACGAGCGCGTTTATTTAACATTCGTTTTATTATTCAAATTCCCATATCTTACTAGATATTTCTCAAACCCCGTTTTAGACTTTTCACACTTCTTGGAAAACATTATTAGTTATTATAAACTCATATTCTCTCATGTTCCAGAAAATATACGTTATTAACATTCGAAACATTTCTTTTCTTTTCACATTCTTTATTTTCTACACTTGGATATTATACCCTATCTCCATTTGGAAAAATATTTCCAATTTCATTATAACCATTTAATCTGCCAAACGTTCACTTTTAAAACATTATTCACTTTAAAATGTGAATATCGTCTCTTATCTTGCTTTACCGAAATCTCTTCATATTTTTATATTCCCGTTCCACTTTATAAACTCTGTTTCTAAGTCAACTTCTTGTTAAATAAATATCAAGTTTATAACTCAATATTGGTTACATATCCTATTATAATTTATTGGTTTAAACTAAATATTAATTATCCTATTAGATTATAATTCCTGAAAATAGTTTAGTACATTCGACCTTGTCGAATGATAGTTCCAATTCCTAATAATGTTATTTTAATTCTAATCATATTCCAAATATTGAATTGATGTCGTCGTTTTCTGAAACGATTCTCCAATTTCTCTTTCTAAACTCATTTATATATTTCTTGGACAAACATCGTTACTTATCACATTAGAATAAGTGGATTTCAAACCAAACTGTTTTCATTCCCTAGGGAGTAGTGCTATATATAAAAATCGCGCTTAAGCTTGTTCAACAACGCTAATTTATTGTTATAGTTCAAAAACTTGTCATACGCTATAATATCCCCTTTGTAACTAATGCAATACGCTGTAATATTCCCCCTTTTATAACCAATGTAATACGCGGTAATATTCCCCCTTTTATAACTAATGCCACACGCTGCCATATTCCCCTTTATAACTAATCTTGACGTCTTTGTCCATTACAAACTAATACCATCCCTCGATAGTAGTGAAGTCGTTCAAGTTGGGGTATTCTATTTACCTCTCAGACCTTGATCGACGACGTTCTTATCTTAGGATGGATAAAAGTACGTAACTCTATCTCCTTATTACTTTAATATTCCTGAACGGTATTTCTTATTTTATTTTGGAATATGGTTTTATAACGCCATATCCGTACTTTGAAACTTGGTTGTTCATAACTATTTATATTAAATGTTAATTATTTGCTTCATCTTACTTATACAATTCCACTTATAAATTCTTTTATCAAAAATCATTAGTGCGCTTTGTCTTCTGACATTTTACTTTCCATTCGAATCACTTCATCTAATTCAGGTAAACATCTCTTATAAACTCAATATTATCTTAAATGAATTCCATTTAAGAAAATTTCTTTAATTAAATTAATTACATAGAAATTAACTTCACCATAACTGAAATAAAATGATTTACTTCATTATCAATTTAACTAGATTGGTTGCTTACTTTATTAAACATTGACCGATTCTACTTGTTCAACAATCATTCAAACTTTATTAATTAAAAAGTTAATTAATTTATTTCTAAGCTATTATCATTAGATTAATTGAAGACCAATTAATCTAATAATCAATTTCCAATAAACAGTTGATTTAATCAACTTCAAACCCTCAGTTAATTTGTTAACTGATTTTAATTACTTCTAACTATTAGAATAATTTTATTAATCTGATAATATTTCTTAACTGTTACTTTAAAATAATTATCCAAATTATTCACTCGCAGGATAATTATAGCTTAGTAATTTATTTAAATGTTAAATAACCGTTTATATTTACTTATAGAATGAAATATAAAATATCATTTCATAATATAACATCTACTACAGTTTAAAACTTTGCTTTAATTATAAAAATATAATTTTTATAATTAACTTCGTTGATTTGCCTGACGGCCAATCAAATTCTTAACCAAAAGATGGGTTTACGGTTGGTGCTGCCACTTTCTTAATCGATATCGTCTATTTGATTTAAATCAAAATAACATTGAATTTTCATCCAACATCAATATCCACCCAGGGTTTTCAATGTCGTTTGGGTTCAAACAGTGCATATATAAATAATATAAAACAAACATATCATATAAATATCGAGGAATCCGGTTGGATTCCTCCAACCGGTTTCCTGCATCTACAGATGTTAGTCAAATCAGTATCCAACCAATAATGTGTACATCTGCAACGATATATATCTATTTTAACCAATCTAACTGTAATCTACCTAAACGACCATCACACAACATTCAACCAATATTTGTCACTATTAAAATATAATTATAATATTTTAAAATAGATCCGAGTTAGTGAATTTACTCACCTTGGTGCGTTAACCGTTAAATAACGATTTGCGACAGTCGATTAAACCAGGTGTTCGGTTCTGCCATGATTTCTAATGAGTTCCGAATGGTTCCAAACTAGCTTCAGATCGTAGTGCTCTTTACTGTGATTACAATGCCTTTTGTTTTACGTTGCTCCTAATTAAACATTGACCTTGATTAGCCGTCCATTATCCTTAATTAATCACGTTCCTTTCTTCAATTTGCTACGCAGAAGCCCGACTTCCTCTCGATGATTCACCGCTCCCCTTAATAACACGTTTTCCACTGACTGGCGTGATGTTCCCCGATTTTATTTCCTTCCATTTGTTTCTGAACGCAACCGGCTTCCAATGCACAACCATGCCATTTCCATGACTTCAACATCATTTCAAAACCGCCGTCCCATCTCTCCGTTCTTGGACTTGCGCGGCATATACTTGATTATTTCTGCAGCTAACACTCCCGCGTTTCATCATAATTTTACCAACCAATATTAAAACATTAAAATATCCTCCCTTCCTTCATCTCCTAGCCCCAACGTGTAGACCATGCTCCCATTACTTCTATTTCCAACAACTTTTCATGACCGCTTCAGTATGTCATATACTGGAACCATTTTCCACTTCCCCAGGTTAACAAACCACTTCTAACCCCTCCTTCTCCCTTGTAACGTTCCCAGTCCATATCATGATTCACACAACCCCTAGTAGCCATCTTCACGTTTCAATTAACTGAAATGGCCTTACCATTTTTATCACGCCATTCTGTCGGTGCATTACCCCATATGAAACTTCTTCCCACCGTTATATGTTTTTAAAACCTACTCCATATCAAAATAGTGCTCCTCCAATACAAAACATTGCAAAGAGCAATGGATACTACTTATACCCTAAAGCTTCACATGCGTTACTTCCCTTTTCCGACGCGACTCCAATGTATAAACTGCCCAACGCCACCTTTGTTTGCCACGTTCTCCATCCCTCCTCTTCTTTTCTTCACACTACGCTCCTTCTTAGTATTTGACCAACTTCATGCAAGGACCCCACGAGAACCCGTATGTCTCCTTCGCTGATCATACAAACGAACTCCCAACGTTCCAACCCCTTTAATATATAATACACCAGACTTGCACAGTATTATTTTTATTTCCTTTTTTTCGGTTCTTCTTTCTGGAATGGTCTTCCCCATATTGTACGCCTCCCGATTCATTCTCGCATGCCACAGGAACCATGATTTACATGCCACCCTCACCACCACTCCATTCCCCTTACGCAAACTCCACTTTAAATGCATAAATGCAAACTCCACTTTAAATGCATAAAACGTAAACTCTATCTTTCCTGGCAGCTTGACTCCGCCCCCCAGTTCCGAGATCGCCTGAAACCTGGGTGTGCTGATGTATTTTTCCAGTGATAAGAAAAGGGTGCTGACGCTTCTAAATGATGGTTGTGTTGAACAGAAATACCCAAGCATCAACATATTTTTTGTTTTCGTGCTTTTAGTTCGATCTAAGAAGTTTTCATTTTAGCCAGAAATGGTGAATTTCATCCCTATTTGTTTTTGAGTGAGAAGAGCAAGAAGTATAGAATGATTCGTGTATATATAGAGAATTATATAGCTTAATGGCGAAGGAATAAGGGGCGTAGATTTCCAGCGGTGATCAAAGTAGAGTATGGGCGCGCTGTGTTTTCTTTTCCATCAGAATGTGAGTGTACAACTCAAATGAAAAGATGGGAGTAGGGTGCTTGGTTACCAGTTAATAGGGTATGGACGGTGCAACATTTATCTTTGCAGTGAAGGAAAGTAAACCGTACACAAATCTTATAATATACACATCCTTACTTAAGAGCTAAGGCACAGTACTGATGTGCATTGAATGGGACGTAAGGGATGGCTAATATAGGCGTGTACCTTTTTTCTTTCTTTGTATAGTAGGATATATAGTTTCTCTTAAGCATGAATTCTTTACAAAAGCCTATGCAACTATCTTTTCATCTACAGGACACACACAGTTCGCTAACATGAGTTGGTATGTCATGAGAAATCTAAGTATGTCCATTTGTTATATGGATACGTAGTTTCTAAGCTAAGTATATTTATGGTGCTTTAACTCTATAGAATCAATAGTCAGAAGAGAACTCATGTGTTTGTCTAAGTGTCGGTGTACGCCATTATGTAACTCCGCTCATTTATGGACCGTTATCGACAGATATGAATATATCATCGTACCGAACATTGGGCCATGGTTCCAAAAATATAATAATATATGTCCATTAACTTATTCTGTGAAACCCCGAAATAATGATACAAGGTGCAAAATACTCCAAATAAAAAGTTGCGAATTTAATTAATTAAAAATTACAATAAAATTCTAAAAATTAAATTATAACTACGTCTCAAAAGAATCTTGTCCAAATTCGAATCCGATATTTAAATATATTTAAATAACCGATATGACCATAAACGAATATGCCGCTGCTTTTCTGAATATTTAATTTGGACAATACTTACAATATATAATCCGAAATTTTGATTTTTCACTTCTATTAGAGAAATACAGTTTATTAAATACAAATGTTTCTTGTTTCGAGGAAATCCAATTAGTAACGGATCTTGTACAGTCAATTGAAGTTCAGAATGTTAAATTACGAACTGCCGTGATATTACAGGCTCGATTATAGTTATATTATAATTTTATACGTTCAACTTCGTTTTAATTAATATATAAATCCACTTATATTTCGAATTCAATAGTTAAACTGATTTAATTTTTCAGATACAAACCGATAAAAATGCGGGACGTTACATTCCTTCCCCCTTAAAAGAATTTCGTCCTCGAAATTACTAAGGTAGAAAATGCCACAATCCTTTATTTATCTTTAATTTTAACTGAACTACTTTGTTTTCAATTTAAAATATTAATTCCTATTAACGAATATTTTCATAAATTCTGAAAATTTCCTAACAACTTAAATTTTCGGAGAATTTCGCCAGCATCTCCTCTGCACGGCTCATTTAGTACTACTACAACATGCCTCTCTGGGCATTTTCCAATTCAACAGAAAATCAAACAGCAGAACGGCTTGCCAAAAATAGCTCATACATCTCATACTTGAATATAATATAACTTGTACCTTTTTGTTGGCATTTAACTCTATCTCTGCCATTTGCTATCACTCTAACATTTATCCAAGCATTCTTGGTTGATCTCCCATCAATCCATTCTCAAATCAATCTTTCGCTTTTACTAAGCCAAATTTCTATTTCAACTCCAATTCCATTTACTGATTTATTTCTCAAACAGTTATCTTCATCTCCAAATTCAAAATTCGATTCTTATTCTCTAAGAATCAATTCATTTTAATAACTCGAATCTCTATTATTTCTCTTTACAGTTCCCATTCTGGATCGTTCCAAATTCAGCCCAATTTTATTTATCTTAGTTTAAATTCCAATTTTACCATTTTAACTCCATAAGTTAAATCTTTATTTCAGAATTCAAATTCCTGGGATTTATTTCAAATCGGTATGAAATCATATATATGTAATAATAAAAATTCAGAACATTTGAATTTCTAAACAACTTATTTCTTCAAAACAAAATCTTTGGTAGTAATCCATCACTTAAAAACTCGAAAATTACACTGATGATGCCATGGTTCATTATCAGAGTTATTTTCCAGTGATCGAAGTGAGTCCAATACAATATCACTACCAAAACTTATTTTCAAACACTTTTATTTTTTTAATTACTTCAAAATATTTTTTACAGCACTTGGAAAACAATTTCAAATCTCACAGGATTTTTAAATTCCCATATATTTAATCTAAACATTCTTTCCAACTCTTTTCCAAGTTCTAGAGTTTTAATTCAATTCTGGATTTAAATTCAGATTTACTCTATCTGATTTTGCATGTTATACATATATAATATTACGATTGGTTATTTATATAACCAACTCAATTATAAATCTTATTTGATCATAATAACGATCAATACTATAATAATCTCAAGATATATACTCCTTTTTATATCAAAATATATTTTAGGTAAAATTATTTCATTTACCCTCTTTTCAAAACATACTGTGTCGAATTACTCTGTTCAAGAGTTTAGAAACACCTATCGACACAATTTGCATTACTGTTTCGACTAGAGTTCATAAACCACTCAACTGACCAATCAACACAATATAAAACAGTTTTTATATCAATTTTCAAATACACGCTCATATATATACACTCAAACTTTACTAACTCCATCTCTATTGAGTCATGCCACAGAGTTAAGGTAATAACTTAACCTTCAGCTCTGATACCAACTGTAAAGGACTGAAAATCCGTACCAATTCGAGCTGACTAATATCCTACACATTCAACTCAAAGTGCACGAAAGTTCAGATCATTAATAAAAAGAAATTAGAGGATGAGATAGGAAAGATAGAACTAATAGAATAAAAGAAGAAGAAGATCACAATAGGACAGAATCAGAGTAATCACGAATCTCACAGCGGAAATAATAAAATATAATATATAACATAACTTTAAAATATAAACTGTATTTGTACTTACATATGTCATCAGAGTACATCATACGTATATCACAATCGAAATAAACTCTATATATAACTAGTGTTGAAGCCTCCTGCTCCAAGCTCCTCCAAGTATCTGTAAAATCCTAAATATTTGACTGCCTGTACAAATTTGGGCACCTAAGAGTTTAGGGAAAACAAAACAAAATAAACTTTGGGTCAGTCATGGGACTGGTGTGAGCAAACTCCAACCATTCGGTTTAACTTTAAAAAATCCTTTTGAAAGAAAAAGATAATAGTAAGACCAACCCACACAAAAACTTGGACGATTTTTACCTTACTATAACCAAAAACATATTCTAAATCAATACTTTTCTGATATTATAATAGTTTCTAATCACAAGTAAATAAAATCTAGTAGAACGCTTGCATCTCACGCTCCACGTATATAATATACAATCAAAACCGCGGGCGCTTATTGGAGATTGGATTTCGACTGACAAGGTATGGAACCACCTGCCGATAGTGTATCTCTAGAGAGGAATATACTGGGTTCAACAAGAACGTCTTGCAACCTGGTCACACATGAACGACCACTCATTTCTCTTGAGTGTATCGAATATATTGTCACCTACGGTTGCTAGCAACATAACCATTCCCGGGAGATACAGAAGCGAAAAGAAGTAACAAATATGACTATTCTCTATATGCTGACATACACCCTAATGGGGGCGACCCACATAGCCATGCTGCCTGTCCGATTTTTTTCATTTCCCGGTTGATGAGGCTTGAGGCAATAACGTATCTCTTGACTGATCACACCTTCACTTTCTTTGAATGCCACATAGTCATACCCGCCAATTCACTGATCGATTTCCAAAAGTATCACGGGTATTAAAAGCTAAGAGGAACGAATTCATCCGCCACCAGACGTAATACCTTTAAGAGATCAACCATACGTGATTTGTTAGGTATAATTTGTCAGACACTTGTCCATACAAGGTTTCCCGGGACTGGACAAAACAGAAAACACCATTCTGGAACAGAATGACTCTTGCATTTAATTCAATTGTCTTCAGCATAATCAAATTCGCAACGCTTATGCCTATACGGAGTGGTTTTCGGATAATATATCCAACCGGTCTCTCCGTATCGACAACGATAGCCAAAACACTTCGATAGTTGGTTATTTAACTATCAAAGTAAAAACAAACATCCATTCTAATGTATAACTAAACATCATACAATCACGGGCGCTTTTATTTAACATTCGTTTTATTATTCAAATTCCCATATCTTACTAGATATTTCTCAAACCCCGTTTTAGCCTTTTCACACTTCTTCGAAAACATTCTTAGTTATTATAAACTCTTATTCTCTCAAGTTCCAGAAAATATATGTTATTAACGTTCGAAACATTTCTATTCTTTTCACATTCTTCATTTTCTACACTTGGATACTATACCCTATTTCCATTTGGAAAAATATTTCCAACTTCATTATAACCATTTTAATCTGTCAACCATTCACTTTTAAAACATTATTCACTTTAAAATATGAATATCATCTCTTATCTTATTTTACCGAAATCTCTTCACAATTTTATATTCCCGTTCCACTTTATAAACTCCATTTCTAAATAAACTTCTTGTTAAATCAATATCAAGTTTATAACTCAATATTGGTTACATATCCTATTATAATTTATTGGTTTAAACTAAATATTAATTATCCTATTAGATTATAATTCCTAACAATAGTTTTGTATATTCGACCTTGTCGAATGATAGTTCAAATTCCTAATAATGTTATTTTAATTCTAATCATATTCCAAATATTGAATTGATGTCGTCGTTTTCTGAAATGATTCTCCATTTTCTCTTTCTAAACTCATTTATATATTTCTTGGACAAACATTGTTACTTATTACTTTAGAATAAGTGGATTTCAAACCAAACTGTTTTTATTCCCTAAGGACTAGTGTTATATATAAAAATCACGCTTAAGCTTGGTCAACAACGCTAATTTATCGTTATAGTTCAAAAACTTGTCATACACTATAATATCCCCTATATAACTAATGCAATACGCTGTAATATTCCCCCTTTTATAACTAATGTAATACGCTGTAATATTCCCCCTTTTATAACTAATGCCATATGCTGCCATATTCCCCTTTATAACTAATCTTGACGTCTTTGTCCATTACAAACTAATACTATCCCTCGATAGTTGTCAAGTCATTCAACTTGGAGTATTCTATTTACCTCTCAGACCTTGATCGACGACGTTCTTATCTTAGGATAGATAAAAGTACGTAACTCTAACTCCTTATTACTTTAATATCCCCTGAACGATATTTCTTATTTTATTTTGGAATATGGTTTTATAACACCATATCCATACTTTGAAACTTGGTTGTTCATAACTATTTATATTAAATGTTAATTCTTTGCTTCATCTTACTTATACTATTCCATTTATAACTTCTTTTATCAAAAATCATTAGTGCTCTTTGTCTTCTGACATTTTACTTTCCATTCGAATCACTTCATCTAATTCAGGTAAACATCTCATATAAACTCAATATTATCTTAAATGAATTCCATTTAAGAACAATTTCTTTAATTAAAATAATTACACAGAAATTAACTTCACCAAAACTGAAATAAAATGATTTACTTCATTATCAATTTAACTAGATCGGTCGCTTACTTTATTAAACAATGACTGATTCTACTTGTTCAACAATCATCAAACTTTATTAATTAAAAAGATAATTAATTTATTTCTAAGCTATTATCATTAGATTAGTTGAAAACCAGTTAATCTAATAATCAATTTCCAATAAACAGTTGATTTAATCAACTTCAAACCCTTAGTTACTTTGTTAACTGATTTTAATTACTTCTTACTATTAGATTAATATAATTAATCTAATAATATTTCTTAACTGTTACTTTAAAATAATTATCTGAATTATTCACTCGTAGGATAATTACAGCTTAGTAATTTATTTAAATGTTAAATAATCGTTTTTATTTACTTATAAAATGAAATATAAAATATCAGTTTATAATAGAACTTCTACTACAGTTTAAAACTTCGCTTTAATTATAAAAATATAATTTTTATAATTAACTTCGTTGATTTGCCTGATGGCCAATCAACTTCTTAACAAAATGATGGGTTTACGGTTGGTGCTGCCACTTTCTTAATCGATATCGTCTATTTGATTTAAATCAAAATAACGTTGAATTTTCATCCAGCGTTAATATCCACCCAGGGTTTTTAATGTCATTTGGGTTCAAATAGTGCATATATAAATAATAGAAAACAAACAATACATATAAATGTCGAGGAATCCAGTTGGATTCCTCCAACTGGTTTCCTGCATCCACAGATGTTAGTCAAATTAGTATCCAACCAATGATGTGTACATCTGCAAGATATATATCTATTTCAACCAATTTAACTATAATCTACCTAAACGACCATCACCCAACATTCAACCAATATTTGTCACTATTAAAATATAATTATAATATTTTAAAATAGATCAGAGTTAGAGAATTTACTCACCTTGGTGCGTTAACCATTAAATAACGTTTGCGTCAATCGATTAGACCACGCATTCGGTTCTGCCATGATTTCTAATGAGTTCCGAATGGTTCCAAACTAGCTTCAGATCATAGTGCTCTTTACTGTGATTCCAATGCCTTTTGTTTTACGTTATTCTTAATTAAACATTGACCATGATTAGCCGTCCATTATCCTTAGTTAATCATGTTCCTTTCTTCAATTTGCCGTGCAAAAGCCCAACTTCCTCTTGATGATTCATCGCTCCCCTTAATAACACGTTTTCCACTGACCGATGTGATGTTCCCCGATTTTATTTCCTTCCATTTGTTTCTGAACACAACCGGCTTCCAGTGTACAACCATGCCATTTACATGACTTCAACATCATTTCAAAACCGTCGGCCTACCTCTCCGTTCTTGGACCTGCGCGGCATATACTTGGTTATTTCTGTAGCCAACACTCCCACATTTCATCATAATTTTACCAACCAATATTAAAACATTAAAGTATCCTCCCCTCTTTCATCTCCTAGCCCCAACGTGTAGACCATGCGGCAGTGGATCGTCTGGACCGAAATCCCACGGACCCAGTGGACCAAATGCATCTGGCCCCCTGATTTTCGGTGGGTCACACCGAAATCAATGGCCAAGATGCATTTGGTCCACCGGGTCCGTGGGATTTCGGTCCACCGGGTCACTTCTATTTCCAACAACTTTTCATGACCGCTTCAGTATGTCATATACTGGAACCATTTTCCACTTCCCCAGGTTAACATACCACTTCTAACCCCTCCTTCTCCTTTGTAACGTTCCCAGTCCATATCATGGTTTACACAACCCTAGTGGCCATCTTCACGTTTCAATTAACTAAAATGGCCTTACCATTTTTATCACGCCAATCTGTCGGTGCATTACCCCATATGAAACTTCTTCCCACCGTTATATGTTTTTAAAACCTACTCTATAACAAAACAGTGCTCCTCCAATACAAAACATTACAAAGAGCAATGGATACTACTTATACCCCCAAAGCTTCACATGCGTTACTTCCCTTTTCCGACGCGACTCCAGTGTACAAACCGCCAAACGCCACCTTTGTTTGCCACGTTCTCCGTCCCTCCTCTTCTTTTCTTCACACTACGCTCCTTCTTAGTATTTCACCAACTTCATGCAAGGACCTTACGAGAACCCGTATGTCTCCTTCGCTAATCATACAAATGAACTCCCAACGTTCCAACCCCTTCAATATATAATACACCAGACTTGCACAGTACTATTATTATTTCCTTTTTTCGGTTCCTGGCAGCTTGACTCCGCCCCCAGTTCCGAGATCGCCTGAAACCTAGGTGTGCTGATGTATTTTTCCAGTGATAAGAAAAGGGTGCTGACGCTTCTAAATGCCGGTTGTGTTGAACAGAAATATCCAAGCATCAATGTTTTTTTTTCGTACTTTTAGTTTGATTTGAGAAGTTTTAGTTTTAGCCAGAAATGGTGAATTTCATTCCCATTTGTTTTTGAGTGAGAAGAGCAAGAAGTATAGAATGATTCGTGTATATATACAGAATTATATAGCTTAATGGCGAAGGAATAGGGGGCATAGATTTCCAGCGGTGATCGAAGTAGAGTATGGGCGCGCTATGTTTTCTTTTCCATTAGAATGTGAGGGTACAACTCAAATGAAAAGATGGGAGTAGGGTGCTTGGTTACCAGTTAATAGGGTATGAACGGTGCAGAATTTATCTTTGCAGTGAAGGAAAGGAAACCGTACACAAATCTTATAATATACACATCCTTACTTACTTAAGAGCTAAGGCACAGTACTGATGTGCATTGAATGGGACGTAAGGGATGGCTAATATAGGCATGTACCTTTTTCTTTCTTTGTATAGTAGGATAGATAGTTTCTCTTAAGCATGAAGTCTTTACAAAGCCCTGCGCAACTATCTTTTCATCTACATGACACACACAGTTCGCTAGCGTGAGTTGTTATGTCATGAGAAAACCAAGTATGTCCATTTGTTATATGGATACGTAGTTTCTAAGCTAAGTAGAGTTAGGGTGCTTTAACTCTATGGAATCAATAGTCAGAACAGAACTCATGTGTATGTCTAAGTGTCGGTCTACGCCATTATGTAACTCCGCTCATTTATGGACCGTTATCGACAGATATGAATATATCATCGTACCGAACATTGTGCCATGGTTCCAAAAAAATAATAATATAGGTATGTTAACCTATTCTGTGAAACCCCGAAATACTGATACAAGGTGCAAAATACTCCAAATAAAAAGTTGTGAATTTAATTAATTAAAAATTATAGTAAAATTCTAAAAATTAAATTATAACTATGTCTCAAAAGAATCTTGTCCAAATTCGAATCCGATATTTAAATATATTTAAATAACCGTTATGACCATAAACGAATATGCCACTGCTTTTCTAAATATTTAATTTGGAAAAGACTTACAATATATAATCTGAAATTTCTATTTTTCACTTCTATTAGAGAAATACGATTTATTAAATTCAAACATTTCTTGTTTTGAGGAAATCCGATTAATAACGGATCTTGTACAGTTAGTTGAAGTTCAGAATGTTAAATTACGAACTGTCATGATATTACGGGCTCGATTATAATTATATTATAATTTTATACGTTCAACTTCGTTTTAATTAATATATAAATCCTTTTATATTACGAATTCAATATTTAAACTGATTTAAATATTGAGATACAAACCGATAAAAATGCGGGACGTTACATTTTTGTAAAGGGGAGGGATTAAAAGACAACTCACAACTTGAGATGACCCCCATAATTCTTCCAAAAAATCCAATTTGTTTAATAACCCTAGGTCATCTTCTCAAAAGGGTCCTCCGCTTTTTAAACATTCCAGGATCCATACATACTAAAATAAAAATATCAATTTATTACCATCTATTTCATAACTTGTATATGTGAAGATATATATATAAGCCTCTTGTTGTTTAAAATCAGAGTTTGAGAATAAAACTAGAAAATTGATTATTCGGAATTTAATCAATTATTACACAGTAAAATAGTAAAATTATGGTATTCCAATATAAATAAGTGTTATGATTTTTCCACCATTTTTTAGGATACTTAAATAACTTAAATTCTCTGGCTTTTGTAAGAAATAAAAATATAACACCTTGGCCACAACATAGAATATAAAAAAGTGCTTCAAAATCTTCTTCTTTGAATACTTAGTTAATTTTTTTCCATTCTTCTTTTATCTGATTTGCTATAACTATAATGCAACCACATTAAAGCTTTAGTTATACAAGATAGATGTTTTGACCCTGTATAAGTGCCAGGTTGTGAAACTTTACCTTATATCTATTTGATAATGCTGAAAGAACTTATGAAGTATGATTGTAACATCCCAGATTTTTCTTCCATTTAAATTGGAATATCTAAATATGTTTTATATATTATATTGGAAATATAATGGATTTCATATCGAATTTATTTATTAAAATGGAGTTCGACTATACATATAACTAAAACAAGCTCGAAACCCAGCGATAGTCCAGACTGATTTGATTATATTTTTCTACTAAAAGTGAAAAATGGAGATTTTATGTTATAGTTTGTAAGTTATGTCCAAATTAAATTTTCAAATAGTCGCTATGGAAATCGTTTATAAATTATAATGATTTAATTAATAAATATAAAGGGATTTCTATATATTTAGATACCACTTAACCCGAATTTTAGGATATTGAGTTTGAAAATCTACATTGGTTTATTCTGAAGCCGTGTAAGATTTTTTTGGGGATATACGATGATACTTTATTTGTTTTGAAATTAATTCTATTTTACTGTTATTAGATAGGCCGTAGGAATAGTTTTCTTTTCAAACGACCTCCGTTTTCAACGAAACAATTTTTATTGGAATACGTGTAATTAGTTATTGCTACATTTCTAGTTTGGAGTGAAACGGGATTGTTTTATCGACGCGCGAAATTTTGAAGGTGAACCAGGGAATAAATTGAGATCTTTATAGCACCATTTTTGCAAACGGATTCCGCTTTCAACGAAACTAGTTTCATTGGGACCATAATGTCAAATTATACCATGACGTCCATTTTCGCTATTTTTAGGATTCGTATATAACCATATAAAAATTTAAACGTCGGTTAGAATGGGGATATTTTTTTTTTTAGTCGTATATTTTTCTATTTAATCTTTTCTACCACTTCCCTTTTTACAACATCCCAAAGCTAAATTGCCTATGCTGCCAATTTGTTGTCCCAACCACTGTACTGTAACCATGCCAACATGAATTTACATTTGAAAATGACATTTTGAAAACGTGCCGACCAGAAAATTTAACTGTGTATACCCTAGAAATATAAAGATGCAACTATATGTACCTTGCGAGGAACCGTGCTTCCCAAGCCGTCTTGCTTTCATGGGTATCACGCTGTTGTTTCCGTTCTCTCTAAGGTATCATACGTGGTACCCAAATAATCGCTGATATAAATACACCCAAATATACTGCACTTTTTCTCCATTCTTAGTAACTTCCTTCACCAGAAAAAAGATGAAGAAGAAGAAAGAGAGCAAGGGAGAAACAACTATGGGCAGCCCTGTTACATGCGTTTTGACAACGACTAGCAGGAGCAAAGAAGGAATGAAGTGAGAGAGAGACATCATGCATGGGGTTTGGTGGATGTCCACAGGCAGTTCTAGTGGGAGCACTGGGGCCCGGTAGCGAAGTGGGTATGCGGAAAAAGTGGTGACCGCCGCCGGTGGTGCCTTGACTGGAATGACGTGGTAGAGTTCAGCCGCATGGTGGTGTGTTGTTCGTGAGGGGAGCGGGTGGTCCAGGCGTGTACGCGTTGGCAAAGGATGGATGTTGGCGCGGTGGTAAACTGAAATGGAGGAGCGCGAGTGGGGAAGGCTTGTATGCACAGTAGCTAACATGCAGTATGGGGATGAAGCATGTTTCAAATCGTGTGTAAAAGAGGGCTTTGGGAAGGAAATAGCGGAGTAGTAGTTAATGATGAGGGAGGAGATTGCATGCGTAGGTTCATTTCAGTGTGGAGATGCTGTTTGAGAGGAGGCAGTGTAGTGGTATGCATACACGAAGAAAAGAAAAAAAAAATTATGGTGGTGTGAGTAGCTGTAGATCATATAGATGGAGAAATAACAGCAGGCGGTAGTGGGGGAGAAGAAAGAGGAACAACTATTGCGTAGTATATTTTTATGCCTAATCAGTTTATTTACATTGCCAAATTATGCCTAATTCATCATTTAATATGCCTAACCAAAGTATTAGTTTTGCCTAAGTAAAAAGGTTTATACACATGACCTTCCAACTATATGTTGTGCCCAAAGTTATACCTAACATGACAATACTATTCTAACTTCTAACGTACATGGCTCGTGAAGCAGAAAATACCCAACGTTTAATTGTACCTAGATAATATAATATATATTATAACGCGACCATAAATTTAAAAGAAAATGGGATGGATAGTATTCTTTTACTTAACTGGGTACAACTGTACAAGCATTTAACTGTGCCCAAAATGCTAAGATGTGTAAGGCTAAGTATAACGAGATGTATGTGGTTGATTATTAGTATGATTTAATGGTTTACATAGAAATTAGATTAAAATATATATATATAAGGTATCCAGAATGTTTTATTAAATAGAAAATACTGTAGTAAACACTGTATCTTGGTCATACAGTAACGGAGGTCGACAAAACAAGGGACGTCCGGTCCGTATCAATGGGCGTAACATTTTGAAGCTGGATTGGACAGAGTGAAACCAACAAAGATTTTTCAATTAAAATAAATAAGTGAAACAAATTGTTTTGCCAACGAATGGATACCCAAGGTGAGTTCAAGTCACTTAGTTTACCCCGTTTGTATTTTATATAAGCTGGGTTTTTATTTTGTATGCATTGTTCGCTAAATGGTTTATGATTGGATGATTGTTTGTTTGTATGTCGAATATTATCTATTATTCATGGATTAAATTGAGCATTTGTCTAATTTAATCGAATTAAATCATTATTTTTAACGATTAAATTCCCAATGAGTTAATTTACATTGTTGGTTACATTTATAATAATATAAACGTATTAAATAAATGTTTGATGGGATGTTATAAATGGTTTGTTGACTGTTATTAGCTGAACTGCTTATTTCTGGTTATCATAATGAATAAATATATTGTTGTATTAAATGTGAGGTAACCCATTGTGATACAAAGAAGGACAGGTTGGAGGGATCCAACCGGATTCCTCAAATATGATGTTTACTTATATAAACTGGTTAATCAATCTGATTGATTGTTGATTGTTGAAACCAAATTCAACACTTGTTTAATCTTAACCAACGGTGACAGTGCTTGAGTAATTATCGGCGGATGACTTATAAATGAATCGTTTTATAGAGACTGATTTACCGTCAGGTAAATCAATAGAAAGAAAATTATAAAATTTGTTTTATAACTAAAGAAAGATTTAAAATCTATTTTACATAGATTATTTTTAAAGTTATTGAAGAAAATAAATAATTATTTTTATCTTGTAATTTAAAAGAGTGTACGAAGCGAGATTAGTAGAATAATGAATTTTGTAAGCAAATGAGCAGAAATTAACAAAACGGTTAAGGATTAAATTAATTGTTCCCAATAAATAATTAAATGAGATTATTTTATTTAATTAGATTGTTAAATGGAATTATTTAAATTCATTATTTATTAATTTGAAAGAAATAACTAAGTGGAAAGGGTTAACGAAGTAACCTTGTTTGAAATGACCAAGTCAACTACTTGCACGAGAATTGATTATTAAAACTATTATTGGATTGTTAATTATTATTGAAGTTAAGTATCATTTTAAAATAACCCTTTAAAGAAAGATTAATTATTTTAGTAATAGTGGTTGATGAAGTAAACTATTTGATGTTAAGAATGTTAGATAAATGACAAGGAGTAGATCTGTAAACGGGATTTTAAAAGTATAGTATGAATTCATAAAGTGACTCGATAGACAAAATTTGGATGTATAATAGAGTTTCCAAATCAGACCAAGTTGTTTTGATATATCGAGTCTCGGTTTCCATAAAAAGAATACTATTAACTTTGAAGTGAATAATGTTTGAAAGAAACAAGGTTAAAAAGTAATGGTGATAAAGGAAATTAGTTGAGTAAAACCTTATTTACAATTAAAAAGGATTTTTAATAAGGTTTACTCATATTTATATGAGTTAGATTTATGATTTATTTCTAGTAAGGAATTATATAAAAGGAAAGTTTTAAACAAGATTGATATAAGTTAAAATCAAACGAAAACCTTAGTGGATTGAAATTGATTATAAAAGTGAAATCTAACGATAAGATCTAGAGATGAATATTTTAAATGTGAAAGGAGTTATTTGAACAAAACTAAGATAAGTGGTTATTTAAAAAGGAATTCTAAATTAAATATAAGTATTGGGAAAAGTGATAGAATGAGATTTCGTTGATAAACTTCTATCTATTCTAAAGGTAAGAGCGTTGTCGTCCCAAGGTCTGAGTGGTAAACAAAATACCCCCAACTTGAACGAATTCATGATTATCCAAGGATGATATTAGTTTAGAAACGAGGGTAGTTGAGGGAGTTAAGTTAATATTTTCCATTAAGAATATTATAAGCTATAATTTGAAGAGTAATAAGTTGAATAATTTGATTTGGAAATAAGAGTTAAAAGCGGGATTCCAAATATTGGAAGATTTAGAAATTTTAATTGGTAAAAGAGACCAAGTTACACTGTATACTGAACCAATGAATCCACTTTATCTTTTTATGGATGAAGGTTGTTTATTTTGATAGTTAAATCACTAACTATCAAAATCTGACCAAATCGAGTGTCGGTTAGGAAAGTCCGAGATCGAATTATATTAGAAAACCATCCGATCAGCAAATACGTAAACGTTGAAGATGAAGAATGCTGATCAAGGTGGAGCAATTGAAGACCATGGATCTTCATAAGCAGAAGGATTGCTGTTGAATTTCTCTGGCTATCTACCAGAGGTTTATAAACTGTGATTCGGTCGTGGTTGAGATTTTGCGGATAGCAAGGACTTCTTGCTACTGATCCTTTGGATGCGGCAGGAGAGTGCCTTCGGTTCAACCTGTTCCTGGATGACTTGTAGGATGAATGTCTGACAGAATATTTCTTAAGAATCATGTACCTTGATTTTTACAAACGTAATTATGTCAGCTGTAGAGTATTTTTGTGGACGTCAATTAGTGATCTAATGGATCTGGCAATGTGGCATTCAAAGTAAATGGTGACCAAATGTTCTAAAGGTAAATTCTAACCTCAAGCCTCATCAACCAGGAAATGACAAAAATCGGGCAGCCAGCATGCCTATGTGAGTCGCTCCCATTAGGGTGTATAATCACCTATCTAGAGAAAATTCTTTTCCTTCTTTAATCTATTTCGATGCTACACCTTTTCAGGAAACGGTTGCTGATCCCAACCGTTAGTGATATACATTCGATACACTCAAGCGAAATGAATGGTTGGTCATGTGTGGGTCGGGTTACAAGACGTTCTTGTTGTACTCAGTGTATTCCCCTCTAGAGATACACTATCAGCAAGTGGTTCCATACCTTGCCATAATCGGAATCCGATCTCCAATAAGCGCTTGCGGTTTTGATTGTATACTATATATGTGGAGCGTGAGATTAAGCGTTCTGCTAGATTGCTATTTATTTGTATTTAGCCATTATTATAATATCAGAATATATATATGATTTCAAAAATGTTTTGGGTTATCGTAAGGTAAAAAAACATCCGTGTTTATGTGTGCATCGGACTTACAATTATCCTTTTCTTTCGAAAAGAATTTGATCTAAAATTCAAGTTTGATGATGTTTGTAAACTTAGTGAGTTTCTCACTCAGGTTCACCGGACTGACCCAGTATTTGTAATGCTCGGGTTAGCCTGGGTTTTACGTGTTCATGTTATTGGATACTACGAGGCTCAACAGACGTGCTGGAGGAGTTCAGACGTATTATTTTACCTAGTATATTATGTTGTGTGATGTATATGAGGACGGGTTGTTATAACTGTCCAGTGTATTGATTTACTCTGATGTTGTAAGTATTTCTCAAGCTCTCAATAAAGATTATTTCGATATTATATTTTGTTCCACTACGATGTGAGACTCTATGTTGTGTTAATTCTTCTTCTTATTCTTCTATTCTAACATTTCTTTCTTTCTTATCTCATCTTCTAAATTTTTTCTATTGGCATTTGGGTTTTCAGTACACTTTGGGTTGGACAGGTGTTGTTTGGTCAGCTCAAAGGGTATCGGAAATTTGGGTCATCGCATTTGGTATCAGAGCCATTGGTTTAGTAATAACCTTGGCTCTGTGGCGTAACTTAGTAGAGATAGGGTTAGTAACACCCTTGATTGAGTTTGAGTGTATATACGCGAGAGCATATTAGTACATTTTATATAAAAAAGTTTTATATTGTGTTATTTGATTTGTTTGATTTTTTTAAACTGGCAATTGACACGATATTGTTTTATAAAGGGGATAAATGAAATAATTTTCCAAAATTATATTTTTATAAGAAAAAGGAAATAATTTTCTATAGCTTAGTAATATGGGTTGTTTCGTTGTTTGGTTGTTTTGCTTGATTTGATTGGAATTCAAATTGAATTATGAAATGGAATTGAATTGGTTAGAAACCAATTAGTCAATTGAGTTGAATATGTTATTAAGACTTAACCGTTAAGCGGATTTGAAGAAAACAAATTGGAAATTGGAACTCGAATGGAAAATAATGAAAATCAATTGGATATTAATTGACTGATATTAATGTATGTTAAAAGTAAATACAAGACCAGTAAGTGTCGAGTGCTGAATTAAATTCAAATGATTTAGTTGTTTGTTATTTAGATGCTGGATTGCTTGAATAAAATCATAAAACAGGTGAGTAAAAAATCGAATGAATTGGAACTAAGTCCCAGTATAATGAATTGGGAATAAAATCGTTTATGGAATAAAAATAAATGATTTAACCCTGGATGGTTACTTGCATTATATGCTGAGTTAAGTGCAGATTCCAAAAGGCTATGGAATTGATTTGGTTACAGAAATGAAGTACATATTGGAAGGGGAAACTGCAGTTAGTTGCTTTGCTTCGAAATTGGAAGTTTAGAATGCCCAACAAATAGGTAAACCTTAATATTATTGGTTGGTGATTAATTTTGTACCCTTGAGTTGGGTAGCCATTTGGCTTTTGGTTTTTTTTTTTTTTGGAAAATTTGAGGCCTGTAGTTGTTCTAATCGAACCGTGCAGAGGAGGTATTGGCGAAATTTTCGAAATTCTAAAGAGTCATAATTTGTTTGATGATAATTCAAAAATAGTTAATTTAAAATAATTGGGTTTGGAGCATTCTTCTTACCATGTGATTTCGGGGACGAAATTCTTTTAAGGGGGATAATGTAATGTCCCAGATTTTTCTGCCATTTAAATTAGAATATCTATATATGTTTTATATATTATATTGGAAATATAATGGATTTTATATCGAATTTATTTATTAAAATGGAGTTTAACTATATATATAACTAAAACAAGCTCGAAACGATGCGGTAGTTCGTAATTTTCGATTTAAATTTCAATTGAATATACAGGATCTAATATACGTCGGAATTCTGTGTAACAAGAATCATCCGGACCGATTTGATTATATTTTTCTAATGAAAGAGAAAAATGGAGATTTTATGTTATAGTTTGTAAGTTATGTCCAAATTAAAATTTTCAAATAGTCGCTATGGAAATTGTTTATAAATTATAATGATTTAATTAATAAACATAAAGGGATTTCTACATATATAGAAACCCTTTAAGCTAAATTTCAGGATATTGAGTTTGAAAATCAATATTGGTTTATTCTGAAGCTGTGTAAGACTTCTTTTCGGGATATATGATAATAGTTTATTTGTTTTGAATAAAATTCTTTTTTACCACTATTATGTAGGTCGTATGTAATGACCCGCATTTTCAGCGATATAATAATTAATTTATTTAATTATTTAAAAGGTGATTAAGAGAATTTAATGGTCGTAGAATTAAATAATAGTGAATATTTAATTAAAATAATAATTAAATAATATATTTAATTCTGAAATAATCAGAATTTGCATAAATGACGATATGGTGTGAATGGGGAAATTCAAAATATATAATTCAGTTAAAATTGAATTACGATAACGAATATATTTAATTAACGATGGTTGAACGTATAAATTATATTATAATTATAATCGAGCTCGAAATGGCGTAGCAGTTCGCGATTTGGCAATTTGAACTTTAAACGAATATACAGAAGCCGTTTTAAGTCGGATTTCTGTGAAACAAGAAACGTTGAGGACTGGTGAAGTATATGTTTCTAGTGGAAGAGAAAAATCGAGATTTCGTCATGTAGATTTTGATTTATGTCCAAATCAAATTTTAGAAAAGTCGCTGTGGAATTCCTTTATAATTTATAATGATGTATTTATATTTTAAAAAGGAATTTCATTACAAATCGAATATCGATTTATATCGGGATTTGAAATATCGAGTTAGAAATTCATATAGGAATATTCTAGAGCTGTGTTATATTCTATGTGAATATATACGATAATATTTATTTATAAATATTTAATTTAATTGGTTTTAAATATATTTAACATTTAAAAGGGTTTATTTAGACCTTTTGTAACAACCCTGAATTTTGGGGTAAATTTAAAAATTTATTTTTAAGTAATTTTAATGAGTTTTTGATATTTAAAATAATTTATTTAGAATATTAATGATTAAAAAAAATTGACTTAAATCGAAGTTAGAATGAATAATTTAATTTTAATTATAAAAAGAGTTAGAAATAGCGCGGTAGTTTGAAAAGTCAAACTTAAACTTTGACTGAACATAAAAGATGCAAAATTTAACGGATTTTAGTGAAACCAAAAATATTAGAATCTATTTAAAAATATCTTTCTAACGAATCTGAAAAATCGAAATTTCATAGCGGGAATCAAAAGTTATGTCAAAATTAAAATTTAGAAAGGTCGCTATGTAATTTACAAAGGACAAAAATGCTACTTTTTGCATACGAAGGAATTTGAACTCGAAACCACTTCCATTGAGTTCATAATGATGTTTCTACATTGAAAAATAGTAGATACTTATATATTTCGAGTTTCGGAAATTATTGGTATAAAAATTTATCTTTAATATTAAATATATACGCCTTGAAAATTGAAATTTTGCAATCGGTCTCCAAATTGAACAAAATTAATTTTTTTGAGTTCGTATCATCAAAACAAAGCTAAAAATGATTTTTCGGTAATTTTTAGAATTAATATATAATTATAATTGATTTTTCAGTGTAAACGGACAATTTTTGACTTTAAAAATTCATTAAAAATTCATACGAGCTCAGAATTGAACGAAATTAATTTTCCTAGGTCCGTAGCGTCAAAACATAGCTAAATATATTTTTCGGAAAATTTTGAAGTTAATTTGTGACCCCGGTGAATTTTCATGTACGGTTGAATAAAAAAATTAAAGGATTTATATTAAAAATAAATAAAAAAACGCTGTAAACTTCAAAATTGGGCCTCGAAACATGTCCCATCGCATTCAGAAGACGTCAAAACATTATGATAGATAGTAAGCATGTCTAATTCTGAGTTCGGGCCAAATCGGACCTTAATGGGCTAATTAGTGAATATCATAATATAAATATACTCCTTAATCCCAATCCTAATCCTTCCCTACGAAAACTCAGCCGCCACTTCAGGTTTCATGGCCTAGAATGGCCGAAACTTCCTCCCTCAATCTCTCCCTCCTCTATACGAATTAGAAGACAAACTATATATCATTTCGAAGCTCTTCTCCTCCTTTACCATTCCATAAGGTGATGATCGGATTTAGGCAAGAGATTTGGCCGAACCCATCCCCTCAACCCGCGGCCAAACAGCCCCACCGCGCCCCCTAGGCCCCACCGCACCCTACACCATCCTAGGCGCAAGATCCCCTTCCTCTCCTCTCCGACGTCCTATCACCCGATCATCTTCAAGCCGCAGGAATCAATAGAAAATTCAAGGCCTAGGATCGAGCATAGTAGCGAAAACGTGCGGCCTTTGTTCTGAAGTGGAAGAAAGGTTAGAAGGAGAGATTAATTAAACTAATTATTTTATTTAATAACGTATTAATTTATCCAATGTTCGAATCATCGTAACTTATTCATTTCAATTCAGAATCGAACGAAACTGAAAGCGTTGGACTTGTATGGATCAGATCTACGCTATGAAGGTGACTAGAGCTGAAACCAAACACTTTGAAAATTTCAGATCTGAATGGTTTGGTGAGAATTCTATTTTTTTTTAAATAACGTTATTTATTTATTTATTTCACTGCAAATTGTATATTCACCTTGTATATAATTTATGTTAGTGTTATATATATTTATTCGTTGCTGGTTGTTGTATGAATGCGATGGATGATTGAATTAATTTGTATGTCTCTTGTTTGTTAGAACAAGATAGTTGTAAAGAATTGCACCATGCTTGTTAAATTTAGATTAACGATAAAATTTCACTTTTATCGTTAACATGAAATTATTTGTCAAATTTAGGTTGATGATAGAATTTCACTTTTATGGTTATCACAAATCCATGTATTGTCAAATGAAAAAGAAAGATAAAAATATACATTTTATCGAATGTAAAAGAAGGACAAAAACATTAATTTTGTCAAATATAACAGAATGACAAAAAATAGGCATTAGAGATAAAAGGACATTTTTATTTGAAAATGTAAATTAAAATAAAAGGACATTTTTGTTAAGAAATGTAAATTAGAATAACAATGAACATATTAGTAGTGTCATGTCATTTTAGTAAAAATGAACGCATTTTTAGGGTTATGTAAATTTAGTAAAAATGAACACATTTTTAGCGTTATGTAAATTTAGTAAAAATGAACGCATTTTTAGCGTTATGTAAATTTATTAAAAATGAATGCATTTTTAGTGTTATGTAAATTTAATAAAAATGAATGCATTTTTAGCGTTATGTAAATTTAGTAAAAATGAACGCATTTTTAGCATTATGTAAATTTAGTAAAAATGAACGCATTTTCAACGTCATGTCAATTTGGAGAGAACAGACATCATTCTGGTTAGTGAATAAAAAGACTTCATTTAGTTGATAGTGAAAAATGACAATTTACACCGTCATTTAGTTGAATTAGAAGGAGAACATTTATTTCAGTTCCATGAAAAAGACATTCCATATCATTTCGTTTGTTAAATAGAAAGACATCATTTTGTTTGTTAAAAAGAAGAATGACATTTATTTCACCTTATTTAGTTGGAATATAAAAAATGACATTTTACATCGTCATTTAGTTGGATAATGAAAAATAGACATTGGTTACGTTGTCAATTAGTTAGGAATGAAAAGTAGACATTGTTTACATTGTCAATTTGCTAGAAATAAAATGGACATTATTACATTGTTGCTAGAAAAGAAATGACACAAAGTTATTCACTTTTGTGTAAATAGAACGACACACAAAATTATCCTTTTTGCTTGCATTGAAAATGAACACACCCATATTATTCATTTTTGTGCAATTAAATGAACACACCAATTATACACTTTTGTGTAATAAACTGAACACACCAACTTATACATTTCTTGTGTAAATAAAATGAACAATTTAGCGATAAAACTTTATTTACATTTTCTATGTAAATAGGATGAACACATTTATAGTGAGAACTTTTATTTATATTTTCTAGGTAAATAAAATGAACGTATTTATAGCGACGACCTTTATTTACACTTTCTTATGTAAATAAGAAGAATAACTTAGCAAGGACATTTATGTACATTTTCTTTTGTAGGGGAAAAATAAAGAGTTACATTTATTTACATGTAGTGTAAATAAATAGGAAATATAAGAAGGTTACATCTTTCTTAGTGTAAATAAGAATTAAGAAAAGTTATTTTTTATGTAAATTAGATTAGATCAAAGAAAGAAATGTTATATTTTTATTGTAAGGAGAAAAGTTTACATTTTAATGTAAATAAGAATTAAATAAAAATTGCATTTTATGGGATTAAGTCGATTTCCATGTAAATAAGAGATTTTGAAATGTGAAACATTTTAAAATAATATTTTAGTAGAACAATTATAATGATTAATTAAAATTGTACTTGGACACGAGGTTAGGTCACATTTGTGGTGGAAGTCTGCCCGGACTCAACCGGCATATCCAGCAGCCACAAATGTTGGGCCTAATGTGAGAGGTCCAAGTGCGCAAATACAAATTGGGCCAAGAGACGAGGTTAAGCCCAACTTGTGGGAGAAGTCTTCTCAGAACCGACCGGCCTATCCAGCATCCACAAGTTGTAGGCCTAATGTGAGATGTCTGGCCCATATTAAAATATAAATGGATAACTTAGAAATTGACGTTATTTTCACACCGTTAAGTGTTAATAATGAAATGAATATTTTCTCCTCCAAGTTTGTTATAAAAGAAAGTTACATTTTTAATAAAATAAGATAAGGATTAAAAAAGTTTTACATTTTTCTTAATATAAATATTAGAAAAGTTACCTTTTTCTTAATGTAAATAAAAGGAAAACAGGAAGTTACATTTTTATATGTAATTAGAGAAATATAGAAACTTACATTTTTCAATGTAAATAAGGATGAAATAGAAATTATATTTTTTTATATGCAAATAAAAAGGATTGACATTTTTCAATGTAATCAAAGGAAATAAAGGAATGATTAGGAATTTATATTTTCCAATGTAAATAGAATTTGAAATAAAAGTTACATTTTCAATATAATAATACATTGAAGTATAAGTTTACATTTCTCAATGTAAATAGTATAGGAATGGGAATTTACATTTTTCAATGTAAATAATAAGATTAGAAATTTACATTTCTAAGTAATGGATTTTCATTAGAAAAATAATAAAACCAAATATACATTTGGTGTAAACTAAAAAATGGAAGAGTAAAATATACATTGTTATGTTTAGGATGTGTATGTAAAGTAGAATGAAAATAGCGATTGATCGTTATAAATTATTAACAACGATATGAAATGGTTTTCAAATTTATATATGCGAGAGTTATTTGGAAAGTCCGAGTTTACTCTCATTCCAAATAATGATGCGACGTTCGAAGAATTGAAGACGGCGATTGAAGACCGACGATCTTCACATCGAATGGGTAACTAGTGTTGAGGCCCTTGATTGATTTGCTCCTAAGACGGGGCTAAAATGGTAGTTATCCGGACGTAGTGCTGATTTGTACAGATTTGGCTTTCGCTCAGACCCAGAGCATAAGCTTACAAATGGAATGTGTGTCTGACATTGTACTCCTTTATATTGTATTTATTGATTTTCTGTCGAATGTATGAATGTTTGGTGGCGGAGAATTTATTCTCTTGCTTAACACCCTTTCATATATTTCGGCAAAGGATTGGTAGTGTGATATGGAGTGACGATGTGGCATGCTAAGATGCATATGATCAAGGCTTTGTTGAAAAGCAGGCCTTGTGGGATGATCAAAGCATAGCCTGTTTAGGCATAGCTTTGTGTATAGCGTGACTTCGCGAGCCTCACACACCGGCGGAGTCTAAAACGCGAGAAGGGAACGCAGGGAGAGCAGCACGTTTCTTTCTAGCTAGAAGTGGTGTTTGGGCTTTAACACGGCCTGACATTTTACTTATGTGGATGATAGAATGATGCGCCTCGGATGATAGGTCCTATAGGATCGGGAAACGTGTGTTCAGGAATTGCCAATCCACGAAGCTGTATGTGTGGACCGGCCCTGCAGCTATCCAAGGGTTCACTGCGGGGGATCCTAAGACATTAGCTAGAGTGTCTCGAATCGGTAAGGAGCTCCTCCCTAGCCTTGACTCATGATGGAAACCCAATTTCCAATACGACCTCATGCGGTTTTGATTGTATTACTAGTATGGATGCATAGTATTATGGTATCTATGTGTCCTAGGATTGATACATTATGATTGAATTGTTTTTGTAAACTTATATACACTAATAATAATATCAAATTCGTTTTTATCGTATCAAGCATGTTTAGTCACCATAAGGTAAAACTCTATCCTCTGGTGTGTGTTGCATTGTGTGATGGGACCTGAGTCTTATGGTGATTCCATTTTTCCAAAAAGCATTGCGTTGTTTAACAATTTACTTTAAGTTATGCACGGAAATCCATTGGAGTAAACCCGTTCCGCGTTAGCGGCATGGTCCTTGGATTTGTTTTATTACTATTAGTTAAATTAGTTAAGAATTCTCACACCAGTCCTTGTTTGGCATGTCTGGTAATAGGATGCAGCATGATGGGAGGTTCTCGCTTCGCGGTTTGGTGGCGAACGGGAGACTCTTACCCCCACATGTCCCTTTTTAGGGTTGGTAGGCTGCGGCCGGGGGATCCCGCATGGGTCGCCGTAAAACAAGGTGTCTGGGGTACAACTGTAAGCCACGGTGGGTTTTACCTGCTGTACTGGAGGATGAAGGGATGGTTGCAAAGCCTACCGGATTTCACGGTACCTTTACAGTTGGTATCAGAGCTTTGGTTAGCTCAAATCTTTGGGATACAACTCGTTAGAACCGAACAAAAGACTCATCAGAGATTGGATTAGTAACATCCAATAAGAATACTCATTAGAGATAGGATCAGCAGTATCCTAGAATGAGAAAACTCATTAGAGATGGGGTTAGTAATACCCTAGAATGAGTTAAGAGTGCCCAGTTTATAATTAACGTATTTGTGATTATATATAAATCGATTTTTTTGAAATATGATTTTTTTTGTATATATAAAAGTTAAATATTTTAAAATTTAATCAACAAATAAAACTATTTAAGGTAGGATAATTAAGCAACTTTTAGTTTCGTTCCTTTTCGAGGACGAAAAGTTCTTAAGTGGGGGAGACTGTAACAACCCTGAATTTTGGGCTAAATTTAAATTTTATTTTTAAGTAATTTTAATGAGTTTTTGATATTTAAAATAATTTATTTAGAATAGTAATGATTAAAAAATTTGATTTAAATCGAAGTTAGAATGAATAATTTAATTTTAATTATAAAAAGAGTTAGAAATAGCGCGGTAGTTTGAAAAGTCAAACTTAAACTTTGACTGAACGTACAAGATGCAAAATTTAACGGATCTCAGTGAAACCAAAAATATTGGATTTAAAAATATCTTTCTAACGAATCTGAAAAATCAAAATTTCATAGCGGGAATCAAAAGTTATGTAAAAATTAAAATTTAGAAAGGTCGCTATGTAATTTACAAAGGACAAAATTGCTACCTTTTGCATACGAAGGAATTTGAACTCGAAACCACTTCCATTGAGTTCATAATGATGTTTCTACATTGAAAAACAGTAAATACTTATATATTTCGAGTTTCGGAAATTATTGGTATAAAAATTTATCTTTAATATTAAATATATACGCCTTGAAAATTGAAATTTTGCAATCGGTCTCCAAATTGAAAAAATTAATTTTTTTGGGTTCGTATCGTCAAAACAAAGCTAAAAATGATTTTTAATATATAATTATAATTGATTTTTCAGTGTAAACGGACAATTTTTGACTTTAAAAATTCATACGAGCTCAGAATTGAACAAAATTAATTTTCCTAGGTCTGCAGCGTCAAAACGTAGCTAAATTTATTTTTCAGGAATTTTTGAAGTTAATTTGTGACCCCGGTGAATTTTCATGTACGGTTGAATAAAAAATTAAAGGATTTATATTAAAAATAAATAAAAAACGCTGTAAACTTCGAAATTGGGCCTCGAAACATGTCCCATCGCGTTCATAAGACGTCAAAACATTAAGATAGACAGTAAGCATGTCTAATTCTGAGTTCGGGCCAAATCGGACCTTAATGGGCTAATTAGTGAATATAATAATATAAATATACTCCTTAATCCCAACCCTAATCCTTCCCTACCAAAACTCAGCCGCCACTTCAGGTTTCATGGCCTAGAATGGCCGAAACTTCCTCCCTCAATCTCTCCCTCCTCTCTACGAATTAGAAGACAAACTATATACCATTTCGAAGCTCTTCTCCTCCTCTACCATTCCATAAGGTGATGATCGGATTTAGGCAAGAGATTTGGCCGAACCCATCCCCTCAACCCACGGCCAAACAGCCCCACCGCGCCCCCCTAGGCCCCACTGCACCCTACACCATCCTAGGCGCAAGATCCCCTTCTACTCCTCTCCGACGTCCTGTCACCCGATCATCTTCAAGCCGCAGGAATCAATAGAAAATTCAAGGCCTAGGATCGAGCATAGTAGCGAAAACGTGCGGCCTTTGTTCTGAAGTGGAAGAAAGGTTAGGAGGAGAGATTAATTAAACTAATTATTTTATTTAATAACGTATTAATTTATCCAATGTTCGAATCATCGTAACTTATTCATTTCAAATCAGAATCAAACGAAACTGAAAGCGTTGGACTTGTGTGGATCAGATCTACGTTATGAAGGTGACTAGAGCTGAAACCAAACACTTTGAAAATTTCAGATCTGAATGGTTTGGTGAGAATTATATTTTTTTAAAAATAACATTATTTATTTATTTATTTCACTGCAAATTGTATATTCACCTTGTATATAATTTATGTTAATGTTATATATATTTATTCGGTGCTGGTTGTTGTATGAATGCGATGGATGATTGAATTAATTTGTATGTCTCTTGTTTGTTAGAACAAGATAGTTGTAAAGAATTGCACCATGCTTGTTAAATTTAGATTAACGATAAAATTTCACTTTTATCGTTAACATGAAATTATTTGTCAAATTTAGGTTGATGATAGAATTTCATTTTTATGGTTATCACAAATCCATGTGTTGTCAAATGAAAAAGAAAAATAAAAATATACATTTTATCAAATGTAAAAGAAGGACAAAAACATTAATTTTGTCAAATATAAAATAATGACAAAAAATAGGCATTAGAGATAAAAGGACATTTTTATTAGAAAATGTAAATTAAAATAAAAGGACATTTTTGTTAAGAAATGTAAATTAGAATAACAATGAACATATTAGTAGCGTCATGTCATTTTAGTAAAAATGAACGCATTTTTAGCGTTATGTAAATTTAGTAAAAATGAACGCATTTTTAGCGTTATGTAAATTTAGTAAAAATGAACGCATTTTTAGCGTTATGTAAATTTAGTAAAAATGACGCATTTTTAGCGTTATGTAAATTTACTAAAAATGAATGCATTTTTAGCGTTATGTAAATTTAGTAAAAATGAACGCATTTTTAGCGTTATGTAAATTTAGTAAAAATGAACGCATTTTCAACGTCATGTCAATTTGGAGAGAACAGACATCATTCTGGTTAGTGAATAAAAAGACTTCATTTAGTTGATAGTGAAAAATGACAATTTACACCGTCATTTAGTTGAATTAGAAGGAGAACATTTATTTTAGTTCCATGAAAAAGACATTCCATATCATTTTCGTTTGTTAAATAGAAAGACATCATTTTGTTTGTTAAAAAGAAGAATGACATTTATTTCACCTTATTTAGTTGGAATATAAAAAATGACATTTTACATCGTCATTTAGTTGGATAATGAAAAATAGACATTGGTTACGTTGTCAATTAGGTAGGAATGAAAAGTAGACATTGTTTACATTGTCAATTTGCTAGAAATAAAATGAACATTATTACATTGTTGCTAGAAAAGAAATGACACAAAGTTATTCACTTTTGTGTAAATAGAACGACACACAAAATTATCCTTTTTGCTTGCATTGAAAATGAACACACCCAGATTATTCATTTTTGTGCAATTAAATGAACACACCAATTATAACTTTTGTGTAATAAACTGAACACACCAACTTATACATTTCTTGTGTAAATAAAATGAACAATTTAGCGATAAAACTTTATTTACATTTTATATGTAAATAGGATGAGCACATTGATAGTGAGAACTTTTATTTATATTTTCTAGGTAAATAAAATGAACGTATTTATAGCAACGACCTTGATTTACACTTTCTTATGTAAATAAGAAGAATAACTTAGCAAGGACATTTATGTACATTTTCTTTTGTAGGGGAAAAATAAAGAGTTAAATTTATTTACATGTAGTGTAAATAAATAGGAAATATAAGAAGGTTACATCTTTCTTAGTGTAAATAAGAATTAAGAAAAGTTATTTTTTATGTAAATTAGATTAGGTCAAAGAAAGAAATGTCATATTTTTAATGTAAGAAGAAAAGTTTACATTTTAATGTAAATAAGAATTAAATAAAAATTACATTTTATGGGATTAAGTCGATTTCCATGTTAATAAGAGATTTTGAAATGTGAAACATTTTAAAATAATATTTTAGTAGAACAATTATAATGATTAATTAAAATTGTACTTGGACATGAGGTTAGGTCACATTTGTGGTGGAAGTCTGCCCGGACCCGACCGGCATATCCAGCAGCCACAAATGTTGGGCCTAATGTGAGAGGTCCAAGTGCGCAAATACAAATTGGGCCAAGACACGAGGTTAATCCCAACTTGTTGGAGAAGTCTGCCCAGAACCGACCGATCTATCCAGCATCCACAAGTTGTAGGACTAATGTGAGAGGTCTGGCCTATATTAAAATATAAATGGATAACTTAGAAATTGACGTTATTTTCACACCGTTAAGTGTTAATAATGAAATGAATATTTTCACCTCCAAGTTTGTTATAAAAGAAAGTTTCATTTTTAATAAAATAAGATAAGGATTATAAAAATTTTACATTTTTCTTAATGTAAATATTAGAAAAGTTACCTTTTTCTTAATGTAAATAAAAGGAAAACAGGAAGTTACATTTTTATATGTAATTAGAGAAATATAGAAACTTACATTTTTCAATGTAAATAAGGATGAAATAGAAATAATATATTTTTTATATGCAAATAAAAAGGATTGACATTTTTCAATGTAATCAAAGGAAATAAAGGAATGATTAGGAATTTATATTTTCCAATGTAAATAGAATTTGAAATAAAAGTTACATTTTCAATATAATAACTAGTGCGAACCCGTGCTACGCACACGGGATGTATTTTTATGTATTGATTACCATTTTTTCCCATTTATACAGAATATATGTACCTTTAAAATACATTGATTATTTTCAATGGAACAAATTTATAATTTAATATATATTTTTGGTTGTTCAAAATAATTATTTTGTTAACAAAATATAATCTTTTGTGCTATGCATAGAAAAATTATTTTATAGGATCTACATACATGTTGGCCAATAATTTTTTCAATTGTTAAAAGCATGTTGAAAACCATGTAGAAGGGTTGCACATAATCTATTACTATTTAAGTTAGTATGGAATTTATGTACATATTTAAGAAACAATATTTGACCGTTGTGCAAAGATGGTATTAGACTCAGTAAATGAAATGACACCCTCAAGGCCTCATTGTAAATAACAATAAACGCTATAGTTTATTGCCTGTGTAAGGCAATTGTATTATCATTAATGTACACCAATTAGAAAACAACGTTTATATAGTGCCTATGTTTGTGATCAATAACTATCCCGTTATTATTGTAGCAATCTTCATTCTTCAGTGTAGCATGCGTAAATATGTCACCTTATATGAAATAAAATATAATCAGGAACCCATGTTTTAACCACGGAATAGCAATAAAGTTTTGAAACATTTTAATGTGAGACAAATACTACTAAAAGGTCATGATTCAAGGAAATCCTTATCATGTAAATTCAAATATGTTAACATTATGAACCTAAGCACATAAATAAAAAAGAAAACCATACAGATTAAAAATATTAGTAATGGCCACTCAAATTATAGTACGTCAGTAAACGAAATAAGAGCAGGAAATGGCACATAAAACAACAGTTCAAATTTTAAAGAACTTCAAAATAGACAAAAGAACCAATTGAGTGGAGTGGCAGTGTAAGGTAAATATTAGATTTCAATATTAATTTATCAATCAATCCAACTTGCTATGGATATAGTCTCCGTAAAAGATGAAAAAATAGGTTGACGATACCTACCAGATTTGAATTCAGAATAAGCTTTGTTTACCACAAAATGAAAAGAAAACATAGGATATTAATCATACAGTATGAATGCAAATCAAAACATATACAAATATATGCAACTGTTTCGGCTTAGAATAAAGTCCATCACATTTTAAAAAAAAACTTTATACATAGGGGTTTATAAGGGAATGTTTATAATTACTAAATGGGCATTTTTTCACCTATTGTATAACAAACTTCTTATCAACATGACTAAAATATATTTAGACAATTTTTTTTTCAAGCATACTAACTTTCAGTTGGCATTCTTCAAGATGCCATGTTTTCTTCTCAGAGATATGGGCGTATTTATATTCCATGCGCTAGTGGCTCATTCATATATCCTCAGATGTTGCAAAAGCTTTATTTATTATCTTTAGATTCTCTAACACACCTAGAAGATGAACAAACTCATAAGTTATAAAATTTCAATCAAAACGCCATAAAGATCAGTATATCACAAATTAACGTTCATCTGAATTTTCTTACTTAGGATCTCAACAACGAACAAAATCATGTTCATCTGAATCATCATTGTGCTCCCTTATGACTACAACATAGTTTATAACCAGATATGTAGAGCAGAACCCAACACTAAATTTCTCAATGAGTTTCACATCACCTCCTAATTTCATCTTCTTCACAAAAGCTGTAAACAACAATTTTCTAGAATTTTATGTACTTGTGACTAAGCTGACATAGGTAATGCATTCACAATCAAATTAAGTAACAAACTGAAAAACATCCAAAAGTTTAGAGATAACGGCTTGCACAATCAATTTAAGTAAATGTTTTACCATTTAATATTCTAGCTATCTAGTAAGCAATTTCAATAATATGTAAGAATTATTATCATCTATTTTGGCATTAATATGGAAGAAAATATCTCCAAAACATGAATATGGATCAAAATCGCAATTTTGAGTTGAATGATATGCTCACAGAAAAAAGAAGATCCAAACTTACAAACTTGTGTGCATATAAATAAAATTCTGTCCTCATAAATCACTTGAAGTCTATTTTTATTTCAGAACCAATATTGTAAAATTTAGTCGAATCACCATATAAGTGTCCCTTCATAGTAACAAAATGTTACTAATGCTTTCAATTCACTATTATATTGTTCTACTTTCAACCTCTAACATCACCATATAGTTGTATAAACTAACTTGAAAAATAAAGGCAACTAATTCACAAAAAGTTGGCCTCATACATGCTCTAATAAAGGTCAAAACTTTTTAGGTTCTTTCTTATTGATTCCCAGCTATGTCTAAGTGAAGGATCCATGATTTTTATACTCGCTCATAGTACGTGGGATTACTGTTTGGCTGATATAGATCAGTCCTCTGCATAGTACTTTAAGAAAATCATGAGGAAGAAAACAACGTTATAGGAAGTTCAGAACTACATCATGCACCCCATAATTGAAAATTAGAGACAAAATAATAGAGGAAGAAAGCGAACGGATACAAAATTACATCCTAAGATTAAGGAGACACCATTGATTATTTGAGAAGTGAAACGTATGTATCATAATCAATTTAATATGCTTGTATACTTTGCAATTGATGCCTATTTCTCTTCAAGGTTTGAGCATAGTAAATAAAGAGAAATATCCAAAATTGTATTTCAATATTTGTATATAACAAACCTGATCCTATCTAGAGATTGAAAAATACCTGACAACTGGGAATGCATGCTAATATATTATGCCCCAAAATTTCATACCATAACTGATTAAATAACTAATGCATGGCATAACAGAACAAAATTTGTCGGTTGAGATTTTTATAAAATTTGACCAACATGTACAAGAAAACTGCCACAGTACTGTTGTGTTAACTAACCAATTAATAAGAAGATAATAAACATTACAACAAAAAGTCAGATAGTAAACTTTATAACTAAAAGTTGGAGAAGACATCAAGTTTTGGGAACAAATAAGAAGATGGTTTATCTCATTAATCAATAGGCTATGTTATCAAGGCTATTTGATTAAGATGTCCATTTTTTCCATTACCAATGTTTGAACACAATAAAAATGAAATCAGGAGAGCAAATAGTATATTGAAACTAATATAATCTTCATACTAGACTATATGAGTACCAAAACCTTATATTAAGAATAAATGTTGGTTTCATATGTAACTGCGTGGAAAGTTTTGGCGACGTGAAGGAATGCTCTATGTAAAGGAATAATTAGTTGTATTACCCAATTATTAAAGATATTACCAAGTTCTATGAAAGCAGAATAGTAGGCTTATTTGAAATCGCAGGATAGTCCAATCATATTTCAGTAAAAATGGCAAATGCAACAGGAGTATTACAATATTCAATGCTTCTAAATAATGTCCAAATGAAAAATAGTTGTCTTTTAAAAAATCAGACCGAAGGCAACCAAGATATAAAGCAAAAAGTAAAAAAAATGAATAATTTTCTAATAGATGATGGCTCGATTGGCCGGCGCCGGTATGGTACCCCCAAAATTTCGGGCTACCGGTCGATACCTTGAACCTTGGAATTTACTTTGCAGTTTGATATTAAAATTGTCAACTGATGTATGTGAGAATTCATTTGTCAAACATAGAAGAAAATAAGTACCTGTACTAAATTCTAACATTGCAATTGCTTTGGTACATGTTGAACTAATGGTATCTTTCAGTGTTTCCATGTTTGTATATTTCCATTCACAACATACAAACTTACTGTTTTACATCTTTCTTAATTTATTGGGTTTGTGTTTTCTTTTCAAATTATGCATGGACCGATATTTTTCCATTGGAAGCCAGGTGATAATACATAAGATATATGGGTTGATTGAATATAATTGTCTGCACATTTGGTAAGTATTTCTCTAGGTTTTTTTTTTGTTGTTGTTGAGAATATAGTTAGAGCCCAGTTAAAGTGAAGTTTTTAATTACGACAACAATGATAATAGTCATTATGCAACATGAGTGGAACGATCTAAACGAATATCATTTGAAATCTAATAACATTGAATTCACAGTGACGTCCTTTCATTCTTAAACCAAATTCATGAAATCAACCATCAAAATTATATCTTTGATAATTGGGGATATTTATATCCATAAGAGTTGAACAACGGAGCAAATTTTTGAAAAGATTAAGCCATGTGAAGTTTAAGTTATTATACTCTAAAAAAAGTGAACTTGATCATTTTGAAATTCAACAATTTTAAAATTCAGAAACATATTTCTAAAATCAAATTTAAAAGTGTTGGTATATTTAAAATTCAAAGTACAATTTTAAATGTAAAATCAATAAAGTACAAGTTTGTCCAATTGAGGAACTTTTGTCCTCTTCGTCGAAAAATATATACTTACCAAAAAGCAGAATGAATATGGGAAAACTATAGAAGTGATACTGTTATGAAGTACTGCAAAACTGTACACATAGTTATGTTCCTAAATAAGAACCTGTTATTTATAGAAAATCCATATTATTTGCAATAACAAATGAGAACATAAATTGAAACGTTGGTTAGGTCAGTTTGTTAAAGATCCTAAGTTTTTGTTTACATTATAAATTACATATAAAAAACATTTTTTTGCATGGACTATATTGCAAAAAATTGACAAATATAAAATAAGAGTTTTTTATTTCACCAAAAGATTGACGATCAATATTGGTAGCTTTAGAATTCAAAATTTGTTGAAAGTGCCAAGTTCTTCAAATATCATTGCGCTACATAATATTTTATTAGAGCAAGATTTTTTTTTTCTCAATTTGTGTACGGTCCTTTCTGAAAAATGGATGTATGGTAAGGGTGGCATCATATTTTGGCAATTCTTGCAAATAGTCCTGCATTACAAATCCAGGTGCAACATATGCCAAATAGTCCTGCATCTTTCTCATTTCAAAGAATGTAATCTTAACTTTTTGAGGTCACCACAACTGCCAAATTTTATTCATTATTGCTTTTTGGATCCATTTAATCCAAGTTTACTTTAAAATAATAATAGTGTGCGCTGATTCGAATGTAATGCAATTGTGATGGATATATTTCTAAAACGTCGAATTCATATTGCCATGGTGACAACCCCTATTCACATAAGACAGACGGAGACGAAAATGTTCAAATAATATTTAAAAATTGCACGCAAAGTATATGACAACAACATATTTGATATGTGTCCTTGTGAAACAAATTTATAGAGAGACAGATCATGCAGTTATTTCAAAAAGCCAAATCTGAAATCATATTCACTTGTTGGCTTGGTACAATTTCATAGGTAATCAATAAGTGCAATAAAAGGGAACAAACAAACAAACCAAAAATAAGATATTCAATTGCAGAAAAGATAATACAACAGTTGAAACTGAGAAGAAAACGGTTATGAAATAAAGAAGAGAATTTGAAATGGCAGGAAATTATATTTTGTTTCTCCAGTTGAAATTGTTTTCTAAATCTCAAAATCCAAGATCTATTGAGTATAATTTCATTCACTTTAATCCAACAAAAACTATCTTTGATGATGAAACAGAAGTGAAAGTGAAAATTTCTACTTGAAAGTGAAAATATAGTATGATATCTGAATAAAAAAATTCTAGAATTTACCTCTTATTGAAATCCAGTTCAATGGTGAAAAATAGTGAAGCGGAGAACAGTACGGTGAAGCGGCGCTTGCAGAAAAGACGCTGTTGTGGCAAGTAGAAGAAGGCGCAACGCTGGGTTGACAGGAGGAGGTAAAGATAAGCAGGGAAAAATGGAGAAAATGGAAAGGGCAAAGAGGGAAAAGGAGAAGCTACCTATCGCGTCCAGACGATACCCCGAATCCCCCCCCCGATGGACTGCATAGGCGGTAGGAAGGAAAGAGAGCGACAACCGAGATGGAGGGTCGTCGGCTGTAATATGGGCGTCAACGAAGAGGAAGTAGAACGTCGGCATGTAGAAATGTGAGGGATTAGGGTTGAATGTGTAGGGCTGAATGTGCGCACTTTGTTTGATTTGTCTTCTACCTGCGGAAATGGATCCAACGGCATGGGTGCGTTCTGTGGACAGGTGTCAACTGAAGCGATACACGGTCACTAAGAGATAAGGGCGGTTATTTCAAATGTACGGTGAGGATGGAAAGGCTATACACGTGTCAGACTGTGGATTTTTTGAAGAATCTGGATCTGAAAGGTTTTCGAAGAAAGATTGTGCTTTCATATAATATAATAGATACATTAAGTATAAGTTTACATTTCTCAATGTAAATAGTATAGGAATAGGAATTTACATTTTTTAATGTAAATAATAAGATTAGAAATTTACATTTCTATGGAATGGATTTACATTAGAAAAATAATGAAACCAAATATACATTTGGTGTAAACTGAAAAATGGAAGAGTAAAATATATATTGTTATGTTTAGGATGTGTATGTAAAGTAGAATGAAAATAGCGATAAATCGTTATAAATTATTAACAACGATATGAAATGGTTTTCAAACTTATATATGCGAGAGTTATTTGGATAGTCCGAGTTTACTCTCATTCCAAATAATGATACGACGTTCGAAGAATTGAAGACGGCGATTGAAGACCGACGATCTTCACATCGAATGGGTAACTAATGTTGAGGCCCTTGATAGATTTGCTCCCAAGACGGGGCTAAAATGATAGTTATCCGGACGTAGTGCTGATTTGTACGGATTTGGCTTTCGCTCAGACCCAGAGCATAAGCTTATAAATGGAATGTGTGTCTGACATTGTACTCCTTTATATTGTATTTATTGATTTTCTATCGAATGTATGAATGTTTGGTGGCGGAGAATTTATTCTCTTGCTTAACACCCTTTCATATATTTCGGCAAAGGATTGGTAGTGTGATATGGAGTGACGATGTGGCATGCTAAGATGCATATGATCAAGGCTTTGTTGTAAAGCAGGCCTTGTGGGATGATTAAAGCATAGCCTGTTTAGGCATAGCTTTGTGTATAGCATGACTTCGCGAGCCTCACACACCGGCGGAGTCTAAAACGGGAGAAGGGAACGCAGGGAGAGCAGCACGTTTCTTTCTTGCTAGAAGTGGTGTTTGGGCTTTAACACGGACCGACATTTTACTTATGTGGATGATGGAATGAGGCGCCTTGGATGATAGGTCCTATAGGACTGGGAAACGTGTGTTCAAGAATTGCCAATTCACGAAGCTGTATGTGTGGACCGGCCCTGCAGCTATCCAGGGGTTCACTGCGGGGGATCCTGAGACATTAGCTAGAGTGTATCAAATCGGTAAGGAGCTCCTCCCTAGCCTTGACTCATGATGGAAACCCAATTTCCAATACGACCTCATGCGGTTTTGATTGTATTACTAGTATGGAAGCATAGTATTATGGTATCTATGTGTCCTAGGATTGATACATTATGATTGAACTGTTTTTGAAAACTTATATACACTAATAATAATATCAAATTCGTTTTTATCATATCAAGAATGTTTAATCACCATAAGGTAAAACTCTATCATCTGGTGTGTGTTGCATTGTGTGATGGGACCGGAGTCTTATGGTGATTCCATTTTTTCCAAAAAGCATTGCGTTGTTTAACGATTTACTTTAAGTTATGCACGGCAATCCATTGGAGTAAACCCGTTCCGCGTTAGCGGCGTGGTCCTTGGATTTGTTTTATTACTATTAGTTAAATTAGTTAAGAATTCTCACACCAGTCCCATGACTGAACCGTTGTTTGTTTCCACCTTTGCAAAATCGGGTGCCCTCTTTTCCACACGGGCAGTCGAGTAGTTTCTCTACAGGTCCTTATCTCGAGCAGGATTCTGGATTGAAGCTTAAAGCTGTGTCCAGAGCATAGAAAGTTTTCCACTGTATTGTATTAAAATAATGTAAAATTATCTTCCGCTGTAATTATTAGTCAATGTACTCTGATATTCTGTACTCTGATGTAACATTTATTATTGATGTTATAAAAGTCTGCTATTGTTGTTCTAATGTATTGTATTCCCAAAGTTAAAGTATTCGTGGATTTCCAACTTTTTGGTCAAACTTATGTGGTTAATGGTCGATCCAAAGAGCGGGAATTTACGGGTCTTTACACCTTTAAAAATAGCCAATTTTGCAAACGACCTCAGAATTCAACGAAACTAATTTTGTTGAATCCGCAATGTTAAATTTTTGTTAGATTTCAATTTCCGCGATTTTTGAAGTCAGTATGTGACCGTACCGATTTTTAATGTGAAATACAGTCGATATTTTGACCTTTAAAAATACGCTGTGTGAGCAAACGGAGTCGGAATTCGACGAAACCAGTTTCGTTGGGACTGTAATGTCGAACTGTAGTTGCATGTCCATTTTCGTGATTTTTGGGGATCGTGTGTGATCATACGAATTTTTAAAGGATGAATGCAAGTAGCATTTGAAAATAAATTAATTAAAAAAATCGAATAAAATACTTCCTTTATACCCTAAGTACTGCCTTAACTAAAGGTGAAATTCAAATCACGATTTCCTTTCCTCAGCCAGACGTTTCTTTGGTCTAAAAGCTTAAAACGTGGTCTTCTATAATCCAAAGAAATTGGTATAAATTTCTATAAATATCAAAAAGTGTATCGCTGCTTTTGTTTTGCCTCCAGCTTCAATTCTATCTCATTGTTATATAGTGCGACGCCATTTTTCTGTTGCTCGAGTTTGAGCAGTGGTGCTAGGGTTCATCGATTCGAGAGGTGGAGTGATCGATTCGTAATTCGAATATGATAATCGGATTCCTGGCATCGAATACCACTTGCGTTCGAACTAGGGAGAAATTCGAAGGTGATTTCGTGCGCACCCTGTGCTGTGGCGGTTTTTGAAATGGACGTCAACGGCCTGGGAACTCCAGCACCAAACCGCGTTCGAGTTCGAAGATACGGGTATGGGGTGGTAGAGGAATCGATGGAAGGATTTTTAGTGGGTTTGGTTTAATTTTTAATGAAGTATGGTGGGTGCTTGGATTTTTTGAAGATCGGCTGTTGGGGGAAGAGAACACACGGAGGAACGAGGTGATTTGGGGGAGATAAGTATAGAAGCGGGTTCGGGCTTGGTAGTAAAGGAAATGGGCCGAATTTGTTTTGGTGAGGCCCATTTTTATTTTAAAATATAAGTTAATTCTATTATTAATAGTATATTAAGTAAATCATTCGTATCTTCTACATACGATATCAGATTGATGAACTGTAAGTTGCGTTGGGACCATATGGACGAGAGCTTCACAATGAAGCTGACTGGAAATGGATTGGGGCTCGTACGAATTTATGGCAAAATAAATTGTTTGATTCAAATAAAACAAACAGTTTATCGTTCTTTAACGATGAACTGCCAATGTGAGTAAAACTCACCAACTCTAAACAGTTATATTTTATAACGTATTCTTAGAACTGATAATCATCTGTTGATTGCTGTGTGTTGATTTGGTTGATTGAACTACTAGTCAGTTAGTTGAATATATATATATATATATAAACCGTTAAATATATATAAATGTTGTTTATCAGAACATTTCATATTGAAATGAAGTTGATGTTAATTATATGGCTTAACATCTGTAATGCAGGGAAATGGGTTGGAGGGATCCGACTGGATTCCTCAACATTTATTTTTACTGGTTTTCATATACTGTGATATATGATGTGATATATAATCTGTTACCGATTATGTGTGTTTGAATGATACTGATCATTGTCATTTGGTATTTTAAAATACCATAAGAAATACTGAAATGTAAAAAGGAAATTTTCAAAGAGTTATTGAAAATGAGAATATTTATAAAATCAAAGGATTTTATCAAATAGATATTTATTTCAAAAATAAATAGATATTAGAAGGAGATATTTCGAAGTAAATAGAATTGAAAGAAACCATTATAAAACGAATAGAGTTTTATAAAAGAAAATATTTATGAAATAAATAGAGTTTTTGTAAAAAGAAATATTCCAGAAAATAAAACCGATAGATTTTATAGAAGGAGATATTTCAGAAAACAAATAAGATATTATAAAAGGAGATATTTATGAGAAATAAATAAGATAGAATAAAGGAATATTTATTTAGGAAATAAATAGAATTTATAAAGGAATATTTATTTAGGAAACAAATAGAATTTATAAAGGAATATTTATTTAGGAAATAAATAGAATAAAGGGATATTTATTTAGAAAGTAAATAGAATTATAAAAGGAACTTTTATTGGGAAAATAAACAGGATTTATAAAAAAGGAAGTTGACGAGATATAAAAGAGTTAATCGAATTTAGTTAATCAAATATGGTTAGTCGAATAGAGTTAGTCAAACATAGTTATTCAGGATAAGTTGCCATTTTGCACGACTGCTAGCATAATTCGCAGGGCTGAAGATAGCCTATGGCAGTCAGATGTTTCCTGAAGGAATCAGGCGTAACCATTGTGATCGCTGCGATCTAGAGTAAAGCGAATGGAGTTAAATCGAATATTAGTTAATCGAATAAGAGTTAAGCAAATAGAGTTATTCAATTAGAGTTAATCGAAATAGAGTTAAACAAGATTAGAAACTGACTAGAGATTAGTTAAGTTGAATAGTTTTTTGAGTATCGATCTGATGTTGGTTTCGGCCTTCGGGGTTTATACTTAGAGAATTGTTCTCCTACTAGTATACGGTTAGGGACTAATAGTTGTGGAATGGTAGTGATGCGTGAATAAGCTATGGAAATGTTTCCAATGTTAATAACGTATATTTTCTAAATGCAAAAAATAAGGAAATAATGAATATATATATATATATGGTTGATGATTGGATCGATAATTCCATGTGAAAATAAGATCGTTGTGTGTACATGGACATTTTTCATTTGATAGTTAACTCACCGACTATCAAAGTTTTGACCATTTTAACGTTGTTAATATGGAGAGACCGGTTGGATTATTATCCGAAGTACCACTCCGTATTGGCATAAGCGTTGTGAATCATATATGCCAAAGAAAATTGAAGATGGAGTAAAGAGCAAGGGCTGTTGTATAAATCTTAGGTAACGATTGCCTAAGATGGATGTACTGAATAGTGCCTTCGGTTTGTCCAGTCCCAGGATGACCTGTATGGAAGTATGTCTGACAGTGTATATTTAATAGATCGCGTAAGTTGATCTCCTCAAACATATATACGTTTGGTGGCGGAGGAATTCGTTTCTCTTAGCTGTATACCCATTGTATTTTTAGGGAAATCAATTTGTGATATGGCGGGTATGACGATGTGACATTCAGAGTGAATAATTGTGTGATCTGTCAGAGATAAGCGTAGCTTCTAGCCTCACAACCGGGAAATGACAAAAATCGGGCAGGCAACATGGCTATGTAGGTCGCACCTATTAGGGTGTATAATCACCTGATCTAGAGTTTCATTTACTTCTAAAAATCTATTGTCGATGTTGTCCCATTCGGGAAATGGTTGCTGATCCCAACCGTTGATGATATACATTCGATACACTTAAGCGAAATGAGTGGTCGGTCATGTGTGGCCGGGTTGCAAGATGTTCTTGTTGAACCCATTGTATTCCTCTCTAGAGGTACACTAGCGAAAGGTGGTTCCATACCTGTCATAGTTGGAAATCCATTACCCAATACGTGCTTGCGGTTTTGATTGTATACTATATATGTAGAACGTGAGATGAAAGCATTTCTGCCTGATGATTATTATATTGTGGTTGATAGACATTATTATAATATCAACGAGTCTTGATATAAAGATTATTAAGGATTCTCATAAGGGAAAAACCCGTTCCGTTATGCGGCGTGGTCTTATGAGATATCGTTTAATGGCTCAAACTATTTTAAACTGTTTTACTCATACTAGTCCCATGACTGACCCGGAGTTTATTTTGTTTTGTTTCCCTAAACTCTTGGGTGCCCAATTTTGTACGGGCAATCAAGTAGTCGGGATTTTATAGATACCTGAAGAGCTAGAGCAGGAGGCTTCAGAAATGATATAGCTCTAGTTATTTTCCGCTGTGTTGTAAGTGTTGTACATTGGGAATGATATGCATACTCAAGTACAGATTTATATTTGAAAGTTATGTTATATATTATATGTTATTCGTTCCGTTGTGAGTTCGTGTTACTCTGATGTTGTTCTTCTTCTTCTTCTATTCTAAGTTTCTATCTTATCTTCCCTCACCCTCTGTTTTCTTTCTATTAACCACCGGTGTTTTTCGATGTTTGGTTAGTCATCATTGAGTTTATGTCGATAACCAAAGTCGCTAAAAACCGGGTCGTTACACCGTAGGAATAGGTTTCTTTTCAAACGACCACCGTTTTCGATGAAATAAGTTTTATTGGAATACGTATAATTAGTTACAACTACTTTTCCAGTTTGGAGAGAAACAAGCTTGTTTCGTCGATGCGTGAAATTTTGAAGGTGAACCGGCGAATAAATTGAGATCTTTATAGCGCCATTTTTGCAAACGGAGTCCGTTTTCAATGAAACTAGTTTCATTAGGACCGTAACGTCAAATTATACCATGATGTCCATTTTCGTTATTTTTTGGATTCGTACGTGACCATAGAAAAATTTAAACGTTGGTTAGAATGGGGATGTGTGTGTGTGTGTGTGTATATATATATATTTGAGTCATATATTTTTCTATTTAATCATTTCTACCGCTTCTCTTTTTACTGCATCCCAAAGCTAAATTGCCTATGCTGCCAAATTAATGTCCCAACCACTATACTTTAACCTTGCCAACATGAATTTGCATTTGAAAATGACATTTCAAAAACGTGCCGACCAGAAAATTTAACTGTACATACCCTAGAAATATAAAGATGCAACTATATGTACCTTGCGAGGAACCGTGCTTCCCAAGCCGTCTTGTTTTCGTGGGTATCACGTTGTTGTTTCCATGCTCTCCAAGGTATCATACGTGATCCCCAAACAATCGTTGATATAAACACACACAAATACACTGCACTTTTTCTCCACTCTCAGTAACCTCCTTCACCGGAAAAAAGAAGAAGAAGAAAGAGAGCAAGGGAGAAGCAACTATAGGCAGCCCTGTCACATGCGTTATGACAACGACTAGCGGGAGCAAAGAAGGACTGAAGTGAGAGAGAGACATCACACATGGGGTTCAGTGGATGTTCGCAGGCAGTTCTAGTGAGAGCATTGGGGGTCCGACATAGCGAAGTCGGTATGTGGAATGACTGGTGATCGTCGCCAGTGGTGCCTCGACTGGACTAACGTGGTGGAGTTGAGCCGCATGGTGGTGTATTGTTCATGAGGGGAGCGGGAGGTCCAGGCGTGTGCGCATTGGCAAAGGATGGATGTTGGCGTGGTGGTAAACTGAAACGGAGGGGCGCGAGTGGGGAAGGCTTGTATGCACAGTAGCAAACATGCAGTATGGGAATGAAGCATGTTTCAAATCATGCATGAAAGAGGGCTATGGGAAGGTAACAACGGAGTAGTAGTTAATGGTGAGGGAGGAGATTGCATGCATGGGTTCATTTCAGTGTGGAGATGCTGTTCGAGAGGAGGCGGTGCAGTGGTATGCATACATGAAGAAAAAAAATTGTGGCAGCGTGAGTAGCTGCAGATCTTATAGATGGAGAAATAACAGCAGGCGGTAGTGGGGGGACCAAAGAGGAACAACTGTTGCGTTCTATATTTTTATGCCTAATCAATTTATTTACATTGCCAAATTGCGCCTAATTCATGTTTTAATATGCCTAACCTGAGTATTAGTTTTTCCTAAGTAAAATGTTTATACACGTGGCCTTCCAACTATATGTTGTGCCCAAAGTTATACCTAACATGACCAATACTATTCTAACTTCTAACGTACATGGCTCGTAAAGCAAAAAATACCCAACGTTTAATTGTATCCAGATAATATAATATATATTATAACGTGACCATAAATTAAAAAAAAGGGATGGATAGTATTCTTGTACTTAACCGGGTACAAGCTTTTAAATATGCCCAAATGTTAAGATGTGTAAGGCTAAGTATAACGAGATGTTTGTGGACGATTATTAGCATGATTTAACGGTTTACATAGAAATTAGATTAAAAATATATATAAGGTATCTAAAGTACTTTATTAAATCGGAAATACCGTAGTAAAAACTGTATCTTGATCATACAGTAACGGAGGTCGACAAAACAAGGTGTTGTATATAACGGTGTTGTATATAACGGTGTTGTATACACAATTATATGATTTTTGTTTGATGATAACAACCAAATATATATTACTTTAAATGTATTTGTTACTGTACTGTTTAATATATTTATCACAGACGGGAATATAATATGTATATTTAAATAGAATACGACTGTACAGAAATTCAAATATTCACACAGTATTTTATTTCAATATTTAACGGTACAGATTTACAACTCCACTATTTGCTCAACATTGTAATTCACTGAAATAAAATTCTTACATATACAATTTCTTTTGTTACACAGCTCATCAATACAACACTCGGGCTATACATCTCATATATTAATATACAAAATCACTCAGTACATTCTCATATATACATTTGTTCACTATTATACACACTGACACTGCAATATACTTGTCTTCTGTCTTTCATCTTCTGTCTTCACAGCTTACAAGTCAGTCCAGTCTTCATACAGTTAGTCCAGTCTTCATACCTGTCATATACAGAAGCGCACACACAGCATATGGAATAGAAATAATATTTAAAATTCATGTAAATGTAAATTTTAATTTTAAAATTTTATTTGCCTCAGATTTCTGGTGTGTTTCTCATCATTTTTCATGGCTTGATCTGATTCATCTGTGTCTAGACAGTATGTATATACAGTGCAGGGACAAAAAAAATCTAGTCTGGATGGCCGCATATACACACGTGTATAAATACACGTGTGCACTGCCTCGCCAATCAGTGTATACAGCTGTGGAGCAGTCACATGGACCAAGCTCGACACAGTGAAAATGTTCAAGCCAACAAAGAGTAAAAGTGGTCGAGCCATGCAATGGTGCGGCCCAGCAAAGAATTGACCAAGCTCATGAATGCAACAACATAGAAACAAGTCTAAAATGCTCATGACAACAAAAATGTCAAATTAACTATAGCAAGGAATGTTTTCAAGATCATAGCAGCATAGGTGACTCAACTCAAACATGTTCAAGACAGTGTGTTTTTTCATGCATTATGGTCATGCACTAAAGGCTCAGCATGATTTTTCATATGGAACAAATCAGCCAAACTCATTTGCAAGTGCAGATTCAAAAGTGTGGCCAAGTACTCAGCAGCTATTTTAATTGATATTGCAAAACTGGTGCATAGATCAACATGGTGTCGAGTAGTGGCAGCATGAACATAGAACATGTGTAAAAGTGTATATGTAGATATATTTTTTTGACATCAAATATGACAGAGCAGATATGCATGAATGGATCAATTCATAAGAGTAGCAGCAGTTCAAGTATGCAAGCAATGCACACAGCAATGGACAAGAATGGTCAAGAAGTTATTTGTTTTTGAAATCAGCATTCACAAAATTGGAAAAGGTTTCAGTTTTTGAAATGCATTTTCAGGGTGCAAACACAAGGCAAAAGTAAAGTGCATGCAGACATTATAGTGGTGCAGCTACATGAAGCAAGTGATGGCACAAGTGTTCGAGCAAAGTGTCTCAAATACATGCACTTCTGTTTTTAAGTGGTCTACAAGTGAATACAATGGTGCAACTGGATGAATGGTCAAGTCAGTGAGCAAGTGTACCAAACTAATTCATATATATATATATATATATATAAATTTCAGGTGATCATGCCATATGAACAACATGCAAATTACTCAAGACAGCAGGGAACTTTCAAGTAACATGCGTTCATATGCAGTGTTAATATGGCAGCAACAATTTAATCTCAGCAACAAACGAAAATGTACAATCAGTGTTTGACATGAAACAAATTATTTTTGTTTCTTGTTTTTGAATAGCATTAATTTTGGCAAGGAAATAAATTGGCAAGCTATTGTTTCTTGGAAACGTTTTTAATCAAGAATTTCTTTCCAAACTTTCAAATAAACATATTCAGCATTTAAGAAAATGTTTCCAGAAATGAAAATCACAGTGACATTTTAGAATTCTTCAATCAAGCTTCATATTTGGCGAGTAATCATCTTTTTTTTACAAATCAGTGAAATGTGTTTTTGGCAAGGCATTCAATTTTTTCTTCAGAAATTCGTACTTGGGAAGTTAATAATTTTCCAGTATTGTTTCAAGACTAAATTCTTTTTAGGAAAGGATCAAATTCAATATTTTATATGGTTTCCAGAAATAAACATGTGAATCAAACCTTTCTCAAAATAATGGACATAATTTCAGGAAAAAATTCGTTTTGGGGAATTACTGAATGCCAAAATCACGCATGAACAAACTTGGCAAGTTATCTTGTACACAGAGAATCAATCTGGAATATAACGCAACAATTCAAGGCTCATTTTTCAATTCAAAGTCGAGCAAATTCAGGCAACAAGTCAACAGGGGAAAGCACATCACCAGATCAAATCACATATTCGAAATTAGAGGCTAGGGTTTTTCTATTAACCCTATTTAAATCACCATTTTCATCATTGGAAAATTATCGATATCCATGCAACAATTAAAAAGAGAAATCATCGAAAACCAAAGCATAAAATTGATAAAGAAAATTCAGAGAAACTCACAGAATTTATCCATTGTTTTCGATCGAGCAAATTACCAAATCGAAGAGAAGCAAGCCGCAAGCTTTTGAAGCCATCAGAGATTCAGTTTTCACAAACAATCAATCAACGATTTGGGGAAGTTTTCAGAAACCCTAGGATTTCCCAATAGTTCAGCCGCCAATTTTTTTCTAGAGGAAAAGTGATCGGGGAAAACAAACAATGAAGGAGCAGGCCGGCTATTTTTCCACTTGGCTTAACCAAGCTTATTAAAGGGGGGAGATTAATTTGTTTTTATTTTCTAGGGTTTTTCTTGTTTACTTTTTGTTGTATTTTGATTTTCTTTGTAAAAACCATCGACCAGTTTCTAGTGTCTGTAAAATACTAGGGGAATTCAGTCAGTGTGTTGACCGATAGTTGACAGAGTCTGTAAAATCTGGGTTACTGGTTACGGGGTCGTAATTAGGGAAAATCTGATTGAGGGGATATCGGTCAGTCTAGGGTTTTGAGCGTAGGGTTAGAATAGGAGCAGGGTTTGCGAGTGTACATGGTCTTGTATGCCGGATCTGTTCTATCACCTAGTAGAAACCTTAGAAATGCAGCAGTAGGCAGGATTTTGCTGAAGCTGGGTATATCTGTGTGTGATTTATTTTCTGCATTTCTGTTTCTGCTATATTCTGTGATCTGTTTATTATTATATATCTCGTTAGATTTTTAATTCAGTTAAAAACTGTGATAAACCCTATTCACCCCCCTCTAGGGTTAATCTAGATCCAACAAGTGGTATCAGAGCAGGTTATTTCTTTGACTCTATAGTCATGGGTCATTCTAGTTGTCAGTCCATAGAGAGTCAGTCCAGTCGCATTCCATCCATTTTTAATGGTTTAGAATTTTTGAATTGGAAATCAGAAACGATATCCTATTTGAAATCTGTTAATATTAAATATTGGGATGTTGTTAACAGTGGAGGTGATATAATAGATAGGAATATTAATGCTCGTGCTATGCATATTCTTTATTCTCATCTTAATAATAATCAATTTGATCTTATCTCGCATTGTTTGACTGCGCAGGAAATTTGGAAAACTCTCAATACGAAGTATGGACAAATTGACAACAACTGCTCAAAACCTTGGGACGTCAACTCAACTTCAGATCTATGCTTGACAGGTTTTACTGAAGATAACTCAGACGGATCAACTGATGGAAACTCAACAGACAATTAAATAGAAAATTTCTCTTATGAAGATCTGGTTTATTTTTGTGCTGATTTAACTAAATCTGTTGATAAACTTCAGTTGAAAAACAAATCTCTGAAATCTAGGAATTCTGAGTTGACCAGCAAAATTGATGAGTTGGAATCACAACTTGAATATTGTAAAAATTCGTCAAATTCAGATTGCAAAAATTGTTTGAAATTGAAAACCAATCTTGTTCATCTCAGTAAAAACATTCAAAAATTTGAAAATGAAATTCTGATCTTAAAAGAAAACAAGATTGAGTTGTCAAATTTGAACAATTTTCTACAAAAGGAATTTGAAATTTTTAAGACTGATATAAATTCCAAATTTGAAATTGCTGAAAAGGAGAACTTGTTGAAATCAAATTTGATTTTAGAAGAACTTGAAAATGAGAATGAAAAATCCAAGAAATTTGAGTCTGAAAAGCAAAAACGATTTGAATTTTAAATTTCTGAATCCCAAGCCAAAATTAAAATGCCTGAAAATGAGAATTTGGTTTTGAAACAGTCCAATGCTGAACAGAAGATCGCTATAAATAATTCCTCAAATTTATTAAAAGAAAATAGCGATCTAAAATCCAAAATTCAACGATTAGAATCAACCTTGGATAAATTTTCTAATGGGGAAAAATCGTTGAATATGTTGTTACAAAACCAAGTTTCTATTAGAAATAAATCTGGTCTTGGCTTTGGGAATATCAGTCGTTTTGATAGGATGAATTCAAATGATTTTAAAGACACTTCAAATTATCTTGGAAAAGATTGTTTTGAATTTTTAAACTCTGGCAATTCAAAAGATTTTTTGAAACATAAACAAAATAAGAATTTGTTTTATAACAAACCATTCTATCATTCTTGGACCTCAAAAAGAATTAAAGTGAATTCGTCTAATTTCAAACAGATCTGGGTCCCTAAAGGTACTTTGGTAAATTCTGATGGATTGTTATATAAACAAGTTTGGGTACCTAAAGCTATGAACAAAACTGAGAGTGGTTTTGCAAATTTTGTTAGACCACTTAACCCTCTCAACTGCTAGGTCCCAGTGGTGGCCGAGGAACTGCTTTGGAAAAGAAAATTTGATTTCAAGCTATTCCACATCTTTGATTTATTTAGAGTTCCTTAGCCAAGTCTGCTGGGTTGGAGATCCACATCATCTACAGCAAATCTGGTATGATCTCTAAACTCATCTTTGTAAATATTCTCTATTTTTATTTTTGTTTATTCCTCAGTCTACCCCCACTGTTTATTTACTTTATCTCTTCTGTTTTGATCTGACATTGCCATATTTTTTTGTTTTTCTTCTCTGAGCTTCATTAAATTCAAATTACAGAATTCATATTTTTTTTGGAAATTCACTTCATTTAAATAGAACTTTGATGTTTTAATTTTTTTTTCAGACTTTGAATTTAAGTTTGTAAAAATCTGCAATTGATTTGAAGTTTATTTCTGATTTCTGAATTCCTAATTGTGTTGATGTATTCTTGTTATGTCTTGAACACTGTAAGTACGAATTCTAATTTTTTTTAAAGATCTGAAAAACAATTGAAATTTCACACATCTTTGAGGTTCTTCTAATTCATTTTAGAAAGGCTTAAAAAGTTATACTCATTACAACACAATATTATTTCTCAATCGTGATAATTTCATTGGTTTTCAGATTGGCTTGGATATTTTTTGATCTGTCTTGAATCACGGTGGTACATCTTGAATTTCACCTTTATTCATGATTATTATGGTTGAAATTTGTGTGTTTGAAATCATCTGAAATTCGAGATATTTTGAATGTCATACACCACTTAAATTTGAAATTATCAATCTTGTGTGAATAATTCATTGTATCTCAAAACCTGACATTGATTCAAGTGATTTCAAATAAATTATTTTCTAATTTTTCTGGATCATGAATACCTCTCAAACTAGATGTAAATGATATGAAATTTCTCTTATACTTGTCAGAAATATCTTGAAAATTTCTTTTGAAAAATGGTCTTTGAAAATCACTGTTATTTCATGATGATTTGATTTAAATATTTGTTTGCTTAAAATCATTTGAACTTATTGATTTACTGAATCACACACATATCTTGAATGTGAAACTAATAATTTGGTGTGATCGATTCATTGAATCTAGAGTTTTTCATATTCCTCAAATGATTTCAAATAAACGATATTTCTAATCTTGGATCATGAATGATCTTATGTGACCATTCTCTGACAAGTCGGCTGTGATATTGTTTTCTGTGCTGCTCTGATACTGTTTCAAATAACTGCTTGTTCCCGTCTACAGCTTTGAAAAATGTGCAAATTTGTTAATTCTGTCTGTTTGGGCTTTGTGATTAAGATTTGTTAATAGAGACACCAATTGGTATTAGAAGTGCTGAATTTTTATGTATATATTTATCTTATCCCTTTTGTCCTGTATAGCTCTTAATATCCCGCTTGTAATTGATTTTCAATTTTAAAATTATTTATTGATTATTCATTCAGAAATTGAAATCAATATCCAAATTGAACTGTATTTATAATTCATCAAATTTTTATTAGATTTTGAAATTGTGATGAATTATGATTGTTGTATATTTTACAACAAGAGGAGATTTTAGTTAAATTTTTCATGGTGGTTGAATATTTATTATAATATCTTTGAATTGGCAATTACTTCACGACCATCTTCATTACCTATCATCCTTCTGCCATCCGCTATGATTTTATATTAATGTGGAGAGTTAATATATATTTTTTTTTAAAATCTTTTTGGATAAACAGTGAAAATATTTGTGATGGAATTGTGGTTATGTTATTATTCAGAATTAGTGAAAATTGAAAATTTTCAATGATCCCGATACAGTTGATCATATTTCATAATATTATTAATTTAGAAATTTATTTCACAGTCCATTTCTGTACCTACCGCATTTCTACCATTCATACTGGTTTTATATATTGAGGACTTTTTCTATTTTAAAGCTGAAAATAAAAAATATAATTAATACATAAGTGTGTCTCTAACCTCATTTAAAAATCCAAGCTCTGGTCATGCATGGTTATGAGACAACTTATAATTTAAGCTACGACTGACCTCATTTAAAAATCCAAGCTCTGGTTATGTGTGGTCAGTGTGCTCTTAAATAAAAGAAAAAGAAAAAGAAAATATTTTGCTATAAATTGAAATTAATCTGAAATTCTCCTTGGTTTTTATAAAAACTAGTCTATCAATCCATGTTCAAATCTGTGAAATGTGTTAATATCTTATGAAGTATTATGTAACGACCCGTATTCTACGCATCATAGGATCGTAGGATATTTATTTCTTTCATATACGAAGTCGTATGGTCATGTAACTTTGGGAGACGACTATTGTGGTCATTTCCCATGTTCATGATTTTTCCCAATTTTTAAATGACCTTTACCCCTAGTTGGCACTGTTTTGGCCATAACTTTTGACTGGAAAGGAATTTTGACCTGAAACCACTTCCATTGGCTTCGGATGATGATTTACAATTCAGTAGAGTGGTCACATTAGCCAAACGGACTCACCGTTTGGGAGATATGGCTGAAACAATTTTCAGATGGTGAAAAACAGCTTAATTGGGCTTAACCGGGTGATTAGCAGCTAGGCCCAGAGGCGAATTTCGGGTTTAGAGGTATAGGAGGACTGATTAGGGCTAGGAAATCACTTTCATTTCAGTTTTGAGCCGCCACAAACCTTCTTGAGACCTTAGTAATGGCTTCCATCCTCTAAAACCACTCCAAAACACATTTTTAGTGAAGATTAAGCCTAAACTACATCAAAACAAGGCCAAATAGCATCAGAGCAAGGTTGGAGCTGCTGCTATACATAGGGATTCGACCCAAACAGAGAGTATTTCAGATTTGGTGTTTTATTTTGTGGCAAAGGTGAGTGATAACATCGTTTTGACACTAATTACAGTTAATTAAGGGTGATTAGTGAAGATTAGCGAATTGATACACTAATAAATTCTGGAAAAATGTTTAGAAATTCTTAAATAATATTTTATGCCTCTGTTAGAAATTTGGTTCGATTTGGTTAAGTTTTATTAATTCTATGATTAGTTTTATTTAATCATGCTTAAGGGAAAATAAGGGGATTTTGGGCATCTTTGATCCGTTTTGACATGTAAATTCATTGTTTTGGTGTTTGTGGTTAGTTTGCTATGTTGCTATGACTATTTGACATGATCTGTGATTGATTAGTATAGTTAGATTTGTCGAAAACGTCGTCGAATGGCGTAAATTACTTGCTGGAAGAGTTGCAGAAAAAGTGCAGGTTCTGGACCGGATCGGATCGGATATGGAGGCTCGGATCGGATGAGTTGAACTGGGCAAGGGATCTGATCGGATCGGAACTTGACACTTGAGACAACTGGCAAAAAGGAAGGCCACGCTAATTGAACTGGGATCAGATCAGATAAAAGAGGAGAGATCGGATTGACTTGGAGACGCAGGGCTCGGATCGGAACTTAACATTTGGGAGAACTAGCAAGAGGGAAGGCCACGCGGATCAGATGGCGAATCGGATCGGAGCACGTGAAGAACGAGGGAGCAGAAGCACGAACTGGAAGGGAGATGGCACCCGACCTGACCCGGAGGAGGACACTCGACCAGACCCGAAGTGGAATACCCGACCCGAACCGATGCGACGCTGTGGATCCGAACCGAACCGTTACATGAGAAGACTACGAACCGACCCAAAATAGAGGACCCGACCCGAACCGATGGCTAGGAGGAGAACCCGACCCGACCCAGTATTGACCAATAACCCGAGATGTAAAGGTAGTCCAATATGGGAAGTTAGAGCTCAGGGTCTAGTTGGGAACCAATGAGTTCACTTCATGATTGGGCTTTGCTGCGGGACTTGTGCCAAGGGGCAGTCGATGTCTATGACTTTGGATCACTATGTATGGGAAGTACGTGAACGGATTCAGGGCTGCAATGGCCTAGGTACGACTAAAGGGCTATAGACCAATGAAGTGGGGTCATTTGTAAAGATTTGGTCATGACTCCATGTGGTAAGCTTGGTAGTAGCAGTAGTTGTACAAGTCGAACTCCGTCACTACTTCAATGGGTCTAGTGATTGACAGTGGTGGACATCGTATGCTTTACGCACGGAGTGAGAGATGTGAGGATGGTTGCTATGGATGATTTGTTTGCTATCATTATGACATGCACACCCCACCCCCGTATTCTTACACTATTTATTATGGCACCTTAGAGTATTGTACGGTATGTGGTACTAACTCTTTGGTTGCAGGTTCAGGTATGGTTTAGTATACCTGTTATTATTCTGTTTAGATGCTTATCGCTCATACCAGGCTTTATGTCTGACCCAGAGTTTTATGTCTCCTCTTATTACTCTGGGTGCTCACACGAGCAGACTAGAGACAGGTTAGCTGGTGATGCACGGGTAGATGATCCGGAGACGAGCAGGAGGCTTCCACGTAATATATATAGTATTCTCCATGTGTTGTTGAAGATCACTGCTTGGGCATTGGTGGTGCATCTTCTACTTTAGCTTTCTTTTGTTAGAGACAGTAAATTTGAAAAGTTGTAATAAGCTGTATTTGGATTTCCGCTGCTCTGACGTTGATGTTGGTTTTAGTTATCAGCTTATACACTGTCTCACCTATTTTATATCAAGTATTTTGTTATTATATTTTATTCCATGCGCTGTGAGACATTCTACAGGTTCTTTGTATGTTCATTTCCTTCTTCCCTTTTCTTCTGACGACCGTCCCGTGCTAGTCGGGCGTGTGTACAGTGCACTTTCGGAGGAAATGCAGGATGGTGCGGGGCGGGCCGTCACACTTGATATCAGAGCTCTAGATTGCGTAGTTAACCTAGAGAAGTCATCAGGGAGAGATAATATACGTATACGAGAGAGCGTATTTGTGATTACTTTGGTTTTTAAAAAGCTATATATATATTATTACTAGTATAAGGATGAAGTCGTACTGCACTAGCACCACTATGGAGTCGTTAATCGTTTCCTTTTTCAGATTGACGATGAGCCGATATACTAGAGGTGCTAGTAGGGGAGCCAATAATGGGAATGCTGCTAACATGAGGACGATGTTTACTGACCTCATGAGAGAGATGCTTAGAGATGTACAGAGGGCAGCTCCCAATGGTGGAAATGGTGGTGGTCCAATAGTGCAGGCGCCAAGAGTCGACTTCGCCAAGCTGAATAAGGATTATACTAGCCTTGGTGGGAAGCCGTTCCACGGAACGGAGTCGGCCACAGATGTTCAGGATTGGTTGGATAGTTGCGAACGTATCTTCGAGGATTTGGGTATCGAGGATGCGATGAAGAGAAAGCTAGCGTCCCGTCAGCTGCAAGGGCGGGCAATGAATTGGTGGAATGCTATAAAGGCAGCTACTCCCGAAGATCAGATTACTTGGGAGCAGTTTAAAGCTCGCTTTAGCAAGAAGTTCATTCCAGCTGCTCAGAAGTCAGTGGTGTTTAAGAAATTCTTGGAGCTCAAGCTGAATGCAGAGCTGTCTCGGAGTACATTGCTGAATTCGACACTTTGTCGAAGTATGGGTTATCTCTTATTGATACTGCCTAGAAGAAGAATGAGAAATTCATAACTGGTTTAGATCAGTACTTAGGGGAAAGGCTTATTAACCACATCGATGAGACGTTTGAGTCGATTGTGGGGAAAGCATTAAGATCAGAAAGTCTCTACCCTAAGCCGAAGACTGAGGTTGCATCCATAGATGAGCCAAAGCCACTAGCAAGTGGTGGAGGCAAGGGTGGTTCCCAGAATAAGAGAAAGCAGAATCAGGCTAAGGATGGCCAGAAGAAAAAGAATAAGCAAGATGTTGAGTGCTTCAGCTGTGGTAAGAAGGGCCATTATGCTAGTAATTGTCGGGCCAAGCCAGCGGATAGGAAGTGCTTCAACTGTGGCCAAATGGGACATCACAAGGACAAGTGTCCGCAACCCCCTAAAGAAAAGCAAATAGTGAAAGCCTACGCCCTTAATGCTATTCCTTCTTCGTCGAATGCCCCAACAGCGGCGGAGAAGGGAAAGAATGTCGTCATTCAAGGTATGCTTTCTGTTTATGATGTTCCTGTTAGAGTTTTATTTGATACCGGAGCTTCCAGTTCTTTCATATCTAGTGACCTGGTAGATAGGTTGGGATTGGAGCCCGAGATTGTCGATAGACCTTTAGTAGTGACGAACCCGATTGGTGGTTCGACTAGCCTTAGCATGATTTGTCGTAATGTGGTCCTATCAAGTCATGGATGCATGTTTGTTTGTGATTGCTTTGTTTTGGGCTTTACTGGGTTTGGCATTATTTTGGGAGTAGATTGGCTGCAAAGATACGGGGTGGTGGTAGACTGTGAGGGCTTTTTAGTGACAGCTAGAGCGGATGATGGGCGGAGGATAGTGTTTGGTGGTCTACCCAGTAAGGGGGTATTGGCTAGTTTTCTAAACTCCCTCGACATTCCGCATAGTGAGTTGTCAGGTTTGCCCGTGGTTGGCCAGTATCCGGATGTTTTCGAAGAAGTGACCGGACTTCCACCACACCGAGAGATTGAGTTCCGTATTGATTTGGTAAAAGATGCCAGACCTATAGTGATGCCACTTCGTCGTATGGCACCAAGAGAGCAGCGAGAGCTCGAGGTGCAAGTCAGCGATCTTTTGAAGAAGGGATTTATCAGAAGGAGTGTTTCTGAATGGGGAGCACCAGTTGTGTTTGCTACCAAGGCGGATGGTTCCCTTCGTTTGTGTGTAGACTACCGCGAGTTGAATAAAGTGACGAGGAAGAACAAGTATCCTCTACTGCGGATAGATGATTTGTTCAATCAGTTGAGTGGCGCGAGAGTATTTTCTCAGTTGGATCTCGCGACAGGTTTTCATCAGCTTAGAGTGGAAGCTGAAAGTATAGCTAAAACGGCATTTCGAACGCCGTCTGGATTTTATGAGTGGTTGGTCATGCCATTCGGGCTGACCAATGCCCCAGCATATTTTGTGGATCTTATGAATAGGGTATTCAAAGATCAGTTGAATAAGTTTGTCCTTGTGTTCGTTGATGATATTTTGGTCTATTCGAGGACAGAGGAAGAACACAAGGAACATTTAAGAGTAGTGATGGAGGTGTTGAGAAAACACCAATTGAAAGCAAAGTTTTCTAAGTGTCACTTCTGGAAGAGGGAAGTGAGGTTCTTGGGCCATGTTGTATCAGAGAATGGTATTGCCGTGGACCCGGCGAAGGTGGCTACGGTACAGGATTGGCCTACGCCCAAGAATGCAACAGATGTAAGAAGTTTCTTGGGATTAGCTGGATATTATCGTAAGTTTATCCAAGGTTTCTCCAAGATAGCAGCACCATTGACCCAGTTGACCAAGAAGAATCAAGCTTTTGTCTGGGATAAAAGGTGCGAGAATGCATTCAAGAGTCTCAAGGACAAGTTGACAAGTGCACCAGTGTTAGTCATTCCTAAGGGGGATGAAGAGATGACGGTATACACGGATGCCTGTGGTACCGGACTGGGTGCTGTATTGATGCAAGGAAGTAGGGTTGTAGCTTATGCAAGTCGGCAATTGAAACCGCATGAGAAAAGATACCCTACCCATGACTTGGAGTTGGCAGCGATCGTGTTCGCGTTAAAGATGTGGAGACACTATCTCTTGGGAGAAAGATTTGAGCTGTTTACAGATCATAAGTCGTTGAAGTATCTCTTCTCCCAAAAGGATCTAAATCTCCGGCAACAAAGGTGGTTAGAATTCTTGGCTTCCTATGATTTCGACATCGCATATACACCAGGAAAGGGCAATGCGGTGGCTGATGCATTGAGTAGAAGACATGCCAGCTTAGGGGCTATGTTCCTTGAATGGAAGCAACTAGAGTATATCGCGGGGTTTGATTTCAGACCAAAGTGCGAATTGGATCCAGAAATGTTAGCAAGTTTGACGATCAGACCCACTTTAATTGAGCGGATCGGCTCTAGTCAGAGGGACGATCCTAACCTATTGGAAATCATCTCCAAGTTAAAGATGGATATCGATGAGGAGATGAACAAGTATGGGCTTGATCGAGATGGATGGCTTAGAAAGAATGGGAAGCTTGTTGTACCCAATGTCAATGGATTGACAATGTTTAGAGAATGTCATCACTCAAAGCTGACTATACACCCCCGGTGGTAACAAGATGTATCGAGATATGAAGCAGACTTACTACTGGGAAGGGATGAAAAGAGACGTTGGGAAGTTTATATCCAAGTGCATGAATTGCCAGCTAGTTAAAGCCGAGCAAAAGAAGCCTAGTGGGTTGTTACAGCCCTTAGAAATTCCCGAATGGAAATGGGAGCAAGTCTCGATGGATTTCATTGATGGTTTACCAAGGACTAAATCGGGACATGATAGCATTTGGGTAGTTGTGGATCGACTGACTAAAAGTGCAAGATTTATACCAGTCAAATCGACTAGAACGGCAGCTAAGTTAGCAGAATTGTATATGAAGTGGGTAGTGAGATTTCATGGAGTACCTAAAAGCATTGTGAGCGACCGAGACCCGTTGTTCACTAATGGGTTTTGGAAGAGCTTACAAGAGGCTCTAGGGTCAGAGTTACATCTCAGTACCGCATATCATCCTCAGACCGACGGTCAGACGGAGAGGGTGAATCGTATTTTGGAAGATCTCTTGAGAGTGTAATACGATTTGGCAGGAGAGGCAAGTTGGCACCAAGATTTGTTGGCCCATTCCCTGTTCTTGAACTAGTCGGGAATTTGGCATACAGAATTGACTTACCGGAGAAGATGGCGGGAGTTCACGGCGTATTTCACGTTTCCCAACTAAGGAAGTTCGTTCACGACTCAGATATGACTATTTCACCTGATCAGTTAGAGGACTTCGAAGTAGAACCCGAGGCGGTTGGGAACCGCAAGCCGGCCCGTATTGTCGAGCACGACATGAAGCAACTTCGAAGGAAGGCGGTGAAGCTAGTCAAGGTTCAGTGGGGCGAGGACGAGAATGATTGTACTTGGGAGACAGAGGAGAACATTAGGAAGGCATACCCAGAACTCTTTGCCTGGTAAGATTTTGACTTCGATTTAGTTTTCCGCATGTTAGGGTAGGCTTGTTTGCTTGTTTTGCATGTTTGATTATTGTATGTGGCTGTTAGGCATGCAAGATCTTTTGTATGTTTAGGGTTAAGGAATTTCAGGGGCGAAATTTCTTAAGGGGGGGGAGAGTGTAACGACTCGTATTCTACGCATCATAGGATCGTAGGATATTTATTTCTTTCACATACGAAGTCGTATGGTCATGTAACTTTGGGAGACGACTGTTCATGATTTTTCCCGATTTTTAAATGACCATTTTACCCCTAGTTGGCACTGTTTTGGCCATAACTTTTGACTGGAAAGGAATTTTGACCTGAAACCACTTCCATTGGCTCCGGATGATGGTTTACAATTCAGTAGAGTGGTCACATTAGCCAAACGGACTCACCGTTTGGGAGATATGGCTGGAACAAGTTTCAGATGGTGAAAAACAGCTTAATTGGGCTTAACCGGGTGATTAGCAGCTAGGCCCAGAGGCGAATTTCGGGTTTAGAGGTATAGGAGGACTGATTAGGGTTAGGAAATCACTTTCATTTCAGTTTTGAGCCGCCACAAACCTTCTTGAGACCTTAGTAATGGCTTCCATCCTCTCAAACCACTCCAAAACACATTTTTAGTGAAGATTAAGCCTAAACTACATCAAAACAAGGCCAAATAGCATCAGAGCAAGGTTGGAGCTGCTGCTATACATAGGGATTCGACCCAAACAGAGAGTATTTCAGATTTAGTGTTTTATTTTGTGGCAAAGGTGAGTGATAGTATCGTTTTGACACTAATTACAGTTAATTAAGGGTGATTAGTGAAGATTAGCGAATTGATACACTAATAAATTCTGGAAAAATATTTAGAAATTCTTAAATAATATTTTATGCCTCTGTTAGAAATTTGGTTCGATTTGGTTAAGTTTTATTAATTCTATGATTAGTTTTATTTAATCATGCTTAAGGGAAAATAAGGGGATTTTGGGCATCTTTGATCCGTTTTGACATGTAAATTCATTGTTTTGGTGTTTGTGGTTAGTTTGCTATGTTGCTATGACTATTTGACATGATCTTTGATTGATTAGTATAGTTAGATTTGTCGAAAACGTCGTCGAATGGCGTAAATTACTTGCTGGAAGAGTTGCAAAAAAAGTGCAGGTTCTGGACCGGATCGGATCGGATATGGAGGCTCGGATCGGATGAGTTGAACTGGGCAAGGGATCTGATCGAATCGGAACTTGACACTTGAGACAGCTGGCAAAAAAGAAGGCCACGCTAATTGAACTGGGATCGGATCGGATAAAAAGAGGAGAGATCGGATCGACTTGGAGACGCAGGGCTCGGATCGGAACTTAACATTTGGGAGAACTAGCAAGAGGGAAGGCCACGCGGATCAGATGGCGAATCGGATCGGAGCACGTGAAGAACGAGGGAGCAGAAGCACGAACTGGAAGGGAGATGGCACCCGACCCGACCCGGAGGAGGACACTCGACCCGACCCGAAGTGGAATACCCGACCCGAACCGATGCGACGCTGTGGATCTGAACCGAACCGTTACATGAGAAGACTACGAACCGACCCAAAGTAGAGGACCCGACCCGAACCGATGGCTAGGAGGAGAACCCGACCCGACCCAGTATTGACCAATAACCCGAGATGTAAAGGTAGTCCAATATGGGAAGTTAGAGCTCAGGGTCTAGTTGGGAACCAATGAGTTCACTTCATGATTGGGCTTTGCTGCGGGACATGTGCCAAGGGGCAGTCGATGTCTATGACTTTGGATCACTATGTATGGGAAGTACGTGAACGGATTCAGGGTTGCAATGGCCTAGGTACGACTAAAGGGCTATAGACCAATGAAGTGGGGTCATTTGTAAAGATTTGGTCATGACTCCATGTGGTAAGCTTGGTAGTAGCAGTAGTTGTACAAATCGAAATCCGTCACTACTTCAATGGGTCTAGTGATTGACAGTGGTGGACATCGTATGCTTTATGCACGGAGTGAGAGATGTGAGGATGGTTGCTATGGATGATTTGTTTGCTATCATTATGACATGCACACCCCACCCCCGTATTCTTACACTATTTATTATGGCACCTTAGAGTATTGTACGGTATGTGGTACTAACTCTTTGGTTGCAGGTTCAGGTATGGTTTAGTATACCTGTTATTATTCTGTTTAGATGCTTATCGCTCATACCAGGCTTTATGTCTGACCCAGAGTTTTATGTCTCCTCTTATTACTCTGAGTGCTCACACGAGCAGACTAGAGACAGATTAGCTGGTGATGCATGGGTAGATGATCCGGAGACGAGCAGGAGGCTTCCACGTAATATATATAGTATTCTCCCTGTGTTGTTGAAGATCACTGCTTGGGCATTGGTGGTGCATCTTCTACTTTAGCTTTCTTTTGTTAGAGACAGTAAATTTGAAAAGTTGTAATAAGCTGTATTTGGATTTCCGCTGCTCTGACGTTGATGTTGGTTTTAGTTATCAGCTTATACACTGTCTCACCTGTTTTATATCAAGTATTTTGTTATTATATTTTATTCCATGCGCTGTGAGACATTCTACAGGTTCTTTGTATGTTCATTTCCTTCTTCCCTTTCCTTCTCAGGACCCGTTCCGTGCTAACTGGACATGTGTACAGCGCACTTTTGGAGTAAATGTCGGTTGGTGCGGGGCGGGCCGTCACATATTATGATTTGTTGATTGATAGCTATTGGGATTTGAGATTATTCGATTTTGTCACTTAAATTGAATTATTAATTATAGTCCAAATTCATCACTGTTTTTGAACCTCATCTTTATAAAACCCTTTTGAAAATAATTGGAAATATATATTTTTATAACTCTCCACATTTTATAAATTTCATAAATATTTTGGTTATGAGTGAATATTTTATAAATATTTTGGTTATGAGTGAATATTTTATAAATATTTTTAATTTTTGAAAATCATATCATTCATTTCACTCATGCACAGTTATAGGGGGAGTTGTCTGTTGTAGGGGGAGTTGTCTGTTGTAGGGGGAGTTCATTTTTCACTGTCAAACACACTTATAGTATACAAATTTTATACAAAATCTTTTATTTGTTTGTCATCATCAAAAGGGGGAGATTGTTGTATATAATGGTGTTGTATACACAATTATATGATTTTTGTTTGATGATAACAATCAAATATATATTACTTTAAATGTGTTTGTTACTATACTGTTTCATATATTTATCACAGACTGGAATATAATATGTATATTTAAATAGAATACGACTGTACAGAAATTCAAATATTCACACAGTATTTTATTTAAATATAATATTTTATTTCAATATTTAACAGTACAGATTTACAACTCCACTATTTGCTCAACATTGTAATTCACTGAAATAAAATTCTTTCATATACAATTTCTTTTGTTACACAGCTCATCAATACAACACTCTAGCTATACATCTCATATATATATATATATATATATATATATATAATCACTCGGTACATTTTCATATATACATTTGTTCACTATTATACACACTGACACTGCAATATACTTGTCTTCTGTCTTCACAGCTTACAAGTCAGTCCAGTCTTCATACAGTCAGTCCAGTCTTCGTACCTGTCATATACAGAAACACACACACAACATATGGAATAGAAATAATATTTAAAATTCATGTAAATGTAAATTTTAATTTTAAAATTTTGTTTGCCTCAGATTTCTGGTGTGTTTCTCATCATTTTTCATGACTTGATATGATTCATCTGTGTCTAGATAGTATGTATATACAGTGCAGGGACAAAAAAATCTAGTCTGGATGGCTGCATATACACACGTGTATAAATACACGTGTGCACTGCCTCGCCAATCAGTGTATACAGCTGTGGAGCAGTCACATGGACCAAGCTCGACACAGTGCAAATGTTCAAGCGAACAAAGAGTAAAAGTGGTCGAGCCATGCAATGGTGCTGCCCAGCAAAGAATTGACCAAGCTCATGAAAGCAACAACATAGAAACAAGTCTGAAATGCTCATGACAACAAAAATGTCAAATTGACTATAGCAAGGAATGTTTTCAAGATCATAGCAGCATAGGTGACTCAACTCAAACATGTTCAAGACAATGTGTTTTTTCATGCATTATGGTCATGCACTAAAGGCTTCGCATGATTTTTCATATGGAACAAATCAGCCAAACTCATTTGCAAGTGCAGATTCAAAAGTGTGGCCAAGTACTCAGCAGCTATTTTAATCGATGGTGCAAAACTGGTGCATAGATCAACATGGTGTCGATTAGTGGCAGCATGAACATAGAACATGTGTAAAAGTGTATATGTAGATATATATTTTTTGACATAAAATATGACAGAGCAGTTATGCATGAATGGATCAATTCATAAAAGTAGCAGCAGTTCAAGTATGCAAGCAATGCACACAGCAATGGACAAGAATGGTCAAGAAGTTATTTTTTTTTGAAATCAGCATTCACAAAATTGGAAAAGGTTTCAGTTTTTGAAATGCATTTTCAGGGTGCAAACACAAGGCAAAAGTAAAGTGCATGTAGACATTATAGTGGTGCAGCTACATGAAGCAAGTGATGGCACAAGTGTTCGAGCAAAGTGTCTCAAATACATGCACATCTGTTTTTAAGTGGTCTACAAGTGAATACAATAGTGCAACTAGATGAATGGTCAAGTCAGTGAGCAAGTGAACCAAACTAATTCATATATATATATATATATATATATAAATTTCAGGTGATCATGCCATATGAACAACATGCAAATTGCTCAAGACAGCAGGGAACTTTCAAGTAACATGCGTTCATATGCAGTGTTAATATGGCAGCAACAATTTAATCTCAGCAACAAACGAAAATGCACAATCAGTGTTTGACATGAAACAAATTATTTTTGTTTCTTGTTTTTGAATAGCATTAATTTTGGCAAGGAACTAAATTGGCAAGCTATTGTTTCTTGGAAACGTTTTTAATCAAGAATTTCTTTCCAAACTTTCAAATAAACATATTCAGCATTTAAGAAAATGTTTCCAGAAATGAAAATCACAGTGACATTTTAGAATTCTTCAATCAAGCTTCATATTTGGCGAGTAATCATCTTTTTTTCACAAATCAGTGAAATGTGTTTTTGGCAAGGCATTCAATTTTTTTTCAGAAATTCATACTTGGGAAGTTAATAATTTTCCTGTATTGTTTCAAGATTAAATTCTTTTTAGGCAAGGATCAAATTCAAGAATTTATATGGTTTCCAGAAATGAACATGCGAATCAAACCTTTCTCAAAATGATGGACATAATTTCAGGAAAAAATTCGTTTTGGGAATTACTGAAAGTCAAAATCACGCATGAACAAACTTGGCAAGTTATCTTATACACAGAAAATCAATCTGGAATATAACGCAACAATTCAAGGCTCATTTTTCAATTCAAAGTCGAGCAAATTCAGGCAACAAGTCAACTGGGGAAAGCACATTACCAGATCAAATCACATATTCGAAATCAGAGGCTAGGGTTTTTCTATTAACCATATTTAAATCACCATTTTCATCATTGGCAAATTATCGATATCCATGCAACAATTAAAAAGAGAAATCATCAAAAACCAAAGCATAAAATTGATAAAGAAAATTCATAGAAACTCACAGAATTTATCCATTGTTTTCGATCGAGCAAATTACCGAATCAAAGAGAAGCAAGCTGCAAGCTTTTGAAGCCATCAGAGATTCAGTTTTCACAAACAATCAATCAACGATTTGGGGAAGTTTCCATAAACCCTAGGATTTCCCAATAGTTCGGCCACCATTTTTTTCCAGAGGAAAAGTGACCAAGGAAAACAAACAATGAAGGAGCAGGCCGGCCATTTTTCCACTTGGCTTAACCAAGCTTATTAAAGGGGGAGATTAATTTGTTTTTATTTTCTAGGGTTTTTCTTATTTACTTTTTGTTGTATTTTGATTTGCTTTGTAAAAACCATCGACCAGTTTCTAGTGTCTGTAAAATACTAGGGGAATTCAGTCAGAGTGTTGACTGACAGTTGACAGAGTCTGTAAAATCTGGGTTATTGGTTACGGGGTCGTAATCAGGGAAAATCTGATCGTGGGGATATCGGTCAGTCTAGGGTTTTGAGCGTAGGGTTAGAATAGGAGCAGGGTTTGCGAGTGTACATGGTCTTATATGCCGGATCTGTTCTATCACCTAGTAGAAACCTTAGAAACGCAGCAGTAGGCAGGGTTTTGCCGAATCTGGGTATATCTGTGTGCGATTTATTTTCTGCATTTCTGTTTCTGCTATATTCTGTTATCTGTTTATTATTATATATCTCGTTAGATTTTTAATTCAGTTAAAAACTATGATAAACCCTATTCAACCCCCCCTCTAGGGTTAATCTAGATCCAACACAAGGGACGTCCAGTCCGTATCAATGGGTGTAACATTTTGAAGCTGGATTAGACGGAGTGAAAGCAACCAAGATTTTCAGTTAAAATAAACTGAAACAAACTGTTCTACCAACGAATGGAAACCCAAGGTGAGTTCAAGTCACTCAGTTTACCCCGTTTATATTTTATATAAGCTGGGTTTTATTTTGTATGCAATGTTCGCTAATGGTTGATGATTAGATGAATGTTTGTTTGTATGTTGAATATTATTTAATATTCATGGATTAAATTAAGTGTTTGTCTAATTTAATCAAATTAAATCGTTATTTTTAACGATTAAATTCCAAACGAGGTAATTTACCTTGTTGGTTACGTTTATAATAATATAAACGTATTAAATAAATGTTTGTATGTTTGATGGGATGTTATAAATGGTTTGTTGACCATTATTAGCTGAACTATTTATTTTTGGTTATCATAATGAATAAATATATTGTTGTATTTAATGTGAGGTAACCCATTGTGATACAGGGAAGGGCTGGTTGGAGGGATCCAACCGGATTCCTCAAATATGATGTTTACTTATATAGACTGGTTAATCAATCTGATTGATTGTTGATTGTTGAAACCAAATTCAACACTTGTTTGATCCTGACCAATGAGTGACAATGGTTGAGTAATTATCGGTGGATGGCCTGTAAATGAATCGTTTTACAGAGATTGATTTACCGTCAGTTAAATCAATAGAAAGAAAATTAAAAAATTTGTTTTATAACTAAAGACAGATTTAAAATTTATTTTACATAGATTGTTTTTAAAGTCATTGAAGAAAATAAATAATTATTTTTATCTTTTAATTATAAAAGAGTGTACAAAGCGAGATTAGTAGAATAATAAATTTTGTAAGCAAATGAGCAAAAATTAACAAAATGGTTAAGGATTGAATTAATTGTCCCTAATAAAAAATTAAATGAGATTATTTTGTTTAATTAGATTGTTAAATGGAATTATTTAAATTAATTAATTTATTAATTTAAAATAAATAACTAACTGGAAAGGGTTAACGAAGTAACCTTGTTTGAAATGACCAAGTCGACTACTTGCACGAGAATTGATTATTAAAAACTATTATTGGATTGTTAATTATTATTTAAGTTAAGTATCGTTTTAAAATAACTCTTTTAAGAAAGATTAATTATTTTAGTAACAGTGGTTTATGAAGTAAACTATTTGATGTTAAGAATGTTAGACAAATGACAAGGAGTTGATCTGTCAACGGGATTTTAAAAGTATAGTATGAATATGAATTCCTAAAGTGACTCGATAGACAAGATTTGAATGTATAATAGTGTTTCCGAACGAGACCGATTTCTTTTGATATATCGAGTCCAGATTTCTATAAAAAGAATAATATTATCTTTGAAGTGAATAATGTTTAAAAGAAACAAGGTTGAAAAGTAATGGTGGTAAAGGGAATTAGTTGAGTAAAACCTTGTTTATAATATAAAGGGATTTTTAATAAGTTTTACTCATATTTATATGAGTTAGATTTATGATTTATTTCCGGTAAGGAATTATATAAAAGGAAAGTTTTAAACAAGATTGATATAAGTTGAAATCAAATGGAAACCTTAGTGGAATGAACTTGATTATAAAAGTGAAATCTAACAATAAGATCTAGAGAAGAATATTTTAAATGTGAAAGGAGTTATTTGAACAAAAATAAGATAAGTCGTTATTTAAAAAGTAATTCTAAATTAAACATAATTATTGGGAAAGTTATATAATGAGATTTCGTTGATAAACTTCTATCTATTCTTAAGGTAAGAATGTTGTCATCCCAAGGCTGAAAGGTACACAAAATACCCCAACTTGAACGACTTCATATTATCCAAGGATGATATTAGTTTAGAAATGAGGGTAATTGAGGGAGTTAAGTTAATATTTTCCATGAAGAATATTATAAACTATAATTTGAAGAGTTATAAGTTGAATAATTTGATTTGGAAATAAGAGTTAAAAAGCGGGATTCCGAATATTGGAAGATTTAGAAAATTTAATTAGCAACAGAGGCCAAGTGACGCTGTATACTGAACCAATGAATCCACTTTTATTTTTCTATGGATGATGGTTGTTTATTCTGATAGTTAAATCACTGACTACCAAAATCTGGCCAAATCAATTGTTGGTTAGGAAAGTACGGGATCAAATTATATTCGAAAACCATTCCGACCAGCAAATACGTAAATGTTAAAGATGAAGAATGTTGAACAAGGTGGAGCAATTAAAGACAATGGATCTTCGTAAGCGGAAGAATTGCTGTTGAATTTCCCTGGCTAGCTACCAGAGGTTTTAAAACTGTGATTCAATCGTGGTTGAGATTTTGTGGATTGCAAGGAATTCTCGCTACTGATCCTTTGGATGCGGTAGGTGGGTGCCTTCGGTTTATCATATTCCTGGATGACTTGTATGGACGAATGTCTGACAGAGTATTTCTTAAGAATCACGCACATTAATTTTTACAAACATACTTCTATCAGCTGCAGAGTATTTTTGTGGACGTCAATTAGTGATTTGATGGATCTGACAATGTGGCATTCAAAGTAAATGATGGCCAGATGTTCTAAAGGTAAATTCTAACCTCAAGCCTCATCAACCAGGAAATTACTAAAATCGGGCAGGCAGCATGGCTATGTGGGTCGCTCCTATTAGGGTGTATAATCACCTATCTAGAGAAAATCCTTTTCCTTCTTTAATCTATTTCGATGGTGTACCTTTTCAGGAAAAGGTTGTTGATCCCAACTGTTAGTGATATACATTCGATACACTCAAGCGAAATGAGTGGTCGGTCATGTGTGGGCCGGGTTGCTTGACGTTCTTATGGAACCTAGTGTATTCCACTTTAGAAATACACTATCGGCAGGTGGTTCCATACCTTGTCATAGTCGGAATTCGATCTCCAATAACCGCTCGCAGTTTATATTGTATAATATATATGTGGAGCGTGAGATGCAATCGTTCCGCTAGATTGCTATTATTTGTATTTAGACACTATTATAATAATAGAATATATATATATATATATGATTTCAAAAATGTTTTGGGTTATCGTAAGGTAAAAACCATCTGTGTTTATGTGTGGATCGATCTTACGATTATCCTTCTCTTTTGAAAAGATTTTGAACTTAAAAATAAAGTTGGATGATGTTTGTAAACTTAATGAGTTTCTCACTCTGGTTCACTAGACTGACTCGGTATTTGTAATGCTCGGGTTAGCCCGGGTTTTACAGGTTCATGTTATTGGATACTATGAGGCTCAGGAGACGTGCTGGAGGAGTTCAGACGTATGATTTTACCTAGTATATTCCACTGTGTGATGTATATGAGGATAGGTTGTTATAACTGTCCAGGTGTATTGATTTACTCTGATGTTGTAAGTATTTCTCAAGCTCTTAATAAATATTATTTCTATATTATATTTTGTTCCGCTGCGATGTGAGACTCTGTGTTGTGTTGGTTCTTCTTCTTCTTCTTCTATTCTAACATTTCTTTCTTTCTTATCTCATCCTCTAAATTATTTCTATTGGCATCTGGGTTTTCAGTACCCATTGGGTTGGACAGGTGTTGTTTCGTCAGCTCAAAGGATACCAGAAATTTGGGTCGTCACAATGATTTTACTTAAGCAAAGTGTTTGGCATAACTTGTGTGCACTTTCATCCTTGCAAAATGTTTTAACTTTATAAATAGGTATGCTACATTTTAAAACAGTGCTTCCTTATACATATATACAATTGGGTTCTAAACCCATAATTTCTGGCTACTTCAAGTAGCTTGTACCCTGCATGAATTCCAAGTATGAAAGCAAGTTGCAAGCCCATATTTTTAGATACTAAAACACTTTATTAGCTCAAGTCTTATTCCCAGGCATATTGCTAAAATACTTTTTAAAATATGCCTTATCTTCGTCCATATCTCCACGCAAAATAGAGATGCATTTGCACTTTCTTAAAAAAATATGCCAAATTATCAAAATATGATATTATATTCAAAGCTTCATGTACTTCTTATATTTAATTCAACCGATTTATAAATCATGAATCCCTTGGTGCTTTAAGAAGGTTGTACCCTATATGATAACATATATACTATTTGTGTGCATATAGTTGTCATATCGGTTACCTTTTATCAGTAAAACATAGAAATAGTATGTGTCAAACCGTGCTTATTTTTATTTACTAATCTACGCATGTAATTTGGCAAATAGCTTCAACAAACTCTCTATAAAATACCCAGTTTTAAATATACACAACACTATAAAATTCTACGCAAGTATTGAATCAAAACTAAGATTCTTCTACTATGTTTATGATCATAAAAATATAAGATGACATATGAATACAATTTGTGTGAGAAATATACTGGCATAAATATGTTTCAGATCATATTTAAATTTCATGTCCACTCCTTCTATTTACTGGAACTTACAAACTTTTATCACCTTCAGATCTAATGAGTTTTATATACCTTTACCCGGATTGTTTTTGCCAAACAGCCTTCTATATTTTGTCATTTAGCCATCACACTTTGTACCATTTAAACATAAACATTTTCTACTTTCAAAAGCTTCATTTTAATCATATTTCATCTTGGATTTTACCTAGCAAGTACTTCATTGTTACATTGCTTCTATCTGAATTCATACAGCAAGGAAGCAAGTTTTTATCACCTATTACAAAACAATGCATCAAGGCATACTAATTTCAATTAAACATTAAGCAAGCTAAAACTAGCAAATATTAAGTAGGATGTATTTCTTTTCCAGTGTTTCTTCTTCTAGGATCACTTTCCTTTTCGATTTAATGTATTAGCTATTGAGGTGGCCTTATCTTAAAATGAGACACCCCAATTATGCTTCAAAGCAAAATGAGGTCAGACTTATGTCTGGTATGAGCATATTATTTTACATATGAGATCAAGTTCTTACTAGTTATAGCCATAATATTTACATCGTTGAACGAAGCTTAGTGGCAAAATATCTTTGTGCATGTGCAAGTGTTATACAAAGGTGTTATTTATATGCATATATCAGGATTCTCTCAGACACTTGTGTGTGTGCCTATATATATATATATATATTTATATATATAGATATAGATATAGATATAGATGTAATATAAGGTTCATCTTTTTAAATAAATTCATTTAATCATCATGCATCAACACACCATACATTATTCAATAAATTAGTTTAATCCAACATATCTCATCTTACACTTAGCATCACTTCAAGCTACTCAGTAGGCTTATGTCCATCAATTAAACTATTTATGGTACATCAAGGTCAAAGCTAACACTTGATTCAATGGTGCACATTGTCTGGGCCATTATCCATTACTCCCAGACACACGGATTTCTGGGCCTATATATGTCATGTGCAAACTTGCATTGTGTCCCATGCCTAGCTAATCAAAGAGCAATCAGACCTGAGTCATACCTAGTTATATACTAAGTTTTCTTGTTTCTTGTTTCTTTTTCCTTATTCCATAATACTGTTTTGCCTAAGAATCTAGCTACCCTCACCATAAGACCATACAAACAGTATGCCATGACTTTTTTATGTCCGAGTGTTATCTTTCCCTCAAAACCACCCATCCTTGGCAGCAAACAATCATCAGTTCATTCACATGTGTAATTAGCATCCATTGTCACTACAACAAAACGACCATATTACAACGGTGGAACACCGTTGTAATATACATTTTACAATGGTGGGCTAACCGTCGTGTATTAAGAAGTTGGAATAGACTAAAATCTTTTACAACTTTTTCGCACTGTTGCAATACCATTGTAATATGTAAATTTTACAACTTTTTTCCGCCGTTGTAATAAACTTTATTACAACATTTATGCTCCGTTGTTGTTGTATTTTTTACAACTATTTATAACCATTGTGATATATTTTATTACAACTTTTATTTTACATATATATCCACAAATTATATGCATAAGAATCTATATCTATTTTATATTTGCAACAACAAATAGATAAATAACATAAAAAATAGATGTAAGTTCAAAGGCATCATAATCCATTCATTGGTAAAATCACAACTCTATATCTTGAATACAAATATAAATCATATACCACATAAAAATATAAAAAATTACAACTGTCCTTATTTGCCTCTGAAATCCTTTAATCCAATTACAAAGCTTATTTGCCTATGAAATCTACAAAGCTCATTTGCATAAATCTTCTCTTTTTTCCATGTGTTTAAAAAGGAATAAGTAACCTTTCAAAGTCATCCGTCCAAATAGAACACACCTGAGCCATCAAAGTTGTTGGAATTTGAATGAAATTAATATCACAAAGAAAAGCGGCAGCAACAAATCCACGCATATCACCTATCAATCCGCCATCTAGAGCCATGAATGTTGAACGCCGATCAAACCTACTTTCTACGGCTTTGTCAAATACCTTAATCAACGTATCCTACAAAAACATAAAGTGCAGTCATTAGTGGTACCAAACATTCTCATTTACCTACACTGCATGTAGTTTTAACTTTAATTTCATTTTAAATAAAGACAATATCAAATTAACTGTACCTGATATGACTTAGTAAATATATCTATCTATTTTTTACTAGATTATATGGATATGCCGAATTTATAAAGAGTAATGAACCAAAGAAAACATCGCTACTTGTTGTTTATAATCGATGGTTAAATTCATGGTTCAAAAGGCTACACTGTCCTGATTTTTTCGAATACTGTTACTGTCCTTTTATAACAATTTGATGATTAAAAATTATTCACGGTTTAATCATTATTTTTCTAGTAAAAATGATACTACGTTTAGAGCTTCATACCACTAACCAGTTGAGCTAGTGGTTCTTCACATGGATTAGCCAAATTTTGTTGGGGATTTATTCTATAAAATATGGGATTTGAACAACCAGAAAATTAAAGTGTTATGCATGATAAAGAATGGAAGGGGTTTTCATTCTATTTGAGCATCAAAAGTTCTTATTTTAAATAATTTTAAAGGCAGCGGTTATTCAACTTTCCTACTAATAATGGTAACATCTTACTAATTTCCAATCCATTTCACATTGTAGCACAAATGAATAAGACATTATGAAAATATAAAGTAAAAAAATCTAAATAAGGAAAGAATTCATTGCCTGTTAAAGAAATTTACTAAATAAGAGATAAATGATTTGGAAGAGCTAACCTGTTCACATATTGTCACCACAGCATTTTCATGTGACTTCAACAATCTGCGGCTTTGACAATAATGTTGCTTGGTCAATAATCTGCGGCTTTGACAATAATGTTGCTTGGTCTTTACCTTGAATTGTTAACAATTCAATAACGAACGTGATTACCATTGGGTTATGAATCCTAGCAAATTTTTAATTTAGTTATATGTGGTGATTCGAAACACAAAATTAAAGTAAAACTTACTGTCATTTCATTTGCAGCAACTCTTAATGTTGTTGAATCTAGGAGAAAATGAACAACATATTCATCAAGTTTATAAGCAAAATAGCCTCTTGTGCCTTGAATTAGAACACAAATGTACAAACGAACCAAAATAAAACTTGCAAGAACAGATCACAATAATCCCAAGCAGCAAGACAAAGGCACAAAAGAAAACAAGTAGCTCCAGCAACCAAAAGTCTGCAAAACCATAGAACCACAACAAACCCTTTGAAACTTCCTCAAAACCAACAACCAACTAACAGTTCCTCAACTCCTTGATAACTCAATAAACCAATTCCAAAATCCACTTAACAAGCCAAAAACCAATCGAAAAAAACAAAACAGACATACCATAGCATGCAGAGTAAATCGCGTGCCAAAGGTCATACCCAAGACCAAACAAAGCAGGGTAAAACATAGAGAGTGATGGCTCGCAAACAATCGAAGCCTAGGGTTTGCAGTTGATGAACAGAAGACCACTCGAGAAGCTAGGAAGGCAAAAAGGATAGAGGTAGTGAAACAGTGAATAGGAGGACTGTTAAATTGTGAGATAAAAGATTATCACAGAAAGGCAAACCACGATCTAGATCAGCAGGAAAAGGGACAAAAGCGAATCTAAATCGGCAAGGTAGACTCAATCCTATTGAAATGACCGTGTCTGAAAAAGGAGCTTGAAGTGGGGTTAAGAAGAAAAAGAAGATGTCAGAGGCGCTCGATGTCTCTTCAACAATGGATGGACCGTTCTCACGAAGGCTCCGGAGGCGTAAAAGGACCTAATTGGATCCATTGGCTTGGGCAAGAAGTCGAGATTTTCTTTTTGGATTTAATTTGGAGAAGGAGGAATCATTTCAGAATAAGTGGTCATCGAATCGAGAAGTGATTTTGTTTAGCATTGACCAGATGAAATGGTTTCGCTTTTGATCTAGGATCCAGCACGGTAGACGCGGCCCGCAAAAATTTTCAATTTTCCCGCTTAAATTTTGATCTAGGTGCAGTACACGAGAGCCAAAATTTGATTTTTTTTTTTTAACCTCAAGTTTCCTACTTCCTTCTATGCTGATAGTTAATGTCCATAAATTTTTCATTGATCATAATAAAAATTTCATCAAAATACATAGAATTAAATGTTATAAGTTGAATTAATAAATAAAAACATATATTAAATATGATATGGATTTCTTGAGAATTAATTTTTATTGAAATATTAAATATTACTTAATTATTAGTAATAGTTATTATTAATTATTATTTATTTCTTCTTAGTTATAATTGAATATTATTTATTAAAAGTTTATTATGTATATGTTGCTAATTATTAATTATTAAACACATAACATTGACTATTGAAAAATAATTACTATTTATTAATTATTAAGTACTAACTTTTTAATAGTAATTATTATTTATTAATGATTCCTAATGTTATTGCTAATTGTTAATTATTCTTTAATATTAATATTATTAATTATTAAATATTAGATATTATTTATACTTAACAGGCCTCTATTACAATAAGCAGAAAAAGAACTGTTGAAAATAGATTTATATAACTTTCTAATAAAATCGTTTAAATTATAAATTATAAAAAATTAATAACTAAATATTAAATATTAATTCTTGATTTTTTTAATTATTAATATTAATGATTACTTTCTATTAATTAATTGTTAAACATTAATTATAAAATAATTAATAATAATTTATTATACTAATTATTAAATATTAAAAATTATTTACTAATTATGTTTATTAGAAATATGTCACAACTGACAAAACAAAAAAGTTGTTAAAAATACGTTTATTACAACGGTGATTTTATCACCGTTGTAAAAGTTGTGAAAAATATGTTTATTACAACTTTAGGGAAATGACAGTTGTAAAAAACATTTATTACAACGTGATTTTACTATCGTTATACTGTAATATGGTGTTTTTGTTGTAGTGTATATTATTCAACATGAATAAAAAATCAGGTTATTCATACGTATCAGCACCTAATTATCTTACAAACATTCATTCAATTTAAGTAGCATCCACATAACATCAAGCATGAATAAAAGTCAGACTATTCATCTATGCAATTCATAGTGTTTAACATGGGTGTACCTCTGGCATTTTCTACACCTTTTACTTATGAATTTACATTTTTAACATCAAGTGGGCATGGGTGTTTTGAAGTAGCACACCCTAAAGCCTTCATTTCCAGCCATTATGCTTCAACTAGAGCTCATTTATTTGATAAGCCTAGCTAAATCACAATTTATATTTAAGGAAACACTTGAGAAACTAGTAGCTTGGCACATGACAGCTCATTGCACCCCTAGTCCCCTTCTCTTGAATACAAGACATAAGAAACATTAACTTATATTGTTGCCTTGTACCCTTCATTTCTCAGACCATATTTTGTTACCAATGTTATAGAATGATTAACATATCTTTGTCTAAGGGTTGTCACAACAATGCATATTCAACAGATTACTTAATAACATCCAACAGAAATCAACAATGGATAGCTTTAAAGGGTATTTTCAGGTGTACTTATTATACATCATCAACAATATTATATAAAGATCATAACGCAGTAATTAGACTTAGCTAAAAACATATAAAAATCATTAAAACACATATAACATTTATCATAGCCAAGTACTTCATCAAAATGCAGATTATTATTAAAAGAATTAAGGCTGCCTTAAATAGGACTTAATGCCATAGTTTTAAATAAAATGCTCACCAATATCTTTTTTCTTCTAATCTTCTAATTCAGATTTTATCCGGGCTCAAGCACCTATGATGGTTGCTGCTGCTTCCTATTGTTTCTTTATTTATTTTTAGAGAAAAATGTAATAACATAAGAAAAAGCCTAGTTCTACCTATTTATACAATTATATACGAGGGTTTCTGGTTACCAAATGTAAAGATTACCTTACCTTGAAGGATATAATCTTAAGATTGTTTACACTGCACCCAACTACTTACCCTTGCTTCCTTTTTAATGTATAGAGAAAGAGTTTGTTGTAAAACATTGACTCGTTGCCTTTTTTTACAAAAAATAAATTATTTTTATTATGCCAACTTTACCCCTTGGGTCATGCTATATGCATTGCTTCACTATTCTTATTCACATGTTAGCCAAGGCTATGTTAATGTATACTTAATGTATATCCCAGTGCTATATCCCTTTTCACTATATAAAATTTGTTGTGCGCTAATTTTCTCTTTCTTTTTTAATTTGATTTTAGCTATAGCAGGTTATTCATCGCTACTCAATATACACACACACACATTCATGGCATATTAATTCTCTACTATGTTAAATAGATTTTTTTTACCTTGTATATATGGGTGTGCATATATATATATATATATATATATAATCCATGCTTGCACATATTACATTTCCAAGGTTTTACTTAATAGTAAGAGTATGCATAGTGTGCACATGCACACTTAAACATCAACACGCAATCATCTTTAAATTGTTTTATCACCTTAATTATCATGATTAATCAGTTTGTAATTTATAGGGTAATCACACAGCAACATTTGCACCTCACCAAAACAAAGTTGCTGAGATTAAAAAAGAATGACCATGAATATGGTGCGCTGCATGCTTATTGCCAAGAAGGTTCCAAAAACTTTTTGTGTTGAGGCTATCAAGTGGGAATTATATTTACCTAATAGATGTACAAAATCTGCAGTAAAGAATGTCACTCTTCAAGAAACAAGGAACATAACCAAGCCCTCCATGGAGCATTTTCATATTTTGGACTGCTTGTGCATGTTTATATGCCAGAAGCAAAAATAAGTAAATTGGATGATAATAGTTTTCCTTATGTTTTGTTGGGTATTGATGATGAGTCAAAGGGGGTATAGTCTATTTAATCATGAGAATTGGGTTTGTAAAGATGCAATTATTGAGGAAGAAAAATGTTGGAGTTATGATTGTAATTTAAGAGAAAAAATTAGAGCAAAACTACTATAGAATAATGATGATGGTGAAGAAAAATTGAAAAAGAGTTTGAAGCTGAAGGTGAAGAATCAGAAGGAGAGTTTAATGTTAAAAGTGAAATTGATAGGAATAATGAAAGGGGTGACAACATAAGTATTGCGAGTCAACCAAGGGTGAGAAGGATGTGTGCATGAATGAATGATTATGTAAATCGAGAAGGACTAAGTGAAGAAGGCCTATGTGGTGCAAGAAATCTTTGGAGATGAAACGATTATTTTTTTAACAAACAGTATGTAAAGAAAAAGAGAGAGTAAAGCCATTTTCCAATGGCTCACAAAAACAGTTAAGTAGTTAATAGTGATTGCTATAACCATGGAAAAGAAATATCAAAATGGGAAAAACTACAACAACAGCAACACAAAACCAAAAGAGAGACTGCTAGAAATAAACAATCTGAAAGAAAACCCCCAAACAAGTCCAATGTAGCCTATAGCCTCCACATATCTGATGGTAGCATCTCTATGCTTCTTGCTCCAACCATAAAATGATCATATCCTGGGAGAACCAGCTGCTACAGCGATCCATGAACATCACAATACTCTAACTCCACCTTCAAAGAAACTCCTTGAGAGACAGCAACCATGAAAGCCCATCAGCCTCCCGCCCACCTTGTCTTGCTAACTTAACACCTACACTTAGTAACAGCTATGTAAGACGTGGAGGGGGATTGGTGACGTAATAATATCAAGATCTCACAGAACACACACACGGAAATCACACAATCAACCAATACCCGCACACGGGGGTGAGGGTAGGGGGTAGGAAATAAATGAGATATTAAAGAGGTGGGCAAAAACCCACGATCAGGATCGTAAAGGCCCCTTGAAAGGCCTTCTGCGAAAGGCAATAAAAACATCACTCTTGACCCTTTTGATAATGTTGGGAGGGGCCATAAGCATTTCATCGAAAATAGCCTTATTCCGCGAGCACCAGAGATGCCAAAAGATAAGGCACAGAACCAGCCAAAACAAAATAGAGGAGAGAGGTTCCCGATTCTCCCTTCCCACTAAAATCTAAATATATCGTGGAGAGAAGAGGCATTTCCATAGAGACCAAGATGATTCCTAAAGTAATTCCAGATGGACACGACCAAAGAGCCAAGGAAGAATAAATGTGCATCGAATTCCACATCTCCTGCTCTGCAACACCGACAACAAGACACAATAGGAATGTCGATCCTCATAAGCATAAGCGTAAGCCTATAGTACTTGGCATGAAGAAACAAAGCCTAGAAGAGGTTGATAGAGTAGAAACAAACCCACAACTTATAAGCGTAAGCCGTACAAAGATCCAGTGAATTACGAAGACCCAAATCACGTTCGCATTTGGGAAGATAGTTGATGTCATGAGAAATACAATGGTGATGATTAGCATTGTCCTTTTTCCTCGAGAAAAAACACAATGCCTAGGACAGGTAGGTTCAAAAGAAGGATGAAGTTGGAGTCATGGCAGCAAATACATGCATCCCTGTAGGCTCATGAACTTACTTTATAAGGACCAAGCTTCCTGCTTGAGAGAGGAGCATCACATTCAAATGAATAATTTTTCCCTAACTTTGTCAATTATGGGTCAAAGACAACATTCAGTTTCCTACCTCGGTATAGAATTATACCAAGATAAGGCATAGGAAGAGAAGCTGATTTGAAGCTGGAGAAGGTTTCAAACCAATTAATTCTCTCTATAGAAAGTATTGGGCAAGGATTAAATAGCTCTTAGCTAAGTTCACGAGTTGGCCCAAGCACCTCTCATAAAGATGAACGAATTCTAAAAGATGGTCGAGCGAGCATCGATCACTGCTTGTGAAGATGATATTGTCATATGCAAACGATAGCGACGAGATAAGAGGACAACCACTAGGTAAACCGAAACAGTGTATTTGGACTGCTATAGTAAGTGTGTGTAACCCATGAATAAAAGCCTCCGCGACGATGACCAACAACATCGGGGATAGAGGATTTCCCTAACGCTATCCCTTTCCCGACATAATGAACCCATTGGTTGATCAGTTAGTGAGAATGGAGAAGCAACAGTTCAAAACGAGTCTTCACACAAGGTCTATGAGAGTCTTTGGAAAACCGCTCGATAATTTTAATGAAAAATAACCAAGACATACGATCGTACGCCATATTGATGTCAAGCTTGATCAAAACATTGGATCTCCTAACTTTGCGATCAATATGGGAAATCAGCTCCTAAGCTAAAAGAACATTATCTGTAATCAAATGGCCTTTAACAAAGCCAGCTTAGGACGAGGAGATAACATGATCCATATAGTTTACTAGCCGTGAGGTTAGAACCTTAGAAACGATCTTGTTAGAGGAATTGCAGAGGATGATTGGGTGAAAGTCCAAACACTCACGTGGACTTTCACTCTTGGGGATGAGAACCAAATTAGTGGAGGTCCATCCTTGTGGAAGCTCTCTGCTCGAGAAAAAAAAAACTAAATAGCCAGGCATAGATCTGCTTGGATGATCGGGCAAATGTTGCGATAGAAAACGCCATTGAACCCATCAGGTCCACTCGCGCTATCCTTACTAAGAGAAAACACGCAAGAGAGAATTTCATTTGAGGAAGGAGGGCTGGAGAGCTCGCTTCCCTCCCCTGGTAGAAGAATCTTGGGGATAAAAGCCAACAGTGAAGGATCTGAGGCAGAAGCCGAAGGATAACCCATCAAGGATGGAAAATGATGCATAATAGTCTCTTTTACTTCCATAGGGGTGGTACCATCGAGAGATCAGGGCGAAGGATCAGGTGGATTAACAAGATATAGTTCTTCTTACCGATTGAGGAACAAAAGAACTGGAGTTTGCATCTCCTTTCACCACACACTTAATTCTAGCCTTCTGACGTAGAAATACATTTTCGATGTGAAGCTCAGAGGAGAAGACAATTTGGGCAACAACCCAGCTTCCTTGTTAGCGAACGAAGGATCTTCGTCGAAGGTAGATCCACTAAGATGAGGGATTCATATGCCACCCAGGTGCAATCAAAGATATTCTTTAAGACCTGCACGTTCCAAAGCTTGAGACAAGCTTTGACACACTTTAGCTTGTGGGAGTACACAACAAAAGGATCACCTGACGCGGGAGATGTCCAAGAATCTTCAACAAGCCGGTGGAACGAATGGTGGGACCTCTGAAAGCCTGAAACCAGAGAGAAGATGGACCAGACTGTGTATAGGGAAAATAGTTAAAGTTCATTAGAGCATGATCCGACATGGCACGGTGCTTATGCGAGACAGAGAACGAGAATGGGAGGGAGAACCATCCCTAGGAGCCGAAAGCTCTGTCAAGACGAGAGAGTATCTAGCTAGGACCATCCTGGTTGCACCAAGTAAAAGAAGAACCGATAAAAGAAACCTCAAACAGACCAGAGTAGACTCAGAACGAGTTAAAATCCGCAACTGCCACTCGGTTAATCGAGGATCCAACACGTTTCTCATCTTGATAGGAAACAAAGTTAAAATCTCCTCCTATCACTGATGCCACAAAGCCCAAGTTAGCAAGTGAGAGGACGTCATTCCACATGACGTGCCTCTCAACACGATCACACTTAGCGTACACAGCCGAGAACAGAAACGAAGAAGAGATAGGTGGAAGCGAGCAGACTACAAAAAGGAGGTAGACAAAATCGAAGATGGGTCACTAGTGCTTTGGACCAAAGGATCCAAATATTATTGGATACATTGGTTAAGGCACCCCCAAAACTAAAAGACAACATAAAATTGTTGAGCGACTCCGGGCTCATAAAAGGCTCAAGAAGTGCCATCAAACAGATCGGTGCTTATTGATGATGTGTTTAAGCTTTGACAAGGAAGCATCATTATTAATGCCATGAATGTTCCAAAACAAAAAGCTCTATATACTAAAATCGAAGAAAAAAATCAGTCACGAGATAAGACTGGTGCATAAGAACAACAACAAAAAATAAAGAACCACTCAGACAAGATAAAGGGTGAATCGAGTAGATCTCACAATCTGCTCAAACGTCGCTATAGAGAGTGTGAAAATGGTACGGGGGTTGCCAGGAGCCGATCTCGGCCTCCAACGAGAAGAACAAAACCTAGCGGAGGAAGAGACGGCTCGTGGCTCCGTACTGATGGAGAGTGCCATAGTCCTTCAGGGAAAAGGCTAGATGAAGAAGAAACTGATACCCCTGGTATGGAAGGGCAGTAATTCTTAGTAACGCGAGATGGATGATCATTAATGATTGCAACCTCAACCTTGCTAAGAAAGGGGGAAACATCATAGGTGGAGGTGGGAGAGCCCACCTCGAGAAGTGAAAAATGAGGTGAAGCAACAGATACAGAAGGACACAAAATAAATGTAGGGTCACGTAGAACGCATGACTCTCGTTCCTGTACGTAAATTACCAATGTCGAGTTATCATAGGATTGACAACCCCGTGAAAGCGGTAGTACCCTAAGACCAATAGTGGGATCGAACCTTGCAAAGCACACCGGCATAAGGGAAGATGCAAGGTCCCGTAGGTCGAGCAGTACGAAGTTTCACATGTGTCGGCAATCATCCGGGAAGGTCGTATAGTGATCCAGTATAGGAACTACTATACGGTATTACCTGGACAACCTCCTCACCCATGTAGAGACAAAAAGTGACACTTACCGAAAGAACTAGCGACTGCCGGAGCAGTAGCCATCACATACGAGACACGACACATTTCGCTGTGACAAACCCACTCAATCAAGTCTGAAGAGCAAGGCAAATTCCATGCCCAACCTGCGCACCGATAAAACAAAACAAAATAGCCCAAGACCGAGGAGTTCCAACAAAGGAACCTAAATAACCAAAGTGTCAAATGCAAACTGAGAAACCCACAAAAGAAATCCGCAAACTAACATAGGGAGACAAAGATTGCAAAGAGACTAGGGGAAGAACGGCACATTGACAGAGAATTGTTCACCACAGGCTTGGCAATAGCCGTGGCCAAAGCTTGAGGGATAACCAGCCTAGTAATGGCTACATCAGGCGCAACATAACCAAAAGCACGCCAAACCAATGAAATGCACCCAAAAGCATAATAAGAGATAGCAAAAGTAAAACTAACCTGACAAAGGAAGACTAGCACATCTAGAAAACCTCAAGAAGCCGAAAACCACATGCCCATAAAACCTTGTGTGGCCAAACTCCACCGCCACGCCAAGAGTCTTAACCTCTGGCTATAGATGGATTGAAGATCTAGCATGCTGCGCACTACTAACAGTCGTTACATTCAAATGGGAAATCCTCTTGCTTCAAAACTTCGCACCCCGAAGCCAACATGGAGGGGGGTCGAGATCAGCTGACAACGTCTCATTCTCCGAACTGCACAAAGGCAAAGTCAAAGATACCGCGGGTTCCAGAACTTAGATGGTTTGCGCATGCAGATAGGAGAGGGAGATGTAGCAAAATCAGCCTCCAATGAACTGTAACAAGAACATTGCTGAGCACCGTCATAGGAAACAAAGGGTGCATCAACCTTCGATTCCCTCTTCGAGCGCCTAGAATGGCGATGACATCAAGAGTGAACCCAAGGTTGAACACTCTGTCCCTTCTGAGGTGGATGCAACAAAAAGAGTTACCGGCAGGCTTTCCACTTAGAGGGCATCGGGTAAGGGGAGTCACTTCAGTTACGTGAACCTCCCAGCCGTTGGAATAATCGCCTAGACCATCTAACACAAAAACTCCACAGTAAGCTAACCCAACCAAAAACCCATCAGTGGAGCAACCGCAACATGGCCACAAGGACCAATAAACGATAGTTTAGGCACAAACTGGGTGATGAAATCCCCTTTGTTCGAGTGAAAACCTATCATTACACGAGATCCCAAAATAAGAGGTGAAGGAGGACCGCACCTCATACTAACGGGAAGCATCTCCGGTGTTATAAGGCAACCAGAGAATCGGGGAGTCAGATCCATAAATGCATATGAAATCACTAAGAAGCGATGACAGGTTAAAGCCATAAATGACTCCAACATCGTCACCCGCACCAAAAATGATGAAGCATTGAACTCCTCGATTGTCACAGGGCTAGGGCAGATAGCCAAAAATGCCTCCAAGGTAAGGACATGGGCGAGGTATAAACCAAAAAAAGTCCCCAGAGCCACAAAATCGCTTTCTCCAGGAAGCATAACGAAACTCTAAATGCCCAAAAATAGAGAGAAGAACCACAATTGATAAACCTCGCAACCGTTGCACAGAAGAAACAGCCGAAGAAAGAATGTTATAAGCAAATGAACGAGCAAGGCATTAGAAGAGAATGTGGAAATCACAATTTAATCAGAGGCAGGAGCCATTAGAGAGCCATTGTAAAAAAAATTAGTTTTTAGAATACTTGAGATGAACCAATTGTGAGGAAGACGTAAAGCATGAGAAATAATGAAGGAAAGCAATGAATAGTAAGATAATTTCGATTGAAAAAACCGAACTTGGGAGCTTATGGACTTCCCAGTTGAAGCCAAAACAATTGAATTGAGGTGAATCATTCAAAAGGTCGGAATAAATGGACAAAGCTCTTTCTTGATGGCATACTGTTAATGGCGACAAAATCTTCTATTCTACTTCTTTTCGTTTCTTCCGCCTACTTTTCTTTATCCTTTTTTATCATCTGTCTCTAATTCTTCAACTCCTTTCCTCAATTGATTTTGCTTTAGTCAGCATGGTACTCCCTCGAGAAACGTTCCCATAATTTTTGATCTGAGCTTTCTTCCCCAAATTTCCACTTATCTTCATTGTCCTCACAACTGCTTTGTCTTCCCGATCTAGTTACGGTCGATCCTACTTTCCAGTGCACGGTAGCCTCTCCTGGCAACTACTTGCTCTCTGTCTCCTTCGACAGTAGTTTTTTTTCCTTCAACAGCAGGTGGTTTGACTTATTTTGGATAAGGCAAATTCTATTTCAACCCACAAAGTTAGTTAGTAGCCCCTCAAATCATAAAATAATCGGTAAACCTACAAATTTAGTTAGTAGCCCCCATGTTTTAAAAAACCCAAAAATACTCTTCCACATAGGAGGACTACATGGTTTTTCACTGTACCTCGTAGTTGTCATACGTGGTTCATCAAAGTACCATGTATATGATCTCCGTGGTTCATTCGTGGACAACGTAGGATTACTACGGGGTACACCGAAAAACCACGTAGTGCAACTACGATGTGTTTAAAAAACTGGAAAAAATATAACAGAAAAAGGGTATTTTGGCCATTATATTTTTGTGATAAAATGGGGGGCTACTAACTACATTTGTGGGTTGAAATAGAATTTGCCTTTGGATAATAGGTTCGTTCCAAACACGGTGTTGCAACGGTGCACTGCAATTTCTAGAGTCATGAATTGACTCGCAACTCACCATCTCTGTAACGAACTGGCTTTTTGACTGCTCCAAATCGGTAATTAAACCAACTCGAACCGTTCAAAAAAGACAGATCGTTATTGCCTATGAAGTTGAAATACAAATCATCGTAGAATCACATGCCACAGAACAAAGATATCTCACAGCAAAAGAATGAATATAGAACCATAATAATATTCGGAAATAAACGTAGATGGGCACCACCGAATATGACAAGGTAGATGAACGGCTGGATCTCTAACGAATTTTTAACTCTAACAAATATATCTTCAAGCTAAAATACTCTGTCTGACCCGAGGAATTGCAAGAATTAAATAAACAAAGTACTCGAGTCAGGACTAACATTCTCATATAAGTGAATTAAATCAAATGAAGTGTTAACTGAAATGTACAATAACTTAAAGGATGTTTGGGATTCCCATCCTCTAAGGATTCGCGAAACTAATACATACATATAGTACGCTATTATTGTAATGTCTATTTAGTAAAGTAAACATAATGAAAATAGCGTAAGTGGGATTACCATATTACCCTTACGCAGTTTATAGGTATCACATTCTATATAATACCGTAAATTCACCGCACTAGTGTTATCAAAGGGCACTCCATAGAAAGCAATACTAAATCAAAATCGTATGGGGCTCGTATGGGATAAATATGACAAGGCACACCAGGCAATACCCAGGGTAGGATTCTACCAGTTGCACTCTCGGACCGGTGGTAACGCATAGCAACCATTATCGCCTACCTCGAAACATCCTTCCAAAATCAAAATGGTGCACCCAAATCAATTACAACAGTAATAGAGATGGTATCGAAGAATCGTGTCCGATATGAGGTGCGACCTCAATTAGTAACAGTATAGCTCCTGCTTTAGCCATTTTAATTATGACCCGAATGTCAAAGCCATTTCGTCATCGTTCACCTTCTTCGATCCAGTAGTCACCTCCAAGCCATCCTGCTTCATTCCGATACTCTATCATGTACACAGTTGTTAAAGTGGTATCGCACTGACAGAGAGTATGCCAATTATCGACTCCGGTTTCTTTAACAACCGAACGCTTATATTTTCACACCGTGGCCATTAGATTTGAAATCACATTTCAAATATCACAAATTGACTTATTTCAAGTCTTGCCTAAAATTAATTACATAAATCATTTTTCATTGGTTCGATTAAGATTATAGAACCGATATTCACCATTCTTTGTCAACCATTGTTTAACTTGCAAATTTCATGAAATATTGTTATTACTTGAAAATCCTATACTTCACCCTTTGGATTCACTAGACTGGATTGGACATAGATTTTTATTCGAATACATTTAGAAAGGTTGAGTTTTGAAAATAGTGTATGTATGTTGAAAGTAATGTATAAACGTATACATAGATAGGAAAGTACATGTATATTAATTGAAAGTAACGTGTGTATATATATAGTTGCAAAAGTATATGTATATTGAAAACATGGTATAAACATATATAGTTAGAAAGGTATATGTATATTAAATTTAAAATATTGCATAAACCTATATATATAGTTGGAAATAAAATTCATATAGTTAAAGTGATCAAACCATTTTATCGAAAGTATTTACAAACCAAGTAATGGGGAAAATTTTACTTCTATTCAAATAATATTGATCTAATCCACATCCAAATCCATGTCTCAGAATTTCTTTTCCCATCAAAATTTCACCTTTTAAACAAATTTCCATCTATTTGGTTCAATTTCAATACTTCATGGTTAAAACAATTTTCAAACCAATGTTTACTTTGGGTTCGACATATCCATTTTATAAAATAAATTCCCAAATCATTTTTAGCTTCAGCCATAAATCAAATTGTGATTTATTAAATTCTAGCTTATTAACAAACTCGTATTCACCATGACTTAAATAAACATATTCCCTTTACACTTGAATTTAACACTTTTCATTTTCATAAATCCTTCTTATATTTGCATGGCAGAAATTTATTAACAGATCATATATCAAATAAGTTTGGGAAAAATTCATCAAATCTTTGCAAATCCCTCACATTAAATTATTTAATTCAAGAATTGTCACATTATTAAATTCATTATATGAACAAAGTTTTAAAGAACCTATTCAAATAAATTAAACTTGGTGTTATCTTGCAAAAATCACTTTAAACTTATTTTAATACAAATTGGATTTCATACAAAATTTCAAGTAAATATTTGAATGAAATCATCTTTAAACTTTCTTTATGCTGTATAGGGATTCACTAAAATTTCTGCTTATAAAATTGATAAAATATTTTAAAATACTTTATTTTGTTGACCACGGTGTTCGTATAAATTTTCTATCCTATGGTCAAGTGGTACGGATCTTTATCATTTCAATCCGTTCTTTAAAATATTCGAATCCTGGGTATATACCATTTCACTCGCATCCCAAATTTATTCGAATACACAAGGGGTTCAAGTATGTATCATTTCAACCCGTAATGATTCCTAATCAAAAGGGAACTTGCATGGTGAGAAAAATAAATGCAGCATGACAAGCATATATCCATAGTGTCATATGAAATAACATTGTGTGTCGCACGTGCACAACCATGAAGCAAACAAATCTAGAGTACCCTAACATTTCATCCAACATTTCAAATCTTTAATTCACTTAATAAAAATATTAGTCTGTGAGTGAGGGAAACTCACCTTCCGTGGCTAGAAGACGAGGATGACAAAATTTCGACAAGGGAATTTGTGAACGAAGCTTAGAAGCCATCTAGCGAATATACTCCCAATAAATTCATAAGAAAGTATTATTGGAAGTTTATAAACCCCATTTACTTGACCTTTGATAACAAGACTGCTGCTTATCAATATTGTATTTCAATCACGTCGTCGTTCTTAATTGAGTTAAACCAAACAACGAATCAAAACAATGTTTTTATCAAGGGACAGTGACATGTATGTGGGAATATTTGAAAAATCCGGGTAAATCTTACCAGACTGAGTTAAATGGCCAGCAAATCGAACAATACACGAAAAGCTCGAAACATGGCCTAAACTAGTTGTCAAAACAGTGACCTTCAACCGCAATAGCCTTTTAGGCATTTACTCGAATGCCGATACTGCATGTTATCTTTACTCCTATAGCCAACTTGAGGTTGTCGGAGCTGTAGAGGTGGAGTAGTGTGACAGAGGTCGATGCAAACAGTGGAGGAGGTGAGCATACCACTAATTTTGGGTTGCGGTTGGAACTGTTCATATAGAGGTGAGGAGTTCTAGCTATTCGGAGTACGCTGGTGCACTAACATGAGTGGTGCAATGTTGACTGGTAGGTCCAGACGCGGTGGAGTGATCTGACAGGCGGAGGTTGGCTAAAGAAGAGGTCGCGAGCACCATTTCAATGATTTGGGTTGCGCCGTCATCGAGTGGCTTCCGATGGGTGGCGCGATTCCGTTTCCTAGGGATTTTATCCCCTTTTCGATTTATGCAGAAGGTGGGAGTGAAGGAACAACCACGAGAATGGACTTGGTGAAGCACATGACCGCGACTTTGGCTTTGAAGATTTTGGGGCTTTCGAACAAAATGAAGAAGGACGGAGTATGAGGTTCTGGCCTTTTTGATTTGTGAAGATTGAATTTCGTTTACCCTTTTCTGAGTTGAAGGAGATGGATTTATAAAAGAAAAAGGAATAAGTAGGTTGCAAAAGAAGACAGATATGTGGAATTATATAACATTGGATTCTCTGTATACAAAGATTACAAAATCTCAGCTTACTGTTTTGAAATCTTTGTAATTGATAGAGAAGGATTTGAAAATCCTGTACAGTGCTTTGCAATCTTTTCTTTATTGATAGGGCAAGATTTAGGAATCTTTGAACACTATAGAAGGAACTGTACAAGCACAGGAAGAGAGAACAACATGATAAAATATCTCAGAGGGAGGAAAGACCTCCGTCAATTTTGTTCAGCATATAGACAAGTATTAAATTTAGTTGAACATTGTCAACCGTTGTAATATATCTTGCAATTCAAATTCAGTGTTCCCACCATTTATTTTCTTCACTTATTCCATTAACGTAATTAGAAAATTATTTTATAAAGACACGAATGATTGGCGCAACGAACGTACTAACACGCTATTTGTTTTCACGCGCCCTACTTCGGTTAGGCAACGCTGGGAATTAAAGAGAAAATGATGTTGAATATAAATTTTAGAAAATAAATTTTGTTTATAAATTCATTTCTAATTTATCAAATCTGCGAAGTCGTCGCTAATGAACGGACCATGCATGTATTAGAAAACGTTGTTGCTTGTTTAAGTACGTTATAAATTTCAAAATTTATCAACAATGAATTTTTTTTTCAAGCCGATATATATTGATATTTAAATTTACATTTACCAATTTGATATCAAAACTATATAAAAAAATTCAGCTCTTTAATTGTAAGCAACTTCCAATCTTATATTTTGAAATAAATTTTCATTGAAATAAATTGTACCCTAAATTGGATTACAAAAATTATTTCGATTTTCAAGTCACAATTTCAAAGTTTTTAAGTGAATCCGAAACTATTATAAATATCCATTATAACCAAACCATTCATATTAAAATAAATTTACGAAAAGAATTTTGCTTAAAATAAACTCAAACTTGGTTCAATATACATAAAATTCCAAATTCTATGTCGAAATCCCTATATGAATATTTATTTTAAACGACACATCTTAATTTAATATACATCTAAAATGTCAAAATTATCGGTTCATTACAATCTCCATGACTAGTATGTAGAGTATATCCCGTTATTTACTGAGTATTGATGCATCTTCTAGCTCAGCGGGCTAATGCGTACGATTCTTTGCATTATCAAACATTTTCGGTTGGTTGGGTTAGTTCTTTTGTTGTGATAGTTGTTCAATGTGCATTGTATCATTCGACTTGCTGGTAACTTCTTGTTAGTCGTGACTTATGTTGGTGAAGCATTGTATGTTGTGAGTTTTCTTTTTCATCTGGAAGTTTGGGGTGTGAGGCAATGTTGTTATGTATTTGTGTTATTTAGTTGGCATGATGTTTTTTCATGGTTTGGTAGTCATGTTGGGTTATTTTGCATCATTATCAAGCGATTATCCATGAGAAGCCTTTGGCTCTGACCTTAGCCTTGACTGTGGTGTTCGCTTCCTGATACTCTTCTGCCTTCTACCCTTGAAACATGTACCGGTTGGTTGAACTCGTTATACATCTACTATGTTATGTTCGTGCTTATGGAATATGTTGTGTGTGCATTTATTTTGATCGTATGATGATCTAGATTATGATACCAATGTTCCCCTATTTGGCAAAACGTGTGAAGCATTGCTCGAATCTTTGCCATTGCAGCTGGGCATTTCTCTAAGCCATCCACGTTGTCCTTGCAAGTACAATCCCACTACATGATGAAAAATGTTATTTTCCCAAGTTTACCTAGGATGTGATGGGGACATCACTTAGTCCTTGCATTATTGTACACTTTTGTCTTTCTTTTTGATTGATTGTTAGTGTCTTGTAGGAGGCAGCTGTATTGCCCCTATCAAGTGAAGCTGTTTTTAGCCTTTACCTATGCTAATGTGACCCCTTTGTGCCAATGTACTTCATGCAGCTGCTTTGTTGTTGTTCGTGTAGGTTTAGGAATCAATATGTAATTTTTCTTGTTTTTTAGTATGCAAAGTATAATGTAATTTAATACTGCTGTAGCATGAAATTTAGTAGTTTGCAACTTAGAAAGCTCTTGCACTGTAATCTAGGATAAATTATGTGGACGACCCACAATAAATGTCGTAAGCAGTGGACGATCCACTTTAAAAACCGAAAAAAAAAGATTGGAGTGAGGTGAATCTACAAAACAAAGCTTAATGAGAAGTTGATAATAATAAAGCATGGTTGGTAGCTAGATGGTACTCTTAACACAGAGGATTTATTTCATTGAAGTCTTGCACCTGTTGCACACTTGGATGCTATAAGGATGATTATGGCATTGGCAACCTACAGAGGATGGTACATATTTCAGCTAAATGTCAAATCTTCATTCCTTCATGGAAGATTAAGTGAGGATGTATATATTGAGAAACCAAAGTGGTATATGAAGAAAGTAAAAGAACATAAACCAAGTTACGTAAAAGCTTTGTATGGTCAACGACAAGCACTAAGGGCTTGGTTCAGTTGCATAGAGTCCCGTTTCATTAATGAAGGTTTTCAAAAAGTCCAACTGATCGTACCTTATTCATCAAAAGAAATGAAGGTATTTCAATTGTCAGCATTAATGTTGTTGATCTAATATAGATAGGAGATGATAAAGATACAATGATTGAGTTTAAGGATTCTATGATGCAAACTTTTGATATAACTGATCTAGGAAAATGAGATTCTTTCTCGTAATTGAAGTTTTACAAAACCAAGAAGATATTTTTGTCTGCCAAAGGAAGTATGTGTTAGGATTTCCTCGCATGTTTTTAGAAAGAAATGGTGGTCTGAATAAATAGTCCCCGACCATGAAATAAATTGAAGTAGTGGAGTACAAATATGAGTTTGTAGCTATGTAACATCAGGGGTTCCATTTGTTACAAGGATGTGTGTGCCAACTCATATGCATGCGTCCTATGCAGGAGGAGGAGGAGCTTTATTCCGACTGTCATTACAAAACAATGGTATCGCAGCCGAAGATTATAGACTGGGCCATACATGCAAGTCAGTGCTCTCAAAAAATACTCACAGGATCCGAGTCAAGGGGGAGACTTTTACGATTGTGTTGGATGCTGTTAAGGTAGGAATGACGGTTTGAATAAATAGTCCCACATCATGGAAATAAATTTAAGGAGTAGAATACAAATATGAGTTGGTATCCACGTAACATCAGGGATTCCTTTTGTTACAAGGATGTGTATGCCAACTCATTTGCATACGCCTTATGCAGGAGGAGGAATGACTTTGTTCAGACCATTGTTTCATAGCAGTATGCTACTGACGTGTTGAAGAATTTGCAATGTATGAGAGTAATCTCAGAGTTGAACAATTGTTTAAGGCTTCAAAATTAACAGAGATGCAAATGGAGTAGCTGTGGGTAATACATATTATAAGCAAATTGTTGGAAGTTTAATATATCTCACAATTACACGGTCGGACATTATGTTCATTGTAAGTTTGATTAGCAGATATATGTCCAAACCCACTTAGTGGAATTTACAAGCTGCAAAAAGGATTTTCAAGTAATTGAAGGGAACTACTAGCTATGGGATTTTCTACAAAAGGGGAGGGGATGAGGAATTGCTTGCTTTTACGGACTTTGACTATGTAGGAGATGATCTGATTCAAGGAGTACATTTGGTTATGTGTTCTTACTCAGTGCAGGAGCAGTACAATGAATATCTAAGAAACTGACAATCATTACACTTTTAACTATAGAAGTTGAGTTTGTTGCTGGTGCTTCTTATGCATGCCAAGTTGTGCGTATGAGACAAGTTTGAAAAGCTTCGACCATAGCCAAAAGGCTAGTACTACTATCATGTGTGACAACATCTCTACAACTAAATTTTCCAAAATCCAGTGATGCGTGAGAGTTGAAAGTGTTGTGGAGAATTGTGACTCAAGACGCTCAAATCAAAAAAACCAACCCAGCGGAAGATGAGATCGTGGTAAACGTGCAAAATCAACCAATCAATATATCAAAACAATCTCAACCCAATCTAAGTCTAATCTGATAATCAATCACAATCACAAAACCAGAGAAATAAAGGAGCAATAGCGAAAAGTAAATCACACAAGGATTTATAGTGGTTCCACTAATGTCTTGTTAGTTTACATCCACTTTGAGAGAGAATCTTTATTAATATTAATAGAAGAGTACAAGAGATTGATTATAATGATCAAATTCGAAAGAAAATTTTGGTTTTGTGGAGATGAGAATTAAAGAAGATTAGGATTACCAAAACCCTAATTAGAATAAGCCTAGGTTAATCTCTTAATTAATCCCTTTTTTAGTTCATACCCTTTTGGATATGAGAATAGCTTATAGAGAGAAAAGTATGTGGCAATTGCCCAAATTGCCCCTGGAACCTTCACAAATCAACCGCCAGGCTTTCATCCCAAAATTGCTTCAGAAGTCGCGTCAGACATATGACATGTTGTGATAGACATTTGTCCCTAACCAGGGAAATATTTTTGTTTCAGTGCAAAAGTCAGTCACTCCTCACAGAGTCTATCATCTGCTCAGAAGTTTGTCCAGAAGTGATAGACGTCTATCAGAACTATCAGGAAAATCCAACCTTGACAACATAGACGTCGTTTATGCCATGATAGACGTCTGTCTTGCCATGACAGACGTCTGTCTTGCCATGACAGACATCCGTCGCTGAGCCACTATTAAACCATGCACATTTTCTCCTGTAACTTTCACCCTCGAGCTCCAATGTGCAGATCTTCTTCTCCTATGCGAAACTACTTCCATCCCTTCAAGTTTACCATATAGTATCGTAAAATTTAACAATCCACCTCGATACTATATCCATCACCAATACCGATGGTACCAAACCATCCTATACCTTCTACCAAATCAGCTTGAATGTTTTCCCAATAAACTCCGACATAGATACCGCTCATTTCACTCCATCAACGAGTTCAGGCAAAGCCCTTACCTGTCAATGAAGTGTTGAATATCCCCAACTCCAAAACTAGTCTCACCTAAAGACAAACATACCAAAAAGATAGAACTTCAACCTCTCACCAATAATCTTCTCCATCCATAACCAAGCTTATCCCTCACATCCCGTGGAACTTAGCACCTCTCCAAGCGAATTAAGTTCGAGCAATGCTTGAACTTCCCAACCGACAATGTCTTAGTTAACATATCTGCCGCATTATCCTTTGTGTGCACTTTCCGAAGGCACACTTCCTTGTCTTTATCCACGGCTACTAGAAATGACTCTCTCAATTCAATATGCTTGGTCCGTGAGCTAAACATCAAATTCTCCGCCAAATGGATAACGCTTTGGCTATCACATCAAACATCGATACTATCATGTTCGAACCCCAAGTCACACAACAATCGCTTCAAGTAAAGTGCTTCCTTTGCTTCCTCAATCGTAGCTATCAACTCCATCTCCGTAGTGGATAAAAACAACTATGGTTTGCAATCTTGATGTCCAACTTATGGCTGTACCACCAAGAGTGAAGATATATCTCCAACTTACGTCTGTGATCCCTATCACCAGCTCAGTCTGTATCAAAATAACCAACCAACATGCAATTCTTCTCCTTACTGCCTCAAAAAACAAGACCATGTGATGTTGTACCTTTCAAGTATCTCAAGTAAGTTTTACTTCTTCTCAAGGCGATTTCCCCGAATTAGCCATAAACTGACTAACCACTCCGACGACATTTGCAATATCGGGTCTTGTACACACCATGGCATATATTAAACTTCCAACCGCACTAGCATATGAACTTTTTCCATATAAGCCTTGTCTTTCTCCTCAATAGGTGATCCTTTACTCGAAATATTTACATGCAAAGGTAAAGGTGTATTTAATGCCTTTGCATCCTCCGTGCTAAACTGGTAGAGCATTTTTCTAAATTCCTTTTGAGTCGGTTTCAAATTGAAACGATTTCGATCCCTTTCGATTTCCATGCCCAAAATCTTCTTTGCTTCTCCAAGATCTTTCATTTCGAATTCCACTTTTAATCTCAATTTCAACTTGTTGATTTCTTCCTTGTCCTTAAAAGGAATAAGCATATCGTCCACATACAAGAGTAAATCCATCACTTTTTAGCTTCTTGAAATAAATACAGGCATTTTTGATGCTTCTTTCAAAGTTATTTTGAAGCATAGAATGATTAAATCTCTTGTACCATTTCCTAGGTGATTGCTTCAAACCATATAGTGATTTCTTCAACTTGCAAACTAATTTTGACTTACCATCTACAACGAACTCTTCTGGTTGCTCCATATAGATGTCTTCATCCAAGTCATCATGCAAGAAGGCAGTTTTCACATCAAGCTGCTACATCTCCTAGTCGTGAATAACAACTATGTCAAGTAATATCCAGATAAAAGTATGTCTCACAACCGTTGCAAACATCTCATCATACTCCTTTCCCTTCCGTTGCGCAAATCCCTTAGCCACTAACCTAGCTTTGTATCTTCCATCGTTCTTCACCTTATATATCCATTTGCACCCAATAGCACGGTTTACTTTAAGAAGTGGAACAAACTCCTAAGTCTGGTTCTTCATCGACGATTGCATCTTTTCCTCTATAGCACAAATCCATTTCGGGCTACCACTGGAACCCATGACATCATCAAGGTCCATCGGCTCATCCTGGACTACATGAAGCGCATAGTCCAAATTCTCAAAAAAGCTAAGCTAGTTCAAATCACCATATCTTTTGGGTGGCCTTATAGCATGACGACCAACCCGAGCAGCAATACCGTCACTTGGTCTTCCTTCTGCTCCACCTTGAACTGAACCTTCTCTAGAATCATGCACATCACTAACACTACTAGAGGAACCCTATGGACTACATGATGTAACATAAACCACTACCTCCTCACAAGCATCTCCAACTACTCTACTCTCTCTAGACTTGAAAGTGGGAATAATTTCCTTCTTATTTGACTCACTATGAACCAAATCCGGAACATCCAATGAGCCTTTCATTCACCTTGAACAAAGATGACTCATCAAAATAGCATGACGAGAAACCACAACCTTCTTCGTTTCTAGATTCCAAATCCGATAGCCATTGACTCCATCATATAGTTAAGAAAAATCCCCTTGAAAGCTCTAGGTGCAAGCTTATCACTCCCCAGACCATGCACATAAACAAAACTGCCAAATACACGAAGATAACTCAAGTCAATACTCTTTCCCTTTCACTTTTACTTTGGAATTTTGTTATCAATAGCCAAGCACGGAATTCGATTAATAATATGCATTGCGGTTGACAAAATTTCGTACCAAAATCCCTTAGTCGAACCAGATGTCAATCTCAAGCATCGAGCTTTCTCTAGTAGAGTTCGGTTCATTCTTTCCGCCACTCCTTAGATTGTGGATCTCCCGGTTTAGTAAAATGCCTTCAAATACCATGATGCTTGCAAAATTTCAGAAAATCTCTGGAAACAAACTCCCCGCCATTGTTGGACCTAAGAACCTTCGAAGACATTACACTCTCATTCTATAAAAGAGCCTTCCATTCTTTGAACCTTGCAAATGCCTTCGAATGGGCCTTCATTATATACATCCAAACCTTCTAATAAAAATCATCAATAAAAAATATATTATCTTTCTCCTCCCAAAGAAGCTACTGGTGCTAGTCCCCAAACATCCATGTACACATACTCAAGAATCCCTTGTGAATCATGATTTACTTCACCGAATGACACTCTAGTTTTCTTCCCTATGACACATTCCTCGCAAAGCTCCAGTTTATTGAAACTCTCTCCATCAATCATCTCTCTTCTACGAAGAACATCCAAACTCTTCCCCGAGACATGACCCAATCTCAAATGCCACAACCGTGTCGCTTCTAAGCTATGAGAACTATCAACAGCAACACAATTTTCACCATCCACAGTCACTCCTTGAAGCAAATAAACTCCATGAGTCCTAACACCCTTCATAACCATAGGCGTACCCTTCGAAACCCTCAGGATATCACTCTCAATGGTGATCTTGCATCCTAAAGAATTCAATTGTCACAAAGAGATAAGTGACTTTCGTAGTCTAAGAGCATAGCGCACATTAATGTGAGTATGAACAACTCCGTCAAACATCCGAATTTGCATGGATCCAATGCCCTTTGACTTTCAAACTGCACCATTTTCCATAATAATCGAATTTCCTTCTCGATCAGCATAAGAACAACAATTCCTATAAGCATCATGTGATATGAATCCCCCGAATCAAGCATCCATTCACTGCTCGAAACATCCAATGCTATAACCGACAAAACACATACGTCTCCCTCACCAACAATTCTCTCCAACACAACTGATGAAGACGCTACTTCCTTCTTCCCTTGTCTGGGCAATCATTCTTCAAATGAATAGGTTTCTTACGTATAAATCACTTGCTATTTCTTTTGTTACTACCAAATTCGACAATGAAACCAAGTACCCGTGAAGGGGTATCAGAGCACTACTAGTACTAAGAGAGAGTTTCGAAAGTAGACAACCGACACCAGATTGTAGAAGCAACCGATACTAAAAGAAGGTAATGGAAGATTTAGGCAATGTGTTATAGGTACCCACATAGAAGGTAAAATCTTAATACCGATACGAAAGGTGATAGCAGAAATGCAGTTCCAACACCGAAAGCAATAAACATGGGTTCAGTTACGAAAGCATACCACTTGAAAACGAAAGTAGATAAAAAGGGATGGCCGAAAGCTTATGACCCAAAACCCAGAACCATGGAAGAAAGGCATTAATTCAAACTAGGAGGAAGCAAAGGGATATCGATATCTGGTATCAATACCGACACCAGGAAATAACTTCAAAGTCGTCGGAAGACATACCAAATGCATGTTATCGCAAAGCCTAAACTAAACCCAAGAACTCACTAAAGTAATCCAAAGTCATAAAAAGAGGGGCTATCCAAGCTAATTTTCTTAGTGTCGATACTGAAACAGATGAAGATGACAAAGTCAAAAGGAATGGAAGCATAAGGAAAAATTTCTGAAGACTTGCTATCGAAATCAAAGCTCATCATCAAGACCGAAAGCAACTCTCGAAGCTACTCATATTGAGGGACTCAATATCAATACATTAGGAGGAAGTGAATCACAAAATTCTGAATCCGACACTTCGAAAGCAAGACAAAGCCGATTATAATGCTCAACAAGGAAAATAAGGGCAAAATTGAGAAGCCAACACCGAAATCCACTAACACGGTCGATACTAAGGATAAAAGGTAGCTATCGAAGCCGAAAGAACTAATAATTGTGCTTCTGTTGATCGAAGTCGAAAGAGGGCCCAAATTTTCTATAAGTAAGACCCAAGGGTCTCATTTTTGGGGACTTTTCTCATTCTCCATCCTTATAATCTTTTTCTTATAGAGTAAACCCTAATTTCTAAATCGATTTGGGGATTTTACTTAGAAACTTCTATGCACTCAACAAAGTGATCAATAAAGAGTGAATCAATGATTAACATCAATGTCACAAATTTGCTTACTGTTTATGCTACTGATTTCTTCACTCCTTTCCTATGATGAAGCTCCTTGCATAAGCCAAATTACCCAAGATACCCTTCTACAAGCCATTTAGTTTTCTAACTTGCGTTGAGCTTAGAGAACCATTGTCCCAGGGTAACTATTGGTTTTTGAGTCTCATAAGCGTGATACTCATCCCTTGAGGTAAAAGTGACTAATCTTCGAGCTCAAGATCTTGATATCTAGGAAACAATGAACTAACTCAAGCTTATAGAAACCAAATAATCCCTTTATCCCCTCTAGATCCACATGCTTAAACCTAATTCCCGTGTTAATGAAAAATATCGTTAACATTTTGGCACTAGAAAGAGGGCTTGAACCTCTGAACTTTTGTATAACCTTACCGCATTCCTAACTGTGTTGTTCTGTCCCAGATTGGACTAAGCTTTAAAGAAATAAGAATATGAGTAAAGGGTTACTATAAGCACCTTTTGGATCTCAAAAGGTTATGACAAGAATTAGTGACCCTAGAGTAATGGAAAAGCAAAGGCATAGATTGGAGGCCTTACAAGTCGGAAGCAAGGATAAAGAAGTAGAACCTACAGCCTTGACTATTGGAGCATTAATCCTTTCTACATAGGCCCAACCCCTATCTTTGCCTTGAGTGGTTCATTAAAGGAATACGACTTATTCACTTAAACAATCCATCCATGCATAGGATAAAGGAACTATTTTGAGCAAAGAATGGTGAAGAAGTTTGATAAATCTACACCAAGATGGTCTAAGAAGGTTGCTTCTTAGTCTCACAACATAGAAAAACGAAAGCTTAAAGATAAGGAAGAACTGATAAAATTAAGTAACAAAAGGGGTAAGATCCAATGTCGAAAGGGAGTCTTCGAATCGAGATTGCCAAAAGAATGCAAATTTCTTACATCAATTGAGAATGTCTACTTTTTAACCAAACACGAGTTAATCTTTTGGCCATCAATAAAGAAGAAACCCAAGAACGAAGCCAAACTGGGAGGACCCTATTGCTACTATCATACGGTGAATGGACACAAAGCTAATCATTTCAGAGTCCTAGAAGGGACGAGACTACCAAATTCTTTAATCAAGGTCAACTGTACGGATATGTAAAGAAGACTTAGTCAACTACAACAATGAATTCCTCAAAACAAGAATGTCTACATGGTTGGGGATACGATCTCTGTACAAACTTAGAACCACTCGAAATGGGTGAAGCTATCTACGATGGTAGAAAACCCTTACCACTGCCAAGATGTCCATGGCAAGTCACCCCTTGGAGGGGGTTGGTCTAATCCTTTCTCCACGCCCAAATTAGAAAAAAAAACAGGTTAAACCATCAAAACCTAAGCCTCCGTTCCACACTAGAAATGGTCGGATGGAGCACCTAAATTAGCATGCCCTGCCTCTATTCGCAGAAGAGTACGCCCTGCCTTTGCTATGAACTAAGCACGTCCTACCTCAAATCATAGAAGAGCATGTCCTAACTCTGCTTATATTCCTCGTGTCCCACAAAAGGTAACGGAAAACCCTTATTTGCAACTACGATGGCCAAGTTAAGGCACCCCTTGGAGGAGGGGAGGTGGAGTGTAAGACTCTGTCACCGCCTACGATGGCGAGGGTAGAGCATCAAAATAATAAGCCTTTTTACCATGCCTACGATGGCCAGGTTAAAGCATTTAAGCCATTATCACTGCCTACGATGGCCAAGGTAAGGCGCCTCCTAGAGGAAGGTCGGGTAAGTCCTTGGTCCCTGCTTGAGAATAAGCTAGCCAAGCGCTTCGGACACACAAGCCTAGAGGGTGGCCAAAAAAATGTGTATATCCTCTGCTTTGATAATCACATAGCCTAGTGAGGGGCTAACAAAGAACGTACATTCTCTTCTTTACAAATCAAAACCGAAGTGGGTGATAAAACTATAAATTACCAAAAGGGGATTTCTGGCCTTCTATACCTGAATCTGTGTTATGGTTCGAGACTCCTATTATTATCAGATGTGGATATCTTGTCATCTATAAAATACCCGAATCTGGTTTATGGTTCTGACCTTCTATCAATTATCAGAAATGGATATGTGGTCTTCTATACAATACCCGAATCTAGGCCATGGCTCGGACCTTCTATCAATTATCAAAAATGGAATTATGGTCTTCTATTAAATACTTGAATCCATATTATGATTTGGGGCTTCGTTATTACCAAAGGCAGAATTCTGGTCTTCTCTCGTTAATACCCGAATCTGGGTTTCGAAGCTTCTAACTGCTATTGCTAGATGTGGATTTCTGGTGTTCCCTTATAAAATTCCCGTATATGGTTTCGGGAGATTTTATTCGTGTATCTAGGAAAGAGATTCTGGATTTCCAGCCAAATACCCCAATCAGGGTCAAGAGGTTCTAATTCTTATCCTTAGAAAGGGGTCTGTTATCAATAATGGAGATGGTAACTTGAGTCTACTACCTAAAAGCCTTCAAATGAAGATCATGATTTTCCTTCTTGCTTAGGGAGATTTACTTAACGTATATACACGAAGTCATTACTCGTTATTTTGATAAAATAAGTTGTCCGAATAATCACATTGTTTTTCTACAAAAGTAGTGCAATAAGACTCCTAGTAAAGGGCTACATGAAAACTCAAACTCAAGTTATAATGGTAAACTACTTTTTCCAAGAAGGGTCTTGGGTCCATTCCCAAATCAAGCGTATTCCAAGCACCTAACGATAGACAAAGATTTTCCAACCCGTTTTTTAAGGGAGGAAGGAAATTTAGACTCCGGTTACCATGCTCAAACAGGGGCTCAATATTATCATCTTGTTTCTGAAAAGAGAATTTTCCTAATAAATACTCAGGTGGGTACCTTGAGCCTTTCTGATGGAACCTTATAACAAAGGTTATGTTTTCCTCAATATCCCGCATAAGGAGACCCTTTGAGATCACTTATTAAATAGAATGGCTATTCCCAAGACATGAAATATGAATAAACATATTATCTTACCATATATTCATTTATTATTGAATTACAATACAAATACTATCTCATAGGGAATAAATAGGTTATCATATATATTGCGAAGCTAACACCAAATAATGTGTGTTAAGTTTATGCAGAGTGGTGCAATAAAATCCTGTAAGAGAGTGCTCTAAACAAAATCACAAGACCATGTGTCAGGTGATATCCACATAAACTTGTTTAGAAGATCATTCCACAAGTTCTCACCTACAAAATATCACCACATCAAGTATTTCACATTCATATCATCCTAGTACTACGCCATAGTTATCAAATAGAAAAGTTATTAACTAGGACCTTTAATCCGAGTTAGGATTCTTTAAAGCATATTCCAAGGATTTATAGCTTGCTTTAGTATCTTCTAATTCGACTTCTAATTCATCAATTCATCGAATTAATTTACTTATCTATCCATCTGAATTGGTAGAAGGATTTTCCCTTAGTTGCCTTTGCAACTCGGGAATACTCTCATCCTTCTCTTTAACTGGACCCTCTAAAAGGGATACTTGCTCATTTAAGCTCCTATTGGCTATTTTTTGAATATAGTGCACCCTTTCTCTCCTCGAAGTAGGAGCCTCTTTGAGAATATACATATGTTCTATAATTACGGATGAATTTTCCCTAAGTTGAGGAGAAGGAATCTTGAATTGATCCTCTACCTGCAAGAAAAATAAGGCACAATTATGCATAAAGTCTTACTCTTAAAAGACGACACTTACAACATTATGCTTTTCAAAGAAAGTTTACTGCATAAACTTTACCCAAACAAATTTTAGACTGTTTTAGCAGTACATATGTCCACAAATTACAAAAGCACAAGCTTACTTATCAATATATCTACCGTTTATGTTACATATCAATTCAACATGTCTGGTCCTAAGCCTTTTGAAAAAACTACATCGCGATTGTTACCCAGAAAGTTAAAAGGAAGTTAAGAGTATTTCATGTAAGTACACCTAAGCTCTCCTATATGGTAACTTCCTCCAAATTTATGGGGTGGTCTCGTTGAAAGTCCCTTTTTGTTAGTCTAGATAGTGAATGTGAAGCATCTCTTGAAATTACATCTTTGTAGGAAATAAGGTTCTGGCATAATTTAAGGTAAAATTAGCAATAATAGAAGTTGTCATCAGAGCACACATTTATCACTTGAAGTGTTACAAATATTCCCTATATTCATACAAAATGGGCCTTTTAAACAACTCTCAACAAATCTCTTTTTACTATATTTGAGCTTCTCTAGGGGTAGGTCCCGGGGAATTAAAAGAAACCTTGGTAGGTTCCAGCAAGCCCCGGGGTGGAGATCAGTTCCAAACTCGTCCAAACAACGTCTATGGAGACATCGAAGAAAAGCATCACTATGCTCACCTAAGAAAGAAAGACCTGTTGTCAAAAATCGATTATAAACCTTATACAGGAATTCTATTAAAGTGTCCCTATCTTCGATTAACATCCAAAATAAGGTCATTAGCTCCCTGTTTTCCCTTAGAGCTACCTCCCTTCTAATTCGAGCCATCCTTAGTCTTGGCGCAACTTCATGCTCTTTATAAAACATAAGTTTAAAAGCGCTTTTGTCAAGATCATGATATTTTCGTGATAAAGCATTATAATCTTTCAACAATCTCTCCGGCTCTGTATGAGATCGGGTTATTTCTCTCTGCTTCTTATCTGACTCTGCTTTATGATGTGAAACAATGTTTCTTTTGGTCTATACAATATAATGACAGTGAACTAGTTATCACCATAAACTCAAGGAGAAAGAAAACATTTCAAATGTGAAGTCCACACCTAAGAAATAGGAACATCGGGTTGGACAAGATAATCTTTTCCTTTAGACTTAGAAATACCATCCTCCTTGGCCAAAGACTCTATGAGGTATCGAGAAGCAGGATGTCTGAGAAATCAAGATTAGTTCCCTCAAATTCATGTGCACCACCAACATAAGGAGGAGGGTCACCACCATCTTTTTCAAGATTGTCTCGGTAGTTTCCACCGTCAAGGCCAAAATTAGCATTGTCGTCATCTTCATCACCGTCACTTTCATCATCAGCAGTAACAGCTATGTCTTCATCACCGGAGTCATCAGGCAAGTCCTTAATATACAAGAGGTCCTTAAGCTTTGTCTTGCCTTTCTTGGTAGCCTCAACTCCCTTTTTGGCCAGCTCAATTCTCCCCATAACACTACTTTGAATAGAAGGCGCATAGAAGGGAAATCAATATTAGGACATTTTTTGAAGTTGTTGGAAAATGTGAGAAAGAGAGCATCTTCAAAGTATTCCAGAGCAATCTTTCGAAAATGAATTTTCAAAAAAAAATCAAAATTCCTACTTTCGACTTCGTAAATTATTCGCTTCGCACTAGACAGCTTTTAATCTCTCTTCTTAAGCTCGTCAGTAAGGTCGGCCACCATCTCTGCCTGCCTACTCTTGAAAGTGGAAATCTGGTCGGATAGAAGATTTTTTGCCTATTTTTTCCTTTCATGATCTGACTGAGCTTTCTCAAAAGAGGCCTTTAGTCTCTCACTTTCATCATCACCCTTCTCCTTCGCTACAATCAAGGAGTTAACTTTAGCTTTCGAGGTCGCATTCTCCTCCCTAAGTCGGAAGATCTCAGAAGAAGACGAAGAAGTTGATCCCCGAAGCAAGTGCTAGCTTATAGTCATTTGAAAATGAGGGAAGCTAAGTTAGATTTTGTGTAATACCAAAAATAAAAGAAATTTTAAAGACTATACCAAAATTTGTTGCTTAACAAGATGATGATAAAAATTCTCCAAGTCAGAAGACAAAGAATGCAGTGAAACGTTGGCAACTTCGGTAGAAGAGAGACTGAGCCTGGCAAGCTCATCAAAATCAGAGGTTACAAAGATAACCTCGAATGGCTATCATGATGGGGAGATGAAGGTGATATTAGATCGAGTTCTCTCATACATTGTAACACCTGGTAAAAGACATAAATATTAACAATAAATAAAAATAAATAAATAATAAGGCTGGAAAATGAATTTGGACAGTAAAACGGTAAATGTATGAAGAAGTTACAAGTAAATGAAATTGGACAGTAAAACGCAATAATAATAATATATAATCAGATAAGTTTTATATATATATATCCAAAATATATTACAACGAAACATGGATGAGTTTGAAATTCAAACAAAGGGTAAGATAGAGGGGACAAAGAATATTGTAAGTAAGGAAAGGTATAAAGCAAATAAAGTAACATATTATTTAATTAAAAACCTCAGCCTCATATACGTTCATTGGGCACTTCAGCAACCAGGAGGTCGACCGCCCCCTAGAAGGGGTGTCGAACACCGGTCGATCGCCCTTTTAGGAGTAGGTCGACCACTTGGCAGCTGAAACGCCCAATGAATCTAGGTTTGGTTAGGTTTTAGGGTATATATATGGTCAAGATTACATCCAAATAATATAACGGGCCATGCTTACACAAGCGACTATATATAGGCCCTCAAACGTCACAATTAAACCCTGGTCACTCTCTTTATCTCCACCTCCATATTATCCTTCTACCATTGCTGAATTCCAGAAAGGTTAGGAAAGTCTCTTTTATTACTCTAACCTCCATTCTTATCTTTTCTCCAATATAAATTCATATAGATTTTAGTATAAATTCTGGAATTTAGTTTTATATATGCATAAGATTCTAAAAATGATTCTTATATATATTAGAAGGATTGAAGCACGTTTATCATGAAGGCGGAATCCAGATCTGAATCAATAATAAGAATTCTATTGTTCTTCCTTTTAGACCCGTGAGTGAAATATTGTGTTTCTGAGGCATGTTATATTTTTTAATTGATTAGCATGTTGATACTTATGCCTAAGAGGATTTGACAATGATAACATCAATACAAAAACCACCCAAATCCTCCATTTTATGTTTGCATAAGAATTGTCAATTTATTGGGTTTGGGGATTTTGATCTTAATATTGAATTGAGAATAAAAGGGGTGTTGTGTTTCTACTTTATGTAATTCATCCTTACGTAAATATTTGATTATAACCTAAAAGGGTTTAAATTTGGTTAATTCATTACCTGATTAGTTTTGGGTTCTATAATGGATCCAAACGTATTCATACTTGAAGTTTATCAAATATAAACATTTTTATGTGCAATACACCAAAAAAAGGTGAATTTGATAAAGTGGAGTTTATAAATATACATATTTATATTTATGAATATATGTGTATATGCGTATATTATACTTTATTATTGATCCATTATCGAAATCATTCCAGTAAGCCTAGGATGCAAGTTGAAATTTGTATGTATTTTGTATTTTCCATTCACTGCTATATATTATATGCTATTATGCCATCATGCCTAAAATGTAGTGGTCAAGATATGGAAATTAACTTGTATACCTTAATTTAGGACAAGTTGACAATTTTTGCCTCGTTAGAACGTCCTCTCGTTCATACGAACATTAGCGTTTTTTGTGCGATATAATTATTTTATTTATTAGCGTGATCAACGTAATTAACGTAATAAACGCGATTAGGATAGAATTCGAATTTTAAATTCCTCACATATACGTTGATTGCTTGTGTGTGTATGTATAGAATGGCTTTACATACATAAATAGTGACACACATACATGAGGTTAGTTGCCATTTGTGGTATAAGTCTGCCCGGAATCAACCGGCAAATCCTGCAACCACAAGTAGGCCCAACTAATATGAGAGCTCTGGGTGCCATGGGCCATTCAAACTTAGTACACTATGACACACGGTTAAATCTACATATAGAAAAAGCCTGCCAGAACCGCTAGGCATATTTGTCCTCTGCAGGTACGCGGTTTAATGTGAGAGGTCTAGTGCGTATATATGTAACTATATATATAAGTCTATTATGTGTGAGAATAGGCGGGTCTACTACACGTTGAGAATATCTTAAGTGGCTGACTCTCCTCTTATTTAATTTGGGTCTTAAGTGGTTAGAACAAGGATCCCCTTCGAAGGTTTATTCCCTAGAGTGGAACCAAGTCATGGGACCCACCCTTATTATATTTGAAGTAGGTTTATGGGTCCTCCTTCTTTAAAAGTGGTTAGACATAAAGCGGCAATGGAGTAGGGTAGTTCACGGGGATGTCTACTTCCTTTAGAAGCTTGTAGGGCTTAACTAGGGATAGAATTGGTATGTATAAAAGATACGTGACCATAGAATGCTCATCAACTGTTTAAGGGAAGTCTTAAGCGATTTAGGTGTTCTACCGTAATATCAGTTAAGTAGTAACATTCGCAATACTACTTCTCATATTACAATCGAGAGTATAAACGTAAGAATGTTGACGTATTAGGATAGGGTCTTAAGAGGCTAGGGACCGCCTCGGGGTTATAAGAGATCATAAGAATCCACCTTTAATAGGGTCATAAGTGACCGTGAATGCCTGCCTCATTGGATCTTTACCCTAAAAGCATTAATTAGCGATTGACTTGGATATTCACCTGTGTTTGTGTGAATGTTATGTGCTGCATAGACATACCTTGAGATATGTATCCTGTTAAAACCTTGGGTATGTACTTTAAGTAAATACTATATTTTAGTCACACAGAACTTTATGTTCTGACCCATCTCCTTAACATATCCAATAGGTTAGTAGGTGGGGTAGAATCCATGGACGAAATAATGATGGGAGCTAAAGATAAAGGCGAAGGCATTATGCTTTTGTCATTGCTGTACTTCTTATGGAAACTTTTGAGAATGAGTACCCAGGGAACAAATGTAATCTTGACTGTTGTGTTGGAATTCTGTGATTTTTAATAAAGTGGTACATCTTGTTTCGGTATTATATTTTTCTCGTTCCTCTGTAAGATTTCCATACGAAGTGTATTTATATAGAATATCCATGCAAATGTAATTCCTTATAGGAACCAATGACCCGTTTAGAATGGTTCTAAGTTTAGATTGTCCTTTTCTAGGTCGAAATTTAGGCCCGTTCCGAGCGGGTTGTTACATTTGGTATCAGAGCCTAGGTTATCCCATTATAAGGGAATTACGATGTATGAGAGACGTATTTGTATATTGAAAAAGATTTTTTAAACTATATATAAAGATATATAATATATATTTACCCCAATAAGCATACGCATCTATACTAGGCAACTTTATTGTTTCTTCCCTTTTCAACTTAAATACTATCTTAGGAGTATCCACTAAAGGATTCTTCTTTTACTTTTCAGACAGTAGAATGATTGATAATCCTACCAAGCAGGAAAACCAAGCAAGGCCCCGATACTTTCCACAATGGTTCCAGTAGTATCCCCGTAATGTGGAACAGGTCCCTCTTGCTAATCCCACCCAGTGGCGACTTCAGCTCCTACCGTTGAGGTAACCTTTGACTTTTTTCATTTCTGCATGAGTTTCGCGAATCTTGGTGGGAAATCATTCACTGGAAAGGAAGGTTTTACTAACGCCCAATCTTGGATAACGGACTGCAAAAGAATTTTCGAAGCTACTGGCTGGCTCGACGAAGTGAAAAGGAGAGTTGCAGCTTGGAATTTAAAAGAAGAGGCCCTTGAATGATGGAATTTAGCATCTGAAGAGAATGAGGGCCGTATTTTTACATGGGGTGAATTCAAAACCCGTTTCCAAGAAAAGTTTTTGCTAAGAGCAGAAATGACGATCCAGTTGGAAAATTTTATCCACCTCAAGCAAGGAATCTTGAGATTGCAAGAGTATGTAACCAAATTTATCGAATTGGGTAAGTTTGGAAGGGGTTTAGTACTTACTCCCCGTGAGATTTGTTAAAAGGTTAAACTCTCCACTAAAGGAAACTTTATTTGCCCAAGTAACATTTGGGGAAACTTTTGAAACCCTAGTAGAGACAACTATCCTATGCACGGCTGAAGGCTCCAAGGAGGATAAAGAAGGTGAAAAAGGAGTAGCAAGTTCCAACAAGAATAAAAAAGGAATGGTGGAAGAACAAGAAGAAATGAGGCAAATTCAAAAAGAAAGCGAAGACTTGTACGAGGTGCAACCGTAAGGGCCATGAAGCCAAGGGTTGTAGGACCTCGTTGGCAAAGAAGGAATTCAAAGGAAGGTGTTTCAATTTCCATGAAGGAGGACACATATCTAAGGATTACCCAAAGTTATCCGAAGTGGTCAAATTATGCAATAGAGGCAGCAATAATTCAAAGCAAACCCCTAAGACCAAGAAAAACACGCACTTGACTGTAAAATTTTGTTTTAGGAAATTCTATATATGCCTTATTCAATTCTGGAGTGACCCATTCTTTTATTTCTAAGAGATTGGTTAATCTATTGAACTTTCCTATGTCTATCTCTGATAGTCCAATAGAGGTGGCCAACCCTATTAGAGGATCTAAGTATCTTGAACTGTTTTGCAAAGACCTAGTATTAAAGGTCGACAATGTCGAATTCCTTTGTGAAACGTATGCTTTGGATTTTATGGGGTATGACCTTATCCTAGGTATGAACAACGGTTTAAATTTTATAGGTTCGTCCGAGATTGCGACAAGAGAACCATTCGTCTTAGGAGCCGAGGAGGACGTAGTTTGAATATCCCTTGTAATGTTCGGAATAAGAATAAAGCCTTATTAGATTCCTTATCTCCTAGTTTAGAAGGATCGATTTCGGTCACTATAGTATGCGAGTTCTTGGATGTCTTTGAGGAGGTCACGGGACTTCCACCCCAAAGAGAAATCTCTTTTCATATTGACCTATAGGAGGATGCTAGACCTGTAGCACTACCCTTGAGGCATATTGCCCCTAAGTAAAGAAGGGAGTTAGATAAGTAGATCTCAGAATTATTACTAAACTCTTCATTCAGCGAAGTACCTCAGAATGGGGTGCACCTGATATGTTTGTCACCAAAGCAGACATATATTTAAGACTTTGTGTGGATTACGGGGAGCTTAATAAATTGACCAAGAAGAATAGGTACCTGTGACAACCCGAATTCCGACAGACCAAAATTTTCAAATTCTATCCATCGAGACCCGAGTTGGGTGCTCTAGTATCCTACAGAAAAAGACATGGATAAAGAAACATGTTAGAACTCGTAAAGCATCTCACAGCGGAAGGAATTAAAATATAATATATTTAAAAATAGCTTTATCTTATATATTATACTGTCTAACCAGTATCCAAAGTTATACCATCTCTGTCATGAACCTAACCTGGAAGTATGTAATGAGGAGGGGGTCAGAACATAAGTTCTGGTGACTGGACTTAGAATAAACTTCTGTATAATCCTACATATACCATTCAGTTATATTTTCTTGCTTATTAGGTTATTTGAGATATTAGCTCTCTAGGCTATACTCATGTCCCACTAGTAGGTTAACCTAAAACAAAGTATATGTAGATACCCCCAACTCGTCTAATCCTTTCCATGTATATATATAGTCCCTTGCTGTATGCCGTACGGGCTTCAACATGTAAATCTATATTACTTTAGTGTAGTGCCACCATTCTCGAAATCGTTTGGACTGCCACTCTCGACCTTGATAGATTCCGTGTATCATCAAGATCTAATCTAAGGTTTACTATCGAGCGCCTCCTAGATTCAACTAGGGTTTACGCGGGTTTATGCTACCTATTGAACGCTTCTCGGATTCAGGGTTTACGCAACCTAGGCTCAACTAGGGATTATGCTATCTATCGAACGATGCCCTCTAGTCTAGGACACACTACCCAGAGCGATATATGTTCCTAGACTTTCCCCACGTACGTGTCGTGAATCGTTATCGGTGTCTAGTTTCACATGTCCTCTATATGTGCGGCCTGAGTCCCGTGGCAGGGCTATTCAAGAAACACGGAACTCGGTCGGGAGCTTTAGGTTATCTGCCGACGTAGATGCTAAGGTCTGTTTTTATCTATGTGTGGCTATGGTCTCACTTGACCCCTCCCTCAACTAATGGAAGGAACCAAAGAAAATAAAGAATGAAAACTATATACAGACCCCCTATGCCCCCATAAACCTATTGGACAAACCTCACCTATAACTAAATAGCAAGTATATGTCTGTTGGAGTTCTCCGCCTTTCCGTTTCACATACTCGATTGACTCAAGATGGTAGGTAGACGATGACGTGCTATCACAGGGCTAAACAAGATATCGCCGCCTCACGCTGGTCCATCCTAGTCTTTAGGTTGCTTATATTGCTACCAAGGCATACTCTTGGTTCTTCTAACGCAGACCTTAAACTCTGTGAGTCCAGGAGGATCATCTGCAACCTCGCAGAGGGATACCAAGAATACCCTCACGTACCCTCGAAGCCGCGTGCTTCGTAACCCAGACCGTTGGAGCCTTCTTCATGATCAGATGGACGTTCGCTCCTCCTCGTGTTCTACTTGGTTTTCTTGACTAAGGTTTACTACTTAGTTCTATTAACTCAGGTTTACTACTTAGTTTCCCGAATCGTTCGTTTTCTTAACTAAGGTTTACTACTTAGTCCTCTTAACTATGGTTTACTACTTAGTTTCTTTTAATCGTTCGTTTTCTTAAATAAGGTTTATAACTTAGTCCTTAACTAAGGTTTACTACTTAGTTCTCTTTCTCGTTATTTACTTAGTTCTCTTAACTAAGGTTTATTACTTTGTTCTCTTAACCAAGGTTTGATACTTAGTTTCTGTTACTTTGTTCTCTTTAACTAAGGTTTATTACTTAGTTCCTTTTAACTAAGGTTTACTTATGAATTCAAGCATTACTTAAGTTCTCTTTATCAAGTGATAGTGTACGGGTGTTCTCCCACATTTCCAGCTTAGATTAACTTATTTCATGGTATGAGTCGTCCCACCCTTCGAGTCTTGTATTACATCTTAAGTCATATTCATTTCTTATCTCTAGGATAAGTTTATCTATTATTCAATCTTATCATTCCCTACTTTTCCTGCTTTGATACTGTTATATTGGTTAAGTTTGCCTATGTGTCCAAGTTGACTTAACCCCCAATCACGTATTCAATTCAACCCACGTGTCATGCCAAATTGGTTAAGTGTTATCTATCAGTTCATGTTGACTTAACCTACCCATATATCATGTCGAATTGATTAAGTGTTATCCAGCAGTTCACGTTGACTTAACCCACCTATATATCGAGTCAAATTAGTTAAGTGTTATCTAGCTGTTCACGTTGGCTTAACCCACCCATATATCATGTCAAATTGGTTAAGTGTTATCTATCAGTTCATGTTGACTTAACCTACCTATATATCATGTCAAATTGGTTAAGTGTTATCTAGCAGTTCATGTTGACTTAACACACCCATATATCATGTCAAATTGGTTAAGTGTTGTCTAGTATTTCATGTTGACTTAACCTTACCATACTAGCATGTGTCATTAGCATTAATTAATTATTAATGCCCAACCTCTCACATTAGACCTACTGTTGCGGTCACTGGATGCGCCGGTTGGTTCCAGGCAGGATTACACCACAACTCAATCTAACCTCGGGTTTCAAGCATGTTATGACTAGCTTCTCACATTAGAACCTATTGTTTGCGGTCACTGGATGTGCCGGGTGGTTCCGGGCAGGATTACACCGCAAACTTATTCTAACCTCGAGTTAGCCATGTTTCATGTTTAGCCTTTTAACAAATTCACAAATATCTTCATGTTCTTGTTATGCCACTAGTGTCAATTTTCATGTTATATTTCTAAACTTCCCATTTCTTTAACCAATCAAACCCAAATTTAATTAAAACACTTATACCTTAAATTTAAGGTTTTTGAATTAGATTTCACAATTACATGAGACAGATTAAACCCAAACTTGTCCAATTCCGATTAGGTTTCTAGTTTACCTATTTCTTCACCAAATTAGGATTTTTATCTTTAAATCATTTTTCCCCAAATCCCCTATTCAAACTTTATTTACCTTTAGCGTAAGTTACTCCAAATTACCAATTTCACGATCCTTTCCCCTTATTTCCTTGAATAATATCAATATATACTCTGCTAATTATCCCAAATTTTGCAATAATAATCGTTATGCCACAAACCCCAAATTACAGATTATATTCCTCGACTGCATAAAATAGATTGTGCCCAATATTTGCAATAATAATCGTTATGCCACAAACCCCAAATTACAGATTATATTCCTCGACTGCATAAAATAGATTATGCCCAATATTTCCATATTCCAACCATACGTACGTATAATAAGATTTTGTCTAGGTTCGGGATAACCTAGATCCAAAAATAAAAAGGAGAAGGAGAATAAAAGAACAATTATTATAACATGAATCTTGAATTGATTTTATAAAAGGGGAATGATGAACGATAACAATACTATTATACAACAAGTTTATTATAATTCCACTCACCTTGACTGGATTGGGGAAAATAAACGATTTGTTGATGTAGAACGCTTATTTAATCTTCTTATTTGATTGTTGGTGAAGAGCATGAATTGTTGATGAAGAACTTTGCTACCTGATTTGATTAAACTCCAAAGTTGATGAAGAACATGCAATATAATTTAGAGTTTTGGGGGCAGCGACCATGTTTGGTTGAAGTTTGGCGGCATGGAGGCGTCTTAAGGAATTGTTATGAATTAGGATTAGGTCTTGCTATGTATTTATGGTGTAGAGAGTGTTTTAGAGCCCTTAGATTGACCTAGAAGTCATCCGACCCGTACAGCACATCAAAACACGTCACAGGAACTGAAATCGCCTAGATCTGGGTATAGGTCGACCTCCCTAGGGGTAGGTCGACCCCCTGGTCGACCTAACCCCCAGGTCGACCTACCTGGTTTTGGTGGGAAATTTCCCGCCCAGTTGCCTGGGTCGAATCTCGAACAATTTTGAATTTTTGTTGAATCTTCTAAAGGCCATAACTCATTCATACGGAGTCCAATTTACGCAAACTTGGACTCTATTACAAGAAGAATTTCGAGACGAACGCAATTGTGATGTCCGTTTTACTTAATTCCTGATATTTAAATTAAGTATCCTTATTTTATTATCATTTCCGTTACGCACACTGTTATTGAATTAATTTTTCCTTCTCTTCCATATATTAATTAATTTTCATTATACATCACCATTATTTACCTATCTATGCATATACACATATTTTTAATTATATTAAAAATGCGGGGTATTACATTCTCCCACCCTTAAAGAATTTGGTCCCCGAAATTCGATAAGAGTACAAATAGATAACCCCTCGCAATATCCATCCATCAGGTGTGCATCCAATTGTTGCAAACATTGTGCACATGTGCAAAGTGAGATACATCATAGTAAAGTATGTATGCCTAATTTGGATCCACCTGTATGTATGCAAATTTTAAAAACTCTTTCAAAACATGATGCTCACATCCTAAATATACTTGTAGTTCTATATGAATGCAATATTCTTGAAAGATCAAAATATTTTTCATCCAAGTTTTCCCATACTCTTATAGAATAAGAGCATCGTGCACCCAATTGTCGCATCCAAAACCCTACCATCCATCATTAAATTCGAAATTTAGAAAAAATCTAATTTTCCAAATTCGATTTCCTTATGTTACGAAAAGATATAAAACGGAAAAATTCACATCCTTCGTTTTTCTTTTCTAATCGTACTTGGATTTTTATATGACTATTCTATGAAGATTTCCTATTTTCCTATCCAAGCACAACCACATAAGAAAATTTCTTCTCTTTTTCCACTTATCTTGGAAAATTTTCATATTTATTCATCTTTTTCTTAAGATTTCAATTTTCTTTTCCCGTCACATTTGTTGCCTTACTGAATTTATTATTTTTTGTTAGGTAGGCTTTTCTCTTTCTTAGCTTATTTGACTTAATCCAATTACTTAAGTTTATTATTTCAAATAAGCTTTTTTTGTTTTCAACTCAAACAGCATCCTACACAGCTACTACTATGGGCCAAGAATCTTAGGACTTTGTCATCTCAGACATTTGCGAGTCCACATAACAGGATCTATACACTTACTTGCCCTTTACTACTTAGTAGTCACTACTAGTCCTTGCTGTGTATTGCTAGCCTATCCTTTTTTTCCTTTTCTCCAGCAACAAACCTAGGTTTCTCAATGCTTATGCATTCTACGGGAAATTTTCCATTAGTTTAATATTATCTAATCCCTGACTATAAATTGGAAAGAAAATAACTCCCTAAGTATCAACCCCAAAGACCGAAATCAACATCAGATTGACACTCAGAAAATTACTCAACTAAACCAATCCCCAGTTGGTTCTAATAGCTTTAACTTTATCTCGTTCTTTCTAGGCCTTAATCCTTAACTACTCCATTTTTAAAACATGGTTTGGCCTTCTTTCTTTTTATTACATTCTTCTTCCAAAAACTAAATATGGTAAAACTTTTATTCTTTTCTCAAAAACTTGCTTTTGCCAAACCATAAAAAAAAACATGTCACGAATAAAATGCAAAACATTTTCTTCAAATCACGAAACTGGAGTACATAAGGACAACTATCGAGGTTACATTGTTCCTATTTACAATGTTAACTCTGGCTGCTAAGGTGCAAGCATCTACTCTATTCTTACACTCTACCGCTATTTTGTTCACCCAACAAAAATTTCTTTTTAAAACGATAATCATAATTTATTTTTAACAGAATAGAGACTTCAAAACTTCTTTTCAATCCTTTCATTTATGAAAAGTAGCGAGCTATACATGCTCTATAATATGCACCTTTTCAAGAGAGAATTCTTTTAAAACAAGAAATCATTATTTTACACAATATACCCCACTTTACTTAAAACCCATCATGCATTTATCAAAATACTTTTAAGATTAACTCTTGGAAAAATACCACAAACTCTTTTACAGATTCAAATTCTCAAAAGCTTATCATCGGGTTAGACTCAAAGCGGGTCTTCAACTCACTAGGCTTTCCTAGGCACTTTCGCGAATTCAGTTCTCTCGACTATATATATTCCTAATCCATTTTTCATTTTTCAACCTTTTCTAGTTTCTAAGGTTACACTTCTAAACCACTACTCTGAAATACTAACATTACAGTTTCCATCTTATGGGATATTTTCTTTCTCTAACATCAAGTCATATTTTACACTTTCCAGCCAATCCTTTTAGGGGTCTCAAAATTCCTATGTTCATTCCTTTAGTGTACAAACTAGATATCCCAACTCTTTTCATGTCTAGTTGGCTAGTATATGGATCTAGGTTTATATATATAATATATTTATATTTCAAAAAAAATACAAATACGTTCACTCATTATCGCCCTAAGATCACTAAACCGAAGCTCTGATACCAGATGTGACAACCCGAATTCCGACAGACTGAATTTTTCAAATTCTATCCATCGAGACCCTAGTTGGGTGCTCTGGAATGCTGAAGAAAAAGACAGAGATAAAGAAACATGTTAGAACTCGTAAAGCATCTCACAGCGGAAGGAATTAAAATATAATATATTCAAAAATATCTTTACCTCATATATCATACTGTCTAACCAGTATCCAAAGCTATACCATCTCTGTCATGAACCTAACCTGGAAGTATGTAATGAGGAGGGGGTCACAACATAAGTTCTAGTGACTGGACTTAGAATAAACTTCTGTATAATCCTACATATGTCGTTCAGTTATATTTTCCTGCTTATTAGGTTATTCGAGATATTAGCTCTCTAGGCTATACTCATGTCCCACTAGTAGGTTAACCTAATACAACGTATATGTAGATACCCCCAGCTCGTCTAATCCTTTCCTTATATATATATAGTCCCTTGCCATATGTCGTACAGGCTTCATCACGTAAATCTATACTACTTTAGTGTAGTGCCACCATTCTCGAAATCGTTTGGACTGCCACTCTCAATCTTGCTAGAATCCATGTATCATCTAGATCTAATCTAAGGTTTACTATCGAGCGCCTCCTAGATTCAACCAGGGTTTACGCTACCCAGGGCCACTGGGGTTTATGCTACCTATTGAACGCTTCTCGGATTAAGGGTTTACGCGACTGAGGTCCAACTAGGGATTATGCTACCTATTGAACGATGCCCCCTAGTCTAAGACACACTACCCAGAGCGATATATGTTCCTAGACTTTCCCCACGTACGTGTCGTGAATCATTATCGATGTCTAGTTGCACATGTCCTCTATATGTGCGGCCCGAGTCCCGTGGCAGGGCTAATCAAGAAACACGGAACTCGGTCGGGAGCTTTAGGTTATCTGCCGACGCAGATGCTAAGGTCTGTTTTATCTACGTGTGGCTATGGTCCCACTTGACCCCTCCCTCAACTAGTGAAAGGCACCCAAGAAAATCAAGAATGAGAACTATACGCAGGCCTCCTATGCCCCCACAAACCTATTGGCCAAACCTCACCCATAACTAGATAGCAAGTATATGGTCTATTGGAGTTCTCCGCCTTTCCGCTTCACGTACTCGATTGACTCAAGATGGTAGGTAGACGACGACGTGCTATCACAGGGCTAAACAAGATATGGCCGCCTCACGCTGGTCCATCCCAGTCTTTAGGTTGCTTATATTACAACCAAGGCATACTCTTGGTTCTTCAAGTGCAGACCTTAACCTCTGTGAGCCTAGGAGGATCATCTGCAACCTCACAGAGGGATACCAAGAGTACCCTGACGTCCCCTCGAAGCCGCGTGCTTCGTAACCCATACTGTAACGACCCTGATTTTATAGCCATTTATTTTTGAATATTTAAATTTATTTTAAATATTTAGATTAATTTAAATGTTGAATTTGAATAATAAATGGATTTTTTATTTAATAATCGATATACGATTCAATATCAAATACATCGAATTATGGTAGATGGAAACAACAAACACCAGAATTTAAAGTTAACTTAATCAAAACGATTATGTCGAACAATATATATATATATTCTATATTGAATTAGAACGATAATAATAATTTATTATCAATGAAATTAAATGTTTGAAGTTGATTCATATTTTAAGTTAAATTTTATTTAAATCATTAATTAAAATTATTATCTCTTTTGTACAGTCGGATTAAATTTCATAATTTGTTCCACTGCATTCAGAATAGCGTTATAATCTTATAAACTTGGTCGTTGCGTTAAATTAGCTATTCAGAATGGCGTGTTATAAACCACGAGATATTTTGTTTTATTATATATTAAATAAAAGAAAAAAATCGCTTTAAATCTTATTAAAGTAATAATAAAAAAAAACCAGCCGACCTACTCCTTGACAACACCACCCTAATTTGTTAAATCACGCAACAGTTCCTTCTCGAGCAAACAACTTTGTCTCCAAGATTCACGATCAGGCAGACAGAATTTTAATGGCCATGTACTTCTTGCTCCCTTTCCCTTCTATATATTGACCCTACGCTTCGTTAGTTTATTCGTTCTAAAACCCAAAATGAACCTTATGCCCCTTTTTCTTCCTCTCAGTTAACGAAATAAAAATCGATCCTCTGTAATAAAAAAAAAGAGGGAGGGGAAATCGAAATCGATTTCGGTCTGAGGTCAGGGTTCGCAAGCGGAAAGGGTGTGCGCAGGGTAACAACATCGCAATTTAGGGCACCGCGACTTCAGAAGCTTTGCGTTAGAGGTTGCGATGGGGATGGGAGGACTGTTGTGGAGTTCGACCGCGTCTGATGATGTTTGGAGTGGGTGTGATAGTGGGATTTTTGAGGGATGGGTCAGCAAATGGAGATGACTGAGGAGGAGTGATTCCGTTCAAGGATTTGTGGAGAACGTTGGGTTCTAGTTGTTGTCAAATGGGCGAAGGGGTACCTGCGAGCTGTGTTAGGGGTCAAGGGTTATGATGAAGAGTTCAGGACAGAAGTGGCCGACGTTGTTTTATGGACTGGAGTTCAGTTTTCATGCCAAAGTTTGGCAGAACGGTGGGGGAGTGAGGGGTTCGGAAGTGCATTTCAGTGGTTGTTGGGTGTTCAACATTGGGGATGGGAGTGGTGCAAGTATAGGAGTGGATTTTTGAATGATGTGGTGACTGATCGGACAACCTGGTGGAGGGGAATGGGTTTAATGGCTTTGGATTTTAAAACTGTGGAGAAGCAGGGTGGATTTCTGGACATGGAATGGTTGCTGCATTCGGGCTTGAAGTCGGAATGGTGTAGGGTATGGATGAAGTGGTCTGTCTGTATGTAGTAAGAGATGAGAGTGTTTGGGCCATGGTGAATGTAAGGTATTCGATGATATGCCATAAAGGATTAAGCATGGTGATAAGGTATTTTTGAATTTAGAATTTAAATGTTTATTTTAAAACTAGTTTATAAGATGGGAATTTATTAAATTAAATAAGTGGTTAATCGGTAATTAAATTAAATAAATCATAGGTCCAAAGCAGATTATTCGAAAGATCCATGGTTGCGATGATATGGAATTTTACTGGGGATTCAGCGCAAACGAAATCACGGTGAATAAATCTCACTCACTTTTTATTTAGAATTATTTTTATTCGTTAAAAATAATTGTTTGATGCTTGTTTGAATGCTTTATGGTTGATTTTAAAATATTAGTTATATAGGCTTGCTATTATATATATATTGGTTTGGTGAATTGTTGGATTCCCGCAGTTTCATTAGCGGATGCCCGCAGTATCATTAGCGGATGACCCTACGCCCACGTATATAAGTGGATCCCTTTTTATACCGCGATATCCTGCCTTGAAGCAGGATGGGCATTATTTCTGTTGACTAACGTTTGTGGATGCAGGAAAACAGGTTGGAGGAATCCAACTGGATTCCTCAAAAATATATTATCTGTTTGTTTGTTTGCTTGATTTCATATATTCATATATGACGTGTTAAAAATAAAATATTTGAAAATTGGATGATTTGATTGTTTTAAACATCACTGGGCTAAGTGTTAATTTATTAAAATATCCTGAAAAGGATATTTGAGATTTGAAAAGGGAAATTCTATTTTTTTAAATAGAATTTGAAATTTTAGAAGGGAATAAAAATATAAACTTGTTTTGAAAAATAAAACAAGTAGTTCCTTTATAAACAAAGTTTATAAATAGTTCTTTTATAACGAAGTTAAAAATGAAGTAAAAAGAATTATCACTTGATAGTTCAGAAATCAAAATACAAGTGTGAAATTGAAAAGGGAAATTTGTTTTCAAAAAAATAGAAATATCGATTTCAAAAGGAATTGAAATCGAGACTTGTTTAAAGAAGTTGAATATAAGAATTCAAATGGAAATTTGATATAGAAAATTTAAGTAGAATTTGAAATAGAATTTCAAAAATAGAATTTGAATGGAGTTTGAAAATAGTTTTGAATATAGAAATCCAAACGAAGTTTGAAAATAGATTGGAATTCAAATATGAATTCAAATAGAATTTGAATTCAAAGGAATTCAAATTGAATTTGAATTCAAAGGAATTCAAATGGATTTGAATAAAGAAAGTTCAAATGAAATTCAAATATAGAGATTTGAAAATAATGGAGTTTAACTATAAAATTTGAATATAGAATTTAAATGGACTTTGAATATAGAAATTCAAACGGGATTTGAATAGAGAACTTAAATATAGAATTGAATATAGAAATTCAAAGAGAATTCAAATCTAGAATTTGAACATAGAAATTTAAACAGGTGTTGAATATAGAAAAATTAAAGGAAATTCAAATATAGAATTTGAAAATAGGAATGTGAATAGAATTTGAATAAGGGAATTTGAAATAGAGTTCAAATAAGAGGATTTAAGTAGAATTTGAATAATAAAGTAAAAAGGAGTTTGAATATTTGAAATTTCAAAATAGAATTGAATCAGAGTTTGAATATTTGAAATTCAAATAAAATAAATATAGAATTTGAATTCGAAGAGAATTGAATAGGGAATTTGAATGTAGAATTCAAAAAGGAATTCAAATGGAATTTAAATTATAGGATTTGAATATAGCATTCGAATGGAATTTTAAACTATGGGATTTAACAATATAGTTCAAATGGAATTTGAAATATGGAATTTGAATAGAGGATTCAAATAGAAGTGAAATTGGAATTTGAATATGGAATTCAAATAAAAGTGAAAATGGAGTTTGAATCAAGAAAATTCAAATAGAGTTAAAATGGAGTTGAATTTATATTAACGAAATTTTAAAACGTTTATATTTATAAATATAATTAAAACGAACTCGCCGCAGCGCTGCAGTTCGAAAATTGGCGATTCGAACTTCAATTGAGTATACAGAACTCGATTGAAGTCGAAATTCTTTGAAACAAGAAACGTCAGGACCGATTTAATAATAGTTTTCTAATGGAAGAGAAAAATCTGGATTTCGTCGTATAGATTTTGAGTTATATCAAAATCAAATTTTCAGAAAAAAACAGCGCCATAACCATTTAAAACCATAACGATTTTTTTAATTTTATAAAAGGGTTTTAAGCGAATAAAATCCGAATTTCTATTTAGAAAATTTCAGATTTTGAGTTGTAGATTATATGTGAACTCAGTGGAGTAATGAATTGATTTTTGAAACAGAATCAGATTTTTTACTATTGAATAGAATTAACTAATTCGAATAATAATTAGTTAATGAGATTTTGAATAGATATTGGGCTTTGAATGAGTGAATTCGATTTGGAAATTTATATTCGAAAAAAAAGGAAACTAGAATTGAAATTGAAATTCAATTTGGTTATGAGCAAGTTAAATACTTTATTTGAACATGTTATGTTCAAACAAAGAAGTGGAATAGGCAAAATAGCTAATTAAAGAATAATTAAGCGAAATTGAATTAAAACGAATGGATTGAGTTGAATTGAATTGGAAACAGGTGAACAGGTGTTAAACAGATAAGGGATGGAGTATATGAAGATTTTTATTCATGTACCCGACAAAAAGGTACACGTTTAAATTCATATATGAGATTTTATGCGCCATATCGGCAAGCCGCATGGCTTTTCCTGTTTCTTTTGGATTGGTGAGGGCCACGGGAAGCTATTTGAAATATCCCGAAGCTCCCGGTGCAGGGGAGGTTATGGCGAAATTTTCCGGAAATTTAAGGAGTAAGAATATTTTTAAGATATTTTGATAGTTAGAAATCATTGTATCGACGTATAGAATTCGATAGGTAATTGAATATAAAAATCGAATATTGTAAACAAAAAGTGAAATCTATAAATTAGAAATAGAAAGCGAACTTTATTCGTGTTTTAAAAATGAATAATTGGATTGTATAGTGTGTTTATTCGAGGTAAGTGGTTTTGCCGTTTTGAAGTTGAGGATGTTTTCAGTTAAGGTCTGAGAGGTAATTTTACCCCAACTTGATTGATTTCATTTTTAATGGATAAATAGCAAGATCCAGTCTCGAAGAGAAGTGTTTGAAAAAGAGTTAGTTGAATAAAATATTTTGGGTTGTTGTAACGATGTTTTACACAACATTCATTTTAAACCCAAGTGATGGAATTTTGGAAATATAACAGTAAATATTTCCTGAGTATAATTAAAATAGCCGGGATAGAGATAAGTGATTAACATTGTTTTCAATTGCAAATAGGGATATTTTCTAATATATAGAAAATAAAGGAAGTTGATATTTGGAAACGTTTTCCAAATGGCATAAGAAACCAAGATGATTATTGAAAATATTTGGCTAACAAATATTGATAGGGAAATGGAGAAGATATTTAATTAATGAAATATTAATTAAAGAGCCCAGTGATTTGATTGATATGTTGAATGAACACTTGTTTTTATTCGATAGTTAAATCACAGATTATCGAAGTTTTTACCATCGTTGTCAATATGGAGAGACCGGTTGGATTATTATCCGTGAACCACTCTGTATTGGCAGTAGCGTTGCGAATCAGATTATATGAAGACAATCGAATGCGGAGTAAAGTGCAAGGGCTTTTTCTATAAATAGAAATTGTGCCTTCGATTTCATTCAATCCCAGAACGAACGTAAATGGACGAATGTCTGACAAAGTATTTCCAATGATCTAATGGGTTGGTCTGTATAAATATATATGGTTGAACGGATTTATTCCCTTAGCATAACACCCAGAATATTTGTGCAAATCAATTAGTGATTAACGGATCTGATGATGTGGCATTCAAAGTGATTGTGCTATCAGAAAATGATAAGTAATCGTAGCCTCAGGCCTCAACAACCGGGAAATGACAAAAAATCGGGCAGGCAGCATGGCTATGTGGGTCGCTCTCATTAGGATGTATAATCACCTATCTAGAGATTCATTTAATTTCTTATTCTAATTCGATGTTGTCCCAGTCGGGAGACGATTGCTGATCCCAACCGTTGGTGATATACATTCGATACACTCAAGCGAAATGAGTGGTCGGTCATGTGTGGGCCGGGTTACAAGATGTTCTTGTTGAACCCAGTGTATTCCTCTCTAGAGATACACTAGCGGAAGGTGGTTCCATACCTTGTCATGTTGGAAATCCAATCTCCAATAAGTGCCATGCGGTTTTTGATTTTATACTATGTACGTGGAGCGTGAGATGCAAACGTTCTGCTATTTGGTTATTTACTTGATGTAGACGTTATTACAATATCACTGGATTTGATATCAAAGTGTTTAAGGTTATAGTAAGGTAAAAACCGTCCATGTTTATGTGTGGGCTGGTCTTACTATTATCTTTTCTTTCGAAAGGATTTTGAAAGTTAAAAAAATGTTTTGAGTTTACTCACACCAGTCCCATGACTGACTCAGAGTTTATTTTGTTTGTTTTCCCTAAACTATTGGGTGCCCAAATTTGTACGGGCAGTCAAGTAGTTGGGATTTTACAGATTCGTTTGGAGGATCTGAAAACAGGAGGCTTCACCAGTTAGCTATAGACTATCATATATTCCGCTGTGATCCATGTTTGTATCTGGAAACAGGTGTTTATAACTGTTCCAGGAATAATTGTTGTGCTCTGATAATGGTATGTATATAAAGTTACTGATTTGTATTTCAAAAGTTATGTTATATAATATATTTTATTCGTTCCGCTGTGAGATTTGTCTTCTTTGTTTTCTTCTATTCTAATATTTCTTTCTTTCTATTTCTCATCCTCTAACTTCTTTCTAATAATGATTCGTATTTCTGTGCAATTTGGGTTGGATGTGTGATGTTATTAGTCAACCCAGATAGTACGGATTTGCGGGTCATTGCAGTTGGTATCAGAGCTTAGGTTTAGCGAACACCTAGGCTTTGGTGGGGGTTTACTCATTAGAGATAGGGTCAGTAGCACCCTAGAATGAGTTGAGTGTATATATGAGAGAGCGTATTTGTATGTTGATATAAAAATTATTTTATATTGTGTTGGCTTGTCTGTTGTGTAGTTTATGAATTCTGGTCAAATCGTGGGACGCCACGACGTCGATAGGAGTTTCAAAACACTTGAACAGAAGAATTGAAACAATATTGTTTCAAAGTGGGTAAATGAAATAATTTTACCCAAAAGGATATTTTGATATAAAAGATAAATAATTTTCTAAAATTATTTATATATGGATGAGTTGGTTGCTATTATTATCATCAGGATGTGATTATAAGAAGTGAAATGGTTATGGATAACCAAATAAAATTTGTGTATACAAATGAGATGAATTAAAATTGAATTCAAACTAGAATTTGGAATTTAAATCCTGGGATGGTTGGAAAATATTTTTTCAAAGTATATTAGAATAATATAGCAATGTTTTGGGATGGATTTTGAATAAAAATCATATTTGAGTGGATTTTGAAAGTGATAAAGTACTGAACTCACTTCAGTGGCTGGAAAATAATTCTTATGACGACTGCAGCATCATCAGTGTTCATTTTCGAGTTTCTAAGTGATGGATTGCTACGTTAGAAAAGGTTTTGATGGAAATTTGTTTGAAAGAAAACAAGTTGGTTTGAATTTAAAATAGAAGAAAAAATATATTTATATATATTTATGCCACTTCAGAAGGATTTGAAATAAAAACCCGGGAATTTGAATTCTGAAATCTAAATTTAACTTAAGCAAGTTAAATAAATCAAAGTGATGGAAACCAGTTAAATGAACTGAAATTGAATATGCCCAAGGAAACTTAAAATGGTATCGGACTTGAGTTTTAAAATACGAAATACTGAGTTATAACAAAGTGGGTTTTTGAAAGGTTAATGGGTCTGCAACATTTCTTTTGCCTTAGTAATTTCGGGGACGAAATTCTTTTAAGGGGGAAGGAATGTAACGACCCTGATTTTTTAGCCATTTAATTTTGAATATTTAAATTTATTTTAAACATTTAGATTAATTTAAATGTTGAATTTGAATAATAAATGGATTTTTTATTTAATAATCGATATACGATTCAATATCAAATACATCGAATTATGGTAGATGGAAACAACAAACACCAGAATTTAGAGTTAACTTAATCAAAGCGATTATGTCGAACAATATATATATTCTATATTGAATTAGAACGATAATAATAATTTATTATCAATGAAATTAATTGTTTGAAGTTGATTCATATTTTAAGTTAAATTTTATTTAAATCGTTAATTAAAATTATTATCTCTTTTGTACGATCGGATTAAATTTCATAATTTGTTCCATTGCATTCAGAATAGCGTTATAATCTTATAAACTTGGTCGTTGCGTTAAATTAGCTATTCAGAATGGCATGTTATAAACCACGAGATATTTTGTTTTATTATATATTAAATAAAAGAAAAAATCACTTTAAATCTTTTTAAAGTAATAAAAAAAAACCAGCCGACCTACTCCTTGACAACACCACCCTAATTTGTTAAATCACGCAACAGTTCCTTCTCGAGCAAACAACTTTGTCTCCAAGATTCACGATCAGGCAGACAGAATTTTAATGGCCATGTACTTCTTGCTCCCTTTCCCTTCTATATATTGACCCTACGCTTCGTTAGTTTATTCGTTCTAAAACCCAAAATGAACCTTATGCCCCTTTTTCTTCCTCTCAGTTAATGAAATAAAAATCGATCCTCTGTAATAAAAAAAAGAGGGAGGGGAAATCGAAATCGATTTCGGTCTGAGGCCAGGGTTCGCAAGTGGAAAGGGTGTGCGCAGGGTAACAACATCGCAATTTAGGGCACCGCGACTTCAGAAGCTTTGCGTTAGAGGTTGCGATGGGGATGGGAGGACTGTTGTGGAGTTCGACCGCGTCTGATGATGTTTGGAGTGGGTGCGATAGTGGGATTTTTGAGGGATGGGTCAGCAAATGGAGATGACTGAGGGGGAGTGATTCCGTTCAAGGATTTGAGGAGAACGTTGGGTTCTAGTTGTTGTCAAATGGGCGAAGGGGGACCTGCGAGCTGTGTTAGGGGTCAAGGGTTATGATGAAGAGTTTAGGACTGAAGTGGTCGACGTTGTTTTATGGACTGGAGTTCAGTTTTCATGCCAAAGTTTGGCAGAACGGTGGGGGAGTGAGGGGTTCGGAAGTGCATTTCAGTGGTTGTTGGGTGTTCAACAGTGGGGATGGGAGTGGTGCAAGTATAGGAGTGGATTTTTGAATGATGTGGTGACTGATCGGACAACCTGGTGGAGGGGAATGGGTTTAATGGCTTTGGATTTTAAAACTGTGGAGAAGCAGGGTGGATTTCTGGACATGGAATGGTTGCTGCATTCGGGCTTGAAGTCGGAATGGTGTAGGGTATGGATGAAGTGGTATGTCCGTATGTAGTAAGAGAAGAGAGTGTTTGGGCAATGGTGAATGTAAGGTATTTGATGATATGCCATAAAGGATTAAGCATGGTGATAAGGTATTTTTGAATTTAAAATTTAAATGTTTATTTTAAAACTAGTTTATAAGATGGGAATTTATTAAATTAAATAAGTGGTTAATCGGTAATTAAATTAAATAAATCATAGGTCCAAAGCAGATTATTCGAAAGATCCATGGTTGCGATGATATGGAATTTTACTGGGGATTCAGCGCAAACGAAATCACGGTGAGTAAATCACACTCACTTTTTATTTAGAATTATTTTTATTCATTAAATATAATTGTTTGATGCTTGTTTGAATGCTTTCTGGTTGATTTTAAAATATTAGTTATATAGGCTTGCTATTATATATATTGGTTTGGTGATTGGTTGGATTCCCGCAGTTTCATTAGCGGATGCCCGCAGTATCAATAGCGGATGACCCTACGCCTACGTATATAAGTGGATCCCTTTTTATACCGCGATATTCTGCCTTGAAGCAGGATGGGTATTATTTCTGTTGACTAACGTATGTGGATGCAGGAAAACAGGTTGGAGGAATCCAACTGGATTCCTCAAAAATATATTATCTGTTTGTTTGTTTGCTTGATTTAATATATTCATATATGACGTGTTAAAAATAAAATGATTGAAAATTGGATGATTTGATTGTTTCAAACATCACTGGGCTAAGTGTTAATTTATTAAAATATCCTGAAAAGGATATTTGAGATTAGAAAAGGGAAATTCTATTTTTTTTAAATAGAATTTGAAATTTTAGAATGGAAAAAAAATATAAACTTGTTTCGAAAAATAAAACAAGTAGTTCCTTTATAAACAAAGTTTATAAATAGTTCTTTTATAACGAAGTTAAAAATTAAGTAAAAAGAATTATCACTTGATAGTTCAGAAATCAAAATACAAGTGTGAAATTGAAAAGGGAAATTTATTTTCAAAAAAATAGAAATATCGATTTCAAAAGGAATTGAAATCGAGACTTGTTTAAAGAAGTTGAATATAAGAATTCAAATGGAAATTTGATATAGAAAATTTAATTAGAATTTGAAATAGAATTTCAAAAATAGAATTTGAATGGAGTTTGAAAATAGTTTTGAATATAGATTGGAATTCAAATAGGAATTCAAATAGAATTTGAATTCAAAGGAATTCAAATAGAATTTGAATTCAAAGGAATTCAAATAGAATTTGAATTCAAAGGAATTCAAATGGATTTGAATAAAGAAAGTTCAAATGAAATTCAAATATAGAGATTTGAAAATAATGGAGTTTAACTATAAAATTTGAATATAGAATTTAAATGGAGTTTGAATATAGAAATTCAAACGGGATTTGAATAGAGAATTTAAATATAGAATTGAATATAGAAATTCAAAGAGAATTCAAATCTAGAATTTGAACATAGAAATTTAAACAGGTGTTGAATATAGAAAAATTAAAGGAAATTCAAATATAGAATTTGAATATAGGAATGTGAATAGAATTTGAATAAGGGAATTTGAAATAGAGTTCAAATAAGAGGATTTAAGTAGAATTTGAATAATAAAGTAAAAAGGAGTTTGAATATTTGAAATTTCAAAATAGAATTGAATCGGAGTTTGAATATTTGAAATTCAAATAAAATAAATATAGAATTTGAATTCGAAGAGAATTGAATAGGGAATTTGAATGTAGAGTTCAAAAAGGAATTCAAATGGAATTTAAATTATAGGATTTGAATATAGCATTCAAATGGAATTTCAAACTATGGGATTTAACTATATAATTCAAATGGAATTTGAAATATGGAATTTGAATAGAGGATTCAAATAGAAGTGAAATTGGAATTTGAATATGGAATTCAAATAAAAGTGAAAATGGAGTTTGAATCAAGAAAATTCAAATAGAGTTAAAATGGAGTTGAATTTATATAAACAAAATTTTAAAATGTTTATATTTATAAATATAATTAAAACGAACTCGCCGCAGCGCTGCAGTTCGAAAATTGGCGATTCGAACTTCAATTGAGTATACAGAACTCGATTGAAGTTGAAATTCTTTGAAACAAGAAACATCCGGACCGATTTGATAATAGTTTTCTAATGGAAGAGAAAAATCTGGATTTCGTCGTATAGATTTTGAGTTATATCAAAAGCAAATTTTTAGAAAAAAACAACGCCATAACCATTTAAAACCATAACGATTTTTTTAATTTTATAAAAGGGTTTTAAGCGAATAAAATCCGAATTTCTATTTAGAAAATTTCAGATTTTGAGTTGTAGATTATATGTGAACTCAGTGGAGTAATGAATTGATTTTTGAAACAGAATCAGATTTTTTACTATTGAATAGAATTAACTAATTCAAATAATAATTAGTTAATGAGATTTTGAATAGATATTGGGCTTTGAATGAGTGAATTCGATTTGGAAATTTATATTCGAAAAAAAAGGAAACTAGAATTGAAATTGAAATTCAATTTGGTTATGAGCAAGTTAAATACTTTATTTGAACATGTTATGTTCAAACAAAGAAGTGGAATAGGCAAAATAGCTAATTAAAGAATAATTGAGCGAAACTGAATTAAAACGAATGGATTGAGTTGAATTGAATTGGAAACAGGTGAACAGGTGTTAAACAGATAAGGGATGGAGTATATGAAGATTTTTATTCATGTGCCCGACAAAAAGGTACACGTTTAAATTCATATATGAGATTTTATGCACCGTATCGGCAAGCCGCTTGGCTTTTCCTTTTTCTTTTGGATTGGTGAGGGCCACGGGAGGCTATTTGAAATATCCCAAAGCTCCCGGTGCAGGGGAGGTTATGGCGAAATTTTCCGGAAATTTAAGGAGTTAGAATATTTTTAAGATATTTTGATAGTTAGAAATCATTGTATCGACGTATAGAATTCGATAGGTAATTGAATATAAAAATCGAATATTGTAAACAAAAAGGGAAATCTATAAATTAGAAATAGAAAGCGAACTTTATACGTGTTTTAAAAATGAATAATTGGATTGTATAGTGTGTTTATTTGAGGTAAGTGGTTTTGCCGTTTTGAAGTTGAGGATGTTTTCAGTTAAGGTCTGAGAGGTAATTTTACCCCAACTTGATTGATTTCATTTTTAATGGATAAATAGCAAGATCCAGTCTCGAAGAGAAGTGTTTGAAAAAGAGTTAGTTGAATAAAATATTTTGGGTTGTTGTAACGATGTTTTACACAACATTCGTTTTAAACCCAAGTGATGGAATTTTGGAAATATAACAGTAAATATTTCCTGAGTATAATTAAAATAGCCGGGCTAGAGATAAGTGATTGAAATTGTTTTCAATTGCAAATAGGGATATTTTCTAATATATAGAAAATAAAGGAAGTTGATATTTGGAAACGTTTTCCAAATGGCATAAGAAACCAAGATGATTATTGAAAATATTTGGCTAACAAATATTGATAGGGAAATGGAGAAGATATTTAATTAATGAAATATTAATTAAAGAGCTCAGTGATTTGATTGATATGTTGAATGAACACTTGTTTTTATTCGATAGTTAAATCATAGACTATCGAAGTTTTTACCATCGTTGTCAATATGGAGAGACCGGTTGGATTATTATCCGTGAACCACTCTGTATTGGCAGTAGCGTTGCGAATCAGATTATATGAAGATAACCGAAGGCGAAGTAAAGTGCAAGGGCTTTTTCTGTAAATAGAAATTGTGCCTTCGATTTCGTTCAATCCCAGAACGAACGTAAATGGACGAATGTCTGACAAAGTATTTCCAAAGATCTAATGGGTTGGTCTGTATAAATATATATGGTTGCAACGGATTTATTCCCTTAGCATAACACCTAGAATATTTGTGCAAATCAATTAGTGATTAACGGATCTGATGATGTGGCATTCAAAGTGATTGTGCTATCAGAAAATGATAAGTAATCGTAGCCTCAGGCCTCAACAACCGGGAAATGACAAAAAATCGAGCAGGCAGCATGGCTATGTGGGTCGCTCCCATTAGGATGTATAATCACCTATCTAGAGATTCATTTAATTTCTTATTCTAATTCGATGTTGTCCAGTCGGGAGACGGTTGCTGATCCCAACCGTTGGTGATATACATTCGATACACTCAAGCGAAATGAGTGGTCGGTCATGTGTGGGCCGGGTTACAAGATGTTCTTGTTGAACCCAGTGTATTCCTCTCTAGAGATACACTAGCGGAAGGTGGTTCCATACCTTGTCATGTTGGAAATCCAATCTCCAATAAGCGCCATGCGGTTTTTGATTTTATACTATGTATGTGGAGCGTGAGATGCAAACGTTCGGCTATTTGGTTATTTACTTGATGTAGACATTATTATAAGGGTGCGTTTTTTAGAGGTCCCTATTAGGTTTCAAAATATAAAAAAAACCCGGTCATAAACTTATTGTAAATTTAGTCCCTATTTTTCGAAAATTCATAAAAAAAATATAAAAAAAATATAAAAAAATCACGATAATTCGTATTTAAATTAAACATGTACTCGCCCAAAAATTCAGATCATAATAAAATCAAAACATGCATCAAAATCGAAAAAATACAGAAAACAACGAAAAATGCAGTAATTTGCATCAAATCATGCACATATTTTGAATACTTGCATTCATCTGTGCAAGTATTTCTCTGTTATATTTTTACATGCAATACTTGCATACATGTGTGCAAGTATTTCAAATAGTTGCATACATGTATGCAAGTTTCTGCACACATTTTATTTTCACATGTAAATACTTGCATACATGTGTGCAAGTATTTCAAATAGTTGCACACATGTATGCAGGTTTCTGCATGCATTTTCAACTAAAACAGCTTCAGAAATACTTGCATACATGTATGCAACTATTGGCAAAAGTTGCATACATGTATGCAACTATTTGCAAGTTTTTAAATTCACAATACATCCCTGTAATTAATGTTTTCTCTGTAAACCCGCCCCCTATTTTAGCTGCCGCCTGGAATCTTCCGCCTGCCACTTTCCATACCTCCGCCTCTTTCGTTTTCTGTCCAAATTTTCAGGCGCTATCACTTAAAAAAAAAAAAATTTCTAAAATCTGTAAATATTCTCGGAAGTCCACAGAAATTTTAAAAAAAAAGTTGCATAAATGTATGCAACTTTTACGAATAGTTGCATACATTTATGCAACTATTCGAATACACATGCATATACTTATGCACGCCTGTTTGAAAAATTGCATACATGTATGCAGTTTTTCTATATAACTGCATACATGTGTGCATATATGTCAAAATACATGCAAACGTGAATAAGTTGCACGTAGGTATGCGGTTTTTAAACAAATGCATCAGCAGATGCATGTTTTAACAATATGTGCATACATGTATGCATTTATACTGCAGTTTTGACGCAGATTTGAAATAAATGCATACAGGTATGCAACTAATCGACTTATATGCATGTTTTGATGCAATTTACTGCATTTCGTTGATTTTCTGTATTTCGTGATTTCGACGTTGTTTTTGATGTTTTTTTGATCTGATTTTTTTCACGATTATTTGATTTAATTAATTACGAATTTACATGATTTTTTTATATTTTTTTTATATTTTTTTATATGTTTTAAAAATAGGGACTAAATTTACAATAAGTTTATCACCGGATGTGAGCCTAATTAAGTTTCGTTTTAGGGATGTGTGCCTAATATTCACTTATTATAATATCACTGGATTTGATATCAAAGTGTTTTGTGTTATAGTAAGGTAAAAACCGTCCATGTTTATGTGTGGGCTGGTCTTACTATTATCTTTTCTTTCGAAAGGATTTTGAAAGTTAAACAAATGTTTGGAGTTTACTCACACAAGTCCCATGACTGGCCCAGAGTTTATTTTGTTTGTTTTCCCTAAACTCTTGGGTGCCCAAATTTGTACGGGCAGTCAAGTAGTCGGGATTTTACAGATTCGTTTGGAGGAGCTGAAAACAGGAGGCTTCACCAGTTAGCTATAGACTATCATATATTCCGCTGTGATCCATGTTTGTATCTGGAAACAGGTGTTTATAACTGTTCCAGGAATAACTGTTGTGCTCTGATAATGGTATGTATATAAAGTTACTGATTTGTATTTCAAAAGTTATGTTATATAATATATTTTATTCGTTCCGCTGTGAGATTTGTCTTCTTTGTTTTCTTCTATTCTAATATTTCTTTCTTTCTATTTCTCATCCTCTAACTTCTTTCTAATAATGATTCGTATTTCTGTGCAATTTGGGTTGGATGTGTGATGTTATTAGTCAACCCAGATAGTACGGATTTGCGGGTCATTACACATACCGTTGGAGCCTTCTTCATGATCAGATGGACGTTCGCTCCTTCTCGTGTTCTACTTAGTTTTCTTGACCAATGTTTACTACTTAATTCTCTTAACTCAGGTTTACTACTTAGTTTCCCAAATAGTTCGTTTTCTTAACTAAGGTTTACTACTTAGTCCTCTTAACTAAGGTTTACAACTTAGTTTCTTTAATCGTTCATTTTCTTAACTAAGGTTTACAACTTAGTCCTCTTAACTAAGGTTAACTACTTAGTTCTCTTTCTCGTTATTTACTTAGTTCTCTTAACTAAGATTTATTACTTGGTTCTCTTAACCAAGGTTTGATACTTAGTTTATGTTACTTAGTTCTCTTTAACTAAGGTTTGTTACTTAGTTCCTTTTAACTAAGGTTTACTTATGAATTCAAGCATGACTTAAGTTCTCTTTATCAAATGATAGCGTACGGGTGTTCTCCCATATTTCCAGCTTAGATTAACTTATTTCATGGTATAAGTCGTCCCACCCTTCGAGTCTTGTATTACATCTTAAGTCATATTCATTTCTTATCCCTAGGGTAAGTTTATCAATTATTTAATCTTATAATTCACCACTTTTCCTGCTTTGATACTGTTATATTGGTTAAGTTTGCCCATGTGTCCAAGTTGACTTAACCCCAATCACGTATTCAATTCAACCCACACGTCATGTCAAATTGGTTAAGTGTTATCTATCAATTCATGTTGACTTAACCTACCCATATATCATGTCAAATTGGTTAAGTGTTATCCAGCAGTTCACGTTGACTTAACCCACCCATATATCGAGTCAAATTGGTTAAATGTTATCTAGAGGTTCCCGTTGACTTAACCCACCCATATATCATGTCAAATTGGTTAAGTGTTATCTATCAGTTCGTGTTGACTTAACCTACCTATATATCATGTCAAATTGGTTAAGTGTTATCTAGCGGTTCACGTTGACTTAACCCACCCATATATCATGTCAAATTGGTTAAGTGTTGTCTAATATTTCATGTTGACTTAACCTTACCATACTAGCATGTGTCATTAGCATTAATTAATTATTAATGCCCAACCTCTCACATTAGACCTACTGTTGCGGTCACTGGATGTGCCGGTTGGTTCCGGGCAGGATTACACCACAACTCAATCTAACCTCGGGTTTCAAGCACGTTATAACTAACTTCTCACATTAGAATCTATTGTTTGCGGTCATTGGATGCGCCGGGTGGCTCCGGGCAGGATTACATTGCAAACTCATTCCAACCTCAAGTTAGTTATGTTTCATGATTAGCCTTTTAACAAATTCACAAATATGTTCATGTTCTTGTTATTCCACTAGTGTTAATTTTCATGTTATATTTCTAAACTTCCCATTTCTTTAACCAGTCAAACCCAAATTGAATTAAAACACTCATACCACAAATTTCAGGTTTTTGAATTAGATTTCACAATTACATGGAGATAGATTAAACCCAAACTTGTCCAATTCCGGTTAGGTTTCTAGTTTACCTATTTCTTCACCAAATTAGTATTTTGATCTTTAAGTCATTTTTCCCCAAATCCCCTATTCAAACTTTATTTACCTTTAGCGTAAGTTACTCTAAATTACCAATTCACGATCCTTTCCCCGTATTTCCTTGAATAATATCAATATATACTCTGCCAATTATCCCAATATTTGCAATAATAATCGTTATGCCACAAACCCCAAATTACAGATTATATTCCTCGACTGCATCAAATATATAATGCCCAATATTTGCAATAATAATCGTTATGCCACAAACCCCAAATTACAGATTATATTCCTCGACTGCATAAAATAGATTATGCCCAATATTTCTGTATTCCAACCATACGTATATATAATAAGATTTCGTCTAGGTTCGGGATAATCTAGATCCAAAAATAAAAAGGGGAAGGAGAATAAAAGAACAATTATTATAACATGAATCTTGAATTGAATTTATAACTAGGGAATAATGAACGATAATAATACTATTATACAACAAGTTTATTATAATTCCACTCACCTTGACTGGATTGGGGAAAATAAATTATTTGTTGATGCAGAACGCTGATTTAATCTTCTTATTTGATTGTTGGTGAAGAGCATGAATTTTTGATGAAGAACTTTGCTACTTGATTTGATTAAAATCCAAAATTGATGAAGAACTTGCAATATAATTTAGAGTTTTGGGGAGGGGGCGGCCATGTTTGGTTGAAGTTTGGCGGCATGGAGGCGTCTTAAGCAATTGTTATGAATTAGGGTTGGGTCTTGCTATGTATTTATAGGTGTAGAGAGTGTTTTAGAGCCCTTAGATTGACCTAGAAGCCATCCGACCCGTACAGCACATCAAAACACGTCAGAGGAACTAAAATCACCCATATCTGGGGATAGATCGACCTCCCTAGGGGTAGGTCGACCTGACCCCCAAGTCGACCCCCAGGTCGACTTTCCTGGTTTGGCGGGAAATTTCCCGCCCAGCTGCTTGGGTCAAATCTTGAACTGTTTTGAATTTTTGTTGAATCTTCTAAAGGCCATAACCCCTTCGTACGGAGTCCGATTTATGCAAACTTGGACTCTATTCCAAGCAGAATTTCGAGACAAACGCAATGGTGATGTCCGTTTTACTTAATTCCTGATATTTAAATTAAGTATCCTTATTTTATTATCTTTCCCGTTACGCACACTATTATCAAATTAATTTTTCCTTCTCTTCTATATATTAATTAATTTTCATTATACATCACCATTATTTACCTATCTATGCATATACACATATTTTTACATATTTATAATTATATTAAAAATGCGGGGTGTTACAGTACCCCTCACCTAGAATCGATGATTTTTCGACCACTTGGGAGAAGCCCGAGTATCTTCCCAGTTAGAACTTGCCACTGGATTTCACCAGTTAGGGATTTCAGAGGACAATAAGGACAAAAATATGTTTAGGACACCGACTGGATTGTTCCAATGGGAATTATTCCCTTCGGACTGACGAATGCACCCGCCTTCTATGTCGACCTTATGAGAAGAGTATTTAGGGGCAATCTAAATATGATAATGGTGGTATTCGTAGATGATATCCTTATATTTTCAAAAGACCATAAAGAGCATTAAAATCACTTAAAACAAGTTCTAGGGATATTAAGGAAGAACCAATCAAAAGAAAAATTCTTGAAGTGCCATTTATGGAGGGAAAAGATAGAATTTTAGGGCACATTGTGTCAAGTGAGGGCTTGGCCGTAGATCTTGTGAAAATCGAGGCAATCAAGGAATGGAGGATACCTCGGAATACTACGGAAGTAAGAAGCTTCCTTGGAATGGTCAGATATTATCATAAATTCATTAAATACTTTGCAAAGATTGCTACTCCTTTGATCCAATTAACAAAGAAGAATTTAGTATTTTCTTGGAGTAATAAATCTGACATAGCCTTTAAGAATTGTTTATAGTTTACATTGATGCGTGTGAGACCGGTCTATGAGCGATCCTTATGCAAGAAGGAAATGTAGTTGCTTACGCTAGTAGACAACTCAAGTATCTAGAGAAGAGATACCCAGTTCAAGACCTTGAGTTTGCCGCAGTAGTGTTCGCCCTTAAATTGCTATGGCATTATCTTTTAAGGGAGAAATCTGAACCTTTTACCGACCATAAGTCCCTAAAGTAATTATTTTCTCAACGTGACCTAAACTTGAGACAGCAACGGTGGATGGAATATATTGCCTCATTTGATTTCATGATTCAGTATACCTTGGGAAAATTAAAGGGAATGTTGTGGAAGACACGTTATGTAGGAAACATGCAACCTTGAATGCGATCTCAAAATGGAAATAATTAGAGTTCCTCTCAATTTTTGATTTACAACTGTAATGACCCGCAAATCCGCAACATTAGAGTTGACTATATACATCATACGTCCAACTCAAATATCACGAAAATACGAAACATTTTTTTTTTAGAAGAAAGAGATAGAAGAAGAACAACACATAATCTCACATCGCAGCGGAACAAAATATAATATATCATATCTTTGAAATACAAAATCTCAACTATATAACATACACTTATCAGAGTACAACACTTACAACACAACGGAACAACACTATAACTAGATAACGCTGAAGCCTCCTGCTCCAAGCTCCTTTAGATATATCTGGAAAATCCTGAACTACTTGACTGCCTGTACAAATTTAGGCACCCAAGAGTTTAGGTAGAACAAAACAAATAAACTCCGGGTCAGTCATTGTACTGGTATGAGTAAACAGTTTAAACAGTTTTCAGAAAACTAAATGATATCTCATAAGACCACGCCGTATAACACGGAACGGGTTTTTCCCTTATGAAAATCCAAACACTTGATTTAACTTTCAAAATACCTTTGAAAGGAACTATAATCTTTATATCAAAACTCTTTTGATATTATAATAATGTCTAAATCAAGTAGATAACAATCTAGTGGAACGTTTGCATCTCACATTCCACATATATATACAATCAAAACCACAAGCACGTATTGGGTAATGGATTTCCAACTATGACAAGGTATGGAACCACCTTCCGCTGGTATATCTCTAGAGGAGAATACACCGAGTTCAACAAGAACATCTTGCAACTCAGCCACACATGACCGACCACTCATTTCGCTTGAGTGTATCGAATGTATATCACCAACGGTTGGGATCAACAACCGTTTCCCGAATGGGACAGCATCGACAATAGATTTTTAGAAGTAAATGAAACTCTAGATCAGGTGATTATACACCCTAATAGGTGCGACCTACATAGACATGCTGCTTGCCCGATTTCTGTCATTTACCGAATGATGAGGCTAGAAGCTACGCTTTATCATCACACCAGATTTACTTCGAATGCCACATCGTCAAATCCATCAAATCACCGATTGACGTCCTCAACAGTACATTACGTGTTAGCTAAAAGAAGTTTCCTTCTCCTCTTCCACTCTTGGTACGGTTGAAGAAATCAATGTACGTGACCTTTCTGGAAATACTCTGTCAGACATTCATCCATACACGTCACCCAGGAACAGGATGAATCGAAGGCACAATGTCTATTAATAGAAAAAGTCCTTGCACTCTACTCCGTCTTCGATTATCTTTATATAATCTGATTCGCACGCTACTGCCGATATGGAGTGGTTCTTCGGATAATAATCCAACCGGTCTCTCCATATTGACAACGATGGTCAAAACTTCGATAGTCTGTGATTTAACTATCGAATAAAAACAAGTGTTTCGATAGTCGATGATTTAACTATCGAATAAAACAAGTGTTCATCCAAACATCCAACAATCACTGAGCCTTTAATTAATATTCCATTTATTAAATCTCTTCTCTATTTCTTTATCAATATTTGTTAACTAAATATTTTTAATAACCATATTGGCCTTTTACGTTAATTGGAAAACATTTCCGAATATCGCCTTCTTTATTTTCTATACTAGGAAATATTCATTATTCTATTTCCAAGCTTACATCTATTTGGGTTAAAACGGATGTTGTGTAAAACATCGTTACGACAACCCAAATACTATATTCAACTAACTCTTATTCAACATTGATCTTCGAGCCTGGAATCTTACTATTTATCTGTTAATAATGAAATCAATCAAGTTGGGGTATAACTACTCTCAGACCTTGACTGAATAACATTTATAACGTCAAACAGATAAGACTACTTACTCGAATAATCAATACCATACAACTGATTATTCACCTTTAAATACATATACACTTTCTCTTTCTATTCTTACTAGATTTTATTCTTATACTACCTTTTTGATTATACTATTCTATTTCTAAGTTCGTTTCCTTATCGACTTCTATATATATCGATACGTTGATTTCTAACTATCAAATTATCTTAAAAATATTCTAACTCCTTAAATTTCCGGAAAAATTCGCCATAACCTCCTTTGTACCGGGAGCATCGGGAAAATCCCCAAAATGCCACACAGGCCTTTTCCAATCAAAAAGAAAAAGAAAAGCCAAGCGGCTAGCCGATACGGCGCATAAAATCTCATATATGAATTAACTACGTACCTTTTTGTCGGGCAATCTATATATATATATACCTTCTAACACTTTATTCCAAACCTGTCTCCTGTATCTATACCTGCTCAATCTATTTAACTATAACAAATCGTTTTAACTCAATTTGTTAAATAAATTTGTTACTTAACTCTTCAGTCTATTTCACCTTCATATTTGAACATGACATGTTCAAATATATTTTAACTGCATATTAACAAATTCTAATTATACTCATACTCTCGTTCCCTTATCGACTTCTTATTCAAATTCCAATTCAATTCTATTTGAATTCTCTTTATTTAAACTCCATTTGAATTCTATTTTCAAATTCTATAGTTTAAAGTCCATTTGAATTCTATATTCAAATTTCTATTGTTTAAAGTCCATTTGAATTCTACATTCAAATTTCTATTTGAATTCTCTGCATTATTTATAAACAACGTTTATAACTTCACTTAAAATCCCCCCATTATATATTTATAAACAAAGTTTATAAATTCAATTCAAATCCCATATTTTCATTTATAAACAAAGTTTATAAATTCAATTCAAATCCCATATTTTCTTTTATAGACAAAGTTTATAAATTCGATTCAAATCCCACATTTTCATTTATAAACAACGTTTATAAATTCAATTACTTGTTTTATATACCTTCAAAACAAGTTAATGTTTTCTATAGTTTTGTTTAAAATTCAAATTCTATTTATAAAAATAGAATTCCCTTTCTAAATCTCAAATAGCCTTTCAGGGTATTTTATACATCAATATTCCCAAGCCCCAGTGATATTTTAAACAATCAAATCAACCAATTTTCAATCATTTGATTTTTAACACATCATATATGAATATATATGAAATCAAACAAACAACAAACAGATAATATATTTTTGAGGAATCCAGTTGGATTCCTCCAACCTGTTTTCCTGCATCCACAGACGTTAGTCAATATAGTACTACCCATCCTGCTTCGAGGCAGGATATCGCGGTATAGAAGGTCATCCACTAATCATAGCGTGGGGCGCATAGGGTAATCATCCGCTAATGAAACCGCGGGCATCCGCTAATGAGACTGCGGGAATCCAACCAATCATCAACCCAATATATATATAATAGTCAACCAATCCTAAATAACTATATATATTTTTAAACAATCAGACTAAACAGCATTCAAACAAGCAACAACAATTATTTTTAACAATGTAAAAATAATTCTAAACAAACAGGTGAGTGAGATTTACTCACCAAAATTGCAGTGTCGAATAATCTGCTTATTCCACATTCATCGGCTATGAATCTTTCCGAATGAATTCGTACCTACGATAAATTGATTTAATTTACTAATTAACATTTATTTAAATAACTATTTAAACGAGCAAATGACTTTCCTATATTTTTCTTCCTTCGGTTACTAAACTAAATTTAGCTTAACAAAAAATTAAACTAATCTATACTGATATACTAATAAAAATCCTAACCATTATATATTAAATTCTAACCACTATACTAATTAAATTCTTATAAGAAAATATTAACTAACAAATTTTATAATTAATTACCTTGTTAACTTCCTAATTTCTCCTTTCTTTCAGCTGAATATTTCGACTTCCAAGCATCCTGTAACCCCTTTTTGAAACTGCTGATACCTCAAAGTCACTGTCGAACCCTATTTCCCATCGCCATCGACCAATCGAACCCCTCCCCTTTCAACGTTGAATTGCCCTATCGCCCTTCCTGTAAGACCGAGAGACCTCCCCAACATCATCGAATCACCTCATCCTTTGTTTGTTGCTGCTATATCATCAGAACTGACCACGCACGATTTTACCACCCAGCCCCAAATCAGTACACTTCTGCTGCCTAAATCGAACTCCTCCTTGTTGCTGCTTTACTGTCGCACTTTTCCCGTTCATTCAGTTCGTTCATCAGTGAACCGAACTATTCCAGAACACGTCAACGCGTTGACCTTCAGATTTTGAACTAGAACCCTCAATCGAACCACACACCTCCAGAAATTGCAACTCAATGTTCACGCCTCCAGTTTCCCCCAATCTCGAGCGCGATGTCGAACCTAAGCGGGCTATCGAACTATTGAATAACTGGATTTTTAAATCGCGCCTGCTATCGCCCTTCCATGCTGATCGAATTGATTTTATTTCCATCATTATAAGGACACGGATTGATCTGTTGAAGCTTTTCGGGTTTGTAATTTTTCTGAAAAGGGAAGAGAAGCACGGTATAAGTAGGAGAAGGATTGAAGTTGGTAAGAACAACGTCTGTTTCAAAGGGTACCACGTTTTGTTTTATTCTGTGGGAATGAAGAAGGCCACCAGTTGATTTGCTCCTATGGTTCTGAATGAGGCACGGTGGGTTTTGATTTGTGGTGTTAAGGGAGAGCAGGGGTTTGGTTTTTGTCCACATAAAGAAAAGAAGGAATTTTCTTTTTGTTTTTAATTATATGTTAATTTAATTAAAACAATATCCTTAAATCAAAATATACCCTGATCCGAACTCCTTTCTAAACCTAACAACTGACATTCCTAGGGTTTAACCATCATTCCGGACACACTGGGACAGGTCACGAAGTCCAATTCGATCATCTGAAGGAGATATTCATTTAAATCAATATAAATTAATTTCAGACAATTTATTTTCCTCGATAATAAATAAAATTATTCTTCTAATTCAAACAAGAGTTTGAATTGATTTTCTGAACTGTTTCTAATTCAGTTTCAACTTCTCGACTGACGTATTACGATAATTTAATATATTCGATATTAAATTGAAATTGATTATTAAATTTATAACTTAATAATAAAAATTCCATTTATATTTATCCACCCAATATTTAAATCCATATTAAATATTTAAAATTAACCCCTAAAAATCCGGGTCATTACAACAACCCTCGCTAATAACTTCTAATGGTTTCCTTGGGGCTATGATAATTAGACCTACTCTTAAAGAGAGGATTCGAAGTACACAAGTCCTTGACGAAGAATTAAGAAACATAAAGGAGAAAGTGGGAAAGAAGGAGACCTTTCCACATTTAGCTAGATATTTGATTGACGATGATGGAAGTTTACATTGAGATGGACAACTTTACGTCCCTAAAGATGAAAGGTTGAGGAAAGAAATTCTAGAAGAGTGCCATAGGTCAAAAATAACCATACACGACCTTTCCACATTTGGTTAGATATTTGATTGACGATGATGGAAGTTTGATTTGAGATGGACGACTTTACATCCCTAAAGATGAAGGGTTGAGGAAAGAAATTCTAGAAGAGTGCCATAAGTCAAAAATAACCATACACCTCGGTGGGGATAAAATGTACAAAAATATGAAGAGGAATGTCCGTTGGGAAGGAATGAAGAGAGATGTAGCCGAGTTCGTGGCTAAATGTTTGACATCCCAAAAAGTGAAAGCGGAGCAAGGGAAGCCCAGAGGATTGTTACTACCTTAAGAGATTCCCATGTGGAAGTGGGAACATAATTCCATGGACTTTGTGGATGGACTTCCTAGAACCCAAAGGGGTAATCGGGCCATTTGGGTTATGGTAGATCGTTTAACCGAAAGCGCCCTTTTTATACCAATTAAGAAAACAAGGACTGCAACTTCATTATCTCAATTATACGTTAAAGAAATAGTCAGATTACATGGTATCACATCGAGTATAGTAAGTGATGGAGACCCCTTGTTCATAAGTGAATTTTGGAGAAGCCTACAAGCAGCATATGAAACGACCCTCAACCTAAGTACATCCTATCATCCACAGACTGACAGCAAGGCAGAAAGAGCAAATCGGATTTTGGAAGACTTGCTCACCTACCTCTCGTAGAGTTAACATATAACAATAGTTCCCAAACGACGATTGGAATGGCCCCTTTTGAAGGGCTTTACGGGAGGCCATGCAAATCACTAACTTATTGGTGGGAAACTACCGACGAGGTTATATTCGGACCAGACTTTATCTGTGATTCCACGGAGAAGATATCCTTCATTAGGCATAGCATGAAGGCAGCCCAAGACTGTCAAAAATTGTATGCCGATAAACGAAAAAGGGAACTTGAATTTAATGTTGGAGATTTAGTATTTATAAAAGTATCCCCTATCAAGAGGACTATTCAGTTTGGGAAGACTAGGAAGTTAGCTCCAAATTTTATTGGACCTTTTCGCATCATCGAGAAGATAGGATCTTTGGCTTATCGAGTGGATCTCCCAGAGCGTCTATTGGGAATCCATAATGTTTTCATGTATCTCGTCTAAGGAAATGTCTTTATGATTCTGCTATCAGACTTGAGCTTGATGAAGTTGGGAACATAGAAAAACTCGAGTTGGAGTCCAAGGTTCCCCGTGCCACTGCAAGGATTGTACAACACGGAATCAAGAGACTTTGCAACAAAACCGTTCGCCTTGTCCGAGTATTGTGGGGAAATGATCCTGCGGAAAGCACATGTAACTACAGTAAAAACACCATTTTACAACTATCACAAGTTGTTAGTTGTAATAATAATCTTTTACAGCTTTTTTTTATCTAGCAAGTTGTAATAGTCCACTTTCAGCAACTCTTTTTTTGGGTCAGTTATAATGAATGTCTATTACAACAATTTTTCTCCGTTGTTATAATAATTACCTATTATAACACTTCCCTACAGCTGTAATAAATGCATTCTTTTTCAACATTGATTTTTGTAGTCTTTTAAATTTCCCTCCAAACGAAAATTTTTGGCTTAAAAATTCCCTTTATGAGACTTGATTTTAAATTACCCATTGCTACATAGTTTTTTACTATTTTTTTCATCGTAAATTACAAATTGACTCTCCCTCTTCCATCGTTCTCTATGACCGCAATTATTTTCATTTATTTCATTTTCTGCAGCTCCCTCTTCCTCTCTTCCATCCCTCAGTCATCAAGTCCTGAACTATATCACTAAAACAACCTCTTTCGAAACAATTTGATTTTGATATATTTCTCCGTTGCGACTTCCTTGGACGAACAATAGAAGATATCACCAGATCTATTAAAGTTGGTGAGATTTGCCCAGATTCGATCTCAAAAATATTATTCTACATGCTTTAAGCCAATCTCATAGAAAAATCACATAAGCAGGTCCAGTTTCGAAACATTTTTTTTGGTTACGGCTGGCAATAACAAAATGAAAGAAAATATAAACAAAAGCAACATATAGTTTCTTTACTTTTTTCTTTCATAAAGCAAAGAAAAGGGAGGAGTATGGCCAAAGGAGGGTCGGCTTGGTCAGGCTCTGAAGTTGCTGCAACACAGGCGTTAAGTGGTGGTCGAAGAGATGATAGGCCGGGGAAGAACTATCAGAGGATGAGGTGGGTACAAATTGGTGGCGGATTGGTGGTTGCTTCAGATATAGGTGTGTTTCTTTGGGTTTTGGATGTAAACTTGCGTGTTTTGGGTGGATGGCTACTACAGATGGAGGGCGAAGCGATGGTACAACGCCGGAGCTCAAGTGGGTGAAGCGTCAGTTCAGGTTAGTTAGTCGACGAAGTGGATCGGTTGCAAACATGGATGGTGGAGAGTTTGTGATAGTGGGAAGTGATCAGTGCATGGGGAACTGGGTGGTGTGGTGACGGATAAGAAAGTTGAGTGCGTGAAGTGAGAAACATGGTTAAGGCTTGTGTGTTGGAAAAATGATGGTGTCGGGATTTATGGTAATATACATATTTCGTTTTTACATGAAAAATAACAAAAACAAAGTTAGGGAGATAAAACTGAAGGCATGAGTCTGCGTGAACAAAACGGTGAGAGAAATTGATGCGTGAAAAATATTAGTGAAGGCGGAAAGTGGCTTTGAAACATTTTTTGTATATAGATTTGGAAAACAACAACAGACATATATCTGTCCATTTATTTCCTCCGTGCCCTGCTTTACATATGCAAGTAAGCAAATCAAAGAGAAATTATGGCTAAAGAACTGGTTATTGGAAGGACAGTGAAGGATATCTATCCTCATGAGTTTGTCAAAGCGTATTCCGCTTATCTTAAGTGATTTGGGAAGGTACTTTTCTTCTTCTTCTTCATCTTAAATTATTGACTTGTAGTTTGTCTTATTTAATCTTCATGTGAAATAATTTGAACCATAACTATAATGTAATTTCAACATTTATACCATGTCATTTAGTTTCACATTTCTTAGTTTAAAGGTCTTATGCTTTTATGTAAAGGCTATGTATGGTTCATAGTTTGCTTAATGCAAGGCGTGAACAAAAATTTGACTCATGCTGAAGCATTTATTAAAGGATCATAAGCAACTAGAGGGACATGACTTTTTTAGCATCTGCGTCTAGCATTAAATTATCTGAACATAATCACCTTGTAGTTCAGGGAGATTACTGACATATTGCAAAATATTGGTGGGATATTCCGGAGAACTGGGTTAGCATGATAAGGAGACTTGTGGATATTCTATAGATATCGGTTTGGTGTCTTTCAAAAGATCTACAAGTGCCAGTTAGATTAATGGAAGTCGTCAGTCACATTGCTAAAATAGCAGTGGTGTTGTTGCTCACAACTTTCTTCAGTGGTTATAATTTGGAAGCCATGAACAATATTGAGAAAGATACCATGAGAGAAAGGAAAATAACATCTCAAGGATGTCATGATCTCGATCAAGTTTCCAAACAAGTTCAAGTTGTTAGTATTTAGGTTCTCATTTTCTTGGCAATTATTTTTCCTTGAATTGTCTAAAACTAAATTGATGTAGTTTGCTAAAACAAAGTTTGTTTTAAATTTGGTTCTCACTTTGTATATTTTGAATCCGCAACATCGTTCATTGTTTTCAATTGGATTTGTATGTTGTTGAAAAAAATGATTTGTATCCATGATGTTGCTTGGAATAATATTGACATTGAATTATGAATTGTACGGTTCTCATTGTAACAAGCTATTGTTAATTTATGCATGTGTGATATATCTTCTTTTCTGCGGTTGTTATAAGGATTCATTAAATACTGATAATTTCATTTACAATTTCATTTAAAATCATTTTACAACTGCTAAAAGCAGTTGTAAAAGTGCTTTTTACAACTGTTAAAAGCGGCTATAAATGAATCTTTTACAACAAGCAAAGCAATTGTAAAAACTTTTTATACAACTGTCAAAAGCAGTTGTAAAAATGCTGAGTCTATTACAACTTGGGATTTAAAGACCGTTGGATGTCAGTTGTAATAGACCAACTACAGCTGTTTTTGGCCGTTATAAAAAGACAATTTTGTTGTAGTGTAGGAAACCGAGGACAATATCAGACAGACTCACCCAGAGCTTTTCTCAGGTAATTTTTCCTCAAAATAACATTTATGGATGCATTGTGATTGCTTGATTAGATGTTAGTAAATGGATGCAACACCATTACACAGCGCAGACATATATAAATATATGCATAATTAGGTTGTTTGCATACATATTGCATCACTTATTACGCCTACACGTTAGGAGTGAGCCCACTTTAGTGGGTCTGCAGTTCATAACCACTACAAGTCATGTATGCTTATGGATAAATTAAAAATAACGTGGATGTACAACATGGATGTTTTGAGCAAGTTTTGTTTTTCACCCCTTCAAACAGATTTCGGGATGAAATCTATTTTAAAGGGGGAATAATGGAACACCCCATAAAAGACATAAATATTAACAATATTTAAAAATAAACAAATTAATAATAAGGATGGAAAATGAGATTTTGTAGCTTTAAAAATTTGGCTATGGAAATATTTAATTTGGATTTGTAGTGAAATTCTGAATCGTTTTAATATATAACATGCTGAAAACGGTAAACGTATGAAGAAGCTACAAACAAATGAAATTGGACAGTAAAATGCATATATATATATATATATATATATATATATATATATATATAATCAGATAAGTAATATATATATCCAAAATATATTAAAATGAAATATGGATGAGTCTGAAACTCAAACAGAGGATAAGATAGAGGGGACAGAGAATACTGTAAGTAAGAAAAGGTATAAAGCAAATAAAGTAACATAGTACTTAATTAAACACCTCAGCCCTATATACGTTCATTGGGTACTTCAGCGACCATGAGGTCGACCGCCCCGTAAAAGGGGTGTCGACCTCCAGTTGACCGCCCTTCTAGGGGGTAGTTCAACCACCTAGCAGTTGGAACGACCGATGAATTTAAGTTTTGGTTAGGTTTTTAGTGTTAGTATATGGCCAGGGTTACATCTAAATAATCTAATGGTCCACTCTTACATAAGTGACTATATATAGTCCCTCAAACCTCACAACTAAACCCTAGTCACTCTCTTTATCTCCACCTCCATGTTATCCTTCTGCCATTGCTAAATTCCAGAAAGGTTAGGAATTCCTCTTTTATTCCTCTAACCTCCATTCTTATCTTTTACCTAATCTAAATTCATATAGATTTTAGTGTATATTCTGGAATTTAGTTTCATATATGCATGTTAGCCTACTTTGTGGTTAGGCTACACAAACTAAAGAATCTAGTGACAAGTTGTATTCAGAAGGAAGAGAGGCGGTGAACACCAATTCGGATCAGATCGGACCTTCCTAGCTGAACCCCTTTACGTTCACAAGCAGGTTAACTAGATAGCCTGAAGTCATTTATACCGGTTCGGTTTGGAGCCATTAATACCGATCCGACGCATGATTTATCCGACGATCCGAACCGAAGTCCAGAAGCTACAACAGCTACAACCCATGATCCCATCAGATGCGGAACGGTTATGTATCCACTCTCCCACGTTCGACCATGAACAGAATGCGTTGGCATCATCTCAAGGCCTCCGATCCCAACTCTAAAGAAATGAGATCCACGTGTATCCAAACCGAAGGCCTTTAAGAGGGATTTTATGCCTATAAATACACCACCAAATATCATTTTATAGGAACTTTTGGCAAAATCCTAACTCAAGCTCTCTTTAAAACCAAATACCAACACTTCATTCAGATTATCATCAACTTTTGGAGCATCTTCCATCAAAGATTGAGTGAACTCATCAATTGTAAAAGTGAGATTGAGTGACAATTATCATTGTATTTGTACTTGAATCATATATCAACAAAGTATAAAGTGAACATAGGCTCTTTAACGTCGAACCATTATAAATCGTGTGTTCTTAAAGTTTTCTTTCTATTTTACTTGGAATTATTTCGTGTTTGGGTGTTAGAACCAATCTTTGGTATAACATTTTAGTGCTTTCACTGAGAATTTTTGAATTCTCAAAGTTTTATATTATCATTCTGCTATTTGGTCCCTCAAGTTCAAAGAAGTTAATCCGCTTTCTTGGAATTTTTTTGACTAATCTCCAAAGAATTAGATATCATGAATAAAGGAAAAGGAAAAAAGTGCAAAATGCTCGGGAAAACGAGGCGAGCGAAGACCAGCAGGCAATGGTTGTAACTAAGTCACGGGGGCAAAGCTCAGGAGCGAACTGATCCAGAAGGGCTTCTCCGAACCGGCCCTATCGAGCCTTTCCGAACCGATCCGATCTCGAGGCTCCAAACCGGATAGAAGGTGCAAACCTGAACCAAACTGATACCCTTGGCACTGCACACAACTCCCCTCTGAACCGACCCGGAAGCGCAACCATGACCCGATCCGAACCGAATGTGGCAGAGGTTGGCACTTCTACTCGAGCCCTTACATATGCTCTGATACCAGCCGTGATGCCTAATGATCAGCCTACTCCTTTTATGCCTATTACGCATGGGGATTTCTCATGCTTACTCGATATGCTGGATAGCACCAGGGTTGCTTTAGAAGCCCATAAGCGCAACGGTGTTCTCATGCGAGAGAATGTGAAATATATTAGTAGGGAAATAAGTGAGCTGCATAGGCACAGGATGTCCTCTCCAGCTCATCGTCTTATTGCTGATCACTCATCTTCTTCAGACGAACAGCGCCCGCGTTAGAGAAGGCCATACGAAAGACCCGAGAATTTGGACCAGCTAACATTTGGACTGTTGGAGTCTCGTGGGGACATAGCCCGGACCCTTGGAGCTGATGATCTGGGTTTGAGAGGATCACATTTTTTACCTGGAAACCCCAACATCATCAATTTTACTCAAGGACAACCTTTTTAACCCATTCGTTTTGTGAATGACCGGGATCGTAGAGGACGGGGAAGGTTAGCCGCAACCTAAGACCAAAGGGCGTCGCCTAATATAGGCACTGAACATACTAGAAGGAATAGAAGCGTAGATCCAGAGCCAACTTTGACCAACGTTGAAGTAGAAGCGATGGTGCGACAGATCATGGCCGATAGTCGGCGCTACACTAATGAGGATTGGGGTATTGAGCGTAGTCACACCCCATTCAACGATGACATCTTAGACTTCTGATTTCCCCGATGATTCAACCTTCCACAAATGGACCGATATGCCAGGAGAACGGATCCGGGACAACATTTGATGAGGTATGCATGGTATATGAATGCCGCAGCCGCTCCTGAGGCTGTGAAATGCAAAGCCTTTCCGATATATCTTGAAGATGTTGCATTAATGTGGTTCACTCGATTTCCCTGATAATCGATGTCGAGCTTTAAACAACTAAGTGAATGTTTTATGAACCAGTTCTAGCTCCATGCCCGGAGAACTAAAAGCGTCATTGAGCTGTCTAGCATCAAGTAGGCCCCTAGCGAACCCCAAGAGTCATAACTAGACCATTTCAACTTAGCAGTTAATGAAATAAGTGACCCTCGTGAGCCAGCCATTTTGATGGCACTAATACAGGAGGTCGATCACAACACTGAATTCAGAGGATATCTAGCTGGAAAACTGCCATTGACGAGGGAGGTATTCTACGAAAAGGCAAACATTCGCCTACGGCAGGAGGAAATATATGCTAGTTGGAAAAGAAAATCTGATAGGGTCTCAAAAGAAGATATTCAAAGTAATATGGCTGTGAAACGGTCCAACGACAGTGCGGGCAAGGTCGAGATAAACGTTGGCAACAAAAACGAAGGAAGTGGCAACAGAAACGGAAACGACAATAAAAGAAATAGGAACCGAGGAAACAACCCCGGAAAAAGATCTCGATTCCAAACTTTTGAAAACTACACACCGCTGAACGACAGGTTGGAAAACATCTATTTGGATACAGATAATGTCTTGCAATATAAGAAACCTCCGCCCAGAGACTCCATTGAGAAGGAGCTTGCGACCAGAAATTTTGTTTGTTTCTTGGAACTCATGGTCACTCTACTAATGAGTGTCGTCATCTAAGAGACGTTGTTGAAAAACTTCTGCGGGAAGGAAAGTTAGATGAATACAAGGTTTCCTCAAGAGACAGGGGCAAGGAGGGCAAGCCGCGAATCAAAATCAGCCTGCTCCTAAACCCACAGCTCAACAGAAAGCTAAAAGAATCGTTATTATCACTAAAGTAATGGGCTCCATCCCGCTGGCCATAGCTATAGCGCAAAGGACCAATATGTAAATGCGGCCAAGCACCTCGAAGTGGGGGAGTGTAGTAACTTCGAAGATGCCGCCCCAGTGAAGCAACAGAAAACAATGTCAGATGATGTCATATTTCGTGACAGAGATGATATTGGAGTTCAATCGCCTACCGAGGACCCATTGGTGATCACCACCATTGTCGGTCCTGCTCTAGTTCACAAGGTATTAGTGGACAATGGGAGTTCAGTTAATATTTTCTTTAAGAAAGCACTCCATCAGATGAAACTCGAAGCTAAAGATTTGAAGCCTTTCCAGGGATGGATACGCAACTTCAATGGGGCCTCGACAGCTCCAATGGGATATGTAGAATTGTCAGTGACATTGGGATAAGGAGACCTCCAGAGAGTGAGAATTCTTCCATTTGTAGTTTTGGACAACGACTAGCCCTATAACGTCTTTTTAGGCCGACCGGCCCTCGTAAAATTCAGGGCCTGCATCACGCCCTGGTGCTTATTGTTGAAATTCCCAACCGAAGCGGGGTTGGGAGTAATGAGAGGTGATCAGGCCATTGGAGGAGCCTGCTATATGACGAAATTGAATATGTTACTAAAAGGATTAAACACAGAAACCACGGGTGCTTCCTCCTCCGCGAATGAGGATTCAGCGTAGCTATTAAGGGGACATCCCCCGAGGGAGTCGCCCAAAGAAATGCTCGGGGACATAGATCCCAGAGAGGATAAGGAGCCTGGGGGTAGGATGGCGATCCCCAATGAAACAACTGTAGATATCCCTATTGACGATGTTGATTCGGCAAAAGTTTTAAAGATTGGATCCCAGCTAGACCCGCTTCGAGCAAAGGAATTGACTGACTTTTAAAGGCAATTTTGGATGTGTTTGCTTGGACCCATGCTGATACATATGGGATATCACCATCGATTATGACCCACTCATTGAGTATCAACCCAAAACATCCACCCGTTAAGCAGAAGAGACATATGTTTGGCCCAAAGAGTTCAGCGGCCTTAAAGGAAGAAGTAGACAGGTTAAAGAATAATGGGTTCATTAGAGATTCAACATATCCAATTGGATATCGAATCCTGTCTTAGTCAAGAAATCAAATAAGAAATGGCAAACATGCATTGACTTTCCGATTTGAACAAGGCTTGTCCAAAGTATAGTGTAACACCCCGTGTATTCTATAACATGGGATTCACAAATTAAAGTATAACTAATTTCAAATCCAAGAATTAAGGGAAACGGGATACGCCATTGCGTTCGTCTCGGAATTCTGCTGGAGATAGAGTCCGAGTTTGCGTAAAACGGATATCGTATGAAGGAGATATGGACGGACGAAGTTGGGCGAAAAACCAGAAAACGGGTCAGAATGCACTGGCGCACTTGGGAAGTGCGCCAGAACAAAAATGAACTGGCGCACTTATGAAGTGCGCCAGTGCATTTTTAGCCTGGCGCACCTGCCAAGTGCGCCCAGGTCAGAATGTGCTGGCTGGTCAGGTCTTGGCTGGCCTGGTCTATGTTTGGTCGATTTTCAGAAGGCTGCTTTGTCACTAGGGCTAGGTGGCAGCACCGGATTGGCCTCTCCTTCAAACGAATGGCTATTATTGAATCAAGCTCCATCGACGGTCTAAAACAACTTGCAAACATTATAAAAAGGACCTAAGACCTAGCCTAACATCATACTATTTCATTATAACCTCAGGCCGCCGCCATTAAACCTAGAGTTCTAAATTAAAAATACAAAGAATAAAATTATAGAAGAAGGAGGATGATTCTTGAAGGCTACAACTAGAAGCTACAACAACTACGACGCTTTAGACAACGAATTTGGGACTATTTGATTTGGGATTTTTAATTGGATTATTTGCTTCATATTGTAAGTTCTATGTTACTTTTTAGGCAAAAACGCTAAAACAATATGGACATGCGATGAATTGAAACCGAATTTATGAACTATTGCTAATACATTGTTTTTATTATTTATCGTTGAATTATAATTTTGGGAATAATGCTATGGCAACGTTGCAAGTTAAACTTGTCAGGATTTTGATGTTGTATGAATCATTTGGGCTTAATTGTTTGGCAAGTTGGACTAATTCATGTCCATAAAATCGCTATGAAATCTTTATGTTGATGAAACCATGCCTATGGTGCTAATTAAACTATGGCTATGATGGAATTATGCCTGTGATGTTATTATACCCATCATGATTAATGAAAATTGGGTATTGCTAGGTTAATTATGTTAAAGACGCTAAATTGTCTATCATGTTAATTATGTTAAAGACGCTAAGTTGTCTATCATGTTAATTGTGTTAAAGATGCTAAATTGTCTATCATGCAAATTATGCTAAATGTCCATCATGTTAAAAACGCTAAATTGGGATCATTATGTTTATCATGTTAATTATGTTAAAAACGCTAAATTGAAATCATTATGTCTATCATGTTAATTGTGCCAAATTGTCTATCATGTTAATTATGCTAAATTGTCTATCATGTTAAAAACGCTAAATTGGAATCATTATGTCTATGAGAATTATTATAAGATGATAAATTGGAATCCACTATGCCTATTAGGATTATTATGCCTTTTATGTTTCATGTTTATAATAAAATTATTATGATGCCGCAATAGTTATTATGCCTATGATGCAAAGTTGAAGTCATCATGTTAAATTAAGTTGGAATCATTACTATGCCAAGTTATCATCATACTAGTATTGCAACTATGTGATATGTTATAGCCTGTTTATTATGCAAGTAATGTTGTAACTGTCACATATGCCTATCACATGTTTGGTATTATTCCCCTTTTACCCCTTGAATTGTTTATACTTGTGAACGAAGTACGTTTATATACGTTGGGGATACGATTGGGTAGAATAGGCAAAACTTGAATTAATTATAAGCATAAACTATGAAACTTGGCATAAGTAGAACATGAAATATGGCACGAAAACTTGACTTGAACATGCCATAATTTGACTTTAAAACATGCCTTAGTTGGGCACGAAATTGACATATGAACAGGATATCAAAATCTGATAAGAACATGGGCATGACTTTAGAAAACAAGAAAGTGGCCAACTCGAGGTTGGGTTGAGTTTGTAGTGTAAATCTGCCCGGAACCGCCCGGCAAATCCAGTTGCTACAAACAATAGGATTCAATGTGGGAAGTTGGTCACATCGCGCTTGAAACCCGAGGTTGGGTTGAGTTCGTAGCGTAAACCTGCCCGGAACCGCCCGGCAAATCCAGTGGCTATGAACAATAGGATCCAATGTGAGTGGTTCGGTGCATTAACGAATTAATTAATGCCAATTAGGGTTAAGTCATGAACATGAAAAGACAACTTAACCAACTTGAACACGATTTGTAGGGCTAAGTCATGAACTTGAAAACGACAACACTTAGCCAACTTGACATGACACGTAGGCGGGTTAAGTCGCGAACTGAAATGACATACTTAACCATCTTGACATGACTAGACTAGAAAAGGATTAAGTCACGAATTACATGACTTAATCTGTTAGGCGGGTTAGGTCACGAATTACATGACCTAATCTATTAGGCGAAACCCTAGACACGACCCCTTTCAGCAGTAACCCTCTAGAAGTATCAAGGTACCCTGGGGCTAGGCCGGGTGGGGGCACGATTACTGGGCTGATTGTAAGAGGTGAACGACGGCAGTGGGGTACGCCAGTGTAGGTTCGGTGGACTACGATCGTGCACGTATCCGGGGCAGACACTGGGTATCCGTAGATTTATCTGTGCATCTTGAATCGTGTCAGGGGTTGACACCCTAGGGCTGATACACCCGAAGGTGGACCCAGCACAGGTGACTACATTCGTGATTAGCCATATGACACGGACACTTGACGAGCTAGAACTTGTAGGGAGCCGATCGACTAGATAATCGCTCCGTAGGACCCCGTACTTGGGTCAGACCCCGTTTCAGGGTCATTTCATGATATTGGGCCGTGGGATTTATTTCGTGATTAACTTGTGACATGGGCTTAGTATACTAGTGAAGTCGATGCAACGGATCTCGACCATGTGATGCTTTACTTGACTTGTCTTGATTTTTCCTGATCACCTTAGTCTATCTTGTTCACCTTGACACTATTCTCAAATTTAGTTCCAGTTCATACATGACAGGTTGTTTTAACCGTTTTTACACTGAAAGTCACTAGAACTTACTCAGTCTTTATGACTGACCCTTTTCCTTTCGCCTCTTTTTCTTTCGTTCCCCCCCCCCCAGGTTCTCAGGGAGGAATAACTAGCTCTTAGCTTGGATATCACTTGCTTTGGCTCAGCATGTACGGTTTGCTATGGCTGCTTCTTTTGACTGCACTTGGGGAATAAGCTGTTTACTGTTTTTAAATTACTGCTTCTTTGGCTATTATTACAAGACAGTTGTAATGAAGTTACTTGAAATGTTTGTAAAAGACATGGTTTAATTTGGAATGAAATGAAGTTCTGTTTTGCTCAGAAATTCTTCCGCTGTTTACTTAATTATTTATTTATGTTCTGTCTTTTGATAATTCTGTGATGTTATCTCGATAATACCTCTCCAAAACTAGGGCATTCCCCTTGGTGAGCTACCCTAGCGGAGGTGGGGTGTTACACTTGGTATCAGAGCAGAAGGTTACCAAGACTGGGCAAAAGTTTTGAAAACCTTTTGAATTTTTTTTTCAAAACCATTTACAAAGAAGCATTTTCCAAGAAAAAGTTTTTAAAGGCTATTCCCCAAAAGCCATTAGCACTATCCTTTGTTTCCTTGTTTGAATCTCTTTCCCTTTCTTTTCTCCATCTGTAGTCGCAGTAGCTTTACCTGCGGCTAATCTTCTTTCTAGCTTCGTAGAGGGTTTTCCCGTATGATGGAGATAGTTTTCGTGAGGCTTGTTAACATGTTATATAGGATATGTATGAGTGATAAGGATAAAGATAGGGCGGATGAATCTTCCGGAGTGATTGAGCCAAGCATCCTTGAAGGCGTAAAAGTGGAAACATTGAGGCGAGTTCTGATTCGTGTCTTAGGAACGGAGATCTAGGAGCTAAGGAATCAAGAAGTCAAGCTAGTTAAAATACAGTGGGGTGAAGCCCTAGAAGACACAACTTGGGAAATTCAAGAAAAGATAAGCGCGCTATACCCATTTCTTTTTAGGGTACATTCTAGATCTATTTTCCTATAGGTTTACATACATTTCTCTTGCTATCCATGTTTGTTTTGTTATCTCTTTGATCCTATCTTGAGAACCATAGGTAGAATCTTTTTGGATGTAAACATGTAGTTGAAACATGTTATGATTGCGAAATGGTTGCAAGTGGTCGCAAGTGGTTGCTCGTGGATGCATGAATACACATTAGGCACTAGATCGGCTCAAACACATTTTCATGTTGCATATGCATGAGTGTTTATTTTGGAAACTTGGTTGTGCTATCATTTGGTTGTTGCATATGATTGAATGTTTGAGCACTCATGTAGAAATTATGAATTATAATAGGAAAAATTTGCATACATATTGGATTCATTTCACTAAACATATTTTGCATTTAGAAGATCAATCAGGCCTGATCATTAGCATTAGCTAAGGAACATATACACACACTTCGCATATGATCATAAAGCATTAGAAGTCTTTTAAGGACAATGGATACTCGTGTTTGATGGATGAGTAGATGGATGTTTGGATGTTAGGATGTACATTCTTCCTGAACTTGAAGATTTCGGGGACGAAATCCTTTTAAGTGGGGGAGAATGTAACACCCCGTGTATTCTATAACATGGGATTCACAAATTTAAGTATAACTAATTTCAAATCCAAGAATTAAGGGAAACGGGATACGCCATTGCGTTCGTCTCGGAATTCTGCTAGAGATAGAGTCCGAGTTTGCATAAAACGGATATCATATGAAGGAGATATGGACGGACGAAGTTGGGCGAAAAACCAGAAAACGGGTCAGAATGCACTGGCGCACTTGGGAAGTGCGCCAGAACAAAAATGAACTGGCGCACTTGTGAAGTGCGCCAGTGCATTTTTAGCCTGGCGCACCTGCCAAGTGCGCCCAGGTCAGAATGTGCTGGCTGGTCAGGTCTTGGCTGGCCTGGTCTATGTTTGGTCGATTTTCAGAAGGCTGCTTTGTCACTAGGGCTAGGTGGCAGCACCGGATTGGCCTCTCCTTCAAACGAATGGCTATTATTGAATCAAGCTCCATCGACGGTCTAAAACAACTTGCAAACATTATAAAAAGGACCTAAGACCTAGCCTAACATCATACTAATTCATTATAACCTCAGGCCGCCGCCATTAAACCTAGAGTTCTAAATTAAAAATACAAAGAATAAAATTATAGAAGAAGGAGGATGATTCTTGAAGGCTACAACTAGAAGCTACAACAACTACGACGCTTTAGACAACGAATTTGGGACTATTTGATTTGGGATTTTTAATTGGATTATTTGCTTCATATTGTAAGTTCTATGTTACTTTTTAGGCAAAAACGCTAAAACAATATGGACATGCGATGAATTGAAACCGAATTTATGAACTATTGCTAATCCATTGTTTTTATTATTTATCGTTGAATTATAATTTTGGGAATATTGCTATGGCAACGTTGCAAGTTAAACTTGTCAGGATTTTGATGTTGTATGAATCATTTGGGCTTAATTGTTTGGCAAGTTGGACTAATTCATGTCCATAAAATCGCTATGAAATCTTTATGTTGATGAAACCATGCCTATGATGCTAATTAAACTATGGCTATGATGGAATTATGCCTGTGATGTTATTATACCCATCATGATTAATGAAAATTGGGTATTGCTAGGTTAATTATGTTAAAGACGCTAAATTGTCTATCATGTTAATTATGTTAAAGACGCTAAGTTGTCTATCATGTTAATTGTGTTATAGATGCTAAATTGTCTATCATGCAAATTATGCTAAATGTCCATCATGTTAAAAACGCTAAATTGGGATCATTATGTTTATCATGTTAATTATGTTAAAAACGCTAAATTGAAATCATTATGTCTATCATGTTAATTGTGCCAAATTGTCTATCATGTTAATTATGCTAAATTGTCTATCATGTTAAAAACGCTAAATTGGAATCATTATGTCTATGAGAATTATTATAAGATGATAAATTGGAATCCACTATGCCTATTAGGATTATTATGCCTTTTATGTTTCATGTTTATAATAAAATTATTATGATGCCGCAATAGTTATTATGCCTATGATGCAAAGTTGAAGTCATCATGTTAAATTAAGTTGGAATCATTACTATGCCAAGTTATCATCATACTAGTATTGCAACTATGTGATATGTTATAGCCTGTTTATTATGCAAGTAATGTTGTAACTGTCACATATGCCTATCACATGTTTGGTATTATTCCCCTTTTACCCCTTGAATTGTTTATACTTGTGAACGAAGTACGTTTATATACGTTGGGGATACGATTGGGTAGAATAGGCAAAACTTGAATTAATTATAAGCATAAACTATGAAATTTGGCATAAGTAGAACATGAAATATGGCACGAAAACTTGACTTGAACATGCCATAATTTGACTTTAAAACATGCCTTAGTTGGGCACGAAATTGACATATGAACAGGATATCAAAATATGATAAGAACATGGGCATGACTTTAGAAAACAAGAAAGTGGCCAACTCGAGGTTGGGTTGAGTTTGTAGTGTAAATCTGCCCGGAACCGCCCGGCAAATCCAGTTGCTACAAACAATAGGATTCAATGTGGGAAGTTGGTCACATCGCGCTTGAAACCCGAGGTTGGGTTGAGTTCGTAGCGTAAACCTGCCCGGAACCGCCCGGCAAATCCAGTGGCTATGAACAATAGGATCCAATGTGAGTGGTTCGGTGCATTAACGAATCAATTAATGCCAATTAGGGTTAAGTCATGAACATGAAAAGACAACTTAACCAACTTGAACACGATTTGTAGGGTTAAGTCATGAACTTGAAAACGACAACACTTAGCCAACTTGACATGACACGTAGGCGGGTTAAGTCGCGAACTGAAATGACATACTTAACCATCTTGACATGACTAGACTAGAAAAGGATTAAGTCACGAATTACATGACTTAATCTGTTAGGCGGGTTAGGTCACGAATTACATGACCTAATCTATTAGGCGAAACCCTAGACACGACCCCTTTCAGCAGTAACCCTCTAGAAGTATCAAGGTACCCTGGGGCTAGGCCGGGTGGGGGCACGATTACTGGGCTGATTGTAAGAGGTGAACGACGGCAGTGGGGTACGCCAGTGTAGGTTCGGTGGACTACGATCGTGCACGTATCCGGGGCAGACACTGGGTATCCGTAGATTTATCTGTGCATCTTGAATCGTGTCAGGGGTTGACACCCTAGGGCTGATACACCCGAAGGTGGACCCAGCACAGGTGACTACATTCGTGATTAGCCGTATGACACGGACACTTGACGAGCTAGAACTTGTAGGGAGCCGATCGACTAGATAATCGCTCCGTAGGACCCCGTACTTGGGTCAGACCCCGTTTCAGGGTCATTTCATGATATTGGGCCGTGGGATTTATTTCGTGATTAACTTGTGACATGGGCTTGGTATACTAGTGAAGTCGATGCAACGGATCTCGACCATGTGATGCTTTACTTGACTTGTCTTGATTTTTCCTGATCACCTTAGTCTATCTTGTTCACCTTGACACTATTCTCAAATTTAGTTCCAGTTCATACATGACAGGTTGTTTTAACCGTTTTTACACTGAAAGTCACTAGAACTTACTCAGTCTTTATGACTGACCCTTTTCCTTTCGCCTCTTTTTCTTTCGTTCCCCCCCCCCCCCAGGTTCTCAGGGAGGAATAACTAGCTCTTAGCTTGGATATCACTTGCTTTGGCTCAGCATGTACGGTTTGCTATGGCTGCTTCTTTTGACTGCACTTGGGGAATAAGCTGTTTACTGTTTTTAAATTACTGCTTCTTTGGCTATTATTACAAGACAGTTGTAATGAAGTTACTTGAAATGTTTGTAAAAGACATGGTTTAATTTGGAATGAAATGAAGTTCTGTTTTGCTCAGAAATTCTTCCGCTGTTTACTTAATTATTTATTTATGTTCTGTCTTGTGATAATTCTGTGATGTTATCTCGATAATACCTCTCCAAAACTAGGGCATTCCCCTTGGTGAGCTACCCTAGCGGAGGTGGGGTGTTACACTTGGTATCAGAGCAGAAGGTTACCAAGACTGGGAAAAAGTTTTGAAAACCTTTTGAATTTTTTTTTCAAAACCATTTACAAAGAAGCATTTTCCAAGAAAAAGTTTTTAAAGGCTATTCCCCAAAAGCCATTAGCACTATCCTTTGTTTCCTTGTTTGAATCTCTTTCCCTTTCTTTTCTCCATCTGTAGTCGCAGTAGCTTTACCTACGGCTAATCTTCTTTCTAGCTTCGTAGAGGGTTTTCCCGTATGATGGAGATAGTTTTCGTGAGGCTTGTTAACATGTTATATAGGATATGTATGAGTGATAAGGATAAAGATAGGGCGGATGAATCTTCCGGAGTGATTGAGCCAAGCATCCTTGAAGGCGTAAAAGTGGAAACATTGAGGCGAGTTCTGATTCGTGTCTTAGGAACGGAGATCTAGGAGCTAAGGAATCAAGAAGTCAAGCTAGTTAAAATACAGTGGGGTGAAGCCCTAGAAGACACAACTTGGGAAATTCAAGAAAAGATAAGCGCGCTATACCCATTTCTTTTTAGGGTACATTCTAGATCTATTTTCCTATAGGTTTACATACATTTCTCTTGCTATCCATGTTTGTTTTGTTATCTCTTTGATCCTATCTTGAGAACCATAGGTAGAATCTTTTTGGATGTAAACATGTAGTTGAAACATGTTATGATTGCGAAATGGTTGCAAGTGGTCGCAAGTGGTTGCTCGTGGATGCATGAATACACATTAGGCACTAGATCGGCTCAAACACATTTTCATGTTGCATATGCATGAGTGTTTATTTTGGAAACTTGGTTGTGCTATCATTTGGTTGTTGCATATGATTGAATGTTTGAGCACTCATGTAGAAATTATGAATTATAATAGGAAAAATTTGCATACATATTGGATTCATTTCACTAAACATATTTTGCATTTAGAAGATCAATCAGGCCTGATCATTAGCATTAGCTAAGGAACATATACACACACTTCGCATATGATCATAAAGCATTAGAAGTCTTTTAAGGACAATGGATACTCGTGTTTGATGGATGAGTAGATGGATGTTTGGATGTTAGGATGTACATTCTTCCTGAACTTGAAGATTTCGGGGACGAAATCCTTTTAAGTGGGGGAGAATGTAACACCCCGTGTATTCTATAACATGGGATTCACAAATTTAAGTATAACTAATTTCAAATCCAAGAATTAAGGGAAACGGGATACGCCATTGCGTTCTTCTCGGAATTCTGCTAGAGATAGAGTCCGAGTTTGCGTAAAACGGATATCATATGAAGGAGATATGGACGGACGAAGTTGGGCGAAAAACCAGAAAACGGGTCAGAATGCACTGGCGCACTTGGGAAGTGCGCCAGAACAAAAATGAACTGGCGCACTTGTGAAGTGCGCCAGTGCATTTTTAGCCTGGCGCACCTGCCAAGTGCGCCCAGGTCAGAATGTGCTGGCTGGTCAGGTCTTGGCTGGCCTGGTCTATGTTTGGTCGATTTTCAGAAGGCTGCTTTGTCACTAGGGCTAGGTGGCAGCACCGGATTGGCCTCTCCTTCAAACGAATGGCTATTATTGAATCAAGCTCCATCGACGGTCTAAAACAACATGCAAACATTATAAAAAGGACCTAAGACCTAGCCTAACATCATACTATTTCATTATAACCTCAGGCCGCCGCCATTAAACCTAGAGTTCTAAATTAAAAATACAAAGAATAAAATTATAGAAGAAGGAGGATGATTCTTGAAGGCTACAACTAGAAGCTACAACAACTACGACGCTTTAGACAACGAATTTGGGACTATTTGATTTGGGATTTTTAATTGGATTATTTGCTTCATATTGGAAGTTCTATGTTACTTTTTATGCAAAAACGCTAAAACAATATGGACATGCGATGAATTGAAACCGAATTTATGAACTATTGCTAATCCATTGTTTTTATTATTTATCGTTGAATTATAATTTTGGGAATATTTCTATGGCAACGTTGCAAGTTAAACTTGTCAGGATTTTGATGTTGTATGAATCATTTGGGCTTAATTGTTTGGCAAGTTGGACTAATTCATGTCCATAAAATCGCTATGAAATCTTTATGTTGATGAAACCATGCCTATGGTGCTAATTAAACTATGGCTATGATGGAATTATGCCTGTGATGTTATTATACCCATCATGATTAATGAAAATTGGGTATTGCTAGGTTAATTATGTTAAAGACGCTAAATTGTCTATCATGTTAATTATGTTAAAGACGCTAAGTTGTCTATCATGTTAATTGTGTTAAAGATGCTAAATTGTCTATCATGCAAATTATGCTAAATGTCCATCATGTTAAAAACGCTAAATTGGGATCATTATGTTTATCATGTTAATTATGTTAAAAACGCTAAATTGAAATCATTATGTCTATCATGTTAATTGTGCCAAATTGTCTATCATGTTAATTATGCTAAATTGTCTATCATGTTAAAAACGCTAAATTGGAATCATTATGTCTATGAGAATTATTATAAGATGATAAATTGGAATCCACTATGCCTATTAGGATTATTATGCCTTTTATGTTTCATGTTTATAATAAAATTATTATGATGCCGCAATAGTTATTATGCCTATGATGCAAAGTTGAAGTCATCATGTTAAATTAAGTTGGAATCATTACTATGCCAAGTTATCATCATACTAGTATTGCAACTATGTGATATGTTATAGCCTGTTTATTATGCAAGTAATGTTGTAACTGTCACATATGCCTATCACATGTTTGGTATTATTCCCCTTTTACCCCTTGAATTGTTTATACTTGTGAACGAAGTACGTTTATATACGTTGGGGATACGATTGGGTAGAATAGGCAAAACTTGAATTAACTATAAGCATAAACTATGAAATTTGGCATAAGTAGAACATGAAATATGGCACGAAAACTTGACTTGAACATGCCATAATTTGACTTTAAAACATGCCTTAGTTGGGCACGAAATTGACATATGAACAGGATATCAAAATCTGATAAGAACATGGGCATGACTTTAGAAAACAAGAAAGTGGCCAACTCGAGTTTGGGTTGAGTTTGTAGTGTAAATCTGCCCGGAACCGCCCGGCAAATCCAGTTGCTACAAACAATAGGATCCAATGTGGGTAGTTGGTCACATCGCGCTTGAAACCCGAGGTTGGGTTGAGTTCGTAGCGTAAACCTGCCCGGAACCGCCCGGCAAATCCAGTGGCTATGAACAATAGGATCCAATGTGAGTGGTTCGGTGCATTAACGAATCAATTAATGCCAATTAGGGTTAAGTCATGAACATGAAAAGACAACTTAACCAACTTGAACACGATTTGTAGGGCTAAGTCAAGAACTTGAAAACGACAACACTTAGCCAACTTAACATGACACGTAGGCGGGTTAAGTCACGAACTGAAATGACATACTTAACCATCTTGACATGACTAGACTAGAAAAGGATTAAGTCACAAATTACATGACTTAATCTGTTAGGCGGGTTAGGTCACGAATTACATGACCTAATCTATTAGGCGAAACCCTAGACACGACCCCTTTCAGCAGTAACCCTCTAGAAGTATCAAGGTACCCTGGGGCTAGGCCGGGTGGGGGCACGATTACTGGGCTGATTGTAAGAGGTGAACGACGGCAGTGGGGTACGCCAGTGTAGGTTCGGCGGACTACGATCGTGCACGTATCCGGGGCAGACACTGGGTATCCGTAGATTTATCTGTGCATCTTGAATCGTGTCAGGGGTTGACACCCTAGGGCTGATACACCCGAAGGTGGACCCAGCACAGGTGACTACATTCGTGATTAGCCGTATGACACGGACACTTGACGAGCTAGAACTTGTAGGGAGCCGATCGACTAGATAATCGCTCCGTAGGACCCCGTACTTGGGTCAGACCCCGTTTCAGGGTCATTTCATGATATTGGGCCGTGGGATTTATTTCGTGATTAACTTGTGACATGGGCTTAGTATACTAGTGAAGTCGATGCAACGGATCTCGACCATGTGATGCTTTACTTGACTTGTCTTGATTTTTCCTGATCACCTTAGTCTATCTTGTTCACCTTGACACTATTCTCAAATTTAGTTCCAGTTCATACATGACAGGTTGTTTTAACCGTTTTTACACTGAAAGTCACTAGAACTTACTCAGTCTTTATGACTGACCCTTTTCCTTTCGCCTCTTTTTCTTTCGTTCCCCCGCCCCCCAGGTTCTCAGGGAGGAATAACTAGCTCTTAGCTTGGATATCACTTGCTTTGGCTCAGCATGTACGGTTTGCTATGGCTGCTTCTTTTGACTGCACTTGGGGAATAAGCTGTTTACTGTTTTTAAATTACTGCTTCTTTGGCTATTATTACAAGACAGTTGTAATGAAGTTACTTGAAATGTTTGTAAAAGACATGGTTTAATTTGGAATGAAATGAAGTTCTGTTTTGCTCAGAAATTCTTCCGCTGTTTACTTAATTATTTATTTATGTTCTGTCTTGTGATAATTCTGTGATGTTATCTCGATAATACCTCTCCAAAACTAGGGCATTCCCCTTGGTGAGTGACCCTAGCGGAGGTGGGGTGTTACATATAGCTTCCCACTCCACATGATTGATCAGCTAGTGGACTCAACAGCCGGACACAAACTTCTCTCTTTCATGGACGCGTATTCGAGATACAACCAGATCCCCATGCATGTAACGGATCAAAAGCACACAAGTTTTATTACAAACTTGGGATTATAGTGTTATGTGGTGATGCCATTCGGACTAAAGAATGTAGGAGCCATGTATCAGCGTTTGTAAATCAAATGTACTATAATCAGATCGGGAAAACTATGGAAGTTTATGTAGACGACATGCTCGTCAAATCTAGACAGTCTTCCGATCATACGAAAGATTTGGCAGAAATGTTTGACATTCTACAGAGGTATAAGATGAAGTTGAACCCCTTAAAATGCTCATTTGGGATCGCATCAGGAAAATTTCTCGGTTTCATTGTAAGTTCTCGAGGAATTGGAATTAATCCTAAATAAAAAGCAGCAATCAGGAATATAAAAGAGCCACGGAAGATTAGAGATTTTCAAAGCTGGGCTGGGAAAGTTGCGGCGTTGAGCAGATTCATTTCCAAAGCCACAGACAAATTTGTCCCTTTATTTGACTTAATTAAACGAGGGAAGCGAAACTTTGAGTGGACCCCCGATTGTATAAAGGCCTTCCAAAATCTGTTAAGTTTGCTAGAGAAACCTCCGATATTGTCAAAGTCGGTGGATCACGAAGATCTATTCGTATATTTGGCGGTGTCATCTCATGCCATCAGCACATCTTTGGTGCGTGAAGAAGACAGGATCCAAAGGCCAATGTACTACCTAAGAAAGAAGTTAGCAGCAGCAGAATGAAATTATCCGAAAATAGAAAAACTTGCTTATAATCTCTTGATTGCATCCCAAAAGCTCCATCATTATTTCCAAGCTCACCCGATAGTCATATATACTGATCAACAACTAAGACAAGCACTACAACGACCTGAAGCATCGGGATGACTACTTAAGTGGAATATCAAGTTGAGCCAATTCGATTTAAAATTTCTATCAAGGAGATTGATAAGGGGACAAGCCCTAGCTGATTTCATAGCAGCATTCATAATTCCCGAGGAAGAAGCGTTGAATGACAAGGCTAACCCTTCGGAGCATAATTTAGAACCTAACCCCTGCAAATTATATACAGACAGGGCTAAGAATGATCGAAGGTCCAGTGCCAAAGTTGTAACTACTTCTGAAAGACAATCCATTTACTACGCCTTGTGCTTGGAATTATCTGCCACCAACAATGATTCTGAATACGAGGTTCTGATTGTCGGGCTAAAACTCGCTAAGGAACTAGGGGTAATGACACTAGATATATTTTGTGACTCCAAGATAGTTGTCTGCCAAGTTCCAAAGAAATTCGAAACAGGGGACCTCGACTTGTTACTTACCGTGAAAAAGTAGAGGAGTTACTAGGTAACCCGGAATATTATAGCATAACTTATATCCTGAGAATAAAAAACCAGAAGGCAGACCCACTAGCCAAGTTAGCAAGTTCTGACAACCCGGAAGAGACCGAGATGGTTCCAATAGAGGTTTTGGAATCACCAAGCTTTGATCAAATGGAAGTTGACCTATCCTTGCAAGCTGAACCTGAAAGGGATTCATGGATGACACCAATTAAGAACTTACTTAGGAGAGGAACTCTCCCATCAATAAAGAGAGAGAGAGACGAGCTATAATATGTAAAGTCGCAAGGTACGTCTTACAGGACGACGTCCTTTATCGCCAAGGATTTTCTATGCCTCTACTCCGGTGTATAGCACGTGACGACATCAAGCATGTACTAAGAGAAGTACATGAGGGTGAGTGTGGAGACCATACCAGAGGCCAAACTTTGGCGAAGAAAGCATTACGATATGACTATTTTTGGCCTACTGTAAATAAAGATGAAGCCGATTTATCACGATGCTGCGATAAGTGCCAGAGGTTCGCTAAAGTTCCAAGCGCACCTCTGAGTCAGCTTAAATCAATGGTCAGGCCATAGCCGTTCGTTATGGGGAATATACATCATTGGGACCCTACCAATCACCAAAGGGGAGCTAAATATGCAATCGTGGTCGTGGATTATTTCACAAAATGGGCGGAAGTCAAACCCTTAACCACGATCACGACAAAGCGGGTGATAAACTTTATGGTCAGGAATATCAACTGTCGATTCGGGATACCAAAAACCATCATAACTGACAATAGAACCCAACTCAATAGCACAAAATTCAGAAATTTCTGCCAGAAGTATAAGATTGACAAGAGATATACTGTCGTAGCTCACCCACAGTCAAACAGACAAGTTGAAGCGATAAATAAAGTCATTAAGTCCATTCTTAAAAAGCGGTTGGAACGAGCAAAAGCTATGTGGTAAGCCATTCTTAAAAAGCGGTTGGAACGAGAAAAAGCTATGTGGGTTGACGAATTACCACTAGCTTTGTGGGCCTATCGGACGACCTTCAAGACAGTGACTGGCCATACCCATTTTTCACTCTCCTTTGGATCAGAAGCGGTAATTCCGATGGAGCTTAAGGTTCCCTCTCATAGGGTGACGTATTATGACCCAATGATGAACAAAGCGCTCCTCCTTGAGTCCCTGGACATGGTTGAAGAGAAGAGAGATGATGCAGACTTACGTGCCTCGAGGCACATGCGACAAGTGCTATGCTATTATGACAAAAAGGTTCATCCTCGGACCTTTGAACCTAGAGATTTGGTACTAAAGCGAGTCTTCCCTCTCCAGATCATCTAGATCCAAAGTGGGAAGGACCATACACCATCCAACGGAAAGTTGGTACAGAAGCTTTCAAGTTAACAACCGTGGATAGTGAAGAAATTCATAGAGCTTGGAACGCCCTACATTTGCAGCGATACTTGACTTAAATTTGTATTGTTCTCTTTTGATTTATAATCCATGTAAAAAGGCACGACTTGCCTAGAAAAGTCTGGTTAGAAAAAGGTTATAAAGTGGACGTAGGTCACGACTTGGCTGAACCACTATAAAAACATTGTGTGTGATTTACTTTTCCTGCACAAATTCTTCTATATGTTCTGTGATCTGAATGTAAAAATGCTAAATTTGAATTGAAATCTAAACAAATGAGATAATCATTTGTGTAACAAAATAAAAAAGGACAGGAAGACGATGTCCCAAACTCTAACTCTCACGATCCGAGAGAGAGTATAAAGGACGGGAAGACGACGTTCGTAAGGCGTGACGGTGCACCACGACATAAGACTACCTTAAATCCACTCGAACCTGACTACTCGACAGGAGAGTATAAAGGTACTAAGAATTGGTATCACTAAAAAAGAATATTAACGCTGCCAGAGAGCTAGGGGTAATTAAGTGTCGAACTGAATCAATCTTATACAAGCCATGGCCAGGCATCGCATTCAAGATTGATTGAGGGCGTACATACATCACATATTGTCATTAATTACTTTTTATTACAGAGGTGTTAGCACCGTGCATTTAATCCGTTTATGATGTGACATATTATTTACTGCTTGTATCACACTTAAATAAAGTAAATGACAAACTTACAAGCACTTGACATTGCAGGAAACAAACTACCTTATTTACGTGAGTGCAGGTTTATATAAAAGGACTAAATAAAGAAAGGCAAGGGTCGCACTCGCTACAACAACAGCAGGCCAGGAGAAAATAAAAATAAAAGATAAAGCTGCTTTTCATTTGGACTTTGGAGTAGACTTCGCTTTTTTAGCAGCCTTGAGTTTTTTCTTCTCCTCTTTCTCATCCTCGGTAAAAATACGCTTTGGTTTCTTCTTCCCTTGGACAGAACGCTGGGATCAATATAAGATTTTTTAGCATGCTCTTCAGTAATTGACTTGGTTGAAAGTTTGACAACTAACCTTGACCCCAGAGGGATTGTCGCGAGAGGTTTGACGATCTCGAGATCTTCCTTCTCGACTTTGGCTTTTGAAAACCTATCATGCTTGGCTTTCATGTCAGCTAAAGTTATATCATTGGCATTCCCCGAATCTCCAGCCACAACAACGTCATCATCTTCCTCATGCCCATTATTACCGCCATCATCTTTCAAGGCATCTATTATATCCCCGTCCTTGGGAATCTCTGTGCAAGATGGCATGGGATCTTTCTCAGCAACCTCCTCCTTATCCTCGACCCTCTCTGTAGATTTGGAGCAATGGCCTCATCATGTCTCTCCCGGGCCTCTTCAACAGACTTCACATCAGCGATTTCTTCTTGTCCCTCATCGGCCTTGTCAACTGGTTTCGCACCTATAAAATGTGAAGCAACGGTTAATAACTCGGGAGAAACTCGTACCCTTTAATTGTTCATCCGACAATATAATGAAAAGTAGATATAGCTCTAACAAATTGAGGTGAGAAAGCAGAGATACCTTCAGATGATTTCTCAACATGAGTAATTGGAGTCTCTGAAGCAGTCTCAGCAATAGGAGATAATAAAGGTGCCTTGGGAATTCTTGGATTCTCCGGATCATATCCTTCCTCTTCGGCAGCCCCAGGGGCAGAAGAAGAGGAACCGGTTTCAAAAAAAAAATTCCCTTCGCCTAGCGCTTCGCTTCTTTCATAGCAGCAGCAATGAGTCTGCGTCCTTCGGCCATGCGCCGGCTCTTCGCCCCTTAGAAATATCTCCATAAGTTTGTCTTCATCAACAGAGTCCACCTGGAGTTCTTTCATCTCCCATTCAATGATTTGATCCCACACGTAGACTAAAGTTGTTGGATAATCTTCGATCCAAGCGATGTCCCGATAACGAATCACTTGGACAAAAAAGTTATATCATTAGCTCACCATAACCATCCAATTCTTTTAGGGCAGCAGAAAGCTGTGTGTGGGCTTCCTCGGCCGAGAGTGAGAAATTAAAGAGGAACGCGTGAATATATATGTGTATAAAGTGGGTGTCCCTTCGTGTTCTGGTGGATTAGACGTTCCAGACAAGTCCGATCAGCAAATGGTCCAGACCAGCATAAAGCCCTTCAGCCCATTGATGCAGTGGTAGATGAAGCACAAAATGGGTCAGATAGACTTAATCCGAACAGGAGTATGATCACCAGGGTTAATTCAGCACATGAAACAAATCCAAAGAAGGATGTAACAAATCATAAGTCTACATTATAAAAGTTTACCTGGAAGTACTACTCGGACAATAAGTGGAATTCTCGAAGTTATTAAAAACAACAGGAGTAATTCATGCATCCCATAACGTATTTATAGACACCAAGAGACGCGCCTTGATGAAGTGCCACAACTTTGCAAACGAACGGAAGAAACTATTCAATGACTTCAATTCAGAAACAAATAGATGGACCATTTTGAAGCATACTTCATCTCCTATAAGAGCGTATACCGAGGGGGCAAAATGTTAGCTTACTTTGTGGTTAGGCTACACAGAACTAAAGAATTGAGTGACAAGTTGTATTCAGAAGGAAGAGAGGCGGTGGACGTCAATTTGGATCGGATCGGACCTTCCTACATGAACCCCTTTGCATTCACAAGCAGGTTAACTAGACAGCCTGAAGTCATTTATACCGGTTCGGTTCAGAGCCATTGATACCGATTCAACGCATGATTTATCCGCCGATCCGAACCGAAGTCCAGAAGCTACATCAGCTACAACCCATGATCCCATTAGATGCGGAACAGTTATGTATCCACTCACCCATGTTCACCCACGAACAGAATGCGTTGGCATCATGTCAAGGTCTCTGATCCCGACTCTAAAGGGATGGGTTCTATGTGTATCTGAATCGAAGGCCTTCAAGAGGGATTTCTACCTATAAATACACCACCAAGTATCATTTTAAAGGATTTTTTGGCAAAATCCTGACTCAAGCTCTCCTTACAACCAAATACCATTGCTTCATTCAGATTATCATCAACTTTTGGAGCATATTCCATCAAAGATTGAGTGAACTTATCAATTGTAAAAGTGAGATTGAGTGAAAATCAATTATCGTTGTATTTGTACTTGAATCATATATCAACAAAGTATAAAGTGGACGTAGGCTCTTTAACGCCAAACCACTATAAATCGTGTGTTCTTATAGCTTTTCTTTCTATATTACTTGGAATTATTTCGTGTTTGGGTGTTAGAACCAATTTTTGGTCAAACAATGCATAAGATTCTAAAGATGATTCTTATATATATATATATATATATATATATATATATATATATTAGAAGGATTGGAGCACATTTATCACAAAGGTTGAATCCAGATCTGAATCTACAACAAGAATTCTATTGTTCTTCCTTTTAGATCTGTGATTGGAATATTGTGTTTTCTAGGCATATAAATATAATAGATTAACATGTTGATAGTTATGCCTAAGAGGATTTGCCAATGATAACATCAATACAAAACCCCCTCTAATCCTCTATTTTATGTTTGCATAAGAATTGTTAATTTATTTGGTTTGTGGGTCTTGATATTAATATTGAATTGAGAGTAAAAGGGGTGTTGTGTTTCTAATTTATGTAATTCAACCTAATGTAAATATTTGATTGTAACCTAAAAGGGTGTAAATTTGGTTTAATTCATTACTTGATTAGGTTTGGGTTCTATTTTGGATCCAGATGTATTCATACTTGAAGTCCATAAAATATAAAAGTTTTCATGTGCAATACACCAAAAAGGGGTGAATTTGATAAAGTGGATCTTATAAATATATATATATATTTGTGAATATATGTGTATATTATACTCTATTCTTGATCCATTATTGAAATCATTCCAATAAGCCTAGGATGCAAGTTGAAATTTGTATGTATGTTGTATTTTCCGTTCACAACTATCTATTATTATGTTATTATGCCATCATGCCTAAAATGTAGTGGTTAAAATATGGAAATTAATTTGTTTACCTTAATTTAGGACAAGTTGACGATTTTTGCCTCGTTAGAACGTTCTCTCATTCATACGAACATTAGAGTTATTTATGCGTTATAATTATTATACTTATTAGCGTAATTAATGTAATATTAACGCAATAAATGCGATTAGGATAAAATTTGAATTTGAAATGTCCCCACATATATGTTGATTGCTTGTGTGTGTATAGAACGACTTTACATATATAAGTAGTGACACATAGTAGAAGCCTACCCAGAACCGCCCGACATATCCAACATCTACCGGTATACGGTTTAATGTGAGAGGTTTAGTGTGTGTATATATATAACTATATACATAAGTCTATTATGTGTGAGAATAGGTAGGTTTACTACACCTTGAGAAGGTCTTAAGTGGTTGACTCTCTTCTTATCTAATTTGGGTTTCAAGTGGTTAGGACTAGGATCCCCTCCGAAGGTTTATTCCTTGGAGAGGAACAAAGTATTGGGACCTACCCTTATCAGATTTGAAGTAAGACTATAGGTCCTCCTTTTTTAAAAGTGGTTAGGCATAAGCAGTAACGGAGTAGGGTAGTTCACGGGGGATGTCCACTTCCTCTAGAAGCTTTTAGGGGCTCAATTAGGGACATGATTGGTATATATAATAGATATATGGCGATAGCATGCTTACCAACTATCTAAGGAAAGTCTTAAGCGACATAGGTGTTCTACCATAATATCAGTTTAGTAATAATGTTCGCAATACTACTTCTCATATTACAAGTGAAAGTATAGACTTAAGAACGTTGATATATTAGGACGAGGTCTTAAGAGGCTGGGGTCCGTCTCAGGGTTATAAGAGATCATAAGAATCCACCTTTAATAAGGACATAAGTTATTGAGAATGCTCGCCTCGTTGGGTCTTTACCCTAAAAACACTAATGAGCGATTGACTTGGATATCCACCTTATTAGTTAGGTACTTGGTGTTTGTGTGAATGTTGTGTGTTGCGTAGACATACCTTGACATATGTAACCTGCTAAAAACTAAGGTATGGACTTTAAGTAAATACTATATTTTAGTCACACAGAACTTTATGTTCTGACCCGTCTCTTAACATATCCAACAAGTCGGTAGGTGGGGTAGAATCCATGGACGAAATAATGATGGGAGCTGACGACGAAGGCGTTATGCTATTATTAGTTGTTATTGTTGTACTTCTTATGGAAACTTTTGAGAATGAATTTACTGATGTACCCATGGAACAAATGTAATCTTGACTGTTGAGTTGGAATTCTGTGATTTTTAATAAAGTGGTACATCTTATTTCAATATTATATTTTTCTCGTTCCGTTTTGAGATTTCCATTCGAAGTGTGTGTGTGTATTATATGTGCAAATGTAATTCATTATAGGAACCAACAACCATTTAGAATGGTTCTAAGTTTCAATGGGCCTTTTCTAGGTCGAAATTTAGGACCATTCTGGGTCGGTTGTTACATACATGATGCACTTGTAGGACTTGACCTCGAATCATGGCCCGCAAGCTTCTTCCTATGGGTCTCTTTAGGAGAGGAACTGATGTCAAAAGTGGTTCCAACAACAGAAGCTAGGGGACCAGGAGTTGTATGCACTTCTCTGCACTTCAGTTGTAACAATAACACCTTTGGAAGAGGGAGCGGAAGTGTCATACTTCTGTCTTTTAAATGGTGGCTCAGCAGCATATATGCAAACCTTTTTCTAGCATCAGCGTCAGACTGAGCTAAAGCATCCAAAGGATACATATCTTCATAAGCCAAAGTTTCTGATTAAATATAGCTATGTCAGAAAAGTAGGAACGAGAAAGCTAAGGCATGAAAGTTTGGAATCGCTTTAGAAAAGAAAAACAATCCTACCAAAAGTACCCTGAAATAAGGGAAATGAGGCATTGAACGTACTGGAACTCGGGGACAAATTCTTAGCGCCAGAAAAGTGAATGGGTGGTTGCCCAGAATCTTCTACCTTGAAGGAAGAAGGCCGTATTGGTGAAATTTTTTCAAACTAAGCAAAACTGACCGACCTCCCAATCTCTTTGACGCCTTGAAAATGATGTCAACAGCCCGAGCCTCCCCATCCGACAAGGTTATTTTTTTGGAAGCAGGATCTGAAAAGAGGCAAAGTCAAACAAAGCATGGAAATGACATAATCATAAGAATAAGAAACTCACCAAGATCTAGAAAAATTGCTCGAAATAGTAGAAGGGCACCTAATATAGTAGTATTAATTCTCCCAGGGATTAGACTTATTAATACTGTCACTAATCAGTTTGTTTATTGGATTCCGTGCAGGATGGTCAAATCCGCTTCTTTAGAGAAACACAACAAAAATGAGGTTGGAGCTGTGGGAAGCCTGGCCTGACTCCAATGCTAAAACTTCAAGACATAAGAGTAGGGTATAGGTACTTGGTGAAAGCTAGATGGGAGCAAATCCTAAGTCCTGTGAAAGCCTGTAGATAAAAGTAGCGAAGGGGAAGAAACCCCCATGCCAAATGTGGATGGCCGAGTATGCAAGGTATCCCATCGGCAGCTCCTGAATAGTATCTTGTCCAGTGGCAGAAATGATATATATTCTATATATTCCAAACCACGAAGAATAGTATTCACTTCATCTTAAGAGTTTATAAGAGATGATTATGGAATGAATGCCCCCTTTTGTCCAAGGAGTGACAAAGCCACTAAACTTTGGTTTGCCATAACTTTTCTTATCACACATAATGCTGCCAGGTTATATTATTCCATAACAAATAATATTAGTACCACACTTTAAATTGAAGTATCCATAAACCTTTGATCACTATGGAAACTTGTTAACACTAATTATTTAGTAAACTCACAAATTTGAGACATAACATGAAACATCAGCATTAAGGCCTTGCCAAAATTCACATATGCCTAAAAACAGTTAAGTGTTTGGTGCCGATCTTGCTAACTTCCCCGACACTGAAACCAAATATCGTACGAGTTCAATGACAGGGGGTTCGAAATTATGATAATTAAAATCTTTGTTGTCGGTTAAACTACAACCAAACGCTTAAGGATCGATACCGAAAACTTAACTAATAATGAGAAGAGTTTAAAACCTGATACTAAAAGAGCAAAAATCAAAATGTTTCAATATCGAAGCCTCCATGTTTTTCTGATACCAAAACAGAGGGAAAGCATAACCTTTGGTAATGCTTTTGCACTGCCACGCAACAATAACTAAATCAGAAGCAAAATAAAACATAAGTGAGGGTGTATGTAAAACCGAAACTAGAATGAATCAACAACAGACTGATGTTGAATCAATCGGTATCAAAAGAAGAATGTCATTTTTTTACAACACAGATTTGAATCTTTTGCATAGCAAGTTTGCATTCTAAACCCTGAATAACATGTTGGGAGGTATGGGTAATAATCCCTATCATCCACCATTTTTGACTATTCAAACTATACCTATCATTTAAACTAATTCTTGGTTGATCAAGAGTTAGAAAATTTGAGTGATTTCATAACCAAGCTGGAACAATAATTTTATATCTTAATTTTGATCGATTAAAATACTTACAGAGAAAAGCGAGTAGAAATCTTGAAGAACGATGATCTCGTTTAAGTGTTGTTACTTGCAGGTAAAGAAATGGAAAGGAAGAAGAATGAGCTTAAACCAATGTGTTCCTTCAATCTCAGCCACACAAAAACGGAAAAATCAACGATCCAGATCAATGTTGGAATACCAAGAGGCGGGAAATCAAAGTACACTATCAAGGACAGAGTTTGACTTGCAAGGTCGAAACTACCCCTTCACTAGGGGGAAATGTTACTACCAAATTCGACACCGAAACTAGGTACGAGTGGGGGTATCGGAGCACTATTGACACCAAGAGAGAGTTTCGAAAGCAGACAACCGATACCGGATTGCAGAAACAACCAATGCCGAAAGAGAGTGGAAGATTTGTCCAATGTGCTATCGGTACCAACATAGGAGGCAAAAGCTTAGTACTGATACAAAAGGTGATAGCAGCAAGGCAGTGTCGAAACCGGAAGCAATAAACATGGGTTCAGCTCCGAAAGCATATCACTTGAAACCAGAAGAAGGTAAAATGGGATGACCGAAAGCTTATGACCTGAAACCCAGAACCACGAAAGAAAGGCATTAAGTCAATCTAGAAGGAAGAAAAGGGCTATCGATATTTGGTATCGGTACACCGACACTAGGAAATAGCTTCAAAGTCATCAGAAGACATACCAAAAGCATGTTATCGCAAAGCTTGAACTAAACCCAAGAATTCACTGAAGTAATTCGAAGTCATGAGAAGAGGGGTTATCCACACTAATTTTCTTAGTTTCGATATCGAAACAGATGAAGATGACAAAGTCAAAGGGAACGGAAGCATAAGGACAAATTTATGAAGACTTGCTATCGAAACCAAAGCTTATCATTAAGACCGAAAGCAACTCTCGAAGCTATCCATACCAATGGACTCGGTATCGATACAGTAGGAGGAAGTGAATCTCAAAAGCCCAAAACCGATACTCCGAAAGCAAGATAGAATCGATAATAATGCTCAATAAGGAAAAGATGGGAAAAATTGAGAAGCCGGCACCGAAAGCCACTAGCGTGGCCGATACCAAGGCTAAAGGGTAGTTGTTGAAGCCGAAAGCACTAGTAATTGGGCTTCTGTTAATCAAAGTCGAAAGGGGGCCCAAATTTTCTATAAATAAGACCTAGGGGTTCCATTTTTGGGGACTTTTCTAATTCCCCATCCTTGTAGTCTTTTTCTTATAGAGTAAACCCAAATTTCTAAATTGATTTAGGGATTTAACTTATGAACTCCTACGTACTCAACAAAGTGATCAATAAAGAGTGAATCAATGATTAAGATCAATGTCATGAATTTGCTACTAATTTCTTCACTATTTACCTATGACGAAGCTCCATGCATAATCCAAATCACCCAAAATACCCTTCTACAAACCGTTTAGCTTTCTAACTTGTGTTGCGCTTAGGGAACCCTTGTCCCAAGATAATTGTTTTTTTTTTTTTTTTGAGTCTCGTAAGCGTGATACTCACTCCTTGAGGGGAAAAGTAACTAGTCTTTGGGCTCAAGACCATGATATCTAGGAAACGGTAAACTAGCTCAAGCTTGTAGAAACTAAATAATTCCTTTATCTCCTCTAGGTCACATCCTTAGATCTAATTCCGGTGTTAACGAAAAATATTGTTAACATCTTTCCTTCTATTTTCCTCTCCAACCTGACTATCTAGACTTAGGATGCCATTGGTTTACCTTCTTCTCATTTTCCCTTTCTCCACAAATAAACCGTGACCATTATCTGCACCATTACTTCCATCACTCAGCTCTTTCATATGATCTCGCAATTTCTCACTAAGAAGACCCGTCTTGACATCATCTAGAGTCAATGTATCTCGGCCATCGATCAAACTATTTGAGAAACACGTATAACGGTCAGGCAACGAGCATAACAATATCATCGCCTTCTGCTCTTCCTCAATCTTTAAATCTATCGTCTTCGTCTTCATTAGCAAATCATCAAACACATTCAAGTGCGCTTTTAGTGAAGTCCTTTCCTTCATCTGTAGGTAAAAAAAAGTTCATAATAAGATCAGCCGATTTGTAAGTGACTTCTTCATATACAACTCCTCCAACTTGTCCCAAGTTCCTTTAGCAGTCATCTCACCACTGATTTCGGAGTTAACATTCTCCAAGTGTAGTGAATGCCCACTGTTCCATTTCTTCTCTCTCTCCATATTTGAGATGTTCGCTGGCAATAAATGTGTATCAAACACTACACGATATACCCGATTTTGCCTAAGAACCGCTTTCATCTTCCATTTCCATTTTTTAAAATTATTATCGTCATTCCACTTGTTAATAACCAATTGTGACCCAGAATTTGTGTACGAACAACATACATAAAGAGCTACACCACTTGGACTCATTGAGGCACTATTTAAATCTGATTTCGGCATTTCTACATATATCTACCAACCCAAAGCTCTGATCCAAATGTTGTGGAGAATTTCGACTTGAAACCGCTCAAATAAAAACCCCTAACCCAGCGGAAAACGAGGTTGTGGTAAACGTGCAAAAACAACCAATCAATATATCAAAACAATCCCAACCCAATCCGATAATCAATCACAATCACAATCACAAAACAAGAGAAATAAAGGAGCAATAACGAAAAGTAAATCACAGAGGGATTTATAGTGGTTTCATAAACGTCTTAATAGTATACATCCACTTTGAGAGAGAATTTTTATTAATATCAATAAAAGAATACAAGAGATTGATTACAGTGATCAAATTCACCGGAATTTTTTTTTTTGATTTAGTGGAGATGAGGATTGAGAAGATTAAGATTGTCATAACTCTAATTAGAATAAATCTAGGTTAATCTCTTGATTAATACCTTTTTCTAGTCCATACCCTTTTGGATCCGAGAATAGCTTATATAGGAAGAGAATAGTACGTGGCAATTACCCAAATTTTCCCTGAAACCTTCACAAATCAGTTTGCCAAGCTTTCAGCTCGAAATTGTTTCAGAAGTCGTCTTAGATGTCTGTCGTGTTGTGATAGGTGTTTGCCCTAGCCAGAGAACTGTTTCAGCACAGACGTCTGTTATCTACTTAGATGTCTGTCTAGAAGTGACAAATGTCTGTCAGAACTCTTGGGAAAATTAGACCTGACGACTCAGATGTCTGCCATGTCACGACAGACGTTTGTCGCTAAGCCGCTGCTGAAACCATGCACGTTTCCTCCTGTAACTTTCACTTACGAGATTCGATTTGCGGATCGTTTCTCCGATGCAAAGCTACTTTCATCCACCTCAATTATACCACGCAGCATCGCAAGATTTAACAGTAAGCACATCAGAGTTCGTTTTCACTTTTTAAAAGATCTTGCGAGGGATGCTGAAGTCGAGTTGGTGCATTGTGGAACACAGGAGCATGTCGCTGTGATGATTCAAGCTTTGAAGGTTGACGCTAATTATGAGAAGCTTAGGAAGAACATGTGAATGGTTGACGTCTCTGAAGTAAACTAACCGTAAATCTGCAGTTAATTTGAGCGAGGGTATCAAGGAGTCTTTGTCTGTTATGAGTAGCTGCTAATTTTTAGGCGTGTTTTAAATAAGTCCTAGTCTTTAATTAGTAAACTGATTAGCAGTAACTTCACGTTTTTTGTTTAGCTGTTTTCGTGTGTTTAGTAGATGATAGTAAGGCTAGCTATTTAGAACAAAAAATCAAGCATTAGTTTTATATTCAGGTCTTTTATCTCTACAGCATTTATTAATCAAGAACGCGATGGAACTCGATGGAATCATAAATATATATATAGCCGCAGCTCTTTTCTGTGTATCGTTTAACAAACGCACGGTTTTCATTTCAAGCACTCTGGTTTTTTACTACACTATTCAATATACAAAGCATGGTAACTGTCCATATTCTTCCAAATATAGAAGAATTAATTGCATGAAAATTTAGGACACAATTTCTTTGGCATCACTGAGATCACATGGTATAAAATAGATTCATAGAATGTTAAAAACAATAACATAATTCACACCATAAATCAAACAAATAAAAGGACAAGCTGAGCACATAGAAGCATGCAGTAGTACGAATGCTAGTTGCTCAGTTTTGCAATAGTATGAACATCAGTGCTGAAAGCCATAGCGAGCACATCATCAGCGATCCCACTCTCAAACAGTGCTTTCTGAATCACAACAGTTCCCGGGTTTGAACTGCCAAAAGCAGCAACAGCATGAGCAGGATACTTTCCATCCTTGTTCCTCTGAAAGTGAACCAAGCCCTTTGGAAACACAAACATGTCCCCAGCTTTCAAGACCTGTGTAAACAACTTGTTGCTGGTGTCGATCAGTCCAACCTCCAGCCATCCTTCGAGGACCAGAAGGATCTCCGATGCACGTGGATGGGTGTGGGGCCCATTCATGCCGTTGGGCCCAAATTGCAGTGAAGCGTAGGATACCCCTAGACCCTGTAGGGCGGGGAACTCATTCTGGCCTGCTCTCGTCACGTTGAACATTCCTTTTACAGGTGGTGTTGTGCCTTGTAAGGCGGCTTTCAGTCCTCTCAAGGTGAACTTTGATGCCTCTGGGTTGGTTACTAGATGGTCCGAAAGGATGTCTGGATCCGCTGCATTAATTGAAAGAAGTGGTATGAGAACAAGAGCAAGGATCATGAATGAAGAAGAGGCCATTTTTCTTCTTCTTTCTTTTATTAGTCAAGAGCAGTTGTTTTGATTGAGGAGAGTGATCAGTAAGTATGGAATGTATATATAAGCTTCAACTCGAGATACTTAGTTTAGTGCCGGCATTATTTTTTATGATTACACGGTTGTTGCTTTCAGTACAATGTAGCTATGTTTGTTGTTTAATGTACAGCTGTTTCTTTTCCTGTTACTTGACTTGAGCAAACTTGGACTTTGTCTTTTTTTACAAATTAGCAAATATTACTGGTCTTCCGCCAGTTTAGAAAGTAACCGAGAAGACATGGACTGCATAACAAATGTACACCTGACACTTGTTGATGTTTATGTTAACCTCAAGCTTTACATATTCAGGATGGATGTACAATATATATAGAAATAAGTCAAATAACTACTGAAATGCTTATATCAAATCAACATCATTTTGAATTAACTGTCTCAAAATAATTTACTTGGTCTACCGGCACCGTTCATTTTGTAGTTTATAAGTAACTTGGTCAGAGATAACATTTTGTGCATGTGTGTATGTGTGTGTATATTTTGTAGTTTATAGGTAACCTGGTCAGAGTTAACCCTGTGTGTGTATTGTGTGTGTATGTGTGTACATATGTGTGTGTATATGATGCTGACTAGTAAATTGAGACTGTTAAGTTTGTTCCTTTTGTTTCTATGGTAAATGCTTATATAATGCCGGCCAGTATATATATTAGGCTAAATATGACCTAGCTCAATATCAGAACCACGCGTTCTTTTGATAATAACAAATTTACTTTTGGTAACTCAGCGTACCCAGGCCCGGCCTTTAGTCAAGGCCCATCAAGCTCTCGATTTGGGCAACCCCTGTAGTAAGGGCAAAAAAATCAGATCGAAGAAAAAAACACGTTGTCTCTGCTGCTGCAAAGACGAAGTCGGAGCCTGAAATCGTAAAACCCTACAAGAGCTGCTGCCTGCTGCGCGCCTGTGCCTCCGTCAGTCCCTCTAAAACATCGATTTGTTCATCTCTGCTTACCCAGCCTCCAGGTCCAGCCGTCCAGGTAATATTCGATTTGTTGTTCCTTAATTTTGCATAACTTTGGTTGTTAAATTAAAATCCCCAATTAGCAGTTGTATGATTTTAGAGTTGGATTTTGATTGACTAATTGTCTTTTGATTTGCTATTGCATAATTGGTTAGCAACTGAACTGATTTAGGCATTTAGGTGCTGCATTATTTTCGTTCCTTTCTTCTCAAAATAAGTGTTCAGTTTTTAAGATTAATATGAATGGTTCATGAATCACAATATACTAGAATGAAATGATTGTTTTGTTTCATTGTAACAAATTAACATGTATATCATTTTTTAGTGTAGGAAATATGACAAAAAATGAAGACGATAAAAATCGGATTCGGTTTCGAAAACAAAACTCTGGAGCTCACTATAGAAAAGTTAAGCAAAAAAGAGTTAAACTCACAAAATCACTTGTTGGTTCAATTTCCAACTTACATAAAGCAAGAATTCAAAAATCTCAACCTTCAACTTTTTGTATGGTGGAACAAATTGGCAACGAAGATAATGTCATCAATGATAATCTTGAGATCCACGAAGTATTGATGAGTGAAAATATTGACATACCAAATGAAAAGGTTATCAATCGAAGTGGTTGTGAAGAAAATAATGACAATGTAAGAGTCGATAACATTGATGAAGTTATTTATGATACTATTGAGCTTGATCTAGAGAAGGATATTGATGTCAACTATGATCCGGGATTATGGGGGAAAATTACGAATAGTAAAAGAGTGATGCTAGTTCAAAAAGGGCCGATTAAAATCTTAAAAGAAAATGATAAGTTTCCCAAACATGAAAGTGATGGAAGGCATTTTTCTTCTAAACACTATATTGGTTGTTATCCGCGTGGAGAGGAGCACGAAAGGAAGTGGCTTGTCTACTCAAATGAGATGAATAAAGTTTTTTGTTTTGGTTGCAAGTTATTCAAAGATCCACAAAAGATATTTAAATTAGGAGAAGAAGGATTTAATGATTGGCATAATATTACAGCAAAACTTCGAGAGCATGAATGTAATCCGGAACATACCGCAAGTCTTATCAAGTGGGTGGATTTGTATAGAGGCCTTCAACTAAAAGAAACAATAGACAAAAAATGGAGTCTCTAATCGACCAAGAGAGGGAACGATGGAAAAAAGTATTAGTTCACATTATTGGTGTTGTGAAGACCCTCTCACGAAATAATTTACCATTTCGTGGATCTAATGAAAAATTTATGAGAAAAACAATGGACTCTTTTGTCAACTTATTGAGTTTGTTGCCAAATTTGATTCAATTATGGAGGATCACCTTAGACGTGTGGTAAATAATGAAATAAGCAATCATTATCTTAGCCATAAAATACAAAATGAACCAATACTTCTATTGGCCAAGAAGATTAAAGAAGCATCGCTTATGAAGATATCGAAAGCAAAATTCTTTTCGGTCATTCTTGATTGTACGCCGGATTTAAGCCACAAAGAGCAAATGTCAATTGTTATAAGATGTGTGGATGTTAAACATGCAAATAACATTAAGGTAGAGGAGTTTTTTCTTGGATTCATAGAGGTTGATGATACATCGGGACTTGGTCTTTTCAAAAAGCTTGAAGATATTTTAGTGGATCTTAAACTAAATATTGATGACGTGAGAGGACAAAGTTATGATAATGGATCAAATATGAAAGGTATGCTCTTCTAAAAATAAATAATAACTATGTACGATCATTTATTATTTCAACATATTTACGAATGGTAACTTGACATTTGTAGGTAAACATCAAGGTGTACAAAAAAGACTTCTTGACATAAATCCTAGAGCGTTTTATATCTCATGTGGATGTCATAGCTTGAATCTTGCTTTATGTGATATGGCCAAATCATGTGTTAAAGCAAGAAACTTTTTTGCTTATGTACAAAAAAATTATACTTTGTTTTCCGGATCAACACATCGATGGGAAATTCTTAAAAAATACGTAAAGGGGTTGACTCCTAATGCATTGTCCGCAACTCGTTGGGAAAGTCATATAGAAAGCGTCAAGGCAATAAGAACTCAACCATCGGAGTTAAGAGAAGCTTTGATTGATATTGCTAATAATTCCAATGATGATATTGCGAGAGTGGAAGCTAAAGCTGTATGCCAAAATGCTTTAGAGGATTTTGAGTTCTTGATTAGTTTATGCATTTGGTACACTATATTGTATAATACTAATCGAGTTAGCAAAATACTTCAAGCGGAAGAATTGGATATCGAGGATGCTATTAATAAGTTAGAGAACTTATTGCGTTTTTTGAGAATTTTAGAGAAGTTGGATATGAAGAAATGATGAATGAAGCTAAAGAGCTTGCGGATGAAGTTGGCATTGAACCTAAATTTCCGGAAAAAAGAGTTGTTCGTAGAAAGAAGCAATTCGACGAGGATAAAGAAGTTAATGTTAATGAAAGTCAATCTTTAGAGGACAAATTTAGAGTCACCTACTTTCTACACATAATAGATCAAGCTTTGACCTCGCTTACGGATCGATTTGAACAGTTTAAGCTTTATGAAGAGATTTTTGGCTTTTTACTAAATGCTAAGTTTAAGATTTTTGATGATAAGCAATTGAAAGAGCAATGCATGAAACTTGAAAGATTTTTGCAACATAATCAAGAGAGTGATATTCATAGGAAGGGATTATTTCTTGAGCTTAAACAATTGAAAAGGATTTTACCACCGGAAGTAACAAAATAAATTTGCATTCTTGATTTTTTAAGATAATATCGTGATGTGAGTGGATTTCTCAACGTTTGGGTTGCATATCGGATTTTATTGACTATTCCCGTCACGGTCACTTTGGCAGAAAGAAGCTTTTCTAAGTTGAAGTTAACTAAAACATATCTTCGAAGCACCATGTTGCAAGAAAGGTTAAGCGGATTAGCAATAATCTCAACTGAAAATGAGTATTTGGATAAGCTAAAATATGATGATGTAATCGAAGAGTTTGCTTCAAGAAATGCAAGGAGGAGTTGCTTTCGTTGAAATGGTTGGATGTATTGTAGTAGATTGATTGATATGGGTGATGGTCTTTTGTCATAGCAACACTTATGTATAATGTTTCATGTACTTCAGAAATATTTTGTGTCTTTTGTAAGAAGTTCAGATATATTTATATATATACATATTATAATATCATGTATAGCATTTCATGTATTTTGTGTCATAACAACACTTTTGTATAATGTTTCATGTATTTTATTTACAGTTTGTTTACATGTGTGCATGTTGTTGATGTACATTATTGAATATCATGTGTTTTAAATATTATATTATGCAGGAAGTTGTGGTTGAGCAAATTCTTGAAGTAGGGAAAAGAGTAATTACGGCCATGGGGGTAGGTTGTAGTGCTGGGACAGGTAAATGGTTGTACTTGATTTGCAATATTCAAAGTTTGGAATCTGCTACAATTATGAGCTTGTATAAAAATAAGCGATTCTTGAAGTTGTATTAAAACTGTTCCAAAAACTGCACATTTGTATTAAAACTGTTCAAATAGCACTCATATTTTGAAATAAACAAACATTCTGTCTTTGCAATGTCGGTCTGTTTGAATTTGTTTGTATAAAAAGGCAACAAATATTATATTCGCCTCGGGCAACCCAGTTAACGGGGCCGGCCCTGAGCGTACCAATATATACACAAGGCTTATATATCTTACCTAATCTAATGGTCACATTGATTCTCAATGCTCCTTTATGCTCTTTTGCAATGTAACACATAGGAATCAGTATATTAATAATGAAAGGCTTCCCCTTAGTTATGATCCGACCAACTTCAAGAACACACAGTTGTTCATCACCTTTAGGGAATTTATATATAACCTGCTAGCGATCGATCTTCGAACTAGATGATAAGCCAGGCTATAATCCAGAAAGAACCCCACCAAATAGTAAGACTAATAATCGACCATTGCTTGTAATACTTTACCATGAGAAACCATCATACTGTTAATCTCAAATTTATCAAAAGAGAGGGCAAAAGACCTAGCGTTTCTCAGCATAGAAGAGAATAAAGAAGTCCACTTGTCAGGTAGTAAGTAAGGGGGCAAGATGCTTAAAAACAACATGGATAGACTTTGATGGTGGATGTAGCACATATTTTAAGGAAAGATGGGAGCATTATCATTGTGGTTGGCATTAATACAAACATTATCCGCTCCTACAACCAAATCACCCCAATCTAGCGACAGTTCATTTCCCATAACCATCACCCCGTTCCAATCTGATAACCTTAGCTACAAAGATAGCATCATGGTTTTCGACTTCAGGCCAGCACGATTAGTAGTGGTTACCTCAAATAATGGTAGGGAAGTAATGACCATAATGGAACAATTGGTAATACGTGAAATGGCAGTATCTAGGAATTAGAAGTGGAAATCGAACTTTCTAACACAATAAAGAGGCTGGAGACGTTAACTTGAGCAGTTGACGATACTAGAGATACACGGTGAGATGGAGTACCCAGAGGTGGGAAAACAATCATGGAAGCTACGTTGTAAATGCAACTAGATCCGGTCAAAGTAGAAGTCTTAGAAAATTGCCAACCCAAGGTTGGGTTGGGCTCCAACGGATCCCCAATAAGGGTCGGTTGGAGGCTCTAGGGTTGCTTTGACAACCATACAAAGGTTGTCAGAGCAACTATTCGGTTGTTTGGCAACCTTGGCTTTCGTCTTTCATAAAGAAGGTAAAGGTAGGTGCTACAATCAAAATTTGACTATTGCCTCTAGCCGACTTTTAAAAACCTGGCTGAGGGCGCAACGATCAAAATAATACCGTTGTCCTTAGTCGGTTTATGAAAATCCGTTAAGGGAAACGGTCTACGAGATGACCGTTGCCCCTTCCCTTCTTCTCAACTCTATATATATCACCATCTTTCTTTCGACCAAACACACAACTCTTTTCATCATTTCCACTATCTTCTTCACAAACCAACAATGTCAAAACAACAAAAAGGAAAAGGAAGTGCTTCACAACCCCGAATCAATTTTCAACTTCAAAAAACAACAAATTCTAAACCCATTTCAATCGCAGCGAAATCCGAACCATTATCAACCCCAATTTGAAAACAACTCTTATCAACCACCTCAAAATTCGAATTACTATAATTTCCAACAAAATTCATACATGTACCAAAACTCTCAAAACTCAACGTTTCAACAAAACTGCAATTTCGATCAAGATTATGTTTCTCCTACTTGCTAAAGTCAAAGACTATTTCTTTACTCCCCTAAAATTTGAGGAGAAATTTGAATAATCAATTTGGGAATAGTGACTAGGGAATTGAAGAAACTCAGTTCGAAAGTCTTGAAGGGATAAATTCTGGAATAAACATCAATGAAATGCCTGACGAGGAATTTGGACAGCCAACGCCCACTGAGTCTAAGAAATCCCGTAAATGTTTGGCAGACGACCAAGCTGAGCTTTCCTACTATTAGGTTGAATGTTCGAAGGAAAAAAAGAAAAGGTACTAGCCAAACAGATAGTTCTTTTTGGAATTCTGTTTGCAATTTGTTCAACGAGCAACGCTCAACATGCCCAACTAGAATGGTTGATTCGTTGAAGCAGTCATGGAAAAGAATAAATCATGCTTGTCAACACTAGAAAGAAATAAAGGCAGGTTTTCATTTAAGACTGGAAAGCGGGGTCAACGACGTTGATATGGTAATGTTTTTGTATCACTTAGTATTTTTCCTTTGTATTTTAAATTTGTTGTAACGTACTCTATCAAATACAGCTAAATCAGGCACATGCATTATATTTAGCTAAGAACAAGAACCAACCATTCAGCATGCAACATTGCTATGATATATTGTCGTAGAAGGACAAGTGGGGAAGAGTGCAACAAGAACACCCAGCCTTTATGTTCCAACCTAGGAAGATGGGTGAAGAAATTAGCCTAGGTTGCTCGGCTGAACGGAAAAAACACCATTCACTACTAGTACCGAAGGCAGGTTTGCCGGGAAGCTCAAGGGAAAGAAAAAACGTCAACTGATTATACTCTACACTATGAAAAAATAAGTGAAAGTTTGTCTGCCACTGGACAGATTAGCTACGCAGAAGTATATCGAAGCAAGGGAAGCAAAGAAGCTTGAGAGAGAGATTCAAAGAGATTTAGAATAAAAACGTGATTGCGAGCAATTAAAGAGGGAATGTGCTGAAGAGTTAGAGATCAGGAGACTAGAATTGGTTTGATAACATGAGGCGGAGGATTTTATGATGATTAGCTGCAACTTGAATAACCTCAATCCATTGCAAAGAAAACACATGGAGAAAATAATTGAGGATTATAATAGGCATAACGGAATTCTTTAGAGATTTATCTGTACTAAGTTTAGTATAACGGTATCAGTTTCGTATGCTTGTATCTTTATGTTTGTATTTGAATTGAACTATATTAATGCTTGTATCTTTAAATTAGTGGTGTTTGTATTTGCAATGACCTACAATAATGCTAGTATTTTTAAATTAGTAACATTTGTATTTGCAATGAACTATATTAATGCTTGTATTTTTAAATTAGTAACATTTGTATTTGCAATGAACTATATTAATGCTTGTATCTTCAAGTCAATAATGCTTGTTACGTTTAGGAGTTAACTATTCAGTCCGTTTGACGTTTGTGATAGTTAGGAGATAAAAGAATCGGGTCGTCCTCCATTTTTTCATTTTAGAGTTAAATGAATCAGGTCGTTTCTTAACACAAGTGAGAGGCACACTATTTAAGGATAGTGGAAGGTGTGTTCTTTAACACATAAAGTGTCTGGTCTAGGATTCTTTCGCTTTATGTCATCGTAAAGTCTGTAGTGGCTACAGTACAACATCATAGTAGATGTCGGTAATAATGGCTACAATATAAAGTGGGAATAGTGGTTGTATATGTAAATATAAGGGAGCTATCCACATCGTATTTGGTTTTATTCACTCCATATATTGCCTCCATATATATCTAAGGTATTCTCACAATTCTATGCTCAAACTAATTTTTATTTGTACAAAACTTATCATCTCAAAAGATATGCCTTCATGGCCCTCGTCAATGGATTCTGACTGGGAATAAAACTTATCGCAACCTCTGCTAGATAGTACAAGAACAAATATTGATTGGATTATCGAATACCAAAAGCAGCACTATGAGGGCGTGCGTCGTGAGTACCTAGATCTGAGCCAATTGGGGCTTTAAGAACCTCTTTTCAACAAGAAGTTCATCGAGTTTTGGCTCCTTAACCTCTAACTGAAGGAGCTCAACCTTTAATTGTTTGACCACTATATGAACAAGAAGCACGATCGGTTATAATTACTCAACCCCCTTACGATCAGGAGGTTGACTCATTTCCAGTTTGTCACTGTGGGTATGCAGTGGAGTTGGTGGTTAGGGCGGATGGAGAAAATATTGGTCGTAGACTACAGTTATGCTCATGATGGCCCAACGGCTGTAGCTACTCTAAATAAATTGACAACTATTTATGTCCAAGCGGTATTTCTTACGCCAATGATTTATAAACGATTCCGTAGCGACTTTCTAAAAATTTGACTTTGACATAACTCACAATTTTTAAGATGAAATCTCGATTTTTCACTTTCATTAGAAAACTATAGTTAAAAAGATTCGAATGATTCTTGTTTCAAAGAAATCCGACTTATAACGAATCCTATATATTCATTTGAAGTTCCAAACGTAATATTATGAACTGCCACGACGTTACGAGCTCATTTATAATTATATTATTAGCATACGTTCGATGGTCAATTTATAAATAAATTCATTATTATAACTATAGTTTTCTAATACACGTGACTCTGATAATACATAATTCAAGTGACCAATACTATACAATAATGTACCGAGACATAATATACGTGACCCTGTTAATACAATAATGTACTGATATTACGAACAAAGTCCATAACCATAGTGAAACAACAGTACCATGAAGATAATACATAACGCACATGACCCAGATAATACAATAAGTTACTTGTAATACACGTGACCCTGTTAATACAGTAATGTACTGATAATACAAATAAATTCCATAACCATTGTGAAACAATAGCACCAAGTAGATAATACATAATGCACGTGACCCAGATAATACAATATGTAACTCGTAATACATGTGACCATAATAATACAATAATGCACTGATAATAAAAACAAAGTCCATAAACATAGTTCCATCAACATAATACAAACAAAAAAGACAACAATAACATCTATAGATCACCAAAGTCAATATCATTTAGACCAGCTATGTCCTCGTCCACACCAGTCCGAGGCCTAGGATGGTGGTGCTCCTCATCGGCAATGGTGAGCTCGTTAATATGAGTTAGCAAATCATCTATGCTTCGCCTGTGTTGGGTGTACTGAACTTGTCTAAACCCTAACAACATCTGGTATAAATACTCATATGATAAAGTAGCAGGATCGGGGTACTGAGTATTTGGGACGCGAGGGACATCCATATAAGTAGTGTTACCTATCACTGTAGGAATAAGCACCCTTCACCAATCATCTCCTCTTTGCGGCTGAGGAAGAGCTGGGTATAACTGCGTACTCTGAGAGGTCTGGAAAACCAGGTGGAATAGCGCTAGGTCTGTTATCTAACGGTCCAACCAAATCAACGACTGCAACATGTATCATGGGAGTCGTGTGTGCTGGTGTATAAAAGTGGCTGCAAAATAGTTTGTAATTCAAAGTAGGAATGATGAAATGGTCAGACGACCACTACTGATGGTCATGAGCATCCACCAACTATTGAGCCTTATACACCACTAAATAAGGTGTATCTAGATGTGGATCAACAGGCACTCTGTCTCCCTCTAATATATGACTCCAAAATTGTTCCCCAAGGAACCAGTAATAACCTGCCGAGGGAGGAGAAGAGACTAAAGGAAAATGATGCATCGATAACATCCCAGAATGGACGACTCCATCATATGTCAAAAAGGGAGAACCCTCGTACGGATGCCATATAATACTCCGTCGTATCTTGTGTAACTCAATCTGGGTATGAGCCACAGAAAAAATATACCGTACCTGACCACCTTGTACTGGTCACCGATTCTCACAAGCCCACGCCCGCACTCGAGGAAAGAATAGTGATAATGCTGGATCTTGTGTCGGGTAATTCATGTTGCGGAAGTACTCGTAGTATCAACACTGTATAACTGCCGAAACCCACAGAAGGACGCACCGTTCTCTCTAATAACACACTGATGGTCTAAACAACGATAGAGATATGCTAGTATGGGCGTCCCCCAATCATATACTACTGACCTATCAAAAGTCAAATTAGCGATCGTTGCTACATGCCCAGCGAGCAAGTTGTTCGATGGGTTTGAAAAAAACAGGTTACCCATCAAATATATGATAAAGAGTCGTACAATCTCTAAAAGGTGGTTTTATTTCCTTGAATCAGCGATTAAATCGATGATGATTTTTCTAATAGCACTAATCCTCAGCTATAATCTAGGAGTCAAAGGGTGTTTTAAGTCAAGACGAGCAAATAAATGCGCTAATAGGTCTTCGCGCTGATAATACTCATCATAATGTAAGGTCTCCCCTAAACCTACCGAAATTCCAGTAAGTATGATGGGTGGTGGTTTATCCGGAGCTCATCTATCTACCTTTCCTATACAGTTGGTTATAGTCCAGGATGGTTATATATATTATAGGTTACCTGCTAGCCATGTTAGCAGTTTTTGTAGACTTCATGTTTCTATGTGTGTGTGTGTGTGTGTATATATATATATATATATATATATATATCTGTGTGTGTGCCCTCTTCTTTTTAGAAGATCACACATTTTTGGTTTTTAAAAAAAAGAACTGTAAAATCTAAAGGAGTGATGCCTAACTCACTTAACCCAAAATGAAATGTGTGTGTGGTCTTCCATCAACACGACAATATCGCACCAATCAACTGAACATCTGATTTTAACAAATTTGTTATACCTAATAATAAAACGTTTTAGGAATAAATGAAGCTATTTAAAAGTGCAAAATAGTTTGATAATTTTTTGGTGAACATGTACTTATGAAGTCACCAAGATCAACTTCACCAAGAAATTTGTGTATAATGCCAGTTGTGTCGTATGCGCAAATCTTAGAATACAAACGAATAACGGTTGGCCATGACCCACATGTTCTATCTCGTCGTGCCTATATATAAAAGGGTCGATATATTAATTCAAATCTACACAATATTGCTATTTAATGTTGAAAAAAGTGATAAACTTATAGCTTCTTTCACACGCATGCTAATATGTTCCAAGTTGTTTGGAAGTACACGAAAATTGGTAAGCGCTTTGCCTGGCCCTAAATTTTGTTCAATGTTCGGATCCAGATATTTTTCCTTTGAAGCCCGACGTCATCTGGCTACTTCTCATTGAAGAGGAGGCACGAATTATTCTTCAGTTGGATCATGCTCTTCTTCAGGAGGCACATTTGCACTACATCGACTCCCGCTACCTCGGATAACACGTAATGCTCTACCAAATCATCTCTTTTTTTTACTTGCGGATGATGGTGGAATGCAGGAAGAAAGGGAAGGAGATAGGGGAAAAGAAATGTTGTGGTGAGAACAATTCCCCATAGCCGGCATTTTTATAGCAGGATATGGGGTCCTTAGCCAGCTTTTAGAAAGCCATGTAAGGTGACAGTTTGGATTTAATTCCAAACACGGATTACATTCCAACAGCACAAGATTGTAATTTGTGTTTAATCCTTAGTTGGATTTTAGAAAGTCGGCTAAGGGGAACGCAACAACCTCCACTGGGGTTGTTGTGTTTCTCCCCATTGAGGTGGGTTGGGTGTTAACTAATAGGGATGGGACAAGCAATCCCACATCACATTGGGAAAGGTCTTAGGAACATACGACGAAGGGTTATCAAAATTAGAGCAAGTCATGGATGGTTTGGAATCTTTTTCTATGGTTTAAAATTTCAGAAATGGCAACCATGGGATTATTTTCTTAATCCATAGATTGATTTTTATAAGTTAATCTACTTGTTTTCTTTTAAATTATCCCACACGGGATCATATAATAAATATGCTATTATATTGAATTTATACACTTATGATCATTCACCATTTTTATATATGCTCGTTCCAAGAAAGGAGAAAACCTTGGGCATTTATACTCAATTTTTAAGATTCAGAAATGAAATTTTCATCATTGTAATATCTTACATAGGGATGTAAAATTATATTAGGCTAAGCTGCTATAAATAAAATTTAAAAAAGACTGCTTTTGGTGTAACGTCCTGCCTTTTTGGCCGCTTCAAATTGGTAATTAAACTAACTTAAACCGTTCAAATCGACGGATCGTTATTAACTTATAGAGTTTAAACATAGAATCAACACAGAATATCATAGAGTAAATAGCACAGTATTTAACAGCGAAATAAAACTTTTATATATAATCAAGTTTTGCATACAAGATTTTTCTATATACAGCGGAATTTTAAAACAACTTGAATACATGAAAATATTTACTATTTTTGAAAAGAACTTCAGTGCGCGTCTTCGGAATCCCAGCTTTGCCAACTTCGAATCCAAAGCTGTAACCTTTAAAAATCTATAACACACGGGTCTGACCCAAGCGTTCCATGCAAAAACATAAAACACTCGAGTCAAGATTAAATCATAGTTCAAGTAAATTAACTTCGATGGAAACTGAAATATAATAATTAATTCTATCTTCGATGCGGTTACTAAGCTTCAAATATACCAAGCAAATATACACACCCATATGAATACATGTATGCATTTACCGACAAACATATACACATTTTAGTTATAGTTTATTAATAAACACTTGTTGTAGTACAACAAATAAATGAACCCAGGCGCCAAGCTTAGCAAGTTATAACAGAGGAGGCAACACTTAGGAATATACATATATGTTTGCATGTTTGAAGTTAAGTAGATTTGCTAATACATTAGCCAAATTTAATCACTATTCCAATATGGAAGGGGTATGTAAGCCAAGACATGGATCTGCTCCAATTCCTTTCAAAGACAACACGGCAAATGGGTACAATAGGGTACTCAATAATGAAGCAGCCATTAATGACCATTGTTTCATTTAAGTCTACAAGATCTACTTGACGTGGACAGGAGAACTCATAAAATACTGAATGATTAAAAAAACACCCAGAAACAAAGGCACGTGATATTAAGCAAAAATATTGGGTTAGTTCTATTATAAGGCTTGCGTTTTCTTAGCAAAAACCCGCTAATTGAAATCGTTGTTACTTGGGAATATTCCATATATATATATATATATATATATATATATATATGAGGCACGCTCTATGGCACGCCAAATTCCTAACACCCCATTTGCACCCGATTTATAGCCACTTCTTTATTATTAATTAAGTTAGTGGGAAGAGAGAGCGTTAGTGGAAGGAGAGAGAAAGGGGAATGTGTGGTGAAAATCAGGAGGGCTAAAGGGGTATCATAAGGAATATCAAGTACTCTGCGATTTGCACCCCATTGACAGTCTTGGTATTCTGCGATTTTCAAAAAAATAATAGCTACCAGACCTTATTGCATTCAAATAATGTTTCATAAGGAATATCAAGTGAACCACACAATAGTGTATTCTAAGTAAGGAATTCAAATAACAACAATGGAAAGATGGGTTCGTATTCGTAACTGGCAAGATTAACATTATAATAATTAGAGCTTAGACTCAATAAGGTCTAGTCATTTGAACATATATGGTATAGCCCAATTTAACTTTAAATCAAAAAGTTTTTTTTTCCTTTTTCTTTTTCTTTTTTCTGGTTGGATAATTCAATTTTATATTTATATGATTTGGTAGCACATGCAATGGTCATGACACAGGGCTATATCAATGCAAGAAATTCCAGTATAGGAAACAACCATAACATTAGTCTCGAAATTCTGGAATGTAGTCAAGCCAATAGCATAGGACAACCTAACTACATTTATATTATATATCACATGAAAGTGGTACCAATAAGGAATGAACATCCATCAGTTTATATAAGGCACGGCTACCAGTAGTTAACAAGGCAAGTCGTGCTTTTATTCAACTGTTAGGAATACTCTGGAATAGGAGAAATATGAACCAACACCTGATTAAACTATTAAAGTGTACAACTGCATATACGGAGGAATAAGCGCAATATATCAGCAAAACAGCCTGTCAGGTTCTCAGAGTTGCATGCATTCAGATAAGATAACTACTATAGTTTTAGACAATGACAAATGGGCAAGAGCAAATACACACACACACACACACACACACACATATATATATATATATATATATATATATATATATCCCAAACCAAACATAACTGCAGGGTGTGAATTTAACTATATCACACGCGTGTTCAAGTAGGCATGACCAGGTTTATGAGTGTCTAGACAGCAAGTGTATTTACAAGCAGGTCACGTTCTAGTTTTTTTTAGCAATACGAAAACGTATGTGTGCAGGAAACAGGGTGTTGTTGTCTTCTTTCAGGTAGTTGCTGGTCTGTACTAGTGTCTAAATGCTAAATTTGGATTTTGGTTAGGTCAAATAATTTAAAGAACATTATTGTCTTGCTGTTTACAAAAGCAATCCATGCAACAGAATCACAGTAAACAATTCCCTCAATAGTCTTAGGCTTTGTATATGGACATTCTTTATAACAAATGCATGAATTTAAATGAACAGAGCATCAATTCAACAATTTTGTAGCAACTTCCTATATCTAGGTTGAGTTTAGTTATCATAGTATTATACAAAAAGTACATCGGGACTATTGTGAATTTTGGTTTAATGTAATAATATACAATCACAGGAATTTTAAGTTCCACCTGAAGTTTAAACTACATATTACAATTTTGTTGACCATTGTTGACTTTATCTAAGCAACAATTGTGCACGTACAAGATATGTACAACAGTTACAAAGACAGTTACCAACTTGTAGATCAAACAGGCCATTCAAACATAGGAAAGACAAGGGTACAAGGGTGCCAATACTTATGTATATATTACAATTTTTTGTCAGCATTCATAGCTTCCTCTAAACAGCAAATGAGTAATGTATCATAACAGAGCAGGTACTTCAACCTATGCGTGGGTCATAGTCATAAACTTAAACTACAGGGAATACACAAGCAAGGGCTACAACAAGTACTTGTATCCGCAAGGAAGGAAAAAAAATCTAAAACATGCATGTCATGAAAATCAATAACAGGCTCACGTATGTTAGGAGAGCCTACATACGTATAATACAAGCGAAGCATTTGACAGGAAGTCACAAGGGACCAAGGCAGCGAATACCCCAAATGGCAGAGATAGAAAAATTGCATTAACCTAGTAATATGATAAAAATCAAGTGATACTCAATAGGACAACATGGTAATAGCATAACAACAAGGCCAAGACAAATTGAAGATAAATTACTTGAAACAAGAATTGATTGTGAGTCGAAACTCACCTTAAATCGGTGCAGTAGACGAGCAGACACTGGTGTTCTCGGGGTAATGATGCGGTGCTCACCGTGGTTCCGGTTGCAATCGAAGACTGCTGCTTCGAGGTGCATTTGGGTATAAACCTTGCACTCTTAGTCAATCGGTCCATAATCACCCAAATGTTATCGTGGCTCGATCTAGTTCTTGGTAACCACCAATGAAATCCATTGAGACTTGTTCCCATTTCCATTCTGGAACTTCTAATGGTTGGTTTATTTTTCTCAGCTTTAACCAACTGGTAGTTCATGCATTTGGATATAAACTTCCCAACGTCTCTTTTCATCCCTTCCCAGTAGTAAGTCTGCTTCATGTATCGATACATTTTGTTACCACCGGGATGTATAGTCAGTTTTGAGTGATGACATTCTATAAGCACTTCATCTCTTAATCCATTGACATTGAGTACAACCAGTCTTCCATTCTTTCTAAGCCATCCATCTCGATCAAGCCCATACTTATTCATCTCCTCGTCGATGCCCATCTCTACCTTGGAGATGATTTCCAATTGGTTAGGATCGTCCCTCTGACTGGAACCAATCCCCTCAATCAAAGTGGGTATGATCCTCAAACTTGCTAATACTTTTAGATCCAATTCGCACTTTGGTCTGAAATCATACCCAGCGATGTACTCCAGTTGCTTCCATTCTAGAAACATAGCCCCTAAACTGGCATGTCCTCTAGTCAATGCATCAGCTACCGCATTGCCCTTTCCTGGTGTATATGCGATATCGAAATCGTAGTAAGCCAAGAATTCTAACCATCTTTGCTGTCGGAGATTTAGATCCTTCTGAGAGTAAAGATACTATAATGATTTATGATCGGTAAACAACTCGAATCTTTCTCCCAAGAGATAATGTCTCCACATCTTCAATGCGAACACGATCGCTGCCAATTCCAAATCATGGGTAGGATATCTTTTCTCATACGGTTTTAGTTGCTGACTAGCATAAGCTACAACCCTACCTCCTTGCATCAATACAACACCTAGTCCGGTACCACAGGTATCTGTGTATACCATCATCTCTTCATTCCCTTTTAGGAATGACTAACATTGGTGCACATGTCAACTTTTCATTTAGAATCTTAAATGCATTCTCGCACTTTTTGTCCCAAATAAAAGCTTGATTCTTCTTGGTCAACTGAGTCAACGGTGCTGCTATGTTGGAGAAGTCTTGGATAAACTTACGATAATATCCAGCTAACCCCAAGAAACTTCTTACGTCTGTTGCATTCTTGGGCGTAGACCAATTTTGTACCGTAGCCACCTTCGCAGGGTCCACGGCAATACCATTTTCTGAAACAACATGGCCCAAGAATCTCACTTCCCTTCTCCAGAAGTGACACTTAGAGAACTTTGCTTTCAATTGGTGTTTTCTCAACACCTCCATCACTATCCTCAAATGTTCCTTGTGTTTTTCCTCTATCCTCGAATAAACTAAGATATTATCCACGAACACAAGAACAAACTTATTCAATTGATCCCTAAATACCCCATCCATAAGATCCACAAAATATGTTGGTGCATTGGTCAACCCGAATGACATGACTAACCACTCATAGAATCCAAACGGCGTCCGAAAGGTCGTCTTAGCTATGCTCTCGGCTTCCACCATAAGCTGATGGAAACCTATCGCGAGATCCAACTGGGAGAACACTCTCGCGCCACTCAACTGATCAAACAAATCATCTATCCGTGGTAGAGGATACTTATTCTTCCTCGTCACCTTATTCAACTCGCGGTAGTCCACACACAATCGAAGGGAACCATCTGCCTTAGTAGCAAACACTACTGGTGCTCCCCACTCAGAAACACTTCTTCTGATAAATCCCTTCTTCAACAGATCGCTCACTTGCACCCCGAACTCTCGCTGCTCCCTTAGCGCCATACGACGAAGTGACATCACTATAGGTCTGGCATTTTTCGCTAAATCAATCCCAAACTCAATCTCTCGGTGTGGTGGAAGTCCGGTCATTTCCTCGAAGACGTCCGGATACTGGCCAGCCACGGGCACATCTAACAACTCATCATGCAGGATGTCGAGGGAATTTAGAAAACTAGCCATTACCCTATTACTAGGTAAACCACCAAACACTACCCTCCGCCCATCATCCGCTCTAACTGTCACCAAAAAGCCCTCTCAGTCTACCACCACCCCATACCTTTGGAGCCAATCGACTCCCAGAATAATGCCAAACCTAGTAAAGCCCAAAAAAAAGCAATCACAAACAAACATGCATCCATGACTCGATAAGACCACATTACGACAAATCATGCTAAGGCTAGTTGAACCACCAATCGAGTTCATCACCGCTAAAGGCCTATCGACTATCTCGGGTTCCAATCCCAACCTATCTACCGGGTCACTAGATATAAAGGAACGGGAAGCTCCGGTATCAAACAATACTCAAACAGGAACATCATAAACAGAAAGCATACCTTGAATGACGACATTCTTTCCTTTCTCCACCGCGGTTGGGGCATCGACGAAGAAGGAACAACATTAAGAGCATATGCTTTCACAATCTGCTTCTCTTTAGGGGGTTGCGGACACTTATCCTTGTGATGTCCCACTTGGCCATAGTTGAAGCACTTCTTGTCTGCTGGCTTTGCTCGACATTCTTTAGCATAATGTCCCTTCTTGCCACAGCTAAAGCACTCAACATCTTTCTTATTATTCTTCTTTTAGCCATCCTTGGTTTGATTCTGCTTTCTCTTATTTTGAGAAGCATTCTTGCCTCCACCGCTTGCTTGCGATTTTGGCTCCACTACAGATGCAACATCAGTTTTCGACTTAGGGTATAGACTCTCTGATCTCAAAGCTTTTCCCACAATCGATTCAAACGTCTCATCGATATGGTTTATAAGCCTTTCCCCTAAGTACTGATCTAAGCCTGTTATGAACTTCTCATTCTTCTTCTCGGGAGTGTTGATAAGAGATAATCCATACTTCGATAAAGTATCGAACTCAGCAATATACTCCGAGACTGCCCTACCATTCTGCATAAGCTCCAGAAATTTCCTAACCAATTCTGATTTCTGAGCAGCTGGGATAAACTTATCACTGAATCGGGCCTTAAACTGATCCCATGTAACTTGATCCTTTGGAGTAGCTGCCTTAATAGCATTCCACTAATTCGTCGCGCGTCCTTGTAGTTGACGGGATGTTAGCTTTCTCTTCGTCGCATCCTCGATACCCAAGTCTTCGAAGATACGATCATAGCTATCCAACCAATCCTAAACTTCTGTAGTTGATTCCGTTCCGTGGAATGGCTTCCCACCAAGACTAGTGTAATCCTTGCAAAGCTTGGCGAAATCGTCTCTAGGCGCCTGCACCGCTGCACCACCACCATTTGTAGCATTGGGAACTGCTCCTTGCACATTTCTAAGCATGTCTCTCATGAAGTCAGTGAACATCGTCCTCATATCAGGAGCATTCCCATTATTAGCTCCTATACCAATACCCCTAGTATATCAGCTCATTGTTCAATCTGTACGGAGAAAACGATTAACCATCTCTTCAGTGCTGCTAGTGCAGTGCGACTTCATCCTTAAATATACTAATAGTATATAAATATAGCTTTTGAAAACCAAAATATCACAAATACGCACTCTCATATACGTATTATCCCCCTCTGGTGTCTTCCCTAGGTTAGCTACGCAACCTAGAGCTCTGATACCAAATGTGACGTCTCGCCTCGCACCAGCCGACATTTCCAACGAAAGTGCGTTGTGCCAATGTCCAACCAGCACGGGACGGTCGCCAAAGAAAGGAAAAGAAGGGAATTTGAACTAGCAAGGAACCTGTATCATATCTCACAGCGCATGGAATAAAATATAATAATAACATACTTTGACATAAAACAAGAGAGACAATGCATAAGCTGAAAACTAAATATCGTAGCAGCGGAAAATCCAAACACAACTTATGTTCCACATCATCATTATTACAACTTTAAACTGTCTCTAAAACAAAAGTAAGGAAAGGTACACTACTAATGCCCAAAGTAGTGACCAGCAGCAACACAGGGAGAATATATATAGAGAATAGTACGTGTAAGCCTCCTGCTCGTCCCTGGATAGCTACTCGTGCACAACCAGCTAACATGTCTCTAGTCTGCCCGTTTAAGAGCACCCACAGTAATAAGAAGAGACATAAAACTCTGGGTCAGACAAAAGTCTCGTACGAGCGATAAGCAGCAAAACAGAACAATGACAGGTATACTAAACCATACCTGAACCTGGACCTGTAACCAAAGAGTTAGCACAAAAAGATGCACAATACTCTAAGGTGACACTAACATATGGTGTAAACATACGGGGGTGGGGGTGTTCATGTCATAATGATGTCAAACAATCAAGCATAGCAACCATCCTCACATCTCTCACTCAGTGCGTAAAGCATACGATATCCACTGCTTTGATCACCCAAATCCTTGCTATGATCACTCCGCTCCATGGAGTCGCAGTGACTCCACTGCACTAATCCATAGCCACTAATCCTTTGTTATGTCCACTATGCCCCATGGAGTCATAACAACTCCACTGCACTGGCTTATAGCCTTGCTACGATCACTCTGCCCCATGAAGTCATGATGACTTCACTGCACTGATCTGTAGCCAATATCCGTTCCTCAGTGGTGAATCAAAGTTATGGACGTCGATAACCCCTTAGCACACGTCTCGCAGCAAAGCCCAACTCATGAAGTTAACTCATTGGCTCCCATCTGGATCTTGAGTACAAACTTCCCATTTGGACTACCTTTGCATCTCGGGTTTTAGTCTTCTCCGGATCGGTTCGGAAATAAGCTTCCATTCGAAACGATCCTCTCCTCTTTCTTCTATCCATGGTCATCGATCCCGTTCGGGTCGTGGGTACCTCTCCAAGCCGGTTCGGTTCGTGACTGTCCTCCAATTCGTGCTCCTCAGATCGGCTCATGGGAGGCTCCACTCCACTGTGGCTCAGTTCGTTCTCCTTCCACCGGATCAGGTCGTGGGCACCCATTGGGTTCGGGTCGGACCCTTTCATCGCTTCAGATCGTGACTTCAAGTCGTGGCTCTGCTCGCAACTCATGGAGGTCAGCTCATGGTGACATGCTTCGCTCGTGAGGCTATCTCACGAATGGAGGGCTCGGGTCGTGATGGCTCTCCACGATCGGGTCGGGTCGGGTAGGGGCGATCCGATCTGGTCTGGTTCTGGGTCATTTCCTACAGCTATTCCAGCGACTGTTTTTACACCACACGACGGCATTTTCGACAATTCTAACTGTTCTAAACAATCACAAAGCATACCATACAGTCATAGCAACATGTAGAATTGGTCGCAAACACCAAAACCACAATTTGATATGTTAAAACGGATCAAACATAACCAAAACCCATGTTTTCCCCTTAATTATGTTTAACAATAACTAATGATAGGATTAACAAAACTTAACCAAATTAACTCAAACTTCTAACAGAGGTATAAAATAATATTTAAGAATTTCTAAACATTTTTCCAGATTTTTGACATGTATAATTTCGTTAATTAACACTAATCACCCTAATTAACTGTAATTAGTGAGGAACTATGCAAATCACTCACCTTGGCCACAAACAAACTATAGATCTGAAATATTGTCTGATTTGGGTTGGATCTCTATGCAATACAGCAGCTCTATTCCTAATTTGATGCTAATTTGCCTTGATTTGATGTAGATTTGGCTTAATTAGCGATTAGAAGGTGATTTAGGGTGTTTTAGCAAGTGGAGGCCGTTGCTAGGGTTCAAAGGTTGTAAGTGGCGGCTCAACTGATTTACTAACTCATCTCAGCCCTCCCATAACCCTATTCCCGAAATGGGTTATGGGCCCTCTTGCTAATCACTCTAGTTAGGCCCGGTTAAGCTGTTTTTTCACCTTCTAAACCTTGTTTTAGCCATATCTCCCAAACGGTGAGTCCGTTTGGCTAATGTGACCACTCTACGGAAAGTTAAACCATCATCCGAATCTAATGGAAGTGGTTTTAGGTTAAAACTCCTTACCAATCAAAAGTTATGGACGAAACAAGATCAGCTAGGGCAAAACGATCATTTTAAAATCGACAAAAATCACGAATATGGGAAATGACCCCAATAGTCGTCACCCAAAGTTACATGGCTATACGACTTCATATGTGAAATAAATAAATATTCTACGATCCTTCGATACGTAGAATGCGGGTCGTTACAACACGTTTAAAACCACACTCTCGATTTAGTTTAGATTCCAGGATATGCTATCTTATTGCGGTCAACATCCCATCACTAAGTAGAGTCATACTCTACTCGGCTCAGTACCAATATAGAGTAATGGTGCACTACCCAAGATATATTGTCTTATACCGCACCATCGAAGAAATATAATTAAAGAAACATTTCCTAGAAGTAATCTTAAATTACCTTTTCAAATTCATACATTTAAGGTTTAAGACAAACCAGAAACCACTTTAGAAATATCTAATATATGTCAGAAAAGACCTCGAAACTATTTAAGTAAATGGTTACATTTATAATTACTTTATAACTGTTTTAAAGTCCAAAAAGAAAAGGTAGAGTTTATGAGATGCTACGGAAAGTTTAGGTCAAGTAAAAAATACTTCACTTTATGTTATGGGTCGTAACAGTTAAAAGCGTTGCAAATTTCAGAAGTGAATTCAAAAACTCAGATTTTTGACCAGGTTTTGGGCAAAATGTTTGATTCTATTTCTCTATGACAAAATTTGACTTCAAATTTTCCACAGTAAGTATCATTCTTAGTCTACTTAGTTATCATGGTAAGAAACCCTTAAAATAATTTATCAATTAATATATAAAATTCAAAAAGATGAGGCATTTTCAACATGTCCATTCCGAGCATATTCTTACCTGACTTTGCATTCAAATTTTAGGTACCCAAACCAATGAATTAGAAAAAGTGGACAACATGATAGTTGTAGCACCGTGAGTTAGCTTTGCGCATGATTAGAAAAATCAAATTTTCATTAAGAAATGAAGAAGATATGGTTGAATTACCGAGCATCATTTTGGTAGGTCTGACCCCTATCATTCATTCTTAATATTCACATCTTTTCTTCATAGTATGACATGAATATATATACTCAAATAGTTTTTCTCACCTTGGAATTATAGCTTTGACATCTATTTTTTCCTTTTAGCTTCCTCTAACCTTCTCTTTTTTATCTTACTTTGTTTTGTGAATGTATGAAAAACTAATGAACATTTTCACACTATTTATAGCATTCCTTAAGACTAGTTTAGTAATTTCATTTTGGATACTTGTCCACCTTGTCTTTATGCAAGTCTTAGGATGTAGACACATGCACCCATAGGTGTTAGGATGTTTCCACACATGGACACCTAATGTGTTTATGTGTGTTTATTCCAGTTAAATCAATTACATGTGTATGGTACATCTGATGCCGCATGTCTTCACCATTTCATGCCACCTAACTTGTATATATTTTTGAAATATATATATATGTACACCATTTGTTTTGGTTATAAGGTATGTGTTTTATATGTACTCACACACTATGCAAGTATATTTGAATGTTTGAATCATATCGAATTAGTGTATTCAAAATTTCTAGAAACTTTTTTATACCCGATCTTTAAGTCAGACTGTTACATCATATGATCAAATTATTGATTCATCCTCTATCGTGTGATTATATTAGTTGTCTTCTTGTATTAATTAAAAAATAATGTTGAAAGGGATACTCGACCTGATAATTTTCAGTGATGTCAACATGATATGAAAATATAATTATTTAGTTGAAACTTAATATATATATTTTCACCCTTTTCCCATATTTTCTTCAAGTACCCAATATCGCTTTTGTCTCATCACAACCTTTTAATCACCTTTTCATCTCGTTCCATGAAATGCTTAGGCAAAAAATCTACTTTACATGAGTACTCATAGGTAATCCTGCTACAAGTCTAATCTCTTACCTTTGCCCGACCTTAGCTTATCTTAGCAGAGTACACATAGGTGATCTAGACTGGTTCTTTGTGTTTGATTTCCTGAAATCTACAACTAGTTTTGTTAAGGCACCATGATTTCTGAGTTTCAAGATCTCAATTTTGTACTGTAACAAATCAGAAAATTCGATGCTCGAATTTTCAACACAAATACATCCCGTTTCCAAACTCGAGTACCGAAAATCCAAAATGTTAAAGAAAGAAGTTAGAGGGTGAGATAAAAAAGAAAGAAATATTAGAATAGAAGAAGAATAAGAACTAAACACAAATACATAGTCTCACATCGCAGCAGAATAAAATATAATACAGAAATAATTTTTTATTGAAAACTTTAAGAACAATACTTACAATTTATCAGAGTATAGCGAACATTCAATTCATCTGAACAGTTATAACAGTATGTTCTCATTTACAACACACAGCGGAATACTATATATATATATATATCATACGTCTGAACTCCTCCATATTGTCTCCTGAAGTTCGTATCATCCTATACTGAACCTATAAACTCGGTCAGACCCAACTCGGCCTGACCCGAGCATTACAAACGCCACACGTCAGCCTGGTGAACCAACATGAGAAAAACCCACTAAATCGTTGGTACAATCCATCTTGATTTTTAAAGTTAAAAAACATTTCGAAAGAAAAGGATAATTGTAAGACCAATCCACACATAAACATGGATGGTTTTTACCTTACGATAATCCAAAACATTTTCGAAATCAATATCTTTTCTGATATTATAATAGTGTCTAAACACAAATAAATATCAATCTATCAGAATGCTTGCATCTCACGCTCTACATATATAGTATACAATCAAAACCATGGGTGCTTATTGGAGATTGGATTTCCAACTATGACAAGGTATGGAACCACCTACCGATAGTGTATCTCTAGAGGGGAATACACCGGGTTCAACAAGAACGTCTTGCAACCTGGTCCACACATGACCGACCACTTATTTCTCTTGAGTGTATCGAATATATTGTTACCTTACGGTTGCTAGCAACATAACCGTTCTCGGGAGATACAGAAGCGAAAAGAAGAACAAAATCGAATATTCTCTAGATGGTGACAAAATACCCTAATGGGGGCGACCCACAGAGCCATGCTGCCTGCCGGATTTTTGTCATTTCCCGGTTATGAGGCTTGAGGTTATAATCGCATTTCTAGATCATCTGGCCACCATTTACTTTGAATGCCACATCGTCAGATCTGTCAGATATCACTAATTGACGCCAACAAAAGTATTCTAGTATTCAAGCTAAGAGAACGACCGATCTCCGCCATCAACAGAAATACGTTTGAGGAAATCAACATACGTGGTCCTTTAGAAATAATTTGTCGGACATTCGTCCATACAAGTTGTCCTGAGACTGGACAAACTGAAGGCACTCTCCTACCGCATCCTAGGAATCACCCTATCGATCGGTAGCGAGTAGTCCTTGCAATCCATCGGTTTCAACCACGACAGGAACACCATTAGAATATCTCCGGGCGTGACTCCAGAGAATCCGGCAAGTAGTCCTTTCGCTTATGAAGATCCATGGTCTTCACTTCTCCATCTTCAATCCGTATATTCTACATTTCGTGTTAGTTAGTTCGGAATGGTTTTCGAATAAATTTAATCCTTGTCTTTCCGTATTAACCATCGTATAGGCCAGATTTGATAGTCGGTTATTTAACTATCAAATAAAACAACCATTCATCTATAAAAGAAAATTGAAATTTATTGATTTAATATTCTACATAACTTTAGCCTCTTTTTGATCAACCATTTGTTAATTCAAAACTTCTCCATTTCCCAATAAATGAAACTCTCGTTTCTCTTCTTATATATATATATATATATATAAGCATATTCAAAAGCCCATTTCATTTTAAAATATCTTTAAGCATGTATTTCTCATTTTGGTCATTATTTTCTAACCGTTATAAGAGAATAATTCCCTAAGTATTAACCCCGAAGGCCGAAACCAACATCAGATCGATACTCAGAATATTATTTAACTCACCAATCCCCAGTCAGTTTCTAATTTCCCTAATTCCATTTCTTAACTTCTATCGAATAAAAATTCCAATATCCATTTTTATTTTAAATGAGATATTCGCCTCCACTTATATGAAGTTTGATTACATTCAAATGATTTCATTCAACTTATACACTTATATGAACTTTAATTAGATCCAGACCATTACAACATTATAAATTTATATAAGGTTTTAATTAAATTCAAACCGTGTTAAAAACTTATATATATATATATATATACTTGTATGAAGCTTTATAATGTAGATTAAATTCAATATTACAACTTATATGAAATTGATTCCATAAATAAATTTCATAAACATCTTATAGGTTTATTCCAATAAACTTCATTTCATTTCTAACATATTCCTATGTATATAACATTTGTAAATTCTTACTATTCAAAATTTATTATCTATAAACCTTATATAAATTTCTTTAATATAATCTATATTATAATCCAATTTAGTTCGACTTGAATTCCATTAGAAATTAAAATTTTAAAACAACACTTACTTCTAACGGTTTTCATTTGCAAAGTATTTTCTATTTCCCTTATTTTTCTCAACCGTTAATAATATTACTTAATACAAGTCTATACTTGACTTATTTAGTCAACCTGAATTCATACTGGCAATTTCAAGTATAAAATTTTATTTATAACTTCTATCGAGTTATTTCAAAAATCTCCTTTATATTTTCCTTTGCAAATTGGAAAATTTTAACCCTTTTCACATGTTAGTTTCGAAACACCTTTCCACCTTCCTTTCCAACCCATGCTTAAATTACAATTTTCTCATATACTTAAAAATGATGGCTTTCACTTCTTTATAACTTTCACTTATAAAATCGCCTCCTTGTCTCATTTTTTAAAACAAATTTTTACGTTTAAATTACACTCATAATTTGGATCTTTAAATGAGCATTTCAATTTTTTAAATAAATATTTCCCTTAAGCTCTTACTAGTTATTATTTCAGGTAAATGTTTACTATTTATTTAGAACCTTTACTCATGACATCTTTTAAAATATTACAAATATAAATCAAATACTATATAAATCTTCACTAAAACTTACTTCAAAACTATTTTGGTTATATCTCAAATAAACCCCATCTCTTGTTTTAAAATACATGATTAAGGACCGAATCCTTATAACCTATCTCGCCAAGCCATTTTAATTCAATTCGGGTTTCTATTTTGATTTCCATTTTCATCTTCACATTTCTAACATTACATTTATTTCACAAATCATTTCAAAGTTTACAACTTTATTACTTGTTTCCATAACTACACTTGCTTACGGTACTTTCAAATATCTTGGTCTGAAATATCTAGCAAAATTTTTTGGATTTTATGAAATATAATTCAGTTGAATTCTAAGAAGAATTCAACTTAAACAACCATATATAATATTGTTAATATATACGTATATTTAATTATTATTCGATTTCCATTCCTTTTCAAAATTTCACATGATTTGCATTTTTCTTAATCCCCCAATAAAAATACTTCCACTCCTTAAAATGTCGCTTATAAAATCACCTCTTCACGATATTTGTTTAAACAAATATTCACTTTTAAATTCTATTTAATTTGGATTCTAACTAACCATTTTCATTTGAAATAAATATTTTAAAAATCTTTTTAAATTCTAATTTCTGTTTTGAAATCTATATATTATTATTTCGGATACTAAAATATCCAAAACCAAAAACAGTGTTACTAACACATCTAGGTAAACTATAAATTTTCATAGGTTATAAAAAAATCATATATCAGCATATATGTGAAAACAATAATTTAAATATGAGGAATCCAGTTAGATCCCTCCAACCTGTTTTATGCATCCACAGATGTTAGTCAACAATAATAATACCCATCCTGCTTCAAGGCAGGGTATCGCGGTATAGAAGGTCGTCTACTATATATATTGTGGGGCGCATAGTGAAATCATTCGCTAATGTTACTGCCTGCATCCGATAATGATACTGCAGGAATTATCCAATCACCTATATTATTATTATATAATATTATTATATAATACTATCACTTTATATCAATTAAATTATCATCTATTAAGAATTTAAATTTAATTTGAACTATTGAAAATATTTCTCAATAATTTAACTAAGTGAGTTAATCTCACCTCGATTTCCTCTGACCAATATCTGATTAAATTCCATATCGTCTTAGTTACACAGCTACTTCATTTGTCTCGAACGAATTAATCTATCACCTACGATTATTTATTTTATTTATTGATTAAATATTTTATTTAAATTTTGCAAAAACAGTATACCTTATTGCCACTGTAAATGCTTGAGTAATTTGCGAAGCAAAATCTCCTATCAGTCCCAATAAACCGCCATCATCCTATTTCAGTATTTCTTCGAACATCTTGCTGGCCATCCACCACTCCTTTCTAGTACCATATCCGCTGCCTGGCTACTACACATCTGCATATTCATATCCAGGAAGCTCCTCTTTTGTCAGTCCCCTTTTCACCACACAGAAGCTCTACCATCCAAAAAAATACAGAGCGTACCCCTTCATTTCTCCACTGCCAATTCCCTTTAATTTACACCGCCCTCACATTTCAATCCATTGCTGATTATCCCTACATCATCTCAGGTCTAAATAGCACATTCAAGCATCCCCATCTTCTTGTCCAGAACCAACAGTTCAACTCAGTAATCAGATTTTTTCCCGAAAATTCCCAGTTTGTCCCTAATAGGTTGCGCACTCCTCAACCAGACTTAGTTTATCCATTAGTAAAGTAAAAACGATCTCCAGTTTTTATTCAATGATTGAACTTACCCATATTTTTCTTTATGTCAAATACCCCATTTATACCACTGTCGTACACTCATGTTCACCGCGTCCACCCCTACTGTCGAACTCCACTCCGACATACAAACTCACAATGCACCATTCCAGGTCAAACTCCCATCGCACAGTTCATCAATTCACAGTCGCACCATCCAGTTCATCTTGCTCGATACGTTCGATCTCCACAGAACGACCCCCACACACCACGGCGAAATCCCCTTTCGCCCTTAAATCACGAGCGTTCTATCATTGATGTCGAACTTGAGGACTTCATAAACTTGAAGTTTTTTGATCATGTGAGGATGGAAATCGCGCTTCCCTTTCTGACTTTGATTTCCACTTTTTTTATCAGCAAAATTGATTTTGCGAATATCAGAAGAAAAGATCGAGAGAACAGAAATGGATTTGGTTTGCTAAATAACAAATGCGAGCGGATATTTATAGGGTGAAGGATTTGGGGATAGATATAACGTCGACTCAGTAGCTTTTAGAGGTCGAATAGGTTACAGCGAAGCTTTATAGAAAAGGATTCGTGAAAGTGACTGAAATGAAAAGAGAAGACGATGAATTTAGCAGAGTAGTCTGAGTTAGGAAATTTAGGTCGTCCCCTATTTTTCTCTTTATTTTTGATTTATTTATTTTTTTAACTGGTGGGAATTCAACCCCTTTACATCAAAATATCTTGTGTTTTCGAACCCCTATTTGAGCGCAACAAATGACATTTCTAGGATTCTAGCACTATTCTGAACACATGGGAATGGTTTCCATGGTCTAATTTGACCGTATAAATAAGATATTAAATTAATGATTTAACCTTATTTCGATTTAATATAAATCGACCCAAAAATGACAAATAAATTATTACTATAATATAAATATACATAAACTGAATTTATATAAATTCCAGAATACACCGACTTAAATTTTAAACTCGATATAAGTTAAACCAATATTCAATTTATTTAAAATCGATTTAGTTTATTAAATAAATCGTTATGGTTTATAAACGATTTCACAACGACTATTTGAAAATTTGATTTGGCTATAACTTACAATATAAATTACGAAATCTCTATTTTCCTCTTTTATCACAAAATTATAGTTCAAAAGATTCGAATATTCCTTGCTTTAACGAATTCCAACTTATACCAGATCCCATACACTCAATTGAAGTTCATATCGCCAAATTATGAACTACCACGTCATTTCGAGCTCGTTTATATTTAATATATATTTTATACGTTTCAAACTCGTTTAATTAATATAAATCCCATTTATATTAACATTTAAACTAGTTTTAAATATTCAAAACTGAAGCGATCACAATACGGGACGTTACATTCCTTCCCCCTTAAAAGAATTTCATCTCCGAAATTACTAAGTAGGAAAAATAGTTGTGCCTTATTAACTTCTCATAATTCACTCATGCAACTTGATTCACCTCAATATCCTTACTACTCAACCAACCTACTAGTTTCCATTTCCATTCAAAAAAAATCCTTAACTTCGATTAACTTTTAGTTAATAAAAATTTAAAAAATTGTTGAATTTTTTTCTAACTCCCTAAATTTTCAAAAAAAAAAATCGCCAACACCTCCTTTGTATGGGCTAATCGATACAACTACAAAATGTCTCTCTGGGCCTTCCCCAATCAAAAAGGAAATTAAAAAGCCAAGCAGCTCATATTTATTCTTAACACTTGCTTCCATCCAAATAAACCTGCATGATCATGTACAAAACCATTTCTATTTGATCACAATCTATTTAACCTCTTGTTCCCAATTTGCCAATTCATCCATTGATTGGTTTTCTTGCTTAACTTGAGATGGTTTGAAACAACATGTTCAAATATGTACACATTTGTTGATAAAAAGTCAGCTTTCAATTATAACTCAAGTTCCAGGTTAAATTTTCAATTCACCATTCACTACGCCATAGATGACCTATCGCAACGAAAACCCATGGTGTTGCTAGCTACAATGTTGCCATTGCTATGATGTTTTTTGTCTATTGCAACGCACGTTTCAATGTGTTACCATAGATATCAACATGTGTTGCAGTAGCCACGTGAATAAAATTAGTAATCCGCGTCAACAATATCCAACGGTCCAGATTAGTGATCCACATCAATCTAATTTCCTTCACCACAGCAGCGATCTTTTACCCAAATTTTCATTTTCCCGCTGTAAAATAATTCGCGTTGTCTTCACTTGAGAAAATTGACCGAACTATCTTTCCCTAAATTTTCATTTTACCGCTAAAAAATAATAAAATAATTATCGTTGTTTTCACTTTTCCACTTTCAACCCTAAATCGTTCGAACCCTAAACTAAAATCCCAATTCATATCGCAGGGAATCCCAATTCTTGTTGCCCTTCTTCTTCCCTAAATTCGCCTTCCTCTCAAAAAAAACCTCTTCTTCCTTCTCCTATCATTTTAGTTATCACTGCAGCAAAATTCGACGAGGCAACCACTAATTACGTTGTTCGCTACCAAATAAAGATCCGATTTTGCATGATATTGCTTCGCTGTTGATCTACTTTCATTACCCTAAGGTACTGTAAACGAATTTTTTGATCTTAACTTACCTTTTTTCGATGATCCATAGTGTTGTACTTCGTCAGTCTGTATATTCATTTTTTAGGCTAATCTGTTTTAGGCTTAACATGAAGGGATTCCCTAGCCATTTAAGTCTTTTTTTCCTCAAACCTACATCGTTAAATATGTTGTTTCACAAAAGTACTTCTTTGGGTTGTGCCTATCATTCCACCTTGTGAGCACAAGTAGAAATCGTAATTCTTTGGGTGTTAGATTTTGTTGTCCACCATACTGCCTGGTGGAACATTGTCCGTGGAATGGAGGTAGAATGTGACAATGCTTTTGAGCACAAAAGTTCGCCGGATAATGTTCCACTGGGCACTATGGGACAATGCCAAATTCAGAGAGACACTTTCGCTCCCAAGGCCCTTAATCGTAAGTGTTTGTTTATTTAGCCTTGTTAGATGTCATATAGTACACAGTGCATTTATCATATCCACATTTATGCAATCTTTGTTGGTACTTATAAGAGTACACGTCAGTCACAAATTTGTTTTATGTTGATGTTTCAGGAATGTAATTGATGTTTCAGGACTACGGATATCACTGAATATTGCATGATGCGGACATCAATTTCAACTTCAAATTCGTCAACAGCGGCTGCGAGAAAGAACTGCCACCACAATATCCCAGCAAAGTTGAGGACTGTAAAGGTGGGGTCGAATGCGGGGAAGAAGTTTTTTGGTTGCTCCATGTGGCCGGTAAGTATAACTTAGGTTTTTTTTTTGTTGCGGATTTTACTCGAGAATTTAATGTATGTGCAGATTGGCGATTGCGGGTATTTTATGTGGCATGACGAAGTGTACGAAATCAACAACAATTCTGAATTGGATGATACTAGTGTTAAATTGATGGAAAAAGAAAAGACTATATTGCAATTGCTCATGGAAAAGAAGACAATTGAAGAAAAGCTGCAGAAGCAAAAGCAAAAGAGGGTAAAAGCCGATGAATTGGTGGCAGATTTGAAGGAAGAGTTGGCCCTAATGCGCATTGACTGTGGAAAACACGAGACAGGAGAAAAATTCTTTGCAAAAGCTTTAGCTATATCTTGGATCATGTTTGGAGTTCTTTTGTGTGTTGTTATGGCAATGTAGAGCAGTGAAGTAACATGAAACAGCATGCATGGGCAGTTTTCAGGTATAATTTTAAGTTTTGCCACATTGTAGATTAGTGATAATTTTTGCCACATTGCAGATTAGTATGCACTTGTATACACATTGTTTAGATCAGTATACACTTGTATACACATTGATCAGTTATGTCACTCAGTTATGTTTTAGATCAGTACACTTGTATCCACATTGTTTAGATCAGTTATGTAACTCACACATTGTTTAGATCAATACACTTTTATACACATTGTTTAGATCAGTATACTATGTTATACTGATGCAAATGGAATTCAGTTATGAAACTCAGTTTGTGCTGAAAGGAAACTCAGTTATACTATGACCATACTTTGTGCTGAAATGCAATTCAGGCATGCATACCTCTTATTTTGTGCTGAAATGCAACTTATGTATGCAGGTGAAGGAAGCAGTGATGAGGATTTTCAAGAACTTTTGTTAATGAAGGCACTAGAGGTACGATGCAATAGAGGCATTGAACGCATTGAAGGCTTGTGCTATATTTTGAAACTGTTTTAGTTTTATGTAAACATGAATTTAGGACTTGCTGTGTGTTTGTTTTTGAAATGTTTGTAAAATTGAACTTAGTGGCTACGTTTTGTTATTTTGTAGTTGACTACGTACTAGTGTTCCCTGGTTAATTTGAAATAAAAAGTTCTTTGTAAATTTCAGTTTGATGTTATGTTGCCATATATATGATATAATGTTGCAGTATGTGATGTTAAATGTTGCCATAGCTATGATATAGTGTTGTCATTGGGTGGCAAAATTGTTGCTATAAATTTATGCATGTGGGCCCCACAACTGGATTCCGTGGACCCGGGCTACAGATTTTCGTGGCGATTCCGTAAACACGGGTCACAGATTATAGTGGGTCCCACATTTTTGTAAATTTAGTACATGCGGCAACAACTGTGCTGATGTTGCCTTAGGATCGAAAATGTGTTGCCTTTGACTCTAAGGCAACGCGGCAAAAGGCAACCCCAAAAAAGTGTTGCCACAGATCATTTTTTGCCTGCAGCAACACTATTTGGCACCTACTGCGTCATTTCTCTGGGGTTGGCGTAGGCCATCTATGGCGTAGTGATTTCATCTAAATTGACACTTGAGTTGCAAATTCAATTAAATTCAATTTGATTCATACTTCACTCAAGTTCAATTCAACTCTACTCAATATACATTCACTACTTTGTCAAGATTCAATATTAAGTTATTCAATTATCACTACTTAAATGGATTTATTTCCATTCACTACTCATTTTAATCGAAACATTCAAGCTATATACATCGAGCTATATATAGATTATCAATATCCAATTAATTTATATTTCAACTTGAAGTCAAGGGTTTTCATCCCATATTGATTCATTAATCCATTTTAGTTTAATATGGTTTCAATTCCAATTCAAATCTTCTTAACTTACTTTCCAGCCAAGTTTCAATCCATTCCATTCATCATATTCGAATTTGTTTTCCTTAGCTTCCATTTTATTTTCCGACTTTTGATTTTTATTTCAAAATCATTTATTTCATCTTTTGGTAATTAAACCAGTTTAATTTCATAATTCCATTTGAATTTCATTCAAATCAATCAAGCAATCAAATATCAATAATAGTTTGATATAATTATTTCTTTTATACAAAATAGATTTGGGCAAAATTATTTTATTTACCCGCTTTACAAAACAATACTGTATCAGTTTCCAGTTCAAAATTGAACCGATCAACTGACACAATACAAAACATTTTAATAAAATATACAAATACGCACTCTCATATATATACTCAACTCAATCTAGGGTATTACTAACCCTATTTCTACTGAGTTACGCCATAAAGCCAAGGTTATTCCCAAACCTCGCTCTGATACCACTGTAACGAACCAAAAAATTCGATGCTCGAATTTTCGACACAAATACATCCCGTATCCAAACTCGAGTACCGAAAATCCAGAATGTTAAAGAAAGAAGTTAAGGGTGAGATAAGAAAGAAAGAAATATTAAAATAAAAGAAGAAGAAGAAGAACTAAACACAATGCAAAGAGTCCCACATCGCAGCGGAATAAAATATAATACAGAAATAAATCTTTATTGAAAACTGTAAGAACAATACTTACAATTTATCAAAGTACAACGGACATTCAATTCATTTGGATAGTTATAACAGTCTGTCCCTATTTACAACACATAGCGGAATACTATATATATATGTGTGTGTGTATGTATATCATACGTCTAAACTCCTCCATCTTGTCTCCTGAAGTCCGTATCATCCTATCCTGAACCTGTAAACTCGATCAGACCCAACTTGGTCTGACTCGAGCATTACAAACGCCACAGGTCAGTCTGGTGAACCAACGTGAGAAAAACCCACTAAATTATTGGTATCATCCATCTTGATTTTTAAAGTTAAAAATCATTTCGAAAGAAAAGGATAATCGTAAGACCAATCCACACATAAACACGGACGGTTTTACCTTACGATAACCCAAAACATTTTTGAAATCAATATCTTTTCTGATATTATAATAGTGTCTAAATACAAATAAATATCAATCTAGCAGAACACTTGCATCTCACTCTCTACACATATAATATACAATCAAAACCGCATGCACTTATTGGAGATTGGATTTCCAACTATGACAAGGTATGGAACCACCTGCCGATAGTGTATCTCTAGAGGCGAATACACTGGGTTCAACAAGAACGTCTTGCAACCCGGCCCACACATGACTGACCACTCATTTCTCTTGAGTGTATCAAATATATTATCACCTTACGGATGCTAGCAATATAACCGTTCCCGGGAGATACAGAAGCGAAAAAAAGAACAAATTGAACTTTCTCTAGATGGTGACAATATACCCTAATGGGGGCGACCCATATAGCCATGTTGCCTGCCCGATTTTTGTCATTTCCCGGTTGTGAGGCTTGAGGTTATAATCGTATTTCTAGATCATCTGGCCACCATTTACTTTGAATGCCACATCGTCAAATCCGTCAGATATCACTAATTGACGTCCACAAAAGTATTCTAGTATTCAAGCTAAGAGAACGCCCGTTCTCCGCCATCAATAGAAGTACGTTTGAGGAAATCAACGTATGTGGTCCTTTGGAAATACTCTGTCAGACATTCGTCCATACAAGTTGTCCTGGGACTGGACAAACCGAAGGCACTCTCCTACCACATTCTAGGAATACCCTATTGATCGGTAGCGAGTAGTCCTTGCAATCTGTCGATTTCAACTACGATAGGATCACTATTAGAATATCTCTAATCGTGACTCCAGAGAATCGGATAAGTAGTCCTTTCGCTTATGAAGATCCACAGTCTTCACTGGTCCATCTTCAATCTGTATATTCTACGTTTCATATTAGTTGGTTCAGAATGGTTTTCGAATAAATTCGATCCCGTTCTTTTTGTACTAACCATCGTATAGGCCAGATTTGATAGTCGGTTATTTAACTATCAAATAAAACAACCATGCATCCATAAAAGAAAATTGAATTTTATTGATTTAATATTTTGCATCACTTTAGCCTCTTTTTGATCAACCGTTTGTTAATTCAAAGCTTCTCCATTTCCCAATAAATGGAACTCTCGTTTCTCTTCTTATATATTTATATACATATATAAGCATATTCAAAAGCCCATTTCATTTTAAAATCTCTTTAAGCGCGTATTTCTCATTTTGGTCATTATTTTCTAACCGTAAATTAGTAAGAGAATAATTCCCTAAGTATCAATCTCGAAGGCCGAAACCAACATCAGAACGATTCTCAGAATATTATTCAGCTCACTAATCCCCAGTAAGTTTCTAATTTCCTTAATTCCAATTCTTAACTTCTATCAAATAAAAATTCAAATATTCATTTTTATTTCAAATGAGATATTCACCTCAACTTTATGAAGTTTGATTGCATTCAATTGATTGCATTCAACTTATACACTTATATGAACTTTAATTAAATCCAGACCATTACAACGTTATAAACTTATATGAAGTTTTAATTAAACTCAAACCATGTTATAAACTTATATATATACTTGTATGAAGTATGATTATAATGTTGATTAAATTCAACATTACAACTTATATGAAATTGATTCCATAAATAAATTTCATAAACATCTTATAGGTTTATTCTAATAAACTTCATTTCATTTCTAACATATTCGTATGTATATATCATTTCTAAATTCTTACTATTCAAAATTTATTATCTATAAACCTTATATAAATTTCTTTTATATAATCTATATTATAATCCAATTTGGTTCGACTTGAATTCCATTAGAACTTATAAATTTAAAACAACTCTTACTTCTGATTGTTTTCATTTGCAGAGTATTTTCTTTTTCCCTTATTTGTCTCAATTGTTAATAATATTATTTAATACAAGTCTATACTTGACTTATTTAGTCAACCTAAATTCATACTGGCAATTTCAAGTTTAAAATTCTGTTTATAACTTCTATCGAGTTATTTCAAAAATCTCGTTTATATTTTCCTTTGCAAATTGGAAAATTTTAAACCCTTTCACATGTTAGTTTCAAAACACCTTTCCACCTTCCTTTCCAAGCCACGCTTAAATTTCAATTTTCTCAAATACTTCAAAATGGTGGCTTTCACTTCTTTATAATTGTCTCTCATAAAATCGCCTCCTTATCTCATTTGTTAAAACAAATTTTTACTTTTAAATTACACTTATAATTTGGATCTTTAAATGAGCATTTTCATTTAAAAAAAATCCCTTAAGATCTTACTAGTTATTATTTTAGGTAAATGTTTACTATTTATTTAGGACCTTTACTCATGATATCTTTTAAAACATTACAAATATAAATCAAATACAATATAAAACTTTACTAAAACTTACTTCAAAACTATTTTGGTTATATCTCAAATAAACTCTGTCTCTTGTTTTAAAATACACGATTAAAGATCGAATCCTTATAACTCATCTCGCCAAGCCATTTTAATTCAATTCGGGTTTCTATTTCGATTTCCATTTTCATCTTCACATTTCTAACATTACATTTATTTCATAAATCATTTCAAAGTTTACAACTTTATTACTTGTTTCCATAACTACACTTGCTTATGGTACTTTCAAATATCTTGGTCTGAAATATCTACACCAAAATTCTTGGATTTTATGAAATATAATTCACTTGAATTCTAAGGAGAATTCAATTTAAACAACCATATATAATACTGTTAATATATATGTATTCAATTATTATTCGATTTCCATTCCTTTTCCAAATTTCACATGATTTACATTTTTCTTAAATCCCCCAATAAAAATAATTCCACTCCTTAAAATGTCGCTTATAAAATCACCTCTTCACGATATTTGTTTAAACAAATATTCACTTTTAAATTCTATTTAATTTGGATTCTAACTAACCATTTTCATTTGAAATAAATATTTTAAAACTCATTTTTTATTCCATTTTCTGTTTTGAAATCCATATATTATTATTTAGGATATTAAAACATCCAAAACCAAAAACAATGTTACCAACACATCCAGGTATACTATAAATTTTCACACGTTATAAACAAATCATATATCGACATATATGTGAAAACAATAATTTAAATGTGAGGAATACAGTTGGATCCCTCTAACCTGTTTTCCTGCATCCACAGATGTTAATCAACAATAATAATACCAATCCTGCTTTGAGGCAGGACATCACGGTATAGAAGGTCATCCACTATATATATTGTGGGGGCAAATAGGGAAATCATGGTACTGCAGGAATTATCCAATCACCAATATTATTATTATATAATATTATTATATACTACTATCACTTTATATCAATCAAATTATCATCCATTAAGAATTTAATTTTAATTTGAACTATTGAAAATAGTTCTCAATAATTTAACCGAGTGAGTTTAACTCACCTTGATTTCCTCTGACGAATATCTGATTAAATTCCATATCGTCTTAGTTACGCGGCTACTTCATTTTGTCTCGAACGAATTAATCTATCACCTATAGTTATTTATTTTATTTATCGATTAAATATTATATTATATTTTTTTAAATAACTACTAGCGAATAAATAAATTAATTCTATGTAATTTAAATTTTGCAAAAATGGTATACCTTATTGCCACTGTAAATGCTTGAGTAATTTGCGAAGCAAAATCTTCTATCAGTCCCAATAAACTGCCATCATCCCATTTCAATATTTATTTGAACATCTTGTTACCATATCCGCTGCCTGGCTGCTACACATCTGCATATCCATATCCAAACAGCTCTTCTTTTGTCAATCAGTCCCCTTTTCACCAAATAGAAGCTGTACCATCCACAAAAATACAGCGCATACCCCCTTGATTTCTCCACTGCCAAATCCTTTTAATTTACACCATCCTCACATTTCAATCCATTGCTGATTATCCCTATAACATCTCAGGTCTAAACAGCACATACAAGCATCCCCATCTTACTATCGAGTACCAACAGTTCAACTCAGTAATCAGATTTTTTCCCCAAAATTCCCAGTTCGTCCCCAACAGGTTGCGCACCCCTCAACCAGACTTAGTTCATCCAATAGTAAAGTAAAAACGATCTCCAGTTTTTATTCAGTGATCGAACTTACCCATATTTTTCTTTATGTCGAATACCCCATTTATACCACTGCCATACACTCTGTTCATCGCGTCCACCCCCTGTCGAACTCCACTCTGCCATACAAACTCACATCGCACCATTCCAAATCGAACTCCCGTCCTCACAGTTCAACAATTCACAGTCACACCATCCAGTTCATCTTGCTCGATATGTTCGAACTCCACAGAACGACCCCCACACACCACGGCAAAATCCCCTTTCTCACTTAAATCATGAGCTTTCTGTCATTGATGTCGAAATTAAGGATTTCAGAAACTTGAAGTTTTTTGATCGTGTGAGGATGGAAATCACGCTTCCCTTTCTGACTTTGATTTCTATTTTTTTTATCAGCGAAGTTGATTTCGTGAATATCAAAAGAAAAGATCGAGAGAACAGAAATGGATTTGGGTTGCCAAATAACAAATGCAAGCGGATATTTATAGGGTGAAGGATTTGGGGATAGATATATCGTCGACTCGGTAGCTTTTAGAGGTAGAATAGGTTACAACAAAGCTTTGTGGAGAAGGATTCGTGAAAGTGACTGAAATGAAAAGAGAAGACGATGAATTTGGCAGAGCGGTCTGAGTTAGCAAATGTAGATCGTTCCCTATTTTTCTCTTTATTTACTGGTGAGTGGCCCGTGCTTCGCACACTAGTAATTTAAAATAATTTTTGTTTTGTGATAAGTTGTTGATATGTTGGTGTTGTTAAAGTTTGATGTAATGTGATGCATTATATGAAAGCATGTTCGTTGTGTTCATATGTTGTAACTCGCTAAGTGGATAAAAAGTTAGGATAGTATGGTTTACCAATATATTTGTTAGTCGTTCATTTTTGTAAACTGCCAAATATAAAAAGGTTCTATACCATACAAGCTGCATTTAAATAAAATTATAATGCCACAGTTGGAAAAAAATACAAAGTACGTGAAGTTAGCATTGTACATAGTAGAGCTACATAAGCATTAAGATCAAAAAAAAGAAATATGGGTAAACAACTGTGAAAATAATAATTGAGTCGTAATGCAAGCTATTTTCACTTCAACAAAAGATCTATGCATATTATATTTTTTTTTTAAGAAAGAATGCAATAACCATAACTTTACTGATTACTTATGCTTGTGGTTGCTAATGTTCAGTCAGGATTACAACAAAAAGGAATAGTAATAATAGCTCAAAACCATTCACAACTCGTCTCTTAACAAAAGATCAAAAACTGACTTCAACTCAACCTAAAACAACTCTTCTACTGTTTTACATCACAACTCACTTGGCAACATGCTTAAGCTTTTGTATGAGACTAAACCTATTTCTGTGTTGAACCGACTGGAACATGATTTTCAAGAAGTAGAGCCACCAGATTTTGGACTTGGTGCTTCTTCTCACTCTTTGCAGCATTTTCTATTTTGCATCCCTCCCACCTTTCTTGCAATCAGCTGGAGCTGCAAGCTTAGCTTTCTTCTAAAATAAAGCATTTGTTACAGGTTCAGCTAGCCTTTCTTCTTGCCCGTAGAAGCAGCCGTCAGGGAACATGATCAATGCATAGTAAACTAAAAGGTAGATATGAACAAAACTGAATCGAAGATACTTAGTCGACCGAAAATTAGGAATACAGGAAACGTGGCAGCAATAAAAAGCGCTAGGATCTTTTACCCTCCGTAAATTGCGCTTCTTGCCTACCGCACAATTTCAAATGCGGTGAATTTCACCGCAAATATTTTGGTCGTTCTAGCATTGTCGAAACTGAATACACGTACATCTATCAAAGTGAGTTTCAACTAATACACTTCTATTAAAATAAAATAAGAACAAATTATATGCCATATTTTTTATTTTTAGGATAAAATCATTAGTCATAAAAATTTATAACATTAGTCAACTCCCCTCCATAGAAAATAAATTTATTAAATTGGAAAATATGAACAATAAAAAATGTTTGTATAGTAAAATTTGAATTAGTGGCCACATTAGTAGTTTGTAGTAAAAAAAAAATATTGACATGGAAACCACATACCTTTATGCCTTCATATGGAATGTATGAACTGTATTTGGAAACAATATCAATATTACCAAGACACTATTTGGTTATACTCATGTAGTAGCCAAATATATTCAGAAGCCAACATTCAAGCACATTATAGGTAGTAAGATTCATGCAAGCTTTTGTTTTTTTTTAACCTTTTTTCTTTTTTGAAATCATATACATCATTTAAGATCACTGCCATTCATATCGATTTCCAAAATACAATGTTAATGTTTAAGCTATTCTTTTTTACTGTCATCCAGTGATTACGTAGTTGTAGAGATTCAAGCAACCATGTTTCAAGTTTAAAACACCATCACGCATACCCATGTGGACACAGCAAAGTATGGATATTATTTGATAATTACCAATGCACATGTCATGAGTTCTTGATGCATACTCTCTGAAAAGTTGACATGGACAATATGAACATGGCACTGTCCATTTAACCGGAGCATTAACAAATAAAATTCTTCGTAGGTTTACCATGAAACCACATAGTTTTGGTAGTTATTCAACAATACAGCAAGTGTAAAGAGAATTCAAAACCACCATATATATCTAGCTTACATACCTCACAAAAGTTTGTGTTGGCTAGAAATGAAGCACCAAGAATTCCAAACCAAGGCTGTAGTACAAGTGACATAGGTAAAACCAAGATATGTTTACAGTGAAATATAACATAATAGCATAAATAGTTATACTATAAACCATGCAGTAACAAAGAGAATAAATATAGAACAATAATGATTTCGAACTATACATACCATCACATTCTTTTGCATTTGTAGCACTGTTATGACTACCGTTGCATCGAAATACGTTTCTTTTCTTATTCAAACCATTAGTCGTCCTTAATTTCTTGTTCACCAGTCTTTTTTGTTCCTTTAATAACCATAACACAAGTTCATGTTATATATAAGTTAACAAATTTTAACTAAAGTTGTAAGATCAAAAGCACCAAAGTTGGAAACCTGAAAGGTAACAACAAAACGTTTCAATTATATAAACTGAGCCGTAAAAGCCATCAACCAAGCACATCTCAGATAATTTGTGAAGTCTTGTAGGCATTTCATTTATTACACAAAATATTACTTGGGTATGTAAGTTTGAGCGTCTTGTTTATTGGTAAATTCGTTATAGTGCAACCAATAATGCATGTATCATCAACAGAAGCATCATTGAATCCACCATGAAGTGCTATAGTCTTACAAAGAGATAACGTATGTGATGCTAAATATTTCAATGACTCTAGAAATATCATACGACCGACCATGAGATGTTGCACTACATGGAGATTGTGATATTCTTTTACACTCTTTAATCTTCACAACCTTCAATTGAGTAAGCATGCAGGCATCCTCTCCCTATAATCAGATAAGGTATTCTCAACCACCAGTGTACACAATAAAGAGATAAGGGCACCAGCGTCAGCTTGGCGATACATTTCACTAAGATCTATTACAACAGGTGCTGCTACTTTTGGACTCTAGTACGTCTTTCAATCGGTAATCCTAGTGAAGCAATGCAAGACATGTGATGTATTTGGAAAGGAAAATCATGCAATTCCATGATGTTCTTCATGGTAGAATACAACATGATAATCAGAACCATATTTTGTGAATTAGAGATAATCCTTACATGTCTTTGATACATTTATCCGTATACATATTAACAATAGATTTCACAATAGATTATATTACTGTCTATGTAAATAATTTCCCAGCAACATATCGGTGGAAAGTAACCAAAAAAAAAACAAAGAAATATTTATTACTGTAACATGGATCTTGTGCTAGATAATAACTCAGATAATTCAATACAAAAGACGAAGGCAGAGGTGTCAGAATATCGAAAAAGGGCAAACAAAGTGTACAGGTCAATTAATGTTGAATAAAGTGCATGCAGCCATTCTCATTTATATGTTTATTGCATCATGTTGATATAAAATCTAAAGTATGAGCAGTTTATACATATTAGTTTAAAAAAAAAGTAAGCATTATGTCTTATGATATGATATTGGGAGGTGGAATATACGTTAGTAAATATATGTAATGATACTGAAATACAGCAGAAATTTTTTAAAACCCAAGTCAACTTATTTCCAATGCATTTGGGGAAAAAAACCTAGCTTGCTAAATTGATGGGTAGATATAAGACTCATATACATAATTAAATCAAATTGACGAGTAATTAAAAAAAAAAAAGTTTATGGATATGAATAAGTATTTAGAAGATGTATTAAGAAGATGTTATCAGTTTAATTGTTATAGTGCTACGAAGTTTTAACTAATTTTTTTTCCTGCTTTTGATTTTATAATATTTTTAACTTTTATAATTTACTATTGCTAAGGAGCATGTATAAGTTTTTTCCATTAAACATGATGTTGTGAACCGATTTGTAAAAATAAATTTTAGGGGAGGATGGCACTTATACAGTAAAGGTAAATGGTTACAGAGGCAAACGTATTTCCTGGTGTAACATACGAAGCATAAGAGAATATATGAGGTCCTCAATATATTTCTATAGCAAGTCGAACACGGTTGTCAACTACATTATGAACTAATAGTGAGCAGGTGTCATATGACAATCATTTTAATTGTATTGTAAAATAATGTAATTATTTTACTAACTGAATAACAACCGAAGGAAGCAAAAATAAGTATTCTGAAGTGGCATAACAAACGATGAGTAGTGGAAAAAAAAATAGGACAACCATTGAAAGAGATTGACGTACATATAGCTGGAAGCTTTAGTGAAACCTTCCCTGACTCAGTCGCCTACATACATGAAACTTAAATTAGGTACATAAACAGCAACATTAAAAAATCACTCATCAAGAAGCAAACATATTGTGGTGGCATTATCTAAAGAAGCTTCGAGGAAAATAGTACATTATCCAGATATAGTATATGCGAAACAACCAGAGGTATCTTAGATAAATGTTTTATTCTGTTTTGTGTTACATGATCTTTCATTCTAAACGATCAAAAAAGCAAAATAGATAATGGCAAAGGAGGTCTCCTATGTGTTCTTATTACTATTTGGTCAGTCGTCTCTAACTGCGTTTCGGGAAGGCTAAGGGCAGAAGAACCAACGCGGTCGTCATTTTGCCAGACTAAATCTGAAGTAAGTAAAATTGCATCTTGAAGATCAAAATGATTATTGTATTAGGATGCATTGGATTGATTAAAAAATAACATTAAACCGGATTATAAACAAAATTTGGGATTATGGTAAGGTTGCGCTCTATGTCTCAACCGTTAGCTCCAAATTGGTATAGCTTCGCACTTCTAGTGCGCAGGGTTTGGTGAGATTATGCATGTGAAGGAACTCGTACATGTATATGTGTACATAAGATGATGGAAATAACACAAACAAACAGAAGTGAAATGAGTTAAACGATACAATGTGCAGGTTCAGGGTGCAGAAGGATAGTGAGGAAATTTAAAAATTGTGTATACAATGGGAAAGCAGAAAAACAAACTGTAAGTGTAAAGATGCAATCAATTTTCCTTGTAGTTTTTTTTTCTTAGGCAATGTAATAACAATTTAACGACTGTAAATGAAAACAAATGGCGTGCTTAAGCATTCACAGGAACACAAGAAAGTGAAGGAAAATTAACACACAAAACTAATATAAAACTAAATGAAGATGCAATTGATCCGTAAACATTTTTTTTAATATGAAAACAAATGAAGATGACAAAGTAACTCAAACAACAGCAAAGAACAAAAACAAAAGGAACAGAGAGGGCCAAATGAACAACACAAACGACAGCAAAAGCAAAAGATCTGACAACAAATGCAAAAGAAATGCACATTTTTTTGCATGTAAAACAAAAACAAATGACGTAGGAAGTGCAAGCCAAGGAATAAAAGGGGTAAGTGGAAGCAGAGGAATAAAAGCAGTAATAGCCTATATGTAGGAAATGAATTGGAGGAAGAAGAGTGGAAGAGGATTAAACGGGTCGAAATAGAAGAGGGAACAGTTGTAGAGAATATACAAGTAAAAAAAGAGTGCAAAAGAACTATATTTGGAAATAACTTGATCTGAAACTGTCCAAGGTAGTATAGTTGTTTTTCTTGTTTAACATTATAAGTAGTAGACCATCCGGACTGGGCTGTTAGAGCAAACAGTTAAATTATAACTTTATAAGTGGTCGTTAACAAATTATAGCTTTGTATAGGCGGAGATGTCAAACAATCTTGAATGTTGACAATGATCAGTTGTGTAGGTGGAAAGAAATCGTATAGCTGCAACAATAAATTGTATGGGGGTGATGTTTCTCGTACACACCGGTTAGGTTATAAATACCAACGCCTATGACAAAGGGTAGAACAAACATAATGTGATAGATTATTTGGAGGCTAATCAAGTGTGGGGATAATATTTTAATAAGAAAAACAGATCAGTGTTAAACACACTAACCTGTGAACAAACATACAGTAGCTATTATCTTCTCCAGTTGATACCAATTAGCATTACTACATCAAATGTTTGCCACAAGGTTTAATCTGGAGAAAAAAAGTTAATGATCAGGACGCAAATATTAGGAATCAGAAGTCCAGTGCAACATCCATTTATCAGAATGTGTTAATAACTTGGTGGCAGATGGTGTCGTAAAACTGGAGGTCAATAAGACGGGGGAGAAAACGCAACATTAAAAATAGGGACTCTGAATTATTTGGGGAATATCCTTCATCAGCAACCTAAATATTGAAAAATTAAATCAACTAACCAGTGAGTCGGTCGAAGAAAATCTGTGTTACTACAGTAACCGATACCGGGGTAGGAGGACGCGTTCGTGGCGTAATCGGCAGGAATTGAGGAGGGTGTTGTGAATTGGAAAGATTAACGATGGGTGAAGTAATCATTTCGACAATACTATTGTTTCAGAAATACTGGTTGGGGAAGAAGAGATCTGGTTATCTCTTTTGTTTTGTTTAGTTCGGTTTTTTTTTTTAATTTATTTAGATTGTGTGCGCATTAACGGTCCGGAAGAAGAAAAAAAAAATCAGAAAGCACGCAGAAAGCAGGATTTTGAAATGGCGAAGGTATAGTTAGGCCACATCAGCAGCGTTATGTTCCTGCTTTATGATTTAAGTAATAGATTTATTTAACCGGTGAGAATTCAACCCCTTTACATCAAAATATCTTGTTTTCGAACCCCTATTTGAGTCCAACAAATGACATTTCTAGGATTCTAGCACTGTTCTGAACACACTAGAACGGTTTCCACGGTCTAATTTGACCATATAAATAAATTAAATTAATGATCTAACCTTAAATTCGATTTAATATAAATCAACCCCAAAATGAAAAATAAATTATTACTATAATATAAATATACATAAACTGAATTTATATAAATTCCAGAATACACTGATTTAAATTTTAAACTCAATATAAGTTAAACCAATATTTAATTTATTTAAAATCGATTTATTTTATTAAATAAATCATTATGGTTTATAAATGATTTCACAACAACTATTTGAAAATTTGATTTGGCTATAACTTACAATATAAAATACGAAATCCCGATTTTTCTCTTTCATTACAAAATTATAGTTCAACAGATTCGAATATTCCTTGTTTTAACGAATTTCGACTTATATCAGATCTCGTACACTCAATTGAAGTCCATATCGTCAAATTACGAACTATCGCGCCATTTTGAGCTCGTTTATATTTAATATATATTTTATACATTTCAAACTCGTTTAATTAATATAAAACCCCATTTATATTAACATTTCAACATTTAAACTAGTTTTAAATATTCAAAACTAAAGTGATCAAAATACGAAATGTTACATGCACACTTCTTTTTTTCCAAAAATTTTCCAAGATCAAGTGGTGGCAATTGGAGCTATTTCTTATGATGATCATAATTTTAAATTGTGATGCTACATGAAGTTTTAGTATAGAGTATTTACAATTAATAATTAGTTTATCGTATAAAACATATCACCAGAAGTTTGCAATTTTTTTTGAAGGATGAATGAATTTTTCACTAATTTGCTTGTAATTTCATAGAATAATTGTTTACTTACTCTTATTCCCATTAATCAGGTAAGACAAGGAGCCTCAAATTTACATTTTTTTATCATTCTATTCTAATAAGATTATGGTTTTAAATATGTGGAGCTCTCGTTTTTATGCAAATAAAATTACTTATTGCATAACAATAATTATTTAAATAATTATTACGTTTATGTTGAGTTGGAGTCTTTGCGCAATGGTTTGGTCATCAAATGGTGATCTAGACGCCCAGGTTCAAGTCCAAAAACGACCACTTCGCAATGCGAGGAAAAGTTGTGTATAATTAACCTTTTCCTTGCCCACTATCCCGCGGGAGCCTCGTGCACTAGGTTCCACCACAATATTATATTTATGTTATCAGCATAGCCAGTAATTGTAGCTTTAATTTTGTAGTTTAAAGTAGACTTATATTGCTACTATGAACAAGATTTTATTTTCCATACATAGTACTACTCTTCTTTCTCCACCTACTATACGACGTAGCACCTATTTTCATGTTGCACTTATTAATATATACGCAATCTAGTCTACTTACTTATATTTAAGTCAATTTTTTGGTTACTATCTTGTGTGTTGCTATCTTACCCAATTTTGGATTTTCAAAATTTTAAATGTATATACTTTTTGGGGTCACAATTCCTCCATGCAATTCTTAATTTACAATATTTTGTGTTTGAAAATCATATTAAGATATAATCATGGTAAAACACGTTATTTTTTGTTCACAACATGTGGTAATGTATGTAATTATATCTCATCGAGTGTAAAAAAAATTTAATGTGTAAATTTATTAACGTAGGTTTCATTTTCATTACCCTTTTTAATTTACAATATTCTACCTTTGAGAATTCAGTCTGCTTAAATAATTTGAAATGTGTACTATTTAATATGTAAAAAAGCTATATCGTCATAATTTTTTTCTTTTTTATGCTTTCTCATCTAAAGTTACTAAAATATTGAGGTATGCTAATATATCAACCAGTTGCCAAGTTAATTGCACCTTTATCCATAATATATTTACAACAAACAACATTTAGATTGATGACTACGATTAAGTTTGTTGCAATTCCAGTTATCACCACTCTCTAAAAGTTGACATTAATATATGTTAGGAAAGATTGAGACTATTCATAATCCTCAGTTGACTACTTGAATCATTTTAATTTTTGTATGCAGTTAACCCAGTCGTGGCTAGTTTACATTTTTTTTAATTTACATTGACTAAATTTATGGCTCTTAATTTTCTATTTTAATTCTTAAAACTAGAATTTAAGCAGATAAATGAGATAAATAGAATGTGGAAACTTTTGAACTAAATGACATTAAACATATGTGGATCTTACAACAATTGTTTACTTCTCTTGCATTATTTATGGTTTTTGACAACCTTATAACTGTAAGAACTTCAAGGATATTATTTCATATTTTCCGTGCAAATAGCTCTATGACTCAAAATTTGGAGGTATGTATGTTATAAGCATTATCATTGAACCATACTTATTATACAATTTTCCATTTTATATTGGATCTATATATTAAAAATACGTGGTGGTGCCAATATTATAGTAATTTTAGACAAACCATTACTAAAGCTATTGTTATTTAATGATTTTAATGTAAATAAACATTGGAAAATACATTTCAACAATAGTATTATGGTATATTTTTAAGTAATACAAAATAAAAACTTATATGTGCATGGATATCCAAGAAAGTATAATTTAAGAAACAAACAAAGTCTTTACAATGTGCAGGCATTTATGCTAGTTCAAGCAAAATGACTTGGGGGCTCAAAACCTTATTTAATTACTCCTATTAATATTTGATTTCTCCTTGAATTATTAATTCCTCTAAGTTGCTAAATAAGCCAGTTATTTTCATACTTGCAGATGTTGTTTATTTCGGTTCTATTTATGTAGTTTCGTACTTTCATTTAATTCATTGGTTGAAATTTATGGGTGCAATCATTTGGTAAGATTCAAGCATATAGTTACCTACCTATAATTTTATTTTGGTGAAAGAAAATCAAAGTTTACGGGCTATTTGAAAAGTGTGACATTCAAGTTTTCTAATTAAACAATTCTATAATAGTGAGCCTAAAAATTATAACCATGTCTTATATTTGTATTTGTAGGAAATTTCCATATGGAGCCTGTTGATAATGTATTACTAATATATAATAGGTTCATATGTTGTCGGTGGTCGTGGTTTAAAGTAGAATCCTAGGTGCCTTTGCTTACATGTAGATCCTATTTTATTTTGATTTTGCAGGTTCATTTTTTCCTTTTCTCTTGGTTGATGAATGGCCAAGTAGTGTATTATTTCTTCTGATTATTCAGGAATATCTTAGAAACGGAGAATGCCTCAATCGTTTGTTACAGTGCATAGAAAATCTCACATCACAAGTGCAATTCATGACCTTCACGTGATTAGTTCCCTTGTTTATGTCACACAACTTTTACATGTTCTACACGCGTAAACTACAGCTCTTTATTTTCTCTATATAATTGAGGGTTAAGTTTAAATCTTGTACACAACTTTTAAATATATATTCATTCCCCCAAATTGGATTAATGATATAATTTCATACTTGAAAGCTTGCTTTCATTGAATTTATTCTTCTTTTCATCTCGTCAGTGATCTTATGATCAAAATTTTAAGGATAATTGATGTTTTCAGATTGGGAGGTCTTGGAAAATGGCACGAAGGTTCGTTCTATCCCAGAAAAACAAGTGTATATATAGCTTATGTAAAAAAACATTACAAATATTTGTTTAATTTTGATTGTGTTGCTATAGTAATCTTATTGGTTGTGAACCCCCCATCCCTTACTGCTTGTATATAAGCACACATCTTTTTATATTCTTAACCTTTTTTAATATCTATACATATAAGTTTGGAGAATTCCTTTTTTGGTGTAGTGTGCTTGTTCGTACTTTCGCTACTCTCACTATTTTGAGTGAGATATTTTTGAATATTGGTGTTAGTATAACTTAATTGAACTAAATTTTAGTACAGTATAATTTAAGATAATACATTGAATACTGAAGAAAATAGTTAACCACAAAAATTATCTTTATGTTTATCAATGAATGCAGTAGACTTTCATTTGTTAATTTGTTACTATGAAGTATTTCATTGAAAATCAAGATTTATTCGAAAGCATCCTCAACATATGTACATTTTTGTGAAAATAAAGCCAAAGATGGATTGTTACACAAATGTCTGTAACATTTGTTTGCATATTCATATTGTGAACATTCCCTATGTTGCAATAAGTAAATTACAAGTTGGGTAATTTACCTTTGCCTAACAAGCTATGCTTTCTTTATATGTTTTTCTTCCTACAACTGATTGCGTTCATCTACATATTAGTGTCATTATCTTATTTTGATGATAATAATTGAATTGGCTGAAACGATAATGAAAATAATAAATTTCTGTCAAGAACCATCTTTTTATGGATTCCTAAATGAATATTGGCATAAGAATTTTTTTATTAATTTTACTTATGTCTAATAATAATTATTTTCCTCATCAAGGTCTCATTTCTAGTTACCATTTCTCCATTTATCACAGGATGCAATTAATGGATTTGGATTTTGTTTGTTAGCGAATGCCCATACATATATACTCATATCCCCCTTCCTCCCAAACACACATAAGGAAAATATATGTGTGCACGCGTATACACCTGCTTGTGTGTGTGTCATATGGCTACAAGTTTAGGTGTGCTATTTACATGATATGAATACATTTAATATATATTCATCAAATAATGACCGAAATGAAAAACAAAGCTAATCCTCCATCACAACGAACAATGATGATGGATGGATGATGTTAGAATTAGCTATATCATTATGCCTTTAACAAGTACTGGTGCTTTGCCCTACTTGATTTAAAAAAAAATAGTTTAAAGGCTTCCCGATTCCCAATATTAATAGGGCTGATGCTATGTCCTACCATTAAGAAAATGAGACCATTAATCTTTGCAAATCAGTTACATTTGTAAATACTATAGTAAAATAATGATAAAAGAAGCAAATATGCAATACAATTCCATAACAAAAACATGTCATAAGGAGTATCTGGGATATATTGTGTAGTGGCAATCTACTACACAGAAAAATCCACATTGGAAAAAATCAAGACCCGAATAATGCCCTTTCCATCCTACGTGTAAGTATACTAAGTTGCAAACTTATAATAAGCTATTGTCGATTAACTACAACTACATAGGACATATATCTTAATGATGCATGTATACATCAAGTAGCGGGTGGAAACATAGCAACATTAGGCCAATTGTATAAGCACTACAACAAAATGACTAAGGCTGTAAATTTTATATGAGTGTCCAATGTCCTTTAATGTCCGTGACCAAAATATGTTCATTCGAGTCCGTTCGATTTTCATTTAGGATACGACCTAAGACAACAAATTTTGTATGAGAAAAAAATCATATTTGGTCCGTATTCGTTCGAATTGATCTGAATTCCACGTAATTCGGTATATAGTTGAAAGAAAATCTACGAAAAAAATAAAATATGATACAAATAGCCATGACCAACCGGGTCCGTTCGTGTCCGTGTCCGAAAAATACAAGTCTTTATTCGACCAATTTCATTTAGGACATGAGTTAGGACAACAAAATTTATACGAGAAAAAATTTTGTTCGGTCAATGTCCGATTCGATTTTATTTATGGCAGAAACTGAATACACCTTCATCTGGTCTGGTCCGACCGATTTATCCCCCTAAAACGACCCTATTTCAATTGTACTTTTACAACTATCACAGTATGTTATTTGTAATAAAGGTTTTTTTTTACAACACTATTTTTTCAGAAAGTTGCAATAAATTTATTTTTAATAATTCTTTTATTTTTTCAGTTGTGATTGATATATATTATTATAACCTTTTTTTGTAGTTGTAATAGAAGTCTATTATAACCCTTTTTGGCAGTTGTAATAGATAACTATATTTAACCACTTTTAGTTTTTGTTATTTGCAATAAATGCTTATCACAACCTTCCTTTTTTGTTGGTTGTAATAGATGCATATCATTAGCAACTCTTCTATTTTGTCAATTATAATAAATGTCGATTTCAATCTTTTTTTGTTTTTTTTCCAATTATAATAATTAATTAACAATTAAACAAGATAACACAATGCTAAGTAATTAGAAGATAAATAATAAAAAATTAATTATTTATCTATATAAGTATCTAGTACGACTTCTTAAGTACATAAATAAGTATCTAAGTCATAGTAGTATGGTGCATACTATCCAAATTTGTATACATAATTATCCAATTTCTGAAAAAATTAAAAACAAAAAATTACTACTACTAAATAAAAATTATTAATTATCAATATCAATAATTTTATTAATTAATTAATATGATAATTATTACTAAATAATTAATAAGTAAGAATTTGTTTTTATTATTTAATAACAACAATTAATAACCAAGAAGAAATAATGAATATAAATAATCAAGATGTAATATCTAAGAATTAGTAATTAAGAAGTAATAATTAATAAAAATACAATTAATATTAAATAGTTATTATTAAATAATTAACAGTTATTAATAGTTGTATTGGATTGAGCTATTTGTCCAAAAATGGCGAATATAGTATACAAGGCAGTATTGCATCGATTGCCTACGAGAGATTGACTTTCTAAATTGGGGACTGTAGATGAAATAGTGTGTGTAAATGTAATACTACCATGGAGAATCATGAACATCATTTTTTCGAATGTGATTACGCTACTTATATTCTTCATTACTATTGCAAATATTTTGGATTCAATGAGGATAAAACTAAATTGAACGAAATTATAGAGAACCTGGCCGTCAATCAACATGTGATGGACTTGAAATCCAAACTCCACTACTCCATCCTCGCGACAACTGTTTGGATTATTTGGAAAGAGAGGAATCATAGAATTTTTGCCAAGAAGAGCAGAGACAAGTTAACAATTTGTAAACTTGCAGTAAACAAAATTGAATTGATGAGTAAAAGGGTTAAAGGTGTTACCGATAACTGGAAACATACACGAAATGTGTTTGGAGCAAGGGATCGTCTGCTGGTAGTGGAAGAAAACGTTGGAGCCAGCTATGATAACGTGGAGCGTCGGAGCTTTCGGCCGCCGTGACTGCTTTGAAGCTTTGTGAAGGAGATGAAGCTTGGAACTAAAATGGGTTATGGAATGTAATTAATTAGGTAACTCGATTACTTTAGTCACGCTCTTTCTTTTATGGTGTACTATTATAACACATATCGTCTATTAAGTGGCTTCGAGCCAATTTGTACATATATTTGCAACATTACTTAATAAAAATTTAACCCATTTCCAAAAAATAATAATAAATAATAATTGTAATTAATAACTTATTAAGAAGTAATAATTAGATAATAATATTAATAATTAAGTAGTAACAAATTTGTAGTAATATATAACATTTAAAAGGGAAAGTCTATTTAGACACAAAATGATGACATAAATTTAGATACAAGCAATCTTAACCACTTGATCTCCCCCCTGAATTCCACCTTCCATGTAAAGACAAACAAATCCTACGGTCCTGAATTTGTGTCTTTAATTCTGTGTTAAATTTTGTGTCCCAATAGCCGCTCCCTATTTAAAAATTAAGAAGAATAACTAATAAAAATAAAATAATTAATTAATATTAGAATTACCATTAAATTATTAATAATTAAAATAATAATTAATATCGATTATTAAACAACTAATAATTTCTATTAATAACTAAAAGTAACAATTAATAAAAACTGATATTTAATATTTACTATTTGGTAATTACTTTTTAATAATTGATGAATAATAATAATTAATAGGTAACATTTAATGGTTGGAATGTAATATTTATCATTAGTAGTTAATATTCAATAGTTACAGGTGATAATTATATATATATATATATAATTTTTTGTGTTTCGAAAAGTTTAAGGTTTTGAAATTTTATAAATTAAATTCTAGAATATTTATAAAATTTTCATTTTTTTTTAAATTTAAAGCTTAATTTTTATTAGAAAAATGGTACTTTGTTATATATATATATATATATATATGTGTGTGTGTGTGTGTGTATGTATGTATATATACATATACATATATATATATATATATATATATATATATATATATATATATATATAACAGAGATTTCACTTCTTTAGATGTACAATTCAAAACAAGTGATAAAATACTCACTCTGAACCTCACTTTTACTGGAAAACCACACAAATTAAGAATATAAAATTCAATGATAGTATTTGTCTCTATGGTAAACCATACTATATGTACTAAGACCATAGAAAAGTAGGCATAGACTCCGTCACAAAAAAAATATGCACTAAGACCCGGGGGAAGCACCCAGATCAAGAGAAAGAAGTGTCGCCACTTGCTTAAACTTCTTCGTCCTCTTCTTTCTTTCTCTTTACATGACCGACCATAGAATACCTTGCAAGGTTTTCAACAACTTCATACTCCGCATCCACTTGAAACTCGAAAGATGCCTCATTTGTTCTGTCCTTACAAAACTTTAGCATTATACATTCCCTCCATTTCCTAGAGCATCTCCAATGCTAATCTAAAAACAATGTAATGTTAATTACACATCAACATCAAATTGATTAAATTGTACTTTCCAATATCAATGTTAATTGGTATATCACGTAGATGTGTCATAAAATTTATAAGATATTGTCAAGTGAAATTTCTTGTTTTAGACATTCAATTTCGCATTGTGAATAATTAAAAAATAAAATACAAATAAATTTTATATATCTATGGTATAATTGATACATGTAGACAAAATTGTTTCTATAAACAAATTAGCGTTGGAGTCGATGTTTTATTTTCAATGTCATGTTTAATAATTCCACTTAGATAACTGTGAACTATATTTGATATATAAAATTTAATTGACATTACAAATTACTTGGGTTGGGATGCTCTAACAGTGAGTGAACTTCAAAATCTGGATGAATGTTTTAGTGATCTAACCAACATGATTTATAATCCTGTCATTCAGAAAGAGCCAGAAATGTACGGAGGGAACAATGGTACTCCAATGCTTCCATTGTATGGGGATGAAAATCAAATCCAATATAACTCAAATGCATCTGCACCGCAACTTCACTTTGGATCCATTCCAGCTGGATGCAGCATTGATCCCACAAATTATATGGGGAACAGCAAGGTATCATCATCAACAAGAACGATCGAGAGGACTAAGAAGACGGACGATATTGTGATGCAACCGAAGCTTCAAATTTCACTAAAAAAATATTTTCTGGGATGAATATGTAAGGTCAGTATGCATTCCAAATCCAAATGCCATATGGACTTCTCTTAAGTAATCTTATGATCACGATGACCATAACTCATCTGTTACCATGGCTAGTGGAAGCATGTCTTCACTCCCAGTTATTTCTTCAATTGGCGAGGTCAGGACAGAAACTGAAAGTGAAAAAGAAAGTTTGATTGTTTTATTAGAACACAGGAGGGAAGAATTCATTTAAGGAATGAAAGAACTGAAACAAAGGCATATGTTCTCATTCTGGAATGCTGTTGATTAAGGTGTATCCCAAAGGATCTACGAAAGGCAGCTTGAAATTGACAGTATGAATCGTAGAAACAAAGAGCTAGCTGAAAAAATCAAAAAACATGCCATCAAAGCACAAAACTGGAAATATTGTGCACATTATAATGAATCTGTAGTGCACACACTTCAGACTAATGTTAAACCAAGTTTAGCTGCTCAAGGTTGTGCTTCTATATGCTGATCAAACTAGAGAAGGTGTGGTGATGGTGATGTCGATGATGCTGCATATCATGATCTGAATCCTCAAAACAACCAAAATATGAACTGTAGGGTTTGTGGAAGAAAGGAAGTTTCCATGCTGTTTTGCCATGCAGGCATCTTTGCATGTGCAAAGATTGTGATTCTCTCATTGCTGATGCTTGTCCTGTTTGCATGGCTCCCAAAACTGCTAGTATTGAAGTTTACATACCTTGAGAAAGAGAAGTATAAACAGAAAAGGTATACATAGAACTTAGTACCTGCTATTTGAAACATTGATGTATTATTATTATCACCACACCTTGTGGATGCATGCTTGCAGTGATCCGTGCACTTGACAGATGTATGATATATGTATTCTTGAATTCAAGGTTTCTAGACTTTAAATAGAAAAATAGGTAGGTCAAAATAGAAAAATACCTTCCTGGAAGAACTGGCAATGATGCACGTAGATGTTTTTGGGAAGCTCATGTTAAAAATGAAGACAAACTAAAAGTTGACGGCATGAATACCCAAGTTAACGTCAATATATATTACGCTCTTTGGCTCTACGAACTAATCTGAATCACCAAAAGTTAAAGAAGTGGCTGAAGTAATAGAAACAGGTAGCAAGAATATTAACAACAAGTAGAGTATTGGCAAGTTTAATGAATTTGAAGACAACACTGCTTGGGCTTATGAGGCTGAAGCGTCAGTTTGATAAACAATCCATGCATATGCTCTGATTTTGAGGTAGATGATGACTGCTTCAAGCTGTGGAATTTCCCCTAGTAGAAAAGAAGCCAGGTTTATGCTTCTTGTTTATATATAATCATAAATAAATAAATAAAAGGCAAGTTATGCTGTAGTGGACCTAGCGGCAATGCAATGAAATTTCAGTTGAAGTTGTTCTTTCAAGTAATATATATATATATATATATATATATATATATATATATATATATATATATATATATATGCACCTTAATTAATGAAGCTAATTTTGTTTTAAGCTAATTGTCAAAATCTCAGCTTAGAACCAAAAATCAAAACTTAAGCTTTTAATCGACTACCTGAGAGCTTAACTGTATATATATAAAAAAAAACTCTTTGTTAGCTAAATGTAGTTTCAAACAAGAAACTGATTCATTGATTAAAGCGGCACTATCAGGGAACTTTTTAGAAGCAGTGATGCGCAGAAAAGATGTAATCAGTTCTGGGATTGAATTAAATGCATTAATCGCAGCTTCCATCCTTTTTTATAGAGCTTCCATCCAGTACTTGTTTGTCAATGTTCTAGATTTAACGTTTTTTTCTTTTTCGTAAATATTTTCACTTTCATATCTAAATATTAACACATCGTAGAAATAGCTAGATGGAGTGACTATGCAAAAGTTTTGAAATATTGACTGAACTGAAAAGGAACTCATGAAAATTGAATGCAACAACATTGCAGCTGTATTTGCCGCAATACTGCAGATTGAGTCATCCTTCCCTTTAGATACATAATATTGATATTCTTGAACTAAAACTGCAACAAAGTTCTGTTAAGTTACGGCCTTTTTTCGTAAAAATTTCAGAAGGAATATGCCGCATCAGGGGTGAGCATTATTTGGTTAAACCAACCAAACCAGTTTATTTTGATCGGTTTGGTTCGGTTTTGAAACTAAATCGGTTTGTAATCGACCCGAAAAAATATTAAGTTTTGTTATCGGTTTAACCAAAGTAACCGAACTTTTACTATAATTTCAATATTATCAAAATTATAATAAATATTTTAAGTTATTTAAGTAAATTTTAATCATTACCTATGTGTCAAAATTAATATTAGAAAGCAAAACAAAAAACATAAACGATAATAATCTAATAATATTTATAATTTATTTCAAATTATAATGAATATTTCAAACACAAAGGTGTAAAATATTTTTAATTCGGTTTAATCGGATAACCAACCGAACCAACCAAATTTAATTTGGTTGGTTTGGTTTGGTTTTCATTTTTATTGGTTTTAGTTTGGTTTGACAAATTTCATCATCGGATAAAGTAAACCAACCAAACGCTCACCCCTATGCCACATCCATACTTTTGATGATTGCACCGTGCCTTGAACCGTGATAGTTGGAGGTTCAAGGTTTATACAGTTCAACCGGTCGATCCGTTAAAATCGTAGGATTTATTTTTATTTTTATTTTTGAAAATTTTACACATTTAAATACAAAATACATACATGAAAAGTACTAAAAATAAAAGTGCTAGATAAACATACCACAAGTGCATGATATTTTTCAAATTTAGTATTTTTTGTTTGCGAAGTAGCGAATAATCAGTAATAAAAGTCCAACATATGATAAGATCACTGTTCATATAGGATAATAATCTTTCTTTGGCAAATTTTATTCCAACCCTCGAAACTAGGTAGTATCCCCTCGTTTTCATCAGAAAATACAAGGACAAAATTGCCTTTCTTGTGTTATAAGTTTTTTCCTAGTTTCCAGGATAACTCGTAGTGCCCTATGTGGTTTCTCAGTGTACCACGCAGTACGTCTACGTGGTTTTTTAAGGAACCAAGTAGGACTACTACGTGGTACACTGAGGAACCACGTAGGGCATCTACTAGGTACCCTGAAAAACCACGTAGAATGTTATTTTTTTATTTTTTTTATTTTTTTTGTTTTATTCAGCGGGGGTTACTCATTAAAAATGGGGATTTGCTGGTTTTTTCAAATTAGAGGGGCCTACTACCTAATTTCGGGGGTTGGAATAAAATTTGCCTCTTTCTTTTTATATTTTTTTGTGTAGTAGCCTGTTTCTTTTCTGTTTTTCCCTTCTCCACTCAAGTACACTAATTTAATTCAATTTACAGTTTGAAATCCAACTTTCGCTTTCAAATTCAGTTTACAGTTTCTAAACTTAATACCGAACAAAATAACCAAATCAAAAGTAAATATCTTATCATGCCAGAATCCAGTGAAAATACGGTGTTAGAGGAATCGTTAAAGCTGGGGGCGACAAGCGACAATCGTTAGGGTTTGCTGCGGCGAGTGGCAAATCACGATGGCGAGAAGCAGGTTGCGATGGCCATCAGGGTCAGAGTTCGCTCGACATTTTTCCTCAACGGAAGAAAGGAAAATGACAAATGAAGGAATGGTCAGACCTGGGCTAATTGAAACGGTTCAACCTCAGTTTTGGGTTCAACCGACGACTGGTGCTTGTTGGCGGCTCAACTCCACTCCGGGCCTTCAGCTAAAATGGCCCGCGATTTTTCACGGTTGAACCGTGGTCTGGCACAGTCTTTAAAATACGGGCCACATCCTAAGTAAATATTGAAAGAAAGGAATTAGCATAATAATTCAACAGTAGCAACTCAACAAATGACGTAACCATATTGAGAATTCTAAAATAAATGGTGAACCTTTGAGTACGGGACAGAAAATATGAAAGCACTGATTCCATTGCTAAAGTAGCTGATCTCATACTCAGGTTACCCTCACTATCATTATTTCTGCTAATAGACACAAGTATAGAGACATGTATAATTACAAAAATTCCAAAATCAATACACATGCTTATTTGGGCATTATAATTCAAAATTAAGTTATACTTGATTTGTTAGTTCCAAATATGTTGGCCTATATAGGTAAATGTACCATAATCATTGGTGTAAAAAAAGGTCAGTATGTATGAAAGATTGCAAAACATTAATGTTGTTTTTTGGTTTTCTTTTGGGTTATTTAGTTTGTTAGATATGTTAGTTTTGTTGATAATAAGAATGTAAGATTTGAATTGCTCATAATGTATTATTATTTTTATTATATTATTTGTTTATCTATTGCTTGCTCAGTTGTAAAATATGTTTAAACTTTCTTTTTGCATTCTTCTTATCTAACTGGCTATGACAGTTGTAATAAAACCTTTGACAACTGTAAAAAACAATTGTAATTTTTGTTACAACTGTCAAAACCTAGAATTAGTTGTAAAAGAACTTTTGACAACTGTCATAGCTTAAAATAGTTGTAAAATACCGTTTTGCAACTGGTAGGAGCAGTTGTAAAAAAAAATGGTTAATACTCGCCACCTTTGTAAGCCAAGTATGGTTAATACTCGTCATCTCTCTAAGCCAAGTGTAATTAGTGCTCGCCCTTATCTTCAAGCCGAGTATGGTTAATACTCGCCCAAACGAGATCAAAGCCTTCTCTAGACTGAGAATGGCCCGCGCAATATTTGCAGGTGATGGCTCTTACGTCCGAAGTTAACAATTATTTTCTTGGCCTTAATACGGTCTTCGATGGTTATCGGTCGATGGTTGTCGGTTTTCTGACCTTAAGACGATCTATCTCGTCGTCAGTTTTTTGGTCTTAATACAACCATCGGGACCTTCAGACTCCTGGCCTTAAATATGGTTCGGTGCAACCATTGCTACCCGCACATTGGACTTCGATGCAAGAATCAGAACACACCTCCTTTACCAAGAAAGATGTATTCTGAAGGGCAAAGTGTTGACCAACTTTTTGGCAAAAGCTGTCATGGTTCAATGAATCAAAGACTAATATCCAGAAACCTTCTTCAGCATCGGTCAATCGGCCGACAGGGCAACCCACACTCCAAAAAGCCCAGGCAAGGTTCGGCCCAAACCAGATTACTTTCGAGCCAACTCAAACCGAGGCTGACTCGAGTTAGTCTCGTTCAAACAACAGCTCACCGAACCCGGAAGAATCGCCCTCCTCAACTGACCGAGTTAACCGCTTCCCTCAAAATCAGATCTTCTAAGTATCTCGGATTCATTAGGAAATATCCAACTGAGTCATTCATTACTCCGACCAGTTCTCAAGGCAATAAAGGCGGTCAAACGCTACCGGTCAAAGCTCTACTTTTGATACACCTCATCTCGGTTGCCACATAAGCTAAAATTCTCGAGGATATTATCAACCAGCAGTGGTCCGGGTCCTACCGCCCTAACTACCTCCAATAATCGAGCTCCACATATCCAAGCACCAAAATAGAGGAAAGCCATATGGCGGCCTGCTCAGCCCACTTATTCACCTATAAATACATCTAAGCTCAAAATCGATAAGGACCTTTTTCTTCAACCTTCTTTCAGCCACTTCAACATTTACTTGAGCCTTCTCTGCCAAGAAAAAACTTCTCAACGGCTAAGTCTCAAAATAGCCAAATCTTCTTCTTTCTCAAGATAGAAAAAAGCATTGTACTTGTAATCAAAAGTAAATTAATACATATAAAGTGGACATAGGCCCCATCATGACCGAACCACTATAAAAAGTCTTGTGTGTTCCCTATTTTCTTTACTCTACTGTATTTCATAATCATTATTCGTGTACTCTCCATATGATTGGGGGTTGACTGTCACTAGTGACCAACTTTTGACATCAACGCGGCTCATTATCCGCTTGTTAGTTCCACAATGGAAATCATCAAAAACATCACATTATCAGGCTCAATTAGACGAGCTTATAGTTAACTAATAAATTATACCTTCATGTCCTATACCATGAGGTTTACCATATCATTTAATCACAAACAAGCCTTCTTAAAGTGCAGAAATGTGTATTTTGTTTTTACAAAGAAAATACTTGGTTTAGCAAAAATGGGATTATAAAAAAAATGAAACCAATTTAATTTATTCTTTAAAACCTTTTATGATTCCAAAATATATTTGTATTGTTGCATTGAGACTATTTGTAATTGAAAACCAAAAGAATGAAATCTGATTTTGTCCCGAAGCTACGGAGAAATCGACACGCATATAACTAGGTAATAAATAATTTCTAAACCAAGCACATATGCGAAAAACTCATCAAGAAAAAACATCATATATATAATCAAAAATCGCAAATTCGAACTATAGGATGCTCATAATATATATTTACTTTGCTAGGATGAAGCCACAACAATTTATAGTGCATAGGCTTCAGGAATTTCAATAGGAAAACCTCCAAAACAAACAACAAGTTACAAATAAAGCTAAGAAAACAACCTGCGCTAATTATCACATGATGGGTTGACCTATATTTCGAACCATACATAAGGTGTGTCGACCTTAGGGTCGACACCTCTATGGCATGGGTCGGCCCATAGGTCGATCCATCTTACGGGAATTCTGCAGGTGAAAACCTGACCCAATTGCAACTTCGCTGATTGATTTCAAAGACTAAACTTGGTTAAAATGACCTGAAATTTTGTAGGTAAGTAAGCAAGAAACTCAACTTTGAATTGCAACAAAAATTACCCAAATTCATCAAATATTAATCAAGTTATAGCATCTTAAAGTAGCACTTTGGATGTTTTGCATAGTATAAAGAAGTCGTGAACAGAAGCTACAAATTTTTACGGACGGTAAACTGATATAACTAAAAGCTAAAACCTTGTAAACAAGAAGGTGTGAGTCGAACAACTCACCTGAGGTTGGATTCTCAGCAAATATCCATTGATTTAAGGTTTCCAAATAAATAGTTTGAACATGCAAAAGAAGTAGAAGTGGAAAAACTGAAATGCAAAGCATCAATAATTATTGATGTAACCTCTCCTCCAATGATTTCCAAAGACCAGTTAATTGAATTTGCTGATTGAGGCTTAATTTTTATTGTAACGCTAGAGATTTCAATAATTTCTCTTTTCCAGTTGAATTTAGATTATAATTTGAGGAAGGTGGAAGAGATAGCCATTTTCTTTTTCATAGGAAAGCTTTTTGGAGGAGGAGAATGAAACAGATGGAAAGGAGAGTATGTATTTCTCCTTTTACTCTAGATAATTCTTCTGGGTCTGAATCTTAATGCCTAAACCCAATAAGCCAAATTGTTGCAAAATTTACTAGGTATTGCAAATTATTTAAGTTTACACACCCAATTTACACAAGTTTAACACTTTTTAACACAAAATTCCAATCCATGACACACTCCAACATTGTTTAAACTTTTCAAAATTTATACAACATGCGGTAATATTCTCCAAGCTATTTAAATACTAATTTTGACACAAAACATTAATATAACATGTTAGTCAAAAACGTCTATTTCATATTCCTTTGAATTAAACTTATTTATAGTTCGAAAACAAAGTTTATACACTTCAATGTTTTAAACAAATTAAATCTACTAGCTTTACGAAAATATTCAAATCCTCAAATACTGATTCTTAATCAATATTTACATTTTTATCTTGATAGCAACCAATTTGTTCACTGATTATCATTGTTTATGCCACCAACTCATTTTTAACAACAACTTACATTTTCATTTCTATCTTGATAAAAAAATCAACATTATACTAATGCTTTAAAATTTATGTTACCATTTACAAACACAATCTAGGACCTAATTCCTATTTACTTTGTCTACAGATACAACTAGCATTTGAAAAAAAAACAAATCCATAATTTATTAATTACTCCTTTAAAACAACTTAACACCTATAATGAAAATATGTTTATTTTTTACTTAAATATTGATTGCTAATCAATATTTTATATTTTCAATATTCACATTTATCATTAAGTTATAATTTACAATGCGGATTGGAATAAATAACTTATTATAACAAGGGCATTTAATTTATTCCAGTATACTCAATTTAAAAAAATCACAAATTTTATACTTCCTTCTTTTAAAATATTATACGAGTTAGGCTCAAGGACTCGTGTTTTATTTCTTCTAAGTCTTAAAATAAAAAAATAGATTAGAATCTATTTATCTTGGGTCCTCAAAACGCGGTTTGTTGCAAACTCTCTCTTAAATAAATTGTGTCCTCGCAATTTCCTTGAGAAAAATACTTATACAACAAACTGCCAAAGGCATTACTTAATTTTATTTACTTATAATTTTTTTAGCTTAAGCTAACAACCATAAAATTTTCAAACTCTTTCTCTTAACAACCCCTTAACTTGCAAAAGTTTGAAAATTTTAAATATTTGATTCACACCAATTTTAAATTCTTTTCACAATAGCATAACACAACAGTTCAAAAGTTACAGCATATCCTTCATTTACCGGATCTTTATATTTCACACCATCTCTATCCGATTTCAAGTTAATAGAAATGTTTCCACTCCATCACTTTTATATTAATTTTTCCCAATGATGGCTGCTAACTTGACTGTAATATCAAATAACCTCGCCATTTACTATTTTATACTTCCAGCTTGATGGCTGCAATCATTCCTTAACTTGATTACAAGACCAAGTATTCTAAAAAATTACCGCTTATGTTCAAGATTGTTTTTAATTTCAATCATTTATGAAGCACCAATATTTATTCTGCTTAAACTTTCAAAGCACAAATTTTCACAAGATAATTCTTTATATTGTTTTAAGTAATAATAAACCAACAATTGGTCATAAATCATCATGTTACTTGGCTGCGATATCGACATGAAAAAGCTATCGCTCCATCATCCAAGTTTATTACCCCTAACTAATGTAGTGGTTTAATATCATCCTCATGAATATTTTCCATTACTATATCCAAAAAATCCTTCTGTAGTCCATAAATAATATGTTCAATTGTCTCATATAAGTGTTTAAGAAATTCTTAACGATACCGTTGATCGGGCATATCGATCTGGATCCCTTAAAATAACCAACTAACAACCCAACATGAAAGACAATCACCAATTTTCAATTCACATATGGTTGTTTCTGTTATTCATTACCAACATTATTCTTCAAATAGAAACAACCCAATACTAAGTTTTGGCGAATATTTACCTAGTTTATATTCACTACTCAAATATCTCTTAATCAATACTATTAACATTTCCATCCCTTAATTCCCTCTTATTGATTTATTAAATTATACATAACGGAAACAATTCACCTTTTTCCGTTGTGCGACTTTGGTTTATCCTCTAATTAACACACCTTTACCCTAACATGAGCTTTACTTTACTATCTTGAATTTAATTCATGTTCTCCTCCCAGTTACTTTAAATTCAACAATCAACTCGAACATAAAAAAGATGGGATTTTTTTTTTTTTAACTCTAAACCCAAGATTAAGTACCAAAAGGATCAAAGGATGGAAATTTTCATCAAGATTGACTACAAATGATAGGACTCCACACATGGATACTACAGAATGAAATACATTCCTCAGTGTATTCTAAAAGCTGAAATCTACACATAGCTTGACTAATAAGAATCGCAAGATAAGGATAACGAGGAGAGTGAAAATGTAGACACAAGTGTTATCCTTTCGCATTCTAACACATGTACGATTTCAGTTATGTTCTGCGTTTATTGCATTTTGTTTTGAACCTCCGCTTCGATACCATATTGTAACTCCCCACTCTGAAACCCACCCTAATAAAGAGCATTACTAAGCAATAATGTCTATTAGAGCAGGGAGGGTCGACCATCCATAGTTTCACATTAGATGAGTATTGAATACAATGATTGGATGTATATGTTATTCTTTCCATATTTTAAGCGAATTGACATACTCAATATATCTAATATATAATTATGATGGCTAAGGATTGTATTTAAAACATATTATGCTACTTCACAGATAACAGATCATAGAGCAAAATACATATAAATACAAGAGTATAGTATAACAGATTAGGGGTGAGCAATATTTCATTTGAATCGAGTTAACTAACCCAACCGGTGTATTTTCATCGATTCGATTCGGTCTAGGAACTAAATCTATTTGATTTCGTTTGTAAAATAATTTTCTTTAGCTAGCGGTTATTAACTGAATTAACCAAACTTTTATGGTATTGTCTAATCTAATCATATTATAGTACTTTAAATAATTGGTTTAGTGATAAAATACAAAAACATATGTTAAAAGTAACTCAAATTTCGTTGCAAAAATAAAAACTACATATCCTTCATGTTCGATCGGTTACAGAAATTATTTTGGTTCGATTCAATTCGATTTTGAAAATTTTCAGTTTCAATTGGTGTAACGACCCGTCTTTTTTCCCGATTCTCGTCGGTAATTAAACCAACTTAAATCGTTCATAAAGACAGATGGTTATGAGTACTAACATATTTAAACAAAATCACTAAACTTTTATTCCAATACAGAAATTTTACACCAAAGTTAAAATGAATCAGAGCACAAAATAACCTCAGCGGAAGACAACATGCTCATTGCGGAAGAAGCAAAATCATAACAAACTCCAGCTCCAAATCTGTATCCAACTTTGAAGTCTAAACCTGCAAGTTAAACTACTAGCTGCCCATAACCATTTAGCTTGCAGTTTAGCTTGCTGGTTTAGACTTCAAAGTTGGATACAGATTTGGAGTTGGAGTTTGTTATGATTTTGCTTCTTCCGCTGTGAGCATGTTGTCTTCCGCTGAGGTTAATTTGTATTCTGATTCATTTTAGCTTTGGTATAAAATTTCTGTAATGGAATAAAAGTTCTGTTATTTTGTTTAAATATGTTATTACCCATAACCATCCGTCTTTATGAACGATTTAAGTTGGTTTAATTACTGACGAGAATCGGGCAAAAAGGTAGGTTGTTATAATTCGATTTGAATATTTTTACTTCAAAACTTACTAAACCTACCGAACGCTCACCCCTACAATAGATACATCTGCTATAGACTCATATTCAAATAAACCACACATAAATACAACATCTCAAATGAACAAATATACAACGACACAAATAAACAATATATAACTATGTAGAGGCTTCAAGAGATAGTCCAAGTTAGATCATCTGACCACGAATCAGCGATGACATATCCTGAAATAACTCGATCTGACCTGAGTATTACATATACGAATCAGTCTAGTTTACATATCAGTTATAATACAACAAGTTGGTATGGGTAAAATAGAGAAAATCCCTTTCAACACAAAAGGAACTATGTAAACCTAAGACAACAATTGATTCATGAGATAATTAAGGTTAAAACAGTCTATGAGAATCCATGAACCATTAATAATCAAAAGGAAGAATTTTATTTTCACCGAATGGTGCGAAGCTTCAAGCTAAGCACAAAAGTATAACAACAAGAAATGATATTCCAACGAAATAACATATAAACTCGTATAAGAGTTTATTCAACCAATAATGTTCATTATTTTAAACTAGGCACCAATTCGCTCTAAGGCTATAATTGGTTTGAGCTTTAACAAACCAACATAAATAGGACTCAAAGCACCAAATAGCAACATATCAACAAGCCATCATAATAGGGGTCTGAAACCACAAAGCCTCCAATATAACCAAAACATCAATTTGGTTTCAAAAAACCAAATAACCACTAAACCAACAAAACATCATAAATGGATCCAAAATAAACAACTACCTAAGTGTCAACAAAAGAAAGATATTTGGCCAATTACTACGATTTTGGATCTACCCAAAAATTCAGTATTTGGATATACCCAAAAATTACAACATTTGGATTTATCTAGAAGTTACACCATTTGGTTACCCAGATATGGCCACAACTGGACATACCAAGAATTATAGTTGTTGGGTCTACCTTGAATTTACAACTGTTGGATCTACCTAGAATTTACAGCTGTTGGAACTACCCAGAATTACAACTTTGGATCTTCCTAAAATTACAACTGTCGGATCTACGTAGAATTACAACATTTGGATCTACCCAGAATTTACAACATAATTGACCTGAAGGTCTAGTACTGGCTAAAACAACATAAATGTGTTACAAACTCACAGTTAGTAACCCGAGTAGTGGCAATTGTGCATCCCATACCACACGTTCTCACTACCCGTTCACTACCTGCTAGTCAGCTCCACAATGGAAATTGTCAGAAACATCGAATCATCAACTTTGATTAGATGATTATCTAATAAACTAATAAAATATACTTTCGGGTCCCATACCACGAGGTTTACTATATCATTTAATCTGAAACAAACCTTTTCAAAGGGTGTAGAAATGTATTTTAGTATATGGAAAATACTTGGTTTAGCGAAAATAGGATTACAAAATAATTTCAAAACCAACTGAATTTATTCTTTAAAACCTTTTATAATTTAAAAATATATTTTTATACTATTTATTTGAGACCATTTGTAATTGAAAACAAAAAACTATGGAATCATTTTGTCATAAAGCTATAGAGAAATCAATATGCACATAGCTAGGTAAGAAAATAATTTATAAACTTTGCACGTGTGTGAAAAAGCCATCATGTAAACACATCATATAAATCATCAAAATCTACAAATACCGAATACCAATTTCTCATAATATAGATTTACTTTGCTAGGATGAAGCCACAACAATTTATAATGCATAGGCTTCAGGAATTTCAACAAGAAAGCCTCCAAAACAAACAACAATTTACACGGTAGGCTAAGAAAACAACCTGCACCAATTAACATGGTGGGTCGATGCTTGGGTCGACCCATACATGGGGTGTGTCAACCATAGGGTCAAAATCCCTATGGCATGGGTCAACCCATAGGTTGACCCATCTTACGTGAAATTCTGTCGGGGATAACCTAACCCGGTTGCAACTTCATTGATTGATTTCAGGGAATGAACTTGATCGAAACGACCTGAAATTTTGTAAGAAAGTAAACGAGAAACTCAATTTTTAATTGCAACAAAAAAACCCAATTTCATTAAATATTATTCTAGTTGTAGCAGCACAAAGTAGGACTTTGGTTGTTTTGCACAACAGAAGGAAATCATGAACTTATACGAACTGTAAACTGATTCATATAGATAAAAGCTAAAACCATGTAACCTAGAAGGTGTGAGTGGAAAAACTCACTTGAGGTTGGATTTTCAGCAAATATCCTTTGATTTAAGGTTGCCAAGCAAATAGTTTGAACATGTAGGGGCGGTACAAGTGGGAAAACTACCATGCAAAGCTTCAAACATTTTATTTTAACCTCTCCAGTGATTTCCTAAGATCAGTTGATTGAGTTTGTTGATTGAAACTTAATTATTATTGAAAGGCTAGAGATTTACATCAATTATCTTTTCCAATTGAATTTCGGTTTTAATTTGAGGAAGGTGCAGGAGATAGCCATTTTCATTTTCATTTTCATGGGAAAGCTTTTTAGAGTAAGGGAATGAGAACCAAGAGGAAAGGAGAGTACATAATTCTCCTTTCACTCCAGACATTTCCCCTGGGTTTGGATCCTAACCAACAAACCCAATAAGCCAAAGTGTTGCAAAATTTAATAAGTGTTGAAAAAGATTTAAGTTATATTATACACTTAATTTACACAGTTTAACACTTTTTAACACAATTCCGATGCCTGAAACACTCCAACATTGTTTAAACTTAACAAAATTTACAAAACATGTTGTAATATTCTCTAGGCTGTTTACGTACTAATTTTGACATAAAAATATTAATATAAACATGTTTGTCAAAAATGCCAATTTCACATTCCTTTAAATTAAACTTATTTATATTTCGATAACAAAATTTATACACTTCATTGTTTTAAACAAATCAAATCAATCATCTTTAGGAAAATATTTCAAATCCTCAACTATTGGTTCTCATTCAGTATTCACATTTTTATTTTGATAGGCAGCCAATTCATTCACCAATTATTGTTGTGAATGCCACTAGTTCATTTTAACAACAACATACAATTTTATTTCGATCTTAATAAAAAATTCAACGTTATACTAATGCTTTAAAATTTGTATAATCGTTTTTAAACACAATTTAGTACCCAACTCCTATTTACTTTGTCAAGAAATACAACTAGCATTTGAAAACACAAATCGACAATTTATTAATTATCCATTTAAAACAACTTAACACCTATACTGAAAATATTCTTTTCACATAGCTATTGATTGCTAATCAATATTGTATATTTTCAATATTCACATTAATCATTAAGTTATAATTTACAAATGTGGATTAGAATAAATTACTTAGTATAACAATATTATTTAATTTATTTCAATATACTCAATTTAGAAAATCATAAATTCTATACTTCCTTCTTTTAAAATATTATACGAGGCTCAAGAACTCATATTTTATTTCTTTTAAGTTTTAAAATCACATAATAAATCAGAATTTATTTATCCAGAAACCCGGGTTGTTGCATAAATCATGTCTTTTAAACAAAAACACTAATAAGCCCCTAGTGTTAAACAACGGGTTTGCAAAAGTATTAGTATTATGATACGTGAATAGCTTCCTGCTCTCCATCTAAATAGCTCCACGTACTCATAAACCTACCTTTAATCTACTCATTCAAGAACACCTAAAGTAATAAGAAGCAAAACACAAAACTCTAGGTCAGGCGGAAGTCTAGTTTAAACGAAAAATATCTCTAGTACTATAGATTAATAGAACACATGGTATGAGAAATCATACCTGACTTGTTCCTTCTTTCACAAAGTTAGCACGTAAAAGTATATACTATTTATGACAATTCGACATAAAAAGCCAAATTTATTTTGAACATTTCTAAATTGTTTTAAATAAAATCATTTATTTTATTTTGGTTAGTTAATGGGAAGTTTTAATGTCAACTGTACAGTGTATCAAATACACCTAACTTTTAGTTAATGTGTATGGAATGAAACCTTTATTTCTTTCCTTAAAACAAGAATTAATTGAGAGTATTAATTACATTAAATGAAGAGAAAATCCTTTCATTTTCTCTCTTTAATGTGAACTGATTGATACATTAACTGTCGTTGATTAAAACATTCATGGCCTTATAAGTTATTGTATTCATATGTATTAAAACATTACAAATTGATTTACAATATAGATAAGTGTGAAACGTGACTTGATATGAACATATCAAGGATATTCTTTTTAAATTACTTGGAAAAGGAATTAAAATGTAAGAAAATCATTTAATTGATGAAAAGGTATGCACAGATATGTAGCAAATAAATTGATATAAGATCATAAACAAGAAATAGATTGACAATCAATAAACATTATAACATAACATAAACAATCAACAATGGATATATAATATTGCCTGATTAAATATTTTAATAATAATTCATATATGAAACATAATACGTATAAATTGATAGTGTATATAGAAGGATCCAAACAATTTTTTGTCAATAATAGAGAATATATGTTTATAGCAGTCAATTTAATGTTTAGATATATTGCACAAATCAATATACTTCTTAACACAATACAAGTAAAATAAATTATATACATATAAACTTTTAAAAATAAAATTGTACTTTGTTTTGGTATGATTTTGAACATGAATCTACAATTAAAAACATTGTACTACACATACTTAAATTTTAGTTTAAATTTAGTAATTAAAACATAATCAAATAAAAATTCAAATCAAAAATAAGACTTTGAAATTGATGTTCACAACATAGATCTACAATTAAAAACATTGTATTACACATACTAAAATTTCTACTTTAATTTATTGATTAAAATATAGTCAACAAAATTAACATACAAAATCCAGATCCAAAATAAGACTTTGAAAGAGATGTTCATGATATAGATCTACAAAAACATTCTATTTAAAAACAAACAATTTATAGTTTTTTTAATTTGACAAACAAAAGGATAAGTTGATAATTTGAACATACAAATTTAGGTCTAAAGGATCAAAATTTTGATTTGTGAATGTTTAAGACATAGATGAACAGTTAAACCTTTTGATATAAACAAACTCCTTTATTTCAATTTATGAAATTAAAATTCCAATCAAATCATTTAACAAAACAACTTAAACCAAGAAAAACAATTTTCATATTAAAAGAGGCAAAGGTTATACATATAAATTATGATGATCAAATTGACAAATCATGAAATCAAATTTCTTCGAACATTATAATCTAAAAGAAGAAAACATACCTTACCACCAAATCCATGAAATATACATTTTACCTTTGGTATTTAAGAGGATTTGTTTTTTCTTAATGGTGTCTTTTATCCCACGTTGAATAATAGTAATAATTTTTAACCCATTAGGTTGTTATACCGTGATTGGAGATCTTCTACTACAATTAGTAATTTTGTTTTCGATTTGATTTGAGAATTTTGAAGGTGATTTCAAGGGAAAGTTGTTGCCATTAAAATGAGGAAGAGGAAGAAGAAAGTGGCGGCCTAAAATGAAATTCATTATGACTAAAGTTTTGAGATTTGCTTTTATATGAATAGGAAAAAAAGCAAATAATGATTTCAACCACACATCTTAAAACCCTAGTCCCAATTATTGGAGCTTCATCTTTCCTTTACCTTAACCAATGAATTTCCACTCTAAACTACATGTGTTGTAAAACTTATATGACCCAAATTAAATCTGTTAGATTGTATTTAACATACTTTGTTATCGATATCTCATATCGATCAACATATTCGTAATTTTATAAATATATATGCAACAATTTTATTTCTGAAATCAAACTCATAATTCATAATTAATATTTCATAAATATTAATTAACTTAATCAATTTATAACAATTATAAACTGGTTAAATCACAGGGTCTTAAGAGAATTCATTGCTTCAGTCGTATGACTTTGGGTGTAAATTTGATCAGCAATTAACATCAAACTTATTTGAACGTTAACGTTCTCCCTTCACTTAGCAGGTGATGTGACATTATGGCTAAATTTATCGCTTACTCGTTTCAAAAAAAATCTCATTTTAATTTAATAAGCATTACCTAGTTGTTACAATTATCTACGCCAATTTTCTTTGTCAAACTATATCACAGTAGGACTTACGGAATTTGGTAATGGTCAAAATTCCAATATCATCCACATTCAATACTATAGTCCAAACAAAAAAAATCTTTGGTTAAATAATAGCAATTACTATTAACCGCAATGCTATGGCCAGAGACTTTGACTTTAAGTTGACATTAGTTGACTGTGATGCTAACCTCATATAACTAAGGAGATGAATCCTCTCTTGAATAGTGTTTCACTTCCAATGCTTCCATTCGACCCGATTATAGTTGTTCGATGGACGTAATGCCATGATTTAACTATAACCAAAGAGGAGCTTCTATACTGAAGACCAACAGTATTCTCAAGTCAAAAGAGATGTGTAAATGTTTTTACATCAATATTCTCTGCATGACCCAAGTTATATTAATCGATAGAAAACTATTGAGTGAGTTATTTGATAGTTATCCAACAACTCTCAATACGTAGCCCCTTCATGCCCGTAGCAGTCATGAGTTATACGCTGCCCATCATTTGGAGAGTGTTGCATACTCTAGTCTCAACATATGTATTGATACCTAGTCTCGATACATCTTGACTAGAAATACTTAAAATGAGATATTTATTTTCATTGTGATAAATTACCCTTGGCTACAACACTTTGTAACTTCTAACACAAAACATGCCATTTATGAATTTCTATTAAATATACTTTTCATTAAATTAATTAATTAACATAACCACATTATATCAAGTATATAACAGAAAAAAACACCTTTATTTCGAACAAGATCAGTCAACGAGTTAGATATATGTAGCAAATTACATAATTTCCCTTGAGCACACCCCTAACTGTAACAAATCCAAAGGGAATCAATAGTCACTAATAGAATTCAGATGGTGTGCTAAAAGCAATCTGTGACATACTATCCCTACTCACTCTCAGTTGGGGAAATCATGTTGCCAAATCCATTTGGGAAAACACCTTAGCTTTGTGAAGCTGATCAAACAAGCCATCAATTCTCGGTAATGGATATTGTTCTTCTTGGTCATCTTGTTCAGATCATGATAATCCATACATAATCTCAATGATCCATTAGCATCACAAACACAATTGGTGCACGCTACTCGGATACACTTCTCTGAATGAATTCTTTGCTCTAAAGATCATTCACTTGCACCTCCAACTCTCGTTGTTCCCTAGGTGACATCCACCTAAAAGGCATACCAATGGGTATAGCTCCGTTCAGTAAATCAATACGAAACTCAATTTCCCTTTGCAATGGCAGTCCTTCGACCTCATCAAAGATATCTTAAAACTTTCTAATGATCGACACCATTGATAACCCTTCATGAGGAATCACAAGCGAATATAAAAAGCTGATTAGGACTCCATCCTCAAACAGGCAACGTATTGCAACCATTCGCCCTTCCACATTCCAGTTGCTCAATCGAGCATTTTGCAAACCGCTATAACCACATATCTCTTGAGCCGATTCATACACAAAATAGTTCCAAACCCAGTGAAGTTCAAAATAAAACATTCACAAACAAAAGAGTAACCATGACTCGGTAAGACCAAGCCATGATAATGTATACAAAGACAAGAAGATCCTCATATTGGGTTAGTCACAACCAACGGTCTATCAACTATCTCAAGACTAAAACTTTCACATAAGCACATTACAGATAAAAGAATGCAATGCTCCAGTATCAAACAAAACTTGAACTGAAACACCTCTAGTGAAAAGCATACCTTCCAAAACAACACTTTTTCCCTTCATTGTGGTAGTAGGAGCTTTCAAAGAAGATGGCACAACATCCAACTCATACGCCTTCACAACGTGCTTACTCTATGCAGTTCTTCTTTGAATGCCTTTTTTGGTCATAGTTGTAGCGCTTCTTCTCCGCCTTAGGAGCCTTATGATCCTTACAATAGTGGCCTTTCTCAAGATGGTTAAAGCAGGTAATATCAACCTTAGGTTTCTTCTTTTCAATCTTCCCTTGTTGCTACTATTACTTCTTTCCATTCCACTTTTCTTATTCCACCAACTTTGTTGTAGCTTCGACTCATCCATATTCTCAACTACAGCTTCACCCTTCTTTGGAACAAACTCTCATCCCTTAGAGCTTTATCGATAACTTCTCAAATGGAATGTCAATATGATCCATAAATTTCTCTCCAATGTATTCTTCCAACCCCATTATAAACTTCTCATCCTTCTGATATGGAATCACAATAAAGAATGGGCCTACTTAGACAAATCCTCAAACTCTACTACATACCCAGCCATAAATCTCCCACCTTTCTTTAATTCAACAAATCTCTTGAAGAGAATCGACTTCAAGACCGTAGAAATGGGCTTCTCCTCAAACATAGTCCAAAACTATTCCCAATAATATGGTCTTCCGGATTCTCAAGAGTAATAGAATTACACCAATCTATAGCTCGACCTTGAAGTTGCCTCGTCACAAGCTTCCTCTTCATTACATCATCAATCCCCAAATATCCAAAGATTCGAACACAAGTATCCAACCAATTTTGGACTTCGATCAAAGATTTCGCCCCAATAAACGGTTTGCCACCCAAAGAACTATGATCCTTGTACAACTTAGAGAAGTCAACAATCCTTGGTGCCCGCACAGAAGCATCTCCATCTTCTGCCACCTCTAGAGTAGGTACCCTTCCCATGTCGATGTTATCATGGCCTCAGACATTCCTAGAAAATCGGGTGTAGCAACCCCCGATCAGCCATTTTATCCTACCCCACCGGAAGCAGTCATTCCTAGCAGCGTTCCTCATATTTTGATGACTCGTTCTTTGCTTGAAATAAGAATGAACAGTCCATATCAGAGAAACGCTGCAATGGTGCTCAAGTGCTTACTAAACTACTATATATAACAAAATTGTCATCCAAATCAAATTACAAGTACGTCTCTCATACATTATTACATTTTTGAACTTTGGGTAAAATCGAGTAACTAAAGCTCTGATACCAATTGTGACGACCTCCCCATACCTCTTGCACTAAACTACAGAAAAGTGCACAGATTATGTGCTAGGCCAATATTGGATGATCATCAAGGAAAATAAACTGAAACAGAATTGTCGTATATCTCACCGTGTATGGGATAACGTATAACAATAAAGTACACAACATGATATAGTAGTGAAACACGATAAAGAAGAAAATCTCATCTACATAAAAGCATTAATAGTTATGTATAATACATCTCAAAATCTGAATATATGAATACATTAAGCCTCACTACATCCCTCATCATAATCTATAACAATCAAAACAAAACAAAAATCCAAATACTATATAATAGAAGTGTTAGCCTGCTTTGTGAACTAGGCTACACAAAGATTAAAAGATCAAAAAATGAAGGACACTTTCTTAAAGAGTCGGATCGGATCAGATTTCTTTTAGTCAAGGCAAAACAACATAAAGCGGGAAAAGAAGGGGCTTATACCAAACCGGATCGGTTCGGTAAAACCCGATCCGTCCCCTCAACTGCAGTATATCCGATCTGAACCCACTATGCCCATGTTCCCTTAAGACTCGGAGCGGTTATACCCACGTTCTCCCCATGTTCACCACTAACCTGATGCGCTGCCGCTATCATATCCTATCTGAACCCGATAGCAACGGGATGGGTGCCACGTGGATCTGAACCGAAGACTTTCCAGGAGAATTTTTCACCCATAAATACACCCCAAGGCACATTTCAGGGGATCTTTTGGCATTTTGAGAGTTGAAATTCCTTTGAGAACCGAATTCTACCACCATTTTCATATTGCAATCATCTTATAAAGTACATTTCAAAAATGATCAAGTGAATCTATGTATGATATGAGTAGAAGTGAGTGAGAATCATTGTTGTATCTACATTTAAGTCATCAATACAAGAAATAGAAAGTGGACGTAGGCTATTTAACGCCGAACCACTATAAATTGCGTGTTTTCTTTGTTTTTAGTTTCATTTCATCAGAAATTGTTCTTAGTTTGGGTGTTAGAGCCATTTTTGGATCTAACATTTTGGTGCTTTCACTGAGAAAACTTTGAATTCTTCGCTTTTTGGGATTATCGTTCTACTATTTGGACCTTCAAGTTCAAAAAAGTTAATCCTCTATTTCCGACACTTTCAAGCATTTGCTGATTAATTATTGAAAGATTGGACATTATGGCTAAAGGGGAAAAGAAAATAAGTGCAAGGCGCTAGGGGGAATGATGCTAGAGAAGATCAACAAGCCATCGTGTTGACGAGGTCACGGGGGCAAAGCTCTGGACAAATCCAATTCGAACAGGACGTTCCGAACCGAACCGACCAGGACAACCCGAACCGATCAGGAAGTACTGGAGCTGCTCAGACCCCTCCGAACCGAATCCCTTCTGACACCCTACACCGATCCGAACCGAATGAGGCTGAAGCTGGTACGTCTACTCGAGCACCCACCAATTCTCTGATGCCGACCACGACAACTGGTGATCAACCTGCTCCATCCGCACCCATCACGCACCGGGATTTTTCGTGTTTTCTTGATGTGTTGGAGAGTACTAGAAATGCATTAGAAGCCCATAAAAGTGACAGTCTTTGCCTGCAAGAGAACATGATCGCCATGAGTAGGGAACTCAATGAACTCTGAAGGCAAAAGACACCTTCCCCAACACGTCGTCTTGCTGCAGACTATTCATCTTCTTCGGTGAAGGACGTCCTCGTGAGAGAAGGCCGCTTGAGCGACCTCAAAATCTTGATCAGTTGACCTATGGATCTTTAGGATCCCGTGAAAATGTGGCTCGTGTGTTAGGACCTGATGACCCGAGCCTGCAAGAGCTTATGTTGCTACCCATGCGTGGATCCCACGTTCTACCCAGGGATCCTAATATTACTAATCCTACGCAACAGCTCCTCTAACCCCTTCCTCCTGAGATCGACCGGGAGCATAGGGAGCAGTGTAGAGCAGCCGCCGCTAGAAACAGAAGGTTATCCCCTAATCAGGAACTCAGGGGTAATCCGAATATCAGACCTAGAGAACCTGTGCAAACATTAACAAATGTTGATGTGTGAGCAATGGTGCATCAGATCATGTCCGAAAGCCGACGATACACTAATTAGGACTTTTGAGCGAAGTCATACCCCCTTCACAGATGATATATTGGACTTCCAGTTCCCTCGGCGATTCAACTTGCCATAGATGGATCGATATTCAGGGAGAACTGACCCAAGACAGCATCTGATGAGGTATGCATGGTTCATGAATGCCGCAGCAGCTCCAGATGTTATAAAATGCAAGGCCTTTCTGATTTATCTAGAAGACGTGGCATTAATGTGGTTCACCCGACTCCCTCCACGGTCAGTATCAAATTTCAGAGAATTAAGTGAGCGCTTTATGAACAAGTTTAGACTTCACGCCTGAAAGTCCAAGAGCATCATAGAGTTGTCAAGGATTAAACAGGCTCCAGGTGAATCTTTGAAGTCATATTTAGACCGCTTCAACCTGGTTGTCACCGAAGTTAGTGACCCTCATGAACCCACTATTTTGATGGGCTTAATAGAAGGTGTTGACCCGGACACATAATTCGGGGATTATCTATCCGGGAAACCACCCCCCACTAGGGAATTGTTCTACGAAAAGGCCAATATTCGCTTAAGGCGAGAAGAAGCTCATGCAAATAGGAAGAGAAAATCTGAAGGGGCCTCGAGGGAAGGTGTCCAAAGTAATGTCGCTGTGAAGAAATTTGATGATAGTTCGGGAATGGTTGAGGTGAACGTCGGCAACAAGAACAGAGGTAACAACAACAGGAATGGAAACGGCAATAGGAGGAGTAGGAACCGAGGGAACAATTCCAGCAAAAGACCTCAATTCCAAACTTCTGAAAACTATTCGCCATTGAATGATACCTTGGAAAACATTTATTTGGACACATACAACATATTGCAATACAAAAAGCTACCACCCAGAGACTTCACTAAAAAGGATCTCGTAACGGGAAAGTTTTGTTTATTCCATGGAAACCACAGTCATTCCACCAACGAATGCCGTCATTTGAGAGATGTAGTTGAAATATTGCTGCGGGAAGCGAAGTTAGACGGGTACAAGGTTGCCCCAAGGGACAGGGGGCAAGGAGGGCAAGCCCCGGACCAAAACCAGCCTACTTCTAAACCCACAGCCCAGCAGAAAGGTAAGGGGATCATTATCAATACTATTATAAGCGAACCCCATCTAGCTAGCCATAGTTTCAAAGCGATGGATCAGTACGTTAATGCCGCCAAGCACTTTGAGGTAGGAGAATGCAATAACCTCGAAGACATTACTCCGGTAAAACAACAAAAGACGATGTCAGATGAAGTCATATTCCGTAGTAGAGATGATACCGGAATTCAATCACCAACTGAAGACCCACTGGTAATTACCACAGCCATCGGCCCCGTCTTAGTCCATAAGGTGTTGGTGGACAACGGAAGCTCAGTCAATATCCTCTTCAAGAAAGCTTTTGAACAAATGAGACTCGAAGCAAAAGATCTAAAGCCCTACGAAGGATGGATACGGGGGTTCAATGGGGGTGTCAACGGCTCCGATGGGCTACATAGAATTACCAGTAAAATTAGGATCGGGAGATCGCCAGAGAGTGAGGATCCTGCCATTTGTAGTTTTGGATGTAGAGTCACCCTACAACGCTTTCCTAGGCTGACCGGCCCTTGCTGAGTTTAGGGCATGTATTGCACCTTGGTGCTTGCTGCTTAAATTCCCGACTGATGCAGGAATAGGGGTGATGAGAGGTGACCAAGCTGCAGGACGAGCTTGTTACATGACGGAGTTGAAGATGCTAATGAAAGGGTTGAATATAGAATCTAAGGACGATTCTCCCCCTTCGAAGGAAAACTCAGCATAGCAATTAAGGGGTCCAACCCCAAGAGAGTTGCCCTTAGATGTGCTCGAGGATATAGATCCTAGAGAGGATAGAGAACCCGAGGATAGAAAGGCGACTCCCAACGAGACAATAATAGATATACCTATCGATGAGGCAGATTCGACAAAAGTACTAAAGATCGGATCGCAGCTAGATCCAATTCAAGCGAAAGAGTTGGTTGATTTCTTTAGGGCAAATTTAGATGTGTTTGCGTGGACTCACGCTGACATGTGTGGGATTTCGCCTGCTATTATGAGCCACTTTTTGAGCATTAATCCAAAGCACCCGTCGGTCAAGCAGAAGAGACGGATGTTAGGCCCAGAGCGGTCAGCAGCTTTGAAGGAAGAGGTAGAGAAATTGAAGGATAATGGATTCATTAAGGATTTGAAATATCCCGACTGGATATCAGATCTTGTCCTGGTCAAAAAATCTAATGGAAAGTGGCGTACATGTATTGATTTCTCTGACTTGAACAAGGCTTGTTCGAAGGATAGCTTTCCTCTTCCCAGGATTGATCAACTAGTAGGCCGGACACGAGCTTTTATCCTTTATGGATGCCTATTTTGGGTACAATCAAATTCCCATGCACATACCAGATCAGGATCACACAAGTCTCATCGTAGACTTGGGGTTATATTGTTATGTGGTAATGCCATTTGGATTAAAGAATGCAGGAGCCACGTATCAGCATTTGGTCAACCGCATGTTCTATAATCAAATCGGAAATACCATGGAGGTTTATGTGGACGACATGCTTGTGAAGTCTAGACAATCTTCCGACTATAAAAGGGACTTAGCCGAAATGTTCGACATTCTTCGAAGGTATGGGATGAAGTTAAACACCCCTAAAATGATCATTTGGGGTCGCATCTGGGAAATTCCTTGGGTTTATCGTGAGTTCTCGAGGGATTGAGATAAATCCTAGTCAAATAGCAGCAATAAGGAATATTGAAGAACCACGAAAGATTAAGGAAGTTCAAAGCCTAGCCGGAAAATTTGCTGCATTGAGAAGATTTATCTCCAAAGCCACAGATAAGTGCATACCTTTCTTCGATCTGATAAAATGAGGGAAAAAAATTTTGAGTGGACTTCTGATTGTGTGGAGGCTTTCTAGAATTTATTAGACTTATTAGAGAAGCCTCTAATATTATCAAAACCCGTGGAACATGAGGATTTGTTTGTCTACGTAGCGGTATCATCTCATGCCGTCAGTACAGCGTTGGTACGTGAAGATGATAAAGTCCAGAAGCCTATATACTTCGTGAGCAAGAAGCTAGCCGCAGCAGAACATACTTACCCAAAAATAGAAAAATTTGCTTATAGCCTCCTGATTGCTTCCCGCAAACTTCGTCATTACTTTCAGGCTCACCCGATAGTTGTATACACTGATCAACCTTTAAGGCAAGTGTTGCAAAAGCCCGAAGCATCGGGGCGGTTACTTAAATGGAACATCGAGTTGAGTCAATTCGATTTGAATTTTCATCCACGGAGATCAATAAGGGGGAAGGAATTGATCGACTTCATAGCCGAATTCTTGATTCCTGAAGAGGAAACAGTGGGTGACAAGGTGGTTGCTTTAGACCAAGAATTAGAGCTTAGTCCGTGGAAGTTATATACGGACGGAGCCAAAAATGATCGAAGGTCCAATGTCGGAGTTGTTTTATTCACTCCTGAAGGACGATCTATTTACTATGCGTTGCGATTAGAATTTGCTGCTACCAATAACGATTCCGAGTATGAAGACCTGATTGTCAGGCTGAAACTCGTCAAAGAACTAGGAGTGAAGACACTGGATATATGCTATGACTCCAAGATAGTTGTATGCTAGGTACAGGAGGAGTTTGTTACTAAAGGACCTCGACTCGTTATTTATCTCAAAAAGGTAAAGGAGTTGCTGGGTAGTTTGGAGCGTTACAGCATAACACATATTCCAAGAATAGAGAATCAGAAAGCAGATCGGTTGGCAAAGCTAGCAAGTTCTAATAACCCCGAAGAAACTGAAATGGTTCCGATAGAGATTTTGGAATCACTGAGTTTCGGCCTGATGAAGGTGGAACTAGCCTTAGAAGTTGATCCAGAGAGAGAATCATGGATGACACCAATCAAGAATTTTCTCAAGAGTGGAACCCTCCCATTAAAGAAAAGCGAAAGACGGGATGTAACACTTAAGGCTGCAAGATATGTTTTACAGGACGACGTCCTTTATCGCCAAGGGTTTTCAATGCCCCTACTACGGTGTATCGCGCATGATGACATCAAGCGTGTATTGCAAGAAGTACACGAAGGTGAGTGTGGGGACCACACCGGGGGCCAAACCCTAGCAAAGAAAGTGTTGCGGTATGGATATTTTTGGCCTACCGTGAATAAAGACGCGACTAATTATTCACGACGCTGCGAAAAATGTCAAAGATTCGCCAAAATTCCCAGAGCACCTCCGACTCAGCTTAAGTCAATGGTAAGCCCATGGACGTTTTCCATGTGGGGAATTGATATTATTGGAGTGTTACCTATTGCCAAAGGGGAGCACAGTACATGATCGTCGCCGTGGACTATTTCACAAAATGGGTGGAAGCTGAACCTTTAACCACGATCACAGAAGGAAGGTGATTAGTTTTGTGGTTAGAAACAATATCTATAAATTTGGGATGCCAAAGACCATCATAACTGATAATGGGACACAATTCGATAGCTCGAATTCAAAAACTTCTCCTAGAAATACAAGATTGATAAGCGATACACCGCTGTAGCTCACCCGTAGTCAAACGGCCAGGTTGAAGCAGTAAACAAGGTCATTAAATCTATTCTCAAGAAGCGGTTGGAGCGAGCCAAATCCAAGTAGGCAGATGAGTTGCCACTAGCTTTGTGGGCCTATAAGACAACCTTTAAGATGGCCACTGGCCATACTCCCTTTTCACCCTCCTTCGGGTCAGAAGCAGTGATCCTGATAGAACTAGAAGTCCTTTCTCATAGAGTAGCATACTATGACGCAATGACAAATAGAACACTCCTCCTAGAGTCTCTTGATATGGTTGAAGAAAAAAGAGATGAAGTAGACTTGCGTGCTTCAAGGCGTCGGCGCCAAGTAGCACGTTATTATGACAAAAAGGTTTGCACCAGAACCTTCGAACCAGGAGACTTAGTGTTGAAACGAGTTTTCCCACCTTCAACCCATCTGGGTCCAAGATGGGAAAGGTCGTATGCCATCCAACGGAAGCTTGACACATGAGCCTTCAAGCTAATGATCGTAGATGGTGAAGAAATTTCCAAAGCTTGGAATGCTCAACATTTGCGATGATATTTGAGTTAGATATGAATTACTTTCTTTTGTTTTATAGACTATGTAAAAAAGGCACGACTTGCTTTAAAAAGCCTGTTTACATGAACAAAGGATTATAAAGTGGATGTAGGCTACGACTTAGCTGAACCACTATAAAAATATCGTATGTCATTTACTTTCCTGTATTATTTATATCTTCAACGATTATTCTATCATGACTATGAAACACAAAACATTAAATTATATTTGGAAAATTGGAGATAATCTGTGCAGGAGCGAAAAAATGACCGCTTGCAAGATAAGATGCAAAGAATGGGAAGACGACATCTTTAAATTTAACTCTCATGAATCGAGAGAGAGTATAAAGGACGGGAAGACGACGTCCCTTGAGTCGTGATGGTGCACCCCGGTAAGAGACCGCCTCAGTAATACTTTAACCTGGTTATGAGACAGGAGAGTATAAATATGCTGAAAAGAGTAAGCATCAATAACGAAAGGAATATGACTCCGTCAGAGAATCGAGGGCAACTGGATACTGAATTTAATCAATCTTGAATAAACCTCAATCTGTCATTCAAGATTGATTGGGGGCATATATATACACATGTTCTTAATAATGACTTTATTGTATATATGTGATATGATATGGTGTTCATTTGTTTTTTTTTTTAAATGCTAAATTTACAAATATAAGACATTGCAGGGAACAAACTACTTTATTCACAAACACGTGAGTTTATACAGGAAAGCTAAAGCAAAAGATGCGAGGGCCACACTCGCTGCAACAATAGCGGACCAGTGGAATATCAAAACAAAAAACAAAGCGCATTGTCACTTGGACTTTGGAGTAGACTTGGGCTTCTTGGCAGCCTTAAGAGATTTTTAGCTTCTTTTTCAGCATCGGACATGAGGCGCTTTGGTTTTGTCTTCTCTGTAATTGAGGCACAAGAGTCAATAGATTTCTTCTCAGGAGTCGGAGCACTGGGGTCAAGAGAAGATTTTTTAGCGAGCTCCTCTGTAATTGACCTAGTTGAAAGCTTAACAACTAACCTCGATCCAGTATCCACCACTGCAAGGGGCTTAAGGCTTTCGGGGTCTATCTTCACAACTTTCAGCTGCATGCGCTTGTCTTGTTTGGCTTTCATTCCAGCCAAAGCCACGTCATCAGCATTCTTCGAATTCCCAATTATAGCAACATCAGGATCTTCTTCATGCCCATCATTACCATCGTCATCTTTCAAAGCGTCTATCGTTTCATCATCATGAGAAGTGTCGGTGTTAGGCGGTATGGGAGTCTTATTGATAGCCTCCTCCTTTTTACCTTCAGCTCCCCCTCCGGACTCAACGATAGTAGCCTTATCCTGTCCTTCCTGAGTCTCTTCCACGGAATTTTCCCCAATGGTGGTTCCCCGATGCTCGTCAGTCTTCTCGGTTGGCTCAGCACCTACAGAATGAGAAGCAACAGTTATCAACTCAGAAGAAAACAAAGAATTTTCGATTGATTGCCCAATGATGTGACGAAAGATGGAAACTGCCTTGGCAAATTGGGGTGAAAAGGTGGAAATACCTTCTGATGATTTCTCAATTGGGGCGGCTACCGTCTCTGATGTTGATTCGGGTATAGGAGATAAAAGAGGCGCTCTAGGAATTCCTGGATTCTCGATATCATATTCCTCTACTCCAGTAGCTTCGACGGTAATAGAAGAGGAACCAACTTCAAGGATATTCTTTCCTTTGGCCTGGCGTTTCTCCTCCTCCATGGCAGCAGTAGTAAGGCGACGCCCCTCGGCCAGACGTGCCGGTTCATCATCTTTCAGATACTTCTCCATGAGTTTGTCTTCATCAACGAAGTCTACCTTAAGTTCATCTTTTTCCCATTCGATGATTTGATTCCATACATGAACTAAGGTAGTTGGATAGTCTTCGATCCAAGAGATGTTTCGGCGACGGATTATATGTGCAAAGAATTCAATCATCGGTTCGCCAAAGCCATGCAGTTCTTTTTGAGCCTCTGATAGCTGCTTATGGGTTTCTTCAGCAGACTTAATAGCGCTATCCACATTCCCCTCAGCTAAGGCAGCTCTAGTCTCGGCTTCCGTTAACTTGGACTCCAAGTCAGCATTTCGTTTCTCCAACTCGGCATTCTTCCTCGCTAACTCGGCCTTTTCTTGTTCAAGAGTATTGGAAGCTAGTTGCACCTTGACACTTTCTGACTTAGCATCTTCAGCTTGTTTCTTCAACTCTAAACGCTCTTGACTATGAGATTCTAGTAGGTCATGATAACGCTTTTGTAATTCCTCAAATTGATTTTTGAAGTTGTTGGCATCTTGTTGAGCAATGACAAGTTGAGCCTGTGTATCTTCTAAGTCCTTTTCCAGATTTTTTAAAACATTCTCATCGGAGTCTGCAACTTTCTTCATCGCATCGACGTCTGCAATTAGGGCTCGAATGATTCTGGAGAGATTGCGTACATCTCTGAGTACTGTTTCTCTACTGCGTCGATCTTCGCCCTATCATCATTTGCCCACTTTGAAGAAATAGGCTCAAGTGCGGGTAGGAAAGTTAAATGCTCAAAGTAGTGATCTGGGAACCGCTCCTTCAGATAAGCCAGTTTCGTTTTGGAATCAGCGTCCAGTGGCGGGGATTTGGAATATGATAGCTCAACATGTTTCTGCTTAGCAGGGACGATGGCTGCATCACCTTTTTCAGATCGCTTCTCAGAGGCTTTGTGCTTGTCTCACGAATCAGTGTGTTTAGGTGGACTTTTTTCTCGATTATATTTATCTTGGGGAGAAATTTGGTCTTTGGATTGTGTGTGTCTCCCCCACGACGAATTTGGTGGCTCTTATATTTGTCCGGATTCGACCAAACAGGAGAACGAGAGCATGAAGTGTGAGGCCGATGGGAATCATGATGCCTTCTGTCATCTCTGCCCCGGTTCTCACGGCGATCATACTCGATGTCAAATGGAGGTCTGGACATGCCACGGTGAATTTTCCCGACATCATAGTAAGGCGTGACATGGTGCCTGCACAACAATATAAGTAGAGTTCAGAATCGACATTCACATAAGACATAAGTGCTGTGACGTGCGGTGCTAATGTGTTATATGCATCCTAAGTGACGTTCCCCCCAACAAACCCGAGCCTGAAGCCAGACTAGCATGGGTAGGCTCTTTGATCTTCACAGGAGTAGTCTCTTCTGAAGAAGTGAAAATTAAAGGATTCGTTCCGAAGTCCTCTGAAGTATAAATAGTTTCGGGCAGGGGAAGATTTCCTAAACCCTTAAATGTAGAATCGTCGGTAGTAGGAACATCTCCTTGAGGAGCATCTGGTGGTAGCTCTTTAGGAGATGTTGACTTTTCAGGAGAAATGGCGTTATCAGGAATGGTATACCCTTCTCTATGCTTCCCATCTATGTTGGCTAATTCATCTTCCTGAGTTGAGGACGGAGAGGGAGGAGTCCTAAGAGGTATCGTTGGACCTTTTGAGCCCTCACCCGTCTCAGGAATAATGTCGACCGGGGGTATGTACACATATGGACCTATTCCATGACCTATACTACGGGTAATAGATAGTAACCCGTGATAATGGAGATACTCATCCTTAAGAACATCGTTGATGGTTAAGAACTTTTGATCACCATTGAGTACCTTATGCAAACGATCAAAGTATAATTGACCCAATATTTGCTTTGGGTTATCAACTACGAATGAAAAAGAAAGCAATTTAATGTGTTGGCATGAGCATTTAAAGTTGAAATCTAGAAAGTTGGTGCTTTACTTGATTTGGTCCACCTCCTGGCGCACCCTGGTTGATGTTTGATATAAAACCATTCAGGTTTAGAGTCACCAGCCTTGCTGCTATATGGAACAGTAATGATTTTCCTTTTTGGAACTGATTCAAAGTATGAGAAGGAGGGAGTCTCTTGAGTCCGGTGCTTGAAATTATAATAGAAGTGGACGTCATCGAAGGTAAGATCTATATCTAAAATCTCTTTGTATGCTATATACAAGGTGTATAAATAAGCATAAGAGTTGGGATGTAACTATTTGGGGGCCATCCGCATCTGTCTCAGAAAATCGACGACAAAAGGCGGAAACGGAGGTATTGCCCCAACCAGACACATTAATCGGGTAATAGCCATAAATCCTTCCGTTGGATTGTGGGGGCGATCTATTTTCGAAGATATCTGGGTATCCCTTTTTAATATCCCATGCTTTAGACATATTCAGACGAGTCTATCATCATCGATCGTCGACTCAACAGAATCTTTGGGTGACTCCAATATGGTGGCAGTTTCAAACTCGTCGGGTGCACGATCATCTCCTCTCTCTCCTTCCTCTTCCTCACCAAGAGAGACATCACCCCCGGAAGATACTTCACTATTGTGCGCTTCCATTTCATAATATGGACCCTCATCATCCCATTCAAGGTCTGAAGAAGAGGATATATCATCAAGAGTGAGTTTCTCGGATGTTTCTATGACTTCTCCCTTTTTTGCTAATCTAGATGAACGTCTCTCCGCTATGGTCGCTAAACTACTGAAGAAGCAATAGCATAAGTTAGAGTAAAGTAGCCTGTATCCCCCCGTGCACGTGTATGAACTAAAGTGTGTATGGTGTGTGCAAGAGATGCAAAGTAAATACGTAAGATCATAATGCAGAAGCTTGGTGAAGCAGTAACATTTACAATAGTCTTAAATGTTTTCTCATATTCATAAGGCACTATCCTAACTGTTCATTAAGTTATAAGTCACGGCAAACATTGATTGAACAAGTCAGACATTTCTTTTGCATTGAGTTGGATGGTTCATTTCGGTTCGGATATATATATATATATATGTTGGGATCAGATCGGACGCCCATATAGGAAACGGTTCGGACCGGGGGCAGGACCATGTGTGGTCCAAAGCAGAAGTTAATGCACTACATACAAATCAGTTCGGTTCGAAAGTTGGTACTTTAAGCAGTCCAGATCGGTCCGAGTACCCATATCTTTCCAAGACCATTTCTCTTACTCCGACCCGACCCGGTTGGACATACCTAGTTTTAATTCTCTTCTTTAATTCTCACTCCGACCTGACCCGGTCAGATGAACCCCTCTTTCTCCTTCACCCTTATGCCTCTTCTCCTGAACCGATCTCATACCTCCTTCTCTTCTTCTTCTCCATCCTCTCTATCTCTCAACCAACACCAAACCCAGTCTTATGCCAAAAACCCAAATCAAAGCCAAGCACTTATGCACTGGCACGTTCAATAACAGATTCTAACCCCCTCCGTTACTACCTCGAGATGGCGATGAGGCCATTAACGACGACGGTGAAGGGGGGTCGTGGCGCCAAGGTCAGCTGAGTTCCATGCTCGAATCGTACGAATCATCCATGAATTCGAATCGAAATCAATTAAAAAGGAATTAACTACAGTTTTTTAACCTACCTACGTAATCGATTCGAGAATTGAAGGGAATTTTGAAGTATTGAGAATTAGGGTTTTTTCTTTTCTTCTAAAGTCTGGAAGACATGGATAATAAAAGTAAAGGAGGAAGAAGAGGAGAGACAACGGATTTATATGAGTTCACAGTGGCCCTTTGTATTCCCAATCTTTCATCCCGCTCGGACCGGTATGCAAGCCCATATATATATATAGCCCATCGACCTAGAGGTAGTGGGGTGAAAGAGAAGACGTTCGGATCGGAAACTAGACCCCAATGGGATCATGCACGTTGACTTGACATACTAATTGAACTCAAAGAAAAATAAACAAAAAGCTTACCTAGGGGAATCACTGGACATCAAGAAGAGCTCCCAGAGTTGTTTAAAATGAAGAAAATGATTCATATGATCTATGATGTATATATAAGCAACAAGAGACATGACTTTATGAAGCAACGCATCCATACATGCGAATCGAAGCAACTATTCAACGATTCAAATTCAGAGACCAGTAAGTAAATAATGTCAAAGCACACTCCATCTTCAATAGAAGCGTCCTTGAGGGGGCAAAATGTTAGCCTACTTTGTGAACCAGGCTACACAGAGATTAAAAGATCAAAAAATGAAGGACACTTTCTTAAATAGTCGGATCAGATCAGATCAGATTTCTTTTAGTCAAGGCAGAACAACATAAAGTGGAAAAGAAGGGGCTTATACCAAACTGGATCGGTTCGGTCAAACCCAATCCATCCACCCAACTGCAGTATTTCCAATCTGAACCTATGCTCCTGAAATTGCAAAAGCTATGCCCACGTTCCCTTAAGACTCCGAGCGGTTATACCCACGTTCTCCCCATGTTCACCACTAACCTGATGCGCCGTCGCTATCATATCCTATCCGAACCCGATAGCAACGGGATGGGCGCCACGTGGATCCAAACCGAAGCCTTTCCAGGAGCATTTTTCACCTATAAATACACCCCAAGGCACATTTCAGGGGATCTTTTGGCATTTTGAGAGTTGAAATTCCTTTGAGAACCGAATTCTACCACTATTTTCATATTGCAATCATCTTATAAAGTACATTTCAAAAAAGATCAAGTGAATCTATGTATGATATGAGTGGAAGTGAGTGAGAATCATTGTTGTATCTACATTCAAGTCATCAATACAAGAAATAGAAAGTGGATGTAGGCTATTTAACGCCGAACCACTATAAATTGCGTGTTTTCTTCGTTTTTAGTTTCATTTCGTCAGAAATTGTTCTTAGTTTGGGTGTTAGAGCCATTTTTGGATCTAAAAAGAAGAATAGTATATGCTAACCTTTAGCTCATCATCGTATAATAGCATGTCACCAAACCTTTCACTTGCTACTTAGTCTACGCAGCAACATCATTATCGAGCACCCCAAGGTAATAAGAAGAGATATAAACCCTTAAGTCAGACAGCAGTCTAGAATGAGCAATAAGTAATTATCAATAGATTTACAGGAAAATATGATACTAGACAATTTAAGTCTCACCTGACATATCCTTGCGACCAAAGAGTTAACATATAGTAATCACATAAAATTTCTACTCAAACAACATAGAAGTAGACACTAGTCAGAACAACATTCTCAATCCCCGCTCCTCCCCAATATCCTAATAGTCTACCCAGAGAAATAGAAGAGAACTCACAAGCAGCCATAACATTCATAACAAGCATTAACCTAACCAGCACGAATAAAGCCGTAAATATGTTGATATCGAATGACTGACCATTGTCATCCGTTAAGGGCTAACATAAATCTCGGATGTAGTCGGACTTCCATGTTTACAAAACCCACATTTCAACACATTTGCCTTCAGGACCCCAATATCCAACATCTAGGTTCTAGTATGGAGCTACCCAGGATACTTGATCCTCCCAATATTAATATGCGTCCCCAAGATACCCCTTCTTTGAGTCTGCTAGAATTCTTCGCCCTATCAACTATTACTTGGCACTCTCAATCATATGATCTATCTGAAACTTCATTTTTGCTTGAGTCCCACTCAAGTCAATCCATTATCGTGCAACCTCATTCACCTTGATTTGCTTACCACATTCGCCTTCGACCTCCCCCACTTGAGTTCCTGATCAAAGAACAAGCACTAGTTTGATGATAGCTTCCACCCCTTAGATGTTATCGACGAACACAGACCCCCATCATGCTCCTAGAGACCCCTGCTTCTAAATGACCCTGGACCCAAACACCATCATTTGATGGACCGATATGAGTCCATCCCATATGGACTGATACTGGTCCACTCCTTATGAACCGATATCGATCCATCCCTTAAGAATGGGTACTGATCCGTACACTTAGACTAAAAATAGATAACTGTTGGGCCAATCCACTTCTTGGCTCGAACACTTCCCTTTGGTCAAATTCCAAGCCAAACACTTCCTTAAAGTCTTGAACATTGATCCATCATCACGTATCCAAGTTTGTGCATTTTGACCTATCCAATTGCCACCAAAATTTGCAGATGAACTCCCTGAGAACCTACAAAGGCATGCACCAACTCCCTATATGAAACCTTGATGGATTGGTATAGGTTTATAGGTTATGGACCCATACCGATCCATGGACTTAATTAATTTTCAAATGAAAATTATTGATTCGCTTCCAATAACCTTCAGATCTCCTACATCAAGTTTCGTCTAAATTCAATCATCTGAACCTCTGATTTTCTATGATCTTCTATTCTATGTCCTAAAACATACAGTTTTAAATGAATAAATTAAGCATAACATACAATTAAATTTTTCAAAAAATATTTCATCCAATTTCAACATATACAACCGTTCAAACACATGCCAACATGATTCATATCATAACAATCATAAATCTAACATAGTTTGTACCTAAATATATGTAAAACATGAAGGATCTGACAAATTACATGGCATATGTTAATATTAGCTTATGCTAAGACGTCAGGATCTGAAATAAACATATATGATCCGATTTTATTTACCAATTCCATTATCAAACTCATCTTCATCATTTATTTAACCAAAATCTATAAAAAAAATCATCAAAAGATACATGCATTGTTTCTTCAATGGTGTTAGTTTTGTATTGAAAACTATATAAGCTTTACTTCCATTTGAATGTTTGACAAAATTCCTTTATTAGATTTAGGATCAGATTTATCTAAATTTCCTTTTATATTTAAAATTAAACATTTACTTCCAAAAACTTTAAAATAAGATATTTTTGGTTTCTTATTGAAAAAATGTTCATATGGTGTTTTATCGGTTAGCGGTCTAATTAAATACCTATTCAAAATATAATAAGCTACAGTGACTACTTCAGCCTAATATTTTCCTGGCAATTTACTATCTAAAATCATAGTTCTAGCGCACTTTTGAATCATTTTTTCTTACACTCAACTACTCTCTTTTATTGTGGAGTTCTTGAAAAGGAGAATTCTATGTAATTCCCTTTTGATTCGTAAATTCTCAAAATTTTCATTTTGAAATTCTCCATCGTGGTCACCACGTTTAGTTTTGATTTTTAAAGAAAGTTGATTTTGAATTCTTTTTTCCAAAGTTTTAAATAAATCATAAACATCACTTTTATTTTTGAGAAAATGAGTCCAAAAGTATCTAGAGTAATCATCTACAATAACAAAAACATATCTATTATGATTTATTGACTGAATTTGAGATAGACCAAATAAATTTAAATGTAGTAACTCTATGGGTTTTGTAGTGGAAATTTTACCTTTTATTTTGGATGTACACTTTCTAGGTTTTCCTAGTTGACAAGCATCACATGTCCTATCTATTTTTAAGTGCATTTGAGGAAGACCTCTTACTAAATCGAGTTTAGAAAGTCTAGATAGGAGTTTAAAATTCAAATGCCTAAATCTTTTAAGGAAAATTCAAGGGTCTCTTGTATTATCCAAAAGACATAAATTGTCATTTGAAATTTTCATATTTAGAATAAAATAATTTTCTTCCTTATTCCTTCAAATATAATATTTGAATCATTACCTTTGCTATGACATTTATATTTTTCAAAACTAATTTTGTAACATTTTTTAAATAATGGATTTATACTAAGTGTAATGTCCCGTATTTTTGGTAGTTAAAAATTTAATTTAATTTATTATTTTAAATATTATATTTGGAATGTAAATGGATTTTTAATATTGAATTCATTTATTAAAAACGAAGTTTGAATGTTAAATTTATATTTAACTAAAACGAGCTCGTAATGTCGCGGTAGTTCGTAATATTGAGTTTTGAACTTCAATTGAATATACAGAATCCATTGTAAGTCGGAATTCTGTGAAACAAGAAACGTCTGAATCTAGTTGGTTAAAATTTTCTAATGAAAGGGAAAAATTCATGTTATAGATTATTATTTATGTCTAATTCAAATTTTCAAATAGTCGCTATGGAAATCGTTTATAAACGATAACGTTATTTAAATTTTTTTAAGGGGTATCTAATATAATTTGGATACCTTTTTGGTTCGAAATTGATGATGTTGAGTTATAAATCCATACTTGTTTATATTTGTTCCATTTGGATATTTGAAATAATGATAATTTTTTATTATTTAATTGAATTGTTTCAGAATTTAATAATATTTTATCGATATATATAAACGTTAAGAATAGCCATTTTGCAAATGGCCTCGGTTTTCGATGAAATTAATTTCATTAGAACTGTAATGTTAAATTATCGTACGAAACCAAATTTCATGGAAAACCTATGTCGTATGTAACAACAGTAGTCGTAAACATCTCGGTTTTTATTTAATTGTTTTTTCGATTTAATTTGGGATTTAAGAATAACTGATTTTCTTACTAACTTCGTTTTCAACGAAATTAATTTTATTAAATACGTAATGATTTATTATTCTAGTACTTCTGTTTTCAAGCTGATTGGATTTTATTTCTACTAGTGCACAATTTAAAAGCGTATCGATTCATGTTGTGAAGTTATAAAGGAATTTTCACGAACGATCTAGGAATTCGACAAAACCTTCTTCATCGTGTCTGGAATATTGTTTTATGCATGGATTTCAATTTTGTCTCGATCGAAAGTCGTTTGAAGTGGTTTTAAAATGATACTACACCCTTAAGTTTCAATTAATAATATAATATTCAATCCTTTAACCCTATAAATACTGTAACCCTAATTTCTAAGCCGCACGCAGTCAACCAAACAGACTGCCTCCACTAAAGCAGCGAACGTCTGTAATCTTCGAAATTCTTTCCCTTTGATATGGAAATCCTATAATTATTACCAAAATCTTCCAACTACAAAGGTGATCGGCTTGACGACTAATTGTATCTGAGCTGTTGTGATCTATTATGACATGTTGAGGAGACCGGAATTCCACTGTTAAGTCGTGGCAGTTACTGGTGATTTGTGGGCACAAGGAGATCTGGAGTTGGCTGAGTATTGGGGCGCGATTAGGTTGCAGGGAGGCGCTCCAATTGCCGGTTGTGGATGCACTTCTAATGGCCTGGAATGGAGGGTAATGGTCGTTGTTCGGTGGCATCGAGTGTTTTCAGAAGGAACGATGACGAAGACCAGGAAGCAGGATTATATCTAGCTGGGTTTATAAAAGGGTCCATTCGGCACAGGTTCCTATTATGTTTTAAAATTGGGCTTAGGTCTGGTCCAAAACTTATTATAAATTTAGTCCCTATTTTTTGAAAATTCAATAAAAATATAAAAAAAATCATGTAAATTAATAATTAAATAAAACTCGGAAAAAAATCAAGGGAAAAACAATAAAAAAAACGTCAAAATCAAAAAACACACAAAAATAGCGAAAATGCAGTAAAATGCATCGAAAGATGCATATATTTCAAAATAGTTGCAAATGTGTATGCATCTATTTCAATTCTTCATCAAACAACAACATACATGCATACATGTATGCAGATTTCATGAGATACAATCATGTTTTTTATGCAACAATTCAATTTCTTCATGGAAAACGAGCACCAGCGTTTATCTGCATAAAAGTATGTAGTTGTACATAAATAACAGCATATAAGTATGGAAATATCTCCATACCTCAATACTACAAGACATTCTTGCATAAAAGTATGCCATTATGTCTCAATAATTTCATACTTCTATGCAATTATTCGGTATCTGTGGGCGTTTTACTGCATATGTATTCATATAGTTGCATACATGTATGCAACTATTGGCAAAAGTTACACGCATATATGGAACTTTTTTTTTTATTTCCGTGGACTTCCGAGAACATTTCCATATTTTAGATTATTTTTTTTTGCTTGGGAGCACCTTTTTTCTAAAGAAAACACGTAAAAGCAGAAGTTTTGAAAATAGGGGCGGAAGTTTTCAAAAACCGGGGGAGGGTTTGAATGGGAAACACGACAGGGATGTGAGCCTAATTAAGTTTGAAAATAGGGATGTGTCCCTAATATTCACTTTTTAAGATCGACCGACCCATTTGTTTTCAACATAATTAAGTTTAAGATTAAAGTATTTAAGGCATTCTAGTTATAATATAAGTTAATCGAATTGATGTAAACTGAAAACATGAATTTTGGTTGCAGGAAGGGAGAAGTTCGAAACAAAGAAAATAAGTATCGGCCGTTAATTTATAAACGTAATTAGGTTAAGACTAAACCATGGTCAAATTATTAATTAGTTAACCAACTTGTGTGAACTTATAATATTAATAGCATATTCATATATGATCAGAGTTGGACGATTCAAGAGATGTTGGACTCGTCTCAATGAGATCTACAACATGGAACTAATTTGGGCAGAAATAGAGATAAATAAACCATTTAATTTAACTGTAACCGAACCGCTTCAGCGACAACGAAAATCAAAGTGAGTATAACTACTTCATTTGTCCCGCTTATATTTTATATAAGTCGGGTTTAATATTTGTGTGCTATGGTTGTATATTGTTTGATGATTACCGAATGATATTTATATTGACTGAACCAATTAAATTAAATGTTTATTTAATTTAATTAAGGCCAAATCGTTATTTAAACGACCAGAACAAATTGAGGCAACTTACCTTATTGATCGCAGTTATATTTATATAAACTTGTTAAATTAAATGGTTGCTGTTAAATTATTGTTATTTGATGTTTGTGGAAATTATTAGTTAAGTTGAATTTAATGAGTTTATTTGGGGTAACCCATCTAGATGCAGCGGAAACAGGTTGGAGGGATCCAAATGGATTCCACACCAGTAGTTGTTAAATTTGATATATTTTAATATATGTTGAGATACTGATGTTGTGATGCAGGAATTGACAGGTTGGAGGAATCAAAGAGGATTCCTCACTAATATTGATATTGTTTATCAATATGATTTATTGAGCTCATTTGGATGTGAAATTGGTTTATATTTCACGGTTTAGTACTTTAGTAGAAACTTACCTCTTCAGTACCGCTGATAAAAGGAATGATATTGGAATCAGTAATAAATCGATTCTAAATGATTTTGAAGTTATTTTATATATGGATTTAAAATGATATGTTTATTTTAAAAATAAATGTCAAAGTTTTATTTATGTTTTTATAACTATCTAAATTATAAATTAATGGAAATTCCAAGATATTAATAAATAATTGGTTAAGCGGTATAAACAAAATGGAATTGGTAAAATGATTTCGAATAAGGGTTTAAGTGGCATAAATGGAATTTTAAAAGATTTTTAAATGTTGAAATGAACTAATGGAAGTGGAAATATACAATAATTGATTTAAATGAGTTGAAAGGTGGTTTTTCATAACTAATGAATGTTTTTATAAATGTTGTTTATAAATGTACGAAATGTAATAAAATGGGTTTTCGTGAATGAGATTAGCGAAATAATGGAAATGAAAATAGAATATGAATTTTGGCATATAATTGGAATTGAGATAAATGTCAAATAAATGGGATTTCAGGGCAAGATTTGCCGAAAGGGAGTTATAAATGGAAATACATATCAATTGAGTTATATGGAGGAAGTTGTAAAAGAAATTTATATTTGCAAATAGAAAGGAAATTATAACTGAATGGTTAAGTTATTTATAAATGGAAGGTTAATGATTCTGTAAATGAAAGGTGAAGGGTTTTTGAAATGGAGTCTATAATATTTATTTACAAAGGTTAAATTGAATTATTTTAGTTAATCATATGAAATGATATTAAAAATATAGTTGGAAATGAGTTGTGAGATTTTAAAGGAATATAATCATTTTAAAAAAAGTAAAAGGGAATATGATGTGTTTTTTTAAGAAACTGGAACTTGTTGTACGTTAGTTGAGTTGAGTAACTTTCGAGGCATCAATCTGATGTTGGTTTCGGCCTTCGGGGCTAATACAGGGAGATTTATTCACGTACCAATTTACAGTGAGGGTATAATCAAATAAAAGTGGACTGATAATTAAATATTCTTATGTTAAATAAGAAAGGGAAATGTTTTCCAAATTAGAAGTTTTAATAATTAATTAACGACTAGTTAATTAAAGAGGCTAAATGATGTTGGGTACTGAATCAGTAAATTTATTTTATTTTTATGGATGAATGGTTGTTTATTTGATAGTTAAACAACCGACTATCAAATCTTGCCTATACGATTGTTGGTACGGAAAGACCGGGATCGAATTTATATTCAAATACCATTTCGACCAGCAAATACATGGAACATGTAAGATGCTGATTGTAGATGGAACAATTGAAGACCGTTGATCTTCATGAGCGGAAGGTCTTCTCGCTAAAATTCTCTGCTTTTGCCCCAGAGATATATTGGCGGTAATTCAATCGTGACTGGAATCTTTGGGTTGCAAGGACTACTCGCTACTGATCCTTGGGGTGATTCCTATATAACGATGTGGTAGGAGGGCGCCTTCGGTTCATCCTGTTCCTAGATGACTTATATGGACGAACGTCTGACAGAGTATTTCCAAAAGACCACGTATATTGATTTCTACAAACGTACTTTTATTTGTGGATGTCAATTAATGATTTAGCGGATCTAATGATGTGGCATTCAAAGTGAATTGTGGCCAGATGTTATGAAAGATAATTATAACCTCAAACCTCACAACCGGGAAATGACAAAAATAGGGCAGGCAACATGGCTAAGTGAGTCGCTCCCATTAGGGTGAATTCTCACCATCTAGAGGATATTCATATTTGTTACTTCTTTTCATTTATTTATCTCCCGGGAAACGGTAGTTGCGCAGCTGTAAGGGGACAATATATTTGATACACTCAAGAGAAATGGGTGGTCGGTCATGTGTGGCCGGATTGCAAGATGTTCTTGTTGAACCCAGTGTATTCCTCTCTAGAGATACACTATTGGAAGGTGGTTCCATACCTTATCATAGTCGAAATCCAATCTCCAATAAGCGCTCACGGTTTTGTTTGTATACTATGTATGTAGAGCGTGAGATGCAAGCGTTCTGCTTACTTGACTTAAACACTATTATAATATCAGAAAAATATCGATTTTAAAAATGGTTTGGGTTTATCGTAGGGTAAAATCCCTCCGTGTTTATGTGTGGATCGGTCTTACGATTATCCTTTTCTTTTAAAAGTATTTTTACTTTGAAATCAAGTTGTGTGGTATCTATAAACTTATTGAGTTTTTCTCACGCTAGTTCACCAGACTGATCCCGACATTTGCAGTGTTCTGGTTAGACCGATTTTTACAGGTTCAGATTATGGCAGGCTGTAAAGAAACGAGCTGGAAGAGTTCAAACATATGATATTATATAGTTATAATTCCGTTGTAGGATTGTATACGAGGACAGGTTGTTATAGTAATCCTGATGTGTTGACGTACTCTTATGATTGTAAGTTTTAATTCAAGCTCTTAATAAAAATTTATTTCTATATTATATTTTGTTCTGCTGCGATGCGAGATTCTGTGTTGTGTTGGTTCTTCTTCTTTTTCTATTTTGATATTACTTTCTTTTCTCACCCTCTAATTTCTATTTGATAACTATTTGGTGTTTTCGATACTTGGGTTTTGGCAAGTAATACGGGTTTATATATTATTATTGGAATTCAGGCATCGAATTCCTACCGGGTCGTTACACTAAGTTGTGTTTTGAATTCCTAACTAGTAAAACATCATAAATAGTAAGAGTTTTATAATTATAGACATTGTCAATGTCAATCACATATCCTTTTGAGTTGTCTCCAAAATTGACCATTACTCCATCTTCATAGACTATGTCATTTAGTATATATGGATTTCCATTCTTGTGTTAGAATAGCCACTATCAAGTATCCATTTTTTTCCAATGGTGTCGCTTCCTCAATCACCCTGGTCGCTTATTCTCCTTCGCCATATTATGGAAATGTCATATGTGACCTCGTATCCTCTTCTTCCAAGGGTGCCTCATTCATGCATGGATCAACACCGAGCCAGACTACACCGCTTGAATTTGGTTTTGGGCCCTAACTGCGTTCTTTGTTCTAACCGTTGGAAATTATACACCATCTGTTTTTCGACTGCGATGTCTCCTACTCAATCTGGGTTGCCACCTGTGTTTATCTCCTAAGCTACATACTCGTGATTCTCTCTATTTTTGACCATTGGCAATATAGTTCTGGTGAACGCAAGCTTGACTCCTTTCTAGCCATTTACTATTGGTGTATTTGGAAGAAAAGAAATGCTTATGTATTCAATAAACTCAAGTATTATTTTGTGGGAACCCGTAGGCGAATCTTTTATTTATTTCATACATGGACAGGTCCTTCTCACGTTGCTCCATTCAGGCTCACTCTCCCTCAGGCGAAAAGTCCAGCATAATCACTTGACAGCACAAGCATTGACCCCCTTCGATCGGCTCTTCTTTATATTGTGGTAGTATCTCACTGTGTAGTCTTTTTTCTTGGGTAGTATTGTAGTACTTATTATCTATGTATGACTCATGCATGATGGTTCTCTTCCGAAATTATTTTGGTGTTATGCTTGCCAACAGTCGGGCATGTCGACTGGAGTTACTTTGCTATATATATAACCCTATTAATCGGTTGTGTAGCATCACGCTACACATCCATCTTGCACTAAAAAGCATCCGTTTGTTTTTCTTAATTGAACCATCTTTCCATTGAGTGTTGAATCATCAAGAGTTATATAACGCATTTATTTCTACACAACACACCACTTCGGTAGATAACCTGATTTTTTAAAATAACTAAATGCAGATCCATGAAACGATGATGAATTGAATATTTTTGAACAAGTATTAATAGAAATTTAGAAAATTAACATTTTAAATTTTTCAAAAATTCAAATTATGAAAACTCTGAAAAACTATGAGCTCATAACATATGTTGGGAATATGGATAATGAATCTTAAGGCTAACTTAACACTAGAGGGGGACTGAATAGTGTTTTAATGGAATTTACGAAGTTCTTAAAATCTTTTTGAATATATTAGAATCAAATGCAAATCACATATATGAAACAATCATAGAATTAAACATAGATGCAAATAATAAGAAAAAGCAGTAAAGGAAAGAACACATCAGAATTTTATACCCATTCGGAGTTACCTTACATTCAGTTCCACACAACTCATGGTTATGTAGATTTCTTTTTAAATAAATGTCAATATCAAAATCCTCAATTTTTGGGGCATAAGGTACACCCCCACCTGCTTTCGAGCACATGATCTCTCTTGATTTAACAAGGCTAGAAGATCACCTACGTGATTCATGGGCTACAACCACCCCTAATTGATTTAAATAGGCCACAACCACACATTTTCAGTAAAAAATTGATAGAGGTACTTGATAAGTCTTTGATCAGATCTTTCGATCTTTGATTACAAATGCTCTTATAACTATGAATAGAACTGAGATCTTTGAGAGAGTATGGAAGAGAATCAAACAAGAGATGATCTGGTTTGATTCACTTTGAATTTTGGCGGAGATTGGTTAAGGATTCTCGAAATTTAGAAAGCAAATGGAATGGAGAAGGAGTGAAGAAGATAATGAAAGTAGTTAAAAATTCGTTTCGAGTTAGGTATTTAAAGAAAAGAAAAATCCATGCCCATTTACGAAGAGATTATGAATCAACACTTATTTTGAAATTTGAAATTTTGAATTTGCAACCACCATATCTACATAGGGTATCTATGATGATGACATTCCCCTTAAAATATTAAAAATTAAATTTTGAAAAAACAATGAAAATGATGTATAAATAGATCGAAGTAATTATTAAGTTTAAACAAATTATTTTCCTATATTATTAGATAGTATAATACATAAATATATATATATATTTATATGTATTATAATACATAAAGTGATATCAAAACTTAAGTATATATATTATAATTTTGAGATTCAAGACTAAATATTTAAATGGGAAATTAGTTTAAAATTAAAAGATATTTTTTAAAATATATTTAAAAATAGGAGATATTTTAAATGATTGTTAAGTGAGCTTAAAAATAGGAAGTGATTTGAAATATTTTGAAAACAAAAGTTAAGGTGAATTTTCAAGCTAATTTTTTTTTAGAGAAAATCCATAAAATGGAAATTTTGAAAACCATTTAAAATAGTTTTGCGAGTTCCTACTTGCAAACTTTTTCATCTTGTAGCCTCGATTCCTGCCAAATCTGGAGTTGGTCATGGGTTGCATCCCACTATGGGTTTCGTCCCATTATAAGGATAGAAGCGGGTTCCATCCCGTAAGAAAATCAAAATAGAGATTTTAGTGCTATTATGAAGTTTTAACAAATAATTCTAAGCTCTATTATTTATATTGATTCATGAACTCTTAATACTCATGAGTCTTCAAACTTGAATTCTTCATCGTTGTATTCTTTAATCTTGAATCTTTATACTGTACAGTCTTCATTCTAAATACATGTCAATAAATATCTTGCATATACATATATTACTCGACATAAAATGTTAGTATACATATTTTACAATAAGTCATAAGGTTGTTGCAATCAAAATCATCATCTCAGGAACTAAAAATATTAGCATACATGATTATTTTTATATAATAATAGAGTTAGTGCCTATGATATTCATGCTGAAATGTACCACATTTGTATTAATAAGCCAACGACCTCAGTTGTAGTTACTTACAAAACTTCTTGGTCCTGCAAATCATTTTGAAGATAGAAAACAATAATTTTGTTTAGAATGGAATATTTTTACTATACATTTGCATGCAAAATATGGTTTTCAAAGTATATTAGTGTTATTATGTTTATTGTGAAAGCCAAGTTTAATATGTCATAAAGGGAGGTGATACAAAGCATTTACGTTAACAAACAATCTACAAAGTTTGATATGGTATAGCTTCTTGTTTCTATATTTTCGTTCTATGGATATAAAACAATAAACGTCTTTAAAATTCTTCCATAATGGTAATTCTTTCTAGAATTGATGCCAATATGCAGAAAACAAATAATTATTAAAGTCTTGTAGTCGACAATAAAATCCACAATATAAATAACATCAATAGAAAATTAGTTTGGCCCATATTCATGTTATCTTTGATATATTATTCCACAAAGATGACTTTAACTAGATTACTTTGCATAAATGATAATAGCAAGTACCTTTCAAGTTTTAGACGTTGTCTCTACAACATGCTTGTTAGAAAGTGGATAGTAGGGCTGCTGTTCGAAAAGAACATGATTAGTTTAATAATTAATAATCAATTGGAATGCACTAAAGTATTGACTGTAGCCAGTTTTGTCAAACACGTGGCTGTGTGTAACAAAATTTTGGTTCTATGTATAACAGATAAGTTTGCATGATTTTATTATAAATGAATACTCTCAGATATTTAACTAAAGTTCATAGAAATCAAAATATTTGTTCAGTCCATTCGTTAACTCAATAATGTACAAAGCATCTAAATATAATGGGCATGATTTGTTTATGTTGAAATATCAAAGAAATAGACATGTTCAAGGTTTTAAATCTCGCTCATCTTGTCTGAGATAGAAATAGCATATTTTACCCAAGATCCAAGATTTGATAGCATTTTTAGTCATAATTGTTTTAAACCTCCTGCATTTTGACCAAGATATGAACACGTGATTTTCTCAAAAATCCGAGATTTGAAATCTTTGAATATGTGAATGCCTTTAGAGAGATGGAACTAACTGTCTGGCATTCCAGGAAAACCGAAAATTCCAAAACGTATGTTTTTACATAAAGCTAGCCGGCCTACTATAAGATAACCTCCCTTTAGGTATTACATATTGAACAGTGGTTGGGTGCAAACTTAGAGATAGTTGACTATGAATATCATATAAAATCATTTACAAAAGTCAGAATTTCTTTTTTCTATGTGGGACTTAGCTATTGCTTGATTTTTCGAAAAGAGTTTTTTTTCACAATATTTAAGAACATAAAATATCAAAGCTTGGAAATAATTTTTCACGAAATATAAAGAATTATTATCTAGACGTACCATTATTGATAACCGGTCGAGTTTTATTGATAAGTCCAGTAGAAAAAATTTGTTGATAATGAGTACACCAATAAGAAAACAAAATAATGCAAAGTAAATGCCAAAAATAAAGGAAAAATACTATGGCTCATAATTTGAGGAAAATGTCATATATTTGACTTTGCGAAGAATTAGTATGTGTAGTATTCGCTACATGTGTAATATTAATGTTTTTTATATTTTACAAATGAATTCATATTTATTCATGCAAGAAGCGTAAAATCCGAAATGCAAGCCTATACGAGCAATAATGTGGAAAGAGGCACGTGCTAATTGGAAAACATAGGTATGCTTCCGTGCGTAATAGAAAAATGTGTAAGTCCACCATTTTTCAGTCCTATTCTATTGTAATATATGAAGGTTTTTGTTGATGTATAGCGTGTGTGCACTGTAATGAATGAATATTGTATCGTTAAGTATTATGTTTAGCCTTTGTCTGTTATTCAGCTACAACCATGGAGTATGATCTGAATCTTTATTTGTACAGTCATCTAATGAAAATAAATGTCAGTTTTCTTGTTTGGTCGGTTTCAATTTATGCATGAGTAGTTGTCTAAGTTTGTTTGTTTCATCTAATAAAGAGTCAGAGTATTATAAACTCAATAGGTAACTTTTTCATCGGTTTCAATTATCCTAGCCAACATTAAGTTACTTGAAATACGAGAGCATAAATTCAGAAAACTAGACACTTTACATTTTAAAGTGCCATATAGAACTTTTGTAACCTGGATAGCATTTTACATTTTAAATAGATTGAATAACCTAGACACTGTTGCTAAATATACGTAATTGAGAATTTGATTTAGGTAGATTATTACATCAAGGACTAGCCATCTCCAAGTAATAGGTTTTTTGGTCTGTCGGTTCTTATAGCTCCAAGTAATTTTTGGAGAACGGAGATAGAAAATGAGTCTGATCTAGTTTTGAAGTCCCACTTTCAGTTTGAGAGAATGGACAGGTTAGAAGTCAGCTTGACTCATGAGTACTTCGATTATAATATTCAAAAGGAAATATGTAGATTGCTTTATTTTTTTAATAGATTCCTATTATTCACAGAAATTAGGCATATGTGGTTCAATTTTATCTGTAAGCAACAAGTGTAATGGTTAAAAAAATGGTAAAATCAAAATGCACATCAGTTTCTTTAGTCAAAAGGGAATACACATGCCCAATAGTAGTGTAGATAAAATTACTTCTTTTGGATGTGCCACTTTTTGCCCTAGATAATGAGATAAGTACCCAATAATCCAATTTAAAATTAATACTTGAAACCTTAGGTGGTTCATTAGCCAAATTCAATGATATGGTAGGAAACCAATGATAAGTGTAATGCAAGTATTTAGCATCTAGTTCACGAAAGTCCCTATGATTTAGCTAATAATTATGTATCAAATTATTGAAAATTCTTTGGTTTACACAAATAAAAGTAAAAATATTCACTATAGACGAACAATATAGAAATATGAAAAACAATACCAGTTGATCGGTTAAATTATTAAATTATAGATATACCAACTAGACCTATCAAAATATAACCTAAACCATTTACCCAACTTATAAATGGGTTGGGCCAAACTATTTTTGAGTTTTATTAAATTGGTCATGGGTTGGTTGACCCACTTTTAAAAGGGTTACAAATGGGTAACCAATTTACCTATTTATTAAAAACAAAATTTGAATTATGAAATTTTAAAGTTTAAAATTTTAAAATTCAAAATTTGAAGATTCAAATTTAAAAATGATATTTTAAAGTTTAGAATTTTGAAAATTCAAAATTTCAAAACTTCTCAAAATCTCATATTTCAAAATTTTAAATTCTAAAGTTTCAAAAAAATTCAAATTTTCAAGATTTTAAAAATTCAAAATTTGAAACTTAAGATTTAAAATTTCAAAATTCGAAATATCAAATTTTAGATTTCCAAATTCAAAATTTTTAATTTCAAAATTTTTTATTTTCAATTTTATTTTCAAATTATCAAAATTTTAATTTTTAAATTTCAACATTTCAAAATTGAAAAGTTCAACAAATTTAAAATTTAAAATTTCAAAATTTGAGATTTAAAATTTCAAGATTCTAAATTTCATATTTCTTCCACAACTTCAAAATTCAAATTTAAACTTTTAAAATTTTAAATTTCTAATTTTCAAATTTGCAAATTTCAGAATGTTCAAATTTCGAATTACAGATTTCAAATTTAAAATTCAAAACTTTCGAAATTTCAAATTCAATTTTTAAAACTCAAATTTAAAATTTTCCAAATCTAAAATTTCAAAATTCAAAATTTTGAAATATGAAATTTTGGAATTTGAAATTGTGAAATTTGATGAAATTTCAAAATAAATTTTCAAATTTTTTATTTGAATTTTGAAATTTGATTTTTGAAACTTGAAATTTTGATGAAAAGTTAAATTAAATTTTTTTAGCTTTTGTTTTTATCGAAATTTAAAAATTAAAAACTATAATTATTTTATATCTAGTTGTTTTTTATTAATCAAATCCTATTTAGATGGGTTAAATGTGTAACTCGCTTATTGAATGGGTTGGTCGTAAATGGATCAAAAAGAATAGGTCAAAAATGGGTTGGGTCAAACTAGACCCAACCTAACCCATTTGATAGGTCTCTACCAACTCATATCAACTACCGACACTACTACAAAAGTGGGCAAATTCGACACAAGTTTTATGTGACCTTAGATCGAAAAAGCATTGCATTTGCCCTTTTTTCAAATAGGCAACACCAGAGGGGTGTGGCATCCGTGACCTTTGCCTTAGCCCTCTAAGGCAACACTTTTACCCATCTACTACCACAGAAAGAAAGTGTTGCATTATAGACGTAATGCAACAATATTCAGCGTTGCTTGAGCATTAGTTAAAGTATGCCTTCTAGTCACGATAGTGGGCCCCGTCAGCTGCCTACGTGTCATGCGACACGTCAACTCTCCACATTAGTTGCCCATGTGTCACATGCCACGTCAGCTGTGGGGTCCACGTGCCATGTGAAATTAATACTATTTTATGTTATGCAACACCACTGTATTATGGAATGCAACACCATTACCTTGAAACACAACATCAGGAAACAAAGCAAATGCAACAGTAAAAGAAGGCAAATACAATGCTATAATTATAAATTTTGCAATAGTAGTTTCGTACATAGAAGAAACACATCCAAAACATTCATCAACACATTCAAACCATCCAAAATATTCTACATACTATACCGATTGTTCAAATATACCACAAGTGCCAACACATATGATCAAATACATAATTTAAAAGCACAATTCAAATATCTTACATACAACAAGTGCCAACACATACCATCTTCAATACAAGTACCAGCACATACGATCAAATGCATTCTACAAAGTGACAATGCATCCTACAAGAAACTGTATCTCTCCATGTCATTTCAGGTCCTCCACTACGAAAATATCTACCTTGCCGGTTGTATCTCTCTACGTCATTCCAGGTCCTGTAATTTGATTTTCACAAGTTATTTGATAAGTGCATGTATCAACCAATATATCGTAGCAATGAACCATCTGGCCATCTTAACTAAATCTTATGCATACAATTATAACAATTGACCATTCACCATTGGTCACTCGTGTCAGCGATGCCCAACAAATAAGCACTTTCAGTATGCTTCGTCTTCTGTGCATAACATTTCCAGTTCACATATTTTGTGACACCCTACAGTTTGTCCCTCGCGTATCCTTTCAAGCTTTAAAACCATCACCATCTCCATATCCCCTAAACCTCAAGCTTCAAAAGTTCAAAAAATAAAATAATGGAGGACTCGTCGCTATGCATCACTGCCACTGTTCTTAAAGGACATTGGAATGTTGAATCTATGCATCACACACTTCAGGTGACTTTGAATCATAATGCATGGCCTTTGCGGGTTATATCCAATAACTATTTTCTAGTATCATGTCCATTTTACAGTAAGTGTGATTATGCGCTAATGTTAAAAGTCTTAACAAAACTTAGAGGTGCTATTTATCTGCAAGAATGGTCTGATGAAGAATCTGAGCTGAACCAGCATTAGAAGTGGAATCATGGGCTAAAGTTAATGGATATCCCGAGTTCCTAAAGAATAATGTTCCTACTGTTGAAGAAATAATGAAGCTAATGGACGTATTCTTGCAATTGACGACTATAATTGGCCTCATTTTGACTATAGATCTTTCTACCTGAAAATGCAATTTTATGAAGTCATTAGCTCTATCAATACTTTTCCTGCTCGATTCAATAACAAGGTTCACCTCATTAAGGTTCAGCGTTGTACCCATGCTCATCCTGGAACAAGGCCGGAACTTCTTTTTCTGGGCAATAAGGAGGAATAGGTGGTTCCATGTTTATGTGATCACATAGTGGAAATGGATTCAGATGAAAGATTTGTCGCGATGATACATGAAGCTGCTTTGCTACCCCCTTTGCCAGGCTTATAATTCCTGAATCCAACCATGACATACATGTTGATAACCAAGCCCTAATGAACCATATGAATGATCAATGGGTAGATTAGGAAGTTAATCAGGAAGCTTATTTCCCTCTTCATCATTCGCGACCTTTGCTTCCTTCACCTCCTCGGCTGGATAAGGACATGGAATATGATTGGCCAAACTACCTCACCTCTTATCCTGATGCTGCGGGTCAATCACAGATGCTGCTCTCTTCAGAATGGCTCTCCACAGCCGTAAAGCCCTAAGAATATGTTGGCAGTTCCACAACCGCAATGCCCTGATCTGGTTTGAACTGATGCTACTAATGTCATTATTTGGATGTCTATATATGTATGACTGCTTTACGATACTTATTATTGCCTTTTGATGCTCGCTACCAACTGGGCTTATCAGTTGGGCTTATTATTATTACGTATTATATAAATTAACCGGCTGTGTAGTGCCACGCTACACAACCATTCTACTCAAAAAATAGACAATCATAAGGAATGCAAAATAAACATTTCACATCATTTCTTTGGATCAAACTCCCAAAATATACCATTGTCCAAAGCAGGGCTGATATACCATGAGGAATGTAGACATCGTCAGATCTTATAGCAATATTTTTGAGTGGTCTCGGTTGAATTTATTGTTTAAGCTGTTTCTTTTACTTGTTAATAACTACAGAGCAGAGAAAATGCAAACAATGCATAATATGGATGCATACCTGAATTCAATCAAAGATGTTTCTAGGAAAACTAGGATCTAGCCCCACGAAAAGGGTTATAATGAAGAAAACGGTAATCATAGATGTAACACCCCGTAATTCTGTAACAGTACGATTCACAAATCAAGGCAGAATTAAATTTTAAAATCAAAATCAAGGGAAACGGGTTACGCCATTGTGTTCGTCTCAGAATTCTGCATGAAAACGAGTCCGAGTTTGCGAGAATCGGAGTCCGTATGAAGGAGATATGACCTCCGGAAGTTTCAGAATTCAGTTTAAAATTCAAACAAGCAGAAACAGTTCAGAAAAGCGAATTCAAATTTTAAAATTAGACCCAGAATGGATGGGAGGGAATTTTCCCGCCCAAGGCACCCAGGTCGACTGGGTAGTCGACCTGGGGAACCCAGGTCGACTGGGTAGTCGACCTGGGGGTCGACTAGGTAGTCGACCTGGCCCCTGAGCCAGGTCGAACCCAGCCCCTCCTGGCTGGCCTGGTCTGTGCTTGGCCGAATTTCTGGACTTTGTCTTGTCACTAGGGCTAGGTGTCAGCTCCTGATTGGTTTCTCTTTAAAACGAACGGCTAATATTAATCTAAGCTCCATCGACGGCTCTAATCAATTCACAAACTCTATAAAAAGGACCTAAGACTCCACCTAATTCACACAAATAAAAATGAGAATGAGACCGTCATGCTGCTGAAGAAAGACTAGGAATAGCCGTCGAGTCAGGAGTTGATTCAAAAGCTTAAAGCAACGACAATTAAATCAAAACAACGCCTACAACAAAGGATAGCATCTCCAAATTCAGAATCCTGAATTAAAGATTCGTCATACGTTGTAAGTGGAGTGCTATTCCGATATGAATGAAAATTGGAACTTGATTTGTGTAGAATGAAAGTGGAATTGTACTTTAATCGTAATGATGCTAGTTTATAATTGTATATTGCTATGATTTTATTATAAATTGATTTGGGATGTTGTAGTATAATTACCATGATTAACTGTGCGTTTGCAATGAAAAGTAATACACCTTACAAGTATGTGATTCATGTTGGAAATTGGTTCTTACAAGATTTTGGTTAATTAAAGTTGTATACATATTTTGTTACAACCAAGTTGAGACTTATGCAAGTATGATCCACTATTATGACTACATGATTTAGAACCTTGTATGTATATTCCTATGATCATCTCTAGTGTAGTTGGATCCATTTGGGTATTATGATTCATGTATGTTTATGTTGGAGTAGGCCTCATAATTCTAGTTGAACCATACTTTTGTATTAGTAACAAAAGTGAGTACCTTTGTGAACATATAGTGACTTTATGAACATGACTAGCTTATGTTTGATATTATGCCTAAATAAAAATATAGGCTTATGTTGTAGTCAAGATCATAATAGTGACGTCTAATTAAGTTAGATCCTTATTGTAAATATAAGTTTACATGATTAGATTGAAACATAGGATCCATGTTTAAGTTTATGCTTTATGTCCAACGTATATGCTATTACAATGCAAATACACTAGTCTCTAATTTGTGATTAAATCTCTGTGTGCAAGTTCATGCGTTCACACACCCCTTTTATGTTACTTAGAATATATACATCATGTTCTAAGCTTCCCCTTTTTCATGTGGCTAAGTTGGGCTTAAATGTTAAGCCCACACATATGTTATCATATAGCAAACGTATAAGACGGGGGTAGTGACGTTGGGTTAAAATGATGGGTAGGGTTAAGTTTAATCTGGACACTTAACCAATTTCATATGTTGACTAGGTGAGTGGGGAAGGTTAAGCAAATGTTTAATCATTATAACTTGATTAACTGGACTAGTGACTGAGGTTAAGTTAATTAGAACACTTAACCATAGAAAACATGTTAGTTAGACAAGTGATTGAGGTTAAGTAAAATTAGAACTCTTAACCATGATAACAAGTTGATTTGGCAAGTGGGTTAGGTTAAGTCCATAGGAACACTTAACTAACTTAACATGTTAACAAGATAAGATTTGTAAGGGTTAAGTAACTAAGAAAGACACTTAGCCAATCTAGCATGTCAACTAGACTAGAAGGTAGGGTTAAGTAAATACACTTAGCCAATTTAACATGTTAACCAGACTAGAAGGTGGTGTTAAGTAAATTTAATACACTTAGCCAATCTAACATGTTAACTAGACTAGAAGGTGGGGTTAAGTAAATACACTTAGCCAATTTAACATGTTAACTAGACCAGAAGGTGAGGTTAAGTAAACTAGAACACTTAACCATCGTAGCATGATAAGATGAACAAGGTTAAGTTAAGACATGAAAGGGGTAATACTTAGCCATTAGAACATGTACAGAGATTAGGGTTAAGTTAACTAAGGGAACACTTAACCGTTATAACATGTTAACTAAACGGATGTCAAGGTTAAGTTAAAAAGAACACTTAACCAATACAAGATGAATAGGTAAGGTTAAGTAATAAGAAATACTTAACCAATATAACTTAGTCTGTGGTAGGGTTAAGTCAACATGAACTACTGTTAACACTTAACCAATTTAATATGACAAATGAATGGGTTAAGTTAACTTGAATTGACTAATGACACTTAACCAATCCAACTTGACGAGAAAAAGGCCGAGTAGTAAACCTTAGTTAAGGATACAACGGTTCTGGAAACTAAGTGGTAAACCTTAGTTAACAAAACTAAGTAATAATTCTTAGTACAACACGCGAAGGAGCGAACGTCCATCTGATTTTAAAGAAGGCTCCAACGAATTGGGTTACGAAGCCCGAGGCTTCGAGGGGACGTGAGGGTACTCTTGGTATCCCTCTGTGAGGCTGCAGATGATCCTCCTGGGCTCACATAGCTTAAGGTCTGCGTTAAAAGAACCAGGGGTATGCCTTGGTTGCAAAAATATGGCAACCTAAAGACTAGGATGAACCAGCGTGATTCGGCGAGAAACCGGTAGCCCTATGATAGCAACTCGTCGTCTACCATCCATCCTCAGTCAATCGAGATACGTGAAGCGGAAAAGGCGGAGAACTCCAAAAGACCATATACTTGCTATCTAGTTATGGTTGCGGATGGCCATAGGACAGTGGGGCATAGGGGCCTGCGTATAGTTCTCATTTTTCAAGGTGTGTCTTTCATTAGTTGAGGGAGGGGTCGAGTGGGACCATAACCACTGGAATAAAAGCAGACCTTAGCATCTGCATCGGCAGATATCTGAAAGCTCCCGACCGAGTTCTGTGTTTCTTGATTGGCCCTGCCACAGGACTCGGGCCGCACATTACAGGACATGTGCATCTAGACAAGCGATAACGACTCGCGATACATGCGTGGGGAAGTGTAGGAACATATACCACTCTAGGTAGTGTGTCCTAGACTTGGGGGCATCGTTCGACAGGTAGCATAATCCCTAGTTGGACTAGGTGGCATAAACCCTGAATCCGAGAAGCGTTCAGTAGATAGCGTAAACTCTAGTTGAAACTAGAAAGCACGTGATAGAAAACCCTAGATTAGATCTAGGTAATAAATAATAAATGTACGCCTGGAAGTAACCAGAATTTCAGGGATTGGGATACGTTATCATTACTAGCGGGGACACTTGTTAGGCTGTGCAGAGACATAGAAACTATGATAACGGGTTAATAGCGAAGCAGGGAAAATGTTAAAGCATATCCAGTTTATCTTGTCATAGCGTATCTTGTGTTAATCTTATCTTATCTTATCTTGATTAGTATGGGGCACGATAGTATATTCGGTCCTAGACAACTTAACTTAGTTTATGGTACTCTCCCATTTCCAGTTTATACTTATCATGCTCTTTTTCTTATCCATAGACTGAATAGTCACTAGACTTACTCAGGCTTTATGTCTGACTCTACTTTTTTTTCGTCTTCTTTTCTTCCGTTCCCCCCTAGGTTGTTGAGGAGGGAATAATATAGTTCAGGTTATATTGGACCGTCACTCTTCCCAAGCTTGAAGATTCTTCGGCAAAGTGCTTTAGACTCTCCTTTTCGCTGCTATGGCTGGTTTATGCTACATTGGGGAATATCAATGTATTTTTATGCTTCTTAATTTTGTAAGGCAGATGATACTCTGATATTGGAAAACAGTTGTTGTACAAACTATTCTATCAATAAAGCAAAGTTTTATTTTTCCGCTGTTTTAAATTATATCTGTCTTGTAATTTATCTGCATCTTTACCTATAATGCTCCACAGAACTTAGTGCATTCCCTTTGTGAGTGACACTAACGGATGTGGGGTGTTACACGTGGTATCAGAGCCGAAGGTTACCGGATCAGATAAAGGATTTGAAAAATTATTTTCAAAACGGTTTTACAAGAAGCATTTTTAAAAGAAAAGATTTGTTTTAAAGGCATATTCCCCAAATCCATATGCACTATCTTCTCTTCCTCTATTTGAATTCTTGTCTCCTTCTTTCTTGAGTCTCTGGGGCTCCTGGCTTTCTGGGAGGTAACCTCATCGATGGGCGAAGTAGTGCCCCGGCTTCCATCCATAGCCATAGTTGTTTCACCTACGACCAGTTTTCTTTCAAGCTTAGTAGGGTTTTCTGTACGATGGAGGCAGCTTTCGAGAGATTTGTCAACATGACTACACACGGAAGAGGATGAGGAATTCATGGATATAGATTTAGCTCACGAAGGAGGAAGAAATTATAAAACCTAAGACAAGAGGAAGTATCTTTATTAGGGTATAATAGGGCATATAATTAAGGACAAGGGCAAGAACGAGGAACAAGATTTTTAGAAGGGCAAGCACATACTTTCACCACCAAGCGTACCTAGGAGAAAGGTAGTAAAGTTCTGTTGGAAGAGTTTAGTTTTGCTATTTGTACTCTTTCCTTTGGTTTTAGCTCTTCCCATTTGTTCATATCCACTTCCATAGTTGAGTCTCTGCACCATAGTACTTGTAAAGTAGAAAGATCCCACTAGAGTCTCAAATCCAATTGGTGGTCCGACCAGTTTATTTTTGGTTAGTACGGATTTGAGAATAGCTATCGAGTTTGCTTATATCATCTCACGTAGATCGTCTAAATTCGGAGGAGATATTCCTTGGGTGCTTGTCTGATATTGGTTTAGGCCTTTGGGGCTTGTACTTGAGGAATGTCGAGTTCGACTTGGATGGTTTGCGTGAGAAATGAATAGTTGTGGCAGGCACTCTAAAAAGCACGTAGTAACCTTTCGACCCTTATAGTTATGGCATGGCGGATAAGAGGGAGACCTCTACTCATCTTAGTACATACACTTGGTACCGTGATTGACATCTGTTTATTTTGGAAATGGAGATCTGGAACTTCACAATCGTGAAGTTAAATTAGTTAAGATACATTGGAGTAAAGCTCAAGAAGGCTAGATACTAGCATCATACCCTTTTCCTTAAGAATGCATCCTTGATTTCTTTGGTATGAGCTTTACGCATAATTGTTTCTCTCTTTCCAAAGTAAATCCTCTAGGTCGTATCTTCGATCCTTAGGTAGAAACTCTTTTGGATGTAAACATGTATTTGAAACATGTTATGGTTGATGGTTGCGAGTGGTTGCTAATGGTTGCGAGTGGTTGCTAATGGTTGCTCGTGAATGCATATGCATACGTATTAGGCACCAGATCAGTTCGGACGCTTTCATATTGCATTTACAAATATGTATTTGTTTGTAAGTTGAGCTTGATATGTTATCATATGGATGTTGCATATGGATGAATGGCTATGCACACATGTAGTATTTACATGACTAGGGATGCTAGCATACATGATTGGACGCATGGCACTGACATGATTCGCATTAAGGAGGTTAACTGAATCAGTAGACCGCCTGATTTTGCACTAGATAAAGACATATACACACACTTTGCATATGGACATGAAAGCATTAGAAATCTTTTAAGGACAATGAATGCCTGTGATTGAATGGTTGAGTAGATGAGTGATTGGATGGTAGGACACATTCTTCCTAACTTGAAGATTTCGAGGACGAAATCCTTTTAAGTGGGGGAGAATGTAACACCCCGTAATTCTGTAACACTAGGATTCACAAATCAAGGCAGAATTAAATTTTAAAATCAAAATCAAGGGAAACGGGTTATGCCATTGCGTTCGTCTCGGAATTCTGCATGAAAACGAGTCCGAGTTTGCGAGAATCGGAGTCCGTATGAAGGAGATATGACCTCCGGAAGTTTCAGAATTTAGTTTAAAATTCAAACAAGCAGAAACAGTTCAGAAAAGCGAATTCAAATTTAAAAATCGGACCCAGATTGGATGGGCGGGAATTTTCCCGCCCAAGGCACCCAGGTCGACTGGGTAGTCGACCTGGGAAATCCAGGTCGACTGGGTAGTCGACCTGGGGCACCCAGGTCGACTGGGTAGTCGACCTGGGGCACCCAGGTCGACTGGGTAGTCGACCTGGGGGTCGACTGGGTAGTCGACCTGGCCCCTGAGCCAGGTCGAACCCAGCCCCTCCTGGCTGGCCTGGTCTGTGCTTGGCCGAATTTCTGGACTTTGTCTTATCACTAGGGCTAGGTGTCAGCTCCTGATTGGTTTCTCTTTAAAACGAACGGCTAATATTAATCTTAGCTCCATCGACGGCTCTAATCAATTCATAAACTCTATAAAAAGGACCTAAGACTCCACCTAATTCACACAAATAAAAATGAGAATGAGACCGTCATGCTGCTGAAGAAAGACTAGGAATAGCCGTCGAGTCAGGAGTTGATTCAAAAGCTTAAAGCAACGACAATTAAATCAAAACAACGCCTACAACAAAGGATAGCATCTCCAAATTCAGAATTCAGAATCCTGAATTGAAGATTCGTCATACGTTGTAAGTAGAGTGTTATTCCGATATGAATGAAAATTGGAACTTGATTTGTGTAGAATGAAAGTGGAATTGTACTTTAATCGTAATGATGCTAGTTTATAATTGTATATTGCTATGATTTTATTATAAATGGATTTGGGATGTTGTAGTATAATTACCATGATTAACTGTGCGTTTGCAATGAAAAGTAATACACCTTACAAGTATGTGATTCATGTTGGAAATTGGTTCTTACAAGATTTTGGTTAATTAAAGTTGTATACATATTTTGTTACAACCAAGTTGAGACTTATGCAAGTATGATCCACTATTATGACTACATGATTTAGACCCTTGTATGTATATTCCTATGATCATCTCTAGTGTAGTTGGATCCATTTGGGTATTATGATTCATATATGTTTATGTTGGAGTAGGCCTCATAATTCTAGTTGAACCATACTTTTGTATTAGTAACAAAAGTGAGTACCTTTGTGAACATATAGTGACTTTATGAACATGACTAGCTTATGTTTGATATTATGCCTAAATAAAAATATAGGCTTATGGTGTAGTCAAGATCATAATAGTGACGTCTAATTAAGTTAGATCCTTATTGTAAATATAAGTTTACATGATTAGATTGAAACATAGGATCCATGTTTAAGTTTATGCTTTATGTCCAACGTATATGCTATTACAATGCAAATACACTAGTCTTTAATTTGTGATTAAATCATTATGTGCAAGTTCATGCGTTCACACACCCCTTTTATGTTACTTAGAATATATACATCCTGTTCTAAGCCTCCCCTTTTTCATGTGGCTAAGTTGGGCTTAAATGCTAAGCCCACACATATGTTATCATATAGCAAACGTATAAGACGGGGGTAGTGACGTTGGGTTAAAATGATGGGTAGGGTTAAGTTTAATCTGGACACTTAACCAATTTAATATGTTGACTAGGTGAGTGGGGAAGGTTAAGCAAATTTTTAATCATTATAACTTGATTAACTGGACTAGTGACCGAGGTTAAGTTAATTAGAACACTTAACCATAGAAAACATGTTTGTTAGACAAGTGATTGAGGTTAAGTAAAATTAGAACTCTTAACCATGATAACAAGTTGATTTGGCAAGTGGGTTAGGTTAAGTCCATAGGAACACTTAACCAACTTAACATGTTAACAAGATAAGATTTGTAGGGATTAAGTAACTAAGAAAGACACTTAGCCAATCTAGCATGTCAACTAGACTAGAAGGTAGGGTAAAGTAAATACACTTAGCCAATTTAACATGTTAACCAAACTAGAAGGTGGTGTTAAGTAAATTTAATACACTTAGCCAATCTAACATGTTAACTAGACTAGAAGGTGGGGTTAAGTAAATACACTTAGCCAATTTAACATGTTAACTAGACCAGAAGGTGAGGTTAAGTAAACTAGAACACTTAACCATCGTAGCATGATAAGATGAACAAGGTTAAGTTAAGACATGAAAGGGGTAATACTTATCCATTAGAACATGTACAAAGATTAGGGTTAAGTTAACTAAGGGAACACTTAACCGTTATAACATGTTAACTAAACGGATGTCAAGGTTAAGTTAAAAAGAACACTTAACCAATACAAGATGAATAGGTAAGGTTAAGTAATAAGAAATACTTAACCAATATAACTTGGTCTGTGGTAGGGTTAAGTCAACATGAACTACTGTTAACACTTAACCAATTTAATATGACAAATGAATGGGTTAAGTTAACTTGAATTGACTAATGACACTTAACCAATCCAACTTGACGAGAATAAGGCCGAGTAGTAAACCTTAGTTAAGGAAACAACGGTTCTGGAAACTAACTGGTAAACCTTAGTTAACAAAACTAAGTAATAATTCTTAGTACAACACGAGAAGGAGCGAACGTCCATCTGATTTTAAAGAAGGCTCCAACGAATTGGGTTACGAAGCCCGAGGCTTCGAGGGGACGTGAGGGTACTCTTGGTATCCCTCTGTGAGGCTGCAGATGATCCTCCTGGGCTCACAGAGGTTAAGGTCTGCGTTAGAAGAACCAGGGGTATGCCTTGGTTGCAAAAATATGGCAACCTAAAGACTAGGATGGACCAGCGTGATTCGGCGAGAAACTGGTAGCCCTGTGATAGCAACTCGTTGTCTACCATCCATCCTCAGTCAATCGAGATACGTGAAGCGGAAAAGGCAGAGAACTCCAAAAGACCATATACTTGCTATCTAGTTATGGTTGCGGATGGCCATAGGACAGTGGGGCATAAGGGGGCCTGCGTATAGTTCTCATTTTTCAAGGTGTGCCTTTCATTAGTTGAGGGAGGGGTCGAGTGGGACCATAGCCACTGGAATAAAAGCAGACCTTAGCATCTGCATCGGCAGATATCTCAAAGCTCCCGACCGAGTTCTGTGTTTCTTGATTGGCCCTGCCACAGGACTCGGGCCGCACATTACAGGACATGTGCATCTAGACAAGCGATAATGATTCGCAATACATGCGTGGGGAAGTGTAGGAACATATACCACTCTAGGTAGTGTGTCCTAGACTTGGGGGCATCGTTCGACAGGTAGCATAATCCCTAGTTGGACTAGGTGGCATAAGCCCTGAATCCGAGAAGCGTTCAGCAGATAGCGTAAACTCTAGTTGAAACTAGAAAGCACGTGATAGAAAACCCTAGATTAGATCTTGGTAATAAATAATAAATGTACGCCTGGAAGTAACCAGAATTTCAGGGATTGGGATACATTATCATTACTAGCGGGGACACTTGTTAGGCGGTGCAGAGACATAGAAACTATGATAACGGGTTAATAGCGAAGCAGGGAAAATGTTAAAGCATATCCAGTTTATCTTGTCATAGCATATCTTGTGTTAATCTTATCTTATCTTATCTTGATTAGTATGGGGCACGATAGTATATTCGGTCCTAGACAACTTAACTTAGTTTATGGTACTCTCCCATTTCCAGTTTATACTTATCATGCTCTTTTTCTTATCCATAGACTGAATAGTCACTAGACTTACTCAGGCTTTATGTCTGACTCTACTTTTCTTTCATCTTCTTTTCTTCCGTTCCCCCCCAGGTTGTTGAGGAGGTAATAATATAGTTCAGGTTATATTGGACCGTCACTCTTCCCATGCTTGTAGATTCTTCGGCAAAGTGCTTTTGACTCTCCTTTTCGCTGCTATGGTTGGTTTATGCTACATTGGGGAATATCAATGTATTTTTATGCTTCTTTATTTTGTAAGGCAGATGATACTTTGATATTGGAGAACAATTGTTGTACAAACTATTCTATCAATAAAGCAAAGTTTTATTTTTCCGCTGTTTTAAATTATATCTATCTTGTAATTTATCTGCATCTTTACCTATAATGCTCCACAGAACTTAGTGCATTCCCTTTGTGAGTGATACTAATGGATGTGGGGTGTTACAATAGACTTGATTTGAGTCAGAAGAAAAAAATCAATGAAAATTATGTACTATGCCAATAAGAAAACATAGAAGCACCAAAGACGGCATTGCTTACCAACTAATTCGGATGCTGAAGTGAGCTCAGTTTGCAAAACTGAGCATACGTACAATTATTGTTACACAATAACGATCAGCTAATACATGTTTAGCATCTTAAAGCAAGGGATCCAGGTGGAAGACTTTCAGTAAATAATGCTTACAATTGACTTACTTTTGACTTCATATTTGGACTTCATGGTCATGCTTCCTCCCAGCTGACTTACATTGAAAAGTAAATTGCAAACCCAAATATAACTATCCAAGTACATAATTACTTATGGCGTAGTGGCTCTTCTAATCTTGAGAAACACACAAAATGAACAACCATACTGAAAGCAGAGGCAATCCTAGGATATACTGCATTAAAACGTGACAGGTAAACCTCAAAAGAAATGGATTTACTTATTCTATCCTACTTAATATTCAATAGACATGGCGTCCATGTTTTACAGCTCATATATACACAAATTCTTTAGATAGAATACAAACAAATTCATAGTAAAGCAAAGGACACAAACTTAGCTCATACTTAGAAAATGATTGTACCACCGTCTACTCCGACGATATTTTATATGGATTTGTAGGATAAATCACGCAGGGGAGAAAGGACACAATAAATCCACGCTGATACTCTTCAAATCGAAACATTGAAGTTCGTAGTTTCCAAAATCAAATGGAAAATACCTATTCATGTAGCAGATAAGATACAGGTGAACAACTCGTCGGGATCGGGAAGAGATTGGAGGGAATAAATGCGATGGGTTGGGAAATCGAAGGTGACGTGAATTTAGGTTTAAACTTTAGGGGCAAAAATTCACGCTAAATTGTTACGTAGCAGAAGAATACAGTGAGGTGGCTATCACCGATTGGATGACAGGGATTGGTTTGAACCGTTGGATTAAATAATCATCTATGGTTGTTTATTTGTTTATCTTGATAACGCGGATCACAGACCTCGATTGTATTTATGTAAAGCTACGCTTTGAAGTGGTGTTGCACATCACAACACTAGAATTCCAACCGTAACAGTGCATTTACGTCTAATGCAACAACATAGGAATATTGTGGCAGAAGGTCAAAGAAAGCATAGCTTTCGCAATACTTTTGTAACGACCCAGCGGAATTCGATGCTCGAATTCCGACAATAATACATAACTGTATTACTTGCCAGAGCTCAAGTATCGGAAACGCTAGATAGTTATTAAAAAGAAATTAGAGGGTGAGATAAGAAAGAAAGAAATATTAGGATAAAAGAAGTAGAAGAAGAATAACAACACATAGAATTAGAGTCTCACATCGCAGTGAAATAAAATATAATATATAAACAAATCTTTATTGAGAGCTTTGAAATAAATACTTACAATCATCAGAGTATACCGAATATTTGTACAGTTATAATGATATGTCCTCATATACAACACACAGCGGAATAAATATATATCATATGTCTGAACTCCTCCAGCATGTCTTCTTGGAATTCGTATCATCCAAACATGCACCTGAAAAATCCGGGCTAACTCGAGCATTACGAATGCCGGATCAGTCTGGTGAACCAAAGTGAGAAAACACGCTAAGTTTATAATATCATCCAACTTGATTTTAATGTTAAAACCTTTCTTTCTTAGAGAAAATGATAATCGTAAGACCGATCCACACATGAACACGGATGGTTTTTACCTTATGATAACCCAAAACAATATTTGAAATCAATATCTTATTTGATATTATAATAGTGTCTGAATACAAATAAATAGAATCTAGTGAAACACTTGCATCTCACACTCCACATAAATAATATACAATCAAAACTGTGGGCGCTTATTGGAGATTGGATTTACAACTATGACAAGGTACGGAACCACCTTCCGATAATGTATCTCTAGAGGGGAATACACTGGGTTCAACAAGAACATCTTGCAACCCGGCCACACTGACTGATCACTCATTTCACTTGAGTGTATCGAATGTATATCACCAACGGTTGGGCTCAAACCACTGTTTCCTGAAACGGGACAACATCGAAATAGATTTAAAAAGGAAATGAATTTTCTTTAGATAGGTGATTATACACCCTAATGGGAGCGACCCACATAGCCATGTTGTCTGCCCAATTTTTGTCATTTGCCGATTGAAGAGGCTTGAGGTTTAACACTACCTTTAGAACAATATATCACCATTCACTTTGAATGCCACATCGCCAGATCCACCAAATCACTAATTAACATTCACAAAAATACTCTGGGCGTTTATGCTAAGAGAAGGTGTCCTCTCTGCCACTTTTAGAATCACGTTTGTAAAAATCAACATACGTGATTCTTAAGAAAACTCTATCTGACATCTGTCCATTCAAGTCATCCAGGAACAGGATGAACCGAAGGCACTCTCCTATGACATCCTAGGAATCACCCTATAGATCAGTAGCGAGTAGTCTTTGCAAATCCGTAAATTTCAACTACGATAGAACCACAACATCTATCTGGTTATAAATTATAAATTAAGTTAATATATAGTAGACTTTGAAAACTACAAGAGTTAACCAGAGATTTACGTAATCCTTCCGTTTTATGAAGACGTATGGTCTTTAACGGCTCCGTATTGATCAGCATATGATATCTTCTTATTTGCTGGTCGGAATGGTTTTTGAATATAAATCGATCCCGATCTTTCCATACCAACAATCGTATGGGCCAGATTTGATAGTCGGTTATTTAACTATCAAATAAACAACAATTTAACCATAAAAATAAAATATATTTACTGGTTTAGTACTCCGCATCACTTGGCCTTTTTGATTTAAACAAATTAAACTTCTTATTTTCCAATATTTTAAAACACAATACTTCTTCTTATCTTATTATAAGAATATTCACGAATACAATTTATATACTTTGGAATCAAATCATATATATATATACACATACACACATCTAGTTTTGGTTTCAACAAATTCCATGTAAAGGCATCGTTACAAAATTTCTCTAATTTCCTTACTTCGTAAATATCGTATAATTCCACACAATCTCTTTCTATTTCCTTTACATCGGGAATATTAATTTGTATTCTCAAATCCTTTTAATTTCCTTCACTTCAACATTCATTAGCTCATAACCATTGATTAGTAAGCGAATAACTTTCCAAGTATCAACCCCGAAGATCGAAATCAACATCAGATTAACACTCAGGAAATCACTCAACTCAACCAATCTTCAATTAGGTTCCAATTCTTTAATTCCTTATCTTAACTTCTTATCAACACATATTATTCCATTCAAAATGCTTCATTATTTTACCCATGTTTCAAAACATGCACAGTTCAAAGCTCATGCACCACGCATGAACCAAACCTCCACAGACTGCTGCTCCTACAACCCATCTCAGACCATCGACCGACCATCAGTGAGCGCCGCAAGGCTCGCCTCCGTGCCAACATTCTACCTATCCATTTAACAACAGCCCGCGCAGTGCCCAAACATCACCATTATCACTGAACCGCTAACTTTCCCGACCACAAGACCCAATGCCGCCACTTGCCTTGTTATAGTTTCTTCCTACCTCCCTAGTTCCTAGTGTCCATGAAGGAACACTGTGCCCGATCCTTTAAAGAATTGTTCAAATCTCTTCTTCCAGTATCTTCCTCCCCAAAATCTTTCTTTCCTCCATTATTAATTCCCCCCAAGTCTTGTTTCAAAAGTCTGTGGCACTTTTATATTCCTTCACGTATTGAAATGATTTTTGTATAGCTGCTTCTAAACTTTCTAAGCCACTACTTTTGAACACTTCTCCCGTCAAGCTGCTTCATGCGAACCCAACTATCCCACTCTCGTACTACTACTCAATTCATCCTCTATGCCAAAATATACATATTTACCTTTATTGTTTGAGGGGAAAATGCATGTGTTGGGAAAGAAGGGTGGTACTTACGTGTTTGGTTGAATTGCCTGTTAGAGAATTAAAAATGGCAAAGATAGTTTTGCCTGAGAACAAGAATGAAGAGGCGCCCTCCCTATTGTTTGCGTTTTGTTTGTCATAGAAGAACAAAAAGAAGAAGCAAAGCCTGCCATATTTATAGGAGAGGATGTCAGAAGATAAGAATGACGTTACTTCCATAGGCATAGGTAGCTGGGATGAATTCCTTTTCACAGGCTCAGATTGGTTTAAATCAGCATGTGTGAGAGTAACTAAAAAAAATAGTTGAACGAAATTTCATTTCCCTAGTCATAGGTGAAAAGCATAGGTTTGCAGTGGTGTACTATTTCCTTAAGCGTGAAGCATTTCTTTTTAGGAAAATTCTAATTCAACCCACAAATTTAGTTAGTAGCCCCCAAATCATGAAATAATCGGTAAACCCCCAAATTTAGTTAGTAGCCCCCCGTTTTTAAAAAAAAAATACCCTTCCACGTAGGGGGACTACATGGTTTTTCGGTGTACCTCGTAGTTGTCCTACGTGGTTTGTCAAAGTACCACGTAGATAATCTCCGTGGTTCGTTCATGGACCACGTTGGATTACTACGAGGTACACCGAGAAACCACGTAGTACAACTACGAGGTGTTCAATAAGCTGGAAAAAAAATATAATAGAAAAAGGGTATTTTGGTCATCATATTTTTTGATGAAATGGGGGGCTACTAACTAAATTTATGGGTTGAAATAGAATTTACCTTCTTTTTATTTGTATATTTTTTTCCAGTTATTTTATTCTACCGTGTTTTACCGCTTACCGTATTATTCTTTGTACGTTCCATTTACGTATCCACTCGATAAGAAAATAGACGTACCGCTACGTCTTAACATTCCAATCCCAATTAAATTTATTTCCTTAAAAACCGACTTCGTTTTCACAATGGCGTTATTTCAATTTATCAGGTCACCTCTAAATTTCGCGCGCCGACAAAACAACTTCGATTGGCTCCAAACTGGAAATCTAGCAATAATTAATTATACGTTTTTCAATAAAACTCGTTTCGTCGGAAACGGAGATCGTTTGAAAAATAAATCATTTCTGAGGCCTATATAATATTGATAAAATATATTTAAATTTAAAACAATTCATTTAACAAAGTAATAAATTATTATTATCGTATATCTCAAAATAAAATATTATACGGCTTCATAATAAACCAGTATGTATGTTAAACTCAGTATTTACTATTTCAGGATAAGCGATATTCATGTTATATAAAAATTCGTTAATATTTTATTAATAAACGTTATCGTTTATTAATGAATTCTATAGCGACTATTTAGAAATTTAAATCTAATATAACTGACAATCTATAACATGAAATCTCCATTTTTCTCTTTTATTAGAAAAATATAATTAAATAGATTCCAACATTTCTTGTTTCACATAATTTCGACTTAAAACGGATTCTGTATATTCAATTGAAGTTTAAATCGTAAATTGCGAACTACCATGACATTTCGAGCTCGATTTATAATTACATATATATATATATATATATGTATATAACGTTCAAACTTTGTTATATAAACGAATTATATATTATAAATCCATTTAAAATTCCAAATCAATATTTAAAACAATTAAATAAATTAAATATCTGATCAACAAAAATATGGGACATTACATCCCTTCCCCCTTAGAAGAATTTCATCCCCGAAATTTCTAAGGTAGAAGAAACGCTTCAAACCCATTATATTTTCAAAAATTCAATTTAAAATAAATCCAAAATAATTTTATTATTGCTACTAAAATACCAAAAATATCGAAAATTTCCTAACACTTTAAATTCCAGGGAAAATTTGGTAGAGTCTCCCCTATACGGAGGGACTTTTGCGACATCGCAGGAACAAATGATATATATACAGTGATCCACAACGTTGAAAAACAAAATTCAAGAACCAAACATTTATATTTTCGCTTAAGCGTACCTTTACGAGCCCTATTGAGCATACTGACTCAATTTATTACGATATACTCAACCAAAATCAACCTCAAAGCCTTTTGGCACCTGTACTCAATTCACCATGTAGGTAACCAATACATGAAATTCGAAATAACATTTCAAATATTAACTAGTATAACTGTACAAATCTCCAAACTAAATACGTAGCATCATTTACTTGCAAATACAGGGTTATTAAATTCTTAATTTCAAATCATATTTGATTCACGTGAATTCAATTTTCAATTCATTCAACAATTTTATTAAACCGTTGATGAATCTTATTCAACCATCTAACAAACAAACAACAATGCATAATCAACTCAATCAAATCGTTCAAATTTTATTAACTATTAATATTCAATATTAATATTTACTTATATATCACTTGGATTATCAATCGATTAATATTTGATAGATTATCATTTAATTATTATTAATTTGATTCCAAATTCCAAATTTATCTTCACTTAACCAAGTTAAGTTCTAACTCCATATCCAATTTACTAATTGATTCTCTAATTTGTTCACTTCTATTTAAAAATCCAAATTCTGATTCATTTCAAATTCTCATATACCAATTTCATATGGGAAATATTATGGTTATATTAAACCATTCAAATTCATAATTCAATTTGAATTATATTCAAATTAGTCAAACAAACAAACCAATATCTCAATAATTTGAGAAAATTATTTCTTTTTATAAAAATATGACTCAGGCAAAATTATTTCGTTTACCCATTTTACAAAAGAATATCGCGTCAATTACTAGTTCAAAATTGAACCAATCAAATAACACAATACAAATTTTTTTTACATAAAATCTACAAATACATGCTCTCATATATATATATATATATATATACACACACTTAAACTCAATCTAGGGTATTACTAACCCCATCTTTATCGAGTTACGCCATAGAGCCAAGGTTATTACTAAACCTTATGCTCGGATACCAGTGTAATGACCCGACGGAATTCGACGCCCGATTTCCAGCATTAATACATAACCGTATTACTTGCCAGAGCTCAAGTATTGAAAACACCAGATAGTTATTAGAAAGAAATTAGAGGGTGAGAAAAGAAAGAAAGAAATAATAGGATAGAAGAAGTAGAAGAAGAATAACAACACATAGAATCAGAGTCTCACATCACAGCGAAATAAAATATAATATATAAACAAATCTTTATTAAGAGCTTTGAAATAAATACTTACAATCTTCAAAGTATATCAACACATTTGGATAGTTATAATGAACTATCCTCATATACAACACATAGCGGAATAAATATATATCATACGTCTGAACTCCTCCAGCACGTATTCTTGGAATTCGTATCATCCAAACCTACACCTGAAAAACCCGGGCTAACCCGAGCATTAAACACGTTGGATCAGTCTGGTGAACCAGAGTGAGAAAACTTGCTAAGTTTGTAATATCATCCAACTTGATTTTAAAGTTAAAACCATTCTTTCTAAAAGATAATGATAATCGTAAGATCGATCCACACATATACAGGACAGTTTTTACCTTACAATAACCCAAAACAATCTTTGAAATCGATATCTTATTCTGATATTATAACAGTGTCCAAATACAAATAAATAGAATCTTGCAGAACGCTTGCATCTCAGGCTCCACAAAAGTAGTATACAATCAAAACCATAGGCGCTAATTGGAGATTGGATTTCCAACTGTGACAAGGCATGGAACCAACTTTCGATAGTGTATCTCTAGAGGGGAATACATTGGGTTCAACAAGAACATCCTGCAACCCGGCCACACATGACCGACCACTCATTTCGCTTGAGTGTATCGAGTGTATATCACTAACCGTTGGGCTCAAACCACCGTTTCCTGAAAAGGGACAACATCGAAATTGATTAAAGAAGGAGATGAATTTTCTCTAAATAGGTGATTATACTCCCTAGTGGGAGCGACCCACATAGCCATGCTGCCTACCCGATTTTTGTCATTTCCCAATTGAAGAGACTTGAGGTTTAACACTACCTATAGAACAATATATCACCATTCACTTTGAATGCCACATCGTCAAAATAAACCAAATCACTAATTGACGTTCACAAAAATACTCTGGGTATTTGTGCTAAGAGAAGGTGTCTTCCCTGCCACCTATAGAATTACGTTTGTAAAAATCAATGTACGTGATTCTTAAGAAATACTCTATCTGACATCAGTCCACACAAGTCATCCAAGAATAGGATGAACCGAAGGCATTCTCCTACCACATACTAGGAATCACCCTATAGATCAGTAGCGAGCAGTCCTTGCAAATCCATAGGTTTCAACCACGACAGAACCACAGTATCTCTCTGGTTATAAATTATAAGTTAAGTTAATATATAGTAGACTTTGAAAACTATAGGAGTTAACCAGAGATTTACGTAATCCTTCCGTTTTATGAAGATCTATGGTCTTCAACGACTTCGTCTTAATCAGCATCTGATATCTTCTCAATTTCGTTTTTGATGGTCGGAATTGTTTTCGAATATAATTCAATCCCGGTCTTTCCGTACCAACAATCATAGGGGTCAAATTTGATATTTGGTTATTTAACTATCGAATAAACAATCCATTCAACCAAAAAAATATAATGTATTTACTGGTTTAGCACTCAGCATCACTTGGCCTTTTTAATTTAAACAAATTAAACTTATTAATTTTCCAATATTTTAAAACACGGTATTGCTTCTTATCTTATTATAAGAATATTCGCAAACCCATTTTATATACTTTGGAATAAAATCATATATATATATACCTTTAGTTTTGGTTCCAACAAATTCCATGTAAAAACATCGTTACAAAATTTCTCTAATTTCCTTACTTCGTAAATATCGTACAATTCCACACAATCTCTCTTTATTTCCTTTACATTAGGAATATTAATTTGTATTTTCAAATTCTTTTTATTTCCTTTACTTCAACATTCATTGGTTCCTGACCGTTGATTAGTAAGCGAATAACTTCCTAAGTATTAACCCGGAAGACCGAAATCAACATCAGATTAACACTCAGGAAATCACTCAACTCAACCAATCGTCAATTAGGTTTCCTTATCTTAACTTCTTATGTATCCATATTATTCCATTCAAAATGCCCTATTCTTTTACCCACGTTTCAAAAACATGCATAGTTCAAAGCTCATGCACTACACACGAACCAAACCTCCTTAGACTGCTGCTCCTACAACCCATATCATACGGTCGACCGATCATCAGTTAGCGCCGCAAGGCTCGCCTCTGTGCCAGTGTTCAACCCATCCATTCAACAACAACCCGCGCAGTGCCCAACCATCACCATTATCACTGAAACGCTAACTTCCCCGACCACCGGACCCAATGCCGCCACTTGCCTTGTTACAGTTTCTACCTACCTCCCTAGTTCCTACTTTTCACGAAGGAACACCATGCCCGATTCTTTAAAGCATCGTTCAAATCTCTTCTTCCAGTATCTTCCTCCCCAAAATCTTTCTTTCCTCCATTATTAATTCTCCCCCAAGTCTTGTTTCAAAAGTCTGCAGCACTTTTATATTCCTTCACGTTTTGAAATGATTTTCGTACAGCTGCTTCTAAACTTCCTAAGCCACTATTTTTGAACACTTCTCCCGTCAAGTTGCTGCATGCGAACCCAACTATCCCACTCTCGTACTACTGCTCAATTCGTCCTCTATGCCAAAATATACATATTTACCTTTATTGTTTGCACGGGGAAAATGCATGTGTTAGGAAAGAAGGGGGGTACTTGCGTGTTTGGTTGAGTTGTCCGGTAGAGAATTAAAAATGGCAAAGATAGTTTTGCCTGAGAACAAGAATAAAGAGGCACCCTACCTATTGTTTGCGTTTTGGTTTGTAATAGAAGAACAACAAAAAACAAGCGAAGCCTACCATATTTACAGGAGAAGATGTAAGAAGATAAGAACGACGTTACTTCCATCGGCATAGGTAGCTGGAATGAATTCCTTTTCACTGGCTCAGATTGATTTAAATCAGCATGTGCGCGAGTAGCTGAATAAAATAGCTGAACAAAATTTCATTTCTCTAGTCATAGGTGAAAAGCATAGGTTTGCAGTGGTGTACTATTTCCTTAAGCATGAAGCATTTCTTTTTTATTTGTATATTTTATTCCAGTTATTTTATTCTACTGTATATTACCGCTAACCGTATTACTCTTTGTATGTTCCATTTACATATCGTCACAAACGATATCCAATCGTTAGAAAATAGACGTACCGCTACGTCTTAACATTCCGTCCCAATTAAATTTATTTCCTTAAAAATTGACTTCATTTTCACAATGGCGTTATTTTAATTTATCAGGTTACCTCTAAATTTTGCGCACCGACAAAACAACTCTGGTTGGCACCAAACAGGAAATCTAGCAATAATTAATTATACGTTTTCCAATAAAACTCGTTTCGTCGAATATAGAGATCATTTGAAAAATAAACCATTTCTGAGGCCTATATAATATCGATAAAATATATTTAAATTTAAAACAATTCGTTTAAAATTAAAAAATTATTATTATCGTATATCTCAAAATAAAATATTATACGGCTTCAGAATAAACCAGTATATAATTTAAACTTAATATTTACAATTTCAGGCTAAGCGATATTCTAATTATATAAAAATTCTTTAATATTTTATTAATAAACTTTATCGTTTATTAACGGATTCCATGGCGACTATTTGAAAATTTAAATCTGACATAACAAACGATCTATAATATGAAATCTCCGTTTTTCTCTTTTATTAGAGAAATGCAATCAAATAGATTTCAACATTTCTTGTTTCACAGAATTCCAACTTAATACGGATTCTATATATTCAATTGAAGTTTAAATCGTAAATTATGAACTATCGCGACATTTCGAGCTCAATTTATAATCATATATATATATATATATATGAATTTAACATTCAAACTTCGTTATATAAATGAATTACATATTATAAATTCATTTAAAATTCCAAATCAATATTTAATACAATTAAATAAATTAAAAATCTGATCACCAAAAATACGGGACGTTACAATTTTCATGCAACGTACACACATTATAGTCGAATATGCCTACTTTTATAGTAGTGTGCAATTAATATGTTTTGAAATGTTTGGGCGCGAACAAACGAATACAGGTTTGGAAATGAGATGTTTCTGACTTAAACAAAGTATGCTAGCCTCAATTCTATAATGTTATCCTTAAATTGAAATGGGTATGGCAAATTTGTAATTTTTCTGAGGTTTAATATGAAATAATATCACGATATATATATATGTATGTATGTATGTATGTATGTATATATGTGTATATATATATACCCTTTGCAAACAAGTTGTTGCAACTTGCCTTATGTTCTGGGTTTTGCTAGGTGAAATTTTGGCTAATGGTTCGTGAATTTTTTTGAACATGATTGTTTCTTTCTTTTTTGGGAGTTCTTCTTGATTAGAAAATCTAACTAGTATATAGAGCTTCTATGTGAGTGATGTTGGGCTTAGGATTCATTAATTTGATGAATAAAATAATTTGGATGGCCCATGTAAACAGGAAATTCATCACATGACCCAGTGCATAAGATTTCATTTATAAAGCATTAGTGTTTGTCGAAATCTTTAATCATATTGACTGGCTTGGGTCTCTTTTTGTAGTACCATTCTACTCTTTGACCAAATGTATCATTGTTGCCTTCAATTAGTTTCAGCATCCCTTTGTTTTATCCTTTAGCTCTGCATGGTTATTATATATCATCTATCATCTTCTTTGTTAACATTACTTGTACAACCCACATAATTCTAATACAATAATAGTAAGTTTCTGAAAAAGTTAGCATGCATCGTTGTTTCCGAAATTGTTCCGCGGATCTTTTCCCTCAGTATTGTTTGTGCACCATTAAAATTCAAATTGCACTATTGTATTCACCAAGTTAGTAAGTATACAGCTTATTTTTGTGGCTAGATAAAAAAAGAAGCCAATTTCAGTATGTTGTAACAATTTATGTTAAGAAAATTGTTTTATCAATGCAAGTTGAAATAGCAAACCTGACAAAGTTGATTGTAGGCAATGCGAATGTTTTACATTGTTAAAGCTCTAAAAAAACCACAGCGCTTTGCATTGTTATGGCTCTAAAAAAGCTCACCTGTGTTGATGCTTCCATGGCAGTCATGTTACTGTCTTTTCTTACATTAACAATGATATTTGATAGCAACTTTATTTATGTGCCATTACATGTGAAATATTGACATTAACATAAGTACTTGCACCAACGAGAGTAAATAGTGATTATTTTAATTTGAACGTAGTTTTTGAATATTTAGGCTTTAATAGAAGTTGCAAAAGAGAGATAAAAGTTCGTAATAGTGTTATGGTAACAAAATAGTCATTGATTTGGAATATTTCGAAAGATATGTCGTTGTCCAAGTCTTGATCAAGATGATCCACTATTTGATGCATCTCAAATTAGTCATTATAGATTGGCTGAATTAGTTGGTGGTGTTTTGTGTTTAGGTCGAAGTGTTGCATTCCTACTTTGTAAGCTTCTAGATATTTTTTAGTAATGAAACTTGAGGTTATCACAATGAATATAGTAGAATTGATATGACTTGTTTAGTATGTTTGATGCTTTTTTTCAATTCGATGAAATTCAATTTGAAATTTGGTTTCATATTTGTTATTGCTATAAATTTGAATTTGTATTACTGAATGAAATAATATGTGGTGATATTATAAGAAGCTGAATGAGATATGTTTCAACAGTGTTAATTGTAGCACTTATAAGTGTCTTGGAACATTTGCATTTATATATGTGTGCTGGAATTTCTATTGGTTGTAACTGTTGAAAAAAAAAATCCTATTGGTTATGACCGTCGGAAGGAAAAAATTCCAAATGGTTATAAATATTTGGCACTAAATAATTTCCCAACGATTATAAATGTTGGGAGTATGAAGAATCTTATAGTTTTAACCATAGGAAGTCACCAATTCTCCAAGGATTATAATCACCGGAACTAATCAATCTCCTAATGGTTATAACTATTGGAACTGTAGAATTTTCCAACGGTTATAGTCGATAAAAGTACAAAACTTTCCCATGGTTATAACCGTTGGAAGTACAAATTTCCTATGGTTAAAACCATCAGAAGGGCAAGATTTTATAATAGTTATAATTTTCGGTAAACAGGTAACAAAATTTACTACACACCTACTATGAATAGGTATGATCGTTGGGACTTTTGTTTGTAACTATTTTACCGTTATGAAATGACAATTCTAGTGTTGTTGAGTGCTCGATTGATGCATAACGACTATCAATAAGAAGAAATAAAAGAAGAGGGAAAACAGAAAGAAAATAAGAAGAGAAGAAGAGGAAAAAAGAATAAAATCACAGAACCTATTGAATATCTCACCGCACATAATTAACATATAATAGTAACATTCACATATATAAAATAAACGAGGCAGTAATAACTACATAAACCATACAATCAAAGCACATGGGTTTATACAGTTACACAATATAGTAATAGAGTCTATACAAGTGATAAATAAACTCAAACCGATAATTTATCTCTAATAAGGATGTGTAACACTGTCAAGCTCCATAGTGTCACATAGCTGGATAAACAAAGATAATACAAGTATAAGTATGAAAAGGCATCATCTTCTACCAGTCCAACTGCATAGCTCTGGTAACACTCATACCTACTACATGGCCTACTCATTAGCATCATCGATGAGTACCTAAGGTAATAAGAGAGAAATAAAACCTTAGATCAGACAACAGTCTAGTGTGAGCGATAGACAAATCTCAAAGTAGCGTAAAAGTCGTAATAGTATATATGACACAAGGACATGGAGGATTATATCTGCCTGGCCCCTACATCCACAAAGTTAGAACATAACAATATGTGCATGCTACTCTATGGTAAACATCAGATAAAGAGAGTGTAATAGATGTTTAAGTACTTAAGAGTGATAAATAGGGAAAAAAACCAAAACGTCCAACAGTTATCATCACATTCATTCACTTTATTCGTAAATCATATGGTAGTCAGTACTTTGTCCACCTAATATATCAAGCACTAGCAGGTCTAAAACATCAGCCGATTCTACCAGACTACTCACTGCGTCAAAACAATAAAAGTACAGTGAATAACTATACCCAGTCCAAAACATCAACAGGCTCTAGGGTCTGAGCAGATCAGGTCGAAAATATCAATTGGCCCTGATCCTATCTTGTGTCTTTCTCTTAAAGGTGTACCAAAGTCCTGAATATTAATAACCTTTTTGCACACGTTCTCCACAACAAAATATTTCTAAAGACTATCCATAAGACTCCTAACTAAAGTTGACATGATCTGGGGACCATCCCTGACGATCATCATATGTCGTAGGATATCACCCTGTGTCTCCTAATCACCTCTTCGACAATCACATCAATATGACTTGGTGTAGTCTTTTTTTCATCTCAAAGGAAAACCATTCGTCGCAGCAGCCTTTCTAAGAACCTTGAAATCACCGTCTTCAAATGATGAATCATTGCCTAGAAGCACCACATCCTTTCCTCGAGCCAAAGTGACTGATCAAAAAGCCACCATGTCGAAACCGTTATAGAACAAACCATCATATCTTGCTCCTCGAAATTGCACCATCAACCATGTCAAGTTGGTCAAAATGGCTAATTACAATAGTAGTAGAGTGACTACTCGGAACATATATTTAACAAAAATCGGTTAAATACATCCAAGGAGAATGTTAGGCATTCATTATGAAATCCAGCACGTCGTCGATTCCATCCTCCGTCTTTAGATGGACCTTGTAACGACCTGCCTTTTTGACCGCTCCAAGTCGGTATTTAAACCAACTCGGAACGTTCAAAATGACGGGTAGTTATTTTAGCTTATGGGTCTAAACAGAATAAGCACAAAAATCATAGTACACAATAATATGCAGTGGAATAAATTTCATAAATATCAGGGTTTTTACATAATTATTCGTACAGCAGAAAAAATGTAAAATATATACATGAGTTTATAAAATAAAGTTTACGGTTTTTCGGGCCTTGTGCGCGTCGTAGCGTCTTGCGACTTCACGTTCCTCTCCAGTTTTGTGAGCTGAATATCTTTAAATCTGGAACACTTAGGACCTGACCCGAGCGTTCCATGCAAAATGCACAAAACACCCGAGTCAGGATTAAACTTATTTCGAGTTAGCAAACTTCGATCAACACATAAGCATAATTAGTTTAATCCCAACAAATTTTATTAAAACAATTCGAGTATAATACCCATGACTGTAGGGGTGTAAATCGGTCGGACCGGACCGGACAGAGGTGTGTTCAGTTTCTGTCCTAAAAAAAATCGGACCGAACACGGACCGGACCAAAAAATTTCTCGGACAAATTTCGTTGTCCTAATTCGTGTCCTAAATAAAATCGGTCGGACACGGACATGTTCGGACCGATCGGACTCGGTCGGACATGGCTATTTATATCACATTTTGTGCATTTTACTAGATTTTCTCTCAGCTATATGTCGAATTACAAGTAATTCGGACGAATTCGGACGAGCTCGGACCGGACATGATTTTTTTCTCGTACAAATTTTGTTGTCCTAACTCGTGTCCTAAATGAAAATCGGACGGACTCGGACGGACGTATTTCGGTCACGAACACGAACGGACGTCGGACATTCGAACAAAATTTACTGCCCTACATGACTGCGCTGACCAACATATCGAATGGATCATGGAACATGCATGAAGCCAGAAGGCTATGTGACATTGATGCGCGGTACACTACATCGTCTAACAACTTGAAAAAAAAAATAGAATAGTCAATGGGTTTAAAAAAATATAATTGTCAAACTGTGTATGACTAGGACTGATAACAACTTAAATTTTCCGGCGGTATACATTAGAGGTTAAACAGTAACATGTGGCGTGAACTTGGATATCTCGCGCGCGATTGGAAATTAGGAATTCACGCATGAAGAAGGAACACAACTACACCTACTGAGTCAAACATATTAATTTAAACAATACACAACGGTCTACTCACACCAAGGATGGCATCCCCTAAAATGAAGACAAAATGATGTTTGTTCTTGTTCATTACTAGGAGAGACTGGGATGTGAGTCCCCGAAATAAATGCATGCAACAGAAATTCGCACCTCAGTACGGGCTATCCTGTGTAATTGAGCATGTAGTAACATCTAATACCCATTGGCAACATACTTGGGTTAACTTCTCAGCAAAATATTAACATCACATAATAAATTATAACAACATCGTGTATTTAAAGTAAAACTTCCTTACCTGTTCTCCGCTAGACTAAACTTTTTATACTTCCGTGAACATTTAGCAAATAAACGCTTCCATCAAAACTCATGGGTATAATGTGGGTTATACTTCCTGTTATAATTTTCTTATTAGTCACATGCAACTAGACACTCAATTGTTTGTATATTTTGTGAAGCAGGTTATTGGTTTATGCTTAAATCATCGAAACCATGAACAAAGTGAAGTAGCAATTTAGGATGACAATATGAAAATGCATGAAAGTTGGGTGGAACACATAAATACATGAAATATGGAGCAGGGACCCAAGCTATTGCCACAATGTAATCCATTTCGGCAAGGCCTAAACATGTAAAAGAGGCACTCAAGGTAAGGCCCGATTGTGACTTACATGGCAACAGAGTACATCCATGTATAAAGAAATGGGTGATGCCGCCGGGATAACATAACATGCATGATAAACAAAAACGACCAGCTAGTAAGAATAGAAGTATATGAAAACACCTAATCTAAACATATGTAATGACAGTACTCCTAAATGGCAATAACATATAGTCTAGTGAACATCATGATAAGACAAAGCATATATATATACCCATAATTTCCCAAGCATGTATTCATACAAAATGCCTGGCAGCCAAGGGTGGAACATGCATGAGTTCTAATGAATGTGGGGGTAAAGTCCACGCGCAAGGAGTTCTGGAAGGAAAGTAATGCAAACTTAGCTAGGTGGACATGAAAAATAGGACAGGCATGCGACATACAAGGTGAGCAAGGGTTTAAGCCAAAAACATGGTACTGTTTCAGGTAATTCTAGACCACAAAGTATACTTTTCATCTACACTACACTATGCAATATGTAAGGGAAGCTTGACATACAGTCAAGTTAGCTTAACAGTCGTAAAAAAAGCTTTCAACCAAATCAGACAATTCACGACTTCACAGTATTTCCCATTTCCCATTAATCCAGTATGTGTTGACTATGACAAATTCAAACAATGCCTACCAATACACTTACACAACGACAACACGCAGTGGAAAAATACTCAAACAAAATATATTTAGTGCTTGTGATGCAGCGGACTTGGAATAAGTTAAATCGTAAGTTAGACTTACATTTTATCGCGGTAGCGGACAGCGGAAGAAGGAGAAGTGCTGAGCGGAGATGAAACAATACTGGAAATGGGCTAAGCCGAGACTGGTAGTGGTTCTGGCGATTGATAAGGGAGAGGAAGAAATGGCCAACGGTGGGTACTGGCAGTGTTGAAGAAGGGAAAGGTCTCCAAGCACGGGTTTGAGTATGGATCAGGGTGCGGCGGACAATGAAGGCGCTGGCTACAGGCGGGTTCAGGTCGGTTGACTGTTCTTAGACATCGTGAACTGGTGCTCCAAGGGCTGTAGTCTCGAGGTTCGAGCAGTCGGGAGGAGAAGCATCGAAGAAAGGCAAGGCGGCGCGAACGTCAGGTGATGGTTGCGAGCGCCAGACGATAGTAAAGGTGTGGTCGGTAAGGCTTGCGGTGGTTGATGGCTACACGGACGGTGGTGGACTATTTGGGGAATTCAATTTCTCGGTGTAGATGATTTTTGAGGAAGAAACAAACTTTAGATTTTTGATTTGGGGAAAGTTTGGTACTGGGTAAATGAATTTGAAAGAAGTACGTGGGACGGTGGAATGGGAAACAAATAAACAGGAGAAGAGAGACGCGTGGTGAACAAAATAAAAAGCAGGGACACGCGGATGAACATTTCAGCAAAAGGAGGACACTTGGCTAATGAATGCATTTTCAAGAACAAGTGTAAACAAAATTTAAACAAACATTTTTTTTCTATTAGAACCAAAATAAAATCTAAATAAATTAAATATTTTAAGTTAAATAAAATTAAAATTTCAAAACAATGTATTTCAATAAATTTAAAATGCAGCTAACGTTTAAACAAAATAAAGCTATTCGCAAATAAAATTTTAAAATATACAACCATCGTTAAATTTAAGAAAACAACTTACATTAAATTTCTAAATTAACACTTATAAAATCAATTAAAATTTTATTTAAATAGACTAAATTCCAAAATACAACAAATATAAAATTCTTAAATACCAAAATTCAAATAAATATCGTATTTTAAACATTAAAAATCTTGGTTCAATACAGATCTTCAAGCTCCAGCGTCCCTCCATCTTCAAATCCATCACCAAGCTTCAATGTTGCTCCGTCGCCGAATCCATCCAAGCGCTCTGAAATTCCTTCAAGAATTTATCCCATCTGATTGAGTCTTTCATCCTTATGCGCTCAATTGATATTCACCAACTTGTACATTTGACCGATAAGCACTAAACTCTTACGAACGAGATTTTTTCTAATACTATATCGCCTACGAACGACGTTTTAATTTAATTATGTAAACAATTCAATCATGCAACTAATAGTCATACAAATACCTACATAAACTAGCATACGAACATCCATAACAGCATGAATAAATTAAACAGAACCTATTTTTAGCAGTCTAAGTGGAATAATTATCCAAATAGTATAAATTGACCAGTATAGTCAAAATAGCATGTAATAGCGCGCAAACGGATAAAAGCGATAATCATGTCAAAACTACTTAAATTGCTTTTTTTATTGTTTAGTAGGTTTAGCTATCCTAAAAATTACATTTTGTAATTAGAAATCAGTTTAAAATGTCAATTACAACAACTATAATATAGTGAGAGACAATATCACCCACCTTAGCCTAATCAACTCAAATTCCTCCACAACGTATGCTCATCAATACGAGTCCAACGGAAAAAACGACATCCAAATCTGGCCTCAGACGCAAAAGTTACGAGTGATATAAGTTTGATGTTTATTTAATTAACCAATTTAATTTAAATAAACTGTAATTGTCTAGTTACCAACATACTCACTTTCATAATTTCTTCTTCCTAAACGCAAACTATAGACATCCAACCCTCGCAAGCCGTGGACCTATTCTACTGATGCAAAGCGTCTCTCAATAAAACCGAAATTCGTCTTCGCCATTCTCTTTCTCGTTTCAACCTCCACGTGCCCATATCCACCACTTGAACCGTTGCCCCGCATATCAATTGCATCCTGTTGCTAGTGCATATAGGATTTGGGTCACTCCAAAACATGTGATTTTCCTCGTCGAGCAGGAATTGCCAAGATTCGGAAAGAAGGCATGGTTCATGTCAAGAAACATATTGTGCTCGAACTTCCATTTGAATACCCCAACAAATGATATTACACACATAATTCTTGTAGGGTATAGACTCTGAAACCAAATGTGACAATTGTGGAATTCGAACCCCTGACCTTTTGGAAAGCAACACCACACGCTAACCACTGTGCTAAAAGATTTTCGTGTTATGTTTCAAATTGGTGATACATTGATGGACTAGTAACAGAATTATCCTTTAAAGAAATTTTGCTTCCACTGTTAACCATTGACATAGACCTTCATTTATAATTTACCTGTATTTCACAAATTCTTTAAGTTCCATCCACTTGAGAAAATAGTTGATGGTGCATAGAAGCAATTGAAATTTATTTGCTTCATGCCTGTTTAGTTTGGTGATAATGGCAATTATTCCCTCCACATTTCCTTTCATTGCTTAAATGCTTTCTTTTTGAAGGTTAATAATTAAGATGACACTTGATTAGGATATAGACGTTATTGTAAGTTGTAGTTATTAGAAACCCCTCTAATGGTTGATGTTTTTTTAAAGCACTTTTTTTTTTGAAATTTTTTACCTTTCGACAAGCATGCTAGATTTGCTAGGTTTGTCTTGGACAACTTTTATGTTGGTAGAAACAAGGTGCTTATACGATTGATGGATGATATTTTTCCACTTGATAACAAATCTCTCGCAGTCATTTTCCATTTTGTACTTAAATATTATGCCCTTAGTTTTTGATTTAAATATATCTTTTCAGCTTCAAGAAATTATCATCCTCGTTAAATTTATTTTTCAGAGAAAAGATGAGGGTTAGACCTGCATGGAATGGATCGATACTCCACTTTTCTAGATTGTAGGGAATTGTTTGAGTTTTCTTTTGCCGCATGATATGTATTGCTTTGACCCTTAGTGTTGACATAAGGAATTAGTCAACACACGCTAACACCCAATGAGTAATAGGTTACGAAATAAATCCAATCACAGTCCGAACACAGACAACTAAAATGTAAATGACATCGAGATTTATCATGATTCAGCTAGTTTTTCCTACGTCCACTCCAAGGTAACTTGTATATTATAATATATAATTACGAGTACAATCCTTCTCCTCTTATTATGTTTACAAAGTTATGAAAGTAGCAATGACTAAATCCTTGCACAAAGCCAACAAGCTTGTTCCCAAGTCCAAAGGCCCAAGAGTGAAGCTCCTATGTCCAAAAGGCTTCTATGTCCAAAAGGGTGTTCAAATCCAAGATATACCAGAGTGTGTTAAAAAATGCAGTCCAAATGCTAAGATGAAATTCATAAGTCCAAGAGATATCCCAAAGTCCAAATAGCCATGAAGGAAGCCATTAAAAAGCTTCAAAACCAAGAATCCTAAGTGCTGCAACAAGTGACCAAAAAGATCCCAAAATTAGCCAAGGAGTGGTGTATTTATAGGTACATGCATACGTATTTTCATATCCCCAATAATTCGTACCATAGGGTTGGTACCGACGCAGGTACTTAACTAAATCTTGATGCTTCATTGCTTTGAATTGTCTTCATTCCAATGCCAAAGATAAGCCAGATTTTGTATCCCCAATCCTGGGATATGAAAATAGAACAATATCGATCCCTGAGTGCTGAAGTAGAAAAGCCAGTAATTGAAAGCCACTTTGGGGATATGAAAACACTTCCACCGATCCCCTAGGCTTGTGCAAATTCCACAAAGCCTTCTCTATCTCGTTTTCGTATCAGCGGTAAGGATTCAAAAAGACTATACTAACCTCGCTTGTCCTATTGGGATACAAAATGCAACCAAGAGTAATACCGGTCCCAGGGTCAGTAATACAAATATTGATCCCGAGACTTAGCCAAATTTATGAGTTTTTCTATATTTCCGCGACTGCGTCCAAAGCACTCCAAAATTTCCAGAGTCCGTACTCGAGTTCCGAGCACTCCAATAGTCATAAATCAGACGTGTGGCTGCCTTATTAAAAGGAAGGTCAACACTTTCCCCTAATACATGTTTTCTTGTAAAGGGAAGATGTTTTTTGGATAATGCATAAATTTGAAATCTAGAAGTCGTGAAATGAAAGAAGTCTGCATAGAAATCCAATAGTTGAAAACCAAAAATCTAGAAAACCACAATCGCATCAGATCGTATTAACAGTAAATCAGAATCCAAAAAGCCTTGACTGTGCCGAATCGCATTAGATGGAAAACCATAAAACAACGAAATCCAATGATATCTTTGGATCGTATTACAAGATATAGCCAGAACCAAAGTATCTGAAATCCATAAAACTAGAATAACTAATAACCGGGAAATCGAAGAAACCTGAAATCTAGAAAACTAGACTAACTAATAACCAGATAATCGGAGAAATCCAAAAGCCAGAATAACCAGTGCGGTATAGTCCATACCTACAAAAACCAAATGAATTGACCAGCTAAGTCCTAACAGAACAGTCCACAACCATGAGCAAACGATCTTGCTAAGTCCTGACAAGGTCATCCAAGATTAGCCTGAAAAACAATGAGTTGCCTATAAAGTCTGGATAGAACAATCAAACAACAAAATCCTTGCCCGCCATTAGACTGGGGCCTTGCCAAGTCCTGACAAGACGGCATGTCCCTTCCCTAAGCAATGTCCTTACTTGGGGACCATATTTTTATACTTATCAAGCAAAGTCCTTACTTCACCCAGTCCTTAAAGTTTGAAATTCCAATTCCAGATTTCCTACTTTGTAAGCGAAGTCCTTACGAGCGAAGTAATTTTGTTAAAGTTTAAAGGTTTGGAGTTTTTAATAAAATCAAAGGAAAATCTAACGATTTATCGTTGAGCAGAAAGCACGCCTAGAGGTTAAGGCCAAATCGCGTATGTGGATAGGTCGACTTGGCCATTTTCGATTTCAATTTTATTGAGTTTGTTAAGTATGAAGAGGATGGTCTATCTTTGGGTAAAGAGCATGCCTATAGGTCCCACTGGTCCTATATATGGATAGGCTAACTTATCCATCCTAAGCGAGATAACTAGATTTGAGAGGAGGAGATTGGACAGTTCCTCGTTTGCAAAGAGCATGCCTAGGGATTAAGACCTAATTCGTACATAGGTAGGCAGACTTAGCTCTCCAAAATCCTAAGAGCAAGAAAACCAAAGAGATTGATTAATTATGAGGTGGATGGTTTATTGCTAGTAAATAACATGCCTAGAATATCACCAGTTCTCGTACATGGATAGGCAGACTTAGCCATCCGGATTCAGATAACCAGGAAAACAAAGATACAATATCCAAAATGTTGAAGCCCATACAACCAGAGCCGAAGGCTAAAAGCCAAAATCTTATTGATCAAATAACCAAAATACATAAGTCAGAATCTAGATAAGCATATCTAAAAGCCAAAAGACCTAAATTCCAAAATCCAAGTGCCAGAATGCCAAAAGGTCTAGAGAAAATCACATCAATCGATGGTCAATCCACCCAAGCCACGACCTAGTCCTCTTCAAAGCTGGATTAGGTGTTCAACAACTTGATTTCGAACATACCATAAATCTCACTACGTATTACACATTCCTTAATCATATCCCGAAGATGTCGGCAATCGTTTGTGTCATAACCATCCAAGTCACGAAACAAAGACTATCTACTAGAGTCCCTTTCCTTCTGAGTGGGCTTCTTCATGAGAGGCTTTCATAAAGGAGCAACCAGGTGAACCTCCAAGTAGATCTCCTCCAAAGTGCAATTAACCTCTACGTAGGAAGCGAATCTAGGTTCCCTCCACTAATATTCTAATCATTCCAAGAAGCATATTTTCCTTTTTAGAGCAGATAGTCCTCCACCCTTAACCAAATTAACCTCGAGAACTTTCTTGTCGGTTCTCGCATCCTCTTCCCTCAGAAACCTATCTACTTCAAAGTAGAATTCAACATGGTCCCGTGGTGGTCCCATTGAAGTAAGATCTTGAAATTCATCTTACTCAGAACACCAGAAACAACGTCCATCAAAGCCGTAGATGGGTCTGGTCGATTAACTGATGCCACCATTGCATTAAACCTCTCTAAGAATTTTCGTAAAGTTTGCTAGACCTTTGCTTGCCGTAAAAGTCATCACGTTCTTGGGTCGAGCGATGTGAACCCTGAACTGTTCGACAAACTTCCTAACCAACACACTCTAGCAATCAACTTATCCATTTTCCAACTGATTAAACCACATGACATGGATATTTGTAAGGTAGAGTTGGAAGCACTTCGCCATAACATTTTCTAACGCTAAGAGCACTTCCATGTGATTCATGTAACACATCAAGTGAATGGTAGGATCCTTCCTATTGTCAAAAGCCTATAACACCGGCAGATTGAAATCCGGTGGGTTCTAAGAACTCCTTATATCCTAAATAAATGGACTGTAAATAACACAATCCAAATTCGATTATGAAGCTCGCCTCGAGTATATTGCTAAATCACATCAGTAGTCTGACTTCCACTTCCAAGCAATCTACTTCAGTCATTCAATCCCACACTTGTGCCCTTGGTGTAAACTCCAAAATCTGCAATCTATTGAGCCCCAATAAGGATATCTGGCTTTATCCTAGCCTGAAGTGCTACCACAGGAACAAATCCAACTTCTGAAACCATGGGAGCTATTATATCCAAACTCGTACGCACCGACGCTTGAGCAACATATGTGACGTTTCTAGTTCCATAATCCAAAACCTGACCTACCAAAACCTCTTAAGTTGTACTTCCATCGGGATTGGGGGTGCTGCTTCCAAGTCAAGCCAAGTCGATATCGATCCGGAGGCTGGTATTGACCTAGGGTTGATTTTCGGGAATTGCCCCAAGTCCCGAGACACACCTTGAGGAACACTATAACTTGTTCCCGCAATATTCCCTAGATTCGACGACCTTCTAAAACCTCGATCCTAGCCATACTTCGAAAATGACTGTATCGTCGTCTACTCCGACGTCATTTCATATGGATTTGTAGGATAAATCACGCAGGGGAGAAAGGCCACAACAAGTCCACGCCGATACTCTTCAAATCAAAACATTGGAAGTGGTAGTTTCCAAAATCAAATGGAAAATACCTGTATGTGTAGCAGATTAGATACAGGTGAACGACTCGTCCGGATCGGGAAGAGATTGGAGGGGATAGATGCGATGGGGTGGGGAATCGAAGGTGACGTGAATTTAGATTTAAACTTTGGAGGCGAAAATTCACGCTAAAATTTCACATAGTAGAATTATACAGTGAGGTGGATGTCACTGATTGGATGATGGAGTAATGTTTTAGATAGCAAGCAGGGATTGGTTTGAACCGTTGGATTAAATCATCATCTACGGTTGTTAATTTGTTTATTCTGATAACGAGGATCGCTGACCTGGATTGTTTATGTAAAGCTATGCTTTGAAGTGGTGTTGCATGTCATAACACTAGAATTCCAACTGCAACAGTGCATTCACGTCTAATGCAACAATATATGAATATTGTGGAAGAAGATAAAAAAAAAACATAACTTTCACCACACTTTTCATGCAACGTACACACATTAGTGTCGAATATGCCAAATTTTGTAGTAGTGATAAGAGCATTCATAGTCGCTTCTTGCATCCTGAAATGCTCTTTCTGCCTTTCCAACCGTGAAGTCGAATCCTTGGTCAGATCCATGTCCACTGAGTTGATCTCTTCTCGAGTTATTTAAATCATTAGATGTTTGGTAAAGGAAAGCTCCTGACTTTCCTCCATTCCCGGTCCTTCCGAATGAAATAAAGTGATCTGTTTCCTTTTAACCATCCTTAGAATTTTGATCAATCCAAATCTGTAGAAATCCAAAGTTGCGCGACCCCCTTTCTGGCACGCCAAAATGTTGACGCAGGGAATTGGTCAACACACTCCAACGCCCGATGAGTAATAGGTTAAGAGATAAATCCAATCAAAGTCCAGACATATAGTACTGAATAGTAAATGACCCCAAGATTTATAGTGGTTTGACAAGTTATGCCTTCGTCCACTCCGAGGTAACTTGTATATTATAATATATAATTACAAGTACAATCCTTCTCCGCTTCTTATGTTTACAAAGTTATGAAAGTAGTAACAACAAAGTCCTTGCATAAAGCCAACAAGCTTATTCCCAAGTACAAAGATCCAAGAGTGAATCTCTTATGTCCAAAACACTTCTATATCCAAAAGGGCGTTCAAAGCCAAGCTATGCCAAAGTGTGTTCAAAAATTCAGTCCAAAAGCCAAGAGGAAGTTCACAAGTCTAAGAGACATTCCAAAGTCCAAATATCCATGAAGGAAGAGATTAAAAAGATTCAAAACAATAAACATTGAGTGCACCGGCAAGTGGCCCAAAAGATCCCGAAATTAGCCAAGGAGTGGTGTATTTATAAGTACTGGGATACGTATTTTTGTATCCACAATAATTTGTACCCCGTGGTCGGTACCGATCTTGGGGTTGGTAGCGACCAGGGTACTTAACCAAATCTTGTTGCTTTATTGCTCCAAAGTGTCTTCATTCCAATGCCAAAGCCAAGCCAGATTTCATATCCCAATCCTGGGATACAAAAATAGAATAATACCAATCTCTGAGAGCTGAAGTAGAAATGTCGATCCTTGAAAATCTACTTCGAGGATACAGAAACACTTCCACTAATCTTCAAAGCCTCGTGCAAATTCCACGAAGCCTTATCCATCTCGTTTTCGTATCCACGGTAGGGATACCAAAAGTACCATACTGACCTCATTCGCCTTGCTGGGATACGAAAATGCAACCAAGAGTAGTACTGGTCCTGGGGTCGGTAATACGAATACTGATCTTAGGACTTATCCAAATTAACCAGTTTTTCCAAAATTATGTGACTTCGTCCAAATCGCTCCAAACTCTCCATAGTTTGTACTTGAGCCCTAAGCACTCCAATAGCCATAAATTCGACGTGTGATTGCCTTATAAAAATGCGAGTCAACACTTAGCATTTGCTTGTTCTGTTATTGGGCATCTTTTGTAATTTAATGTTAAGTAGACCGAGCTCTCATTATAGGTTTGTTCAGCCTTTATCATTTTGATGGAAAGCTTCCATTGAACTTTGACAATAAGAAGTGAATATCTTTGATTTGATGAACCTTGCTCAAGCGTAACCCAAGTTCTTGAGGAGTAAGGTTGGTATTAGAGATAAAGGCTATGCATGACATGATAGTTCTTTAGGTCCTAACAAGTAAAGGATGGTTCAATAAAGGTCAGAGGTTCGACCCCTCCCTCAAGCATCAAAAATGTTAACCCTAAAATGCCTTAACACCCATAATAAGTTGGTGAAAAGCCCTGGTGTCGGGGTCTTACGTTTTTTTCGATGTTCTTAAGTTATGTCAAAGCAAAAGATTTGCTCTGAAATGATGAGATCCATCTTAAAGCCAGTAATAAACCTTTTCAGAGTGCATCAAATCGAAGCCAATAGCTGAAAATGTAGCTATACTTGAAAAAGATTAAATTATGTAAATTTTTATGAATCAGTTTCGATTAGAAAGTTTGGATTCGATGTGCTTCAAATCAGGTCAAATATGCTTCAAGGGAGATTGGTTCATATGTCATTTTGGTATAGGTGTAAAATATGCAAGGAAGGATTGTCATATAATTTAATAAAGTTCAAGTTCATTCCATATATAAGGTCGGTATGCCATGTCGATATACAATGTTTCATATGCAAGTATTAAATTAATAACAATAGTTTGTCCTTAACTTGACTTAGGTTTAGAGCATATGAATGAGGAGAATGAGAGAATAAATTTTCTAGCCCCAATTCCAATGCTACCACATCCTTATTTACAGTAGGGGTTTGATCTTGTTCTGCATAGATGGGTATTCCTTCACATAGATGGCTTTAGTTTGCTTCAAAGCTATTTTTTTCAAGCTACATCGATTCCCTTGCTTTGCCTTTGGTTTCATTGTATCATGCCCTTGAGCGACTTTGTTTTTACTTTGTAAAGAAGAAATTGCTTCGAATTCAAAATGAGTGAAGCGGGTTGCTTTTATTGTCCAAGTGATTTGAAACAGCCCTGTTATAACAAATGTAGCTTAAAACTCTGAAGAGACATAGAAATGAATAAGATATTGCAGTGCGAAGCCATTTTTTTAATAATGCGAGCCTTCTCTTTAAGCGGTGTGTCCTTGCGATCCGAAGCAACTTACTTCTAGATTTATTTACTAAGCGAGGTACTTTCTTGTAGTTTTGTCCTGATCGAAGTGTTAGTTCGATGAGGATGGTAATTCCTCGCTTTGAGCTAACCGAAGCAAAACAACTTCCAATGTTCGTAACCTCATTTATGTCCGAAGCAAGGCGATTTGCTTGAGTTTTGAACTTCCTTTTTCAAAGATGCGAAACTCTTTTTGTCTCGAATACTTTCCGAAAGTGAAGTGGATATGGTGTAATATTAGTAATATGCTACGTGTGATTGTTGGTTTTAAAATTGTCGTGTTTTCTATGTTTATGCATCGACTTCAATAAGCAATTGTTTATATCACTATAGATATAGATCATATTCCTGAGTTTTTTTTATTTGGTTAATAATCTGATAAACCTAACCGAAGCTTTGTATATGCATTGAGACATTCTCAAAGAAACAGAGGCAAAGATAATAATCGACCAGTTAGAAAGTTGTGAACTATCCAGTGGTTGAGGTAGAGACGACTGGAAGTTATGTGTTAAGGACCTTGAGGTTCACATTATGGTACAGTAGTTAATTTATTCTTTATGTTTCATTTGGTTATTGATGTCCTTACCGATCTAATAGAAGATATATAAGATGATAAGAAAGGAGAACACTTGAATTTGATAAAAGTGCCGCAAACTTATGATTTCATATTTACTTCACATTTGATGAAATATGTGTTTACATTTACTAATGATTTTTCTGAAGTACTACAACGAAATGATCAAGATATTATAAATGCTTTAGTTTTGGTAAAAATTTCTGAATAACGTTTACACAAAATTAGAGATGACGGATGAGATACTCTATTGAAAGAGATTTGATTTTTTTGCACAAAATATAATTTTCCTATTTCAAACATGAATGATTATTAGCTTCTTTTGGGCAGATCAAGGAGAAGGCCAATGATTAAAAATTTGCATTGCTATCGAGTTGATTTGTTTTATTTCTGTATAGTCGAATAAATTGTTGAACTTAACGACCACTTTAATGAGATTAATTCAGAATTGCTTCTTCGTATATCAGCATTTAGGCCAATCGGTTCCTTTGTTGTTTTTGATAAAACAAAATTGGTTCGTTTATCTGAGTCTTATCCTAGTGACATTTCTTAGGTAGAATCTAAGACCTCTCCAATCAATTGGAGATTTATCAAATGAATATGAAATCAAAATAATGGTGTTAATGTGAATGACATTGGTGATTTGATCAAAATAATGGTGTTAATGTGAAAGAATTTCGTATATAATTTGATTTATAAGCTCACAACTTTTATCATTTATCTTACACGATTCTATTGCAATTGTGGAGAGAGCATCATGTGCCTTGAATAGTGAAAAATGATATATGAAATCGAATGAGAGATGAATGACTGAACGATGGTTGTGTTGCATATATTAAGATATATATATTTACTTAGACAAATAATTATGTAATCATCAATTGGTTTTAAAACATAAGGACGTGACGTGGATTACTCTATATTGGTAGTATTTATGTTATGCTTGCTAAGTTTAGAAAGATCAAAATAATTGATTGTTTTTTCCAAATGAAATACTATTGTAACAATTATAGATTATGCTTGCTCAATGCTTTGTTATAAAATTTTCTTACTATTGTTCTTATAAGCATAAACAATAAATCAGAGGTTGTCGTTGTTATGCAAAAATTGCTCTGATACCAAACTGTTGGATTTTTGCGCAGCGAAAGCTTGACAAAATTCCAAGAAAAATAGGATCTTTATCACCCAATCACTTGAAGATGAATTTAATTGAAAAACAAAAAAATAATAATATAAAAATATCGGAAATATGAGCACACGATATTCCACCCAACCACCCTCTTTATTGATTCACTAATAAAAATTGTTTACAAACGACCTCAACTATCATTACAAACAATTACAACTTGAACCAATAACCTTATTAAGAAATAGGTAGAGAATATCTAATAGCTAAAAATTTGAGGAGAAAGACAATGAAGAATAATGACAAATTTTCCACATCTAATGAAGAGATTAGCTAGCCCTTTTTATAGTGAGAATTGCTTCATGCCCAAGAAAAACTTAGCTTCATGCCCAAGAAAACTTGGCTCCCAAATATCTTCATATATGTTATAAAACTATTTGGTTAAGCACCAAATATCCTTGCAATAAATGTCCACAAATATAGCAACCAATATCTCTTCATAAAATCTAGCACCAAATCTCTTCATCAAATCTAACAACAAGTCTCTCCACAAAATATGTGAGATTATTTGTTGCCCAAAATTGTGATTTGCGTATCACTAATTTCAACACCCCACCTTGATACCAAATCACATCTTCTCCACTCAAACAATAGCCCTTTGGCTCTCACTTTCAACCTTTCTTTCTCAATTAACACCATTACAAACCTCCACCATCGCCCACTAATGATGCACCTCCTTTATCCGTGCACCATGCCACTAGCAATCTTCAAAAGCATTTGTAATTCCACAAAGACCTTCATCTCGTCTTTGTGGATTTCACAACTCGACATCCGTTTTCCGCTTGACATGATCTCTTCATCTCCGGGATCCCTCGAGCATCATCAACATCTAGACCCTTGTCGATACCATGATCCTCCACCTTAGGACCATCAACGGTGACCATATTAAACTCTCCACCTTGTTGTGGACTAGGTTCTTCCACCGTCACCCGCCTTTCATTATTGACCACCGAACCGACCAAACTATATAGGTTTCCCTCCTCCAAAACTCCTCGCATCATCACACGACCACCCTTCTTCACTCTCAAAACTCCACCTCGAGTCTCATAAGTGCAACCGCGGCGATCTAACTGACCGAGAGATATGAGGTTATGCGAACAAGTGGGTATGTGCCTCACACCGGCCACTTCTCTCACCACTCCATCATGCATCCGAAACCTAACAGCTCCAACTCCACAAATTGGTAGCTCTACTCCATTGGCCGTCTTTATCATGCCAACACTCTTCTCATATGAAGAAAAACTTTTGACATCACGATATATGTGAAAACTGGCTCCTGAATCCATCTTCCAAGGCTCCACAACACTAAATAGGACATCACATGAAAAATCACTTTCGGTACCTTCAGCAAAACCTGCTTGTGCCAAATCATTATTATTATCACCTTGCGCCTTCTTCTTATCCCTCTGATAAGCATAATAATCATTGCGCTTGTGGCCTTTCTTACCACAATAATAACAAGCACCTTTACCACTAGCCTCTTTCTTCTTCCTTCTTGTATCTTTCCCCGAGTCCCTTGCTACCATCGCCTCAGTTTGAACCGATTTCAACTCTGACCCTTTTCTCCTTAGCTCCTCATTCAAAAGACTGCTTCGAACCGTTTCTAAAGAGATAGTTCCATTAGCATTGGAATTACTCAATGAAACAACCAAAGTCTCCCAACTTTCCGAAAAAGAACTCATTAACAAAAGAGCCTGCAACTCATCATCAAAATTGACCTTCATATTTGCCAATTGATTGATGACATCCTGAAACTCGTTCAAATGCTCTGCAACAGACTTCTCCTCATCCAATCGAAGTTGCACCAACTTTCGAACCAGAAAAGCCTTACTTGTAGCACTTCTCGACTCATACAAAGATACTAATTTGTCCCACAACGCCTTCGCGGATTCACAACTAGCCACATGGTGGAATACAGAATCATCCAAATATTGACGAATCAACGCAATCGCCTTTTTGTCCATTTTCTTCCACTTTCCCTCATCCATATTCGAGGGCTTCACCCCATCTCCATCAATGGGATCATGCAAATTATTGAGATATAAAATGTCCTCCATCTTCGACTTCCATATACCCCAATTCTTCCCATTTAAAATAGCCATCTTTGAAAACGTCATCATCTCCGACATCTCCAATTTTCAATCCAACAAACACTCCAAGCTATGCGATGATTTGGCTTCGATACCAAACTGTTATTCAAAAATTGCTCTGATACCAAACTGTTGGATTTTTGCGCAGCGAAAGCTTGACAAAATGCCAAGAAAAATAAGATCTTTATCACCCAATCACTTGAAGATGAATTTGATTGAAAAACAAAAAAAACAATATAAAAATATCGGAAATATGAGCACACGATATTCCACCCAACCACCCTCTTTATTGATTCACTAATAAAAATTGTTTACAAACGACCTCAACTATCGTTACAAATAATTACAACTTGAACCAATAACCTTATTGAGAAATAGGCAGAGAATATCTAATGACTAAAAATTTGAGGAGAAAGACAATGAAGAATAATGACAAATTTTCCACATCTAATAAAGAGATTAGCTAGCCCTTTTTATAGTGAGAACTGCTTCATGCCCAAGAAAAATTTGGCTTCATGCCCAAGAAAACTTGGCTCCCAAATATCTTTATATATGTTATAAAACTATTTGGTTAAGCACCAAATATCCTTGCAATAAATGTCCATAAATATAGCAACCAATATCTCTCCATAAAATCTAGCATCAAATCTAACAACAAATCTCTCCATAAAATATGTAAGATTATTTATTGCCCAAAATTGTGGTTTGCGTATCACCAATTTCAACAGTCGTCCCATTCCCTTCATATTTAAAATGTGATCTCAGTTTTTTTTTTCCCCATAGCTATTCCATTAGGGCTAAACCGAATAATATTAATACTGGTGTATATATTATTTGTGCGTCATTCTTTTGCTTAAATGTTACCTTTTTTTTAATGTAGAATTTCAAAGAAGTACAAGTTAAGAAAACGTCTGTGGCAGGGACGTAGCTATGCATGAGTTGGGGTGGGCAATTGCCCGGGGCACAAAATTTCACAAAATGTTTTTTCAAAAATAGCTCTGGATCACAGTACACACCATGAGAACTTGCCACTTTATAAAAAACGTAAAGGCATGAAAAATAGCTCTGGTTATGTTTCTTTCCTGATTTTCTGAACAATGACTTTGTGTGTTATTGTGCTAAATGAGTAGAGTAGAAGTAAAGGCATGAAGTTATTACTAAAATTCTGTATTGGTAGGTGTTTATGTACAGTTGATTTAGGAGGCCAACCCAAGCACTTTCTTGCCAAGAATTAGGCAAAAGTACTTTTAATCATTTTTCATATAGATATTTTTGTTCCTTGAATGTAAAATTTAGTTTTTGCATAAATATGTTTGTTTTAATCGGATTCCCGTGGACCCATCTGTTGAAAGTTTTTCCAAAACCTTTATCAAATATGATTCCCTACGGAGGAGAGGTCCGGGGTTGGTAACCCCCCAAGGTGGAGGTGTGGGGGCAACACCCCCACTAACGGGGTTCAACCTGTCCGGTCAGGTCGCGGGAATCTAGGGGGCAGTTCCCCGTTCGAAACGGTACATTTTGTGTACTGTTATTTTGGGTGCGAATATTTGTAATACTTTTGTTTGTACATACATTTAGTTAATTTTGGTTATTTTAATATGCATCGAAGTGATAAATTTATGTTTTTTTTTTGATCACTCTTATAATCTGCCCACCCCAAGTTAAATTCCTGGTTACGTCACTGGTCTGTGGTTTCAATCTGGTTAAAGAAGCTGACGGACCGGGTTTTGACATTAGCAAACGGGGCTCGGATGTTCTACGCTGCCCGACTCAAACCCTACCTCTAGCAAAATAATTTCCACTTCTATTTTTCACTGCTTCCTCCGCCATTGTCCTCTCCGCCGTACCCTAACCTTCCTTTCTCGTCCACTTGTTCCAGCGAAAGCTCCTGTTATATCATCCACTGTTTCTGGGAACCCTATTCCTCCATTTTGATTCGTGAAGCACCAGATCACGAAGGCCCAAGTGTTTTCATCCATTTTAAGTCCTCCATTGAATACGCAATTCAAGCGAATATTAATCCAGCCTATTCCGATTATATGAGAAAAGCTGCCAATGGATTTCTTAGTAACTCAAAATTTAAAAGAAATGTCTTGGATTGCACGCACGGATTCAACATTCGGCATACTTCAAGTTCGTCTGGATTCACTGATTGCAATCAAAGTAAGCCTTTCTCTCTATGTATAGCGTGTTTAAATTTTGGCCCCTTCCACTCATTTTAGCAGAGAATGGGGTTTGTTAAAGGGAAAAGTAAGTAAGATAAGAAGGTTATTAAAAGTTGGGGGAGGAAAATGATTTCGATTGCTAAAAAGCAAATAAAACAGATATTTTCCCCTTAAAAAAAAGTATAATTTTCCATTGCCTTTCATCTTGAACTTATTAATTTGATGCCACGATTTTCTAAGCGTGAAATTTTAAGGCAACTTTGTTGCATTGAGACTCATTAATGGAACATTAAAATTGATATTGCAACTTAAAAGAAATAAAAACTGTAACCTTTGACATTCTCCAATATCACAGAAACTCCTAGGGTGATGAAGTTTTCAGTAAAATACTTTAGTCCGCTGAAGAATTTAGTAATATAAAATTTAAGGAATTTTTATGGTTCTGCGCATGTTATGTTTCAACGAGTTCAAGTTCCTTTGACATAAAATTTTTGAACTTTAACTTAAATATAAAAGCTTTGAAGGAGAGAAACGATAAACGATCATTGCCAGCTTTTGATTACTTTCTTCATTATGTCACTGTAACACATTCATGGTTAAATTCCCATAGCTAGTTCGATCAACCTTTTTCCTATTATCATGCGAATTATATTTTTTACTCAATGCATTTAAATGTATAAATAGGTCTAAAAGGTAGACTAGGCTTAAGTGATTTGGGTTTAAGGATGGAGAAAAGAAGCAAAATTATTTGGGGAACTAAAAAATCATTATTACAAAATGGCATCCTTTTAGCAAATAACGTCACCCATTTAGTAGAGTCCTTTTCTTTACTTGCACCTTCACCTATCTGTTTCAAATCCGTTGTCTTTCATCCCTTCGAACTATATAGCCATCTCTTCCACCATTAAACTTCGTCATCACCATCAATTAAAACAAAATTACATTATAATCAACTAAAATATCATGCAAATGCTTAGTAGCATCAAATACATGATTCTGAGGTTTGTTTTGGAATCAATCCTTTCCTATTTTGTTTAATGGATTTCGATCCATTTTGTATAAAATTTACAGTATTTTGGTTGCCGGTTTCAAATATTTAGTGTTGGAGCATTTTCTATCAAAATATGCACATACCACATTACTGTTGACACAATTATAATTATTTTGGGATAAAGCTTCGGTTAATTACGGTTTTAACGGGGCACAAAAATGGAAGGTGGTGTGTGGATGGAATTGCTATTGTAGGTGACAAATAAAATAGCATCATTATATTCCAACTTTTTTGTAAAATCCCTAACTTTTTTCATTGAATTAAACAAGGTCTTATTTTTATTTCAAGGTCGTAAAATGTTATACTTTTATTCAAATTTATGTAATTTTATGCGGTTCCGGTGGCTTTATATGGCTTGCACCATTTGTAATGTGGACTACCTCGGTTTGGGTTTTTTTGGGGGCAAAATTGTCTTGTGTTATGTAAAGAAAAGGCATATTGTATGAAGATAAAATAGCAGTATCATTGGTAATTTGAAATTTTCTTTTATGCAATTTTAGTTATTTTCATTATTTGTGTTACATTTCTACAATGCAAGCCATCAATTTCATTTATCTATGATATTTTTAATGTGCATAAATGATCAAACTGACCGTTAGGGAGGTTTCCCTACTGTAAGAGAGGCTAAATCAATTTGTCCGTCCCAATGAATATAGCCTCAAATATAGCAGCGTTGTCCGACACATAAACATTGCCTTCTTTCTCGGAATTGTTTTCTCTAATGTATTTAACAGTTCAAATTCTAATTCCTAAAATTTCTCTAAAATATCCATTATATTTCAAATGTACTTCAGATTCACTTTTTATTACAATATCTTTTGATATATCTAAATCTAAACAAAATCTAAAAAACAATTTTTTTTTAAATCATTCATGTTTTTGTAGATTAATCTAAAAATACAACAGATTTTTTTTAAAATTATATAATCAAACGGTCGGTTTTCCCACCGTTGTGTGGTTATACTAGTATAAACTATCATTTGTCAATTTCATGTCAGTTTCCTAAGCTGTGCAAGCCAGCTGATGTAATATGATTTTTGTCGTTGCAGTTGATTCAAAAGATATTGAGTCAGATGAATTTGTCTAGTAATTGTTAACATTTATTATATGATATTATTTTTTTGATAAAAATGGCAGTGAAAACCCTAGAACAAGGAATTTACACCATATTTATATTGAGTATAAACAGTGCAACACACTCTTAAAACATAAAATAACCCAATACAACACAGAGCCCAAACGACATCAACGTGATACTGTAGAGCACATTTACACTAGCGCAAAATAGTGAAAATACAACATCGCCTAGGCGCCAAAAAGTCCTAGGCGCCAGCCTAGGGCTTTTTCCCTAGACGTGGCGCCAGCCGTGCTCGAGGCGCCAAAGCCCCAGAAAAGCGCTGGTTCAAAAAAGCGCGCCTCAGTGAAAAAGTGCATTTATTTTGGTTTTTCTGTTTTAAATTCAGTTTTTTTCCCAGTGTGCAGCTTATAAAATTAAAACTGCAGTTCTTTGTTTGGTTTATGATGATGGTATGCTGTTTTAATCTCAATATTGCATTTATATGCACTTTTTAAAGCCAAAATTTGAGTTTTATAATATTTTTTAAATGCAGTTTTTTTTTATGTAAAACAGCAAAACTGATGCTCAAAGGCGCCCAAAAAAGCGCTAGGTGCCAAAAAGCACTAGGCGCCAGCCTGGGGCTTTTTCGCCTTGAATACCTTGACGTCGCATAATATCATAAGCATATATACAGAGACATTTGTCCCAAAAACAAATCGACTGTCCGCTACACATACACAACCCAAAAAAACCGATCAAAAGATATAAGCACAACGCCAAGAGTGACCGGCCAATCGAAAAGTACTGGATTAAAAGCAAACGGCATCAAAGGACACTGCTTCTCCTCCTACTTCTGACCGTTGCTGCAATGCAGTGGTCAAATTTCCATTTATCCACACCTACCCAAAGATAAACATATTTAAGAATTTGATAGGCAACAGAATTAGAACTCTTTATTTTATTTTGAAATCTCCTATTGTTTCTTTTCGTGTCATATCAACCAGCAATAAGCAAAGTCTGATGAAAGCATCCAGCTCCAATTGATTTGCATTTCCATATAGTTGCAATTCTGGAATACAATTTGATCTTGAATAAAACAGCTCCAGCTCAAGTCAATACCCAATTGCACCATACATTTAGTTCAAACATAGATTCCAAAGTCACATTTAAAATAAGTGCTTATAATCTTCATTTTCCTCACCATGAAAAATACATTTATTCACCATGTTCATCCCTTTATTTCTCGGCATACTAATTGTCTTCAGTTTACCATGAATTGAAATCCACATATGAATTTTAACTTCCAATGGAACACCTCTAAAAGGCTACATAAATTTGAATCTCAAGAACTTCCTAATATAAAAGTTAAAAACTTATGCGTACTAACTTTAAACTTCCACTCTTTCCCACCTTCCAATCAAAAGTATCTCCCTCGTTATTTAACTTGTGATTCTCCAGTAAATCAATCATTTTTAATTGCTGAAATAGAGCATTCCCTTCAATAATTCTTTTGAAAGACAACATCCATTTGAATTTAACAGCGTTCTCATCATACATCTCATACAGTGTGCTTTGCTTATTAATAGCCAAGTCAAACAAAACATCAAATTCAACCGCAAGAGGTATTGATAATATCCGACAATCTATTCAAAAGGCTATGTTCCAACCATTGGTCACCATGATATTAATGTCGAGGCCGAAGAGCTAAGGTAGCGTTTGATTTTCCAACTGAGCAGTTGAAGTTAGCGTCTGCGTCGGACGCGTCAACAGTGGGACCCACACATTTGCCCCTTCCAGCTGAACGGCTGAAAAGTTAGCTTTTGCGTTGGATGCGTCAGACGGTTCCGACGCACGTCCGACGCGATCTGTCCCTTCCCTTTTCCCTCTCCCTGTATATATTCCACCTATATCAACACTACATCAACATACTGTTTGTCCATTTTCCTCTAATTCTTCAACCAATTATGGCAGATAGTGACGAATCTGATATTGAAGATTTGCAAGATGTGGTAGATTTTCAAGAAATTATGGATAATCAAACACGAGAAAGGAGAAGAATACACAATTCCTTAAGTTTCGGCCTCGCTTGGGTTCATGAAATACTAGCAGGACACGCAGATCGTTGTCATAGCAATTTTCGAATTAAGCGATTATGTTTTAGATCTTTGTGTGAACGGTTAGAAAGTTACGAGTTGGAGCGCTCAATGCACATAATGGTCAAAGAAATGGTGGCTGTATTCCTATATACTATTGCATTGGCCCTCCCTACAAGGCAGGTTGCTGAGCGATTTCAACGATCAAATGGTACGATTAATGTTATTTTTCGTAAAGTTTTGGATTCAGTTCTCTTATTGGCAGTCGATATTATTAGACCGGCTGATTCCCATTTTAACCGAATCCCAGAACAAATTCATTCTTCACCCCAATATTATCCTTTCTTTAAAAACTGTATTGGGGCTATTGATGGGACATGTGATGGCTCACGTGGGTCAAGAAGATATGCAACGTTTTGTAGGGTGGAAAGGATCTGCTACACAAAATATTTAACTCTTACGTTTGTAAGAGCGGGATGGAAAGGAACTGCACACGACACCAAAGTATTTCGGGAAGCTATAAATTATCCGGATCTTAATTTCCCTCATCCTCCAGCTGGACAGTATTATTTAGTGGATTCAGGATATCCACTAATGGAAGGATATACATGGTTACATAGGACGGGGTTCGGTACGAAACGTGGTACGAAAACGGATACGTGGAAGGCTGCACTGAATGTTTCCGATACGAGGAAACGCAATGGCACGAGGGAACGCGTGGGTACGAGGGAACGTATGGGTACAATGTGTCATTGTGCAATATAATATAATACTTGTAGAATTTGCATCTCATGACTCTCCAAAAATCATAATTAAACATTTAGATTAAGACATAAATAAATATCTATATGCTACATGCAGCAATTAACTTTGGAAATAGGGTGACTTTTGTATTTCCAATGTGACGTTTAAATTTAATCTAAAGTTTGGAAAAACTTGCAGCTGTCCTTGGAAACTACATGCAAACTTTCATATCTTAATACTCCATATTATATAGGACAACTGTAATATCTAATATGGAGTATTAAATATCTATATGCTACAGTTGTGTTGTCCTTCGACTCCTTCCAATACATGCAAATTAATACTCCATATTATATAGGTGTCTTTCGGCCCCAATATATAATATATTATAGCTCATATGTACTTGTACATCACGCAAATCGAGGGGTCACGTATTATTTCAAAAATCTGTGCATCATATCTTCTTCCCCATTTCTTCTCAGCCTCCTTTCATCCCAGCCTCCCTTAAACCCTAGCCGCCTTTTGACACACTACCCCTCTTCCAACAATCCCATTCATAAAACCCTAGATCCCTTAAATCGAGGAGACACTCCAGGTCAGCGGATCGTCAGCGCCAGCGTTTCAGGTCGCGTTTGTTCCGGGATCGGGGACGAGCGAACTGGATCGCCAATCGTGGCCACGTCCCGCGTTCCTTGTTTCTCTGAGGATATATAACTCCTTACCGATCCGTGAGGTATCATATACCAGACTTTAATGACACACGAAATGAACCGAAGTCAGAAAATGAAATTTTCAACTACTATCACTCTAGTTTGCGTATGACTATTGAAAGAACATTTGGTATCTGGAAGAAAAAATTTGTCATCTTACGTAACATGCAGACGTATCCATATCATATTCAAGTACAAATTGTTACTGCAACAATGGCTATTCACAACTACATCAGAAAATACAACGCTGGCGATCCAGATTTTATGTCGTATGATGACGACCCTGATTTAGTGCCAGACGAATACCTCGAAGAATATTACAGTATATCAAATCGCGGAAACAGAGATCGAGAACCTGTTCAAAGAACTAGAACAACGACCACCATGACGATAGTATGAGACAATATACGAAACGAACTAGTTGCCGTGGGAATACATTAAGAAGTTTCGTTGTATTATGTATTTTATATTTGCATTTTAAATTCTGCAATTTGTATTCCGCGATTATGTATTTTTATTTCTGCAATTTGTATTCTGCAATTTGTATTCTGCGTTCTATTATTTCGTTCAACAATAAACACAAACAAACACAAACAATTAAAAATAATATATACAAAAACAATAAAATAATAATTCTGCCCCTTCCAAAATGTTCATTTCGTAAAAAGAACACATTCCCCGTTCCCAACAATTCCCCTTCAAATGCCCCTTCCCGTTAAACGGACCCTAAATGTTGCTTATTATTCCCTTCCAAGAAGCAGAACAGTTAGTGCTCTCAAACCAATTAAAACATTCATTCCTTTCATAAGGTTTTTTTATCACTAGCCATGTCTCCTATCATTTGCAAAGAAGAGAAGAATTCATAACTTGCGAATTTAAAACTCCCATCCCACCTTTATCCAACGATTTTCACACTTGGCTCCATGAAATTAAACGGCGTCATTTCTTTGTTTCTTTCTTTATTTCTAGTCTAGGAAAATTCCTTCTCAAAGCATCGTTTTTAATCAAAACCCACATGGACATTAGTAAAAAGAGAATTAGTATTGCATATTAAACCGAATTTATAAATTAAGTCTTCCAGCTTTTGACAAAGAGCAACTTTTCCCGCTGGCTAGTTTATTATCAAACTTATCAGTTATCAAATACCAATCTTATTTCAAAAGTTATTTAGGGCTTGGGCATAATCCAAATAGTTTAGAGGAAATTTACCCACTTTTCAATTCAACATTTCTGCAGTTGTCAACTTAGTTTCTTTCGAACAACCAATGTTAAAGGCCCAACTTTTGTGAAAGTTGATTTTCATATCTGTCAAACTTTCAAAAGCAGAACATGAATTTTAAAGCTGCAATATACTCGCAATCTGGATCACTGAAAAGGATTGCATCGTCAGCATATTAGAGAGAATTAATACCACCCATTATATGCTCACCCGCAAAGCATTTAAGAATGCATCTACTACTAGTTGCGAAACACATCAGCTGCTAAATCAAAAAGCAATGGCGACAATGTTATCACCTTGTCTCAACCGTCTTCTAGAATTTATAGTTTCACCAGCAGTTCCATTCACAAAAATATTCGACTTACTAAAGGAAAGAATGCTTAAAATCCACTTCAACCACTTCTTGCTAAAACTCATAGCTTCCAATACATTAATGAGAAATTTCCAATTAGCTGTATCAAATGCCTTAGCAAAATCAAGCTTCAAAATTGTGCATGAAATAGCGTTCTTAGAACAAAAATGAATCACTTCCTGGACCAAAATTGCTCCATTCAAAATAGATCTACCCTTAAGAAATGCAGTTTGAGATTTATCAATAAAAAGATCCATTTTAGGTTCAACCTATTAGCTAAGATCTTTAGTAATAAGCTTAAAAGTACTATTTTACAAGCCGATGAGTCTAAAATCAGACAGTAACATTTCCTTCTTTTTTAGGAATTAGAACAACATTTGCATAGCTCAAGTTCTTCAGATTTAACACCCCCTCTTTAAATTCATAAAAAAATTCTCATAACATCATTGTTGATCCAACTCCAATACTTTTTAAAGAATTTTTTGAAAACCCACTAGGCCCAGGAGCCTTATCACTTGGCATCTCATTTAATGCCTCCCATACTTCCTCTTCTGAAAAGTTGTTATCAATTCCAGTTAGATTTACATTACTTAGATATAATTCATCCCAAACAACATCTATTCTTTTTTTTATTACAATCTCCAAAAATCTTCTTATAATACTTAGTGAAATTGTTATTTAACTCATCTTGATTACTGACTTCCACATTACCATTAAGTACACTACATATCAAATTAGATGTCCTCCTCCCATTAGCAATTTCTATGAAAATAACCCGTACTGTCACCTTCTTTCCGCCATTACGTTCTCAGCCTTTGTCTTTTAAAACAATTCTTCTTGATCAATCACTTTTAGAAACTCCTTCTCTTTTTCCCTTAAAAACAAATTTTCCTCATCATCAAGACCCTTTTCCTTCTCCATTATATTAAGATCTAAAATATCATTCTTCAAATTTTCCTTCTTACATTCAATATTTTCGAACACTTCTTTATTCCATTTTTCAAAAACTTCCTTAGAGACTTCAACTTTGTATTTACAGCATCTTCCATTTTCCTGAATTCTTTCTGCTTATTTCTAATCATATCCTTAAAACCGTCCTCCTAACAACACATCTTCTGAATTCTAAAAATTGTATTCTTTTTAAGACTATCACCCATATGAAAAATAATAGGGCAATGATCAGAAATTAAAGAGGACATTCCTTTTTGAGACGACAAAGGATGAAGATCTTCAAACTCCGGATTAATATAAATCTATCAAGTCTCACAAGTGTAGGTGAACTATTTCTCCAGGTATATTTTCCATTAGTAAGTTGGAGGTCAGTTAAATTCCAAATCCACTAAAATCTTCCATATCTGTAATGTACTCACCACTCCTATTATTTCTCTTACCCATAACAGGTTCCTCTCATCTCTTGTATTTAGACCATGTACATTAAAGACAAAATATACCAACTTAGAACCTCTTCTCCAAAGCTACATGCAAAGAACGAGTTTGGTTAAAGTCCTGCTTCATCAACCATTAATCACTATTCCACCCGATAAAAACACCACCAGCACTACCAATAGCTTCCAAAAAACTCCATATATTCACTGAATTAGCTCCCAAACATTTGAATATGCTATCACCGGGACTAGGTAATTTTGTCTCTTGCAAAAAAATAATATCCGGCCTGAATGATTTAGATGTGTTTTTAACTCTCTGACCCTGCTCTGTGGTGTCTAGACCTTTCACATTCCAAGATACAAAAAATATTGAGATGCATTAACCCTTTCCATTTCCTTATTTTTTAAATCAACAATGTCACCCTCCCCGCAATTCAATTTAAATCCCACACATCTAGCTATTCATAAAATTGATCATTAGTTAATGTATTTAAAAAGGCAGATATAAAAATACTACCTTTGAGTGGATGCTCCAAATCCATGCCTTGAGCACTTCTTCTCAGCCTCATTATCTGATCCTGCTCCCTGGCTTTCTTTCTTTTCCTTTTATTAGTCTTTGAACAATCACCAGATTCAGCTTGAACTGCAACACACTTGAAGATTCTCTTGAGTAACTACGTTACATGCAGCATGCTCATGATTAACATCCTCATCTCCAACTACAACATCATTCTCCTTGTAAGCTTTGAACCTACCAAGATCAACGTCAACCCATCCTGAAATATCTCTAGAATCAACAACATTCCCAGTGTCTGCATTATTCTCCGAATGAACCACATTAGGATTATTCTTAGGTCCTTCATCATTGGCTTCCTCCACTTTTTGTTGTACTGCAGAAAAATTGTATGGCATATAGAGAGCTTCAACCCACAATTCTCCACACCGGTCTTTCTTTATGTGATACACACTTAGTGTGAAAAGCGTGCGCATAGTTACTAAGGCGCGCGCCTAAGGCTCAGGCCCACCTCATGCACCTTTTCTGGTGCCGAGGCGCCTCCATTATCGGAGACGCACCAAAAACAGAAAAGGAGTGCTTTTTGTCGAGTTTTCGAGGCTCAATTAGGTGTGCCTCGACTAGCAGCTATTATTTTTGCAGGCCCACCTTCATTCGACCCGATACCCGACCTTTTGCACCCTGAAATCGACTTAGTTGAAACTGTTTAGAGTTTCAAATTATCATACAAAGTCTTGAACAAAAGAAAAACAAACTGCGGCAGCCATCGACTCCTGCCGTGCTTCCTTATACGGCTGCCGCTGCCAGTTACCTCTGCTGCTGCCTTGCTGCTTCGAATCGACTCTGTCAGTTACTTTTGTAAGCTTCGAATTGGCTCTGTCGCCTTGCTGCCTCATAAGCCCGCACTTGTATAAAAGACACAGAAAATGCCCAAGGCGCAAAAAACCCCAAGGTGCTAGCCTTGTGCCTTTTTGCACCATAGCGCCTTGACTGCTATGAGGTGTGGTTAGTGTAGCAAAATTCATATTGTATTGGTATTTCTAAGTGCATATTATTATGTGTTCAGGCTTTTGTAAAACAAGTCAGTAAAAGTGAAAAGGCTCCGCCTGTTAATTCTTTGGCATGCTGACTGCTTCAGTAAATAGTTATGACTTACTATGAATATCTGTATAAACTTGGTAAGCCTGTGAGATTTGGTAACATCCAGAAGTATTAGACTATGATAGTTTAACCATGCTGATTGCTGATTGCTGATATAATATCATCAAGCATAACATTGACATATTGTCTGGATTCATACAGACCATAATATTTTAAACTATAATTTCCTAATACACGCATGCACAGGTGAGTGCATGCGTGCACACACAAATAAAATAGAGTTCTTCATCTGTCACTCCTTTGGAATGCACGGTGTAAATTGTAATAGAGGAAAATATAACTCCATGTATGCTACTTTTTGTATCATTTATCATTCTGAAGTACATTCTTCATATTATCCAGAAAACGGTCCCATCTTGAATCCATCGGAGTTTATGAAATGGCCTAATGGTGGCGGTCTTTATCATGCAACGGCAAGCATTGATCCAACTGTACTTCTAGAAACAGGAGCAATTGTACATTCTAATTCTAAAATTGATGCTGATGTTCATATTGCCTCTGGAACTGTTGTTGGGCCTTTCGTCTCTATTGGACATTCGACTAAAGTAAGGTAATTGCATTGCTATGGTTTTTATATTTCTCAGTGCATTGCTATGATTATAAATCTTAGATTCATGCTAAATGATTATTAAACAGTGACTATTTTGAATACAAATTTTGTGTTCGTTTACTTGATTAAATAAACTATTTTGTCTTATTTTTCTAATTTATTGACCTTTTGTTGCTCCTTCAGATACAATGCTTCCTTGAGCAATTGCTTCATTGGCAACTTGTGCACAGTTCATAATGGTGTTTGCATTGGCCAAGATGGTAAGTCTAAGTTCTTGTTAGTAAATTATTTCATTTCATCACTAAAAACTTGTACATGTCGGTTAATAATTTTGTTATTGTTGTTTAATTGGCCATTGTAACCATGTCCTGTGGATGTAAATGAACTATATAGTTGGTCTAGTTTAATAATATAATCTTACCTTTTTAGCCAACTGACTAAGCATAAACCGTATCATTTTGAATCAATACAATTTCAGTTTAGATGGACCGAACATGATGACTGTAGATAATAAAATTTATACTGATTACATTTTCTACTAAATGGATAATTATTTTTACTCGTTACAGGCTTTGGATTCTTTGTAGATGAAGGACGTGTTGTGAAGAAACCACAAGTTTGTGGTTTGCTGTTTTTATGTCATTATTATTTTCAGTTCAGATTGAACCCAAAAAATGTTCAAAGTAACATAAACCATAGAGAAATCAATTTCTATCGAAAAATACACATTCAAACAATTATTGGCGTAAATTTAAATTGTTCTCTCAAATAAAATAAATTTATCACATAAAAACCCAATATCCTTTTTCATGTACACCATAGTGTGAAAATTTTGGTTAAAGGCTGCTATGATACCTTCCGACAGTAAAGTAAAAAAAAAAAAAAAAACAGAGGGTACATTATATTGAACTTGAGGGTACCTTTAATAAGGTGCATAAAATAGCATAAATTTCCCAACAATCATTTATCATGTCTGTTTGTAAATTCTAGTTATTTGGGTCACTGTTACCTATTTTATAAAGTACATTCCTTATAACTGTGATATCATCTTCTTCCCATGATCTGATTCCTCATCTACATATGAAAGGAAAAATGGTGCATGGTGTCTACATAAATAATAGATACTTCTATAATCCAAATATCATCAGTTGTGTTATTTCTTTGTACATATGTGGACTATATTTTGTTAGTTTAGCGTTCGATAAAGAAGTAAAAACAGATTCTGGCTATCTAATGTAACACATGATTTAATTATGTTGTCATATTCCTCTCCATTATTTTGGGTCACTAATTAAGAGTTTCTGCACTATTTTTCACTTTCTTCCGTAGGTACATCTTTTACTTCCTCCCACACTTAAACTTGGTTTTGGCTGAAATTAAAATGAAATGATATTTGTTTAGATATTAGGTTTAATTGGTAGCATGCATGACTTGAAACATCAAAACAATCTCTTGTAAGAGAATAAAGTTGATGAACCCTAGGCCTATTACATTGGCATTTTATTGTGGTCAATTGCATTATGAATATCTTTTCCAGCGCCACTTTTTGCTCACTAATTCAAACAAAACATATGTAGCATTCTCAACGTAGTGTTTTTCCAGGAGATGAATGTGAAAATTGGCCATAATGTGGAAATTGGGGCCAATACATGCATTGATAGAGGCAGGTTAGTTGATTTCAGCTCAATATTCCAATCTATGGTTCTTTATATTTGAATAGGACATTCCAGTATATGTTGGCAATTTAAGGTATTATGTACCGATATACAAATGAGTTCTGTTAGATTTTTTTTTATACATTCTTTCCATGAGGAATAGACAATGAATGTCGGACTCCTTCATGGTGACATAATGGATATGCTGCAAGGTGAAAAACGGGAACATACCAAATCTAGTAACTAAAATGTTGGAGACTAAAGAAAATTAAGTCAAAGAAAATTAAGTTTGTTACTACTTGCAAGTAAATACTTCAGCCAATTTTTATTGTAAAATGTTTCTGTTGCTGTGGTTGTTCTCGAGGATAAATTACAAAATAGGATTTTGTAATCGATCGTTATTTTTGGAAATTAGCTGTCCATTTTGTTTCTTCTTACATTTTTGTTGCCAGTATCCATTCCTGTGTTTCTGCTTCATGTCTGTTAGGTTTTTTGGTTAGTTATACGAGGCTGTATATGTCCATCCCCATAATTGTATAACCTTAGCATATGGCTAAGGTTTCATATTGAAATCTATACCAGTACATGGAACAGTCATACAATAATATCAAATGACTTGTTCTTCCTACCATCACTAATTCATTTAGTGTTATATTGCATGTTATGCAGTTGGAGAGATACCACTATAGGAGACCACACCAAAATAGATAATCTAGTCCAGGCAGGTTACAGAGCATTCACATAAATCAGCTAACTCAAACTCTAGTTAATTTAGACCTGGAGATGCCGAGTTACAGTAATTTTAACTAAATAAATAATTTACTTGATTTACTTCTTGTGCAGATTGGTCACAATGCTGTAATGGGGAAGTGTTGCATTCTCTGTGGACAAGTTGGTGTTGCTGGTTCTGTAACGTATATGAATTCATACTTGGTTCATTAAATAAATTCAGCTATATAATTGTGTTACTTGGTTCATTAAATAAATTCAGCTATATAATTGTGTTGCTTTGTTTCTAAAAATTACTTTTGTTATTGTATCTTTTCTTTTTCTAGAATGGGGGACTATGTGGTAATGGGAGGCAGATCAGCTGCAAAAGATCATGTGTCAATTGCCTCAAAGGTAGTATCTCATTCGTGAATACTTAGCGTCAGTTATTCTGTATGATGTATGTATCTGGATACTCATGTGTGACTAGGGCTGTCAACGGATGCTTTCGGGTGCGGATACTTCCATATCCACATCCGAAATCATTTTCGGGTACCGGATATCCGCATCCACATTCGTTCTTCCAGATATCGGATATTTATCTGCTTTTCGGATGCGGATGGATTTCAGATTTTTCGGGTATTCATTGACAACCCTACTGTGATTTTGAAAGAAGACAATAAATTATTAGGGTATATACATAAATAAAGCAAAATCGTTATGGAATAGAAAAAAGCAAGTAAACAGCAGGCCCACAGGAATATAACAATAATTATCAGTATTTAATTAAGATATACCATTTTTTTTTTCAAATTGTGTGACAACGGACAATCAAATTATTGAAGGACAATTTAAGAGCACCCCTTGTAGTGGTAACAAACGAGATGCCAATGTTCGGAGCCCAATAGGGGTAGCAAAAGAGAATTATCCCCACTTTTCTTTCCACCTAGTAGCAACTAGTAGTATGACTTAGCGGATTGTCACAAGCTCAGGTTAGTGGAAGTTGTTTGTTGGCATGATTTATTTGTGTGGAAATTTGGATTCGGCCCTTATTTTCAGATTTCCTACAGGGAAAAATCTGTCTCAAAATCCGTGCTTTACATTACAGTTCTAATTTTAATTTCGTTTAAAAAAAGAAATTATTTTTTTGAAAATCAAGGCTGAACATTTATTGTGCATGCTTTTACGATTTTTTTGAAAACTTGTTTTTGAAGAGTGGCGGCTGTGAATTTTGAAGCTTGAAAGGGGTGTTTTACTGGAGTTCCCTTTGTCTAATACTTTGCGTACCCAAATTTTATCAGTATGTGTGTTCATTCACATATGACCCACTAAAATCGTGGCATCTGCTCCTTTCCATTGAAAGGATCATGAACTCGAGCATTTTTGTGAAGTCTACTTGCCTTGGTTTAGTTGGTATTTCAAAGAATACATTGTAGTTATATCAAAGTTTAGTTGATATTTCAAAATTTTGCGGAATATACTTGATAAATTGAGTAGTTCAAAGTTCAAATGTTTGAATGTTAAGTTAGTTAATGTGATGACAGGTGCGAATTGCAGGAAATAGCTGTGTAATAAAGGATATCACTGAACCGGGTGATTATGGTGGCTTTCCAGCGGTAATATTTTGGTCCCCCCCCCCCCCCCCCCCTCCCTTTTTTTTTTTTCCTTTTTTTTATTGGTTTGCTTGTCGCTGCAATTTTATGAGTAGTACACTTTGCCACATCGGTTAACTGTTTACTTTTTTGTCAGAACAACACAGATTGACCATCAGTTATCGGTTAAGTTTGCTAATTATTAACGAAAGCCGACAGCATTCAGTAGAATGCCTTGACAATAAGCTTATATTTTTATTTCAGCAATCTTTTACATGACAACTCTAAGATCTGTATATATTCTCAGTCATGTCTACTCTTCAGGTACCAATCCATGAATGGCGAAGGCAGACTGCAAAGTTGCGTAATTTCTACCGAACCGTGTAATCTTTATTTTGGGGAAGTGATGATTCTGTACTTTTATTGTAAGTCTAAATTGTATACCTAAACACTGTCTTGTATTGCTGAAAACTGCATATAACAATAATGATGATGACAACAATAATTTCAATTCTGTTGTTTATGTTTATTCGCTGAAAGCTACATACAAGTAATAATCTTGGATATCACAGCATCGTCTATGTATGTTGTTATCGTCGGAAAGTCCGAAGAAAAAATATTACGATATCTACGTTTGAATACCACTATAATCTCACAATGGTGGAAAAACGGACCGGTTGTTTATATAATTTAAAATAAAATCTTGTATTTTCAAATTGATTGATAATAACATGATTGCTTTAAGAATTTATTGCATTTTTAAAATTTTCTACATTTTTAAATTAATTAATTTAGATCTATCAAAGAATGTTGAAGTAGAAATAAGAAGTTAATGGTAGATTTGAAATAATTTTGAAATGTAACTAATATTTTGAAGAAATTTTAAACATTAAAATTTGAGGAGTTAAAAACATTGGAGGAAACAATTTCGAAAAAGAATAAGTATTATTTTGGTTTCGAAAAAATTGTTTTTGGATATTGTCGTAAACCTATCTAACGGGGGTTTGATTATTCTTGTAAATTTCAAGAACGAGTATTACTCATCAATTTTCTTTTCATAGCCCTCTCCCAAACGTTTCCCACCCTCGTCCTTTTCAAAGCGTCGTCCTTGTCCATTCTCTGATGTCCTCTTTGAGTGTGCCTCCCCGGCTTCCTTTGTCGCCCCCGACGCTCCGTCTCTCGCTTCTAATCTTTGTTCCACTCTGCAAACCATCCCTCATATCCAATCTTTGTCCAGCTCAGTGTCCTCTTCTTTTTTGAGCTCTGCTAACTCTCCCCCGTCTATCCTTTCCTAACCCGTCGCCTTCCACCAGACTCAAATCGGCATGCCCTGATGGATGGTTAGGTCTTTTCAAGGCAATGCCTTGGGACGTTGGATCCTACATCCCTATTCATTTTGATCGCACATTCAATGGCGAAGCTATATGCCTTCTGATGATGTTATCAGTGCTGCCAAGCTGGTATGGAGTGACTATGTGTTGATTTTTTCTTAGACATACCTCTCTCGTATACGGGTGTAGTGCATCATTTGAAAAGTCTATGGAAATTGAAGGGTTTTATTAAAGTATGGTTCGATGGAGTTGTGTTTCATTTTTAACTTTCATGTCAAAAGGACAGGAGTAGAATTATTCGTGTTGATCCAATTGTTATGAGAAATAAGCTTCTTATCATTCAAGAGTGGAGTCCTTGCTTAGGTAATGTGTGTGGATATGTCAAGGTAGTCCCTGTTTGGTTGTAGTTATCTAATATACAACTATACGCTTGGTCACATAGAGTTGAATTGGTTAGCGAGAAGAATTAGTAAGCTTTTATGTTTAGATGAGACAACTGAAAGGATAGAAAGATTAACTTATGTTAAGTGTCTAGTTGAAGGAAGTCCAAGCCAGAAACTGGTTGATAAATTTTCAGTGAAACTATTGAATGGAAGTGAATAAATGGTTTATGTGAATTACTTATGGAAGCCTGGTGCTTATACACTTTGTAAAGTGTTTGGACATGATGATGAGAAATGTGAAAAGAAGAAAATTCAAGTTGAAACAAAAGAAGTGCAACTGGAAAGGATAGTGAAGGAGCAAGTTAAAACAAATGAAAGGAGGACAAATGCCATTAGTTACAAGCAACCAATGGTGAAACAATGGAAAAAGGTTATTAGAAGGAAGGATGTGAGTAGAAGAGGGGTGAATCATATTAGTAAGGTTGTGGATCGAGCTGGAGATCAAATTTTTGCAAAAGCTATTAGGCAGTCTGAAAAGAATGATGAAGCAGGCAACAGTTCAGAAGGAAATGTGAACGGTGGAAACGTTATGAATGAAGCAATGTTTGAAGTGAATGCTAATTCCTTTTGATGTTTTGGCTAGCCAGGATGAGTGTGATGGAGATGAAAGTAAGGTAAATGTAGAAACGGTTAACTTAGAACAAGGAAGTTACAAACCTCTCGCAAAGTGCACAAACATTGTGCAAACATGCACAGACAATGACATTCATGCAAAGCATTTAGAATCCCTGTAACATGGCCTAAACAATTCCAGTTCCACTATTGATCAGGTCCATGGAACCCCTTCAACTATAATTAATGTCACTTTACCACCCAACCATAATTTTGCACCAGCCTCTCTCAATTTTAAACTTCCCACTCAAGTTTCTCTCAACCAATTAACTGACCCAGTTGCCATGTGACGACCGCCCCGTACCTCCATCACAATCCGAGAAGTGCGTTGTATGACGTGCTAAGCCAATATAGGACGAACGTCAGGGTAGAATAATTCGAAATAGAACATGTCGTATAACTTACAGCGCATGGAAAATATATAATAATAAAATATACAACAAGATATAGTGTTGAAGCACAACTGAACAAAGAACCAAATCTTCATCAAAACCATAGAATCTTGGGTACAATACTTCTCGATACATGAATCTCTGAATACAATATGCCTCACTACATCCCTCAGAGTCTCAATAACATCAACTTACAACGAAAATAGAAAAGAAATAGCTAAACATTATGTAGTAATAATACGTTAGCCTCTTGCTCGTCACCGCACAGCAACGCCGACACCAAACCTGCTACCTACTACTCAGTCTGCCCACCATCAAATTGGTGAACAACCCTAGGTAATAAGAGGGAAACATAAAATCTTGAGTCAGACAACAGTCTGAGCGATAAAATAGCTAACAAACAGTTACTCAAGATAATATGAGTATAGGCGAATCAACCAACTGATCTGCCCAGTAACCAACAAGACAACATGTGAAAACTATCCATCAAATGTCGCATCAGAAATAGGAAAGGACTACCCCTAATCCCGCTTCTCTTCAACATCCTACGGTGATGGCCTACTCGGAGAAAATAGAGAAGAAAATATAAAATCAACCATAGCATCCATAACATCCAATGTCCTAACCATCACCGACTACAGCCGTGAATCCATCGGTTATCGAACTTGCATTTCACCAATCAAAATGGCTAATGGATAACCCCGGTTCTAGCCAAACTTTCATACACCATCGTGGCTCCTATGTTTGCCTCCTACCTAAGAAAACTAGACCACTCCTACCTAAGTGATCCAAGGTACTCGTTCCTACCTGATCCTTATGGGCGTCCCTACGATACCTCTGCTTTGAGTCTGCTAAAACACTTCGATAACCAATGATTCTTTGGCACTTCAAACTGTCTGGTGAAATCACTTCTTTAGTCAAGCTGCCTCTTGAACTAATTCCTTTATCATCCCTGGTTAGCTCCTACCTGAGTCAACCATTATCATTCCTGATTAACTCCAACCTAAGTCAATCCTTCATCGAACTGTATCGTATATCATCCCACGATCAGTGTCACATCAACTTAGCTTCAACCACTCCTGTCTGAGTTCACAATCGAAATACCATTCATTTTCAGTTGCACATCAATCATCTGAAGTCCGTTTCAATCCAAACTTCTCCATCAACATCAGGAAGCCAAGACACCTAAGCCACCAAAATTTCACCTCTCCCGGGCCCACCCTTATGGGTTGGTGCCGACCCTTCCACTTAGCCAATTTTGGCTAAATGGTTGGCCCATATCCATCCCTGCCTCGAGCATGTTCCTCCGGTCCGATGTTCAATCATTTCGATGCTCTCTTCTGAAGCTTTTGCCGGTCCATTTGCATCTCGAGAAACAAATCTTCGACCCATCACAAATCAATTCCGAATGACTTAAATTTTGCCAGAAGCCTCGATTTACGAACACAAAGCCTCACCGTCAAAATCACTGTCACTCGGTCACCCTTATGGGTCGGTGCCGACCCTCATACTTAGCGTATATAGACACCAAAATTTGCATGCCTTATTCTCTTGTCTTCCAGAGCGCCTCCGCCAAGTTTTGTCTGAATCTGATCATCGGAACCTCCTATTTGCAATGTTCTTTAACGCTATGATTCTACGGAAAACAATATAAGATACAACTCAAGCAGTACAATCAATTCAATCAAAACAAACATCAATCCATACAGCAGTGATCATACAAACATGAACAATTCATAAGCATACCATAAACATATCATAAACATGAGATCTAACATTATTTGGATCTAACATATGAATAAATATGATTAATTTAATGATTATCCAGTTAATATGGTCAAATTATGTTTTCCTAGGGCCTAGGTATGAGTTAAACATATATGATCGGATATAAGTGATTCTAACATGAAATATATGAATATGATCCTAGTTTACCCATACAATCCGTAGCTTCCGCGTGAGAGATATCTATCACTCACCAATTTCTAAATTTGATGTAGATTCGATGAGATCAGATCTGGACAGTGCTGAAACCCCTTGAATTTGATGCAATATGATGTGATCTAATCCTCCTTGATGATGATCTACTCTTCCCTGATGATGATCTATCTTCTAGAAGTAATCTACGATGAATTTGATTGAAGGAAGTGGAGAAATAGGGTTTTATGCTGAATCGGAGAATCACAGACGACCAACCTAAAATTTAGAATGAAGAGAGTAACCATAATTCTCTCCCCAACTCCCCCTATTTATATCTGATGGTCATAGGTCTAATGAGTTTGGCTAATCGGCCCATTAGCTGCTGGCCAGTCTGCCAAAACACAAACTAAAACTTAGAACAACGAGTCCTCCCAAACCATTGAACCAAATCCTTATTGTGACCACTCTACGGAATTGTAAGCCACTATTCTTATTTAATTGAATTGATCTCAGCCCTTGATTCGATCCCTATCAAAAGTTATGGCCCAAACAGTAAACTTAAGGGAAAAATGGTTATGCCTGAATTCGGTAAAAATCATGGACATGTCTCACACCCCCAAGAACGACATATTAAAATATGAGAATGATCCGACCACTAGAGAATAAAATATAATTATTTTGTCGATACGTAAAATACGGGTCGTTACATTTTCCCTCTTTAGAAAATTTGCCCTCGAAATCCAAAGCAAACACAACATCTTGCACGTTTACCATCCACGAGTAGCCAATCTACCATGCAATCTAGTATGCAAAAATCCATGTAACCAAAATCCTATCCTAGCATGTGGAATTCTAATAGCACAGGATACAATGACACAAGTAAGATACGATATATGGGACATGCCACTCCAAGAGTTCTTGATGGGTCAACTTCATACTCTCCTCCGTTTCCCACGTGCAACCATCATCGTCCTCGCTCCGTTGTATCTTGATTAGCTTAACAACCTTCCTCCTAAGTTGTTTCGTGTCATTACCTACGACGCAAAGCAGCTTACGAGGCTTAGAAACTTCAGGTTCGACTTCAAAATCTTCAAGATGATCTGGAGATTCCGTAACATACGAGTCGTCCATGAACTTCACTAGAAACGATACATGAAAAACATTATGCACAATCGTCATCTTCCCAGGTAATTCCAATCTATAAGTGAGCTTTCCAATATGTTTGATAATCGGAAACAGCCCAACAAACCTTGATGCTAACTTTTCTTTCGTCCCAAAATGAACGGTATTTCTTAGAGGTGAAATCTTAATAAACACCGTATCTCCAACTGAGAATTCCAAATCCTTTCATCGTTTATTGGCATAACTCTTCTAACGATCTTGGGCTACCTTCATCCGTTGCCGGACGAAATCAATATTTCCCGTAGTTTCTCTTATCATCTTAGGCCTAAGTACTAACTTTTCGCTAGTTTCTAACCAACAAGATAGGAATTACACGGCCTGTCGTACAACGCCTCATACGGTGCCATTCCAATACTCGACTGGTAATTGTTATTGTAAGCAAACTCAACTAAATGTCGATGTTCTTCCCACGATCCTCCAAAGTCCAATACACAAGCACTAAGAAGATCTTCTAATGCTCGGTTGACCCTTTCAGTCTAACCACTGTCTTGGGATGGTAAGCCGTACTCAAACACAGCTCGGCTCCCAACGTCTCTTGCAAACTTTTCCAGAATCCACTGGTAAATAACGGATCTTGATCGCTAACAATACTCTTCGTAATTCCATGGAATCAAACTATCCATTTAAGATATAATTTAGCCAAATTCGATGTCGTCCTAGTTAATCTGAAAGAAACAAACCTTGCGCTTCTAGTCAAGCGATCCATGACAACGCAAGTACTCTCTTTCCATGCCCTTGTTCTAGGTAATCCATCAGTAAAATCCAATGATACTTGCTCTCACTTCCACGTAGGAGCTTCCAATGGCTGTAACAATTCACTCAGCTTCTTCTGCTCTGCTTTAACCAACTGGAAGTTCATAAACTTCGAGATAAATTTCCCGACATCCCGTTTCATACTTTTCCAATAGTAAACTCGCTTCATGTCTCGATACATCTCATTACCTCCTGAATGCATCATCAACCTAGACTGACGACATTCCCTCAGAACCCTATCTCTTAATCCATCTATGTCAAGAACAACCAGTCGCTCGTTCTTACGAAGCCAACCATCTCGATCGACTTCGAAATTCTTAATATCCTTTGGTGCCACTCTCATCTTTAACCTTTGAAGGATTTTTATAAGTTTATCGTCTCGTTTCTGGCTTTTTCTGATCCTTTCGATGAGAGTCGGTCTAATCGATAAGCTCACTAACATCTCGGGCTCTAACTCACAATGAAGTCTATAATCAAATCCGGCCAAGTACTCGAGTTGCTTCCATTCCGAAAACATGGCTCCCAAACTAGGATGTCTTCGACTTAACGCATCAGCTACTGCATTACCCTATTACCCTTTCCTAGAGTATATGCTATTCCAAAATCATATGACGCCAAAAACGCTAACCATCGCTGCTGCTGAAGATTCAAATCTTTATGGGAGAAAAAAAAATACTTCAATGACTTATGACGTGTAAACAACTCGAACCTAACTCCCAACAAATAATTCCTCCAAATCTTTAGAGCAAACACTATCGCTGCTAACTCTAAATCGTGAGTTGGGTAATCCCTTTCATGCGGCTTCAGTTGTCGACTCACACAAGCCATAACCCTGTCTTTCTGCATTAACACCGCTCCAAGTCCAGTGCCACATGCATTGGTATATACTACCATCTTTTCATTCCCATTTGGAATAGTCAACACAGGAGCACTTGTCAATCTTTCTTTCAAAATTTCGAAAGCTTGCTCATACTTCGCATCCAACACGAAGACCTGATTTTTCTTCGTCAATCTGGTTAATGGTGCAACTATCTTAGAGAAATTCTTGATAAATCGTCGATAATATCCAGCTAAACCAAGGAAACTCCTAACATCCATCGCATTCTTGGATCGATCCAAATATTGGATTTCTGCTACCTTAGTGGGATCCACTGCTATTCCTTGTCCCGATAAGACATCATCCAAGAACCTTACTTCTTCCTTCCAGAAGTGACACTTCGAAAACTTAGCCTTCAACCGATGTTTTCGCAAGATTTCCAAAATAATTCTCAAGTGCGTCTTATGTTCTTCCTCATCCCTTGAGTATACCAATATGTCATCCATGAACACTAGTATGAACTTATTCAATTGCTCTCTGAAAACTCGATTCATAAGATCCACAATATATGCTAGTGCATTAGTCAAACCAAACGGCGTTATCAGCCACTCATAGAATCTGGATAGTGTCCTAAAAGCAGTCTTCGACACACTATCCTTAGCAACTCTTAATTGGTGAAATTCCATCGCCAAATCCATTTGGGAAAACACCTTAGCTTTGTGAAGCTGATCAAACAAGTCATCTATTCTCGGCAAAGGGTACTTGTTCTTCTTGGTCACCTTATTCAGCTCACGATAATCTACACATAATCGCAACGATCTACCAGCCTTGGTCGCAAACACAACTGGCACTTCATTCGGATACGCTTCTCCGAATGAATCCCTTACTCAGAAGATCATTCACTTGAACCTCTAACTCTCGTTGTTCCTTAGCCGTCATCCGCCTAAGAGGCATAATAATAGTTCTGGCTCCATCCACTAAATAAATCCGAAACTCAGTCTCACGCTGCGACAACCCTCTAACTTCATCAAACACATCAGAAAACTCTCGTACGATTGGCATCTATGACAACCCATCCCGTGGAATTACAAGTGAATATAAAAGCTAAACAAAACTCCATCCTTTGACAGACAATGTATCCCCATCGTTCGACTTTCCACATTACCGATTGTCACCTCGTGCCTCTTGCAATCAACAATAGCTGCATACTTCTTGAGCCAGTTCATACCCAAAATAATCTCAAACCCAACAAAATTCAAAACAAATCAATCACACACAAAAGAGAAACTATGACTCAATAAAACTAGACCACGACAAAGATACAAAGGCTTGACGAACCCTCTATTGGATTAGTCAAGACTAATGGTCTATCAATAATTTAAGGTTCTAAACTTAACTTGCAAACAAGCTCGTTACAAATAAAAGTATGCGATGCTCCATTATCAAACAAAACTCGAACTGAAACGTCTTGAACAGAAAGCGTACCTTACACAACAACATTCTTTCCTTTCTCCTCCGTAGTTGGACCCCTCGAAGAAGATTGAACATCCTCCAAAGCATACGCCTTCACAATCTTCTTATCTTTTGGTGGCTCTAGACAGTTCTTTCTCATATGCCCAGGTTTATCACAGTTATAACACTTTCCCTCTACCTTAGGGTTCTTACACTCATTGGGATAATGGCCCTTTTGCTGACAATTAAAACATGTAACTTCTCCTTTCGTCTTCTTTCGGCCATTTTCCCCTTACTGTTGTTTCCATTTCACTTTTTCTTATTATAATTACCTTGTTGTGGTTTCATTTCCTCCTTACCTCCAACAATAGCCTCTGCCTTCTGACGAAACAAACTCTCCTTCCTCAAAGCTTTCTCGACCAATTTCTCAAAAGGTTCGTCAATACGGTCTATTAATTGCTTCCCCAAACTCTCATCCAAACCCAAAGTAAACTTCTCATTCTTTTGGTAAGGAGTCTCGACATATGATCAAGCATACTTGGATAAAGCCTCAAACTCCATCACATACTCAGCGATAGGCCTCCCGCCTTGCTTCAAATCGACAAACCTCTTAAACAATGTTTGATTTTTGGACCGTAGAAATGAACTTATCTTCAAACCTAGTCCTAAACTTATCCCAAGTGATCTGGTCCTCTGGAGTCTCTGAAGTAATAGAGTTCCACCAGTCCATCTTTGATGACCGCCACAGCCCCCGCACTAAACAAGAGGAATAATGGGCTGAAAGGTGTGCCAGGAAGCTATGGACGATCATTAGAGTAGGTAAACACATCGGAACCTGTCGTAGAACTTATAGCGCAAGGATAAAATACAATAGAACATATACAATAGGTAATAGTAGCAAAGCATCATATAGCATTTTTTCAAACTTTTACAACATCCTGAAAGATTACCCCAACATCCTAGGGAATATCAGGTATGTACATAAGGCCTCACTACAGCACTCATAAAGCAACTCGAACAACGGAAACAAAAATACTAGATAGTAGTAAATATAATACGCCAGCCTCCAGCATGCCATCGATCAACATCATCGTCCTCACTAAAGCATCACCTATCACCTGCTACTCAGTCTGCCCATCCACAATCGGATGAACAACCCAAGGAAATAAGAGGAAATATAAAACCATGAGTCAGATAACAGTCTTAGTGAGCGATAAAACAGCTGACAGCTTCATCATAAAGCATATGAGAATAGGCAAATAACGAACTAATCTACCCAGCTCCCGAGAAGAACTTACAACTGCCTTCCCCATACATGACAGTGATAGCCTTTACGATCCATACATCCAAAGGAATTATAATTCAACCATGGCAACCAGGACAATCAATCATACATTGCAATAGCAACTTCAACCATCATCACGTCAAACATTCAAACATCCATGACTGACTCTGGCCCGCCAACCTTGCTTTGAAACCCTCATTATTGTATGACTGGCTAACAACTTGCCATTAATTGTCAAGGACCATACACGACGTCCCGATTCTAGCAAAACTCCACACGTTATACACAACATGTGTTTAGACCATACACGACGCCCAGGATATTCGACCTACAACCGGTCTTTAATTGTACCCCTACTTTGTGCCGGTTAGAACCTATGATAATGATAATTCCTCAGCCTTCTCGTCTCTAGCCGTTATCAATTACGACTATTCACAAGCTCCTTAGGTCCTGCTCCTTAGGTCTTGCCCTTTTAGGTCTGGCCCCTTAGGTCTAAAAACGACCCAAGATATTAGATCTAAGTCCTTAGATCTAAAACGACCCAAGACATTAGATCTAACTCCTTAGATCTAAAAACGACCGAAGATATTTGATCTAGCTCCTTAGATCTAAAAACGACCCAAGACATTAGATCTAACTCCTTAGATATAAAAACGACCCAAAACCTTAGATCTAACTCCTTAGGTCTAAAAACAACCCAAGACCTTAGGTCTAACTCCTTAGGTCCAAAAACGACCCAAAAGCTTAGATTTAACTCCTTAAGTCTAAAAACAACCCAAGACCTTAGATCTAACTCCTTAGGTCCAAAAATAACCCAAAACCTTAGATCTAACTCCTTAGGTATGAAAACGACCCAAGACCTTAGATCTAACTCCTTAGGTCTGAAAACGACCCAAGACCTTATATCTAACTCCTTAGGTCTAAAAACGACCCAAGATCTTAGATCTAACTCCTTGGGTCTAAAAACGACCCAAGACCTTAGATTTAACTCCTTAGGTCTAAAAACGACTGAAGACCTTAGATTTAACTCCTTAGGTCTAAAAACGACCCAACTCCAGATCTGACCAAATTAGCTCTAACTTGATCAAATCTTCGCCAAACAATAACAACGATTCAAACAACTGATCTAAGTCATCCAAATCAGTCATAACTAACTCACAAATCCATAACAACAATTGTCATCATTAAATCATAGAAATTGCCCTAAATCATGATAAATGAATGTATGAACTAAAACTATGGATCTAACTAGCATAAACATATGAGATATCATGCAAATTACCGGTTTTAGGTTGCTAGATTGGATCCTATGGTGATTCATATGAAAATATACTTACCATGATGTAGAGCTAGGTGAAAACAACTCTAAATGATGAAAAATAAGATCGACCACCCATATACTTGATTGAATCCGCGTGAGAGATGCACATCACTCACCAATCCTTCGATCTAGCGTAGAAATGAAGAAATATGAATCCGGACAGCGGAGAGCTTGCTTCAATATGCTCGGTTTAACGAGATCTCCCTTGAAACGATGTAGATCTAGCCTCAAATGGTGTAGATCTTCGATTATCTAAGCTCTAATGGTAGAAAGGATGAAGGAATGGAGGAATGAGGATCCCTTGGCTCTTCCAAATGAGAGAATGGAGAAAGTAAACTCCTTCTCATGCCTCTTATCCCTTATTTATAGCCTTCCACCAACCCACTAATGGGCCTCTCCAAATCAACCCATTATGGCTTACCAAACATGGACAACTAACTGTTAAACCTTAAAACAACGATTTCTCCCAAACCGCTGAGCCAAATCTTTAATGTAACCGCTCTACGAAAAGGCAATCATCATCTCCTTTCCAATGGCACAGGTCTCACCCTTTGATTCGACCTGAGTCAAAAGTTATTCCCTGTACAAGACTGACAGGGGCAAAATGGTCACAAACAAAATTGGTAAAAATTATGGACATGTCTCACATCCCCATAAGCAATATATTAAAATATGAAATGATCCAACCCTCAGGGAATAAAATAAAAATATTTTACGATCCTCCGATACGTAAAATGCGGGCTGTTACATTCTCCCCACCTAAGAATTTCGCTCCCAAAATTCCAAGCAAACACAAGCAACCACAACAATTCCGCATGCCTATCACTCATGAGCAGCCAATTCTATCACCCAAACTAGCAGCCATCAAGCCATGCATCCATAGACTTATCCTAGCATGAAGAATTCTAAAAACAATAACAAGATACAATGATATAACAATGATATGATCTCAAACGTTCCTACCGACGAAGAGTTCTGGATGAGTCACCCTAATGCTCTCTTCCGTCTCCCACGTACAATCGTCACCATCTTCACTCCATTATACCTTGATTAGCCTAACTGTCTTCCTCCTAAGCTGTTTCGTGTCATTCCCCACAACATGAAGTGGCTTACAAGGTTTCAGGACTGCGGCCTCTACTTCTAGGTCTTCGTATTGCTCTGGAGGTACCACCACATTTGAATCATGCACGAACTTCCGTAGAAACGACAAATGGAAAACATTATGCACACTCGATATCTTCTTAGGTAACTCCAATCTATACGCGAGCTTTCCTATTCGCTCGACTATCGAAAATGGTTCAACGAACCTAGGAGCTAACTTTCCTTTACTTCCAAATCGAACCACATGCTTTAATGGAGAAATCTTCACGAAAACCATATCGCCAACATCAAATTCCAAATCTTTTCGATGTTTATCAACATAACTCTTCTAACGATTTTAGACCGCCTTCATTCGTTGTCGAACGATACAATCCGAGGTCTCTCTAATCATTTTAGGCCCAAGTACCAACTTATCTCCAGTTTCTAACCAACAGGCTGGAGAATTGCACAGCCTCCCATACAGCACCTCGTATAGTGTCATCCCATTGCTAGATTGGCAGCTTTTATTATACGCAAACTCAACTAGATGTCTTCCCATGATCCCCCAAAATCCAACACACAAGCTTTTAGGAGGTCTTCCAAAACTCGGTTGACCCTCTCGGTTTGACCGTCCGTTTGGGGATGATAAGCCATACTTAAACACAACTCGGTTCCCAAAGCTTCTTATAGACTCTTCCAAAATCCACTCGTGAATAATGGATCTCGGTCACTCACTATACACTTTAGGATGCCATGGAATCGAACTATCCACTTCACATAAAGTTCATCCAGTTTCGACGCCGTCCTAGTCATCTTGACAGGAATGAATCTCTCACTTTTGGTCAAACGATACACAATGACCCAAATCCCTTCGTTTCCCGCCTTGGTTCTAGGTAGTCCATCAATAAAATCCATCGATACTTGCTCTCACTTCCACGTAGGATCTTCAAGTGGCTGAAGCAAACCACTTGGCTTCTTCTGTTCAACTTTCACCAACTGATAGTTCATACACTTGGAAATGAACTTTCCAGTATCCCGCTTCATCCCTTCCCAATAGTAGATTCACTTTATGTCCTGATACACACTACAAGAAAATGTTTAATTAATAGCAACGAGGATAGCACCAAAATTTAACTTGCTATGTTTAAGTCGGTTAGCGTCCAAATACATAAAACATAACTAGGTTAGACGCTCTCTTTGACCTACTGCAAGGCGGAGCGGGAATTTTTTTTCCGTTTCCCTCCTTCCAAACGTTAATCTGTTTTTTCCCCTTTCCCAATTCCGAAACCACTTTTAATTCCCTCACTACTCCAAGTGTCCTCTCTCCTCTCCTCTCCGCTCCGAATCTCCTTCCCAAATATCCTCTTATTGTCACGATTCCTGACTACCTACGAATCTCCTCTCCCAGTCTCAAATTTGACCTCGACAAAACATCTCCGAATCTTTCAAGTCCTCCACAAGCTTAATCGGTCGATGCCATAAATTTAATACCTAAACGTAGGTATTCAAGCGATGAAAGAAGAAGAGCTGGTTGAAGAGAAGGACTTGTACGCTCTTCTTCATTTGTCACCTGAAGCATCAGATGAATTCGGTTTCTAGAATCAAATCCTAGTTGCTAAATCTAACTTCGTCAGAAACCTTAGATTCTTTTCTCAAACCTTAGAACCAATCGATCCCAAAAAGCTGCGGACAAACTACTCATCTCCGTCCAATTTCGACCCCTCCAACTACCGCCCTCCCCCAACCACCGAGTTTGGTTGACGATGTCGCTGCGTTGACCATTTCTGAAGTAGAGGAGCTCTCTCAGATCTTCATTACCAAAATGGGACTCAAAGATCCTCCCAACATTGCTGTAGTGGGTGCAGGTGGTGGTCCTGGAGGTAGCGCGGCGGTAGGAAAGAGTGGAGGAGGCAGTGGAGGAAAAGAAGGAGAAAACCGTGTTTAAGTTGAAGTTGGAAGAGTTTGAAGCAGCAATTAAGATAAAGGTGATCGAGGAGGTGAGAGGATTTACGGAGTTGGGCTTGAAGGAGGCAACAGAGTTGGTGGAAAAGGCACCAGTTGTTATTAAAGGTGGAGTGAGTAAAGAGGATGGCGAGAAGATTATTGAGAAGATGAAGGCAGTTGGTGCCAAAGTTGTGTTGACATGATTGTTGACAACTACTATAATGATAATCAAGTAAAAGGTACGTGGAAATAAACAATCTGACCTAGAGTTTGCTCCTTTTTTGCAGAAAATCTAGTAATATATTCTAGGTACGTTTTACATGTTCAACCTCATTGTGCTTCTTGAATAACACAGTCTAACTTCTAATTTTGGCCTACGCTTGATTTATCTTGTAATTTATTTTGATCCCTACCTCAAATAGAATTAAATGATAAATTAATAAACTGATTTGATTCTCTAAACTTAAAAAAAATGAAGCATTAGATGAGATTCGTAAAGCTTATAGGCAGTGGGCACAGATTTATCAGTCTGACAAGTATCAGGATTTGCAGGTGATTTTATGTTTTATTGTGTAAAATTTTGAAGTTCTTAATGACTATTTCGGCGAATTGTATGTTTGTGAAGTGGTTAATAAACAGTAGTCATTAAGTTGTGTAGCCTGTTTAAGAAATTTCATTTTGAAGAAAACTGATGCAAGTAGGTTAACACTTTTTTATGAATGTTACGCCACAAACGTGCTGCACACATCTTAATGAGCGTTTGCACACAGATCTGTAGCAAACATATTGGGAATATATCATAAATGCACTTAGTTACTTGAATCTAGCTTCTTCCTTAAAAGCACAGGAGACATTTTTTCTAATATAAAAAAAGTAGTTGACATTTGTAGCAAAATGACATGGATCAGTGAAAATGAAACTTCTGTACTTTGGTCAGTTGCTGCACTATCTTCATCTGATTACTCAGATATATGACATATGGATGTATATATTTACAGCACTGAACGTTCACTTCCAAGTTCTGACTTGAAAACTACTCAATTGGGATCAGTTTTGTATGCCTTTTGTAGCTGCCACTTCTCTATCTATTGTCATCATTTGGCGATTTGGATATGTTAACATGGAATGATAATATGTAATACGAGATGTTAAACATATACTTATGCTGATGCCTTTACATAATGAGGATGTCCATTTAGACACAATACTAGATACAGATTACGAGACACATAACCTTGGCCGTTGGATTAATTTGTCATTTTATGGAGAGGTGGAATTCATGAGGTAATCCAATGATGTAGGTTTATTATGTCGCCAGTTGTGTTTAAATTTTGTGTTCAAATAGCTTTTTCCTTACATAATACATAAATAAGCCTACCCAATACTTTATTTTGATGAAAATTGTTCCACTTGGCATCAAGATCATGCAACAGTCTATTTAGTACATGATCATGCACAATTTTAAACAAACTAACACATGTTTCAGTGTCTTGAAGCATTCGTACAAACAATTAGTGCATGCTACCCGTACATGCTTACAGCTGAAATACATTGCTAGTCATAAAATACTCCACATAAATCTGTATATGATATCCTTCATGACCCTTTCACTTTTCATTTTGGAAAATGCACCCGTTTTAATGTTAGTCTATGTTGCATCACTCTAGCCGCTTCATCTTAAATGAAGGAGATGATTTCGTCAACATTAGCATTCTATGTTCTTCTCCTTAATAGGTCATGCTGCATCTTCCCTGTCCTGCAGCAATCATACTTTTGTGCAACTTTTGGTAAAAATACACGACTACCAATTTTAGAACCTGGCTGCCAATGGACTCCTTTTGACAGCTTTTCTTACCTCGACTGCATACAATTTCATTTGTTAGGACACACCTAACACCTGTACATGCTCTTTGTCTTTCATTTTTTGTCCTTTCATGTTGGCTGCTTCTTTGTTTCTCTATTTTTGATTGAACTTAACTTTCTAATAAAGTTTATATAATAGCCTTCTATGGAAATTACAGCCTGGTTATGTTACTTCATTTTTTCATCATTTTACTTAGTAGACGACAAAAATGCCCAAAAATTTGCTTCTCATCAACTTGCCTTTGTGTCAATCTAGTTTACTGGAATATTTGTGTATTAGATACCTGTATAAACACATTGATTTGTTTGCTTTGTCGGAAAACATCATGGTCATGCACATATTAATAATCATGTATTCCCATAAGTGTAATTTGCGCTTTACCCATAGTTTCTTTTTTCTAGTTTTAGTTTCCACGCTTCTCTCTGATTTTATGTCATCCAAACTCTTTTGACATTATCACATAAATGAATATATATGAAAATAGCACGGCAACATTTCTATAAACAGTATCTATTAACTGAGGTTTTTTATCATCTGAAATTGTATGGTCTCTTTAATGGTATTATATCAAAGCTAAAAATATCGATAGTTATTAATGTCTATTAAAAGTTATTTTCTCGTTCGTCATTTTTGTCCTTGATTTTATTTGGAAGTACTTTTTCATATTTCAGATGAAATATATTGCAACCGAGAATTTTCAGAGAGTCTGATGCTTATGAGATATTATCTGATGAACGCGATCGGGAAATTCACGATTTGTATGGAATGTAAGGGCTTAGATTTGGTATGGAGTTTGGTCCAAATCTTGTTAAACCTGAGGATATCAAAGAAGAACTGGAGAGACGAAAAAGGAGGAAGAGAAAGCCCTATCTCATGGGTGGCCTACTAGTTCAATATTCACTCAGTTATTTGTTCCACGGTTCCTAGAAGGCGGTGGTATACAGAGGGGGTGAGAGGTAGTAAGTAGTTGAACCTCAACCAACTTAATAAATAATTTTCCTAAATTTGTGTTGAAGGCGGTGTTTTAATTGAAGTTAAACCGGTTTGCTGATAAAGCTTCCTAATGTTATAGAGCCACTGTTATACCAATTAATTAATGACGAGATTTTAAAGAGAATAAATCTGCATCTGGTTAAATTGAAATCAAAGAGATGCAACAACTCTCCGGTTGTTTTGGTGAAGCTGCTGCTTGCTCTTTCCCTGTCTATCAAGGTGAGTTTTACGATTATCTTATTTAAGTAGGCTAACTTAAGTTCATATTTGAATTGTTGGCCGGGTTTTTGATAGCTATGTAAAACGTGTACTGTTGTGCTGCTACTGTATGGTACAAAGTTGGAATTGAGACGGTTTAGTTCAACTGTGCTTGTCTTTGTTTACAGTATTCTTGTCAGTCTCATTATTCTAGGTGGTGCGTAAGAAGGCAGGATGCCATACATATTTAATGGTTAACCAAACAACAATTCATATCTATATAATAAAATTCCCCCCTGGACAAATAACAAGACAAAGAGTGGTTCGGATTTAAAGATACAAGAGACAAAGAGTGGCTCAGATTTATCATTCTAACGCCAATAACACTCCATTATAACTATAATAATTTGAATGATATATTAAATGCATAAAAATATATGTTAATATTTTTATGCCTTATATGCTTCCACAAACAATTTACCATTTTTAATGATTATAACTTTCACAAATTTTTTTAAATAACTGATTGTATCTTCCACAAATTAACATATTCTGCTATGTATCAGCCATAATTTTTTATAATTGATTAGCTTCCAATTATATATTCCTCTCCACTTATTTTTGTCCACCACATATAATAATTTTCCTTACTTAAAATCATTGCTGCAAACGTAGGACAAAGCTTCAATTTTCGGTTATAAATACACTCCCCCTTCTACTATTTCTTCTAATTTAATCTTCTCCAAAATTATTATTTCGCACCCAAACCATTTCCCATCTTCCCCTAACCCACCTTATATATTTCTGCATAACCTCTTCTGATTTCTCTTCCCGCATCCTGACAGTACCTTCACTTTTAATCTCATCTCCGCCCGATTCACGTACTCTGATCTCGCTGCTCATCAACTTATCAAATTATCCATTCACTTCCCGTTTCAACTGTTGATTACCCGTTATACGAATACATGATTACGCCGCATTCAGTTCCGTTATTGTAGGCATAATATTGTGTTTTCTTCAAATTTCACTTCTACTTAACTGTATATTTTGTAGCTTAATATTTGTTTAAATCATTTTATCTACTGATTTTTTTTGGGAGAACTTAATAACTTACATTGCACTACTTGCAAGATGATTCTTGATACATCTATTCATGTTTTCTTTATGCATACTTTATATTCGATTATAGTTTTGGTTTAAATGCTGGAAGATGAAAAGAAAAAGAGCGGAGGAGATCGAATATTCACATTTTAAATAGCTGATTAACTAAAATTTTAATGATATATTGAATGTGTCCAGTATGTGTTAATATTTTTGATGACTGATTAGCTTCCAATTATATATTCCTTACACCTCTCCACTTATTTTATGATGGAATATCTATTTTTGTCCACTACATACAATAATTTTCCTTACTTAATATTTATGTTGTAAACTTAAATATATTTCTACTTATCCATTGATGCATCATATAAATATGTTACGTTAGATACAAAAGCTTTGACAAAGATAAACCTTCTATAAATTGGATGTCATAAATATCTTTGCAGTGAACATGAATACTTTTGGTTGTACTACAATATCTTTGCAATCAACATGAAAATATGTAATCTTAATTTTTTATATTCCTTTGTATTTATTTCCGTTCACTACATATAATAATTTTCGCTACTTAAAATTTATACTGACATATGTTGATTGCATTAACTGCTCTTTCTCATGCATCATTCAAACACTATTAATATTCCATCATAATTATCGTTTTAATGATATATAAAACGCATCCACTATATGTTAATTTTAATTATTTATTTCTGCCCACTACATATAATAATATTCCTTAAATATTTTATACTAACATATGTTGATTACATTAACCGCTCTTTCCCATGCATCATTCAAATGCTATTAATATTCCATCATAACTATAATTTTAATGATATATTAAATGTGTCCACTATATGTTAATTTTTTTTAATAACTGATTAGCTTCCTCTCCACTTACTTCATGTATATTGTATTTTTGTTCAGTTTTTTGAATGTAAAATAAGCATATGTTTTCCCTTCAATTCAAAACGTGTACGAACATGATGACATTAATGGATGGTATGTAACAAAACATTACTAAGGCGCTATTTGATGTATGCATGTTAAATATAGGTTTGGCTTGCTATGACAAAATTTGTTATTGCTTTTTTTTGGATTATAACTAATATTGATTGATTGTATTTATAACTATTTACGTGAAAGAAGGATAGTGAGTTTGACTATTCAGTGTATGCTTATTGTATGCATGGATTGAAATGCTACGAAGGTAAATTACTGTGTTATTATTGCAAGTTTTAATATTTACTTTTTTCTTGATTAAAAGTTGCAGCAATGTGCATATGTAAATTTGTACTTGGATTAATTGTGCATTATGAAGAATTATTTAGAAAATGGCATTGACCTATACCTGCATAATACAAGATCAACACTTTGACTTTAAATTCATGTTTTCTTACTGCTATGTTTTATCTCTCAAATAATTCATAACTACTCCGATTTTGATTAATAAAATAAATGCATTATGTGTGTTTCTATTGAAAAGATAGAAAAAAATTAATTGAATATATTCTAGTTCTCATATAAATTAATTAGGTTTGAAAAATATTGATAATGACACAAATGTATTAAGCACGAAAGGAAAATAATGTGGGCCTTAGAGCATTTAATGCATTTTGCTATTGCAGGTAGTTCATGCATGCTACATCAAATCTGATTATTCCTACTATCAACCTTTGTATATATGAAAATGATTAATTTGTATATTCGGAAAGTTGTTTAAAAAAGGGATACTGACTCTTGCATAATATATGATCAGTAAATCAAATTCATTTTTGGTAAATGCATGTTTTAAATAGAACAGTAAAAGGTATTACAATATTTATACAAATATGTGTAGCCTGATATAATTTGAATGCATAAATTGTATTTACATCTGGTAGGCATTCATGGGGCATTTACTTTATGCCTTCAATGTGAAGTAGGACGATAAACTAAACAAATAATTCATGAGTTGTTCGTTTATGTACTGGAAAAGGAAACAACATAGAATCAATTTATGAATTGAATGAATGCATTAAAATAGTAATGAAATATCACTCAATTCATTCCAACAATAACATTTACAATGGAAAATGGATTATGAAAAGTATTAAATCTGTTATTTGTTCTTTTGTACAAATCCAATACTACATCAATTAGCCTATTACATATATCAACATCACTATCATATCGGTTTTTCTAAACACATTATATCATACAGGTTGTTCCATAGCTAAAAATAAAGTAGAATTTATGATAAGTAGATAACATGCCATAGCTTGATTAACACTGTGTAACCACATTCAACATGAATAAAACGATATGTAATGTTACAAATGTTAACCTTTTATGCAGTAAAATTAAGTTTTGGCTACTTTCGCTCATACTTTCAGGCTATGACTTCAAAACTAATGCAATACCACTGAACAATCGATCATCTCATATTTTTCAATTGTGACTACTTTCTCTTTAAGTATATGATTATTACAATCCACGACACACACAATTTAATCATCTCAACAAATTATGACATCCAACATCTTATGCATCCGTGCAACGCACGGGTTTCCACTCGTTAATTTATATGTTAGAAATAATGTTGTATCTACTAAGTATAGATCCCTTAGAAAGGCAGGACAAGTATGTTGATTAGGTGCATAAACAGTACAACATCATCTCATATTTAATATATTTTCATAGTTCATGCTTATTACTTTGATTATACATTCATATAGTCATAAGTGACTAACGATTAGTAATATGAATGCTTTCCCTACTATGATCATTCAATAATATTTTGTCTGTGACCCTCATTCTGCGCTAGATGTTCTTGGGATTTTATTTGTTTATTTTTAAGTTCAGTCTTTTTCTTTTTTCTCAATTGTTTGTTTTATTCACCTATTAGATGTCCATTTTGTTGGACATGTTTGTATGTTGAGTATGTTAATTATTTGTGTATTGTTTAACATGCTGTCAATAGAATTTTACATAATAGTAATTTGAACTTTTTATGCCTTAAAACTTTGGTGTTGTTTTTGAATAAAAAGTGCTATACCTGCACTTTCATTTTTAAATGATATATGGGCACTTATGCATGGATTATTGTACCTGCACTTGCATTTTAAATGGCATGTATGGGTGATTTGTTTACTTGGCACCTATGCAGTTATGGAAAAAAATAAAGGAATAAAAAAAACGGGTTGTTGATTCAAAAAAAAAAAAACCTATAGCCCAAAGTATTTGTATTACTTGTATGTTGCCTGAAACTCAAACATATGTTTTGCATAGTTGACACTCTTGAACATTTCATTACTGTGGCGTATCTGCCCTTCTCCTTGATTTCAAGAACTTGGACACACACACACACACACATATATATATCATCTCTCCTTTTTGAGATGAATGAACTTGATGTTTGCATTGCTTATTTTTTCTTATGCCCTACTGGCATTTTTTTTAGGTGCATGTTATACAGCTCATGCATTTTGCGCCTTGTTGAACTAGATTTTGTGTGCGTGTGTGCGCATGTGTGTGATATTTTATTTCTAGACGTGTTTAAAGCTTTACTTGTTGGAATCTTAAGGTATTGCTTTTGTTGGGTTTCATAGGTGCAACTCTAGGCAAAGGGCTGAACAGAGCGCTTGGTACTCTTTCTGCTGGCTCATTAGCCGCCTTCAGTGATTTTGTGGCAGAAGAAACTAGGCAAATTGGTTTTGCAGTTTTTGTTGGAACCTCATTATCCTTAATAGGTGCAGTGTTAATGATGTACCGTATACATATTTGGATGAATAAAACAGCTCAGTCACCATATTGACCACAAATTTTTTTATATTTAAGACTTTATTTTTGATTTGTGCATAACTAGAAGACTTCAAAATTCAGGTTTTGTGGCAATATATTTGAGATTTGTTCCATACATAAAGAAAAACTATGACTATGGAGTGGTGATCTTTCTGATAATATTTAACCTGATCCTCGTGTCAAGTTATCGAGTGAAAATTGTACTAAAAATAGCATGACAAAGAGTTTACATGATCGGGATAGGTTGCGGCTTTTGTTGTTTGACGACTCTCTTTATTTTCCCAACTTGGTCTGGTGAAGATCTGCATTCTTTGTCCATATACAAATACAATACAAATTTATATCATTTTTTTTTGTATGATTACAGCCACATATTCTCATATTTTACAATATGAGTTGCAGTTTGTGTGGATGAGTATTTTAAAGATAAAGCTACAGCGGTTACAGGAGAAGAAGTTGAAGTACCTGACGGTGCAATCTGTAAAGGATATAGTGCTGTCCTAGATTCCAAAACCAGTGATGAAATTCTTGTAAGTTGGTATTTTATTTGCTTTTAATGGAAACAAAGCAGCCTGATATATAATTCTTAAAAATCGATCAAACATGCAGGCAATTTTTGCAAGTTAGGAGCGAAGATTCTCTAGAAAGCGCCAGTAACATCCGTGACACATGTAAGTGAAATTTGGAGTAGTTCTTCGACATTTTGCATGCACTATGGTTGCCCTTCATAGATGCCTAGATTCAGAAATACAAGTACACTGAAAACAAACACTCAGACTATTTAAACTTGCACATCTCTTTTGCCAATATCAGCGGACACAACACTTGTTATGTTTTTAATATTACAGGCTCCAACGTCAGTTCGTGCTTTGTTCCATGAGCCATGCAACCGACTAGCAAAAGAAATGTCCAAAGCATTAGAAGAGCTTGCCATAAGCGTACAAAATCGCCAACTCTTCTCTGGTTAGGTACTTGCAGTAAACATAAACGTTGCTTTACAAGGCTTGCTTAGTGCAGTAAAATCACAACCTAGATAATAATAATAATAATAATATAATACTAATAAAATAATAATAATAAATTTATAATCTAAATTTATAAATATTTAACTAAGTTAATTGAGTATTTTGAAATTTAGCTAAAGGTATATAAAAATTAACCAAGTTAATTGAGTTTTACAAAAAGTAAATAAATTTCATTTTTTTAATTAAAGTAACTAATGTTTATGAATATTATCTTTATTTTGAAATCTTTGTTAAATTGTTATAAAAGTTTTTGATAACTGTTAATGAGGTGAAATTCAACTGCATACTTTTTTTAACTAAAGGTATATAAAATTTGACTAAGTTAACCGAGTTTTATAAAATTTAACTAAAGGTATATAAGAACTAATAAATAATAATATAATATAATATAATAATAGTAATAAAGTTATAAACTTATTTTATAAATATTAACTAAGTTAATCGAGATTTATAAAATTTAACTAAAGGTGTATAAAAATTAATATATAATAATATTATAATAATAGTAACACAATAATAATAATAAATTTATAAACTAATATTATAAATATTTAACTAATAAAAATATAATAATAGTATTTAACTAAATTTATAAACAAAGTTTTATTAAAAATTAATAAAGTTTATAAAGGTTAACTAAATTTATAGTAGTAGTAATAATATAGTAACCAAGTTTAAATTAAGTAAATAAGTTAAGTTTTGAAATAATTAAACAAACAATTATTCTCTTAAATTAAATAAGTTTATAAAATTTAGTTATTAAAATTAATAAGCTTATAATAATGGACATTTAATCGTTGAATAAAGTATTTAAATTATAATTTATGTTCATTTCAAGAAATTCTATATGTTATTGATATTGTTTCCGTATGTTTATATAAATTAACTAAATTTTATAAAATTAACTAAGTTAATTTAATTAGTTTATATAAATGTACTAAGCTTTATAAAAATTAGCTAAATTAATGAAGTTTCATATAAATTAAATAAGTTTATATAATTAAGTCACACGAACACACGTGTGTGACATGTGTGTGTGTATAGCTATAATTGCTAATTGTTGAATTTATTTTCATAGGTACACATCTATGGTGCATACAGATGACAATATGCTGCGATATATTAAGGGTTTAAAGTAACATTTTTTTTGCATACTTAATCCTGATGTGTAGATGATGTTTATCATTTGTATCATTTACACTTTTAATGTAATGTTCATTAAGTATCATAACATACAATGTAATATAATGTAATCTTGGTTTAATGTGATTTATATGATTTTATGAAATGATAAATTGTGTTTATATAAATCTGTCGATTATAGTGTGATAATGGATATGTACATGGTGCAAAAACGTTTTTTAATAGCATGCTGCTAATGGATTTAATTGCTTCTAAAAACGATGTTAATGGATTTAATAGCGTTTAAAAAACGCTGTTAGAATGTTTAACAACGTTTAGTAAACGCTATTAGAGGACATAATAGCGTTTTCAGCCTGCTCTACGTCTGAAAATCCTTATACTAAAATGTTTTAATAGCAATTTACACAAGCTATGAATAAGACTTTTTACAGCGTTGAAAGCGCTGTAAAAGATACTTTTGATAGCACGGTTTTTATAGCGTTTTTTATCTTGTTATTATATATTCCTAACCTACTATAGCTTGTTGATATACAGCGTTTAAAAAAACGCTATAATAGCCTTCTATAGCATTTTCTAAACGCTATTGAAAGGTAATTTTGTTGTAGTGACATCTTATTACCACCGGGATGAATCATCAACTTCGAGTAATGACATTCTTTCAGAACCTCACCTCTCAATCCATCGATATCAGGAACAACTAATCACCCTTACTTTCGAAGCTAACCTTCTATATCGACTTCGAACTCTTTATTCTCTGGTTCCAATCCCTGGATAAACTCGACAAGCTTAGCATCTCGCTTTTGGCTTCCGCCAATCCTTTTGATGAGAGTAGGTCTTATCGATAAGCTTGCCAACATTTCAGGTTCCAACTCACACCTTGGCCTAAAATCAAACCTTGCCAAATACTCGAGGCTCTTCCATTCCGAATACATCACTCCTAAACTTGCGTGTCTTCGACTCAACGCATCTGCCACCACATTACCTTTACTAGGAGTATAGGCTATATCGAATTCATATGATGCCAGAAACTCTAACCATCGTTGTTGCCGAAGATTCAAATCCTTTAGGGAGAAAAGATACTTCAACGACTTGTAATCCGTCAATAACTCGAATCGAACTTCCAATGGATAATGTCTTTACGTCTTAAGAGCAAACACAATCGCTGCCAACTTTAAATCATGATTTGGGTAATTTCTCTCATGCGGCTTCAGCTGTCGACTTGCGTAGGCCACAACCTTATCCTTCTGCATCAGCAGTGCTCCAAGCCTAGTACCACATGCATTGATGTACACCACTATCTCTTCATTCCCACTTGGAATGGTCAACACAGGAGCACTCGTCAGTCTCTCCTTCAGGATTCCAAATGCTTGCTCACACTTTGCATCCCAGGTGAACACTTGATTCTTCTTTGTCAATCCTATCAGTGGTGCAGCTATCTTGGAGAAATCCTTGATAAACCGTCGGTAATAACCAAACAAACCAAGGAAACTTCTTACATCTGTCGTATTCCTAGGTCTATCCCAGTCCTGGATTATTGCCACTTTAGTGGGGTCAACTGCTACCCCATTTCCAGAAACTACATGGCCTAAGAACCTCACTTCACGCATCCAGAAGTTACATTTTGAAAATTTGGCTCTTGGCTGATTCTTTGGCAAGATTTCTAGCACCACTCTCAAGTGCGTCGTGTGCTCCTCCTCATTTTGTGAGTAAACCAAAATGTCATCCACGAACACAAGCACGAACTTGTTCAGCTGATCTCTGAATACCCTATTCATAAGATCTACGAAATATGTTGGCGCATTATTCAACCCGAATGGCATCATTAACCATTCGAAAAACCCGGATGGTGTCCTAAAAGCAGTCTTTGGCACACTATCCTTAGCCACCCTCAACTGGTGAAATCCTATTGCCAAAACCATTTGAGAAAATACTTTGGCTTCGTGAAGCTGATCGAATAAGTCATCAATCCTGGCAACGAATACTTTTTCTTATTAGTCACCTTATTCAGCTCATGATAGTCCACACATAATATTAACGAGCCATCTACCTTGGTTGCAAACACAACCGGTGCACCCCATTCGGATACACTCCTCTGAATGAATCCTTTTCCCAAAGGTTCTCGAACTTGCACCTCCAACTCTCGCTGTTCCTTAGGCGCCATCCACCTAAGAGGTACAACGATTACTCTAGCACCCTCGACCAAATCGATTCTAAACTCGTTCTCACGATGCAGCGGCAAACCTTTGACCTCGTCAAAGACATCTACATACTCATTAGCGATCAACACTGATGACAAGTCTTCTTATGTAATCCCAAGAGAATATAGATAACTCATGAAGACCCCGTCTTCGCGGTTACATCTAATCAACACCTTCCGCCCTTCCACATCCCCAACCCTCACCTCTAGCTTCTCACAATTCACCCTTTCCGCATACCTCTTGAGCCAATCCATGCCCAAGATGATCCCAAACCCAGCGAAGTTAAGAACAAAGCAATCACACACAAAAGAGCAGCCATAACTCGACAACACTAGACCACGACATGTCATGCACAAACTGGACGAATCCCCAACTGGATTAGTCACGATCAATGGTCTATCACAAATCTCGGGTTCTAAACCCAAGCGACACACAAGTTCATTGCAAAAGAATGAATGTGATGCTCCAGTATCAAACAAAACTCGAACTGAAACACCATGAATAGAAAGAGTACCTTACACAGCGACACCCTTTCCCTTCTCTTCTGCAGTAGGAGCTTTTGAATAAGATGGAACAACCCCTAAAGCATAATCCTTAACCACTTTCTTCCCTTTAGATGACTCTGGAAAATCTTTCTTCTCATGTCCGGGCTTCCCACACTTGAATCACTTCTTCTCAGCTTTAGGATTCTTGTATTCACTAGCAAAATAGCCCTTATGCCAACAATTGAAGCAGGTCACTTCATTCTTTTGCTTCTTCTGGCCATCCTTTCCTTTCTGCTGTTGTTGCTTCCTCATCTTATTATTACCACCCTATTGTGGTTTCTGAACCTCTTTGGTTGCAGCGACAACATTTGCGTCCTTAGGAAACAAGCTCTCATGACGAATAGCTTTTTCCATAATCTTCTCGAATGAATCGTCGAGATGGTCCACCAACGGCCTTCCAATATAGGCATCCAGACCCATGACGAACTTCTCGTTCTTCTGATAAGGTGTATCAATGTATGAACGAGCGTATTTGGACAAGGCTTCAAATTCAGAAATGTAGTCAAGCACTGATTTGCCATTCTGCTTCAGCTCTACGAACTTCTTGAAGAGAACGGATTTTTGAGCAATGGAAATGAATTTTGCTTCAAACTTAGCTTGGAATTGTTCCCATGAAATCTCTTCCTCTGGAGTCTCAAGCGTGACTGAATTCCACCGTTCCATGGCCCTGCCTTATAGTTGCCTTGATGCAAGCTTTCTCTTGGTTGCACCATCCAAATTCAAGTCTCCAAAGATATGAACACAAGAATCCATCCACCTCTGAACCTCTACAGCTGGCTTTCCTTTGAATGGTTTTCCTCCTCGGGATGTATAATCCTTGCATAGCTTCGCAAAGTCCACAACCCTAGGCAACTGAACTCCTACGTCTACCGTAGCCGCCATTGGAGCGGGGACCCTTCGCATGAATGCCTCCATCATGGCTTCAAACATGGTAGGGTAGTCTGGTTCATTGCCATTCCCCCTCCAGTGTTAGCTCCCCTAGTAGTGTGTCTTGATGTTCGTCTACTCATTCTAAATCTGCAATTTAGAATAATTAGCCACTTCCAAGAAAATTGCTAAAAGAGAACAAACACTACAACTATATATGCTAATATATATATACACACATTAAGCATCCAACTAAAATCTACAAGTACGTCTCTTACATGTGATTACGTCTTCGAATTTTGGTCAAAAGCGTTGACCAGAGATGTGATACCAAATGTGAAGACCGCCCACAGCCCCCGCACTAAACAAGAGAAATAATGCGCTGAAAGGTGTGCAAGGCAGCTATGGACGATCATCAGAGTAGGTAAACACATCGGAACCTGTCGTAGAACTCACAACGCAAGGATAAAATACAATAGAACATATATAACAGGTAATAGTAGTGAAGCGTCATATAGAAACTTTTCAAACTTTCACAACATCCTAGAAGATTACCCCAACATCCTAGGGAATATAAAGTATGTACATATGGCCTCACTACAGCACTCATAAAGCAACTCGAATAGCGGAAACAGAAATACTAGATAGTAGTAAAGATAATACGCCATCCTCATGCATGCCATCGATCAGCATCATCATCATCACTAAAGCATCACTTGTCACCTGCTGCTCAGTTTGTCCATCGGCATCCAAATGAACAGTCCAAGGTAATAAGAGGAAACATAAAATCTTGAGTTAGACAACAGTCTTAGTGAGTGATAAAACAGCTGACGACTTCATCAAAAAAGCATATAAGAATGGGTAAATAACAAACTAATCTACCCAGCTCCCGAGAAGAGCTTACACCTGCCTTCCCCGTACCTAACAATGATAGCCTTTACGATCCATACATCCAAAGGAATTACAATTCTACCTTGACAACCAGGAAACCATTCATACATTGTAATAGCAACTTCAACCATCATCACGTCAAGCAGTCAAACATCCATGACTGACTCTGGCTATCACCACCAACATTGCTTTGAAACCCTCGTTATCGTATGACTGGCTAACAACTTGCCATCAATTGTCAAGGACCAAAAATGATGCCCTGGTTCTAGTAAAACTCCACACGCTATACACAACACGTGTTTAGGCCATACACAACGCCCATGATACTCAACCTACAACCGGTCTTCAATTGTACCCCTACTTTAAGCCCACTAGAACCTATGATAACGACAATTCCTCGGCCTTCTCGTCTCTAGCCGTTATCAGTTACGACTATTCACAAGCTCCTTAGGACTTGCGCCTATAGGTCTGGCCCCTTAGGTCTAAAAACGACCCAAGATATTAGATCTAACTCCTTAGATTTAAAAACAACCCAAGACATTAGATCTAACTCCTTAGATCTAAAAACGACCCAAGACATTTGATCTAACTCCTTGATCTAAAACGACTTAAGACATTAAATCTAACTCCTTAGTCTAAAAACGACTCAAAACCTTAGACCTAACTCCTTAGGTCCAAAAACGACCAAAAACCAAAGATCTAACTCCTTAGGTCCAAAAATGGCCCAAGACCTAAGATCTAACTCCTTAGATCCAAAAACGGCCCAAGACCTTAGATCTAACTCCTTAGTTCCAAAAACGACCCAAAACCTTAGATCTAACTCCTTAGGTCCAAAAACGACCCAAGACCTTAGATCTAACTCCTTAGGTCCAAAAACGACCCAAAACCTTAGATCTAACTCCTTAGGTCCAAAAACGACCCAAGACCTTAGATCTAAATAACTCCTTAGGTCCAAAAACGACCCAAACCTTAGATCTAACTCCTTAGGTCTAAAAACGACCCAAGACCTTAGATCTAACTCCTTAGGTCCGAAAACGACCCAAGACCTTAGATCTAACTCCTTAGGTCCAAAAACGACCCAAAACCTTAGATCTAACTCCTTAGGACCAAAAACGACCCAAGACCTTAGATCTAACTCAATAGGTCTAAAAACGACCTAACTCCAGATCTGACCAAATTTGCTCAAAACTTGACCAAATCTTCGCTAAACGACAATAATGATTCAAACAACTGATCCAAGTCATCCACATCAGTCATAACTAACTCACAAATCCATAACAACATCAAAATAACAATTATCATCATTAAATCATAGAAATTACTCTAAATCAGGATAAATGAATGTATGAACTAAAATTATAGATCTAACTAGCATAAACATATGAAATATCATAGAAATTACCGGTTTTAGGTTTCTAGATTGGATCCTATGGTGATTTATATGAAAATATACTTACCATGATGTAGATTTAGGTGAAAACAACTCTAAATGATGAAAAGTAAGAACAAGCACTCATATACTTAACTGAATCTGCGTAAGAGATGCATATCACTCACCAATTCTTCGATCTAGCTTAGAAATGAAGAAATATGCATCCGGATAGCGGAGAGCTTGCTTCAATCCACTCGATTTGATGAAATCTCCCTTGAAACTGTGTAAATCTAGCCTTAATGGTGTAGATCTTCGATTCTCTAAGCTTTAATGGTAGAAAGGATGAAGGAATGGAGGAATGGTGGATCCCTTGGTTCTTCCAAACGAGAGAATGGAGAAAGTAAACTTCTTCCCATGCCTCTTTTCCCCTATTTATAGCCTTCCACCAACCCACTAATAGGCTTCTCCAAATCATTCCATTATGGCTTACCAAACATGGACAACCAACTGTTAAACCTTAAAACAGCTATTTCTCCCAAACCGCTAAGCCAAATCTTTAATGTAACCACTCTACGGAAAGGCAATCATCATTTCCTTTCCAATGGCACAAGTCTCACCCTCTGATTCGACCTGAGTCAAAAGTTATGACCTGTACAAGAATGATAGAGGAAAATTGGTCACAAAAAAAATTGTTAAAAATTATGGACATGTCTCACATCCCCATAAGCAACATATTAAAATATGAGAATGATCCAACCCTCAGTCAATAAAATAAAAATATTTTACGATCCTCCGATACGTAAAATGCGGAATGTTACACTATCGCTCGTCCTTGCAACTACCTCGATGCAAGTTTCATCTTAGTTGCATCGTCAATTCCCAAGTCTCCAAAAATTCGAACAGAAGTATCCAACCAATTCTGGACATCAACAACCGGTTCCATCCAAATAAATAGCTTGCCTCTTAGAGAAGCATAATCCTTTCAGAGCTTCACAAAATAAACAATCCTAGGTGCCTGCATAGGAACACCTCGTTCTACCGCCGCTCTTGGAGTTGGCATCCTTCTCATGATCGCTACCATCATGGCCTCGAACATAGCAGGATAATCGGGCATAGCAACAGCAGCTCCCAACTGGCTGTTGTATCTAACAATTATATGATTTTCTATGATGATAACAAACATATATTTATTATTATAAATGTGTTTGTAATTGTACTGCTATACAACATCTCAGACAAGAATATAATATTTATATTTAAATAGAATACTACTACAAAAGAATTTTAATATTTAAATAGTATTTTATCAAAATATAATATTTTATTTCAACATTTCAAACAGTACGAATTTATAACACCACTATTTGTACATTTCACTGTAATACAATACATTCATATTCTATTTCATGCATTGCTCCTCACTACATCATTTCACTCTGTCACTCAGTTATACAAACACATATACATTCAGTATCTCTCAGTCACTCTCTCTGTTGTTTATATATATTGACACACTGAAACAGTCTTGTCTCCAGTCTTCTGCCAACTTCACAGTCAGTCCAGTCTTCCGCTTACCTGTCATAGAAACATACACACAGTAATCTGGAACAGAAATATTTTATATTCTAGCAAATATAAATTTCATTTTAATAATTTATTTGCCTTAGAATTTTGGTGCGTTTCTCATCATTTTTCATGATGTGATCTGATTTTTTTATGGACATCCATCTGTGTCTAGACAATTTGTGATATTCACAATGATACACTGTAAATACCATAAGGTAGACAAATCCTGTAGTGCTCACACACACACACACTGTAACAACCCGCAAATTCTGGACCAATTAAAATTTTTTATTTTAGAAAATTTTAATGAATTTTGAAGATATAATATAATTTAATAATAATAATAATGGCTAGAATTTATTTTAGTCGAAGTTAGAACGAATAAATTTAATTTAAATATAAATGGAATTAGAAATAACGCAGTAGTTTGAAAAGTCAAACTTGAACTTTGACTGACCGTACAACATGCAAAATTTAACGGATTTTAGTGAAACCAAAAATATTAGAATCTATTTAAAAATATCTTTCTAATGAATCTGAAAAATTGAAATTTCATAGCGGAAATCAAAAGTTATGGGCAATTCAATTTTTAGAAAGGTCGTTGTAGAATTTATATATATGTAATATATGGCCTGAAAGGCTACTTTTCACATATGAAGGAATTTCGACTCAAAACCACTTCCATTGAGTTCGGAATGACGTTTCTGTATTGAAAAACAGTAAACACTTATATATTTTGAGTTTCGGAATTTATTTGTTTAAAAATGTATTTTTAATATTAAATATATTGGCCTTAAAAATAGTCATTTTTCAAACGACCTCCGTTTTCGACGAAACCACATTTGTTGGAACCGGAATGTCAAATTATTGCTAGGTTTCAATTTTCAAAATTTTTCGAATTCATATGTGACCGTGGCGAGAGAAAATGTGTTTTGACTATTTCAGTTAAATTTAAACGCCTTAAAAATAGCCATTTTTCAAATAGTCTCAGAATTCGACGAAAATAATTTTGTTGGATTCGTATCGTCATAAGAAAGCTAAAAATATTTTTTTTAGAATTTTCTGAGGTCGTATGTGGCCCCGGCATATTTATATGTACGGTCAATATTTAATTAATTAATTTTTAATGAAATTTTAAATAAAAATCGTACATATTTCGGAATTGGGCCACGGGACCTGTTTCATTGCGTTCAGAAGGTGTCAAAACCTTAAGAACGACAGTAAGCAGACCCAAATCAGAGAAAGTCCGAAAATCCACCTTTTAAGCACATTTTTCGAGATTAAATAATAAAATAATATTAAATCCGAAACCCTAACTCATGGCAGCCGCCGCCCTATTTTCGAAGGCTGAAATCATCCGAAATTGAAATGCTAATATCTTTTGATCTGTTCAACGAAAATCGACATATGATATACCAAATCGAAGCTCTTCAAGAGACCTTTCAATCCGTACGGTGATGATGGGTTTTCGCTGCACGGATTTCACGAATTTCGAGCCTAAAGGCCGCGCGTTCGTGGTCGGATTTCGGGGTGGTGGGACCACCGAGTTCGGCGGGCTTCAGGGCGGAGGAGGTCTTGGCCGAGGCGGTTCGTGTGGCGGTGTCTGATCGGCGCCTGGGTGGCCGAGGTGGCGCGCGCGCAGAATGTGAAGAGCGGCTTCATGGGTTCGACTGTTGAAACGTGCGGCACGAGGAAGAAGTATTTCTTTTTATATTATTTTATTTATTTAATATTTAATTTATGCAATATTTAAAAATCGATATCTCTTTCATACGAGGTCCGATTGACGAACCGTCAGTTGCGTTGGGCTCGTCTTTCCGAGAGCTTCGCGATGGCGTAGACCAGGGCTGATTCCGAGACAGTCAAATTTTCAGCAAAAATCAATGTGAGAATCTCTGATTTAATGATTTAATAAATTTAATTAATTATTTTATTGTTGATTAAATAATTATCTGGTTGTAGTTTAATTGGATCTGCGTCGTGATAAGATTGTAGATTTTGTTTCTGATTGATTTAAATTCTGTTTGTGTTGAAAATGTGATGATGTTTGATATGTTATTGTAATATATAATTAGAGATCCATGTGTGCTAATCCATATTATGATTTATACCTTTTAATTGAATTGTTTTAAATAATCAATTCATACAAATTATATTATGTCATACCTTATAATTGAATTGATTTAAATAATCAATTCATACAAATTTTATTATGTCATTTCTTATAATTGAATTGATTTAGCTAATCAATTCATACAAATTTTATTATGTCATTTCTTTTAATTGAATTGATTTAGCTAATCAATTCATACAAATTATATTATGTCATTTCTTTTAATTGAATTGATTTAGCTAATCAATTCATACAAACTATATTATGTCATTTCTTTTAATTGAACTGATTTAGCTAATCAATTCATACAAATTATATTATAGAGGTGAGCGTTTGGTTGGTTTGGTTTATCCGATGATAAATTTGTCAAACCAAACTAAAACCAATAAAAATGAAAACCAAACCAAACCAACCAAATTAAGTTTGGTTGGTTCGGTTGGTTATCCGATTAAACCGAACTAAAAATGTTTTAAACTTTGTGTTTGAAATATTTACTATAATTTGAAACAAATTATAAATATATGATTACAGTATTATTATTTTTTATTTTCGTGCTTTTTAATATTAATTTTAACACATAGATGATGATTAATATATACTTAAATAACTAAACTAACCTAAAATATTTATTATAATATCGATAATTTTGAAAATATAGTAAAAATTCTGTTAATTTGGTTAAACCGATAACCGAACTTAATATTTTTTCGGGCCGATTACGAACCGATTTAATTTCAAAACCGAACCAAACCGACCAAAATAAATTGGTTTGGTTGGTTTATATGGTTTAACCGGATAATGCTCACCCTATTATATTATGTCATTTCTTTTAATTGAATTGATTTAGCTAATCAATTCATACAAATTATATTATGTCATTTCTTTTAATTGAATTGATTTAGCTAATCAATTCATACAAATTATATTATGTCACTTTTTGTATTTATTGGGGAAAACAAAAGGACAAATATATCTTTATTTGCGCTCCTCATCGCAAATAAAACTCACTTATTAGAAATGTATTTATATTTGCGCTCCTTATCGCAAATAAAACACAAATGTTAGAAATACATTTTTATTTGGATTCATTATCGCAAATAAAACATGACTAGCAAAACATAGTTATTAAAACCAATATATTCTATTTTGTCAAAGCATAGTTATTAAAACCAATATATTCAATTTTGTCAAAACATAGTTATTAAAACCAATATATTCATTTTGTCAAATATGGTTATTAAAACCAAACATCTGCTTTTGTCAAAACATATCTATTAGAAAGAAAGCATTTAATTTTGTCAAACATGGTTATGAAAACAAAATATTCATTTGTGTCAAATTTTGTTGATTTAAAACAAAATTAGTGCTTTTGTCAAAAGTAATGTTTTGTCGAACATGTTAACTGAAATAAAATATATATTGAAAATAGAATTAGTTCTTTTATTTGCATTCACAAATGCAAATAAACATTTAAATTAAAGTCTATTCTTTTATTTGCATTCACAAATGCGAATATATATTAAAAGTAAAGTTTGTTCTTTTATTTGCACTACTCGGTGCAAATATTCTTTGATAATAAAATTTGTCCTTTTATTTGAATTTACTAATGCAAACATACGTTTAAAATAAAGTTTTATCCTTTTATTTGCATTTACCAATGCAAATATACATTGGAAATAGAATTTATTCTTTTATTCGCATTCACCAATGCGAATATATTTTGAAATCAAAATTTATTCTTTTATTTGCATTTACAAATGCAAATATATTTTGAAATTGAAGTTTATTCTTTTATTTACATTCACATATGTAAATATACATTGAAATTAAAGTTTATTCTTTTATTTACATTCACATATGTAAATATGCTATGAAAATAAGATTTGTTCTTTTATTTGCATTTTCTAATGCAAATATATATTGGAAAATAAAATTGTTCTTTTAATTGCATCCTCTAATGCAAATATACATTGGAATATACCAACGTTCTTTTAATTGTCATTAGAGTATATAAGAAAATTTACGTAGATTAAATTTGCCGTCTAGTTGTGTCAAAGTCAATAAAAAAAATTCATTTTATTGTTTTACATTAAACATGATTTTTGGCAAAATATAGTTATTCAAATAATAACATTCATTTTGTCACTTTAAACGAATGAATTGAAAATGTTCATTATTTTGTCATTGTAAAAGAATGAATAACTAAACATTCACATTTTTATCATTAAAGTAGAATAGACAAAAACACTCATTTTGTCTAAATTAAAAGAATGAAATAAAATATAGCATTGGCATATTTTATTAGAATTGAAACACAAATTATTCATTTTTGTAAATTTATATTAGTTGAAAACCAATTATTCATTTTTGTTAATTCACATTAGTTAAAAATAATTATTCATTTTAGCCAATTTATACTAGTTAAACAAAATCTTACATTTTGTTAGGAATATTCATTTTTGCCAAAATGAATTAGTTGTAGCAATTTATTTATATATAGATATATATATATATGTATGTCTGGCAAGATATATACTTGTCAAGATAGGTTAGTTAAATCAAAATATTTATCATTTTGTCTCATTAGAGTTGCCAAAACAAAATAACCATCTTTGTTTAGAGTTTAAATTAGCAAAATAGAAATTGTCAATAGGGACAAAGTTATTATGCTTATTCATTCATTGCAATAGAGATATTTTATAGTCATCATTATATGTATTGTGTATTACACTCCCATTCACAAGTTACCCGACTTGTGTATGTGATTGGGACGATAATTTTCACACATCGCCCAAGTGCACAAATTAGTTTATCATTTGTTTGTTGGTTGAAACCCCACACGGGTATTGGGATGAAAATTTATATACACTAATCCCAATATTTAATTGTTTGTTGATCGTTAGATCGCCAGGTTGTGATGAGCGTTATTATTTAATTTTAACGCTTACATAGTGGAGTTTACACTTTGGATGTAAATGGGTGATTTGATGATGTGTGTGAAATCCATGTAACCCAAATTAGATGGTAAATGTTTGAGTCGCATTTCGATCCAGGTGTTCTTTTAAATAAGAATATTTTTACACTAGAAATCCTTTTTATATAAAGTGCATTTGTTTTCATAATATAAACAAAGAGTATTTGTAAAAGATAAGAATTTGTAATATAAAGAATACTTCTCATTTAGAGTCTTTATATAAAGAATATTTTTTATGATTATTTTAAAATATTTTTTTAAAAGATGACTAGCATTTGCAATTATATTTTGTGATATGAAATAAATTGAGATGTGAAGTGGATTTACCGTGGACGATGTTTTAAACGACATTTGTCCTTTGATCCAATTTATATTGAAATTATTATTTGGAACTTATGAATCTATTTTATAGATTTAAAAAAAAGGCATTTTCTAAAAAAATCAAGTTTTTCAATTTAATATATTAAATTGGAATTAAGTGGAAATTCGATTGGTAATAATCGAAATGGGCTTCTGTAAAAGAAGACCGATATTATACGTGGAATTTAAGAGGCTTTGCCGTTATTCCATTTATATTATTAGTCTGATACAGCAATCTATATCGATTATGTATTGATTTGATTTCTGTGGGATTCCATATTTCTGGAAATTGATTTATAGATTTTATTTTTAGAATTTTATCTTTGATAAAATTAATGAGAATGTTTTAAATTGAATATATTATTAAAAGAATATTCTGAGTTGGGATGTGATGAAATGTGTGATTTTCCAATATTTGTTTTTAAATCCCAAAATACGCGAGTTATTCAGAAAGACCGGGTTTAACCCATTCTGAATAATCATCACGACGATCAAGAGTCGAAGACGAAGACGGTGATTGAAGACCGAAGGTTTTCACATCGTTGGGATGATGATGACTGGTATCTTGAATTGGGATTGGCCTTCCAAGGCAAGGTATTTGGTAATGATCGTCCAAACGCATTTGGAGATCGACGGACACGTTGTTTCACTCAGACCCAGAGCGGACTTGTAAATGGATTGCGTGTCTGGCATTGTATTCCTTTCTACTGTATTTGTTGAACGCTACTGATTATATATTTCTGTTTGGTGGTGAAGAATTTATTCTTTACTTATCACCCTTCTCTAAGTCGTATGAGCTTAGAGGTTATATATATATTGGTAGATGATCAATAATATGGTAGGGTCTGACAATGTGGCACGCCAAGATGCAAATTGATCAAGGCTTTTGTTGAAAAGCAGGGCCTTGTGGGATGATCAAAGCATATCCTATTACGGCATAACTTTGTGTATATCGTGACTTCGCGAGCCTCACACCCCGGTATGAGTCAAAAACGGGATATGGAACGTAGGGAGTGCACACGTTTCTTTCTAGCTAGTGGTAGTGTCAGTGCTTTAACACGGCCTGGCATTTTACTTATGTGGATGATGGATTTTGAGGCGCCTCGTATTTTTATAGGCCGATAGTGGTCATATTATAGGTTCAAAGGAACCGGGAAACGTGTGTTCAGGCATAACCAATCCACTGCCGATAGGCGGGGACCGGCCCTACCGCATCCAAGGGTTCACTGCGGGGGATCCTGAGGCATTTGCTAGACTATCTCGAATCCGAGAGGAGCTTGCCCCTAGCCTCGACTCATGATGGAAATCCAACTTCCAATACGACCTTGCGGTTTTGATTGTAGAACTAGTATGGCGACATAGTAGGATGGGGTACTATGCCGTCTATGATTGATATTTATGATTGAAATTGTTTTTAAATTATATACACACTAATAATATTATCGTTTTTACGTATCAAGCATCTTTTGACCATTATAAGGTAAAACCCTATCCTCTGGTGTGCGTTGCATTGTGTGATGGGACATGGGTCTTATATTGGTTTCATTTTTCTAAAAAGCATTACGTTATTTGACGATTTACTTTAATTATGCACTGGCAATCCAATGGAGTAAGCCCGTTCCGCGTTAGCGGCGTGGTCCTGTGATTAGCCTACTTATTAGATAAGTTAAGTATAGAATTCTCACACCAGTCCCACGACTGACCTGTAGTTTGTTTCACTTTGCAAACTCGGGTGCCCTCTTTCCATACGGGTAGTCGAGTAGCTTTCTGCAGATATAGTTAAGCAGGATCCTGGATTGAAGTCTGAAGCTGGGTCCAGAATATTGATGGTCTTCCTATGAGATTAGTTCCGCTGCAATGTATTTAATTTATTGTAAATGTATCTACCGCTGTATTATTTATTGATGTACTCTGATATATTCTATACTCTGATGTAACATTTATTATTGATGTTATAAAAGTATGTGTTGTTGTTCTGATGTGTTGTATGCCCAAAGTTAACGTACGCGGGTTTTGAACGGTTTTAATCGATCTTGCGATCAATTGGGGTCGGGCGAAATTCGGGTCGTTACAGCTAGTATCAGAGCTCAGGTTAGCTCAAATCTTTGGGGTACAACTCATTAGAACTAAACAGAAGACTCATCAGAGGTTGGATTAGTAATATCCAATAGGAATACTCGTTAGAGATAGGATCAGCAGTATCCTAGAATGAGAATACTCATTAGAGATGGGGTTAACAATGTTCTAGAATGAGTCAGAGAAGAAGAATTCATAATTAACGTACTTGTTATTATATATAGTTCGATTTTAGAAAATATGACTTTGAATATATAAAAGTTAGATATTTTTGAAAATTTAATCAACTAATTGATTGATGATTGTGTTGTGTGAATATGAATTCAACTAATAAAATTATTAAACAACTAAAGAATGAAAATTAATTAAATTAGTTAAATAAACAACTTCAGCTTCATTTCCTTTTCGAGGACGAAAAGATTTTAAGTGGGGGAGATTGTAACAACCCGCAAATTTTGGACCAATTTAAAAAATTTATTTTAGAAAATTTTATGAATTTTGAAGATATAATATAATTTATTATTAATAATAATGGCTAGAATTTATTTTAATCGAAGTTAGAACGAATAAATTTAATTTAAATATAAATGGAATTAGAAATAACGCACTAGTTTGAAAAGTCAAACTTGAATTTTGACTGACCGTACAGGATGCAAAATTTAACGGATTTTAGTGAAACCAAAAATATTAGAATCTATTTAAAAATATCTTTCTAACGAATCTGAAAAATTGAAATTTCATAGCGGAAATCAAAAGTTATGGGCAATTCAATTTTTAGAAAGGTCGCTGTAGAATTTATATATATATATATAATATATAGCCTGAAAGGCTACTTTTCACATATGAAGGAATTTCGACTCGAAACCACTTCCATTGAGTTTAGAATGACGTTTCTGCATTGAAAAACAGTAAACACTTATATATTTTGAGTTTCGGAATTTATTTGTTTAAAAATGTATTTTTAATATTAAATATATTGGCCTTAAAAATAGTCATTTTTCAAACGACCTCCGTTTTCAACGAAACCACTTTTGTTGGAACCGGAATGTCAAATTATTGCTAGGTTTCAATTTTCAGAATTTTTCGAATTAATATGTGAGCGTGGCGAGAGAAAATGTGTTTTGATTATTTCAGTTAAATTTAAACGCCTTAAAAATAGCCATTTTTCAAATAGTCTCAGAATTCGACGAAAATAATTTTGTTGGATTCGTATCGTCATAAGAAAGCTAATTTTTTTTTTTTAGAATTTTCTGAGGTCGTATGTGGCCCCGACATATTTATATGTACGGTCAATATTTAATTAATTAATTTTTAATGCAATTTCAAATAAAAATCGTACATATTTCGGAATTGGGCCACGAGACCTGTCCCATTGCGTTCAGAAGGTGTCAAAACCTTAAGAACGACAGTAAGCAGGCCCAAATCAGAGAAAGTCCGAAAATTCACCTTTTAAGCACATTTTTCGAGATTAAATTATAAAATAATATTAAATCCGAAACCCTAATTCATGGCAGCCGCCGCCCTATTTTCGAAGGCTGAAATCATCCGAAATTGAAATGCTAATATCTTTTGATCTGTTCAACGAAAATTGACATATGATATACCAAATCGAAGCTCTTCGAGAGACCTTTCAATCCGTACGGTGATGATGGGTTTTCGCTGCACGGATTTCACGAATTTCGAGCCTAAAGGCCGCGCGTTCGTGGTCGGATTTCGGGGTGGTGGGACCACCGAGTTCGGCGGGCTTCAGGGCGGAGGAGGTCTTGGCCGAGGCGGTTCGTGTGGCGGTGTCTGATCGGCGCCTGGGTGGCCGAGGTGGCGCGCGCGCAGAAGGTGAGGAGCGGCTTCATGGGTTCGGCTGTTGAAACGTGCGGCACGAGGAAGAAGTATTTCTTTTTATATTATTTTATTTATTTAATATTTAATTTATGCAATCTTTAAAAATCGATATCTCTTTCATACGAGGTCCGATTGACGAACCGTCAGTTGCGTTGGACTCGTCTTTCCGAGAGCTTCACGATGGCGTAGACTAGGGCTGATTCCGAGACAGTAAAATTTTCAGCAAAAATCAATGTGCGAATCTCTGATTTAATGATTTAATAAATTTAATTAATTATTTTATTGTTGATTAAATAATTATCTGGTTGTAGTTTAATTGGATCTGCGTCGTGATAAGATTGTAGATTTTGTTTCTGATTGATTGTAATTCTGTTTGTGTTGAAAATGTGATGATGTTTGATATGTTATTGTTGTGGATAATTAGACATCCATGTGTGCTAATCCATATTATGATTTATACCTTTTAATTGAATCGATTTAAATAATCAATTCATACAAATTATATTATGTCATACCTTTTAATTGAATTGATTTAGCTAATCAATTCATACAAATTTTATTATGTCATTTCTTTTAATTGAATTGATTTAGCTAATCAATTCATACAAATTATATTATGTCATTTCTTTTAATTGAATTGATTTAGCTAATCAATTCATACAAATTATATTATGTCATTTCTTTTAATTGAATTGATTTAGCTAATCAATTCATACAAATTATATTATGTCACTTTTTGTATTTATTGGGGAAAACAAAAAGACAAATATATCTTTATTTGCGCTCCTCATCGCAAATAAAACTCACATATTAGAAATGTATTTATATTTGCGCTCCTTATCGCAAATAAAACACAAATGTTAGAAATACATTTTTATTTGGATTCATTATCGCAAATAAAACATGACTAGCAAAACATAGTTATTAAAATCAATATATTCAATTTTGTCAAAATATAGTTATTAAAACCAATATATTCAATTTTGTCAAAACATAGTTATTAAAACCAATATATTCATTTTGTCAAATATGGTTAGTAAAACCTAACATCTGCTTTTGTCAAAACATATCTATTAGAAACAAAGCATTTAATTTTGTCAAACATGGTTATGGAAACAAAATATTCATTTGTGTCAAATTGTGTTGATTTAAAACAAAAGTAGTGCTTTTGTCAAAAGTAATGTTTTGTCGAACATGTTATATATTGAAAATAGAATTAGTTCTTTTATTTGCATTCACAAATGCAAATAAACATTTAAATTAAAGTCTATTCTTTTATTTGCATTCACAAATGCGAATATATATTAAAAGTAAAGTTTGTTCTTTTATTTGCACTACTCGGTGCAAATATTCTTTGATAATAAAATTTGTCCTTTTATTTGCATTTACTAATGCAAACATACGTTTAAAATAAAATTTTATTCTATTATTTGCATTTACCAATGCAAATATACATTGGAAATAGAATTTATTCTTTTATTCGCATTCACCAATGCGAATATATTTTGAAATCAAAATTTATTCTTTTATTTGCATTTACAAATGCAAATATATTTTGAAATTGAAGTTTATTCTTTTATTTACATTCACATATGTAAATATACATTGAAATTAAAGTTTATTCTTTTATTTACATTCACATATATAAATATGCTATGAAAATAAGATTTGTTCTTTTATTTGCATTTTCTAATGCAAATAAATATTGGTAAATAAAATTGTTCTTTTAATTGCATCCTCTAATGCAAATATACATTGGAATATACCAACGTTCTTTTAATTGTCATTAGAGTATATAAGAAAATTTACGTAGATTAAATTTGCCGTCTAGTTGTGTCAAAGTCAATAAAAAAAATTCATTTTATTGTTTTACATTAAACATGATTTTTGGCAAAATATAGTTATTCAAATAATAACATTCATTTTGTCACTTTAAACGAATGAATTGAAAATGTTCATTATTTTGTCATTGTAAAAGAATGAATAACTAAACATTCACATTTTTATCATTAAAGTAGAATAGACAAAAACACTCATTTTGTCTAAATTAAAAGAATGAAATAAAATATAGCATTGGCATATTTTATTAGAATTGAAACACAAATTATTCATTTTTGTAAATTTATATTAGTTGAAAACCAATTATTCATTTTTGTTAATTCACATTAGTTAAAAATAATTATTCATTTTAGCCAATTTATACTAGTTAAACAAAATTTTACATTTTGTTAGGAATATTCATTTTTGCCAAAATGAATTAGTTGTAGCAATTTATTTATATATATATATATATATATATATATGTATGTCTGGCAAGATATATACTTGTCAAGATAGGTTAGTTAAATCAAAATATTTATCATTTTGTCTCATTAGAGTTGCCAAAACAAAATAACCATCTTTGTTTAGAGTTTAAATTAGCAAAATAGAAATTGTCAATAGGGACAAAGTTATTATGCTTATTCATTCATTGCAATAGAGATATTTTCTAGTCATCATTATATGTATTATGTATTACACTCCCATTCACAAGTTACCCGACTTGCGTATGTGATTGGGACGATAATTTTCACACATCGCCCAAGTGCACAAATTAGTTTATCATTTGTTTGTTGGTTGAAACCCCACACGGGTGTTGGGATGAAAATTTATATACACTAATCCCAATATTTAATTGTTTGTTGATCGTTAGATCGACATGCTGTGATGAGCGTTATTATTTAATTTTAACGCTTACACAGTGGAGTTTACACTTTGGATGTAAATGGATGATTTGATGATGTGTGTGAAATCCATGTAACCCAAATTAGATGGTAAATGTTTGAGTCGCATTTCGATCCAGGTGTTCTTTTAAATAAGAATATTTTAACACTAGAAATCCTTTTTATATAAAGTGCATATGTTTTCATAATATAAACAAAGAATATTTGTAAAAGATAAGAATTTGTAATATAAAGAATACTTCTCATTTAGAGTCTTTATATAAAGAATATTTTTTATGATTATTTTAAAATATGTTTTTAAAAGATGACTAGCATTTGCAATTATATTTTGTGATATGAAATAAATTGAGATGTGAAGTGGATTTACCGTGGACGATGTTTTAAACGACATTTGTCCTTTGATCCAATTTATATTGAAATTATTATTTGGAACTTATGAATCTATTTTATAGATTTAAAAAAAAAGGCATTTTCTAAAAAAATCAAGTTTTTCAATTTAATATATTAAATTGGAATTAAGTGGAAATTCGATTGGTAATAATCGAAATGGACTTCTGTAAAAGAAGACCGATATTATATGTGGAATTTAAGAGGCTTTGCCGTTATTCCATTTATATTATTAGTCTGATACAGCAATCTATATCGATTATGTATTGATTTGATTTCCGTGGGATTCCATATTTTTGAAAATTGATTTATAGATTTTATTTTTAGAATTTTATCTTTGATAAAATTAATGAGAATGTTTTAAATTGAATATCTTATTAAAAGAATATTCTGAGTTGGGATGTGACGAAATGTGTGATTTTCCAATATTTGTTTTTAAATCCCAAAATACGCGAGTTATTCAAAAAGACCGGGTTTAACCCATTCTGAATAATCATCACGACGATCAAGAGTCGAAGACGAAGACGGTGATTGAAGACCGAAGGTTTTCACATCGTTGGGATGATGATGACTGGTATCTTGAATTGGGATTGGCCTTCCAAGGCAAGGTATTTGGTAATGATCGTCCAAACGCATTTGGAGATCGACGGACACGTTGTTTCACTCAGACCCAGAGCGGAGTTGTAAATGGATTGCGTGTCTGACATTGTATTCCTTTCTACTGTATTTGTTGAACGCTACTGATTATATATTTCTGTTTGGTGGTGAAGAATTTATTCTTTACTTATCACCCTTCTCTAAGACGTATGAGCTTAGAGGTTATATATATATATTGGTAGATGATCAATAATATGGTAGGGTCTGACAATGTGGCACGCCAAGATGCAAATTGATCAAGGCTTTTGTTGAAAAGCAGGGCCTTGTGGGATGATCAAAGCATATCCTATTACGGCATAACTTTGTGTATATCGTGACTTCGCGAGCCTCACACCCCGGTATGAGTCAAAAACGGGATATGGAACGTAGGGAGTGCACACGTTTCTTTCTAGCTAGTGGTATTGTCAGTGCTTTAACACGGCCTGGCAATTTACTTATGTGGATGATGGATTTTGAGGCGCCTCAGATTTTTATAGGCCGATAGTGGTCATATTATAGGTTCAAAGGAACCGGGAAACGTGTGTTCAGGCATAACCAATCCACTGTCGATAGGCGGGGACCGGCCCTACCGCATCCAAGGGTTCATTGCGGGGGGATCCTGAGGCATTTGCTAGACTGTCTCGAATCGGAGAGGAGCTTGCCCCTAGCCTCGACTCATGATGGAAATCCAACTTCCAATACGACCTTGCGGTTTTGATTATAGAACTAGTATGGCGACATAGTAGGATGGGGTACTATGCCGTCTATGATTGATATTTATGATTAAAATTGTTTTTAAATTATATACACACTAATAATAATATCGTTTTTACGTATCAAGCATCTTTTGACCATTATAAGGTAAAACCCTATCCTCTGGTGTGCGTTGCATTGTGTGATGGGACCTGGGTCTTATAATGGTTTCATTTTTCTAAAAAGCATTACGTTATTTGACGATTTACTTTAATTATGCACTAGCAATCCAATGGAGTAAACCGGTTCCGCGTTAGCGGCGTGGTCCTGTGATTAGCCTACTTATTATATAAGTTAAGTATAGAATTCTCACACCAGTCCCACGACTGACCTGTAATTTGTTTCACTTTGCAAACTCGGGTGCCCTCTTTCCACACGGGTAGTCGAGTAGCTTTCTGCAGATATAGTTAAGCAGGATCCTAGATTGAAGTCTGAAGCTGGGTCCAGAATATTGATGGTCTTCCTATGAGATTAGTTCCGCTGCAATGTATTTAATTTAGTGAATATTAGGCACACATCCCTAAAACGAAACTTAATTAGGCTCACATCCGGTCATAAACTTATTGTAAATTTAGTCCCTATTTTCAAAAACATATAAAAAAATATAAAAAAAAAATTAAAAAACCATGTAAATTCGTATTTAATTAAAACAATTAATCGTGAAAAAAATCAGACCAAAAAAACATCAAAAACAACGTCGAAATCACGAAATACAGAAAATCAACGAAATGCAGTAAATTGCATCAAAACATGCATATAAGTCGATTAGTTGCATACATGTATGCATTTATTTCAAATCTGCGTCAAAACTGCAGTATAAATGCATACATGTATGCACATATTGTTAAAACGTGCATCTGCTGATGCATTTGTTTAAAAACTGCATACCTACGTGCAACTTATTCACGTTTGCATGTATTTTGACATATATGCACACATTTATGCAGTTATATAGAAAAACTGCATACATGTATGCAATTTTTCAAACAGGCGTGCATAAATATATGCATGTGTATTCGAATAGTTGCATAAATGTATGCAACTATTCGTAAAAGTTGCATACATTGATGCAACTTTTTTTTTTAATTTCTGTGGACTTCCGAGAATATTTACAGATTTTAGAATTTTTTTTTTTTTTTTAAGTGATAGCGCCTGAAAATTTGGACAGAAAACGAAAGAGGCGGAGGTATGGAAAGTGGCAGGCGGAAGATTCCAGGCGGCAGCTAAAATAGGGGGCGGGTTTACAGAGAAAACATTAATTACAGGGATGTATTGTGAATTTAAAAACTTGCAAATAGTTGCATACATGTATGCAACTTTTGCCAATAGTTGCATACATGTATGCAAGTATTTCTGAAGCTGTTTTAGTTGAAAATGCATGCAGAAACCTACATACATGTGTGCAACTATTTGAAATACTTGCACACATGTATGCAAGTATTTACATGTGAAAATAAAATGTGTGCAGAAACTTGCATACATGTATGCAACTATTTGAAATACTTGCACATATGTATGCAAGTATTGCATGTAAAAATATAACAGAGGAATACTTGCACAGATGAATGCAAGTATTCAAAATATGTGCATGATTTGATGCAAATTACTGCATTTTTCGTTGTTTTCTGTATTTTTTTGATTTTGATGCATGTTTCGATTTTATTATGATCTGAATTTTTGGGCGAGTACATGATTAATTTAAATACGAATTATCGTGATTTTTTTATAATTTTTTTATATTTTTTTTATGAATTTTCGTAAAATAGGGACTAAATTTACAATAAGTTTATGACCGGGTTTTTTTTATATTTTGAAACCTAATAGGGACCTCTAAAAAACGCACCCTTTAATTTATTGTAAATGTATCTTCCGCTGTATTATTTATTGATGTACTCTGATATATTCTATACTCTGATGTAACATTTATTATTGATGTTATAAAAGTCTGTGTTGTTGTTCTGATGTGTTGTATGCCCAAAGTTAACGTACGCGGGTTTTGAACGGTTTTAATCGATCTTGCGATCAATTGGGGTCGGGCGAAATTCGGGTCGTTACAGCTGGTATCAGAGCTCAGGTTAGCTCAAATCTTTGGGGTACAACTCATTAGAACTAAACAGAAGACTCATCAGAGGTTGGATTAGTAATATCCAATAGGAATACTCGTTAGAGATAGGATCAGCAGTATCCTAGAATGAGAATACTCATTAGAGATGGGGTTAGCAATGTTCTAGAATGAGTCAGAGAAGAAGAATTCATAATTAACGTACTTGTTATTATATATAGTTCGATTTTAGAAAATATGACTTTGAATATATAAAAGTTAGATATTTTTGAAAATTTAATCAACTAATTGATTGATGATTGTGTTGTGTGAATATGAATTCAACTAATAAAATTATTAAACAACTAAAGAATGAAAATTAATTAAATTAGTTAAATAAACAACTTCAGCTTCATTTCCTTTTCGAGGACGAAAAGATTTTAAGTGGGGGAGATTGTAACAACCCGCAAATTTTGGACCAATTTAAAAATTTTATTTTAGAAAATTTTATGAATTTTGAAGATATAATATAATTTATTATTAATAATAATGGCTAGAATTTATTTTAATCGAAGTTAGAACGAATAAATTTAATTTAAATATAAATGGAATTAGAAATAACGCACTAGTTTGAAAAGTCAAACTTGAATTTTGACTGACCGTACAGGATGCAAAATTTAACGGATTTTAGTGAAACCAAAAATATTAGAATCTATTTAAAAATATCTTTCTAACGAATCTGAAAAATTGAAATTTCATAGCGGAAATTAAAAGTTATGGGCAATTCAATTTTTAGAAAGGTCGCTGTAGAATTTATATATATATATATATAATATATAGCCTGAAAGGCTACTTTTCACATATGAAGGAATTTCGACTCAAAACCACTTCCATTGAGTTTAGAATGACGTTTCTGCATTGAAAAACAGTAAACACTTATATATTTTGAGTTTCGGAATTTATTTGTTTAAAAATGTATTTTTAATATTAAATATATTGGCCTTAAAAATAGTCATTTTCAAACGACCTCCGTTTTCAACGAAACCACTTTTGTTGGAACCGGAATGTCAAATTATTGCTAGGTTTCAATTTTCAGAATTTTTCGAATTAATATGTGAGCGTGGCGAGAGAAAATGTGTTTTGATTATTTAAGTTAAATTTAAACGCCTTAAAAATAGCCATTTTTCAAATAGTCTCAGAATTCGACGAAAATAATTTTGTTGGATTGGTATCGTCATAAGAAAGCTAATTTTTTTTTTTTTTAGAATTTTCTGAGGTCGTATGTGGCCCCGGCATATTTATATGTACGGTCAATATTTAATTAATTAATTTTTAATGCAATTTCAAATAAAAATCGTACATATTTCGGAATTGGGCCACGAGACCTGTCCCATTGCGTTCAGAAGGTGTCAAAACCTTAAGAACGACAGTAAGCAGGCCCAAATCAGAGAAAGTCCGAAAATTCACCTTTTAAGCACATTTTTCGAGATTAAATTATAAAATAATATTAAATCCGAAACCCTAATTCATGGCAGCCGCCGCCCTATTTTCGAAGGCTGAAATCATCCGAAATTGAAATGCTAATATCTTTTGATCTGTTCAACGAAAATCGACATATGATATACCAAATCGAAGCTCTTCGAGAGACCTTTCAATCCGTACGGTGATGATGGGTTTTCGCTGCACGGATTTCACGAATTTCGAGCCTAAAGGCCGCGCGTTCGTGGTCGGATTTCGGGGTGGTGGGACCACCGAGTTTGGCGGGCTTCAGGGCGGAGGAGGTCTTGGCCGAGGCGGTTCGTGTGGCGGTGTCTGATCGGCGCCTGGGTGGCCGAGGTGGCGCGCGCGCAGAAGGTGAGGAGCGGCTTCATGGGTTCGGCTGTTGAAACGTGCGGCACGAGGAAGAAGTATTTCTTTTTATATTGTTTTATTTATTTAATATTTAATTTATGCAATCTTTAAAAATCGATATCTCTTTAATACGAGGTCCGATTGGCGAACCGTCAGTTGCGTTGGACTCGTCTTTCCGAGAGCTTCACGATGGCGTAGACCAGGGCTGATTCCGAGACAGTAAAATTTTCAGCAAAAATCAATGTGCGAATCTCTGATTTAATGATTTAATAAATTTAATTAATTATTTTATTGTTGATTAAATAATTATCTGGTTGTAGTTTAATTGGATCTGCGTCGTGATAAGATTGTAGATTTTGTTTCTGATTGATTGTAATTCTGTTTGTGTTGAAAATGTGATGATGTTTGATATGTTATTGTAGTGGATAATTAGACATCCATGTGTGCTAATCCATATTATGATTTATACCTTTTAATTGAATCGATTTAAATAATCAATTCATACGAATTATATTATGTCATACCTTTTAATTGAATTGATTTAGCTAATCAATTCATACAAATTTTATTATGTCATTTCTTTTAATTGAATTGATTTAGCTAATCAATTCATACAAATTATATTATGTCATTTCTTTTAATTGAATTGATTTAGCTAATCAATTCATACAAATTATATTATGTCATTTCTTTTAATTGAATTGATTTAGCTAATCAATTCATACAAATTATATTATGTCACTTTTTGTATTTATTGGGGAAAACAAAAAGACAAATATATCTTTATTTGCGCTCCTCATCGCAAATAAAACTCACATATTAGAAATGTATTTATATTTGCGCTCCTTATCGCAAATAAAACACAAATGTTAGAAATACATTTTTATTTGGATTCATTATCGCAAATAAAACATGACTAGCAAAACATAGTTATTAAAATCAATATATTCAATTTTGTCAAAATATAGTTATTAAAACCAATATATTCAATTTTGTCAAAACATAGTTATTAAAACCAATATATTCATTTTGTCAAATATGGTTAGTAAAACCTAACATCTGCTTTTGTCAAAACATATCTATTAGAAACAAAGCATTTAATTTTGTCAAACATGGTTATGGAAACAAAATATTCATTTGTGTCAAATTGTGTTGATTTAAAACAAAAGTAGTGCTTTTGTCAAAAGTAATGTTTTGTCGAACATGTTATTTATTGAAAATAGAATTAGTTCTTTTATTTGCATTCACAAATGCAAATAAACATTTAAATTAAAGTCTATTCTTTTATTTGCATTCACAAATGCGAATATATATTACAAGTAAAGTTTGTTCTTTTATTTGCACTACTCGGTGCAAATATTCTTTGATAATAAAATTTGTCCTTTTATTTGCATTTACTAATGCAAACATACGTTTAAAATAAAATTTTATTCTATTATTTGCATTTACCAATGCAAATATACATTGGAAATAGAATTTATTCTTTTATTCGCATTCACCAATGCGAATATATTTTGAAATCAAAATTTATTCTTTTATTTGCATTTACAAATGCAAATATATTTTGAAATTGAAGTTTATTCTTTTATTTACATTCACATATGTAAATATACATTGAAATTAAAGTTTATTCTTTTATTTACATTCACATATATAAATATGCTATGAAAATAAGATTTGTTCTTTTATTTGCATTTTCTAATGCAAATATATATTGGTAAATAAAATTGTTCTTTTAATTGCATCCTCTAATGCAAATATACATTGGAATATACCAACGTTCTTTTAATTGTCATTAGAGTATATAAGAAAATTTACGTTGATTAAATTTGCCGTCTAGTTGTGTCAAAGTTAGATTACAACAAAAAAAAAATTCATTCGATTGTTTTACATTAAAACATGATTTTTGGCAAAATATAGTTATTCAAATAATAACATTCATTTTGTCACTTTAAACGAATGAATTGAAAATGTTCATTATTTTGTCATTGTAAAAGAATGAATAACTAAACATTCACATTTTTATCATTAAAGTAGAATAGACAAAACACTCATTTTGTCTAAATTAAAAGAATGAAATAAAATATAGCATTGGCATATTTTATTAGAATTGAAACACAAATTATTCATTTTTGTAAATTTATATTAGTTGAAAACCAATTATTCATTTTTGTTAATTCACATTAGTTAAAAATAATTATTCATTTTAGCCAATTTATACTAGTTAAACAAAATTTTACATTTTGTTAGGAATATTCATTTTTGCCAAAATGAATTAGTTGTAGCAATTTATTTATATATATATATATATATATATATATATATATATATATATATATGTATGTCTGGCAAGATATATACTTGTCAAGATAGGTTAGTTAAATCAAAATATTTATCATTTTGTCTCATTAGAGTTGCCAAAACAAAATAACCATCTTTGTTTAGAGTTTAAATTAGCAAAATAGAAATTGTCAATAGGGACAAAGTTATTATGCTTATTCATTCATTGCAATAGAGATATTTTCTAGTCATCATTATATGTATTATGTATTACACTCCCATTCACAAGTTACCCGACTTGCGTATGTGATTGGGACGATAATTTTCACACATCGCCCAAGTGCACAAATTAGTTTATCATTTGTTTGTTGGTTGAAACCCCACACGGGTGTTGGGATGAAAATTTATATACACTAATCCCAATATTTAATTGTTTGTTGATCGTTAGATCGACATGCTGTGATGAGCGTTATTATTTAATTTTAACGCTTACACAGTGGAGTTTACACTTTGGATGTAAATGGATGATTTGATGATGTGTGTGAAATCCATGTAACCCAAATTAGATGGTAAATGTTTGAGTCGCATTTCGATCCAGGTGTTCTTTTAAATAAGAATATTTTTACACTAGAAATCCTTTTTATATAAAGTGCATATGTTTTCATAATATAAACAAAGAATATTTGTAAAAGATAAGAATTTGTAATATAAAGAATACTTCTCATTTAGAGTCTTTATATAAAGAATATTTTTTATGATTATTTTAAAATATGTTTTTAAAAGATGACTAGCATTTGCAATTATATTTTGTGATATGAAATAAATTGAGATGTGAAGTGGATTTACCGTGGACGATGTTTTAAACGACATTTGTCCTTTGATCCAATTTATATTGAAATTATTATTTGGAACTTATGAATCTATTTTATAGATTTTAAAAAAAAAGGCATTTTCTAAAAAAATCAAGTTTTTCAATTTAATATATTAAATTGGAATTAAGTGGAAATTCGATTGGTAATAATCGAAATGGGCTTCTGTAAAAGAAGACCGATATTATATGTGGAATTTAAGAGGCTTTGCCGTTATTCCATTTATATTATTAGTCTGATACAGCAATCTATATCGATTATGTATTGATTTGATTTCTGTGGGATTCCATATTTTTGAAAATTGATTTATAGATTTTATTTTTAGAATTTTATCTTTGATAAAATTAATGAGAATGTTTTAAATTGAATATCTTATTAAAAGAATATTCTGAGTTGGGATGTGACGAAATGTGTGATTTTCCAATATTTGTTTTTAAATCCCAAAATACGCGAGTTATTCAGAAAGACCGGGTTTAACCCATTCTGAATAATCATCACGACGATCAAGAGTCGAAGACGAAGACGGTGATTGAAGACCGAAGGTTTTCACATCGTTGGGATGATGATGACTGGTATCTTGAATTGGGATTGGCCTTCCAAGGCAAGGTATTTGGTAATGATCGTCCAAACGCATTTGGAGATCGACGGACACGTTGTTTCACTCAGACCCAGAGCGGACTTGTAAATGGATTGCGTGTCTGACATTGTATTCCTTTCTACTGTATTTGTTGAACGCTACTGATTATATATTTCTGTTTGGTGGTGAAGAATTTATTCTTTACTTATCACCCTTCTCTAAGACGTATGAGCTTAGAGGTTATATATATATATTGGTAGATGATCAATAATATGGTAGGGTCTGACAATGTGGCACGCCAAGATGCAAATTGATCAAGGCTTTTGTTGAAAAGCAGGGCCTTGTGGGATGATCAAAGCATATCCTATTACGACATAACTTTGTGTATATCGTGACTTCGCGAGCCTCACACCCCGGTATGAGTCAAAAACGGGATATGGAACGTAGGGAGTGCACACGTTTCTTTCTAGCTAGTGGTAGTGTCAGTGCTTTAACACGGCCTGGCAATTTACTTATGTGGATGATGGATTTTGAGGCGCCTCAGATTTTTATAGGCCGATAGTGGTCATATTATAGGTTCAAAGGAACCGGGAAACGTGTGTTCAGGCATAACCAATCCACTGTCGATAGGCGGGGACCGGCCCTACCGCATCCAAGGGTTCACTGCGGGGGGATCCTGAGGCATTTGCTAGACTGTCTCGAATCGGAGAGGAGCTTGCCCCTAGCCTCGACTCATGATGGAAATCCAACTTCCAATACGACCTTGCGGTTTTGATTGTAGAACTAGTATGGCGACATAGTAGGATGGGGTACTATGCCGTCTATGATTGATATTTATGATTAAAATTGTTTTTAAATTATATACACACTAATAATAATATCGTTTTTACGTATCAAGCATCTTTTGACCATTATAAGGTAAAACCCTATCCTCTGGTGTGCGTTGCATTGTGTGATGGGACCTGGGTCTTATAATGGTTTCATTTTTCTAAAAATCATTACGTTATTTGACGATTTACTTTAATTATGCACTAGCAATCCAATGGAGTAAACCGGTTCCGCGTTAGCGGCGTGGTCCTGTGATTAGCCTACTTATTATATAAGTTAAGTATAGAATTCTCACACCAGTCCCACGACTGACCTGTAATTTGTTTCACTTTGCAAACTCGGGTGCCCTCTTTCCACATGGGCAGTCGAGTAGCTTTTTGCAGATATAGTTAAGCAGGGTCCTGGATTGAAGTCTGAAGCTGGGTCCAGAATATTGATGGCCTTCCGCTGAGATTAGTTCCGCTGCAGTGTATTTAATTTATTGTAAATGTATCTTCCGCTGTATTATTTATTGATGTACTCTGATATATTCTATACTCTGATGTAACATTTATTATTGATGTTATAAAAGTCTGTGTTGTTGTTCTGATGTGTTGTATGCCCAAAGTTAACGTACGCGGGTTTTGAATGGTTTTAATCGATCTTGGCGAAATTCGGGTCGTTACACACACACACACACACACATATATTCCATATGTGCACTATACATGTATACACATACATGTGTATATATATACACATTTTTTCTATGTAGGGGCAATATGGTCAGAAAGGGACAAATATATCGAATATGATGTGTCAGGTGAAGAGCTTGACAACATTTTCATGCCACAAATTACTCAAGCAACAAATACAAACACATGCATACATATACATATGAATGTATACGACAATAAATGCACAAGTCGAACTGTTTCAATTCAAGTGCACATAAATCCTCATGACCAAAGCCAAGCAGCAAAGCCTAGTTCACAAAGAAATGGTCCACGCAAAACATCAACCAATGCTAAACAAAAGTAATCAATTCAGGCACATCTAATCACACATGAACATGGTTAGCAAGACTAGCAAACTTGGCATGCAAATGGGGCCATGTAAGAGAATCTCACACACATATGTATATTCCATGGCATGTACAAGTCAAACTATTCAAAGCATTCTAAGATCACACAATAACTACGAGAGGCAAATCAGCATGGACAAAGTGGCGTAGATGGCAGATATATATATACATACACATCTACATAATATATTATATAGATGTATATATAATATATATGCAACAATCAAGGCTGGAGTACCACAAACAAAGAAGTGAAACCATCTCAGGGTGAAATTCGTCACACACAAAAACAAATGCATTCAAGTATATGCTTAGTGAAACCAGATTGGTTCATAGCCAAAAAGTGTACAGGTACAAATCATATCAGTTCAAGCAAGTCGACAAGATCAAAAGAAATGATAGAATTCATGCATGGAGCATACATAACAGGGTCAAGTTTAAATTCACCAACATCAATGTATGCATGGAGCATACAACAACATAACAAGGTCACCATGACACTGTTCAGCTAAAGCCACATTTCAGCATGCTTGAATTTTAGAATTACACATGAATTGTTTCTCCAGAATTGAAAACTCACAAAATATACAATATGTTTCCAGAAATAGTTCAAGATTCACAATATTGGGTAGATTTTTGTCTCAGAAATCATTCAAGGGTATACGACAAAAACTCAAGTACTTATGGCAAAAATATTTCCAGAAATGAATACACATATGGCAGTAGTTTTTATATTGGTCAGAAAATTGCATAAGTTACTTTTGGCAAATGTTCAAATTGAACATACAAGAAATGCACAGACATTCTTGCTTTTGGCAAATAACCTATTGAAAATTGGATTCCATGTATGAGTCAAGGCCAGGGATGGCTCCTCACTGCTTCGAGACACTCTAGCAAATGCCTCAGGATTACACACTCTGGGCAACCATGGATCTTCAGGGCCGGTCCTCTCTTACGTTTGAGCATTAGTTATTCCTGAACACATGTTTCCCGGTCCTATCGGACCAATCCATCGTCTCCATAGTAACCAATATATATGAGGCGCCTCGCTATCCATCATCCACATAGGTAAAATATAGTAAATGTCTGGGCTCTACACCATGACACCACCCATAGCTAGAAGGAAACGTCTTGCACTCCCTGCAGTCACGATCCCGTTTTTGACTCACACCAATGTGTGAGCTCGTGAATTAACGCTATACATAAAGCTATGCTATATTAAAGTCGTGCTTTGATCATCAACCACAAGACTCTGCTTTTCAACAGAAGCCCTGATCACTTACATCTCAACATGCCACACTGGCAATTCACGCCAAGCAACTAATGTCTATTGATATATAACCTCTGAGCTCGTACGTCTCAAAGAAGGGTGTTAAGCAAGAGAATAAATTCTCTGCCACCAAACAGATATATATTTAATAGATATCAATCAACACTGAATAAAATCCTATGTCAGACACACATCCATTTAGTAGTTCGTTCTGGGTCAGAACGAAACCGGAGGCACCTTATTCCTTGTCCCATATGTCCAATACAGGAAAGAGGTCCTTGCATATTCGGTCGATCTCCAAGTACGTCCGGATGATCACCACTTATTACATTGTCTTCGGTGTACAACCCAATCAAGACATCACTAATCATCCAAACGATGTGAAGACCTCCGGTCTTCAACCACCGTCTTCATCGTCGACTTATCGTCGAATCAGTTATTCAGAATGGGTATAAATCCGGCCTTTTCGAATAATTCGCGTATTTTATAAACAAGTGCTATAAAAACACAACATACGCCTCCTTCCAATTCTGAATATTCTTTTAATCAAATATTCACATCATTTGCGAAAGGTTCCCATTAATTTTATCAAAGATAAATTCTTTAAATTTATTCTTTAATCTTCCTTTGGATATCAATTCAAACCCAATTAAGGTCTATCAACTAGTCAGGATTAGTGCACCTTACCGAAGTAATCATTTGTTTAATTTCCAATCCCAACCTATTCATCCCGTGGAGCAAAACTGGTAATACTCCATATCTAACACCACGGTGTTATCAGTAAATTTAATTACCATTTCCCATTAAAATCTAATTAAAGATTTAACTATCGCTTGGAGCAAAAATGGCAATACTCCATTCTCGATCATTTCCCAAATTTGATAATTTAAATTATCACATTCACATTTCAATCTAACTAAAGATTCATTAAAACTCCACTTAGTTCTAATCTTCCCAAAAATCAATATTAATATTATTTGAATTTGGGAAATCAAACATGTCGCATTGACAATCTACACTATACCATAGATTTTCGCCGATATATAACCTCTAAGCTCATACGTCTTAGAGAAGGGTGTTAAGAAAGAGAATAAATTCTCCGCCACCAAACAGATATATATTTAGCAGAGATCAACAATACAGTTCAAAATACAATGTTAGACATGAAATTCTGTCTTTAACTAGGTTAAAGAACCAATGTCATTTAAAACACAGTACACGATAAACCCAAAATCACATTCCATTAATTATGGAATCTTCACGGAAAACAGATCAATATATAATCGATATCAATTTCCATATCCGACTAATAATATAAATGAAATAACCACAAAGCCTTTTAAATTCCATATATATTAACAGTCTTCCTCCACAGAAGCTCACTTCGATTATTATCAAATCGAATTCCATTCCGTTCCAATTTATTATATTAAATTGGAAAACTTTACTTTGGAAAATTTCTATTAAACCTTAATAAAAAGATTTATAAATTCCAAATCACATTTCACTATAAATCGGGTTAAAGAACGAATGTCGTTAAAAACAAAGTTCACATTCAACCCAATTCACTTTCCATTTTATTCCAATTATTAAATATAATTGGAAATTCTAATAATCTTAATTAAAAGATCATTCTTTTCTCAACTGGTTTTAAGAGCAGTGTTATTTAAGGCACCGTTCACGACAAACCCAAAATCCAGTTTGATATCAAAGACAAGGCTCTGAATAGAAATTATATCGGTTTATATTCAATATCAAATTCTGAAACCAACAAATATCGTTTTCTGAATAACAATATATATATATCTTCCAAATTTCCATAACAATATCCGTATAATCACGGAATCCAATATCGAAATATTCCAAAGTTTATTTCCATTCCAAATCCATTCCAATTTATTCGTTGGAAATTTTGGGTTATATTAAAACCATTCACAAATTCAATTTATTTTATTGAAAAATTATTGGATTTCAAATCTTGTTAATAAATAGTTCATTTTGATAAAAATATCTCTACAAACATGAAATTTTTCATTCAAATTCTTTGCAAATCATTTATTACGATTTTACACAAAATATTAATATTTTTAATAATTTTATTAAGGCCCTTTTAGTCGATTTCCATAAACGGTCATCGAACTACACTTACAACGACCTTTTCCAAATTTGATTTGGACATAATTCCAAATTCAACCGTTATATTTCAAATCTCTTATATTTGTTGGAAAGCTCTTTTCGATACGAACCCAACGGTTCCGGTTTTAGGAGAATCCGATGGTCGGATCTCCCATAATGTCAATTCGAAGTCAATGATCGAAATTCGTGAACGATCGAGGCGCGTTCTATTCAGGCCATTAAATATATATAATATATATATATTTCGTTGATTTCCATTTAAAACGTATTTTATATATCGTCTATAAATTCGTTTTAAAATGATTCCCACTTTCATTTCAATTTTAAATCAAAACTGAATTCTCCTTTTCATTAATATATAAATGATGATATTTTCAAAATATTATATTTTGAAATCATTTCGTTTTTTATATTCATTACAAAAATGAATAAAATTGATATAAATATCATTCGTGTCAAAATGACGCATAACTACTCAACACGACTTCATATATTTAAATATTTTTGTGTCCATCCAAAGTCGGATATTAAATTCACATTTTAATTCTTTACTGAATATTATTATAAAATATTCGTTATTTTAAAATATTTGTTATTTTAAAATATTCCTTATTTCTGAATTAGAATCAGCCCCAATCAATCACCATATAATTTTATTTATATGGATTTCATACAACGCATGTATATATCAACAATGATAAACAATCAACCATCAGCCAGCGTGCACTACACAACTGCATGAGCATTAATATAAATGATTAACGCTTACAACAGTCTATCAACCAATCAACTGACATACAACTAAACAAGTGGGATTAGTGTATGTCAAATATCATCCCAATACCTGTGTGGGGTTTCAATCAACACACACAGATTTAATTTTGCAATTGGGCGATGTGTAAAATATATCGTCCCAATCAATATCAGTCAATTGAGTGTACATAAATAAATCCTTCGATTTGTAAATGAATATTTATTTTCATCTTAGGAGAATTTTATGCTGTTCACATATATACGTTAAAAATTATATTTTAATGATAAAATATTTCATTCAACACATGAATATTTTATTTAGTTCATTTATACAATAAAAATGATATTTTTATTATTCTAACATTTTTAGAAAATTTTGGCAGCATAACGACGCAATACTAGAACCGAAATAAGGTCTAGCCTTATCCCTCGCCTAATACTAGCTCGTGCCATATGCAAACCAAATTCAATCAATTCCATTCACATTCCAAATCAAATTCAACCAATTAAATCAATCCAAACCAACAACCAAACATCCATGGTTTCAATCAAAAGTGTCAGGTGCTACTAAACACCGTCTGCATCCTAGTATATATTATAACTTAATTAAAAGTTGAGTGAGAAAATGTTCTCACCTTTGGTTTCCACTCTGTCATTCTTTATTGGATGGTCTGGATTCCGTTTTGCCTCTAGTCAGTTCCATCGCAATCTGTGTCACACAGTTTATATTAAAAATCACATTTTTAAATCAATGTTATATGTATAAAAATCATATTTTTATTCTACTACGATATACATAAAAATCATATTTTTATAAACGATATTTATAATTAAAAATCGCATTTTATATCGCTACTATACATATAAAAATCATATTTTTATATTGCTATTCATATAAAAAAATCATACTTTTATATCGCTATTCATATAATAAAAATCATATTTTTATATCGCTACTCATATAATAAAAATCATATTTTTATACATCTATTCATATAATTAAAATCATATTTTTTATATCGCTATTCATATAATAAAATCATATTTTTATACCACTACTTCATATATAAAAATCACATTTTTTTATTCGATGTTATATATAATAAAAATATCATTTTTATTCGATGTTATATACAATAAAAATATCATTTTTATTCGATGTTATATATAATAAAAATCTTAAATTTATATAATAAAAAAATCAGATTTTTCATATAATAAAATAAAAAAACTCACTGTTTTTCGATCGGTGGAGGGGCGAGGCGTCGCTGGTGGTCGGGAGGGGGCTGCAAGTGGCAGGAGAGGCGAAGGGGGAGGTGCGGCTGTGGTTGCGGTGGCGGAAGGAGGCGCGGTGTGGTGGTTTATGGTTTGAAAGGGGATACGGTTTTTCAGAAGGGGAGAGAGAACGGAGGGCGACGGAGGAGGAGGGGGCGGATCGACGTCCAGAGGAGTGCCTCTGGCGGTGGCACGGCGGTCAGGGCGACGGGGATCCCTCCATCGGGTTTTTTTTATTTTATTTCTAATTCGATCTGAATGAAAAGGGAAAGGGTGAAAGAGTGGAGAGTTTGACCGAGTATATTAATATATATTAAATCATTTATTTAATTCCAAAAAGTAACTTTTTCTTTTGAACTCCAAATTGAACCCAGTGACTATCCATCCTAGCTAATTACCCCCATTTCGAACACAATGGGATTTGTCCCGTAGGCTAATTCGACTGTTTCAATTAGCTTTCATCAAAATTAAAATATAAATTAATTTAATGTTCAAAATTGATTTCAAGTACATTTTAATTTACCGGGGCCACATACTGACTCCAAAAATTCCTGAAAAATATATCTACCTATGTTTTGACGATACGATCCTAACAAAACTAATTTCGTCGAATTTGGAGAGTGTTTGAAAAACGGTCATTTTCTAGTCAATTAAATTCAAATTAAAATTGCCAAACACGTTTAAATCCACCACGCTCACATCTTAATTCCAAAAACTATGAAAATTGGAATCTAGCAATAATTTGACATTCCGGATCCAACAAAATTGGTTTCATCAAAAGCGGAGGCCGTTTGCAAAATAGCTATATATTATGTAATATATATATATATATATATAAATTCCATAGCGACTATTATGAATTTTAAACTAGACATAACTTTTTATTCCCGTTATGAAATCTCTATTTTTGACATCCATTAGAAAGATATAATTAAATAGAATCAAATATTTCTGGTTTTACTGAAATCCGATTTATTTTGAATCCTGTACATTCATTTGAAATTTGAAATCGAATTCTCAAACTGCCGCGCCATTTCAAGCTCGTTATATAATTAAAATAAATTTATTCGTTCTGATTTCGATTTAAATAAATTTCTAGTCGTTACTATTTAAAATAAATCATTTTAAATATTTAAAATTCATTAAAATATCCAAAATAATCTTTTTAAAATGGTTCTGATTTTCCGGGTTATTACAATCTCCCCCACTTAAATCTTTTCGTCCTTAAAAGGAACAGAGCTGAAAGTTGTTTGACTGTCCAACTCATCTTTCATTCTGGCTTTCATTCTTCAATTTTTCAGTTTCTAAGAATTTTCAAATTCTTCAAAAATTTGGCTCACCCTAAATTTTCGAAAAATTTCGCCATAACCTCCATTGTACGAGGAGACCTTTAAAACCGCAGCTAGCCTCATAGGGCCCTCATCAATCCAAAAGAAAAAGAAAAAGCCAAGCGGCTAGCCAATCGTCTCATAAAATCATCAAAACCCAATAAATTATTAAACATGTACTTATTTGTCAGGCATACAATTTTATTCCTCTTCTTAGCTTCCATGTTATGACCTATTCACAATATATATGTACATGTATGCAATTTCAATCAATTTTCAATTCAGTTCAATGTTTGATTTGATTTGGCTAAACTCAGCTTACATTCTCTTATTGGTTTTATTAGTTGAATTAGTAATCAAACATCACAACCAGCAATCAATTTGTGAATTAAATTTTTAAATGCATAACTTTAAAATATCTTCAAAAATCATCTTTTTGGAGCCAAATCACAACAATAACCCTATCTAAATTTTGGTTCTCACACCAGTCAATTGGAATCATATAAATATCCCACTTTTGAAACTCGAGCATAAATACTGATGATGCGGCCGCATCACCAAAATTATCCCTGGGAGACTAGAGTGTGATTCTATATCCATCCAGTATATTTGAGAATTCGAATATACGTTCATGACGCATATATTTAAAATCTTCATATACTCGATTGTCCAAATTTAATATAAAATAAAATAAAAAACTCAAATACTCATAATTGGGTTTAAATTTTCAAAACAAAATTTATTTTCATTTTAATTTTAAAAATAACACTTTTTCAACTCATTCTAGGATACAACTGATCTCATCTCTAACGAGTCATTCTCATTGGATATTACTAATCCAATCTCTGATGAATTCTTTCATTTGGTTCTAATGTGTCTTGTTCTCGAGCTCTATAAACCAAAGCTCCGATACCACGATGTAACGACCCAAAGTCGCCCTTACGAGAAAGCCCGGATTGAGTTGAGAACACGACAAATCAGAACATAAATAGAAGAACATTTCATTGCTTGTTACAACAATTTCATCAGAGTATAAGAATATTACGGTCCATGAATAAAAAATATACATTTGACAAATATCAGAGATTCAAATTACAAGGCAGAGGAAAATTAGTACACAACACAAGTGTAAGAAATACACATATACAGAGCGTTCCGAATATAGCTCCAGCTGTAAACCAGGATCCTGTGAATATAATATCTGCAAAACCAAACTACTAGCTACCCGTGTGGAAAATAGGGGCACCCATAGTTTAGGTTAAAACAATAAACTCCAGGTCAGTCATGTGACTGGTGTGAGAACTAAAATAGCTATTTAAAACTTTACTTTAAAAATAAAGTAAAACTAGGGACCATGTCGTATAACACGGAATGGGTTTTCACCCAAGAATACCAGTGCATAAAACAAACAGCACAATGCCTTTTGAAAAAAATGAAGCAATTATAAGACTCAGGTCCCATCACACAATGCAACGCAAGCCGGAGGATAGAGTTTTCCCTTATAATAGCAAAACATGCTTGGTACGTTTAAAACAAATCATTTGATACTATTATAAGTGCATACTATATAAAACAACTTCAAATATAATTGTATCAATCATAGACGGCATGGGTACCATATATCATGTCGCCATACTAGGCTCTAAAATCAAAACTGAAATGTCGCGTATTGGAAATTAGATTCCATCTATGACTCGAGACTAGGGATGGCTCCTCATCGCTTCGAGACACTCTAACAAATGCCTCAGTATTACACACTCTGGGCAACCTTGGATCTTCAGGGCCGGTCCTCTCTTATGTTTGAGGATTGATTATTCCTGAACACACGTTTCCCAGTCCTATCGGACCTATCCACCAGCTCCGTAGTAACCGATATATCCGAGGCGCCTCACTATCCATCACCCACATAAGTAAAAATATAATAAATGTCTGGGCTCCGTACCATGACGCCACCCATAGCTAGAAGGAAACATCGTGCACTCTCTGCAGTCACAATCCTATTTTTGACTCATACCGAGGTTTGAGGCTCGCGAATTAACGTTATACACAAAGCTACGCTATATTAAAGCCATGCTTTGATCATCAACCACAAGACTCTACTTTTCAACAGAAGCCTTGATCACTTGCATCTCAGCATGCCACACTGGAAATTCACGCCATGCAACTGATGTCTATCGTTATGTAACCTCTGAGCTCATCGTCTTAGAGAAGGGTGTTAATAAAGGGAATAAATTCTCCACCACCAAACAGATATATATTTAATAGAGATCAATCAACACAATAAAATCCAATGTCAGACACACATCCATTTAATAGTTCGTTCTGGGTCTAAACGAAACCGGAGACACCTTATTCCTCGTCCCATATGTCCAATACAGGAGAGAGGTCCTCGCATATCCGGCCGATCTCCAAGTACGTCCGGAGGATCACCACTTATTACCTTGTCTTGGGTGTACAGCCCAATCAAGACATCATAATCATCCAAACAATGTGAAGACCACTGGTCTTCAACCACCGTCTTCATCGTCGACTTATCGTCGAATTAGTTATTCAGAATGGGTATAAACCCAGCCTTTCCGAATAACTCGCGTATTTTATAAACAAGTGCTATAAAAACATAACATATGCCTCCTTCCAATTCTGAATATTCTTTTATTTAAATATTCACATCATTTGGGAAAGGTTCCCATTAATTTTATCAAAGATAAATTATTTAAATTTATTCTGTAATCTTCCCTTGCATATTAATTCAAACCAAATTAAGGTTTATCAACTAGCCGGGATTAGCGCACCTTACCGAAGTAATTATTATTTAATTTCCCAATACCAACCTATTCATCCCATGGAGCAAAACTGGTAATACTCCATATCTAACACCACGGTGTTATCGAAAAATTTAGTTACCATTTTCCATTCAAATCTACTTAAAGATTTAACTATCGCTTGGAGCAAAAATGGCGATACTCCATTCTCGATCGTTTCCCAAATTTGATAATTTAAATTATCGCATTCACATTTCAATCTAATTAAAGACTCATTAAAAATCCACTTAGTTTTAATCTTCCCAAAAATCAATATTAATGATTATTTAACTTTGGGAAATCAAACATGTCACATCGACAATCTACACTGTACCATTGATTTCTGCCGATATATAACCTCTAAGCTCGTACGTCTTAGAGAAGGTTGTTAAGCAAGAGAATAAATTCCCCGCCACCAAACAGATATATATTTAGCAGAGATCAACAACACAGTTCGAAATACAATGTTAGACATGAAATCCTACTTTTAACAGGGTTAAAGAACCGATGTCATTTAAACACAATTAACGATAAACCCAAAATCACATTCCATTAATTATGGAATCTTCACGGAAAACAGATCAATATATAATCAGTATCAATTTCCGTATCCGACTAATAATATAAATGGAATAACGACAAAGCCTTTTAAATTCCATATATACTAACAGTCTTCCTCCATAGAAGCTCACTTCGATTATTATCAAATCGAATTCCATTCCATTCCAATTTATTGTGTTAAATTGGAAAACTTTACTTTGGAAAATTTCCATTAAACCTTAATAAAAAGATATATAAATTCCAAATCACATTTCACTGTAAATCGGGTTAAAGAACGAATGTCATTAAAAACATAATTCACAATAAACCCAATTCGCATTCCATTTATTCCAATTATTAAATATAATTGGAAACTCTAATATTCTTAATTAAAAGATCATTCTTTTCTCAACTGGGTTTAAAAACAGTGTTATCTAAGACACCGTTCACGACAAACCCAAAGTCCAGTTTGATATCAAATACAAGGCCCTAAATAGAAATTATACCGGCTTATATTCAATTTTAAACTCTGGAACCAACAAATATCGTTTTGGGAATAACGATATATATATATCTCTTCCAAATTTCCATAACAATATCCGTATAATCACGGAATCCAATAACGAAATATTCCGAAGATTATTTCCATTCCAAATCCATTCTAATTTATTCGTTGGAAATTCCATGTTATATTAAAACCATTCACAAATCCAATTTATTTTATTTAAAAATTATTGGATTTCAAACTAGTTATTAACTAGTTCATTTTGATAAAATTATATTTTTATCTCTACAAACGTGGAATTTTTCATCGAAATTCTTTCCAAATCATTTATTATGATTTTACACATATTATTAATAGTTTTAATAATTTTATTAAGGCCCTTTCAAGCGATTTCCATAAACATTCATCGAACTGCACTTGCAGCGACCTTTTCCAAATTTGATTTGGAAATGATTCCAGATCCAACCATTAAATTTCAAATCTCTTATATTCATTGGAAGCTCTTTTCAATACGAACCCAATGGTTCTGGTTTTAGAAGAATACGACAGTCGGATCTCCCATAATGTTAATTCGAAGTCAATGGTCGAAATTCGCGAACGGTCGCGGCGCGACACGTTCTATTTAGGCCGTTAAATGTATAATATATATTTTATATATTTCATCGATTTCCATTTAAAACGTATTTTATAAATCGTTTATAAATTCGTTTTAAAACGATTCCCACTTTCATTTCAATTTTAAATCAAAATTGAATTCTCCTTATCATTAATATATAAATGATAATATTTTCAAAATATTATATTTTGAAATCATTTTTTTCCTGTTTGCTGCCCATTTCAGAATATACCAATGCGTTTCCAATTAATCTCCACTCAACACATCTCAAACCGATCATTCTCTTATATCCAAACTGAATTCCATTTCAAACTCAAACTCCATTCTCGATTTCAAATTCTAACTCAACTATCTAATTCCATACCAGATTATCTCTAATCCAATCAAAATTTATTTTACTTAGTTTAAGTTAAATTTCAATTTATTCATTCACTCTTACCATTTCAATTTATTTAACTTCATAAGTAAAATTTTAATTTCAAAATTCACATTCCTAGGTTTGATTTCAAATCAGTTTGAAATCATATATAATAATAACAATACATTTGAATTTTTGGACAACATATTTCCTCAAAATAATCCAAAAACAAAATCTTTAGTAGTAATCCATCACCTAGAAACTCGAAAATCACATCGATGATGTCCATATCTTCATCGGAATTATTTTCTAGCAACCAAAATGAGTTCAATACTATATCACTTCCAAAACTTATTTTAAAGCACTTCCCTTTTAAAATCACTTCAAAATATCCTTTTTCAACACTTGGAAAATATTTCAAAGTTCTCCCAGGATCTTAACATTTCCAAAACCATTACAACACTTTTCCCATTTTGCAGAGTTTCAATTTCAATTCCAGTTCCAGTTTAAATCCAGATTTAATTCATCTGAATTTATATATGCTCTTATACAAATTCTTATTGGTTATTTATGACCATTTCAATTATAATCTTATTCGATTATAACAATATCCAATGTATATTATAATATTCCCAAGATATATATTTCTATGTATCAAAATATAATTTGGGTAAAATCATTTCATTTACCCTATTTCCAAAAGCATACTATGTTGGTTCATCATATCCAAGTGTTTAGAAATCCCTATCGAAAGTGTGGTTGTAACGACCCGCATTCTACGCATCATAGGATCGTAGAATATTTATTTCTTTCACATATGAAGTCGTATGGTCATGTAACTTTGGGAGACGACTATTGAGGTCATTTTCCATGTTCAAGATTTTTCCGATTTTTAAATGAGCATTTTGCCCCAAGCTAATCTTGTTTTGGCCATAACTTTTGATTGGAAAGGAGTTTAGACCTGAAACCACTTCCATTGGCTCCGAATGATGGTTTACAATTCCGTAGAGTGGTCACATTAGCCAAACGGACTCACCGTTTGGGAGATATGCTGAAACAAGTTTCAAATGGTGAAAAACAGCTTAATTGGGCTTAACCGGGTGATTAACAGCTAGGCCCAATGGGGAATTTCGGGATTTGAGGTATTTAAGGGCTGCTAGGGTTAGGATTTCGGTTTTTCACTCATTTTCCAGCCACCACAAACCCTCTCTTCAACCTAACAATGGCCTCCAACATCTAAAAACACCTCTAATCACTTCTTAATCAAGTTTTGGCTTAAACCACATCAAATTAAGGAGGAATAGCGCCAAAACAAGGTTAGAGCTGCTGTGTTGCATTGGAAACAGTGCCATAATAGTAGATTATTTCATATCTAAAGTTTATTTGTGGCCAAGGTGAGTGATTTGCAAGGTTTCTCACTAATTACGGCTAATTAGGGGTAATTAGTGATAATTAGCGAATTTATACACGTTAAAAATCTGGAAAAATATTTATAAATTCTGAAATGATGTTTTAGACCTCTGTTAGAAGTTTGGGTTAATTTGGTTAAGTTTTGCTAATCATATCATTAGATTTTCTTAAACATGTTTAAGGGAAAATATGGGATTTTGGCTATGTTTGATCCGTTTTAACCTACCAAATTATTGTTTTGGTGTTTGTGAATGATTATACATGTTGCTATGACTGTATGGTATGCATTGTGATTGTGTAGAAGTGATAGAATGGTCGAAAACGCCGTCGTATGGCGTAAAACAGTCGTAGGAAAATTGTGTAGGGTTTCAGATCGGATCGGTTGAGAGGGCTTGGGTCGGATAGTGGACTAGGCAAGGTAGCACCGAACCGAACTAGAACTTAGCACTAGATAAAGCATGGTGAAAAGGAAGGCCATTGGGATCGTGTTGTAGTTGGGATCCGGCTGAAGCTTGGCCTGGTGACCGGATCGGATTGGAGCCAGAAAGTGGATCGGATCATAATGACAGGAGGGCATGGGATCGGATCAGACTAATCAGAGGGATAGAGAACCGAACCGAGTTAGAGAATGGCACCCGAACCGAACCAAGTTGGAGAATGGCACCCGAACCGAACCAAGTTGGAGGATGGCACCAGAACCGAACCGAATAAAGGAGCTGAGCCAAACCACGATGGTGAATTCGAACCGAACCGAACGAGAAATCTGAGGATGATGTATAGCTGAACCGAACTAGACTTAAGCTACTTCTACTCGACGACTCTTCTGAAGGCCAACTCCAATTCGACCAAAACCCGAGATGCAAAGGAGGTCCAAATGAGGAGCTTTGACTCAGGATCCAGATGGGAACCAATGAGTGAGCTTCATTATTGGGCTTTGCTGCGGGACGTGTGCTAAGGGGTTGTCGATGTCTATAACTTTAGATCACTATGTGTAGGGGGTACGTGAACGGATTCAGGGCCATAGTGGCCTAGGTACGACTAAAGAGCTATAGACCAATGAAGTGGGGTCATTTGTAAAGATTTGGTCATGACTCCATGGGGTAAGCTCGGTAGTAGCAGTAGTTGTACAAGTCGAACTCCGTCACTACTTCGATGTGTCTAATGATTGACAGTGGTGGACATCGTATACTTTACGCACTGAGTGAGAGATGTGAGGATGGTTGCTATGTTTGATTTCTTTGCCATCATTATGACATGCACACCCCACCCCCGTACTCTTTACACCATCTGTTTAGTGGCACCTTAGAGTATTGTACGGTATGTAGTGCTAACTCTTTGGTTGCAGGTCCAGGTTCAGGTATGGTTTAGTATACCTGTTATTGTTCTGTTTGTTGCTTATCGCTCATACCAGACTTTTTGTCTGACCCAAAGTTTTATGTCTCTTCTTATTACTCTGGGTGCTCTCACGAGCAGACTAAAGACAGGTTAGGTGGTATGCATGAGTAGCTGTACCAGAGATGTGCATGAGGCTTCCATGTATGATACATATATATAGATATTCTCCCTGTGTTGCTGCGTTCACTACTTTGGGCATTAGTGGTGTACCTTCTTTCTTTTGTTTAGAGACAGTAATTTAGAAAGTTGTAATAAGCTGTATTTGGATTTCCGCTACTCTGATGATGATGTTGATGTTGGTTTTAGTTATCAGCTTATGCACTGTCTCGCCTGTTTTATGTCAAGTATATTATTATTATATTTTGTTCTATGCGCTATGAGACATTCTACAGGTTTTCGATTAGCTCATTCTCTTCTTTCCTTTCTTTGGCGACCGTTCCGTGCTAGCTGGGCATGTGTGTTGCGCACCTTTGGAGGAAATGCCGGCTGGTGCGGGGCGGGCCGTCACACTTGGTATCAGAGCTCTAGGTTGCGTAGTTAACCTAGGGAAGTCATCAGGGAGAGATAGTATACGTATATGAGAGCGCATATTTGTGATTATTTTGGTTTTCAAAAGCTATATATATACTATTAGTATAGCTAAGGATGAAGTCGCACTGCACTAGCACCACTATAGAGATGGTTAATTGTTTTCTCTTTATAGATTGGACTATGAGCCGATACGCAAGAGGTGTCGGTAGAGGAGCCAATAATGGGAATGCTGCTGACATGAGGACGATGTTTACTGACCTCATGAGAGAGATGCTTAGGGATGTGCAGAGGGCATCTCCCAATAATGGTAATGGTGGTGGTCGAATAGTGCAGGCGCCTAGGGCCGATTTCGCCAAGCTGAATAAGGATTATACTAGTCTTGGTGGGAAGTCGTTCCATGGAACGGAGTCGGCTACGGATGTTCAGGATTGGTTGGATAGCTGCGAGCGTATCTTCGAAGATTTGGGTATCGAGGATGCGATGAAGAGAAGGCTATCATCCCTTCAGCTACAAGGACGGGCAATGAATTGGTGGAATGCTATAAAGGCAGCTACTCCCAAGGATCAGATTACTTGGGATCAGTTTAAGGCTCGCTTTAGCGATAAGTTCATTCCAGCTGCTCAGAAGTCAGTGTTGTTTAAGAAATTTTTGGAGCTCAAGCAGAATGGCAGAGCTGTCTCGGAGTATATTTCCGAATTCGACACTTTGTCGAAATATGGGTTATCCCAAATAGATACTGCCGAGAAGAAGAACGAGAAGTTTATAACAGGTTTGGATTAGTACTTGGGGGAAAAGCTTATTAACCACATCGATGATACGTTTGAATCAGTTGTGGGGAAAGCATTGAGGTCAGAGAGTATTTACCCTAAGTCGAAGGCTGAGGTTGCATCTGCAGAGGAGCCAAAGCCGCAAGCAAGCGGTGGAGGCAAGAATGGTTCTCAAAATAAGAGAAAGCAGAATCAGACTAAGGATGGCCAGAAGAAAAAGAATAAGAAAGATGTTGAGTGCTTCAGCTGTGGTAAGAAGGGCCATTATGCTAGTAATTGTCGGGCCAAGTCAGCGGATAGGAAGTGCTTCAACTGTGGCCAAGTGGGACATCACAAGGACAAGTGTCCGCAACCCCCTATAGTAAAGCAGGTGGTGAAAGCATATGCCCTTAATGTTATTCCTTCTTCGTCGAATGCCCCAACTGCGGCGGAGAAAGGAAAGAATGTTGTTGTTCACGGTATGCTTTCTATTTATGATGTTCCTGTTAGAGCTTTGTTTGATATCGGAGCTTCCAATTCTTTCATATCTAGTGACCTGGTAGATAGGTTGGGATTGGAACCCGAGATTGTCGATAGACCTTTAGTAGTGACGAACCCGATTGGTGGTTCGACTAGCCTTAGCATGATTTGTCGTAATGTGGTCTTATCGAGTCATGGATGCATATTTGTTTGTGATTGCTTTGTTTTGGGCTTTACTGGGTTTGGCATTATTTTGGGAGTCGATTGGCTCCAAAGATACGAGGTGGTGGTAGACTGTGAGGGCTTTTTGGTGACAGCTAGAGCGGATGATGGGCAGAGGGTAGTGTTTGGTGGTCTACCCGGTGATGGGGTAATGGCTAGTTTTCTAAATTCCCTCGACATCCCGCATAGTGAGTTGTCAGGCTTTCCCGTGGTTGGCCAGTATCCGGACGTCTTCGAGGAAGTGACCGGGCTTCCACCACACCGAGAGATTGAGTTCCGTATTGATTTAGTGAAAGATGCCAGACCTATAGTGATGCCACTTCATCGTATGGCAACAAGGGAGCAGCGAGAGCTCGGGGTGCAAGTCAGCGATCTTTTGAAGAAGGGATTTATCAGAAGGAGTGTTTCTAAATGGGGAGCACAAGTTGTGTTTGCTACCAAGGCGGATGGTTCCCTTCGTTTGTGTGTAGACTACCGCGAGTTAAATAAGGTGACGAGGAAGAACAAGTATTCTCTAACGCGGATAGATGATTTGTTTGACCAGTTGAGTGGCGTGAGAGTATTCTCTCAGTTGGATCTCGCGACAGGTTTTCATCAGCTTAGGGTGGAAGCTGAGAGTATAGCTAAAACGGCATTTCGGACGCCGTCTGGATTTTATGAGTTTTTGGTCATGCCCTTTGGGTTGACCAATGCGCCAGCATATTTTGTGGATTTTATGAATAGGGTATTCAGAGATCAGTTGAATAAGTTTGTTCTTGTGTTCGTGGACGATATCCTTGTTTATTCGAGGACAGAGGAAGAATACAAGGAACATTTAAGAATAATGATGGAGGTGTTGAGAAAACGCCAATTGAAAGCAAAGTTCTCTAAGTGTCACTTCTGGAGAAGGGAAGTGAGATTCTTGGGCCATGTTGTTTCAGAAAATGGTATTGCCGTGGACCCTGCGAAGGTGGCTACGGTACAAAATTGGTCTACGCCCAAGAATGCAACAGACGTAAGAAGTTTCTTGGGGTTAGCTGGATATTATCGTAAGTTTATCCAAGACTTCTCCAAGATAGCAGCATCGTTGACTCAGTTGACCAAGAAGAATCAAGCTTTTGTCTGGGACGAAAAGTACGAGAATGCATTCAAGAGCCTAAAGGAAAAGTTGACATGTGCACCAGTTTTAGTCATTCCTAAGGGGAATGAAGAAATGACGGTATATACGGATGCATGTGGTACCGGACTAGGTGCTGTATTGATGCAAGGAGATAGGGTTGTAGCTTATGCAAGTCGGCAACTGAAACCGCATGAGAAAAGATACCCTACCCATGATTTGGAATTGGCAGCGATCGTGTTTGCACTGAAGATGTGGAGACATTATCTCTTGGGAGAAAGATTCGAGTTGTTTACCGATCATAAATCGTTAAAGTATCTCTTCTCTCGGAAAGATCTAAACTCTGACAGCAAAGATGGTTAGAATTCTTAGCTTCCTATGATTTCGACATCGCATATACACCAGGAAAGGGCAATGCGGTGGCTGATGCATTGAGTAGAAGACATGCCAGTTTAGGGGCTATGTTTCTAGAATGGAAGCAACTGGAGTACATCGCGGGGTATGATTTCAGACCAAAGTGCGAATTGGATCCAGAAATTTTAGCAAGTTTGACGATTAAACCCACTTTGATTGAGCGGATTGGTTCCAGTCAGAGGAATGATCCTAACCTATTGGAAATCATCTCAAAGTTAGAGATGGGAATCGACGGAGAGATGAACAAATATGGGCTTGATCGAGATGGATGGCTTAGAAAGAATGGAAGATTGGTTGTACCCAATGCCAATGGATTGAGAGATGAAGTTCTTAGAGAATGTCATCACTCAAAACTGACTATACATCCTGGTGGTAACAAGATGTATTGAGACATGAAGAAGACATACTACTGGGAAGGGATGAAAAGAGACGTTGGGAAGTTTATATCCAAATGCATGAACTGCCAGCTAGTTAAAGCTGAGCAAAAGAAGCCTAGTGGTTTGTTACAACCATTAGAAATTCCAGAATAGAAATGGGAAAACGTGTCAATGAATTTCATTGATGGATTACCAAAGACTAGATCGGGCCATGATAGCATTTGGGTGATTGTAGACCGATTGACTAAGAGTGCAAGGTTTATACATGTCAAGTCAAACAGGACGGCAGCTAAGTTAGCGGAACTGTATATAAAGTGGGTAGTGAGATTTCATGGAATACCCAAAGGCATTGTGAGTGACCGAGATCCGTTGTTCACTAGTGGATTTTGGAAGAGCTTACAAGAGGCGTTAGGATCAGAACTACATCTCAGTACCGCGTATCATCCTCAAACCGACGGACAGATAGAGAGGGTGAATCGAGTGTTAGAAGATCTCTTGAGAGCTTGCATATTGGATTTTGGTGGATCATGGGATGACCATTTGCATCTAGTAGAGTTTGCATATAATAATAGTTATCAATCCAGTATTGGTATGGCTCCGTTTGAAGCTTTGTACCGAAGACCGTGCAACTCACCGTCATGTTGGGTAGAAACTGGTGAGAAGTTTGTGCTTAGACCCGATGTGATAAGAGAAAATTCAGACAAGATTAAGGTTTCCAACAGCGAATGAAGGATGCACAAGATAGGCAAAAGAGTTATGCTGATAAAAGGAGAAGATAATTAAAGTTCTCCATTGGCAACTTGCTGTTTATCAAGATTTCTCCGTTGAAGAGCGTGATACGATTTGGCAGGAGAGGCAAGTTAGCACCAAGATTTGTTGGTCCATTCCCAGTTCTTGAGAAAATTGGGAATTTGGCATACAAAGTTGAATCACCAGAGAGGATGGCAGAAGTTCACAACGTATTTTATGTTTTCCAGTTAAGGAAGTTCGTACACGACCCAGATGTGACTATTTCACCTGATCAGTTGGATGATATCGAAGTTGAACCCGAGGCGGTTGGGAACTGCAAGCCTATGCGTATTGTTGGGAACGATACGAAGCAACTTCGAAGGAAAGCGGTGAATCTAGTCAAAGTTCAGTGGGGGTGAGAATGTGAATGACTGTACTTGGGAGACAGAGGAGAGCATTAGGAAGACGTATCCAGAACTCTTCGCCTGGTAAGATTTCATTTTTCGGTTTAGTTTTCCGGATGCTAGGATAGGCTTGTTTTGTTTGTTTTGCATGTTTGATTGTTATATATGATTGGTAGGCATGTAGGATCCTTTTTATGTTTTGGGTTAAGAAATTTCGGGATGAAATTTCTTTAGGGGGGAGGGGGAGAGTGTAACGACCCGCATTCTACGCATCATAGGATCGTAAAAGATTTATTTCTTTCACATACGAAGTCGTATGGTCATGTAACTTTGGGAGACGACTATTGAGGTCATTTTCCATGTTCATGATTTTTCCGATTTTTAAATGAGCGTTTTGCCCCTAGCTAATCTTGTTTTGGCCATAACTTTTGATTGGAAAGGAGTTTTGACCTGAAACTACTTCCATTGGCTTCGAATGATGGTTTACAATTCCGTAGAGTGGTCACATTAGCCAAACAGACTCACCGTTTGGAAGATATGGCTGAAACAAGTTTTAGACGGTGAAAAACAGCTTAATTGGGCTTAACCGGGTGATTAACAGCTAGGCCCTATGGGGAATTTCGGGATTTGAGGTATTTAAGGGCTGCTAGGGTTAGGATTTCGGTTTTTCACTCATTTTCCAGCCGCCACAAACCCTCTCTTCAACCTAACAATGGCCTCCAACATCTAAAAACACCTCTAATCACTTCTTAATCAAGTTTTGGCTTAAACCACATCAAATTAAGGAGGAATAGCGTCAAAACAAGGTTAGAGCTGCTGTGTTGCATTGGGAACAATGCCATAACAGTAGATTATTTAAGATCTAAAGTTCATTTATAGCCAAGGTGAGTGATTTGCAAGGTTTCTCACTAATTACAGCTAATTAGGGGTAATTAGTGATAATTAGCGAATTTATACATGTTAAAAATCTGGAAAAATATTTATAAATTCTGAAATGATGTTTTAGACCTCTGTTAGAAGTTTGGGTTAATTTGGTTAAGTTTTGCTAATCATATCATTTGATTTGCTTAAACATGTTTAAGGGAAAATAAGGGATTTAGGCTATGTTTGATCTGTTTTAACCTACCAAATTATTGTTTTGGTGTTTGTGAATGATTATACATGTTGCTATGACTATATGGTATGCTTTGTGATTGTCTAGAAGTGATTGAATGGTTGAAAACGCCGTCGTATGGCGTAAAACAGTCGTTGGAAAAGTCGCAGGAAAATTGTGCAGGGTTTCGGATCGGATCGGTTGAGAGGGCTCGGGTCGGATAGTGGACTGGGCAAGGTAGCACCGAACCGAACTGGAACTTGGCACAAGATAAATCATGGTGAAAAGGAAGGCCATTGGGATCGTGTTGGAGTTGGGATCGGGCTGAAGCTTGGCGTGGTGATCGGATCGGATTGGAGCCAGAAAGTGGATCGGATTGGAATGACATGAGGGCATGGGATCAGATCGGACTAATCGGAGGGATAGAGAACCGAACCGAGTTGGAGAATGGCGCCCGAACCGAACCGAGTTGGAGAATGGCACCCGAACCGAACCGAGATGGAGGATGGCACCAGAACCGAAACGAATAAAGGAGAAGAGCCAAACCACGATGGTGAATCCGAACCGAACCGAACGAGAAATCTGAGGATGATGTATATCCGAACCGAACCAGACTTAAGATACTTCTACTTGACGACTCTTCTGAAGGCCAACTCCAATTCGACCAAAACCCGAGATGCAAAGGAGGTCCAAATGAGGAGCTTTGACTCAGGATCCAGATGGGAACCAATGAGTGGGCTTCATGATTGGGCTTTGCTGCGGGACGTGTGCTAAGGGGTTGTCGATGTCTATAACTTTGGATCACTATGTGTAGGGGGTACGTGAACGGATTCAGGGCCATAGTGGCCTAGGTACGACTAAAGAGCTATAGACCAATGAAGTGGGGTCATTTGTAAAGATTTGGTCATGACTCCATGGGGTAAGCTTGGTAGTAGCAGTAGTTGTACAAGTCGAACTCCGTCACTACTTCGATGGGTCTAATGATTGACAGTGGTGGACATCGTATACTTTACGCACTGAGTGAGAGATTTGAGGATGGTTGCTATGTTTTATTTGTTTTCCATCATTATGACATGCACACCCCCACCTCCGTACTCTTTACACCATCTGTTTAGTGGCACCTTAGAGTATTGTACGATATGTAGTGCTAACTCTTTGGTTGCAGGTCCAGGTTCAGGTATGGTTTAGTATACCTGTTATTGTTCTATTTGTTGCTTATCGCTCATACCAGACTTTTTGTCTGACCCAGAGTTTTATGTCTCTTCTTATTACTCTGGGTGCTCTCACGAGCAGACTAGAGACAGGTTAGGTGGTATGCACGAGTAGCTGTACCGGAGATGAGCAAGAGGCTTCCACGTATGATACATATATATAGATATTCTCCATGTGTTGCTGCGGTCACTACTTTGGGCATTAGTGCTATACCTTTCTTTCTTTTGTTTAGAGACAGTAATTTAGAAAGTTGTAATAAGCTGTATTTGGATTTCCACTACTCTGATTATGATGTTGATGTTGGTTTTAGTTATCAGCTTATGCACTGTCTCGCTTGTTTTATGTCAAGTATATTATTATTATTATATTTTGTTCTGTGTGCTGTGAGACATTCTACAGGTTTTTGATTAGCTCATTCTCTTCTTTCCTTTCGTTGGCGACCGTTCCGTGCTAGTCGGGCATGTGTGCAGCGCACCTTCGAAGGAAATGCCGGCTGGGGCGGGGCGGGCCGTCACAGTGGTACCCCACCGTCGACCAGAATTCATAAACCACTCAACCAATAATTCTCCACAATATAAAACTATATTTATACAGTATACAAATACGTTCACTCGTATATATACACTCAAACTCAATCTAGGATATTACTAATCCCATCTCTACCGAGTTACGCCACAGAGCCAACGTAATAACTTAACCTTCAGCTCTGATACTAACGACCATGGATTTTCGACCCTGAAAATCAACACAAAACCTTGTCGACTATCCAAGCATCGGAAAAACCAGATCATTAATAGAAAGAAGTTAGAGGGGGGAAATAGAAAGAAAATTAGAATAGAAGAAGAAGATCACCACAGAACAGAATCAGAGTAACACAAATCTCACAGCGGAACGAGTAAAATATATTATATAACAACTTCGGAAATACAAACCGGTAACTATATACACATACCATTATCACATAACATCATAGCGGAATTAAACTCTACATATATCTAACTCTGAAGCCTCCTGTTCCGAGCTCCTCCAAGTATTTGAAAAATCGCGACTACTTGACTGCCCGTGCAAATTTGGGCACCCAAGAGTTTAGGGAAGACAAAACAAAATAAACTCTGGGTCTGTCATGTGACTGGTGTGAGTAAACTCCAAACACTTAGTTTAACTTTTCCAAATCCTTTTCAAAAGCAATGATAATCGTAAGACCGATCCACACAGAACACAGATGGTTTTTACCTTACGATAACTCAAAACATTTTCTAAAACAATATTATTCTGATATTATAATAGTGTCTAATACAAGTACTTAGAAATCTAGCAGAGCATTTTCATCTCACGTTCTACATATATAATATACAATCAAAACTGTGGGCTCTTATTGGGTAATGGATTTTCAGCTATGACAAGGTATGGAACCACCTTTCGATCACTGTACTCTAGAAGTGATACACTGGAGTTCAACAAGAACATCTTGTAACTCGGCCACGCATGACCGGCCATTCATTTTGCTTGAATGTTCCAAATATATTGTCACCTTATGGTTCGTATACCAACATAACCGTTCCCGAGAGATACAAAATTGAAAAAAGTAACAAATATGAATATTCTCTAGATAGTGACAATATACCCTAATTGGGTGTGACCCACTAAGCCATGCTGCCAGCCCGATTTTTTGTCATTTCCCGGTTGATGAGGCTTGAGGTCGTAACGTAACTTTTAACACATCATTCCTTTATTTACTTTGAATGCCACATCATCATGCCCGTCAAATCACAAATTGATTTCCCTAAAAATACCATGGGTATATGCTAAGAGAAATGAATTCCTCCGCTACCAACGTAAATACGTTTGAAATGATTAACGTACGTGATCTACCAGATATACTTTGTCAAACATTCGTCTATTCAAGTTGTCCTAGGACTGGACAACCCGAAGGAATAATCCATTTTAGGCAATTTATGCCTAGGATCGCCAGAATAACCCTTGTATAAACTCCGTCTTCAATTGTCTTCGATCTATTTGATTCGAAACGATAATGCACATACGGAGTGGTTTTCAGATAATAAATCTGATCTCGGTCCCTCCATATTGAAAACGGAAATGGTTAAAAACTTCGATAGTTGGTTATTTAACTATCAAAGGAAAACATGTGTACAAACAACGGTCGTATTCCGAAATGGAAATCTTACCGATCAATCATCATTTCATTCCCCAATTTCCATTTAATATCTTTACCCAAATATTTTTCCAACTCGTTTGGCCTCTCCCGATTCTTGGAAAATGTCTCCATCTATTTTAAACTATTTATTTTCTATATTTAGAAAATATCTGTTTTTAACATCAGGAATTAATTCCATATATTCACAACTCTTATTTTCTATATTTAGAAAATATACGTTATTATTAACACTGGAAAACATTTCCATACCTTATTCACGTATCGCTATCCATCAGTCCCTAACCGTAAACCAGTAAGAGAACAACTCCCTGAGTATCAATCCCGAAGGCCGAAACCAACATCAGATCGATATTGAGACAACCATTCAACATAACTAATTTCCAGTCCGTTTCTAATGTTCTTATCACCATCTCTACATTTCTTATTGACAAAACTGTTTAGAAAACTCTCTATTCAGTTTATGAATCCACTTCTTTATGAAAATCTTTGATTATAACGATAACGTTATATTCTCTTCTTTTGAAATATTTAATTTCAAAATATAACTTTTATTTAAATAAATAAACAAATAATTAATTTATTTGATAAATAAATAAATCTTGATTATAACCGGAAAGTAAACGGTACTTTCCAGAATTCGATAAAATCGAATTCCAATGTATAACTCACTTCCAAAAAAATCCCTATTTAATTATTATTCAGAACATCTGAATAAATTACCATTTCGAGTCAACTCCATTCCTAAATTCATTTCTAAATTTATCTTCTTTAAAACATTTATCGATCTCCTTCTATAACCATTCTAAATCTTCAAACCAATTTCTTTTAAATCATTATTCACTTGGAAATGTGAATATTATTTCTTTACAGAAATCTGGACTCATTTTATTAAATCAAATCTTGTTATAAATAAATATTTCCATTACAGTTTAAAATCCCTTCTATCTAGTTCTTTTATAAATTCATATTCGTATTTCACTCCATATACTCCATTTATAAATCAACTTCCTGTTAAATAAATATCAAGTTTATAACTTAATCTCGATTACCTATTAAATTACTAATTATTTGTTTTAGAGAAAATATTAACTATCTTGCCAATGTCTGAATTACATAATATATAATTTATAAGAATAAATCATTTTAGTAACATTTGACATCATCGAATTTAATTACAAATCCTTATTGATTTTTTTCATTTCTATTCCCATTTTGAATATCGAAATAATTTCATCGTTTTCTTTCCAAATGATTTCCATTTTCCTTTTTAAATAAATACTTTTCTTGAATTTATTTTTTTAAAACTATTTAATAATAATCATTTTGCTTCATTTATAAATATCGTTTATAAATCAAATTACTTGTTTTAGATGTAATTAAAACAAGTTATTGTATTCTCACCAGTTAAGATTAAATTTCTATTATTTAAAAATAATAAATAATGGATTTCCCTTTTTAAACTCGAATTTCTTTTCCATATATTTTTACGGTATTTAAATACCAAATATTTCTGGGTCAATGTTGTTTAACATCCCAACAGTCAATAATCAATCATGGGTTATTTACCACATCATATAATACAATATATGAAAAACAAAAACAATTATTGAGGAATCCAGTTTCCCTGCATCCACAGACGTTAATCAACATAAATCTCGTATCAGTATGAAATAAATAATAAATAGAATCCATATTGAACTAACGACTTTATATATATAATTACCAATCGATTTATTTGTAAACCGTCCAAACAACCATCACATACATCATTCTATCATTTTTATCAATATTAAATGACATTTATAAAACTATAACACCAGACATAGTTAATGAGTTTACTCACTTTGTCGTAAATCGTTAAATAACGATTAACGGTCGATATATCTGACAAACCGTTTTGATTTATCCATAATTTGTAACCAACTCCAAATGGTTCCAAATCAGCTTCATAGCCTAGTATTCTCTGATACGATTCCAACGCTTCAAACGATGTTCAATTCTGACATTATCTGTATGAGATATGGTATTTACAAGTTAATGCAATGTTTAAATTTAAATAAACTATATTTATTTTATTTTTAATTTTCTTTTGGGCCTTACCTTTTTAAATTCGGTCCATTTCTAAACCCAAGAACCCGCACCCGCCTCTACAGTAATTCATCCCCTCAAAAAAGAAATTAGCTCCAGACCATCTTTACACGCCATTGCCTACTGCTCTCTCCCCCATCCATTAAAAATCCCGCTAAAATCTCCATAACTCCACTCTTCCTTCCCTCTCCATTTTCATACCATACACACACATATCAGAAAACGCATCCCAACGTTTTGCATGCTCCTGATGAAAGAACCGAAACATGAATTTCAACGTTAAATCCAGAATTTTTCTAACAACACCATTTGATCTCAGGAACTCTTGAAAAATCCTCCTTTTACCCATCTCATGCGTCAACTCCTTTCCACGCATACCCGGTTCTTTCTGCTCTGGCCTCTTCCATCCGTTTATATATATATATATATATATATATATATATATATATATATATTCATGGCTTCACATAATAAACCACCCCATTCCTTGCGCTGCGCCCCATTAAAACCTTCAGCAACTGCCCTTAGTCCACCTTTGCTTCCCTTTTGGTTACGTTGTAAGAATTCCGGCGCTACCATACTTATGCCGAACCCAATACTGTGTACATGAGGGTGCCTCTAATCTAAAGAGAAACTCATGTCACACATTACTTAAGAGGAAAATGTCGGAATCATCAAACTCCCAGTGAGTCGTTGAAAGAAGAAGAACAACAATGTTCTATTCGCGCATATTTATAATGGGTAGAAACTTCACTCTTAAGTAATATCTGCTATAGTTTCTAGGTAGGATGTGAAAATACGTAGGGTAGCTGTAACGAGGATTGAATTGATGGGCTAAAGACAGTACGATTACTTAGCTACAAAGTAATAGATTTTTTTCAAATAGTAATCAAAATAAACCACACCGTTTTTACATGAATCTTTTAGTTTTCTGGAACGCATTAAGTACCAAAATACTATCTTCCTTTTTCTACTCAACATCCCACTGTATAAGCCACACCTTGTGATTTCAGTCCCACTAATCTGCTTGAACAATATGTCTACAACTATTGGCTTCCCTTTTTCAAGTCATATACACCATCTTCACATAAAATATGCAGATGAGCACATCAACAATTATACCAATGCAGGTAAGACACACGAATGCACATGATACTGATAGCGCCACATATAGTTGTTAGCTGTTGAGCGTACATGTTAGCATTTACATGTTTTATACGCCATTTTTTTCAGTACCACATAAATAGAAAGACTATTCATGATTATAAGTTTGTAGAACAAAATACCAAACGTATTGTTTTATTATAATCACGTAATTTTCATGATCCTGTAGGCAATTTTCAATATAATATGCATAAATGTTCGTCTTGAGTGCTTGTTTTGAACGTATGAAAAGGTGGAACTTACCTGTTTGTCTCTGTGCCAAATGTATGAAATTTCACATGTATTAATTAACTTTAAATGGGAGTCAAATGACATCTTGGCATAATAGCTAAGAAAAGATATGGAGCTAAGGATCTTGCAACTTTAGTAATACACATATCTGATGATTTATTTTAATTTGTATTCTTTTTAACTCGAGAATCCCTTGGTATTTTTAAATGGGTTTTATTTAGTAAATCTCGCTTCTTTATCATTTAAGGACCGCTATCGGTAAAAATAAAAATATCAATGTCTCGAGTAATGTGTCATGGTCGCGAAACAAAAACAAAATAGACAAGTTAGCTTATTTTGTGAAACTTCAAAAATGCCGATTTAGGGTGTAAAATACGTTAAACAAAAAGTTGCTTATTTTCCAATATAAAATTATATAAAAATTTAATAAATTAAATTAGGTATACGTCTCAAATATCTTGTCCAAATTCGAAACCAATATTTAATTATAATTAAATAATCGTTATGGTTTATAAACGAATCCATAGCGACTATTTTAAAATTTGATTTGGACATAACTTACAATCTATAAGCCGAAATCTTGATTTTTCACTTCCATTAGAAAAATATGATCCAATAGATTCAAACCTTTCTTGTTTCACAGAATTCCGACTTAAAACGGATTATGTATATTCAATTGAAGTTCAAATCGAAATATTTCAAACTATCGCGACGTTACGGGCTCGATTTTGATTATATTATAATTAATACGTTCAACTGTGGTTTAAATATTATTTTCATTATTCTAATTCGAATGTAAGCTCGATTAAATTCCTTAAATAAATCCAATTCACACAATACTGCATTTTAACCATTTCCGAACATTTCAAAAATTAAATCTATTATCCCATTAATATATTTAAAATTTAAATATTCAAATATTTGAATTCAAACCATTTTGAATTATCAAACCAATATATATAAAATAATTAAATTAATTAATTATTAAATCGCCAAGAATTCCGGAACATTACAGGTTGAATAAAATCGAATCATAGAGTCATAATACAAATCACAGACACAGAATAACTAGTAGTAGAATAAATAAAAACCATACTAGTTCATTAAGCTATTACATAAACATAGTCTTAAAGAAACTACATAAATACCAGAGTCATAAACAAATACATAAAAATCCATGATAAATAGATGGTCCACTTGTACATAAGCAAATGATAGAAGCAAATAATAAAAAAAGGAATAGCTAAAATGTAATAACAAATAAATGGCTAAAGCTTAAATAGATCACTAACTCCAGGATAAGTCTCCAAATGTTGTGTCACTCAGGCCGGCGCACAAAGCAAACAAAACACTCGTGTCAGGACTAACATTCTCATGAAAGTAATTCAACTTAAGTGAACCACTCAAATGGAATGCACAAATAACTAAAAGGGTGCTTGGGATTCACATGTTCTGAGGATCCATTTAGGGCGGTCAATGGATACTTTTGGATACGGATAGTGACATATTCATATCCAAAATCATTTTCGGATATCCATATCCGTGGATACAGATGGATATCGGATATTTATCCTATTAGCCAACAATTGATAAATCAAGAAGTTTAAATGAGATTTTTTTGTTAATTTTTTTTTTCAATTTCGTTGATCACAAAAGTGTTAAAAATAAACATATATAATGAACTAAATAGATTTGAGTAGCTAATATGCATTTAGTGCACATAACATAAACCTTTGACTTAGTAAAGCAATAAATAAATCTCATTTATTGTACTAAAATAGATATAATTTTGAGCAAAATGCTAAAAAACCGAACGAATAATTTTTGGATGTGGATAACTATGTATTTGTATCCGCATCCTTTTTTTGGACATTGGATATTTATCCGCTTTTTGGATACGGATGTTGATGGATTTAGATTTTTCGGGTATCCATTGACAGCCCTAGATCCGTTCACTACGCCATAGATGGCCTATCGCAGCGAAAACCCATGGTGTTGCTAGCTTCAATGTTGCCATTGCTATGCAGTTTTTTGTTAAATGCAACGCATGCTTCAATGTGTTAGCAAAGATATCAACATGCGTTGCAGTAGCTATAGATATAGTAAAATTAAAATATTAATAAAACTAACAATCCTCATGAATACAATCTAATGGCCTACGTTACCAATCCGCGTCAATCTGATTTTCCTCCATCGCTTGACCTCTTTTATCCCAAATTTTCATTTTTGCCGCTGAAAGTTTTTATCCCAAATTTTCACTTTGCCGCTGAAAGATAATTCGTGTTTCTTTTTCACTTGAGAAATAATACACCGATGGAAAACTATGGTTTTGTCCTCAATTGGAGATGATCCACTGATCATTCAAAGCTTTCGCTCAATCCTTTTTTACATCTTTAAGCCGGATCCTATCCATCTCCACAAACCGATCCTACCCAAGTATGGATCTGCAAAATGAAGCGGTTTTAATTCAATGTAAAAAAGGTAAGAAATCTATAGTCAATCTGATTTGGGGGTAATTCAATTAAATGGATTATAAATTCGAGTATTGGTTCTTTTTTGGGGTTAGTTCATTCAATAGAAGAAATCGGCTAACAGGATGATTATGTGTTATTTTTTTTGTACATTGGAATGGAAGTTGGTTAGCAAAATCATCTTTTGCTGATGGAAATCCAGGTACTGCTTCACAGCACATAATGCTTTTATTTCATGTTCAAGTTTCAAATCAGAGTACGGGATACAACTATGTGATTAATTATTGCTTTTATTTCCCAGCATAAGTTTTTATTTCATATTCAAGTTGCAAATCAAGTCCATTGAAATGACTTGCAGAATCGAATTAACATGGGATGTCTGATGATAAAATTGTTGAGTAATATATTGTGGTAGTTAATATATGCAGAAATTGGGTATATTGGCCAATGCATTGCAATTTTTTAATTTTTTTTAAAATTTCCCTTGTGTTATTTAAGTTATGTATGTATGTTGATCAGGTTGAAATTTATATCGAGAAGCGGCATGTTGATTACAGTAATTGATCGACCGCGAAAATATGCATTTTAAAGAATTATTGTTATGCATTTTAAAGAAAATACTTTCATATTTGTATGCATCAATTTTGGCTCAGCATTTAACAAGTATTAAGTAGAGTGCTTGTATGAATATTCATGCTTTTCAGGAGGAACTGCCACTTCTCATTTGCTGGGGAAAGAAGAAACGATGATGGGCCAACAAGTACCTAAACGAAGATGCATTACAACAACTTCAGTACCTATCGTGGCTTTAAATACAGTTGGTAACTATTTTTAACTCTGCTAATTTGTCATTTGGATTGAGCTTAAACTCCTTAGCATTTGGATTGAGCTTAAACTCCTTAGCATTAGGATTCAACGATGACTTTTCTGAAGATAAAGATCCAATTGGAGAAGCTGGAGAAAGACCACAACTACTAGAAACTGAAGTAGAAGCAACATTCCCAGAAGAAGATACTCCTACTTCAACACTAGGATTTGACGACTCACTAGACGCTGAATTTTTCGATATTTGACGATTCAGTGACAGTTTTTCTACCACCAGGAGCAGGGAGTGAGCCTCTGGAATCACCCAATGATTTCACATCTTTCGATGCTTGAGGCTTGTCAAGTGTAGTTTTCTCTATTAAATCATTCAAAATATTCTTCTCCTTTTCATTGTTTTTTCTCTTCTTGTCATCAGACCTGAAACTTTCTATACTGATTGGTGATTTGTTTGAAACTATACCAGCAAAAGGTGGAGCATTGATGCAAGAGACAGAAACAGGTACATCCTTATCAGAATGGGTCTGAGCAAGTGTGTCTTCCACCTTCGATGAAGAAGCAGATGACACAATGGTCTCATCAATGAATTTATTTCTACTATTGTAAGTTTTATGCAAAGTAGAACCATGAGGGTTAACAAGTGCTTCGTGATCAATGTTGTTCAAAAATGATTGTTAATGCTCTCCAAATGTTTCATTATCAATATCTCTCTAAACAACTGAGCATTTAATTTCCTCGCCAAAGTCAAAATCTTCATCAAGTCCAGGAAGACCTATTTCAAGTTCCATCAACTGTTTCTCTCCAAGTATTTAAGTTCCATCAAGTCCAGCAAGATAACCACCGCAGGCGCTCCACCACCCTAGGCTTTGGCCGAGCATCGAGTCCTGTAAGTATCTCTTTTCCCCTATTTTGATATGATGTACACGCATGTGCTGAATTGAGCCCAATTTTTATAGATTTCACACTGTTGTTTTTGTGATTAGTTGCACTTGTCATAGCCTCACACATGTTTATAACTACTTCCTATTGACTCATAACCGAGCTCTCTAAGCCAAGCCCAAACTACCTAGGATTACTCACTCCTCCTCGAAGTCCAATGTCATCCCTTACCCATTGCGTTCTGCCATTATTTGCTTTGTTAACTTGTCATTAGTGCATGCTTTATTAGTTTGCATGCTGCACCTATCTTTTGTGAATTCCAAGGCATGGACTATATTCACTTTCTAGTTCCATGCCAATTATACTACTGCTGAGTGTCTTGCGTTTTATGTTTTAAGGCTTTAATGATGCATTTTTGTTCTTACTTTATTTGTGGCAACCAGTTTGCGTGTGTACTTAGTATACACTTGGTTAGTTGGTTACTTTATGTTTTAAGGCTTTATGGTTTTAAGGCTTTAAGTGTGCGCGTGTATGCACTTGGTTACCGAGTTGATTCTCGTTTGAACATTAAATTTAATGGTTTAGCTCTGGAGGAGCTATGTTGGCTTTTAGAGATGAAAAAATTGTTTGAAAACACTCTCGATGCAAGACTGGATGTCGCCTTCCGTAAGAAAATCCCAAAGGTACTAATTATCCTCTTGATTCATTCTAAAAATTGTATTCAACATTCACATTCTTACTGTATGTTATATAAGCACATTAACATATATGATTGAACTAGAGAAGTGGCACATACTTTGCGAGTGAATCATCAGAAGCGAAAAAGTAAAGGTAGCAGTTTATATAATCATTTTCATGTATTTTTTCTTGCTTATCGTTGTATCTGTGAGTCTGTATATGAGTGAATCGAGTGACAATGTAGTGAGGAATGTATGTAAATATGAAATATACCAGTGAATGCACAATAGTGGAGTTCAAAAAATTTGTACCATTATTTGAAATGTTGAAATAAAATATTTATTTGAATAAAATATTGTGTTTGAATACAGTGTTATAATAAATTTTATTATAATATTATGAAAATTTTGATTAATAGCAGTTAAGGTATAATTACTTTTAATAGCTGTAAATTTTTTTTTAATAACTGCTAGAAACAGTTGTAAAAAAGGTTGACTTTATTATGATTGCAGATGTAACGGCCCGCAAATCCATACTATCTGAGTTAACTACATACATCACACGTCCAACCCAAGTATCACAGAAATACGAATCATTTTTTAAGAAGAAAAAGGTCGAAGAAGAATAGAAATAACAACATAGAATCTCACATCGTAGCGGAATAAAATATAATATATCATATCTTTTGAAATACAAAATTTTAACTATATAACATACACTGAGTACAACACTTACAACACAGCGGAAATAAAAATGCTATATATCTAACATTGAAGCCTCCTGCTCCAAGCTCCTTTAGATAGATCTGTAAAATCCTGAACTACTTGACTGCCCGTACAAATTTGGGCACCCAAGAGTTTAGGTAAAACAAAACAAAATAAACTCTGGGTCAGTCATGGGACTGGTATGAGTAAATAATTTTAAACAGTTTGAGAAAATAAACGATATCTCATAAGACCACGCCGTATAACACGAAGCGAGTTTTTCCGTTATGAGAATCCAAAACACTTGATTTAACTTTCAAAATCCTTTAGAAAGAAGAGATGATCTTTATATCAAAACTCTTTTGATATTAAATTAATAGTGTCTAAATCAAATAATTAGAAATCTAGTGGAACACTTTCATCTCACGCTCCACATACATAATATACAATCAAAATCGCGGGCACTTATTGGGTAATGAATTTCCAACTATGACAAGGCATGGAACCACCTTCTGATAGTTTATCTCTAGAGGAGAATACAATGGGTTCAACAAGAACATCTTGTAACCCAACCACACATGATCGACCACTCATTTCGCTTTAGTGTATCGAATGTATATCACCAACGATTGGGATCAGCAACCGTTTCCCGAATGGGACAACATCGAATAGAATAAAGAATGAATTTAATTTCGCTAGATAGATGTTAATACACCCTAATGGGAGCTACCAACATAGCCATGTTGCCTACCCCATTTTTGTCATTTCCCGGGTGTTGAGGCCTGAGGCTACGCCATTCCTTATCATTCATTGATAGCACAATCACTTTGAATGCCTCATTGTCAGATCCGTTAATCACTAATTGATTTGCACAAATATATTCTGGATATTATGATAAGAGAATCAATTCTCCGCCACCATATATATTTATACATACCAACATATGCGATCATTGGAAATACTCTGTCAGACATTCGTCCATATACGTTCGTCCTGGGATTGAACGAAACCGAAGGCACAATTTCCATTAATCCATCTTAGGAAATTTCTTCCTAGGGTTTATAGAAAAGCCCTTGCACTTTACTCCGTCTTTGGTTATCTTCATATAATCTGATTCACAATGCTACTTCCAATACGGAGTGGTTCTCAGATAATAATCCAACCGGTCTCTCCATATTGACAACGATATTGGCAAACACTTCGATAGTCGGTTATTTAACTATTGAAGAAAAACAAATACTTATTCAAAGCATTAACCAATCACTAGACCCCTTAATTAATATTTCATTAATTAAATTACTCCTCCATTTCTTTATCAATATTCATTAACACGATATTTTCGACAATTATCTTGGCCTCTTATACTATTTGGAAAAACATTTCCATATATCGATCCTTTTTATTTTCTATACTTCGAAAATATCCTTTATTTATAATTGGAAAAAATTCCAATTATTTATCTCTTTTCATGATCATGTATTTCTATACTCATGAAATATATATTATTATATTTCTAAAATTCCACTTACTTGGGTTAGAACGAATGTTGTATAAAACATCGTTACAACAACCCAAAATACTGTATTCAGCTAAACTCGTTAAACATCTATCTTCAAGACTGAATCTTGTTATTTATCTGTTAATAATGAAATCAATCAAATTGGGGTATAACTACCTTTTAGACCTTGACTGAATTACATGTATAACTTCAAAACAGACAAGACCACTTATCTCAAATCATCAACACCATAAAAACCAATTATTCATTTTTAAAACGTATATTCATTTCTCTTTCTATTTTTACTAGATCTAATTATAGATTTCCTTTTTGTTTATAACATTCGATTTTAATTTCGTTTCATTATTGAATTCTATATATATTGATATATAAGTTCCTAATTATCAAATCTTCTTGAAATATTCTAACTCCTTAAATTTTTGGAAAATTTCGCCATAACCTCCTTTGTACGGGTCACTCGGTACAACTACAAAACACCTCTCTGGGCCCTTTCCATTCAAAAAGAAAATCAAAAAGCCAAGCGGCTTGCCGATTCGGCGCATAAAACCTCATATGAAATTTAAACATGTACCTTTTTGTCGGGCACTAAATTTATAAACATCATTCTCTTCATTCCATACCTGTTTAACACCTATGCGTCCATTTCTAATTTATTCCAACTCAATCTGGTCATTTTAATTCAATTTGCTAATTAATTCTCTAATTAGCTCTTTTGCCTATTCCACTTTTTAATTGAACATATCACGTTCATTTACTATTTTTAATTTGGTTATAAACCAATCGAATTCCATTTTTAATTCAAGTTCCATATTCGATTTCGAATATAAATTTACAAACCCAATTTATTAATCCAAAGCCCTATTTCAATTCAAATTCCATTAACTAATTAGTGTTCAAACTAGTTAATTCTATTCAATAATAAATATATGATTTTGTTTCACAAATCAATCCATTTACTTCACTTGAGTTTATATTTATTTAATATCACAAGTCTGGATTTTTCTAATGAAAATTCGGATTATTATTTGCTTAAAATCCGTTTATTTATTTAAATAAACCGTTATGCTTTTATAATGGTTATGGCGCTGTTTTTTTGGAAAATTGATTTTGACATAACTCAAAATCTATTCGACGAAATCCAGATTTTTCTCTTTCATTAGAAAACTATTATCAAATCGGTCTTGATGATTCTTGTCTCATAGAATTCCGACTTAAACTGAGTTCCCTATACTCGACTGATTTTCGAGACGCCAATTTACGAACTGCCATGCTGCGGCGAGTTCGTTTTAATTATATTTAAATATAAACGTCTGAACTTCATTTATAATAAATTTCAACTCCATTCTAATATATTTTATATATATATTAAATCCAATTTTCAATTCTAACTTAATATTTCTGATTATCTCTAATCGTCGATTTTCCATTACTCGGTTATCAATTCAATTACAACTCCATTTCTGTTATTATTTTCTAATTCCAATAGAAATAAATTATTATATAGAATTCATGAAATTGAATTCTAGATATATATATATCCTTTGGATTTTTCCAATTAAGTTTATATTCCGAATTCCAAAATAAAAACTGTCGTTACCTTTTTCGAAACGGTTTCCAATTCACTTTCAAATTCATACTTGAATCAATAATTCCAAATTTATCCCATGATACTTATTCCATTTTATAAACATCATTTATAAATTTTATTCCTTGTTTATACATTAAATAAGTTCCAATTCAAAACCCATTTGAAACCAAATTTCTATATTTAGGATACTTTATTTATAAAAAATTATATATATATATATATAGTGAATTTATTTTCATATTTAAAATTTAAACTTCTATTTAATACAATCCAAATAATTTTCTTTTTCTGAAAATATTTATTTAAATCAATTCGAGCTAACCAAATTCAAATCATAAATCCATACAGATTTATTTTAATTCAATTCTTATTCCAACATTTGAATAATTTCCTTGTTCCTTATTAACATGATTCCCAATCCTCAATTTAAATTCATTTTTTCCATTTCAGTTATAAACACCATTTTTAAATTCACTTTATTTCTCTGCATTATCCAACGAAAATCATTCCATTTTATTTATAAACAACATTTATAAATTTACTTCAATTTCCTGTATTATTTAATTTATAAACATCGTTTATAAATTCATCACTTCAATTTCCTCTATTATTTAATTTATAAACATCGTTATAAATTCATCACTTCAATTTCTTGTATTAATTAATTTATAAACATCGTTCATAAATTCAATACTTGTTTTATTTATTCAAAACAAGTCAATATTTCTAGTCCATTCAAAATTTGAATTCTATTTTTAGAAAAATAGATTTCCCTTTTAAATCTCAAAATATCCATTTACAACATTTTTATAAATCAATATTCAGGCCCCAGTGATATTTAAACACCCCAAAACACTCAGTTATCAATCACAAGTTTTCTAACACATCATATATGATAATATATATGAAACAAACAAATAATAATATTTTTGAGTAATCCAATTGGATTCCTCCAACCTGTTTTTCTGCATCCACAGACGTTAGCCAACATAAATAATACCCATCCTGCTTTGAGGAAGGATATCGTGGTATAGAAGGTCATCCACCACTATCATAGCGTGGGGCGCATAGGGTCATCCGCTAATGATACTGCGTGCCTCCGCTATTGGTACTGCGGGAATTATCCAATCGCCAATATATATATATATATATATATATAATAACCACAAACACCAATCCTAAATAACTAATATATATTTAATAATATGCAGTATTATTTTAATGCAACCAAACAACCATCGATTATTTTTAATGAATAAAAATAATTCTACAAAATAAATTGAGTGAGATTTACTTACCGTGTTTTATTTGCAGATCTGATGCACTTTTAACTTAAATCGAACGATGTTCGATTTAAATTAAGATTCCAAAACTAATTCCAGTCGACTCCAAAAATTTCCTAATAAATACCCTTGCGAAGCTCAAATCTTCACGAGCTTTACAGAACCATCAGGGTTTGAATCTGATTTCGTTTAAAGGAGTAATGAATTTAATACACTATTGATTTTTAAATTATTCATTAATTCACAAATTAAATAATTAATTTACCTAATCCTTTAACTTCTCTCTCATTTAAATCATAGGACTTCTCCCATTTCCAATGTTCCAGGTTTGGACCCCCAACGACATCAATTTACTGGCCCAATTCACAAACACAAGAATTCACCAATGCCATCATCAATTCATCACACACCACCTACCTCCCCATCACTTCGAACACTCACAACACCATCAACGTTGCTTCTGAGGTCGATACAAATTTCTTAAACCGATAGTGGCTTCCCCAAAAACCCTATAGGTCATCGCAACATCCGATACTTTACTTACACTGTAACAACCCGTATTTTTGAATAACATGTTATAATGTAAATCAAGGCAGAATTAAATTGTAAAATCTGAATCAAGGGAAACGGGCTGTGCCATTGCGTTCATCTCGGAAAAATACGCGAAATAGAGTCCGAGTTTTCGAAAAACAGAGTCCGTATGACCAAGTTATGGCCCAATGAAGTTTTCAGAAAATTCCAAGCCCAAAAACAGTTCAAATTCGAATTCAGATTCGAATTACAACCAAGGCAGAATGGGCGGGAATTTTCCCGCCCCAGGCAGGGTCGACACAGGGGTCGACACCAGTGTCGACCCCCCCAATGGTTCGACACCCATGTCGACCCAGGGGTCGACCCCCCCGGTCGGACCAATTTTTCTGGTGCACCATTTTGACATGTTGGGTCTTGTTCTGGAAGCTTCTGACGGGAGTTGATGGCTCAGATTCGATTTAGGGTTAATCCTATGGTCTAAACTACCCCTAATCTCTATAAAAAGACCCCTAGACCTAGCCTAAACCCTCATTAATCATTCCTACAACTAAATGCTGCCCAAATGTTCACTAATCATGGCCTCCACCTTCTTCATGAGAGCATGAGTGTCTCAAATCAATCTATGTCATAAAGGAGCCATCTTTCTTAAGTAAAAGAGCCATCTTTCTTTGTCTTTGGGGTTATTTCTTCTTGTTCTCAAGTCTTGAAGTGGAGTTTATCGTCTTTGGTTGCGGATTTGCTAGTGTGGCTTCGTCTCAATCTTATTTTATATTTATTCTAGTCTTCATAGCATTGTAAGCCCTATACTACTCTTAGATTCTAACTATGAAGTTAAATATGACATGTTACAAGTTGAGTTTGGGCCTAAGTATGATATGTGCTTTGATCCTATCATGTTATGCATAAATATATTCTATGCATGTTTGTAAAGCTATCACCTTTGCCTTATGCATAGAAAGCTATAAGCTTTATGTTGAAATGTTGCATTATGCAACATGAGAACTCTCATAACCATTATGATAACTTGCATATAATGTTATATGCGAACTTCTAGTCATCATCCTATGTCATCTAGGAACATGTATCACCTATTCGTTAAGTTTGAATGTTATGCATGTAACATGCAAGTTTAAATGAACATATTTATGTCTCATATGCCACCATGTTTAACTTGTGGCCAATTTACTTCATGCCCTTTTGTCATGCTTTTGCCAAGTTCCCTCTTTTGATCTATGTTATGTTATGCGAAACGTACATGCGATGGGAATGCGTTGGGTTGGGTAATATTAATGACACGAAAACATGGTTTTAAAACATGACATGAACATTGACTTGTGATTATGGTTGTAAACATGGACTTGGACATGACTTCTAGAAAACATGAGAATGGCCAACTCAAGGTTGGGTTGAGTTTGTAGCATAAATCTACCCGGAACCGACCGGCTTAACTAGTGGCTACAAGCAATAGGACCCAATGTGAGTAGTTGGTCATGTCGCACTTAAAACCCGAGGTTAGACTAGGTTGTGGTGTAAAGCTACCCGGACCCGCCCGGCTTAACTAGTAACCACAACAAAGTCTAATGTGAGAGGTTGGGGTGCATTAAGTTAATTAATGCCACATGGTAGGGTTAAGTCATGGACTACTTGAATATACTTAACCAATTAAACACGATGGATTGGTAGGGTTAAGTCATGGACTACTTGAATATACTTAACCAATTAAACCCGATGTATTGATAGGGTTAAGTCATGAACTGCTTGAATACACTTAACCAACTCAATACATGGTTAGGATAGGGTTAACCACACTTAACCCACTTGAAATCCTAGTTACGTGGTCCTTTTCAGCAGTAACTAACTTGGAAGTATCATGGGTACCCTGGACTAGGCTGGGGTGGGGCACGATTACTGGACTGATTGTAAGAGGCCAAAAGAGACGGCTGAAGGGTGCACTGGTTGTTCAGGCGGACCATGGTCGTGCACATTAAGTCCGGAGTTGAACATGGGCACCAGTAGGTTTAGACTGTGCGTGCTTGAATTGTGTCTGTGGTTTACACCTTAGGGCTGGATACACCCTGGGGTGGACCTAGCACAGTTAACTACATTCCACAATTAAGCCGTATGACACCGATACACGACGAGTTAGGCTTATAGTGAGCCGATCGATTAGACCGAGTAGTTGGACCTCGATTTAGGTCATCTCATGATATGGGCCAGCTTTGGGCCAAGGGATCATTTCTTGTTTATACTTGACATGGATTGGAATACTAGTACACACCTGGTGCAACTTAACCTTGTATATGCGATGCCACACTTGATCTATCTTGTTAACTTTTCACCATGCCAGTTATCACCCTACATCTCATCTCTGTTTTACATGTTCAGTTAACTTTATTAGTTTTTATACTAATAGTAGATAGGACTTACCAGTCTTTTTGACTGACCCGTTTTCTTTCGCCTCTTTTCTTCCGTATCCCCCCCCCAGGTTTGCAGGGTGGGAACACTGTTACCTAGCTGGATCTTTAGCTGCTTTTCTGGATAGCTCATGTATGGTTTGAGCATGCTATGGATTATGCAACTTTGGGGATAGTTACTTTATGCTTTTTTCCAGTTTTCAGTTTATGTTCTAGACTTTGTTTTATGGGAAAATAATGACCAAGTACTTTGATGTAACTTGACTATGGTTTTGAAATGCTAGTTTTATCCGCTGCTTTACTACTCTGTTTTACTTATATGTTCTTTCTTGTGATATCTGCATGCATGTTTACCTCGTTTAACGCCCCTCCAAAGCTAGTGTCCTTGCAAGAGTGGCATTGGCGGAGGTGGGGTGTTACATTTGGTATCAGAGCATAAGGTTTACAAGATTTGAGCAAAAGGTTTTTAAAACTTACCTTTTGAAAAACTACTTTCAAAACCAATTTAAGTATTTTCCAAGAAAAGTCTAGTTATTTTAAAAGGCTATTCCCCAAAAGCCATTAACACTATCCTTCGTTTCCTCGTTCTTAATCTATCTTTTCCTTTTTCAGCATGGCCGATCTTAACCTTCCCGAGGGAGTGACCATTCCCGGATAGTTCCGGAGGTACTTGGAAGCTAGGGCCAACAATGCGGGCCCAGCAAATACCCACACCGTAACTGAGGTTCCTCCTCCTCCTCCTCAGCATCCACAAGAAGATTTCGCAAAGGTTTGCAAAGACTTTAAGGCGATGGGTGGCAAGAATTTTATTGGGACGGAGACTTTTGTGGAGGCGAGAAATTGGTTGAAAGAAACTGAAGATCTTTTCGCTATCTTTGATGTGGAAGACCATAGAAAGGTTTTATTGGCAGCATGGCTATTAAAAGAAGAAGCTGCTTATTGGTGGGAGGTCACCAATGCTACTAGACCTATAGAGACTTGGGCCGACTTTAGGACGAGGTTTGGGCTTAAGTTTCTATCATCAGCTGAGGCGAATCTGCAATTGGAGAAGTTTATATCTTTGAAGCAAGGGGACATGACAGTGAGGGAGTATGTGAATAAGTTTAACCAGCTCGCTCGATTCGGTTTGGACATGGTTAATACTCCCCAGAAGAAGGCTTTACGCTTTGCACGAGGGTTGAATGAGCCATTACAAGGTTTAGCCCTATCTCATATACCCATGGGGGCCACTTTTGAAGGCCTAGTAGACATGGCATTGCTTCAAGGAGACGATAAGAATGGCAAGAAAGAAGTCAAGACTAATGAGACTCAAGCCAAGAAGACATACTCCAAGTGGGGAGGAAATCAGAGCAATCAGAACAACAAGGGCAACAAGGCCAAGGCAAAGGACCCAAGAAAATGCAACTTCTGTGGGATTGTTGGGCACATAGCCAAAGATTGCAGAAAGAAGAAGAGGAAGTTGGGCGAATGCTTTCACTGTGGAGAGCCTGGACACCTTAGCAAGGATTGCCCCAAGAAGCAAGGACAAGGGAAGACTCAGCGTGCAGGACCTTCTGGAGGGAAAGTGCATGCCCTCAACACTGCTCCAGTTCAGGACCGAGGTAGTATTTCTATAGAAAGCCTTGTTTATATTTCTGACTTTCCTGTTCTCACTTTATTTGATTCTGGCGCATCGCATACCTTTATTTATTCTGACATTGTTGAAAGTTTGCACCTAAGTACTAGCCTAGTTGAGGATCCCGTTAGTGTTTCAAATCCAATTGGGGGTTCCGCCCATCTATCTATGATTTGTGTGGATTTGAAGATTTCTATCTTGACCGTAGAATTCACGCGTAATGCTTATGTTCTCGGGTTCACGGGATACGGGTTGATTTTGGGCATGGATTGGTTTTCCAGTTATGGAGCCATCCTCGATTGTGAGCATAGGGTGGTAAGACTCATAACTCGCCTCGGTAATACCCTAGAGATTTCTTGCAACCCGCTGGATCCCGTCATGTTATGTTAACTTGAATCTCTTGACTCGTCCATCAATGATCTGCAATCTGTAAGGGTGGTTCGAGAATATCCTGATGTCTTTGAAGAGGTTAAGGGGTTACCCCCTAAACGAGAGATAGATTTCCGCATTTATCTTGTTGATAATGCCAAGCCAGTATCATTGCCCGTTAGGCACATGGCCCCACGAGAAAGAAGAGAGCTCAGTAAGCAAATCAAGGAGCTGCTTGTGAAAATTTTTATTAGGCGAAGCATTTCTGAATGGGGTGCTCCGGTGGTATTCGCTACTAAGGCGGATGGTTCGCTTCGTCTATGTGTTGATTATCGAGAGCTGAACAAGCTGACAAAGAAGAATAGGCACCCGTTACCGAGGATTGATGATCTCTTTGACCAGCTTGTTGGTGCTTCTGTTTTCTCTCAGCTCGATCTAGCCACCGGATTCCATCAGCTTAGAGTAGCTGAGGATAGTATTGATAAAACTGCGTTTAGGACTCCAGATGGATTCTTTGAATGGCTTGTCATGCCATTCGGTTTGACTAATGCACCCGCCTACTTCGTAGATTTGATGAGTAGGGTGTTCAGGGAGTTCCTTAACAAGTTTGTTGTTGTCTTCGTGGATGATATTCCGATCTTCTCAAAGGATGAGGAAGAGCATGCTAGGCATCTCAAGGAAGTGATGGATACGCTTAGAGCGCATCAGTTGAAAGCCAAGTTCTCCAAATGTCATTTTTGGAGAAGGGAAGTTCGGTTTCTTGGACATATAGTTTCTAAGCAAGGCATAGCGGTGGATCCCGCGAAAGTGGTTGTGGTTCAAGACTGGAAGACTCCTAGGAATGCAACCAAAGTAAGAAGCTTTCTCGGTCTGGCGGGCTACTATAGGAAGTTCATCAGGGACTTCGCTAAGATTTCGGCCCCTCTTACTAAGTTGACGAAGAAGAACTTAGTCTTTGCATGGGACTTAGAGTGTGAGCTTGCTTTTCAAAGGCTCAAGAGGGCTCTTACCACAGCTCCAGTTTTGGCATTACCCGATGGCGGTAAGATGTTTACCGTGTACACCGATGCATGTGGCACGGGGTTAGGTGCTGTTCTGATGCAAGAGGGAAGAGTGATATGTTATGGGGGTAGGCAACTGAAAGTTCATGAGAGGAACTATCCCACTCATGATTTGGAGTTGGCGGCGATCGTCTTTGCACTCAAATCCTGGCGCCACTATCTTCTAGGCGAAAGGTTTGAGTTGTATACTGATCACAAGTCACTCAAGTACCTCTTCTCGCAGAAAGATCTGAATCTAAGGCAGCAAAGGTGGATGGAATTCTTGGCATCATATGACTTCGAGATAGCTTATACCCCTGGCAAGGGTAATGTTGTGGCAGATGCACTAAGCAGAAGGAGGTTGACTTTGAGTCCCTTGTTCATTGAGATGAAGAACTTAGAGTTCTTGGCAACCTTTGATTTCACGACGACTGTTAAGTCGATGACGGGTTCATTAGCATCCCTTGAGCTTAGACCCACACTTCTTGATCAAGTTGGGGCTTCACAGAAGGAAGACCCGCGGATAGTTGAGATCATGGACAAGTTGATTCGTGGTGAGACGTCTAGTCACCTTGCTAGATATACTATTGATGATAAAGGTTGGCTAAGGCGTGATGGAAGGCTATGCGTTCCACAAGTAGGAGACTTGATGCACAAAGTTCTCGAAGAAGCACATCACTCAAAGATGACTATACATCCTGGAGGAGATAAGATGTATAGAGATATGAAGCGCATTTTCTTTTGGGCTGGAATGAAGAAAGATGTGGCAGAGTATGTTTCAAAATGCATGGTGTGCCAACAAGTGAAAGCCGAGTCAAAGAAACCAGGTGGGCTATTACATCCATTGGAGGTCCCGCAATGGAAGCGGGAAAGTATCTCTATGGATTTTGTGGATGGACTGCCTAGGTCAAGGAAAGGGAATACGAGCATATGGGTCATAATTGATAGACTTACGAAGAGTGCTCATTTCATTCCAGTAAAGAGCAAGAGGACCGCATCATGGCTAGCATCTATTTATCTTCAGGAGATAGTGCGGTTGCATGGAGTTCCTTCTAGCATAGTTAGCGATCGTGACCCAATTTTCACTAGCCAGTTCTGGAATAGTTTGCAAGAAGCGATGGGTACGCGATTGAATATGAGTACAGCCTATCACCCCCAGACGGATGGCCAAACCGAAAGGGTGAATAGAGTGCTAGAAGATCTTTTGAGGCTTTGTGTTCTTAACTTTGGTGGTACTTGGGAAGACCACCTTCCTCTTGTAGAGTTTGCTTATAATAATAGCTATCAAGCCAGCATAGGGATGGCACCATTTGAAGCTTTGTATGGGAGGCCGTGTAGGTCACCATCTTGTTGGTGGGAGACAACAGATAGGCTTATACTTGGGCCCGATATGATACGGGACACATCCGAGAAAGTTGAATTGGTAAGAAGACGGATGAAAGCGGCCCAAGACAGACAGAAATCCTATGCTGACAAACGAAGGGTAGATTTGGAATTCGAAGTGGGAGACATGGTTTTCGTGAAGGTTTCTCCTTTGCGTAATGTGGTACGTTTTGGAGCAATTGGGAAGCTAGCACCAAGGTTCGTAGGACCCTTCCCTATCATAGAGAGAATTGGAAAGATGGCCTATAAGGTGGAATTGCCCGAGAAGCTGGCTGGAGTGCATAATGTCTTTCATGTCTCGCATCTTCGAAAGTGATTACATGAGTCCGCTGAGGTGATTGAGCCAAGCATTCTTGAAGACGTGGAGGTAGAGAAAGAGGCAACCTTGAGAAGAGCTCCGATTCGTATCTTGGGAACGGAGATCAAGAAGCTAAGAAATCGAGAAGTCAAGTTGGTGAAAGTTCAGTGGAGTGAAGCCGATGAAGATGCAACTTGGGAAACCGAGGAGAAGATGCGTTGGCTTTATCCATTCCTTTTTGAGGGTACATTCTCAATCTCCTTTCCTAATTAGCATATCTTTCTTTTTTGCTATCCGTGTTTACCCTGTTTATCTTGTTATCTCGTTAACCTTGTCATGAGAACCTCAGGTAGAAACCCTTTGGATGAAACATGTATTTGAAACATGTTATGCTTGATGGTTGCAAGTGGTTGCAAGTGTTTGCAAGTGGATACTCGTGGATGCATGATACACATTAGGCACTAAGATCGGCTCACACACTTTCATGTTGCATATGCATGAGTGTTTATGCTTATTCATGGATGAAACTTGTTGTGCTATCACGTGGATGTTGCATATGAATGAATGTTATGTGCACTCATGTAGAGATTATAAATTATGTTAGGAATTTGCATACATATGGACTCATTTCACTAACATACTTTGCATTAAGGAGGTTTACTGAATCAGTAACCGCCTGATTTTTGCATTAGATAAGTACATATACACACACCTTTTGCATATGTTCATACAGCATTTAGAATCTTTAAGGACAATGGTTACTTGTGGATGATGTTTTGAGTAGATGGATGATGGATGGTAGGATACGTTCTTCCTAACTTGGAGATTTCGGGGACGAAATCCTTTAAGGAGGGGAGAATGTAACAACCCGTATTTTTGAATAACATGTTATAATGTAAATCAAGGCAGAATTAAATTGTAAAGTCTAAATCAAGGGAAACGGGCTGTGCCATTGTGTTCGTCTCGGAAAAATACGCAAAATAGAGTCCAAGTTTTCGAAAAATGGAGTCCGTATGACCAAGTTATGGCCCAGTGAAGTTTTCAGAAAATTCCAAGCCCGAAAACAGTTCAAATTCGAATTCAGATTCGAATTACAACCAAGGCAGAATGGGCGGGAATTTTCCCGCCCTAGGCAGGGTCGACACAGGGGTCGACACCAGTGTCGACCCCCCCAATGGGTCGACACCCATGTCGACCCAGGGGTCGACACCCATGTCGACCCAGGGGTCGACCTTCCCCGGGTCGGACCAATTTTTCTGGTGCACCATTTTGACATGTTGGGTCTTGTTCTGGAAGCTTCTGACGGGAGTTGATGGCTCAGATTCGATTTAGGGTTAATCCTATGGTCTAAACTACCCCTAATCTCTATAAAAAAGACCCCTAGACCTAGCCTAAACCCTCATTAATCATTCCTACAACTAAATGCTGCCCAAATGTTCACTAATCATGGCCTCCACCTTCTTCATGAGAGCATGAGTGTCTCAAATCAATTTATGTCATAAAAGAGCCATCTTTCTTAAGTAAAAGAGCCATCTTTCTTTGTCTTTGGGGTTATTTCTTCTTGTTCTCAAGTCTTGAAGTGTAGTTTATCGTCTTTGGTTGCGGATTTGCTAGTGTGGCTTCGTCTCAATCTTATTTTATATTTATTCTAGTCTTCATATCATTGTAAGCCCTATATTACTCTTAGATTCTAACTATGAAGTTAAATATGACATGTTGCAAGTTGAGTTTGGGCCTAAGTATGATATATGCTTTGATCCTATCATGTTATGCATAAATATATTCTATGCATGTTTGTAAAGCTATCACCTTTGCCTTATGCATAGAAAGCTATAAGCTTTATGTTGAAATGTTGCATTATGCAACATGAGAACTCTCATAACCTTTATGATAACTTGCATATAATGTTATATGTGAACTTCTAGTCATCATCCTATGTCATCTAGGAACATGTATCACCTATTCGTTAAGTTTGAATGTTATGCATGTAACATGCAAGTTTAAATGAACGTATTTTGGTCTCATATGCCACCATGTTTAACTTGTGGCCAATTTACTTCATGCCCTTTTGTCATGCTTTTGCCAAGTTCCCTCTTTTGATCTATGTTATGTTATGCGAAACGTACATGCGATGGGAATGTGTTGGGTTGGGTAATATTAATGACACGAAAACATGGTTTTAAAATATGACATGAACATTGACTTGTGATTACGGTTGTAAACATGGACTTGGACATGACTTCTAGAAAACATGAGAATGGCCAACTCGAGGTTGGGTTGAGTTTGTAGCATAAATCTACCCGGAAACGACCGGCTTAACTAGTGGCTACAAGCAATAGAACCCAATGTGAGTAGTTGGTCATGTCGCACTTTAAACCCGAGGTTAGACTAGGTTGTGGTGTAAAGCTACCCGGACCCGCCCGGCTTAACTAGTAACCACAACAAAGTCTAATGTGAGAGGTTGGGGTGCATTAAGTTAATTAATGCCACATGGTAGGGTTAAGTCATGGACTACTTGACTTAACCAATTAAACACGATGGATTGGTAGGGTTAAGTCATGGACTACTTGAATATACTTAACCAATTAAACCCGATGTATTGATAGGGTTAAGTCATGAACTGCTTGAATACACTTAACCAACTCAATACATGGTTAGGATAGGGTTAACCACACTTAACCCACTTGAAATCCTAGTTACGTGGTCCTTTTCAGCAGTAACCAACTTGGAAGTATCATGGGTACCCTGGACTAGGCTGGGGTGAGGCACGATTACTGGACTGATTGTAAGAGGCCAAAAGAGACGGCTGAAGGGTGCACCGGTTGTTCAGGCGGACCATGGTCGTGCACATTAAGTCCGGAGTTGAACATAGGCACCAGTAGGTTTAGACTGTGCGTGCTTGAATTGTGTCTGTGGTTTACACCTTAGGGCTGGATACACCCTGGGGTGGACCTAGCACAATTAACTACATTCCACGATTGAGTCGTATGACACCGATACACGACGAGTTAGGCTTATAGGGAGCCGATCGATTAGACCGAGTAGTTGGACCTCGATTTAGGTCATCTCATGATGTGGGCCAGCTTTGGGCCAAGGGATCATTTCTTGTTTATACTTGACATGGATTGGAATACTAGTACACACCTGGTGCAACTTAACCTTGTATATGCGATGCCATACTTGATCTATCTTGTTAACTTTTCACCATGCCAGTTATCACCCTACATCTCATCTCTATTTTACATGTTCAGTTAACTTTATTAGTTTTTATACTAATAGTAGATAGGACTTACCAGTCTTTTTGACTGACCCGTTTTCTTTCGCCTCTTTTCTTCCGTTTCCCCCCCAGGTTTGCAGGGTGGGAACACTGTTACCTAGCTGGATCTTTAGCTGCTTTTCTGGATAGCTCATGTATGGTTTGAGCATGCTATGGCTTTATGCTACTTTGGGGATAGTTACTTTATGTTTTTTTTTTCCAGTTTTCAGTTTATGTTCTAGACTTTGTTTTATGGGAAAATAATGACCAAGTACTTTGATGTAACTTGACTATGGTTTTGAAATGCTAGTTTTATCCACTGCTTTACTACTCTGTTTTACTTATATGTTCTGTCTTGTGATATCTGCATGCATGTTTACCTCGTTTAACGCCCCTCCAAAGCTAGTGTCCTTGCAAGAGTGGCATTGGCGGAGGTGGGGTGTTACATACACCCTCATTTGGAAACATCGAACTCAGTAGAAAACCATCGCCCTTTTTAATCACTGAATTCCCTTTCCATCGCAATCCTAGCCATTGATTTTGCCAAAATCGGACTCATCGATTCACCCCAAATCGCTTATCAGTGCATCGATAACCCCACAACACTCACGATAGACCACTATGCCCCGTCCCTCCATCGCGTTGAACAATGTAAGTGTCGATTTGAAAAGGGAAACTCGATTTCCATTTCGATTTTCTAGAGTTGATACATTGTTTCGATTTTGATTTTTAGAATAGGAATGAAACAGTTTTTTATTTTAACTGAAGAAATGAACGAGAGAGCAATTAAAAGTGGAGAAAATGGGGATTAGTCGTGTTTAAATAGAGGAGAACAGGGAACCCGAAGTACGCAAGCCATAAATTCTGATTTTACTTAGTTATGAAGAAAAGGAACATACCATATGCGATTAGAAAGAAGACAGTAGTAGGCATGCGCGTTCGAATCGAATTCGTATCCCACTTAACAGACAAGCCAACATAATATAAAACAATTTTTATATCAATTAACAAATACGCTCTCTCATATATATATCACTCAACTCATTCTAGGGTACTACTGACCATATCTCTAATGAGCACAACCCCACCAAAGCCTAGGTATTCGCTCAACCTAAACTCTGATACCAACTGTAACGGCCCGCAAATCCATACTATCTGAGTTGACAACATACATCACACGTCCAACCCAAATATAATAGAAATACAAATCATTTTTTTAAGAAGAAAAAGGTAGAAGAAGAACAGAAATAACAACACAGAATCTCACATCGTAGAAGAAAAATATATAATATATCATATCTTTTGAAATACAAAATTTTAACTATATAACATACACTTATCAGAGTACAACACTTACAACACTGTAGAAATAAAATGCTATATATCTAACACTGAAGCCTCCTGCTCCAAGCTCCTTTAGATAGATCTGTAAAATCCTGAACTACTTGACTGCCCGTACAAATTTGGGCACCCAAGAGTTTAGGTAAAACAAAACAAAATAAACTCTAGGTCAATCATGGGACTAGTATGAGTAAACAATTTTAAACAGTTTGAGAAAATAAACGATATCTTGAGACCACGGGGTATAACACGGAACGGGTATTCCCCTTATGAGAATCCAAAACACTTGATTTAACTTTCAAAATCCTTTTGAAAGAAACGATATTCTTTATATCAAAACCCTTTTGATATTATAATAGTGTCTAAATAAAATAATTAGAAATCTAGTGGAACGCTTTCATCTCACGTTCCACATACTTAATGTACAATCAAAACCACGAGCACTTATTGGGTACTGAATTTCCAACTATGAAAATATATGGAACCACATTCCGATAGTGTATCTCTAGAGGAGAATACACTGGGTTCAACAAGAACATCTGGTAACCTGGCCACACATGACCGACCACTCATTTCGCTTGAGTGTATCGAATGTATATCACTAACGATTTGGATCAGCAACCGTTTCCCGAATGGGACAACATCGAATAGAATAAAGAATGAATTGAATTTCTCTAGATAGGTGATAATACACCCTAATGGGAGCTACCTACATAGCCATGTTGCCTGCCCGATTTTGTCATTCCCCGGTTGTTGAGGCCTGAGGCTACGCCATTCCTTATCATTCATTGATAGCACAATCATTTTGAAAGCCACATTGTCAAATTCGTTAATCACTAATTGATTTGCATAAATATGTACTGGGTATTATGCTAAGAGAATAAATTCTCTGCCACCATATATATTTATACATACCAACATATGCGAACATTGGAAATACTCTGTCATACATTCGTCCATATACGTTCGTCCTGGGATTGAACGAAACCGAAGGCACAATTTCTATTAATCCATCATAGGCAATTTCTACATAGGATTTATAGAAAATCCCTTGCACATTACTCCATCTTCCATTATCTTCATATAATCTGATTCGTAACGCTACCGCCAATACGGCGTGGTTCTCGGATAATAATCCAACCAGTCTCACCATATTGACAACAAAATTAGAAAACACTTCGAGAGTCGATTATTTAACTATCGAAGAAAAACAAATACTCATTCAAAGCATTAAACAATCACTGGACCCCTTAATTAATATTTCATTAATTAAATCACTCCTCCATTTCTTTATCAATTTTCGTTAACACGATATTTTCGACAATTATCTTGGCCTCTTATAATATTTGGAAAAACATTTCCATATATCGACTCTTTTTATTTTTTATACTTCGAAAATATCCATTATTTATATTTGGAAAACATTCCAATTATTTATCTCTTTTCATGATCATTTATTTCTATACTCGTGAAATATTATTATTATATTTCCAAAATTCCACTTACTTGGGTTGAAACGAATGTTGTATAAAACATCGTTACAACAACCCAAAATACTGTATTCAGATAAAATATTTAAATATCTATCTTCGAGACTGAAACTTGCTAACAGTTAATAATGAAAACAATCAAGTTGGGGTATAACTACCTATCAGATTTTGACTGAATAACATGTTTAACTTCAAAACAGACAAGACCACTTATCTCAAATCATCAACACCATAAAAACCAATTATTCATTTTTAAAACGTATATACATTTCTCTTCCTATTTTTACCAGATTTAATTATAGATTTACTTTTTGTTTATAACATTCTATTTTAATTTTTTTCATTATTGAATTCTATATATATTGATATATCGATTCCTAATTATCAAATCTTCTTAACATATTCTAACTTCTTAAATTTTCAGAAAATTTCGCTATAACATCCTTTGTATGGGTCACTCGGTACAACTACAAAACACCTCTCTGGGCCCTTTCCATTCAAAAAGAAAATAAAAAAGCCAAGCGGCTTGCCGATTCAGCGCATAAAACCTCATATGAAATTAAAAGTGTACCTTTTTATCGGGCACTAAATTTATAAACTTCATTATCTTCATTCCATACTTGTTTAACACCTATGCGTACGTTTCGAATTTATTCCAACTCAATCTGGTCATTTTAATTCAATTAGCTAATTAATTCTCTAATTATCTCTTTTGCCTATTCCACTTTTTAATTGAACATATTACATTCATTTACTATTTTTAATTTGGTTATAAACCAATCGAATTCCATTTTTAATTCAAGTTTCATATTCGATTTCGAATATAAATTTACAAACTCAATTTACTTATCCTAAGCCCAATTTCAATTCAGACTCCATTAACTAATTATTGTTCAAACTAGTTAATTCTATTCAATAATAAATATATGCTTTAGTTTCACAAATCAATCCATTTACTTCACTTGAGTTTATATTTATTTAATATCACAAGTCTGGATTTTTCTAATGAAAATTCGGATTTAAGTTAAGATTCCAAAACTAATTCCAGTCGACTCCAAAAATTTCCCAATGAATACCCATGCGAAGCTCAAGTCTACACGAGCTTTACGGAACCATCGGGGTTCCAATCTCATTTCGTTTAAAGGAGTAATGAATTTAATACGCTATTGATTTTTAAATTATTCATTAATACAACTTCTCTCTCATCTAAATCATAGTACTTCTCCCATTTCCAATGTTCCAGGTTTGGACCCCCAACGACAACAATTTATTGCCCCAATTCAAGAACACAAGAATTCACCAATGCCATCATCAATTCAAAGCACACCACCTATCTCCCCATCACTTCGAACACTCATAGCACCATCGACGTTGCTTCTGAGGTTGATACAAATTTCGACAACCGATACTGGCTTCCCCAAAAACCCTATCGGTCATCGCAACATCCAATGCTTTACTTATACACTCGTTTGGAAACATCGAACTCAGTAGAAAACCATCGCCCTTTTTAATCACTGAATAGCCTTTCCATCGCAACCATAGCCATTGATTTTGCCAAAATCGAACTCATCAGTTCACCCCCAATCGCTTATCAGTGTATCTATAACCCCACAACACTCGCGATAGACCACTGCGCCTCGTCCCTGCATCGTGTTGAACAACGTAAGTGTCGATTTGAAAAAGGGAAACTCGATTTCCATTTCGATTTTCTAGAGTTGATACTTTTTTTGGATTTTGATTTTTAGAATAGGAATGAAACGGTTTTTTATTTTAACTGAAGAAATGAACGAGAGAGCAATTAAAAGGGGAGAAAAGGGGGATTAGTCGCGTTTAAATAGAGGAGAACAGGGAAACAGAAGTACACAAGCCATAAATTTTGGTTTTAGTTAGTTATGAAGAAAGGGAACATACCCTATGCAATTAGAAAGAAGACAGCAGTAGGCCTGCGCGTTGAAATTTAGCTTGTCCTTCGTTTGTTAACTTAGCATAGAAGAAATTAAATATAGTGGAAATTAGTGGCAAGGGCTTACTTGGTCGTAGCTATTATTTTGTGGGATACGGGTTTGACATAATTTTTTCCAAGACAAAAAATTTAAGCGCTTTGCTTCATCTTCGAAAACAATCAATTTCTGAAATCAGGTTCTTCCGGCGATTACTTGAAAATTAAGTCGTACTTTTTTGTGCAATGAAAGCGATCGTTTAATTTTTGCAAAAAATTTAGGAGTTATTATATTCAGAAATCAAATTTGATTTTAATCATAGAAATCGTGAAGCGGTTTTATTTATTTGGATAATCTAATCGATTTTCTCTGTTGGAGTACTATAACTGATGTTAATTTACTTATTTTATTACAAAATACAATTTCTAAATCATTTTTTAAAAAGACAATTGTAGCAGATGGAAAAGGTTAATATATTCACAAAACAGTTATACTGTTTTATCATGAAACTATTTTTAGATCGATTATGTATCAACATCTTATTCCAAATACATGGAAATGAACGTTCGAATATCATTGAACTGGATGTCGTACAGTGCACTTGGAAACATTACGAATCATAATACTTAAGCATAAGATGTAATCTGAAATATTAAAAATTAACTATGAAATTTATTTGATGATTATCTTGCTTTAACTGATTTATTCTTTTATACAAATTGTATTTAAAAAAACAAAAGATAAATGGTTATGTGGTCTTCAATGGCAAATAACAGGAGTGAAAAAGATAACTGGTAAGTATTGGAAAAAATTGTTGTACAATTTTGTATTTTATTCGATATCATAATAGAACTGAAAAAGATAACTGGTTATATCTTTATGTGTTGTCTTTTAAAAAGGTTAAAATTGTATAGTTATTTACTTATATAAGTTATAAGTTGAAGGTCTGATATATCTGTAATGGTTGTATGGTTCAAATTAAAGCTAAATAATCATTTATGCTGTTTTATGTAAAATGATTATTGGATTATTTTGTTTTTTCGACAATAAAGGTTTGAAAAGATATTTGTATTTATATTTTCACGTAAAGGCATTTTTTAAGTTTGTTGTATGTATTAAATGTAATAGGTAGATGCTGTCTGAGTATGTATGTTCTATAAGGTAAATTTGTTTAATTATAGTAGAAATTAATTGCATAATTATTTTGTTGTTAAATTAATATATTACGTGGTATCATGATCAAAAAGATAAATAATTTTATCTTTATTAATAATTTTTATCTGATACATTAGTGAAATAATTATTGATATGATTACAAATCTGATATGAATTAATCATACACAATAACAAAATTCAGCAATTAATCACATTCATCAACATAATCATATGATTAACAGATATACAAATAGTATACGGTATATTTGAAAAAGATAAAATATTTTATCTTTTTAGTTTATGTTTTGCTAATAACAGTAGTGAAATAATTATGGATATGATTACAAATCTGATCTGAACAAATCATAAAAACTAACAAAATTCATCAATTAATCATATTCAGCAACATAATCATAACCGATATATAAATATTATACAATATATTTGAAAAATATATATGGTTTTACATTTTTAGCAAAACACAGTTTAATCATTTTTTTGCAATTGCATACTATTTTTTCGTCATTTTAGTGAGAAGAACAAATTATGTCACAGAAAAAATATATTTGTACATGTTCTTATTATCAAGAATACAAATAATGTGACGGCCGGCCCTGCACCAGCCTGCATTTCCTCCAAAAGTGTGCTGTACATATGCCCGACTAGCACGCGACGGTCGTCAGGGGAAAGGAAAGAAGAGAATGAACTAATCAAGGAACCTGTAGAATGTCTCACAGCGCATGGGATAAAATATAACAATGACAACATACTTGACATAAAACAGGTGAGACAGTGCATAAGCTGATAACTAAAATCAACATCAACATCAGAGCAGCGGAAATCCAAGTACAACTTATTACAACTTTTCAAAATCTACCGTCTCTAAACAAAAGAAAGTCAAAGTAGAAGATACACCACCAATGCCCAAGCAGTGATCTTCAACAATACAGGGAGAATACTATATATATATATATGTATTACGTGGAAGCCTCCTGCTCGTCTCCGGATCATCTACCCGTGCATCACCAGCTAACCTGTCTCTAGTCTACTCGTGTGAGCACCCAGAGTAATAAGAGGAGACATAAAACTCTGGGTCAGACATAAAGCCTGGTATGAGCGATAAGCATCTAAACAGTATAATAACAGGTATACTAAACCATACCTGAACTTGGACCTGCAACCAAGGAGTTAGTACCACATACCGTACAGTACTCTAAGGTGCCATAATAAGTAGTGTAAAGAATACGGGGGTGGGGGGTGCATGTCATAATGATAGCAAACAAATCATCCATAGCAACCATCCTCACATTTCTCATTCAGTGCGTAAAGCATACGATATCTACCACTTTGGAACACTAGACAAATTGAGGTAACGACGAATCCCGACTTGTAGAAACCCTGCTGTGACCAAGCCAAACACTTGGAGTCATGACCAAACATTTCAATGACCCACTTCATTGGTCGTAGCCCTTAGTTCTACCGATGCCATAATGGCCCTGAATCCGTCTTCGTACCTCCTACCATAGTGGTCCAAAGCTACAGACGTCGATAACCCCTTGGCACGCGTCCCGCAGCAAAGCCCAATCATGAAGCGAACTCGTTGATTCCCATCTGAATCTTGAGCTCTAACTTCTCATTTGGACTTCCTTTGCATCTCGGGTTTGGTCGAATTGGAGTGGGTCTTCAGAAGAATTGTCGCGTAGTAGTAATAGCCCACGTACGGTTCGGTTCGGTGCTCCTCGTCTAGCTCGGTTCGGTTCGGTGTAACCTCCCTACTCGGTTCGGTTCGGTGGTCCTAGTCCATGCCTGAGTCAATGCTCCATCTCTTCTCGGTTCGGTTCGGAAGTGTAGTGCCTATTCTCCGATCCTGTTCTTCTCCGTTTGCCCGATCCGCTCCCTCCGATCCGCTCCGCTCCCTAGCTTACCCCGATCCGATCCGCCCTCTAGCCTACTCCGATCCGATCCGCCCTCTAGCCTACTCCGATCCGACCCGCTCTCTATAGTTCCGATCCGATCCCCTCGTCCACTCCAACTCAAAGTAAACGGCCTTCCTTCTCGCCAAGCCTCCTCCAGTGACAAGTTCCAATCCAGTTCGAATTCCCTCGGTCAGTTCACAAATCCGATCCGACCACCTACTCCGATCCGATCCGGTTCGGAACCTGCACATTTCTGCAACTTTCCAGCGAGCTTTCTACGCCATTCAACGGCGTTTTCGACCAATCTAACTATTCTAATCAATCATAAAACATACCATAGAGTCATAGCAATATGTAAGAGCAACCACAAACACCAAAACAATGAATTTACATGTCAAAATGGATCAAATGTGTCCAAACCCCTTATTTTCCCTTAAGCATGTTTAAGTAAATCTAATCATAGGGTTAACAAAACTCAATCAAATTAAACCAAATTTCTGCCAGAGGCATAAAATATTATTTAAGAATTTCTAAACATTTTTCCAGAATTTATTAGTGTACAAATTCGCTAATCTTCACTAATTACCCTTATTAACTGTAATTAGTGTCAAAACGATGCTATCACTCACCTTTGCCACAACTAAAACCCCAAAACTGAAATATTCTCTGATTTGGCGCTGTTCCCAATCTTACACAGCAGCTCTACCTCGGTTCTCGTGCTAATACTCCTTGATTTGATGTTTGCTAAGCCTAATCTTCAATTAGAAAGTGATTAAGAGGTGTTTTGAAGAGATTTAGAGGGTGGAGGCCATGGCTAGGTTAAGAGGAATGAATAGTGACGGCTGAAAAATGAGAAAAAGGTATTCTCCAAACCCTAACAGCCCTTTTAAACTCCTAATCCCGAAATTTCCCTTTGGGCCTAGCTGTTAATCACCCGGTTAAGCCAAATTAAGCTGTTTTTCACCATCTGAAACTTGTTTCAGCCATATCTCCCAAACGGTGAGTCCGTTTGGCTAATGTGACCACTCTACGGAAAGAGAAACCATCATCCGAAGCCAATGGAAGTGGTTTCAGGTCAAAATTCATTTCCAGTCAAAAGTTATGGCCAAAACAGTGCCAACTAGGGGTAAAATGGTCATTTAAAAATCAGGAAAAATCATGAACATGGGAAATGACCCCAATAGTCGTCTCCCAAAGTTACATGATCATACGACTTCGTATGTGAAAGAAATAAATATCCTACGATCCTATGATGCGTAGAATACGGGTCGTTACACTCTCCCCCCCTTAAGAAATTTCGCCCTCGAAATTCCTTAACCCAAAACATACAAAGGATCTCGCATGCCTAACAGCCACATACAACAATCAAACATGCAAAACAAGCAAACAAGCCTATCCTAGCATGCGGAAAACTAAATCGAAGTCAAAATCTTACCAGGCAAAGAGTTCTGGGTGTGTCTTCCTAATGTTCTCCTCTGTCTCCCAATTACAATCATTCTCGTCCTCGCTCCACTGTACCTTGACTAGCTTCACCGCGTTCCTTCGAAGTTGCTTCATGTCGTGCGCGACAATACGGGCCGGCTTGCGGTTCCCAACCGCCTCGGGTTCTACTTCGAAGTCCTCTAACTGATCAGGTGAAATAGTCATATCTGAGTCGTGAACGAACTTCCTTAGTTGGGAAACATGAAATACGTCGTGAACTCTCGCCATCTTCTCTGGTAAGTCAATTCTGTATGCCAAATTCCCGACTAGTTCAAGAACAGGGAATGGACCAACAAATCTTGGTGCTAATTTGCCTCTCCTGCCAAATCGTATTACGCTCTTCAACGGAGAAATCTTGACAAACACCAAGTCACCAACGGAGAATTTTAGGTCTCTTCTCCTCTTATCAGCATAACTCTTTTGCCTATCTTGGGCAGCCTTCATTCGTTGTTGAATGATCTTGATCTTATCTGAAGTTTCCCTCACCACATCTGGTCCAAGCATAAACTTCTCGCCAGTCTCTATCCAACATGATGGTGAGTTGCACGGTCTTCCGTACAAAGCTTCAAACGGAGCCATACCGATACTGGATTGGTAGCTATTATTATATGCAAACTCGACTAGATGCAAATGGTCATCCCACGATCCACCAAAATCGAATATACACGCTCTCAAGAGATCTTCCAAAATACGATTCACCCTCTCCGTCTGACCGTCGGTCTGAGGATGATATGCGGTACTGAGATGTAACTCTGACCCTAAAGCCTCTTATAAGCTCTTCCAAAACCCACTAGTGAACAACGGGTCTCGGTCGCTCACAATGCTTTTAGGTACTCCATGAAATCTCACTACCCACTTCATATACAATTCTGCTAACTTAGCTGCCGTTCTGGTCGATTTGACTGGTATAAATCTTGCACTTTTAGTCAGTCGATCCACAACTACCCAAATACTATCATGTCCCGATCTAGTCCTTGGTAAACCATCAATGAAATCCATTGAGACTTGCTCCCATTTCCATTCGGGAATTTCTAAAGGCTGTAACAACCCACTAGGCTTCTTTTGCTCGGCTTTAACTAGCTGGCAATTCATGCACTTGGATATAAACTTCCCAACGTCTCTTTTCATCCCTTCCCAGTAGTAAGTCTGCTTCATATCTCGATACATCTTGTTACCACCAGGGTGTATAGTCAGCTTTGAGTGATGACATTCTCTAAGCACTTCATCTCTCAATCTATTGACATTGGGTACAACAAGCTTTCCATTCTTTCTAAGCCATCCATCTCGATCAAGCCCATACTTGTTCATCTCCTCATCGATATCCATCTTTAACTTGGAGATGATTTCCAATAGGTTAGGATCGTCCCTCTGACTAGAGTCGATCCGCTCAATTAAAGTGGGTCTGATCGTCAAACTTGCTAACATTTCTGGATCCAATTCGCACTTTGGTCTGAAATCAAACCCCGCGATATACTCCAGTTGCTTCCATTCAAGGAACATAGCCCCTAAGCTGGCATGTCTTCTACTCAATGCATCAGCCACCGCATTGCCCTTTCCCGGTGTATATGCGATGTCAAAATCATATGAAGCCAAGAATTCTAACCACCTTTGTTGCCGGAGATTTAGATCCTTCTGGGAGAAGAGATACTTCAACGACTTATGATCTGTAAACAACTCAAATCTTTCTCCCAAGAGATAATGTCTCCACATCTTTAACGCGAACACGATCGTCGCCAATTCTAAATCATGGGTAGGGTATCTTTTCTCGTGCGGTTTCAATTGCCGACTTGCATAAGCTACAACCCTACCGCCTTGCATCAATACAGCACCCAGTCCGGTACCGCAGGCATCCGTGTATACCGTCATCTCTTCATCCCCCTTAGGAATGACTAACACTGGTGCGCTCGTCAACTTGTCCTTTAGACTCTTGAATGCATTCTCGCACCTTTCATCCCAGACAAAAGCTTGATTCTTCTTGGTCAACTGGGTCAATGGTGCTGCTATCTTGGAGAAACCTTGGATAAACTTACGATAATATCCAGCTAATCCCAAGAAACTCCTTACATCTGTTGCATTCTTGGGCGTAGGCCAATCCTGTACTGTAGCCACCTTCGCCGGATCCACGGCAATACCATTCTCTGATACAACATGACCCAAGAACCTCACTTCCCTTTTCCAGAAGTGACACTTAGAAAACTTTGCTTTCAATTGGTGTTTTCTTAACACCTCCATCACTACTTTTAAATGTTCCTTGGGTTCTTCCTCTGTCCTCGAATAGACCAAAATATCATCAACGAACACAAGGACAAACTTATTCAACTGATCTCTGAATACCCTATTCATAAGATCCACAAAATATGCTGGGGCATTGGTCAGCCCGAATGGCATGACCAACCACTCATAAAATCCAGACGGCGTTCGAAATGCCGTTTTAGCTATACTCTCAGCTTCCACTCTAAGCTGATGAAAACCTGTCGCGAGATCCAACTGAGAAAATACTCTCGCGCCACTCAACTGATCGAACAAATCATCTATCCGCGGTAGAGGATACTTGTTCTTCCTCGTCACTTTATTCAACTCGCGGTAGTCTACACACAAACGAAGGGAACCATCCGCCTTGGTAGCAAACACAACTGGTGCTCCCCATTCAGAAACACTCCTTCTGATAAATCCCTTCTTCAAAAGATCGCTGACTTGCACCTCGAGCTCTCACTGCTCCCTTGGTGCCATATGACGAAGTGGCATCACTATAGGCCTGGCATCCTTTACCAAATCAATACGGAACTCAATCTCTCGGTGTGGTGGAAGTCCGGTCACTTCTTCGAAAACATCCGGATACTGGCCAACCACGGGCAAACCTGACAACTCACTATGCGGAATGTCGAGGGAGTTTAGAAAACTAGCCAATACCCCCTCACTGGATAGACCACCAAACACTATCCTCCGCCCATCATCCGCTCTAGCTGTCACCAAAAAGCCCTCACAGTCTACCACCACCCCGTATCTTTGGAGCCAATCTACTCCCAAAATAATGCCAAACCCAGTAAAGCCCAAAACAAAGCAATCACAAACATGCATCCATGACTCGATAGGACCACATTACGACAAATCATGCTAAGGCTAGTAGAACCACCAATCGGGTTCGTCACTACTAAAGGTCTATCGACAATCTCGGGCTCCAATCCCAACCTATCTACCAGGTCACTAGATATGAAAGAACTGGAAGCTCCGGTATCAAATAAAACTCTAACAGGAACATCATAAACAGAAAGCATACCTTGAATGACGACATTCTTTCCCTTCTCCGCCGCAGTTGGGGCATTTGACGAAGAAGGAATATCATTAAGGGCATTTGCTTTTACCATTTGCTTTTCTTTAGGGGGCTGTGGACACTTGTCCTTGTGATGTCCCATTTGGCCACAGTTGAAGCACTTCCTATCCGCTGGCTTGGCCCGACAATTACTAGCATAATGGCCCTTCTTACCGCAGCTGAAGCACTCAACATCTTGCTTGTTCCTTTTCTTCTGGCCATCCTTAGTCTGACTCTGCTTTCTTTTATTCTGGGAACCACCCTTGCCTCCACCACTTGCTTGTGGCTTTGGCTCATCTGCGGATGCAACCTCAGTCTTCGGCTTAGGGTAGAGACTTTCTGATCTTAATGCTTTCCCCACAATCGATTCAAACGTCTCATCGATGTGGTTAATAAGTCTTTCCCCCAAGTACTGATCCAAACCAGTTATGAATTTCTCATTCTTTTTCTCGGCAGTATCAATAAGAGATAACCCATATTTTGACAAAGTGTCAAATTCAGCAATGTACTCCGAGACAGCTCTGCCATTCTGCTTGAGCTCCAAGAATTTCTTAAACAGCACTGACTTCTGAGCAGCTGGAATGAACTTCTCGCTAAACGAGCCTTAAACCGCTCCCAAGTAATCTGATCCTCGGGAGTAGCTGCCTTTATAGCATTCCACCAATTCATTGCCCACCCTTGCAGCTGACGGGACGCTAGCTTTCTCTTCATCGCATCCTCGATACCCAAATCCTCGAAGATACGTTCGCAACCATCCAACCAATCTTGAACATCCGTGGCCGACTCCATTCCGTGAAATGGCTTCCCACCAAGGCTAGTATAATCCTTATTCAGCTTGGCGAAGTCGACCCTCGGCGCCTGCACTATTGGACCACCACCATTTCCACCATTGGGAGCTGCCCTCTGTACATCTCTAAGCATCTCTCTCATGAGGTCAGTAAACATCGTCCTTATGTCAGCAACATTCCCATTATTGGCCCCTCTACCGGTACCTCTAACATATCGGCTCATCGTCAATCTGAAAAAGGAAATGATTAACGATCCCATAGTGGTGCTAGTGCAGCACGACTTCATTCTTATACTACTAATAATATATATATATAGCTTTTAAAAAACCCAAAGTAATCACAAATACGCTCTCTCGTATACGTATATTATCTCTCCCTGATAACTTCCCTAGGTTAACTACGCAACCTAGAGCTCTGATACCAAGTGTGACGGCCGGCCCTGCACCAGTCTGCATTTCCTCCAAAAGTGAGCTGTACATATGCCCGACTAGCACGGGACGGTCGTCAGGGGAAAGGAAAGAAGAGAATGAACTAATCAAGGAACCTGTAGAATGTCTCACGGCGCATGGGATAAAATATAATAATGACAACATACTTGACATAAAACGGGTGAGACAGTGCATAAGCTGATAACTAAAATCAACATCAACATCAACATCAGAGCAACGGAAATCCAAGTACAGCTTATTACAACTTTTCAAAATCTACCGTCTCTAAACAAAAGAAAGTCAAAGTAGAAGATACACCACCAATGCCCAAGCAGTGATCTTCAACAATACAGGGAGAATACTATATATATGTATTACGTGGAAGCCTCCTGCTCGTCTCCGGATCATCTACCCGTGCATCACCAGCTAACCTGTCTCTAGTCTGCTCGTGTGAGCACCCAGAGTAATAAGAGGAGACATAAAACTCTGGGTCAGACATAAAGCCTGGTATGAGCGATAAGCATCTAAACAGTATAATAACAGGTATACTAAACCATACCTGAACCTGGACCTGCAACCAAGGAGTTAGTACCACATACCGTACAGTACTCTAAGGTGCCATAATAAGTAGTGTAAAGAATACGGGGGTGGGGGGTGCATGTCATAATGATAGCAAACAAATCATCCATAGCAACCATCCTTACATTTCTCACTCAGTGCGTAAAGCATACGATATCTACCACTTTGGAACACTAGACACTTTGGAACTCTTGTTTTTATGATCTTGCGAGACGAAATTGGGATCTCACCTAGCCGTTGGTGTGATCTTTTCATTTCGTATCGGTTCTTGTTGTACCACTTCATGGTATTATTTTTGGTTGTTACTCATTACTTGAATCTTAAGGAATTGCGGGGACGCAATTCTTTTAAGGGGGGAAGTCTGTAACTACCCGCTCATTCCATGATAATGGATTTAAATATTTTATTTAAATCGATCGTCGTATTCGAGGTGTCACTCAAAATATCGTTTTTCACAAATGATAAAATTAGGATTCGGGACCACTTCCATTGAGTTCAGATCATCGTTTACGACCTTTTTGACTATAAACATCGATACCCTTTTAGTTAGTGAAATTTGGCCGGTTCTCATTAGAATGTATGGCCAAAATATCATTTTTCACATACGAATGAATTTGGACTCGAAACCACTTCCATCGGGTTCGAAATTCCATTTAGGTGTTCGAAAAATATAAGGTTCGATATGTTCCGAGTTCGTGAAAATTGGCACCTTGGCTAGGGCTTGGTTGAGCTAGCCTAGCTCACCATATAACCCCCAGATCCTCTCTCCCTCATAACTCCAAACACTTCAAAAGAAATAGAAATAGGGAGAGGGAAAGGGAAATAGAAACTCCAAGGCTAGGGCTTCCAATCTAGAGCTCAATTCTAGTTCAAATCCAATTCTAAGACATGGGTAAGCTCTCTCTACTCGATCTCTACCTTTATCTCCTCTCAATTTCGGATTTTTATGATGTTCTAACATCCATGAGTCTTCTTATGTGTTCGTGTGGTGATTTGAGAGGAGTGATTGAAGAAAGAAAGCTTCTTTGCTTGGATTTGTGCTTGTTCTTCCTTGTTGGAGCTTGTTCTTGTCATTCAAGAGCTAAAGGTGAGTTCTTTGATGAACTCATATCTATGCCGCAAGTCTATGGCTTGCACAAGTGTAATTTAGGACCATTGCATGTTGCATTTGCTTGTTGAATTGGTTAGAATAGTTTACACTTCCCGGTTTATTAGTTGAATTTCATTTGAAGTAGAAATTGTGATGTATATTGTTCACATGATCATTTCGCATGATGTAAGTCGAGTAAGTGGTGTTGTGAAGTACCATTGTCGCTTCCGGCAAGTTCTAAGACTTCACGACTCACTTATATCGCGTTTCTTCGTTTGGTTTAGAAATTTGGTTCGTTTAGAACCTATAATCATAATCCTTGTATTTGAGCTTGAGAGTTGTTACGGTGGATCAGAGAGGTCTCATGGACGCCCCGAAGAAGTCACGAGCCTCGACGATCGGTGCTGGCCATTCGCGGGGGACCGAATCCCCCTAGGTTCGGCCTGGGCAACAGCCCAGGCCAGGACTGGTCGACCGGTCCGAAACCGGTCGGTCGACCGGTTTATTCTCTGTTTGAAACCGGTCGACCAGGAAGATTCCACCGGTCGACCGGTGGTGGTTCAGCCTGGGCTATTGCCTAGGCCAGAACCGGTCGACCGGCTCCAAACCGGCGGTTGACCGGTTTGGCTGAGCCTGGGCAATTTTTCCCAGGCCCGACTCTGTTTTGATCCTGCGCCCCCACACACGATCCCGCTTGTTTCCGGGCTCCTCCTTGGTTCTTCCGTGCATGTTGATGGTCTTCGAATTCACCAGAGATCATCGTAAAGCCGTGCGCTCCTTTTGGTATATCGAATTTATTCGATACTCTTGTTAAGATGATTCATGCCACCAAAACGTGGATTTTCGACTCGATAACCTTCGAGTCTATTCCGATGTAGTTTAAAATCTTTGGGTACTAGTTTGGGATTCCGATTTGTTCGTTGATCGAAATTATAACCGTTATCCCTTGATTTCCTGTATGTTGTTGTGATATGAGTTTATGATACATGATGTTTGTGTTCTATTCGCTACGGCGACGTTTTCCATGAATATTTGAAATCACGTCATTGTGACGTGAATCCCCTTGATCGATTTGCCTCGGCAATCGTACTATTGTTTATTGCCACTTTGAATTTAAATAAAGAGGTTTTATGTTATTTAGTAGATATCAAATTCTTGTACTAAAATGGTTTCCAACCTTACTTCATTATACGAAGCTAATTTACGAAATCGTTTTATGAACCTTCTTCAAATCTACTAGTATATATTCTATAAACCTTTTTCTCATTCGTATGAGGAATCTAATTAAATGTCTTAGTAAAATCAAGGACTATGAACCCTTGCTTTTGCTTCGATGGTTAATTCTTGGACTCGTCCAATCGTAAACCGTGGCAATGCTCCTTCTATGATTTTCTCTCTTTTGAATAGAAACCAACTACGAGTGTGTAAATATTCGAGAATAGCATGTGGTTATGGGACATATTGCTATTTTCTAATATTAACTAGCTTGGAGTAATTTCTATTCATCCAGATCCATGGTATCCGCCTCTATGACATATTTGTTTGGTTCGCAATCGCCCGAATGGGAATTTACGATTAGGGACCTTCATTTATGGGACTTCGGTCCAGCCTTCTATGATCTTCTATGATTTATGTTTTCTTCTACCGGGGTCACGACCCGGAATCCTCAGAGAGCTTCGGCTCAAACAAATGGGTTAGCTACCTTGAGGTCGCACCTCATCTTATATGAACCTGCAGGCCTCTCCTATGATATTCTCTATGATTTTCTATGATCTATGTTTTCTGGGTTAGCTACCTAGAGATCGTATCTCATCTTCTATGAACCTACAGGCCCCTTTTATGATGTTTTCTATGATCTTCTATGATTTATGCATTTTCTCCCCTTTTATGATGTTTTATATGATCTTCTATGATTTAGGCATTTTCTCCCCTTTTATGATTTTCTATAACCAATTTTTAGCGATGCAAGTCAATTTGATTTTTCTATGACTACTTGACTTTCTATGATTTTCCATGACCACTGTTATGCTAGTATTTGAATATTGCATTCTACGTTAGCTAGGAGATTATTTAAGATATTTGTGTGCTGACATTCCATTGTCATTTCTTGATCAACGTGCCATGTTCATGTCATCCTTTGTTATATCTCTTGTTATCTCTGTTTATTTGATAAGTACAACTAGACCGATCCGTTTATTGTTTATTCTTATAAATAATACTCGGGTCAGACCGAGTCATTTTAGGTACTCCTCTGGGACTCATCGCATGATTGATCTTCCGCTTTCAGCTTGCTACTCTGTCACCGCAGTTTTATGTACTTTTGTACCTATGACATTATTTTGTTGTGTACATATTCTTTTATTTAGATCATGGTGCATGTATCTATTCTTTTGGGACAAGTGGATCTTTGTTGACCACTATCTTGTTGTACACATTCTTGGTTTATTCATATCTATTCCTCCTTTGTGATATGATTATTCTGTGTCTGGCTTTGAGATATACCATACTTATATTATTGTTGTTGTCAATTTTATACTGCTTTCCGGATTGCTTATAGCCGTTGTGTAGTTGCCCTGTGTGCCGAACGGTCATGTCGAAATTTTAATCGGTATCAGAATTCGATGTGCATTCCTCACATGGAGTAATCATACAATCGGTCGCTCTTCACAAACCTCATTCTCTGTTATGGTCTACGACATTTCTCTGAAATGAACTGGACGATAGTGGGTATAGAGGCGGGGCGCTACAGTTTCCACAGATCATTTTTTTCCTATAGCAACACTTTATGGCACCTACTGTGTCACTTCTCTAGGGTTGCAGTAGGCTATCTAGGGCGTTGTAACAACCCGGAAAATCTGAGCCAGTTTAAAATTTTTAATTTGGCTATTTTAGTGGATTTTAAATATTTAAAATGAATATTTTAAATAATAACGACGAAAAGTAGGTTTGAATCGACGTTTGAAAATAAATATAACTATTTTAAATTATAAACAAGGCCTGAAATGGTGCGGCAGTTTCAAAATTTCAATTCAAACTTTGACTGACCGTACCGGGTGCAAAATAAAACGGATTTTAGTGAAACCAAAAATATTTAAATCTATTAATGAATATCTTTCTAATTTGAAAAATTGAAGTTTCATAGCGGGGATAAAAAGTTATGGCCAAATGAATTTTCAGAAAGGTCGCTATAGAGAATATATAGCCCGTGAAAATAGACATTTTGCAAACGACCTCGGAATTCGACGAAACCACTTATGTTGGATCCGGGATGTCAAATTATTGCTAGGTTTCGAATTTCATAATTTTTGAAGTTAATATGTGAGTGTGGCGAAGAAAAATGTGTTTGGTCAATTACAGTTAAATTGGATCGACCAGAAAAGGGTCATTTTTCAAATGGTCTCAGAATTCGACGAAACTAGTTTTGTTGTGACCGTATTGTCAAAACATAGCTAGATTTATTTTTCGGGAATTTTTAGAAGCAGTATCTGGCCTCGGCAAATTGAAATGTACGTTCAAAGCAAATATTGAATGCTTTATATTTTAATTTGAAGGAAAACTGACTGAAACAGTCGAATGGCCTACGAAACATATCCCATTGTGTTCGGAATGGGGGTATTTAGCTAAGGATGACAGTCGTTGGGTTTGGATTGGAGTTCGTATGAGACAAGGGGTATTTTAGAATTTTAAAAATTTATAAATTAAATAAAAAATCTAATTGGGCCTCACTCTCTCTCCCTGTTTACTCTCTCTCCGCTAACGATTAAAGGCAGAAACCGTTCAAACCTTCCCGTCCAAATTCCGGCCGCCTCGTTCACCGTTGACCCTCGCCGCAGTTGAACATTTCGGAGACCTCTTCCCCCTCTACAAATCCATAGCAGCCACGACCCCCCATCCTGCAGTGTGCCTCGAGAATTGGGTCTGGGAAGCAGCGCCGCATCGCCTCGATTTGCGCGCCGACAACCACTTCGAGCTGGACAAGGGGGTAGTGCCGGGAAGCTCTATCCTAGCTCTCCGCTGTGGCGCAGGCTGATTGGTCCATAGCTACACGGATTTCGCGAAAATTGGCGACCTAGGTTTGAACGAAATTTGAAGGTATACGGTTTAGTTTATTTTAAACTGATTATAACACTTTAAAGCGCTACGGTTTTTGATTTCACTATAAAAATCATATCTTTCTCATTTGTTGACGAAATTCAGTGAAACAAGAGACAATGGACTCTTGTGGAAGTCTTCTACATTTTAGTATAGACCGCATATTTTTCTCAGCCTTCTGCTATTTTTGGTGGAGTGGAACCTAATGTGAGATTTCTAAATTATAAACGATATGGAAAACAATGATGTATAAATTATATAGTCGATGTATGAGTTATATAAGCGTTGTACACCTCATGTATAAGCGTTGTATAAGTCGTATGCTCGATGTATAAGTTATATATGCGTTGAAATAAATTGAAATGATATTGAAGTGAAATCGAAATATATTTATATACATATATATATATATATACACACACACTCCCCTCGTCCACATACCATGGACGATATATATTGGTTGTGATATTGTTTGGATTATTGGTTGATGTGAAATTTGGTGAATATCATGAATGGATGATTTGAAATGATTGAAATCCCGTGTACGAACTAGATATTGAAAATCCCCATTGTCAAAAACCGCGAGGTTTTAAGGTAGAGCGAGGAGTTGTACTAGGGACGGTGCCGATTTTAACTACCCTGCCGTTATGCTGCCGAAATTTTCAATAATATTCATGTGTTAGAATTATTTTCATGTGTTGAGTAGAAATTCATGTATTGAATGAAATTCATGTGTTGAATAAATTCTTTGAAATATAAAAATAACATTTTTACCTTATGTATAAACTATATAAAATAATCGTGTTTTGAAATAAATTGTTTTACAATAAAAAATCACATTTTTATTATACATACCAACTATAGAAAATATTCATGTGTTGAATAGAAATTCATGTGTTGAATGTAGCTCATGTGTTGAATAAATTCTCTGAAAGATAAAAGTAACATTTTTATTATATATATCAACTATAGAAAATATTCGTGTGTTGATTAAAGGACTAGAACGATAAAAATCATATTTTTTATCGTATGTGTAAAGTCAAAAACATTCATGTGTTGAATATATAGATTAAACAATAAAATCTACATTTTTATTGTGAATATGAAGTGCTAAAAATATTCATGTGTTGAATAAATATTTTTGATGATAAAAATATCATTTTTATCAAATATATGAAATGTTTGAAATCGAAGAAAGAATTATATTTATATATATTTATATAAATATAATTAAAATAAATCGAATAACGAAGCTGTAGTTCGTGTTTTGAAACCGTGATTTCAAACGATTAGTGCGGGAGATCCGACCATCGGATTTTCGCGAAACCGAAACCGTTGGGTTCGCTTTGGAAATATCTTTCCAACGACACCCACTTTGTGAAGATCCAACGGTTGGATTGTCTGGAATGTTTAATTCAACTCTGAAGAAAAACAGCGCCAGAATCGATTATATATATATATATATATATAATTAAATTAAATCGAATAACGACGCTGTAGTTCGTATTTTGAAATCGTGACTTCAAATGATTAGTGCAGGTGATCCGACCGTCGGATTTTTCCAAAATTGAAAACGTTGGATTCGTTTTGAAAAGATCTTTCTAATGATATAAAATTTGTGAAGATCCAACGGTTAGATTTTCAGATATGTGTAAATCAAATCTGAAGAAAAACAACGCCACGGCCGCATTATGGCCTGAAGCGTCGTTTGAGTGAATTAGCTATTTTTAAATAAATAAAAATAGCGGTAAATCTTGATAAAATATTATAAACGATATGGAATGGAAATAAACTGAATTTGCTCGGTTTATGTGATATTTGATGGTCGAATGTGTTTGGCGTGAAAATTAGATTAACGAGTTGAATTACTGGTGTCGAATAATTTAACCATTGAAATGAATTGATTTGAAATTCTAAATATACATGAATTATTTGAAAAGGTCGAGTTAATTCTCATTTCAAATAATTGATCGATGATTAGAAGTCGAAGATATGAAGACAGTGCAAGACCGGTGATTTGCACGTCGAATGGAGGGGTGCTACTGATGCTCATGATAGGAGTAGCTACCTTGAAGGGGCTGAAGTAGTAGTCGTCCGGACGTACTTGTTGATTGTACAAATATGCAAGGTATTGAGTGCCTCCTGTTTCGTTCAGACCCAGAACGAACTTGTAAATGGACTGTGTGTCTGACATTAGATTTTGTTCTGTGCTGATTGATCTCTATTAAATATATATATGTTTGGCGGTGGAGAATTTATTCTCTTGTTTAATGCCCTTCTCTGAGACGTACGAGCTTAGAGGTTATATATCGATAGAAATCAGTCGCATGGAGTGAATTTCCTGTGTGGCATGCCTAAGTGGCAGATGATCAAGGCTTCTATTGAAAACAAAGACTTGTGGTTGATGATCAAAGCGCGGCCTGTGTGGCATAGCTTTGTGTATAACATTGATTCGCGAGCCTCACACCCCGGTATGAACCACAAACGGGAGAGGACCTCAGGGAGGACATGTGTCTCTTTCCAGCTAGGGTGGTGTCAGTAACCTACCAGCCCTTACATTTATATTATTTTCACCTGTGTGGCTGTTGCTGTTGCGAGGCGCCTCGGATATTTTGGTGACTATGTGGAGCCGATGGAGTCATAGGACTCATTTACGCCCCCAAAGGGCGGGGAGACGTAGTGTTCAGGCATAATAATCCACATCGGTGGACCGGCCCTGACGATCCAAGGCTTGCCTACGCGCTTGCCTGAGGCTCGGGCTAGATAGTCTCGAATTCGGTAAGGACTATCTTTTGCCTTGGTTCATGACGAAAATCCAATTTCCAAATACGATATCGTGCAGTCTTGATTGTATACCTATATATGGCGACATAGTGGTATGAGGCATAAATGCCGTCTATGATTGATACTTATGATTTGAAATTGTTTTTGAAACATATATACACTATCAATAATATCAAATGATTTGTTTTGCTCGTATCAAGCATATTTTAGCCATTATAAGGTAAAACTCTATCCTCCGGTTTGTGTTGCATTGTGTGATGGGAACCGATTCTTATAATGGCTTCATTTTTTTATAAAAAAAGCATTGCGATGTTTAAAAGATTTACTTGTTTTAAAGCACTGGCAATCCAATGGAGTAAACCCGTTCCGCGGAAGTGGCATGGTCCTGGGATTGGCCATATTATAAAATGTGTTAAGTAGATTTCTCATACCAGTCCCATGACTGACTCGTAGTTTGTTTCACTTGCAAACTCGGGTGCCCGTTTTTCTATACGGACAGTCTTGTATTCAGGTTTCAGCAGGCTCTTTCTGGATAGCTGGAGCTGAAGATGGATTCTATCATTTATCTCTTTTTATGCTGTTCAGCTCCTATTGTACATATTATGTTTTGTTTTCTGCTGTAGACATAGACATTTATGTATAGCTGACCTGTATTCTGTATTAAGTATGATCCTGTATACTGTGTAACTCTGATGACTATGTTTATCCAGTGTATTATATTATACATTATCTGTTGTATTTATTTATTTCTGTTCTGCTATTATCTGTTTTATGTGTTATATTCCAAAGATTACCAGTGCCATCATCGTACGGGGTTTGGGGTCGTCACAGGCGTAGTGGTTAAACTATATACCACATTATATAATAAGCTATTATAATAGTGTCTATGGGAAATATACTATTAAAATGACGTAATCGAAATTACCATTATTACCCTCACACTATTTATAAGAATTATAATCTATATAGTATCGTAAATTCAACATACTGGTAATATCAAAGGGCACTCCATAGAAAACAACACCAACTCAAAAGCGTAAATGAATGGATCAGGATAGTATGACAAGGCGCTTGAGGCAATATCCAAGGTAGGATTCTACTAATTGCACTCTTGGACTAGCGGTAATGCATAACAACCACTACTGTCCACCTTGAACAACACTCCCATAATTAAGAATGGATCCGTCAATCAATCACAAAGTAATATATATGGTTTGAAGAAAAGCGTTCGATAGGAGGAGCAACCTCACTTAATCACGGTATAACTCCTATTTTATTCATTTTAATTATGACCTAAAGGTCAAGGCTATCCATCATTGTTATCTTACTTCATTCTAGTATTGTTCACCAAAACCTTCCTACTTTATTTTGGATTCTCCACCACGTACATAGTTGTTAAACTGGTATCAATACTGACAGAGAATATATTAAAACCTACTCCAGTCTCTTTAACAACCAATAACTTATTTCACACAGTGATTATTTTCGTAAAACATATTTAATATTAAAAATCATAAATTATAATTTTAAATCAATTTAAAAAATATAAGCTTCGATATATTCTGATAAGCTAATTCAATTCATTTATGTTAACAAATTTCAACTGTCAAGTTTTATATTAAAATCAAATTATTAGATTTCAAAACCTCTTTTCTTAAGAACAATTTTGATTATAAAATTTGATAAACCTTGACAACTTTTATCTTTTAAGTTAAATTATATTAAAGTAATAAAATAAATTTTATATTAAAACAAATTTAAAATAATTTTATATATGTTTAAACCATTTTAAAATTAAATTATTTTATTTATTTAGTATAAAATCTTTTATTTATAAAATATTTGTATTATACTAAAATTATTAAATTTACTCTTAAAACTAAATAATCTTAAGTTAAACTTAAAATTTAATTTAATTTTAAAATCTTAGGTTAGTTATAAATTTAAAATCTTTAAATATATATAGTTAGATTAAATTTTCCTATAAAACCTTTATGAAATATATATAAACTTAATTCCTTATTAAAATCAAATTATTTTTCAAAACATTTCAAAATCGACCACGGTGTCCGTATAATATTTCTTATCCGCGATCAAGTGATATAGATATACACCATTTCAATATGAATTAATTCAAATTCTGGGTAATATCATTTTAGTCTATATCCCAAATTCCTATTCTAAATGATCATTTGGGTATGTATTATTTCAACCCATAATGATTTTGCTATAACCATGGGAACTTGCAGTGTGAGAGCAGCATAAATAGAATATCACATAACATGCATAACATCGCATCACAAATCATATATCACTTGTGCACAATTTTTTGTCATGTATATGTCATGTCACAACGTGTTATATGTGTGATTTTCTATAAGAAATATTACACATTTCATAATATTTCATTTGTATTGAATTCACATTCACTGATAATGTAAGTCAAGTGTGAAATAAACCCACCTTTTGGAGCATGCAAAAGAAGACGATAATGATGGAGGCACGACGACGGAACCATACAAAAACCAAGAACGAATCGGAACTCGAATCAAATCACGATAGTAACACAAATCCAAACAACGACAATCCCTAAAGTAGCAAGACTAAGCTTCACTTTTATTTTCAAATCAGGAAACCTATTTTTCCATAAATATCTTTAGCAAATGGGTATGGAACAAAACATAGCCAACGACTTCGCTATAGGAAAAATAGATATAGCATGGCAAAACATCGCATGTAAAAATTTCTATCACTTTTTTCTTTAACAAATGAATTTGGTCATGAAAAACTACAACTAGCAAACTGGTCGACCTGTAACCCAAATCTCATATTCAAAGGAGGGAAAGTACATATTTTTAAAATAGAATAGGAACAAAAGAATATCCATAGCAACACACATACTTAAACAACTCACAAAAATAATCGGTCCATTTAAATGTTTCTTTTCCATTCTAAAGAACTGAGGGAAGACACTGGATCACGAAGCAAGTCTCAGGCGAACTAGATGGCGTACGGTAATGTCGGGTCTGGATGGTGGGAGAGCAGCGGTCGAGTGGTTGATCGGGTGAAGGTCGACTGAATTTTGAAGGGGTTTCGAGTGCTTTGGTTTCGGATTTTATGCGTTTGTTTGGGTCGAGCCACTCAGAGAGGATGGATGGAATATCAGGGTTGAACAGGGCAAATAAACAACGTTGGAGGAGGTTGTCAGGGTGCTATGGTGAGATGGGTATTCAGTTCGGTGATGGAAATGGTGAAGAAGCTACAATTGTGGCATGAACAAAGAAAATATAGGAGAAATGTAATATGGCCGAATATATAATGAAAGAATTTTTTTTTTGCAAACTTTCGAAGGTAGATTAATTATGAAAAATGAAGATCACATGAGTATATATTTGGTTTCAGCAAAGATAGAGATAGAGATGAACAAATTGATGTTTTCCTATGTCGAGACCCGAGAATAAGGAAGAATTGCTAAAATTATGGATCTGCATGACTTGTACTCAAGTCTGAGTTTTTATAATGAAAATCCAAATTTTTATTAACCTAAAATCCTTCGATTTTATTTATTTATTCATTATAATTTATAACGATTATACCACTGTTTTTCTTGAAATTTGATTTTGACATAACTCAAATTCTATAAGACGAAATCCATATTTATCTCTTCCATTAGAAAATTATTATTCAATCAGTCTCGATGATTCTTGTTCAAAGAATTCCGACTTAAATTGAGTTCTATATGCTCAACTGAAGTTCACGAAACGTGAAATTACGAATTTCCGCATTGCGGCGAACTCATTTTAATTATATTTAACTATAAACATTTAAACTTCCTTTATTAATAAATTTCAACTCAATTCTTATATACTTAAATATATATTAAACCAATTTTACCAATCCAACTTAATATTTCTAGTTATCTCTAATTGTCGATTTTTCATAATTCAGTTATAAATTTATTTATAGTTCAATCTTCTATACTGAATTCGAATTCCCTTTGAAATAAATTCTTTTATAAAATTTGATACACTTAAATTTCAATTATAAATCCGTTGGATTTTTCTCAATTCAGTTTATATTCCAAATAAAATCTATCGTTCCTTTTTCAAAATATTTTCCAATTCACTTTTAAATTCATACTTGAGTTTGAACTTCTAAGTCATCTTATGATAATTTATTTCACTAGATTTATAAATATTGTTTATAAATCCAACTTCCTTGTTTTATACATTAAAACAAGCTTCGTTTCAAAATCTATTTGTAACCCGACTCTTATTTTGGAATATTTTATTATTATAACTTATATGTATAATTATAGAATCTATTTTCATATTTAATTTCAGTTTCTATCTAATACAATTTAAATATCCATTTTGAAAATAATTTATTTTTATAAATTCAACATAGTCGATTTTCAATCATAAATCTGTGTGGATTTAGTTTAATTCAATTTACATTCCGAATATAGGAATAGATTTCATTGTTTTTAAAACAAATTTTTAATTCCCCTTTTTAAATTCACATTTGAAATTACATTTCCCAAATTATGCAATGATAATTTATTTCACTTCATTTATAAATACCGTATATAAATGAATTGGTTTTTTTATTATTCAAAACAAGTTAATATCTCCCAACCCATTCGAAATTCAAATTCTATTTTAGAAAAATAGGTTTTCCCTTTTAAATCTCAAAATTCATTTTCATGATACTTTTATATATCAATATTTAAGCCAATGATATTCAAACATTCAAAACACCCAATTATCAGTCACAGGTTTTCTAACATATCATGTATGATAATATATATGGAAACAAACAATAATAAATTTTAAGGAATCTAGCTGGATCCATTCTACCTGTTTTTCCTGCATCCACAGACATTAGCCAACATTAATAATACCCATCCTACTTCAAGGCATGATATTGTGGTACAGAAGGTCATCCATTATATATATTGTGCAGGGCATAGGGAAATCATTTGCTAATGGTACCGCGGGCATCCGCTAATGGTACTACAGCAAATATCCGGTATTGAGATATATATATATATATATATATATATATATATATATATAATTGCCACAACCTCCAAACTTATATAACTAATATAAATAATATAGCCACAATAATATTTCAATGCATCCAAATTACGAACAAACAACATAAAATAATTAAATAAAATTTCGTTTATAATAAAATTATAAATGAACCTGAGAGTGAGTTTACTCACCGTGATTTTATTTTCTTATCTACTCTGATTTCCAGTTTATTCCTAATTAGGTATCCCGTAGCTACGGATTAAACGATTGCTTCTATTCGATAAGATCATGTATAAATTTAACAATTTATATTTGTTATTTAAGCTATCGAACTATTTAAAATTAATTAAAAATTAATCACTAAACTAAAAATAATTACCTTAATTATTTTGACACCTTCTTCATTTAGAAATTATAAGACACCTCCAGTGTAAACAAAACCATCACCATCGCCATAAGCATTCCAAACTCCATCGGCAATCACCACCTACATTCACTGACCCGCCTAGGCACCATCAATTTAAATTTAGATCTTTAATTCTTCCCGGCCATCCCTTCCATCATTGATCGCCTGTAACAACCCGGATTTTCAGAACCAACTTAAAATTTTTATTTTAGCTATTTTAATGGATTTTGAATATTTAAAATGATTTATTTTAAATAGTAATGACTAAAAATTTATTTAAATCAAAGTTAGAACGATAAATTTATTTTAATTATAAAACGAGCCTGAAATGGTGCGGTAGTTTGAAAATTCAATTTCAAGTTTCAAATGAATGTACAGGATTCAAAATGAATCGGATTTCAGTAAAACCAAAAATATTTGAAATAATTATATCTTTCTAACGAATGTAAAAAATCCAGATTTCATAATGAGAACTGAAAGTTATGTCCAGTTTAAAATTTAAAATAGTCGCTATAGTATTTAATATAATATATAGCCCTTACAAATAACCATTCTGCAAACGAGCTCCGTTTTCGACGAAACCACTTTTGTTGGATTCAGAATGTCAAATTATGGCTAGGTTTCAAATTTTCATAATTTTTGGAATCAATATGTGAGCGTAGCAAAACAAAAACGTGTTTGGTCAATTTCAGTTGAAATGGATCGACCAGAAATGACCATTTTTCAAACGGTCTCCAAATTCGATGAAATTAGTTTTGTTAGGACTGTATCACTAAAACATAGCTAGATTTATTTTTTTGTAATTTTTTGAGTCAGTATATGGCCCGGTAAATTAAAATGTACGTTTTAATTCAATATATATTGATTTATATTTTAATTTTTATAAAAACTGATTTAGACAGTTGAATTGGCTTACGAAACATACTTCATTGTGTTCGGAATGGGGGTATATAGCTAGAGGTGACAGTCGTTGGGTTTGATTTGGAGTTCGAATGAAAAATATCATTTATTGGAATTAAATTAAATTAAATAATATAGTGTGTGTGTGTGTATATATATATTATCATGGTCAAAATCCTAGTCAAATTTAATCACGTGGTCCACTTTCTTCCTGCCGCCGCTCTCGTGATCAATGACCGGTTTCTTCCTAAAGTCCGATGCTTAAATCCTCCAATCCACTAATAATTAGAGAAAAATTTCAATTGCAATATTTCTCTATTTAATGGGATCTCCAATATCAACGGTCCTGATCGATTCTAACGTGGTGGATAGCTCGAATCTTGGCAATGATGCTGGATGTTTTGGTTTGTTTTGCGGCCACTGGTGAATTCGAGCTTCGAGGCACAAAGTGTGGTGGAAGGAAGTGTTGGCGGCTCGGACTTGGTGCTCCCCGATCGTCAGTCGGCGGTCCCTACATCGTGCGGTTGGAAGGAAATTGAAATCTAATGAAGAGTTCGAACGCTCTAGGAATGCCAACGGGAAAGAAAGGGGATTAACTCCCTTGATGATGTAATTAATTAAGTAATTAATTATTTAATTATTCAATAAGTGTAATTAATGTAAAAATTATCGTATCTTTTTCATATGAGGACCAAATTGAATGAAATCAGTTGCGATCGAATCGTCCTGGCGAGAGCTTCATAGTGAAGCTGACCAGAATGGATACTGAGCAGATTTGAATTTAAGGCGAATATAAATCCGAACTGTACTAAAATCATCAGTTAAACAATGGCGGAGTGGATCCCAAGGCGAGAACTCCTTCTCACTCTAATTATTTTATAGTTAAATATGTACTAGGATGCAGACGGGGCTTAGAAGCCCCCGACACTATTTATTGTATAAACCATGGTTGTTTGTTTGAATTGTGTTGTGGAAATTTGGATTGTGGCTGTAAAATTGATTGTGAATAAAATATTTACTCATTAAAAATGTGTATATGAACTGTATAAAATATTCATGTGTTGAATAAAATGTTTGAACAATAAAAATATCGTTTTTATTGAATGTATGAACTATATAAGATATTCATTTGTTGAATAAAATATTTTATCATCAAAGATATAATTTTTACCGTATATATGAATGACATAAAATTCTCCTGAAATGAAAATAAATATTCATTTACAAGCCGGATGGTTTGTTTATGTACACCTATTTAACTGATGATGATTGGGACGATAATGTTTTACGCATTGCCCAACTGCACAAATAATAATCAATATTTGTTGTTTGAAAACCCCACACGGGTACTAGGATGATACTTGACATACACTGATCCCAATAATTAGTGGTATGTCAATCGATAGGTTGGTAGACTGTATAAATGTTATTTTTTTTAATGCTTATATAGTTGTAAAATGCACTTTGGATGTTGTATGAACTTTTAATGATTGTTTATCATTATTGTTGTATATATGTGATGTTGAAATCCATATAACTGAAATTATTATGGTAATTGATTGAGTCTGATTCCAGTTCTGAATTAACGAATATTTTAAAAATTATATTCAGTAAATATTGAAATGTGAAGCTTGTTAAGTAGTTAAACGCCATTTTAACACAAACGAGATTTTCTGTCAATTTTATTTTATGATGAATATCGAAAAGTGATTTCAAAATCAGATATTTTGAAAGTATTTTCATTTTAATATTATAATGATAAGAAATATTCAATTTTGATTTGAAAATTGAAATAAAGTAGAAATCGTTTTTAAAAAAAATTAAAATGAATTTACTAAAAAATATTCAATTTTGATTTGAAAAATGAAATGAAGTGGAAATCGTTTTAAAATGAATTTAAAACGAATTTACTAAGAAATATTAAATTTTGATTTGAAAATTGAAATGAAATTGAAATCATTTTGAAATGAATTTAAAATGAATTTATTAAGGAATATTCAAATTTGATTTGAAAATTGAAATGAAATTGAAATCGTTTTGAAATGAATTTAAAACGAATTTATTAAGGAATATTCAAATTTGATTTGAAAATTGAAATGAAGTTGAAATCATTTCGAAATGAATTTATAAACGAATTTATGAAATACATTTTAAATGGAGATCGAAGAAATATTTATAATATATATATATTATATATAATTAATGGCCTGAAGAGAACGTGCCGCGCCACGTTCGTTCGTGAATTTCGACCATTGACTTCGAATTGACATTACGGGAGATTCGACCATAGGATTCTCCTAAAATTGGAACCTCGGGTTCATATCGGAAAGAGATTTCCAATGAATATAAAAGATTTGAAATTTAAAGGTTGGATTTGAAATTATGTCCAAATCAAATTTGGAAAAGGTCATTATAGATGCAGTTCGGTGGCCGTTATTGGAAACCGACTGTACTTGCCTTGATAAAATTATTAAAAATATCAATAATTTTTGTAAAATCATAATAAATGATTTGGAAAGAATTTGGATGAAAAATTCCACATTTTTAAAGATAAAAGTATGTTTTTATCAAAATGAACTAGTAATTAACTAGAATAATAATCCAATATTTTTAAAGAAATAAATTGGATTTGAAATGGTTTTAAAAATAACCATAATTTTCCAATGAGTAAATTGGAATGAAATGGAATAGAAATAATCTTCGGAATATTTCGATATGGGATTCCATGGTTATACAGATATTGTTATGGGAATTTGGAAGATATAGATATCGTTATTCCCAATACGTTATGCGTTAGCTTCAGAATTTGATATTGAATATAAGCCGATATAATTTCTATTCAGAGCCTTATATTTAATATTAAATTGCATTTTGGGTTTGTTGTGAACGGTGTCTTAAATAACACAGTTCTTAAGCCTAGGTGGGAAAAGCATAAATCTTTTAATAAAGATTTAGTGTAGTTTTCCAATTAATTAATATTTAATTGGAATTGAATAAAAGAATTGGATTTTGGGTTTGTCGTGAATGGTGCCTTCAGTAACATTGTTCTTAAAACCCATGTGAAAAGAATAAATCTTTTAATTAAGATTATTAGAGTTTCCAATTATATTTAGTAATTGGAATAAAATGGAATGTGAATTGGGTTTATTGTGAACTGTGTTTTGACGACATTCGTTCTTTAACCCGATTAATGGTGAAATGTGATTTAGAATATATAAATCTTTCTATTAAGATTTAATGGGATTTTCCAAAGAAAAGTTTTCCAATTTAATAAAATAAATTGGAATGGAATGGAATTCAATTTGGTAATAATCGAAGTGAACTTCTATGGATGAAGACTGTTCTATATATGGAATTTAAAAGGCTTTACCGTTATTCCATTTATATTATTGGTTGGATATGGAAGTTTATATTGATTATATATATTGATCTGTTTTCTGTGAAGATTCCATAATTAATGGAATGTGATTTTGGGTTTATCGTGAACTGTGTTTTAAATGATATTTTTTCTGTAACCCAGTTAAAGACAGGATTTATTTCCTAAATTTGAATAATCATTATATAACGATTTTTGAAGATTAAAACTAAGTGAAGTTTTAATGAAACTTTAATTAGATTGAAATGGAAATGTGATAATTTAAATTATCAAATTTGGGAAATGATCGAGAATGGAGCACCCCCAATTTTACTCCAGGCGATAGTTAAATCTTTAATTAGATTTGAGTGTGAAATGGTAATTAAATTTACCGATAACACTATGGTGTTAGATATGGTTGGGACTGGGAAATAAAACAAATGATTACTTTGGTAAGGTGCGCTAATCCTGAACAGTTTGGAAAACCTAATTTTGGTTTGAATTGTGAAAAGAATATTTGAAAAAAAGAATATTCTGGATTGGAATGAGGCGTATGTTGTGTTTTTATAGAACTTGTGTATAAGATATGTGAGTTATTCGGAAAGACAGTGTTTATCCCATTCTTAATAATTGATACGACGATAAGTCAATGATGAAGACGGTGGTTGAAGACCGAAGATCTTCACATTGTTTGGATGATTACTGATGTCGTGATTGGGAGGCATCCCAAGACAAAGTAATAAGTGGTGATCGTCAAGAAGTACTTGGAGATCGACCAGATATGCGAGGGCCTCTCTCTTGTATCGGACATATGGGACGAGGAATAAGGTGCCTCCGGTTTCATTTAGACCCAGAACGGACTTGTAGATGGATGGTATGTCTGACACTGTATTCCTTTATAATGTATTCATTGATCTCTGCTAAATATATATCTATCTGGTGGCGGAGAATTTATTCTCTTGCTTAACACCCTTCTCTGAGACGTACGAGCTTAGAGGTTATATATCGGAAGAAATCAGTGGTACTGTATGGAGTGATAGTGTGGCATGCTGAGTGGCATGTGATCAAGGCTTTTGTTTAAATGAAGGGCCTTGTGGTTAATGATTAAAGCACGACTTTAAATAGCATAGCTTTGTGTAGCGTTAATTCGCGAGCCTCACACCCCGGTATAAACCAGAAACGGGAGAGGACTGTAGGGAGAACATGTGTTTCCTTCTAGCTAGGAGTAGTGTCATGGTATGGAGCCCAAACATTTTACTCATGTGGATATTGCATATTATTTGATGGATAGCGAGGTATCTCGGATATATCGGTCACTACGGGGCCGATGGATGATATGGTCGACATATTGACCAGACTTATGCCCCATTGGGTAGAGAAATTTATTGTTCAGGAATTACTAATCCTCAAACGTAAGAGAGGACTGACCCTGAAGATCCAAGGTGCAGTTACGGCTGAGCCTGAGGTGCAGGCTAGAGGGTCTCGAATTCGGTAAGGACGATCCCTTGCCTTGGTTCATAGATGGAATCCAACTTCCAATACGTCATTGTACGGTTTTAACTGTAGAACTAATATGGCGACATGATATATGGTACCCATACCCTCTATGATTGATACATTTATTTTTGACGTTGTTTTTAACACTATGCACTTATAATAGTATCAAATGATTTGTTTTTAAACGTACCAAGCATGTTTGGCTGTTGTAAGGTAAAACTCTATCCTCCGGCTTGCGTTGCATTGTGTGACAGGAAATGAGTCTTATAATAGCTTCATTTTTAAAAAACATTGCATTGTCTATAAACTTTTTTATTCACTGGTATTCTCGGGAGAAAACATGTTCCGTGTTATACGGCGAGGTCGCTTGATTTACTTGATTTTAAAGTAAAGTTTTAAATAACTGTTTTAGTTCTCACACCAGTCACATGACTGATCTGGAGTTTATTGTTTTAACCTAAACTCTTGGTGCCCCAATTTCCCATACGGACAGCTAGTAGTTTTGGTTTTGCAGATTTTTCTTTATACAGGATCTTGGATTTACAACTCGAGCTATATTCGGAATGCTCTGTATCCGTGTATTTCTTTCAGTTGTGCTATGTATTATTTTTCCGCTGCTATGTAATGTAATTTAATCTCTGAGATTTTTCAATGTATTATATTTATTCATACTCTGTAATATTTTTGTACTCTGATGTAAATTGTTGTAATAGCAATGAAATGTTTTGTTGTTCGCATTCCGATTTGTCATGTTCTCAACTCAATCCGCTTTCTTTCGTCTCTTCGATGATAGAGGGAGTTCGGGTCGCTTCATCACCCCTGCTACCTGCACTAATAAATTCCCTACTTTCATCTAACAAACACAAACCTGTCCCCCCTTTCAAACTGAGAAAAACGATCCTCAATGAAATTGTCGATTTCCCCTCCCCCAATAAAATGTCGCGACTTCGGCTTCCACTGTATACGCATGACCCCAAACAAATCTATACCTAATTCGAATTTCCTAAAAACTCTATACAAGATGTAAATTCCAAAGTCATCCCCAATACAATCTCCAGATCGAACTTGACTGCGTAGTACCCTTATTTTGGCAACCTTGGTATCATGGGCTCAAAGTTGAACCATCAAAAGAAGCATCGCATCATGTAAAACCCGAAAAGAATCGAAGAACAAAGCTTAACTAATCAAAATATTCAAATTTTGTATTTTAGGGATTTTTCTTTGATTTAAGATAATTTTTGAATGGAGGATTTTATTTGAATTAAAAGGGAAGCGGATTCCTTCCGAGCTTCGTTAGATTTTAACTGATGTTGAGGTTTTTAAGAGAAAATGGATTCGATTTGAATTTTTGATTAATGACCATATATTTGTGTAACAACCCAGGTTTTTAGTCTATTTATTTTAAATATTTAATATTGTTTTATATATTGAGTGGATAATATAAATCAATTTTTATATTGAGTTATCAATTTAATTATTGAAATATGATTTATTTCGAATATATATATATTTATCATAATATAAGAATCTAAAATAATTCAATTCGAAATTTAAACCGGGTCAAAATGATTTAGATAAATAATCAAAATTCTATTTGAATAGAAACGACGATAATAATTATTTATTATCAAGGGATTAATTGTTTTAAATTTAATTTATATCGACTTAAATTTATATCTTCTCCATATGATCAGATTGGGCTTTGAAACATGTCCCAGTGTGTCCAGAATAGTGGTATAACGAAAGAAAAGCCAGTTGTTGCGCTTAAATAAGAGTTCGTAAGCGTGAAATATATTATTATAAAATTTAAACGGATATGTACTAAATCAAATCAGAATCCTTTTAAATAAAATCAAAACCTCTTTATTTCAAATAGGATTAAAATTCGGTATCAAATCAAGTAAAGAACCTAACTTACTTTAGTACCTTCGCAGACCTAAATTTACTTAGTGCCTGAGTGGTCTCTTCTATAAATCGCGATACGCTCCCTTTTCTTTTCCTTTTACAATTCGTTCATTTGAAAACTTTCAAAAGCTTCAGCAAAAATGCCCCCCCCCCCATGAAAATCAAATCCGCCGAATAATAATTATAATAAAGGGCAAATCCAAATAAGAAGTTGGAGTGAATTTCTAAAAGCCTCGAATTGATTTCTCTTCGTTCACAAAGGAATCACGATTCGAGGACTTAGAATGTGAAGCTCGATTGGTTCTCAGGAGTGCGTCTTTTTTGTTTGTGTATGCTCGAACGCACACAACAACCATGTAAGGGGATCGTGAATTTCAAACTCGAACAAGTCGTGTTTTAGTGGTTATTGATCAACAAGATGATTTGTGAAGATCGAGTCAACGCTAACATTAGTTGCGATTTGGGAAGGGAAGAGGAGGTTTCGATCATCGAAGGCACATCGTGACAGGTAGCAGTGCGTGACAAAGTGGGTTTGGATTTCTAAAAAGGGGATCGAGTTCTGCTTATGGTGATGGGCGGATTCGTGATGGCTTTTGGAAAGCAGTGGTGAACAATAGCTTGTTGCGGTAGGTAAAGGCTGGTGGACGAAGCCCAAAAAGTGGAGTTTCTTGCATTGTATCTGGAAAAGAAAAAAAAACCTGTTTGCTAGTGCTCTTTTGTTAATAAGGTTGCAAAGTGGTTGGCAATGGGGGAGCTTACTTATGATTGTGACGGGATCAGATGGGGCACTAAAGCTTCAGAAGCAAGTTTGATTTATTTTAGCAGTAAGCAAGGAGATATTGAACAAGAATTAAGGTAAATTTAAATAAAATTAGTTTAGTAACATTTTTCTTACTTGAGTTAAATAAGTTTAATTTATATCCAAACTCGTAAAATAATTATGTATTATTTATATGCAATAACAAAATTTCACGAAAACGAAGTTTGTGGATCCGTATGGATGAAGACGTTGTTTGGAATTGATTCGAAGTAACTTGGAGTCGATAGGAATTTTTGGTTAAATTAAAAAAAATTGTTTAATTTAATTGAAAACAAATCGTTATTCCGACAAATAAAATTCACGGTGAGTAAATCTCACTCAGAGTTTATTATTTATTTAGAATTATTTTTAATCATTAAAAATAATTGTTGATTGATTGGATGCATTTAAATATTTTTGTGGCTATTATATATATTATATATATATTAGTTATTTAGGCTTGGTGGTTGTGGTTATTATATATATATATATATATATTGGTGATTGGATAGTGCCCACAATACCATTAGCGAATGCTCGCAGTATCATTAGCGGATGACCCTATGCACCCCACAATATGATAATGGATGACCTTCTATACCGCGATATCCTTCCTCGAAACAGGATGGGTATTATTTATGTTGGATAACATCTGTGGTTGCAGGGAAACAAGTTAGAGGTATCCAACTAAATTCCTCAAAAATATTATTATTTGTTTGTTTCACATATATTATCATATATTAAAAAAACCTATGATTGATAATTGGATGTTTTGGACGTTTAAAATATCACTAGGCCTAAATGTTGATTATAAAAATATCGTGAAAAGGGATTTCGAGATTTAAAATGGAAAATCTATTTTTCTAAAATAGAATTTGAATTTCGAATGGACTAGAAATAAAAACAAGTAATAAATTTATAAACGGTGTTTATAAATTAAATGGAAAAAATTTAGTTGGATAATGTAGGGAATTGAAATAAATTTATAAAAGGTGTTTTAAATTCAAGGAAATAAATTATCATTGGATAATATGAATATTTAAATTCAAATGTGAATTTAAAGTGAGAATTAAAAAATCATTTTAAATAGTAAACAATGAAATTTATTCTGATATTCGGAATGGAAATTAAAATTGAATAAATCGATAGGATTTAAGTATGAATTCAACTATCTCGGATTCACAAATTAAATTATTCCCAAATAGGATATTTAAATTTTATTAGATAGAAACTGAAAAAAATATGAAAATAGATTCAATATTTATATAGATAAGTTATAATAAATAGAATATTCCAAAATAAGATTTTGGTTTTAAATAGATTTCTAAATGGAACTTGTTTAAATATGTAAAAACAAGAAAAATTTATAAATGATGTTTATAAATGTAATGAATTAATTATCAAGAGATAATTTGAAATATTAAATTCAAGTATGAATAAAAAAAATAGAATTTGAAATCATTTCGAAAAAAGAAAGGATGGTTTTTATTCCAAAATTCAGAATAAAAAATGAATTGAGTATCAAACAGTTTTATTGAAACGAAAACTTGTTTAAAATTATAAAACAAGGTAGTTAAATTTATAAACGATGTTTATAAATTAAGTGAGATAATCAACATTAGATGATTTGGAATTATAAATTCAAATATGAATTGGAAAGTGTTTTGAAATAGAACGATTTATTTTATTTCAGAATTCGAAATATAAACCGAAGTGAAATTAATTAAAAGGATTTTAAATTAGAATTCGATTATATCGAATTTTATAAAATAATTTATATAAAAAGGAATTGGAATTATGTATAGAAGTTTGAATTATAAATAAATTTATAACAGAATTATGAAATAGTCGACAATTAAGGAAAATCAGAAATATCAAGTTGAATTAGGAAAATTAGTTTAATATATATATATTAAAATATATTAGAATGGAGTTGGAATTTATTTATAAACGAAGTATAAATGTTTATATTTAAATTTAATTAAAACAAACTTGTCGCGGCATGGTAGTTTGTAATTTGGCGTTTCAAACGTCAATTGAGTATATAGAACTCAATTTAAGTCGGAATTCTTTGAAACAAGATCGTCATGATCGATTTGATAATAGTTTTCTAATGGAAAATAAAAATCTAGATTTCGTCTTATAGATTTTGATTTATCTAAAAATCAAATTTCAAGAAAAACGACGCCTTAACCATTATAAAACCATAACGGTTTATTTAAATAAATAAAAGGATTTTAAGTAAATAAAAACCGATTTTCCATTAGAAAAATCTGGACTTGAGATATAAAATAAACATAAACTCAAGTACAGAAAGTGAACTGATTTTTGAAACAAAATCAGATTTTGAATTATTAAATAGAATTAACTATTTTGAAGAATAATTAATTAATCGAATTTTGGTATGAAATTGGGTTTTGGTCAAATAAATTGAACGGATGGATTTATTTTTGAAATCGAAAATGAAAATTGAATTGAAAATAGAATTCAATTAGTTTATAAGCAAGTTAAAATTTTATTTGAGCATGTTATGTTCAAATAAATTGTGAAATAGGCAAAAGAGCTAATTAGAGAATAAGTTAGTGAATTGAATTAAATCGATTGGATTGAGTGAAACAAAATGGAAATATTTGGGTATGTGTTAAGCAGGTTTGGAATGAAGTGTATGAAGAAATATAAATTGAAATGCCCGACAAAAAGGTACATATTTATTTTAGTATGAGTTTTATGCGCCAAATCGACAAGCCGCTTGGCTTTTTAATTTTATTTCTGAATGGAAAGGGCATAAAGAGGCGAGTTGAGGTTTGAGCTATTTACCGATACAAAGGAGGTGCTGGCGATTTTTCCAAAAATTTAAGAATATAGAAAAATTTAACAAAAGTTAGATCACTAGAAATTGACTTATCATTTATATATGAAATTTAATAAATGAATAAATGTATAATGAGATTTTATATTGAAGAAAGGGAATTTATAAATTAAATCCTGGGAGATTAGAGGGAGAAAGGTATATGCGTTTTAAAGTGAATGATGTTTTAAAAGCAAATAATTTGCAGTTTTAAAATGATTGTGTTGATAAGAAGTTAAGAAATGGAGTTGAGGAAATTAGAAACTGACTGGAGACTGTTGAGTTGAATGGCTTCTTGAGTGTCGATCTGATGTTGGTTTCGGCCTTCGGGGTTGATACTTAGGAAATTGTTCTCTTACTAGTTTACAGTTAGGGACTGATAAATTGGGAAGAATATATGTAAATAAGAAATGGAAATGTTTTCCGATGTTAAAAAGTGAAATTTTCTGGGTAAATAGTTATTATAGATGGAAATGTTTTTCCAAGAATCGTGAGAGGCTAAATGAGTTTGGAGAAATATCTGGGTAAAAATATTGAAGAGTTATTGGGGAATGATAAATTTAAATTGATAAAATATTAATTAAAGGGCCCAGTGATTTTTTAATGCTTTGAATGGATTTTGTTTTTCTTCGATTGTTAAATAACCGTCTACCGAAGTATTTTCCAATATCGTTGTCAACATGGAGAGACCGGCTGGATTATTATCCGAGAACCACTCCGTATTGGCAGTAGCGTTGCAAATCAGATTATATGAAGATAATCGAAGACGGAGTAAAGTGCAGGGGCTTTTTCTATTAATCCTAGGTAGAAATTTCCTAAGATGGATTAATGGAAATTGTGCCTTAGGTTTCATTTAGTCCTAGAATGAAGTTGTATGGACGAATGTCTGACAGTGTATTTCCAATGATCGCATATGTTGGTCTGTATAAATATATATGGTGGCGGAGAATTTACTCTCTTAGCATAATATCTGGATTATATTTGTGCAAATCAATTAATGTTTAACAAAATTGACAATGTGGCATTCAAAGTGATTTTGCTGTCAATGAAAAGTAAGTAAGTGTAGTCTCAGGCCTCAACAACTAGGAAATGACAAAAATCGGGCAGGCAACATGGCTAAATGGGTAGCTCCCAACCAGGGTGTATTATCACCTATATAGATAAATTCATTTCATTCTTTATTTTATTTGATGTTGTCCCATTCGGGAAAACGGTTGCTGATCCAAACCGTTGGTGATATACATTCGAAACTCAAGTGAAATGAGTGGTCGGTCATGTGTAGTCGGGTTGCAAAATGTTCTTGTTGAACCAAGCGTATTTTCTCTCTAGAGATACAATATCGAAAGGTGGTTCCATACCTTGTCATAGTTGGAAATCCATTATCCAATAAGTGCTTGCGGTTTTGATTGTATACTATGTATGTAGAACGTGAGATACAAGTGTTCTGCTAAATGATTATTTAGTTGTGGTTGGTAGACACTATTATAACATCAAAAGAGTTTTAATATAAATATTATCGTCTCTTTCAAAAGGATTTTTGAAAGTTTAATCAAGTGTTTGGATTCTCATAAGGGAAAACCCCGCTCTGTGTTATACGACGTGGTCTTATGAGATATCGTTTATTTTCTCAGACTTCTAAATTGTTTACTCATCCTAGTCCAATGACTGACCCAGAGTTTATTTTGTTTTGTTTTACCGTAAACTCTTTGGTGCCCAAATGTAACAAACCGCAAATCTGTACTATCTGAGTTGAGTAAATACACCACACATCCAACCCAAATATCATAAAAATACGAATCATTATTAATAAAGAAGAAAATGCTAGAAGAAGAACAAAAATAACAATATAGAATCTCACATCGCAGTGGAACAAAATAATATATATATATACTTTTGGAGTAAATATTTTTTTTCTCTATATATACATATCATCATCAGAGTACAACACTTACAACATAGTGGAAAAACAATAACTAAATAACATTGAAGCCTCCGGCTCCAAGCTCCTTTAGATATATCTATAAAATCCTGAACTACTTGGCTGCCCGTACAAATTTTGGGCACCCAAGAGTTTAGGTAAAACAAAAAAATAAACTCTGGGTCAGTCAAAGGACTGGTATGAGTAAACAGTTTAAAACAATTTAAGAAAATAAACGATATCTCATCAGATCACGCCGTATAACACGGAATGAGTTTTCCCTTATGAGAATCCAAAATACTTGATTTAACTTTAAAAATCCTTTTGAAAGAAATGATAATCTTATATCAAAACTCTTTTGATATTATAATAGTGTCTAAATCAAATAAATGACAATATAGTGGAACGTTTGCATCTCATGCTCCATATATATATTATGCAATCAAAACCGCGAGCACATATTGGGTAATGAATTTCCAACTATAACAAGGTATGGAACCACCTTCCGATAATGTATCACTAGAGAATAATACACTGGGTTCAACAAGAATATCTTATAACCCGACCACACATGATCGACTACTCATTTCGCTTGAGTGTGTCAAATGTATATCACCAACGGTTGGGATCAACAAACGTTTTGCCGAATGGGACAGCATCGAATAGAATAAAGAATGAAATGAATTTTTCTAGATAGGTGATAATACACCCTATTTGGGACCTACCCACTTAGTCATGCTGCCTGCCAGATTTTTGTCATTTCCCGGTTGATGAGGCCTGAGGCTATAATTACTTACCTTTCATTTATAGCACAATAACTTTGAATGCCACATGGTCAGATCTGTTAACCACTGATTGATTTGCATAAATATAATTTGGATATTATGCTAGGAGAATAAACTCTCTGCCATTATATATATTTATATAGACCAACGTATGCGATCATTGGAAATACTCTGTCAGACATTCATCCATATACGTTCTTTCTGCGATTGAACGAAACTGAAGGCACAATTTCCATTAAACCATCTTAGGCAATTTCTACTTAGGATTAACAGAAAAAGCCCTTGCACTTTGCTCCATCTACGAATATCTTCATAAAATCTAATTCGCAACGCTACTACCAATACGGAGTGGTTCTCGGATAATAATCCAACCGGTCTCTCTATATTGACAACAATATTGTCAAATACTTCGAAGTCGGTTGTTCAACTATCGAAGAAAAACAAACAACCACCCAAAGCATTAAACAATCACTGGGCCCCTTAATTAATATTTTATTAACTAAATCACTTCCCCATTTCATTATCAATATTCGTTAACACGATATTTTCGACAATCATCTTGGCCTCTTACACTATTTGGAAAACATTTCCATATATCGACTCCTTTTATTTTCTATACGTAGAAAATATCTCCTATTTATTATGGAAAACATTCCAATCACTTATCTCTTTTTCTAACTCGTTTGTTTCCATACTTAGGAATTATTTTATTATTATATTTCCAAAATTTCACTTCTTTAGGTTAAAACGAATGTTGTGTAAAACATCGTTACAACAACCCAAAATACTGCATTTAACTAAATCATATTCAAACATTTCTCTTCGAGACTGAATCTTACTATGTATCGGTAAATAATGAAATTAGTCAAGTTGAGGTACAACTACCTCTCTGACCTTGACTGAATAACATTCTTAACTTCAAAACGGACAAGACCACTTAACTCGAATGATCAACACCATAAAAACCAATTATCCATTTTTAACACGTATATACATTTCTCTTTCTATTTTTGCTAAATCTAATTATAGTTTTCCTTTTTTATAGTCTTCTATTTTAAGTCTGTTTCCTTATCGAATTATATATATATATATATATCGATATATTCATTTTTAGTTATCAAATTTTCTTAAAAATATTCTATCTCCTTAAATTTCTGGAAAATTTCACAAGCACCCCCTTTGTACCGATCAATAGCTCAAACCTCAGCTCGCCTCTCTATGCCCTTTCCATTCAAAAAGAAAATCAAAAAGCCAAGTGGCTTGCCGAGTCGGCGCATAAAAACTCATATGTAATTTAAACATGTACCTTTATGTCAGGCACTCGAATTAAAATCTTCATACACTTCATTCCATACCTATTTAACACATGTTCACCTGTTTTTAATTTATCACAATTGAATCTAGTCATTCCTAATTCAAATCGCTAATTTATTCATTAATTAGCTCTTTTGGCAAATACCAATAGTTTGAACATATCACGTTCAAATATACTTTAATTCGCTTATAAACACACCGAGTTTCATTTCTAACTTGAGTTTCATATTCATTTTCGAATATAAATTTACAAACCACTTTTTCTTATCCAAAGCCCAATTTCGATTCAAAATTCCATTAACTAATTATTCTTCAAATTAGTTAATTCTATTCAATAATTAAAAATATGATTTTTGTTTCAAAAATCACTTCATTTACACAACTTGAGTTTGTATTTATTTTATAACTAAAATCTGGATTTTAATTAAAAACCATATTTTATGAACTTAAAATACTTCGATTTTAATTAATAAACGTTATAGTTTTAAAATGATTATGGCAGAGTTTTTCTGAAAATTTGAATTTGACATAACTCAAAATTTATAACACGAAATCCAGATTTTTCTCTTCCATTAGAAAACTATAATCAAATCGTTCCTGATAGTTCTTGTTTCACAGGATTCCGATTTAAATTGAGTTATATATACTCAACTGAAGTTCGAAACGCCAATTTACGAACTTCCGCGCTGCGGCGAGTTCGTTTTAATTATATTTAAAAATAAACGTTAAACTTCATTTATAAATAAATTTCGACTTCATTCTTATATAATTAAATATTAATTCAGCCCATTTACCAAATCCAACTTAATCCCTGATTATCCCTATCCGTTGATTATTTCATAGCTTGGTTATATATTTATTTATAACAAAATCTTTTATACTAAACCCCAATTCCTTTATAAATAAATTATTTATAAAACTCGATATAATTGAATTCAAATTATAAATCCTTTGGATTTTTCTCAGTTCAATTTATATTCGGAATACCAAAAATAAAATTTATCGTTCTATTTCAAATCATTTCTAATTAATTTTAAATTCATACTTGAATTTAAACGTCTAGATTGTCTAATGATAATTTATTTTACTAGATTTATAAACATCGTTTATAAATCCAACTTCCTTGTTTTATATATTAAAACAAGTTCCATTTCAAAATCTGTTTTGAAACTCAATTCCTTTTACATTCCTAATTCTGGAATAAAAACCGTCGTTCCCTTTTCGAAATGATTTCAAATTCTATTTTTAAATTCATACTTGAATTTAAAATCCCAAATTCTCTCTTGATAATTAATTCACTACGTTTATAAATATCATTTATAAATTTACTTGTTTTATAAATTCAAACAAGTTCCATTTCGAAATCTATCTAAAACCAAAATCTTATTTTGGAATATTCTATTTATTATAACTTATCTATATAAATATAAAAATATAATTTTTCATGTTTAATTTTAGTTCTATCTAATACGATTTCAATATCTTTTCTAAAAAATATTTTATTTAAATAAATTCGAACTAATCGAATTCAAATCATAAATCCATACGGATTTATTTTAATTCAGTTTACATTCTGAACATCAGAATAGATTTTTTTTGTTTCTATTTGAAACTAATTCCAATTTCCCTTTTTAAATTCACATTTGAATTTAGACTTCCCAAATAATCCAAATGATAATTTTCCCATTTCATTTATAAACACCATTTATAAATTCACTTCAATTCCCTGCATCATTCAATATATAAACATCGTTTATAAATTTTAATATTTCAATTTCCTGTATTATTTAATTCATAAACATCGTTTATAAATTTCAATACTTGTTTTATTTATTCAAAACAAGTTAATATTTCCTAGCCCATTCAAATTCTATTTTAGAAAAAAAATATTTTCCATTTTGAATCTCAAAATTTCCTTATCATGATATTATTATAAATCAATATTTAGGCCCTTGTGACATTTAAACACCCCAAAACACTCAATTATCAATCACAGGTTTTCTAACACATCATATATGATATTATATATGAAATAAACAAATAATATTATTTTTGAGGAATCCAGTAGGATCCCTCCAACCTGTTCCCTGCACCACAGGCGTTAGCCAACATAAATAATACCCATTATGCTTCGAGGCAGGATATCGCGGTATAGAAGGTCATCCACTATCGTATTATGGGGCATATAGGGTCATCCGCTAATGATATTGTAGACATCTGCTAATGGTACTGCAAGAACATCCAACCACTAATATATATATATATATATATGTATGTGTGTGTGTGTATATATATATATATAATAGCCACAAACACTAAGCCTAAATAACTAGGATATATTTATTTTAGCCACAAAAATATTTAGCACATCCAAACAACCAGCGAACAAATATTTTAACAAATAAAAATAATTCCAAAAAAATGTAGTGAGGTTTACTCACCGTGATTTTATTTTGTCGAATATCGATTGGTTTCTCATTCCAATTCAAATTTCATTGCTTAGTTGACGATACGAAGACAACGCACCTTGTTCACTAAATAAATTATACCTTTTTATAAGATTTGTATAAGTGTATATATATATCAAGTTTGTTTATATTATAAACACTACTAAATATTTTAATTAACTGAATTTTACCTTACTATACTGCACAACTCCTCCTTCCTTGATCAACGTACCAACACCTTATTTTTAGAAGATTCCCAACCGACCTTCCACTTTGCAACCTCCACCCCATTCCAATCCACTGTCCCCTTCTCAATACAAAAGTACAACAACCTTACTTAACCCAAATTTTCAACAACATCCCTCCCTTTCTTCAAAAAGTGATCTTGACTTGAACTACCCCAAAACAGCCTCAATCTCAAAACTAGATTCTAAAACATAACACACCACAAATCTATCTTTCAAACTGGTGTGACCATCACCGTTTAAAACCCATCGCCACTTCTCTGAAGCTCTAGTCCCTTCCATTTTCAACTCGGACCTAACCAACCACTGCACTGCCTATTCACCAAGCACCATTGCAACTCCCTTGCATCAAATTCTGGTGCTTCTTCCTTTATGGCGACCTATGCCATTTTCTCGATATACAGAATTTTGACTGAACTTTTTTTGAGCCAGACTCCCTAACTGCTTCGGCCACCAACCCTCCCTGCTACTAGAAGACCGACGCCTGTTTTCATATAATCCATCTCCATCCCACTCAACAGCTAATCGAAGACCTAATTGTCGTAGGTAAAAGTTGCAGCGTTGTAAATGCGATCGAACATGGAAAGATAGGTATAAGATGGTAGATCACATCGACAAGAATTCAAAACTGATTGCTACGAAATTTTCAGGGCTTCTATTGAGTTATTACTTATTTTCAAAAGAGGAAATTTCAGGTTTTTATTTGAGAAGGAACGGTGTTTTTCTTTCGATTGAATGGAATGAAAGGGGGACTCATAGTTTCTTTTTCTCTCAGGAATGATAAGTAAGAAAAAAGAATGCCAAAGGGAGATTCCGTATTTATGAACATGAATTCTTCGGCATTAAGGAATTGTCTGTGTATAGTACATTTTTAGGAGATAACATAGGATAGGCAAGGTACATCGTATTAAATTTTGATTTGACTATACATTAATACACGATTTGATTTAATTTGATTTGAAATTGATCTTATCCACTATATATTATAATAATATATTTAACGGTTTTGAACTCCTATTTGAATGTAATAACTGGTGTTTCTAGGGTTAAACCATTATTCTGAACACACTGGGACGGGTTTCAAAGCCTTATTCGATCATATGGAGAAGATATTAATTTAAACCGAAATAAATTAAATTCTAAATAATTAAGTCCTTGATAATAAATTATTATTATTATCTTCTCTATTCAACTAGAATTTATATTGATAATCTGAATCATTTTCGATACAGTTTAAATCTTCGAATTCAATTATATTTCGAATTACGACAATCCAATATATTCTAAATAAATTTTTATATTCGATTATTAAATCGATAAATCAATATTAAAATTCATTTATACTATCATTTAAATATTTAAAACAATATTTAATATTTAAAGTAAATCGATCAAAAATCTGGGTTGTTACATTCTTCCCCCATCCTTTAAAAGAATTTCGTCCCCGAAATTACAAAGTAGGAAAAATGCTACAAACCCATTAATCTTTTCAAAACCCTATTTATGTTGAAACTCAACATTTCATAATTCAACAAATTTTAATTCTCACAAAACTTTTGGTTTTCATTCATATGCATTCAAATTCGTTGAAACTGATTTTAGTCAATTTATTTACTTCGATCCAACTAATTTAATTAAGTTAAATTCAAATTCCAGAATTCCAATTTCCGAGTTTTCATTTCAAATCCTTTGAAATCACATAAACATATACATATATTTATATCCATCTCAAATTCAAAACATTTGACTTTTCAAATCAACTTGTTCTCTTTCAAACAAATTTCCATTAAAACTTTTCTATGGAAGTAATCCATCACTTAGATACTCAAAATGAACACTGATGATGCTACAGTCATCATCAGAATTATTTTCCAGCCACTGAAGTGAGTTCAGTGCTTTATCACTTCTAAAATCCCTTCAAAAATGATTTTTATTCAAATTCTTCAAAGTAATGATCTATTACATTATATTCATTCAGAAAAATATTGTAACGCCCCGAAATCCCCCGATCTCCGAAGAGACGGAAAACAACGGATTGTTTTGTGAACATGACTAATCAGAACACAAAAAATAGAACATTTCATTGTTATTACAACAATTACATCAAAGCACAAGAATAAATCAGAGTATGAATAAATATTACACAACAGAAATAAAATAATATTAGAGATTAAGAATTTACATAGCAGCGGAAAATAATACATAAATATAATGTATAGCGGAAAATACATCAACAACACAACTGAACGAAATACACGGATACAAAGCATTCCGAATATAGATCCAGTAGTAATCCAAGATCCTGCGAAAAGAAATATCTGCAAAACTAAACTACTGACTGCCTGGGTGGAAAATATGGGCACCTAGAGTTTAGGTAGAAACAATAAACTCCGAGTCAGTCATGGGACTGGTGTGAGAACTAAAACAGTTATTAAATCTTTACTTCAAAATAAGGTAAATCACGGGACCACGCCGCATGTCACGGAACGGGTTACTCCACATGAATATTAGTTCAAAACATAAAACAACGCAATGCTTTTCGAAAAATGAAGCTATTATAAGACTCAGGTCCCATCACACAATGCAACGCAAGCCGGAGGATAGAGTTTTACCTTACAATAGCCAAACATGCTTGGTACGTTTTAAACAAATCATTTTGATATTATTATAAGTGTACATTGTCAAAACAACTTCAAATATAAATGTATCAATCATAGACGGCATAGCACCCCATCCTACTATGTCGCCATATAAATTTATTACTAAATCCGAAATTCACGCATTGGAAATTGGATTCCATCTATGAGTCGAGGCAAGGGATGACTCCTCTCCGATTCGAGACACTCTAGCAAATGCCTCAGGATATCCCATAGTGAACCTTGTGAACGGTAGGGCCGGTCCACACTCATTTTAGTGGATTAATAATTCCTGAACTGTAACGAACCAGTAATTTTGACATTTTAAAATAAATTTAATTAAGATTTAAACATTAAAAATAAATAATTATAATTGGATGTAGACATCGAGTGTGGGATTTTGTCTACTTTGAACCCAGCTTGAAGTATCTTAAGTAGAATTCCTTTTCGTAAATTATTTTTCTAATAAGAAGGGTTTGGACAAGGTATATATTTATAATAGATTTGGATTTTTGTTTAAAATGTTGAAAGCTTGACCTGAAAATATAACCAATTTTTGTAAATATAATTTGAGATACCATTTATGTCGGGTAAGTGCTTCAAAATATAAGTTGGAATTATTTACAATTAAAGAACTGATTTATCTTAATTTCAGATTTAATTATAAGTTTAAATTGCAAAATGTGTTCGGCTTGATAAAGCGAAGAAAATAAATCGTTTCAATGACGATAAATTTTGGAATTTATAACGTGTGTAAAACAGGTTAACCAATATCGTCCGCTAGTGCGTTCGTTGCGACATCCCCATCTGTGTCTTTATATTTGTGTAAATGAATATAATATCCTAAGCTGCGTTAACAAAACTAGGAAAGAAATAATCATTGTGAAGATAAGTTGGGATTTCAAAGCTTTAGCCAATTTTAACCCTTATTTTTGTTAACAACGGTCTTCTCACGTTGATCCTCAAATCTGAAAACATCTTGCTAAAGATATGGTGGCAGTTTAAATCTTCCTCTGTCAATAACAAAAGATTTTAAACATTGCCAAAGATTTCAATATCCTCGTTTGTTAGTCACAAGGATTCGAAAACACTGCACAAGATATTGGAATCTCCTTCTCTGATTAAGCATTCCACGTGTTGATTGTTTCCTGTGTGTGGTTCCCTTTGTTGAGTTATAAAATAAGGTGCGGGCTCCTCCTTTTCGTTCACATCAGATCCTCTCTTCCCCTTTATTTTCCACAAACGTTAGTCAAAAGACTGACTTCCTCTTATCAAAATCAAACTGAAATAAGCAATAGCCACTTCACTGCTTTCCGACCCTTAGGCCACCGCATCTTCCTTTTCTTTCACCCATTCGAATACCGTCGTAGCTCACAACGACTCCAGTGCCAGAGATCGACTTTCACTGGAATCAGAATTCGCTCCACCAGTTGGCCGCCATCCGAATCCTTGTTCTCCCTACTCTTTGAAAACCAAAACAAATAAAAAAATACAAACGGTGAACAGCGACCCGATCGAAGGCCACAGGCACCACCGAAGCTTTCCCCGTACGTGCGAATCCAATTTGGACGTGCTGCCTCAGCTCCTCTTCAGACTCGAGACAACATTGGTGGCTCAGCTCACCACCTTCTATCCTCGCCAGGAGTAGTTTACGAACTCCATTCATCGACTTATAAGCCTGAGACCTTGCCTTCCTCAACCCATTCGGAAACCATAATTCCCCAGAGTAGGCACTCCAGGTGCTCGACAGAATGCCTGAAAGGCGGTTGCATGGGTTTAAGGCTTAATGTAAAGGTCAAGTTTGAGTCTTGATTAACTGTTTCGCTTTCCTAGTCTATCACAAAGCCTTGGTACACTTCTTAAACTGCATTTGTTGATAATTACACTTTTATAAATATATATGAATATAATTTGATTGAAGTTGATTTGGAATTCACTTAAAATTGGGTAGGGTTCATAGTTGAATTGGGTCTCACCATGCTTGAGAAATTTCAAATTTTATTATGTACACATGTACCTACGTGCATGTGTATGTAAATCGATTGAAGCACTTATGTTGGATAACGCGTTCGCTCTGGTTTCATTGTTAGTCCATGTCGTCTTCTTCACCCCGAAGGTGAGTTTTCCCTCACTCACAGACTGACATTTTCATTAAGTGAATTAAAGATTTGAAATGTTGAATGAAATGTTAGGGTGCCCTAGATTTGGTTGCTTCATGGTTGTGCACATACGACACAAACTGTTTTCATATGACACTATGGATGTATACTTGCTATGCTATGTTATATTCTCATCATGCAAGTTCCCCTTGATTAGCAACCATTTCGGGATGAAATGATACATACCCGAACCCCCTTTGTATTCGAATCGATTTGGGATACGCGTTGAAATGATATATACCCGAGATTCGAATATTTTAAAGAACTGATTGAAGTGATAAATATCCGTATCACTTGACCGTAGGGTAGAAAATTTTATATGGACACCGTGGTCAATAAAATAAAGTATTTAAAAATCTTTTATCGATTCTATAAGTAAAAAAATTCAAAGGTAATCTCTATATAGCATAAAGAAAGTTTAAAGTAAATTTTGTTTAAGTTTACTTGAATCTTATATGAATCTAACTTGTATGAAAATAAGTTTAAAATGATTTTTGCAAGTTAATACTTAATTTTTATTTTATTTAAATAAACTCTTCATACTTTTACTCACATAATGAATTTAGCAATATGACGATTTTGAATAAGACGATTTAATGTAAGAGACTTGCAAAGATTTGATAAATATTTTCAAAATTTATTTTATTATATGATTTGTCAAATGGTTTTTTGCCATGTGAATGCATACAAAGGATTTTGATCCATAGCTAACGCTAAAATGGTTTGAAAATTTATAATATGAATGGAGATGTAAATTTCAAGGGAAACAATGATTTGAGAATCATTTTTGGGATCAAATCAAATCAAAAGAATTGGATTTTTACATGAATTCTAGTTGAAAAGAAAATTTTAAGACATGGATTTAGAATTGGATTGGATTTATATTACTCATTTGAACTATGAATTTATAAAAGTAATTTTCTGCATTATTTAGTTTTATAATTCTTTATAAAATGATTTGATTTCTTTAACCAAATAAATTTAGAATGGTTTCTGAAAACATATATATGTTTTACATTACTTTGAATTTAATATACATACACTATTTTCAAAACTTAACTTTTCTAAATATCTTTATTTTATTTTATCTTATTTTGAATGAAACTTATGTCTAATCCAGTCTAATGAATCCAAGGGTGAATGTCGGTTCATAAATCCAAATCGAACCATTTGTAAATGATTTGGGATAACTGATTTTTGGGGCAAGACTTGAAATAAAGCAAATTTGTGATATTTGAAATATGTTTTCAAATCTAATGGCCATGGTGTGAAAAATGTAAGCGTCGATTGTTAAAGAGACCGGAGTCGGTAAGTGACATACTCTCTATCAGTGTCGATACCACTTTAACAACTGTGTACGTGTTGGAGTATCGGAACGACAACGGGATGGCTTGGAGGTGACTTCTGGATTGAAGATGGCGAACGATACGAAATGGCCTTGACCCTCGGGTCAAAATTAAAATGACTAAAACATGAGCTATAACATGACTAATTGAGGTCGCACCTCATATCAGACATGCTTCTTCGATACCATTTCTATTACTGTTGTGATTGATTTGGGTGCGCACCCTTTTTGATTTGGGAGTATGTTCCGAGGTGGGTGGTAGTTGCTGCTATGCGTTACCATCGGTCCGGAAGTGCAACTGGTAGAATCCTACCCTGGGCATTGCCTCGTGTGCCTTGTCATATTTATCCTATACGAGCCCCATACGATTTTGATTTAGCATTGCTTTCAATGGAGTGCCCTCTGATAACACCAGTGCGGTGAATTTACGGTACTGTATAGACTGTGATGCCTATAAACTACGTAAGGGTAACATGGTAATCCACTTACGCTATTTTCAGTATATTTACTTTACTGAATAGACATTACAATAATAGCGTACTATTTTACATTTATTATTTCCACGGATCCTCTGAGGACGGAAATCCCACACATCCTCTAAGTTATTGTACATTTCAGTAAACACTTCATTTGATTTAATTTACCTATATGAGACTGTTAGTCCTGACTCATGTATTTTGTTTTATTCCTTGCAAAATACCCGGGTCAGACTGAGTATCTCAACTTGTAAATATATCTGTTAGAGCTTGAGATTCATTGGAGATCTAGCCGTTCATCCACCATGTCATATTCGGTTATGCCCATATTTTCCCACTACCGAATACTAGTATGATTCTATATTTATTCTTCAGTTGTTTCTATATTTAGTCTGTACTCTGATATTATGTAAATGTAAAAGATTTTGTGATGTTGTATATATTTTCTTCCGCTGTGAGATATTCAGTGTTCTAATTCTGTGATGATTTGTATTTCAACTTCGCAAGCACATAACAATCTGTCATTTTGAACGACTCGAGTTGGTCAAATATCAACTTGAGACGATCAAAAGGCCAGGTCGTTATAGCGTGGTATCAGAGCTTTGGTTAAACAAAGCCTAGCTTATGAAGTCAAAACACTCATCAGAAATGGAGTAGAAATACTCTAGAATAAGTGAAATCATTTTGGAATCATATCCGAGAGAGCGTATTTTTAAAAGCAAACTATTTTAGATGTTTCAAGGATTTTAAAGGATTTTCTATATATGAATAATTTGAAATTTTCTCCTTGTTTATAAAATTATCCTTGTTTAAAACTCGTTCCCTTAAACTCGTCCCTCTGCTGGATCCTTCCTGAGATAGAATTTGTGAATCTTAGTCCTGATCGTGCCTTATTCGGTCTTTGGAATTTTGAATTTATCGCTTTTGATATACCAATTCTCTCTTAATTCATTTAGCTTAACCTTGATAAATATTTTTGGGTTGGGTTTGTTCATTAGTTAAGCTCCTAGTTTATAACCCAACCTGTCACAAAAATCGAGTTAAATTAAAGCATGAGAATTTATAAGGCAACTTAAATAAATAACTAAGTGAAAAAGAAAATCCAGGATCTTCCTTAATTTATTTTACTTATTCTTGGTAAAGTTCGGTTGATTTTGTCATTCGTTCGAATAGCTTCTAGCTTGTGATCCAATTTAGTGTGAGATGAGTTAAACTAAGACATGCGAATTTAAAATAAAGTTGGAATAAATAACTAAGGGTTAAATGCTTGATTGATTGAATAAAATTGAATAGTATTAAGTTATATGGGAATTTTGACTCTATATTAAGAAAATTTTATAGATTAGAATATTTGTGAACCCATAAACTACATTAAAGTGAAATTTGTATGTGGATAGAACTTGAAAATTTGAAGTGCTGGAAAATTAATAACTAGGGACAACTATCATTCCAATTGAAACGTCGATAAATAATCGGACTATTTGATGAATGTTTGAAGGGATTTTAAATGAAATATAAAATAAAATGTGAAAACAAAGCAATTAGTTAAAGTCTTAATAATAAAATCATAAGTATAATAAGTGTAGAATTCTAAATTCGTTCCTAATTTTAAAGCGCATAGATATATAAGGATTTAAGTAATAATTTGACACATACCAGAGTATCTTTTGAAGCAAACACAAATGTGGAATTTAAATAGCGACTTGTACACACATTGAGATTCAATAAGTATGAATAAAGAAAATAATAAAACTTAAGGTTTTGGAAATAATATGTGTTTTAAAACCTAAAGTGCTAAAGGAAATCATATATAGTATATGTTTTGAGAACAATAATATATTTGGTTTTCCATTGAAAATTTAAGATTTTTTGAACATCGCGATGGAAGGACGATTTGCTAGAAAGTTATATGTATCGTTTACATTTTCAATCGGAACTTAAGATTCGAGTCGTGAGAAAACAAATCCTCCCCGTCCGAAGTTCTCTAAATAGAATAAATTAAAGAATGAAATCTATTAAGTTGATTTTGAACCAATAAAATAGAATGCTAGTTGGATGAATATTTACAGAATTTTCTAAAATTTTCTCGTATGAATATAAAATTGCGACAAGTCGTTGTGTTTAAATGTGTAGAACTTTTGAAAGCTCAGAATTCCTTTTAAATTGGAAGCAACTAACATGCAACTGATGTAACCTTCTTTGTTTTGTTGTTATGGTAATTTGCCTCCATTATATTATTACCATATGTTGGTAATTTAATTGATGACTCACATAGATTTGCACTGGCTATATATTGAGGGGTAGACTTTAGTGTAAACCAATCCTAGCCTGGAGCCAGTGACCCCCAATGGTGTCTCTTCCTAAGATATGTAAACTCTTATTTTTGTAATCTCTTGTAATTCTCTCTATTATGTGGAATAAAATCTCTCTGTTTTTCACCCAATCACTTGAAGATGAATTTGATTGACAAAAAAAAACACAAATAATATCGGAAATATGAGCACACGATATTCCACCCAACCACCCTCTTTATTGATTCACTAATAAAAATTGTTTACAAACGATCTCAACTATCGTTACAAACAATTACAACTTGAACCAATAACCTTATTGAGAAATAGGTAGAGAATATCTAATGGCTAAAAAATTTGAGGAGAAAGACAATGAAGAATAATGGCAAATTTTCCACATCTAATGAAGAGATTAGCTAGCCCTTTTTATAGTGAGAATTGCTTCATGCCCAAGAAAACTTGGCTCCCAAAATATCTTCATACATGTTATAAAACTATTTGGTTAAGCACCAAATATCCTTGCAATAAATGTCCACAAATATAGCAACCAATATCTCTCCATAAAAAATAGCACCAAATCTCTTCATCAAATCTAGCACCAAATCTCTTCATCAAATCAAGCACCAAATCTCTCCATAAAATCTAACAACAAATCTCTCCACAAAATATGTAAGATTATTTGTTGCCCAAAATTGTGATTTGCGTATCACCAATTTCAACACTCCACCTTGATACCAAATCACAACATCTCCTCCACTCAAACAATAGCCCCTTAGCTCTCACTTTCAACCTTTCTTTCTCAATTAACACCATTACAAACCTCCACCATCGCCCACTAATGATGCACCTCCCTTATCCGTGCACCACGCCACTAGCGATCTTCAAAAGCATTTGTAATACCACAAAGACCTCCATCTCGTCTTTGTGGATTTCACAACTCGACATCCGTCTTCTGCTTGACATGATCTCTTCATCTCCGGGATCCCTCGAGCATCATCAACATCTAGACCCTTGTCGATACCATGATCCTCAACCATAGGACCATCAGCGGTGACCATATTAACCTCTCCACCTTGCTGTGGACTAGGTTCTTCAACCGTCACCCGCCTTCCATTATTGACCACCGAACCGACCAAACTATATAGGTTTCCCTCCTCCAAAACTCCTCGCATCATCACACGACCACCCTTCTTCACTCTCAAAACTCCACCTCGAGTCTCATAAGTGCAACCGCGGCGATCTAACTGACCGAGAGATATGAGGTTATGCGAACAAGTGGGTATGTGCCTCACACCAGCCACTTCTCTCACCACTCTATCATGCATCCGAAACCTAACAGCTCCAACTCCACAAATTGGTAGCTCTACTTCATTGGCCGTCTTTATCATGCCAACACTCTTCTCATATGAAGAAAAACTTTTCACATCACGACATATGTGAAAACTTGCTCCTGAATCCATCTTCCAAGGCTCCACAACACTAAATAGGACATCACATGAAGAATCGCTTTTGGTACCTTCAGCAAAACCTGCTTGTGCCAAATCATTATTATTATCACCTTGCGCCTTCTTCTTATCCCTCTGATAAGCATAACAATCATTGCACTTATGGCCTTTCTTACCACAATAATAACAAGCACCTTTACCACTAGCCTCTTTCTTCTTCCTTCTTGTATCTTTCCCCGAGTCCCTTGCTACCATCGCCTCAGTTTGAACCGATTTCAACTCTGACCCTTTTCTCCTTTGCTCCTCATTCAAAAGACTGCTTTGAACCGTTTCTAAAGAGATAGTTCCATTAGCATTGGAATTACTCAATGAAACAACCAAAGTCTCCCAACTTTCCGAAAGAGAACTCATCAACAAAAGAGCCTGCAACTCATCATCAAAATTGACCTTCATATTTTCTAATTGATTGATGACATCCTGAAACTCGTTCAAATGCTCTGCAACAGACTTCTCCTCATCCAATCGAAGTTGCACCAACTTTTGAACCAGAAAAGCCTTACTTGTAGTCCTCGACTCATACAAAGATACTAATTTGTCCCACAAAGCCTTCGCGGATTCACAACTAGCCACATGGTGGAATACAGAATCATCCAAATATTGATGAATCAACGCAATCGCCTTTTTGTCCATTTTCTTCCACTTTCCCTCATCCATATTGGAGGGCTTCACCCCATCTCCATCAATGGGATCATGCAAATCATTGAGATATAAAATGTCCTCCATCTTCGGCTTCCATATACCCCAATTCTTCCCATTTAAAATAGCCATCTTTGAAAACATCATCATCTCCGACATCTCCAATTTTCAATCCAACAAACACTCCAAGCTATACGATGATCTGGCTCCAATACCAAACTGTTGAGATTTTGTGCGCAGCAGAAGCTTGACAAAATGCCAAGAAAAATTGGATCTTTATCACCCAATCACTTGAAGATTATTAAAAAAACAACACAAATAATATTGGAAATATGAGCACACGATATTCCACCCAACCACCCTCTTTATTGATTCACTAATAAAAATTGTTTACAAACGATCTCAACTATCATTACAAACAATTACAACTTGAACCAATAACCTTATTGAGAAATAGATAGAGAATATCTAATGGCTAAAAAATTTGAGGAGAAAGACAATGAAGAATAATGGCAAATTTTCCACATCTAATAAAGATATTAGCTAGCCCTTTTTATAGTGAGAATTTCTTCATGTCCAAGAAAAACTTGGCTCCCAAAATATCTTCATATATGTTATAAAACTATTTGGTTAAGCACCAAATATCCTTGCAATAAATGTCCACAAATATAGCAACCAACATCTCTCCATAAAAAATAACACCAAATCTCTTCATCAAATCTAGCACCAAATCTCTCCATAAAATCTAACAACAAATCTCTCCACAAAATATGTAAGATTATTTGTTACCCAAAATTGTGATTTGCGTATCACCAATTTCAACACTTTGAAATGCCACTTACTTGTCCTAAGTCTAACATTAAGGAACAAGATATCTGGAAGTACCATATCCTCAACTTTGCATCACTTCATGTACCATAACAAAACCTATATTGTATTACTTTGGGTTTTGTTTAAGTTTCCATCATTGAGATTAGGCATTTAGAAAGGCATATGCAATTCTGAACACTTGTAGATTTGTTAATACTTTACTGTAACTTTATATTTCATCATTGATTTCATTCCAACATGCTAAACTTTCCATACATATAAAAGCTATACATTGGTTAAGGCTGCTGAGGTAAAGATTTAAGTGGACTGAGCTTATTCCGAAACATTCCAGATCTATGCATAAACTCAATACTCCTAATTTGAACCAAGTTTTGCTTGGATTTGGTTATTTCAAACTCTGTACATATATTATAGCTAAATCCATGGATAACTAGTATGCTATTTAATAGAAATACCGGGTTATATCTATTCAAATATAAGAGACGGTAAGTTATAGAAATGCATTATCATGAGACCATGAAAATCACTGTCATGAGGCCTGATGTCTTAGTAGTGTAATGAAAAAAACTTCATGATAGAAACAGTAAGAGCCATTTGGAAAATTTTAAATGGTATGGTGATCCATATTTCAGCGGAAGCTTAATATTGAAACTCTGTAAGAGAATAAGGCTTGAGTGGACATTAAAATGAAATGGGAAAATTTGTATGTAGGATGGAATATTAGCTAGCTGCAAATAAATCTTCATTCACTAGCATTATCTCTTGAAATGCAACCTGTATTGGAATAATTTCTATTTTTATGTTACACAGCTTCAAGCTATAGAATAAATGACTATAAATGCCACGATAGAAGTCATATTTTAGTTATAGAACCCCGCAAATTACCACATCTCTAAGAATATAAGGTTGATTCTAGAAAGAGCTTCTGTTAGTTTAGAAATTAACACATTGATATACGCCACTCTGCAAATAATATGGCAGGTATCTTCTTAATGTATACTACACATGCACAAGAATTAATAAATTTTTCTATTTTTTTCCGTAAGCAAAATGAAAATATAACTATTTGCTATTGTATAGAGCATCCTAAACAAGTCAACCTCCAATAAAATTTCCATGAACAACATTATATCCAAGGTCGGTGGACAATTATACTTTCCTATTTTTGTTCACATAGATTAGCTCGGCCATTATTTGTTACCTAAAACGTGAAAAGAGTTGGCAAAACATACATATTGCAAACTGAAGCTGGTGCGCTTAAAAATCATCAATATGAGGGTAATGTTTTATCATTTAGCTTTTAAATAGAGAACATTAGCAAAGGAAAATGTTATATTGGTGTTCAACTAGGATAAAGGCGGCTAGGTAGCGGAGAAACAATTGCAGTAAGCCATACGAACTTTAAAAAAAAACTAGAAGAAAAACAAAATACAGCAACATGACGCTGCTGCGACCGCCACTGCAGCAGCAGCAGAAATGCTGCTACCATGAGCAGCGGTGGCTATAGAGGATGCTGCTGCTGCTGTGAAAAAAGAAAGGGGGGAAAATGAATGATGAACGAAAAGAAAAAAAAACTTTGAAACCAAATGAAACATGTAATCTTAATGTAGCATGTATTTTGCGAAATATTCGACGTGCCTATTTGTTGTTAAACAAAACGGAAAGGAATTTTGTCATAGGTAAGATAGAAAACTAAAGCGCATGAATGACATGTAATTATGATATATAACATGAATTGAGATAAAAATAGTCTATCCATCTAACTATAGCTTGAACATCCAATGAATTGCATATAATAAAATGGAACATGAATTTATATTAGATTATGTGCAATGCTTGCATGATTGTGAAATAACATACAAATAAAGTGTACATACATCAGTTGAAATGAGTATTATTTGAAACCTTTACATATGTTCTATATTAGTTTACTTGTTCTCACTCACTTTCAAATGAAATGAATAGTTGAAAATAAACATACTCCATAAAAGCAATGTGCAAGTAAATAAAATCAAAATGAGCTTTGACATGAATTAAATGGAAGAAAAGAGACATGCTAATAATGAAACATAGGATTGTAAGTTGGTAAGATTATGCACATTTTCTAGTTCTTTCGCATTTTGCCAAAGTGTAGTTTTTCTTTTATATCATGTTGTGCATTGTTATGTACATAAATTTTGCTATAGGTATGTACATGTTTGATTCTCACCATATTTTGAGTGTTTTAGTAGGTTGCAATAGCGCGCTTTGCTTAGGAGCTCGCTTTTGCGGAAAATGCAAAGAAAAATAAGAAAATACGCTTTAAAATGCGAAATAAGGTATGTATCTTGGTTTATATACCGCTTTTGAGTCGATTTTGTTTTGTTTCCCCTATATTGCGATGCCTCATTGTGCGAATGAGATGTATATTGAAATTGTAAAAAATTTCGGGAAAGCCGTACAAAGGAGGTGCTGCCGAAATTTTCCGTAATTCCGGGTGTAAGAAAAATTTTGAGTTTTAAAAATTCTATAACTTATTTTTCTTTCAAACCAATTTTTAACTACGTAAAGGTATTTGCAAAGTTGCATAAGTAGACTTGACTTCTATAGACGTTTTCTTTTCGAGGACGAAAAGCGCTAAATGGCGAAGGCTATAACGAACCAGTAATTTTGACATTTTAAAATAAATTTAATTAAGATTTAAACATTAAAAATAAATAATTATGATTGGATGTCAACATCGAGTGTGGTATTTTGTCTACTTTGAACCCATCTTGAAGTATCTTAAGTAGAATTCCTTTTCGTAAATTATTTTTCTAATAAGAAGGTTTGGACAAGGTAAATATTTTATAATAGATTTGGATTTTTATTTAAAATGTTGATAGCTTGACCTGAAAATATAATCAATTTTTGTAAATATAATTTGAGACACCATTTCTGTTGGGTAAGTGATTCAAAATATAAGTTGGAAGTATTTACAATTAAAGAACTGATTTATCTCAATTTCAGATTTAATTATAAGTGTAAATTGTAATATGTGTTCGGCTTGATAAAGTGAAGAAAATAAATCATTTTAATGACGATAAATTTTGGAATTTATAACGTGTGTAAAACAGGTTAACCAATATCGTCCGCTAGTGCGTTCATTGCGACATCCCCATCCTTGTCTTTATATTTGTGTAAATGAATATAATATCCTAATCTACGTTAACAAAACAAGGATAGAGATAATCAATGTGAACACAAGTTGGGATTTCAAAGCTTCAGCCAATTTTAACCCTTATTTCTATTAACAAGGGTCTTCTCACGTTGATCCTCAAATCTGAAAATATCTTGCTAAAGATATGGCAGTAGTTCAAATCTTCCTCTGTCAGTAACACAAGATTTTAAACAGTGCCAAAGATTTCAATATCCTCGTTTGTTAGTCACAAGGATTCGAAAAAAACACTGCACAAGATATTGGAATCTCCTTCTTTGATTAAGCATTCCATGTGTTGATTGTTTCCTGTGTGTGGTTCCCTTTGTTGAGTTACAAAATAAGGTGTGGGCTTCTCCTTTTCGTTCACATCAGATCCGCTCTTCCCCTTTATTTTCCACAAACGTTAATCAAAAGAACGACTTCCTCTTATCAAAATCGAACTAAAATAAGAAATAGCCACTTCACTGCTTTCCAATCCTTTGGCCACCGCATCTTCCTTTTCTCTCACCTATTTGAATACCGTCGTAGCTCACAACGACTCCACCGCCAGAGATCGACTTTCACCAGCATCAGAAGTCGCTCCACATGTTGGCCGCCATTGCGAATCCTTATTCGCCCTACTCTTTGAAAATCAAAACAAAAAAAATACAAACGGCGGCCAGATCGGAAGCAGCTGGCACCACCGAACCTTTTCCCCGTAGGTCAATTTAGACGTGCTGCCTCAGCTCCTCTTCAGACTCGAGACAACATCGGTGGCTCAGCTCACCACCGTCTGTCCTCGCTAGGAGTAGTTTACGAACTCCATTCACCGACTTACAAGCCCGAGACCTTGCCTTCCTCAACCCATTTGGAAACCATAAATCCCCAAAGCAGGCACTCCAGGTGCTCGACAGAATGCCTGAAAGGCGGTTGCATGGGTTTAAGGCTTAATGTAGAGGTCAAGATTGAGTCTTGATTCACTGTTTCGCTTTCCTAGTCTATCACAAAGCCTTGGTACACTTCTTAAACTGCATTTGCTGATAATTACACTTTTAAAAATTAGAATATATATATGAATATAATTTGATTGAAGTTGATTTGAAATTCACTTAATATTGGGTAGAGTTCATAGTCGAATTGGGTCTCACCATGCTTGAGAAATTTCAAATTTTATTATGTGCATGTGTACGTAAATCGATTGAAGCCATTATGTTGGATAACGCGTTCGCTCCGGTTTCATTGTCAGTCCATGTCGTCTTCTTTACCCCGAAGGTGAGTTTTCCCTCACTCACAAACTGACATTTTCATTAAGTGAATTAAAGATTTGAAATGTTGAATGAAATGTTAGGGTGCTCTAGATATGGTTGCTTCGTGGTTGTGCACATACGACACACACTGTTTTCATATGACACTATGGATGTATGCTTGCTATGCTATGTTATATTCTCATCATGCAAGTTCCCCCTTGATTAGCAACCATTTCGGGTTGAAATTATACATACCCGAACCCCCTTTGTATTCAAATTGATTTGGCGTATGGGTTGAAATGATATATACCCGTGATTCGAATATTTTAAAGAACGGATTGAAATGATAAATATCCTTATCACTTGACCATAGGATAGAAAATTTTATATGGACACCGTGGTTAATAAAATAAAGTATTTAAAAATCTTTTATCGATTCTATAAGTAGAAAATTTCAAAGGTAATCTCTATATAGCATAAAGAAAGTTTAAAGTTATTTTTTTTAAGTTTACTTGAATCTTATACGAATCTAATTTGTATGAAAAATAAGTTTAAAATGATTTTTGCAAGTTAATACTTACTTTTTATTTCATTTAAATAAACTCTTCAAAGTTTTACTCACATAATGAATTTAGCAATATGATGATTTTGAATTAGACGATTTAAAATAAGAGACTTGCAAAGATTTGATAAATATTTTCAAAATTTATTTTATTATACGATTTGTCAAATGGATTTTTGCCATGTGAATGCATACAAAGGATTTGGATCCATAGCTAACGTTAAAGTGGTTTGGGAATTTATAATATGAATGGATATGTAAATTTTAAGGGAAACAATGATTTGAGAATCATTTTTGGGATCAAACCAAATCAAAAAAATTGGATTTTTACATGAATTCTAGTCGGAAAGAAAATTTTAAGACATGGATTTAGAATTGGATTGGATTTTACTCATTTGAACTATGAATTTATAAAAGTAATTTTCCGCATTATTTAGTTTTGTAATTCTTTATAAAATGATTTGATTTCTTTAACCATATAAACTTAGAATGGTTTCCAAAAACATATATATGTTTTACATTACTTTAAATTTAATATACATACACTATTTTCAAAACTTAACTTTTCTAAATATATTTATTTTATTTTATCTTATTTTGAATAAAACTTATGTCCAATCCAGTCTAATGAATCCAAGGGTGAATGTCGGTTCATAAATCCTAATCGAACCATTTGTAAATGATTTGGGATAATTGATTTTTGGGGCAAGACTTGAAATAAATCAAATTTGTGATATTTGAAATATGTTTTCAAATCTAATGGCCACAGTGTGAAAAATGTATGCGTCAGTTGTTAAAGAGACCAGAGTCGGTAAGTGACATACTCTCTGTCAGTGCCGATACCACTTTAACAACTGTGTACGTGTTGGAGTATCGGAACGACAATGGCATGGCTTGGAGGCGACTTCTGGATTAAAGATGGCGAACGATACGAAATGGCCTTGACCCTCGGGTCATAATTAAAATGACTAAAACAGGAGCTATATCGTAACTAATTGAGGTCGCACCTCATATTGGACATGCTTCTTCGATACCATTTCTATTACTGTTGTGATTGATTTGGGTGCGCACCCTTTTTGATTTGGAAGTATGTTCCGAAGTGGGCGGTAGTTGCTGTTATGCGTTACCATCGGTCCGGGAGTGCAATTGGTAGAATCCTACCCTGGGCATTGCCTCGTGTGCCTTGTCATATTTATCCTATATGAGCCCCCTACGATTTTGATTTAGCATTGCTTTCTATGGAGTGCCCTCTGATAACACAGTGCGGTGAATTTACGGTGCTGTATAGATTGTGATGCCTATAAACAGCGTAAGGGTAATATGGTAATCCCGCTTACGCTATTTTCAATATATTTACTTTATTGAACATACATTACAATAATAGCGTACTATTTTACATTTATTATTTCCACGGATCCTTAGAGGACGGAAATCCCACACATCCTCTAAGTTATTGTACATTTCAGTAAACACTTCATTTAATTTAATTCACCTATATGAGACTGTTAGTCCTGACTCGTGTATTTTGTTTTATTCCTTGCAAAGTGCCCGGGTCCGACTGAGTATTTCAGCTTGTAGATATATCTGTTAGAGCTTGAGATTCATTGGAGATCCAGCCGTTCATCCACCATGTCATATTCGATTATGCCCATATTTTCTCACTGCCGAATACTAGTATGATTCTAAATTTATTCATCCGTTGTATCTATTTTTAGTCTGTACTCTGATATTATGTAAATGTAAAAGTTTTTGTGATGTTGTATATATTTTCTTCCGCTGTGAGATATTCTATGCTCTAATTTTGTGATTATATATAAGCACATAACAATCTGTCATTTTGAACGGCTCTAGTTGGTTTAAATATCGACTTGAGACGATCAAAAAGCCAGGTCGTTATATGAACAATACATTTTCCGATCCTATCATACCTCCAAACAGGTCAGTACGTCGAACCTATGAGCATATAGCCCTATATTCAAGGCGCCTCGCAATCCATCATCCACATAGGTAAAAATGTCTGGGCTCCATACCATGACACCACTTCTACCTAGAAAGAAACACAAGTTCTCCCAACGGTCACTATCCCATTTTTGACTCATACCGTGTGTGAGGCTCGCGAATTAACGCTATACACAAAGCTATGCTAATTAAAGTTGTGCTTTGATCAACAACCACAAGACTCTTCTATTCAACAAAAGCCTTGAACATTTGCATCTCAACATGCCACACTCACAATCCATACCGTACTACTGATTTCCACCAATATACAACATCTAAGCTCGTACATCTCAGAGAAGAGTGTTAAGAAAGAGAATAAATTCTCCTCCACCAAACATATATATATTTAGCAGAGATTAACAAATACAGTATAAAGGAATACAATATTAGACATACTGTCCATTTAGAAGTCCGTTCTAGGTCTGAACGAAACCAGAGGCACCTTATTCCTCGTCCCGTATATCCAACACAGGAGAGAGGTCCTAGCACATCCGGTCGATCTCCAAGTATGTTTCGACGATCACCACTTATTACATTGTCTTGGGTGTACAGCCCAATCAAGACATCAGTAATCATCCATACGATGTGAAGATCTCCGGTCTTTATCCACCAACTTCATCATCGATTTTTAGTCGTCATATTCATTATTCAAAATGGGTTAAACCAGATCTTTCCAAATAACTCGCGTATTTTATAATCAATAATAAAGTGCTATAAAAACACATCATACGCCTCATTCCAATTCAGAATATTCTTTTATTCAAATATTCACATCATTAGGGAAAGGTTCCCATTAATTTTATCAAAGATAGATTCATTTAAATTTATACTTTAATTTTCCTTTGGATATCAGTTTCAAAAGATTTTATTTTATCCTTCCGCAATTCAAACCAAACTAAGGTTCATAAAACTAGTCGGGATTATCGTGCCTTACCGAAGTAATCATTTATTATTAATCCATCCCCAGCCTATCCATCCCATGGGGCAAAACTGGTAGTACTCCATATCTAACACCCACGATGTTATCGGTAAATTTAGTTACCATTTCACATTCAAATCTAATTAAACATTTAACTATAGCCTGGAGCAAAACTGGTCGTACTCCATTCTCAATCATTTCATGAATTCAATCGATTAAATTATTCCATTCTCATTCCAATCTAATTAAAGATTTTTTAAAATTCATCTTTGTTTTAATCCTCAAAATTTACTTAGTGATTATTCAACATTAGGAAAATAAATCCTCTCTTTAACTGGCTTAAAGAACCAATGTCATTTAAAACACAGTTCACGATAAACCCCAAATTCATCTTCCATCAAAATTGGAATCTTCACGGAAATCATAACAGTATATAATCGATATAAATTTTCGTATCGCATCAATACTATAAACGGAATAACAGCAAGGCCTTTTAAATTCCATAAATAGTAATGATCTTCCTTCTCAGAATCTCATCTCGATCATCACTAAATCGAATTCCATTCCATTCCAATTTCTTTTATTAAATTGGAAAACTTTACTTTGGAAAATTTCCATTAATTTTATCTTAATAAAAAGATTTACAAATTCCAAATCATATCTTTACTACTAATTTAGGTTAAAGAACAAATGTCGTTTAAAATATCGTTCATAATAAACCCCAAAATCAACTTTCATTTCAATTCCAATTAAATTAATTAATTGGTAAATTTCTCTAAATCTTAATTAAAAGATTTATTCCTTTCTCAACGAGGTTTAAGAACGGTGTTATTAAAGGAACAATTCACGAAAAATCCAATTTGATATTAAATACAAGGCTCTGAATAGAAAATAATATTTGCTTGTATTCAGTATCAAATTCTGAAACTTACGGATATCGTATTGGGAATAAAGATATCTGTATCTTTCAAATTCCGCAACAATATCCCTATAATCACGGGATCAAATATCGAAATATTCCGAAGATTATTTCCATTCCAACTCATACATTGGAAAATTCTGGTTATATCAGAACCATTTCAAATCCAATTTATTTATTTAAAAACATTGGATTATTATTCTAGTTAATAACTAGTTCATTTCGATAAAAATATATTTTTATCTTTTCAAACGTTGAATTTTTCATCCAAAATCTAGCCAAATCATTTATTATGATTTTACACAATTTTTGCATATTTTTAAAAAAATTATTAAGGCCCTTACAGTTGGTTTCCAATATCGGCCACCGAACTGCGTCCATAGCGACTTTTTTCGAAATTGATTTGGACATAATTTGAAATCCAACCGTTCAAATTTTAATCTCTTATATTCATTGGAAAGATCTTTTCGGTACAATCCCAATGGTTCTGGTTTTAGGAGAATCCGACGGCCGGATCTCCCGTTACATCAATTTGAAGTCAATGGTCGAAATTTGCGAACGGTCGCTGCATGACACATTCTATTCAGGCCATTTAAATATATATAATATATTTCATCGATTTCTATTTAAAATGTATTTTATACATCATTTATAAATTTATTTCAGAACGATTTCAACTTCGTTTTCAATTTTAAATCAAAATTGAATATTCCATATCATTATAATTTTAAAATGATAATATTTTCAAAATATCAGATTTTGAAATCCATTTCTTTTTCGTATTCATTATCAAATGAATAAATCAATCGATATACCCGTTCGGGTTAAAATGCCATTTCCATACTTAACCCGGCTTCATATATTTTTTTATATTTTCATGTCCATCCAAAATCGGAAATCAAAATCATATTTTGATTATTCATTGAATATTATTTTAAAATATTCGTTATTTCTGAATCGAAATGCGACGACTTAATCAATTACTATATAATTTCAGTTATATGGATTTCATACAGCACATGTATTCAACAATAATGATAAATTATCATCTAATAGTCAATTCACATCCAGAGTGCAATTTACAACTGTATAAGCATTAAATAATTAAATAACGCTTATCATAGTCTGTCGATCAATTGACTGACATATAATTGAATTCGGGGGAGATGTGAATAAATTATCGTCCCCAGACCCATATGGGGTTTCCAAACAGCAATAGTTGATTTGAAATAATCACTGGTTAATAAATTTAACTAGTTATAATTTAATTTGAATTATTTTTCTAATTAGCCAATTTTCACTGTTTAAATTATAAATAGATATTTATGCTTTAATTTAAAATATTTATACTTTAATTTCAACTACCACAAAATAATATTAAATTATTTTTATTATTTTAAACATTTCAGCATCACAAACAAAACACAATACAATCAAGTAAATCGTCCATAGTCTGTGGACGAGGGAGGCAAGCTAACTGTAACACCCCACCTCCGCCAGTGCCGCTCTTGCAAGGACACTGACTTTGGAGGGGCGTTGAACTAGGTAAACATGCATAATGATATATCAAGGCAGAACAAGAACATATGTATATATGTAAACAGAGTAAATAACATAGATAAAACAGCGGAAGATTTCAAACCATTTCAAAACAAGTCTGGTACAACATAATGTCAACTTTCCAAATAAACAAGTCTAGATAAAACAACATCATCTGAAAAACTGAAATACATAAGTACTATTCCCAAAATAAGTGATAACCATAGCTAGCTTCATGTCAAGACCGTACATGAGCTAAATCCCACAAGCAAGCGATCAGAAATCCAAGCTAAGCTCCACTATTCCCTCCCTGAGAACCTGGGGGGGGGGGGAACGGAAGAAAAGAGGCGAAAGAAAACAGGTCAGTCAAAAAGACTGAGTAAGCCCTACTACAATCAATGTAAACTGATAAAGTTAACTGGCATGAGCAGCAGGGATGAACATAAGGATAACAACATACTAGCATGATGATTAACTAACAAGGCAGATAAAGGTGTCATCGCATAATCAGGTTTAAGGTTTTTGCACCATAGGTGTACTAGCACTAACATGACTTGAATAAACACGAATTGATCCCTTGGCCCAAGCTTTGGCCCAATAACATGAAGTGACCCCAATACGAGGTCCAAAGTGTAAACAAGAAGTGATCCCCAGGCCCAAGATTGGCCCAACATCATGAATGACCTAAACCAAGGTCCAACTAGCACGGTCTAGTCGATCGGCTCCCTATAAGCCTAACTCGTCAAGTGTCGGTGTCTTATGGCCTAACCACGAAGTGTAGCTAAACTGTGCTAGGTCCACCCTAGGGTGTATCAAGTCCTAGGGTGTCAACCACTGACACAAACCAAGCACGCACAGTCTAAATCTACTGGTGCCCGTGCCTGCTTTTTCAACTCCGGACCATGTGCACGACCATGGCCCGCCTGAACCTACACCGGCGCACCTACTCAGCCGTCGTTTTGGTCGCTTACATGGCATCCCAGTAATCGTGCCCCTCCCTAGCCTAGTCCCTAGGGTATCATGATACAACTAAGAGGGTTACTGGTGCAAAGGACCACGTAACTAGGGTTTCCTTAATGGGTTAAACGTGGTTAACCCAACTCATTCAAGTACCAAGTTGGTTAAGTGTACCCAAGATTCATGACTTAACCCTACCAACCCATCGTGTTTCATTGGTTAAGTATTCAAACGGTCCATGACTTAACCCTATCATGAGGCATTAATTAATTAATGCGCCTTAACCTCTCACATTAGACTTTGTTGTGGTTACTAGTTAAGCCGGGTGGGTCCGGGTAGCTTTACACCACAACTTGGTCTAACCTCGGGTTCAAGGTACAACATGACCAACTTCTCACATTGGGTCCTATTGTTTGTAGCAACTAGTTAAGCCGGTCGGTTCCGGGTAGGTTTACGCTACAAACTCAACCCAACCTCGAGTTGGTCACACTCATATTTTCTAAGTGTCATGTCCATTATGTTTCCAAAACATATTACAAGTTTTCAAGCAATTGGGTAGACCTAACTTAATAGGTAAATTCCCAATGGGTAGACCTAACTTAATAGGTAAATTCCCAAGATCATGTTTTTATGTCTTTTAAGTTTACCCAACCCCAAACGCAATCCCATCGCTTACATATCGCAATAGCGCCTAAAGGATAGAAAGAGGGAACTTGGCATAATCATGACATAAAAGTGTTAAGGCCACAAGTTCAACATGGTGGCATATGAGATGTTCATGTGCTCATACATTTGCATATTACATTTTTAGGCCCAAAAAGCATGCATAAAACCAAACTTGGCATATTCATGATACATGGTGCTAAATGACATGTAGAAATGGCCACAAGTTCGCATTTGACTTCACATGCAAGTTATCATAAGTGATATGATAACTTACATGTTGCCAAAATGCAACCTTTAGCATAAAGCTTGGAGCTTTATGTTCACATACTCAAAATAAGCTTGCATAACATGATAATGTGAACCATATAACCATCTCAAACTTGCATAACATACTTGCATATCATACGACACTTGCATATCAAACTTGCATAATCAAACTTGCATAACATATGATAACTTGCATATTGAACTTGCATAACAAAACTTGCATAACATATGACAACTTGCATATTGAACTTGCATAACAAAACTTGCATAATATATGACAACTTGCATATTGATCTTGCATAACAAAACTTGCATAACATATGACAACTTGCATATTAAACTTGCATAATCAAACTTGCATAACATATGACAACTTGCATATCACACATTTAACTTTAAAGTTTAAGTATGAAAGGAATAGGGCTTACATTGCTTATGCGGACTCAAATGAGTTTAGCAAATGTAAGAAACCCCTTATGCAACTAATTAAACCCCAAAAATGCAAGCAAACTTGATCAAAACTCTTCCTCTAAGATGCCAATAGAGAAACAAGACTTGAATGAAAGCTAATGATGATCATACAAGTCTAAAAACACTTGTATGCATGGAAAATCACTTAGGAATTGATTTAGGAATTGTATGAAGAGAGTGGAGGCCATGAGAGGTAAAATTTTGCCATATTTTAGTTGCTTGAAGGAATAATGATGATTTAGGGTAGGTTAGGGTCTTATTTATAGATGTTTAGGATAGTTTAGACCCTAGGATTAACCCTAATTCAGATCTGAGCCATTCAAAACCGTCACTAGCCCTAAGCCATGTCCAAGGATCAAACCAGATGCACCCAGGCAGGTTGGGCCGACCACCCGTGTCGACAGGGGTGTCGACAGGGCAGTCGACACCACCCTGGGTGTGTCGACTCCCAAGTCGACACGCCTGTCGACTTGGGTTGGTGGCGGGAAACTTTCCCGCCTACCCTGCCTGGCCCAATTATTTGAATTTGAATCTGTTTTTAAACCTTGAATTTTTCTGAAAACTTCGTTGGGCCTTAATCGGGTCATACGGACTCCGATTTTCGAAAACTCGGACTCTATTTCGCGTATTTTTCCGAGACGAACGCAATGGAATAGCCCGTTTCCCTTGATTCAGATTTATAAATTAAATTCTTCCTCGATTTATGTTATAATAGATTATTGAAAATACGGGTTGTTACATTCTCCCCTCCTTAAAGGATTTCGTCCCCGAAATCTTCAAGTTAGGAAGAACATATCCTACCATCCAATCACCCATCTACTCAAAACATCATCCACGAGCAATCATTGTCCTTACAAGATTCTAAATGTTGTATGAACATATGCAAAGGTGTGTGTATATGTCCTTATCTAATGCAAATATCATCAATGCAAATTATGTTAGTGAAATGAATCCATATGTATGCAATTCCTAACATAATGTATAACATCTATATGTGTGCACATAACATACATCCATATGCAACATCCATGTGATAACACAAAAATTTTCATCCATGAATAAGCATAAACACTCATGCATATGCAATATGAGGAGTGTGTGAGCCGATCTAGTGCCTAACGTGTATAATGCATCCACGAGTAACCACTTGCAAACACTTGCAACCACTCGCAACCATCAAGCATAACATGTTTCAAACACATGTTTCATCCAAAGGGTTTCTACCTAAGGTTCTCATGACAAGATCAACATGATAAACTAGATAATCATGGATAGCAAAGATATGCTACAAAGAGATCGGGATGATAAGCAGGATATACTCCTTTTGGATTACAAGAAAAATCCTTTCCTAACCCTGACATGTATTACTAGCCAATAAGTCGTACCTCCCAACCGAAATAGGACTGAGAATGGGACCGAGAGGATATGCGTGAAAGATAACATGCGAGTAAGTTCCACAGGAAAACAAGGATCAAGGATATACTCTAAAAAAAAAGGATATGATGCGCGTATCTAGCCTTCAGTCTTCTAAGTCATGTTTCCTTGAACTTAACTCCACTGTGCTTTGACCGCCTTTTACTTCATGATTTCTTGACCTCTTAACCCTTATTCCCAAATATGAGTTGGAACCCATTTCATTGTCGCCTCTCGTATTCCTTTTTCACTTACTCTTCTATCATTCTTGGCTTAAACATAACTATGACCTCATGGTTTCATGCAAGCTCTCCAAAATTCACTAGTGAATCCTGGATCTCGTTTACTTACTATAAAGTATTCCACGCAGCAGCACTTTTCTTGAAAATACCAGTCCACGTTCCCAATTGCTCTTACTAACGTGGTGTTCTATAACTCATGCTTGAACGAAATGAACCATCCGCCTGCGAATGATAGGCCGTACCTAGATTCAGCCGTTTGCCCATGACTTCCCGTAGACTATCTCAAAACTGGCTAGTGAAGATTGAGTCATGGTTACTAACTATACTTTAGGGAACCTCGTGTAATCGCTTTATTTCTTGGAAGTAAACTGTCGCTAGCTATGATGCAGTCCTTTCGCTCTTTACCGGAGTGAAATGAGCACTCTTCGTGAGTCTACCCACACGCTCGTATTCCCTTTCCTTGATCTAGGCAGTCCATCCACGAAATCCTTCGTGACACTTTACTATTTCCATTGCGGGGACCTCCAATGGATGTACTAGCCCACCGGGCTTTTTATGACTCGGCTTTAATCTGTTGGCACAACATGCACCTTGGGACAAACTCGGCCGCCTCCTCGAGTGATGTGCATCCTCAAGAGCCTTCTTTCTCTCATTGCGTCTTAGCCATCCCTTGTCATCTATAGCGGGGTGACTTAACATCTCGCCTCGAATCAACTTGTCCATGATCTCGACTAACTGCGGGTCTTCTTTCTGTGAAGTCCCTACTTGATCCAGAAGGGTAGGTCTAAGCTCAAGGGACGCTAACTAACTAATTAAACTGAGATAACTTCTTACTTTAATTGTCCTCGTCGGAGCTTTTCGGTTTTGAACCGCGACTACTTTAGCGGGATCCACCGCTAAGCCTTGCTTAGAAACTATGTGCCCAAGAAATCTAACTTCTTTTCTCCAAAAGTGACACTTGGAGAACTTGGCCTTCCACTGATGCGCTCTAAGCGTATCCATCACCTCCACGAGATGCCTTGCGTGCTCTTCCTCATCCTTAGAGAAGATCAGAATATCATCTATGAAGGCCACGACAAACTTGTTCAAGAACTCCCTGAACACCCTACTCATCAAGTCCACCAAATATGCGGGTGCATTAGTCAAACCGAATGGCATGACCAGCCATTCTAAGAATCCATCTGGAGTTCTGAACGCAGCTTTGTCTATGCTATCCTCAGCTACTCTGAGCTGATGGAATCCAGTAGCACGATCAAGAGAGAACAGATGTTCCTACAAGCTGAACAAATCATCGATCCTTGGTAATGGTTGTCTATTCTTCTTGTTCAACTTACGATAATCAACACACGGGCGAAGCGAACTGTCCACATTAGTAGCGCATACCACTAGAGCACCTTCCTTGGAAATGCTTCATCGTATGAAGTTCTCCTCAAGCAACTCCATGACTTGCTTACTTAGCTCCCGTCTTACGGGACCATGTGCCTACCCGGCCACGAAACTATCTTGGCATTATCAACCAGATAAATGCGGAAATCTATCTCTCGTTTAGGGGTAACCCCCTTCACTTCACCCAAGATATCGGGATATTCTCGGACCACCCTCACCGATTGCAAACTATCGATAGACGAGTTGAGGGATTCAAGATACCACAACATAACGGGATTCATAGGGTTACTAGAAATTTTTACGGTATCACCGAGGCGAGTCATGAGCCTCACAACCCTATGCTCAAAATTCAAGGATGGCTCCAAAACTGGACAACCCATCCAAGCCCAAAATCAACCCATATCCCGTGAACCCGAGAACATAAGCACTACACATGAATTCTATGGCCAAGATAGAAATTTTCAAATCCACACAAATCATAGACAGATGGGCGGAACCCCCAATTGGATTTGAAACACAAACGGGATCCTCAACTAGGCTAGTACTTAGGTGCAAACTTTCAACAATATCAGAAATAGAACTGTGCGATGCGCCAAAATCAAACAAGGTACGAACAGGGAAATCAGAAATATAAACATGAATTTCTATAGAAACACTACCTTGATCAAAAGCTGGAAGAACGAGGAGAGCCTGCAGTTGCCATCCAGAGGGTCCTACTTGCTGAGCTTGTCCTTGCCCTTGTCCATGCTTCTTGGGACAATCCTTGCTAAAATGTCCAGATTGTCCGCAATGAAAACACTTGCCTAACTTCCTCTTCTTCTTCCTGCAATCTTTGGCTATGTGCCCAACGATCCGACAGAACTTGCACTTCCTTGTTTCCTTGGTCTTGTTGTCATCCTTTCCTCCCTTCCCGGAGTCTATCTTCTTGCCTTGAGACTTATTTGCCTTGACCTTCTTCTTGTCATTCTTATCTTCCTCTTGAAGTAGGGCCGTATTCACCAAATTTTCGAAGGTCGCTCCCAGGGGTATATGAGATATGGCCAAACCACGCAATGGCTCATTCAATCCTAGAGCAAAGCATAGGGCCTTCTTCCGAGCGGTGTTAACCCATTCTAAACCGAATTGAGCAAGTTGATTGAACTTATCCACGTATTCTCTAATGGTCATGTCCCCTTGCTTTAGTGATAGGAACCTCTCTAGCCGAAGGTTCTCTTCTGCTGATTGTTAAAACCTTAGTCCAAACCTTCTCCTAAACTCATCCCAAGTCTCAATTGGTCTAGTAGTGGTGGTGACCACCCACCAATGAGCAGCTTCCCCTTTCAATAGCCATACTGCCAACAGAATTTTCCTACGATCTTCCACATCAAAGATGGCGAAGAGATCTTCAGTTTCTTTCAACCAATTTCTTGCCTCCACAAAAGTCTCCAGCCCAATAAAGTTCTTGCCACCCATCGCCTTAAAGTCTTTGCATAGCTTTGCGAAATCCTCTTGCGGATGCTGAGGGGGAGGAGGAACCTCAGCTCCGGGAGGAGGAGAGATGTTAGCGACGGGGAAAGGAGGAGGAATGTTCGCGGGGCCGGATCCATTCGCCCTTGCCTCCATAAATTTCCTGAACCAGACGGGTACTTGTACGCCTTCCGGGATGGCAAAGTTATTGGCCATACTAAAACGAAGAAAAAGATAGATTCAGAACGAAGAAACGAAGGATAGTGCTATGGCTTTTGGGGAATAGCTTTTAAAATAAACTAGACTTTTATTTGGAAAATACTTTATACTTAGTTTTGAAAATATTTTTCCAAAAGTTTTAAAAACCTTTTTGTCCCTTCTCGTAAACCATATGCTCTGATACCAAATGTAACACCCCACCTCCGCCAGTGCCGCTCTTGCAAGGACACTGACTTTGGAGGGGCGTTGAACTAGGTAAACATGCATAATGATATATCAAGGCAGAACAAGAACATATGTATATATGTAAACCGAGTAAATAACATAGATAAAACAGCGGAAGATTTCAAACCATTTCAAAACAAGTCTGGTACAACATAATGTCAACTTTCCAAATAAACAAGTCTAGATAAAACAACATCATCTGAAAAACTAAAATACATAAGTACTATTCCCAAAATAAGTGATAACCATAGCTAGCTTCATGTCAAGACCGTACATGAGCTAAATCCCACAAGCAAGCGATCAGAAATCCAAGCTAAGCTCCACTATTCCCTCCCTGAGAACCTGGGGGGGAAACGGAAGAAAAGAGGCGAAAGAAAATAGGTCAGTCAAAAAGACTGAGTAAGCCCTACTACAATCAATGTAAACTGATAAAGTTAACTGGCATGAGCAGCAGGGATGAACATAAGGATAACAACATACTAGCATGATGATTAACTAACAAGGCAGATAAAGGTGTCATCGCATAATCAGGTTTAAGGTTTTTGCACCACAGGTGTACTAGCACTAACATGACTTGAATAAACACGAATTGATCCCTTGGCCCAAGCTTTGGCCCAATAACATGAAGTGACCCCAATACGAGGTCCAAAGTGTAAACAAGAAGTGATCCCCAGGCCCAAGATTGGCCCAACATCATAAATGACCTAAACCAAGGTCCAACTAGCATGGTCTAGTCGATCGGCTCCCTATAAGCCTAACTCGTCAAGTGTCGGTGTCTTACGGCCCAACCACGAAGTGTAGCTAAATTGTGCTAGGTCCACCCTAGGGTGTATCAAGTCCTAGGGTGTCAACCACTGACACAAACCAAGCACGCACAGTCTAAATCTACTGGTGCCCGTGCCTGCTTTTTCAACTCCGGACCATGTGCACGACCATGGCCCGCCTGAACCTACACCGGCGCACCTACTCAGCCGTCGTTTTGGTCGCTTACATGGCATCCCAGTAATCGTGCCCCTCCCTAGCCTAGTCCCTAGGGTATCATGATACAACTAAGAGGGTTACTGGTGCAAAGGACCACGTAACTAGGGTTCCCTTAATGGGTTAAACGTGGTTAACCCAACTCATTCAAGTACCAAGTTGGTTAAGTGTACCCAAGATTCATGACCCTACCAACCCATCGTGTTTCATTGGTTAAGTATTCAAATGGTCCATGACTTAACCCTATCATGAGGCATTAATTAATTAATGCGCCTTAACCTCTCACATTAGACTTTGTTGTGGTTACTAGTTAAGCCGGGTGGGTCCGGGTAGCTTTACACCACAACTTGGTCTAACCTCGGGTTCAAGGTACAACATGACCAACTTCTCACATTGGGTCCTATTGTTTGTAGCAACTAGTTAAGCCGGTCGGTTCTGGGTAGGTTTACGCTACAAACTCAACCCAACCACGAGTTGGTCACACTCATATTTTCTAAGTGTCATGTCCATTATGTTTCCAAAACATATTACAAGTTTTCAAGCAATTGGGTAGACCTAACTTAATAGGTAAATTCCCAATGGGTAGACCTAACTTAATAGGTAAATTCCCAAGATCATGTATTTATGTCTTTTAAGTTTACCCAACCCCAAACGCAATCCCATCGCTTACATATCGCAATAGCGCCTAAAGGATAGAAAGAGGGAACTTGGCATAATCATGACATAAAAGTGTTAAGGCCACAAGTTCAACATGGTGGCATATGAGATGTTCATGTGCTCATACATTTGCATATTACATTTTTAGGCCCAAAAAGCATGCATAAAACCAAACTTGGCATATTCATGATACATGGTGCTAAATGACATGTAGAAATGGCCACAAGTTCGCATTTGACTTCACATGCAAGTTATCATAAGTGATATGATAACTTACATGTTGCCAAAATGCAACCTTTAGCATAAAGCTTGGAGCTTTATGTTCACATACTCAAAATAAGCTTGCATAACATGATAACATGAACCATATAACCATCCCAAACTTGCATAACATACTTGCATATCATATGACACTTGCATATCAAACTTGCATAATCAAACTTGCATAACATATGATAACTTGCATATTGAACTTGCATAACAAAACTTGCATAACATATGACAACTTGCATATTGAACTTGCATAACAAAACTTGCATAACATATGACAACTTGCATATTGATCTTGCATAACAAAACTTGCATAACATATGACAACTTGCATATTAAACTTGCATAATCAAACTTGCATAACATATGACAACTTGCATATCACACATTTAACTTTAAAGTTTAAGTATGAAAGGAATAGGGCTTACATTGCTTATGCGGACTCAAATGAGTTTAGCAAATGTAAGAAACCCCTTATGCAACTAATTAAACCCCAAAAATGCAAGCAAACTTGATCAAAACTCTTCCTTTAAGATGCCAATAGAGAAACAAGACTTGAATGCAAGCTAATGATGATCATACAAGTCTAAAAACACTTGTATGCATGGAAAATCACTTAGGAATTGATTTAGGAATTGTATGAAGAGAGTGGAGGCCATGAGGGGTAAAATTTTGCCATAGTTTAGTTGCTAGAAGGAATAATGATGATTTAGGGTAGGTTAGGGTCTTATTTATAGATGTTTAGGATAGTTTAGACCCTAGGATTAACCCTAATTCAGATCTGAGCCATTCAAAACCGTCACTAGCCCTAAGCCATGTCCAAGGATCAAACCAGATGCACCCAGGCAAGTTGGGCCGACCACCCGTATCGACAGGGGTGTCGACAGGGCAGTCGACACCACCCTGGGTGTGTCGAATCCCAAGTCGACACGCCTGTCGACTTGGGTTGGTGGCGGGAAACTTTCCCGCCTACCCTGCCTGGCCCAATTATTTGAATTTGAATCTGTTTTTAAACCTTGAATTTGTCTGAAAACTTCGTTGGGCCTTAATCGGGACATACGGACTCCGATTTTCGAAAACTCGGACTCGATTTCACGTATTTTTCCGAGACGAACGTAATGGCATAGTCCGTTTCCCTTGATTCAGAATTATAAATTAAATTCTGCCTCGATTTATGTTATAATAGATTATTGAAAATACGGGTTGTTACACTAACTGGCACCGTATACAATTTATAATGATTAAATATGATAAAAAAATCTACACTAGCAATTCTATAAATTTTTATACACGAATACAATATATGATAAAAATAATTTATTGAGAAGGAGTTCTCACATGGGCTCCATTCCGTCATTCTTTATTTGGCAATGGTTTTAACACTGTTCGGGTTCAAGTTTGCCTAAAATTCCAACATGCTCCGTTTTGGTTCTTGTTAGTTCCATCGCGTAGATCTCAATCCCGTGGTTCCAACGCAATTTAAATCGTCGAATTCTGATAAGAATCGAAGAAGATACATGGATTTAAAATTTGAATACATTAATTAGTTTAATTAAACAATTAAATAATAATTAAAATATTTAACCACTTTCCTAATCCAATCTTCCATGTCTTTAATCTGGACCGTAAAAACCTAAAACCATTGATTTGCAATTCTCCGTCGCGCCGCTGACTGAGGAGGCCGGACTTTGATCCGCCTGCGCCACAACGTCGCCCCTTCCCAACTCCTCCGCCATCGACAGTCATTGGAGAACTCGATCGCTTAAGGTGGTCAGGAACTGGCGATGAACAACGCCACTTTTTGCTAGAAATCCACGCAAACCACTCATTGAAGATTGATCAAAACCGTATGATTATAACGAGCTTGAAATGCCTTTTGATTTTCATTTTGTATGATTTTGAAATCATGGAACGGGTTGGGATAATTTTGGATGAGAATTAAGGAGCGTTTTGGCCATCAAATTAGAAGTGGTGGCTATTTTTTTAGAGAATTAGGGTTTCTAATTTTTGGGAGTATTTATAGAATATATTTTATTATATTTAATTCAATAGTTTGTAATTTTTGAAGTTTAAAATTCCGAACTCCAAATCAAACCCAATGACTATCGTCTCTAACCAAATACTCTCATTCCGGAAACAATAGGATATGTTTCATAAAGCCAATTCAAAAGTTACGACCAGTTTTCATCAAAATTAAAATGTAATTAAATATATATTGAATTTAAACGTACATTTTAATTTACTGGGGCCACATACTGACTCCAAAAATTACGGAAAAATAAATCTAGCTATGTTTTGACGATACGGTCCTAACAAAGCTAATTTCATCGAATTTGGAGACCGTTTGAAAAATGTCCATTTTTTGGTCGATTAAATTTAAACTGAATTGATAAAACATGTTTAAATTTACCACGCTCACATATTAATTCCAAAAATTATGAAATTTGAAATCTAACAATAATTTGATATTCCGATCCAACAAAAGTGGTTTTGTCGAAAATGGAGGTCGTTTGCAAAGTGGCTATTTTTAAGGGCTATATATTATATTAAAATATATATAAATTCCATTGCAACTATTCTAAATTTTAAACTGGACATAATATATAATTTATAAAGTGAAATCTCAGTTTCTTACATTCGTTAGAAAGATATTATTAAACAGATTCAAATGTTTCTATTTTTACTGAAATTCAATATATTTGGAATCCTATACATTCAATTGAAATTAGAATCAAAATTTCAAACTACCACACCATTTAAGCTCGTTTTAATTAAATTTTAAATTTATACGTTCTAACTTCAATTTAAATAAATTTTTAGTCGTTATTATTTTAAATAGATCATTTTAAATATTTAAAACCCATTAAAATAGCTAAAATAATTTTTTAATTAGTTTTGAAATTCCGGGTTGTTACAATCTCCTCCACTTAAAATCTTCTCGTCCTCGAAAAGGAACAGAGCTAAAAGTTGTTTAACTAACCAACTCAACTTTCATTCTTCAACTTTTCAGTTTCTAAGAAATTCCTTATTTCTCGTAAATTTGGCTAACACCCTAAATTTTCGAAATAGTTCGCCATAATCTCCTTTGTACGGGTTGATCGGTAAAACCGTAACTTGCCTCACAGGGCCCTCATCAGTAAAAAAGAATAAGAAAAAGCTAAGCAGCTAGCCAATCGGCTTATAAAATCATCAAAACTCAAGAAATACAGTAAACGTGTACCTGTTCGTCGGGCATACAATTTTATTCCTCTTCTTAGCTTCCGTGTTGTGACCTATTCATTATATACACATGCATATGTATCTAATTGCAATCAATTTTCAATTCAGTTCAATATTTGACTCGATTTGGCTAATTTTATCCTTTCATTCTCTTATTGGTTCTATCATTCCAATGTTTTAAATTAGTTCAACTAATAATCAAACAACATAACCAACAATCAATTAGTTGATTAGCTTTTCAAATATATAACTTTTATATAGTCAAAAATCATATTTCCAATGACAAATCACAAACAATAAATCCTAACTAATTTTGGTTCTCACACCAATCAATCGAAATCATATAGACATCCCACTTTCGAAACACGAACATAAATCCCGATGATGTCATGATCATTATCTGAATCATCTCCGGGCGACTAGAGTGTGATTTTATAGCTACCCAGTATATTTGAGGCTTCGTATATACTATAGCTAGGCGTATATGCAAAATCTTCTAATACCCGATAGTCCAAGATCAATATAAAATAAAATACTCAAATACGTATAATAAGATATAATTTTCAAAATTAAATTTGTTTTTTTAACACTCTTCCAAGTCATTCTAAGGTACTACTGATCCTATATATAACGAGTCGGTGATACTAATCCTATATCTGATGAATTCTTTCGTTTGGTTCTAATGTGCCTTGTTCTCTAGCCTTGTAAACCAAAGCTCTGATACCAAACTATAACGCCTCGAAATCCCCCAATCTCCGAAGAGATGGAAAATAGTGAATTGTTTTGAGAACACGACTAATCAGAACACAAACAATAGAACATTTCATTGTTATTACAACAATTACATCAAAGCACAAAATAAATCAGAGTATGAATAAATATTACACAGTGGAAATAAAATAATATCAGAAATTAAGAATTTACATAGCAGTGGAAAATAATATATAAATATAATATATAGCGGAAAATACATCAACAACACAACTGAAAGAAATACACAGATACAAAGCTTTTTGAATATAGCTCCAGTTGTAATCCAGGATCCTAGGAAAAAATTATCTGCGAAACTAAACTACTGATTGCTCGGGTGGAAAATATGGGCACCTAGAGTTCAGGTAGAAAGAATAAACTCCGAGTCAGTCATGGGACTGGTGTGAGAACTAAAATAGTTATTAAATATTTACTTTAAAATAAGGTAAATCACAGAACCACGCTGCATGTCATGGAACGGGTTTACTCTATATGAATACTAGTTCAAAACATAAAACAACGCAATGCTTTTCGAAAAATGAAGCTATTATAAGACTCAGGTCCTACCACACAATGCAACGCAAGCTGGAGGATAGAGTTTACCTTATAATAGCCAAACATGCTTAGTAATTTTTAAAACAAATCATTTTGATATTATTATAAGTGTATAGTGTCAAAACAAGTTCAAATATAAATGTATCAATCATAGACGGCATAGCACCACATCCTACGATGCCGCCATATAGGTTTACAACTAAATCTGAAAATCTCGTATTGGAAATTGGATTCCATCTATGAGTCGAGGCAAGGGATAGCTCCTCTCCGATTCGAGACACTCCAGCAAATGCCTCAGGATCCCCCGTAGTGAACCCAGTGAACGGTAAGGCCGGTACACACTTACTTAAGTGGATTAATAATTCCTAAACAAAACGTTTCCCGGTCCTATCGGACCTCCAAACAGGTCAGTACGTTGACCCTATGAGCTTATAGCCCTATATCTGAGGCCCCTCGCAATCCATCATCCACAAAAGTAAAAATGTCTAGGCTCCATACCATGACACCACTTCTAGTTAGAAAGAAACACAAGTTCTCCCTATGGTCACTATCCTGTTTTTGACTCATACCGAGCGTGAGGCTCGCGAATTAACGCTATAAACAAAGCTATGCTAATTAAAGATGTGCTTTGATCATCAATCACAAGACTCTGTTTTTCAACAAAAGCCTTGATCATTTGCATCTCAGCATGCCAAACCGACAATCCATACCGTACTACTGATTTCCACTAATATATAACCTCTAAGCTCGTACATCTCAGAGAAGGGTGTTAAGCAAGAGAATAAATTCTCCGCCACCAAACAGATATATATATTTAGCAGAGATCAACAAATACAGTATAAAGGAATACAATGTCAGACATACTATCCATTTACAAGTCCATTCTAGGTCTGAACGAAACTGGAGGCGCCTTATTCCTCGTCCTATATGTCCAATATAGGAGAGAGGTCCTTGCATATCCGGTCGATCTCCAAGTACGTCTGGACGATCACCACTTATTACCTTGTCTTGGGTGTACAGCCCAATCAAGACATCAGTAATCATCCATGCAATGTGAAGATCTCCGGTCTTCATCCACTGTCTTCATCATCAATTTTGGTCATCGTATTAATGATTCAGAATGGGTTAAACTCGGTCTTTCCAAATAACTCGCGTATTTTATAATCAATAATCTAGTGATATAAAAACACATCATACGTCTCATTCCAATTACGAATATTCTTTTATTCAAATATTCACATCATTAGGAAAGGTTCCCATTAATTTTATCAAAGATAAGTCCATTTAAATTTATTCTTTAATCTTCCATTGGATATCAGTTTCAAAAGATTTTACTTCATCCTTCCGCAATTCAAACCAAACTAAGGATCATAAAACTTGTCAGGATTATCGTGCCTTACCGAAGTAATCATTTATTATTAATCCATTCCCAACCTATTCATCCCATTGAGCAAAACTGGTGGTACTCCATATCTAACACCCACGGTGTTATCGATAAATTTAATTACCATTTCACGTTCAAATCTAATTAAAGATTTTACTATCGCCTAGAGTAAAACTGGTGGTACTCATTCTCGACCATGTCACGAATTCGATAAACTCAATTACTCCATTCTCATTCCAATCTAATTAAAGATTTATTAAAACTCATCTTCGTTTTAATCTCCAAAATCATTACTTAGTGATTATTCAACATTAGGAAAATAAATCTTTTCTTTAACTGGGTTAAAGAACTAATGTCATTTAAAATACAGTTCAAGATAAACCCCAAATTCATCTTCAATCAAAATTGGAATCTTCACGGAAATTATAACAGTATACAATCGATATAAATTTCCATATTGGTTCAATACTATGGAATAACGGCAAGGCCTTTTAAATTCCATAAATAGTAATGGTCTTCCTTCTCAGAATCTCATCTCGATCATCACTAAATCGAATTCCATTCCATTCCAATTTCTTTTATTAAATTGGAAAACCTTACTTTGGAAAATTTCCATTAATTTTATCTTAATAAAAAGATTTATAAATTCCAAATCATATCTTTACTGCTAATTTGGGTTAAAGAACAAATGTCATTTAAAACATCATTCACAATAAACCCCAAAATCAACTTTCATTTCAATTCCAATTAAATTAATTAATTGGTAAAATTTTCTAAATCTTAATTAAAAGATTTATTCCTTTCTCAACGGGTTTTAAGAGCGGTGTTATTAAAGGCACCATTCGCGACAAACCCAAAATCCAATTTGATATTAAATACAAGGCTCTGAATAGAAAATAATATCGGCTTATATTCAGTATCAGATTCTGAAACTAATGGATACCGTATTAGGGATAACGATTTTTGTATCTTCCATATTCCTCAACAATATCCATATAATCACGAAATCCAATATCGAAATATTCCGAAGATTATTTCCATTCCAATTCATACGTTGGAAAATTCTGGTTATATCAGAACCATTTCAAATTCAATTTATTTATTTAAAAACATTGGATTATTATTCCAGTTAATAACTAGTTCATTCCGATAAAAGTATATTTTTATCTTTTCAAACATGGAATTTTTATCCAAAATCTTTCCAAATCATTTATTATGATTTTACACAATTTTTCCATATCTTTAATAATTTTATTAAGGCCCTTACAGTCGGTTTCCAATATCGGCCATCGAACTACGTCCATAGCGACCTTTTCTGAAATTTATTTGGACATAATTTGGTATCCAACCATTCTAATTTAAATCTCTTATATTCATTGAAAAGATCTTTTGATACGAACCCAATGGTTTCGGTTTTAGGAGAATCCGACAGTCGAATCTTCCGTTACATCAATTTGAAGTCAGTGGTCGAAATTCGTGAATGGTCGCTACGTGGCGCGTTTTATTCAGGCCATTTAAATATATATAATATATTTCATCGATTTCTATTTAAAACTTATTTTATAAATCGTTTATAAATTTATTTCAAAATGGTTTCAACTTCGTTTTCAATTTCCAATCAAAATTGAATATTCCATATCATTATAATTTTTAAATGATGATATTTTCAAAATATCAGATTTTGAAATCCATTTCTTTTTCGTATTCATTATCAAATGAATAAATCGATCAATAAACCCGTTCGGGTTAAAATGGCGTTTCCATACTTAACCCGGTTTCATATATTTTTATATATCTGCGTGTTCATTCAAAATCGGAAATCAATATCATATTTTGATTATTCACTAAATATTATTTTAAAATATTCGTTATTTCTGAATTGGAATGCAACTCAATTAATTACCATATAATTTTAGTTACATGGACTTCATGCAGCACATGTATTCAATAATAATGATAAATTATCATCAAATAGTCAATTCACATCAAGAGTGCAATTTACAACTGTATAAGCATTAAACAACTAAATACCGCTTATCACAGTCTGTCGATCAATTGACTGACGTATAATTGAATTCAGGGGAGATGTGAATAAATTATCATCCCCAAAACCATGTGGGGTTTCCAAACAACAACATTCGATTCAAAATAATCACTGGATAATAAATTTAACCAGTTCTAATTCAATTTGAATTATTTTCCTAATTAGCCAATTTTCACTATTTAAATTATAAACAGATATTTATAATTAAATATGAACTACCACAAAATAATATTAAATTATTTTTAATATTTTAAACATTTTAGCATCACAAACAAAACACAATACAGTCAAGTAAATCGTCCATGGTCTACAGATGAGGGAAATGAGCTAACAGGTACCATGTACAATTTATAATGATTTAAACTGATAAAAAAATCTACACTTGCAATTCTATATATTTTTATACATGAATACATTACATGATAAAAAATAATTTAGTGATAAGGAGTTCTCACATGGGCTACGCTCCGTCATTCTTTATTTGGCAATGGTTTTAACACTGTTCGGGTTCAAGTTTGCCTAAAATTCCAACGTGCTCCGTTTTGGTTCTGGTTAGTTAGATCTCGATCCCACGGTACCAATGCGATTTAAATCGTCGATTTCTGATAAGATTCGAATAAGATACATGGATTTAAAATTTGAATACATTAATTAGTTTAATTAAACAAATAAATAATAATTGAATATTTAACCACTTTCCTAATCCTATCTTCCTCGTCTTCTATCTGGACCGTGAAAACCCAAAACCACTAAGTCAAAAATGTCCTCAATAATCAGTCGTATATGTTAAAATAAAAACTGCAACATTTATAAGGCATTATGAAAAGATGGTTCTAGACTCAAAATAGTTGTTACAGCGTTTCTGTTGCGCTTTGAAAAGTTCTAAGTAGATTGTAATGGTTTTAGACTCAAAACAACTGTTACAGCATTTCTGTTATGCTATGAAAAGTTTTGGGCTCGTTAGAGTGTTTTATAACTAATTCAGAGAAAAGAGCACTTTGAAATGCTACGAAAATTTCTTGACTTGTTAGGGTAATTTTAAATAATTTAGAAAAAAGACAGCATATCAGAAATGCTACGAATTTCAGAAATTATGGTTTTTCATCAGTTTTTCGGCAAAATGTTTGATTCTATTTCTCTAAGATAACTATAGTTCTTGCTAATGATAAAAAATGTCGTAACACCCAAAGATTCTCTGTTACTTAGAGAATTACATTTCGTGTGGAAAAATAAGTGCCGAAAGCAATAAATGACATAGTAGATTTATAGTGGTTCGGACCCTTGAGGGGCCTATGTTAACTTTGGAAGAGTTGCTTACATTTTATTCACAATAATTGATTACAAGCTACAAACATCATCTAGGCATTTAATTACAGGTATTTCCATGTAATTTGGAGTTATATTTGTCATATATGAATATTTGGAAAAAGTCACTTTAATGCTCCGTCTTCCTCAAAGCAAGGATGCCATTAATGATTCCTTGGAGCTCTCAAGAGGTGCCAAATCAGCCAATTTCCAACCACTTTAAAGTGTGAGCTTGAGGGTATTTATAGTGGAGTGTTTAGGTGGGAGTAAGTAGGATTGGGGACCACAACAGTATATTTCGTATACCTTCAGGCAAGTGTCTAGGAATTTCGAGTCCCTCTCCGAAAAACATGCAAAACTCGTATCCTTTATGAGGATATGAGAGAACGTATCCCACAAGAGATACGGTCGCCTCGTATCTCTAAGGGTTGTGAATCCTTCGTATCCCCTAAGGGATACAGATCATATCCCTTTCAGACACGGTAACAATCATGGTCGAGCGTCTGTATTTGGAGGGGCCGAACACTTCGATACGAGATTCTGGGGTACGAAAACATGGTGTGGTAGAGGGAGCCGATGCTTGGATGATGACGCAAGGGGATACGAGATACATTGGTATTCGAGGGATCCAAAGCTAGGTGATGCCAAGGAGTGCCGAGATGGCGAGGTAAAGGGGTTAAAACTGGTGGATCCGAAGGTGAGGGACTCGGGATATTTGGTTACGAAGGTGAGGGATTCGAGCTGCCCTGATACGAAGATGCAGGGTTCGAAATTTGTACGCATGAGGAATTCGAAACTTTGTGGAAGTGGGGGAATCGAAATCCCTTTTCACAAGGGATACAAAAATGTTGTCCCGGCATGTTGTTGAGGAATTATGAGGCTCCCATTCATGTGACTTCATCTAAGCTTGTATCCTTGGCTAATTGGTGACACTTCAGACTTTGATGTCATGCGATATGTTGAGTCGAGGCTGTCTGGTGTACTTTTGGGAACCGGACCAAAAGGCTGGTTAACATTTTTTCCTCAAAGTACGTCTTAGTCTTAACATGATGTGCTTTGAGTTGATAGAATTGCTTTTTGGTAGAATCGTTTGATTCCTATTAACTCGTAAAGGTAAATGTTAGTTGCTGACCCTTGTTTACGTTGTTACGTAAACAAGTTGTAGTCGACCTGACATTGCATGAGCGCTTACACGTGCTTATGTGGTTTTTTGCACGGGAATGAATTGAAGTACAGTACATGTGTGCATGGATGAGAATGAATGTGAATATACATGTGCGAGTGTTCGATCTTTTGGGACATGAAAAGTCGTGTGTGAGGAGTTTGCACAGGTATTGTTCACTTCTATGTACATGTCATGCATACGTATACACATTCTCTTATAAATATACACACACGTAATCGTGGTATATATGTTCGCATGTCACTATATACATATAGATATATATACACGCATCTCTCTTCCTCTTTCTCTTTTTTTTGAAAGCCCGTACCCTACTTTTGGGGCATGATAATTTCATATCCCGCGTAGGGACATGAAATTTCGTGTCCCAGTGGGAAACGAAATTTCGTATCCCATTGGGATACGAGATTTCGTATCCCTATAGGGGATACGAAACGTCATTGGGCCAAACCCGTCTTTCCCCTATAATATCGAATGCACCCCTCTTTTTTCTCTTCTTCTGTTTTTCTTACCTACGTTTGAACCCGTACCCGAGAACTCAAGAACCCCGAAAATCAAAGTCCAAAACTAGTGGAATAGAAAAACAACTTGACCTTGTTGCTCATTCACGTCTCTCAACATCGGGCACGACGACGATCTTCCTACTCGAGAATCATGGAAGGAGTTCGAATCTAAGCTTGAAATCAGTTAAATTCCTTGGACCTCTTTGAGTTTGGGAGGACCGATTTTGAGCATGGGTTCGGGCCAAGAAATGATGTTTGAGAGTTAGGCATGGCATCTTGTCCTTGATGCTGGGTTGATGTAGAGTTTCGAAGGAGGAGAGGGGGTTTTGGAGAAGAAAGAGGAAGGTAGTTGAAAACCACTGTTGGATAAGGAAGCACGTAGCAGTGAAGTGGGAAGTGAAGTTACAAGGTCCAAAACGATGAACCCGTATCCCATGTCGAGGTCACAAAATTTCATGGTCATTTAGTGATATGAAATTTTCGTACCCTTGGGGATAGGAAATTTTGTATCCCCGATGGGGTACGAAATTTCGTACCCTTTGGGAGATACGAAATTTCGTATCACTAATGGGATACGAAATTCCGTATCCTAAGTTGAGGGACAAAACTTTATGTGGGTTTGTGGACTTCGAGCCCTTCTTCGGTTGCATATTATGCTTCTTTTCCGAGACATTAGGGGTTTCGACTCTTGGCCTAGAGGGCTCGCATCGCTTATTCAACATTATACAATTGAACCGGAACTCACATTTGTCATAACTGAGCTGGCACTCCATAATGGCACATAAGATCAGAGCTTATATTTGAACTCTGACTGGACTATCGAACTGTTGAACAACCAGTTGTGACTCGATGTGAAACCAGTAACATTAGTTGACCATAATGACGGTTACAGTCTTAGGGACTTATGATCTTCCTTGTGTCCCAAGTTTCTAAGTTATAATAGTACAATCATAGCACTGCACAACACCGCATGCGCCTGTTAGTTTACGCCAAAACAAGTGGTACGGGTAGCATAATGCAATGTCTAACACAAGTATGTTGAAAGTATAGCTAGCAATGGATACAAGATCAAAAACACGACATATTTCAGAAACCGAGGTTTCATAGCGTTCATCTCCCCATCTAGTTCAACTAGAGATGCCCACTTAAAAGGCAGCGAGCTTGAGACCTGCGGAGAATCCACTATTTCTCAGACGATAGGTTCGCCGAAAGCATCTGAGTGCGGAGTGCAGCCGGAAGGACAACAACCACCAGTCGAGCATTCGACAGAGATACTAGCACCGGGAAAGCTTGGGCCGACCGGGGGTATGCGTGAAGAGGAAAAGCATGTAGATATCATCGGGGAAGCATGTTGGTGGCGCCGGATATGATGGTGGGCGTGGTCATACTTGAGAACCTGTCGGATTCGATGGCATCGCATATGGATGAGACGGCGCTAAGGAGCATGGAGATGCGGCTTGGTATTCCCCAGAAAGATGTTCGCGCGCCCGGGAAGGACGACAGAGATCACGCATCGCCAAAGCGATATACTGCCTGAAATATGCAGGTATGTATTCTGGGTTCATGCCCTCAGCTAACAACTTTATTCGGGACATACTGCACTACTTTCACCCTGCACCATTGCAGTTTCATTTGAAAGGTATGCTTCCCTTTAGGTACCTACGTTCTCAACATGGAGTACCTACAATTAGAACCCATTGGAGAGGACATCCGGTATTTATTTCAATTGAAGAGGAGAGCCAATATTTCACCGCCTCAATATATCTTGGAAGCTCTCCCTAGCACTAAGTTCTTTGATGGGAAGTGGCCTAAGTTGACTGTGCATAAGCATGATAGGTTCTTTGTGTGCTGCCCTGCCGGATTTGCGAGGAGATGGTTGGAAGGAAGTAAGAATTCTCCCATGTTTTGATCTTGAAACTTGTGGGTTTGATAACTAAAGTTTAACTTTGTTCTTATATGACAAGAAATCATGATGCGCCTACAGACATCGTGTACCAACAACGTCTTGAGTCTTTGTTGGCCATTCCGGCTGAGGCTCATTCCATTGAGAGCGGTCTAGATCAGGACCGATTTCATCGTGCGAGACTGCTTCTAGCTGACCGTGCAGTAATAAGACCAGTCGTCATTGGAGGTGGAACAAAGATAAGGACTGGGAAAGAGGCAAACTCTCCGATTCGAAAAAGGAAGTCGTATCCCATCGGGTATAAGCCACGCAAGGTTGCAAAGATTCAGGAGAAAACTGGTGGGTGTGAGACCGGCGATAAGGAGGCATTTGCTAGGGACGAGGGCTTGTCGATTACTCATGTCCTACCCGTGGCAGGGGAGGCGAGGTTAGAAACATCGACTAGGCCGGAGTCTCCAGTAACTCACTCTGAGACCGCCATCTCGCTTGAGAAAGAGGTTCAGTTTGACGAGGTGAACAAACTCCCACTTGAAATATTTCCATGGATTGCTCCACAAGTATGGAGGAACTAGCTTTTGCTGGAGAATGGAATTTTGATGATAACAGCCTTGTTTCAATTATTAACATTATTGATTATATACTAACATCTTTGATCTATAATATATATATATATATACACACACGAATTATATACAGGTGATATAGAAGATTGTACAATTTATGAGATTCAGGATTTCAAGATTCATGGGAACCAAGATATCAAGAGCTCAAGAATGTCTAAGTAATAGAGTCTAGTTAATTTGTAAAACTCCGGTTAGCACTTTCAAATTCTGTTTTCAATTTTTTTCTAACTTGATTTCAAAATTATTTCATACTCCTTTCGAAGTGAATTCAAATTATTCAGATTCTTATTTATGATTTCAAATATATATATTTATTATGTAGTTTATAGTTTATAAAGTTTTAAGATATATATGTTTATAATATATAGTTTTACAGCTTCATATTATATAATTTTATAAATATATTTATATTATATACTATGTTTTTTATATGTTTTTACACTTTATAAAATTCATTTGAAACACTAATTTTGATTCAAGAATTTACAATATATATATATATATGTACAGTAATTTAAACAATTTAATTATGTTTTGAAATTCAAAAAACCTATATATGTCGACATACAATAATGGACATGTCGACATATAACTGTTACAATTTTAATTTTCAAAAGAAGTGTCTTTCCATTATTTGGAACGTTTCCGAACTGTTGCAACCATTGGAACTCTCTGTTTGGAAGTGTTATTCAAGATTTCTAGGGCTGATTGTAATTTTTAAGGAAAAGGTGTGTTCCTTATAACTTGTAAATCAAGAAAAATGGGCGGTGTGAACCTTGTAGCCGTGAAATCGTAGGTGTTGAATCAGTGTGAGCCTTATAGCCGTGAAATCAAGGGTATGGAATCGGTATTGACCTTGTAGCTATGAAATCAAGGGTGTTGTAAGATTGATATTAGTATAAATAAAACTCTGCACAATCCAGCGTTTCATGGGACTGGACGTAGGGGTAATCCGAAGCAGTATAAAATCCGATGTGTTCTTTCCTTTTCTGCATTTTATTTCTATTCATATTTGCATCTGTGATTGTTTCTCTTGTGATATTCATTATGTGATTCATATAGTTGTTTAAGTAATCATTAATTGTTTAAATTTTCCATAATCTCTTTTAAACACTATTCACTCCTGCCCCTTCTAGTGTTAATTTTGCCTTAAGATCTGTGATTCTCATCCCTAATAATTGGTATCAGAGCATAGGTTTTCTAAAGTTCATCATATGAATTTTGGAAATACTAAATGATAAATTTTGAAATGATTTATAACACTAGTTTAAATTCATGCATTGCATTAGTATTAAATGAGTCTCTATTAAGTGATCTACTGAATTATTGTTCTACCAGGGAAAAGGAGTGTTACATGGCTGTTGAAAATTCAAATCTTGATGGTCAAATGATGGAAATCATAAAGGACAAATGGATATTGGATAGTGGTTATTCAAGACATATGAGGGGAAATCCAGGATTACCAAATAATCTATTATACAAATATGCTGGATGGTTAACTTCAGTGATAATTCTAAAGGGTATGTGGTTGGCATAGATAATGTCGATAATTCTGAAATTCCTACTATTTCTGATGTTTTATTAGTTTGGAATTCAAAAAATAATTTACCAAGTATAGGTCAACTATGTGATAAAGGCTATAAAATAAATTTTGAAAAAGATAAATGCTTTATAGAAGGTAAAAATTCAAAAATAACATTTAAAGGAGATAGAAAGAGAAATATCAATATATCAAGTATGAAAACATCTAGCGATAATATATGTCTTATGGCCAATACAAGTGACCCTTGGCTCTAGCATAAGAGATTCGGTCATATAAATTTCAAACATATTTCTAGTATTTAAAAATTAGATTCATTTAGAGGTCTACTTAAAATGAAATTTAAAGTAAATAATTTATGCGACTCTTGTCAATTCGGAAAATCGAAAAGAAGTTCGTTTAAATCAAAAGAAGAAATTACAACTTCAAAACCATTACAGTTAATTCACATGGATCTATTCATCTAGCCTAAACTCAATTATTAACTCACAATAGATATGTAATAATTGATGTTTTTTCTATATTTACTTGGACTTTGTTTCTTAAAACTAAAAGTGATGCTTTTGATCAATTAAAAACCTTTGCAAAAAGAATTCAAAACATAGTACCTTTGAAGATTAAAAAATAAGTAGTGATCACTGTAGAGAATTCGAAAATGAAAATTTTAAAAATTTTGTAATGAAAAGAGGATAACCCATTATTTTTCTTTCCCCAGAACCCTCCAACAAAATAGTGTAGCTTAACGTAAAAGTATACCAATTCAAGAGTGCGCAAGAACCATGTTATTTGATAGCAACTTACCAAGGAATTTTCAGGATGAGGCAGCTGCAACAACTTATTATATATAAAAAGAATTTTAATAAGACCGTTAACTCATAAAACACCATACGAACTTTTATATAATAAAAACCAAAGGTATTGTATTTTAAAATATTTAGGAGTAAGTGTTTTACTCTTAGCACTAGAGAAAATTTAGAGAAATTTAACTTTAAATCCGATAAAGGAATATTTATTGGATATACAGAGAGAAGTAAAGCATATTGAGTTATTAATTTAAGAACTAATACTATAGAAGAAACTTTAAATGTATCTTTTAACAAGAATTATAAGAATACAACACAAAATAGTGAAGATGAATGTGAAAATGAGAATGATGAAGTAAGTAATGAAATTCATCAACCAAATAAAAGAATTAAACTTCTAAGAGATCACCCAGTAGAAAATATATTAGGAGATATTAAATCTGTTGTTAGGACTAGAAACAAATTAAATAGTATGAGTAATTCAGTGTTCATTTCAACTATTGAACCTAAGAATCCAAAGGAAGCATCATCCGACGATTCAAGGATCTTTGCTACGCAAGAGGAACCGAATCAGTTTAACAGGAATGATGTATGGGAACTGTTCCTAGACCAGAGGATAAAACTGTAATTGGAACTAAACGGGTTTATAAGAATAAAATGAATGAACTAGGCGAGGTCATTAGAAATAAAGCTCAACTAGTTGCGCAAGGATATAGTCAGGAAGAAGGTATAGATTATGATGAAATCTTTGCTCCTATAGCAAGAAAAGAAGAGATTAGGATTTTACTAGCCTTCGCTGATCATAATAATTTCAAATTATTTCAAATGAATTTTAAAAGTGCCTTTTTAAATGAATATGTTAAAGAAGACGTATATGTAGAGCAACCTCCTCTTTTGTAAGATAAAAAACTTCCAAACCACGTATATAAATTGAAGAAAGCATTATATGTATTAAAACAAGCTCCTAGAGCATGGTATGATCGATTAAGAACGTATTTATTACAATCAAAATTTGAAATTGCTCAATCAAAATTTGAAACTGCTAAAGTAGAAAATACATTTTTTTATTAAAAGAAACAAAAACTGATATTCAATTAGTACAAATATACGTTGACGATATAATATTTGGATCAACGAATAATCAAATGAATAAAGAATTCTTAGATATTGTGACCTTTAAATTCGAGATGAGTCACACAGGTGAACTCACATTTTTATTAGGCTTACAAATATGACAACTAAACAATGGAATATTTATTTATCAAGAAAAATACGCTAGAGATTTAATGAATAAATACAATTTATCTACAACAAATGGAAGACCCACATCTATGACAACTAATATAGCTCTAAGTAAGGATGATACATCTAAAGACGTCGATCAAAAATTGTATAGAGGAATGATATGATCATTATTATATATAATGGCTAATAGACCAGGTATAATGCATAGTGTATGTCTGTGTGCAAGATATCAATCTCAACCTAAAGAAACTCATCATAAGACGTATTCTACGATATGTAAAACATACATTAGGTTTTGGATTATCTTATCCTAAAAATGACTCATTTGATTTAATATCCTATTGTGGCGCTAACTACGCAGGATGTAAATATGATTGTAAGAGCACTAGTGGAACGTGTCACTTCTTAGGACATTCTCTAGTTTCTTGGTTTATTAAAAAGAAAAATACTGTATCCTTGTCTACAACGGAGGTAGAATATATATTTTCTGCTTTGGCTTGTTCACAAGTAATATATATGCAAAAAAACTAAGAGGATTTGGATTAGATATAAATAAATCACCAACATATTGTGATAATACAAGCGCAGTAAATATATCTAAAAATCCAATTCAACATTCGAGAATCAAACACATATAAATATAAGACATCATTTCCTAAGAGATAACGTAAGTAAAGAGAAAATTTCACTAGAATCCATAGAAATAGAAAAACAAATAGCCGATATATTAAATAAACCTTTAAACGAAGCAACATTTACTAAATTTAGAAGAGAATTAGGGATTTGTTCCTTGAGTGAAACAGAGTAATTGAATATATTAATATATAATATAATAAAATAAAAATCAGAAAAATAAAAATAAAAATAAAACATATATGCTGACATATACATGTCGACATATAACAGCCAGATTTTAAAAATAAATTCCCACCAAAAGTTAGTTACAACCTATAAATAAACTTCTGATTTCAAAATTCCTTCTTCATCTCTTCATTTTCTCTCTGGAAAAAATGCAAAACAAATAAAACAATGGCCTCCTCTAATAATATCTATCAAGACACCCCCATTTCGTTTATAGGCCATCCGAAGGTCCATTTCAACGAACTCCACTTCCGAGAGTAATGGAATTGGAGGAATCAATGAAGGATGTATTGCAAATGCTTATTGAAACTCAAGTTCTACAAATAAGAATGAACAAGGAGCACGAGACACAAGGGAAGATGATGAGAAATTTGCAGTGGTTTGTTATGGATGACCAAACTAATCCAATCATTATCGAAGTTGATAATCAAATGTAAGAAGAGGAAGAGGAGGAAAAAGAAGAAGAGGAGGAAGAATTCATGGAATAAAAAGTGTTATACCAAAGTATGGACGAAGATGATAGCATTATTTGCGTGGGCATAGTATGCTTTGACAAGGAGGAAATGTAATTGAATAGAATGGGGAATTTTGTCTTCACTATCCCCATTGCCAAATTCACAAATCGCCAAAAAACATTAAATGTTTAGATTTTCGTACAAAAATTGTAAAACGTATATTCGTATATTCGTTGTAAATATGTGTTCTCGTAAAAACTTTGTTTGAATGCTTTGTATATGTTGTTTGACTTGTTTGTAAACATTTTTTGGATTACATAGTTTATGCAATGTTTCTTCTCATTAGTTTTCTATTTTAGTTAGTGGATATGCAATAGTATAGATTCAGTACTATAATCTTAGGAGAGTTAAATATATAGAATAAGTTAGTTAGTATTAGATTAGTTTATAGCATAAATTTAGAAGGAGTATAGTTTAGTACTGATTTTTGTTGTTGACAAATGGGGAGAAATTATAAAATAGGATATGGTTAAGACATGCATAGTTTAAGGGGGAGTTAGAAGGAATGCATGGTGAAAGAAGGAGTAATCAAGGAATCAGATCATTAGGTATAACAGGTACGAATATTTTATAAACCAAAGTTATCTTCATAAAAAAGAGGGAGATTTTGGAGAATGGAATTTTGATGACAATAATCTTGTTTCAATTATTAACGATGTTGATTATAAAATAGATTATACTAACATCTTTTATCATATATATATATGCGCGAATTATATACAGGTGATATAGAAGATTGTACGTTTTAAGAGATTCAGATTTCAAGATTCAAGACTCATGAGAACCAAGATATCAAGATATCAAGATTTCAAGAGCTCAAGAATATCTAAGTAATAGAGTAAAGTTAATAGGTAAACTCCGGTTAGCACTATCAAATTCTATTTTCAAGTTCTATTTTCAAATTCCTTTTCAAATTGATTTCAAAATTATTTCAAACTCCTTTCTAAATGATTTCAAATTATTAAGATTCTTACTTATGATTTAAAATATATATATGTGTTTATTATGTAGTTTATAAAGTTTTATGATATATATATATATGTTTATAATATATAGTTTTATAGCTTCATATTATATAATTTTACAAATACATTTATATCATATATTACTATGTTTTTTTATATGTTTTTATATTTTACAAAGTTCATTTGCAACACTAGTATTCAAGAATTTCTAGAATATATATATATATAGTAATTTAAACACTTTAAATATGTTTTAAAATTCAAACAAACCTATATATATCGACATATAATAATGGAAATGTCGACATATAAATGTTACAATTTTAATTTTCAAAAGAAGCGTCTTTTCATTATTTGAAACATTTCAGAACTATTGCAACCATTGGAACTCTATATAAAATGGCCATTTTTGAATTTTTAATCAATTTATCTTCTCCTTCTTCATCCTTGCTCTTACCACCATTATTCTGCTTTCATTTCTTGATTTCTACAATTATACCCTGCCATTTTCAATACAAATTATATCATTCTCTTTCTGTTCTCACTCTCTATCAAATACTCTCTGTTTGAAAGTGATATTCAAGAGTTCTAGGATTGTTTGTAATTGTTAAGGAAAAGTTGTGTTCCTTGTAGCCTGTAAATCAAGGAAAAGGAGCGGTGTGAACCTTGTAATCGTGAAATCAAGGGCATTGAATCGGTGTGAACCTTATAGCCGCGAAATAAAGGGAATAAAATATGTGTTAACCTTGTGGCCGTGAAATCAAGGGTGTTGTAAGATTGATACTAGTATTAATAAAACTCTATGCAATCCAGCGTTGCGTGGGATTTGACGTAGGAGTAATTCGAACCAGTATAAAATCTGGTGTGTTATTTCCTTTTATACGTTTTATTTCTGTTGATATTTGCATCGTTGATTGTTTCTTTTGTGATATTCATTTTGTCATCATATAGTCATTTAAGTAATCATTAATTTTTTAAATTTTCCATAATCTCTTTAAAACACCATTCACCCCCTCTAGTGTTAGTTTTGCTATAAGATTTGCGATTCTCGTACCTAACAGCTTTAGGTTTGGGGGAGATCACTCCTTCGAGCGGCCACCTATCTAGTTTATTGAGAGAACACTTAGGATACACATTCATAAGCACTGCATGAAACAACACTTGTTTGTGCATACGGGGTGATCGACATTTACTTTGTATCTATTTCTTTGGCAGGTGACATGACTTGAGGAGGGAGAGGCCGAGGTTATGGATATGGGAGCCGCCGACCCTCGAGGGGTGAATTCATCTCGGAATTGAGGAGAAGTACCAATTTGTTTGACGAGCCCTCGCCACCTCATGACTATAGTAGCGAGTACCGTCGCAGGGAGCGATCTTGGCGTTCTGAGTCTCCTCCTTCATACACTCAGTCATCAGGGCAGACAGACATAGAGCATTTTATCACAAGCGTTAGGCGCCCTTCTTCGACGACTGCATATTACATTCTGCCTACTCCTCCTGTCACCTCATGCAAGCAGAAAGAGTTGGCACTTGCCCGTAGGAAGAAGAAAGTAGTCCTGCGGAAGAAGGGGATAATGCCTGAGCTACCCCAAGCTCCAGAACTTCGCACAGAGGAGAGGAGGGACCAGCGTGAAGAGAAATTTGCCAAGCATTATTTTGACAAAATAAAGTGGCTTCTGGATCTCGACCTGATCCCTACGGAGGACAGAAAGATGGTGTGGCAGCACGCGTACTCTACTTATTACCAATGTAATGAGTATTACAAGTATTTGGGGCATCTCTAAGAGCTTAATTTCAAAAAGAATGTGGAGATTGACAATCTGAGGCAGGAGGTTGAGGATGAGCAGTTGACTGTTTAGAATCATAAAGATTCTTTGCTTAAGACACATATTTTGTGCTGCATTTATTTCTACGTATTCGAGTAGCATAATCGTACACTAACTCCCTGTTGCTGAAATAGGTGAGATGAAGGAGAAAGATTACAAGATGGTGAAGGAGTCAGAGCGCGTTGCTTCATCTTTTAAAGACCACGTGGCCTCAGTTTCGATAGAGAATGCGCTGCTAAATAAGGAAAAAGAGGAGCTGTAGGAGGTGAACATTCATTTGTCTACAGAAAATGAGAGAGAGCACTGCTCTAGAAGGACCATGAGGCTTTAATATTAGAGAATGTAAGGATGAAAATTGAGAATGAGGGGGTCGAGAGGTTGCAGTGGGAGAATGATGAGGTGAGGAGACAGCTAGAGGTGGCCAGGAACGAGAAAGAGGAGGCCGAGGCCAGTAATAAAGATGTACTAACCTCCTTATGCGGGCTAAAGGCCGAGCACCAAGGAGAGGTGGATAGACTTAATGAAGAGAGTGAAGATACCGAGGCTAGGGTAAAGGAATCATTGGAGGAGCCTATCCGGGGAATGTATGTCAAGGCGTTAAGGTTCCGGGGAATTTCTTGGGTTAACGATTATCCTCGAGAGATGGCTCGGACATGGAAGAGGTTAGTGCTGTTTTAGCTTGGTTGCGATAGGTGGCGACTTTAGATGAGAACCAACTTATGAGGGAGCTTTTGACCGAGGCAGAGCGCAAGATTTTGGAGGAAGGGAGGACACTATTATGGGAGGATGCCGAGAGGGAGATATTGGTGAAGCCTGCCGCTGAAATGGGAAATTTGTGCCCATTGAGAGTGTTCTTGTCACTTAGGAATTTGTAGAGGGAAGTTCCTATTGGCCACCAGCTCCACCATCTGCCACGATTAGTGGTCCCACAATCCCGGCTCATGCCTCAACTGAGTACAACCCTGCACATCTCAAGTTGGGATTGACGGGATCCACTTTTACTGTGATAGCGAGCATCCTTCCTATCATACCCATGATACACTTTCCTGGAAGTAATTTTCATTTTCGCGAATATCTAAAGAGGATGAGAGATCCTTAGAAACTAAATAGTTGCATTTTTTCTGTGCAGCTCCCCTTGGAGCAGAAGTAAACCTGGCTATGCCCCCATGCTTCCTCAAATGTCGGAGTCTAGATTAGGGTTACAGGGAATAAAATTTGGAGAGGTAGGAGAACACATGGATACGTTTTCGGACATGGACTTGGCATCTAGTGTTTATAAGAATCTTCTTGAGGAGGGAGAGGCATTTGATGGTCAAACTGCTCAAGCGATGGGTGCAGCTGATGCAAGTCTGCACACAATGTATGATGTGGTGGAAGCCTAGAAAGCCCAGATGGTGACAAGTCTGAGGAACATGAGGAGAAGAGGAAAAAGTAGGAGGCTGCCATTCAAGAGGCATTAGTAAAGGCTAGGCATGATGCTGAGGAGAAGGCTGCCACTGTGATGGCGAAGTAGAAGTTCGATGCTGAGGCAGAGAAGGAAAGGGCTAATGAAGAGGCCAGAAAGACGAAAACCGCTGATGAAGCCGAGAAGGAGAGAGCCGATGAGGAGGCTAGGAAGAAGAAAGTCGCTGACAATGCCAACAAAAGGGCTGAGGAGGTCTTTAATAAGTTTAAGGAGGATGCGGCCTCACATGCTAAGAAAAAATCAATGTTGGAGCCAACGAGATAGTCGATTAGAAGGTCGCCAAATATACTAAGAAAAAATCAGTGTTGGAGGCCACGAAGGTTCAGGGAGAAACCAAGGTTGTACAGGACCTTGCTGACATCTCCCCTAAACTGCTGCAGTTTATTCCCCCCCAGGGAGGTTACAGTAATTACAAGAGGCAAAGATGATGGTGGGAGGCACACATCGGTGTCTCACGAGTCGGTCACTCCCGCGAAGGGCAGAGGTGGGAAAAGAAGAAGCAACGCTGAAAGGAAGAGGTCCATAACAGGCGGTGATCCGCCTAGCGCTGAATCTGTTCAAAAAAAGAGAAGGAAAAAAGAAAGAAGGATAACTAATATCAGTGATTGTCATAGATATTATGGACATTTTACTTATGTAGGGCGATAGTATACGCGTGTACGACCCTCAATTTTGGCTTTTGAAGGCATGGTGTGGTCCTTACGTACACCATGTCATCAAAAAGAAAGATATTTACATATGTAGTTTTCTTTTGTTATGCGAATGAAAGTATTAGTTATCTTTTCTTACATCACATTTCATGTTAAGTGTTCGAGTGTTCGTCTTATGCTTTCCGGTTTCCTGTACTTGCGCAAGCGTACTTGTTGTTACACTTAAGCAAATTTGATTGGAAACTCCACCGTGGCGGTGCCCCCAGTCGTGCGGAGGTCGTGCGCTGGCTCCACTCTCGGTTTATCCATTGGTCAGGACTCCCGAGTCACGTAGAGTCCACGTTTGCTGCCCTCTCTCTTGGACCTCTTGGAGGTCATTGGTCCTAAGTCATGAGATGGCATAGACGTTGTGAATTCGTCCTTTTGGCTCTACCATCGTTCGTTCGGGTCTAGAGCTCAACGGCGTTGTTGATTCGCCAAATGGTACCTAGATCCGAACCCGGTGGGTCGGATGAAGCCACTTGAGTTGTCAAGATCACACTTACTTGGCTTATGGGATGCCCTAAGTCCAGAGATTTGGGAACAGAATGATTTATACTTGGTCTTGTCGTTGATTCGAGATTCGAGTGGTACCTGAATCTGGACCCATTGGGTCGGATGGAGCCGCGGGAGTGGTCGGTGTCACACTTGCTTAGCTGATGGGATGCCCCTAAGTCCGAAGACATGGGAACGTAATGATTTATACTCGGTCTTGTCGTTTATTCGAGATTTGATTGTTGTTATTTATACTTGGTCTTGTCGTTGATTCGAGACTTAAGTGGCGATACCGACTTCCGTTCTCGAGGTGTCGATCCAGTGTTTATGTGTGCAAGTTCGTTGTGATTGTCAATCAGACGTGTCATGCAGAGAGTAAACACATTAAGAACAGAGAGAACTGAACATCATCTTTACTAATAACATTGGCAGTAGTAGCCTTTACAATGCCTTGAATTTAAAGAAAACAAACTATTGTTGGAAAGATGAAAATATGTACACTAAGTTATGCGAACTAGTGACGAATAGGTTCACTGTTCCATGCCCTTGGGAGTTCGGCTCCATCAGCCGTCGCTAGCTTGAAGGTCCCATCTCCGAGCCTCCGTCATATGACGAATGGGCCTTCCCAACGAGGACTGAAACAAGTCGGTATGGGAAAGACCCGTTTCAGGACGAGGTCGTCGATGTTGAGGTCATTAATGTGGACTTTAGAATTGAATTACTGGGCGACTCGTTGGCGCTGAGCAGCATCTTTAAGTTCAGCTTCATTCCTTTTTTCTTCGAGCAAGTTGAGTGACTCTAAGAGCAAGTCTTGATTAGTCTTCAGATCATAATAAGTAGATCGATGGGATTAAAGCTCTAGCTCAATGGGAATGACAGCTTAGGATCCATAAACAAGGGAGAATGGAGTGTGGCTAGTCGCTGACTTGTAGGTGGTCTGGTAGGCCCATAAGGCCAGAGGGAGCTCATCTGCCCATAAGCCTCCGTCCTTTTCAAACGCTTCTTGATGGCGAATTTAATCACCTTGTTGACAGCCTCAATGTCCCATTGGTCTGAGGATGAGCCACTATTGAGAATCTCTTCTTTATTTTGTGAAGTCGGTAGAAAGTCTTGAAATCTGCGCTCTCAAACTGGGTTCCATTGTCAGAGATGATGGCTTGAGGGACTCCATAGTGGGTAATGATATTGTGGACGACGAAGTTGATTACTTTCTTGGTGGTGATTGTAGCGAGAGTTTCGGCTTCATCCCATTTTGTGAAGTAATCAACTATCACGATAGCATAGCATGCCCCACCTCTGGTCATTGGAATATTACCGATGATATCTATCCCCCACATGGCGATCGACCAAGGAATGACCATTTGCAATAGCTCGGTAGGCAGGGCTTTTGGGATCTTCAATAAACGCTAGCATTTATCATACTTGTAGGCATAGTTTGCGGCGTCTTAATCGAGTGTGGGCCAGAAATAACCATATCTGGTAATTTTCCTTGCTAGAATTTGCCCCCCTGATGTGTTTACCACACTCGCCTTCGTGTACATCTAGTAATACATGGTCGACGTCGTTGTGGGCTAGACAACGAGGCAATGGAGCAGAGAAACCTCTTCGTAGAGCATTCCATCCAAGATGATATAGCGAGACGAATGGCGAATGAGTGCCCGTCTTTCTTTGTAGCATCCGTGGAGGGTTCCATGTTTCAAGTAGTTCCTGATTGGTGTCATACAAGAATCATGCTTGGCTTTGGTCCTCGTTGCTGCTACTGAATTAGTCTACATCTGATACATGCTCGAAGAGTCGAGTACTTCGACCGGGGAAAATCTCATAAGCTGCGCATCCCTAGAGCTTGCCAGTTTGGCTAATGAATCGGCTTTCTCATTTTGTTTTCGGGGGATATGCGTGATGATTTGGTGGTCAAAGTTGGTGAGTAGTTCATGAACCTGAGCGAGGTAGGGAGCGAGTCGTGCCCCCTTGGCTTGGTACTCTCCCTGTATGTAACTCATGATGAGATTTGAGTCGAAGTAAATCTGAATGGCCTTGATGTTAAGTTCGATTGCAATTCTAAGTCCAGCGATCAAGGCTTCGTATTATGCATCATTGTTGGTAGCAAGAAAGCTGAGCTTTAAAGCGTAGCATATTGACCGCCCCTCTGGAGTGATGAGCACGACTTCGGCGTTAGAACACTAATTGTTAGAGGATCCATCAACAAACATTTTCGGTTGAATGTCTGGAGTTTCGATGTCCTCCAGAGGAGGCTCTTCTGGAACGTGAATTTCCACTATAAAATCGACGAGGGCTTATCTGAGGATGGCTTGATGAGGAATGAATGTGATCTCGAACTACTCAGCTCTATATTCCAGTTCAGTAGTCGTCCAGACGCCTTAGGTCGCTGTAGGACCTGTTGTAGTGGCTAGTCGGTGTAGACTTTGATGGGGTGAGGTTAAAATTATAGTCATAGCTTCCAGGAGGTAATCAAGAGGCAGAAAGCAAGCTTTTCGAGCCTTGGATAGTTCTTTTCCACTCCTATTAACCTCTTACTGATGTAGTAAACGGGTCGTTGGACATGCTCTGCAATACACACGAGCGCTGAGCTGATTGCCTGCATGGAAACAGCCAAATAAACATATAAGTCCTCATGATCCATAGGTTTAGATAAAATATGTGGTCGCTCTAAGTGATTTAGAAGGTCCTTGAATGCGGCGACGAATTTCGGTGTCCATGCAAAGTTGTGCTTCCCCTTTTTGAGCAAGTCAAAAGAGGGAATGCACCTGTCGGTGGCTTTAGAGATGAATCGACTTAAAGGGCAACCTTCCCGTTTAAACTTTTAACGTTCTTGATGCTCTAAGGGTATCCCGGATAGCTTTTATCTTATCTAGATTAGCTTTGATGCCTCGCGAACTGACAATGAAACACAAGAATTTTCCCGATGCAAAGCCAAAAGAGCATTTCAAGGGATTGAGTTTAATACCATATTGGCGGGAACATCAAACATTTAGGAAAGATCATGGACATCGTCGTTCGATACCCTCGATTTTACGACCATGTCGTCCACGTATACCTCCATGGATCTTTCAATATGGCTATTGAAAATGAAGTTACCGGTCATTGGTGGGTGGCTCTCACGGCATGACAAGATAACAGTAGTGCCCAAGGTCAGTTATAAAAGAAGCATGATCCTGGTCCGGGAGGTACATTGGAATCTGATTATAGCCTAAGTAGGCATCCATGAAGGGAAAAAAATGGTATCCGATGATTGAATCAACATGCTAGTCGATCTTTGGAAGTAGGAAGCTGTCTTTAGGACATGCCTTGTTTAAGTCGGAGAAGTTGACACACGTTCGCCACTTACCGTTTTCTATCTTGATCGGGACCAGATTGAAGACCCATTCGGGGTAGCAGGCTTATTGGATGAAAATGTTATCTACCACTTCTTTGAGTGTAGTCGATCTTTCGATTCCCAAGATTTGATGTTTCTATTTGACCGGAGGTTGCAAGAGGTTGATTGTTAACTTGTGACAAGTGACTGCAGGGTCGACGCCACACATATCGGAGTGGGTCCAAGGGAATATGTCAAGGTTTTCCCTTAAGAACTCCATAAGATTTGTCTTTATTGAGGGGTGGAGTTGCGTTCCAACTTTCAAGACCTTTATCGGGTCGTCGGGGCTGACCGAAACATCCATCGTAGGTTCTACCAGGTTAGCCTTTCGAAATTAGGATCTTCGTTTTCTCTTGGATTGAGACTGTCAGAAAGACGGCAGTAGTGCCCGAGCCAAGACTTAGATGCCTTCATTGTTATGCGGAGACGGTTTTGGCACAAAGAAGGTGGAGGCACGGTCTTGCCTTTGTCTTTATTATGCGCGTTCCTCCACTTTACGAGGTAGCAATCTCTAGCTATTGCTTGATGGCCTTTTATGGTGCCGATGATGTTACCTATTGGGAACATCACCAGAAGGGACCACAATGGCATGTAGGCTCAGAACTCTACAAGGAAAGGATACCCAAATAAGTCGTTGTATAGACATAAGATGTTGATGACCATGAAGGTGAGGATTCAGACCCGGCTCCGATCCCCTTCCCTGAGTTCTACAGGCAGGTCGACCATGCCTACTAGGTGATTGGAAGATCCATGATCTTGGCATGGCCTTCAAGTCTTTAGCCTCAAGTTTCATCTAGTTATAGGCAGCCTTGAAGATGATGTGGACTGAGCTTCCTGAGTCGATAAGGATTATTCGGACGAAGGCTGATCTGATATGGACAGAGATGACAAAAGGGTCAATGGTTGGGATATCAATTCCCATGGAATATCTCTCGCATAAGATGATATCATCCCGCATTATCTTCTTAAGCTTGATGGGAACAGACTCGTCCAAAGTAGAGCAAGCTTCGAAGGTGGCATGCTTTATAGACTTGGCACACTCCTCCATCTTGCGAAAGCTGTCGTTTGTGGGGTGAGGTCTGCCACAGATCGTATTGATCACGATACCATGTAACCTTCCATTGGATGGGCAAGGTGATGCATTTGCCAATGCTGGAAGTGCAGGCATTGGAGGGCCCGTAGCTGCTTCAAGAGGAGCAGGATCCTGAATGTACTGTTCCAAGCATTTCTCATGGATAAGTTTTTCAATTGCATCCTTGAGGTGGCGACCGTCGTTAGTATTGTGCACATACATATCGTGCAATTCAGAGTACTTGCTGGTGTTTTTTCCCTGTCGGTGGATTCCCTTGTGTCGGGCTTTCTGTACTAGAGGATATCACAGGTTTCTAAGCAGATTGTCTCCATATCTCGGTTTTACGGAGTGTAAGCCCTGTAATTTAGGTAGTGGTCATGCTTCTTAGGATCTATTGGATTTTGGTTGTTGTTACGACCGTCGGGTTTGCCGCCGTTGGGCATTGGCTTGAATGGGATTGCCCTTTTACACTTGTCGGAGGATTCCCCGACCTGCTTTCCTCTGATAGTGTCGTCGACGGTGCCAGCCTACGGGTTGTTGCAGTGGTTGCCCCGAGAAGCTCGATTACGCCTGGCTTCTTCTTAGCATAGGAATTGCCTAGCCTTTTCATAGAAAGCCTCTAGGTTTTAGGTCACTTTCTTTCAATCCAGGCTCCAAATTCGAAAGTAGAAAGGACACCTTTGCAAGCTGGAAGAGTATAGTGTGAGAATCTGAGTCGTAGACCTCAGCAAGGGCGGTATTGAATCCGATGAGGTATCTTTAGAGGGATTCTGCAGGACCTTAGTAAAGATTGGATAGAGTGAGGGCATTATTCGGAGTTGGAACGTGCATTGTGAACTTCCTAACCAACTCTGTGGCCAGTTGGCCGAAGTTGTTGATAGATCGGATGGAAGACGAGAGAACCAAAGCAGCGTTGTACCTATTAGGAAAACTGGGAGGCACTTGCATTTGACTGCATCAGTGGCCCGGTTGGATTCCATCTTCCAATCATAGTGTTTCCGAAAAGCGGGGGTCAGTCGTGCCATCTGTGGCATGTTGAAGTGTCGGGGCTACTCGGCTTCATGCATGATCCTAGTGAAGGGGTTATGCCTCAAGTAGGTTTCCAACTTGTCGTTATCATTCCCTCACATATCTCTCACGATCCTTCGGATCATGTCGGGGAGATATGTCGGTTGAACATCCTCTGGCGGAATCCATTGGTTTTGGAGAACTATTGGGGTTCTGTTTCATGGATGCCTTCTGTGATGCACATCGGGCTCATCCTCTTCCATATCATCGACATTGATGGCCTGGTTTTTGTATGGCTGGTGAGGTTGAGCGGGCTGGTGCGCATTCTGATCTAGATACTTCAGCGTGTTGGGCCCCAAGTTCTGAGCGGCGATAGTTGGGTTCTGTTGAGAAGGGGGTCGGTTACTCAAACCCGGTTCATCATTGATAACAATTATTGTTGCCGTTAGAATGAGCATTTGACCGGATGACGACGTTATTGTTGAGGCTGAGCCTCCTCCTTTGACGTGGGCCCGGAGATTTGGAAGAAGAGGTCTCTGAGACATTGCGTCGCAATCGGCGTTGTTCTGAGCAAGCTGAAGTTAAGCGAGGATGAGTTGACTGTCTTGGAGTTGATGCATAAAGTCGATGTTGTTTTTCAATGCTTAGCTGAGTTCAAGAGCCGTATTTTCATACTTCTGATTCAGTGCATAGATTTGCGCTTGAGTCGTAGGGGCTTCAGGGTCCACAGGAGGAAGAATTTCTGTTTCAACCGGTTCTTCTGCCGATTGAGGTTGTTGCGAAGTACAGTCGTTAGCTGCGGCAAAGGGCCCAAGCATCTAATTCTTTGTTCTCTTAGCCATCGTAAGACAACTCAACGGCAGGTTATTGAAGAAACCTAAAGCACATCGAAGTCGAGATGGAAATGTGCGACAAAGATGCGAGTCTAAAGTTCTCAGTGAAAACACCATCCAAAGATTCTCCGTTACTTAGAGAATTACGTTTCGCATGGAAAAATAAGTGCAGAAAGCAGTAAATGACACGATAGATTTACAGTGGTCCAGTTCCGTGAGGGGACTACGTCCACGTTGGAAGATTTGCTGATATTTTATTTACAATAATGGATTACATGCAACAAACATCATTTAGGTATTTCATTACAAGTATTTACATGTAATTTGGATTCATATTTGTCATATATGAATATTGGGAAAAGTTACCTTAGTGCTCCTTCTACCTTAAAGCAAGGATGCCATTAATGAGTCCTTGGAGCTCTCAAAAGGTATCAAATCAGCCGATTTCCAACCACTTTGAATTTTGGTGTTGGGGGTATTTATAGTGGAGCGGTTAGGCAAGAGTAGGTAGGATTTGGGGTCCACACCAGTATATTTCGTATCCCCTCAGGCCCATGTCCAAGAATTTCGAGTCTCCCGCCGAAAAGCATAGAAAACTCGTATCCTTATAAGGATACGAAATTGTATCCCTTAGGATACAAGACAATTTATCCCAAGAGAGGTACGGTCGCATCGTATTTCTAGGGGATATGAATCCTTTGTATCCCTTGAGGGATACGGGATCGTATCCCTTTAGGACACGGTAACAATCGGGGTCAGGTGTATGTATTTGGAGGGGCCCGAAACACTTCGATACGAGATCGTGGGGTGCGTAAACATGGCGTGGTAGACGGAGTCGATGCTTAGATGATGAGGAAAGGGGATACAAGATACATTGGTATCTAAGGGGTCCGAACCAAGGTGACGCTAGGGAGTCGAAGTGCAAGGACAACGAGGTAAAGGGGTTCGAACCGGAGGGATCCGAAGGTGAGAGACTCAGGATATTTGGTTATGAAGGTGAGGGATTCGAGCTACCCTAATACAAAGATGCGTGGTTCAAAATTTGTACGCATGAGGAATCCGAAACTTTGTGGAAGTGGGGGACTCGAAATCCCTTTGCATGAGGTATACAAAAATGTTGTTCGGGCATGTTGTTGAGGAGTTGTGAGGCTCCCGCTCGTATGACTTCTTCTAAGCTTATATCCTTGGCTAATTGGAACTTCGACATCGACGTCACGCGATATATTGAGTCGAGCGTATCTGGTGTATTTTTGGGAACCGGACCAAAAAGCCATTTAATAGTTTTTGATTTCAAATTTTCTATAGTAAAAAGCTTTCTTCGTCTACTTAATTTCCATGAAAAGAAACCATTAAAATTATTAGCTAGTTTAATATATAAAATTCAACAACATAGAGCATTTTTAACAAATTTTCCTCAAGCATCTGAGCATGGAGAGTGGATTGAAAGACAACATTCTCCAGTTGTATACGAAGAAGGAGAGAATGTGGACATCATCGAGGGGACGCATTGATGGCTCCGGTGGCCCCGGATATGTTGCCCAATGTAGTTATTATTGAAAATCTGCCAGATTCAGTGCCATCACACATGGATGAACCAGCAGTTAGGAAGATGGCGCTGCGGTTTAAAATTCCCATAGATCGTTTTCATGCACCAAGAGATAGTGGCAAGGCTCACGCACCGTCCGAGGGTCTTACTTCTTGGAACATACAGGTATGCATTACTGGGTGCGTGCCCCCGGCCAGTAACTACATTTGGGACATGTTATATTACTTTAGCATCGCGCCATCGCAGCTGCACCCAAATGCATATGCCTCGCCCTTAGGCACTTATGTTCCCTACTGGGAGCATTTTCATTATGAGCCTACCGGAGAAGATATTCGGTATTTGTTTCAATTAAAGAGAAGAGCTACCATATCGCCGTCTCAGTACTTCCTCGAAGCTTTGCCCAATACCAAGTTCTTTGTCGGGACGTGGCCCATGCCGACTGTATACAAGTATGAATGGTTCTTCGTGCACTGTCCTCTTGGATTCGCGAGGAGACGGCTGGAAGGAAGTAAGCACTCTTGAATTCCGCTTTTTACCATAAAGTTTGCGGATTCGATGTCTCATATTTGACATTGTTTTAACATGGCAAGAAATCCCAAGGTGCCCACCGGAATCGAGTATCAGCAACGTCTTGAGGCTTTACGAGCAATTCCGGCTACATTGCATTCTACTGATATAGTCATAAGTCAAGATCGTCTTCGCCGTGCAGGGCTGCTCCTTGATGATCGAGCTATAATCATGCCTGCTGTCGCGTGCAGTGGGCCGAAAGACAAGGCGGCGAAGGACAAAGGTTCTTCTAGTCGAAAGAGAAAGATGCCCTCGGTTGAGCCCAAAACGTGAAAGGCTACGAAGTCCCAGGGAGATACCGGTGGAGATGAGGCCAGTGGTGAGGAGATAGTTTCCCGGGATGAGGGTTTGTTGGATGCTCCTGTCCCGCTTCCGATAGGAGAGGCGGGGGGAGAAGCGTTGGCCAGGCCACAATTCCCTGCGACTCCTTCAGAGACCACCGCTTCACTCGAGGAAGTGGGCCAGTTTGATGGTCTTAATAAACTTGTTATAGACTTGTCTCCCCTGGCCGGGTATGACAAGTATGGAAGAGCTAGCTCTAGATGCGAAGGGGTTGACACCTTCGAGTGGACCACAATCTCTTCTATTAAGAGAACACTCAGGGCATACACTCATAAGCACCGCATAGCATAGAAATTGCCAATATAAGCCAAGTATATGACTTTGTGCTTGTTTCTTTGGAAGGTGATATGGCAAGAGGACATAGAGGACGAGGTTATGGGTATGGAGGCCATCGATACCCCAGAAATATTTTTCTTGAAGGATTTAGTAGAGGGTCTAACTTATATGGTAACTCCCCACCTCCACAAGATCACTGTGGTGAGAGCCGTCACCGAGATAATCCTCGACGATCTCCGACTCCTCCTCCTCCAGTCCGAGTATCTATGGGAGATTCTCGACTTGACTTAGGCGGCTTAAGGTACTTGGCATCGATGGCTCATTTGCACATAGTGCCTTTGACCCCCCGTTGAGACCACTAAGGGGAAGGAGTTGTAGCTTAGTCAATCAAGGTCGAACGAAGCAACTACAACGAGGAGGAAAAATTTAGCGGAGCCTGAAAGGCAAGAGCTTTCAATGGATGAAAGGAAGGCATTACTGAAACAAAATTTCCTCCAACATTATTTCGACAAGCTGATATTCCTTTCTGACCATAGTCCACCTCCTACTAGGAAATTTAGGGAGATATGGATGCATGTGTAGGCCGCGTATCATTAGGCCAATGAGCTTACTACGTATTCTTACCATCTCTCGGAGCTGATTAGGAGGAAACACTTGGAGCTCATCAACCAGTGGCTAACTATCGAAGGCGAGCGGACCACCATTGTTAACCTGGAGAAGGAAATAGGTAGACATGCTCCTTGTGCCGTAAACATTTCTTTGTTCCTCTTTATACTTCAAATAATAATTCTTAGTGTTGCTGCAGTAGCGGAGATAAAGAATCCGTACGAGATACTACAGAAGGAGGTTGCGTATGCCGACTCCACTTTTAGGGAAATCGTGGCCTCTCCGACTACTGAAAACACATACTTAAAAGGAGACAATGCGGAGCTGGAGAAGACATACGCAGTGCTGGAGAAGGACCTTGAGCGAGTGACCCAGCTCCAAAATGACAACGATGCTTTGAGAGTGGAGAACAAGAGGCTAAGTGTTGAGAATGCGGAGGTCGTCGAATTAAGAAGGCAGCTAGAGGCAATGAAGAAGGCAAAGGAGGATGTCGAGGCTAGAAATAGGGATGTGTTGAGCTCAGCGGATGGATTGGAGGCCAAGCACCTGAGTGAGGTGGAACAGTTGAGAGAGGAGCTTAAGGAAACTGAATTCTGGGTGGAGGCGTCCTTGGTCGAACGTATTCGGGATATGTATATTAAGTTTCTCATGTTCTGCAGACTCTCGTGGGTTTAGGATTATTCTCTAGTGCTGGCCCAGACATGGAAGAGATCGCTGCTATATGAGGCATATTTACGTCATGTGGATGTGGGAACTTTAGATGAGCGTCAATTGATGATTGTACTTTTGACTGACGAAGAGTGTGAGAAGTTGGAGGAAGGGAAGAAGTTGCTTCAGGAGGATGCTGAGAACGAGAGATTGGCGAGGATTGTCGCAGAAAAGGGGAAGTCTGTCTTAGTAAAAGTGTGGTTGTAGTAGAGTCATTTGCGGGAGGAAGCTCTTATCGGCCATTGGCTCCCGAAACCGGCACAACTGGCGATTCTGCAGCTTTGGCTTGGGCCTCGAATGAGTATAATCCTGAATAACAGGAACTGCAAGAAACTGGATTCACTTTATCTACTACGACGAGCACATTTCCCATCATTCCTGCGCTATCCCTGACCGGAGGTAAATTCCCTTTACTGTGTATTCCCGTAGATGATGTGATTACAGAGTTTGCAGACTACAAGGTTGTGCTTTTTACTATGCAGCCCTTCCTAGAGATACTATGACACCGGGCTTTTCCCCCGTGCTCCCTCAAATGATAGAGTCTAGGTTAGGACCACAAGGGATGCAGTTTGGAGAAGGAGGCAGCTAGTTGGACACCTTTTTAGACATCAGGCTGGGATCCAACGTTTATGATGGCCTCGTAGAGGAAGGAGAGGTGGTCGATGGCCAGAGTGCTAATGCGAGGGTCCCTGTGGATGCCGATGTGCCTTCAATGTAGGCCTTGGTGGATTCCATGAAGGTTCAGATGATGGCTAAGTGTGAAGAGCTAGAAGAGAAGAGCAGGCAGGATGAGACTGCGAGGCAAGAGGACCAAGTGAAGTACAGACAGGATGCCGAGGAAAGGGCTACTGCCATAGTTGAGAAAAGGAATGCCGATGATGAGGCAGAGAAGAAGAGGGTTGCCGATGAGGCCCAGAAAAAGAAGGAGGATGAAAAACCCAGCAGAAGGCCACCGACAATTCTTAAGAAACTCAAACCTCATGATACCGGGAAGCTTAACTTCCAGATTCTGGCTGAACGAAGGGCTACCAAAGAGGTGAGGGAGAAAGTAGAGCGAGAAGCTAAGGATGTCCCGGGAAAGGATGGTGGTTGCCCTTGCTGCGGGGAATGCACCCGTACCTTTTCTACGCACTATTCCTACCGAGATTATGGATATTTCCAGCGATGATGGTAAAGGCGAAAGGAGTCTCTCTTTATTTCATGAGTCGGTAACCCCTCCAAAGGACATAGGAGGAAGGAGGGGATCTGGGAAGAAGAGGCCTACCACGGGAAGAGAGCCGTCTAGTGTAGAATCTGCAAAAAATAAGAAGCATAAGAAGAAGAGGCATGATCAACATTAGTAACTGTAGTAGATGTTACCATTATTTTTATTATGTAGGCCAATAGTATACGTGAGTACTGCCCTTGCTTTTGGTTTTTAAAGGCATGGTGTGGTTCTCATGTACACCCTTTCATTAGGAAGAAAAAATGTTAGACACATAGTTTGTTCAGTATGTGTGTGTGTGTGTGAAAAGAAATATGAATTAGTAAAAATGGCATTTCATGTTAAGTGTTTCGAATGTTCATCTCGTGTTATTGTTACACTTTACAGAAATGTTATCAGAGATCTCACTCTGGGGCATGCGCGGTTCCATGGAGATCGAGCATTGGTTTCATTTGTTTGGTTTCCCTTAGCTCAGGAATCCCGTGGTTGCGAAAACCAGGCTAAACACCTTCTACCTACGATTTCCCAGAGTTAGTTCCAAGTAGAGCGAAGGCGGGGACGTTGCGATTCATCCGATGTTTGGCTCTTTAGTCGTTCCTTCGGGTTAAGAGCATAAGCGTTGTTTATTTGCCTGAGTATGCCTGGATCATCAGCCCGTAGGGTCCGATCGTAGCCATGGGATGCCCCCAAGCCCTTGGGATTGGGGGAGGAAAACGATTTAAGCTCTATCTTGGTGCTACGTCGAGATTCGATAAACATATTAATCCCGACCCTAAGGGTCGGATGAAGCCGTGCGAGTAGTTAGTCTCGTGTTAAGTTGGATGATGGGCTGCACCTAAGTCTTGGGACTTGAGCACGGAATGATTTATACTCGGTCTCAGTGCTAGGCCGAGATTCCAGTTAGACTTATTTATACTCAGTCGCGTCGCGGGCCGAGGACTCGAGTAGTGACGCCAGCTCCCGTGCTTGGGGTGTCGATTTGTGTTAGTGGTGTTTGTCCTAGATGTTGGCTCGAGGTTTGGATGGAGGCATCGGCTCCCGTTTCTGGGGTGCCGATGTGGCGATTGAGTGTCTGTACATAAGCCAGTTGTGATGGTTAGCCAAACATGTCATGCATGAAGTAAGCAAGGAGTAAACATGGAAGTGACACAGGAAACTGAGCATCATTTCTACTGATAACTTTGGCAGTAATAGCATTTACAATCCTTGGATTGCAAGAAAACAAAACATCGTTGGAAAGCATAAACAATTATACACTAAGTTATGTAAAGTAGCGGCGGAGATGTTAGTTGTTCCATGCCCTTGGAAGCTCGGCTCCGTCCATGGTTGCAAGTTTGTAAGTTCCATTGCCGAGCCTTCGTTGTGTGATGTACGGGCCTTCCGAGCGAAGGCCGAGGCTGGTCGATGGGGGAAAACCCGCTTTAGGACGAGGTTTCAGATGTCGAGGTCCTTATGGCGAACTCCGGAGTTGAAGTATCAGACTACTCGTTGTCGTTGGGCGGTAGCTCTGAGTTCAGCTTCGTTCCTTTTTTCCTCGAGTAAATCGACTGATTCCATAAGCAAGTCTTGATTGTTTCTCGGATTGTAGAAGGTAACCCCATGAGATTGAAGTTTGAGCTCAATTTGTTGACGACTTCGGATCCATAGGCAAGGGCGAATGGAGTGTGTCTGGTGGCAGACTTATGTGTGGTCCTGTTGGCCCATAGGGATTTCGTTTTCCCACATGCCCCTGTCCTTTTCCAGACTCTTCTTGATGATGGATTTGATTACTATGTTAACAACTACGACTATCCCATTGGCTTGATGGTGATCTACTGCTGAGAATCTCTTTTCGATGTTGTGTTGCTGACAAAAGGCCTTGAACTCTGCGCTCTCAATTTGGGTTCCATTGTCGGAGATGATGGCCTGAGGGACCCCATAATGGGTAATGATGTTGAGGACGATGAAGTTGATTACCTTCTTGGTGGTGATGGTGGCGAGAGCTTCAGCTTCTTCCCATTTACTGAAGTAATCAACTGCGATGATAGCATAACGCGCCCCGCCTCTAGCTATTGGAATAGTCCCGATGATATATATTCCCCACATAGCTAACGACCAAGGACTGACTATTTGTTTCAATTAGGTAGGCTGAGCTCTTGGAATCTTTGAGAAGAGATAGCACTTATCACACTTGCGAGCATAGTATGCGGCATCTTGATCGAGCGTGGACCAAAAGTAGCAGTGCCTGATGATCTACCATGCTAAAGCTTGCCCTCCGGTACGGTCGTGAAACTCGCCTTCATATATATATATATATGTGTGTGTGTGTGTGTGTGTGTGTGTCTATATATATATATATATATATATATATTAACACACTGTTGGCGTCGTTGTGGGCTACGCATCTTAGTAATGGGATAGAGAAACCTCTGTGGTAGAGTACCCCATCCAAGAGAATGTAGCGAGTTGATTGGCGGGTAAGCCCTCGTCTTTGCTTGTAATGTTCCGGAAGGGTCCCATGTCGCAGATAGTTCTTGATTGGTGTCACCCAAGATTCGGGTTCGGATCGGTTCTTATTATCAAGTCAGTCTGCATCTGGCTAAGGCTTGATGAATCAAGTACTTCGACAGGGCGAGCCCCATGAGATGTGGATCCTCGGAGCTTGCCAGTTTGGTGAGCGAGTCTGCCTTTTCATTCTATTCTCGAGGAATATGTGTGATGACGAAGTAGTCGAAGTTAGCGACCGGCGCCTAAACTTGAGCAAGGTATGGTGCGAGCCATAGCCCATTGGCTTGGTATTCTCCTTGTGCCTGACGCACAATGAGCGGAGAATCGGAGAAGATTTAGATGGCCTTTATCTTAAGCTCGATTGTTGTTGGTAGCAGGGAAGTTGAGCTTTAATGCATAGCATATAGGGAGTTCCCCAAGAGTGATGAGTACGACTCCAGCTTCGAAGAATTTGCTGTTAGAGGACCCATTCACGAATAGTCTCCATTGAGTCTTAGGAGCTTCGACGTCCTCTGTAGGGGTTTCCTCGGGAGCAGCGAATTCCACTATGAAGTCGGCGACAACTTGTCCGAGGATGGCTCAGTGGGGGATGAATGTTATCTCAAATTGACTCAGTTCCATACTCCACTTTAATTGTCGTCCAGATGCCTCAGGTCATTGTAGGAACGGTCATAGCGACTGGTCGGTATAGAATTTTATGGGATGAGACTGGAAGTATGGTCGAAGTTTTCGAGAGGAAATCAATAAGCAGTAAGCTAACTTCTCAAGCTTAGGGTAATTTTTTTTTGCCTCCGTCAATCTTTTGTTGATGTAGTAAACGGGTTGCTGGACATGGTCTTCGATGCTCACTAGCGCCGAGCCGATTGCCTGCATGGAAACAGCCAAATAAATATATAAGTCCTCATAGTCCACAGGCCTGGATAAGATAGGTGGTCACTCTAAGTGATTCAAAATGTCCTCGAATGCGCTCACGCATTCTGGGGTCCACTCGAAGTTGTGGTTCCCTTTCCGGAGCAAGTCGAAAAAGGGAAGGCATTTGTCAGTGGCTTTGGAAATGAATCGACTTAAAACAGAGACCTTCCCATTTAAACTTTGGACATCCTTGATGTTCCGAGGGACTTGAATATCCTAGATAGCTTTGATTTTGTTGGGGTTGGCTTCGATGCCTCGTGAATTGATGATGAAACCCAAGAATTTTCCAGAGGCGACTCCGAAGGAACATTTTATGGGGTTGAGTTTCACGTCATATGGGCGGAGGACATTGCACATTTCAAAGAGGTCACGGACTTGGTTGCTTGATACTTTGGATTTTACGAGCATATTGTCTACATATATCTCCATGGATCTCCCGAACTAGTTTTTAAAAGAGGCAGTTAACCATCCGTTGATAAGTGGCTCCCGCGTTCTTGAGACCGAAAGGCATGATGCGGTAACAGTCGAGTCCGAGATCGGTTATGAAAGAGGTGTGATCTTGGCCGCGAGGACACATCGGAATTTGATTGTATCCTAGATAGGCATCCATGGAAGATAAGAGCTGGTATCCGGTGGTCGACTCAACAAGTCGATCAATCTTCGAAAGAGGGAAGTTATCTTTGGGACATGCTTTGTTTAAGTTGGAGAAGTCAATACACGTTTGCCACTTTCCATTAGCTTTCCTGACTAGAACCGGGTTAGAGACCAATTCAGGATAGTCTGCTTCGCAGATGAAGTTGTTGTTGGGTAGCCTATCTACCTCCTCCTTGAGCACATTAGACCTTTCGTAGCCCAAGAAGCGGCATTTCTATTTGACCAGAGGTAGCTTGGGATTGAGGTTTAATTGATGGAAAGCTATTACGGGATCGATGCCTTTCATGTCTGAGTGGGCCCAAGCGAATACGTCTAGGTAGGCCCTTAGGAAGTCCACAAGATCGTCTTTTATCGTGGGGTGGAATTGCGATCCGATTTTCAAGACCTTTGATGAGTCATCGGGGTTGATCAGAATGTCCACCGTAGGTTCAACTGGAGTGGCCCTTCGTCCTTCATCGAATCTAGTTCGTCTGAAAGACGGCAGTGGCGCCTGAACTAAGGCCCAAATGCCTTTGATTGCTATGCAGAGATGGTTTTGGTGCAGGAAGGCAAGCACAGGCCTTCACCTTGTCTTTGTTGCGAGCATTCTTCCATTCTAATGCATAACAGTCCCTTATAGTTTCTTGGTCACCTTTAACCGTACCGATCCCATTCTCGGTAGGGAACTTCATTAGGAGAAACCAAGGTGACACGAAGACTCGGAATTCTATAAGGAATGGTCGTCCGAAGAAGACATTGCATGGAGAAAAGATGTCAATAACCACAAAAGTGAGGACGTGGACTCGGCTCCGATCCCCGTCCCCTAGTTCCACAGGTAGGTCAATCATGCCCACGGAATGATTGGAAGATCCGTTGAACCCACTGATCGTGGCGTGACAAGGTTTCAAGTCCTTGGTTTCCAACGTCATCTAGTTGTAGGTAGCTTTGAAGATGATGCTGACCGAGCTCCCTGAGTCGATCAATACCCTTCGGAAGGAGGTGGCGCCGATCTGGGCTGTGATTAGGAAAGGGTTTGTTGTTGGGATCTCAATTCTTGTAGACTCTCTTTTGAGGAAGACGATGTCATCCCGCATTGTTTTCTAAAGTTTGTCCAAGGTAAACTCGTCCGGAGTGGAGCAAGCTTCGTAGATGGAGTGATTTATGGAGCTTACACACTCTTCCAATTTTCGAAAGCTTTCGTGGGGTAAGGCCCGCCACAAATAGTGTTGACCACAATACCTCGCCTTTGGTTAGACGGACCTGGGGCCACCTTGGCGAGTGCTGGAGGTGTTGGCGCAGAAGGGCCCGAGTTTTCTTTGGGAGGAAATTGCTCTTGAACATACTGCTCAAGGCACTTCTCATGAATAAGTTTTTCGACTGCATCCTGAGTTGACGACAATCATTAGTATTGTGTCCATACATGTCATGGAATCGACAGTACTTGTCGGTATTCTTCTCGTTGGTGGTGGACTCCCTAGAATGCGGTTTCTTGTATTAGGGAGGGTTGTATGTTTCTAGGAATATCGTCTCTAAGTCTTCGTTCAATGGAGTGTAAGTCTCGTAAGCTTGGCAGCGGCCTGGCCTTTTGGGATCCGCTAGAGCCTGGTTGTTATTGTGGCCGTTACCGGGTTTCGATCTACAGAGACCTGTCCCCTTGTTTTTATCGAAAGGTTCCCCAAGTAGTTTCCCTTTAATGCTACCGCCAATGGTATCAGCATGCATATTGTTGGAGGAGTTGGCCCGGGAGATTCGGTTGCGCCTCGATTCTTCTTGACATAAGAATTGTCCGGCCTTTACGTAGAAAGCGCTGAGACTCTTGGGTTGCTTTCTGTCAATCCAAGCCCAAAATCGGACATGGGAAGAACTTCTTTTGCAAGTTGGAAAAGAACGGTGCGAGGCTCTGGATCATCTACCTTGGCGATAGTAGTATTAAACCATGAGAGGTAGCTTTTAAGCGACTCGGCGGGACCTTGGTACGGATTAGACTGGGTGAGGGCGTTCTTCGGCATTGGAATGTGCACTCTGAACTGCTTAACTAGTTCTATGGCTAATTGGCTAAAGTTGTTGACCGACTAGAGCAGAAGGCGAAAGAACCAAAGTAAAGCAGTGCCTGAAAGGAAGACCTGCAAACACATGCATTTGACCAAATCGTTGCCCCTACTAGAGTCTATTTTCCATTCATAGTGATTCAGAAAAGCACATGGGTCAGTTGTACCAACATAAAGTGGCATCTGTGGCATACTGAAGCATCAAGGCCATTCGGATTCGTGCACGATACTAGTGAAAGGGTTTCACCTTAGGTGGGTTTCCCATGAATCATAGGCGTTCCCTCTCATTTCCCTCATGATCCTTCGAACCATGTTGGGGAGATATATCAGATATGGATCCACTGGCGGGATCCACGGGTTTTGTCGAACCTCGGGAGTTCTGTTTTATGGTTGCCTTCTATGATGCACATCCGGATCATCTTCTTCCATATCATCAACATCTATGATTGGGATTTGATATAGATGACGAGGCTGAGCAGGTTGATGCGCATCTTGATCTAGAAAAGCATGGGCCGTTGGGAGAGCAGGTCCCTGATCCTGGACGGCGGCAGCCGAGTTCTGTTGAGAAGGGGGTCGGTTGCTCAGACCCGGTTCATTGTTGATAATCAGTCGAGAATGGTCTCAGTCCTGTTTCCCCTCGCTATAAGTGATTGTAGTTCGGTCGCCATTTCCATTTCCATTGCCATTTGTGTAGCCATTACAATCACCGTTGCCATTCACCGGGGCATTGGAGCGGACAACAACATTATTGATGAGGCTAAACCTCCTTCTCCGATGTGAGCCCCTTGACTCGGAAGAGGAAGTTTCCGAGATAGTGCATCAAGGTCGGGCGTTGTTCTGAGTGAGCTGAAGTCGAGTGATGATGCGTTGAATTTCTTGAAGTTGGTGCATAAGGTCGATATTATTTCTCAATGCCTGATTGTGCTCGATGGCTGTGTTCTAATATTTTTCATTAAGCGCGCGAATTTGTGCTTGTGTTGCGGGTGCTTCTGGGTCCACAGCAGGAAGGGTTTTGGTCATGGACGGGATATCCACTTGCTGGGGTTGCTGGGAAGTTCCAGCTTTGGCGGCAGCTGAAGAGCCGATCACTGCATTCTTTGCTCACTTTACTATCGTAAGCGGACTTGGCGGCAGATTAAGCAAAGGAACCTAAAGCTCGTCAGAGTCGAGATGATAATGTGCGACAAAGAGACAAATCCGGGTTTTCTCAGTGAAAGCACCAAAATGTTGACAGCAAGATATGTCGTAAGCACCCAAGATTCTTAATTACTAAGAATTATAGTTTCGCACGGAAAAGTAAGTGCGGAAAGCAGTAAATAGCACAAGAGACTTATAGTGGTTCGGCCTCGTTAGAGACCTACGTCCACTTTGGAAGAGTCATTGGAATATTATTTATAACAAGGAGTTACAAGGTTGAGAACTTCTTATAACATCTCTTTACATGCATCTCTAAGTTATATGATGTCATAATTATCATATCTTAATATATTAGGAAAAATGCACTTTTGCCCTTTTTCTTCATCAAAGTAGAGATGCCATTAAAGAGGCTACTTAGAGCTCTGAAGAGGTGTAAAAACATTAAATTCCCATCCCAAGGGGTATTTATATTGGAGTGGTTAGGTGGGAGTAGGTAGGAGTAGTTAGAAATATGGGACCACATCAGGAATCTCGTATCCCATGTAGTCGACCCCTAAAAACTCGTATCTAAAGTGCTCGCCCACCTTAAACTCGTACCCCTCCTCGGGGTACGAATTTCGTACCCTAGGAGTACGAAGATTATCGGGACGGGCACGAGGAGGCATGGTCAAAAGGGTTTATGAATTTCCGGGGTTTGAGGCCTTGTCTTGGTGATTTTTGGAGGAGCGGCGAGGTTCCCATTAGCGTGATCCCATCTTGGCTCATTTCCTTTGCTCCTTGGCGACACTCTCGGCTTTGGCTTCATGTGATACATTGAGTTGAGCGTGCCTTACGTACTTTTGGAAACCATACCAAAAGACCGGTTAATACACTCATTCTCAATTTTCACATCTTTTCTTCGAAGTATGAAATGAATACATGTACTTAAATAGTTTTTCTCACCTTAGAATTGTAGCTTGAAATTGCGTTTATTCTCTTGGTTTCTTTTAAACTTCTCTTCTTTATCTTACCTTCTTTTTGTTTTGGGAATGCATGAAAATAAATGAACATTTCAACCTTTTATATAGCATTCCTTAAGGCTAGCTTTGTAATTTGGTTTTGGACACTTGTCCACCTTATCTTTATGCAAGCTTTAGAATGTAGACACATGCCCCCTTAGGTGTCTTAAGATGTTTCTACACATGGAAACCTATGTGTTTATGTGTCTTTTTCTCCTTTAATCTCAAGACATGTGTACAGTTCATTTGATGACACGTGTCCTTATCATTTCATGCTACCTATCTTATTTAATTCATACTTAATTTAATTAATCCATGTTTATGCTAAGGGAGTTATTAACACTTTATATGTGTTCTTATATGGCAATATCATGCTTATAAATTCGAACAATTTTCAACAAGTTAAAAGTCGTTTATCGACAAAATGGTTTTCGCTCATATTACCGATATTACTTCAAACTACTTGGAAACAAAATTTATCCTCATTAATTAATATTCGTAAAAGGATTTAACAAGGTTATAAAATTACTTTTATAATATTATATCCAAGATTTAAATATTTAAATAATTCAAATATTTACTATTCAAAGTTTTGGACTGTTACAACTTTATCCCAGAGCCTAAGGTTGAGCTCCGGTAGACGTGTCTAAATGGGGATTGAAAATAAAATAGCACGATCAAAAACATCTTTCTTGGACCATTAATTTAAAATTTTTATTTTCCCGGTGATAAAATAAAGTCCACCTTTTAGAGTTTTCTTGCAATCAATTTCATTTGAAAATCTGATGATAAAAAACCATTGTTGCGAGTAAAATTTCAAGTATAAGTGGTTTTTCATGTTCGAGTAATGTAATCCCTGAAATGATGATAGGGAGGCTTATTGTCATATATAGGTAACCAGGAAACTAATGGCAAGGACAATCGGCCTTAATATTTTATCCATAAGGACACACGCTTAAAAATTTATCCGAAAGGACTTAACACTAAAAATTTCCGTCGCTCCTTTCTCTCTTCTCCGATTTCGCTCCTTTCTCTCTTCTTCGATTTTATACAACGAAATCAGCAAATCAAAATTAACGAAATCATCTCAACTGAAAATCGAATACATTCAAATCCGCGGCGTCTCCTATAGTCAAATGTCGAAAATCAATCGAGGACGGGAAAATTAAGGGCACCAAATCGATCTCAAAAATCAACCTCGATTGAATTTTTGTTGTTGCTATAATCATTATAATTTAATGTTCATTTCTGCTTATTAGGTTTTTTTTATTTCGCGAGGTGATTCATGGTTTTTTTTTGTTCTGCAATTTTAATGTTTAATTTTTCAGTAGTTGGGTATCAGTTTTCTATTTTTTTTACGTATCATTTTTGTTTATTTAACACTGTTTTATATTTGTTTAGTGGGTTTTTAATGCTGTATTTATTTTATAGTTGTATTGTTGCATTATCTATGTATTACAGTCGAACCTATTTCATTTTAAACAATCAAAATGTGATGAAAACATTTTTTGCATTAGTCTTTCTTTAAAACGTTGCAGCAGTTTTAAGGTATCAGTTTTTTATTTTTTAAGGTATCAGCTTTCTTGTATTAATAGTGTTATGCTGTCTTGTTTATAGTTTTGGTGCTATTTTACTTTTGTGCTTGTACTGATGCATCAGTTTTGCTACTCAAACGATTTTTTTTTTTTTTAAACAATCAAATTGTGATTCAAACATTTTTTGTATTATGCTAAAATATTAAAGCAGTTTTAAGGTATCATTTTTATATTTTTTAAGGTATCAGTTTTATATTTTCTAGTTGAATTTACATCATAACAGCTTTTAGGTATCAGTTTTTTTTTAGGTATCAGTTTTATATTTTCTAGTTGAATTTACATCATAGCAGTGTTAAAGTATCATTTTTATATTTTTTTAGGTATCTGTTCTACAGTATTAACTGTGTTATGTTTTTTTAGGTGATTTTGTTACTGTGTTAATTTTGTACTTGCATTTTGTGCATTAACTTTGTATTCTCCACTTGTATTACACCAAATATAATATTGAAGTTACACAAAATATATTGAAGTTATGCAAAATATCATATGTTTTACAACTGAATTTCACTAAAAATCTAAGACACAAGTACTTGGAGAAATAAAATAATAAAAACTGATACTTATTGTGTTATAAAACTGATATCAACAATGATACCGAACTGAAAACAAGCCATTAAAGTAAACAAAACAAAAAAAACCCCGAAACTGATACCTATAGCAATGCAAATCTGATACCCATAAACTGATAACATTAATAAAACTAAAACTGATACCTACTGAGTCATGAAACTGATACCTAAAAACTGCAATCGTGAAATAACACAAAACTGAAGCGACGATTTTTTTTTAGTTCGGATATGCTTTTGATTGTCTTTCTTGTGTCGTTTGTCTTCACTTTTGATTTCTTTATCATGTTTTAGGTTTAATATTTGAATTTTCCGTTTTTCAATCTAAAATCGATTCGAGCGATTTTTGATGTTCGTTTGATTCTCACGGTTCGATTGTATTAGACGACGCAGAGTTTTATGATTTTTGATTCGAGCGATTTTTTGATTTTTGATTCTGTGATTTTGTGATTTTTTATTGCGCGACTTCGTGATTTGAAGAAAAAAATTGGACGAAAATGATGAGCGACGGATATTTCTAGGCAGTTGTCATTCTGATTAAAATTTTAGGCGGCTGTTCTTGTGGATAAATTTTATTATGTTGTCCTTGTAAATTAAAAACCTATATGTAAGTATCAGTAGCTCCATATGAATTTTTTTTCTTTTACTGGCCTCTTCCTTCTTTCAGTACTATCATCTTCCTGTTGTTGATAGAGATTGACGCCACAAAACTGAGGTCAAAATACGAGTTTAGACCTTTTTTTGCCCAGTCGGCCCAAGAGCTAGTAGATCCGTTGTTTCCTGCTGCTATTGTTGCAATGCCTTAATTCCCGTTTTTATCTCTAAGTTGAGTTCTTGATTGAAATGACGAGGATGTTGCGTTAGATCTTGCAGACGATTTATTAGTCGGCGGGGCAGGATCAGGTCTTTGTTATGCCCCTGTGCACGTAACTGTAAATACAAAATTTGCAGTATTTGTTTTTATCCGTTATTTGTTAAGTTTTGTAATGTAAGGCAACTAGCCGTTGTAGGCACCACTATATAAGGTGCAACATTTCATGTAACTAGGGTGTGTGAAAAATTAGGAAAATTACTCCTTACTGCTAACTCATTCTCCCCATATTATTCTTTCTTACTCTCGATCTCCTTCTTATCTTCAATTCTACATTTCTTCTCCAATCTATCTGTTCTTTCTAATATTTCTACCTTCCCTCAGTTCTGTCTAAACTACTACTCCTATTTTCACCTTTGTCTGCATCTAATTCTTCTTCCTATCTTGTCTTAGCCCCTTTTATCTTCTTCCTACCATTCCCATTCACTCAAGAACTCCGTGGCCATGGCTATACTAGAAAAAGGAGCATTACAATTGGTATCAGAGCCACCAGGTGAGCAAGATTCAGACCCTTACCCAAACGATCCTGCAAATTCAAAAGACAACAGCGGGGCTCCTTTGTTCTTAGGTTCTTTGAGGACGGATAACTTCTCATTACAGAAATGGAAGAATACCTCTCAAGAAATCAGTAAAAAGATGGATATGACGCTAGAAACTTTGGAGAAAATTCTTTCAGAATTAAAAGAAATGCGGAAACAAAAAGATCAAGAAAGAACATCAAGAATTCTTGAAGTCAAATTTTGCAATATGGTTTATCCTATCAGTATAGAGGTGCTTTGTGAAGTGTTTGATCCACATGGGTATATTGAGAGTATAACTATTTCATTCATACCAAATGGGTTAAGGGCATTGATACAATTTGAATCATATCACTCGGCTTTCACAGCAAGGGACGATTTACATGGAAGATATATTTATGAAGGATGTTGTCAATTGGATATACATTTTCATACATATGAATATAATGGATTAGTAGATCAAACTGATGATTCTTTTGAAACGTTTGATTCTGATCTCAATGAATATAATACCCAGCTGGGAACACATCTGAGTGAATTTGAAGACGATGCTTCAAGTGAATGTGAGCCAAATCAACCTTTGGAAAACCAAGAAAATTTGGATACCTTACTAGTTTCATCAACACTGTCATATAAAGAGTGTAACAACGAGGAGACCTCAGCTGTTGGAGATAGGACGGAAGATCATAAACCACTGAGAGAACCAATATGTGCTCATTACTCAAGGACCAAATATTGTTCAAAGATTGGTGAAACAAATGCAAAGATTGACTTGATGGAAGGAAAATTCCCAGTTTCATGCAATAATACACTGTCATACCAAGTTGGTGCCCATGATGAGATCTCAACCATTGGAGATGAGACTGAAACAGAACTCAGTTTGTTGCTTCCTGAACAACCTGGGGAGCCAATATGTGCCAATGATGAAAAATTATCAGATTTTTGTTTGGCTAAGGAAGGATCCGCCGGTAGTCAAACTTCTGTTACATTCAAGCTACAGGAAACAGAAAATAAGGGTATGTCTATGGAAGCTACAGTTGACAAATTCTCTCTCATTGCTGGTGACCATATCTCCTTGACATCCTCTCCTAACGACAAGCTTTTACTTGTTCAAGCTTTGAAGCGAAATGGGAATTTGGTTGATGTTAAATTTGTTCCCAAACGAGCTTTAGGAGAAAGGATTAAACATGCTTTAACTGTCAACGAAATGGACAACCGTTGCAGCATTGTTTATTTTGGAAAATTTCCTGCTGGAATGAAAAATGCAGAAGATAGTGAAAGGAAGATATTTATATTTGATCCGGGTATTACCGCAATGAATTATGCGAAGATGATGAAAGTGCTGGAGAAGCATTGGCTCAACCTTGAGGACAAGGTTGTTTTTGAAGGGGTGGGGAAATGTTATGCCCCTGTGCACGTAACTGTAAATACAAAATTTGCAGTATTTGTTTTTATCCGTTATTTGTTAAGTTTTGTAATGTAAGGCAACTAGCCGTTGTAGGCACCACTATATAAGGTGCAGCATTTCATGTAACTAGGGGTGTGCGAAAAATTAAGAAAATTACTCCTTAACTGCTAATTCATTCTCCCCATATTATTCTTTCTTACTCTCGATCTCCTTCTTATCTTCAATTCTACATTTCTTCTCCAATCTATATGTTCTTTCTAATATTTCTACCTTCCTTCAGTTCTGTCTAAACTACTACTCCTATTTTCACCTTTGTCTGCATCTAATTCTTCTTCCTATATATCTTGTCTTAGCCCCTTTTATCTTCTTCCTACCATTTCCATTCACTCAAGAACTCCGTGGCCATGGCTATACTAGAAAAAGGAGCATTACAATCTTGCATCCAAATTATTAGTCGGCTAGGCAGGATCATATTTGCGGTCGGATTCTTGTTTGATGGGAAGGATTGCTAGTAGAAGACGGGTTTTTTTTGCTAGCTCCAGGACCTGATTAGGTTTCTTCCTCCTGCTTACTGTCTGAAAGTCATCCTCATCAACACGAATATGGTTAGATCATTGTGGAGGGGGATAATGAGTTGGTAGAGAAGGAGAAAAAGATGGGTAGATGAAGAGGGACCCCATACCAATCAGGGTTGGACACAAAAAAATGGTTGTTTGAAACTTTCATGGCAAATGTATGCAAGAGAGAAGCTTTTTTCCTGCTTCGTCGACTATATGAATGACAAACTTAGTAGGATGAAAAACCATGATTTTTCATTTTATGATGAAAATTGATTATGACGCTTTTAAAGAACTGTTGCTTGCAAAATTTTGGGTAGTTGTAACATAACTTAGTTTGTTTTATAATAAGTTTTGTTCTACAACGTTAGAAGTTGATCGTCTACGTATATTGGAGGAAAAAATTCATATAATGCTCTGTAAACTGAAGAAAATAGTTCCTATAGATTTCTTCACTGTAATGAAACATTTGTTTGTTCTTCTATTTGTTTCGAGAGCCTGCGCAGTATGGATCAATGTATCCATTTGTTACCCCATCTGTTTTCGATGCCCTATGGTTATGGATACTGCCCTATTCTGGAGGCTTACTGATAACAAATTTCCAACGGTTTTTGATACATCTCAACAACTTATTGACTTCCTTAATTGTTACGTGTACAATCTTTGCCGTCGCGATATCTGTAGGAAACCACTGCTAAATATCGTAGAAAACGTTGAAAAGCATCATAAACCGCCAAAAAAAAAAAAAAAAAAAAAAAAAAAAAAAAAAAAAAAAAAAAAAAAAAAAAACTGTACTTCGCAGCAGATCGCCTTAGAGCTAATTCACATGTATATAACCCATAACAATGCATAGAAAAACCTAGTATGTATAAAGGTTTTGTATATGGAATACATGATCTTCAAAGCTATGTCACCATGCTAATAGCTACATTCTAAGACTGCAAAAGGTTTGCATTAATAGCATATAGAAGCATTAAAGACCCAAGGTTAAAACAATTTTTCTGTAGATCCTCGACCAACATTATCTGTTGGTTTATTCTCAAACTGAGACAGTTAGGTACTCATAGCAATCAACTCACCATCCCTGCATTTTCTTATATTTATTTCCATATTTGTTTCTGAAGATGAAGGCAAAACATCACAGCAATCTCGCCTGCGCACAAATAGCTACAAAACAAAGACAATGTCAGGAGAGTTTGTGCAGCATTTATCCTTAGAATACCTTGGGTGTCATTTTGGTATATATACAATGTAAAGCTACAGTTTAGTGTATCAAAATACCTCGTCATTTGTGTGATCAACTTCCTCCGAGTAAACCGTCACCTCCTGCAATTTTTGTGTGGAAACAACATCATTTTTACAAGTTCCATGTACATGCTTATTATACCTGCTTTCAATCTTTCCCTTAGGATTAAGCACTGTTTTGAGATAGAAAATAGTTGGACTTTCGCACAGGTCATCAGAGAATTCTCTCGTCTTAAACATGTAAAAGTCATTGAAACTATGCTTCCAGGCGACAAATGTTTCTGGCACAGATAGGAGGTCTGGTAAAGGCACATTTCCTTCATATATTTGAACAACGTAACCCCAGGAGATTGAAATGGTACGTGATCTAGAGCTATCGTGACAAACGGTTTGTTGAAAAATCCTGCCTTGATCAATATTTGAGACTTTGACCAAATGATTCAGTGATTCAGTGTGGTTCATTCCAGGGTACAACGGATCCACGTGTTCTAAATGGTGAAGAGATACAATTGGCGTCAAAGGATGTGCAGTCAATAACCCAAAAAGGCTTCCACGGAGATCAACCTTAGTAAAGAAACAAGAAAAGAAAATTAAGAAGAAGAAAAACTCTGCGTCGAGCAGATAAAACAGATAAATTTATCATAAACAGAGGGTTTCTGAAACAATCAAATTTCTGGTGCTCTATGTTATATGGTTGCATAATCCAAAAGAAAAGGTGATATTCAGCTGCAATAACACAGTATATTAACGAGCACTCAAATCCTGCACGGAGATTGCATATTATCCACAAATCAACGTGCAAATAAGCATCTGATATAATGCTCAGATACATTGATTATAACAATATGTTGCTCCAGTAAATAAAACAAACAAAATATATAGAATGGTTTCGACTCTTGCAGCTGTTATTCCGTAGTTGAGTATGTACTTTTAGCGCATTTTATAATGGATAAACTAAAGTTCTAACCTGATGGAAACCTGGCTCATGAGTTAATTCAACACCAAGCTCTGATAGGCATACATATATCCTCGAGTCACTACCATACAAATGGCTGTATCTCATCAAGCACGAATCCAAAACAGTAGATAGAACCTTAGCCAGTGGATAGCTAATAGCCAGCCCTGCTCCCCCGTAAGCCATACCAAACGAGAATTCCAAATTTTGTGCAACGCTCTCCGATAAGCCTCCAATGTAATAATACTTTTCCCACTCATACTTTGCAAGAGTTTTGACAAGATTTTCCGTGAAGAAAAATGTGTCATCATCGCCCAACACAATCCATCTTACATCGTCGTCGCCAGGTTCTACATATGATCCAAAGATATAAACTATGTGGCGACAATAATTTACGCATGACTGAACTTCATCTTGAATATTGTAGTTAAGCTACCCGTTTTTAATTTCGGTTTGTACATCATATCATTTACATTTTACACTACCTTGTTGTGAATTTGCCCTTTTCATGAATCAAGGGTCATGAAGTGGATTATATCAGATTGTTAATTATTGATCTCATAATGTGAACATCTTAATCCGAAACACATACCTTGATCAATAATCTGGATTAATTCTTTACAGATTCTTGCGAGACGAACAGCCGACCTCAACCCACCTGCATAACTATAAGGAAACTTCTTCCAGTCATCATTAGAAACAACTACCCTCACGAAACCATTATCATTCTCATTAAATTCTGCCTCTTCGTCGACAAACACAAACCCCCTTGTGGCACCATGTGGCCACCATGATCTGATGAACTCCTTTCTCTTCGTGAACGTGTCGCTAGAAGACGCAATGCCAAATACTACATGTTTGAGCTGCAGTGAAGTTTTCTTGCTTGCACAAATGGGTGGTGTAGGGAATGAAAATGAGATAAAGATGTACACGAGGAAGAGAATGGAACACGTGATGATAAACGATCGCAGATTTCTATAGGGACTTAGTGATTTAAAGGACATCTTTGAGCTAGACATCATGGTGGCAAGGACGGATTGAAATTAAAAGATTACAAAAATAAAATATCATCTAAAATCTATTTAGATTTTAAAATATATTTTGGAGAAAGACCAGTTTAAAAACTAGTCTCAAATCTGATTCCTCTTCCTCATCGACCTAAAAAATGCTGGGGCATTCCAAATTTCCAACTTTTAATATTTTTTTTTTTTTTTTTTTTTTTTTTTTTTTTTTGTGAGATTGGCAATTCTGAGCAGGTATACTCGGGAAATGCTTTGGTAAAAAAAGGAAGCTGCACAAATATTTCGAATTAATGTGTGTATCGATCAAATATATGTACAGATTCAATTCATTTATTATTAAGTAGTTTCATAATCTAAGAGAAACTTTTACAATGTACCATAATCAGTAGAATAATGCATCTAATCGTGATAACCAAAAAAGATACTAATTCATATCAAAAGTGTATCAGTATAAATTATTATTGATCCACCAAATTTGATCAATAGAATCAATTATCCTTTCTCCATTGTATGAAAATATATCAATCACTGACTAGGGATATTTATGGAATCAATATCAATTTGTACATATTTTACAATCAGTTCATGCCAAATATGTCAATTACTATATCAATGTAATTGTTACATTACATGCTAATATTTATTAACATAAGTATGCTCCTGACTCATCATTTATAGAAAGACAACTTAACATTATCAAGTATTAATTCAATACTTCAACGTTGATGTTAGATTTTAGGAAAAAAAATTGATTTGAGCCACTTTTCCAAACTTATAACAATAGTTGATCACATTTCAAATTATTTACAAAAGTTTGTCATTTTTTATTATAACTGGCGACTTTTGGGATGCCGCTTGTTTATTTTGTTTTTGTTCTCGAAGGCGGCATCCTAGATGCCGCCCAAAAGAAATTGTTTTTCTGGGCGGCATCCGAGATAGCGCCAACAGTCGCTATATGGGATGTCGTTCAGATCTGCTGGCATATATACTACCAGCAGCCTTGTTCTTCCACTTTCTTTTTGTCATTAAAAATTCTCACCAAAAAAAATAAAAAAAAGACTTTGCATAATTTTAAAACTCTTACTACATTCATATCAGCTTTGTAGCGGCTCTACTCAACAATCAACAAGTTATAGATTCCATCTTTTATTGAAGGTATGAATATTTAATCATAATTTAGTACTGTATGATTTTGACTTTTTTTTGAGAGTGGGTTCGTTATTGGAATAGTGAAATTGTTGCTATTTTGTATATAGAATGACTACTAAATGTATTCCTGCCATATATTATTATGATGGTGAGTTAGTGGTAGATGAAGATAATTTCGACAAATATGTTGGAAGGCCATATAAATTGGTGAAAGTTGTTCAATGTTGTAATTTAGTTCGGTTGAAAGAGTCAGTATATAAATCAACTAAGATTAAATTTGAAGAATTTGATATTGACTTAGCATGTAACTGGCCAACAGATTCTGAATCCAAAGCCATTAAAATAGCCGATAATGATGTGGATATAATGTTTTTAGCGACACCGAAAACCATTAAGCTTTTTATTATAAAAAGCAAACAGACTCAAGCAATATAACCAATAGCACCAGTTTTACTTCATCACGAATGTCAAGATAATAGTGAAAGAATTAGTCATCAAAATGTAACGTCTTGCTTTAATACTACATCTTTTACCCCAATCTATGGTCAGCATGAAGGAATTTTTGGTTTCCAGCATGTACGAGTTATCAACATTGTAATCAATACAATTATCCTCATTCGACTCAAGAAAGTTTCACATAGATGATGGAAACGTGAATGCTATTTTGGTTATTTGCTGGATATATAAACATATGTTATTTTGTAGTTTATAAATTTTATGTCTTGCATGTAGTTATGTTACACAACAAGTAACTCCATTTTGCAGCGCCGAACCTTCAAATAATTACTTCCCACCTTACAAGCCTCCTACAAAATTTGAGTTACAGCATATAAGAAAGAGATATGTGGAAGTTATACCGTTAACTCATTGGTTTTGTATGTGAAAATCACTTAAACAGCGTTAAATTTTGCAATACTATATGGTAGAATTGAAGTGAATGGAAGTAGCATCATGTCGGAGAAGACGGTTCTCAAAACGGAGCTCATAGGAGAAAGTTGCAGAAAAATATGTGCATTGTTTCAGTAGGATTCTCTGATAGACGTTTGTCACAGGCATGACAGACATCTGTGTTGTCAGGGTGGAGTTTTCCAAGAGTTTTGACAGACGTTTCTCATTCTGGACAAACGTCTATGCTAAAACTAGGGGCACAACAGACGTCTAAGGCAATATTGACAATCGTCTGTGTTTTCAGTAAATATTTTCCTAAGGCTAGGGACAGATGTCTGTCACTCCACGACATGCGTCCGAGGCGACTTTCGGGCTGTTTCGGGCTGAAGACTTAACAGCCTGATTTGTGAAGGATCCAGGGGAAATTTGAGCAATTGTTACATATTATTCTCTCCCTGTATAAGCTATTGTCATATGTAAAAGGATACATACCAGAAATGAGATTAATTAAGAGATTAAGATCTAGGTTTATTCTAATTAGGATTTTGGCAACTCAAATCTTCTTCAATTCTTATTTCCACAAAATCAAAATTTTCTGGTGAATTTGATCATTATAATCAATCTCTTGTACTCTTTTATTTATATTTATAAAAGATTCTCTCTGAAAGTGGATGTACACTAGCAAGAAGCTGGTGGAATCACTATAAATCCTTGTGTGATTTACCTTATCGTTAGTGCTTTGTTATTTCTCTTGTTTGGTGATTGTGATAAGCTTGTGGATTGAGTTGAGATTGTTCTGAAATATTGATTGGTTATTTTTGCACTTTGACCACAATCTCGTCTTCCGCGGAGATTGGGTTTTTTGATTTGAGCGGTATTGAGTCGAAATTGTCCACAACATTTGGTATCAGAGCTTTAGTGTTGGTTGATAGTTGTAAAAATGTCGGAATAAGATTCAAATGGTACATCAATAGTTGGTCCAAGTGGTGTAGCTCCTTATGTACGTGGATCGTACGCAGCTTCTGATTCACAATTGGTTATTGACATGTAGAATGGCGATAATGATTTTGAAAAATGGCAGTGGAAGATTAAAGCGGTTCTTAGGCGGAATCGGGTGTATCGGATAGTGTTTGATACACATTTATTGCCAATTGACATCTCATATATAGAGAGAGAAGAAATGGAAGAGTGGGCATTCACTACGCTTCAACTTACTATGGGATAGAATGTTATCTCCGAAATTAGTGATGAGACGACTGCTAAGGGTATTTGGAACAAATTGGAGGAGCTGTATATGAATAAGTCAATCACAAATCGACTGATCTTGTTGCAGAACTTTCTTTACCTACAAGATAAAGGAAGGAACTTCGCTAAAGGCGCACTTGAATGTGTTTGATGATTTGCTAATGAAGATGGAGGAGATATATTTGAATATTGAGGAGGAGCAGAAGGCGATGATATTGTTATGTTTGTTGCCCGACCGTTATACGGGTTTCTCAAATAGTTTGATCTATGGCTAAGATACATTGACTCTTGATGACGTCAAGACGGGTCTTCTTAGTGAGGAATTTTGAGATCAGATGGAGAAGCTGAGTGATGGAAGTAGTGGTGCAGGTAATGGTCACGGTTTATTTGTAGAGAACGAGAAAAATGAGAAGAAGGGAAACTGAAGGCGTTCTAAATCTAGGAAGCCCAATTAGAGAGGAAAGTCGAAGGAAAGAAATAACAAGTGGTTTATATGTAAAAGACCTGGTCATTAGAAGAATGATTGTCCACACAAGGAGAAGAAGGAAGTAGCATCTTCATAAGTTGCGGTGGAGAGTGGTGTTGGTGAGGAAGACGTAAATGTTTTGTTGGCTATAACAGCAGGTGTTTCAGGCAGTGAATAAGCGCTTGATTTGGGGGCTTCATATCGCATGACGCCTAATTGGAATTGTCTTTCTTCTTATACTGATCGAGAAGGAAATTCAATTGTTATGGGAAATGGTGCAGTTTGCAAGTCGTAGGGCATTGGTTCAGTGCAAATTCGGATATTTGACGGAATTATTCGTACTCTCACTAATGTGTGCTATGTTCTAGGACTACGGAAGTCGCTTATCTCTTTGGCACAGTTGGATAGGATGCAAGATCACTATCGAGAGTGATAGCTTGAGGGTTTTGAATGGTGTGCTTGTGGTTATGAAGGGTGCTAATACTTATGGAGTTTATTTGCTTCAAGGAGTGACCGTGGATGGCGAAACTTGTGTTGGTGTTGATAGTTCTCGTGACTTAGATGTGACATGGTTGTGACATTTGAGATTGGGTCATGTCTCAGAGAAGAGTTTGGATGTTCTTCGTAGAAGGGAGATGATTAATGGAGAGAGTTTCAACAAACTGGAGTTTTGCGAGGAATGTGTCATGAGGAAGCAAATTAGAGTGTCATCATGAATGGAAACATGATTCAAGAGGGATTCTTGAGTATGTGCATACAGATGTTTGGTGACTAGCACCAGTAGCTTCTTTGGAAAGAGCAAGATATTATATTTCTTTCATTGATGATTTTTCTCAGAAGGTCTGGGTGTATGTAATGATGGCTAAGCCGGAGGCATATTTGCAAGGTTCAAAGAATGGAAGGCTTTTATTGAGAATGTGAGTGGAAAGACTTTGAAGGTTCTTAGGTCCGACAATGGAAGAGAGTATGCTTCCGGAGATTTTCTGAAATTTTGCAAGCATCATCGTATTCGAAAGCATTTACTACACCTAGGGATCCATAATCTAGTGGACTAGAGAAGAGAATGAACCGAACTCTACTGGAGAATGCTCGATGCTTGAGATTGACATCGGGTTTGTCTAAGGGATTTTGGGTCGAAGCTTTGCCAACCGCATTGCATATTATTATGTGCTCGGCTATTGGTCATAAAATTCTGGAGGAAGTGTGGAAGGGAAAGATCATTGCCTTGAATTATCTTTGTGTACTCGACAGTCTTGTTTATGTGCATGACTCGGGGAGTGATAAGCTTGCGGCTAAAGCTGCGCCTAAAGCTTTCAAGGGGATTATGCTTGGCTATATGGATGGAGTTAAAAAATTCCGGATTTGGAATCCGGAAATGAAGAAGGTTATGGTTTCTCATCATGTTACTTTTGATGAGTCGGCTATGTTCAAGATGAATGAAGGTTCATCGGATGTTCTGGATTTGGTTCATGGTGAATCAAAGGAGAAGGAAGTTATTCCCACTTTCAGGCCTAGAGAGAGTAGAGTTGTTGGAGGTGCTTGCGAGGTGAATGCAAATGACGTTACATCACATAGTCCACAGGGTTCCTCTGGTAGTGTTGGTGATGTGCATGGTTCTAGAGAAGATTCAGTTCAAGGTGGATCTAAAGGAAGACCGGGTTATGGTATTGCTACTCGGGTTGGTCCTCTTGCTATAAGGCCACCCGAAAGGTATGGTGATTCGAACTATCTTAGTTTTTCTGACAATTTGGACTATGATCTTCGTGTAGTCCAAGATGAGCCGATGGACCATGATGACGTCATGGGTTCGAGTTATAGCTCGAAGTAGATTTATGCCATGGAGGAAGAGATGCAATCATTGATGAAGAACCAGACTTGGGATTAGGTTCCACTACCCAAAGAAAACTGTGCAATTGGGTGCAAATTAACATACAAGGTGAAGTATGATGGAAGATACAAAGCTAAGCTAGTGATTAAGGGGTTTGCACAGAGGAAAGGAAAGGAGTATGATGAGATCTTTGCACCGATTGTGAGACATACTACTATCCGGATATTACTTGCCATAGTTGATATTCATGACTTGGAGTTGGAGAAACTTGATGTGAAAACCGCCTTCTTACATGGTGACTTGGATGAAGACATTTACATGGATTAATCGGAAGGGTTTGTTGTAGATAGTAAGTCAAAGTTGGTTTGCAAGTTGAAGAAATCACTATATTGTTTGAAGCAATCACCTAGGCGATGGTATAAGAGATTTGATCATTTTATGCTTGAAAGTGGCTTCCAACGAAGAATCAAAGATGCTTGTGTTTATTTCAAGAAGTTGGGTAATAATTACCGGGTGTACTTACTCTTGTATATGGACGATATGCTCATTGCTTCTAAGGACAAGGAAGAAATCAACAAGTCAAAATTTAAACTAAAAGAGGAATTCGAAATGAAAGACCTTGGAGAAGCAAAGAAGATTTTGGGCATGAAGATTGAAAGGGATCGAAAGCGTTTTGAGTTGAAATTCACTCAAAATAAATATATTAGAAAAGTACTTTGTCGGTTTAGCATGGAGGATGCAAAGACGTCAAATACACCTTTACCTTTGCATGCAAAGCTTTCAAGTATATGATCACCTATCGAGGAGAAAGACAAGATTATATGGCAAAGGTGTCATATGCTTGTGCGGTTGGTAGTTTGATGTTTGAGATGGTGTGCACAAGGCTCGATATTGCAAATGCCGTCAGAGTGGTTAGTCGATATGTGGCTAATCCAGGGAAATCACATTGGGAAGCAGTGAAGCTTGTTTCGAGATACTTGAAAGGTACAACATATCATGGTCTTGTTTTTAGGGGTAATAAGGAGAAAAATTGCATGTTGGCTCGTTACTGTGATTCAGAATACGCTGGTGATAGGGATCTGAGAAAATCAACTTCTGGATATGTCTTCACTCTCGGTGGTACAATCATAAGTTGGAGGTCGAGATTGCATACCATAGTTGCTTTATCCACTACGGAGGTGGAGTTGATAGTTGCGGTGGAGGCTGCAAAGAAAGCACTCTGTAACACCCCGTAATTTTAATAACACTAAAGAGGACAAATTAAAGAATAATTAATTTTAAAACAGACTATGCCATTGCGTCCATCTCGAAATTCTGGTCAAGATAGACATTTGGTTTGCGTAAAACGGACAGCATATGAAGAAATTATGAAGGTTTGAAGTTTGTGTACGTGCAAGATTATATATATATATATATATATATATATATATATAGGATCCAAAAATTCAAAATTTGGTTCAGAAAATTCAAAATCGTGTAGATTGGGGTGAGCGGGCACTACAAGAAAAATGATTTTTTTGTTCCAAAAATAATGGCTATTTATTATTAAATGCAAGCAAAAATGTTTTCATGACCAATGTAAGCGCGATAAAAAAAATTCACATTCCCACCTCTTCGTAAACACAAGTCCGCGTGTTCTAGGAGAAACGTAACCGACCGAATCTATTTTCCTATTCCTTCATACTTAACATCTTTTAAGTTTTAACCCTCGTTCACTTTTCTTTCTTTTTCTGGAAAAAACCCTAGATTTTTTTTTCCTTTTGATCTCCCGCTTATTATTTCTCAGTTAAATTCGAATTTATAAAGACTATCTCGTTCAACGTTGATATGGATACCAGTAGAGGCGGTTCATCTCAGCGACGCTACAAAGCGATTCGATTCAATTCCTAATCATATTCAAGATCGTGAAATCGGTAGAGCTAGAAAGGTATAAAACCAAACTTGATTTATCTAATTTTGTTTGGATTCTATCGTTTAGGGTTTTGAACATTCAAAATTTGCTGAGTGTTGAGTTCTGCAACCACAAACCAAACAGTTGATTTCTGCAAACAGTGTTTGTAAATGGGTTTTGTATCTGGGTTTTTAAGTTACTTTTGAGCTTTGGGTTTTGACAGTATACCAGATTAAATGACTTCTGAATCGAATGGATTTTTAACTCTGGGTTTTGATTGTATACCCGAAAAAATTACCAAACAGTGTTGATTTCTAGTGTTTGCATCTACATCGAATGGGTTTTGAACCTGTTTTGTACATATATGTTGATTACCTGAATTATTGTCTATACTGATTGGAATTTAATATGGACATTGATTTTAAATGTTAACATGTTCATTTAAATTGCTTGATTGAGTACTTGCAGCAAACATATTACATTGATATACATATATGTATATATATATACAAATATATGTATATACACACATATATATATATGTATATATAGGAACCTTGCAAATCATGAATTATATATGTGAGTTACTCAGTATATAAAATTGTGCAGCTTATGACTTGGGAGTTTATGAATTTTTCAATCTGTGATATTATGCAAGTATATCAGAATGTGTTTATGTATGTTAATTTAATCTGTTTTCTTTCATCTGATTTGCGTGTATACGAGTATACATGAATATTGAAATTGTGCAGTATAAAAGAGTGACACTTAATTGATACATTTCATACAAAATTTCTCTGTAGGCTCAGGAGAACCGAAAGGGACAAAGACAATTTGTTTTAGGCTCTTGTCCCATTAATACCAATAATCGAGATTGCAAAATTTATGTTAGGCCATCAACGATCAAGTTGAACCTGAACCGTATTTGCAGTCTCAATATTGATATTTATGAGCAAGAAACGTGAATTGATGTGGGAAACTGAGCAGAGAAATAGGTTCAAATCAGGTATACCTACATTGCAATCAGAATGTGTTTATGTATGTTATTTTATTTTATTTTATTCCATCTGATTTGCATGTATAGGAGTATATATACGTGAACAATGAAATAAGCCATATATCTATTGTTATTGAACATGTGAATCTAGGCTGCCCCCCCCCCTCCACACACACACACACACACACACACATATATATATATATATATATATATATATTTATATATATCTATATATGTGCAAGGTTTTCAAAATGGGATTTAAATCGTAAATCATAAAGTTTATATTTCAAATCGAAACGGATTTTAAATCGTAAGTCATAGTTTCCGAATATCATTACTTCTGGGTTTCGTATGCACTTTGAATTTGATTTAGATGTTTGAATTTCTACAATTAAATTTAAAACTCAAATTTTTTTTCCCTCCAATTTCATTCTTATTTTGTTTTAAAAGCTTTGTCAAGTGATTGTGAATCTAAACAAGTATATTACATATGGTAGTTTGAGTTGAATGTGTTTTTTTATAACTAAGTTTGAATCGTAATGTAAAAATCGAGTCGTAAATGGAGAGATTCAGGTTGGATCGAGATTCAAATCGCAAGATTTTAGGATTTTTGACAACAATGTGTGTGTATGTATATATATATATATATACACATACATACATACACACAATGATATACATCAGCACATGTATATATATAACATATAATGATTATGAGCATTCATACATAGATAGTGCAGGTGAAACTATGTTTGTATCTGTGAAGCATGAGCACATATGTTGATGAGTGGTGTATATATCAAGTGTGTGTGAACATTTCGAGAAATCTCAGAATTATGAGCAAGTTAATTTTGTGGCCCAAGAGGTCTAATTTATATGAGCTGACAATGAATCTATCTTGGGAGTTACTAAATTAATTTAATTTGACTTGGGAGTTACTAAATTAAGTTAATTTGACTTGGGAGTTACTAAATTAAGTTAATTTGACTTGGGAGTTACCAAATTAAGTTAATTTGACTTGGGAGTTACTAAATTAAGTTAAATGACTACGTAAATTCAGTTTATCGTGGAGGTAAGGGAGGTATTGATCTCCTATCAATGAATCGACAATTAATTTGAAACGAAACACTAACATGGTAGGATCTCCTATCAAAGTTCATTGTTAGTGTATAGTAGTGCTGTCAGGAGTATATTTCAGATCCATGTCGGCTGGTGTTTAGTATTTTTAGGAAACTACGACTTATTAAGAAACAAATCATGAGTTCTAAGTGTATACTTGGAGGTAAGAGAGTTAATGTTCTAGCTTTCTGTGGTCTGGTTGAGTAAACACTCCGGAATGATGAAAAAATTAAAATAAATTTTTCAATCATTAAAGAACTTCAAAATTCGGTAATCAATTTCAGAAAATCAATAAGTTTCAATGGATCAATTTAGCAATTCCCAAGATAAGTCGATTTTAGTTGGTTTGTTAACCAGAGCAAATTATTAAACAGTAAGTGTAAAAATATTTGTCCATATGATCAACTTTATCATTTTGGAACGTTTCCTCGACCAGCTCACAGAATGCTGGTTCAATTCCTCTTTTATCTTCAGGTGTATGCATATAACTCGTGATTTAGGACTTAATAGTCGCAGTATCTTAAGATTACTGAACATCTGGTCGCCATGGTTCTGAAATTTACTTTTTGGTTGTACTACTTAACATTGTCAGGATCTTCAAAAGTTTGTGTTGGCTAATGAATGTTACATTGGTTAACATACTTATTTTCTGTTCATAAGCGGATCACTCAAGGATTATGTAATGGTACAAGGATTATGTAACATTCTAATACATTTCATACAAAATTTCCATGTATGCTTTGGAGAAGCATTATGTTACGTAGGGGATGAAGACAATTAGTTTTAAGCTCTTCCCCCATTAATATTAATAGTTGAGATTGTAAATTTCCATGTTAGGCCATCAAAGATCAATTTGAACCTGAACCGTATTTGCAATCTTGATTATTAATATTGTTGAGGCTAGAGGAACCTGAATTGATGCGGGAAACTGAACAGAGATCCGGTCAACCTGAATTGACGTTATAGAAGAAATGATTATTCCGTACAAGGGGAGTTTGAGATCCGGTCTTACATTTTTTTCGGACAATTATGTTTCTTCTTATCTGAATATGCCTGCAGTTCAAAAGGCTTTTCAAGTTTGTCACATTGCTCGGAACTCTACAGGCATGCCTATTACTTACAAAAACTTCATCTTTTTTGTTAATTTAACATTGTTATATGTCTTAACAAATTTTGATTGCTTATAGTACCTATTACTTACGAACTCTACAGGTGTGATCTTGGATTTTCTACGAGACAAACTGATACGGTATGATTTCTTATTGCTGCATGTTAGCACATTTTATCCTAAAACTAATCCCATGTCACTACTGTTTAAACTGGTTTGTGTTCTGTTATATTATGCAGATTAGCAAAGCCAAGAATATCTGCGAGAGCATAACTGCATGTGCATGTTAGGCCATCAATGTAAATAATAGGAGGTAGGAAAACAGGTAAACCTTAGGTACATCTAGGGTAATTCAAATCCCATATACATATACATACATGCGTGTGTGTGTGTGTAATATATGTGTGTATGTATGCATATATTTCAGCTAAGATCGTAGATCATGGAGAGAAATAAATGGCTATTTACGTGTACAGATGACATGCTGAAATTGATCAAGAAACATGGTTAAGTGATGCTGAAGGGTTATATCTATATATATCTGCTCAGATTAGAAAATTGGATCTTGAGGCAAGAAGTTTGCAACCAAGCGTTAAAGCTGTATTGTTGACAAAGCTGAGAGAGTACAAGTCCAATTTTCATAATCTGAAAGCTGAAGTTAAGAAAATTTCTTCAAGTAATTTGGAAAAAGCTACTCAAGAGGAACTTCTAGAGGCAGGATTGGCAGATACTTTAGCGGTGTTGATTTGGAACTTTTTAGTTATGTTATGCATTTTACATTGAAGTGTTTATTTGCAATTCTGTTCTTCTTAATGTTAAACTTCAAAACACTATTCATCGTGTTGTTATAGCCGTTGAAAGTCAGTGCTATTTTTCCACCCATTGTTCTACACATAGATTAATGATTGTTTCCTACAACCTAAGTAAAATGTTCATCCTTTTGTAAGTAGAGCAGTATTTATTTCTTATTCCTAAATTGTAGTTATAAACTTCTGTACATCACATATATATAGGAAACATGGCTGAGTTCACCATTTCAATGGAAGTAAGTTATCACATAAACATTTGGTAGTCTAATTTTGTTGTATACAGTTTGACGAATAGGCCTTTTCACTGCTGTATACAGTAATCGCATAAACATTTCAATGACCGAGTTCACCATTTCAATGGAACTGCCCGTGGAAGTACTTTCGGGTCTATTGCCTGTGGAAGTACTTTTAATGGCTGAGTTCACATTAATTTGTTGTATACTACTTTACTATTTACACGAATGGAACTCATAAAAGCTGGCTTCAGCTGAGACTAGTATTTTGTATTGTCACTTGTGTTCAGCTGCTGCTACAGCTACACATTAGTATTCTGTATTTACACAAACGTAACAAACATATGAACTTGCATTGCCTGGTATGTCCGGTCATATTTTGCGATGACTCATAATCTGCTGGCTTGTTAACATAGCTTGTTAACATTTGTGTATCTTGTTGCGAAATCAGGGAGGAGCTGTTTGACTATATGTTGCATCACTTCAAAGAGCAAAGTGGTTATTGTACTAGATGTGTACATTACGGGTATAACATTTTCTTTGTATAAATTGGGTAAATTTGTATATCAGAGTGGTTATTGTATGTGAGTTTTTGGTCAGTTATACGGAAAACTATTGTATTGAATCGGTTATCCATATTTTACTTGATTATATGATTAATTATTCTTCTGATTGTTTGAATGTCATGAGTATGTGAATGATTATGGATTGATATTGTAGAAACAAAATAGATGGCTAGCAGGAAATAATTGCAGGGAAAAAAGGGCAAATTAATTAATAATTTTTAGTTGCGTTTTAAAAACGCTACAGAAATATATTTAGTGGCGTCGAATTAACGCAACCGTAAACCAGGGGTAAAATTGGAAATTTTATTAGTAACATTATAAGCTTTTTTATGGCGTTTATTTAGTGCGACGAAAATTATTTTGGTGGCGTTTAATAAACATTACAACAAAAGAAATTACAGTGGCGTTAAAAATAGTGCAACCAATTTGAAATGATTTTTAGTGGCATGTTTTCTCGTAATGATTATCGAAACGCCACCAAAAATGATTGGTAGCGGTTTTTGAGCGCTACAAAAGATCATTTTTCTTGTAAGGGGGAAAAATCACACTCAGGGGTGTCGACCCATGGGTCGACCTCATAAGGGGGGTCGACCCCGCTAGGGCAGACGTGGCAGTTAGCGTTTGGGGGCTGGTGGCTATAAATATGGCTCCATTTTCTTGTTTTCTATACTGAAAAATAATGGAGGACTAGATGTTGTCGGTGCCCAGACTGAATCAAACCTTTTCCTTCTTCTGCAATCAAGTTAATCAAGTTATTCAAGTGTAGATCTATGATTCAACCTCTGCTATTCTCCTTCTAGATTTCTAGATCGAAACACTGTGAGTTTAAGTTACTTTTAGATTTAAATAATTAAAAAGTAAAACATGATATGACTGTGATTTGGATTTATGCCTGTGACTTCTTGAATCATATCGCATCTATAATAACTTGTGAATCCATGATATTCTGACATAACTATGACTTGGATCTTAACCTTATCATGTTAGATCTACCTTTGATTATAGATCTAATTCAATAATTAAGATCACCTTGTACCTATCATGTTGTGGTTAAATTGGATCTGTTATTAGTTGGACATCTAAATTATTGTTTAGATCTTATCATGCCTATTATGACATGCCTATTATGTTAGAATCAGTTCTATTATCTCATGTTCACCAGATCTATTCCTATATGCCCATCTAATAATTACGCCACTATATGTTTATGTCAATTATGTTAGTATAATCATTTCTATCATCTTCCCTTCATCTTTCCCTTTTTATTCCATATAGTCTGGCTACTTTCGAGCCTAGGCATGCCGCTGAAATATGCGAACGCGTTAAAAGGGGAACGAGGGGAAAATATTGAAATTGGTCATAACTTGTAATTAGGGAATTTGGCACAACTTAAATAATGATTATGAATATGAATTTAGGGCATATAATTCATTATGAACATAGCTGGGGAAAAAGGGGCATGAAAACCTATAATGACGTAGGTAAGTTTGGTTAATAAATTGAAATGCCTAGGACTACAGTAACTAGAAACTGTAACTGCGCCTAGACACGAGGTTAGATTACACTTGTGGTGGAAGTCTGCCCAGAACCGCCCGACATATCCAGCGAGCACAAGTGGTGAGTCTAATGTGAGAGGTCTAGCTGCACAAATACGAGACGTGCTAAGACACGAGGTTAAGCCCGACTTGTGGAAGAAGTCTGCCCGAAACCGACCGGCATATCCAGCATCCACAAGTGGTACGCTTAATGTGAGGGGTCTAGCACATTATAACCATAAATGGACATGGTAATGAATTGGAATACTTAACCTAGTTAAATCCACAGGGATTGTATGAACATGAATTTGAATAGGGGTTAAGTGAACTTGGTTGAAATAGTGGGAAGGTTTAGTATATCTGGGTACGGTGGGTAATATTTATATGAAGGCGCACAAACTTAACCGGTTGGGGTTATGTAATTAAAGACACCATTAGGTAAGCATAACCTGTAGAAATTTTAGTGGGGATACAAGACAAGGGGGAGAGCTTGTATCATCTTGTGTGGGGGATCCGTTTCAGTCAGTAACCCGTAGAGCGGTATCAGATGAGTACTCCGCCCTAGGTCGGAGTAGGGACATGCTTACTGGGCTGACCGTAAGAGATCCAAATATGGAGGATGGTGTGGGCGGCGTAAACCGACAGGGACATGTGCGTGCATGTATGGGCAAATGGGGTTAAGACGACCGTGACACCAATAGATATGGTTGTGCACATAAACGAAAGGTTGCCACTTTAGAAACTGATACCTCCTGCTGTGGGGCCGACACAGGGTATCTACGGAGTAGGAAGCCGATTAATTAGGGTAGTAGTTAGGGTACGTCTAGACTCTGGTAAAGTTTAGGAGCCTATTGGTTGGGCTGCATGTGGCTTGTATGGGGTTAAAACCTCTCACCAGAAGTACGCCTAAGTCTACCATCTTATAGTTGTTGGGATCAACTCATTCTGGTTATACTAGTATCGGTGCACAGAATCAGAGTAATCATTATAGAAGCATATACACTCTACCATATTTACCTTGTCATACCTGCCTTTTGTGATATATCCTTCTTATCCGCTTTATATGCCTATCATGTCAATTTTACTTATTTACTTGCTAAAAGTAGTTAGACTCGCCAGACTTTATGTCTGACCCTTTTTGTTTCCTCTTCTTTCTTCCGTTTCCCCCAGGTTCTCAGGGTGGAAATACTTAAGCTTGACCAGGATTCTGCTGTCATTTTGCTGGAGCTGCTTAGATGTATTGCTCAAGCTCTTATCTTTGCTACTATGGCTATGTTTTTATTTGAGGATTATGCTTCTTTTATTTTGTAGTATGATGTTTAAGTGCAAGACAGAAGTTTTTATAATGTACTGGTTTTTATGTAATTCAGACATGTGATGTTTTGAACTACGATGCTTTATGATTAATAAAGTTTTTAATTCCGCTGCTATTTAATATCTGTCTTGTAATGTTTCTGTTTCTGTTTACCTATAACGCTTCACGAAACTTAATGCATTCTCTTAATGAGTGACATTAACGGACATGGGGTTTCACACTTGATATTAGAGCTGAAGGTTACCAGATTAGATAAAAGTTTTTGAAAACTATTTTCAAAAAGGTTTTAAAGAAAGCATTTTCAAAAGAAAGTCTGTTTTGAAAACATATTCCCCAAAGCCATATGTAATATCTTTCGATCCTTCGTATGAATCCCTTTCCTTTTCTTTTTAGCATGTCTGGGGAACCTAATATTCCTGAGGGCTTTACGATACCAGGCTGGTTCCGTAAGTATCTAGAGGCCACGACGCCCGCTGGTGGTCAAGCTGACGTTTCTCCCCTAGCTGCACTCGTCGTTCAACCTCCTCCTCTGCGTGCAGACAACTTCTCTAAGATCTGCAAAGATTTACGTGCTATGGGAGGAAGGCCATTCCATGGAACCGAGATATTCATAGAGGCAAGGAATTGGCTTAAGGAGACAGATGACTTGTTTGGAATTTTCGATGTGGACGATCGTAGGAAGATTCATCTAGTCGCCTGGTTACTGAAAGATGAAGCTTCGTTCTGGTGGGATGTAACCCAAGTGGGGCGTCCGGTGGAAACATGGGATGATTTTAGGCAAAGGTTTGAAATGAAGTTTCTTTCTCAAGCTGAGAAAAGCATGCACATGGAGAAGTTCTTGGCGTTTAAACAAGGAAACATGACTGTTAAAGAATATGTGAACAAATTCAACCAGCTAGCAAGGTTTGGATTGGAACTGGTAGATACTCCGCATAAGAAAGCTTTATGGTTTGCTAAAGGGCTGAATGAACCCCTTCATGGGTTAGCTATGTCCCATATTCCAATAGGAGCTACTTTTGAAAGGCTCGTTGATATGGCCTTAATGCATGAGGAAGACAAAGGAGAAAAGAAGGAAGTTAAGACTGAGGAAACAACCCAAAACAAGAAAGTATGGCACAAGAAAGAACAGCAACAACAACAACAACAGAAGAAGGGCGGAAAGAATGACAAGGCTAAGGATAAGAGAAGTGTCACAGTTGTGGACGAAAGGGTCACTTGGTAAAGGACTGCAAAAGAAGGAAGAATTCTTGCTTCAATTGTGGAGAGGTTGGACACTTTGCTGAGGAGTGCCCGAAGAAACAGGGACAAGGTCAATGGGCAGGAGCTTCTGGAGGGCAACTGCATGCTCTCGCGACCAGTGCTCTAGATAGAGGTAGGAAAATTTTCGTGAAAGGTTTGATTTCTCTTTCCAGTCATCCTATTAGAACTCTTTTTGATTCTGGCGCTTCACATTCATTTATATTTATTTCTGTGGTTGAATCTCTGCACTTAAATACTAATATGGTAGTGGATCCCGCAGTTGTCTCAAGCCCGATCAGTGGTTCGGCTCATTTGTCTATGATTTGTTGGGGGTTTGAGAATATCTGTGTTAGGCATTGAATTTGAGTGCGACGCATATGTGCTTGGTTTTATGGGCTATGGTTTGATTCTAGGGATTGATTGGCTAACCATTTATTGTGCCATTCTAGATTATGAGAAGAGGGTCGTTAGACTTTTGACTTGCCATGGGAGGACCCTCGAGATTTCTTGCGACCCGAAGGATCTGTTATACTTAGTTTCCTAGAATCTCTAGATGCATCTATCGATGATTTGCGATCTGTGCCAATAGTCCGAGATTATCCTGATGTTTTTGATGAGGTACGGAGATTACCTTCGAGGCGTGAAATCAATTTCCGCATATATTTGGTGGACAATGCAAAGCTAGTTGCATTACCTGTGCGCCATGTGGATCCAAGGGAAAGGAGGGAGCTTAGCAAGCAAGTAGGGAAGCTATTTGAGAAAGGATTTATTAGGCGAAACATATCTGAATGGGGTGCTCCAGTAGTATTCGTGACTAAGGCGGATGGTTCGCTTCGTTTGTGTGTTGACTATAGAGAGTTGAGTAAACTCACTAAGAAGAACAGGCACCCACTTCCGAGGATAGATGACTTGTTTGACCAATTTGTTGGTGCCTCTGTATTTTCTCAGTTAGATTTGGCCATGGGGTTTCATCAATTGAGGGTGGCTGAGGACAGTATAGACAAGACCGCTTTTAGGACTCCAGATGGTTTCTTTGAATGGATCGTTATGCCTTTTGGGTTGATGAACACACCCGCCTATTTTGCTGATCTGATGAGTAGGGTGTTTTGGGAGTTTCTAAATAAATTTGTCGTGGTTTTTGTTGATGAAATCTTGATCTTCTCAAAGAGCAAAGAAGAGCATGCCCAACATTTGAGAGAAGTTTTAAAAACTCTATGTGCGCATCAGCTTAAGGCAAAGTTCTCCAAGTTCCATTTTTGGAGAAAAGAGGTTAGATTCCTAGGGCATGTGGTTTCTAAAGATGGGATAGTAGTAGATCCCGCAAAGGTAGTTGCAGTTCAAGATTAGCAAATTCCGAAAAATGCAACAAAAGTAAGGAGTTTTCAAAGACTGGCAAGCTACTATCGGAAGTTCATTAAGGACTTCGCAAAGATATTGGCCCCACTCACCAGGCCGAAGAAGAAAACTTGGCGTTTTCGTGGGATATAGATTATGATGTTGTTTTCCAATGATTGAAAAGGGCTCTGACAACAACCCCAGTCTTGACCTTGCTTGATGGAAATAAAGTGTTTACAGTTTACACCGATGCATGTGGTACAGGGCTTGGTGCGGTTCTGATGCAAGAGGGAAAGGTAGTGTGTTATGGGGGTAGACAGCTAAGAGTTTATGAGAAGAACTACCCTACCCATGATTTAGAGCTAACTACCATAGTATTCGCGCTTAAGATGTGGCATGATTATTTGCTTGGAGAGAAGTTCAAGTTGTATACCGATCATAAATCTCTCAAGTACTTGTTCTCGCAAAAGGATCTTAATTTAAGGCAACAAAGGTGTTTGGAGTTCCTAACATCATATGACTTCGAGATCACTTATACCCCTGGCAAGGGTAATGTGGTAGCAGACGCACTAAGTAGGCAAAGGATGACCTTAAGTCCTCTGTTTGTGGAAAGGAAAAGCTTGGAGTTCATATCGACTTTTGATTTTAGACCCACCACCGAATTTTTGCCTGGTTCGTTTGCATCGCTAGAGAAACGACCTACTCTTATGGATCAGATAGAAGCTTCGCAGCAAGATGATCCATAGATTTCAGACATCTTGAATAGGATCAGTAAAAGGGAGACTTCTAGTCACCTCAATAGATATTCCATAGACGATAAAAGGTGGTTGCGACTAGATAAAAGGCTTTGTGTTCCCTAAGCTGGAAGTTTGTTAAAGACAGTCCTAGAAGAAGCCCATCATTCTAAGATGACTGTTCATCCAGTAGCGATAAGATGTATAGGGACATGAAGAGGGTTTTCTTTTGGGCGGGGATGAAGAAAGATGCGGTAGAGTTTGTTTCTCAATGTTTGGTTTGTCAGCAAGTCAAAGCTGAGCAAAAGAAGCCCGGTGGTTTACTTCATCCTTTGGAGGTTCCACAGTGGAAGTGGGAGAGCGTCTCTATGGATTTCATAGTGGTTTGCCTAGATCAAAGAAAGGCAATACCAGTATTTGGGTTGTAGTGGATAGACTTACTAAGAGCTCTCATTTCATTCCAGTCAAGAGTAAGAGGACGACAACATGGTTGGCAGCAATTTACGTTCGTGAGATAGTCCGTCTTCATGAAGTACCTTCCAGTATCGTAAGTGATCGTGACCCCATTTTCACCAGTGAATTTTGGAAAAGTTTGCAAGAAGCATTAGGTACACAGTTATGTTTGAGCACCGCTTATCATCCTCAGACCAATGGACAGACGGAGAGGGTGAACAGAGTTCTAGAGGATCTTTTGAGGCTGTGTATCCTAGACTTCGGAGGGACTTGGGTAGAGCATCTTCCTTTAGTAAAGTTTGCCTACAACAACAGTTATCAAGCAAGTATTGGCATGACACCCTCCGAAGCATTATACGGACGACCCTGTAGATCACCAACTTGTTGGTGGGAATCTACCAAAAGACTACTACTTGGATCAGATATGGTTAGGGAAACATCCAAGAAGATTGATATTATTAGATGACGAATGAAGACCGCTCAAGATAGGCAGAAATCCTACGTAGAAAAGAGAAGGACTGACATTGAATTTGAAGTAGGAGACATGGAATTCATTAAAGTGTCACATTTGAGGAGTGTGGTTCGCTTTGGACCCGTAGGGAAGTTGGCACCAAGATTCGTAGGGCCATTTCCCATAACAGAAAGGATTGGCCAAATGACCTATAGAGTAAAGCTACCAAAGAGGTTATCCGGTGTTCATGATGTTTTCCACGTTTCTCATTTGCGAAAGTGCTTACATGATACCGCAGAAGTAGTTGAGCCAAGTATATTGGAAGAAGTAGAGGTGGAACGGGAGGCGACAGTCAGACGAGTTCCTACCCATATTCTTGGATCAGAAGTTAAGAAGCTATGCAATAGAGAAGTCAAGTTGATGAAAGTTCCGTGGGGAGATAACCCAGAGGATGCAACTTGGGAGACCGAAGACAAGATTCGTGCTTTGTACCCTTTTCTTTTTTAGGGTATGTTCTTAATTCTTTTTCCAAAGTCTTTATTTATGCTTGTTTCTATCATTTGAGTATGTCCTATCGATCAAATCTTCGACCTTTAAATAGGAATCCCATCGATGTAAACATGTGTTTGAGACATGTTATATTTGATGGATGCAAGTGGATGCAACTGTTTGCTAGTGGTTGCTCGTGGATGCATATACACACACATTAGTCACTAGATCGGCTCAATCACTCTCATACTGCATATGGATGTGTGCATTTTTCTTCTTTTAATGGATGGAAAGGAATGTATCATCATACGGATGTTGCATTTGGACGAATGATTGTGCACCCATATAGAACTTACATTTTATAATAGGATTGTTGCATACATGTTGGATTCATGACACTAACATACACTGCATTTAGGAGGTCGACTGAATCAGTAGGCTGCATGATCTTTGCATCGAAATAAGGACATATACACACACCTTTGCATATGTTCATATAAGCATTAGAAGTCTTTAAGGACAAAGGATGCCTGTGATTAGTGGATGAGTAGATGGGTGATGGATGGTAGGATATACATTCTTCTTAACTTGGAGATTTCGAGGACGAAATCCTTTGAGTAAGGGAGAATGTAACACCCTGTAATTTTAATAACACTAAAGAGAACAAATTAAATAATAATTAATTTTAATATCCAAAATTAAGGGAAACGGACTGCGCCATTGCGTGCGTCTCGAAATTCTGGTCAAGATAGACATTTGGTTTGCGTAAAACGGACACCTTATGAAGAAGTTATGAAGATTTGAAGTTTTTATACGCGCAAGAGAATATATGTGTATATATATGTATATATATATATATATATGGTCCAGAAATTCAAAATTTGGTTCAGAAAATTCAAAATCGAGCAGATTGGGGCGAGCGGGAAAAATCCCGCCCAGGGGTGTCAACCCCTCAAGGGGGTGTCGACCCATGGGTCGACCCCATAAGGGGGGTCGATCCCCCTAGGGCAGACGTGGCAGTTAGGGTTTAGGGGCTGGCAGCTATAAATATGGTTCCATTTCTCTTGTTTTCCACACTGAAAAATATTGGAGGACAAGATGATGTCAATGCCCAGACTAAATCATACCTTTTCCTTCTTCTGCAATCAAGTTAATCAAGTATGCAAGTGTAGATTTGTGATTCAACCCCTGCTATTCTCCTTCTATCCTTCTAGATCCAAACTCTGTGAGTTTAAGTTACTTTTAGATTTAAATAATTAAAAAGTAAAACATGATATGACTGCAATTTGGATCTATAACTGTGACTTCTTGAATCATATCAGATATGTAATAACTTGTGAATCAATGGTATTCTGACGTAACTATGACTTGGATCTTAACCTTTATCATGTCAGATCTACCTTTGATTATAGATCTAATTCACTATTTAGATCACCTTGTACCTATCATGTTGTGGTTAAATTGGATCTGTTATTAGTGACATCTAAATTATTGTTTAGATCTTATCATGCCTATTATGACATCCCTATTATGTTAGAATCGGTTCTATTATCTCATTTTCACCAGATCCATTCCTATATGCCCATCTAATAATTATGCCACTATATGTTTATGTCAATTATGTTAGTATAATCATTTCTGTCATCTTCCCTTCATCTTTCCCTTTTTATTTTATATAGCCCGGCTACTTTTGAGCCTAGGCATGCCGCTGAAATATGCAAACGCGTTAAACGGAGAACGAGGGGAAAACATTGAAATTGGTCATAACTTGTAATTGGGGAATTTGGCACAACTTGAATAATGATTATGAATATGAATTTAGGGCATATAATTCATTATGAACATAGTTGGGGGGAAAGGGGCATGAAAACCTATAACGACGTAGGTAAGTTTGGTTAATAAATTGAAATGCCTAGGATTACAGTAACTAGAAACTGTAACTGCGCCTAGACACGAGGTTAGATTACACTTGTGGTGGAAGTCTGCTCAGAACCACCCGACATATCCAGTGAGAACAAGTGGTGAGTCTAATGTGAGGGGTCTAGCTGCACAAATACGAGACGTGCAAAGACATGAGGTTAAGCCCGACTTGTGGAAGAAGTCTGCTCGAAACCGACCGGCATATCCAGCATCCACAAGTGGTATGCTTAATGTGAGGCGTCTAGCACATTATAACCCTAAATGGACATGCACAACACCAAAATTGTCATTTCGTAACAGTTATAAGTGTTACAAATTACATTGCTAACGGTTATATCCGTTAGTAGAAGGTGCGTGGCAAATTTCGTAACGAATATTATAACGGTTATAACCGTTAGTAGATTTGTTCTTCCAACGGTTATAACCGTTAGTAAATTTGTTCTTCCAATAGTTATAACCGTTAGTAAATTTCATAGTCCTAACGGTTATAACCGTTAGAAAAGCCAAATTGTTCCAACTGTTATAATCGTTATAATATTTATTTGTTCCAATGGTTATAACCATTATAATTTCAACCCACGTATTTAAATATAAGAGCTCCCAAACACTTATAAGTGTTACAATTTTGGTACTACTGAACTATAATACATATATTTTAGAGTATCACAACATATCATTTGATTTTGATACAAATGCAAATTTATGATAGTAACACACATGAAAATCACTTTTAAACTAACATTCCATCAAATTAAAAAGAAAACATCATACATAGTAAGGAAATCATATCAATTCCACAGTTTATTGTGACAATCGAATTGCTGATATCCACACCACAATGTCACTAGAGTCAAGTATAAACTTCCAACGTATACTTCAATTCTCGATATACAAGTTCGTATAGGATTAAATTCTGTCCTTTCAACCCGCCTTCCGATTCAACATGAGCTTTATTACATCCGCACGAACTGCTGACCTGGGGACAGCACCTCAACGGACCCTTGACCTTCACTGATTGCATATAGTAATTTCTCCTTCATTATCTCCTGTATACATGTAAATTACGATCAACATCACAGAAAATTAAATAGTACCACGACATGAATTTAAAGCTAGGAAATAATTTTTAACTAGATTGTGACATGGTGACGTAATATTTAATACAATTAAAACAATATATTTAGGATACAGTTTGCATATATCTAATTCTACTTCATATAATGAAACTGTATTCTAAATTTGCAAGCGAAACATATTTTAAAATCATACACTAAGGATAAAACAATATATGAATTAAGAATAGGTATACAAAGAGTTACCTTGGTTGAATAAGGACGAAGCTTTAGGTAATCCGTGAATGTCATCACACTTGGCATATCCATATCCGGATTATTGTCGGTAAACTGTAATACATACTACCGGTCACTTTGCTTTACAGTAATATACAGAAGTTATATTTCATGCAATAAGCATTTAAAGCTAACCTTCCAAACAACTATCATTCTGGGGTTAAGAGCAGCCAAGCCTCCAGGTGGTAGTCGAGGGGCACCAATAACAAACTGAAGGAATGCTCTAAGTTTTCTATTTTCAAACTGTTGAATAATTTCTAGTACCTGCAAAATAAAATAACAGTTTTAAAAGAAATCAAGTTAGTTTGTTAAGCGTCAAATCCACAACTAAATGTATCTTTCTTTCTTTCTTCGTTCTTTTTTTTTTTTTGGAAGAAGAATAGTTTCTGTGGTGAATTTATTAAACCAGATAGAGGAAAAAAGACGCGAAATGTTATTTTTGGCTCCAGATGCACTCACATTACTGATTGCAGTACTCCTGGCGGTGTAACCATGGTCAAAATTTATGTGATTTCAAAGCTAGCAAAACTGTCACAATTTAAGAAAAAATATATTAGATTGCTGCGTTTAAGCGGTACATGTTGGATAAAAAACTTTACCCACTGCAGCTAAATGTTACATACATTCCAAGTGTCTTGTTCACCACAAAGCAATCTCTCAAACTCATCTTCAGTAAATATTTGAATACTCCTTAATGAGAACACCTGTGCGGAAGCCGACAGTCCAGTTCATTTTCCCGCAAAAAAATAAAATATTTTTGAACGCAACTTATTTAATAATTTCATAAGTGTTCAAGTTTTGCCAGCATTATACTATTCTCACATTCAAGGTAGCAATCAGTAGTTGTTTAAGAATTGACGCTGATACTAATGAGATGTGATAACATAATGATTATTGTTACAGCTTCCAAAACTGATTGTTTTTTTTTTATAATTAATAGCAAAATTTAACAGCCTTACAATCATAATTAGCAACCATTTATCTTATATTGATACTAGCATAACAAAGAGTAAAATTCATAAGATGACAAGTCACTCTCATTGCTACCTTCTTCATGAAGCATGAACCAGAAATTACTACATCAGAAGCATGACCTGAAATAGACTACTACTTTTATAGATGACATTCTGTAATACCGATCCCAAAACATATAATGTTCTCCAAACAATACCCCCCTTACCAACATCAATGCGCGCGGCGCATGCGCAGCTTAGGAACCCCACAAATCAACAAATGTACCAATAAAATGTTGACCATAAACCATAAACTAAAGTTGCATAATTTACGATGTATGTATAAATAAAACCACAATCAAGCATTGCTGCTGTTTTTACCTGGGGAAAAAATAGAAGAGTTCTCAGACTTCACGGCATTGTAACCATTGCTAACCTCTACACCTTGACCTTGGAATGAAATCATAGGAGAAGGGCTGTAATTTTGCTGTATCTGCTGAGGATGACAGAAGAACGACGATGACATGTTGGTATAAGATGACATTTGCACGATTGCTGAACTGTAATTTTCACTAGGATGTACGGCCTCTCCTGTTGCTATCCTCAGTCTCTCCTCTTCATGCTTCAGCGCTTCATTTAATGATGTGCAAGAAACATTATATTGCAGTTACTATATTGAACATGATTTAAAATGATTGCAGTCATCTATGGTTACCATCACGAAGTTGAGCTTGTTGCTCCATAGCTTGTAAACGGATTTTGAGCTCGGTGTTCTCTTAACTAAGCCCTGATGTGTCTCTCTGAAAAAGGAACATGACGATATGAAATGGGATCAGCTCTCCATATATGGTTGAGATAATTGCCTTTGTTATTTTATATAAATACACTGCATTTCTGCATAAGGTACAGAAAAATATATAGCCATCATTAAACCAGCGGGAGATCCAAAAAAGCAAGATCTGTGCAACTTAAATGTAAGAAGACATTATAACAAGCTATGAAGAAAATGGGTAGGGAAGTGTATCTTTCAGTAACTAGGCAGAAATATTTGCCAGGTTGTGTAAACTACAATAACAGAACTCAAATGTTAAAACTCCTATATTACTTAACAGCTAAATAATTTAGAAAAGCAATGGTTATATCCTTTACCTTTAGCGGCATCTAAGGACTGATGGCGGCTACTAGCATTAAGGTTAGTATTTAGCCTACTCTTAACGTTAGTAATATAGAAATTCAAATATATATATATATCACATCCACAATTTTGAACAACGTAATGTAATTTTGAAGCTTCATGTTCCTAGTTGTTTTAAAGGATGAGAAATCAACAGAAACAACAATAACCAAAAAACACAAACATGATAATAATAAATACAACTTACTTACAAGGTGAACATATAGCCAAGTTCAGTTATGATCTTCATAGAGAGTCGGTTATATCACGACCAGGAAGATCCAGACGAAGAATTGCATGAGGTAGGGCATATCCTTCATAGATTGGAACGACGTGGCTCACATCATCACCAAAGTCAAGAACAATACCTAGCGATCAATTTCAAACGTAGAGTTTTAGTTAATTGATTAAGAAAACAATGATAACTAAAATCATAGTTTGGTTAATTAATTAAGAAAATAATTATCTAAAATAAATCAACTTAAATTCAGGTTTCGTTTGGCTTGAGTTTAGATAAATACAACTTCACGAGGTCATACCAACTGAATATTAAAAACTTAAAGTACTTTTGCTTGTTTTGAGCCGTTAGGCAGTCCTAAAGAACTGCATCAGAATACTGAGATAATTTTGGCACTGTAATCTCTTTCTGAATCCATGCAACAATAAAATGACTGTCATTATGAATGAATCACTTGTAGAGAACTAAGTTTCTCCCACTTAAAGGTTTAATCTTACATTAAGAAAGTTTTTGTAAACAGACTCAGAGTATGTAAATCAAAGATAACAAGGTTTAAAAAAAAATGTCAGCAATACAGAAATTTATTACCAAAAACGCCATAACCTTTATACAAACCTATTGTACGCCTACTAGCATACAAGAAAAGAACATCTTAAATAGCAACTTACATTGCAGGGATTTTGAAAGTCTCAATTATGATTTGAGTCATTTTTTCTTTGTTTGCTTTTGGATTAAGAGCAACTTTTGTCAAATGCGCAGGCTCTGTTATCTTCAGCTTCTAGACCAAGAATTTTTAGAAGTATCATCATTGCCAAATAAATAGACAAAAAGCACAGATATATGATTAGTTCATAAAAAGAACTCAACCACAATTTAATAATCAATGAAATCACTGAACATCGCGACACAAGTCTCATGACAACAGCAAACCAAGATCATAACTAATCATAACGTTGCAGAAAGATAAGGCTACAAACTACCAAAGTAATAATACAGAGAAAATATTGTAGAACCGCCGTGTAAAACGAAATTTCAGAATAATATGCATATTTATTTACTCTTTTTGAGTTTTGGTAAATGGATAAATCCATAAAATAAGTCCACAAAATTGATTATTTATATATATAAAGTATGGATAGAGAACAAATTTGGTTAGAAGTCTTTGGCTTTACCTTTGGATCTGCATGTTTTAGTTTTCGCTTAATGAGTACGAAAAGAAACAAACATGTTCTTATTTAACAAATTCACTATTAATGAAGCCAATTTAATTTGTGTGTTGCTGTGCAAAACTGGTAGAATACTTTGTTAAGGGAGAAAGAACGTTGATAAACCACTTACTCAGCGGTTATTGTTCCCATTTATTGTTTCCATTTACAAAGATCCAAAAATTAATCAGCCTTTATTGTTCCCATTTTCAATCTTCAAGTTCCATTACGTGTAAAATGTAAAAAGGTAACCATAATTGATTCAATTCAACAATGCTTCTTATATATTATTATAATAATATTAACCTTCCATATAAACACGTGCAATAAATGTATAGAAAAACCACCCTTGTTATCAATCCATTTAACACAATATAAAGCACGTTTTCCGTGAACAATAAACTGAAGAATCAACCCATGATAACTTATTTCCTCTTTTTATACCAAAAGACATATGGTTATATCCATAAATTAAAATTTTATACTTTATACAAATTTGGAGCAGATGCTCCAAAAAGCAATAGTAACCATATAGGAAATTGGTATTTCCATTATTAAAACCTGCATATATGTAAGAACAGTATTACCTAATCCATATCTTTATACCAATTTTCAAACAAAAGACTAAAAACAGAAAAACAATAACTTACCTTCTTATTACATGTTACCTTGATTCCATTTCTAGTCAAACCATACATTGCATCATGCATGACTCATCATCTACATAGTTCAAAAAAATTTTATCAGAATTTTATATGTAGTCCATAGCCAAATGAATAAAAACAAAAACAAATCACTATAAATATGAAAATGAGTGAGGTGATTAAATTTCAACAAAAAGTAAGGATAGCCTGCCTATGATAATTTAAACAAAATAAAGGAAGTGTTATATCATGGTAAATTTTATCAACTCCACAAGGTTAATTAGTCAATGCATGATTTGAGTTATGCTCTATTAAAGGTTAGATGAACAACATGGAATCAGACTTGAGTTATGCTCTATTAACGCTTCATCCTAAGAAAGTTCACTCATTTGATTTAATTGCATCTCTTTCATTTACTTAATTAGCTTTCAAAAAATCAGCAAATAGTATTTACTGCCCTTCTACAAACAATATACACACTTTATAGGTTAGTCAGTTCTAGTAGCAAGATTATAACCACTAATCAAATAGAGAGAACACAAACAAAATTAGGAATAAGGTTAACAACAGAGAACCAGCAAATAAGCAATGGATTATCCAAAACGGAAATAAACTGATATTACAGAACTAATTATAACTCAAAAATTAATTTCTTTTTTTGCAACCACTATCAAAATTGATCACTTAAATATGTTAACTTCCCAAAATATACGATCCAAAAAGCCAATAAAAATGCATGTAAAAACAGGAATAGACAAAATCTATATTAACTCAAATCTACAAACGCTTAACTAGCTTCGTTTTTTATACCCAATCTACATAAACGAACTATGACAGGTGATGCTTAAAACCGACTTAATATGAAGAACCAAGCTTACCGGACAACTAAAGTATCAGTATTAGTACTCATGTTCCTTAAATATTATTTTTGTAATCCAGAAGCTATAAGTATTAAACATCGATTGTCTACCTTAATGGGTATGGTTGAGACGATGATTGAGCATCGGAGGTAGGGAAGATCCAAATTGTCCCACATAAATTTTGGTGAAATAACTTAAATGCATCACCCATTAATACAACATCTATACTATTTGATTCCAAACCGAGAACAGCCTATTATACTGTACTGCATTCAGATTATACTATTCACCTCAGTATAAACATTAGATAGTGATCAATGCAGGTTAAAAAAACTAGGATATGACATAAAATGTGCATATAGTCATTGTTGCCTGCTGCTATCATGGAAAATACTGGAGTATCAACTACTGCTAACTTGAGTGCTTCGGATACATCAACTTTCACATTATCGAAGCTCACTTGAAATTTTGAGTCATTCAAATTTATTTAAAAACCAAGGATCAGTCAAACTTTATAATAACTGGAATAGTAGATGTGCACAAGGATTGGCTGTAGTAACTTTGAAATATAAAATGATATCTGAACTTCTAATTATTGTCCGGCAAAAATAAGGATCAACAAAATTGTACTATGCCAGTGCAACAGGGGAGAGCAGTACAAACTAAGAACTGACTCTTTTTTTTTCTTCAGGTAACCATACATTACATGAATCTATCTAAATTGTCCACCTTTTTCATTGATTTATTTGTTGTAAATGAATAGTTGAAACTAAATAAACATACATGTACTACTAAAAAGTTTAATATCTAATCTTCACTAAGTCTAAAATGGATTATAGTATATTCTTTTTTAAACAAATTAAGTAGGCCTAATCACTAATATTAAACTACAAAGTGTGGAAATATTATGCAATTATGGAACTAGCAAAATTACCATTGCAATGGAATCTCTGTCCACCCAACCCATGATTGTAGTGTAAAAAAACACATTAGAGATATGATAATGAAGCAAACAAAATAATTAAAATATATTTTGAGACTAAATGATTAATGTTCACATCGCTGAGTTGCACATTATACTTGACGCATTGAAATAAACTTTATATGATAAGTTTCAAGCTACATAAAAAGTATATAACCCAGACAATAACATGCATAAATTAATAACTTGGAAAACCAAAACAATATGAACAAACAATAAACATTTGATGTCATTAGTCAAAGATAACACATCGGCTCAGTTCATTCCAAAAATAAAAAGAAAAACAAAAATCCATTTAAGAAACAGTTTGAAAAGCTAACCTACCCACTATTTTAACTGGTTATAAAAAGTCACTTTTAGCTTTCAACATATGGCGAAATATTGCGTTTATTATGAAGAATTTTACGTATAAAGGAAATATTATTTCTCTGTCTATTGCAAAAGCTCAAAGGGGCTATCCTTTGATCATTGGGTAAAAATTGTACAAACTAAAAGAATGCTATTTTCACATCCAACGTTTGAAACCAAATTGGATTATAGTAACAAAAGATCAAATCTATGTTGAAGAGTAATTTACAACAGAATCCAAATCGTTTGAATTAATCAATTTAATATCTTTTGTAGTGCTATTAAATCTAACTGATGCTTAGTATCGAGAAAGCCTATCAAGATCGAAATAAAATCAGAAAAAAAAAAACCGAGATGACAAAAGGAGGAAAATTTACCTGAACAAGGTAAAGGCGGTGTTAGGCGAAGGATATGAGCGGGTGATCCCATAAAAAGTGGAAGGAAATAACGAAAAGACGAGGCAGATCAGGCGCCTCTAACCCTAGATTGAAAGAGGATAAACGGGAGAAGCGTGAGTGAGATAAAACTGAGATAAAAGGGAAATTACGGTCCTGTCCACTCTTCTTTAGATCAGTGCAAAATTACGTGAGTATATCACGGTAACAACCATTGTAATCCGTCCCAACGGATAAAACCATTATAACTTTATCACGCTTATAACCGTTGTAATTTCAGGCGGAAAAACTGTTACAAAATGACCAATCTGGTGTTGTGATGGTAATGAATTGGAATACTTAACCTAGTTAAATCCACAGGGATTGTATGAACATGAATCTGAATAGGGGTTAAGTGAACTTGGTTAAAATAGTGGGAATGTTAAGTATATCTGGGTACAGTGGGTAACATTTATATGATGGCACACAAACTTAACCGGTTGGGGTTATGTAATTAAAGACACCATTAGGTAAGCATAACCTGTGGAAATCTTAGTGAGGATACAAGACAAAGGGGAGAGCTTGTATCATCTTGTGTGGGGGACCCGGTTTAGTCAGTAACCCGTAGAACGGTATCAGACGAGTACTCTTCCCTAGGTCGGAGTAGGGACACGCTTACTTTGCTGATTGCAAGAGATCCAAACGTGGGTGACGGTGGGGGTGGCACAAACCGACCGGGACATGTGCGTGCATTTCCAGGCAAAGGGGATAAGACGACCGTGACACCAGTAGATATGGTTCTGCACTTCAACGAAGGGTTGCCACTTTAGGAAGTGGTACCTCCTACTATGGGGCCGGCACAAGGTAACTACGGAGTTGGGAGCCGATCAATTATGGTAGTAGTTAGGGTGCATCTAGACTCCGATAAAGTTTAGGAGTCTGTTAGGTTAGGCTGCTTGTGGATTGTATGGGGTTAAAACCTCTCACCAGAAGTACGCTTAAGTCTACCATCTTATAGTTGTTGGGATCATCTCATTCTGGTTATACTAGTATCGGTGCACAGAATCATAGTAATCATTTGAGAAGCGTATACACTCTATCTTGTCTACCTTGTCATACCTGCCTTTTGTGATTTATCCTTCTTATCCTCTTTATATGCCTATCGTGATACTTTTACTTATTTACTTGCTAAAAGTAACTGGACTCGCCAGACTTTATGTCTGACCCTTTTTGTTCCCTCTTCTTTCTTCCGTTTCCCCCCTCCCTATAGGTTCTCAAGGTGGAAATACTCAAGCTTGACCAGAATTCTGCTGTCATTTTGTTGGTGCTGCGTAGATGTATTTCTCAAGCTCCTATCTTTGCTACTATGGCTATGTTTTTATTTGGGGATTATGCTTCTTTTATTTTGTACACTGATGTTTAAGTGCAAGACATAAGTTTTTATGATGTACTGGTTTTTTATGTAATTCAGATATATGATGTTTTGAACCACGATGCATTATGATCAACAAAGTTTTAAATTTCGTTACTATTTTATTTCTGTCTTGTAATGTTTCTGTTTACCTATAACGCTTCGCGAAACTTAATGCATTCTCTTAATGAGTGACAATAACGGACGTGGGGTGTCACATACTCTATTTAAAGCGATTGTTGTGTGACTTAGGTTTTGAACATAATAGCGTTGATGTTCAATGTGATAGCCAAACTGCTATTCATTTGGATGGAAATTTGGCGTTCAGCTCACGTACCAAGTATATTGAAGTGCGAGAGTCATTTGTAGTAGCCATGGATGAAGACAAGCAAGTATGCGTTTGGAAAGTGCACAAAAAGGATAATGTGGAAGATATGTTCACTAAGGCATTGCTGGTTGAGAAGTTCGAGCATTGCTCGGTCTTAATTCGCTTGGAGAGGTGTTAGGTGCCATGGGGTGGCACGGTTGAGGGAGAAGCTTGATTATAAATGAAGAAGAGTATCGGTGAGAGGTAGAAGTTTTATCTTATTAGTATGTTAGCCTTTTGGTGAGACTAGTTTTGGAGTTGGGTGTTTTCAACACTTCGTTGGCGGGTGGGGACATTGCATGAACTCGTTGGTGGAGTGCAATAGGCGGTAGCTACACTGGAGCTCATTGGGAGAACATTCAAGCTTGTTTGGTTGAAGGTAGAGGATGGTTTTGTACCATTTGATTGAGGTGTTGGAGATGGATATAGTATCAAGGAAGAGTGTTAAATTTGACGATACTATATGGTAGAATTGAAGTGGATGGAAGTAGCTTCGTGTTGGAGAAGACGGTTCGGAAATCGGAGCTCGTAGGAGAAAGTTATAGAAGAATATGTGCATGGTTTCAACAGGATTATCCGATAGACATCCGACGTAGGCATGGTAGACGTCTGTATTGTCAGGTGGAGTTTCCCGAGAGTTAGATAAACGTCTGTCATTCTGGACAGACGTCTATGCTAAAACAAGGGGCACAACAAACGTTTGAGGCAATACTGACGGACGTCTATGTTGTCAGGAAATGATTTCCCGAGGCTGGGCACAGACATTTGTCACTCCATGACAGACGTGTGAGGCGATTTCTGGGTTGTTTCGGGCTGAAGACTAAACAGTCTGGTTTGTGAAGGATCCATGGACAATTTGGGCAATTGCTTCATATTATTCTCTCCCTATATAAGTTATTATCATATGCAAAAGGATTTGTACCAGAATGGAGACTAATCAAGAGATTAAGATCTATTCTAATTAGGGTTTTGGCAACCCTAATCTTCTTTAGTTCTTATCTCCACAAAATCAAAATTTTCTGGCGAATTTGATCATTGTAATCAATCTCTTATACTCTTCAATTGATATTAATAAAAGATTCTTTTTCAAAGTGGATGTACACTAGCAAGACGCTAGTGGAACCACTATAAACCCGTGTGTGATTTACCGTATCATTATTGCTCTATAATTTCTCTTGTTCGGTGATTGTGATAGGATTTTGGATTGGGTTGAAATTGTTTTGAGATATTGATTGGTTGTTTATGCACTTTCACCACAATCTCCTTTCCAGTTCAGATTGAAGTTTTTGATTTAAGCGGTCTGGAGTCGAAATTCTCCACAACTAACAGTTGTTCGATTTACATTTTGTGAATTTTCGATACTTTCGTCCACGATAGTGCTGCACAATCAAATATCGAAGTATCAAGCCAAAACATAATAGAAAACGAGGCATCATACAATATCAAAATCATATGGATGTAGGTGAAGAGGAATATGTCGATCCCCTTGTGAGTAGTATGGATGTAGTGAGTATTTTAGAGAATGACATTTCTTGGATCGACAACATGCAAGTAAATAATGAAGCATTAAACTATGATTTTACGGTTGAGGAAGACAAATTGGGTGACGATAGTAATGAGACGGAAATGGAAGTACACTTTGATGATGACCTGTGTACGGCACAATTAATGGCTACGTCAATTGTTGTAGATATTCAATTCAAAAATGAGATATTTTCGACATTGAGTGCCCAAAACAACTTCAAAGATTTTGAAACAAAAGAAAAAAATCAAACAACAATTAAGTGAATGGCCAATTCTTCATGTTGTCTCCTTTAAACCTGTAAGGTCAAATAAAACCAAGTATACAGCTATTTGCAATGTCAATGCTAATTGTCCATGGAGAATTCATTTTATCGTGTCTAGAAAAATCCGAGCGAAGTTAGTGGATTGTAAGAAAATATTCTAACGAACACAAATGTGTGAATCCAATAGTCAACTCAAATCACAAGCAAGCAACGTTCGCTTTTCTGGTTTCAAAGATTTTACCGTTTGTTAAATCTGATTTGAATATAACCACTACATTGTACAGGTTTTAATGTAGGAGCAATTATTTGTTAAGATAAATTATATGAAGGCATGGAGAGCATTGAGTATGGCAATCGAAAAAATCTATGGTGATTGGGCGTAATATTACAGCACCTTAATGCAGTATTTCACAGAAATTGTAAGAACAAACCTGAGGAACATTGGGTATGTTGGTACGGACAAATTTGAAGTGTTTAAATGTGCTTTTTGGGCTTTTGGACCATGTATTGAAGGATTTGCACATTATCGTCCCTTACTTTGCATTCACGGTAAACATTTATATGGGAAATACAAAGGAATATTGCTAGTAGCTACTACTGTTTACGTGGTTGACCATCTATATCCATTAGCTTATGCAATTGTTGAGTCTGAATCTGCCGATAAGGGGTTGGTTTTTTTGCTTGCATGCACCGCTTTATCCATACCGTCAACGATCGTTGAATTACTTTTATTTCTGACAGAATGAAGGGAATATCAAATTCATTGGAAACAAAGTGACGTTTACCCCCATAAGCTTTGTTATTATTCTAGACATCTTATGACTAATTTTCAAGTAGCCGATTTTAAAGACAAAAGATTGATGGGGATTTTTATGCGGTGCATGTGCTTCGGAAGAAGTCGGATACCATAAGATTCATGAAGAAATAAAGAACGCTAGCCAAAGGGCTCTTAGATCGAAAAAAGTTTACACGGGAAAGAGGAAAATTAGGCTTTGTGCAAAGATGATGGTAGTCGATTCCATATAATGACCACAATCGCTTCTCAAAGTTTAATGGGGTATTAAAAGGTGCTTGATTGTTACTTGTAAAAGCTTTTGGTTGCTCGGACTTTTTTCGGTCACTCGATTATTTTTTTCAAAGAAGCACTACACCAAAAAACGCTTTTAACAACATTTGAAAAACGTTGTGGTAAGTTATTACAGCCAAGTTATAAACGTTGTATAACAACATGAAGTCGTAGGCTTAAAGTTTTCAACAGCAGAAAAAATGCGGTTAAAATTTGAGTTTTACTGTGTTTTACCTGTGCTATTAATACTTTATGTACAACGCTTTTTCGACACTTTTTTTAAATTAGACAGCGCTAATGGATTGCTATAAAATCATTTAGAAGACTATTTTACATTTTCGTCAACATCTTTGTGTGTTGTTATTTATTTTTTACGGCGTTTTATACTTGTTGAAACACATTCACACTTAACCTTTCAATAACCAAGAAAAAACATTGTTATTACTTTAGAGTAGCGTTTATTACGTGCTGTAAAAATTGTTAACTTTGGTTTTATCGGCAATTCTGAAGCGCCGTGACTAATATTTGCACAACAATTTATTTATGCTGTAATAATGTGCACAAGCTTCACAAAGAACTTACATCACGTTTTAAACGTTGTCGTTTGTTGGTGTTAATTTTATAACATCCATATCATGTTATGCCATTGTTTCATTTGCACACATATCATTACCCTGACTTGTAGTTTTATCATATTTTAACTGCATAATATATGAAATCAAGCAAAAAATAATCATATAAAAACACTACTAGTGGTCACTTCCATTAGTTAAGTTTAACACAATCTGTAAACAAAGTTTACTTAGGTTCATAAACAAAGACGGTACTTATAAACTAAATTTGTGCAACATTAGACAAAGCCACGGTATCTAAAAACAAGTTTGCACTAAACATTAGACACAATGTAAACGCCTTTTTATGTGCTTACAACATGATGCCAAAATAAACTTGAAGAACACATCATCTTGTTCATTTTTTGCATCAACATTCTTCATGTATCGACCCAAAATTTTGGAACCAATTTAAATTTTATTTTTAATTAATTTTACAAGGATTTGTAGTCGATTTTAAAAATTCGATGATTTGATGCTATTTCCATAGCTTTACAAGGAAAAAAAATCAAATGATTTCGGAATTCAACGAAACTAATTTTATCGGATTCGGAACATCGAAAAATGATAAGATTCCAAATTTCATAATTTTTGGAGTTAATATGTGAGCGTGTGAAAAATACACACGTACCGGTCAATTCGTCAAAACTAAGCGAAAACAAAATAAATAAAATAAAATGGAAGGTCAAACGAACTTTAACTCGACGAGACCTATTCCGTTCAATCCGGAATTACGTTTTATGATGAGGTTCAAAATTTCATGTAAAACGGGAACTGCTGTTTGGTCGCACGAGCAGAAAATGCGACGTTGAACTAAAACACGTATGAACGGTTTAACAAATAACCAAGCCTAAAAAGGCTAATTGATGTGTCATTGAATCAAAGCCCTTAGGTGCATTTGTTCTCTATCACTACAAGAAAATGGGGTCTTTACCTACCAATTGTAAGCGTAGGTAAAACTAATATAATGGTGGGTAATATATTTTAGCTACCAATATTGAATTGGTAGAGCTTGGTAGGTAAAGTTTAGTAGAGAAAGAGCTTTTACCTACACTTATTGTTATTGGTAGGTAAAAGAATCAATGGACCCCACTATGTTATGACTCAAATGATGAGTCATCAGCTGATGTGTTTGATGATGTGTCAACCTACATGGCTGCTACCATGGCTGATGATGTGTCATCTTGCATGGCTGCTGACATGGTTGTCGTAGTAGTATACACATGGCATATATTAAGTCTGACACTTGGCATTTAATGGTTGGTTCACGTGTCAAACAATAATTTGTCCATGTGTCATCATTTGGTTAGTGCATATGATCATTTTTTAGGCCATATGACATTATTTAATATAAATAAATATATACAAGAATTTAATATTTAACAAAGAATTTATTTTTAAACAGATAACAAATATTTATGCAAATAAATATTTATTGCATTTTTGAATAGTACACATTTGTTTCCTCACTATTACACAATCACTTATACATACACTTCCTCTCTACATTTCACTCGTATACATTGACTCCTTACTAGATACTCATTCACTCATATACATGCACATAGTCACTCATGCTATCACTCTAGTTTTAGTCATTGGCTTCTTGCTCCAGAATTTGTCCAGTCGTTTGTCGTACCTATTATAGTAAAATAGCATAATAAATTGGAAAAGAGACAATTTAATTCTTTCCTTTTTTTGCTATCATTGACTAATTTGTAATAATATCAGCTTGAACTCGTCTACAAAAGACCAATAAACAAATAAGGAAGTAGCCAATATTTCCATTTTTATATTATAAATGATACAAGCATCATATTCAATCTAAAACTCTTATGTGATTCTCTTAAAATCGTACCTTGCCTTGGAGAGGTACATGTATTTGATGCATCGCTACTTCAGGTCATGTTTCTGAAAATAAAATGGATTGAATACACACAAGCATGAAAATAACCTAATATAGAAGAAGGAAACTCCTAAAACTAGTGAAATTTCACAAATGCTTACATTTACAAACCTTAAATGGAGACCCATCCAGATTCTGTGAGAGGATGCTCCATAATGCTTTAGACGTCATGTCTCAACTTGGAGGAAAAGGGAAGGAATAGGATATATTTAAGTTTGATAAGTTAAAGACAGTCAATTATGAATTAACAAAAATGGTATAAAATAAGTAGAAATAACAAACATAAATGGTATAAAATAACAAACATAAATAGTATAAAATAATTCATGTGTTTGCTTGTACTACGTGGAAATTGGATGTCAGTGCCTTAATAACAAACATAAATGGTATAAAATAACTCCAAATAAGTAGAATTAACAAACATAAATGATATAAAATAAGTAGAAATAACAAGAATAAATGGTACAAAATAACAAACACAAATGGTATTAAATAACTCCTCTGTTTTCTTGTACTACATGGAAATTGAATGTCAGTACTTTAATAACAAACTAATGGTATAAAATAACTCCAAATAACTAGAAATAACAAACATAAATGGTGTAAAATAAGTAGAATTAACAAACATAAATGGTATAAAATAACAAACATAAATGGTATAAAATAACTCCTGTGTTTTCTTGTACTACACGAAAATTTGATGTTGGTACCTTAATAACAAACATAAATGGTATAAAATAACTCTGAAAAGGTAGAATTAACAAACATAAATGGTATAAAATTAGTAGAAATAACAAACATAAATGGTATAAAATAACAAACACAAATGGTATTAAATAACTCCTTTGTTTTCTTGTACTACATGGAAATTGGATGTCAGTACTTTAATAACAAACAAATGATATAAAATAACTCCAACTAAGTAGAAATAACAAACATAAATGGTATAAAATAAGTAGAAATAACAAACATAAATGGTATAAAATAACAAACATAAATGGTATAAAATAACTCCTTTGTTTGCTTGTATTACATAGAAATTGGATGTTTGTACCTTAATAACAAACATAAATGGCACAAAATAAGTAGAAATAAGCAAAAAGGAAATACAATAGTATGTATTAGTGTCAAAAAATATAAAAGGACAAAAAATAAAGTAAATACAATTTTCAGTCAACAATAGTATGTATTAGTATCAAAAAATATAAAAGGGCAAAAAGTAAAGTAAATACAGTTTTCAGTCAAAGTTGACACTTCATTTCATTTTGTTATTTTAATTCTATATCAACAGCAATAGGTTGACACACGTATAAAAACAAAAATATAGGTCCAATATATTTGTATCTAAAAATTGAACCATGTTTTTCCAAATGGTAAACATATCATCAGCATTGGATTCGTACGTTTCTAAATAAACAAAAGAAAGTATTTGTGCTAAAAATCAAAGGAAAGAAGGAATTTTTTTTAAAACAACTTGAGCCTAAATTCAGTTATATGCAATGCAGCATGTATGCATTATTCGGAACAGAAAGTCAAGAGATGATGGTAGGTAGACGTAACAAAAAAGAAAAAAAGGGTAAAAGTATCATGGTGATACATATACACCAAAGAATGGTTAAAATGAAATTAAGTCTCATTAATCAACATTTTGCCAAAATAAAAACCCAGTAATCAAGATGAAAACAAACAAATATCAAACTTGGAAACACATAGAAAATAAAATCATAAAAAAGTGACAAATCATATACTAAGCAACAAACATTCAAAAGCAGAAGATTACCTCAAAGGTAGTTAGTGGTAGCAGAGGTTTGAGAGGTAGAGGAACATACGATGAAGGCAAGAAGAAAGTTGTCGCCCGCAACACATGGCAATCGTAAACAGTATGGAAGGGCTATTTGGTGTCATGGAGGAAAGAAGAATGACTCAACCTTGAATGATGGATGATAGATAGTTTTTGAAGGAATAAATATTAGGATTGAAGAAATTGGGGAATTAAAAGGAAGTTGTAGCAGATTCTATGAGAAGGAAAGAATTTGAGAAGGAACAGTGGAATAGGAACAATGATGGAAAGGAGAAGGGGGTAATATTTGGGGAAGAAATAAATGGAGAAGAGGAGGTAACGGTGAAACATGCTTTAGGGGGGGAGGGGACGGTTTTGGGATAAAATAAATGAAAAAAAGGAGAACATGTGTAATAGGAGCCATTTTGAATTGTGGAGATATCGATGCAAGATTTGGTCCCAACTTACAGCCAATCAAAAGAGATTTTTTGGATGGTAGCTGGAATGGAAACCTGCATATGTTAAGAAAAAATATCACACAATAATTTTTTAAATATAAACAATAATAACAGTTTGTGTTATACATAATTTCCAATAATTTATGTCTACACAAGCTTTTTTGTTTTTGATATTTTTAAATTTTACGGAGTTTATATAATTTTGCCATATTTAACCTTTGTAATATTAAGATGACAAGTTCAATTTATACACCGTAAATTACTTTACCTACATCATTAAAAAAATTAATTAAATTAAAGACAAAATTTTCCTTATTAAAAAATAATCAAAATAAAATTAAATAATAAAAATTTCATATGTCCACATCACACACAATCGTTAAAATTCTTTTATAAAATAATTGAAATTTCTATGTGTTATCAAGTGAATTTAATTTAACTTCTATTTAAGCATTATATTTTATTCATATTCTTTCTTGTTATATTCATGTATAATTAGTTCTAACAGTATGCATTCCAAATTAGTCACAAAAATAAATTTACAAATGAAGTACTAAAATTAGTATGGTTCATTGTGTACTAAGTTCTCAATTTTTTATTATATTTAAATTGGTTTTTAATTTAAAGTCAAAATTTAAGTAGATTAATATTTTATTATTCAAAATTTAATGTTAAATTCTAATATATTAATAATTAAATAAATATAAATCCAATTAAGGATTTGAATTTGAGTTGCAAAAGTGAATTCATTAATTTTAGAAATCAATATTCTTTAGTTCGATCAATGCACGTCCGAAAGATACTAAATGAGAAACTTATTTTGTTCTATTCAGGCTTGAGGATTGTTTAGTAATATGCATGGTGTATACTAAGTAAAAAGTGGTGTATATGATTTAAAAAAAAGCATGGTGTATCTAAAGCAATTTAAGGTGTACAAATTGAATTTGCCTATTAAGATATGTAGACATAGAAATTATAATAAATAGTTGTCATCAAGATTTTGGTATTTATTTGTAGTGGCAGTTTTTGTGGTTTATATTGTGGCCAATCAAAAGATATTACGTGGATTGAGATCACAAAAGTGATCATGTGGACTGAGATGTGTACCGTTAGATTTGATTTAAAATACGCTGAGATGATGGTATGAATTGCGACTCTACAATAAACTAGAGAAAATACGTTTTAGTCATTTCAGATAATGACATATTAGTGTGAAATTGTGAATCATTTAAAAAATAATTAAAGTTAAAACTTTTATAGTCAATTGTTTGGAAAATAATAATAATGTATGATAAGTTATTAATAAATGATTATTTAACATTAATTATTTACAATTTAATTATTGTTTATCATTTCATTAACTGTTAATTATTTCATATTCCAAAATAATTATTAATAATTAATAAAGAAATTATTTTACAAAAAACATTGCTAGGATATGTTAATGAAATCTTCAATTCAAAAAAATTGCTAGAATATATGTTTTTGACACATCATCACACAACTCAGCATTATTTTTAACGAAATGTTAAAATGATATGAAAAAAATGTAGGGGCTAATCGCATAAAAACTTTCCCTTCTATATATGTGTAGATAATACATTTTACCTACCTATAATTATTGGTAGATAATTATCCTTCAACAATTTTATAACATTGACAATATTTATTTACCAATAAATTTTACCTTTGAATATTGGTAGATAAAGGTTCTCTTTACCTACCCATATTTATTGGTAAGTAAAATATTGGTAGGTAAAGGTCAAATTTCTTGTAGTGTATCCTCCCCCCTTCGATACATCAGCAATCCACGTGAACTCAATTCCTTATAAAACTTCCCTTTCTTTTCCGTTCTCTTCTTCCTTTTTCCATTTCTTCCTTATTTTTCTCCTCCTTCCTCCTAGATAAAGACATGGACTCCATACCCTCTTCCTCCACCTGACCCATTCCTCCCCCTTAGCAGCACCTCCTCCCCTTACGCCAGCCCCTCTATCTCCTCCTCTCTTGCCGTGAGCTTCCTCTACCCTAAAACCCCAAAAAATTCCACCTTTAACCTTAAATTCCCACCTACCCCCAAATTAACACCCACTTCCACCTCTTACACCCAAATACATCCATGCCTGGACCCCATCTACTGCAACAGCGCCCCCTCCATTCCAAAAATGTGGACCCACCCATAGCCGAACCCTCCTTGAACAACTACCCTATCCGTTTGCTCCTTATACCCATATCTGCAGCCGTGTGTGCGTCGGGCGAGTGTAGGAACCACGTAGACACCAAACTTGAACCCATAAGCTTCTAGAAATATTTAGAGTCACTGAAAGAGAGTTGTAGTCGCGCATAATAGTTTTCATTCCATTCGTGGAAAAGATTAGCGAAGTGGAAACCTACGGTGAGAAACTGAACTTAAAAGGGCTAGTTTAATGTAATTGTAGTTAGTGAATTTATATGGTTATATAATGATTTGTGGTGAATTATTTATGTTCATTATAATGTTAAATGATGTGAAGTATGATAAAAGTATCATTTTTACTTGATATATATGTATTTGATAGGGTATGTGACACTTAAACACAAACATTGTTGATTTGAAATCAGTTTGAACCTTAAATGGTCTTGATGAAGCAATTCACAAATTACTGGTTAATGAATGTTAATATGAATTTTACTTGGGTATTGTAATGTTATTAATTGATATATACACCCATTGATTGAGTTTACGAATAATCTATTTATTGACAAACCCGTAAGCTTTATTGATTTAAGGCTCATACGGTGAATTCCACTTCGTATGTGGATTGGATGTTGTTTTATGGTTGTTTGAGTGTTATATAATACATTGATTGAAAATGAACAATTAATATGCATATTGGTTCACTGGTTAAGTCTCCGTTAATTAAAATGTGTTTTAATGAATATTTTATTAATATAATAATAAGCTGAAAATCAAAGTTAGAATTTGAGGTCTGATTTGGATGGATGCGAAGATTATAAAATATCGATGAATATTCGTAACTGTAACAAGTTGATTTGAGTTAATTTTCATATAAATATGACTTACTCAATTTTTATTTTCGAAATGAATAGTAACCGAGAAAAGTGAAGTTCGGTTAGGATATATAGGTAATGTTTTAAAAGAACTTCCATTACAAAACTTTCTTACTTTTTTTTATAATGAATGTCAGGAGTGTTTGAATTAAAAATAACGAAGTTTGAAAAATAATATTCACATCCTTAAAACTAAACTTAATTAAGCTCACATCCTCCTATTTTGAAACACGTAAATTTCATCCTGGCTATTTTTTTTCCAGATTTGCCCATTTTCACAATTGCCGGCGTAATTAACATGGTCGTTAATACGTATTAGGGATTTAATTTTTTTCATAAACATATATTTCTGTGTTAATGGCGACGCCGTCCTCGTTCTAAATTTTTTCGATTCTATCGATCTAATTTCACTTTACTCGGCAATTTTTTCAGAGATTTACTTTGATCGATCCTTCAATTATAAAATGGATGTTTCTTCTTCAAGGTAAATTATACTTTTTAATTAAAAAAAATTGTTCATAGATTTCATTTTTAAATCCATTTTTGTTGATTGATTATTTTGAATTTCTTTAGTTGTCTAGTTTTATTGATGGACAATGTAATTTTTGTATAAAGTTTTATGGTTATTATTTATTGTATAACCGTATAATTTAATTTTTCAATATATTTTTTAGTATATTATGAATAAGTATATAAAAACATGCATATATTGTGAATATGAGCATACAAGTATGCATCTATTGTTAGAACACGTGGGTTTGCATGTACTCAAAAAAGTTGCGTATAAATATGCATATATTCTGTATTTATGCATACAAATATACAACTCTTTTAAATATATGTATGTTTGCGTGCCTGATGATTAGTTGCATACAAATATGCATATACTCTTAATATATGCATATTAAAAGTGTACTGCATCTATTTTGTATAAAAATAGGTGCAAATATTCTGAAATTTTGCATATAAGTATGCAGCTATTACTGTATATGCGTACATTTATGCATCTGTTTAGAAGATTTACATGGAAGCAATGTAATGTCCTATCATCATTTGCAGTTGTTTTGTGATGCTGTTGTTAGTATTAATCCTGGGAGTAAAGTTGTTTTGGAGTGTAATGCTGATACACATCAATTTGAGAGAGTTTTTATTGGAATTGAAGCCTGTGCATATAGATTTCAATATTGTCGGCCTTTAATTTTTGTTGATGCAACTTTTATGAAGGGAAGAGCTCAAGGTTGTTTAATGGCTGCTATTGGTAAAAATTGAAATAAAGGTATATTTTTTTACATTTTATTTTGCCTTCATAATAGCAATTTCACTAGTTTTTGCTTACATTTAGGCAAATTTTCTGAATTTTTGCATATATTCATGCAATTATTATGAATCAATGCTTACATGTAAAATGTTCTTTTGAATATTTGTGTTCAATTATGCAATTTGTGGTTATTACTTGCATGCAAAAATGCAAAAACTTATTAACGACTGCATACTTGTATTCAGAATATTTTCATACAATTATGATAATATTCGACATATTTGCATAGTACTATGCATCTATTTCAGGATATATGCATAATTGAATGCAAATGTTACAGACTGTACATAGTGTATGCTAGTGTTCTGGTTATGAGCCTTCAAGTATATACATATTTTTATAATCTGCATGCACGTGTGCAACTTTGCATAATTATGGAAAAATATCACAGAATTGTCTAACTACTATTGTATAACTACTACTTAATTATTTATTATTTGTGCATGTTATATTGCTATTTTTTCTAATTGTTGCTGTTATTTATTCTATTTTTTTGTTAATTTTTTTTCTTTTTTGCGTAGGTTTTTTCCCTTTAGCAATTGCTATTGTGTCTGGAGAAGATGAAGAAAATTGGGTTTGGTATTGTGAACAACTTAAAGGGTTTCTTAAAGATGGTAGTAGAAACTTTGTTTTCATTTCTGATCGTCATCCTGGTAATCTTGTTGCTATTCCAAAGGTATTTCCAACTTCTGTTCATGGATCTTGTCTTTATCATTTGACCAACAACTTAAAGGTTGCTTTAAAATCTCAATTTTCCAAGTCAATTAAGAGGTTGATGTTGGATACGTTTGCAAGACTTGCTTATGCATACAATTTGGATGGTTTTAATGCTGCATTGAAGAACTTTAGAGATATTGGTGGATCGACTGTGGAAAAGTTTTTGGGTGGAACTCCTTTTGAGAAATTTACTAATGTCTTTTTTCCTGGTTGTCTTTACGGTGAAATGTCATCTAATTGTTCGGAAAGTTTTAACAAGTAGATTTTGGAGGAAAGACATTTACCAATTACTACTTGTTTGAATAATATTAGATTGAAGTTAATGAAACTTATGTCTGATCGTCGTGAAGTTGCTTCTACTTGGAATAGCGTTTTATGTTCTGGGAATGAAACTCGGTTAAGGAACCTTCATTTGGAAGGAGCTTTGTGGTTTGCTATCAAATCAAGTGAATATGCTTTTAAAGTTCATTCTCCCATTATATACTCGAGTTTGTTCTTATAACGTGTGGCAAATTAATGGTTTTCCATGTGCTCATGTCGTCCGATGTATTTTAAGTTGTGAAAAGTTAAATGTGTGACTACATTGAAGATTATTTCAAGGTTGGTTATTTTCGATTAGCTTATTCTCATCCAATCAGTCCTATCACAAACTTTATGGGTGAAGACGTTTCCGTTGAAGATGCAATTATAGCTCCTCTAAAAGGTACACGAATGTCTGGTCGTCCATCTTCTTTTAAAAGATTCAAATCTGCAGGTGAATTTACAAAGACTTGTTCTTCAAAACACCATTAGATATGCTTTTTTATTTTATTTTATTTTTAAGACACTTGGTTTTAGTGTTTACTTTTAGCATTTGTTGTGAACATTTCTGTGATGTTATAAAATCAGTTCAATATTTAATTGTAAATTTGTGTTTGATTTACGATTATTTTTTTCCAGCTTATATGTATGTAAATATTCGTAATAGTAGAATAAAGTATGCAGTAATGCTGAACATTCATATACCTCACGTGTACAACTTTTTTTTGTAGATGTATATAGTACGAAACAAGTACTAGTACCTGCAGACAATTAAACTGTAATTCTGCATACTATCATACAACTATTGATCATTGTTGCATATAAGTGTGCAATTATTACAATTATTTGCACGCAAATATTCAAACGTTCTGCAAAAACGTACACTCTCTTTTAACCTTGAATAAAAATTTCCATTGTACATGTTGAATTCTTTTATTAAATCTTACTACTCATCAGTTATAATTCTGCAATCTACTATGTAAATCTTTTGCACTTCTGATCATGTAGTTAGTATTACAAAAATTAATGGCAGTAGTTTCTTCTTGATTACTTCTACAAATATGTAATAATCTAGGCAATTATCCTAAATAACTGCACAAATGTATGCAAGTATAGAAATTATATGTGCACAATAACTATTTGTATAAATAGCATATCTGTATGCATCTAATATGTAGGCAATTATCCTAAATAACTGCACAAATGTATGCAAGTATAGAAATTATATGTGCACAATAACTATTTGCATAAATTGCATATTCGTATGCATCTAATAATAATACACTACACCAAATAGGCTCGTTTGTCACACTTATATCGATGGTGATTGTCATGGTTATTATTGTGATAAAGGACTCACGGTTATAACAGTGATTGCATGTAATAACGATTAATTCCGTTACTTTATTCAGCTACCTGGGCAAAATAGTCATTTCCCTATTATCTAGGTTATTACGCTTCCAAATCACACCAAACAAACCATACAAAGTCAGAAACCCCTTTTCAGCGATTAGGTTTTGGTTCTCTCAAAATCGGCTATGGCTAAATTTGGATCTTCTCATCTGTTGTTGGAATCGCGGATCTGTTGTGGTCAAGGTATGGCGTTGGAAACTATTAGGTTTTCATTGTTTAGATGTAGAATCTCGTTGTTTAGATGTAGAATCTCGTGGTTTTCAAGGCACAACATGTTTTTTCTTTCTTTTTTGGCAGTGGATTTTTGTATAAATTGTAATTCGGTTGATGTTAAGTTCTCCCTCCAACGGCATGTTGTTATTGACCTTGTGTATAAATTTTTATGATATGTTTGAATGAAGTTATAATCCAACTTTAGTATCAGATAAGCATATATCTGCATCATCAAAACATGATTTTACGTTAGCAACATATTAGAATTGATTTGTTAACTAATATCCAGTCTAATTCTATCGCTTTCCTTTGCTTCTTTGCTCTTTTTTTTTTTTTTTTTGCTTTCTTTTATCGATCCATAAAATCAAGGAAGAGCAATGACGAGAGAAACAGTCATGCTCTGTCCTTCACTTTCCTCTGAGCTCTTTCCAGTTCATTTTTCGATTTTAATGTGTTTTCTGCATTGTTGTAGTTTGTAATTTATGTGCTGTTAATTATCAAGGCGGCTTTTAATTCTCTTGTTATTTTTCGTTTTTGTCTCTACTGTCGTCCCATATTACATGATTTTTTCCTAACTGTATGTTTATGCATGTAGCGCTACAAGAATACAAAACTATCCATGCGTACATACCATGCAAAGACATCAATTTCATATTTTTTTTGTTATTTTCTTCATCCTTTTCATTCAATACTATATTTGTTATTTTGTTTCCATCAGCAAACTTTTGTTCTGTATCGTGTTCAGCGTTGTACGTTGTCGATACAGAGTTTTAGCTACATTCCGGCAGATTGAAAGTTTGATACTTCAAATGCTTTTATATTTTAAATTTTTTGCATCGTTAAATTATAAATAAAGCAACACCAACATAGCCATGGTTGAATAGAGCGTCACTTGGCGTGTTCATTTGACTACGGCTATGTTTATTTAATAAGCCTAATTTGTGTATTATTGGAGTTTGGTTTTTTCCCGTGGTACAGTTGTTGTTTTTTAGAGCTTGCTTTTTTATGGTGTAGTGGTTTTAGATTTTTGTGATGCTCTACCTGATTCCATTGTTTTGGTTTGGGTTTTTGTCTTGGTTTGAGCTACTTGTTGTTTTTATGTTGAAGAATTCATACCAAGTGTACCACCATTCCTTACTTAGATTTTAGCAACCGTAATGATTGGTTAATTTGGCATTGAAGCTCTTAACCTACAAATAATGTATTTTCTAATCCCTGGAGAATTAGTAGAATGTGATAAATGATCAAAAGTGTATCCTTTTGCTTTCAATAAGCATGTTGACTACCATCTTGTTTAAAGCTATGTGGTAACAAATTAATTTTCTATGATAAATAAAATAAAATAATATCCAGTCTAATTTATTAGATGAAAGGTACCAATTTTGGATTGTTTTACTTTACCAGATTTAAAGGCATATGGATGGACTGATCTTTTCGCGTGTGACTTGAATTTTCACTTAAATTAATTATATATAACAAGCTTTAAATATTCACAAGAATGTAATGTAACATATTGATAAATTTGAACTTCAAATCAATTATCATAACTTTTGTCTTTGTTTACCCAACATCATCTTTGTTTCAATTTAACAAATATTTTTTTCTAGCGGAAAATGCTGACTCAATCCCAATATTCCACAAAGAAGTTATGTCGGATAACTCAGTGACTATCATGGTTGTCAAAGCGACTTTAGCGGTCCGTGGTGAGCATGATGAGCCAATTTTTGAGCTCATCCACCCCCAAGTTGGGATGCTCTAACACAGTGATATTAAACTATTGTTCTAGTTAGTTTTCACTTTTCAGATAGTAATTTCATTTGGGCATACATACCATTTCTGTATGTGCTTGTTAAAAAATATAGAAACATATATGATGAATTGAATGATCTAAAAAGGAACAATAATTTATATAGGCAGAATTAGGAGTGATATCTATGATATTTTTCAAAACCACGATGAGTTGGCTTGGCCCATCTCATTACTAAAGTAAAGGATCCTAAGGTTATCAGTTTTAACACACTTCTTGTATACAAATGAAAATTAAAGCCATTTGCTGGAAGCAATAGGAAATATGGAACCTTCTGTTATTTTCTCATGTTGACATATGTCAAATGTAGTGGATCAGTCATATATATACTAGTATTACCGTACAATGGTGGGAAAAACCGACCGTTAATTTTATAATTTTAAAAAATAAAATATTTATATTTATTTTTTATAAATTCCGGTCGAACATATAATAAATTAATAATTATATATACACACATTAGAAACATAAAATATATTAGTGAAAATACCAAGTTAACTTTATAGTAAATACAACAGGTTCGCTTAAAGGACAAGTATTTAACAATGCCGAATATGAATGGTAAAAACTCAAATAGAGTCGTCCAACTCAAAATATGTGGGGTTTCTTCCATGAATATAAATATAAGGTCATCTCTACCGCAAGGCATGACCTTAGGATGAGAAAACGAATTAAAAACGTGGATTTCTCTAGCAGTGGATGAAAGAAATTGGCCAAATTTACGATTATTAAAAAAAAAGTCTACAAATATCAAGCAGGAGAAAAATATTAATCAAGTTATTTGATATACTAAATGTTGAGAAATTTACAGAATCAGATTGGTATGGTTTTGAGGCGCGAGATCGCTTTCCTTAAACCAATATCTGCCCCCACTCGGATTAAGTTTGCTAATGGGTTGAACGGCAGATTGTTTTCCAGGATACAACAAAACCAAACTCAGAAAATTAGCAATGTTTGTGAGTTAAACGGGAGTTCTTACTGGAAAGAAAAAGATAAAACAGAGAGGAGGGAGAAGGATAATGCGAAGAGAGGAAACAGGATGCATATATAGTTGTGAAACAGGCACGACCGTTTGGAAGCAGTTGTGTACAAACAGACGCGTCTGTCTGTTTAAATTCAAAAAATACGACTGTTGCCAACAACCAAGCCGCTTCCGTACGGTCACGCACGCGCCCACGTGGCCCAAGTGCCAATCTTTTGACCGTAATAATATTTACTGGCCCAACCAAGCCCACATGCATACCCATCCAAGCCCCTTATTCAAGCCCAAGTCATTTAATTCACATTATCATATACAAGACAATCATATATACCTTGGAATAGTCCAAATAACTTGGTGATGTGGGACTTGTTCCCTTCATTAAAACAATCCTACTCAACAATCCCCCACAAGATTGTTTTATTGATGATGTTCAGTTTTATCTTAGTTAGAAACTGCGCATCATATGTGGTATCTATTCGATTAAACCACGTATTAGTGTGAATATTTCAGGACTATAAAGAAGAGCTTGGTGGTCTTAACTTAAACCTAGTCTCCTTGAGTTATAAAGTCGGAAATACTACACACGCAATTTCAATTTCCAATAAATTTCTCTAACTGTGAGCACTGTTATGGCCATGTGCTCCATCCAGCTTAATGAACTTTTGCAAGAGTAAACCTTAAAACTCTTGTTTAGAAGCAGCACCACTTCTAAGTTCATAAAGGTAAAGTTCCTTTTCCTTTTCGATGTTTCTATTACCAGATTAACTAGAACTTTATTAAGAGTTATTCAACTCAGCCTCTTCATACCTGTAACAGTTTACAATAATTTGATTTAGTGTTTTCCCAATCATATGATATATTGTTTTTACCCGTTAAACCTTAAAATTAAGTTAATTAATATTAAGGTTGGGTTTCCACTATCGTTGATTAATACAAGGTTTAAGCCCCATTCCGACTGACGTGGATCTTACCATTTCCCTAGTCAAAGCTTTTGTGAATGGGTCTGCTAAATTATCGCTATATCTTATGTAGACAATAGTAATTATTCCATCATTTATTATTTGTCTAACATACTCATGTCTAAGACTTATATGTCTTGACTTTCCATTGTATATGTTACTATATGCTCGTGACATAGTAGCCTGACTATCGCATCGTAATGATATGGCTGGCATTAGGGGCCATAGCTTGATATCCAGTAACATATTTCATAGCCATTCTTCCTCTTTTCCGGCAGCAACAAGTGCTATAAATTCTAATTCCATTGTGGAGTGCGAAATGCAAGTTTGTTTCTTTGATGCCCAAGAAACAACACCTCCACCTAATGTGAAAATCCAACCCGAAGTAGATTTATTATCACCGGCGCTGGTTATCCAACTTGCATCAGTGTATCCTTCTAATACACTTGGAAAATCCATTGTAAACAAGTCCTATATTATTGGTTCTTTTTAGGTAACCAAGTAATCTTCCAATTGCTTTCCAATGATCTATACCAGGATTGCTAGTATATCGTGCAAGTTTGCATATTGCATATGCTATGTCAGGTCTTGTACGATGCATTGCATACACTATACTTCCAATAGCGGTTGCGTATTCGAGTTGAGCAATACATCTTCCTTCATTTATATTGAGATTGATGCTCGAGTCTATTGGGGTACTAGCATCTTTAATTTTCAGATGTCCAAACTTCTGAAGCACTTTTTGAATATAGTGTGACTGATTTAGTGCATAGCCCCCACTCACTTTACTAACTTTTATACCCAGAATTGTATCAACTTCATTCAAATCTTTCATTTTAAATTTTGAAGTAAATAATTCTTGGTGTCTTGTATTCCTTTCATGTTAGTACCGAATATTAATAAACCTTCAACATATAAACAAATGATTACTCCATATTCCTTTGTAAACTAGGAGTAGATACATTTATGTGCACTATTATATGTGAAACCATTTTGAAGTATAATTGAGTCAAATTTTTCATGCCACTGTTTTGGTGCTTGTTTTAATCCATATAACGATCTTGTTAATTTGCAAACTTTTCTTTCATTTCCAGGCAGGATGAAACCCTCTGGTTGTTCCATGTAAACTTCTTCATTAAGTTCACCATTAAGGAAGGCGGTTTTGACATCCACTTGGTGGATATGCAACTGATAGATTGATGCTAATGCTATTAGTACTCGAATTGATGTAATTCTTGCAACCGGAGCATATGTATCAAAGAAATCAATTCCTTCCTTTTGCCGAAAACCCTTGGCTACTAATCTAGCCTTGAAAGTTTGCACGCTACCATCGTTATTTCGTTTTCTTCGAAACATCCATTTGCAACCAATAGGTTTTGACCCTTGAGGCAAGTCTACCAATACCTAAGTATTGTTTAATAAAATTGAATCCATTTCATTATTAATTGCCTCCTTCCAAAAAGCAGAATCTCTGGAAGTTATAGCTTCTTTGTATGTTTTTGGATCATCTTCTATATTCAGTACAATAGGAATTTTGTTAGTAACTTCATCTCGAGTTCCTTCTACGAGTAATGCTATAGCTTGAGATGATATAAAATCTGGACCAAAAGATTTCTCTTTTCTGATTCTTTGTGTCCTTCTTATTTCTGTTTGTTCATTTGTTATTTTCCTTTTATTGCTAGCAGAAGGTATAGTAACATCTGATGGATTTTGAATAATTTCGGGGTTTAATGACTTATTTGTATTTGAATCATCTTTGAATTTATTTTCAATAAACTCAACATCCCTTGATTCAACAATCGTGTTTGAGGATAAATCTAGTAGTCTATATGCTTTAGAGTTTTCAACATATCCTACAAACAAACTTTTCAATGCTCTTGGACCTAGTTTAGTCCGTTTGGATCAGTCACCCTATAAAAGGCAATACACCCCCACACCTTTAGATATCGCACATTAGGTTTCCGACCATTCCATAGTTCATAAGGAGAAACTTTAGTTTTCCTTGAAGTGTTTCTATTGTGCAAATGACATGCAGACAACAATGCTTCTCCCCACAAATTAAGTGGTAATTTAGCATTTAATAACATAGAATTTACCATATCAACCAGAGTTCTGTTTTCCTTTCAGCCAAACCATTTTGTTGTGGTGTGTATGGCACAGTGTGCTGATGAATAATCCCATGTTCTTCATAGAAGTTAGAAAATTCAGTGGAGAAGTATTCTCCTCCTCTGTCACTACGTAGGACCTTTATTTTCCTACTCTTTTGATTTTCAACTTCTGTTTTATAGCGTTTGAACATGTCAAAAGCTTCATCTTTATTTCTTAGTAAATACATGCATGTGTATTTAGAAAAATCATCAATAAAGGTAATGAAATACCTTTTTCCGCCTCTGGTTAAAACATTTAATTCACATATATCAGAATGAATTAAATCCAAAAGTTCTGAATTTCTTTCAACTATTGGGAATGGTTTCTTTGTAATCTTGGCTTGTATACATATTTCGCATTTATCATAATTATCATTAGTAACAGAAATAAGACCATGTTTTGCCATATGCTTCAAAGATTTATAATTTAAATGTCCTAAACGTGCATGCCATAATGGTAAAGAATCAACAGTATAAGCATAACATTCCTTTATTTCATTAATATTGAGTTTGAACATCCCATTACATGCATAACCTTTACCCACAAACATGCCATTTTTAGACAAAATCAAACTATCAGCCTCCAAGACTGATTTGATGCCACTCTTGCATAAAATTGATGCAGAAACCAAGTTCTTTTTAATACCAGGAACGTGAAGAACATTAGTGAGAGTTATCTTCTTGTTGGAAGTGAACTAAATCTCCACATTTCCTTTTCCCAGAATTTTGCATCATTTCCATTTCCCATGAGCACTTCTTGTTGGTCAACCACCTCTGTATAAGTTTTGAATAGACCTTTGTTGTTGCAAACATGAACCGTGGCACCAGAATCGAACCACCAATCCGAAGATTTTGTTTCAGCAGTAGCCATATGCAAATCAGTTATCATGCCAATTTGCAGATCAGAAACCATAGCAATGATTTCCTGCATTTCCTCGTTTTCAACCATGTTTGCATTTTCAGAGTTCCCCTTTTTCTATTTTGGAGGAGCCCTGCATTCACGCTTAAAGTGCCCAAGCTTCCCGCAATTATAACATGCTTTCTTCTTTTTGTCTTCCAGATTAGAGTCGCTTCCTTGCTTACTTTTCTTGTTTGGGTTGAAGTTCTGGTTTTGATTGGCTTTTCTTTTCTTTCCAGAAATCACGTTGTTCACATCATTAGAAGGGAAAACGCCATCACGAATTCTGTTTTCTTCTTCAATTCGTATGTGTTTTCCAATCTTTTCCAACGTTAGTTCCTCAGTCATATGCAAGAGCTTTTTGCGATAATTATTCCAACTTGGTGGAAGTTTAGCAATTATCGCCCCAACTTGAATTGATTCAGGAATCTGCACCTTCAAGTCATTAAGTTTGCTAACCAGAACTTGTAAGTCGTGCATTTGATCCATTACAGAAACATCATCTTTCATTTGGAATTCAAAACATTTTAAAGTAAGAAACTTATCTGTTCCAATCTTATCGGCCTTGTACTTCGCTTCCAGTGCATCCCAAATTTCTTTAGGCGATTTTAGTGGAGTGTAAATATCGTATAAACGATCGGATAAGGTGTTAAGAATATGTCCTCTGCACATCAGTTCATCCTCTTCGCGTTTCAGCCTCTTCTTGTTCAAATCTTCTGTATCTTTATCTGTCAGCGGAGGAAGCGGCGGAAGGTTTTCATCAAGGACGTAGGAGACTTTCGGAGTGGTAAGAAGGAACTTCATTTTATCTTGCCAGCGCGTGAAATTGGTTCCATAAGTCTGTCCAATCTGACAAAGTCATGATTCATGATTTTGAATGCTGAATCTAATCCGTTTTCCATTGCATATATTGTTTTAAGATTGTTGAGAAATTTACAGAATCAGATTGGTATGGTTTCGAGGCGCGAGATCGCTTTCCTTAAAACAATATCTGCCCCCACTCGGGTTGAGTTTGGTAATGGGTTGATCGGCAGATTGTTTCCCAGGATACAACAAAACCAAACTCAGAAACTTAGCAATGTTTGTGAGTTAAACGGGAGTTCTTACTGGAAAGAAAAAGATAAAACAGAGAGGAGGGAGAAGGATAATGTGAAGAGAGGAAACATGATGCATATATAGTTGCCAACAGCCAAGCCGCTTCCGTACAGTCGCCCACATGACCCAAGTGCCAAGTGCCAATCTTTTGACCGTAATAATATTTGTAGGCCCAACCAAGCCCACACGCATACCCATCCAAGCCCCTTATTCAAGCCCAAAACATTTAATTCACATTATCATATACAAGACAATCATATATACCTTGGAATAGTCTAAATAACTTGGTGATGTGGGACTTGTTCCCTTCATTAAAACAATTTTACTCAACACTAAACCACAATAACAAACAACTCAGTTCAAATATAAAGTTGAAGAATCAAGCAAGAGAAAAATAAAGGCCTGTTTTGGTACTTACACTCCAGAATTCCCAACCAAACACCATCAGATGGGAAGTCGGGACTTAACACATTAAAGCCTTCAAAAATGTTCCATATGTGAAGATTGATCATGCAAAATAAAAGGGGGGCTAATTCTCTAAATTGATATATATGGTTTTGGTTAAATCCAGAAAGAAAAGATTTTTTAATTTTTTTTTTATGTATAGAAAGCAGAACACCCATTTTAAAGGATGTTGTTTCATCTTATTAATTTTACAGCACCAATATCATGTTGTACCATTGCTATATTTACACACATCATTAACGTAAAGTGCATTTTATTATATTTCAACAAAATAATATACATGGTCCCATAAAAACTATCATATAAAGGCATGCAAAAGCATAATTGCTAATCATTCACATTAATTAAGTCGATCACAATCCACATGCAAAGTTTACATATATTCATAAAACAAAGATAATATTTATAAACCACCTCCATACAACATTAGATAAAGCCACAGTATCGATTAACACCAAATATTAGATAAAGGGTGCGTTTGGTTTATTGTTTTCAATTTTGAGTTTTCGCACGTACAAAAGTACCGGCGACGCACACGTACCGTTGAAAACGATCGTTTTACAAAACGAAGTTAACACACAAAACCAAAAACAACTTTTTATCATTTTCCATATTTTAAGAAACAACGGAAAGACGACAACAAATTCATCTATCCACCATCCCGCGGTCCCCTCCGTCACCCCCTTCGCCTTTGATCCATCACCTCCACCATACTTCAAATCTTCTCACCTTTCATAATTAACGCTGAAAACTAAAAATTCAAAACACAAAATAAACCAAACGCTACCTTAGATTTTGTAATTGCCAAACCCGTCAAAATGATATGCCTAGATCTTCAGTACTTAGAAGATCTAGGCTGATCAGCTGGTCTAGGAACGAATTCATCATCTGCAAATATAATCAGGCAACATCAACAATAGATGTAAAACAAAATTTATGATGGAGCAGTGACCAATGACCATACATATAAAAACAGTTATTCCCCTACATAAACACATCACGCATTACATATTCAGACACCCCCAGCACACACATATATATACTTTTCTATATATTACACATTACATGGTTTGGAGCTGATACAGCTAGTCTTCAGCTATGAGAACGGTGACCTAGTTCAATATCTTATCAGATTACGCATATATAAAGCATGAGTATATTACAAAATTTTTTGATATATATTCAGTAGGTAACCCAGTTCAATATCTTACCATATTAAAGCACAAAAAAGGGAAAACATTATAATCAGATATCATCATGAATGAAGAAGACCATGTTGAGAAACAGAACTGCAGCTACTGTCCTAAACCCTGCATTTCTGCTCTCTTCATTTGATCTTGAGTAGTAAGTTATTTATTTTATATTTTTGCAGTGCTATAAATATGTTCATATTAATACATATATTTGATGACAAAATGAATAGAAGATGGATTTGAACAGTCAGCACCAATATGCAAATAAGCTTACGAAGTGCAAATGAATGATACATGCTTTTATTGGACCTAAGTACTCATATATGCTTCCTTTTATTGGATAATAGAAACGAAGGTGCGTTTGTAAATCTTTTCTTCCAATCCTTGTACCAGTTTTCTATCAGTTTTCAAATGTTAATTGATATACCTGCTAAATTATATATCATTCATCAACCAATTCAACAGTTGATTACAACCAAACAAAGCATCAAACAAATCGATAATCATGTCTCCAATATCAAAGGTTGACTGATATTTGAAGTTAATACTAGAAAGGAAGCAACAGGAACAGCTTAAACAACCCGACAATTTATTTTCAAAAGGCATTTCACTTTTTTATATTAATACACGAATGACCAAATACCATGTTAAATTATAATTCAGCCAACAAAATACGTAGAACACGAATAGATCAAACAGCTTAAACTATGGCTGTTATGGTAACGGTAATTTTACCATACCATTACCAGTCGACCGGTAACCTTTTTTAATTAAAATCGGCATACCAGTAAAAACGGTATGGTAACGGTAAATTTACCATTTTTAACGGTAAATTGTAGGTAACATTTCTTCAATACCAGCGGTAATGGTAATTTTACCAGTTAATTTAAAACATATGTTCATTTATCTGATATTCTTTATTACATGCATTTAGAACCAAATAAATGATTATATTTAGTTCAATAATCAAGTGAAATAATTCCAATTGCACTTATTTTCTTTCTCATGTATGTTTTTTCTAAACTAACACTGCAAGTAGTATAATAAAGATACACCGTTTACAGAAAATATGTCAAGATATAAACTTTGATGGACAAACAGTAATTTATTATTACCAGCGTAACGGTTACCAGATTATCGGTATACCAGTTTTTGGTATACCAGTCGATCGGTAACGGTAAACAATTCTGGTTTACCAGTCAAATCGGTATGGTAACGGTATTTGCTAAATGGTAACGGTAACCATTACCATAACAGCCCTAGCTTAAACAACCCGACAATGTATTTTCAAAAGGCATTTCACTGTTTTATATTTAATACACGAATGACCAAATACCATGTTAAATTATAATTCAGCCAAAAAAATACGTAGAACACGAATAGATCTTGTTTAAACATTTAAAACAAAATATGAACTGATTTAACATAGAAACTCATTGACTACATCCCACCTCCTGATCAGCCGAAATTTTAAACTACAAGATCGACGCTCTAAGATCCACATAATTTTAAACTACAAAATATGAACTGATTTACCAGTCAAATATAATATTTCAAATCTCATAATTGTTAATAAGGCCAAGATGGTTATTTTTGGTCATGCTTTGAAAACTTAACCATAAGACTGAAACAACTTAAACTTAGTTTATATGTTTGGTTGTCAAATCAAACAGGTACAAAAAAGAACATGTGAAATAAGAATGATCCAACAATTAAAAAAATAAAAATTATATCAAATGTTTTGCTATTACCACGTACATATAACATTAAGAGCAATCCTTTGTTTAAAAAGTAACAAAAGCAGCAATATATAATCTGTCCCCTTCAAGTAATTACTATTGAATGAACTAAAAAAAAGTAGGAAAATATTATCCTACCAACCTAAAGGTAAGCTCACTTTATGATAAAAATAATTAGAGTACAGACCCCAGGATATAAATTATATACTAACTGCATTTAACATACCTTCACAACCAAATATTAAACTTCATCAGACGTCAAAAGAAGCCATAGCTGTAACTAAATAATACATATTCTATCAGCGTGGTCTGAACGGTTACCACAACATATCAGCTTAGTCGGTATTTAACCAAAGAAATTACAAGCTTCCCATATGGCCCATATTGCATCAGACGTTACCCTATGAGGGCTGGAGACATTTCATTGGGAAGTAAACTAATACATGTTTTATTTCCCTTTTTCTTTTACTTATTGTTAGCATATTATTTATAGTAAACCGCTATAAGTAATATTAGACAAATGAGGTCAGTTTTCATATATTATACAGCAAAGTAACTTTCAATATTTATGTACTAGAAAACGGAGTTGGAAAAGAAGAAAACCTGCAAGCGTTCAACAAATGATGAAACCAAACCATTGATGCCCGAAGATGGCCTCTCAAATAGTTTCTGTATCTTCAAACTGCACTGATAGTTAAGGTGAGGCACACTAAGATAGTTCGCGTAAAATTATTATACATATAATGCATCATTACTGACCTGTCAATGTTACAAAGCATTTTGAGCTCAGAAGCAACACAATCATGAAGAGAAAGCATGACCTGAGCTTCCCAACGTGATTCTACATACTGCAAATCAGAAGGCAAGGCATAAATCCACCCTGAAAAACAAAAACAAAATGAACAATGTTGAAATGGTAAATGGTTGAACTTTTTTCTGGAAAGGACTGAATCTTTTTTAATGAAACATAATAACCATTACATGAAATATAATATGTATCTTTTGTTATGATAAAATCTTACTTATTATGCATAATTTGAAATATTTGAATAACAATCAATGTATTTACAAAATGACAGTCACTGTCACACATTCACTATTCAGCTTGAACTGGTGTTACTGATATGTGAACTCGGCACCACTAAACGAAGATAGTTTTGATGAAAAATGTAATACTGTAAAAAAATCACTGCTACACCAAACTTAAAGGGAGAAAGAATAAAAAATGACCACCCAAATATTGTATTCAAAATAGCATACGTGATGAAGAGCATCATTCTTTCTTCATCTCACTGCACTTCTCTAAACATGCCAACTGCCTTAATTAATCCTACAGTTATTTGTCGGCGAACCGTGGTTATAAAAAGGATGTTAGAGTGCTCCCAGCGTGCAGGACACTTCAGAATATATTAACGGCATCAACATGTTTTCCGTTGAACTCATAAACTAATTGCTCTAATGTAGGGTGCTTACTCATGCCTATTTCTATGGCTCCTTCCATAAACTAAATATTGTAGTGTGAAGTGTACACATGCCTAATTTAGCAGCTTTTTCAGTTTTTAATTATGCACCAGATCTAAGAAACATAACCCTAATCTCGTAATACATGGGGAAATTCATGAAAATCGGTCCCAATCTCACATGAAAAAAGCAAAAGGCCACAGGTTGTTAAACAATAAAAGATAAGCTACAAAACCCTATTTCAGTAACATAGGATCTGACGATCTAATTTTAATCGCATGAGCAACAAATTCCAAGCTTTAAACCCAAGGTAGAAAATCAGTGGACAATTATTGAAATCAAAAAGTTACCCATTATGCTGGTCCCAACATGTGAGTCTACAGATTTAGACTGCATCAAGGATTTAATCGCATGAGCAACAAATTCCAAGCTTTAACCCAAGGTAGAAAATCAGTAGACAATTATTGAAATAAAAAAGTTACCCATTATGCTGATCCCAACATGTGAGTCTACAGATTTAGACTGCAGCAAGGATTTCGGATTGCAGTTTGTAAATTAGAACGTGGAATGAAAGCTTGGAATCATGATAAAAGTAAGTTTTGCAATAAAAATAATTTTGTCGACTTCTCTTTGTGAAACCCCGATTCGATAGGACGATCGGGAGGAACGATTTGAGAGGAGAAGGATCGGATAGAAAAAATCAGCTGGGAGGAACGATTTGAGAGGAGAAACAGCGAAAGAGAAGAAACAGCGGAAGGAAATATCTTGTGAAACACAGACCGAATGTTTTCGAATGGTTTTGGCTTCAGACTAAATTTGATTAGCATACAAACCTCCCTAACCGTCGGTTTGATAATTCAGCGGAGTAGAGCAAAGTCGACATGGGAAAAAGTGAAGCTAGGATAAGTAACTGTTGGAAAACAATGGCTGAGTTGCGGACTAGGTCGCTTTCTTGAAGACGATTCGGCGATTTGGTCAGAGGTGCAAACCAATTCGTTCCTTCGCCGCCGCCTCTAGGATAAAACAGCCTCTAAAATAGTAACTGATTTGCTTGCACAAACAAATCAGTACAGATTTGCACTTTCGGGAAAAATACTGCTTGAAATTTCTTAGAAGTTTTAATGGCGGCTGAGAAGAAAAGAATATAAAATTCAGTGTTTTTCTCGTCTCAGATAAAATAGTATATATAGAACGAGAATTAGGTTTTGGGAGAAAATATCGGATCTGCTAAAATTTCGGGGGGATTAATTATTTTACCGTTGCAAAACTTTTCCGTTGCAGAATAAATATCGGTACGCAAAATAATTTTTCCATAAAAAAAACGGTTCGAAAACAACTAAGTTTTATGGTCCAAAAATATAAGTGCCTACACCACAAAGCCCAAGCCCAAGCCCGAACCGAACCGGGCCGGGTCGGGTCGGGTCGAGTCGGTCGGTCGTGCGCGCGTGTGTGGTGGTCATGATGCATGGTCTCCCTCCTCACAACAATGCATGTATTGGGAGCCCAAGGCCCCAACATGACTTCTTAGAAACAAGTATAAATCCTTGCCTCTTCCCTATAATCCCATGATATGGGACTACTCAAACATAGGAGCCATTCATACACTTATTCAATCATTTTTAATAATTCACATAATGTTTGTAAAACATTTCCAACAATCCCCCACTTGAATTTTTAAAAATATTTTCGAGCAGTTTCTTAAAAAACATAAGATTGTGCATAAACAAAGGTGTCCAAGGACTTGAACCTTTGCATAGTGAGTAAGATTCAGTTTTTACTAGAGTGACACGTAGTCTTGAACTCTATTCCTGACATCAAACCACACACAACCTTTTCTATAGTGCAATCAGATAAGCCCGTGCTTTTATGGCCCTGCACGTCTATCCCAGTTTAGTGAATGCTCTAGAAGTTTTGCCCAAACTCCATAGGAAACGGCCACATTTCCACATTCACAAAGGTGAGTCTATCAAGAGCACTCCTGAAGGTAGGTACTCCACTCCAAATAGAGTATAGATCTCATTAAGAGTTTCTATTAACTCATCCTCTAATCACTTCAGGAATACATGCTTCTTGGTTTATTAAATAGCATGTTCAACTCATATCACTACACAACTTGTTATTACCCATTGAACCTAGTTCTTGGGATCTCCAGTCATTTCGGTCGGGTTACCATTGTGCGTGACTCAACAATCTAAGGGCAATAGTCCCATTCTTTTAGAAGAGTTATGGACTTTCTCTCTGGACAGTCCTTTCGTCAAAGGATCTGCCAAATTTTCCTCACTACGTACGTAATCCACTCTAACGGTACCTGTGGAAAGTAGTTCTCTAACAGTGCTGTGCTTACGACGTATTTGTCGTCTCTTACCGTTATAGTAACGGTTCTGAACTTTTGCAATAGCCGCGGTACTATCGCAGTGTATCAACACTACTGGTATCGGTTTTTCCCATAAGGGAATCTCAGCTAGCAGATTTCTCAAATATTCTGCCTCTTCACTAGCTGTAGCTAGTGCTATCATCTCAGACTCCATAGTAGACTGAGCCAAAATAGTCTGTTTCTTGGATTTCCAAGAAACAGCTCCTCCAGCGATGCTAAATATGTAGCCACTGGTCGCTTTAGAATCATCAGATAAGGTATTCCAGTCTGCATCAGAATATCCTTCAAGTACAGCTGGAAACCTTTCATAATGTAATCCAAGGTTCATGGTTCGTTTAAGGTATCTCATTACCCTTTCAATAGCTTGCCAGTGCTCTATACTAGGTCTACTGGTAAACCTGCACAATAATCCCACGACATAGGCAATGTCGGGTCTAGTACAATCAGTGGCATACCGAAGGCTGCCAATGATGCTCGCATAATCAGACTGTCTTACACCTTCACCAGTGTTCTTAAATAACTTTACACTATGATCATATGGCGTACTTGCAGGTTTACAGTCAAAGTAATTATATTTCTTTAGTATCTTCTCAATGTAATGAGATTGGTCCAAAGAAATTCCCTTTTCTGACCTAGTAATCTTAATACCAAGGATTACACTCGCTTCACCTAGATCTTTCATATCAAAATTGACACTTAATAAGGATTTGACTGAGTTTATGGCATGAATATTTGACCCAAAAATGAGTAGGTCATCTACATAAAGGCATATAATAGTGCAAATGTCATTCTCAGATTTGTAATAAATGCATTTGTCACTTTCATTAACTTTAAAACCATTTGAAATGATTAAGTTATCAAATTTTTCATGCCATTGTTTAGGTGCTTGTTTTAAACCATATAATGATTTATCCAATTTACATACTTTATGTTCTTGACCATGTACTACAAATCCTTCAGGCTGGTCCATATAAATTTCTTCGTCTAATTCACCGTTCAAAAAAGCAGTTTTAACATCCATTTGGTGTATAAGTAAATTATGAATGGAAGCAAGTGAGATTAATACCCGAATGGATGTAATTCTAGTTACAGGTGAAAAAGTGTCAAAGAAGTCTATATTTTCCTTTTGTTTAAAACCTTTAGCTACTAGTCGTGCTTTATATTTATCTATAGTGCCATCAGGTTTTAATTTCTTTTTAAGTACCCATTTACAGCCTATGGACTTACAACCAGGGGGTAAATCTACCAAGTGCCAAGTCTTATTGGATTCTAAAGAATCCATCTCATCGTTTATAGCCTCTTGCCAGAAATCGGCATCTAAAGAAGATAAGGCTTCTTGGAGGTTTATAGGATCCTCCTCAATAGTAAAAGCACAAAAATCTGAACCAAAGTCTTTTATGGTTCTTGCTCTTTTACTTCTTCTAGGTTCAGCTTCAGAATTTTCATTAAGTTCTGTTCTAATAGGCATATTTGAAGTGCCCCCACTATTCCTTAATTTGAAAGGAAATTTAGTTTCATAAAAGTCGGCATCATTTGATTCAATTATATTATGTGCATTAAGGTCATAAAATCTATATGCTTTGCTGTTAATAGCATAGCCTATAAATGCACATTCATATGCTCTACTTGCCAATTTTATTCTCTTAGGGTCTGGAATGCGAACATATGCTAAACAACCCCAAGTTCTAAAGTATGAGACATTGGGTTTATGATTCTTTAAAATTTCATAAGGTGAAATTTTATTCTTAGATTTAGGGATTCTATTCAGAACGTAGCATACAGTCAATAAAATATCCCCCCACCAATGTTTTGCTGCACCAGAATTTAATAATATGGCAACTACTAGCTCGGTAAAGGTCCTATTTTTCCTTTCTGTTTTACCGTTCATTTCAGGTGAGTAGGGTGCAGTTCTCTCATGTACTATACCATGTTGTTTATAGAAATCCAGAATAGAATTAGATTCATATTCTGTTCCTCTATCACTACGAAGTCTCTTAATTTTTCTATTTGCTTGATTCTCAATCTCAGTTTTGAATGTTTTAAACATGTCAAAAGCATCACTTTTATTTTTTATAAGATATACATATGTGAAATCAGAGCAGTCATCAATAAAAGTGATAAAATAACGATGTCCCTGTCTAGTTAAAGTGCCATCAAGTTCACATATGTCAGAATGAATCAAGTCTAATGGTTCAGAAACTCTATCAACAGATTTGTGAGGTTTCTTTGTGATTTTAGCTTGTGTACAGAATTCACATTTATCAGATTCAGATTCTGTCATTTTAGGTATCATATCTAGGGTGCTCATATTACGAATAATTCGATTATTAACATGACATAATCTAGAATGCCAGATATTAAAATCACACAACATGTAAGCAGAAGTAGTCACTTTATTAGATTCAACATTCAGTTTAAACATACCCTCACAAGCATAACCCTTTCCCACAAAAGTTCCCTTATAAGTAAGAGTGTACAAATCAGCCCCAATAACTTGAGTGAAACCAGCCTTATTAAGGAGGAAGCCAGAGACCAGATTCTTTCTTATCTCTGGAGTGTGCATAACATCTTTCAGAATTACAGTTTTTCCAGAGGTGAACTTGAGTTCCACGTTTTCAATCCCCGCAACTGTAGTGGTGTGAGAGTCTCCCAACAGCACTTTCTGATTTTCAGCAGCCGTGTATGTAGAGAACAAGGCACGATCATAGCAGACATGGCGTGAAGCACCAGTATCTACCCACCAGCCCTCTGATCCACCAACAAGGTGAATCTCAGTAACCATAGCCGTAAGAGGCTCCTCAGTCAGGTTAGCCTGCGGTGCAGAGCTTGGCATGTTCCGACACTTTCGTGCCATATGACCTGGTTTTCCACAGTTGTAACATAGAAACAACTGTCCAGAGTCATTCTTTTGGGCTGGTTTCTGCTGTTCTTTTGGGTTTCCTTACGGATTCCCATTCTGTTTGTTTCGCCTGTTCTGATTCTTAAATGATTTCTGATTTGGTTTCAGAACAGCGGGAGTGGTCTTCTTAGTGCTGTTGTTATTGACAATCAGCACCTCTTCTTTCTGGTCTTGCTTGCGTGCTTCCTCCTCAATACGGAGGCATGTAATCAAGCTCTCTAAGGAAAATTCCTTAGTCTTATGTCGCAAAGTGTTCTTAAAATCTTTCCAGCTAGGGGGTAATTTGTCAATGATAACAGCAATTTGAAATTGTTCGTCCAAGACCATACCTTCGGAGATGATCTCATGAGCTATTTTCTGAAGCTCATGAGACTGCATCTCTACCGATCTATCATCAGCCATCTGATACTTTAGGTAGCGACTTACAGCGTATTTCTTTGCCCCTGCCTCCTCTGTGTCATATTTCTTCTTTAGTGCTTCCCAGATCTCCTTTGCCGTCTTTTCATCTGAGTTATAATAATCATACAGATCATCGCTCAGTCCATTCAGTATAAAATTCTTGCATAAGTAATCCTGTTCAGTCCAGGTCTGCAGTTGCTTTGACTGTTCAGTCCATGATGCCATCTTTGCTGCATCAGTCTCGTCAGGCTTGTCTGGTAGCTGCGGTTTTTCAGCAGTCAGAGCAGCCACCACCTTCCTGATCGTGAGGAAGAACTCCATCTTCTGACGCCAGCGCTTGAAATGCAAACCTTCGAACTTGAAAGGAGCAGCAGTCACCAGAGGGCCGTGAAAAGCAGAGGGAGGAGCAGAATCGTCCATGGTTGAGTTCGAGGCCATTGTTTCAGTTCGTCTTCAAATTGTTGGAAAACAATGGCTGAGTCGCGGACTAGGTCGCTTTCTTGAAGACGATTCGGCGATTTGGTCAGAGGTGCAAACCAATTCGTTCCTTCGCCGCCGCCTCTAGGATAAAACAACCTCTAAAATAGTAACTGATTTGCTTGCACAAGCAAATCAGTGCAGATTTGCACTTTCGGGAAAAATACTGCTCGAAATTTCTTAGAAGTTTTAATGGCGGCTGAGAAGAAGAGAGTATAAAATTCGGTGTTTTTCTCGTCTCAGATAAAATAGTATATATAGAACGAGAATTAGGTTTTGGGAGAAAATATCGGATCTGCTAAAATTTCGGGGGTCCGTTGCAGAATAAGTATCGGTGCGCAAAATAATTTTTCCATAAAAAAACGGTTCGAAAACAACTAAGTTTTATGGTCCAAAAATATAAGTGCCTACACCACAAAGCCCAAGCCCAAACCAGGTCGGGTCGGGTCGGTCGGTCGTGCGCGCGTGTGTGGTGGTCATGATGCATGGTCTCCCTCCTCACAACAATGCATGTATTGGGAGCCCAAGGCCCCAACATGACTTCTTAGAAACAAGTATAAATCCTTGCCTCTTCCCTATAATCCTATGATGTGGGACTACTCAAACATAGGAGCCATTCATACACTTATTCAATCATTTTTAATAATTCACATAATGTTTGTAAAACATTTCCAACAGTAACTACCCAGTGGAATATTGTTTTCAATCAAAAAGAACTAGGAAATAAATTCTACTAATGTGTCTTCATATTGTACTGTAATTTTCTGGTTGATATGGATGATAAACATACCACCAATAAATGAACCAGCTTATGAAAAGTGTCAAGCTGCAAATTTGATAATGAAATTTGCATAAAATCTTCCATCTTTCAAGGAATCGTAGAATTAATGTAAGTGCTTCGATGTATGAGTATATGAGATGTCTCAGAAAATGAATAACTTTACTTTTGTATGCAAAAATTGGATAATGACGTTAACTGAAAACGAACGCTTGCAATGTAAAGAATACTCTGAACCACTATGCTCTTGATGTACATGTCTGTCTATCCCTGTATCTCATTGCTCGTGTTCTAATCTGTAACATTTAAGCAAGATTTAAGGTTTGTTTTATATTATGGAGTAAGGCTTCATGTCTGTCTAACCCTATATCTCATTGTTAGTGTCTAATTAGTAACATTTGGGCAAGGCTTAAGGTCTGGTTTAAGGTTTACTGAAGTTTTGGCATGTACACAGCATGTGGTAAATGGTTTTGTATATTTGTATATCGGCATATTAGTTTAGGATTAAAACCAAAAATGTTACACTAGTAATTGCTGTGCATATGATAATCATATCTTTTTAAGAACAAAATATACCATAGATATATGAAGTGGTTTGCGAATATATGAACAAAATATGATAATCATATTTTAATTTTATTTCCTTGAAGTTTTTGATACGATAATCATATCAAAAACGTACAGGATACATGATATATATCTGTACTTTTAAAGAAATCAAGCTACTGTGCAGTTTCTTTTTGGTATCTTCTGTGTACTTCCCAGCGCAAGCACATACATGCCAACTACATCATTGTCACGCACTTCATTATATATATGAGCCGTACATTATTGTTCCTTAAATAATGAATGTTAATTAGTTCGTTCAATGAGCGAATTGGAATCAACAAGTTGATATTGCTGGTCGAGACCGAAGGCGGTCATATAATACGTTTCATGATGAAATTTTGTAAGAAGAAAATTATCCAGATGGCCATATAATTCTTTTCTCTACTCGGCGAGTTTGATCTTATAATCCATCCGCTCTACATCAAAATGCTAAATCTTGTCCTTTTCAAAATTTTCTTTAAGCTTGGCATTCTCAACTTCATTTGTGGTCTAAGAGAGATTTTCAACCACTTTGACCATCCCTCTATATTACATACGTACATCGAAGACCCGGTCCCCAATGTTTTTTTTGGTTAGTCTTATGAGGGATCAGGTGAATGCCGGGAGCGAATTTCAATCTGGAGATTTCAAACTAGGAAAACAGAGTTTGAATTTTGCATTTCCTCTCCTATGCGGAAGTATTTAACCCAGAAGCCCCGACAACTTATGTGGGTGTCTATCTAGGTTTCTCTACCTAAATGTGATATTTACAATTTTAATACATACTTATATTCATCAATTAACCTTCTGACCTTTAATACTCCAATAGAATTCGTCTATTTATAATATTTCACTTAAGGCAGTGGAACTCAAAAAATAACCTGACTCTTGAAATAACTTGAAAATTGAGCTATCATATGAGGAAATATGATATGGAAAAAAGTTCAAACATTTGAATTTTATATGAATGATTTTTGTGTGCACAATTCAAACATAACAATGATAATATATCAAGTCAATTTATTCATATACATTTACTCGAACTAAAAGGAAGTTTAGAAAGATGTTAATTATTCAAGTCCGGATTTTATTGTAGCAAAGAGTTTATTTGTTATGTATATAAATTTACTGCATGTAGCTTACACGATATGGAGCATCATTTCATTATGCAACTTTGACTGTGTGTAGCCGACAAGCTCAGTTTCAAAACTGAGCCTTTCATTTTATTATGCAACTTTGATAGTGTTTGAAAAACAATAAGCAATATGCATCCATTTTATCATCCAATCTGAGGCATTTCCTCAATGTCTCCTTGCTTTTTGCTGTTGTAAGATGCCCTCGCCATGGAGCAAACATGACCAGTAACAAGTATGCCAAGTCCAAATCTCATCTCAATACCAAATTATTAGTTTTATTATTGTTAGGGAGGCTATTGTTTGATGGATTGGTTAATACAAATCTAACTTCCAATCTTCATTTTTCAAGCGTTAGCTGGTAGTCAAAATCTATTTCAGATTTTTATGCATATACGTGATATGTGTGGTTTATCGAGAAGGTGCAAAAGAAATCATTTTTAGTAGATTAAAACTTGTAGGCTTTTTGTTGTAAACCGAATAAATCAAGAGTATAATGATTACAATACCACGATGACAGAGGGAGCGAACTTTAAGATGAGCAGAAGATCAATTTCTTTTTTTCATTTATAAAGTTTGGTCAAATCTGATACCCTAATTGCTTAGCAATCTTACAATGTAGCAATCCTGTATATTTTATTGTTGCCTGAAGTATTGTCATTTTTCTTGAAATAATTAAGTATCAATTGACTAAAGTCTTGAGAAAAAAGGAGAGCAATGCATCCTTTAAAAGTAAGAAGAGGGCATATAAGAAATGAATGTGTTTTATGATCGTCCCATTTTTTGTTTTTGTCCTTTGCAACTGGTAACGAAGATGGAAAACTCACAATCTAGTTTTGAACCATAATTTGTATTCTTTAGCTATCACTATTTTTCCACTCAGGGGACCGTAAGTGTATTGTTTCCAATAACTAAGATTTGTTTTCCATGCAGTATATTGCACAGATTCACATATGCTGAGAACAACTGGAGGTCCATAATGTATGCAGGATGAGGTAGAATTTCTTTATATTTTGTTAGATTTCCTCTAGATTGTGCTTATTCATTGAGATAGTGTTGTTTCCTCCTTGTGTTGAACTTGACAGCTTACTACACTGTAGTTGATTTAGATACAACCAATAATGTTTCACAGTGAGATTTTGTCCTATAAATATTGTATAATTGTGGACCAAGAAATATGTCTTAAATTCAAATAAGTGTTTTTCACTCTTTAAATTTTGCCAAAAGAAGTGTGGATTTTTTTCCTCCAAGTTTCATTTTCCAAAAACAAGTTATCTTGATTGGATACAGAGCATATCGAGTGGGCGTAGTTCACTTGATTTGAAGATTATGAGTCCTTAACATAAAACAAACTGGAAATATAATATGGTCATATGGCAGCTCCAAATCACTGAAACTGTAAAGTAATATGCTTGCACGATGTTTCATACAGATCCCTCCCAATACCTTTATTTACTTATTGGCTATTACTTTGCATTGATATTGTTTTTATATGTTTTGTAAATGTTAGTTGTACAGGGATATGCTGTGTGTGCATGCATGCCCACTTGATATGATCTGTTCTTTGATGAAATAAATTTAGAACTATATATGTTTTGAAAATAAACACCACATTATCTTGATTTTGAATAAGCACAGCAGCACTACATGAGAATAGGACACGAGAGTGATATACAATTTACATTTATCCGTCAACTGGCATGTAATAGGGGTGAGCAAACCACAGTTCGGTTTGGTTTTGGGGTAAAACCGAAAGACCTCGATTTTAAAAATCGATAACCGAAACCGTAACTGAAGCATCAGTTTTGGTTTCAAAACCTCGGTTTCGGTTTTTATCGGTTCGGTTTTAAAATCGATTTAAACAAAAAGGCAAAATGAATTCTAATTTTGTAACGTGAACTTGAGGACATAATTTAACCAACTTAAAATTTTCATACAAATTAAGTATCCTAATTAACTTTTAATTAACTTTAAATTAACATTATAAATATCACAAGTTCTAATTTTCTTCTAGTTCTCTAGCATATTTTATAATAATGATTTGAATGAAATAGGCACTATCATGTTGGAAAAAGTGACTTGATATTCATGAAAGACATGGTTTTTCTATAAAATGCCAAAGCTATAGAGCTTTAAAAATAATCTTACCAAGGTATACGGTACGTATATGGTTCCTTTACAAAATTCAAAGGACTATAAATTTCCTTTGCCAAAAATCAGTTTGATCCTAACAGTTGCAGTCTACTTCAGAATTCAGATAGTTATGAATACTGAATTCTGATAAATATAACGTTTTAGACATTTTGCCATAATTCATATCTTAAACCACATATTTGCAAAGGATACACTAATTTAATACCCCTATCAGCACAATCATGTCAAATCTATACTAGTAAATATAGCATTTTAGACAGTTAAAATGCCTTAACTGAGATAGGATAATTTATTACAAATATCATCACTATAAAGATCCATCAATTTTCTGTTTTCCTACTTTGAATTGCAGTGGTATTCAATTTTGATATAAATATTTTATTGTCTTTAAAATTAAAATATGCACTTAAATATATTTCATCCCTACCAGTTTCATTTTTTTTCAAAGTATAATTAGCTCTTGATTTACGAAGAGGTCAGCATGGTAATCATCAATCATGGTGACTATCTAAATGAAACGACCCGAACTTCCCCGGTAAGGAAAGCCCGGATAGAGTCGAGGACAACACACAAAAAGAACGCAGACGGAAGAACATTTCATTGTTAATTACGACAATTCCATCAGAATACAATAATATACAGAGTATAAATGAATATTACATTCGACAAATATCAGAGATTACAATAAATTACAAAGCAGTGGAAAACAATACAAAACACAACTGAAAGTAATACGCGGATACAGAGCTTTCCGAGCATCATTCCAGCTGTAAATCGGGATCCTGTGGATATAGATCTGCAAAACCAAAACTACTAGCTGCCCGTGTGGAAAATAGGGGCACCCATAGTTTAGGTTGAAACAATAAACTCCAGATCAGTCATGGGACTGGTGTGAGAACTAAAACAGTTATTAATCTTTATTTTAAAGTTAGGTAAATCAAGTGACCACGCCGTATAACACGGAACGGGTTTCCTCCCAAGATTACCAGTGCATAAAACAACAGCGCAATGCTAAATAAAGAAAAATGAAGCTATTATAAGACCTAGGTCCCATCACACAATGCAACACAAACCAAAGGATAGGGTTTTCCCTTATAATAGCCAAAGCATGCTTGATACGTTTAAAACAAATCATTCGATACTATAATAAGTGTATAGCGTCAAAACAACTTCAAATATAAATGTATCAATCCTAGACGGCGTGGGTACCATATATCATGTCGCCATACTAGGCTCTACAATCAAAACCGCAATTGTAACGTATTTGGAAATTGAATTTCCGTCTGTGAACCGAGGCAAAAGATAGTCCTCTACCGATTCGAGACAATCTAGCCTACCATGTCTCAGGCTACAGCCGCAACTGCACCTAGGAGCCACAAGGCCGGTCCACCGATGTGGATTAAAATGCCTGAGCACTACGTCTCCCCGCTCTATGGGGCGTAAATGAGCCAACGAATGACTCCATCGGTTCGAGAACGACCGATATATCCGAGGCACCTCGCAACAGCAACAACCACATAAGTCAAACTCGTCAGGGCGTGTAAAACCACTGACGCCACTTCTAACTAGAAAGAGACGCATGCCCTCCCTGGATCCTTCTCCCGTTTCTGGTTCACAACCAAGGTGTGAGGCTCGCGAATTCACGTTACACAAAGCTATGCCACACAGGCGGTGCTTTGATCATCAACCACAAGACCTTGCTTTTCAACAGAAGCCTCGATCTATTGCCACTTAGGCCTGCCACACAGGCAATTCACTCCATGCGTTTGATATCCATTCGAAGTCAATGGTCGGAATTCGCGAACTGCCGCGGCGCGTTCTATTCAGGCCATTATATATAAATAATATATATATTATATATATCGTCGATTTCCTTTCAAAACGTGTTTTAAAAACCGTTTTAAATTCGTTTTCGAAACGATTTCAACTTCATTTCAAATTCAAATCAAAATTGAATTTTTCAATATAATCTGTTTTAATTTCATTTCAAATCAATTTCAATTCAATTTCAATTTAATTCGAATTTCAATTCATTTTAATTTAATTCGAATTTCAAATCTATTCAATTCAATTTCAATTCGATTTGAATTCTATTCAATTTAATTTTAATTCGATTTGAATTCTATTCAATTCAATTTTAATTCGATTTGAATTCTATTCAATTCAATTTCTAAAATATTCGATTATTGAAATCACTTTTCAATATTCATTTAAAAAATGAATAAAATCGATATAAATATCGTTCACGTCAAAATGGCGTCAATCTAATCAACACGGCTTCATATATTTCTATTTTCCAATATTCTATTTCAAATATCTCTTTTCAAATATTTCTATTCAGATATTCTATTTAAAAACTGGAATGAGGCCCAATCAATTACCATATAATGTTAATTATATGAATTTTCTACAACACAAGTATAAAATAACAACGATAAATAATCAACCATCATCCAGAGTGCACCACACAATTGCATAAGCATTAAATATAAATAATTAATGCTTACACAGTCTGTCGACCAATCGATCGACATACAGCTAAATAATTGGGATTAGTGTACGCCAAATATCATCCCAATACCCGTGTGGGGTTTCAAACAATCAAACACAGATTTTATTTGTGCAGTTGGGCGATGTGTAAAATTTATCGTCCCAATCAATATCAATCAAACCAGTGTATATAAACAAATCTCCGATTTGTTTATAAATATTTATTTTATATACACGTTAAAAATTCTATTTTCAACTATAAAATATTTTTAACTATATAAATATTTTATTTCATTTCACATCACATCACACAATCAACTATACATCAAAATCAAACAACCAAGCATACAAGCCGTCCATGGTCTGTGGACGACGGGTGTCGGGTGCTACTAAACACCGTCTGCATCCTAGTATATATTTTAACTAGAAAATTAAATTAAAGGTGAGGAGTTCTCACCGAGGGTTCCACTCCGCCGTGCTTTGCTTTTGAACTGCTGAACCGTCTGGACCGGTTTGAAATTCCAATGCAGTTCTTTTCACGCTGCTCAAATAAAAATTATATTTTTATTGCTTCATTTCAATAAATAAAAATTCTATTTTTATTTCTACTTCATATATATTTTTCAACGCTTCATTCTATATGAAAATTATATTTTTATATTTCTACTTCATATATAAAGATCGATTTTTTATCTATAAAAATCTCAACTTATATTTTAAATAAAATCATTTCTTTATATTGTTAATTAGCTACAAAACATATAAAGATCATATTTTTATAATCTCTACTATATAAAGATAATATTGTTATATTCTCCATTATATAAAAATCATATTTTTATATCTCCTACATAATAAAGATCGAATTTTTATTATCTATATTATATAAAAATTATATTTTTAACCTTTCTACATTATAAAAATTATATTTTTCTCATGTATAAAAACCTAATCCTTTTATGATAATAAAAATCATATTTTTCCAACATGAAAATCTAATCTTTACTTGTTTAAAAATCCTATTTTTACTGGCAATTTTATTAAAACTGAAAAATAAAAATAAATAAACAAAAATAAAGGCTTACAGTTGAAGTCGAGAGGGGGGGTTTATTGTCGAGATGGCGTCGGAGTTTGGAGGCTACTGGTGGCGTCGAGGTCTGGTTCGTCTGAAGCGGCGCAGTTCAATTCGGAGGGGATCGAGGGGTCGGCGGTTGGAGGAGAAGACGCGGCAGGGTCTGAGGATGGCACGCAGGTGGTGGCGGTCGGAGACGAGTCTTTCGGTGGCAGATTGGGCTCGGGGATCGATTGCGTCTAGATGGCGGGACTTGGCGCGTCGCGGTCAAGGGGGAGGGGGAAGAGGAGGTCGGCCGCCTACGTCGGAGGACTGGCGGCGCAGCGATGGAGCCCCCAGGGTGGCGAGCGGCGATCTGAATCCAGGCGTCGGTTGTTTTTTTTCCTTCATCCAGATCCTATAATGACGGGGGTAGGGGAGAGAGTGTTGAGGGGTTATATATATATATATATATATATATTATATATTAATTAATTATTTAACTTCAAAAAGCAACTTTTATTTTCGACTTCGAAACGAGACCCACCGCCTGTCGTCCATAGCTAACTACCCCCATTCCGAACACAATGGGATATGTATCGTAGGCTGATTCGACCATTTCGATCAGTTTTAGTCAAAAACAAAATATAACTCTATATATTGAATTTGAACACATATTTCAATTTACCGAGCCAACATATGAACTCTAAAAATTCTCGAAAAATATTTTCTAGCTTCGTATTGACGATACGGTCCTAACAAAACTAGTTTCGTCAAATTCTGAGACCGTTTGAAAAATGGCCATTTTCCAGTCGATTAAAATCAACTTAAACTGGTCAAACGCGTTTTCCTTTGCCACGCTCACATATTGATTCGAAAAAATAAGAATTTTGAAACCTAGCAATAACTTGACATCACGGACCCAAAAAAAGTGGTTTCGCCGAAATCCGAGGTCGTTTGCAAAATTTCCATTTTTAAGGGCTAGAATTCCATAACGACTATTCTGAAATTTCAACTGGACATATCCTTTGATTCCCGCTATGAAATTTCAATTTTTCGGATTCGTCAGAAAAATATTCTCAATTAGATTCTAATATTTTTGGTTTCGCTAAAATCCGATTTATTTTGCACCCGGTACATTCATTTGAACTTTGAAATCGAATTTTCAAACTACCGCGTCATTTTTAATTCCTTTTATAATTAAAATAAAATATTTATATTCTAACGACGATCTATATAAATATATTCATTCTAATTCTATTAAAAATAAATTTCTCGTCGTTAATATTTAAAATAATTCATTTTAAATATTCAAAATTCAATAAAATTGCCAAAATAAAATTTTTAAATTGGCTCGGATTTCCGGGTTATTACATTCTCCCCCACTTAAAACTTTTCGTCCCAGAAAAGGAACGAAGCCGAAAGTTGTTTGATAAATCAACTCAACTTCCATTGTTTTCTTTACGGCTTAAGTTCTTCAACTTTTCAGTTTCAAAGAACTTTTCAAATTTTTCAAAAATTTGGCTAACACCCTAAATTTTCGAAAAATTTCACCATAACCTCCCCTACACCGGGGACTTCGGGATATTTCATATAGCCTCCCATGGCCTTCTTCAATCCAAAAGAAAAAGAAAAATCCAAGCGGCTAGCCAATCGGCTCATAAAATCATCATCACCCAAACAAAACAGTAAATTATGCTAAACATGTACCTATTTGTCGGGCAAACAAATTTTATTCTTCTACTCTAGCCTCCTTGCTATGATCTGTTCAATGTAAGTACATGTATATGCAAGAAAATGCGACCAAATTTCAATACAATTCACTATTTGATTCAATTTGGTTGAAGGTTCAACATTTTAATTAATCAACCAATAATCAAATAACCCAATCAGCAATCAATTAGTTGATTAACTTTTCAAATTTATAACTTTGATATATAGTCTAAAAATCAGATTTTTGATGCCAAATCACAACAATAGGCCCTATCTAATTTTGGTTCTCACACCAGTCTATGGAAATATAGATATCACACTTTCGTCACTCGAAGATAAATTCTGACGACGAGTACTCAACCATCAGAATCATCTTCGGGTCACTAGAGTATGATTCTATATCTATCCAGTATATTAAAACTTCGAATGCACGCGGATCAGACGTATACGCAAAATCTTTATATACTGGATTGTCCAAATTCAATATAAAATAAATATTCAAATACGTATAAAACGATTTAAATTTAAAAACAAAATTGTTTTCAATTCAAAAATATACTCTTCACACTCGTTCTAGAATACTACTGATCCCATCTCCAACGAGTCATTCTCATTGGATATTACTAATCCAATCTCTGATGAATTCTTTTGTATGGTTCTAATGTGTCTTGTTCTCGGAGCTTTGTAAACCAAAGCTCTGATACCAAAATGAAACGACCCTAACTTTCCCGGTAAGGAAAGCCCGGATAGAGTCGAGGACAACACACAAAAAGAACGCAGACGGAAGAACATTTCATTGTTAATTACAACAATTCCATCAGAATACAAGAATATACCGAGTATAAATGAATATTACATTCGACAAATATCAGAGATTACAATAAATTACAAAGCAACGGAAAACAATACAAAACACAACTGAAAGTAATACACGGATACAGAGCTTTCCGAGCATCGTTCCAGCTGTAAATCAGGATCATGTGGATATAAATCTGCAAAACCAAAACTACTAGCTGCCTGTGTGGAAAATAGGGGCACCCAGAGTTTAGGTTGAAACAATAAACTCCAGATCAGTCATGGGACTGGTGTGAGAACTAAAACAGTTACTAATCTTTATTTTAAAGTTAGGTAAATCAAGGGACCACGCCGTATAACACGGAACGGGTTTCCTCCCAAGAATACCAGTGCATAAAACAACAGCGCAATGCTAAATAAAGAAAAACGAAGCTATTATAAGACCCAAGTCCCATCACACAATGCAACACAAACCAGAGGATAGGGTTTTCCCTTATAATAGCCAAAGCATGCTTGATACGTTTAAAACAAATCATTCGATACTATAATAAGTGTATAGTGTTAAAACAACTTCAAATATAAATGTATCAACCCTAGACGACATGGGTGCCATATATCACGTCGCCACACTAGGCTCTACAATCAAAACCGCAATTGTCACGTATTTGGAAATTGGATTTCTGTCTGTGAACCGAGGCAAAAGATAGTCCTCTACCGATTCGAGACAATCTAGCCTACCATGTCTCAGGCTACAGCCGCAACTGCACCTAGGAGCCATAGGGCCGGTTCACCGATGTGGATTAAAATGCCTGAACACTACGTCTTCCCGCACTATGGGGCGTAAATGAGCCAACGAATGACTCCATTGGTTCGAGAACGACCGATATATCCGAGGCGCCTCACAACAGCAACAACCACATAAGTCAAACTCGTCAGGGCGTGTAAAACCACTGACGCCACTTCTAGCTAGAAAGAGACGCATGCCCTCCCTGGATCCTTCTCCCGTTTCTGGTTCACAACCGAGGTGTGAGGCTCGCGAATTCACGTTACACAAAGCTATGCCACACAGGCGGTGCTTTGATCATCAACCACAAGACTTTACTTTTCAACAGAAGCCTCGATCTATTGCCACTTAGGCATGCCATACAGGCAATTCACTCCATACGTTTGATATCCATTCGAAGTCAATGGTCGAAATTCGCGAACTGCCGCGGCGTGTTCTATTCAGGCCATTATATATAAATAATTTATATATTATATATATATATCATCGATTTCCTTTCAAAACGTGTTTTAAAAACCGTTTTAAATTCGTTTTCGAAACGATTTCAACTTCATTTCAAATTCAAATCAAAATTGAATTTTTCAATATAATCTGTTTTAATTTCATTTCAATTCAATTTTAGTTCAATTTCAATTTAATTCGAATTTCAAATCTATTCAATTCAGTTTCAATTCGATTTGAATTCTATTCAATTCAATTTTATTTCGATTTGAATTCTATTCAATTCAATTTTAATTCGATTTGAATTCTATTTAATTCAATTTCTAAAATATTCGATTATTGAAATCACTTTTCAATATTCATTTAAAAAATGATTAAAATTGATATAAATATCGTTCACGTCAAAATGGCGTCAATCTATTCAACACGGCTTCATATATTTCTATTTTCCAATATTCTATTTCAAATATCTCTTTTCAAATATTTCTATTCAGATATTCTATTTCAAAACTGGAATGAGGCCCAATCAATTACCATACAATGTTAATTATATGGATTTTCTACAACACATGTATAAAATAATAACGATAAATAATCAATCATCATCCATAGTGCACTACACAACTGCATAAGCATTAAATATAAATAATTAACGCTTACACAATCTGTCGACCAATCGATCGACATACAGCTAAATAATTGGGATTAGTGTACGCCAAATATCATCCCAATACCCATGTGGGGTTTCAAACAATCAAACACAGATTTTATTTGTGCAGTTGGGCGATGTGTAAAATTTATCGTCCCAATCAATATCAATCAAACCAGTGTATATAAACAAATCTCCGATTTGTTTATAAATATTTATTTTATATACACGTTAAAAATTCTATTTTCAACTATAAAATATTTTTAACTATATAAATATTTTATTTCATTTCACATCACATCACACAATCAACTACACATCAAAATCAAACAACCAAGCATACGAGTCGTCCATGGTCTGTGGACGACGGGTGTCGGGTGCTACTAAACACCATCTGCATCCTAGTATATATTTTAACTAGAAAATTAAATTAAAGGTGAGGAGTTCTTACCGAGGGTTCCACTCCGCCGTGCTTTGCTTTTGAACTGCTGAACCTTCTGGACCGGTTTGAAATTCCAATGCAGTTCTTTTCACGCTGTTCAAATAAAAATTATATTTTTATTGCTTCATTTCAATAAACAAAAATTCTATTTTTATTTCTACTTCATATATATTTTTCAACGCTTCATTCTACATGAAAATTATATTTTTATATTTCTACTTCATATATAAAGATCGAATTTTTATCTATAAAAATCTCAACCTATATTTTAAATAAAACCATTTCTTTATATTGTTAATTCGCTACAACACATATAAAGATCGTATTTTTATAATCTCTACTATATAAAGATAATATTGTTATATTCTCCATTATATAAAAATCATATTTTTATATCTCCCACATAATAAAGATCGAATTTTTATTATCTATATTATATAAAAATTATATTTTTAACCTTTCTACATTATAAAAATTATATTTCTCTCATGTATAAAAACCTAATCCTTTTATGATAATAAAAATCATATTTTTCCAACATGAAAATCTAATCTTTACTTGTTTAAAAATCCTATTTTTACTTGTTTAAAAATCCTATTTTTACTAGAAATTTTATTAAAACTGAAAAATAAAAATAAATAAACAAAAATAAAGGCTTACAGTTGAAGTCGAGAGGGGGGTTTACTGTCGAGATGGCGTCGGAGTTTGGAGGCTACTGGTGGCGTCGAGGTCTGGTTCGTCTGAAGCGGCGCAGTTCAATTCGGAGGGGGTCGAGGGGGTCGGCGGTTGGAGGAGAAGGCGCGGCAGGGTCCGAGGATGGCACGAAGGTGGTGGCGGTCGGAGACGAGGCTTTCGGTGGCGGATTGGGCTCGGGGATCGATTGCGTCTAGATGGGGGGGCTTGGCGCGTCGCGGTCAAGGGGGAGGGGGAAGAGGAGGTCGGCCGCCTACGTCGGAGGACTGGCGGCGCGGCGATGGAGCCCCCAGGGTGGCGAGCGGCGATCTGAATCCAGGCGTCAGTTTTTTTCCTTCATCCAGATCCGATAATGACAGGGGTAGGGAGAGAGTGTTGAGGGGTTTTATATATTATATTAATTAATTATTTAACTTCAAAAAGCAACTTTTATTTTCGACTTCGAAACGAGACCCACCGCATGTCGTCCATAGCTAATTATCCCCATTCCGAACACAATGGGATATGTATCGTAGACTGATTCGACCATTTCGATCAGTTTTCGTCAAAAACAAAATATAACTCTATATATTGAATTTGAACGCACATTCCAATTTACCGCGCCCACATACGAACTCTAAAAATTCTCGAAAAATATTTTCTAGCTTCGTATTAACGATACGGTCCTAACAAAACTAGTTTTGTCAAATTCTGAGACCGTTTGAAAAATGGTCATTTTCCAGTCGATTAAAATCAACTAAAACTGGTCAAACGCGTTTTTCTTTGCCACGCTCACATATTGATTCGAAAAATTACGAATTTTGAAACCTAGCAATAACTTGACATCACGGATCCAACAAAAGTGGTTTTGTCGAAATCCGAGGTCGGTTGCAAAATTTCCATTTTTAAGGGCCAGAATTCCATAGCGACTATTCTGAAATTTCAACTGGACATATCTTTTGATTCCCGCTATGAAATTTCAATTTTTCGGATTCGTTGGAAAGATATTCTCAATTAGATTCTAATATTTTTGGTTTCGCTAAAATCCGATTTATTTTGCACCCGGTACTTTCATTTGAACTTTGAAATCGAATTTTCAAACTACCGTGCCATTTTCAATACTTTTTATAATTAAAATAAAATATTTATATTCTAACGACGATCTATATAAATATATTCATTCTAATTCTATTCAAAATAAATTTCTCATCGTTAATATTTAAAATAATTCATTTTAAATATTCAAAATTCAATAAAATTGCCAAAATAAAAATTTTAAATTGGTTCGGATTTCCGGGTTATTACACTAAAACTCTTATTGATATATATATACTATATTATTGCCAAAACAGAGTAGATATGTTAAATTTCCTCCTTGAACATATATTCCACGTACCTCTTTATTAACTTTACTGTTTTGAATATTTCCCATGATATTTAATTATTTTAATAATTTTGTTTCGGTCTTTTTTGGTTCGGTTTGGACCTAAAACCAAAACCGAAAATTAGTACGGTTCGGTTTTTTAATTTTCGGTTTCGGTTTTGGTTTTTTCAGTTCGGTTTATATCGGTTTCGGTTTTATTTTGGTTTTTTGCTCACCCCTAGCATGGAATGTATATTTATCCTCTGCACCAACAGCAGAAGGCAAGAATAAACATGTAACTGCGCATAGGAGAGAGAACTAGAAATAAAATATATTACATGCTAAGTGATATCACTTTCTTTGGCTTGCAATCATGTGAAATATGAACGGAAGAAGCTCAGATTCTTCAGGTTTAGTGGCACATGCAAAAGTCCGTTGCTGAAAATGTGAATATTTTGTGGAGCCATGTTAATTGTTACCTTCAACTCTATGTTAACAAACACAAAACTTATACCAGAATCAATATACATCATCAGTTTGGTTAAAACATATGTTTTCCAATCTCATTGGGTATGAAATGCTAGTGATTAACATAAGTTCCTTTAACCATGTGTATTTTGCTACTCACATGATGTTTTGTTGTGGTTTTCTACAAGTACAATTAAAGCTATGCGGCTAGTGGTAGGATTAAAGTTAATTTGGTAGATGATTGAAGTTATTTTGCTACGCTCACATGATTAGTAATGTTTGTGTTAAGATTGAATTTAGAATAAATATTTTGAATATTGTTTTAAAACTTATTATGTGTGTTAAGACGGTGTATAACACTTGGTATTATAAATTTGTTATGTATGCTATTTTAAACTTGGTAAGTTCTACGTGTCATTTGCTGTTTTAATGTCGTTATTATGTATGTAGCCTACACTAGTACTGAATATTTATTTGTGTATATTTGATATGAAATATAGGTCTTTTTTAGTAACCATACTATGTGTAGTTTCTAACAGTTATAATTGTTATAATTTTGGTACCAGCCACATTTAAAACCGTTAGATAGCAAAATAAAGTAATTGTTATAACCGTTAGTAAACAAACAAATATCACATTTATTACCGTTATAAAAGAAAATATTATAACGCATATAACCGTTAGTAAATAATATAAGATAACGGTTATAACCGTTACTATAGATAATAATATCATGTTTATAACCGTGAAAACAGCCATGAGTATTTATCACGGTTATAACCGTGATCATATGCATGATAAAAATCACCAACGCATGCTGGGCAAATGGTTATAACCATGAGTAATTTAATTAGTCATGGTTAAAGCGTGACAAATGGGCTTTTCTGGTGTTGTGATAGTTTCATATACGTATACTTGTATTTTAATTAGTTTAGCAAATCAGATTTGCAAATTTTCATAATATTTGCATATAACTCTGCTAATATTTCGTATAACTGCACACCAGTAAGCAAAATGTCAAGATATCATGTAAAATCAAAATGTCTTCATTCAGTACATGATATTCACCCATAATTCAGTTTTGAAAATAATAATCAAGCGACCGTTGTTTGAAAACAAAATACCAGTACATATATTTACAAAAACACTAAACATCAAAATTTCCAATTTTATTCCTTGTTGCTTGCATTAAATAACTACCAGTTCTGTGTTAGATTTTGACTTGGAGTCCAGCTATGTGGTTTGCAGTTGAGAATTTTGTATGCAAGCACCGCTATTTGATTATTAAGAGTCGAAGCAGTGTAAACTTCATCTTTGTTGTCTAGTTCTTTGTCCTCACTTCTATGTTTCATCATGTTCATTACAAACATTGCACATTCCACCCTGAATTTTTTTATAAAACATCAACAATAGTGAGTTGCAGAACTAGTTTTGTTAAGAAATTTTTTAAACTATTTGCATAAAAGCAAGGAACAATTTTTAAGAAATGAATAGCAGTATTCACAATATTTTGAAGTTATTTATTTACGTATTTCCCTGTTGAGGGCACTTAGAAAATTCAATTGGTTTGTGATTCTGATGATTTTTCTTTTTCATCCTTCTGACCAAAGCGTGGATGTGCGCTCTCTGATCAAAAATAAGAAAATAAACAAACATACAGTTATACATATTTGTAAATATAAAACTGTTACTAACCTTTATTATACCAATTTACATACCATTTTTCTAGCTGTAGTTATGTGTTTTCCTTTGCGGCGTGGTATATTAGAGTCGTAATGAATCCATCTTCGTTCTTCTTTTGTTAACTCTAATAAAGAAAAATGATGATCTCGGTGGATAGGAATGAAAATTTTGGTGCAAAAATCATATGCTTGCTGCACTCTTTCATCTACAATTTTTTTAACTTGAATCATTATTTTATTCACTAGCAGTACTTGTAATTGTACATTTTAGTGACCAAAATTTATAATGTTATACGCATATTCAAGTGCAAATGTTATAAAAAACTACATATGCACAACTTTTAATATACACAATTTCAGATGTTCTTTTTGCAGCTCGTACGCAAACCAATCAATTATCTAATAAAAATTGTAGAATTTATTTGTTAGAGATAGATTAATGTTTGCAGAAGTTTAAAAAAAATTATGTAAACTTTATAACTAAATTACTATTTAATTGTGCTAATACCTGTGCACCTATTAATCTTCTTGCTATTAAATCAGCCCATGCAGTTCCAAGTATGCATATGTCATCATCCCCATTCAAGTACGCACTTTTGCTGTAAATGTATGAAATTTTCTTAACTAATATAAAGAATTATAGTGTTAGTAATATATTCAACTAACGTGAATAATTGAATATATGCATGCAATTTGTAAGAATATTTGTCCATATGTATGCAGCTGGAAATGTAAATTGCGTAATAGACTAATTTAACAATATATTTGTATACAAGTATGCAAATATTATAAATGTTTGCATAAGTTTATGCAAATATTCTGAATATATTAATTCATTGTCGCTACTTTAACAATTATCTGCATACTAGTATACAACTATTATGAATATCTGCAAACATTTATACAGAGTTTCTGAGTACTTGCAAAATAGTAATGTTTTTGTTCCTATTAAGTGCATACATTTATGCATATATTTTCAAACTATTGCTTTATATCAAGCAATATTTGAATTCAATAGAAAATTAAACAAAATTTTATAAAAAAAGTTCATGTAATTTTACCTTAGGTAAGTTTTTGTAACAAAGTCTTCCATTTGAATGATCTGATGCTCTTCAAGGTTCCTCACATTTCTATACTTTCTAATTTTCAATTTTCTTCCAATGCGAGTTTCTTCACATCTTGGTTCATCGTCGTACTCATCGAGATCCAATGTTTCTGATTGTTTCATTTTTTTTCCTACCTGCAATATAGTCTACTAGATTGTTTCATAACTTCAAAAATGTGATAAATTGTGTAATCTTTTAATAACATCAGAAAATAATTACTTTTTTTTACCTCTTTTCTTTTCCACAGTTTTGTGTTCCTTCTCCTTTTCCTGATCCTCATCACTCTCCATTTCCTGATCATGTGTCTTTTGCAAGATTTTCTCCGTCACCTATTCCTTATCATTGTCAATGTCCTTGACCTCCTCATCCTTTTCAATTTCATCTTTGTTTTCAACAACTGTTGTATTGTCTACATTAACTTCATTTTCATCATCATTATTCTGTTCCTTCTTATGAATCTTGCTTCCATCTTGTTCAGCCTCCATTTCTTGATCTTCGACTTGCTCTATATTATCTTTAACAACCTTATCAGTTACATCGAGTTCATTCTTCTCTTCATTATCTATTTACATATTTTTACATTAATCAGTTATTCATATTTTATGCACATTATCATGCAATAAGTACTAATATATGAAGACAATAATGCAATAATTTTTGATAGATAAATACAAGCACAAAACATTACTGAATTTATTTATACAAGGATGCTATAATTCTGAATACATGCATGCAGGTGTGCAAGTTTTAAGTTATAATGTATTATCATAAAATAAAAATTGTTTACTGTAGCCATCAGTGACTATTATTGTTTTTGCCTTTCTTCTTACCATTTTTATTCTCCATCACCTTCTCCTTATCCATCGGTGCTATCTGCTGCTCCTCGTCACTATTCTGTTCCTGCTCCTGCTCTTGCTCTTGTTCCTTCCTGTCCTCTTCTTTCTGCTCTTGATCTTCATCACTTTTTTCACTATCATTTTTGTCCCCCTTATCTAACTTCAGTCTTAAAACATATTTTTCCTTTTCCTTCTTCTTTTCCTTTCCCCTATCCTGCTCCAGTTGCTTCTCTTTTTCTTTATCCTGCCCCTCCTCTTCTTCCTCTTCACTATCAGTTTCCTCACTATCTGAATCAACATTCATTTCATCATGGATTTGCAGAGCCGGTCCTGAGACTTATGATGTCCGGTGCGGTATGTTAAATGATGCCTCCAAGGTTAAAAAAATTCACAACGATACTAAATAATTTTCATATTGTAAGGCAGTAATATTAGAAAAATCAATAGTGCTATTATGGGTTAATAATGCATGCATAATAAATAAAAATAATGTGGTCACAATGCAAAAAATCATAAATAATAAGTGTAAATATGAAGAAATTTTGCATACAAGCTTGAACTATTTCAAATACTAGCCAACATTTGCTTCTTTTGTACCACACGAAAGCTAGCACTCCATATATCTGCAAATTATGATATAAAAAATTTAGTTATTTACGAAAAAATACAATTATAAAGTAACTGACATAATATAACGTTATTTTAATAATAAATAATAAAAGTAAACAACATGTGAAGAAGTGTGTCAAATACCTTCTTTTCCTTTTTGCAAAATGTGTCATTTAAAATGTTTTCTTCTTGCATTTTTAGAAGCGAAATCATCAATGATGTCTTCATATTCAATGTCTTTCAAGATATCATTTTCAATGTTGTCTCATTTTCTACTATATCGTTGGAACCCATTCCATGCTCAAAATCATAAGATTGATCTGCTTTATCAACTGAATCTGTCGTTTTTGAAAAATACTTGCTAAGAGGCCTTCTTAATGATTTAGCTATCTCTTCATTTCTTTTTTTTTCCTGTTTGAACTTCTAGATGGTTGCTTTCGTGCGAACATTTCAACTACCTTTTATTTTTTTCGAATTGAAAATATGTCCTTATGAAAAAAATCAATATTTGTAGTAAGAAAAAAAAAATTAATTTTGCTTTTAACACCAATTTATTCATCAAATTTTATCCACTCTTAAATGCAAAAAAAAAAAACAAATTTTTTCTTTCTTTTGTTAGTAGATAAAAAAAACAAATTAGGAGTGGTATAATATCAATTAGTTACTGAAGCATTGTCTGCAATAATAATTGACACCCAAAGGTCCCAAACCCACGCGAGAAGGTTGCTCTTTGCTTTTATTTTCATGATCGAAACCAGACCAAACTGATTGAACTGCTAAAAAACAGTGGAGCGTTAGCTCTAGCGGTCCGAAATGAAGTTGAATCAGTAAAAAGCGTTAACCTATAGTTGAATCTAAAACTGGAGGCGAAACCATTGCAATTAAATCGAGTTTAACCATTAATCAGTCATTATATAGATGTTAAAATGAAAATAATTAATTTCTTGCGTCCATTTGGTAAAAGAAAAATACTGCACTTTGTTTTTGTGTCCAGTGACCTGTTAATTACAACATAAATAATTGTTTAGTTACGGTTTAAAGCTGTAAACCAATTGAGAAGTCTAGTCAAAAAGCTCTTTACATCAAAGCATATTATAGATCAGCGAACAAAATTAATCTGCATCATGAGGCAGACAGCTTCTTCTTTCAACGAAATTACTATATCATACATAGAAAAAAAAATTGACCTTCAACAAGAAAAGGAATTGAAACTAAAAATCAAATCCATAATAAAATTACAGTTTCACATATAGAAAAATTATAAAAAATACCTAAAGAATTGAAGAGACGCTGGAACCCAAGATTGAAAGCATGAAGGATGAAGAATGAAAGCGTTCAAGTGGAGGACTGCGATTAACAGCAATATGTGGAATTTCGCCCCTTTCAGTTGATTCGTTTCAGCCGCCTTCTTTCTGCTCTTCGCCCTTTTCTTCAGATCCGTTCGATTTCATGTTTTATCTTTTCTTTTCCTGTATAGCGGTCCGATTTTCATGCCCTACGTGGGCTTGCTGCCCAGTGCGTGGGCACTGTTTGCACAGGCTCAGGGCCGCCTGTGTGGATTTGTTCACCTTGCTCTGCACTATCACTTTCATCTTCACTGTTTGCATTCATGTCAGCTACCTCATCTTTTAATCCAAGTTGTTTGTCTGCACTATCTTCTGCCGATGTGTCAGCCTCAAGTTCATCAACCCTTTGTTTTAATCGCAAATTTTCTTCTTTTAACCGTCTATTGTCCAATTTTAATTGTGCTATCATGTTCTTCAGATTTTTTTCCCTTTTTGTTATACAAGAAAACAAATTCATCATCCTTCTCGATAGCTTGCTTCAGTAATTTCATTTCCTTTCCTTCTACATCCTAAAAACATAAGCAACACCCCATGATGAATTAATAGTGCAAATAGTTGCACTTATATGTGCAATGATTAACATAGAAATGTGTTTATTTTATGCTCTTATATTTTATCTTTTGTAAATAAATAAATATTACTTTTGGTATTTTTGGTGTATTTTCACAGGTTATCAATAAATGTCTCATTCATTTCAATTAAATGCCAATTTCAAAGAAAAAGCTACTTCCCCATATTAACGCTATCTCATTGGCAAAAGAAGTTGTAGCTCACTAGTAGAGACATAGAAATGTGTACAGAGTTGCCTGAGTTTGATCCTTGGCAAGTAATATTTTTATGAAGAACAGAACAAGAATGCTTCACACCCCGCCTCATGTGTTTTGAAGACTAAACAAACTAGATGATTATATATATATAGTCATATTTATGCATCTGTATATATATAATATGCACTTAATAAGGATTTTTTGAAATTTGTCGTAATCCTCTCCAAGAATTCAAATCCAATCAATCACATTTAATTGCCATGCAAAAAGAAAGGGAAGGCTTTGATTAAAAATCTCCAATTAAGCATATGCTTATCTTTACAAATTTTCAAATCAAGCATCATGAAAGGAATATTCCTTTATCTTTGGAAAGATTTATATCATTCTTGGCCTTATTATTCTCATAGAAAGGGGACTACATTCATATAAATACACCTTATATCCATTGCAAATAGCTATTCATTTTTTCCTGTAACATTTTCTCTATTAATAAAGTTCTCTTTTCTTTTAATTCTATAATTTTTTTTCATGGCAATTTGTGTTGTCTAGTCAATTAGATTTGCTAGAACACAACTGCTATTGCAATTTTAATATTCATTAGTGATTGACCGTCTGATTAGATTCAGCGGTAATCCTAATTTTATTTTCCTATTAATTTATTTCTATTCTGCAATTTTATTTCCAGCAATCTGTTTTATTCTTAATCATTGAATTGATTATAGATTCGATTAGATTCAAATCATAATTCATTCAATTGCAGTTTTACTTGTTTTTATTGACAATTATAATTTTAGTTATCGGTTCAATTAGATTTGATCTGAACTAAATTGTAATTTCAATGTTATCCCATATCCAAGCTTTGTCTAACTCGCCCAAGAAATTACATAAAAAATTTGATTTAATTTCACCTCCCTGTTATTCGACCTGCATATTACACGATCTGTGCACTTCAGTAAATTATTTTAAATTTCGCGCTTTTCTATATACTTAGAAAGCGTCGATCAAGTTTTTGGCGCCGTTGCCGGGGAGGCAATAATTAAGTTTTATTATTTAATTAATTTCTGATTCGTGTTAGTTTTAATTTTATTTTATTTTTTTTTCTATTTTTTTTTTCTGTATATATAGAAGAAAATTCTTGATTGGGCTGAATTGGTATTATTCACTGATACCGTTATCCCTTAAATAAGAGGAAAAAAAAATCTTGCCATTTGTTTGTTATTTCTTTCCTCTTTTTAATTCCTTTTTCTTTTTCGATCTATTTCTTTCCCTCTCTCCAGAATCTCCTTTTTACATGTTTCTTTTCTAAAAAAACAAAAAAAAAGTTTCCTTTAATAATTCTCTTCTTTGTTTAAATTTCTTCTGAGTTCTGCGATTTTTTCTTCCATCATGCCGGAACAGACCACAGCCCTTCTATTCCAAAATGCCTCCCTCCGTCCAGCGTTCAACCACCATCACCCCTCAGTCTCCATACCACGCAACATCTGACCAGCCCTCACCCAGATCCATCCTCACGTTCACGATACCACCGATCCACAAAATCCTTCCACAAAATTAACTGCTCCGATCAACATCTCAACGTTAACTGCCCCGATCCTACAACATCATAACCACCACATCTTCACGTTCCTACTCAAAACCATATTTTCACCACTCACTGTCGACCATCCGAATCACGTCATACCCATCACCCTTCTTCTCATGCAACAACCCCATCTCCACCATTCAAATCAATTCATAGAAAATCCGTAACCATCCTCTACAGCACTACTGCTCTTCTAACATCCACATCAACACTGATCTGCATCAACACTCCCTCGCACCATCACAAATCCGAATCTAAGACAACCTTCAAACTCAAACCCATATAAAACCCAAAACCAGTATTGCCTCAAAACCATCTTCTTCGATATCCGACCACCAATCCGCATCAATGTTAACCATTGGCCGAAACAATCGCAGTTCGAACTCCAAAAATCCCCAAAAGTCAAAAGTTCCTGAAACCTTCATCTTCACGCAACTTCCCAAGCACACATCAGCAATCTCTGCCAGATTGACACCCCTCTCATACACAAATACCCCACACCCAACTCGTAGTCCATCTACATCGCAGAACCTGATTCACCCAATTTGTAACTTACCCCCAGTGAACTCGTTTTCACCAAAAATCCAATTCATTTTTTTCGAGAAATCGAATTCGAATTAATAAAAAAAATAGTTGTTGCAATTTCGATTTTCCCGTGTGATTTGTGGAAAGAAATTTGGGATTTTGTCTGCGTTGGTTTTTAGAAGAAGAGGGTAAATATTTTTGCGTTGAGGGGGTTATTGAGTAGGGCTGTAAATTTTGTCCGAATGTCCAAAGTTCATTCGTGTCCGTGACCGAAATACGTTTGTCCGAATCCGTCCGATTTTCATTTAAGACACAAGTTAGGACAACAAAATTTGTACAAGAAAAAATCATGTCCGGTCCGGGCTCGTCCAAATTCGTCCGAAATACTTGTAATTCGGCATATAGTTGAGAGAAAATCTAGTAAAATGTACAAAATGTGATATAAATAGCCATGTCCGACCGAGTCTGATTGTGTCCGTATCCGATCGATTTTATTTAGGACACAAATGAGGACAACAAAATTTGTCCGAGAAAATTTTTGTTCCGATCCGTGTTCGGTCCGATTTTTTTTAGGACAGAAACTGAACACACCACCGTCCGGTCCGGTCCGACCGATTTACACCCCTTTTATTGAGTATATTTAAACATGAGGAACTGTTGTGACCAAATGCTCAACTCGAGACCACTTTTTTTAATGCAATTTCTTTGTTTTCTTTTCTTTTGAGCCCTAGTCTTATTTTTGTTTAGCTTAGACCTTTGTTTATTTTTTATTTTTTAGCTGGCTTTAGTTTAATTTTATTTTAACTTAGTTTTTTTATTTAATTTCTATTTAGTTATTTTCTTTTATTTTGTTCTTCGCTCCAAAAAAAAAAGAAAAAAAGTCAAATCTCCAAAACAAATCAAAGGCCAAGTGAAGGAACAGGTTCAAGCAAACGAACAAGAAATTCAGAGGTCAATCAGTTTGCATACAGTGCAATTTGAAATGCGAGCACTACCCAAATTTTCTGGATGGACTACCATGCCCTACTGTAAACTTTCTAAACTTTATAGGTGCTCTGCGGCAAGGAAAAAAATATAGACATTGCTTGTAAAAAAAAATCTGCAGGGGCAACGGCTTGCTTGTACAATATTTTAATTTTCTGCAATTATTATTGTTCGACTGTTGTGTTGACTGAAATTGCTGAATAGATTTGGTGAGGAACGAATTTTCATAATTAAAATCAACACTCTCATCATAAAACTTGATTTGATTGCAAAATAATAAACTACAAGAGTTTATTTTATAAAATTGATTCTCTCAAGGGTTTGATCGTGGATATATATATTAGTTCAATTTATTGAACTTCTAGCAAAAGAGGTTGCATACTACCCGTAAAACATTGGTCGTATCCCTTAGTATTTATACTATACGTGAACGACCATAAGACCCTCTTCCCCCTTCAAATCGAGATTATCAACTAATAAGATGTACTTGAGTACGTTATCTATTTTGTCATAACAACTACTTGTGTCAACCATAAATTTGGATTTTCTACATTCAACAACGATGAGTGAGAAGAGTGTTAGCCAACATAATTCTCCTAGGGGTTCTCGAATAAACCAAAACTTTCCAAACGAGTTGGATCAAAATCGAATAAACCAAAACTTTCCAAATGAGAGGGATCAAAATCGAGCAAATCAAAATTTTCAAAATCTCAATATCGACATGGATAGACCCTTATCTCTTCGTGATCGATGTTATCCAACTAGGACCGTTCAACCCTCTATCATCATATCCCACTAGCTGAAGGAAACAATTTTGAGCTTAAGCATTCTTTTATTCAAGGGGTACCAAAATTTACTATATCTGAAAATGCTTATGAATTTCTAAGTGAATTTGAATTGTATGTATCCACCACAAAAATGCAACAATTATCTAATGAATCAATCAAGCTGAGGCTAATTCCATTTGCATTACTTGAAAGTGCTAACAGATGGTTAAATTCTCTTCTAAAACATTCCATAAGAAGTTGGGATGAATTTGTCACTGTATTCTTGAAAAAGTTTCTCCCATTCCATAAAACTTTAAAAATACGAATCGAGATAAATCAATTTTGTCAAAATGAGGGGGAAACTTTTTCAAAATACTTTGAGTGATTCAACCAATTGTTATATAGTTGTCCTCATCATGCAGTTCTCAAAGATCATTTATGTCAAACTGCATATGAAGGGCTAAACTATCAGACTAGAACTCAACTAGAATGAATGTGTGGAGGAGAATTTATGTCAAAGACGGCCGATGAAGCTTGGCAATTCTTAGAAGATTATTCTGAAAAAGACATGCAATGGAAATAAATTCGTGTTCCCATTCATACTTCTACGACAGGAGTGCATGTCGTGGACCCAAATCATCTTCCCTTAGAAAATCAAACTCCTCAAGTAGGAGAAGGACTACCCCACTATTATTCTCAAGACAAAGCCAATGCTATAGCTCAAAATAATCCTTACTCATCCACGTACAACTCTAGTTGGAGGATCCACCCAAACTTTTCTTGGTCAAATCCTAATAATTCGGCAAACCCATCTCACTTGCAACCCTTTATTCCCAATCCGAATTACCAAGCTCCATCTTCCAATTCTCAAACCTTTCAAGCTGCACCTCAATCAAACAACCTTATAGGCACCCCAACTTCCAATCATCAACCCAATCCTCTCAATCTTCTCAACCATCACTAGAAATTGTGCGTTTAGAGAAACAGTTGAACTCTCACGAAGCTAAAATGAACACACACGACGCTAAACTCGACCAAATGATGAATATGGTGAAGGAACTAATGAAAAGTAACCAGAAAGGGAAATTGTCTAGTCAACCCGAGGTGAGTCCAAAATATAATTCTCGTAATGTGAATTCTTGTGAGGACGAAAACCATAATTTAGTTAACTCGGTCATCACCCTTAGGTCTGGAAAAACATTTGATAATAATGTCGGCAATTCCATTAACCCTTCGATCTCAACTCCAAATCAACATCTTGAGTCTCACCAGATGGTAACCAATGCCAGCTCCTTAGAACCTTCTGAAACCCCATCTTCTTCGAATGTTGGCAATCCCAACATCTCTTCTTCTAATGTCGGCAACCCCGACAATATCTCCTCCTCTAATGTTGGCAATCCCAACATTTCACCTTTCTATTCCTGTACCTCCTTCACTTTCCACATCGAAACCTTCTTCTTCGAACGATCAAAATTCTGAAAGAGTCTATAACCCAATAGCTCCTTATCCTCACAGACTTAACAATAAGAAGAAAGATGCGAATTTCGACAAAATTCTTTATATCTTCAAACAAGTTTGTGTCAATATTCCACTCTTAGACACCATCGAACAGATTCCTCAGGATGTGAACACTAGCTCCGTTTTCTCTAATCTGTCACCCATCAAATATAAGGACCCTGGCTTCCCTACAATTGATTACAAAAAAGAATTACTCACATCTCTCATAACTTGCTTGATCTTGGTGCCAGTGTGAATCTTCTTCCTTACACTGTTTATCGTCAACTTGGATTAGGGCAGATTAAACCAACAAACGTCACTCTTCAGTTAGCTGATCGATCTTTTAAAAAACCACTAGGTATAATTGAAGACGTTTTGATTCAAATTGAACAATTTTATTTCCCTGTCGACTTCATCGTTCTTGAAACCAAGCCTGTTTCGAATCCTTGTAGTCAAATTCCATTGATTTTGAGTTGTCCCTTCTTAGCCACCTCAAATGCTATCATAAATTGTAGGAGCGACCAACTTCGACTATCGTTTGGGCACTTAACTATCGAATTGAATATTTTCCATCAAACCAAAGATTCTGAAATAGAGGAAATTGACATGATTCAAACCACAATTGTTGAAACCTCTAATGACACTTCTGAAGCCTTGAAAATGTGTTTGGAACATTTCAACTCTGATTTTGATGAGTTCGAATACATTTCTGAACTAAATGAACTCCTTGACTCAAAACCCTCGTCACTTGAATTGGATCTCAAACCCCTGCCACAAGACCTTGAGAATGCTTACTTCGACTCTACAGAAAATTTTCTCGTAATTGCCTCTGATATTACCAAGGACCAAGAAGAAAAACCTTTGAAAATTTTACGGGATAATCTGCATCTATATTGTATAAATCATTGGCATGGCAATTTTTTCATAGGAAGGATTTTCATTTCATAATTTACTGACATACCTATTGCACCTCACAAATCTTATAAGATATCATCATGCATCATTTTTGATAGAGGCAAGTGTGGGGGAAAAAGGAAATTTCATTCTTCAAACATTCATCATCATCATAGATTTTATCTTGCATATGATTTTCACACGCATATAGTTGCTAAATTGCATTTTATTTTACAAATCATTTTGCATTTAATTCATCTTTGGGTTCTATCTTCCAAATTTAGGAAACGTGTTTACAATGTGGACACTGTTCTGAACAAGTGTGTGGGGGGGGGGGGGGGGTGGGGGGAGGGTCTGCATTGCATTCTTCTTTAATTTTTTTCTTTCTTTTTATATAGGACCACCATGCATTTTAGATCGTAGTAACATGCCATTTTTTTTTCTTTAATTTTTTTTGAAACATGACTCATTTTTGGTTGATATAACAAAATAAGTCTACAATTGTTAGTCAGTTGATAATATTTTTTTCACTCAACTAAGATCGAATAAGAAATATAATGAAAAGTTGAATTTTGAGGGATAATAGTGTAACCGGTACATCGGAAGATTTTTAGGTGATGGCCATGAAGTCTATTCTAAATTGTAGCCTTTGTTTAATGAGTGGAGGACTTAAAGGACTTAATTGGCTTTTCGAATCTTTAAAACTAAGTTGTGTTAAGCTGAATTCAGGTAATCTCTCTTGTTCTTATATTTTCAATAATAATAGTAATTGTAATCCAAGGGTATCCAACATTGCTTGTATATCTAGCGTTGGTGTGCAAACCCGCCAAGCTCTATCCGACATGTTGTTGACAAAGTCAGCATTGTTATATCTTGGTCTCATTTTATGAGATTGGACACCTAAGATTACCGACATGTTGTTGACAAAGTCAGCGTCAGTCTGCACAACCCGCCAGCTCTGTTCCAACTCTCTATCAGTTCGCAAGGCAGTGTATGAGTAGTATACCTTGGTCTTTTAAGTTAGATGTATGTAATTAATCATAAAATTTAACTTTTATAGAGATAGAGAATAAGCGATGATGCCCAAACATTTCTTGACCTTATTGATTTGACTAGCCATACACAAGAAAATTAGAATACCATTTCACGAATTATGACAAGAAAACTAAGAATTTATTTCATAGCTGCACCATGTTATTGACCGAACCAACTGGCCAAACTGGAATTTAACATTTGAAAACTTGAGTTGTGTTGAAAATTTGTGACGAGTTGAGGTATCTAAAATAAATTCAACAGACTAGAAATTGTAAACTTAATTTGTTGTACCATTTTCCTGAAATAAGTCATGTTTTCATTTTTATTTTCATTTGCGTATGTCTGTGTAACAATCCGAAAATCTGGGCCATTTTAAAATTTTATTTTGGCAATTTTAGCGAATTTTGAATATTTGAAATAGATTATTTTAAATAAAATCGACGAGAAATTTATTTTGAATATAATTCGAACGTATATATTATATACGTCGTCGTTAGAATATAAATAATTATTTATATAATTATAAATAGAATTGAAAATGGCGCGGTAGTTCGATAATTCGATTCCAAACTTCAATTGAATATACCGAGTGCAAAACAATCCGGATTTTAGTGAAACCAAAAACATTAGGATCTATTTTAAAATATCTTTCCAACGAATTCGAAAAATCGAAATTTCATAGCGGGAAGCAAAAGATATGCCCAGTTGAAAATTCTGAATAGTCGCTATGGAATTCAGGCCCTTAAAAATGGACATTTTGCAAACGACCTCGGATTTCGACGAAACCATTTTTGTTGGGTCCGTGATGCCAAATTATTGCTAGATTTCAAATTTCATAATTTTTCGAATCAATATGTAAGTGTGGCAAAGGAAAACGCGTCTGACCAGTTTTAGTCAATTTTAATCGACTGGAAATTGGCCATTTTTCCAACGGTCTCAGAATTCGATGAAATTAGTTTTGTTAGGGCCGTATCGTCAATACGAAACTAGAAAATATTTTTCGGAAATTTATAGAGTTAGTATGTGACCCCGGTAAATTAAAATGCGCGCTCAAATTCAATATATAGAGTTATATGTTGGTTTTGACGAAATCTGATCGTAACGACCGAATCAGCCTGCGATACATATCCCATTGTGTTCGGAATGAGGGTATTTAGCTAGGGACGACAGTCGGTGGGCTCAAAAAGGAGTTTGAATTTTTAAAGTAACTTTTAGAGGATAAAATTTTAAAATAATATTTAAATATATATATATACTCAACCCCACCCCTTTATTCCTCTTCTTTCAGAAACTAATCGAAAAAAAAAGAAAACCCTAAACTATCGATCCCCCCCTCCCCCGTCGATCTCGATGCCGCCTGCCACCAGTCGCCCCCCCCTCCTCCTCCGTCGACCACCCCCCAGCCCCATCCCCTTCTTCTCCCTCCCCCTCTGCCCTCGCGACACCCCCCCGCCTGCCATTCCCTCCGCCGCCCTCCTTAAATCGCGCGCCACCCCCCCTCATCCACTGACGAGCGCGACAGCCCCCCCCCCCCAATATTCATTGTATGTTTTTTTATTTCATTTATTTGTTTATTTTTGTTTTGTTTCAATTCATTTTAAATGTTTAGCTTAGGTTAATCAATTTAAAAACTGATTTTTAGTATATAGATTTTTAATTTACAAAAGAAATGATTTTTATGTTTAGACATGAAATAAAAATATAATTTTTAGATTATAAAAAGAATCAAAATACGATTTTTATATAGTAAATATTATAAAAATATAACTTTTAGATTTTATGGATAGTCAAAATATAATCTTTTATATTGTAAAAATATAAAAATATAATTTTTATATTTTATAGATAGTAAAAATGTCATCTTTATATATGTAGCAAAAATAAAAATGTGATTTCTATAGTGATGAAATTGAAAAGGTAAAATCTTTATAGTTGAAAAGGCGAGGTCTTTATATGGAGAATAACGAAGTAAAAATTCGATTTTTATATATTGAATAGCAGAGTAAAAATTCGATTTTTATATATTGAATAGCAGAGTAAAAATTCGATTTTTATATATTGAATAGCGAAGTAAAATTCGATTTTTATATATTGAATAGCAAAGTAAAAATTTGATTTTTACATATGTAGTGGCTACGGGCAACGAAGATGACAAAAAGGCGAGAAAGATGAAGATTTCTATAAATGAAGTGTCGTGAAGTTGGATAGCTATCGGTGAGAACTTCTCACTCTTCAATTTCTTTTTCTAGTTATATATATATACTAGGATGCAGACGGTGTTTAGTAGCACCCGACACAATCGTCCACAGACCATGGACTTGTTTGTTTGGCTGTGTAGTTGGTTAGATTATTTGGGTTGAATTGAATTGTTCGGTGAAATGAAATTGATTTGATTGATGTGTGAATGGCGTGGGCCTTCACTAGACCGGGGATAAGGCTAGGCCTTGTCCCGTTTCTAGTATCGTGCCGTTATGCCGTCGAATTTTTCTAAAATTAGTTAGAAAAATAAAAATATCATTTTTATTTTGTAAATGAACTGAATAGAAATTCATGTGTTAAAATAAAATATTTTATCGTTAAAAATATAATTTTTAACGTGAAAGTGAATAAATAAATATTTATAAACAAATCGGCCAATTTGTTTATATACACCGATTTGACTGATATTGATTGGGTCGATAAATTTTACACATCGCCCAACTGCACAAATAAAATCTGTGTTTGATTGTTTGAAACCCCACACGGGTATTGGGATAAAATATGACATACACTAATCCCAATAATTAGTTGTATGTCGATCGATTGATTGACAGGCTGTTATAAGCGTTAGATATTTATATTTGATGCTTATACAGTGTAGTGCACTTTGGATGATGGTTGATTATTTATCGTTGCTATTATATACATGTGTTGTATGGAATCCGTATAATTAACTTTATATGGTAATTGATTGGGCCTCATTTCAATTTAGAAAATAAAGGATATTATAAAATAAAGGTTCATGTATTGACAGTACTCATTCGTTGAGATTAGTCATGTGTTGAACGAAATATTTTAACAATAAAATTTACATCTTTATCATATATGAAATTAGAAATCAACTGGAAAATAGATGAGATGAGTGGTCTCCTGGATATTGATCTGATGTTGGTTTCGGCCTTCGGGGTTAATATTCAGGGAATCATTCTCTTACTAATTTACGGTTGGAGTCTGATTTTAAATCAAACGATAGATACCATAATTTTTATAAAATATATAAAATAACAAAAATAGTCACACGCGGACAGTACTCATTCGTTGAGATTAGTCATGTGTTGAAAAAATATAGATTCATTTGTTGAATAGAATAACGGAATTTTTGAAATATATAAAGCCGTGTTGATTAGAGATGCGCTATTTTGACGCGAACGATATTTATATCGATTATATTCGTTTTTATATTTGAATTGAATCGAATAGAAAACCAATTTGAATTGAATCGAATAGAAAACCAATTTGAATTGAATCGAATAGAAAACCAATTTGAATTGAATCGAATAGAAAACCAATTTGAATTGAATCGAATAGAAAACCAATTTGAATTGAATCGAATAGAAAACCAATTTGAATTGAATCGAATAGAAAACCAATTTGAATTGAATTGAATATATAACGAATTTGAATTGAATATAAAACGAATTCGAATTGAATTGAAAAGAAAACGAATTCGAATTGAATTGAATTGAAAAGAAAATGAATTCGAATCGAATTAAAATCGATTTGAATTGAAATCAAATAGAAATGAAAGTAAAAAGGATTTATAATAGAAAATTCAATTTTGATTTGAATTTGAAATAAAGGTTGAAATTGTTTTTGAAACGAATTCAAAACTATTTATAAAATTCGTTTTAAATAGAAATCGACGAAATATATATATTATATATATAATATAATGGCCTGAATAGAACGCGCCGCGCCGCGGCAGTTCGTGAATTTCGACCATTGACTTCGAACGGACATTACGGGAGATCCGACCGTCGGATTCTCCTAAAACCGGAACCGTTGGGTTCGTATCGAAAAGATCTTTCTAACGAATATTATAAATTTGAAATCTAACGGTTGGATTTGGAATTATGTCCAAATCAAATTTGGAAAAAGGTCGCTATAAGTGCAGTTCGATGGCCATTGTTGGAAATTGACTGTACGGGCTTTGATAAAATTATTAAAAATATCAAAAATTTGTATAAAATCATAAGAAATGATTTGTGAAGAACTGGGATGAAAAACCCCACATTTGAAAAGATAAAAATAGATTTTTATCGAAATGAACTAGTTTTGAACTAAAATTAAAACCCAACTATTTTTAAACAAATAATTTGGATTTAAAAAGGGGTTTTAAATAATCGGAATTTCTAATATATTTGACTAAAATTGAATTAGAAATGATTTGTGGGTTTATCGTGAAGGGTGTTTTTAAATGACACTTGTTCTTTAACCCGGTAATAAATAGAATATGATTTGGGTTTGTCGTGAACTGTGTTTTAAATGACATTAGTTCTTTAACCCAGTAAAAGGAGTTTTTAATGAATCTGCAATTAGATTGAAATGTGAATTGATAATCTGAATTATCAAATTTGGAAAATGAGCGAGAATGGATTATCACCAGTTTTGCTCCAAATCGATTGTTAAATCTTTAATTAGATTTGAACGTGAAATGGTAATTAATTTTACCAATAACACCATGCTGTTAGATATGGAGTATTACCAGTTTTGCTTCATGGGATGAATAGGTTGGGATTGGGAAATAAAATAAATAATTACTTCGGTGTGGTTCGCTAATCTCGACTAGTTTGGAAAACCATAATTTGGTTTGATATGACATCCGATGGAAGATTCAAGAATAAATTTTAAAGAATTTATCTTGGATAAAATTAATGGGAACCTTTCTCTAAGAATATGAAATTTAGAAACTAGATGTAGGTTAGTTAAGAAGAATGGTTTCCTGGGTATTGATCTGATGTTGGTTTCGGCCTTCGGGGTTAATATTTGGGGAATTGTTCTCTTGCTAATTTACGGTTAGTGACTAATGAATTGGAATGAGGCGTATGTTGTGTTTGTATAACATTTGTTTTTAATATACGCGGGTTGTTCGGAAAGGCCGGGTTTATACCCATTCTGAATAACCGATTCGACGATATGTCGAAGATGAAGACGGTGGTCGAAGACCGAAAGTCTTCACAACGTTTGGGTGATTACTGATGATCTTGATTGGGCTGTACACCCAAGATGAGGGAATCAGTTAGTGGTCGTCCAGACGTACTTGGAGATCGATGGGTATGCGAGGAAAGTGCCTCCAGTTTCGTTCAGACCCAGAACGAACTTGTAAATGGATTGTGTGTCTGACATTGGATTTTATTCTGTGTTGATTGATTTATGTTAAATATATATCTGTTTGGCGGCGGAGAATTTATTCTCTTGCTTAACGCCCTTCTCTGAGACGTACGAGCTTAGAGGTTATATATCGATAGATATCAATCGCATGGCATGAATTGCCTGTGTGGCATGCTGAGTTGCATGAATCAAGGCTTCTGTTGAAAAGCAAAGTCTTGTGGTTGATGATCAAAGCACGGCCTTTGTGGCGTAGCTTTGTGTATAACGTGAATTCGCGAGCCTCACACCTCGGTATGAGTCAAAAACGGGATACGGACCGTTGGGAGAACACGACGTTTCTTTCTAGCTTTGGTGGTGTCAGTGACTTACCATCCCTGATATTTATATACTTTTCACCTTTGTGGTTTTTGGAATGAGGCGCCTCGATATTAGGTCTGTAAGGACTGGGAAACGTGTGTTCAGGAATTGTCAATCCTCAAACGTAAGAGAGGATCGGCCCAACCGATTCCAGGGTTACCCAGAGTGTGTAGTCCTGAGGCATTTGCTCGAGTGTCTCGAAGCGGAGAGGAGCTTGCCCCTTGCCTCGACTCATGACGGAAATCCAATTTCCAATACGTGTATTTCGGTTTTATTTGTAGAGCCTAGTATGGCGACATAGTGGTATGGGGCACTTATGCCGTCTATGATTTATATTTATGATTGAAATTGTTTTGACACTATACACTTGTTATAGTATCAAATGATTTGTTTTAAACGTACCAAGCATGTTTGGCTGTTATAAGGTAAAACCCCATCCTCCGGCTTGCGTTGCATTGTGTGATGGGACATGGGTCTTATAATAGCTTCATTTTTCGAAAAAGCATTGCGTTGTTTATCCTAAGCACTGGTATTCTTGGGAGGAAACCCGTTCCGTGTTATACGGCGTGGTCCCTTGAATTACTCTCTTTTAAAGTAAAGTTTTAAATAACTGTTTTAGTTCTCACACCAGTCACATGACTGACCTGGAGTTTATTGTTTTTAACCTAAACTCTGGGTGCCCTTATTTTCGACACGGGCAGCTAGTAGTTTTGGTTTTGCAGATTTATATTCACAGGATCCTGGTTTACAACTGGAATGATATCCGGAAAGCTCTGTATCCGTATATCACCTTCAGTAGTGCTTTGTATTATTTTCCGCTGCTATGTAATTTATTGTAATCTCTGATGTTTATCGAATGTATTTATTCATTCATACTCTGTATATTCTTGTATCTGATGGAATTGTTGTAATAGCAATGAAATGTCCTTCTGTCTGCGTTCTATTTTGTCCTGTTCTCAAACGATCAGGGGTTTCGAATGGTCTAGATCGGTTTAACGACTGATTCGGATCGAGCGATATTCCAGGCCGTCACAGTCTGTTTCATTCATGTAGTTACATTAGAACCATAACATACTGCATTAGGATTTTGTGGGTAGTATCTGCAGAAAACCCTCATGAGACACCACTCGTCCTACTAGGGACACCTAGAGGTTTAACGGCTTGTTGCATACACTCAATGCAATCGTGTTTCCTACGAAAGTGTGACCTATCTAGTTTAGTTTTTCAATTTTTTTACTCGAGGACGAGTAAAAGATAAGTGTGGGGGTAATTGATTAACATAGAAATGTGTTTACTTTATTCTTTTATATTTTATCATTTGTAAATAAATAAATATTAATTTTGGTATTTTTGGTGTATTTTCATAGGTTATCAATAAATGTATCATTCATTTCAATTAAAGGTCAATTCAAAGAAAAAGCTACTTCCCCATATTAACGCTATCTCATTTGCAAAAGAAGTTGTAGCTCACTAGTAAAGACATAGAAATGTGTACAAAGTGGCCTGAGTTTGATCCTTGGCAAGTAACATTTTTATGAAGAAAGGAACACGAATGCTTCATACCCCGCCTCATGTGTTTTGAAGAATAAACGAACTAAGTGATATTATATATATATAGTCATATTTATGCATCTGTATATATATCATATGCACTTAATAAGGATTTTTTTTTGAAATTTGGCATAATCCTCTCCAAGAATTCAAATCCAATCAATCACATTTAATTTCCATGCAAAAAGAAAGGGAAGGCTTTGATTACAAATCTCCAATTAAGCATATGCTTATCTTCCCGCTGACCGTGCCGTACATCAAAAGGAATGCATTGATTACAAATTTTCAAATCAAGCACCATGAAAGGAATATTCCTTATCTTTGGAAAGAATTTATATCATTCTTAGCCTCATTATTCTCATAGTAAGGGGACCACATTCCTATAAATATACCTTGTATCCATTGTAAATAGCTATTCATTTTTTCCTGTAACATTTTCTCTATTAATAAAGCTCTGTTTTCTTTTAATTCTGTAATTTTTATTTTCATGGCAATTTGTGTTGTCTAGTCAATTAGATTTACTAGAACACAATTGCTATTGCAATTTTAATATTCATTAGTGATTGACCGTCTAATTAGATTCAGCGGTAATCCTAATTTTATTTTCCTGTTAATTTATTTCTATTCTGCAATTTTATTTCTAGCAATTTGTTTTATTCTTAATCATTGAATTGATTATAGATTCGATTAGATTCAAATCTATAATTCATTCAATTGCAGTTTTACTTGTTTTTATTGACAATTACAATTTAACTATCGATTCAATTAGATTTGTTCTGAACTAAATTTTAATTTTAGTTTTATCCCATCTCTAAGCTTTGTCTAACTTACCCAAGAAATTACATAAAAAAATTGATTTAATTTCACCTCCTTGTGATTCGACCTGCATATTACACGATCTGTGCGTTTGCAGTAAATTATTTTAAATTTTGCGCTTTTTTATTTACTTAGAAAGCGTTGATCATGCAACTATCTGTAAATACTTCATGATTGTATGTAAATATACTTGAATTGTGCAAATTTTCAGAATACTTGCACATATGTTTACAACTTTTAGAAATAATTGCATATAATTATGTAAATATTCAAACATTTTTTATGTAATATAAATGGTAAACATTAAAGAATACCAGCCCTAAACTAAAAAGGTCTTTTTAATAATTGCACAAAAGACCGCAACATTGTTTACTACAAATGCAATATTCCCAATAACTGCATTTACTTATGCTTATATTTTATACACTTGCACATATTTATGCAGCTATTTTGATTTTTTTAATATGTCAACTACAAAAACTATAGTTGTATACGAATCTTACAGTGTTGTACGTGACATTAAGATGCATTGTCGACTTTAGCTTTGTAATGTCCCAATTTCCTGCCAATGGGTAAATATTGTTGTTTTCCAGCTTTGATGTCCTCAGAACAAATGTTTTTTCACAAAACCACAACTGCCAGAAAAATAAAAAATTATTAGTGAACAGAAAAATTAAATAATAACAAATTATCAACTCAGTTCGAGAATATTACCAAGAATAGTTTTATGCATGCATTAGTCTGGCGTGGTGTGTCGTGAAATTTGTTCACTGGGTAAATAGATGGTTGTGTAAAGTTTTTGGTCAAGATATTACTTTTAATTTTTGGCAACACATACAATACGGTATCATCGTCCACGGTAAGCTGTAATTTGGACTGGATACCATGAATGTAGCTGCTAAATATAAAAGAACAAGTTTCACAGTATCAAAGCAAGCTTCGGGTGACTCTTCTCTGATCGTCGAGAAAATCTCTCTTTCTATATTCTTTTTGTTTATAGTTGCTTCATTTTTTAAAATGTCTTTCTATAAAAGATTTAAATTCCTCGTTATTCTTGTCTTCTTTCGTTATATGGCCACTGGTTTTAACCATTTCTCCTTGTGTTGGAGCGGCCAACATCTTCCCAACATCATCTTCCGTAAATGTAAGTACCAAATCACCAAATTGAAAATATTTTAGGTTCTTTTTATAGCTTCTGATTATGATATCCAAGGTTGTAGAATTTTTTGTTGTCTCCGAAGGTGAAATGACACCATCAAATATCATGCCTTTGAATTTACCAAGAGGCAATTATTCAAGTAAGGTATGCTCTCCAGTAAATAATCATCAGCTTTCAATTTCTCAACCATGTCTATAAATGATTTCAGGTTGTTTCTATATACTTCTTTTTTTGAAAACTTTGGTTCCTCCACAACTTTCTGTTTTTTACTAACATATAGAGAAATCGACGGTTGGTCAGTTGTAACTAAGGCTTTCTCCTGCTCAATGTCCACTGCATCATTATCATCTACATTAGGTCTCTGCAAAACAAGGTAAAACATTTTTAAATAACCATGTTTAAATGCATATTTTTATGAAACAATCAATGGAAATATGCACACTTGTATGCAACAGTTATTACTGCATCAATATAATCATGAAACAATCATGTGATAACTGCACACTTGCATTCTACAGTTCTGGTTAACTACACAGAATTATTCACCTATCTGTTGATGGTTGCAGACTTGCATCCATCAATTCTAATTAAATGCATAGAATCATGCAACATTCATGTAATAACTGCATATTAGCATGCAACTTTTACTATCAAATTCATTTGAATAACATAATAATCATGTAATCAATGCAGAGTTGCATGCAACAATTTTTTTAAAAATGCCTACAAGAATCCTATAATAATTAATAAATTCATTAAATTAAGCAAATATTCTGTATAAATCCATGGTTCTAGAAAGTTATGTTGCATATATTCATCCGTTTATGCAACTGAATTGAATATATGCATGTATGTCTACATATTTACTGTATATACGCATATGATTTTGAATTTACTGAAAATACATCCATACTTCAAAGCACCATTTATTTATACACTCATTTATTCTTGTTTTATATGACTTTATTCAGGTGAAAACTGCACACTAGCAACAATCAACGGACAAATAAATAATTGCATGCAACAAATCTTATAAAAATCATATTATGACGCAATAATCATATAACAAATGCACAATTGTATGCAAGAATTATTACTACATGCATATATCCAACCATTATTCATGGGATAGATGCACACTTGTACGCAACAGTTCTAAATAACTGCATATAAACATGCAACTACCTATTGACAGTTGCACACTTGTATTCAATAGTCCTTACTTGAATTTAAAGATTTCTTCAATAATCAAACTATAACTTCACAATTGTATCCAACATTTGTAATTGAATGCATACAATAATGCAACAAACATGTACTAAATGTATACTTGCATGCAGTACATCTGAATAACAACATTTAATCATGCAACTATATGTTGATAGTTGCAAACTTACACGCAACATTTCTTGTTTAATTAACATACTATTGCAATAATCACGTGATAATTGCACACTTGCACTCATTGATTTTGAAAATAAGTCTTCTAGAATGCCATATTTCTGATCAAATTCACCTTTGTATGCAAATACTATGTTTAAATTTTTGAATATAATCAACTTTGTTGAGTATTAGATTAATTTGTTACAATAACTGAAGGTGCTAAAAACTCAGCTTAGATCCCGGTTTTCTATTAATTTTGGCAAAGGCTCGCAGCAATCCTCTTCAATTAGAGCAGAATTAGCACAGATTCAACAGGAGCTTCAAAGTAGGCCAAATGATATTGCATTGCAAAATCAGGAGTACAATTTGAGGGAAAAGCTCAATTCTGCTTTGAATGTGGAAATGCAGGCTTTAACGCAAAATGCTTTCATTAGGAGAGAAACTGAAGGGGATAGAAACACAAAGTATTTTCACAATACATTGAAGGTTCAAAAAGCGAGCGGCACTATCTATAGAATTAAAGATATGAATGGAGTTGTTCAATCTTCTGATGGGGAAATTAATGCAGCTTTTGTTCAATACTTTTCTTCTATCTTAGCGAATCATGATGCTCATGTTCCAGAGGTTAATCTACTCTATCATATTAGATTGCCAACTCTCTCTCCTTATTTCAATCAGAGGATATTATCAGACTAATTTCAGATGAGGAGGTTAAGGATGCAGTTATCAGTTTAGATTCTAGTAGTTGTGGACTACCTGGTGTATTTAATTCTTTCTTCTTGCAAAAAAATTTGGAGTATTATTGGTGGAGATATTACAACAGCTATTTATTCTTTTTTCATGAATAATATTATGCCAGCTAGTCTAACATCTACAGCAATTACTCTTGTTCCAAAGGTTGAGAATCCATATTTTGTTGCTGACTTTTGACCAATCTCTTGCTGTAACATTGTCTACAAAGTTATCTCGAAAGTAATAGCAAATAGGCTTCAAAATGTATTACCTTCCATAATTTCATTGAACCAATCAGCTTTCATTAAAGGAAGATCCATTTCAGATAATATATTGTTAACACTGGAATTATTATATGGTTATAATAGAAAAGGAATCTCTCCTCGATGCATATTAAAATTAGATATACAAAAATCTTTTGATTTTGTATCCTGGTTCTCTATTCTAGCCATTCTATCAAGGATACACTTCCCTATACCCTTTATTTCTTGGATTCATTCATGTGTTTCAACGCCAAGGTTTTCAATTGCTAGAAATGGCAGGTTACATGGATACTTCAAAAGAACACAAGGAGTACGATAGGGTGATCCAATTTCTGCGTATATCTTTATTATAGTAATGGAACTACTCAATGCCCTTATGATTGAGCAAGTTAAAAGAAAAAAAATTGGAATTGCATCCGAAATGTAAATCTCCTTTGGTAACCCACTTACTTTTTGCTGATGATTTAGTTATGTTTACAAAACCTACTGAGAGTAATATATGCTGCATTATGGATACTTTGCACATTTTCTACTCTATAACTGGATTACGGATAAACTTTAAAAAGTCACATATATTAATAGCTAGATTATCTGCTAATGAGAAGAATCATTTGGTCTCTTTGTCTGGTTCATTGGAGTTGCCTATTAATTCGAAATATTTGGGTCTTCCTTTAATTAGCTCAAGGATTGCAAAGGAAAAATGTATTCCATTATTTGAGAAAATTATAGATAAATTGTTTGATAGTAAGATGCAAGGTGGTTTAGATATTACAAATCTATTTTTATGGAACAAAGCTGCAATTTCTTCTTACTATGATAAGCTGTTTAATATGGATAATTGTCTTTGGACAAAGTGGGTTAAGGAGAATTTGATTGGTAAAAAAACACCTTTGGACTATGGATGTGCCAAACAATTGTAGCTGGAGTTAGAGGAGTATGCTTAATCCGAGGAGCACTTTTCTACCTTTCATTCAGTTAAACTATAAGTTCATGGATAGATTGTCTTTTTGGAATACTCCTTGGTCTAAGTCTGGTTTAATACTAAGTAATGTGGTTGATTATAATTTGCATACACGGTCTGGTATTTCAGAAAATGCTATTGTAAGTGATTTCATTCAGGATGGTAAACCGGTGCTTCCTTACACCAGCTCAACTGTTTTAAGGAAATTATGGGTTGAATTGGAAGAAGCTTTTGTAGTTAATGGTGATAGCTATATAACTTGGAATGGTAGATTACATAGTGTAAAGCTTGTATATTCACTTCTTCAAGGTGTAAAGCAAACGTTTCCTTGGGCGAAGAGATTATGGAGTATGGGTAATTCAGCTAAGGAAAATCTATTATTATTGAAGGTTATCGCTAATGTGATTGATACAAAGGATAAATTGCTGAAGATTTGTGTGATTACAAATGATATTTGTGTGCTTTGTAAGTCATCAGTAGAAACGAATACTCATTTGTTCTTTGCATGTAGTTATACATATCAGATTTGGGTAAAACTCCTTGCCAATGTAAGTTTTTGTAGGCCATCGTCCGATAGTAAGACTGAATGGTACAACATTTTTAAAGCAATAAGATGGAAGAGTAGAAGAACAAAGCCGTTGTTAAACATAGTAAAGAAATTTGTTTATGAGGTATGAGCTGAGAGAAATAGAAGAGTTTTTGGATTAGGAGTTCAAAATTCAAGTGCAGTTTATAATGTGATACACAAGAAGATCATGAAAAGTATTGCATCAGATTTGAGATAAACTATTGAAGAATGGACGGATATTTTTCTGATGGTATGGTGATTTTGGTATGCTTTCTCAGTTTGAAGGGGAATTACAATATTGAGTTTTTTCTGGCTCTTCTTGTATAGTTTCAGTGTTTTTTTTCTTCTCAATATTGTGTAAAGTGTTAGTTTCGTTGTATAGCTTTGGTATAGTTGTATAGTTGGCAATTGTAATTGTGTACCCTTGTAATTTTATAGTGGTAATAAAATTCTTTTGCTGTTCAAAAAAACTTTGTTGAATATTACATCAATATGTGCGACTGTTTTTAATATATGCTTGTATGATTGCATATCTAATAAACATATGCATACAATTATGAAAATATTTGTAATACATGCATACTTCCATGCAACATTTCCTTTTATACTCATATATTCAGGTTTTAAATGACTTCATCAGGGTAATAATGTAACCATATTCCAAACACATGTATTACAAAACATCTGGCAGATGCATACAATCATGCAACATTTCTGATTAAAATCAAATAATTATGTAACGTTCCTGATTAAAATCACAGCATCTTGAAACAATTCTGACTAAAAACATTCAATCATGTTACCATTCTGACATATATCATAAAAAAATATTCCAATAATGTTACAGATCTGAAATAAACATAGTAAAAGAAAAATGTGTAACCTAAAACTTTTTTCAAGCAAATTTGCATCAATATTTGTATAAAATCATATAATTATGCAACAATTCAATGTTAACCCATATTTTACTATATAACATGCTTAAATTAGCAGTTGTTTAACAAAAAAATTAAGAAAATCAAAATTATAACTTCATTCTAGCCATTTTGTTGAAAATTTCTAATCGAATCGGCAATTATTTTGAATATTTCCACTCGATCGAGAGTAAAAAATCAAAATCGCCAGAATTTTTTAATTTTCTACTTCGATCGTCTGCGGTAATTGAGCGATGTGATAAATGAAACGATATAAATTTGTGAAACGAGGGTTTTGAGGGTTTCAAAGGATAGAAATGGAATTTTATTACTCGCTTTTCAAAAAAAGGGATGTAATTCGTATACTTTTTACGGCTGGACTTTTTTTATATTTTAATAGTTAATAGGGATGTATGCCTAACACACCCTTATATATTTACATATATTTCTTGTGATTTGGAAATATATCAGTTCCACTAATTAGGCATTATTTACAATGATTATGGCTAACGATTTTTTGTGAGATTTGAAACCTTTTGGCAAGATTGAATGCAAAAATGAGTGTTTGGTTATTTTCTTAACCAAATCATTTGTTTCATAATAATAAAAATAAAAATAATAACTACGTTGGCCGCATGAAAATACAAAATATAAATACATATATATATATATATATATATATATATATATATAATCCGTGCAAATCAGCGTAAGACGGTAAAATATACAATGTTTTGAATGTTTGGATAAGGTTCAATTATGGAATTATATGTAAATATAATCCATATTGAATTAATATGTTTGTGGTGACCATTGGTAGCAATCAATATAATTAATTGCTATAAATAGGACTGCAAATCAATAAATAACAATTATAACCAATGCTGATCGGGGATAGTAAATATAATAGGGTAATAGTTACAATTACTAAATTAATTAGGATAAATGTTGTAAACCCCAATTATGAAATTTGAATTATCACCGCACTTAGACACGAGGTTAAGCTTAACTTTTAGAATAAGTCTTCCCGGAACAGACTGGCAAATCCAGCATCCACAGGTAATCAGCTTAATGTGAGGGGTCTAATGCGTAGATATAAATGTACTAAGGCACGAGGTTAAGTTTAACTTGCGGTAGAAGTCTGCTAGGAACCGACCGGCAAATCCAGCATCCACAAGTGGTCAACTTAATGTGAGTGGTCTGGTGCATATATACATACATAACAAGCAACAAATAAATAAATAAATAAGAATAGTAATTATCCATTGGGGTACAATAAACAGATACTTCGGGACTGATAAAAAAGTATATACAGAGTTAAAGGTTGCCTTAGGAAAATAAGACCATTATGGTAATAAATGGCAATAAACTTATGGATAGAATAAGAGGGGATTCATGGGTATTGAATTATCATTTAAATACTAAGTCCAAATTAGGGAAATGTTTAAATAAATATTCTAGGGTAAAAAGGATACCATAACTAGTTAATATAGAACCTTTAAAATTTTGAGTTAGACTTAGTAGGTTAATAATGTAAAATTTTATTAACCATATTAATCTGTGACGATAATGAATCGTATACGTATAGTATTTCCGTGTAGAGGGACTAGACGGCAAAAATTTAATAACGTAGCCTACTTTATCCCAAAAGGGAAAGTTGCTAAAGGCAAATGGGGTACGAACCCAATCACCTTCGCGTATAATCTGATTCCTTAGGTCTTATGCGGTTAGGATTGAGGAGTCCACCTCGGAATAGGTCTTTCAGTTTAAAGGTCTTAAATGGCAGGTGTGCGTGGGCCTACCCAAACCTCGAAACTACAAACGTCGGATATGGCTACCTATCCTACGGGAAGTAATAAGCGACTAAAAAGGTTATCTAATAAGGTCAGCTAGAAGGTATAGCGAATGATAAAATACTATCTCTCACAATATGCAGGGCAAGGGTATATGTGTGAATGACGGAATCCTTAACTGGTAGGGCCCGTAGCTAGTTCCCTCTAGTTCATGTTAACATTAAGTAAATTACTGAGAAATAATAAGTGACCAATCGGTCTGCCTAAGGTCTTAAGCGATCAGGAAGAATCCACCCTATCTATCATTAATAGTGAGGCAATAAATAATGAAGGATAAGTGAATGAAAATATATGGGTATAGAAACTTTGTAATTAGGGGTCTAATCTCGATATAGTAACCAGCTAAGCTCGGGTATAAAGGCTTCACAAAAATATGCGTAAACGTCCTATCTTGGTATTATACTTTGGGAATAATACTTTCGAAATAAAGTAGGGTACTGCATAAACATCTACAAGGTTACGTTAGAATAACTGACCTTGATAGACATACATCTTGGGTTGAACCAAACAGGATATATCTGTGTATTATAATCTGTGTTGTACATTTCCTATTTACCAGAATTTTTGTTGTTCTGACCCCCTCCTCATTACAACCCCAGGTTTTCTTTTTAATTAGACGGTTGTGTAGAGCAATTCTACACACCCGATTAAATTTATATTTATATAAAGATAGATTAAGCGATCAACAGGCCTGATCGATGGGCATAAAACGACAAAATGTGCATGCAAACTGTATGTAGATGTAGCATATTGCGCCTAGCGCGAGTACACAACCAGATCAACTACAAGTTCACCAAATATACACGTACAATAACCACCTTCAACTGAAAGTACGACATAGCTAACCAAAATGAGCACACGTAACGTGTGTTCGGCAAAACTAACCACAAAACAACTAGAAAAACTAAGAGACTTACAACGCGGCTGCTGGCGGAGGGCATTACCATGGATGTGGAAACTGGAGCTGCTGCTGCTAGCTGTCAAACTGGACATTGCCCAACGATTCTTCCCAGAGCTGAGTGACGTCGAGGATCAACGGAGTGAATGGCTACATCTGGGTACTTGTCCACATATGGAAAAGGTAAGTGACCTTATTGGTTAGCCCTGAAAGAGTGCTGGATCGCCCATTGAAACTTCTGTTATTCATTTCGTGCCAAATACTCCGTGCAAAGGCCGCGAGAAGGACATCCATAGTTGTGGAAGAGGGGGAGTTTTGCTAGTAATCACAGTTTTGCCAGGTTTCCTAGAGAAGGTCAGGTCCACACAGGTGTTTTAGTCCGGCTTTCGGTTCTCGTTCTCTCTCATGCTCGACATTGGCAAAGTGACTTACTTTGAAAAAGGTAGTTACTTGAGTTAATACTAGTTTATCCTATTTTGTTTCCGTTGTGATTTATCTTATCGTACTCTGATTATGCTCATGCTCATTTGTTGCAGGTAGCAGATTTACACGCTCCACACTTGGATGTGTTGGAGTTTCGATTTTTGTCGAAATTTAAGTGCAGAAAAGTTGGGGTGTTACATTTGGTATCAGATCTTATGTTAAACGATCAGCGGAATTAGTTATATTAGAACTCATGAAATTCGATTTTCTTTTCTGTTTTTTTCGTCTTTCTTACTCGACTTAAATTTATTTCGATCATGAAATTAGTCGTGGGACTAATAATAAAAATGGGCTTTGAGCGACTAAGAGTTGGAATATGTTGAGTTCGGGTTTCTAGCCAATTCCGTCTTAACCTATAGTACGTTGGTGATCTCATCGTGAAGAGAATGAGGATGACATATGGTGAATCCCGTTGATTCAAGCTTAGAGATTGGAATAGTAATATATAAAATCTATTTACAACTGACATAGTCACGATTTCTAGTTTTTGGTTTCGTTAGCAGTTCCGGTTAAGACCATTATTCAATCTAAAATGGGAAAAGTCCATGTTAATATGTTGTATCCATTTTGGAAATATAATTACGAGGTATATCCATTCGTTACTTCGTTGAATTTCTAAATCTACCTTTGTTGAAAAATTCATTTATGTTCTTGGCCTTGTATTCGAGGAAAATATATTTTTAAAACTATTTGGAAAATTAAAAATGGGTTTTGTAAGTTTTGGATTATGGTTTCGGAAAATGGTTTTATAAAGGCCTAGTTCTATAAAGATATGGTTTTTAATTTTTTAATCTATTCGTGTTCCAAAATTTATAGGGCTATTGTGTAATTCTAATAAATATAGTCTGATTGGTAGGAAAGATAAAATTAGAAATGACAAGGAATATTCCACTAAACTTAAGAATAATAAATACCCATTCCTTATGATTTTTAGTATTCCTTTTCCTACATATATTGGATAATTTATTGAAATTATCACAATTAATGCTTAAGATTTTAAAGCTCCAAACATTATTGAACACGAAAAGGTTTTTCAATTTGTAATATAAACTGAAATATAAGTAGTAGTAATAACAAAATGGATTTATAAATTCAAAACCGTTAGATCTTAATAACATTCCATTTTTGGAAAAGCTTTAACTTTTTCTTCGAAAAAGGCGAAGAAAATCCTTCATCCTTATTTTTGGAGTATTTGATTTTGTGAATCGTCTACTTGTTGTCAGCTAGGTAAGTAGAAAATCCGTTTTAATTTATATTACGGATTTCTAGCTCAGTTATTTTTGGAATTCGTTCGTTCGTTGTGTTGTCGTTGCATCGTTGTTGAGACTATAAATCCTTGAAGTTGGTTCGGAGTTTAACTACTGACTTTATATACCATGGTGATGAGGATAAATATTTTAATCTGCCTAATAAGGTCAAGATCCAACCTCTGTCCAAAGCCTATTTGGTAGTTGACCGTTTAGTGTTATGCTAGGACGGTCAATTAGTGGATGAGTTTTGGTACAACTTGGGCCTAGGACTCAACCATAAAAGTTGAGTCCAAATTACCCCCTTAACTTCCTACTTACGTCCTTCCTTCCTCATCTAGCACTACAAGAAAACATGTTTTTAGTTACATTTATTGGCGGCGTTCATGGTGTGAATGTAACCAATGTTATTTTAACATTTTTTTGCCTTTTACTTTTGTTTTACTGGAACATTACCAACGAAAAGACAAACCCTTCTGATGTTCATTCCTATTTTCCCTCTTTCACCAAAATTTCCCTCCCTTTGAAATTTATTCCCCCTCTATTGCTTTTGTCTCCAATTCGATCTAATTCACCGGCGTTTTGGCTTTCTTCTCCTACCAAGTATTCAATCCAATTCATCCCGTCCTCGACCTTCATTCCCTCAGCTGTCATCGCTATTTAGGGTTGTTTCCATCGCGCTGTGGATTGGAGTTTTTGGTTTAATTCCATCATCGCCTTTATTTCAGTGTACGTCGAGCAATCAATTCAGATTTAGATCCGTCGTTAAGTTAAGTCGAGCTAGTAATATACTCGTTTGTTTCAGTTTACCGACTTGCGTTATGTTCATTCCACATTTTAAGAGTAATATATTTAGATTTCTGCCTTACCAAATTCATAAGGGATTTGATACAAGCACATGCTGCAGTGTGAGTGTTGTTGAGGAGTTTTATTTACAGGAGCACATGTTTGATGGTCCAATTTTGTATCCAAATTATTAAGTATAGGTTGTGACTTAATTACGAGTCCAGGTTTTGGATTCTTTTGTCCAATGAGATCAATATTGGTAAGTGTACTAAGGGCTATATTTTTATTTTCTTTTGTATTCCTACCTTCCACAGAACAATGAGATAGTACTATAAAGATCTCAAATTATGTGCTTTTCGAATGCACTAAGTTGAAATAAATTTCAACTTTGGCATTATCTTATGTGATAAAGAGTCAAATTATGAATCTAATTATACTGATAAACTGTCTGGTACATCATACTATCAAATTATTTGATCATATAAACAACTTTTTAGGCAATGATGTTTAACTTTCTGTAAATGGGGATGGATAGATTTTTCTATGGATAATAGCAATAAGATGATATAGCTTGATGTGAGTATCCACGTGTCATGATTGCAAGAATGAAACTATTAGTTAGGAAATGAGAAATTTATAAAATTTCCAATAATTTACGTTCGAGATTGGGGGTTCAACTTGGGTTGTAGTTACTTTGGATGTTTTTCCTTGAATAAAATTAGGTGATGATTTAGGACACGTACGAATTATTGAGTATGTATAGAAATAAATTTCAGTAATAGCTTTTATATATATGACAACTAATCAAATTAAACAAGAAAACAAAAATTCATTTCTAATTTTGTAATATGGTTAGACTGACAAAAATATGCCATCACGTAAAACTTATCCATATATAATTAATAGGCTTATTATTATACATGGTTCTTTGGCTGAAGAAAATGGATGCATTTTTTGAAAGGACATTTCATTGTTTGATTTGGATATAGGGTGACTGATTATCCAACTGAATTAACCCATCACATAATTGGTTCAACTATAAAGTAACTGATACAACATAATACAGTGAATCATAATTACCAAGTTAAATAATAATTTGTTATCCCACTCTATTTTGATAAGAGCAATTACTAGAACTGGACTTAGGTGAGAATATCTTAACCATAAGTAAAATTTTCAAGACAACATAGACTTTTCATCTTAGCAGTCAACAAGCTATACTTTTCCAAAATATACTACTCTACTAAGAATTGTGAAGTTTGTAAAATTAACGTCCCAACATAGATATGAAAAACAAATATTTTCCAACGATATGCATTTATTGCTTATTAGAAGAACAGTAGGAAGGGAACAATCGATAAGCAATTCAACTATTCATGCTTCAACCCATTATTATTTTCGTTCTAAGCACAATAAAATATTAAACAAACTATTATTCTATGATAAGGTCCTAAAAGTTATCTATGGGTGGTACTTTTCTACTTGAAACCTGTATATACAGGCATCTGTACACTTCCTTAAGGAACATGTTCCACATACCTGATCGACTTGTAGATGTTGCGTCTGAGACTTTTTCCTTATGAATATTATTGCCAAAATTAATTTGACCATATAATGGGTAAGAGTTATAAACCTCAATTTTCCTCTGCTACGACTTGATATGTAACACTGCAAAATCCAACTTTTCTGATTAACATGTTTACTATAAATACGCATAATAGGCTACCATGCACGAGAAAATAGTAACATTTGTATAATTGTGTAGAAATGATCTGAACATTTTAATTATGATGCTTTCAGTTTTTTACTACATTAACAATCAAGTGAGTTTTTTGCTTTATGTAAATGGTCAGTAGTATCAGTTTCTACAAACTTGGCTAGGCTCGATCTATACGAGTCAGTTTGAAGAAACTGAAATTGGCTTAGTTTGTAGAACTAAGCCTAGCTCAGTTTGATGGAAGCGAGTCAGACTCAGCTCATCTGTGTTGAATCTTGCTACATAGCGCTTTGACAATGACAATTATACATAATCACATATATTATCATCAAACCTTGTTTTGTAGGAAGATATTCGACAAACATATTCAAGGACACCAAAATGAAGATTGAATATGTTGTAAGGGTCTGTTAATCCTAGATATTCATGTTAAAGTCTTCCTTGATGATTACACATACACACATATCACATATATATGTTTTCATATTCAAAAGAGGCAAAGAATGTATTTTTCCTAGAAAACAGACGTCTAATTTAAATCAGATAGACGTCTGTTTGCTGAGACAAAATTTAAATTTACCATAATATTCAGACGTCTGTTCTGAATTCTTTAGTCGTATGAATCTGCTACGAAATTCACTATTTCCTTGCTATTTCATTTTTCAAATTAAAACAGACATCTGAATAAAAAATTTAGACATCTGATTACGAAAATTTGTGACCTATTATGAAGAGTGACAACTTTCTAGATCGTTTCTCTTAATGAAAACTCTTCATGATTAGTTACAACTCTTTGTATATTATAAACATGGACTTGATTAACTCACCGAATTTCATTCTATCTCTCTCTATATTAATCAAAGCTCCTCTAGTTTTCAAAAAGCATATTATTCTCAATATTATCTTCTATAAACTTTCACAAGCTTCACGTTTATCATCAAGGAAAGACTATAGGAAGGGTGTACTATATATTGACATATCAGTGTTAATAAGAACACAAACAAGTCATCAATTATTCTGTATTGTAAGAGACCTCTTCAGTGGTTGAGGCAAGAAAACCCCGTTCAACCGTTCGGGTAATTGTGAACCTATTCCTCCAGGTGAAGAGGGTTTTAGTGTTAGTGAAATACCAGAAATGAGTCTGGGACTGGACGTAGGACAGTGGTCCGAACCAATATAAATCGACTGTGTGATTTACTGCTTTCTACTATATATACACTACATCCTATTCTCCATTCTACATGATCCTACTATCATATAGCCTCTTTCAATTGGTATCAGAACAAGGCCATCCTAAAACCGTAACACCGTTATTTGATATTTTGATAAAATGGAGAATAACCCAAGTACTAGCTCAACTACCTTTGCCGAAGGACAATCTACTCAAAGACCACCTTTATTCAATAGGCTACACTACAACTACTGGGCTACAAGAATGAGGATTTATATGCAAGCAAGTGGTTTTAGTGCATGGACTGCTACTCAAAAAGAATTTATGGCACCTACAATAGAATATTCAACTTGGACAACAGTTCAAAAAGAGGAGGCCAATGCAAATGCAAATGCAAAAGCTATGAACATGCTATACTTTGCACTAGATAGAAATGAGTTCAATCATGTTAGCATTTGTACATCAGCATATCAAATATGGGAAACAATCAAGACCATCCATGAAGGAACAAACAAAGACAAGCAAACAAAATTTCAATGCTAAAAAACTAGTTCCAAAACTTCAAGATGAAACAAAATGAAACTATCAATGAAATGTACTTAAGATTTCAAGACATTTTACATGCATTGATAGGACTAGGAGAAAAATATAGTGACTTTGACATAGTTTCAAATATACTAAATTCTCTAACTGACGACTGGAAAAGGAAAGTACTAGCCATTGAAGAAGCAAATGACTTATCAGCTATGAAACCAGAAGAGCTAATAGGAAATCTTATGTCTTATGAAGTAAATCTTAAAGCAAAAAAGGAATTAGCTCAAGAAAAGAAAAATGTGGCCTTTCATGCTGATAAAGAGGAATCTGAATCAGAAGACGAAGATCTAGCCTTTATTGCCAAAAAATTTAAGAAATTTCTAAAGTATAAAAAAAGAAATTTTAAAAAGAATACCTCAAAAAAACCTTCATCTTCAAAATTGGAATGTTTCAATTGTCATAAGAAGGGTCATATGGTAAAAGACTGTCCAGAAATGAAAGAAAATCAGAAAAACTTCAACAAAAGTAAGAAAGATAAATTCAAGAAGAAGGCTTTTTCTATTACACGGGACGACTCAGACTCAGATTCATCAGATAGTGACAGTGATAGTGAAAGCAAAAATGAACAAGCAAATGTGTATTTCATGGCTCAAGAATCTGAAGTAAGTGAATTATCTTATGAAGAATTAATAGATGTTAATGCTGAACTTTTAAATATTATAAAAACTGTATAGAAAAAGCTAAAAGAAACTCGTGAAAATTAGAATAAAGCTGAATTTGAAAGAGACATGTTGAAAGAAGATAAAATAATTCTGGAAGAAGAACTTGAAAAAGTTCAAGATACTCTTACAAATTCAGACAGTCAGCTTTCTCTTTTGAGTCAAGAAATCGAAACTCAAAAGACAAAGAATGATGAAATTAGTTCTGAGAATCACATGTTGAAAACTAAAATAAAAGAATTAGAATTAGAAAATAAATGTATTCAAACTAAGTTAGAAAGCATCTCTAAAAATGTTTCTAACTTTAATAAGGGTAGAGAAAATTTATCAAGAATTATAGAAAGTTCTCAACCATCTTCAAATAAACATGGATTAGGATTTAAAAAAGAATCAAAAATTCCTCCAATAAAAATTGCTAAACTAAAGAGGAAAATTGATTCAAAAATTAAAGAGAAATCAAAATCCATAAATAAAATTAAAATATGGATTCCAAAAACTAATAATAGTTTGATTAGAAATAAACACATTAACTTATTTATGGAATCTGTGCATAATAATAAAAATTATTCATATACAAGGGATACTAAACCCACTTGGGTCTGGCTTCCTAAGACCTAACTCTTAGGACCCTATCAAAAAGTGGGTACCAATGTGCTTATTAATATTTTTTGCAGGTCCCACTCAAAAAGAGAAAATAGATATTAGACAGTGGTTGCTCAAAACACATGACCGGAGACAAAGATATGCTAACCATATTTCATACTTTGATGGTGGATCAGTTACCTTCGGAGATAACTCAAAAGGATTTATCATTGGCAAAGGAGATGTGTGCAACTATGGTGTTTCAAATCTACCTCTTATTACTAACATTTCTTTACACTAGTACATAATACACCTGTTGCATCGACTTATTTGCGTCAGTTGAGCTAATATCTGTCGCAAATAATATATTTGCGACTGTTTTTTAACCCAATTGTCGCAAATAGTCCATGATAATGAATTTCCAGTACCATCTCAAATAATTTGCGACAGTTTTGTTTTAAAACCGTAGCATAAGTTTAAGCAAAAAATTATGTGTGAATTTATTTGCGACTGTTCTTTATCTACGCAGTCGCAAATACTCCATGGGCTAAAAATTAAGGAATTTATATGCGACAGGCTTTAATGGGCCGTCGCTTTATTTGGTTAACAGGCTCCCTTTGCGCGCCCTCCCCCAATTTTGCCCGCCTCTATTTCGCTGACTATTCTCCTTCCGATCATTGTTTCTTTTAACAACTATAGGAAAAAAAACAAGAGAAAACAAAAAAAAATCTCGCTCACTGGTTGATTTCTACCGATTTGTTGATTTCTACCGATCTCGCCCGATCTCGCTCAGAAAAATTTCGAGGAAAAGGCCATCGATCTCGCTCACTGGTTGTACCGCGACGGGGGTTATTGTCATCTAGATCCAGTTGTTGGCTATGGAGCGAGGTAATTTTGTTTGCAAAATTTCATATTAAAATCATATACATCTCGCTCGCATCGGTTGTCGGTTGTCATCTAGATCCGGTTGTCATCTAGATCCGGTTATTGTCATCTAGATCTCGCTCACTGGTTGTCATCAAGATCCATTAAAATCGTTAGATATTCTGTATAAAATCACCCAGTTATTAGCGTTTGGCTTATTTGATATAAATCATTGCAGATGACTACCCAAAAAATCTATTTGTTTATAAGAGATTTGTATGGTTTGTAGCAGATTTTTAAATCAAAGTCAGCCTGACGATCATTACGATTTTTGATTGCAATGAATCAAAGATGAAATGAGTAAAATCAATGAAAACCATTTAAGGAAATTGTTCGTGGTTACATTGCATTTTTATTGAGCACTTGAATCTAATAAACTTGAAATGCCTGAGCTTGAAATGCAGTTTAATTATCTTCTTTCATACAAGTGCCCTGCTTGCTAGAGGAGGAACTGAATCAGAAGCTTATCTAATTGAAAAAATTGACTGAGACCTTAGAGCGAGTTGTTAATTATCTTCTTTCATACCTTTATGTTGTTTGCCTTTTTTAACTTTGTTTCTTGTTAATAAGTGGACTAAAATATATATATATAAGTTTGTGCTTAAATTATCTCCTTGGTTACACTCTTTGATTTGGACTATAACTTATTAACCATTCAATTTGTTATTTCCTATATTCGAAATGGATGTTATGCAAAGCGACGTCTACATGTATATGCATCATAACAATTTACTGAAGTGATTTTTTTTAGGTTGAAGTTTTTTCAACTGTGCTGACTCATTGATGTTCGCGCTAGATGTATTTTGCTACAACGAACTTTGTGTAATAATGTCAGCCATATTCGCGAATGGAGTACATGGCTATTAACCGACACTGTGTTTTATTATGAGCAATAGGGTTGTTAGTTTCCTTTTGGAAAATTTATAAATTTAACTACATAGAATATACATTAAATACCAAATTGTTTACTGAATTAATGGAGAGACAAAATAGAACTGTACACAAACTTAAATTCATTACTGTTTGCTAACGTAACGAAGTGCACGATAACTAAATTTGTATGAACAATCAGCTCCGAAGCAGATTCATTTCTGTTGAATTATTGATATCCTTGTGCCACAAAAGTTGACTTCACCTGATTCATTTCAGTTTATTTTTTATGTTGAGACGATTACAGAGTTAACTATGCTTTGTAAATTCTACCACTTTGGATATATGACTATGCTGATATTTCAATTTGAAAATAAATTCACATAATTATTACTTGCCTCTTGTGTCGTAAATGTGACATTCTATTTTATGTATCCGCTATGAGATATACAAATGATATGTGCATTACTTGACGATAGTTCTTTTTCTACTGACATGAGTATGGCGTACTATAAACTTAATTATTTATGTCAATGGTATGTGATAGCTAGTTACTGCATTTGGTATAGAGTTTAGATTATACTATTACCTTAGGTTGGTGCAGTGATCCAATAGAAATAACTAATGGGTCGTTGTCATAAAAGCGAGCAATGCAGACACAGTTTTCTTTGCGAGTGTCTGCAGAATCTATATGTAGAAAATATATAGAAATATATTATATATACTATAGTCAATGTGTCCAAATCAAAGATGTAATTAACATTAACCAATAAGTTAAAAAGCTGTAAACAAGAACGACTACCGTAACACTGATTTCCGTTTCATTTATTCGAATTAAAGCACATCAAACTTCCTGCTTGTAGATCCAAACATTAATCCTTCTATAAGCAATGGATTTAAAAATAAGTGCAGATCACAACATGAAACTATTTTACCAAAGCAAACATGTTTACAGAACGGTTTTTTACTACAGAATTTATACAGATACAGAACATTGGGATTGCTTAGAAAGAATTATATCAGTTACGGACCAAAAAAGTGAATTACACGTTTGAGTTAAATCATTCAACTTAATTTTTATTGAAGTTTTGAACAAATGCATTTTTTTAAAAATGCAGCTTTTTAAAAAGTGACTTACACGGTTTTTTACTACAGAACATTGGGATTGCTTAGAAATAATTATATCAGAACGATTTTTTTTTTTTAAATGCAGTTTTTTTTTGAAGTTTTGAACAAATGCAGTTTTTTTTTTTTGGGAACAAATGCAGATTTTTGTTTTGAACAAATGTTCTTTTTTTTTTAAGTTTTAACAAATGCAGTTTTTTTTAAAAAAAAATCAGAGCAGTTTTTTTAAAACAAGTGCAGTGCAGTTTTTTTATAAAACATAAGATGTTTTTTTTAAACAAATGCAGAATTTCTTTAGGAACAAATGCTTTTTTTTTGGAAGTTTTGGACAAATGCAGTTTGTTTAATTTCAATATTGCATTTATATACACTTTTTAAAAGCCAAAAATGGAGTTTTATGCCATTTTTTAAGTGTTGTTTACTTTTGCTGTAAAACAGCAAAAGTCATTGCAAACAACTTTTTAAGCGGAAAAAATATATGCATTGGACAAAGATGGATAGATTAGATACAATGCAATACATGTGTTTTTTTGCAAATGTGAGTAATTATGCCATCAAACATAGGTAAATTTGCATTTTCTATGTATTATTATTATTATTTATGATTATTTTTTGTAGTGTGGCTGGTATTTGCACATGGATCGCAGTTGGATGTACAACGTGAAACGTAACGATGCAGAATTCTTAAACAAAATTGAAGAGTTCATCATTTGTGCGTTGAATGATCAATCAAGAAAAATGGAAGAAACTATTGTTTGTCCTTGTCGACTCTGCAAAAATACAAGGAGATTCCGTAACATAGAGCAGATTAAGGACCACATAATTCGTAATGGATTTAAGCAAAATTATACACGGTGGATATGGCATGGTGAAAGTATACTTAATAGAACTAGCTCTAGTAATCTTGGAAACAACGAAAATGACATTGAAGATAATGCGAACAATGAGCCGAATGATGGGATTAGTGAGGATGATCGTATTCATGAGATGTTTTGTGATGTTGAAGAACATTTGAGAGAAGAGCCAAAGTTTTATGAAAAAATGCTAATTGATGCTGAGAAGCCTTTGTTTCTAGATTGTGCTAACTTCACAGTATTGTCGGCTGTGCTCAAGCTTTTCAATTTAAAATCAAAGTATGGATGGAGTGATAAAAGTTTTACATCATTGTTGGAACTTTTGAAAGACATGCTTCCGGAAGGTAACGAGCTTCCCACTTCTAACTACGAGGCAAAGAAAATTATATGTCCAATTGGTGTTGGGTACAAAAAGATACATGCATGTCCAAATGATTGTATATTATATCGAAACAAATATGCGAGATTGCATGAGTGTCCTAAGTGTGGATTATCCTGCTACAAGACGCGAGCAAATGTTCATAACAAGACCAATAAGAAACGACCTCCGGCAAAGGTTGTAACGACCCGGATTTTTGGCCGTTGAATTCTGAATATTTAAATTTGTTTTAAGTATTCTAATTGAATTACATATAGGGAATTTATTTATAAAACGAAGTTTGAACGTAAATTTATAATATAATTATAAAACGAGCTCGAAATCGCGCGGCAGTTCGTAATATAAAGTTTTGAACTTCAACTGAGGATACAGGATCCGATATAAGTCGGATTTCTGTGAAACAAGACACGTTGGAACCGTATTGATTATAATTTTCATATGAAAGAGAAAAATCTAGATTTCGTGTTATAATTTGTTAGTTATGGTCAAATCAAAAGTAGAAATAGTCGCTGTAGAATCGTATATAAGCCATAACGGTTTATTTAATATAACTAGAGGTTGGCTATGAATTTGGGCAAGGTTCTTTTGAGGCGTAGTGATAAATTAATTTTTAGAATTTTACTGTAATTTTTAATTAATTAAATATGGAACTTTTTATTTGGAGTATTTTGCACCCTATATCAATATTTTGGGGTTCCATAATATAAATTAAACTACCGATATTATTTTATTTTTGGGACCGTGACACCTCGCTGGGCATGACCGTATTCTTAATTCTGTCTGTAACACCCCATAATAAACAAAATTTTATATATACATCATTAGCGCATAAACTTTAAAGAGGAATACACCCCGTACAGTTACTAACTATTGATTAAACAGACCCATAATACCCTATTCTCATCATTATGAAAAGGACTATAGGACCAGCTAGAGAACGTGCCAACTTTCAAAATAAAAGCCACTGTCTGTACTATGCCAAACAGAACGAACATGAAAATGCAGATCTAATTAATGCTGCACATGCAAGTGTACATTTTCCATTCTATATTGACTAGTCTGTCACTCTAGCGAGCTTGCATTTTCCTTTCACTGACATAGGAAATAGGAACCTTGCCGACCAAGGAGAAACCCGTATGAAGTGACATCCCAGTAGCTTGCTGACCAAACTTTCTCGCCGTATATATATATATGTGCTTTTTGACTTCTCCATTTCATTATAAAAACCGAAACTCTAAACAGAATAAAATAAAAGTGTGATGAGGAGTGCATGGGAGAGTTCCTGCGGATGGTTCGCCGAGTTCGGAAGGGTATTGCGTGGGGCATGGGAAGTGTTCAACTGGAAGTAAGGGGTAGCCGCAAGTCTGTGGTATAGGGTACAGGACGTTGGATTTTTGTTAATTGAGGAAAGAAGTAAAGGACTTGCGAACAGGGAGATCAAAAGCTAACCGTGAGCAAACCGAGATCTCAACCTCAATTAAAAATCCATTTACACACGAGATCTCATTCTCTTCGAAAATCATTTAAAAATCAAAAAGATCTTCTTAAATCTCGGAATTTACATAGTCGAAATCCTCCTCGTTTACTCTTCCAACTAGTATTCGTTTCAATCGAAACCTCTTGGGATCGCCAGCTTGATGGGGATGTGACGATGGGGTTCCGACGCCGAATATCGAGGAGTGAGGTGATCCGATCATCGGAGACGGACATGAAGAGCAAAGTCGGTCTCTGTTGTTAGAACAGAAAAATAAAAGAGGAAAAAAAAAAAAAAAAAAAAAAAAAACGCGAGCAAAGGATTGAATATTGGAGGAGAAGAGTGGTTGGGAAAGGGAGTAGTTATCGTTTCCTGATGAATAAAGGTACTAAATCAGGTTCTGTTCTTTGTTTAAGAATGAAGGTTATATGAAGGTGCCAGGGTTGTTGCCCTTGTGTAGAACAGCTCGTTGGTGATGTTTGCATTCAATTTTGTTAAGGGTGGTTGCACTCCCAAGCATTATTAGGGACTTTGATTGTTGGGAAACACCAGAAGGTAAGTTGGCAAGATGTTCTTTTATCCCAAACCGGAAAGAAGAAGAGCATCAGTGCTTGAACGTGTTTTAAAAATTGGAGAAGTGGATGTGTACATTATAGAAGCGATTTGCAGTGTTAAATAAGGGTGGAATTGACTGAGGCATGGGATTGCAGTTTTACACATGTTGAACATTTTGGTTGAGTTTTTCAATTCGTAGTACATGAAGTCTGAGTGTTTTGGAGATGGTGATTTTGACAAATGGTCGTTCGAATGAGTGAAAAAAAAGAGACAAGCAAGATTAAAAAAAACATTGGGTGGTTACTGAGAACATGAATATTGATACGTGAGGTAAGGAAGAGGGCTTGTGGGTTTGATCAGGAAGTGAAAGAGGAAGGCCGTGACGAATTAAGATTAATTAAAGAACTGAACGCATCCAGATCTGTTGGAATCGTAACAATGAGATCTACATTGTGGAACAAAATTTGCTGATAACTGAGCAACTGGAGTTCCATCGAAAAATCGAACGCCTTTTTGATTTTAAAACGGAGTTAAATGAAGAACCATCAACTGCAAACAAGGTGAGTAAACTCACTAACTCCCTCTCGTTTATATTTTTATATATATAAACGAGTTTTAAATTATTTTATAATGTGAAATGGTTGCTTGGTTGAATAGTTGATAAATTGGTTGATATAATCGCATCGTTGATTGATTTTTTTTAATACGATATTTTTGATGTTACTAACATCTGTGGATGCAGGGAAACAGGTTGGAGGGATCCAACTGGATCCCTCGACATTTTATTTACTGTTTTATTTAATAGTGATATATGTTATGCTACCTTATCCATGATTGAATTTGTGTGTTTGATTCACCCTGGCCTTAGGAACCTGGTATTTTAGATACCATAAAATATCATCGAATGTGAAAAAGAAATTAGAATTTAAAAGCAGAGTTTATTTCTAAATTAGAAATAATTTCTTTTCATTGAGTTGCAAATGGAAACCTATTCCATTGGGTAAACCAAGAAAAATGTTAAATAAAGATATCAATGAAGTGGATCATTAACCATTGGATAAATTAAAAGGTGAGTTCAAATATGAATGTATATTTGGAAAGGGATCCGAATTTAGCAAATTACAGAGGAAAGTTTAAAGAAAGATTTTCAAATGCTTGGAATAAAAGAATAAATGCTTTAAAACAAGGAAATATTTTGCAAATAAAATGTATATAAAAAGGGGATTTATAGAAATCGAATTAAGTGGTTAGAAGAATGTGTAGTTTATAAATATGTTTAAAAGAGAACTTGAATTGTTTAAAATAAACAGAGTTTATAAATGAACAACGGAAGCGTGTGCGCCGCACACGGTATTTTATTCAAAACAACAATCATAGCACTGTTGTTATAATAGATGTTGTAAATCTATACAGCGATTTTAGACGCTGCTGTTATAATAAATGTCTTGGTAAATCTAAATAGCAATTTTAACGCTGCCGTTATAATAACTGTTTTAATAGCAATCTTAATGCTATGGTTATGATAAGTGTTCTATAATGCTAGACAGCGGTTTTAACGCTGTTGTTGAAAGCAATGTTTGGTTTAAAGTTGTGAGCTCTGATTATTTCAAAGTTAAGAATATCGTTCAGTTAAGGTCTGAGAGGTAATTATACCCCAACTTGACTAGCTGCATTATTGACGGAGAAATGGTTAAGGCTCGATAGCAAGGGTTGGTTAGTGATATCGTTAGTTAACGAATGATTTATGATTTGAATTATAATAACGATGTTTATAACATCAGTTAATTCAAAGGATTTAGAAATGTTTTCTAACTGGAGTAAAAGATATTTTCTCGATAAAAGGAATTATATATATTGGAAATGTTTTCCAATGATCGAGAGAGAAAATAAAGCTTTGAAAGAACACGAAAGGTGGAAAATGGGAATTGGAAATGATAATGTAATAAAGAACTAATATAAAAAGGGCCCAGTGTTGTTTGATGCTTGATTGATAAAATTTCCATTTGGAAATAGGACCGTTGATTGTATGGATGTTTCTTTGATAGTTAAATCACCGACTATCAAAGTTTTATGTTTTTATATACCTCCGTTGTCAATATGGAGAGACCGGGATCAGATTTGATATCTGAAAACCACTCCGTATTGGCGTAAGCGTTATGAAGCAACTTATGCTGAAGAAAATTGAAGACGGAGTTATGCAAGGGTTATCCTGTTTACGGGATAGTGCCTTCGGTTTGTCTAGACCCAGGACAACTTGTATGGACGAGTGTCTGACAGAGTATTTCCAAAGGGAGTTACGTACGTTGATTCCTTCAAACGTACGAAGTTGGTGGCATAGAAGGGAAACTTCTTTAGCCTAACAATCTGAGTATTTTTGTGGGAATCAATTAGTGATTTCCGATGGATCTGACGATGTGGCATTCAAAGTGAATGATGGCCAGATGTTCTGGAAGATAATTCATACCTCAAGCCTCACAACCCGGAATTGGACAAAAATCGGGCAGGCAGCATGGCTATGTGGGTCGCACCCATTAGGATGTATAATCACCTATCTAGAGAAATTCTAATTGCTTCTTAAATCTATCGATGCTGCTCCATTCGGGAGACGGTTGTTGATCCCAACCGTTGGTGATATACATTCGACACACTCAAGCGAAATGAGTGGTCGGTCATGTGAGGGCCGGGTTGCAAGACGTTCTTGTTGAACCCAGTGTATTTGTCTCTAGAGATACACGTTCGGAAGGTGGTCCCATACCTTGTCAAGTTGGAATCCAATCTCCAATAAGTGCCTGCGAGTTTGATTGTATATTATATATGTAGAGCGTGAGATGCAAGCGTTCTACTAGATTTTAATTACTTGTAATTAGACATTATTATAATATCAAATAATATATGATTTCCAAAGTGTTTGGGTTATCGTAAGGTAAAAACCATCCGTGTTTATGTGTGGATCGGTCTTACGATTATCTTTTCTTTCGAAAGGATTTTGAAAGTTAAACAAATGGTTGGAGTTTACTCACACCAGTCCCATGACTGACCCAGAGTTTATTTTGTTTGTTTTCCCTAAACTCTTGGGTGCCCAAATTTGTACGGGCAGTCAAGTAGTCGGGACTTTACAGATTCACCTGGAGGAGATTTAAGCAGGAGGCTTCACCTGTTAGCTATAGACTATCATACTTTCCGCTGTATATTTTGTTGTATCTGGAAACAGGTGTTTATAACTGTCCCAGAGATAACTGTTGTGCTCTGATAATGGTATGTATATACAAATACTGATTTGTGCTTCAAAGTTATATTATCTAATATATTTTATTCGTTCCGCTGTGAGATTCGTGTTACTCTGATGTTGTTGTCTTCTTCTTCTTCTTCTATTCTATTAGTTCTTTCTTTCTATTTCTCATCCTCTAACTTCTTTCTAAAAATGGTTCGTATTTCTGTGCAATTTGGGTTGGACGTGTGGTGTTATTAGTCGACTCAAAGGGTACGGATTTGCGGGTCGTTTCATTTGGTATCAGAGCTGAAGGTTAAGTAATTACCTTGGCTCTGTGGTGTGACTCAATAGAGATGGGGTTAGTAATACCCTAGATTGAGTTTGAGTGTATATATATGAGCGCGTATTTGTGGATTTGATATAAAATTGTTTTATATTGTGTTGACTGGTTTGTTGAGTGGTTTATGAATTCTGGTCGATACAGGAAGTACAACTGTATCGATAGGTGTTTCTAAACTCTCGAACAGAACAAATCGACTCAGTATTGTTTTAAAGTGGGTAAGTGATATAATTTGCCCAAAAGTTATTTTGATATAAAGGGATAATTTTCTGAAATTATCGAACGTGTTGATTGTTATTACAATCAAAGGAAATTATAAAATATTGAAGTGGTGGTATAAAACCAAATTGAATTTGTATAAGAATAGGATATACAAATAAGCCGAACTGAAATTTAATTCAAACCATAATTTGAATTTAAATCCCGGAAGTGTTGAAATATTCCTTGAAGTATTTTAAAAGTATATGGCATTAGTTGAAGAGATTTTTGAATAAGAAAGTTGAATATATTGGATGTTGTTGAATGGGGTTGAATTGGATTCAAGGATAATAAGTGGATTGATTCCTGAAGTTGAGATCAGATTTGAATTGATAGAATTGAGGTGGACTAATCAGAAGATGATTAGAGATTTCAAAACTGGAAGTTGGATTGATTTGAAACCAACTGGAAATGGATATATGCATGCTGAGCAGATATAGAATGGAAGAAAGTGCAAGAGATAGAATTTGTGCCCGACAAAAAGGTACATGTTTACAGTATTACTTGGGTTGATGATTTTATGAGCCTATGGGGCAAGCCACTTGGCTTTTTGATTTTCTTTTGGATTTGAGAGGCCTAGAAAGGCGAGTTGTGGTTGTGCCGATTGAGCCATGCAGAGGAGATGCTGCCGAAATTTTTCAGAATTTAAAGTGTTAGAAAATTTTCAGAATTTTTGAAAATTTCATTAGTAAGAATAAATGAATATTTTAATTGAAATAAATTGGTCCAGTTAAACTGGAGTTAAGAGGTGGGAAAAACAAAAAGGAATTTTAAACCTAGTTAATAGGATACGTGGCATTTTCCCTACTTAGCAATTTCGAGGACGAAATTATTTTAAGGGGGAAGGAATGTAACGACCCGGATTTTTGGCCGTTGAATTCTGAATATTTAAATTTGTTTTAAGTATTCTAATTGAATTACATATAGGGAATTTATTTATAAAACGAAGTTTGAACGTAAATTTATAATATAATTATAAAACGAGCTCGAAATCGCGCGGCAGTTCGTAATATAAAGTTTTGAACTTCAACTGAGGATACAGGATCCGATATAAGTCGGATTTCTGTGAAACAAGACACGTTGGAACCGTATTGATTATAATTTTCATATGAAAGAGAAAAATCTAGATTTCGTGTTATAATTTGTTAGTTATGGTCAAATCAAAAGTAGAAATAGTCGCTGTAGAATCGTATATAAGCCATAACGGTTTATTTAATATAACTAGAGGTTGGCTATGAATTTGGGCAAGGTTCTTTTGAGGCGTAGTGATAAATTAATTTTTAGAATTTTACTGTAATTTTTAATTAATTAAATATGGAACTTTTTATTTGGAGTATTTTGCACCCTATATCAATATTTTGGGGTTCCATAATATAAATTAAACTACCGATATTATTTTATTTTTGGGACCGTGACACCTCGCTGGGCATGACCGTATTCTTAATTCTGTCTGTAACACCCCATAATAAACAAAATTTTATATATACATCATTAGCGCATAAACTTTAAAGAGGAATACACCCCGTACAGTTACTAACTATTGATTAAACAGACCCATAATACCCTATTCTCATCATTATGAAAAGGACTATAGGACCAGCTAGAGAACGTGCCAACTTTCAAAATAAAAGCCACTGTCTGTACTATGCCAAACAGAACGAACATGAAAATGCAGATCTAATTAATGCTGCACATGCAAGTGTACATTTTCCATTCTATATTGACTAGTCTGTCACTCTAGCGAGCTTGCATTTTCCTTTCACTGACATAGGAAATAGGAACCTTGCCGACCAAGGAGAAACCCGTATGAAGTGACATCCCAGTAGCTTGCTGACCAAACTTTCTCGCCGTATATATATATATGTGCTTTTTGACTTCTCCATTTCATTATAAAAACCGAAACTCTAAACAGAATAAAATAAAAGTGTGATGAGGAGTGCATGGGAGAGTTCCTGCGGATGGTTCGCCGAGTTCGGAAGGGTATTGCGTGGGGCATGGGAAGTGTTCAACTGGAAGTAAGGGGTAGCCGCAAGTCTGTGGTATAGGGTACAGGACGTTGGATTTTTGTTAATTGAGGAAAGAAGTAAAGGACTTGCGAACAGGGAGATCAAAAGCTAACCGTGAGCAAACCGAGATCTCAACCTCAATTAAAAATCCATTTACACACGAGATCTCATTCTCTTCGAAAATCATTTAAAAATCAAAAAGATCTTCTTAAATCTCGGAATTTACATAGTCGAAATCCTCCTCGTTTACTCTTCCAACTAGTATTCGTTTCAATCGAAACCTCTTGGGATCGCCAGCTTGATGGGGATGTGACGATGGGGTTCCGACGCCGAATATCGAGGAGTGAGGTGATCCGATCATCGGAGACGGACATGAAGAGCAAAGTCGGTCTCTGTTGTTAGAACAGAAAAATAAAAGAGGAAAAAAAAAAAAAAAAAAAAAAAAAACGCGAGCAAAGGATTGAATATTGGAGGAGAAGAGTGGTTGGGAAAGGGAGTAGTTATCGTTTCCTGATGAATAAAGGTACTAAATCAGGTTCTGTTCTTTGTTTAAGAATGAAGGTTATATGAAGGTGCCAGGGTTGTTGCCCTTGTGTAGAACAGCTCGTTGGTGATGTTTGCATTCAATTTTGTTAAGGGTGGTTGCACTCCCAAGCATTATTAGGGACTTTGATTGTTGGGAAACACCAGAAGGTAAGTTGGCAAGATGTTCTTTTATCCCAAACCGGAAAGAAGAAGAGCATCAGTGCTTGAACGTGTTTTAAAAATTGGAGAAGTGGATGTGTACATTATAGAAGCGATTTGCAGTGTTAAATAAGGGTGGAATTGACTGAGGCATGGGATTGCAGTTTTACACATGTTGAACATTTTGGTTGAGTTTTTCAATTCGTAGTACATGAAGTCTGAGTGTTTTGGAGATGGTGATTTTGACAAATGGTCGTTCGAATGAGTGAAAAAAAAGAGACAAGCAAGATTAAAAAAAACATTGGGTGGTTACTGAGAACATGAATATTGATACGTGAGGTAAGGAAGAGGGCTTGTGGGTTTGATCAGGAAGTGAAAGAGGAAGGCCGTGACGAATTAAGATTAATTAAAGAACTGAACGCATCCAGATCTGTTGGAATCGTAACAATGAGATCTACATTGTGGAACAAAATTTGCTGATAACTGAGCAACTGGAGTTCCATCGAAAAATCGAACGCCTTTTTGATTTTAAAACGGAGTTAAATGAAGAACCATCAACTGCAAACAAGGTGAGTAAACTCACTAACTCCCTCTCGTTTATATTTTTATATATATAAACGAGTTTTAAATTATTTTATAATGTGAAATGGTTGCTTGGTTGAATAGTTGATAAATTGGTTGATATAATCGCATCGTTGATTGATTTTTTTTAATACGATATTTTTGATGTTACTAACATCTGTGGATGCAGGGAAACAGGTTGGAGGGATCCAACTGGATCCCTCGACATTTTATTTACTGTTTTATTTAATAGTGATATATGTTATGCTACCTTATCCATGATTGAATTTGTGTGTTTGATTCACCCTGGCCTTAGGAACCTGGTATTTTAGATACCATAAAATATCATCGAATGTGAAAAAGAAATTAGAATTTAAAAGCAGAGTTTATTTCTAAATTAGAAATAATTTCTTTTCATTGAGTTGCAAATGGAAACCTATTCCATTGGGTAAACCAAGAAAAATGTTAAATAAAGATATCAATGAAGTGGATCATTAACCATTGGATAAATTAAAAGGTGAGTTCAAATATGAATGTATATTTGGAAAGGGATCCGAATTTAGCAAATTACAGAGGAAAGTTTAAAGAAAGATTTTCAAATGCTTGGAATAAAAGAATAAATGCTTTAAAACAAGGAAATATTTTGCAAATAAAATGTATATAAAAAGGGGATTTATAGAAATCGAATTAAGTGGTTAGAAGAATGTGTAGTTTATAAATATGTTTAAAAGAGAACTTGAATTGTTTAAAATAAACAGAGTTTATAAATGAACAACGGAAGCGTGTGCGCCGCACACGGTATTTTATTCAAAACAACAATCATAGCACTGTTGTTATAATAGATGTTGTAAATCTATACAGCGATTTTAGACGCTGCTGTTATAATAAATGTCTTGGTAAATCTAAATAGCAATTTTAACGCTGCCGTTATAATAACTGTTTTAATAGCAATCTTAATGCTATGGTTATGATAAGTGTTCTATAATGCTAGACAGCGGTTTTAACGCTGTTGTTGAAAGCAATGTTTGGTTTAAAGTTGTGAGCTCTGATTATTTCAAAGTTAAGAATATCGTTCAGTTAAGGTCTGAGAGGTAATTATACCCCAACTTGACTAGCTGCATTATTGACGGAGAAATGGTTAAGGCTCGATAGCAAGGGTTGGTTAGTGATATCGTTAGTTAACGAATGATTTATGATTTGAATTATAATAACGATGTTTATAACATCAGTTAATTCAAAGGATTTAGAAATGTTTTCTAACTGGAGTAAAAGATATTTTCTCGATAAAAGGAATTATATATATTGGAAATGTTTTCCAATGATCGAGAGAGAAAATAAAGCTTTGAAAGAACACGAAAGGTGGAAAATGGGAATTGGAAATGATAATGTAATAAAGAACTAATATAAAAAGGGCCCAGTGTTGTTTGATGCTTGATTGATAAAATTTCCATTTGGAAATAGGACCGTTGATTGTATGGATGTTTCTTTGATAGTTAAATCACCGACTATCAAAGTTTTATGTTTTTATATACCTCCGTTGTCAATATGGAGAGACCGGGATCAGATTTGATATCTGAAAACCACTCCGTATTGGCGTAAGCGTTATGAAGCAACTTATGCTGAAGAAAATTGAAGACGGAGTTATGCAAGGGTTATCCTGTTTACGGGATAGTGCCTTCGGTTTGTCCAGACCCAGGACAACTTGTATGGACGAGTGTCTGACAGAGTATTTCCAAAGGGAGTTACGTACGTTGATTCCTTCAAACGTACGAAGTTGGTGGCATAGAAGGGAAACTTCTTTAGCCTAACAATCTGAGTATTTTTGTGGGAATCAATTAGTGATTTCCGATGGATCTGACGATGTGGCATTCAAAGTGAATGATGGCCAGATGTTCTGGAAGATAATTCATACCTCAAGCCTCACAACCCGGAATTGGACAAAAATCGGGCAGGCAGCATGGCTATGTGGGTCGCACCCATTAGGATGTATAATCACCTATCTAGAGAAATTCTAATTGCTTCTTAAATCTATCGATGCTGCTCCATTCGGGAGACGGTTGTTGATCCCAACCGTTGGTGATATACATTCGACACACTCAAGCGAAATGAGTGGTCGGTCATGTGAGGGCCGGGTTGCAAGACGTTCTTGTTGAACCCAGTGTATTTGTCTCTAGAGATACACGTTCGGAAGGTGGTCCCATACCTTGTCAAGTTGGAATCCAATCTCCAATAAGTGCCTGCGAGTTTGATTGTATATTATATATGTAGAGCGTGAGATGCAAGCGTTCTACTAGATTTTAATTACTTGTAATTAGACATTATTATAATATCAAATAATATATGATTTCCAAAGTGTTTGGGTTATCGTAAGGTAAAAACCATCCGTGTTTATGTGTGGATCGGTCTTACGATTATCTTTTCTTTCGAAAGGATTTTGAAAGTTAAACAAATGGTTGGAGTTTACTCACACCAGTCCCATGACTGACCCAGAGTTTATTTTGTTTGTTTTCCCTAAACTCTTGGGTGCCCAAATTTGTACGGGCAGTCAAGTAGTCGGGACTTTACAGATTCACCTGGAGGAGATTTAAGCAGGAGGCTTCACCTGTTAGCTATAGACTATCATACTTTCCGCTGTATATTTTGTTGTATCTGGAAACAGGTGTTTATAACTGTCCCAGAGATAACTGTTGTGCTCTGATAATGGTATGTATATACAAATACTGATTTGTGCTTCAAAGTTATATTATCTAATATATTTTATTCGTTCCGCTGTGAGATTCGTGTTACTCTGATGTTGTTGTCTTCTTCTTCTTCTTCTATTCTATTAGTTCTTTCTTTCTATTTCTCATCCTCTAACTTCTTTCTAAAAATGGTTCGTATTTCTGTGCAATTTGGGTTGGACGTGTGGTGTTATTAGTCGACTCAAAGGGTACGGATTTGCGGGTCGTTTCAAAGGTGTTATGGTATTTGCCTGTTATACCAAGGTTTAAACATTTATTTGCGAATAAAGAAAATGCCGAAAACTTGAGATGGCATGCCGATAAGAGGAAGAATGATGGGTTACTAAGGCATCCAGCCGATTCGCCGCAATGGAGAAATATAGATACAATATATCCTAGTTTCGGCAAAGAAAGTAGAAATCTCAGGCTTGGTCTTTGCACAGATGGCATAAACCCATTTGGCAACCTTAGTAGTCAACATAGTACTTGGCCGGTTCTTTTGGTGATTTACAATCTTCCACCTCATCTGTGTATGAAGCGCAAGTATATTATGCTGTCTCTTTTAATCTCGGGACCACGACAACCAGGAAACGACATCGATGTTTACCTAGCTCCTCTTATTGATGATCTAAAACTTCTGTGGGATGAAGGTGTGCCCATGTTTGATGCATATAGTAAAAGTTATTTCACATTACGTGCAATGGTTTTTTGTACCATAAATGATTTTCCCGCGTATGGTAACTTGTCTGGCTATTGTACAAAGGGTGCCAAAGCATACCCGGGTTGTCAAGACGATATGATTGTTGAGCGTTTGCATTATTGCAAGAAAAACGTGTATATGCATCATCGTAGATTTCTCCCTCGCGATCATCATTATCGTAAAAAGAAGAAGCCTTTCAATGGACAGATAGAGAGTGGCATTGCTCGTTTTCTGTTAACTAGAAATGATGTTTACGAACGGGTAAAAGATATTGAAAATGTGTTCGGAAAAGCCTTTCCTCTTCTAGAAGGCCTTTGGAATAAAAAATCAATATTTTGGGAACTTCCATATTGGAGACACTTACAGGTTAGGCATTGTCTAGATGTAATGCATATTGAAAAAAAACATTTGTGATAGTATTCTTGGAACACTTTTGAATATACCTGGTAAGACAAAGGATGGCAAGAAAGCTAGACAAGATATGTTGAAAATGGGTATTCGAAAAGAATTAGCACCAGTAGAGAAAGGTAAACGTACTTATTTGCCTCCTGCATGTTACACATTGTCCAAAAAAGAAAAAACTTCTTTATATGAGTGTCTTCATGGTGTTAAGGTTCCTGCTGGTTATTCTTCGAATATTAGCAGTCGTGTATCGATGAAGGATTTAAAGTTGATCGGCATGAAGTCTCATGATTGCCATGTGTTGATGCAACATTTGTTACCTGTTGCAATTCGAGGTATACTGCCTAAACATGTCAGACACGTTATTACAAAGCTCTGTTTCTTTTTTAATGTAATTTGTAGCAAGGTAGTTGATCCTAATATATTGGATGATCAGCAAGCTGATATTATTGTTACATTGTGCCAATTTGAGATGTATTTCCCTCCTTCATTTTTTGACATTATGGTGCATTTGGTAGTTCATCTTGTACGGGAAATTAAGATTTGTTGTCCTGTGTTTATGAGATATATGTATCCTTTTGAAATGCACATGGGTACTTTAAAAAGGAAAACAAAGAATAGATACAGACCTGAAGCTAGTATCGTAGAAGGTACTGTAGATGAGGAGGTTATTGAGTTTGTCACTCAATATTTAACTGGTGTTGAGCCTATTGGACTTTCTAAGTCTCGGCATGATGAACGACTTGATGGCCATGGCACAATTGGGTTAAAACTGATTTCAATTGGTAATGAAATGATTCAGAAAGCCCACCTACTTGTTTTACAACATCTTAGCGTGGTTCATCCTTACTTGGAGGAGCACATGACACTTCTAAAATCTAAGAATCCTTCTAAGAATGAAATATGGTTGAAAAATGAACATAACAGCTCCTTCATTGATTGGTTTAAAGAGACGGTATTTTCTCGAGTGCGTGAAGAAAATCATGATATTTCTGACACGATAAGATGGTTGGCATATGGGCCTCTAGTTCAAGTTAACTCATATGAAGGATATAATATTAATGGGTATGTATTTTATACGAAGCGTCAGGATGAGAAGAGCAAAATGCAAAATAGTGGGGTTAGTGTTGTTGCATCTTCAAGATAATTTGCTAGTGCTAAGGATAAAAGACCAATAGATGTGACAATGACATATTACGGGATAACTGAAAATATTTGGGAGCTTGAGTATAAGGACTTCACGATCCCTATATTTCAATGTAAATGGGCTGACAACCCTCGCGCTACGCAAGTGGATGAGCATGGATTTACATTGGTTGACCTTGATCGAATGAGTCATGATAATGATCCACTCATCTTGGCATCTCAGGCAAAACAAGTTTTTTATGTAACAGACTCAGCCGATCCTAAATGGTCTGTTGTTCTTCCCGGCAAAAGACGCATTGTTAGAATTGAAGATGTGATAGATGAAGAAGAATATAATCAGTTTGATGAGAATCCACCTTTCTCCGTCGGCGTAAGATTACAAGAAGAAGAAATTGATTTAAATGCAAATTATACACGTTTGGTTCATAACGAAGGAGTTTGGATACGAGAGTAATTTTTTTAATGGTCCTTGGTGCTACAAAGGTAAAACCAATAATACAATTTAAACTTAATTCCATGGCTAACGTGTATAACTTAGGGTTGGGTGGGCTGTATTTTATAATAATATGTGATGATATGCGTTATTGTTTGGTGATGATGCTTTCGCTTTAGGATTATTATCATTCTGTTTGATTGTATGTACAAAGGTGTCACATTAATCATCATATAATAAGATCAAAAGTCAATTGATATAATTCAGGTATTTGACAACACATATCTAATATATGTTTATTTTCAAGACATGTTCAAACCCATCCATTCATATGCAAACAGTATTGTAGGTATCATAACAATTGTAAACACTATTTGTCTTTTTTTCTAGTGCTAATCAAAATGTATACACATAGCTCAGATTTAACAGTTAAATCATAAACAAGGATATTATCATATACTGCATGAGTCGTACATTTTGGTCCATCACCATACATGTACAAATTACATATCAAAATATATGTACCATGTTTACTGTTGTGTGACAAAATTGCATATATATATATATATATCTACAGTTATTGATTCATATACACATATCTAATATATGTTTACTGCCGTGTGACAATTATTTTACTATTGATTCATATATATCTACAGTTGCACCACTTGAGTGGTTGAAGATTTCACATCGAAATTGTTTCATATATATATATATATATATCATAAAGGAATTGGTTAGGAACTGATTATGGTTACGCTGATATACAAGCTACTGTATGTATTTATGACACATCAACCTAACTTGTTGTTGCCTATTATATAATCATTCATAAAACTAAATATTAAGATCTTTTCCGATGTAGGAATAATGGAAATAGAGCAATATAGAGACATTGAAGAGCAGAACTCTTGTGCTTCGCAAACATCTAAGAAGAAAAGAGGTCCAACGACGGGGAAAAAATATAAAACACAAGAGCCAAAATTTCTTGAGTGGAGCGATAATGGCAAACCCATTGGAAAGTGAGCGAATTCTTATAAGGCATATGTTGGCAATTTATGCAGATCTAAAATCGATATCAATATAAAGAAGTGGGATGGCGTTAGTCAAGGGCTTAAGGAATGCATATGGGAAGATGTTAAGGTATTTTAATACATTAAGTTGAATCATAATTTATCAACAATGGTGAATAATTATTACTTATAGTACATTAAGTTGAATCATATTACTGATTCAAATATATTACATGCATGCTGAGATGAAGAAATATGCATCTTTCAAACTAAGCTTTTTGAAAATCATATGAACATAAATTTTCTCATTTGAAGATGGACCATGTGCTGCTGATGTACGGAGAATTAATGAAGTTATGGTACATAATTGAGAAGATAAGCGACACACCTGTATCATGCCAGCAAACAGAATTATTAGTGTGTAATTTATTATCCTGAATTATTTGCACTGTTGAATTTGACTTGCAGCATATATAATAGTATAATCATGCTTTAATAGATTAGTCAGTTGGTATCATAAATGAGTGCAGTTGCCAAAATTTTATATGTTTAGAATTATTTCATAACAGATGAACTAAATTATTTCACAGCCATTCAATGTGCATTGCACAGCCATTCAATTAGTGGGCTTCATTCCTTAAATATTTTGATGTTCTCGCGACAGACTGAATCATATAAATATATTATTGGAAAATTTGACAGACCATGCTTAAATAACTAAGCGTAGTTGACCCACTGATTTTAAAACAGAAACAACATGTGTTAATACATAAAATAATGCATTAGTCTATATGGTTTTGTTGCTTTGTTATGACAAACAGAACATCATCAAATTATTAATGTATTTCTGTTAATTATTGTGGTTAAGCATATAGGGATGGACATAATTCACATATGATTTTAATCTGCAAGGCGATTAATATCAGTGTGTACGGATTAATGATGGTTATCAGTGTGTAGATTATTAAATAATTCATTGGCTCACTTTGATTTGAAATCTAAGAGGACAGATATTATATGCATGTAGACTTGTCAATGGTAAGGGTTTGATTCATATTTTTTTATTGGCTAGAATCATGCGTGTCACTTCATGACAAGTATGTTGTTTATGTTATTAAGGATTTATTTTAATTATCTCAGACTGAGTACCACATTGATGACAAAATGAGAGACACTGTGTTGATACATGTGTGTGAACGATGGAAGGATTTCAAATCAAGATTGGTTAGCAGTTGGATTACGAAGACGAGAAATCTTCCAGAAGACCGTAAAGAGCCGTATGAATATTATGATGGTGTCACGCAAGCCCAGTGGGAAACATGCCACATGATATGATGGTTGACAACCCACCATCAGGTGGTCGTCGTAGTAGCTGTCAATCTGTACAACTAGACAAGTTACACTATGCAACCAATTCTCAAGAGAAAGATCAATTTGCAAACTTACAGGTATACTCCAAATATTTACCTCATTACCTGATTAATTATCTTCAACGATGTATTCTTTATGTTGTATTTTTTTAGAAACTGTACATATATGTCAAATGGCTGCTGACAAGAGAAAGAAATTGTCGGTAGTTTTCATAATATTTGAAGCAACAAATGACTATTGTATGACGGATCCAAGGGCAATGCCACCTGGGCTGCAGCCTGGGTGGATTTCTGAACTTTTATTTTATGTTATTTATGTCTCATTCAAGTGATGCCATTGCTCCTAACCATTTCATTTGTCAAAAATAGGGTAAATCTTCTCACAAATTAGTTAAATAAAATTATAATATATAAGTCTGAATGACTGAAGTAAAGTATACATGTATAATTTTTGACTATTATTTCCACTTATATTTTTAGCCCATCAGTATTTATTTTATTTCTGAGTATATCATAACTTTCTATTTCCTAACTAAAATTGCAACTAATAAAATAGAGTACAAATCCTAAGATATTAAAACAAGCGTTCTATTTGAATAAAGCATCACTCAGATTTGAAAAGATTAAATGATTTCATTTGAATTTTTTTAGTTCTTGAATTAAATGTTCAGTTTGAATAAAGCACCATGTACGTCACCTGAAATTAATTCAAAAATTGTGTGTACATGGTCTCCAATTTTTCTGATATTTATCCTCATGTAATAATATGTGTACATGGTTTGTTTTTGTTTTCCTTTCAATGGGAAAAATAATAATAACATAATATATTAATATTACGCTTTAAGTTAAATCGCATATGAATTTGGTTCGATTATGCGAATTAGAATTAGTTAAGATTATATGAGCAAAGTACTAAATCGTATAGCAGCTATGCTAATTGCTTTACTCATTTAGAGCTGCTGCATGGTTCATGAATTTACAGCAGGACTGTAAAAGCCGCTCGTCTTCAATTGAAGCACCGAATGTTATTGGACTAATTGTAGCTGAAACAAAAACTGAAACAAATCTTGGTAAGATGTCATAAAGTTCAAATCTTGGTAAGATATTAAAATAAGCGTTGTAGATTTTCAGTTTTTGTTTCAATCCCAACTATATTATACTATGCCATGAAACGTGACGTCTACTGTAGATTTTTAGTGCATTACAGTCAATAACTTCTTTTGTCAATATCTGCAATAAGCCAACATATCATTTATTTTGCAAAATATCCTTTTTTTGTTACCATTTTTAGATTACAGCTTTAGTGGTAAGTTTCTAACTACGAGAACTTTACCCAAATGTGAGAACTTTCAAACCTATATAACTTAATGAAATATGTCGATAAAAGTGTACACAGGTGATGCTCTACATATTGGTCCCCAATGCTTTCTAGTTAAAGTACCTATAATCAAAATAAAGTACATGAATTGATTTGGTTTTGTTTTTGTCATTCTAGAAACCAACCAAATGCCGTTTAGCGGTGAATTTGAACTCCAAGGTTGTTGTAGTGGCTCATGGTATAGTACATCCCGCTTCAAAGGCTGGAGATCATTGCCATAATCAACAGATTTTGCCCGATCATGTGAAGGTCGGAGTCGATGCAGTTGAGTCAATTCATGCAGGAATCTCACTTCCGGTCCCAAATAAACATCATTCCATGATAGGAGAAGCACTTGGTAGTTTTGTTCAGTGGCCTAAAAATCTTGTTCTTTTAGGAGATAATAATACGATAAAGAAGTAGTTTCGGTTTTTTGTTGAGCACATTAATTTCTAGTTTGTTGTGTATAATGACTGTCATAAGATAATTCATTAATTTTCAAGTTTGTTGTGTGCAGGTTGCACCTATTATGAGCAAAGACAAAGTGGAAGAGTGTGTTGGTAAGACATGAATAAAAGTGAAAAGGACATGGATAAGATAAGAAACGAGTCTTCAAAGCACAAAACAATTGTGGATAAAGAGATCTTAAAAAATTTAATGGGCAAGTGCAAATATTTCCACGACTTGATAATCCAAGCGCCATCCGAAGTTAATGTCGTCAATGCAATTGAAGTGAAAAAGGATCTATTTACATACGATGAGGACTTTGAAATCCATATCACGATGACTGACATTATCCAATTCCTTAACATGACATGGTTGAATGAATCGTGGTTGCAAATTTACATCATGTGAGTATTTTTTTTTCATACATATTTTTAATTTTATACCATGTGCTTTGAAAATTTAGGTGTTTTTATCATTCACATGCACCTCATATTAAACAAACTGTGGAATGGTAGAGTTCTGCATTTTTTCTTCAATACCTCTACACCAATCATTGATGTTCATTAACCCAACTATCAAAAAAGACATCATAGCCTTATACAGTAAGGATTTTGTTCTTTCAAGTAGCAAATTACTCTTTTTGTTGTTACTCATAATTAGACATGTACTCACTCAAAATACCAATTACCTGCTATCATATAGTTAAACATATTTTTAGTCAAAACCTATACTGCTCGCTAGTTGATAGCTACCCAAATTTCTTTAACCTACAAAGTATAGCGTGATTTACCATACCAAAAATAAACAAATATATGGCGTAACAAAAATCATTTATGAATATAGTATTTATAACTTATAAAAATAATGAGGAGGAATACATGAAGAAAAAAATACAGATAACTATGAGATAACAAAATAAGACACATCTTTTCCTTTCCGCTTGAGAAACTATAACAAATAATGTTGAGGATCTCTTTTATTAAGTTCCTACCAGCCAAAATAACAGTTCAATGTTGTTGTAAATACCGTCAATCCATTTGTATGAAAGATTCAAAATGAGGTTTGCCAACTTGATGGTTTTCCTACAATGGAAACATCAAAATGAGCAGACTTAAAATTGAAATTCTTTTAAAATAGATAATAGGTTACTGCTGAAACTCAAATTTGTTCAAATATAACAATAATAATTGATGTTCTCAAGCTGTTATAAATGTTCCTTTTGTAATGCAAGAACGCATTACCTTTTCGCAAACCATTCTTCTTTTTATGTCACTTTCAAATACCTCTTGCATTTGCGCTTTTTGGGTTATTCAAGAATGCTCCAATAATGTGTGCATAAATGTTCTTTAAAGCATCCTACTGTTATTTGAATTTTGACTGCGTAGATGAATAAGTTCATTGATTAATTTCAAACAAACATAGCTAGGGACATACATGCTATTTTTTATTAATAACAAACTTCTTGACATGCTCATTAATGTTGTTTATATGTTAAACAATGTGTAGGTGGTTAGATCATGTGTGCAACGACCTCGAAGTGGAGACCATTGGGTTTATGTGTCCTCATAAGCTTTCTCAAGTGCAGAAACGCCCTGATGCGACAAATATATATATCACGGAGACATGGCGTGCATTGCAATCTAAAAACCTAATTTTAGCCCCGTACTACGAAGGGTATGAACGTTAAACTTTTAGTAACCAGTTTGCAAATTTGTTGCTGATTTTAACATCATATATATTTTGTAAATGTAGGAAACATTGTCTTCTGCTTGTTTTCCATATAGAAAACAATATGGTTTATGTTCTTGATCCTCAGACCGATCACAAGCGTAGACTGGAAATTAAGCCTCAAGTGAGCCTGTAAGTCGTATTTGTTTTCCTTTGATTATGTTATACACTGGCTCACGGGATATGACAACATACGAGGGGTGAAAAATTATCTCTTATAGCTAAATTTGTTCTTTTTATCTCTTTCATTTTTAAACTAGTTACAGCTATTATTTAACATTTTATTGCATATGCGCAGGGCCTTCAAAGCTTTTAAGGTAGTCGGTGGTAAGTCTCGGGGAACTTTCTTGAAGTGGATGAATGTTACGGTAATTTGTTTTCAAAAAAAGAGCTTGTATTTCTTTTGGGATATAAATACATTTTAAACTGACTATTAAATTATCATAAAATATTGTAACAGTGTCCACAACAATCCGGATCAATGGATTGTGTATATTATGTGATGAGGTATATGCATGAAATAGTAAATAACCACCGTAAAAACATCGATCTAACCAAGGTATAACTTTATTTTTTTCCCTTCATAGTTCATGTTAAGCAAATATATGATTAATGTTTCGAAACAATTTTTAATTGTAGTACTTTGAACAAGTCGGCTCCTATAACCAAAAAGAAATAAATGAGATTCGGGATAATTTAGCTGATTATATCATGCAAAACTGGATGCAGTCTTTCTGTATGCTACAGTGTGGTGAGTTTATTTCTTTTCCTGTACTTTTGTTCTTTGCTTTGAATCTCTTACTCTCTTACTTCGAGATAGTGCAATACCGGATAGTTGATAATACTGTTGTTCTTTCCTGTATACTTTTCAGACAGGACTCAAATTCAAAATAAGTAACATGGTTACTTTTTTAGGTCACAAATAATATAACCCAAACGATAGATTAGAAGCAACCCAAAATGGAACTGGGGCGCAAAAGATACATGGGATGATACTATACATGGTTTAATAGAATAATAATTTGTTTGCGCAGAAAGAGAAAGGAAAAATAGTTGAAATTTTCAAGTTAATCTGTAAATTAATGGGATGATAATACTGTACAGTTTGGCGAGGCAGTGAACGGATGGTTGATGTGTAGATGCAGGCGAAGCAGCTGTAGCAGTTTTGATGTGGTATGGTTGAAAAGTTTAAAACTGTTAATTAAGTTTTATAAAAAGTAAACTAAGTTGACCAAGTTATACAAATCAACTACTTATTTATAATGTTTTATGAAAAATAGCTAAGTTAGCCAAGTTTTATGAAAATTAAACAAGGTTTTAAAAATAAACCAGTATTTTCAAAAATTAACCATGGTAGCTGAGTTTTATAAAAGCTAAATAAATTGTACAAATTAAACAAATTTTACAAAAAATTAACTAACTGAAATGAAAATTAACTAAATTTACAAAAATTAACCAATTTATAGATTTTATTTTATGAATTTTAACCAAGTTTTATCAACATTTAACTAAGTTTGTTAAATTAACTAAAGTTTATCCTGTTGGAAAGAGAGATCCCCTGCCAATCACAGAAAGAGCGCCGTGATTTCTTTTTAGTTCATATGGATAAAATGATTCACTAAGACCCAGCCCCGGCCACCATATCTATGATTTATTTTCACAATTCAGGTCATGTTCACTCATTTCTCTGATACAAAACTGTTCTTTGTGGCAATGACAATGGGGAAAACTTTGCAATATAATCAACTAACAAACAGCAACCAAAATTTTCTGTTTGCTCTGGACCCCTGGAAAACAATTTGCACAGAAATTTCATTTGAAAAAAGCGATATTCCTTTAAAGAAATTTCAGTACACAAATATGCATTGCAAACTTGGATGTTTATATTTTCCTTTAAAGAAAAAAGCTCTGCAGATGTACAAAATCAGTCGAATGGTTAATAGTCAGATGCTTATTATCGAGTAGTCTCTGACAAGCATAATGTGTGCATGTGCGATGTGATTAGGAGCTTAATTTGTGGTGTTCGTTTAATAGTATACAGTCAATTAATTTGTGGTGTTCGTCATTGTATACAGATATGTGTCGATGTAACAACCCGTATTTCTATTAACCTGTTATAACATAAATCGAGGCAGAATTTAATTTATAAATCTGAATCAAGGGAAATGGGCTATGCCATTGCGTTCGTCTCGGAAAAATAGGCGAAATAGTGTCTGAGTTTTCGAAAATCGGAGTCCGTATGACCCGATTAAGGCCCAATGAAGTTTTCAGAAAATTTCAAGTTCAAAACAGATTTCGAATTTCGGGTTCAAAATTCGAAAAACGGTCAGATTGGGCTAGGCGGGAAAATTCCCGCCAGAGCACCCAAGTCGACAGCCCTGTCGACTTGGGAGTCGACTTGGTTGGACCCAAGTCGACAGCCCTGTCGACTTGGCTGTCGACTGGGTTCAGCCGGGCAGTTTTGCCTAGTGCACCATTTTGGGGTTTTGGTTAGGTTTTGGGCCAGATTCGGTTTTGAGGGCTTAGATTGGAACTAGGGTTTAATCATAAGGCTAAAACTAATCCTAATCTCTATAAATAAGCCCCTAACCTAACCCTAAATCATCATTATTCATTCAAGTAACTAAACTATGGCAAAATCATTCCTCTCATGGCCTCCACTCTCTTCATAAAATTCCTAAGTCATTTCTATGAGAGATTTTCCATGCATACAAGTGTTTTCAAGCTTGTATGAGTGGCATTAGCTTGCATTCAAGTCAAGTTTCCATATTTTTTATCATAAAGCAAGGGTTTTGATCATTTTGGCTCAAGGGTTTTTCTATTAGAGCTTGCATTTTGGGTCTATTTGATTGCATAAGGGCTTTGTCATATTTTTGTGTCTTCATAAGCATTGTAAGCCCTTTTCTACTTTCATATTTAAACTCTAAAGTTAAATGAATGATGCAAGTTTGATTGATCATTATGATATGCAAGTTTGCCATGATATGCAAGTTTACTATGTCATGTTATGCAAGTTTGATATGTTAGGCTATGCAAGTTTGCCATGCTATGATATGCAAGTTTATCATGTTATGATATGCAAGTTTATATGCAAGTTTGCCATGTTATGTTATGCAAGTTTGCTATGTTATGATATGCAAGTTTGCCATGTATGTTATGCAAGTTTGGGTTGATCATTTTACTCATGTTATCATGTTATGCAAGCTTACCTTGAGTATATGAACATAAAGCTTCAAGCTTTATGCTAAAGGTTGCATTTTGGCAACATGTAAGTTATCATACCTCTTATGATAACTTGCATGTGAGGCTAAATGCGAACTTATGGCAACTTCTACATGTTATTTATCACCATGTATCACTTATATGCTAAGTTTGGTTTTATGCATACTTTTGAGGCCTAATGATGCAATATGCAAGTATATGAACATATGTACATTTCATATGCCACCATGTTAAACTTGTGGCTTCAACACCTTTATGTCATGATTATGCCAAGTTCCCTCTTTCTATCCTTTATGCGCTATTGCGATATGTAAGCGATGGGATTGCGTTTGGGGTTGGGTAAACTTAAAAGACATGAAAACATAAGATTGGGAATTTACCTATTAAGTTAGGTCTACCCATTGGGAATTTACCTATTAAGTTAGGTCTACCCAAATTCTTGAAAAAAAACTTGTAATATGTTTTGGAAACATAATGGACATGACACTTAGAAAATATAAGTGTGGCCAACTCGAGGTTGGGTTGAGTTTGTAGCATAAATCTACCCGGAACCAACCGGCTTAACTAGTGGCTACAAACAATAGGACCCAATGTGAGAAGTTGGTCAAGTTGTGCTTGAACCCGAGGTTAGACTAGGTTGTGGTGTAAAGCTACCCGGACCCGCCCGGCTTAACTAGTAACCACAACGAGGTCTAATGTGAGAGGTTAAGGTGCATTAAATTAATTAATGCTACGTGATAAGGTTAAGTAAATTTGATTTATGACACTTAACCAATTTGACATGAATGGGTAGGTTAAGTGAAACCGGGCTTGATTTCTTAATGACACTTAACCGTAAAATACGACTAGTGGCTAGGGTTAAGTTAACCTACACTTAACCAATCTGAACTCGGTAATTTAACGGGGTTAAGTTGAACTATACTTAACCAATCCAACTCAGTAATTTGATAAGGCTAAGAACCAATTTGATACCTGGTCTGGATAAACTAAGTTGATTGATAAATTAAACAAACCTGTTTTGTGGATCTGTAGGACCCATACCAGGTTAGTCAAGTCTGTAAATCTGTTATCTGATCCGTTAGTCTGGAAACTGATCGTCTGAACTTTGTATGTCTGAACCCTGTTAACAAGTTAATCTGAATCTGCTAGTCTGGGGACACAAGGGGGAATACTTGTGTCATTTGTTGTTTGGGACCCATATTAGTCAGTAACCCTTTCTGGTATCAAAACTTTGACCCAACTGTAGGTAGGGTCCGGGCACGCTTACTGATCTAATTATAAGTGGTTCACTCTGATAATGGCGATGGGTGTTGATGGTGCGTTCCAACCGGGTCATGTGCGTGCATGGATCCCGGTCTGCCTCTGAGGATGTAAGACGCCGTGACATCTGTAAATATGCCTGTGCCTATTGGTTGCCACTTTAGGGAGTGATACACCCTATCGTGGGGCCGACACAGGGTATTTATGTATTAGGGAGCCGATCGCTTGGGTAGGATTTTAGGGTACACTTAGCTCTGTCTGATCCTGTTGGTACCGTCTGTTTTGTTGAGTGGTAACACCCGTCTGTTTCTGTGTGGTACAGTCTGTTAGGGTGGTAAAAGCCCATTTTTCCCAACTCTATCTATGGACCATTCTGTTCCGTCCTGTTTCGATGTAGACATTAGGGTAACACCTAATCCGGTTATACTAGTATGGGTACTAAGAAGTTGGATCTTGACTTAGGTCAACACCTGATATTGGGCCAAGCTTGAGCCAAGGGATAAATTCTTGTTTATACATGACATGTTAGAATGCTAGTACACCCGTGGTGAAAAACTTAAACCTGATTATGCGATGACACCTTTATCTACCTTGTTAGTTAATCATCATGCTAGTATGTTGTTATCCTTATGTTCATCCCTGCTTCTCATGCCAGTTAACTTTATCAGTTTACATTGATTGTAGTAGGGCTTACTCAGTCTTTTTGACTGACCTGGTTTTCTTTCGCCTCTTTTCTTCCGTTCCCCCCCCCAGGTTCTCAGGGTGGGAATATTGGAGCTTAGCTTGGATTTCTGATCGCTTTCTTGTGGGATTTTAGCTCATGTACGGTCTTGACATGAAGCTAGCTATGGTTATCACTTATTTTGGGGATAGTACTTATGTATTTCAGTTTTTCAGTGATGTTGTTTTTATCTAGACTTGTGTATTTGGAAAGTTGACATTATGTTGTATCAGACTTGTTTTGAAATAGTTTGAAATCTTCCGCTGTTTTACTTATCTTATTTACTCTGTTTACATATATACATATGTTCTTGTTCTGCCTTGATATATCATTATGCATGTTTACCTGATTCAAACGCCCCTCCAAAGTCAGAGTGCTTGCAAGAGCCACCCTGGCGGAGGTGGGGTGTTACATTTGGTATCAGAGCATATGGTTTACGAGAAGGAACAAAAGGTTTTTGAAACTTTTGAAAAACTATTTTCAAATCAAGTATAAAGTATTTTCCAAAGAAAAGTCTAGTATTTTAAAAGGCTATTCCCCAAAAGCCATTAGCACAATCCTTAGTTATCTATCCTTAGTTTCCTCGTTCTGAATTTATCTTTTCCTTCGTTTCAGTATGGCCGATAACTTTGCCATCCCTGAAGGCGTACCAGTACCTGTTTGGTTCAGAAGACTCATGGAGGCTAGGGCAAGGGCGACTGAAGCCGGCCCCGTAGATATTCCTCCTCCTCCTCCTCCCCCTCAGCATCCTCCAGTAGAGTTCACGAAGATTTGCAAAGACTTCAAAGCAATGGGTGGCAAGAACTTTCTAGGCACCGAAACTTTTGTAGAGACCAGGAATTGGTTGAGAGAGACCGAGGATTTATTCGCTATCTTTGGATTGGATGATCAGAGAAAGATCTTGTTGGCGGTTTGGCTTATGAAGGATGAAGCCGCTTACTGGTGGGAGATCACCACCGCGACTAGGGCCTTTGAGACTTGGGCCGATTTCAGGACAAGATTCAGGCTTAAGTTTCTATCTTCAGCTGAAGAAAATTTGCAAATGGAGAAGTTTATTGCTTTGAAGCAAGGAGACATGCCCGTCAAAGAATATGTGAACAAGTTTAATCAGTTAGCTCGTTTTGGCTTGGATATGGTGAGTACTACTCAGAAGAAGGCTCTTCGTTTTGCTAGAGGATTGAATGAGCCGTTACAGGAGTTGGCTATGTCTCATGTGCCCATGGGGGCCACGTTTGAGAGTTTGGTAGATATGGCCCTACTCAATGAAGAGAATAAGAGTGCCAAGAAGGAGGTCAAGGTGAATGAGTCTCAAAACAAGAAAACGGGGCCCAAAAAGGAAATGCAAAAGAAGGAGGAGAAGTCTGAAGATAAGAAGGAAAAGAAGTGCTTTACTTGTGGAAGCTCGACTCATCTAAACAAGGAATGCAGAAAGAGGATGGGCACTTGCTTTAACCGTGGAGAGATGGGACACTTCACTAGGGACTGCCCGAAGAAGAAAGGGGCTACATCAGAAAGGACGGTGAATACTCGCATGGCTAGTGGATAGATTAGGGCTAGAATAATTTGTCTGTAAGATGTTTAATTTTCCTTGTCTGAATTTCAGTTTGAAACTCATTTTCTGGTATTTTGATTCTGTAATGGAAACTCGGCACTTTAATGCTAGTCTTGCTTCTGATCTGGTAATAGTCTCAAACTCCCTGAGAGTTATAACTCATCTGTTGGTGATAAATTGGGGTTTTAGAGTATCTGTGTTGGGCATTAGGGTGACTATGACGAATCCATTCTGGGTTTCTACCATGCTTAGTTTCCTAAGAATCATTTGGGAATCTGATCTGTACTAATAGTCTGTACCTGGTTTTTTTTGTTTTATCTGTACTCGCTTCCATCACTCGACTGTATCTTGTTGAGATAGGAATGCTATGGATGTAAACATGTGTTTGAGACATGTTATGTTTGATGGTTGCAAGTGGATGTAAGTGGTTGCTAGTGGTTGCTCGTGGATGCATAAACACACACTAGGCACTAGATCGGCTTGAAATACACTCTCATATTGCATACGCATGAGTGTTTATGCTTATTCATGGATGAATATGTTGTGCTATCACATGGACTTTGCATATGGATGTATGTTATGTGCACACATATAGATGTTATACATTATGTTAGGAATTGCATACATATGGATTCATTTCACTAACATAATTTGCATTGATGATATTTGCATTAGATAAGTACATATACACACACCTTTGCATATGTTCATACAACATTTAGAATCTTGTAAGGACAATGATTGCTCGTGGATGATGTTTTGAGTAGATGGATGTTGGATGGTAGGATGCGTTCTTCCTAACTTGAAGATTTCGGAGACGAAATCCTTTAAGGAGGGGAGAATGTAACAACCCGTATTTCTATTAACCTGTTATAACATAAATCGAGGCAGAATTTAATTTATAAATCTGAATCAAGGGAAACGGGCTATGCCATTGCGTTCGTCTCGGAAAAATACGCGAAATAGTGTCCGAGTTTTCGAAAATCGGAGTCCGTATGACCCGATTAAGGCCCAATGAAGTTTTCAGAAAATTTCAAGTTCAAAACAGATTTCGAATTTCGGGTTCAAAATTCGAAAAACGGTCAGATTGGGCTAGGCGGGAAAATTCCCGCCAGAGCACCCAAGTCGACAGCCCTGTCGACTTGGGAGTCGACTTGGTTGGACCCAAGTCGACAGCCCTGTCGACTTGGCTGTCGACTGGGTTCAGCCGAGCAGTTTTGCCTAGTGCACCATTTTGGGGTTTTGGTTAGGTTTTGGGCCAGATTCGGTTTTGAGGGCTGAGATTGGAACTAGGGTTTAATCCTAAGGCTAAAACTAATCCTAATCTCTATAAATAAGCCCCTAACCTAACCCTAAATCATCATTATTCATTCAAGTAACTAAACTATGGCAAAATCATTCCTCTCATGGCCTCCACTCTCTTCATAAAATTCCTAAGTCATTTCTATGAGAGATTTTCCATGCATACAAGTGTTGTCAAGCTTGTATGAGTGGCATTAGCTTGCATTCAAGTCAAGTTTCCATATTTACATCATAAAGCAAGGGTTTTGATCATTTTGGCTCAAGGGTTTTTCTATTAGAGCTTGCATTTTGGGTCTATTTGATTGCATAAGGGCTTTGTCATATTTTTGTGTCTTCATAAGCATTGTAAGCCCTTTTCTACTGTCATATTTAAACTCTAAAGTTAAATGAATGATGCAAGTTTGGTTGATCATTATGATATGCAAGTTTGCCATGATATGCAAGTTTACTATGTCATGTTATGCAAGTTTGATATGTTAGGCTATGCAAGTTTGCCATGCTATGATATGCAAGTTTATCATGTTATGATATGCAAGTTTATATGCAAGTTTGCCATGTTATGTTATGCAAGTTTGCTATGTTATGATATGCAAGTTTGCCATGTATGTTATGCAAGTTTGGGTTGATCATTTTACTCATGTTATCATGTTATGCAAGCTTACCTTGAGTATATGAACATAAAGCTTCAAGCTTTATGCTAAAGGTTGCATTTTGGCAACATGTAAGTTATCATACCTCTTATGATAACTTGCATGTGAGGCTAAATGCAAACTTATGGCAACTTCTACATGTTATTTATCACCATGTATCACTTATATGCTAAGTTTGGTTTTATGCATACTTTTGAGGCCTAATGATGCAATATGCAAGTATATGAACATATGTACATTTCATATGCCACCATGTTAAACTTGTGGCTTCAACACCTTTATGTCATGATTATGCCAAGTTCCCTCTTTTTATCCTTTATGCGCTATTGCGATATGTAAGCGATGGGATTGCGTTTGGGGTTGGGTAAACTTAAAAGACATGAAAACATAAGATTGGGAATTTACCTATTAAGTTAGGTCTACCCATTGGGAATTTACCTATTAAGTTAGGTCTACCCAAATTCTTGAAAAAAAACTTGTAATATGTTTTGGAAACATAATGGACATGACACTTAGAAAATATAAGTGTGGCCAACTCGAGGTTGGGTTGAGTTTGTAGCATAAATCTACCCGGAACCAACCGGCTTAACTAGTGGCTACAAACAATAGGACCCAATGTGAGAAGTTGGTCAAGTTGTGCTTGAACCCGAGGTTAGACTAGGTTGTGGTGTAAAGCTACCCGGACCCGCCCGGCTTAACTAGTAACCACAACGAGGTCTAATGTGAGAGGTTAAGGTGCATTAAATTAATTAATGCTACGTGATAAGGTTAAGTAAATTTGATTTATGACACTTAACCAATTTGACATGAATGTGTAGGTTAAGTGAAACCGGGCTTGATTTCTTAATGACATTTAACCGTAAAATACGACTAGTGGCTAGGGTTAAGTTAACCTACACTTAACCAATCTGAACTCGGTAATTTAACGGGGTTAAGTTGAACTATACTTAACCAATCCAACTCAGTAATTTGATAAGGCTAAGAACCAGTTTGATACCTGGTCTGGATAAACTAACTTGATTGATAAATTAAACAAACCTGTTTTGTGGATCTGTAGGACCCATACCAGGTTAGTCAAGTCTGTAAATCTGTTATCTGATCCGTTAGTCTGGAAACTGATCGTCTGAACTTTGTATGTCTGAACCCTGTTAACAAGTTAATCTGAATCTGCTAGTCTGGGGACACAAGGGGGAATACTTGTGTCATTTGTTGTTTGGGACCCATATTAGTCAGTAACCCTTTCTGGTATCAAAACTTTGACCCAACTGTAGGTAGGGTCCGGGCACGCTTACTGATCTAATTATAAGTGGTTCACTCTGATAATGGCGATGGGTGCTGATGGTGCGTTCCAACCGGGTCATGTGCGTGCATGGATCCCGGTCTGCCTCTGAGGATGTAAGACGCCGTGACATCTGTAAGTATGCCTGTGCCTATTGGTTGCCACTTTAGGGAGTGATACACCCTATCGTGGGGCCGACACAGGGTATTTATGTATTAGGGAGCCGATCGCTTGGGTAGGATTTTAGGGTACACTTAGCTCTGTCTGATCCTGTTGGTACCGTCTGTTTTGTTGAGTGGTAACACCCGTCTGTTTCTGTGTGGTACCGTCTGTTAGGGTGGTAAAAGCCCATTTTTCCCGAACTCTATCTATGGACCATTCTGTTCCGTCCTGTTTCGATGTAGACATTAGGGTAACACCTAATCCGGTTATACTAGTATTTGTACTAAGAAGTTGGATCTTGACTTAGGTCAACACCTGATATTGGGCCAAGCTTGAGCCAAGGGATAAATTCTTGTTTATACATGACATGTTAGAATGCTAGTACACCCGTGGTGAAAAACTTAAACCTGATTATGCGATGACACCTTTATCTACCTTGTTAGTTAATCATCATGCTAGTATGTTGTTATCCTTATGTTCATCCCTGCTTCTCATGCCAGTTAACTTTATCAGTTTACATTGATTGTAGTAGGGCTTACTCAGTCTTTTTGACTGACCTGGTTTTCTTTCGCCTCTTTTCTTCCGTTCCCCCCCCCCAGGTTCTCAGGGTGGGAATATTGGAGCTTAGCTTGGATTTCTGATCGCTTGCTTGTGGGATTTTAGCTCATGTACGGTCTTGACATGAAGCTACCTATGGTTATCACTTATTTTGGGGATAGTACTTATGTATTTCAGTTTTTCAGTGATGTTGTTTTTATCTAGACTTGTGTATTTGGAAAATTGACATTATGTTGTATCAGACTTGTTTTGAAATAGTTTGTAATCTTCCGCTGTTTTACTTATCTTATTTACTCTGTTTACATATATACATATGTTCTTGTTCTGCCTTGATATATCATTATGCATGTTTACCTGATTCAAACGCCCCTCCAAAGTCAGAGTGCTTGCAAGAGCCACCCTAGCGGAGGTGGGGTGTTACATTTGGTATCAGAGCATATGGTTTACGAGAAGGAACAAAAGGTTTTTGAAACTTTTGAAAAACTATTTTCAAATCAAGTATAAAGTATTTTCCAAAGAAAAGTCTAGTATTTTAAAAGGCTATTCCCCAAAAGCCATTAGCACAATCCTTAGTTATCTATCCTTAGTTTCCTCGTTCTGAATTTATCTTTTCCTTCGTTTCAGTATGGCCGATAACTTTGCCATCCCTGAAGGCGTACCAGTACCTGTTTGGTTCAGAAGACTCATGGAGGCTAGGGCAAGGGCGACTGAAGCCGGCCCCGCAGATATTCCTCCTCCTCCTCCTCCCCCTCAGCATCCTCCAGTAGAGTTCACGAAGATTTGCAAAGACTTCAAAGCAATGGGTGGCAAGAACTTTCTAGGCACCGAAACTTTTGTAGAGACCAGGAATTGGTTGAGAGAGACCGAGGATTTATTCGCTATCTTTGGATTGGATGATCAGAGAAAGATCTTGTTGGCGGTTTGGCTTATGAAGTATGAAGCCGCTTATTGGTGGGAGATCACCACCGCGACTAGGGCCATTGAGACTTGGGCCGATTTCAGGACAAGATTCGGGCTTAAGTTTCTATCTTCAGCTGAAGAAAATTTGCAAATGGAGAAGTTTATTGCTTTGTAGCAAGGAGACATGCCCGTCAAAGAATATGTGAACAAATTTAATCAGTTAGCTCGTTTTGGCTTGGATATGGTGAGTACTACTCAGAAGAAGGCTCTTCGTTTTGCTAGAGGATTGAATGAGCCGTTACAGGAGTTGGCTATGTCTCATGTGCCCATGGGGGCCACGTTTGAGAGTTTGGTAGATATGGCCCTACTCAATGAAGAGAATAAGAGTGCCAAGAAGGAGGTCAAGGTGAATGAGTCTCAAAACAAGAAAACGGGGCCCAAAAAGGAAATGCAAAAGAAGGAGGAGAAGTCTGAAGATAAGAAGGAAAAGAAGTGCTTTACTTGTGGAAGCTCGACTCATCTAAACAAGGATTGCAGAAAGAGGAAGGGCACTTGCTTTAACTGTGGAGAGATGGGACACTTCACTAGGGACTGCCCGAAGAAGAAAGGGGCTACATCAGAAAGGACGGTGAATACTCGCATGGCTAGTGGATAGATTAGGGCTAGAATAATTTGTCTGTAAGATGTTTAATTTTCCTTGTCTGAATTTCAGTTTGAAACTCATTTTCTGGTATTTTGATTCTGTAATGGAAACTCGGCACTTTAATGCTAGTCTTGCTTCTGATCTGGTAATAGTCTCAAACTCCCTGAGAGTTATAACTCATCTGTTTGTGATAAATTGGGGTTTTAGAGTATCTGTGTTGGGCATTAGGGTGACTATGACGAATACATTCTGGGTTTCTACCATGCATAGTTTCCTAAGAATCATTTGGGAATCTGATCTGTACTAATAGTCTGTACTTGGTTTTTTTTGTTTTATCTGTACTCGCTTCCATCACTCGACTGTATCTTGTTGAGATAGGAATGCTATGGATGTAAACATGTGTTTGAGACATGTTATGTTTGATGGTTGCAAGTGGATGCAAGTGGTTGCTAGTGGTTGCTCGTGGATGCATAAACACACACTAGGCACTAGATCGGCTTGAAATACACTCTCATATTGCATACGCATGAGTGTTTATGCTTATTCATGGATGAATATGTTGTGCTATCACATGGACTTTGCATATGGATGTATGTTATGTGCACACATATAGATGTTATACATTATGTTAGGAATTGCATACATATGGATTCATTTCACTAACATAATTTGCATTGATGATATTTGCATTAGATAAGTACATATACACACACCTTTGCATATGTTCATACAACATTTAGAATCTTGTAAGGACAATGATTGCTCGTGGATGATGTTTTGAGTAGAAGGATGTTGGATGGTAGGATACGTTCTTCCTAACTTGAAGATTTCGGAGACGAAATCCTTTAAGGAGGGGAGAATGTAACAACCCGTATTTCTATTAACCTGTTATAACATAAATCGAGGCAGAATTTAATTTATAAATCTGAATCAAGGGAAACGGGCTATGCCATTGCGTTCGTCTCGGAAAAATCGAAAATCGGAGTCCGTATGACCCGATTAAGGCCCAATGAAGTTTTCAGAAAATTTCAAGTTCAAAACAGATTTCGAATTTCGGGTTCAAAATTCGAAAAAACGGTCAGATTGGGCTAGGCGGGAAAATTCCCGCCAGAGCACCCAAGTCGACAGCCCTGTCGACTTGGGAGTCGACTTGGTTGGACCCAAGTCGACAGCCCTGTCGACTTGGCTGTCGACTGGGTTCAGCCGAGCAGTTTTGCCTAGTGCACCATTTTGGGTTTTTGGTTAGGTTTTGGGCCAGATTCGGTTTTGAGGGCTGAGATTGGAACTAGGGTTTAATCCTAAGGCTAAAACTAATCCTAATCTCTATAAATAAGCCCCTAACCTAACCCTAAATCATCATTATTCATTCAAGTAACTAAACTATGGCAAAATCATTCCTCTCATGGCCTCCACTCTCTTCATAAAATTCCTAAGTCATTTCTATGAGAGATTTTCCATGCATACAAGTGTTGTCAAGCTTGTATGAGTGGCATTAGCTTGCATTCAAGTCAAGTTTCCATATTTACATCATAAAGCAAGGGTTTTGATCATTTTGGCTCAAGGGTTTTTCTATTAGAGCTTGCATTTTGGGTCTATTTGATTGCATAAGGGCTTTGTCATATTTTTGTGTCTTCATAAGCATTGTAAGCCCTTTTCTACTTTCATATTTAAACTCTAAAGTTAAATGAATGATGCAAGTTTGGTTGATCATTATGATATGCAAGTTTGCCATGATATGCAAGTTTACTATGTCATGTTATGCAAGTTTGATATGTTAGGCTATGCAAGTTTGCCATGCTATGATATGCAAGTTTATCATGTTATGATATGCAAGTTTTATATGCAAGTTTGCCATGTTATGTTATGCAAGTTTGCTATGTTATGATATGCAAGTTTGCCATGTATGTTATGCAAGTTTGGGTTGATCATTTTACTCATGTTATCATGTTATGCAAGCTTACCTTGAGTATATGAACATAAAGCTTCAAGCTTTATGCTAAAGGTTGCATTTTGGCAACATGTAAGTTATCATACCTCTTATGATAACTTGCATGTGAGGCTAAATGCAAACTTATGGCAACTTCTACATGTTATTTATCACCATGTATCACTTATATGCTAAGTTTGGTTTTATGCATACTTTTGAGGCCTAATGATGCAATATGCAAGTATATGAACATATGTACATTTCATATGCCACCATGTTAAACTTGTGGCTTCAACACCTTTATGTCATGATTATGCCAAGTTCCCTCTTTTTATCCTTTATGCGCTATTGCGATATGTAAGCGATGGGATTGCGTTTGGGGTTGGGTAAACTTAAAAGACATGAAAACATAAGATTGGGGAATTTACCTATTAAGTTAGGTCTACCCATTGGGGAATTTACCTATTAAGTTAGGTCTACCCAAATTCTTGAAAAAAAACTTGTAATATGTTTTGGAAACATAATGGACATGACACTTAGAAAATATAAGTGTGGCCAACTCGAGGTTGGGTTGAGTTTGTAGCATAAATCTACCCGGAACCAACCGGCTTAAACTAGTGGCTACAAACAATAGGACCCAATGTGAGAAGTTGGTCAAGTTGTGCTTGAACCCGAGGTTAGACTAGGTTGTGGTGTAAAGCTACCCGGACCCGCCCGGCTTAACTAGTAACCACAACGAGGTCTAATGTGAGAGGTTAAGGTGCATTAAATTAATTAATGCTACGTGATAAGGTTAAGTAAATTTGATTTATGACACTTAACCAATTTGACATGAATGTGTAGGTTAAGTGAAACCGGGCTTGATTTCTTAATGACACTTAACCGTAAAATAGCGACTAGTGGCTAGGGTTAAGTTAACCTACACTTAACCAATCTGAACTCGGTAATTTAACGGGGTTAAGTTGAACTATACTTAACCAATCCAACTCAGTAATTTGATAAGGCTAAGAACCAGTTTGATACCTGGTCTGGATAAACTAACTTGATTGATAAATTAAACAAACCTGTTTTGTGGATCTGTAGGACCCATACCAGGTTAGTCAAGTCTGTAAATCTGTTATCTGATCCGTTAGTCTGGAAACTGATCGTCTGAACTTTGTATGTCTGAACCCTATTAACAAGTTAATCTGAATCTGCTAGTCTGGGGACACAAGGGGGAATACTTGTGTCATTTGTTGTTTGGGACCCATATTAGTCAGTAACCCTTTCTGGTATCAAAACTTTGACCCAACTGTAGGTAGGGTCCGGGCACGCTTACTGATCTAATTATAAGTGGTTCACTCTGATAATGGCGATGGGTGTTGATGGTGCGTTCCAACCGGGTCATGTGCGTGCATGGATCCCGGTCTGCCTCTGAGGATGTAAGACGCCGTGACATCTGTAAGTATGCCTGTGCCTATTGGTGGCCACTTTAGGGAGTGATACACCCTATCGTGGGGCCGACACAGGGTATTTATGTATTAGGGAGCCGATCGCTTGGGTAGGATTTTAGGGTACACTTAGCTCTGTCTGATCCTGTTGGTACCGTCTGTTTTGTTGAGTGGTAACACCCGTCTGTTTCTGTGTGTGGTACCGTCTGTTAGGGTGGTAAAAGCCCATTTTTCCCGAACTCTATCTATGGACCATTCTGTTCCGTCCTGTTTCGATGTAGACATTAGGGTAACACCTAATCCGGTTATACTAGTATTTGTACTAAGAAGTTGGATCTTGACTTAGGTCAACACCTGATATTGGGCCAAGCTTGAAGCCAAGGGATAAATTCTTGTTTATACATGACATGTTAGAATGCTAGTACACCCGTGGTGAAAAACTTAAACCTGATTATGCGATGACACCTTTATCTACCTTGTTAGTTAATCATCATGCTAGTATGTTGTTATCCTTATGTTCATCCCTGCTTCTCATGCCAGTTAACTTTATCAGTTTACATTGATTGTAGTCAGGGCTTACTCAGTCTTTTGACTGACCTGGTTTTCTTTCGCCTCTTTTCTTCCGTTCCCCCACCCCCCCCCCCCAGGTTCTCAGGGTGGGAATATTGGAGCTTAGCTTGGATTTCTGATCGCTTGCTTGTGGGATTTTAGCTCATGTACGGTCTTGACATGAAGCTACCTATGGTTATCACTTATTTTGGGGATAGTACTTATGTATTTCAGTTTTTCAGTGATGTTGTTTTTATCTAGACTTGTGTATTTGGAAAATTGACATTATGTTGTATCAGACTTGTTTTGAAATAGTTTTGTAATCTTCCGCTGTTTTACTTATCTTATTTACTCTGTTTACATATAATACATATGTTCTTGTTCTGCCTTGATATATCATTATGCATGTTTACCTGATTCAAACGCCCCTCCAAAGTCAGAGTGCTTGCAAGAGCCACCCTGGCGGAGGTGGGGTGTTACATTTGGTATCAGAGCATATGGTTTACGAGAAGGAACAAAAGGTTTTTGAAACTTTTGAAAAACTATTTTCAAATCAAGTATAAAGTATTTTCCAAAGAAAAGTCTAGTATTTTAAAAGGCTATTCCCCAAAAGCCATTAGCACAATCCTTAGTTATCTATCCTTAGTTTCCTCGTTCTGAATTTATCTTTTCCTTCGTTTCAGTATGGCCGATAACTTTGCCATCCCTGAAGGCGTACCAGTACCTGTTTGGTTCAGAAGACTCATGGAGGCTAGGGCAAGGGCGACTGAAGCCGGCCCCCGCAGATATTCCTCCTCCTCCTCCTCCTCCCCCTCAGCATCCTCCAGTAGAGTTCACGAAGATTTGCAAAGACTTCAAAGCAATGGGTGGCAAGAACTTTCTAGGCACCCGAAACTTTTGTAGAGACCAAGGAATTGGTTGAGAGAGACCGAGGATTTATTCGCTATCTTTGGATTGGATGATCAGAGAAAGATCTTGTTGGCGGTTTGGCTTATGAAGTATGAAGCCGCTTATTGGTGGGAGATCACCACCGCGACTAGGGCCATTGAGACTTGGGCCGATTTCAGGACAAGATTCGGGCTTAAGTTCTATCTTCAGCTGAAGAAAATTTGCAAATGGAGAAGTTTATTGCTTTGAAGCAAGGAGACATGCCCGTCAAAGTATATGTGAACAAATTTAATCAGTTAGCTCGTTTTGGCTTGGATATGGTGAGTACTACTCAGAAGAAGGCTCTTCGTTTTGATAGAGGATTGAATGAGCCGTTACAGGAGTTGGCTATGTCTCATGTGCCCATGGGGGCCACGTTTGAGAGTTTGGTAGATATGGCCCTACTCAATGAAGAGAATAAGAGTGCCAAGAAGGAGGTCAAGGTGAATGAGTCTCAAAACAAGAAAACGGGGCCCAAAAAGGAAATGCAAAAGAAGGAGGAGAAGTCTGAAGATAAGAAGGAAAAGAAGTGCTTTACTTGTGGAAGCTCGACTCATCTAAACAAGGATTGCAGAAAGAGGAAGGGCACTTGCTTTAACTGTGGAGAGATGGGACACTTCACTAGGGACTGCCCGAAGAAGAAAGGGGCTACATCAGAAAGGACGGTGAATACTCGCATGGCTAGTGGATAGATTAGGGCTAGAATAATTTGTCTGTAAGATGTTTAATTTTCCTTGTCTGAATTTCAGTTTGAAACTCATTTTCTGGTATTTTGATTCTGTAATGGAAACTCGGCACTTTAATGCTAGTCTTGCTTCTGATCTGGTAATAGTCTCAAACTCCCTGAGAGTTATAACTCATCTGTTTGTGATAAATTGGGGTTTTAGAGTATCTGTGTTGGGCAATTAGGGTGACTATGACGAATACATTCTGGGTTTCTACCATGCATAGTTTCCTAAGAATCATTTGGGAATCTGATCTGTACTAATAGTCTGTACTTGGTTTTTTTGTTTTATCTGTACTCGCTTCCATCACTCGACTTGTATCTTGTTGAGATAGGAATGCTATGGATGTAAACATGTGTTTGAGACATGTTATGTTTGATGGTTGCAAGTGGATGCAAGTGGTTGCTAGTGGTTGCTCGTGGATGCATAAACACACACTAGGCACTAGATCGGCTTGAAATACACTCTCATATTGCATACGCATGAGTGTTTATGCTTTATTCATGGATGAATATGTTGTGCTATCACATGGACTTTGCATATGGATGTATGTTATGTGCACACATATAGATGTTATACATTATGTTAGGAATTGCATACATATGGATTCTTTTCACTAACATAATTTGCATTGATGATATTTGCATTAGATAAGTACATATACACACACCTTTGCATATGTTCAATACAACATTTAGAATCTTGTAAGGACAATGATTGCTCGTGGATGATGTTTTGAGTAGATGGATGTTGGATGGTAGGATACGTTCTTCCTAACTTGAAGATTTCGGAGACGAAATCCTTTAAGGAGGGGAGAAATGTAACAACCCGTATTTCTATTAACCTGTTATAACATAAATCGAGGCAGAATTTAATTTATAAATCTGAATCAAGGGAAACGGGCTATGCCATTGCGTTCGTCTCGGAAAAATACGCGAAATAGTGTCCGAGTTTTCGAAAATCGGAGTCCGTATGACCCGATTAAGGCCCAATGAAGTTTTCAGAAAATTTCAAGTTCAAAACAGATTTCGAATTTCGGGTTCAAAATTCGAAAAACGGTCAGATTGGGCTAGGCGGGGAAAATTCCCGCCAGAGTACCCAAGTCGACAGCCCTATCGACTTGGGAGTCGACTTGGTTGGACCCAAGTCGACAGCCCTGTCGACTTGGCTGTACGACTGGGTTCAGCCGAGCATTTTTGCCTAGTGCACCATTTTGGGGTTTTGGTTAGGTTTTGGGCTAGATTCGGTTTTGAGGGCTGAGATTGGAACTAGGGTTTAATCCTAAGGCTAAAACTAATCCTAATCTCTATAAATAAGCCCCTAACCTAACCCTAAATCATCATTATTCATTCAAGTAACTAAACTATGGCAAAATCATTCCTCTCATGGCCTCCACTCTCTTCATAAAATTCCTAAGTCATTTCTATGAGAGATTTTCCATGCATACAAGTGTTTTCAAGCTTGTATGAGTGGCATAAGCTTGCATTCAAGTCAAGTTTCCATATTTACATCATAAAGCAAGGGTTTTGATCATTTTGGCTCAAGGGTTTTTCTATTAGAGCTTGCATTTTGGGTCGTATTTGATTGCATAAGGGCTTTGTCATATTTTTGTGTCTTCATAAGCATTGTAAGCCCTTTTCTACTTTCATATTTAAACTCTAAAGTTAAATGAATGATGCAAGTTTGGTTGATCATTATGATATGCAAGTTTGCCATGATATGCAAGTTTACTATGTCATGTTATGCAAGTTTGATATGTTAGGCTATGCAAGTTTGTCATGCTATGATATGCAAGTTTATCATGTTATGATATGCAAGTTTGCCATGTTATGTTATGCAAGTTTGCTATGTTCATGATATGCAAGTTTGCCATGTATGTTATGCAAGTTTGGGTTGATCATTTTACTCATGTTATCATGTTATGCAAGCTTACCTTGAGTATATGAACATAAAGCTTCAAGCTTTATGCTAAAGGTTGCATTTTGGCAACATGTAAGTTATCATACCTCTTATGATAACTTGCATGTGAGGCTAAATGCGAACTTATGGCAACTTCTACATGTTATTTATCACCATGAATCACTTATATGCTAAGTTTGGTTTTATGCATACTTTTGAGGCCTAATGATGCAATATGCAAGTATATGAACATATGTACATTTCATATGCCACCATGTTAAACTTGTGGCTTCAACACCTTTATGTCATGATTATGCCAAGTTCCCTCTTTCTATCCTTTATGCGCTATTGCGATATGTAAGCGATGGGATTGCGTTTGGGGTTCGGTAACTTAAAAGACATGAAAACATAAGATTGGGAATTTACCTATTAAGTTAGGTCTACCCATTGGGAATTTACCTATTAAGTTAGGTCTACCCAAATTCTTGAAAAAAAACTTGTAATATGTTTTGGAAACATAATGGACATAACACTTAGAAAATATAAGTGTGGCCAACTCGAGGTTGGGTTGAGTTTGTAGCATAAATCTACCCGGAACCAACCGGCTTAACTAGTGGCTACAAACAATAGGACCCAATGTGAGAAGTTGGTCAAGTTGTGCTTGAACCCGAGGTTAGACTAGGTTGTGGTGTAAAGCTACCCCGGACCCGCCCGGTTTAACTAGTAACCACAACGAGGTCTAATGTGAGAGGTTAAGGTGCATTAAATTAATTAATGCTACGTGATAAGGTTAAGTAAATTTGATTTATGACACTTAACCAATTTGACATGAATGGGTAGGTTAAGTGAAACCGGGCTTGATTTCTTAATGACACTTAACCGTAAAATACGACTAGTGGCTAGGGTTAAGTTAACCTACACTTAACCAATCTGAACTCGGTAATTTAACGGGGTTAAGTTGAACTATACTTAACCAATTCAACTCAGTAATTTGATAAGGCTAAGAACCAATTTGATACCTGGTCTGGATAAACTAACTTGATTGATAAATTAAACAAACCTGTTTTGTGGATCTGTAGGACCCATACCAGGTTAGTCAAGTCTGTAAATCTGTTATCTGATCCGTTAGTCTGGAAACTGATCGTCTGAACTTTGTATGTCTGAACCCTGTTAACAAGTTAATCTGAATCTGCTAGTCTGGGGACACAAGGGGGAATACTTGTGTCATTTGTTGTTTGGGACCCATATTAGTCAGTAACCCTTTCTGGTATCAAAACTTTGACCCAACTGTAGGTAGGGTCGGGCACGCTTACTGATCTAATTATAAGTGGTTCACTCTAATAATGGCGATGGGTGTTGATGGTGCGTTCCAACCGGGTCATGTGCGTGCATGGATCCCGGTCTGCCTCTGAGGATGTAAGACGCCGTGACATCTGTAAATATGCCTGTCCTTATTGGTTGCCACTTTAGGGAGTGATACACCCTATCGTGGGGCCGACACAGGGTATTTATGTATTAGGGAGTCGATCGCTTGGGTAGGATTTTAGGGTACACTTAGCTCTGTCTGATCCTGTTGGTACCCGTCTGTTTTGTTGAGTGGTAACACCCGTCTGTTTCTGTGTGGTACCGTCTGTTAGGGTGGTAAAAGCCCATTTTTCCCGAACTCTATCTATGGACCATTCTGTTCCGTCCTGTTTCGATGTAGACATTAGGGTAACACCTAATCCGGTTATACTAGTATGGGTACTAAGAAGTTGGATCTTGACTTAGGTCAACACCTGATATTGGGCCAAGCTTGAGCCAAGGGATAAAATTCTTGTTTATACATGACATGTTAGAATGCTAGTACACCCGTGGTGAAAAACTTAAACCTGATTATGCGATGACACCTTTATCTACCTTGTTAGTTAATCATCATGCTAGTATGTTGTTATCCTTATGTTCATCCCTGCTTCTCATGCCAGTTAACTTTATCAGTTTACATTGATTGTAGTAGGGCTTACTCAGTCTTTTTGACTGACCTGGTTTTCTTTCGCCTCTTTTCTTCCGTTCCCCCCCCCCCCCCAGGTTCTCAGGGTGGGAATATTGGAGCTTAGCTTGGATTTCTGATCGCTTGCTTGTGGGATTTTAGCTCATGTACGGTCTTGACATGAAGCTAGCTATGGTTATCACTTATTTTGGGGATAGTACTTATGTATTTCAGTTTTTCAGTGATGTTGTTTTTATCTAGATTTGTGTATTTGGAAAGTTGACATTATGTTATATCAGACTTGTTTTGAAATAATTTGAAATCTTCCGCTGTTTTACTTATCTTATTTACTCTGTTTACATATATACATATGTTCTTGTTCTGCCTTGATATATCATTATGCATGTTTACCTGATTCAAACGCCCCTCCAAAGTCAGAGTGCTTGCAAGAGCCACCCTGGCGAGGTGGGGTGTTACAGTCGACGTGATTGCAAAACAAAACCCATTCCTTTTAAAAAATAACCTTATGAATTGGAAGAAAAACAATATGAAAAAAATTTGAATAAAAATTGACCATGAAACAATATGTTAGGATCTAATATAAACAGTTAAATGGACACTGATATTTAAGATGTTAAAAATAAATTGAGTATATTTGGTTTAATTCGGTGTCAAGAAAAATGAAAACCAAAATGACAGCAAAACCAAACAAATATTGAAATAGAAATAAACTCAACAAATTTAACTAAATCAATTTTGTTTAACCAAACATATTTGGTTTGCTTTATTTGTTCCATTCGGGCTAATGAATACTCTCTCCCCACGAGCTAACGGGCATAGACCATACATGTTTGATTTACCTTTTATGATTTAATGGGATATACACATGTTTTTTTAATGTATAAATGGGAATAACAATCCCAAAGTCAGTATAAATGGGAATACCTAAACCACGGTTGGCGTATGCATGTGTTGTGTGTTTCTATGCTTGTGTGTGCGGCGTTTTTTGCACTGCTTGTGCTATTATTTCAAAATTGGCATTGATCACCAAGTCTTGTAGGTGAAAAAACAGTATCTGACTATTATTTTCTCAGATAATAATTTAGTTGTAAGTGTTAACTTTAAAATATTATAACAATAAGAAGTACAAAATTGTGATTACAGGTTGTAATATTACATATCCCTAACTCATAACACGGACTTTGTTGGAAATGCTTGAAGCATTATAACAATAAGAAGTACAAAATTGGACATTTCAAAAATAAGAGTTGCGCAGAGGGCATGAAATCACCACTTCGGAAATTTAGCTGAAATATAGAATTTGTATTATTATACTTGGTTGCAAATTAAGATTCAGTTAGAAGTTAGCCAGAATGAAGGAAGCGCTCTTGAAATGGTATCATGTTTAACAAACATCAGATATGATAAAATTTAAAATGGTACCATGCAGACTGCCCAATGTGCATGGCAAAAGAAAGTGAATAATACAAATATGCTAGTTGATTTGGTAAAATAAAACCTGATAGTTTTTCTCCATGGACTGATTATCACTGTTTTTCTTCATTTTACTCTCAACAGTAACCAAATTATTTTCACGGTCTCTTTCTTTCTTGTGGCGCGTAACGACGCATACAGCACATAGACAATCGCTTTTATGAAGGTCAATTCTGCACAACAATGAATTTTACAAAGATACTCACACAAGTAAAGACTGCATTTTTTCCTCATACACCGGAATAAGTAAAGACGGTAATTATTCAGTTACATTGGAATTATGAGATCGAAAGTCACTTTAAGATATATATTTGCCCACAGGTTTCTACACTAATCTGAGATTTATGTAACATCGAAGTACATACTATACAAAAATTTGTTTAAAAAATTAGTCTGAATATATTTATGATTAAGTCATATTGTATGTAAATATGACTTGCATCTGACTTCGACTTCGGTTTGATTTTTGAGTTTTTCAGGATAGGTATGCAGCGGACTTGCATCTGGTTTCAACATTGGAATGTCACTATTCAAGTCAACAATCACGAAGACGGATTGTGCTATTTTAAGTTTTAAGCTTATGAACCACTTTGTTCTTTTATAGTCATGTGACTGGTTATGACATGGTATGTAAGTATTTACTATTTAGACGTATTGTTGGAGCTTAGCATATATGACATGCAAACTATTTTTGTTATATGATTATCAACGTTAGTATTTTCTTGTCAAATAATATAACATTTTTTTGAGTTGTGTGTAGATTTCTTTTATTCATATATTTTGTGAATTGCTCATAATGGCTGAAATGTTGAACTGTGTTGAGAGCTGAGAGCTGAAAATCATAGTGGCTGAAATGGAATGCAGTTTGAATTCAGAAGTTATTTGCTACTGTTGTAAATAAAACACAGTCGCAAATGCTAAACTTATCGCGTCAGACATTTTAAAATATGTCGCACAAGGTTAAAGGGTTGAAGGTAAATATCGGTTTATTGCTACATGCGTAAAACAAATCGTCGCTAATGAGTTAGTCTACAGCGACTAGTATTATTTAATACCCGTCGCAATAACCATATATTGCGACAGTTTTAAAACCGTCGCAATAAATTTATACATCTTGCGACGGCCGCATATGCGACGGCTACTAAACAGTCGCAAATTAGGTTACACAACAGTCGCAAATGACCTGTTTTGTAGTAGTGTTAGATAAAAATTTAAAACATAATTTACTTAGTATTAGTCAATTATGTGACAAAGGTTTTAAAAAAACATTTTCTGAAAACAAATGTAGCATTTTTGACAAAGAACAAAATATTATTTTTGAAGGAAATAGAGATAGAAATATTTATGTTCTGAATATGAAAGTAAATAATAATAATAAATAAATGTGTTTGATTGCCAATAACAACGATTCTTGGTTATGGCACAAACGTTTTTGTCACATAAATTTAAAACTATACAAAGACTTTCGAAACATGAGTTAGTAAAAGGTCTACCTAAAATAAATTTTAAAGTAAACAATCTATGTGAAGATTGTCAGATAGGTAAACTAACCAAATCTTCTTTTAAATCGAGAAAGGTTATTTCAACTTTACAACCGTTAGAACTATTACATATGGACTTATTTGGTCCTACTCAAGTTCAATCATTAAATCATAATCGTTATGTATTTATAATAATTAATGATTTCTCAAGATATACATGGACTATTTTTATGAAAATAAAAGTGATAATTTTTGGCATTTTAAAGATTTCATCAAAAAGATTCAAAATTCTAAAGACTTAAAAGTTAAAACATTCGAAGTGATCACGGTGGAGAACTCGAGAATGAATCTTTTGAACATTTTTGTAAAAAGAAAGGAATAAATCATAATTTCTCGTTCCTAGAACTCCACAACAAAAAGGAGTTGTAGAAAGAAAGAATAGAACTTTACAAGAATGTGCAGGAACTCTACTTAATGGAAGTACTTTACCTAAACAATTTTGGACAGAAGCTGTAGCGACTGCTTGTTACGTGTTAAATCAAATTTCTATTCGTCCTTTAACTAAAAATACTCCTTACGAACTTTTTAATGGAAGGAAACCAAATATTTCATATTTTAAAGTTTTTGGTTCTAAATGATTCATTCTTAATACTAAAGATCAACTTGGAAAATTTGACGCAAAAGCTGATCACGGAATTTTTGTTGGATATACAGAACGTAGTAAAGCATATCGTATTTTCAACAAACATACTAATGTTATAGAAGAATCTTTACACGTACCTTTTGATGAAAATTTTAATAAAAATATAAAGTACAAAGATGATGATGAAATCATTGAAAATATGAGTCTTGAAAATACGGAAAATAATCCCATAGAACATATCAGATCACCTCCCAGAATCTTAAGAGATCATCCTACACAAAATATTATTGGTGAAATTGACACATACATTCGAACAAGAAGTCAATTAAATCAAATGGGTCATGTAGCTCTTCTTTCAACTATTGAACCCAAAAATCCGAAAGAAGCCTCTACAGATGATTACAGGATTATTGCTATGCAAGAAGAACTAAACCAATTCGAACGCAATGATGTCTGGGAGCTAGTACCTCGACCAAACGATCAATCGGTTATTGGTACAAAATGGGTATATAAAAACAAGGCGGATGAATTTGGAAATATCATAAGAAATAAAGCCAGATTGGTTGCTCAAGGGTGTAATCAAGAAGAAGTATCGATTACGAAGAAACTTTCGCTCCCGTAGCAAGACTAGAAGCTATACGCATTTTATTAGCATACGCAAGTTTTCATAACTTCAAACTTTATCAAATGGACGTTAAAAGCGCCTTCTTAAATGGTTTTATTAAAGAAAATGTTTATGTAGAACAACCACCGCTATTCATACATGAAAAATATCCAGATTATGTCTATAAACTTAAAAAGGCATTATATGGTTTAAAACAAGCACCACATGCTTGGTATGAACGACGTAAAAGTTATTTAATAAATTCTGGTTTTCGAGTAGGAAAAGCATATCAAACTTTATTTATTAAAAATACAAATAAAGATATTTTAATTGTACAAATTTATGTAGATGACACAATTTTCGGTTCAACTAATGAAAATTTATGTAAAGAATTTTCTACAATAATGATGAACAAATTTGAAATGTCTCATATGGGAGAACTATCATATTTTCTAGGATTACAAATTAAACAAGTTTCAAATAGTATTTCCATTTATCAAGAAAAATATTGTAATAATTTAATTAAACATTTTGGTCTAGACAACACTTCGGGAAAGCCAATTCCAATGAGTACTTCTGTTCATCTTGAAAAAGATGAAAAAGTATTGATAAAAAATTATATAGAAGTATGATCGGTTCGTTACTTTATTTAACTTCAAGCCGCCTTGATATTATGATGAGTGTATGCTTATGCACACGATTTCAATCAGATCCTAAAGAGTCACATCTAAGAACAGTAAAACGGATTTTAAGGTATCTTAATAACACTAAGGACTTCGGTCTTTTTTATCTGAAAGGATGTCCATTTGAATTAGTATCCTACAATGATGCTGATTTTGGTAGATCCCGGACGGATAGAAAAAGTACAAGTGGTACATGCCATTTTATTGGACAATCACTTGTATCTTGGTTTAGTAAGAAACAAAACTGTGTGTCACTCTCTACATGTGAAGCAGAATACATATCTACTGCTTTAGCATATGCATAAGTAATTTACATGCAACAAACACTCAAATTTGGAGTAAATTTAACTAAATCAACAATATACTGTGATAATACTAGTGCTATAAATTTATCTAAAAATCCAATAAATCACTCTAGAACTAAACATATAGATATCCGACATCATCTCTTACGTGACACTATAGAAAAAGATATTATTAATTTAGAATATGTTTCAACCAAAAACCAGATTGCAGATATCTTCACTAAACCATTATTAGAAAATTCTTTTATTAAATTACGACGAGAATTTGGGATTGTCTCAGTAAAATTTACATAAATAAGTATGATTTGTTTAATAACACAAGTACGTTTTTGTGGTCTTAACTTACTACCTATATTTAGTCTTTTTCCTAAAAAAGCCCTCACAGTACTCAAGTTCTTCTCTGGCTACAGACTTCTGAAAATTCTAACCACATATTCCTTAGTTTTTCTTCTTATATAAACCTATGGTTTACTTTACTACAAACTTACAAACACAAATTTCAACATTAAAGAAGCTCAACTAGATACACTATGTCATCCAATAATTCAAATTCTTCAATTAATATTACGTTCACATTGGATAGTTCTTCCGATTCTCCACAATTTCCAACACCTACTCCTAGATATGAATCGCAATACCATTGAGGAAATTATCACAGTAGATATACTCCTAAAGCAAAGAAGACTAAAAGAGCTCTCTTCTCATCATCAAATACAAAACAAAAAATAAACGACCTTCATCACTATCAGACAGAACAAATAGCTCTACAGAAAGAGTTGTATTTCGAACAAAAAGTACCGCTACTCGCTTTAGCCTTCTCGAAAAAATGATCTACAAATTTTGTGGTTCAAAAGCAAAGGATGTTACTTCACTGCTACCAATTCCACCAAATCCAATTGATCTGTCTTCCTCTTATCGTACTGAGAATGACCCAGTAAACCCCATATTAAAATACTATACCTTTTCTCCACAACGACCACCTTATACTCCAAACTCATGGAAGAAGAATTACAAAGCCAATGAAGGAACGAGTTCATCAACACCGAAGAAGACTCCACCTTCTAAAAATTAAAGTTTCATTTACTTCATTTTATATATTTCTATATTTAACCTGTTATTTAATCCTTATATCAAATAAAAATTGATTATGCAAACATTCCATCAGACGTCTGAGCAAAAACAAATAGACGTCTGACTAAACGAAGGGAATAAATTTCACCCTCAAATATGATGTCTGCACAAAATAAAACAGACGTCTGAAATGGTGATAAAATGAACTAAGTACTTACGGGTTAAAAATTTCTTCCAGACAGGCGTTTGACAAAAAATTCCAACCATCTGTTTCACTAAGAAGAATTATTCTACCACTAGATTCAGACGTCTGAACCAAAAATAACAGACGTCCGAAACAACCCTATTTTGAACTAATTCTTCTCGGGTTCCAAACTGATGTAAAACAGACGTCTGTTTTCTTCAAGCTAGACGCCTTGAACGGAACTGACGTTTTTTGTCAGGGCATATGACTCCTCCCAAACATCACATCCATTCATCTCTTCATCTTTTTCACTTTGACCTCTTCATCTTTTTACCACCCATAAAAATCCTAGACCCCAAAATCAAAAAATTACCATAAAACTTCATCTTTTCAAAACCAAATCATGGCAAATCGAGGCAAAAGAATAACAGAAGAAGAATCACTTCTACCTTCCGAAGAATTAATCCAAAAGTGGCTATGGGATGATACCGCCAAGGCAAGATATAAAGAAATGAAGGACTCCAAATTCTTTGAAGGTGCTTTTGTAAAATTTCATGCTTTTTCAAATTATCGAATTCAACAATATGCTGGACACTTTCACTTCAAATCACTAGTTGATTATACCAAGAATGATGTCAAAAAAATTCCTCTACTAGTGAAATTATTTCTAGCAAACCTAAATCTTGACCATACTAAACCACAAGTCAAAAAGGACACCGTCTGGTCATGGGTTTGTGGAAAACGAGTGCTTCTTTCAATGCAACGACTAGGCCAAATTTTACAATATGCTTGGCAAGGTCTAGATATAGACACGATAGAGGTAGATATGACTACAAGGGATAAAACTTCACACAAATTTCTCTTGGATAATCTCATTAATATGTAAGAACTTACTTCCACTCATCGTCGACCACAAGCTTGCTTACTTAATCGCATACTAGTCTGAACCATTCAAGCTCGCAAAGGAAGCTATGAAAAAGTTTACAAAAGAGATTTCCAAGCTCTATACGCCATCTACTACAACAAGCAAATAAACTGGGCAAAAATTATCATGGATGAATGGACCGATATCACGTATAAGCGCAAATATAAGACTTTACACTATGGTGCGTATATTACTCGGATCCTTGCTGCTTGTGAAATAAATATACCTAACATTCCCTCCTTACACATCAAAGAAATTGGTCCGAAAACTTTGAAACTTATGGATATTCCTCCAAATCCCGCTAGTCTAGAGTATATGTTTCTTGAAACTTGGACTGAACATGTAGCCTCCAACCCAAAAGCAATCATACCTGAGTCTTCTCACCGTCGTCGCGTTAGAGAAGAAGAAGAAGATGACGATATTCACATTATTTCTCCCGAAACTTCTTCCAAACAAGCCTTAGTAATGCTATCCCAAAACCAATCTAAACTACATAAAGAATTAAGGCATTATCAAAAACAAACAAATAAGAAGTTTGACTCTATCAAAGGGTTCTTGAACACAATTTGGGAAAAAGTTTCTTGCACTAGCACCTCTTCGAGCCAAGCTCAAACTCCAGCTCCTTTTCAATGGTCTTCATGTTCGGCCGAAGAAGTTCCCGATTCCGAACAAGGCTCTCCAAAAGACGGGGGACAACTATTCAGGCATCTACTTCGGAGGGATGGTATCTAGTCTACGTATTTTTCCTAAAACAAACTCTTTAATTATCTAAATGGTGTGTAATATATTTTTGTACTTCTCTTTATGTTTCGCACAAAACTCTAGTATGTGCTATAATATGTTACGTCTGATGGTATGCCTGTTTATATATCATGTCTGTTTCTGTGTATGTTTGTGTGTATTGCATATGTGCTTAAGTTTTTTAATAAGTATTCCTTTTTGTCGAATGACAAAGGGGGAGAAACTAGTGACATTATATGCATATTGATAGGGGGAGCTTATATAGTTGTCATTAGTCAAAAAGGGGGAGAATGTTGAATTTTGCTACATAGCGTTTTGACTATGACAACTATACATAAGCACATATATTATCATCTAACCTTGTTTTGCAGGAAGATATTCAACAAACAGATTCAAGAACACCAAAATGAAGATTGAATAAGTTGTAAGGGTCTGTTAATCCTAGATATTCATGTTAAAGTATTCCTTGATGATTACACACACATACATATCACATATATATGTTTTCATATTCAAAAGAGGCAAAGAATATATTTTTCCCAGAAAACAAATGTCTAATTTAAATCAGACAGATGTCTGTTTGCTGAGACAAAATTTAAATTTACCATAATATTTAGACGTCTATTCTGAATTTTTCAGACGTCTGAATCTGCTACGAAATGCAGTATTTCTTTGCTATTTCATTTTTCAAATTAAAACAGACATCTGAAGAAAATTTTCAGACATCTGATTACGAAAAGTTGCAACCTATTATGAATAGTCACAACTTTCTAGATCGTTTCTCTTAATGGAAACTCTTCATGATTAGTTACAACTCTTTGTATATTCTATATATGGACTTGATTAACTGATTAACTCACTGAATTTCATTCTATCTCTCTCTATATTAATCAAAGCTCTCTAGTTTTCAAAAAGCATACTATTCTCAATATTATCTTCTATAATCTTTCACAAGCTTCTCGTTTATCATCAAGGAAAGACTATAGGAAGGGTGTACTATATATTGACATATCAGTGTTAACAAGAACACAAATAAGTCATTAATTATTCTGTATTGTAAGAGACCTCTTCAGTGGTTGAGGCAAGAAAATCCCGTTTAGTTGTTCGGGTAATTGTGAACCTATTCCTCGGGGTGAAGTGAGGGTTTTAGTGTTAGTGAATTAGCAGAAGTGAGTCTGGGACTGGACGTAGGATAGTGGTCTGAACCAGTATAAATCGACTGTGTGATTTATTGCTTTCTACTATATATACACTACATCTTATTCTCCATTCTACACGATCCTACTATCATATTGCCTCTTTAAATCTGAACTAAGTCCGACTTGATTTAAGTGTGAGTTGTTTTTCCATGATAAAAACTGTGCTGCTATAACACCAGCACTTCATTATTTTGATATTTGACATTCATAATGGCTGCAGATAGTTCTGATGGCATCTTCGTATGTGTATCTGCCTCTTCTTCGTGCTTACACTGGCTATTTGTCCTCTTTTTCATCCACACATGTTTGTAACATCGTATCTAATATATTTAAGTAATCAAGACATACATACACAATAGTCATAATGTTTACCTGTTCTGACTAATTTACTTGCTGTCAAACTAGATAAAGGCTGCTTGTGAAATGACCCAAACTTCCCCGTAAAGGAAAGCCCAGATTGAATTCAGAACACAACAAATCAAAACACAAAAGACAGAACATTTCATTGCTTATTACAACAATCACATCAGACTACAAGAATATATCAGAGTATGAATAAATATTACACATTGATAATACAATATCGGAGATTTAAATTACAAAGCAGCGGAAAATAATACATAACGCAACTGGAAGGAATACATGGATACAGAGCTTTCCGAATATCGCCTCAGCTGTAAACCAGGATCCTATGAATATATTATCTGCAAATCCAAAACTACTAGTTGCCCGTGTGGAAAATATGAGCACCCAGAGTTTAGGTTAAAACAATAAACTCCAGGTCAGTCAAGAGACTGGTGTGAGAACTAAAACAGTTGTTAATATTAAATTTTAAAGTGGGGATATCATGGGACCATGCTGTATAACACGGAACGGGTTTACTCCACATGAATCTTAGTTTAAATTTAAAAAACGCAATGTTTTTTGGAAAAATGAAGCTATTATAGGACTCAGGTCCCATCACACAATGCAACGCAAGCCGGAGGATAGAGTTTTTCCATATAATAGCCAAATATGCTTGATATGCGAAATTTCATCTTTTATTATTATTACTATAATTGTATAGTGTCAAAAACAACTTCAAATATAAATCTATCAATCATACACGGCATGGGTACCATATATCATGTCGCCATACTAGTTTTACAATCAAAACTGCATGATGTCGTATTGGAAGTTGGATTTCCATCTATAAACCAAGGCAAGGGATCGTCCTTACCGATTTCAAGATAATCTAGCCCATGTCTTAGGATCCAGCCGCAACTGTACCTAGGTAACATGCAGGGTCGTTCCACACTAAGTGCGATGGTGGATTCATAATTCCTAAGCATGCGTTTCCTCGCCCTATGGGGTGTAAAATCTGGTCAGTATAGTCGTCCATAACAATATCTGAGGTGCCTCTCAATCCATCAAGTAATAATAAGCAACATCTACATGAGTAAAATGTCCGGGCTTGCAAAACCCTGACACCCCTCCTAGCTAGAAAGGAACGCAATGTCGTCTCTGCTGTCCTTTCCCGTTTTTGGTTCATACCGAGGTGTGAAGCTCGCAAAGTAACACTATACACAAAGCTATGCTAATTAAAGCTGTGCTTTGATCATTATCCACAGGACTCTACTTTTCAACAAAAGCCTTGACCATTTACATCTTGGCATGCCACATTGTCAATCCATACCATACCATTGATTTCTGCCAATATATAACCTCTAAGCTCGTACGTCTCAAAGAAGGGTGTTAAGCAAGAGAATAAATTCTCTGCCACCAAACAGATATATATTTAGCAGAGATCAACGAATACAACATAAAGGAATACAACGTCAGATATACTATCCATTTACAAGTCCGTTCTGGGTCTGAACGAAACCGGAGGCACCTTATTCCTCGTCCCATATGTCTAATACAGGAGAGAGGCCCTCGCATATCCATCGATCTCCAAGTATGCTTGGACGATCACCACTTATTACCTTGTCTTGGGTGTACGGCCCAATCAAGACATCAGTAATCATCGAAACGATGTAAAGATCTCCGGTCTTCAACCACCGTCTTCATCTTCGACTTTTTATCGTCGTATTAATTATTTAGAATGGGTTAAACCCGGCCTTTCCGAATAACTCGCGTATTTCATAATCAAGTGCTATAAAAACACATCATACGCCTCATTCCAATTCAGAATATTCTTTTAATAAAATTTTCACGTTACTTGGGAAAGGTTCCCATTAATTTTATCAAAAATAAATTCTTTAAATTTATTCTTTAATCTTCCTATGGATCTCATTTCAAAAGATTTTATTTTATCTTTTATCAAATCTAAACCATATAAAAAAATTTCACTGGTCGGGATTAACGAACCTTACCGAAGTAATCATTTATTATTTATTATCCCAATCCCAACCTATTCATCCCATACAGCAAAACTGGTAGCACTCTATTTCTAACACCCACTTTGTTAATGGTAAATTTAATTATCATTTTCTGTTCAAATCTAATTAAAGATTTAACTACCGCCTGGAGTAAAACTGGTGGTACTCCATTCTCGGTCATTTTAAGAATTCTATAAATTTAATTATCTCTTTCGCATTTCAATCTAATTAAAGATTTATTAAAACTCTAGTTTAGTTTAAATGTCAAACATCATTACTTAATGATTATTCAAATTTAAGAAATTAATCTTATCTTTTAACTGGGTTAAAGAACAAATGTTATTTAAAAACATTATTCACGATAAACACAAAATCATCTTCCATCAAAATGAAATCTTCACAAAATTCATATCAATATATAATTGATATAAATTTCCGTATCAGACTGATAATATAAATGGAATAACGGCAAAGCCTTTTAAATTCCATATATAGTAATGGTCCTCATTTACAGAAGCTCATCTCGATTATTATTAAATTGAATTCTATTCTATTCCAATTTAATATACTAAATTGGAAAAATTTACGTTGGAAATTTTCCATTTAAACCTTAATAAATGATTTATAAATTTCAAATTATATTTTCACTTTTTTTTGCAAGGCAAGCGGGGTTAAGTGGATCCCTGCCACATTTATTAAAAAAGAAGAGAAAACATACAAAGGTACTCAGCACAGAGTACACCACACAGCAAGAAAAAAAAACTACAGACACACAAACATAGACCGAAATATTACGACAACAAATGGAACCATGCGTTCAAAAATTGACCATCAAACTTATATAAAGATGAAGTCAGATCCCTTCTCATATGAAGCTTCCACGCAGGCCACATTTCATCTTTTGTTTTCTTCTTCTCAGAGAACACTCTAGAGTTTCTCTCCATCCAAATCATCCTAACAAGCTTTTTCATGCATAGAATGAAAAGGATGTGGACATCCTTTCTCCACTTTGTTGATTGTCGTATGTATTCCCATTGCACTGCAGATATACCACCATTGGAAATGACGTTGAAAAGTGTTAGCACCCTATTCCGTAAACCAAACGTGTAGTGACACTCAAAAAATAAATGGGGCGTTGTCTCCTCATAATTTTCACAAAGCAAGCATGTTATGGACACATTCATACCCATAAGGGATAATTTCATTTTGGTAAGCAAAGCACTGTGTAAGACCTTCCAGAACATGACGTTTTCTCTGGGGACCGCATTTGTACTCCAGATAATTCGAAACCACTGACACTCAGGGATCTGCTCAACGCCAAGTAAGAATAGGTAAGCATTTTTAACGGAATGAGGTTCTCCATTCCATGCCACCACCCCACTAATGGCATAAGAAATATTACTGGTAAGGCTATTACACAAACGCGCGTGAGAACTCGAAAAGTAAGGAAGCGCCACCTTTCCAGATGCGAGGAAGAAAGTTACCAAAGCATTCCTGTTCATGGCAGTTTGTGCAAACTCATGACCGAGAAGCTTTGAGAGAATGAAACCCTTTGAAATCCAAGGATCATCCCAGAAAGATACCTTACTTGTTGGTGAAATATTATATTGGATGCACGGCAGAAATTTTGCGCGCATAGCTAATAAACAACGCCAAGCCCAGCTGCAATTATTCAGACAGTCCATGGTCCAAAACTTATGAATCTTTACGTTGTAACGCCAACACCATTGGACCCAAATGCTATTAGAATGGCTTACAAAGTTATTGAAATGTGTGTAGCAGCAGCAATATTCCATTTGTGCGAAGAATACAAGCCCAGCCCTCCTCTACTCTTCGGAAGAAGCATTTTGGTGAAAGAACACGGAATTGATTTTCTGCCGTACATGCTACCAGTCCATAGAAACCGCAACATAGCGGCACTGATCATGGAGACTAATTTTTTGGGAAGAATGAATGCTCTCGCCCAATAAACGGAAAGTGAAAAACCAATACTATGCACAAGAGTTAACCTACTAGCTTGCGAGAGGAACTTATTCGCCCAGCTATTCAAGGAATCGGTAATTCGTTTGAATAGTGGCATACAGTTTGCCTTCGTGATTCGTGATGTACACAATGGAAGACCAAGGTAAATTGTACCTTTTTCAAGGGGCTGCATCCATAGAATAGTTCTCAATTGAGTCGCATGCTAGCTACTAACACTAGAAAAGAGAACCTGAGATTTAGAAGTACTAATTTTAAGGCCAGTCATAACATAAAATTTATTCAGAGTTTCTAGGATGGAATGTAAGGACGTGGCTGCTGGTTTAGTGAACACCATTATATCATCCGCGAAAAGAAGGGTTGATATAGAATTCTGATTACACTTGGGATGATATTGGATTAAGCCATGATCATATTTCTCTTTAAATAAGGAAGTTAGCGACTCCATTACTGTGATGAATAACTAAGACGAAATCGGGTCACCTTGGCGAATCCCTTGTTTGCTCTTGAAATGTCCCGAAGTTTTGCCATAATAGACGAGTGAAAAACTAGGCGTCGAAATACATATATAAACCCAAGCAACAAAAACCTTAGGGAAGTTCATTCTTGCAAGGATCCTAACGATTGAAGTCCAATGCACCGTATCATATGCTTTTGATAGATCAAGCTTTAATGTAGCCAAAGGGGTAGCATTAGCAAGACCGTACCCTTTAATTAGCTCGTGAGTTAACAAGATGTTGTCAAGTATGCTTCTAGACGGGAGGAAGGCTGACTGGTTGGTGGATATCAAGCACGGCAGCACCTCCAGCAATCTATTCGATAGAATTTTGGAGATACACCTGTATGTGACATTACAACACGATATCGGCCTAAAGGAAGAGAAAGAAGAAGCCGGCTTTACTTTGGGAATAAGAACAAGATTTGTAGCGTTCACTTCCGAAAGGAGCTTGAATTTATCAAAGAAATTGTGAATTGCCTTATAAAAATCCGCCTCAATTATATTCCAGGAGCTCAGGAAAAATGAAACATTGAAACCATCCGGTCCTCCGCTAGATTTTTTGTTCATTGAGAAGAGAACATGTTTGATTTCCTGATCAGTAACCCTAGCGATCAGCAGATCGGACTGCATTACGGAAATGGTAGGAAGTAAAACATCATCAATAAGGCTCAAATCCGGACTAAAATCACTGCTGTTACCAAGGAGATCAGTAAAATACTTTAGAAGGGCAACGTCAATTGCTTCGGGCATGTCATAGAAATTACCATCTTCATCAGAAATATTATGAATTTGCTCAGCAGCCTGCTTAATCTTGACTGCTGCATGGAAAAAATGTGTATTCCTGTCCCCATTGTTTTTCCACCTAAGATTTAGCTGTTGTTTCTTCATGCTAGCTTCCAACTCAAGAGCGCTATTTAATTCAGTGAAAATTCTGCTTTCTTCCAACGCCACACTCACATCATCGGGAGTTTGAAGCAACCTGCTTTGTGCCTGATTTAAGGAAAAATTTAGATTATCAGACAACTTAGACCCATTTCCAAACTTGATGCTTGCCTATTGCTATAGAACAAATTTAGTTTCCTTAAGCTTCCTGCACAAAATAAACATCGGATTACTAAAGAAATGTGGAGACCAAGAAGTGTTAATTTTAGAAGAGAATTCCGGATCAAGGATCCAAGAATTGAAAATTTTAAAACTTCTATACTCTCTTCTCTTAGGCATTCCCTGGGATAGGATAATAGGGGAGTGGTATGAAAGTATAGGGTTAGGAAGGTGAGCATGTAGATTCGGCCACGACAACATGGCTTTATAGTTACAAAACACATGATCAATATTTGTGAAGGTTATTACACCACTCCTGCTTCTATTATTCCAGGAAAATCGAGCGCCAGATCTATTCACATTAATAAGATTAGCATCGTATATTGCAGTGTTAAGTGGCTCAATGTCCCTTTGAATCAACGAAATTAGTCCATGTTTATCATGTAGAGATAAACAGCAGTTGAAATCGCCTAGAACAACCCATGGATGGTTGTCCTGCCTGAAAGATGAAGATTGAAAAGGAATTGCCTTGCACAAATGGAATTATCAGCATAGACAACGGTTAGGTAAAAGGTTGAGCCGTTCGTGAGGTCAGTGACATGAAAATGCATGAATTGTCTTATAGCAAAATCAAGCTTAAGAGTCAGGAAGGAGGGATTATGAATGATAAGTATCCGACCAAACTCCCCATGGTCCAGATTATGAGAAACTGACCAGGTTGGCATAGTATATGAGGCAGAGGAGAGGGTTAGGGGGAGATTAAGTTTGGTTTCTAGAATGGCAAAGAGGTTGAGATTGTATTGGCTTATAAGGTCTCTGACTTGATCTAATTTAAGAGGGTTATGAGCACCTCTAATGTTCCACACTGCAAGGTTTTGACTCATTAATTATACTCCTTGGAGAGAGATTCCGCTAATGACATACTCCGTGTTCGCTAAGTTCTAGGTGATTGGATACTAACTGCATTGTTACAAGAGGGGAGGACAAGCTAGAAGAAACAGATGGTGGATTAGGAGCATCAGTGGGCGAGGGAAAACCTGGAATGGTTCCATGAAAAGCATACGGTGGAATGGGAGGTAGAACAACTGATAGAGAGGAGATAGGCACTGGTAATTGACTGATAACAGTTGCATTCACAGGGGTCTTCAACTTATTCACATCTGGTATGCAGGTTACACTAGTTGGCAAAGAGCCTATAACAGGCTCACTAGATGGCAAAGAATTATTGACAGGAACACTGGGAATTGTAGTTTCATCAATTTCGCATTGTTTGGTGGGAACTTGCTCTATTGAAGGGGCTGGTGTGAATGCATGGGACATGCACAATTCAAAGAATTCTTTCTGGATTAACTCAGCAATTAATGATTCTTGGGAAATTGTTTCAGAAAGAGGCTCAGAGGTACCCATTAGAGCAATTGGCTTTCTCGCATTTAAAGTTGCAAATTTAAAGGGATCAAATTGTTCATGTTCTTGATCATCTATATTCCTGTCAAAAGTGAATTTAGATAAGTCAACAACTGGAATTTCGAAATCTTCTTCTGCCATTTCATCACTAGTATCTTTAGTAAATTCTCCCTCTTCTCCACCATTCATGATTTGATCACTCACATTTTGATCAGCTATTACGTTAAAGCTGTTATTGGTTATAATCGATCGTTCACCCAACTCTGCTGTTACTCTTATGTTTGCACTACTCTCACGTATCACATCCTTACTAATCGTTCTCACAACTACACCATTATTTGCCTTTGTATTGTTTGTCGCATCTCCTCCAGCAGAAGTATGGCCAACATTAACGCTACCTTTCCCATATCTTCTGTTATTAGCATTCGCCACCATCGTCCAAACTTGAGCTTTCTTTTGAAAAGGAGCATTGTTAACAATAGTGTTCTTTTCCTTTCCTACTACTTGTCTTCTTTGTTCCCCTGTTCCCTTATCATAATTGTTTTCATATGATCTAACCTTGTCCTGAATCTTTTCTGACGATGTTGTGCTAAAAGTAACCAACGAATGACCAAAAGCCGCACATAGCGAACAACTATTTGGCTTCCAAGTGTACTCAACCTGAACGTACTGAATGCTGCCATCAGGCAATTCAACCGGAAACTCGTATGGTACTTCTGAAGAAGGCGTTATTTCAACTAAACATTTTGCAAAATGCAATCTTTCTAGTTTTTCTGTCGACTCATCCATACACAAGAATTTTCCGATTCACTGTTAATTGGGTTAAAGAACAAATGTCGTTAAAACACCATTCACAATAAACCCAATTTTCATTTTATTCCAATTACTAAATATAATTGGAAACTCTAATAACCTTAATTAAAAGAATTATAAATTCCAAAATTATATTCTATTTAATTCCAATTAAATGTTAATTGGAAAATTTCATTAAATCTTATTTAAATTTTTTTTTCTAATCGGGGTTTAAGAACAATGTTATTAAAGACCGTTCACGGCAACCCAAAGTCCAATTTATTCTCTTTAGTTCCAATTAAATATTAATTAATTGGATTTTTATTCTAGTTAATAACTAGTTCATTTCGACAAAATATATTTTTATCTTTATAAAATTGGAATTTTCATCCAAATTCTTTCCAAATCATTTATTATGATTTTACATTATTTTTTCCATACTTTTAATAATTTTATTAAGGCCCGTACAGTCAGTTTCCAAAAACAGCCACCGAACTGCATCCATAGCGATCTTTTTCAAATTTGATTTGGACATAATTCCAAATCCAACCGTTAGATTTCAAACTTCTTATATTCATTGGACAGCTTTTTTCGATACGAACCTAACGGTTCCAGTTTTAGGAGAATAAGACAGTCGGATCTCCTGTTACGCCAATTTGAAGTTAATGGTCGAAATTCGCGAACGGTCGTTGCACGGCGCATTCTATTTTGGCCATTAAATATATATAATATATATATTATATATTTTTCGTTGATTTCCATTTAAAACGCACTTTATAAATCGTTTATATATTGGTTTTGAAACAATTCCAAATTCATTTTCAATTTCAAATCAAAATTGAATATTCTATATTTTTATCTTATTAAAATGATAATATTTTCAAAACATTAGATTTTGAAATTACTTCTTTTCTATATTCGTAATAAAATGAAATAAATCGACCGATAAACCTGTTCGGGTTAAAATGACGTTTCTATACTTAACCCGGTGTTAACCGGCCTTTTGGTCTGGTTACCTAAAGTACTCAGACATGCTCGATTCAACTCATCGCATGAAGTCAGGGCCAAGGGTGAAACTCGGGGAACGCAGTAGAAAGGATGAAGAGGGATCACGCCAACAAGGACCTCGCCACGTCAACGCCCCAGAAGAGCCAACAAGCCTCGACCAACGGCGCCCACCAAACACATTTTGCACCTAGCCGAGTGCGAAATTTCGCACCTTACAGGTGCGAAATTTTGCACCTAATAGGTACGAAATTTCGTACCTAGCAGGTGCGAAATTTCGTACCTTGGCCTAGTTGCGAATTTTCCGAGGCCGAGGGCTGCAAGCGCAAATTTTTTGAAGATGGTCCCCTTTTCTACCTACTGCTACCTAACCCCTACCTAACCACTTCCTATAAATACCCCATGGCCTCACACTTCAAAAGGGAGAGATTCTTGAGCTTTGAGACCTCCATAGAGCTTCATTAATGGCATCTCCTCTTTGAGGAAAAAGAAGGGTAAAATTGTCCATTTTACTATTTCTTGCAAATATGACTATTGTAACTTCATGTAGCATAGTCAACAAATGTAATGAGAGGGTCTCAACCTTGTAATCTGTCAAGTGATCAATAAAATTCCAACAACTCTTCAAAGTGGACGTAGGTCCTCACTGAGGCCGAACCACTATAAATCTCTGGTGTTATTTACTGCTTATGTTCTATTTTATGTTCTTGTCTATGCAACCATATTTATAATTCTTAGTAATTGGGAATCTTTGGTGTTTACGACATTTTTTGCCGTCAAAATTTGGTGCTTTCATTGAGAGAACTCGGATATTGCGTCTTTCTCGCACATTACCATCTCGACTTCAACGAGCTTAAGGTTCCTTGCTTAACCTACCGTCGAGTCTGCTTACGATGGTAAAAAAGTCAAAGAACGCAATGACCGGCTCCTCAGCCGCCGCCGAGGCCAGTACATCTCATCAACCTCAACCGGCGGACATCCCGGCTACTAGTGAAAGTGAACCTCCGGTTGCGGACCCCGAAGCGCCCGTGACCGAAGCGCAAATTTGCACGCTTAATGAAAGATATGAAAATACAGTTGTTGAGCTTAATCAAGCGCTAAAGAATAACATCAACCTTATGCGGCAACTCCAAGAAAGTCAGCGCGTCATCGCTCGACTACAACTAGCTCAGAACAATGCCCGACCTCGACCACCAACATCGGAAACTTCCTCTTCCGAGTCGAGGGGCCCGCACCAACGAAGGAGGTTTAGTCTCATTAACAATGTCGTCGTCCGAACAAATGCCCTCGACAACAGCAATGGCAATGGGTATGCCAACGGCAACGGCGACCGGACCACGGTTACCTATAGCGAGGGCGCCCAATATCGGGACCGTTCTCGCTTAGTCTTCAATGAAGGACCCACTCCTACTAACCAACCTCCTCCTTGACAAGACTCAATGGCCGCCCATTGAGACAATGAACCTACTATTTTGGCGGCCCGTGCCTTTCCGGATCCGGATCCGCGTGACCCTGCTCCACATCATCATACACACCATAGAAGATTTCGAGGACATTGAAGAAGACGATCTGGACATCCACCATAGAAGATGCCCTCACGCCAGAACTCCGGAACCTCGCCAAAACCCATGGGTCCCGATGGCGGACCCTCATCCGACCTACCTTCCCGACATGGTCCGAAGGATCATGCGGGAGATGCGAGGGAATGTGCATGATTCATGGGAAGCACACATCAGGCGCAACCCTTTCACTCGAAGAGTTAATGAAGCTGAATGGCTGCGATGCTTCAGCATGCCGCAGATGCTGCTCTACGACGGCACCACTGATCCTTGTGCTTTCCTAAACCGTTATGAATGGCAAATGGACTCGAGCAAAGGTGACGATCCAGTCAAATGCAAATGCTTTCCAGTCTTCCTATCAGGGACCGCTCTATTATGGTTCTCTCGATTCCACTTAATTCCATCAGCAACTTCGGCCAATTGGCGACACGTTAGTTAAGAAATTCAGGATGCACATCCTGACTCCGAAGAACGCCCTCACCCTATCCAATCCATACAAAGGACCCGCGGAGTCACTCAAAATCTATCTTTCCAGGTTCAACATCGCCCTCGCCGAGGTCGAGGATCCGGATCTGCGCACCATACTCTTCCAGCTAGCTAAAATTGTCCTTCCAATTTATGAATTTAGGGCATGGATCGATCGAAAACAACCGAAGAGCCTCGATGCTTTCTATGAGAAAGCGGGGCAGTTCTTGTGCCAAGAAGAAGCAAGACGGAACCGCATCTCCGAGACCAGTCGCCCCAATATCCCTCGATCAGACACCGCTAATAACCATCCTAGTGGACGAGAAGCGGGAGGATCCTCCAATCCAAACACGGGGGCAGGACCCCCCAGACAAAGACCGAACAATGGGGGGGCAAGGTGTCTGAGGCAACAATCAGGTCCAGACAGAGCCAAGGAAGCCCGGCCCTTACCAAGCCTATGAGACATACATTCCGCTGAATGAAGATCCGAAAACTATCTACTTAGAAACCTGTAACACTTTGTCGTACAAGAAACCCCGCATCGGGGAGTCAACCGATTCTGAGAAGAACTTGGGGAGATACTGCCGATATCACGATATGTATGGGCATAACATGAGTGAACGCCGCCAGCTCAGGGATGCAATTGAAAAGATTATCCGTGAAAAGCGACTCGAACAATACATATAAGAGCCCCTTCCCCCCGAAACCAATCCAAAGCCTCCAACGCTACCTCCTCAGACGGCCGCCAAGACAGCCCCGGGACCGTCTAACGCGAGGCGAGGAATCTTGATCAATACTATATGCGGCGGGCCTACCCCTACGCATGACAGCTTCTGAAAGATGGAGGAATATGTGAGCTCTATTAAACATGCAACCTACGAGGCTTGCTCTGCTCCCGACGAGTCTATCCCGGCTAAGCTCCGGAAAACCGTACGGGACGACATTATCTTCAATGGAAGGGAGTCCATAGGAATTGAAATCCCGACCACCGATCCTTTGGTTATCATGGCCCAAATTGGCGCTGCAATTGTTCGAAAAATATTGGTCGATTCAGGAAGCGCGGTCAACATCATTTTCAAAGTCGCCTATGACCAGATGAAGTTAGAAGCAAGAGATCTCAAAACATGCCATTCCACGATCCACGGCTTTAATGGGGCATCCAACTGTCCGCTAGGAGTCATCGACCGACCCGTCGAACTCGGTACAGGGGATCGGAGCCGAGTCAATGCTAGAGAATGTTATGCAATAGGATGGAAGAACGCACACAATAAGGACAAGGGAAAAGAAGCGCACGTAGCCTTTTGCGCCAAAACCGCCTCCGCATAGCAATCAGCGGCGTCTGGGCCTCGGCTCAGGCGCCACACCCGTCTTTCCGCTGACCTCGATCCAAGGAAAGACGAAGAGCCCGAGTGCGAGAGACCTACTCCAGTCGAGCCCACGGTAGATATTCCTGTTAGTCTCAACGATCTGTCACGAGTATTAAAGATAGGGTCACTCCTTCACCCAGCAGTCAAAGACGATCTTGTGGATTTCTTAAAGGCTAATCTGGACGTATTTGCATGGACTCATTTCGATATGAAAGGCATAGACCCGACAATCGCCTGCCATTCTTTATGCATAAACCCTATGATGCCTCCAGTCAAACAAAAGCGCCGCTTCCTGGGACCCGACAGATCCAAGGCACTCGAAGAAGAGGTAGATCGCCTGTTAACAACAACTTCATCCGAGAGGCCGACTAACCTGAGTGGGTCTCCAATCCAGTTCTGGTCAAAAAGGCCAATGGTAAATGGCATATGTGTATCGACTTCTCTGATTTAAACAAAGCATGTCCTAAGGACAACTTCCCGCTCCCAAAGATTGATCGGCTAGTTGACTCAACCGCCGGATACCAATTGTTATCCTTCATGGACACCTACTCCGGTTACAACCAGACCCCGATGAATCTCCATGACCAAGACCATACCTCCTTCATAACCGACCTTGGTCTTTACTGCTATCGCGTCATGCCCTTCGGCCTCAAGAATGCTGGCGCCACATATCAGCGGATGGTTAATCGACTCTTCAAAAATCAAATTGGGAAATCTATGGAGGTGTACGTGGACGACATGCTAGTTAAATCAAAAGTGTCTAGCGACCACGTCCACGACCTCTCCGAAATGTTCGATGTCCTCCGTCGATACGACATGAAACTCAACCCTCTGAAATGTTTCTTTTGCGTCGCTTCAAGAAAGTTTCTCGGTTTCATCGTCAACGCCCGGGGCATCAAAGCTAATCCCAAGAAAATCCAAGCCATTCGGGACATCCAAATCCCTGAAAATATCAAGGATGTTCAAAGTTTAAATGGAAAGGTCGCCTCTTTAAGTCGATTCATCTCAAAGACCACCGACAAGTGCATTCCTTTCTTCGATTTGCTTCGAAAGGGGAAACACAACATCAAGTGGACCCCTGAGTGCGTTTCTGCATTCAAGGAACTCTTGGATCACTTAGAGCGACCACCCATCCTGTCTAAGCCTGTAGACCACGAAGACTTATAAGTTTACTTTGTTGTTTTTGCACAGGCAGTCAGCTCAGCATTAATATGGCTTGAAGATCGCGTACAATGGCCTGTCTACTACATAAGCAAATGATTGACGGGGGCAGAAAAGAACTACCCAAAGCTTGAGAAGTTGGCGTTCTGGTTAATGGTCTCCTCTCGGAAGCTTCGGCCATATTTCTAGGCTTATCCCATAAAGGTCTTCACCGACCAGCCGCTTCGTTCGGTTCTACAACGACCCGAGGCATCCAGTCGACTGCTAAAGTGGAGTATGGAACTAAGTCAGTTCGAGATAACATTCGTTCCCCGTCGAGCCATCCTCGGACAAGCCCTCGCCGACCTTATAGTAGAATTAACGGCTCTCGAAGAGGCTTCTACAGAGAACGCTGAGGCCCCCGACAGTAAATGGAAATTATTTGTGGATGGGTCCTCCAATAGCAAGTGTTCGGGAGCCGACATCGTACTCATCACTCCCGAGGGACGCTCGATACACTACGCACTAAAGCTAAATTTCCTCGCCACCAACAACGATGAAAAATATGAGGCGCTGATAGCCGGACTAAGGATCGCGATCGAACTCAAACTGAAGATTATTCAGATTTTCTCCGATTCACAGCTCATCGTGCGCCAGATGAAGGAAAAGTACCAAACTAAGGGGGAACGACTTGCTCTATACCTAGCTCAAGTACAGGAACTACTCACTCACTTTGACCACTTCATTATCACTCACATTCCGCGAGAGCAAAATGAAAAGGCCAACTCACTAGCCAGATTAGCAAGTTCCGAAGATACGCAACTGTTGGGATTCGTCCCCGTCGAGGTGGTCAACTCCCCCAGTACCAAGCCAACACAAACCAGTACGGCCATGAGCGTCGAACCCGAGCCGGAATCATGGATGACGCCGATCAAAAACTACTTGCAGCAGGGGATCCTCCCGGAAAGCCGTAAAGAAAGGCGAGCGCTCACCCGCCAGTCAACCCATTATCTCCTTATGGATGGGGTACTCTATCGAAGAGGCTTCTCCGTCCCCTTACTTAGATGTGTGGCCCATGATGACGCCATCAAAATTCTAGTCAGCGTACATGAAGGAGAATGCGGTGACCACACCGGGGGGCAAACGCTGGCCAGGAAGATACTCCGACATGGCTACTACTGACCCACTCTCGACTAGGACGCCACGGATTATGCTCGCAAGTGCGACTAGTGCCAACGCTTCTCGAAGATCCCGAGAGCCCCGCCAATAGAACTAACGCAAATGACCAGCCCATGTCCATTTGCCATGTGGGGAATCGACATCATTGGGACTCTTCCCATGGCCAGAGGTGGGGCACGATACGCTATCGTCGCTGTCGATTATTTTACCAAATGGGCAGAGGCCGAAGCCCTCGCCACAATCACTACCAAGAAACTGATCAACTTCATGGTACGCAACATCATCACCCGATACGGGGTCCCTTAGGCCATCATTTTAGACAATGGCACTCAGTTCGAGAGCACAGAGTTCAAATCCTTTTGTCAGCGGCACGACATCGAAAAAAGGTTCTCGGCCTTAGCACACCCCCAGGCTAACGGGCAAGTTGAGGCGGTTAACAAAGTTATCAAGTCCATCATCAAGAAGCGCCTCGAGAAGGCCGGGGGCATGTGGGCAGAGGAACTTCCTTTAGCCCTATGGGCCTATCGAACAACCCACAAGACAACAACCGGGCACACTCCCTTCGCCTTTGCCTACAGGTCCGAAGCCGTCATCCCCATCGAGCTCAAGCATCAATCTCACCGAGTTACCTATTTTGATCCAAAGACGAACCAAGGTTTACTTTTGGGATTTCTCGACCTGCTCGAAGAAAAAGGAACGAAGTCGATCTCCGAGCGTTGCCCAACGGCAACGAGTCGCCTGGTACTCCAACTCTCGAGTCCGCCGCAAGGACCTCAACATCGGCGACCTTGTCCTAAAACGGGTCTTCCCTCCGCCAACAGGCCTTGCTCCTCGTTGGGAGAGCCCGTACTCTATACTACGGAGGCTCAATGATGGAACTTTCAAGCTTGCGACTGTAGACGGAGCTGAACTACCAAGGGCTTGGAACAGTGAACATCTTCGCTGCTACTTCACATAATTTAGAACATGGTTGTTTACGCTTTCTAGTGATGTTTTGTAGCAATTCAAGGCATTGTAATGGTTGTTCATGCCAAAAGTTATTAGTGGAAATGATGTTCAGCTTTCTATCTCTTTACTCTGTGTTTACTCCTCACTTGACATGTTTGATTGACCCTGATAGCTAGCTTTTGTAAACAGTCGATCGTCGTACCAGCCCTAAGTATAAGGGCCGACACAGCCGTCTGAGCCACGAGCCAATCTCGCGGCCTAATCATACTGGCAACGATCGGCACCCAGAGCACGGGAGCCGGCAACGCTACTTGAGTCGTCGTCCCACGGCGCGACCGAGTATAAATAACCGCTAACTCGAACCTCGGCCCAAGGCCGAGGCCGAGGATAAATCGTTCGCCCAAGTCCCATGCGACTTAGGGCCACCCAACAGCCTGACGGGGCGATACAAACTCCCTCTGAACTACGGGTGATGGTCGAATCTTGGCGCAACACCGAGACCGACCCTTAAATCATTACTTCCCCGAAGATCTCAAGGTTAAGGGGTAGCCCACGACCAGGATCGGACCCTACGGTCTGATGATCCAGGCTACACTTCACAGGCGAACAACAACGCCTACAGGCTCGTCTCAACTCGATGAACGACGGGAGAGCCTACACCGGACGGACCGCACAACGCGACGACATACCCCTTCGCTACACTTGGGATTAACCCCGGGCAACCCAAATACAGCAGGGCACTTAGCCTGGCTTTGCAAACTACGGGTTTCCTGAGCTGAGGGAAACTTACTATAAGCCTGCACACTATCACTCCTCCCTGGAACCATCGATCCAGGGCACAACACTCACAATCGCTTTTTTGTTAAGTGTAACGATAAGTAGGCCTATGCAAGTACGGGACGCCCGAAAACATGGGAAGAACATTCGAACATTTAACATGAAATGTGATCTTTACTAATTCATATTTCATTACAACACACACGCATTACAACCAACTACATAGCTAATATCTTTCTTTCTAATGACAGGGTGTACATGAGAACCACACTATGTCTTGAAAAACCAAAAGGGAGGGCCGAACTCACGTAAACCATCGACCTACACAACCAAAATGAGCACTAAACTTACACTTAAGCAACTAACCCTAACCATGATTCTTCTCTTTGTCTTTGTGATTCTTCTTTGCAGATTCGGCATTCGACGGTTCATCTTTGCAGCCAGGCCTTTTCTTGCCAGACCCGCCTTTTCCGCTTCGGCTCCTTTGGGAGGTGGTCGACTCGTGAGAAGCTGAGAGACGCCTCTCGTCAGCCCCGTCGCCGTTAGAAATCTCAGTGACATCAGCAGGGGAAACATGCGACAAAGGCCTGGGGACAACTACGACAGTAAGACCTATCACCGCGACGCTTGCCTCCGGGGTCGTTTTCCCTTCCCGTCTAGCTTTCTCCTTGGCCTCTCTAACAGCTAGCCGCTCGATTAGCTTTTGGGACTTGTGCTCTGGGTTATTGGCCCTGGTTTTCTCGCAAGTTTCAATGGCCCTTCGCTGAGCCTCCTCATCCTCTCGCTTCTTCAAAGCCTCGTCCGCCGCCCTCTTCTTCTACGTTCATCATCGGCCTTCCTCTGAGCAACAGTCGCGGCAGCCCTCTTTACAGCATCCTCCCTGGTCTTGGCTATGACCTCCTGCCTAGTAGCTTCATCCTGCCTCCACTTTTCCTCCACCTCCTCGCTTTTGGCCACTATCTTAGCTTTCTGCGCATTTACCATAGCGGCCATCGAGGACACATCGGCCTCTACCAGACCTCGGGAAGTTGCACTCCACCCATCTACCTCCTCTCCTTCATCAACAAGGCTTTTGTAGAGGCTGGGAGTTTCCCTTATCCCCAAGAGGGTGTCAAGATGATCTCCGCTCTCTCAAAACTGAATCCCCTCAAGTCCTGGCCCAGACTCAGTCACTTCGGGAATCGCGGGGGCATGGTCCAATGCCGTAGTCAATCCAGAAGGGACTGTACAATGAAAACATAATCTTTTAGTCTGGAAATTCGGTAACCACATCATCCTCTGGGATGCATTGTAAAGTGAATTTACCTCCGGTCAAGGATGGCGTAGGGAGAGCAGAAGGGGCACCCGACGCAACAGGCAATGTACATTAAGTCCCTTTTGGCTCCAGATCATGCTCGGTTGAAACCCGAGTCAAACCTGTTGGATCACTCGCTATAACCAATCTAGGGACTGGCGGCCGATAGGAGCTTCCCTCCGCAAAAGTCTCCACTAGCACAACACTCTCAGTCATGGAAAACTTCCCTTTTTCAACAGCAATCCTCTCCAGCCTTTCCCTCTCCGCGTCCTCCAGCAACAACCTTCTACCTTCCTCCAGCTTCTCGCGCTCCTCTTCGGTCAAGAGGTCAATCATTAGCTGTCGCTCGTTCAACGACCCAACATCCGCCTGGCGCAAGAATGATTCATACGGAACCAGCCTATCCCAGGTTCGAGCCAGTGCGCGGGAATAGTCATCTATCCAAGAAAGTCCATGGAATTTCAGAATCTTAACAAGCATGTTCTTAATATCTTCCTCAACGGATGACTGTGCCCAGAACTCGGCGTCCACTAGCTCGCCCTTTAATCGCTCCACCTCTCTCAGGTGTTCGGCTTTTAACCCCTCTACGGTGCCTAACACATCCCGATTGCTGGCTTCCGCGTCCTCCTTCGCCCTCTTCGCCGCCTCAAGCTCCCTCACTAGGCGATCATTCTCCACTTGCAAAACTTTATTGTCTTCCTGAAATTGGAAAACCTTGGCATTTTCTCTCTCCAAGTCAATACAAGCCTGGTCCCCTCAGCCTTTTCCTTCTTCAAAGTTGTGTTCTTGGTGGTTAGATCAACTATAGTCTCCGTGAACATAGAACAAGAATCGTCGGCCTCCTTTTTGAGTGTCTCGTACCTCTGCTTCAGCTCAGCTGAAAGACCATGAGGGTCCGTAAGACGGTGTTTAAAGATACAAGAGCAAATGACTCCTAATTAACAGGAAGGGGGAAGAGAAAGACCTACCAATTTATGTATTCAGGTTAGCAACGGAAGTCTTCTCAGCATCGATGGTTAGTTGATGGTTCAGGAGGTGCATGTTCTTCTGCCTAATCAGGTCCAATAGGTGGTGAGAGTATTTGGTAAGCTCATTGACCTGGTGATACGCGACCTCCACATGCATCCATATCTCTCCAAATGCCCTATTAGGAGTTGGACGAAGATTAGGGAGAGATGGCATCTCGTCAAAGTAAAGTCGAGGGAAATGATGCTTTAAGAATGCTTTCTTCTCCTCTAGGGAAAGCTCTTGAACTTGGGGCTCCGTCAAATCTTGTGTTTCTATCATAGTCGCTCTACCAGACCCCGACTGGGCAAGCGGTGGCTCTCTCCCCTTTGAAGTCTGAACGGGAGCCAACGGAACAGTGATGGGCGTAGTTGTTGATGACATATGACTCGACCCTCCTAGATCAATCCGGGAATCTCCTCTGGGCACCCGAATTGGAGGAGGATGGGGATGATTCGTGGAGGATTGAGCCCTATCCTGGTGATGACTCCCGTTGCCGCGACCCCGTAGGGGCGGAACATTGCCATATAAGATGGCCTCCCTCCTAAAGGAGCTGATAAAAGCACTCTCGGGCGATGGCAGTCTCCACGACCTCGTCATCCACTTCCTCGGGTCATGTCACCTGTCAAAGAAATGAAGCAGAACAAGTCAAGCAACATGCACATGCACTCTTCTATGCAATATGGTGTGTATAAGTGAATACCCTAAGTGCTCTCTCAACATACCAGATTGTTCCCCAATCGAGGGAATTAGCCCCTCTGCGGCACGAGCTAGATCCTCCATACTAGCTGCGCTCGGCCACAGAGACAAGTCCATAGGAACGGTTCCCAGACTAGCAAACTGATTCACTTTTTCGAGGGAGGTGGTAGCTTCCAGAGAAGCCACAGGAGAGTGAGGACTAGCCAACGTTTCTTCCCACGTACCTCCCATCGAGGGCGAGACAGAAGCCTCAGAAAGCCCCTCGTCCCGAGCGACCGCCTCTGCACCACCAGCCATGCTACTGCCAACATCTTCTTGGAACTTAACGACCTTTTTTGGTCCGAGCCCAGTAGGAATTATCTTCCTCTTCAAAACAGAAGCGTCAGTGTAACACCCCACACCCGCTAAGGTCACTCACTATGGGAATGCCTTAACTTCGGTGGAGTATTTTAAGTGAATATAGAACAGAAAAATTACAACAAGACAGATATAAATAATACTTGTTAACTAAAACATCATTTCATTGCAGCAGAAGGTAAACATGTTTGGTTATAAAACCATAAGACAAGAGTCAAGTACTAAATATCCATCCTGATAAAAACATAAGTACATAGTCCCACTACATAACTAATAGCCATAATAGAAAAGATAAGCTGGGCTTTACATCAACGGTTCAAGCTCCAAAAGATAGATAAAGAAATCTGATCAAAGCCCACTAGTGCTAGGCCCACTCTGAGAACCTGAGGGTTGGGAAAAAGATAAAAACAACAGGGTCATACATAAGTCTGAGTGAGTCCTATAACTTTAACAGTACAATCATTAAAGTAATTAGGGTATGATATAAACTTGGTACGGTAATGACTGGGGATAAATGACTACACTAAACAGCCAACTAGACATAGGATGAACTAAGATATCGGATAAATACGCATCTACCCACCCAAGGGTAATTACTACACTGCACCACACCAGTCATTCCTAACTTAAAGGTTGATCCCACCCAAGGACTTAGAAAATTTAACTAGTAGTTTCGTGTACCCCTAGCTGACTACATAGGTGCCGTCTGCCCCTATCTCCACTAGGTGTACCCACTACTCCCCAAGCGATCGGCTCCCTACCGTAGATACCCGTGCTGGCCCCACAGTGGGGTGTATCACTCCCAAAGTGGCAACCCGATACAATCAACGGTGCACGGCTTATACCTACACGATGCAACAACGTCTTACCTACCAGCCCGGGTCCCCACACGCATATGAAACCCGTTGGACTTGCGTTGCCACCGCTAACCCGTTTTGGCCTCTTATAGTCAAGCCCAGTACGCGTGTCCCGTCCTCGACATGGGTCGAGCCCAATAAGATACATATGGGTTACTGGTTGAAATGGGCCCCCACAAGCTACCCACCTAAGCTTGTCCCTTTTTCTAGTGCATCCCACTTAACCCTTTAATCATGTTTAATTACATGTTTCCACTTGGTTAAGTATTCTAATCGTATTTTCTATTGCCACCCAAGGCAACCCACTAGATTTCCACATGCCACCCAAGGCACTTACTTAATCTCCACATGCCACCCAAGGCACCCACTTAACCCCTCATGCCCCACTACATGCTTATCTGGTTAAGGGTTTCTTAATTGATTAAGGACGTAACCTTGTAAAGACCTCTCACATTAGACTGTCTTTTGTGGCAGCTGGATTTGCCGGTGGTTCCGGGCAGTCTTATGCTACAAAAGGGTCCAACCTCGTGTCTTAGTCGATTAATTACACCTAATTAATCACCCCCATAATTTGTATTAATTATCCCTAATTAATTACAAATTTAATGATGTACATAATTGACTCAATTATGTCCATCCACTTTATGGTATGCGTAATCATACCAACTTCACACCATTTTATTAACATGAATATTAACCCCCTCGTTCCCCACGTAATACGTTGACATGACATACTTAAAAGGGGAGATTCATCACAAACACAATGGGTTCAACTTGCATAACATTAGCATCAACATGGGTTTTAAAGGTGTCAACATGCATATATGACCATAACATCAAACCCAACTAGCATAAATAATCAACCCAAACTTGCATGAATCACATATGTCATAAAGAGGGTAACTTGCATAAGTTACTTATGTCATACAAAGGGGTAAACTTGCATATGTATGTATGACATATAAAGGGGTTAACTTGCATATGTATGCATATCATACAAAGGTGTAAACTTGCACATGTTACTTGCATATAATCAAACACCAAACTTGCATAACATGTCATATATGAACTTGCATATAATCAAACACCAAACTTGCATAACATGTCATATATGAACTTACATATAATCAAACACCAAACTTGCATAACATGGTGTCATAATGGATCAATGTTTATCATAGTGATTTGCATAACTAGCATCATGAACATATAGCATAAATTACACCCAACTTGCATAACTAGCTTCATGGGCACATAGCATCCATCTTGCATAACTTGCATCATGAACATATAGCATACAACTTGCATAACTAGCATCATGAACATATAGCATAAAACTTGCATAACTAGCATCATGAACACATAGCATATGATAACATAACTTGCATTGATCCACATACATAACCATAACCTCATTATATCCTATCATAATTAGTTTAACAATTGCTTGCTAAAGGCATAGAAACTCACAACTTGTTGATTAGCACTCCTATGAAGAATATTTAGTTGCTAGAGTTGATTAGAAGTTGATTTGAGAAGCTATCTTCCTCTTTAATTTGATGGAGGCTCCTTCAAGTTGCATTTTGACGGCATGATGGCATTGTATCTATTTTTAGTATGGATTAGGGTAGTCTTAGGGTGTATTTATAGATTAGTTAAGTGTTTTAGGCCCTTAGATTAACCCTAATTCAAGTTAGAGCCGTCAGATTTCGTCATAAGCCACCAAGCACAGCCCAAAAGCCAAAACAGTGCACCCAGCCAAAACTGGCCGAGCCACCTGTGTCGACAGGGGTGTCGACACTACAGTCGACACCCCCCCCCCCATGTGTGTCGACTCCCCAGTCGACACGGGGGTCGACCTGGTGCTGGCGGGAATTTTCCCGCCTAGCCCTCCTTTTGCATTTGAAATCTGTTTTTCGAAATTTGAATTTTCTGAAAACTTCTTCCGGCCTTAACTGGGTCATACGGACTCCGATTTTCGAAAACTCGGACTCTATTTCGCGTATTTTTCCGAGACGAACGCAATGGCATAGCCCGTTTCCCCTGATTCAGATTTTAAAATTTAATTCTGCCCTGATTTATATTATAACAAGTTATTCAACATATGGGGTGTTACAGTCAGGGCCTTCCGTTGCTTTCTCTGTTAATACACCACTCGCCACGGCAGACCTGATAATGGCTCGGTTGGTCGGAAGCAACCCAACATGCTGAAGGCAGTCCTGGTCTACCACAGTGTCCGTCTTACAGGAGCCTTCAGGAATAGCTCGCAGAGCATCGAGACGTTGCCGATACTCATCGCTAGTAGGTGCTTCGGGATTCCCTGCCATAATAAAAAACAATAAGTTACAGATCTCGGCAGCGTGTAGAGAAGAGACGAAGATCAAAGGCACTCACTTCCTTCTATCCACCTCCTCGCAAATCCGAGAGGGCAGCAAACGAAGAACCAATCGTGCCTGATTACAGATATCCTAGTCCACTTTCCAACAAAGAATCTAGTAGCAGGATTTGCTTCCAAGAACCACTGGGAGGACGATCCACAAGTTGATCGCCTAAAATGAAAGTGATACCGAATATCCTCTGCGGTGGGCTCCCGATGTAGGAACTCTCGAAAAAGAACGCAAGTACCCAAGAGCGAAGAGTAAGCATTCGGGTGTAGCTGTGAAGGTGTGAGGCGGAAGTAGAATAACATTTCCTGAATGAAGTCGTTGGCTGAGGGCACGCACCCCGCAAAGCAAGTATGTCGATTCCAAGCAGTGAAACCCTCTGGCGGTGCATGAGCCCTTCCACTCGTTCCAGGGGCATGAGCCTCTCCCTCTGGGATGCTAAACCGCAATGCCAACTTTCTAACTGTTGTGGCATCCAATCGCAATGGCATCGAGTCCGGTGGATCGTCCAAAATAACAGCGTCAGGTAACATGTCCGGAGCTACTGGGGCAGGCGGCTCACCACCACCCATAATATCCACATTTTCCATCTCGGCATGTACGACTGGAGAATGTAGCCTCTCAACGTGTTCCCCGTGCTCCGACACCTCAGGCGAGCTCCCCGACTGGGAAGAAACCGACTCTTCGGTAGTCTCAAGCTCGCTGCTTCCGGATCTGGCATTGTTCGTAGAATCAGAAGTGTGAGACGATGGCGGGGAAGCCTCGGCTTCCAGAAGTTTCCCGGTCCTTGATCCTGTTTGCATGGCTCACTATACTTTAGTACACCAGTATTAGACATCACAATGAAATAGCCTGTACCCCTCGCGTTGGTGAAAATTAACGAGTGTGTGCGGTGTCATGCAAAAATCAAAATGTACATAGAAACTTTAAAGATCCTAGCAGTTCGGTCACAGTCCAGACATATGCTCTATGCTATGTGAAAGATTAGGGTCCCGGTCCGAACAATTTATCGATATATGCCTTGGTACGTTCATACAGTCAAACATGCAATATATAAGTCCAAGGATAGGCAGTCAGGAAATCAAAGCTCAAAGCGGAAAAAGCCAACACCCAGCCATGGTAACACAATCAAACCTGTCCTAGGGCTTGAAGATTCGAACCACTTAGGTATGAAAATTCGAACCTAGGTGGCTCGAAAATCCGAACCCCTTAAGGTTCGAAAATCCGAACCACTTAGGTTCGAAAATTCGAGCCCAGGTGGCTCGAAAATGCGAACCCCTCAGGGTTCGAAAATCCAAACCACGGCGGTTTGAAAATTCAAATCCCTCAGGTTCGAAAATTCGAGCCCTCAGGTTTCGGAATTTTGAAGCCTAGGGCTCAGAATCTCGAGCCCCAGTATTCGAGAAATCTTGGGCTCGAGGGATCGAAAATCCAAGCCCAAGGCTCGAAATTTCGAACCCTACAGGGTTCGAATATTCGAGCCCCATCAGGTTCGAATTTTCGAACCTCTCCTAACAGGCTCGAAATCTCGAGCCTCCTCTAACCATCGTACTTCGACCCCCATCCTTCCTTCCCTCGTGCAACCAAGTCCATTACCTAAAAATCTAGTCGAAAAAAGTCGAGTAACGAAGCTATCAGAATAGTGGCAGTCAAAGAAGAAAATAGAAGAAGGAAGAAAAATGAGGGGGGAGGGGCCTATTTATAATAAAAAGGGAAAAAGTCCCTTCGTATTCCAAGACCAGGCTCAAAATTTCGAACCTACGAGCTCGAAATTTCGAACGTCTAGGGTTCGAAATTTCGAGCCTCGCGACTCGAAAACTTTGAGCCATGACGGTTCGAAAATTCAAACCTACACGGTTTGAAATTTCGAACCCCAGTGGTTCGGAAGTTCATGGCTCAAAAAAAAATTAATAATAAACAAAATTTCCTCTCGACCAACGCGCAAGCGTATCCCCGTGAGTATCGATCGCCGCCAATGCACGACAACGACACCATGCGAATACTTAGCAGCGCGAGTGCGACAACAAACCAACAGCGGCTCGCTCACGACTCCAAAATGAGCGAGCCCGCTAACTAACATGTTTTTTCCTATAACTAGAAGGATAAATCCGCAACCCAACTATCATCTCAAACCAATCCAAAGCACATCATGTCAAGACAAGACGTAATTTGGGGGGCAAATGTTAACCGGCCTTTTGGTCCGGTTACTAAAAGTACTCAAGGCATGCTCGATTCAACTCATCGCATGAAGTCAGGGCCAAGGGTGAAACTCGGGGAACGCAGGAGGAAGGCTGAAGAGGGATCACGCCAACAAGAACCTCACCACGTCAACGCCCTAGAAGAGACAACAAGCCTCGACCAACGGCGCCCACCAAACACATTTCACACCTAGCCGAGTGCGAAATTTCGTACCTAGTAGGTGCGAAACTAGGTACGAAATTTCGCACCCTGCAGGTGCGAAATTCCCCCCTCCCCCCTTTAGGTGCCAAATTTCGCACCTAACAGGTACGAAATTTCGCACCTCATAGGTACGAAATTTCGCACCAGGCGGGTGCGAAATTTTGCACCCTGCAGGTGCGTAATTTCGCACCCAGCAGGTGCGAAATTTGGCACCTTGGCCCAGGTGCGAATTTTCCGAGGCCGAGGGCTGCAGGCGCGAATTTTATGTAAATGGTCCCCATTTCTACCTACTGATACCTAACCCCTACCTAACCACTTCCTATAAATACCCCATGGCCTCACACTTCAAAAGGGTGGGAGTCTTTAGCTTTGAGACCTCCATAGAGCTTCATTAATGGCATCTCCTCTTTGAGGAAGAAGAAGGGCAAAATTATCCATTTTACTATTTCTTGCAAATATGACTATTGTAACTTCATGTAGCATAGTCAACAAATGTAATGAGAGGGTCTAAACCTTGTAATCTTTCAAGTGATCAATAAAATTCCAACAACTCTTCAAAGTGGACGTAGGCCCTCACTGAGGCCGAACCACTATAAATCTCTTGTGTTATTTACTACTTATGTTCTATTTTATGTTCTTGTCTGTGCGACCATATTTATAATTCCTAGTAATTGGGAATCTTTGGTGTTTACGACATTTTTTGTCGTCCACACCCGGCCTCATATTTTTATATTTTTGTGTCCATCTAAAAACGGACATCGAAAACATGATTTTATTCTTCACTGGATATTATTTTAAGATATTCGTTATTTTAAAATATTCTTTATTTAAAAATATTCTTTATTTAAAAATATTCATTATATTCAAATGATCTTTTACATTAAAATGTTCTTTTATATAAAAATGATTCCTTTCATAAAAATGTTTCTTTTACATTGAAATGTTCTTTTATATAAAAATGGTTCTTTATATATAAAAATGGTTCTTTACATAAAAATGTTTCTTTTACATTGAAATGATTCTTTTATATAAAAACGGTTCTTTTATATAAAAATGTTTCTTTATATAAAAATGTAATTTTTAATGTTAAGACACTTTTGTCAACATTGAATCTTTTTAATGATTCATCCTTTACATTAACAACGTAATTTTTAATGCAAACACAATTTTATCAAACTTGAATCTTTTTATACATGATTCATCTAGCATTAAAAATGTACTATTTAATATAACACAAATTTATTAAACTACAATCTTTATATATATATACAATAAAAATGTAAACTTTTAATTGTTAAATCTTTCTATTTCAAACCATGATCATTTTACATCATTTTTTATAAACAATAAAAATGTAAATTTTTATTGTTAACTTTTCTTTTTCAAAACAATGATCATTTTACCTATTTCTTATATACAAAAAAAATGTGAATTTTTATTGTTAAACCTTTTTCTACAAACAATGAGTATTTGGTACATACAATAAAAATATAACCTTTATTGCTTCAAACAATTTTCATTTCTTATATGAATTTTTTTCATATTTTGTACATTCAATAAAAATGTAATTTTTTATTATTTCAAGATTTTATTTTAAAATATTCTTTATATTCTGAATCGGAATGCGACTCAATCAATTACCATATACTTTTTCAGTTATATGGATTTCATACATCGCATGTACGCAACAATAATGATAAATAATCATCAAACAGTCCAATCACATCCAAAGTGAAATTTACAACTGTGTGAGCATTAAAATAATTAAATAATACTCATCATAGATTGTCAATCCATCGATTGACATACAACTAAATATTGGGACAAGTTTATGTCAAATATCATCCCAATACCCGTGTGGGGTTTTCGAACAACAGTTTATTTAAATAAATTATTGGTTAAGAATTTTAACCAATTTTCACTATTCAAATTATAAATGAATATTTATAATCTAATTTCACTATCACATTAATATTAACAATTTTAATGTGTTAAACATTTCAATAACACAAACAACACACAATACAGTCAGTTTAAATCGTCCATGGTTTTGTGGACGAGGAAGGTGATCTAACATGCATCGTATACAATTTATAATAATTAAACTGATAAAATCTATACTAGCAATTCTATATATTTTTAGTTATGAAAATAAATAAATTATTGTGCAGAATTTTTAGTGAGGAGTTCTCACCTTTGGTTTCCACTCCATCAGTGTATATTTTTTGAATTTCTGGTACGGTTTGGATTCCGCTTTGTTTCCAGACAGTTCCATCAAAATTTGTTTCACGCGGTGTATATATTAAAAATCATAATTTTATAATGTTATATATATATAATCATATTTTTATAATGTTATATAAAAATAACACATTTTTATTACAATGGCTTATATATAAAAATATCACATTTTTATTACAATGTTTTATATATAAAAAGAACACATTTTTATAACAATGTTATTATATATAAAAATAACACATTTTTATAACAATGTGATAAATGTTTTCAAAACAATGCAATAAATATTTTCAAAACAATGCGATAAATATTTTCATTACCATGCGATAAATGTTTTCATTACCATGCGATAAATGTTTTCATTACCATGCAATAAATGTTTTCAAAACAATGCGATGAATGTTTTTATTACAATGTTTATATTCTACAAATCATATTTTAAAAAAATGTTTATATATTTTACAAATCGCATTTTAAAACAATGTGAATTTTATTTTAAAAACAATACGATTTTTATTTTGAAAACAATGTGCTTTTTATTACAAAACAATGTTCTTTTCATTACAAAACTAATGCTATTTTTATTTATAAAATCAATGATTTTTATTTAACCATGATTTTTATAAAACAATGATTTTTATTTAACAATGTTTTTATATTTTAAAATCTGATTTTAAACAAAGTTTTTATATAATAAGAGAAATCACCTTAATAACGTTAACCAAGTGTTGCTGTTAAACCCCTTCTACATGGAAATGTCGAGCTCGTATAAACCCAAAACACAGCACCCTAGGGTTCCAAATCGATCGCCAACGATGCACTCCACCGCCCATCCGATGTTACCACACCGTCGGCCTTGATGCACTCCGCCATCGCCCTGAACTGGAAGCAGTTCGATCCTCCCTCTCGTGCTAGAAACGCGTTCGACGTCGGCCACTCTGTGGCTAAAATTTTCCCAAACCACCATACTAAATACGATCATAGCCGTACATGATTGTAGAGTAGGAAATTCTCTTCTGTTTTCGCTTTGGAGTTGGGTTTGAATTTGAAGTGGATAAAGAAATATTGAGGGATGAATTTCAAAGCACGTCGGCCATTGCTTTCGTTTGTGGCGGCTACGAATGGGGATTAGTGTTTGGTATTCTAGCTGCATTTATACCGTATATTTTTTAATTATTTAATTCCATTTAATTTCAATATAACTCCTATATCGATCCGGACTCCAAATCAAACCCAACGAGTGTCGCCCCTAGCAAAATACCCCCATTCCGGACACAATGGAATATGTTTCATAGGATAGTTCGATTGTTTCGGACAGTTTTTCTTTAAATTAAGATATAAATCAATATATTGAATTTTTAACGTACATTTTAAATTACCGGGGCCACATACTGACTCCGAAAATTCCAGAAAAATTATTTTTGACTTTGTTTTGACGATACGGTCACAATAAAATTAATTTCGTTGAATTTGGGGACCATTCAAAAAATGACCATTTTCTGGTCGATCCAATTCAAATTTAAATTACCAAACACATTTAAATTTACTACGCTCACATATTAATTCCAGAAATTATGAAAATTGGAATCTAGCAAAAATTTGATATTTCGGATCCAACAGAAGTGGTCTCGTCGAAAATGGAGGTCGTTTGAAAAATATTTATTTTTAAGGGCTATATTTTATATTAAAATATATATATAAATTCCATAGCGACTATTCTGAATTTTAAACTGGGCATAACTTTCAATTCCCGCTATGAAATTTGGACTTTTCAGGTCCGTTAGAAAGATATAATTAAACAGATTTAAATATTTCTGGTTTCACTGAAATCCGATTTATTTTGAATCCCGTACATTCATTTCAAATTTGAAATATAATTTTCAAACGGCCGCGCCATTTCAGGCTCGTTTTATAATTAAAATAAAATTATTCATTCTAACTTCAATTTAAATAAATTTTTCTTCGTTATTATTTAAAATAAATCATTTTAAATATTAAAATCCATTAAAATTTCTAAAATGAAAATTTTAAATTGGTTCCGATTTTCCGGTTTGTTACAATCTCCTCCACTTAAAATCTTTTCGTCCTCGAAAAGGAATGGAGCTGAAAGTTGTTTAATTAATCAACTCAACTTTCAATTCTAATCAATTTTCAATTCAGTTCAATATTAATTTTGATTTGGCTAAATTTATCATTCTTTCTTATATTGGTTAAATTAATTATCATTCCAATATTTTAATTAGTTAAAATAATAATCAAACATCACAACCAGCAATCAATTAGGTGATTAACTTTTCAAATATATATAACTTTTTATATGTAGTAAAAAATCATATTTTTGATACTAAGTCACAACAATAAACCCTATCTATATTTTAGTTCTCACACCAGTCAATGGAAATATATAGATATACCACTTTCGAAACTCGAACACAAATACTGATGATGGAGCTCCATCATCAGAATTATCTCCAGGTGACTAGAGTGTGATTCTATATCTATCCAGTATATTTGAGACTTCGTATATACGCAAGCTAGGCGTATAAGCAAAATCTTTATATACTTGATTGTCCAAATTCAAAACAAAATAAATATTCAAACACGAATAATATGATATAATTTTCAAAAATTAAATTTGTTTTCATTTCTATTTTAAAAATTAATACTCTTCACACTCGTTCTAGGATACTACTGATCCTATCTCTAACGAGTCACTCTTATTGGATATTACTAATCCAATCTCTGATGGATTCTTTCGTTCGGTTCTAATGTGTCTTGTTCTCGAGCTCTGTAAACCAAAGCTCCGATACCAAATGAAACGACCCAAACTTCCCCGTAAAGGAAAGCCCGGATTGAATTGAGAACACGACAAATCAGAACACAAATGACAGAACATTTCATTGCTTATTACAACAATTACATCAGAGTACAAAAATATATCAGAGTACAAATAAATATTACACATTGAAAATACAATATCAGAGATTTAAATTACAAAGCAGAAGAAAATAATACATAACACAACTAGAAGGAATACATGGATACAGAGCTTTCCGAATATCGCTTCAGCTATAAACCAGGACCCTATGAATATATTATCTGCAAAACCAAAACTACTAGCTGCCTGTGTGGAAAATATGGGCACCCAGAGTTTAGGTTAAAACAATAAATTCCAGGTCAGTCATGGGACTGGTGTGAGAACTAAAACAGTTGTTAATCTTAAATTTTAAAGTGGTGATATCATGGGACCACACCGTATAACACGGAACGGGTTTACTCCACATGAATCTTAGTTTAAATTAAAACAACGCAATGCTTTTTGGAAAAATGAAGCTATTATAAGACTCAGGTCCCATCACACAATGCTACGCAAGCAGGAGGATAAAGTTTTCCCTTATAATAGCCAAATATGCTTGATACGCGAAATTTCATTTTTTATTATTATTACAATAAGTGTATAGTGTCAAAAACAACTTCAAATATAAATGTATCAATCATAGACGGGATGTGTACCATATATCATGTCGCCATACTAGTTCTACAATCAAAACCGCATGATGTCGTATTGGAAGTTGGATTTCCACCAATGAACCAAGGCAAGGGATCGTCCTTACCGATTTCGAGACAATCTAGCCCATGTCTCAGGATTCAGCCGCAACTGTACCTAGGTAACATGCAGGGCCGGTCCACACTAAGTGCAATGGTGGATTCATAATTCCTAAGCATGTGTTTCCCCGCCCTATGGGGCGTAAAATTTGGTCAGTAATGTTGACCATAACAATATCTGAGGCGCCTCTCTATCCATCAAGTAATAATAAGCAACATCCACATGAGTAAAATGTTCGGGCTTGCAAAACCCTGACACCCCTCCTAGCTAGAAAGAAACGCAATGCGCTCCCTGCTGTCCTTTCCAGTTTCTGGTTCATACCGGGGTGTGAAGTTCGCAAAGTAACGCTATACACAAAGCTTTGCTAATTAAAGTTGTGCTTTGATCATCATCTACAAGACTTTGCTTTTCAACAAAAGCCTTGATTATTTGCATCTTGGCATGCCACATTGTCAATCCATACCATACCATTGATTTCTGCCAATATATAACCTCTAAGCTCGTACGTCTCAGAGAAGGGTGTTAAGCAAGAGAATAAATTCCCCGCCACTAAACAGATATATATTTAGCAGAGATCAACGAATACAGCATAAAGGAATACAACGTCAGACATACTATCCATTTACAAGTCCATTCTGGGTCTGAACGAAACCGCAGGCACCTTATTCCTATTCCCATATGTCCAATACAGGAGAGAAGCCCTTGCATATCCATCGATCTCATAGTACGCTTGGAGGATCACCACTTATTACCCTGTCTTGGGTGTATGACACTATCAAGACATCAATAATCATCCGAACGATGTGAAGATCTCCGGTCTTCAACCATCGTCTTCATCTTCGACTTTTAATCGTTGTATTAATTATTCAAAATGGGTTAAACCTGGTCTTTCCGAATAACTCACGTATTTTATAATCAAGTGCTATAAAAACACATCATACGCCTCATTCCAATTCATAATATTCTTTTAATAAAATATTCACATTACTAGGGCATTAATTTTATCAAAAATAATTTTTTTAAATTTATTCTTTAATCTTCCTATGGATCTCATTTCAAAAGGCTTTATTTTATCTTTTATCAAATATAAACCAAATTAAAGTTTATTCACTAGTCGGGATTAACGAACCTTACCGAAGTAATCATTTATTATTTATTATCGCAAACCCAACCCATTCATCCCATGGAGCAAAACTGGTAGCACTCCATTTCTAACACCCACTGTGTTAACGGTAAATTTAATTACCATTTTCCGTTCAAATCTAATTAAAGATTTAACTACCGCCTGGAGTAAAACTGGTGGTACTCCATTCTCGATCATTTTAAGAATTCGATAAATTTAATTATCTCTTTCGCATTTTAATCTAATTAAAGATTCATTAAAACTCTAGTTTAGTTTAAATGAAAAACATCATTACTTAATGATTATTAATTTTAGAAATTATTCTTATCTTTTAACTGCGTTAAAGAACAAATGTTATTTAAAAACATTGTTCACGATAAACCCAAAATCATCTTCCATCAAAATGGAATCTTCACAGAAATCATATCGATATATAATCGACATAAATTTCCGTATCAGACTGATAATATAAATGGAATAACGGGAAAGCCTTTTAAATTCCATATATAGTAATGGTCCTCATTTATAGAAGCTCATCTCGATTATTATTAAATCGAATTCTATTCAATTCCAATTTAATGTATTAAATTGGAAAACTTTACTTTGGAAAATTTCCATTTTAACCTTAATAAAAGATTTATAAATTTCAAATTATATTTTCATTGTTAATTGGGTTATATAGCAAATGTCGTTAAAACACCGTTCACAATAAACCCAATTCACAATTCATTTTATTCTAATTACTAAATATAATTGGAAACTCTAATAACATTAATTAAAAGATTTCTAAATTCCAAAATTATACTCTATTTAATTCCAATTAAATATTAATTGGAAAACTTCATTAAATCTTATTTAAAAGATTTATTTTTTTCTAATCGGGGTTTAAGAACAATGTTATTAAAGACACTGTTCAAGGCAACCCAAAATCTAATTTATTCTCTTTAATTCCAATTAAATATTAATTAATTGGATTTTTATTCTAGTTAATAACTAGTTCATTTCGATAAAATATATTTTTATCTTTATAAAGTTGGAATTTTCATCCAAATTCTTTCCAATCATTTATTATGATTTTACATAATTTTTTCCATATTTTTAATAATTTTATTAAGGCCCGTACAGTCGGTTTCCAATAACGGCCACCGAACTGTATCCATAGCGACCTTTTTCAAATTTGATTTTGGACATAATTCCAAATCTAACCATTAGATTTCAAACTTATTATATTCATTGGAAAGCTTTTTTCGATACGAACCCAACGGTTTCGGTTTTAGGTGAATCCGACAGTCGGATCTCCCGTTACGCCAATATGAAGTTAATGGTTAAAATTCGCGAACGGTCGCTGTGCGGCGCGTTCTACTCAGCCATTAAATATATATATATATTATATTTTTCGTCGATTTCCATTTAAAACGTATTTTATAAATCATTTATATATTGGTTTTGAAACAATTCCAACTTCATTTTGAATTTCAAATCAAAATTGAATATTCTATATTTTTACCATATTAAAATGATAATATTTTCAAAACATTAGATTTTGAAATTATTTCTTTTCTATATTCATAAAAAATGAAATAAATCGATCGATAAACCCATTCGGGTTAAAATGACGTTTCTATACTTAACCCGACTTCATATTTTTATATTTTTGTGTTCATCTAAAGACGAACATCGAAAACATGATTTTATTCTTCACTGAATATTATTTAAAGATATTTGTTATTTTAAAATATTCTTTATTTAAAAATATTCTTTATATTCAAATGATCTTTTACATTAAAATGTTCTTTTATATAAAAATGATTCCTTTCATAAAAATGTTTCTTTTACGTTGAAATGTTTTTTATATAAAAATGGTTCTTTACATATAAAAATGGTTCTTTACATAAAAATGTTTCTTTTACATAGAAATGATTCTTTTATATAAAAATGGTTCTTTTATATAAAAATGGATCTTTATATAAAAATGTAATTTTTAATGTTAAGACACTTTTGTCAACATTGAATCTTTTTAATGATTCATCCTTTACATTAACAACGTAATTTTTAATGTAAACACAATTTTATCAAACTTGAATCTTTTTTTTTATGATTCATCTAGCATTAAAAATGTACTTTTTAATGTAAACACAAATTTATTAAACTAGAATCTTTATATATATACACAATAAAAATGTAAACTTTTAATTGTTAAATATTTCTATTTCAAACCATGGTCATTTTACATCATTTCTCATAAACAATAAAAATGTAAATTTTTATTGTTAACTTTTCTTTTTTAAAACAATGATCATTTTACCTATTTCTTATATACAATAAAAATGTGAATTTGTATTGTTAAACCTTTTTCTACAAACAATGAGTATTTAGTACATACAATAAAAATATAACCTTTATTGCTTCAAACAATTTTCATTTCTTATATGAATATTTGTGACGACCCCGAACCCCCGTACGACGATGGCCAGGGTAATCTTTGGAATATAACACATAAACAAATAACAGCAGAACAGAAATATAGAATTACACCAAATAATGTACAACAAAATACACTGAATACATAACAACATCAGAGTTACACAGCGTAATAGGATCATACTTAGCACAAAATACAGTTTCAGTTTCATATAAAATGTCTGCAGCAGAATCAAACATAATATACATAACAGTGTCTAAAACAGTAAAGAAGAAATGATAAAGAACCATCTCCAGCTCCATAGCCATCCCGAATGAGTCTGCTAAAACCTGAATACAAGGCTGCCCGTGTAGAAATAAGGGCACCGGAGTTTGCAAAGTGAAACACACATCGAGTCAGTCGTGGGACTGGTATGAGAAATCTACTTAACAGGTTAAACAATAATAACAAGGCAAATCATAGGACCATGCCACTTTCACGGAACGGGTTTACTCCAGTGATTGCCGGTGCATAAAATAAAGTTAATCTTTTAAACAACGCAATGCTTTTTATAAAGAATGAAGCCGATATAAGAATCAAGTCCCATCACACAATGCAACGCAAACAGGAGGATAGAGTTTTACCTTATATTAGCCAAAATGTGCTTGACACGTATGAAACAAAGTCGTTTGATATTATTACTAGTGTTTATATGTTTCAAAAACAAATTCAATCATAATATCAATCATAGACGACATAAGTGCCCCATACCACTATGTCACCATATAAAGGTATGCAATCAAAACCGCACATGTCGTATTTGGAAATTGGATTTTCGTCATGAACAAAGGCAAAAGATAGTCCTTACCAAATTCGAGATGCTCTAGCCCGCCCCTCAGACAAGTACTCAGTCAAGCCTTTGGATCGTCAGGGCCGGTCCACACGGAGTGGATTAAAATGCCTGAACATGCGTTTCCCCGCCCTTTGGGGCGTAAATGAGTCCTATGACTCCATCGTCTCCACATAGTCACCGATATATCTGAGGCGCCTCGCAATCCAACAACCACACAGGTGAAAATAATATAAATGTCAGGGCTGGTAGGTCACTGACACCACCCTAGCTAGAAGGAAACGCATGTCCTCCCTGAGGTCCTCTCCCGTTTTTGGTTCATACCGGGGTGTGAGGCTCGCGAATCAACGTTATACACAAAGCTATGCCACACAGGCGGTGCTTTGATCATCGACCACAAGGCACTTCTTTTCAACAAAATCCTTAATTGCTGCATCTCAGCATGCCACACAGGCAATTCACACCATGCAACTGACGTCTATCAATCACACAGAATGAAATCCAATGTCAGACACATAGTCCATTTGCAAGTCCGTTCTGGGTTTGAATGCAACCAGAGGCACTTTATTCCTCGTATATCCGGTCGATATCCAAGTACGTCTGGACGATCACCACTTATTATCTATATCTTGGGATGCCTCCCAATCAAGACATCAGTAATCATCCAAACGATGTGAAGCTCTCCGATCTTCGACCACCATCTCCATCGTCGACTTCTTATCGTCGATCAATTATTTAAAATGAGATTTAACTCGGCCTTTTCAAATAATTCACGTATATTTAGAATTTAAATCAATTCATTTTATGGTTAAGTTATTCGACATCCATGTTCAGTTCATTAATGTAAATTTCATGCCAAACACATTCAACCATCAGAATATCCAATAAACAGAGTAAATTCAGTTCATTTCCATTCCATATCGTTAATAATATTTTATAACGATTTTTCGTTATTTTATTTAATTAAAAATAGCCCATTTTATTTAAACGACGCTTCAGGCCATAAGGCGGCCATGGCGCTGTTTTTCTCCAGATTTGATTTACACATATCTGAAAATCTAACCATTGGATCTTTACAAATTTTATATCGTTGGAAAGATCTTTTCAAAGCGGACCCAACGGTTCCAGTATCGAGAAAATCCGACGGTCGGATCTCTCGGTATAATCGTTTAAAGTTACGATTTTAAAACGCGAACTGCAGGGGCTTGATTCGTTTTATTTAATTTATATATATATATATATATATATATATAGTTTCTTGGCCTCGTTAATGGCGACTGGTGAGATTTCACCAGATTTCGCTATGCGTGAGTGCCCTTCCCATATTACTTTACCTTCTGATTTCTTACATTCGAATACCTTCTGCAAACTTCAACGAGTAATTCGCCGATAAAACTTTCGTTTATCACCTGTTTTTCACAATTATTTCAGATCTGAAGATTTACTTCACCTTTTATCCTTAATCTTTTAACCGATTTGTGATTCTGATAACCATCATTGAGTCCGAATCGTTGATAAGCTACCTGATCATCTCACCTTTTAACCCTAATCTCGTCAAATTTCCAGATCTATGTGACCTCGAGATCTATTATTTTCACTTGCCCAATAGTTACCGATTTTCCTGGTTTGGTGATGGTTTACAAGACATCGTTAATTTGGGTTTCGGCATTGCCGGCGCATCTGATTCGTTTCAGATCCAAGTTCTCCAACCGTTAATCCGTTATTGAGCTAGATTTGGTTTGTTTTGGGTAAGATTTCTTTGGTTTAATATGGGGTTCATGGATTCTGGTTTTCCGGATTTTGTTCTCGTGATTTTTTGAGCTAACTGTTATGATCTTATTGGTTATGTGAAGTTGTCTGTATCTTCATATTTTTAGCCCGAAAGTGTTTTATTATCATTTAAGATGGTCCTCTTCATTATTCCTCACCCCATCTGGATTTTGGCTTCAACTCAGTATCCCCAATTATGATGTGTTTCACCCAGAAATTGGGAATAAGAATAAGATGTTATAATTTCTGGATATAACACCCTGAATCAACTTGAATAGCTCCTATGTTTAAGAAATTGCACTTGAATTCTATGTAGTAGATTCTAGTACTAAGATAGATTCATACGATTGTGGGTCATCAACCAGATTTAGTCTGGAATTATATTTCTGGGATCTTGATGCAATTCCATTTTTTAAGGGCTGATGGATTTATTTTGGGGATAAACTTTGGAAAATACAGTGTAATGGATGTGTTATACTTTATGTTCATGGACGTCAGTTTTATAAATCCAAATCAGTATTCGGCATGTTGATCAACTCATGTGAACCCGTTTATGAGATTGGAAAATTGTGTTTTGGATATTGATTAAATTGTATTTGGTTGAATTCATGAGCAGTTTTTTTTTAGTATTAAGACAGCGATTATACTGTGGAGCACCTGAATGGTGGAGTTATCTATAAGAGCAGTTGAGTAACATGTTTTAATTGAACAATTGTCTTCAAGAGGAAATATTCTACATATTGGTCCATCTTTTGACTTTCAGCGCAGTGGTGGTAAAGGAGAAATAAAGGGATGGATCCTTTATATGTATTGCAGTTTTATGTATTTGTTGTTTATGTTCATTGGTTTAGACTGGGGAGTAAGTTGAAATCCAGTTTTGCTATTGGGTTTTGAAGAGCCTGTTTGTTGAAGGAAACATGTGTAGGGTTTAAACTGAACAAAGCCGATTTATTCATGGAGATAATAGATTCTTCACCTGATACAATATGAGATGCGGTGCAGGGTGAGAGAGATGCATACAGTGCACGGACGCGGGAAGCAGGCCTCATCATGGGCCGTTTGTTAGTAGCTAGGTTATCTTTACTTGTAATTCAATTTTTTGTTTATGCTTTGCTTATGTTAAGGTTAGAATGCTAACCTCTTTCTTGTATGTTTTTTCTAGTAGAAATAAAGTGAACCAATTTTCAATATATATATATATATATATATATAATTCGTTCGTTGATTTCTAAACCATTTTCAGTTCATATACGTGTTAAAAATAATATTTTTAACCAACAAATGTTTATTTTCACACCTGAATATTTTTAACACTTCATAAATTTGATAAAAATGTGATTTTTATCCTTCTAGTCCTTTATTCCATGTATTAATGTTTTCTAACTTCATTTACGCGATAAAATGTGATTTTATTGTTCAACTCATATATTCAACACCTGAATGTTTTTGACTTCACTTATACGATAAAAATATGATTTTTATCGTTCCAGTCCTTTATTCAACACATGAATGTTTTCCATAGTTCATATATATAATAAAAATGTGATTTTTATCGTTGAAACAATTTATTTTAAACACGAATATTTTACATACTTCATACATAAAATAAAGATGTTATTTTTGTTGTTAAAACAATTTATTTAAAACACTATTATTTTATATACTTCATATATAAGGTAAAGATCATATTTTTAATGTTAAAACAATTTATTCGACATATAAATGTCATTTAACACACGAATATCTCAACACATGAATATTTCGACACATGAATATTTCATATACTTCACACATATAATAAAAATGTGATTTTTATTATCTAAGCAATTTATTCAACACATGAATATAATTCAACACATGAAAATAATTCAAACACATGAATTTTACTGAAAATTTCGGCAGCATAACAAGAGGGGGTTTAAAACTGGCACCATCCCTAGTACGGCTCCTCGCGCTACCTTAGGCCTCGCGACGTTCCATAAGGGGCTTTTCTAAATGATCTAAGATCAGTTTCATATCATATGAATTTTCCACCAACAATTCCCATTTGTTTTCAATCACAAACAATCTGTTTCAACTACAAACAACTATTTTCAACCATTCGTCATATCACATTTTTTCACGCCAATCACAAGCAATATATATCGTCCATGGTTTGTGGACGAGGGGAGTATATATATATATATATAAGATTATTTTATTTCCATTCCAACGCATATATGATTTATACAATGCATGTATAATTTATACATCGCTCATATAACTTATACAACACATGTACAAGAGGTATACAACGCGTATATAACTTATACTTCGCTTATATAACTTATACATCACATTTCCATTCGCATTTGAATTTAGAATTCTCACATTGGTTTTCGTGATGCCTAAAATTGTGGCAAGCTCTAAAAAATCTCCGGTCTCTTCTAGAATGTAAAGGACGTCGTCACGGTCCCGGTGTCTCTTGTTTCACTGAATTTCAACCACAAACGAAAATGATACGATTTTTATAAGTTTGCAACGCTTTAAAGTGTGGAAATCAGTTTAAAATCACCGACCTATTACCTTTCAGGAATGGTTCGAATCTAGGGTTAGGTATTCCGGCAAATCCGTCGAGCGGGGTGATGATCGGGCCACACGACGTCGAAGAGGGGGTGAGGCGCGGGTTCGCCGTCGGCGCCGTTCAGATCAGTGCTAGGAGGAATGGGCAGCGGCGCTTTGAAGGTCTGAACTTTGGCGAGGTGATTCTCCTCGTACAGGCGACGAGACGGAGGATGGTGGGTATGGATTTGAAGCTCAGGTCGAGATCTACAAAAACCCTAACTGGAGGAGGGTCTGAATTTGCGTGTAGGAGGCGCAATCGGGGGAGGAAGAAAAGAGGCGGTTTTCGCCATCGATCTGGAGATTTTACGGGGAGAGAGAAAATATTTATAAAATGAATTAATATTTATAAAAAATCCTATTGGCCCATCTATATATTAAAAATTTTAAAGGTATTTTCACATCCGAACTCCAAATCAAACCCAACGAGTGTAGCACCTAGCTAAATACCCTCATTCCAAACACAATGGAATATGTTTCCTAAGCGCATTCGACTGTTTCAGTCAGTTATTCTTCAAATTAAAGTATAAAACATTCAATATTTGATTTGAATGTACATTTTAATTTTCCGGGGCCACATACTAATTCGAAAAATTCCAGAAAAAATATATCTGGCTATGTTGGGACGATACGGTCCCAACAAAACTAGTTTCGCTGAATTCTGAGACCGTTTGAAAAATGGCCATTTTCTGGTTGATCCAATTTAACTGAAATCAACAAAACACATTTTCCTTCGCCACGCTCACATATTAACTTCAAAATTTATGGAATTTGAAACCTAGCAATAATTTGACATCCCGGATCCAACAAAAGTGGTTTCGTTGAAAACAGAGGTCGTTTGGTAAATGCTTTTTTTCAAGGGCTATATATACTCTATAGCGACCTTTCTGAAAATTCATTTAGCCATAACTTTTGATTCCCGCTATGAAATTTCGATTTTTCAGATTCGTTAGAAAGATAATCATAAACAGATTTAAATATTTTTGGTTTCACTAAAATCCGTTTTATTTTGCACCCGGTACAGTCAGTCAAAGTTTGAATTCAAATTTTGAAACTACCGTGCCATTTCAGGCATTGTTATTAATTAAAATAAATATATTTAGTTTCAAACATCGATTCAAATAAACTTTTCGTCATTATTATTTAAAATAATTTATTTTAAATATTTAAAATCCACTAAAATAGCCAAATTAAAAAATTTAAATTGGTTCAGATTTTCCTGGTTGTTACAATCTCCCCTACTTAAAATCTTTTTGTCCCCGAAAAGGAACGAAGTCGAAAGTTGTTTAATTAACCAACTCAACTTTTCAGTTTCTAAGAATTTTCAAATTCTTCAAAAATTTGGCTAACACCCTAAATTTTCGAAATATTTCGCCATAACCTCCTTTGTACGGGGAGGGGTTTGGAAATTTATTGGGCCCTATTAGCTACCCAAAAAATCCTAATAAGCATACACATATTTATAGTGATATATACTAGTGTCCACAGGGGAGTGTATATAGATAATTACTCCAGAGAATAAATTCTTGTCACCCTATAAATGGTTTTTGTGCCTTACTGACTAGAGAGACATGTTTATCATCTCCAGACCAGTGTGGGGTTTTTATTAATCTTGCAATTTATCGCTACATTTTATATGGTCTATATCAGTCATCAGTTCAACCTGTAAAATATAGTCATCGCCATACAAGCCTCTCGCTCGTATGGTAAATCTTCAACCTCGTCACACAAGCTCCAAATGCTTATGTGGTATATGATGAAGTATGTCATCTTCACGAAGTATGCCATGTAGTGTAGTTCAAAATTAATTGTTACTGTCCTATGGCGATGTTTATTTACTACACACAGAATAACCAGCACTCCGCATCCAATGGCATTCACAGGAGTTGATATAATAGTGAAATTGTGCATCCAACTCATTAAGGTTTACCTATTTGTCGGGCACGCAAATAAATTCTTTACTCAACAGCTAATCCATTTACCAGTTCAAACATATATGGTGTACATGTATATATTTCTATCTATTTTAAATCCATTCAATATTTGATTCATTCGAATAAATCTACCATTCATTCTCTTATCGATTAAATTAATTATCATTCCAATAGTTTAATCAATCAAATTCTAAATCACACAACACATACAACAATGAATTGGTTGATTAACTTTTCAAATATATATAAAATTTCCTATATACTTAGAAATCATATGTGCTAAGATTTGATTATATACAATTAAAAGTTTTCGACCATGACAAGGAACAATGGTAAACTGGAAAGCAAAACGGAAATGCAAAGTATGGTAAATGTACCTTGCACCAGAGTTAATCAGAGATATCCACCCTGCAATCGGGGTAAGCTTGCTTAATGCTCTCCTCAATTTCCCAAGTACAGTCCCGTGGATCTCCACTCCACTGCACCTTGACTAAGTGAACCTTCTTGTTCCTTAGCTCTTTAGTTTCTTTGCCAATAATCTTTATCGGCTCTCTTCTCACAGCTAATTCTGGAGTAATTTCCAATTCATGTTGTGCGGCTTCTTCCACGATCAAATCTGGATCATAAACATGCTTTCGAAGTTGAGATACGTGAAATACATCATGTACTCTAGGCAACCAGTCAGGTAATTGAACTCTATAAGCGAGAGTTCCAATCCGTTCAAGAATAGGGAATGGACCAATAAATCTAGGTGCCAACTTCCCAGTTTTGCAAAACCTGACTACTCCCCTCATCAGAGAAACCCGAAGATACACATAGTCACCAACAAAAAAAGCCAAATCTCTTCTTCTCGAATCAGCATAGCTCTTCTGTCGGCTTTGAGCCACCAGTAATAATTTCTTAATGAAATCGACTTTGTCCGAAGCATCACAAATCATATCGGGTCCCAATACAAGTCTATTGCCAGGTTCTACCTAACATGCGGGAGATCTGCACGGTCTATCATACAAAGCCTCGAATGGTGACATTTGCAAGCTCGCTTGGTAAATGTTTTTGTATGAGAACTCAGCTAAATGAAAGTGGTCTTCCCATGATCTGCCAAAATCAATAATACAAGCCCGCAGTAAATCTTCTAGTATGCGATTCACCCTCTCAGTCTGACCATCTATCTGAGGATGATAGGCGGTGCTTAGATTCAGCTTTATCCCCGGTTCTACTTGAAATGCCTCCCAGAATTTTCTAGTAAATACTGGATCTCTATCACTAACTATACTGATCGGCACTCCATATAGCTTAACAATTTCTTTGAAATAAATCTGTGCCAGACTCTGAGCGGTTCTATTGGATCTGACAGGTATGAAATGGGCGGTCTTCGTGAAACGATCTACGATCACCCAAATACTGTCATTTCCCTTCTTGGTTCGGGGCAAACCATCTATGAAGTCCATGGAAATATGCTCCCACTTCTAACCTGGAATATCCAACGGTTGCAACAATCCGGCAAGTTTATGTTGGTCGCTTTTGACTAGTTGACAAGTAGAGCACCTGCTAACATATAATGAAATGTCTCTCTTCATCGTCTTCCACCAGAATGTGCGTTTAATATCATTATACATTTTACTCACTCCAGGATGAATACACAGCTTTGACTTGTGACATTCATCAAGTACTTCTCTTTTAAGCTCAGGGAGGTCGGGAACACAGATTCTTCCTTTTAATCTCAGAACTCCCTCACTATCCACTTGAAAACCGGAGTCTTCGCCCTTTTGAATTCTTTTGATCATCACTTTAACAAAATTATCGTCTTTCTTAAGAATAGAGATCTTGTCGATCAATAAAGTCATAATGATAAGACTGTCGATGATTACATTCTTCCTACTGAGCGCATCAGACACAACATTGGCTTTCCCTGGAGTGTACAAAATCTCAAAGTCGTATGCTGCAAGAAATTTTAGCCAACGCTGCTGTCTCAAATTCAAGTCTTTTTGGGTGAACAAATACTTCAACGACAGATGTTCTATATATAGCTCGAACCTCTCACCCAACAGATAGTGTCTCCAGATTTTCAAAGCAAATACGATAGCTAACAGCTCAAGATCATGAGTAACGTAATTCTTTTCATGCGGCTTCAGCTGACGGCTAGCATAAGCAACAACTTGGCCTCTTTGCATTAATACTGCACCAAGACCTTCTCTCGAAGCGTCAGTCCAGACTTTCAAGTCTTGATTGCCATCGATAATTGTTAACACTGGAGCAGTTGTTAATCTTAATTTTAGCTTCTGAAAAGCCTTCTCACATTCTGGAGTCCAATTGAATCTTGCGTGCTTCTTTATAAGCCTTGTTAAGGAACTAGATATCTTTGAAAAATCTTTAACATATTTCCGATAATAACTAGCCAATACCAGAAAACTTCGGACTTCCGTGGGTGTACTAGGCTGTTTCCAATCTTGAATTGCTGTAATTTTACGAGGACCCACAGAAATTCCTTCTTTTGATACAACATGGCCAAGAAACTTGACTTCTTCTTGCCAGAATATACATTTGGAAAGTTTGGCCTTCAAGACATTCTTTCTGAGAATTTCCAATACTTGTTCCAAATGTTTCACGTTCTCTCTTTCTGACTTAGAGAAGATCAATATGTCATCAATGAAAACCAGTACAAATTTATTCAAGACTCCCCTGAATACCATGTTCATTAGATCGACAAAATACGCTAGAGCATTACATAAGCCGAACGGCATTACGAACCACTCATAGAACAAATCGGGACCTCTGAATGCTGTCATAGGAACATACTCTTCGGCAATACGAAGCCGATGGAAGCCTGTAGCTAGGTCCATCCTTGAAAATACTTGTGCACCATTCAATCGATCTAACAAATCATCAATCCACAACAATGGGTATTTATTCTTTAATGTCCGCTTGTTCAAGTCACGATAATCTACACATAGTCGAAGAGTACCGTCTGACTTTGGGACAAACACCACTGTAGCTCCGCAATCAGAGAAACTAGGCCTGATCAGACCCTTCCATACAAGCTGTCGAGTTTGATTGTCTAATTCTTCTTTCTACTTTAAAGTCATTCTCCGAATAGCGTGCACTACTGGCCTTGCATTCGAAATTAAAGAGATATTGAAATCAATTTCTCTCTGCGGAGGTAAGCTAACAACTTCTTCGAACACATCCGCATAATTCTTGATGACAAGAATATCTTTTATGATGTCCGGAATATTCTCTGTGACTACAGGGATGTTTTCTATTTGAGCAGGAGAAACATCAAGAGCTGACCAAAAGTCTTTTCTATCTGAATTCGGACCTTCACATGGTATGGTTATATAATCCCTTGATTTAGTCTTTGCCTTAACCACTCTCTCGGCGCATTTAAGCTCAGCTTCATACTTGGTTAACCAATCCAATCCCAAAATAAGATCAAATTTGGTAAAATTCATGACGATCGAGATGGTAGGAAACCGATATCGGGAAAAAGAGACAGGTACCCTACAAATCCAACTAAGATTGAGGTAACCCCCAACCGGATTATGGACAGTGATGGGTTCTTTGAGCTTTTTCAAATTCAAATCCAACTTCTTAATCGCATTACTTGCAACAAAGCTTCGCGACGCGCCTGTACCAAACAGTACTTTAACTGGAATATCTTTGACAGTAAGCATGCCTTCCAAAACATCAGGCCTTCCTTGACTAGCTGAGGGTCCTGGAGTTTCTGCCACTTCATTTACATGTACTGCTTCAGATTTCTTTGATAGCTGGCACTCCCTTGCAACATAACCTGCTTGGTGGCACTTATGGCATTTCCTTTCACCATGTGGGTTCTTTTGCTTCTTAGTGGATTTAGATCCATTCTTTCTTCGTTTGTTCCAAGATTTGCAACTTATCGCCAAATGTCCTTGCCTATTGCAGCTTAAGCATGTGGCAGTCATTACTGGTTCTTTTCCAGATCTTGCCCTTTTCCTCTTGGCTTTAGGCCTCTTACTGACTTTAGAATTCGTACTTGCCTCAGGCTGCGTACTTGTCTCTGGGCTATCAGTTTCAAACTTCTTTTTGTTACTAGAACCGACTTCCTCCTCGTCGTTCAAAAGACCTTTCTTATGGAGATCTTCATACTGATAGGCTATGTATATCATTTCAGAAAAAGGAAGCTTCACATGCCCCATTACACTACTTTGGTACTTTCTTTGAAGCCTGTTAATAAACCTCAGATTCTTCCTCTTCAGATTTTGAATTAGATGCGGCGGGGCAAAATGAGAAAGTTCATTGAATTTCTTATGGTATTCTGGAATGGTCATATCTCCTTGTATCAGATAATAGAATTCATCACATAACCGCTCAGTTACTTCTGGAGGAATAAATCTTTCACTGAAAATCTCTTTAAATCGATCACAGGTAATATTACCTTTTGGATTATCCTTAATAATCGAATCCCACCAGAACAAAGCTTCTTCTTTGAGTGCCCAAGATGCCAGTAATCTTTTCTGGTCATCACTCAGCTTTAAACCTTCAAAGATTTTCTCAGCAGAACGACTCCAAGCTTGTGTTTCCATAATGGATTCTTTGCCCAAGAATGGTGATCCACCTAGATTTCGATACCTCTTTACTAGAGCTTCAATATCTGGTTCGGTATTCCTTCTTCTGTTTCTGCCACTCTTTTTTTTTGTACGTCTACAAATAGCAGACAAAGTGTCCGGTCAATAGAAAGGATATTATAAAGCATAGAGACATATACTTGAATGTAGATGCGTCTATTGGGGTGTATTTTACTCTGCTATACTCATACCAGGACCTTACTGATCCTATCTGTAATGAGTTATTCGTCCAAGAACACTACTGGTTCTATTTCTGACGAGTTCGTTAATATGTTATACTCCTGAGCTAAGATTAACCAAAGCTCTGATACCACGTGTGATGACCCAAAACCCCCGTACGACGATGGCAAGGGTAATCTTTGGAATATAACACATAAACAAATAACAGCAGAACAAAAATATAGAATTACACCAAATAACGTACAACAAAATATACTGAATACATAACAACATCAGAGTTACACAGCATAATAGGATCATACTTAGCACAAAATACAGTTTCAGTTTCATATAAAATGTCTGCAGCGGAATCAAACATAATATACATAACAGTGTCTGAAACAGTAAAGAAAAAATGATAAAGAACTGTCTCCAGCTCCATAGCCATCCCGAATGAGTCTGCTAAAACCTAAATACAAGGTTGCCCATGTAGAAATAAGGGCACCCGAGTTTGCAAAGTGAAATACACATCGAGTCAGTCGTGGGACTGGTATGATAAATCTACTTAACAGGTTAAACAATAATAACAAGGCAAATCATAGGACCACGCCACTTTCGTGGAACGAGTTTACTCCAGAGATTGCCGGTGCATAAAATAAAGTTAATCTTTTAAACAATGCAATGCTTTTTTATAAAGAATGTAGCCAATATAAGACTCAAGTCCCGTCACACAATGCAACGCAAGTCGGAGGATAGAGTTTTACCTTATATTGGCCAAAATATGCTTGATACGTATGAAACAAAGTCATTTGATATTATTACTAATGTTTATATGTTTCAAAAATAAATTCAATCATAATATCAATCATAGACGGCATAAGTGCCCCGTACCATTATGTCGCCATATAAAGGTATACAATCAAAACCACACATGTCGTATTTGGAAATTGGATTTTCGTCATGAACCAAGGCAAAAGATAGTCCTTACCGAATTCAAGACGCTCTAGCCCGCCCCTTAGGCAAGTACTAAGTCAAGCCTTTGGATCGTCAGGGCCGGTCCACACGGAGTGGATTAAAATGCCTGAACATGCGTTTCCCCGCCCTTTGGGGCGTAAATGAGTCCTATGACTCCATCGGCTCCACAAAGTCACTGATATATTCGAGGCGCCTTGCAATCCAACAACCACACAGGTGAAAATAATATAAATGTCAGGGCTGGTAGGTCACTGACACCACCCTAGCTAGAAGGAAACGCATGTCCTCCCTAAGGTCCTCTCCCGTTTCTATTTCATACCGGGGTGTGAGGCTCGCGAATCAACGTTATACACAAAGTTATGACACATAGGCGGTACTTTGATCATCTACCACAAGGCTCTGCTTTTCAACAAAAGCCTTGATCACTGCATCTCAGCATGCCACACAGGCAATTCACGCCATGCAACTGACATCTATCAACCACACAGAATGAAATCCAATGTCAGACACACAGTCCATTTGCAAGTCCGTTCTAGGTCTGAACGAAAGCGGAGGCACCTTATTCCTCGTATATCCGGTCGATCTCCAAGTACGTCTGGACGATCACCACTTATTATTTATATCTTGGGATGCCTCCCAATCAAGACATCAGTAATCATCCAAACAATGTGAAGCTCTCCGGTCTTCGACCACCATCTCCATCGTCGACTTCTTATCGTCGATCAATTATTTGAAATGAGATTTAACTCGGCCTTTTCAAATAATTCACGTATATTTAGAATTTAAATCAATTCATTTCATGGTTAAGTTATTCGATATCCATGTTCAATTCATTAATGTAAATTTCATGCCAAACACATTCATCCATCAGAATATCCAATAAACAGAGTAAATTCAGTTCATTTCCATTCCATATCGTTAATAATATTTTATAACTATTTTTCGCTATTTTATTTAATTAAAAATAACCCATTTTATTTAAACGACGCTTCGGGCCATAAGGCGGCCATGGCGTTGTTTTTCTTCAAAATTGATTTACACATATTTGAAAATCTAACCGTTGGATCTTTACAAATTTTATATCATTGGAAATATCTTTTCAAAGCGGACCCAACGGTTCCACTTTCGAGAAAATCCGACGGTCGGATCTCTCGGTATAATCGTTTAAAGTTACAATTTCAAAACGTGAACTGCAGGGGCTCGATTCGTTTTATTAAATTTATATATATATATATATATATATATATATATATAATTCGTTCGTCGATTTCTAAACCATTTTCAGTTCATATACGTGTTAAAAATAATATTTTTAACCAACAATTGTTTATTTTCACACCTGAATATTTTTAATACTTCATAAATTTGATAAAAATGTGATTTTTATCCTTCTATTCCTTTATTCCATATATGAATGTTTTCTAACTTCATTTACACGATAAAATTTGATTTTTTTGTTCAACTCATATATTCAACACATGAATGTTTTCGACTTCACATATACGATAAAAATATGATTTTTATCGTTCCAGTCCTTTATTCAACACATGAATGTTTTCCATAGTTCATATATATAATAAAAATGTGATTTTTAGCGTTGAAACAATTTGTTTTAATCACAAATATTTTACATACTTCATACATAAGATAAAGATGTTATTTTTGTTGTTAAAACACTATTATTTTATATACCTCATATATAAGGTAAAGATGATATTTTTAATGTTAAAACAATTTATACGACATATGAATGTCATTTAACACACGAATATCTCAACACATGAATATTTCGACACATGAATATTTCATATACTTCACACATATAATAAAAATGTGATTTTTATTATCGAAGCAATTTATTCAACACATGAAAATAATTCAAACACATGAATTTTACTGAAAATTTCGGCAACATAATGGGAGGGGGTTTAAAACCAGCACCGTCCCTAGTACGGCTCCTCGCGCTACCTTAGGCCTCACGGCGTTCTATAAGGGGCTTTTGTAAATGATCTAAGATCAGATTCATATCATATGAATTTTCCACCAACAATTCCCATTTGTTTTCAATCACAAACAATCTGTTTCAACCACAAACAACTATTTTCAACCATTCGTCATATCACATATTTTCACGCCAATCACAAGCAATATATATCGTCCATGGTTTGTGGACGAGGGGAGTATATATATATATATATATATATATATATATATATATATATATATAAGTATATTTTATTTTCATTCCAACGCATATATGATTTATAAAGTGCATGTATAATTTATACATCGCTCATATAACTTATACAACACATGTACAAGAGGTATACAACGCGTATATAACTTATATTTCGCTTATATAACTTATACATCGCATTTCCATTCGCATTTGAATTTAGAATTCTCACATTGGTTTTCGTGATGCCTAAAATTGTAGCAAGCTCTAAAAAAATCTTCGGTCTCTTCTAGAATGTAGAGGACGTCGTCACGGTCCCGGTGTCTCTTGTTTCACTGAATTTCAACCACAAACAAAAAAGATACAATTTTTATAAGTTTGCAACGCATTAAGGTGTGGCAATTAGTTTAAAATCACCAACCTGTTACCTTTCAGGAATGGTTCGAATCTAGGGTTATGTTTTCCGGCAAATCCTTCGAGCGGGGTGATGATCGGGCCACACGACGTCGAAGAGGGGGGTGAGGCACGGGTTCGCCGTCGGCGGCGTTTAGATCGGTGCTAGGAGTAATGGACGGCGGTGCTTTGAAGGTCTGAACTTTGGCGAGGTGATTCTCCTCGTACAGGCGACGAGACGGTGGGTGGTGGGTATGGATTTGAAGCTCAAGTCGAGATCTACAAAAACCCTAACTGAGGAGGGTCTGAATTTACGTGTAGGAGGCGCAATCGGGGGAGGAAGAAAAGAGGCGGTTTCCGCCTTCGATCTGGAGATTTTACGGGGAGAGAGAAAATATTTAGAAAATGAATTAATATTTATAAAAAATCCTATTGGTCCATCTATATATTTAAATTTTTAAAGGTATTTTCACATCGGAACTCCAAATCAAACCCAACGAGTGTAGCCCCTAGCTAAATACCCCCATTCCGAACACAATGGAATATGTTTCATAAGCCCATTCGACTGTTTCAGTCAGTTATCCTTCAAATTAAAGTATAAAACATTCAATATTTGATTTGAACGTACATTTTAATTTGCCGGGGCCACATATTGATTCGAAAAATTCTAGAAAAATTATATCTGGCTATGTTGGGACGATACGGTCCCAACAAAACTAGTTTTGTCGAATTTCAAGACCGTTTGAAAAATGGCCATTTTCTGGTCGATCCAATTTAACTGAAATCAACCAAACACATTTTCCTTCGCCACGCTCACATATTAACTTCAAAAATTATGGAATTTGAAACCTAGCAATAATTTGACATCCCAGATCCAACAAAAGTGGTTTCGTCGAAAACAGAGGTTGTTTGCAAAATGTCTATTTTCAAGGGCTTTATATACTCTATAGCGACCATTCTGAAAATTCATTTGGCCATAACTTTTGATTCCCACTATGAAATTTCGATTTTTCCGATTTGTTAGAAAGATAATCATAAACTGATTTAAATATTTTTGGTTTCTCTAAAATCCGTTTTATTTTGCACCAGGTACAGTCAGTCAAAGTTTGAATTCAAATTTTGAAACTGACACGCCATTTCAGGCCTTGTTTATAATTAAAATAAATATATTTATTTTCAAACATCGATTCAAATAGACTTTTCGTCGTTATTATTTAAAATAATTTATTTTAAATATTTAAAATCCACTAAAATAGCCAAATTAAATTTTTTAAATTGGTTCAGATTTTCCGGGTTGTTACAATATTTTTCATATTTTGTACATTCAATAAAAATATTATTTTTTATTGTTTCAACATTTTATTTTAAAATATTCTTTATATTCTGAATCAGAATGCGACTCAATCAATTACCATATACTTTTTCAGTTATATGGATTTCATACATCGCATGTATGCAACAATAATGATAAATAATCATCAAACAGTCCATTTACATCCAAAGTGAAATTTACAACTGTGTGAGCATTAAAATAAATAAATAATGCTCATCATAGACTGTCAATCCATCGATTGACATACAATTAAATATAGGGACTAGTGTATGTCAAATATCATCCCAATACCCATATGGGGTTTTCAAACAACAGTTTATTTAAATAAATTATTGGTTAAGAATTTTAACCAATTTTCACTGTTCAAATTACAAATGAATATTTATAATCTAATTTCACTATCACATTAATATTAACAATTTAAATGTGTTAAACATTTAAACAACACAAATAACACACAGTACAGTCAGTTTAAATCGTCCATGGTTTTGTGGACGAGGAAGGTGATCTAGCATGCATCGTATACAATTTATAATAATTAAACTGATAAAATCTATACTGGCAATTCTGTATATTTTCAGTTATGAAAATAAATAAATAACTGTGCAGAATTTTTAGTGAGTAGTTCTCACCCTTGGTTTCCACTCCATCAGTGTGTATTTTCTGAATTTCTGGTACGGTTTGGATTCCGCTTTGTTTCCAGACAATTCCATCAAAATCTGTTTCACGCGGTGTATATATTAAAAATCATATTTTTATAACGTAATATATATATATATATATGTATATAAAAATAACACATTTTATTACAATGGCTTATATATAAAAAGAACACATTTTTATTACAATGGCTTATATATAAAAAGAACACATTTTTATAACAATGCGATAAATGTTTTCAAAGCAATGCGATAAATATTTTCAAAACAGTACGATAAGTATTTTCATTACCATGCGATAAATGTTTTCTTTACCATGTGATAAATGTTTTCAAAACAATGCTACAATGTTTATATTCTACTAACCATATTTTGAAACAATGTTTATATATTTTACAAATCGTATTTTAAAACAATGTGAATTTTATTTTGAAAACAATACGACTTTTATTTTGAGAACAATGTGCTTTTTATTACAAAACAATGTTCTTTTCATTACAAAACTAATGCTATTTTTATTTATAATATCAATGATTTTTATTTAACCATGATTTTTATAAAACAATGATTTTTATTTAACAAGGTTTTTATATATTAAAAATCTAATTTTAAACAATGTCTTTATAGAATAAGAGAAATCGCCTTAATAACGTTAACCAAGTGTTGTCGTTAAACCCCTTCTACATGGAAATGTCGAGCCTGTATAAACCCAAAACACAACACCCTAGGGTTCCAAATCGATCGCCAACGAGACACTCCGTCGCCCATCCGATGTTACCACGCCGTCGGCCTTGATGCACTCCGCCACCGCCCTGAACTGGAAGCAGTTTGATCCTCCCTCTCGCGCCAGAAACGCGTTCAACGCCGGCCACTTTATGGCTAAAATTCTCCCAAACCACCATACTAAATACGATCATAGCCGTACAGGATTGTAGAGCAGGAGATTCTCTTCTGTTTTCGCTTTGTAGTAGGGTTTGAATTTGAAGTGGATAAAGAAATAATGAGGGATGAATTTCGAAGCACGTCGGCTATTGCTTTCGTTTGTGGAGGCTACAAATGGGGATTAGGGTTTGGTATTCTAGGCGTATTTATACCGTATATTTTTTTATTTCAGTTATTTAATTCCATTTAATTTCAATAGAACCCCTGTATCGATCCGGACTCCGAATCAAACCCAACGAGTGTCACCCCTAGCTAAATACCCCATTTCGGACACAATGAAATATGTTTCATAAGCCAGTTCGATCGTTTCGGAAAGTTTTTCTTTAAATTAAAATATAAATCAATATATTGAATTTTTAACGTACATTTTAAATTACCGAGGCCACATACTGACTCCGAAAATTCCAGAAAAATTATTTCTGACTTTGTTTTCATGATACAGTCCTAACAAAATTAATTTCGTTGAATTTAGAGACCATTTGAAAAATGGCCATTTTCTGGTCGATCCAATTCAAATTTAAATTACCAAACACATTTAAATTTACTATGCTCACATATTAATTCCAAAAATAATGAAAATTGGAATCTAGCAATAATTTGACATTCCGGATCCAACAAAAGTGGTCTCGTCGAAAACGGAGGTCGTTTGCAAAATATTTGTTTTTAAGGGTTATATTTTATATTAAAATATATATATAAATTCCATAGCGACTATTCTGAATTTTAATCTGGGCATAACTTTCAATTCCCACTATGAAATTTGGATTTTTCAGGTCCGTTGGAAAGATATAATTAAACATATTTAAATATTTCTGGTTTCACTGAAATCTGATTTATTTTGAATCCTATACATTCATTTGAAATTTGAAATCGAATTTTCAAAATGTCGCGCCATTTCAGGCTCGTAATAAAATTATTCATTCTAACTTTGATTTAAATAAATTTTTCATCGTTGTTATTTAAAATAAATCATTTTAAATATTAAAATCCCTTAAAATTGCTAAAATAAAAATTTTAAATTGGTTCTGATTTTCCGGGTTGTTATAGCTTGTTTGCTTATCGATCTATGTTGTGTACATTGTCATCATGGATATCAGTATTTATTAGCAAGGTAATTGTTAGGAACTGTGTGGACGATAATTTTCTTCGTCTTTGTTTAGTAGTTTGATTTTGACTTTTGATGCAGGTCGATCTTGCAGTTGAACTTATGGAAGATCTGTTACTAGATATTCAGGTCAAATCTTCATGTTCACATTGGTTTTTGCTGTAAATTCTGTTGTACATGATTTTGACATGCTTTTAGTCAAATCATACTATATCTGTTTAGTTCTAACGAGTTCTAATATATGAATGGTTCATGACTATTCACCATGAAATATCACCTTTATAATTTGAGATGATTTTTTCCCCATTATTGTTATCTATTGCACCCTACTAAACAATTTATTTATTATTTGTGTTCTAAGCCGTGTAACGCACATGCTTCATGAACCTATCTCTGTAGTAACAACAGTGATCACCATGCCTGTTTTGGGACAGTATTGAATAGAAAAACTCCTTGACTGTACTTGTATTCCACCATATATGATTTTATTGAGATTCAAAAGGAACAAGGGAATCAAAAGCAGTAATATGAAACTGTTTTGCTACCAAATCTGTCGTCGCTTACATTATACTCGTGCAGGCAGCTTCAAGGTCTATCATACATGCCCGTGTTGCTCTAAAATTTGTCATACTAGCTTTATTCGAGTACATGGATGATGTGTTAACAAAATATAAGTTATAACATCTTTATATGGGTTGAATCACCAAATATTTTCTTATATTTGAGTCGTGGTTTCAAATTTACAGGAAAATAAGCATAAGTTAGTGTTTCTTCTAGAAATGTTGGAACCTTTCCTGGATCCTACCATAGTTTCTGTAAAGAGTTCAAACTCATTCTAAGATGTATCTACTGTATTTTCTGAAGAGGAAGAAATAATGTGTGCTAGTTCTCTCGATGTTATCCATGCAGCAGCTCAAAAGCTTGTTGTTCTCTCCTCCCTTGAGTTAGAATGGCGATCTGGATTTGTTGTTCCAATGTTTGTCTCACAAACTTTCTGGTAGAGACAACTCTAGTAGAAACTATTTTATAAATTACTGTAAAAGTACATTTCATGACTGCAAGTAAATCATGACTGTAAACAGTTTACAAAAATGACTGTAAATCATGACTCATGTCTGGTACAAAAATGACAGTTTACAGTCATGATTTACTTACAAACATAAGGGTATGATGTTTGATTTACTGTAAACTCTGGTTTGTCAATCTCTACGTTGTTATCACTCCCAGCTATATATGTTTGTATGCTGTTGACACTATATATATAGAATAAATTAACATAAATTGACTAATATTGTCCACCGGTTTGTGGCTAAAACAACTATTTCAGTGAAAGTTCGAAATGGATTGTTCATGTATAATCCAGTGTTAGAACCTCATCATAATTAAAAACCAATATAAGGTGGGTTTTAAACAGTTACATTGGTTGGTCAAATTGTAAATATATGCTATTATATGCATGTCTCAATCTCAATAGTAACTATGTTATCCACGTAATAGGAATTGAATGAGAATTTATTGTGGTTTGGATAGAGATTTGATATAAAGTTAAAATATATACTTACTCTAGAGACTATTTAAGTGCATACAGGGGTGTATTTTTTTTAGAAGCATGTACAATTACCATTATATGACATGTTAACGTATGAAAACTAATGGGTGTATCTATAACTCATATACATAAGTCACTATAATCAAGTAGGAATTTTAGTTTGTGGTCCAGTGTATAAGCAAATGGTTCATTGGTTAAGTATGTGCCGAATATTGATAAGATATATATAAGACGAATGTATGGTTTAAGATGAAAACATTTGGGTTTCTCATGTTTTGAATTTCTGAACCATATGTCAATTTCTTATATATAATTCCCACAAAGGAGCAAGAACCGTTTACTTTAACATTTCTTGGTATTCGGTTTTAGTTAAAAATTTACTGTACCTCGTATTCTTTCAACTATACACGTGCGAGCTATCTAGATCTTTGGCATAACAGATGTCAGAAAATTTTCTTTGTTCATTCGCATCCTTTGTTCAAATGTGCAATGGCAGCTTAAATCCATTGGTTCTTGTCTGAAGACCAACTCCTAGAAAAAAATGCAACGGTTTTTTTACCCTTCAATGTTCCAGCGATTAGCGAATGACCATTTCTATAAGAATAACCAGTGTATTGTCATTGCTGTATGAATGCTTGATTTATCCCTCCCACATCTTAAGTCTATTATTAGTGGTAATCAGTTTTTTCTTGATATGGTGGTGTTGTTCTCTTCCTTTAGGTGAAGCAATTAGCGCCTGGTTCCAATGCTTTTAAGACAACTTATAGTTGACTGTACGACTGTCTGTTCATGGTGTTTACTACAATCCAAGTTTCCAACAGGGTTATCCAGGTGGATCAAAAATTGGTGCTGATGAAATTACAATCATGGCAAGTTAACTTTCAAAGCTATGAGATTTGAAACATTTGAATGAAATGTTTGAATTATATGGTGCATTTTGCAGTTTACGATTTTAAATTTCCGATTGTTGCTGTGGTAAGTACTAATCATGTTGCTTAAACAGATCATGGCAGGACTACTCGATCAGTATACAAATGCTGGTAATACTCAGGCTTTAAATATGGTTACTAAGATGGAAGACTATTTTGCAAATAGGGTGAAAAATGTGATACAAGAAGATTATAGCATTTAAAGACATTGGACATCCCTTAATGATGAAACGGGCGGCATTCACTAGATTCTTTACAAACTATACAAAATAACTGTAAGTATCTTCACTACCATATTTTTGCATAACAGGGAATGTTTTCTTCATTGCTAACATATACAAGTATAATCCACAGGATTGTTTAAAGGACTCGCGAAATAGCTATGAGCTGTATTATTTTCTCCTAATCTAGTTATTGTTATGACAGGACACTAGATTTATTGTGTTTTCCTTTTATAATCTAATTACAGATTTTATTTTTAGCCCCAAATGATAGAATTGTTTAAACACTGAAGCTGTTGAATAATTTTTGTTGATATGATGTCGAACACCCTTTTGCATTTTGTTTCATCATCACATTACACAAATCAATTATTTTGCTCATACAAATAAACTAATCATCTATTTAGTTCTATACAGTAATTAGTCATATAAAATCTTCATGTTTTGTTCATTATAAACTTATTAACAAACAGATTTTTTCTTACCATTGAAAATGTGTTGAAGCTATGTATGATGGATTAGAGTTCAGTTTTTAGCGACTAAAATTAAGAATTGTGCGATATCCATTTACTTGAAGTGACAATCATTGAAAGTCCTCTTTTAAAAAAATTCCATCTTAATCATTCTTCACGTCTCTTTAGCTAATTCCTTTCTTATATGCTAATATCTAAGCAGTCTTTTGATTTATAACCACATCATATCAGTTAGCTATTTTTTGTTTTTCTATTGATCATTTGAATTGATGCAGGGTGATCAAAAGCATTTAACTTTGGCTCATCTCTTTGACAAGCCAAGCTTTCTAGGTCCACTTGCATTGAAGGTCAGCTAACTTCTAATTAACACGGTTGATATCTGCTAGAATCATGAAAAAGGCTAATGCTAATATGAGGCCCATGGATATAAATTAATAACTAACTAAAATTTTACTTATCTATTTATTGATTAAATCAACTATAACCAAAATCTGTCGCTATTTGTGGATTGGTGCAGGTTGACGAGCCTTCTGGTTTCCATGCCAATAGACATATTCCGGTTGCTATTGGAGCACAAACGCGCTATGAGGTTACTGGCAATCCACTTTATAAGGTGATATGATCAATGACACAAAGTTAAAAGTGAAGATTTTGTCCAACAAACATAAATATAACCTAGTTTTAAAAAAATACAAAATACTATATGTTGGAATGACTTACAAATTCATGTAACTAATCTGAAAATACATTTACTTCTCTTAAATTTTCCAGGAAATAGCAAGTTTCTTTATGCATATTGTCAACTCTTCCCACACTTATGCAACAGGAGGAACATCTGTGGACGAGCATTGGTAAACTCATAAAGAATATTATTACTTAATCTAACGTTCTACAATGGTATCTAATACTATACTTAATCGATTGTTTTTATTTCTATGTGCAAATCCATTTCATCATTTGCAGGTCAGATCTAAAGAGGCTTGCAGACACTCTTAATGCTGAAGACCAGGAATCATGCACCACTTATAACATGCTTAAGGTAATTTATTATTATTTTATGATGCTGTAGACAGTTAGTCTTTGATCATGTTATGGCATTCAGTCTTCGACATATATTTGACAAAACTCTAACTGAGTCAGTCTGAGGCATATAAGAACTGCATCATAGTGTTAAGAGACATTCATTCTTAACCTTGTTAATTTAGCGACCCAAAACATATAACAAAGAAAGCTTCCACATTTATTTGGTCTTAACTTGGCATTTAGAATTCTTGTTTGATTAATTAACTAGTGTTCATCAATGCTACGAGATTTGAAGGGTTAAGGGCAAAATTCAAACATTTCATTCAAATATTTCAAAACTATGATACCCGAGCTGGTACATGTGGGTCTAGTTTGGCTTCCTCCTGTCCTACTCTTTGAAACCATTCGTCACGCGTCATACAATAAACTTTGTGAGGTGCTGGATCTGTAGGTTTGCGTGTGCATTTTTTGGTAAAACATTTGATATGATAACCAGTCTAGGAACAGTCATAGGGTATTAATGATCCTTAAGCCCCGAAGTAGTTGTATATAAAGAAGCAAGTTAATATACGATAAAACACCTCAAGTGATCACGGGTAGAAAGCTTTTAAATTATGAAATATGGCTCTAGCAGAGTAACTTGTAAATAATGAAACCAGCAGAAGTTTTTGTATAGCCAGTATATTCTTAACTTCATACGGGGATGCCAATGAATAGTTATATGTGTATGGAATAGCTGTATTAGCATATAAAATATAATCTACCTATGATACTTTGAATTCTTGAGAGTATAACTCAATTATATTTGATTAGAAAGGGGTAATTCCCTTCCTTAAACTGAGTGTGTTAACATGCAGTTTACAAAGCAATGAATCACGCTTCTCAATTTCTTCACCGTCTTGTGTAGACGAATTCGGTCACAAATCTCATCTCTACCTAGTTGGACATGCTCAACTGTTTCACGTTGATTGATACTTTTACCATCAACAGACACTCTTGGTTTCGCTCTAAGGGTTCCAGTGACCTCTCCATTCGGGTCTTCCCTTGTATATGTCATCCCTCCAACAAGTGAGAACCGCAGCTCTTCTTTCTTACTTGTTGGATGACATAAAACCAGGTCTTCTTCACTCACAAACTCATCTACTTTACTTGTAGACATACACCTATTCTTTAATAGGCATTTCATCAAACAGTTCTCTCGAGCATTCACAAATATTCAATCCACTAAGCGACGTTACACTCTTCGTCGTTTTCGTCTTCATCGCTGCCACACCAGCAACCAATGTTCTGCGGATCGCTTTCTTCAAGCTAACATCACCATCAAAACACACTTGACCATCACCTACAAAACTGCCACATTTTCTCCATACAGCAGCACTTCTTCCATACATCTTCTTCACAAATACACAAACCACTTGACCATTTTCCAGTCGCCATTTGCATTTATCCCTGCACCATTCACATAACTCAAACTTTCTCCTACACCATGAGGCAGTGCACCATCAATATTCCACTACCACAAGCATACTTCAACCCCAAAACTACCACTCCACACATACATCATCACCTAGCCAAACTGCAATAACACACAAGCACCTCTGCAAACACACTGACTACAATGCGACCATTACTGCATCACTCATACGGCTAACAAACACATGCACCCGAACTTCAATCACTCATATTGCTAGCCACCTACAAGCCGATCACTTCATCTTCATTGCGATCATCCACAACAACCAGTCTGCATTCAATAAAAAAAAAATGCTTAACCCGTAAATATAAATCACTTTGCACCAATACCAAACAACTGCTCCTATCCACACTGTAACTTCAAGCTCCTCCTGTAACCATTTCAACCAATCACTTTGCGAAAATCCAATACTTGAAATCAACTCTGATACTTCATTGCCTCCAGCCAAAATTCTCACGTGAAATAAATGCATCCAGAAATCCAAGGTCCATAAATGCTTGGTGCGAATAAAAGCCATCTGACGTGACAAGAATGACCGGAAGGCATCTCTCATTGATTCCAAGGGATATTACTCCCCATGTAAAATATCATGATACATTGCACCAGGCACCAAAGAATCATCATCAACATCTCAAGATCCAGCCATAGCAACTCATCATAAGCACTTCAGATATTGTTATTAACTTCATTCATCATTCTCCTGTTATCTTCATCACCACCAGACCTAACCATAAAGCAGACAAGCGAAAACTTACACGGCCACAGCCTCGAACCATTGTCTCGGAGTGCTTTGCCATGCCATCCCCACATCACTTCTTATATATATATATATGCTGCATCAAGTCCAGCACCCCATACCTTTGTATCACCATCCATAGCTTCAACGTTGTGAAGCTTCTATTTGTTAACAAAACTTGCATCACTGCTAAACACCGCAAAGCACCACCACACAGCCAAAACTTTTTTCTTTCTTTCTTTCGCGCATTTTTTTTTCTACTCCACTCTTCAACTTCTTCACAGTCCTCGCCATCTTCTGCTTCACTTAAACCACTACAAAAACAAACACATACTATTGGACACAACAAGACCTGGTCCGGCGGACGACAACCCTTCATGGTGGCCGCCGCCGCCGGAACGGAACACTCAAGATCGAAAATAAACTCGTATGAGAAGTTAGTAGCTCTGATACCAATTGTTTGAATAAAAATGAAAGAAGAAAGCTTGTAATAAAAAAGAAAAGAACTGCTTGCTTTTTTTCATGAAATAAACAGCCTATTAAATAGGCAAGTACATAAATCTAAACACAAAAGTAGGATCATCTAAGAACTAATCTAAAGACCTAGAGATAACTTAAAATATGCTGCACTATCTTATGGTTGGAGCCAAAGACTAGGACAACAACAAAAGTATTCCTAACAATGTTTAGGTTATGGACATTTTGCTTTTATAAAACCTGATGGAATAATAATAGGCGCAAATGTACAGCGGTTTGCAAAGCATCAAGCCAGGGCATACGTTAGCCTTCATAAATGTATTTTTGACAAATAAAATGGTCATAATAAAGCAAAGCCTTAATACCAGGTTCGTTTAGCAAGGTTGCAAGTTATAACCTAAATCCTTTGCAACTGAAATATTGAAAAAGGTTCGCATTGAAGTTATAAGATTTTTGGAAGATTAGAAAAATCAGTTTTGACAAGGCTTTAATATAAAATAAAACTGCCTATTAATATGTTTTCTTCAATTTATGCATGCAAATAAAACCTATTTGACCACCTATCAGCATATATAATTTATGCATTTTACACATTTATGTAATTTTGACTGTTGACCGTTATACTTGTATGTAATTCTTACCGTTGACCGTTATACTTATTTATAGGTAATTAGATTTCCGAAGTGAAGAACAACCGCAACAAAGAACCGGTGATAATTAAGCTATGAACAAGACTTTAACTATTACTTTGTTTGCACTAGTAGTGTAGACTTGTTTGTAAGCAGTTGTGGTATGTGGATTCACTTGTTTTGTCGAAATACTACTATTGAGATGATTATGGGTGCTATATTTGATATTGCGAGTAATGTGTTTTTTTTAATATTTAAATATGGTGATTACTGATTTTAGTTTGAAAATGATACTCATAAATATGGTGATTACTGATTTTAGTTTGAAAATGATACTCATATGATTATTTGTTTTAATATTTCTATTATATATAAGTGATTGATGGAAATGTTACAAGCCATTAACAATAAATAACCGCAATTAAAATGTGGTGTACATTAGTAAGTTTTAGTACCGTTGAAAAAGTGCTACAAATGTAATTTACAAAAGATATTGTAGCTGAAATGAAACGCAACAAAAAACATATAGTAGGATTAAAAAACCGCTACAAAAAATTTGAAAAATGATGCAAATATCATTTAGTTGCATTTTTAGGCTGCTGCAAAAAAACCTTTTGTAGGGTTTCTAAAACGCTACAATATTTCTATTTTTGGTTGCGTTTGCTAAAACGCAACAAAAACTTTCAGACTTTTAGTTGCTTGTTGTATAGCGGCGTTTATCGGAACGCTGCTATAAGTTATTGGTAGCATTTTTACAACGCTACAAAAGGCGTTTTCTGGTGTAGTGTAGCTGAACCATATCTTTCTTCTTCTTCTCTTTCTTTGTTGCCGCCTCACCTCCTCTTTCTCCGTGTTTGTTTGTGCATTAGATCTTGCCTCACTAATACTCTAAGATCTAATTTCTTCTCTCCGACTATTTCTTAGTCCATAACGCCTACTTGAATTACGTGATCTTTCTTGTACCATTTATGTCTTATCCTTAGGGAAGAGATCATTCGGTTGGATTGGGGTAAGCAAAAAGGTCTCACCACTTTAGGGCTAAGAAAATTTGTCGAGGCAGTTGAACTTGCACCGGCCAGTTGCTTCAAGATCTTAGGATAGGTTGTTGTTTGTGTTGCATCCGCCTTTGATATACCTTAACTGAACGATATATGTAGCGTTATTTCAGAATGTATAACTTGTCTAGTCACCAGAACTTTGTGTTCTGGGCCCCTCCTCATAACACACTCGTAGGTTAGGTTTGTGACAGAGATATGATAGCTTTGGATACTGGTTAGACAGTATTATTGCTTTGGTAAGGCTATATTTGATTATATTATATTTTATTCATTCCGCTGTGAGATGTTTACTGAGGTCTGATATATTTATTATCTTTGTCTTTTCTACAAGATACCAGACAAGTCGACTCGAGCTTAGATAGATTGAGATTTTTGGAAAAAAAAATCGGTCTGTCGAAATTCGGGTTGTTACATCTGGTATCAAAGCTTAGTTTTAGCAATCCTGTACAGATATCGAGTAAATGTATTTTTATTTTTAAAGGAATATAAATATGTTATATGTAGACAACTAGATCCATAAAGGAACCCACTAAATAGGAATAGAGGCCGATGGATAGAATTGGGATATCAGTTGTGTACATTAAAGAAATGGTTATGCGAATTGAGAATAAGAAACCCTCAGGAGGTTTGGGTGAAAAGTGTAAAATGTTTTTGTAATAAAGAAAGATGGAGAAAGAGGAAAATAGAATAGGAATGTGTGTGTGTGTATTTATTTATTTATTTTGAAAATTGGTATAGTTTTATTTAAGCCCAAACTTGGCCCAGAGTATTTACAGCCCAAAATTCAACCACAGACGCAACTATAATTACAATGCGACAGCACATCGACTCATCATCTTCAAAAAAAGGCAACAACCAGTTAAACTCAATTAACCATAATTTACTTCGTCATGGCGGGTGGTAGCGTAATCTACTTTGGCTTTGATCGCGCCTCTCCTCTGGATGTTCGTCTCCATTATCAGCTCTACAGTTATCCAGGTCTAATGTAGGTCTCCTTCTTCTACTCCTCAATTTCACTTCAACATCATTTACAATTAATTTGCTAACTTCCTCTGTTGATCTTGACTTCCCCTGAAATACACGGTGATTTCTCTCTTTCCATATCCACCAAACCACAGTTGTGAATATGGAGCTCTCTATCTCGGATTCCATGTTTTTGGGACGCCATTGGTCAACCAGGTAATCCAGCAACCTTCTCATGTTATTTTCTCTGAATTGTCTCCCAAATTTCTGATAGCAACGTATTGCAAGATCGTTAGAATACATGCATTCAAAATATAAGTGATTGTGAGTTTCATCAGCACTATTACATAGCACACAAGTTGTTTCATGAGTAATATTCCATTTACTGAGTCTGTCTTTCGTTAGCAATCGATCTTTTATTGCTTTGAAAGTTGTGAATGCCATTTTGGGAACGTTTTCTTTGCTCCGTATAAACTTGTCCCAAATACACAGTTCACCCCCTTCACGAACCGTGTTGTATGCTGCTTTGATAGTGAAGTCTCCCCATGTTTCCACATCCAGCCATCTTTGCGTATTTCTGGAGAAAATTTTAAACTGACTATGGAATTTTTCAATTCATTGCTTGTGGGTAAACTCACCACATTCCATTCACTATTAACAATGATGGAGCCCACATTGTTGCTAGGTCTGAAAATGTTTCCCATCCTACATGGTCAATTAATGACTTGCCATGAATCCATGGATCTCTCCACAAGTTAGTTTCCTCTCCCTTTGCAAATTCCCTTACACAATTACGAGCAAATGCATCCCTACTTTTAAGCATACCTTTCCATGTTGAAGATGCATTAGTATCAATATCCATTATCCAAAAATTCTCTTTCACATACCTACTCTTCATCCATCGAGCCCAGAGACAATTCGAGTTAACAAACTTCTAGACAAGCTTAAGAGAGAAAGCTTGTTTCATATCATGTAAATTTGTCAAAACCACTCCACCCTCTTTCTTGGGTTTGCATAAATCAACGTACTTGATTTTATGTAAACCCCCTCTCCAAATAAAATCAGCACAAACCTTTTCGATTTTATAAATTGATGCTTCCGGTAACTGAAAAGTTTGCAATCAGAAATAAACTTTTGCTTGTATCACAATATGAACAAGTTCAATTCTGTTAGCAAAGGATAAAAGTTTTGAACTCCACCTATGTAGTTTTCCTCGAATATTAGTGATAAGAACAGCACATTCTCGATCAGTGATTTTGTTTGATGAAAGGGGAACCCCCAGATACTTCACTGGTAAAGATCCTTCTTTCACATTCATTGTCTCCAAAATATCATTCTTGTTTCTACACTGAGTGTTAAAATAGCACTTTGATTTTTGTTCGTTCATCTTGAGTCCAACAAACTTATCCAATTCCAAGAAAATGCTCTTAATTGTCAAAGCAGCATCTCTACTGGATTTAATACAAATGATCAAATCATCCGTGTATAACAAATGAGTGACGTGTGGAACAAAGTTAAAAACTGGGTGAATTAGCTTATGAAAACAAGCCAGTTCCATTTTTAATGATAAAAACTCCATAGCAATGGCAAATAAATATGGAGAAAGTGGGTCTCCTTGCCTCAAACCACGATTACTGGTAATGAACCCTCTGGGAATCCCATTGATAAGTACAGAAAACGTAGGAGTGGAAATACAGTCTTTAGTGAGATCCACAAAAATATCAGGAAAGCCCATACTCTTCACCATATGAACAATAAAAGATTGATTAATCTTGTCATATGCTTTCTGAAGATCAACTTTTAAACAAAAATTTTCTGCTCCTTTCCTATTAAAGTTTCTAATCAGTTCATGTGCAAGAAGGAATTTTCAGAAATACTTCAACCTTTGATAAAAGCATTTGATTTTCTGCTATTAAATCAGGTATCACTAACTTCATTCTACTTCAAATAACTTTGCTCAATATTTTATAAATGACATTGCAGCACGCAATAGGCCGATAGTCCGATATAGCATTAGGTCGATCAATTTTAGGAATGAGACACAGAAATGCATGATTAATTTCCTTCAAAGTCTTGCCTGAATTGAAAGATTCCTGAATAGCTGAAACCAAATATATATATATATATATATATATGAGGAAAATGACTTTGTGGGAATATTTAGGGATGTTAAAAACTCACTTTGAGTCTAGCCCCATTGTTAACTTTTAAGAACTTGACATTTTGAAAGCTTTTGGGTGGTATTTTACGGTGTTTTTCAACTCTGGACCATAAAAGTTTGCAATTTTAAAGTATGTACTGGTTAAATTGTGTAGAAAAAAAATTTAAAACAAAAGGAGATATTTTTGACGTTTGAAAAAAAATGTAAGTAACATATTTGAAAGGTACATATTGGGTTTAAGGGAAAATGAGGTATATTTTAGAAATGGTGATTCCTTATGAAATTTTTATCAAAATTCAATTCTTTCATAAAAATGTGTACAATAAAGAGCATGTAGAGCTCGCTAATTTTAAAGTATGAAGAATTAAATAACAAAACATAAAAAAGATTGCATTTTGTCAAAAACTAAAATTGTCGCTAGGCGAAATTTTGAAAATCTCTATTCTTTTGATAATAAATGTTGACAACTGTTTGGCGTAAAGTCCTTATCTACTCCAGTTTTGATGATTTGAAAAAAAAGTTGCATTTTTTTATGAAATGTCATTTTTATGGTTTGGCAAAAATAAGTTTTAATGAAAAAGAAGAAATGTCTTGAAGCTTTTAATTTTTGGAAGGAAAATGAAATGATGAGGCCAAACCATGTTTTTAAATCAAGGAGTAGGTAAGGATTAGTACATAGGAAAGGTAGAGAATATTTTGAGGCTATAAAGTGGATAGCAAGAATTGTTTTGGAATAACATTGAATTCTTGTATGCATAAGCATTATAGAGTCTAGGTTATTACTTGGAAAAGACAGTTAGTACACAACAAGGAATAGTTTTGACAAGTAGATGGTAGTGGACAAGCAAGTTGTTTAGGTCGTGTGGTTTGGACTTTTCTTTGTCAACGGGGACATAGTCCTAGAATTCTTAGCCCTTGGTAGTAGTTGTGTAGTGTGTTTGTTTTCCTATTTTAGTTTTAAAAGAACTAGACGGCTTACTCAAAATCAAACTTTGATCGGTGGATTAAGTCATAAATTAAGGAAAAAGGTGATGACATAACTAAAAGAAAATAAACAATGATGACAACTGCAAAAGCAAAACAACAAATATGACAATTGAGAAAATTGGAAAATTTCGTGCAATAGAAAAAGATGGATTTTTCCAAAGCAAGTTGAAAAAGAAATTTTATAGCAAAGAAAATTTTCTTATGTAAGTTATGTTGAGATCTTTATATAATAATTGCATGAAATCCAAGTACAGATAGAAAAAGTACATAACATTAAATGGAAGATGTGAAGTTTTTCGTATTCCACCCTTTTATAACATAAGAAATCAAATTCAGAAAATGAGACTTTTCTGTAATTCGCAAATTTAAAATTATTTGATATTGGATGCAAAAAAAATTGGATGAACCACATTCTTGCTCTGTAAGAGTGTATGAAAAATTGAATGAAAAAATATTTTTATTTTTAAATATTGCATTCATATAGAAATTGCCAGAATATTTAGGAAGTATGCATTATATTTTCAGAAAAAATTCAAGAAAATTTGCATTCATATAGGAGGTATCACTCAGGCATTCATTTCATTCATGTATTATTATGTTGTATTACAGTTTGCACAAGTGCATAAATGGTTGCAAAATTGGATGTACACATGATGGTAGTAGATTATGCGAGGAATTACTTAATTTTACCCTTACCAAATTTCGGAGACGAAATTTCCTAAGGATGGGAGAATGTAACACCCCATATTTTTAATTAAATAATAAAATAAAATTTGAAAAGCTTTCAAATTTTGGTACCGAAATTTGTGTCATATCGTCCGTGGCGATTTTCTGATCAATTTAGATCTATGACTTGCAGAAAACAGATTTAATATGAAAAGATATCTTTAAATGAAATACTACAACAAACGTGAAAAGAAGATATAAGAAGAACACTAAAAAGAACAATGTGTACCATAGTTTTTAGTCTTGTTAACAAAACTTATGTAGTTCAATTGGTAGGGGTAGTCTCTCCCAAGTGAGTGGTGCAAGTTCATGTGCCGCTAGTGCCATATTTTTTATTTTAGAGTGAGGTTAAAGAAATGCATATTCTTAGAGGAAAATATGTATAAATGCATATAGAAGGAAAATTATTTATAAAGGTGCGTATAAAAAAATATGTATGCATGCATATGTAAATATATGTGTATGTGTGTGCAAATATATACATATACATATATATATATATATATGTGTGTGTGTGTGTGTGTGTGTGTGTGCGTGTGTGTGCGCGCGCGCGTGTGAAAGTGAAATCCAAAATAAACATGCAATCAATGAAAATAGGTAAGAAATAAATGGTGCCATAACGCCGTTTGAATTTTGAAAAAGAAATAAAGATTGTGCGTGTATACATACATACACACACACACACACACACACACACATATATATATATATATATATATGCATAAATTCAAATATCGAGATAAAAATTGCAAGTTAAGAGAAGAAAGTAATAAATGCATAATAAACGAAAAATGGACAAGAAATTAGCTTCCTTTGAAATTAGAATGCATTAAAAGGAATAAAACAACTAATCGATAACATTATTAATTGCATTGATTAAGTAGCTATTAAATGACAAGGAATTAGAAGGTTGTATGCGTATATACACGCATAAATTCGAAATTCAAACTTAAAGATAAGTTATAATTGAAATATTATAATTCAGATATGTTATATAAGTAAGAAATAAAATGCTATTAATTAACGATAAGCAGAATTCACTCGACCGTTATTCTTAACATGTTAAATAACAATAAATTCTGGTAATTGCGATATGATTTATTTCCTGTATGTTAAGAATATACTGTTATACAAATCTATTATGTTTGGATTATAAATTACTGTAATACTGAAATTGTGGGATTTACAATCACTACTACAAAAGTGGGCATATTAGACACTAATTTGTTGTGGCCGTAGATCAAAAAAGCATTGCCGTAGGTCCTTTTTTCAAATAGGAAACACCAGGGGGACGTGGCATCCGCGGCCGTTGCATTAGTCATCTAAGGCAACGCTTTTTCCCATCTTCGGCCACAGACAGAAAGTGTTGCATTATAGCTGTAATGCAACACTATTTGCATGTGATGCAACACTATTCAGTATTGCCTTAAGCATTAGTTAGGGTCTGGCTTCCAGTGGGGCCACGTCAGCTTTCCACGTCAGCTGTCTACGTGTCATACGACACGTCATCTCTCCATGTCAGCACTCAACGTGTCACATGCCACACCAGCTATCCACGTCAGCTGCGGGGTCCACGTGCGATGGGTAAGCAATTATATTTAATGTAATGCAACACCACTGCAATATGTAATGCAACACCATTATCATGAAATGCAATATCAATAAAAGCTAACGCAACAGTAGAAGAAGGCAAATGCAACACTAATTTGATAGCAAATACAATGCTTTAATTAAAAATTTTGCAATACAGGTTTTGTACAAGAAACTAATCCAAAGCAATTGTTTTGATTATCCAAATATCAAAACTCAAAAATCAGTTACACCGTTTTCTTCATTGTATACAGTAAGCTCGAACTACTTCAAGAATAGGTGCATGGCATAAGGGACATTATCCTGATCTATTCCTAGCCAAATCTTTAGCGCATTCTGAACATGTACACATGTGTCCACATCTGCAAAATGTATTACTCATTTATATATATGAATCATATATATGCAGCAATCCGATTGCAGTACGAAATATATATGCATGTACCTATACAAGAGGGTGGCATCGAATATATATATGTGTGTCACATCTGCAAAATGTATCCGTCTGCCTAGCTTCCAGAATTAAATATGCACCTGATCAAATGATAACAAGTTATTTGATAAGTGGTGGCACCATTGGCCTTGTTAACAAAATGTTATGAACACAATTATTACAATTGACTTACTTACCATTAGCGATTGGTCACTCATGCTAGCCAAGCCCAACAAATAAGCAATTTCAGTATGCTTCGTCTTCTGAGCAAAAAGTTTTTAGTTTGCATATTACTGCCACGTACAGTGTGTCACTTCATATCCTGTCAAGCTTCAGAAGCATATCGTCATCTACATCTTCAACTCCTAAACAAAACTCCATCGTCAAAAGTAAAAAAAACAAAAACAATGGAGGACTCTTCACTATGCATCACTGCCACTGTTCTTTCAGGACATTGGACTTACGAATTTGTGCATCTCACGCTTAGGCATACTCTGAAGCATAATGAGGAGTGGACTATACGGGTTATACCCAAAAACTCTTTTCTAATAACATGCCCATCTTACAGTAAGCATGATCATGCGCTAATGTTGAAACTTTTTACAAAATGTGGAGGTGTTTTTTATGTGCAACAATGGTCTGGTGAAGAATTTGAGCCTGAACCAGCGTTCGAGGCAGAATCATGGGCTAGAGTTGTTGGCTTTCCCGAGTTCCTGAAGAAAAATGTTCCTGCAATTAAAGAATTAATGACGCCAATGGGAAATGTGTGTGAAATTGACGACTGTCATTGGTCTCGAATTGACCATAGATCATTATACCTGAAAATGGAATTTTATGAAGGCATTGGCTTGGAGAATACTTTTGTTGCTCGATTCGACAACAAGGTTTACCTATTAGGGTTCAACGCACCACACATGCTCATCCTGGGACAAGGCCTGAAATTCTGTTTGTGAGCAATAGGGAGGAACCGGTGGTACCATTTTTTTGTGATCATAGGTAAATTTTACTTCCATCCACAGTTTCTTTTAATTAATCCACAATATGTTTGGCCAATCGAGGTAAATTTGCCAAAGAACATAATTACAAAGTGTTCATTTAACTATGCTCTATTCTTAACAGGCTTATAGTGAGACACAACCACACATGCACACACTCACATACATACAAACAAGGTTATAATGCCCCACCCAAGATTATGAAATAATAATACAAACTGGTGCTCTGTTAGTTGTACATAGATGTGGTTGTATGGCTTGAATTTGAGACACTGTTAATGTATGGCTTGAATTTCCTTCAGATGTGGTAAACTGCTACCATGAAAAAAAATCATTTTACAAATTGAATAATAACTTCAACCGTGTTCACTGCTACCATGAATTAAGGAGTTTATTAATTTTTCTTCAAACACCCTAATGCATAGATCTTTTGTGGGTGGCCACTTTATAAATTATCATATAATATTGTCATTAAGCTAGAGAAAAAGTAATCACGGAGTATAATGTTCTTTTTATATGCAGGAACTGCTTTATCTTCTGAAACATAGTGGAATTTTATGAGATCACTTCCAATTTTTAACATTACTGGAAAAAAAACCAGAGTGGTAAACTGTAAAAAAAAAAAATCACCATACTCAATGTGTGTTACATATCAAATTGTTTGATAATTAAGGCATATAAACTCTTAGGTGGATCACATTATTTGAGAATTGAATCATATAATATATTAGGTGGATAAACTAATTAAGTTTTACATGTTAAAAGTCAAAGATCTTACTTTATAGGGTGGATTAGGTGATCGAAAATGTGTATGGAAATAGAATTTACTTATTAATGTTTGCTGCATCGATATGACTAATTCCCATCGAACTCTTTTACAAATGTACGTTACTGTATATTATTGAAGTTTGATAATCCAAAGATCACTTTGTAACTTTTTGCCCTCCACAAAAAGAAATTCTGGTTTCGTCGCTGACTATGCTCTATCCTTAACAGCCTTATAATGAGACACAACCACACATGCACACACTCACATACATACAAGGTTATAATAGCCTTATAATGGGACACAACTAGATGACCGACATTCAACTAGAAAGTAGCTATACCAACATTAGCATAAAACAACACATTATCACAAGTGGATTATCTTATATATCTAGAAGTTTCTTCTTAAAACTATGATCATTTATATGAGGTGCTAATTGGAATATATCAATGATCATGTAATCCCCATTCAGTCACTCTGACATAGACAATGACTCTGACATGGACAATGACTCTGACATGGACACTGACTCCGAAGAAAAAGAAGATGCTGGTGCTGGTGTGGATGTTGGTGATGATGCTGGTGATGACTGGTGATGTTTGTGAATGTTGGTTTTTTTCTGCTGGTAATGATTTTTGGCTTGAAAGTTTGTGAATATTTGTGAAACTTTGTGTGGTTGTGGAAGTTTGTGATTGTTGGTGATGACTGGTGATGACTGATGATGGATGCTGGTGAATGTTTGTGAATGGTACGTAGTGAATGTTTATGAATGCTGGTGATTTTTTTAATCTTATGATACTTGTGCGTGTATACTTGTGCGTGCCTTCAGATGGCTGCCTTATGATACTTGTGTGTGCATGTATACTTGTGTGTGTCTACTTGAGCGTGTATACTTGTGTGTGTATACTTATGATACTTGAGCGTGTATACTTGTGATATTTGTGCGTGTATACTTGTGTGTGCCTTCAGATGGCTGCCTTATGATACTTGTGCGTGCGTGTATACTTATGATACTTGAACGTGTATACTTATGATATTTGTGCGTGTATACTTATGATACTTGAGCGTGTATGCTTATGATACGTGTGCGTGTATACTTGTGCGTGTATACTTATGATACTTGAGCGTGTATACTTGTGTGTGCGTGTATACTTGTGCGTGCGTGTATACTTGTGCGTGTATGCACTGCATGTATGATGTGTATTGTAATAAAACAAAAATGCTTGAGTGCCCGTTTCAGATTTTGTCAAAATCCGCGATAAGAGGCTTAAAATTCGGATGTCCCCACCATCATCAGATACAAAATTACCATCATACCCCCCTGATTTCATCAGTTCCCACTGAATCGCACATTTTACCTGGCTTTACACTCGGGCATACTAGCATCGTCCATAATAAAAAATCGTGTATACTTGTGCATGTATGCACTGCGTGTATCACAAAACCTCAGTGCAAACACACCGCAGTGCATACACACCGCAGTGCAAACACACCACAGTGCATACATACCGCAGTGCAAATTAACCTCAAGCATACAAATTAACCTCAGTGTAAGGTATGAACCTCAAGCAGTGCAAATTAACCGCAGTCCTCATTCCTTAACTAGCTCGGCTTCTATAATAAACCAATGTCTTTTTCATGCCAATAGCCCGGTTCTCATGGTTTATTGCTGGGTATAATTTTCGAATAAAGCTCAGCATAATTCCAAGTCAATAATAAGCGCAACTAATTACTCATAAGCGAATGGGTTTTCCAAAATGTAACAAATGAACTAATTACTAATTACTCATAATCCACTCTATAATAAGCGCAACTAATTCACAGTGCTATACAAACTGAACCTGAGGGAAAAAACTGGCGATGTCAGCGCCTTGAGCAATCAAAGCTAGAAAGCGTTTCAAAGCTTCATCCTTTTCGGAATAGAATTTGCTGTCGAGGAGAGGAGCGATAATGACGTGAATTTAGGTTTAAATTTTTTTCAATAGTAAAAAGAGGGAAAAAAGATTAGATGATAGAGAAAAAACGATTTCATGAAGGGAGAAGATCGCGCCAAAATTTCGTCAAAAGAATGCAATGACGTGGCTGTCAATGATTGGATGATGGCTAACATTAAGATCATCAAATCCATAGATGGTTTGAACCGTTGGATTAAGCTTTCATCTACGGTTCGGGTTTTATATGTTGATAACGCGGATAACTGAGCTGGATTATATATACGTAATGCTACGCTTTTAACTGGTGTTTCACATCAAAACACTAAAATTCCCACCGCAACAGTGCATCCACGTATAATGCAACACATATGAATGCTGTTGCAGAAGCTCAAAGAAATCATAGCTTTCGCCACACTTTTCATGCAACGCACACAAATTAGTGTCGAATATGCCCACTTTTGTAGTAGTGAATAAATGTGAATATGTTACTGAAATTGTTGTTTTATGACAAATTGGGTATATTGTAAATCAAATTACAGTGGAATTGGGAATAATGGAAAAAGAATATATGTGTCTAATTTGTATGGAAAATTTACAGTGATTGGGAAATTGTAAATAACATCTAACTTAGAAAATAAAAAGGGAAAAATTTGTAGTGGACTGAGTTAGATGCATTTAGGAAAAATTGATACATTTCCATAACTGTAAAAATACTAAGAACATAGTTGGAAGAAAAGAAGGGGAAAATGGATTAGTGTGAAATAGAGTTTCTTTTACCGTATTGCACACTAATTAGATAAAAAGATATATGTATGTTCACGACAAAATTAAAAGAAATAGCTTGCAACTATGGATTTTGATTTATGTGCGTTATGAAAATGAATCTTTATATCTTTCCACTAATCAATCTAATAAGGTGTGTGATACTTTTCTTAAATAATGAGAATATACAAGACGGTAATTAAAATAATCTTACCACAGTAAAAGTTTGGTTAATGTTAAGAAACATAGGGATGTGAAGAACGGGGAATATAACATATTATAATTAATTATATTAATGAGAATGTAATATAATAGATAGGCTTGTCCTAGGGACAAGTGGAATTATAGCAAATGGAAAGAGAGCTTATTAATAAACCTTAGTTAGGAGAACTAAGTTAATAGGTAACAACAACATATTGTGATGACAGTGCAAGATGAGGTTATGATTAAAGAAGAAAGAGTAAAGTAGACTTATGAAATGAAATAAGTTGTACTTAATCATTAAGTAGACATGTCATGTGAAAACATGAGAGCTGGGGAAGGGTATACTTAATTATACATTAAAGGGGTTGGAGATTACTTTCGTTAATTACAATCCCGGTTAAAAGGTGGTAGATTATTGTCGTTAAAGGAAGCACGCGATTAAAGGATTAGACATAGGGTCCAATAACACGTTTGTGTGACGCGCTTGGACCAGTCTGCATGTACGACGGTGAAGAACCCAACGGAGGTAGATCATCGTGGTGTCTGGAGATACGAGAGGAGCACGTCCATCTGATTATTCTTCTTGATATCCTGCTTGTTGTCTCTACGGGACTAGAGGGAAGCACGCAACTTCCGAGGGACGTGGTAGGCACTCTGTGGTGGTCCTCTGTTCCGGTACACGCTCAGGCTGTACACGCAGAGGTGGGGGGTGCACGATACCACCCAGTGGGTATACCTTGACTGCAACTGTAGACTTGGCAGTTAGAAAGCTGTGGCGGATGGCGTTGGGTGATTCGGCGATTAGCCTTGGGAGAGGTTGGTCATGACCAAAATAAGGATAGTAATCATCGGGTATTTGTCATCGGCAGTCAGTGAGATGCGAAAAGACTAAATCTAAACCAAAAAACCATCAATCTTTCATTATCGAGACGTTGGTTGAGGGACACGCCAAATTGGATGTTAGATTGGTTTTTAGGGGAACGTCACTTAGCCCGTGATGTAGTATTTCACTAGTTGATGGTGGGGCCAGGGTAGGGCCATAGCCACCGTAAAAAGCAGACCATACATGGATATCTGTGCTGTAGGTCCTTTGAGCGGACTTATACAAGTATGAAAAGCTCCCGACCGAGTTTCGTGCATTGGATGCATCCTTATTACGGTACTCAGGGTACAGTAGACAGTACGTACGTGTGAGGGTCTAGATACACGCACCGGGTAGTGTATCGTAGACGTTAGGGTATTACTCTGTGTTGAGGCTCATTCGACCGAGGAGTTGGATATGATGATCTGTACGCTTGCGTAGCATAGCGATGATGGTTCTGTGTGGTAACATGGCGTAATGATTTGAATTTTCGTACGTCGTTCGGCATAGGATACACTTCTGTGGCATGACAGTGGAGACCGTGCAAGAAGGGTACTATGGGGAGTACCTTGATATGTTGGTGGTAGCTACATATATAATATATTAGGTTAATCTACTGGAAAGTAGATGGGTACGACGTGAGTATAGAGTCTTGAGTACTGTTAACTCAAACAACCTAATAAATAAGAGAACTTAACTGAACGGTATATGTAGGGTTATTTCAAAATGTATAATTTTTCCAGTCACCAGAACTTTTTGTTCTAACCCTCTCCTCATAACACACTCGCAGGTTAGGTTTGTAGCAGAGATATGATAACTTTGGATACTAGTTAGACAGTATTATTACTGCGGTAAGGCTATATTTGATTATATTTTATCCATTCCGTTGTGAGATGTTTACTGAGCTCTGATATATTTATTATCTCTGTGTTTTCTGTAGGATACCATACAAGCCGACTCGAGCTTCGACAGATAGAGATTTTTTTTAAAAAAAAATTGATATGTTGAATTTTGGTTATTACAAGAACATCTTACGGGATAACACATGGGATCGGAAGTACTTATATGGTAAGGACTCGAAAGACTACGTGGTGGGCCTTTCCCGTCGTTTTGATGTTTTTGTTGAGTATATGACGCCTTCTACCATTGTGGAAGGCGCTTCTTCATTAGATATGGTGGAACCTTAATCGACCATGCTTAGTAGAAGGACCACTCTGCTTCTATCATGTTTGTATAATTTAGTGTCCACACACTTCAATCCAGGTCTTGTGTGTTGGACACAATAAAGTGATAAACTCAGCATAGTTGTTCCATGCCTATGCAGAACACTTGTTTTACTGATATATACATAGTGGTAAGAACACTATAAAATCGACTGACTTTGCCAAAAAAATGATAAGTCAAACTTACATTTTTTTTTTTTCCCTCTTGTTGCTAGAAATCGATGAGCCAGATAGCCGAATGAAGATCATGATGGCGAACTGAGGGAGGATCGCTTTGCTTATTTTAATTCGATTTTCACAATTTGGATTTGGGAACGAAGCATAATGTATTATTTTAAGGAACGAAACAAAAAATTGTAATAGTAACTGAAATGAGAATTATGGACCACTTTGATAGTTCAATTTGGTTAGGGTTAGGAGAATACTATTAGGTCGGGTTGCCTATATTACTATCGGGCAAGGCTTTTAAAATTTTAATGGAAAATTTCTCATTAACGGTTAATCGGGCTCATAACCAAGGTTAACCGTTAACCGAACCGATTAGTCGGTTAACGTCAGTTGGATAACTGCCAGTTTGGTTAATCGATTTGTTCGGTTAACGGGGTTAAATTAAGGTCGGTTACATCGGTTCGGTTGGTTAACGTGATTAAATGCCCACCCCTATTAAATGATTCATCCAAAAGGAAGCACCTGCTTCCATAACCATAAGGTATCGATAATACACTCTTAGCAGAAACGATTTTCGAAAGCAAAAACGTACATTGCATGGCTTGCGCTTGAGCAAAGAGAACCACTCGAATCATAGGTTCTCTTAAACTACAGGAATCACAGACCGCATGGGATGATATACTATCACCAACAATACCACTAGATAGAATTTCACCTGCAACTGAACCAGAAAAAGAAACATCTTTAACCGATGTAAAGCAAGTTACTATGCAAGCAAGTTTTTAAATTTGTGAACCTATAAAAAAGCGGTGTTATTTCCATTGATAATACAAAGAGAACAAGTGGATTCAATCGCTTAACTTTAGATACTGATTTTGATTTAGAACTGATAGAGGAGACTCTGCAAAACTTTACACAACATGGGTGTTCAATCAAATTACACAAAGCTAAGAGCAATCCCAACCGTAGTTGGGGTTGATCTTTTACCAACCCTTAACAGAAGGTCGGCTGAGGTATTCTGGGTTGCTTTGGAAACCCAGAAGGTTGTGAAAGCAAACCAGGAGGTTGCATTAGCAGTCGAACAAAGTTTTTTAAAACAAAACCAACTAAGCTCAGTTGGCTTTGTTTTAGCTGGTTAAGTAACCCATCTAGAAAAGGTTATTAAAAAAATGACTGTTATCACTTAGCCGATTGTGGGCAACGGTCATTTTTCCAGCCATTGCCACCATTTTCCATCTCCCAATATAGAATCTTTAACATCTATGGTGATGGAACCTAATGTACAAGCTTCAGCAGTTCAAGAGCCTATTGCTCCTTCAACTCAAGATTTTAATGGCTTTGCGATTCATCCTGAAGACAATTTCCAAACTCAGGATTAATCCATTACAGAATGAGTGTGATATGTATTCCACTGACCTTGATGAGATGGATTCGGTGGATGCAGCTGATGAAGAGAGAGCTCAAGATAGTATCCCTATGGATAAAGATGGACAAGCACATATTCAGACGTGATCAAAGGTGGCACGTGAAGATCGAATGATTATGATGGAAATTTTGACTTTCGAACGGATGACGACTCCGGAGTAATTGAAAAGTCTGCATGGAATTCTATTATTAGTCAGATAAAAAGAAAGAAGAAAAGAGCAAAAGAGGGTTAAACGGATGACGACTCTTCTTTCTGCTGATCCTAGTGCTTCCTGCGAAGCTTAGAGCAGACTGTTTTGTTGGGGAAGACATTGATTGCCAATGCATGCCCAGGCCCGGCCCTGGGCATAGGCCGGGCAGGCGGTGGCCTAGGGCCTCGGGGGGAGGAGGAGGAAGTTGAAGGGGGTTGGGGGCCTCAAAACTTAGAACTTTTAAATTTAAATGCATATCTGAACATGAAGTAGAATTGGTCGAGTGGTTGTGTGTGATGTACGTGAGTCATGAGAGCTGGGTTCGATTCCTTGCTGCTCCGTTTTTGCATTCTACTGTTTTTTCCCCGCTGCTTTCCAGTTTTTCTAGCTGCTATTTAGGTATATCTGAGGCCTCACGAGAATTTTCTGCCTTGGGCCTCAGCGGGCTCAGGGCCGGCACTGTGCATGCCTTAGGTCTAATTTAGGTTGGAATATTAGTTTGTCTTTAGATTTTACATTTTTAGTGTGTATGATTTTTCAGTACTAGTGAGTTGTCTATCACTTATTTTGAAGTTGTACAACTAAAGGTATATATATATATATATATATATATATATATATATATATATATATATATAATCATCAAACTAAAATTTTGAGTTCGTTCCGACATTCGTAGAATAATATATTATTCTACGAATGTCGGAACGAGCTCAAATTTTAGATAGATTATAATATGTATGTGGATTGAACATCCACAATTACCGTAGTTCACGAACCGGTAGGAATGCTACAAAACATGGGTGCCCCACAACGCTCCACACACGTGTGTGCGTGTGCGCGTGCGCGCGCATATATATATATATATATATATATATATATATATATATATATATATGGAGAGAGAGAGAGAGACACACACATTCTTGTTGAATTTGAATCACCGTAGTTCACGAACCGGTAGAGATGCTACAAAACAGGGGTGCCCCACAACGCTCCACACCCCCCCCCCCCCCCACACACACACACACACGCACATACACACACATGAGAAATATTCCACTACACGTGAATCTCCTACTGAATTCCAACCACGTTCCGATTTTAATATTCGTTCTCTCTCTCTTTTTCAACTACACTATATATATATATATATATATATATATATATATATATATATATATATATATGCAGCGTTCCGCTACACCTCTTATATTGCACGTGAACTCTTCCCCTGAATCTCATATATTCATTCCTCCACTCATTCTCTCTCTTTACACTAAAATAGAGAATGAGTGTGGATGATGAATGACTGAGATTCAGGGGAAGAGTTCATAAAAGGTGTAGCGAAGCACCCCTATCCATTCGTGAGCTACGGTAATCTAAATCGAACGAGAATTTATAGATGTTCAGTCCACATACATTTAAGGATCTATCCAAAATTTAAGCTCGTTTCGACATCCGTAACATATTCAAAATCTTAACTCAATTATTCACCATTCAAACATTTATTCGAACCATTAAATTTAATCATCAAATATATTATTGTACGAATGTCGGAACGAACTAAAATTTTGGATGTCCTTAAAGATATGTGGATTGAACATTTATAAATTTTCGTTTGATTTGGATTATCGTAACTCACGGACCAATTTTCTTAAATAAAATAAAAAAAATAAGCAGGGCTTACTGAGCTCAAAAACGAGACTCGTGTAACATTCAGACTTTTTGTATATCTTCCTTGTATAAGAGTTACGAACACTATGGCATATGAAATCCTCTCATATCTTGATAATATATTAACGTTCAACTGTCGGATATAGTACATTTTATAACCTACAACAAAACACAAACGTGATAGGCCTTCTCAACATATACTCTGAAAGTTGAATTTATTGCGCAGTCTCAAGCAAACTTCACTTAGTCATGGCTATCAACTCGTCATCGTTGCATTTTCGAATCCTAATATCCATCACCATTTCATCAGAAATAGGTAATACTTCACAGCAATCTCTTCGGCGTGCAAGTAGCTGCAAAATAGCGAGGATCATTCATTATTTGTTCAAATATGTAATTAAGTTGGTAGAGTTGTGATTTCCTTAATTCAGAGATCAAAATATCAAATGTCTGCATATGCAGTTAAATGGCTGACGTATAACTGATAAATCACCAGTTAAGCCATGTAACTACTCAGGTCCCATATAAGATATTCAAAATGATAGTGTTTACACTAAAATAAATGATACAAGGAAAGGAAAGGACAGACTATAACATACATTTTACCTCTGGTGCATTGTAAAGCTATATGTACTAGGTAATTGTATATTGAAGTACCTGTTCATTGTTAAGATCAGGTTTCTCCGCGTAAACCCTAACAATCTGTAGGTTTTTCATGGAATTCATGCCTTGTTGACATGTTGTAGATGTGTGCTTCTTATACATGCTCTCAGTTTGCTGTTTGGAACTAAGTACGGACTCAAAAAAGAAAATTGTTGGCCTTTTACATGGATCTCGTGATGATTTTCGTGTATTAAACATAAAGAAACTAGAAGCAATATCTGATTTTCTTCTCCATGGGGTAAATGTTTTCTCTAGAGAAAGAAGGTCTGGTAGCAGAATATCGCCTTCATATATTTGAACAACATAACCCCATGATATTGAAATTGTACGTGAATTTGAGCGATCATAACACACAGTTTGCTGAAAAATCCTGCCTTGATCTACATTTGAGGCTTTGAGTAAATGGTTTAATGCTTGAGTGTGGTTCATTCCTGGAAATAGTGGATCCACAATTTCTAAATGATGAAGGGATACAATTGGCGCCAACGGGTGCGCAGTCAATAATCCAAAAATGCTTCCACGGAGATCAACCTGATAAAATGAATTTCCACCGTGATTTCTATTACTTGTTTTAAATTCAGCATTGCATTGTTGATACAGTAAACAAAATTTTGTTAAGTTACAACGTGCTCTATAGTGGTACAGAAACAAAATACGAGCATAGGAAGAGAAAAAAATGATTAATATTTTTTAACTCATCTAGACCACATTCTAAAATATATTTCATATTTGAATCAATTTCAGAATTAATAAGGGAAACAGACTACTTTCTGACTGCTTGCCAAAAAAGTTTGAAATTTTCTGTTACAGTTGTTCAAGTAGGGATAGAGACCTCCCTCCCAGAAGACCAAATCCTCTGTCCCCAAATTTCCCTATACCTCATTCAATCAAAACATCTGATTTTCACAATTTTGCAATTAAGTCGGAGATAAAAAAAGGGCTTAACTGCAAAAGGTGGAAATCAGGGGGTGTTCATTGGTTGGATACAGGGGGACAGGGGGGTTTGGGTACAGGGGATTATTTTCGCCCTCCCAGTTGTTGGTTGTCGCCTGACTCCTTCCTTCTTGGACATACCCGTGAAAAGATTCATAATTCAAGTACAACATTTTTCAAAAGAAACAATTATACTGATGTTCCAAATAGCAGAAACATATTTCTTTTTAATATATAAAAACCCTTGTGGTATTTGAAATAGCATGGGTACAAAATATCACATTTTGCACCGTAGGCAGAAAGTAATCTGTTTTTTTGTAAATAGTTTTAAAACTAGTTTAAATATGTAATTTGTTTTTAAAAGTAGATTAAATAGGCATAAATTCTTTAAAACATATTCCAGCTAGCAGCTTAAATTACTTTAGCTAAGTTAGACAGAAAGGACCAAAAGGATAAATCATTTAGTGTTTATACCATGGCTTAGAACCACCAAAGTGGTGTAATGAATAGAACAAGATAGATATGGGTTTTTAAGTCATGTAATTAATGATGCTCAGGTAGGAACAGACACCCACAAATGCTAATTCGCTCAATCTGCATATGATTCGCTTTGAAGTGCTTTGTTCAATTAAAAGGAGAGAGATTACCTGGTGGAAGCCTGGTTCATGAGTTAATTCAATGCCAAGCTCCAATAAGCAAGCGAAAATTCGAGCATCGCTGCCATACAAATGACCATATCTCATCAAGCACAAATCTAAAACCTTAGACAAAACCTTGGCTAATGGATAACTAAGAGCAAACCCTGCGCCTCCAAATGCCATCCCAAATGAGTTTAAAGAATTTTGTTCCACGCTTTCTGATAAACCTCCAATGTAGTAAAACTGCTCCCAGTTATACTTTGCGAGGGTTTTAATCAAATTTTCTGTGAAGAAAAATGTGTCATCGTCTCCCAACACAATCCATCTTATATCACCATTGTGTAAGCTAGGTTCTACATAAGATGCAAAGATATGATATAAGACAAATTGTTTCATATATGGCGAAATTAATAACTTTCAAGATATCTGTGCTTAAAATTTGGATATAAAAGGATAAGTCGTGCAAGCATAAACAGAAGAAATTACAACATAAGCACATCAAAATCACGATGTGCGACACCAGAGTTTCTTCTAATTTTATGTGCATTGGAACGGACCATAACTTAAAATTCATTGGTAACCAGTAAACAGGCAATAATACTATTCTGCATCATTCAAATTTTGCACCTCTTAAGATTCAGCTTAATTTCCCATAATCTGAGGTACTTGAAGGTGTGCCTAGCACGAAGGAAGTTGAAATCATACTCCCTTTTGCAGATCAGATTATACAGCACCATTTCGCTGGCCAGGTTCTACAAATATCAGAAGATACAGTACTAGACATGTTATTAGTCTGTAGAATTTATATCAATAACAATAGAGCTCTCAAAACTGTACTTTAATTATGGAAGTAAGCAGAAAGCCCCATGCACATAAGAAAACATTCTTGTATCAGTGACTCAATGTGTTTCTGAATTTTCAAGCAAGGAAGGATTGGCCTTTAAACTCCATCAGAAAATCGGAGTTCTTGTAAAATATTAAATGTAGGAAGCATATTTGCATTGCCTTGATTAAATAAATACATATCATACGAATACTGATTATGTGTTTGTCCAAGAAATTGTGAAATGGTTTCTAACTTTACAAGTCCAAGGAGTAAATGTTGTCCAATCACTTCTTTTGGATATAAAAACAACGGACGCAATTGCAAACTCATTTTTTCAATATTTGGTCAAATGCTAACCAAGTTTAAATTTATCCACACACATACTAGCACAATATTCAAGATAGTTATTGTATGGTTCAAAGCCTAATCTGGCAAAATAATTATCTAAAAAGTATCAAAATGTGTTTCTGAATTTTTTTAGTCAAATGATATCATCGTACGTACTCAAGGCTAAAGCGCTAAGGCAAAAAAATAAAAAATAAAAAAAAATCTTGCGCCTCGGGGTTGTAGGCGTCTTGAACCTTTTTGTGCGCTTTTTATTTTTTGTGACCTTTTTATACAACTTGGTGTTTTTTTCTGCTATAAAAAAACTGCACTATAAATTAACATTAAAACATGTTAAAACAATTTAATCTTTTGGCAAATAAGAAGTCATTAGCCACCAGAAACAATGTCATAAACGATAACCGTGACCAAAAGGATATCAAATTTAAGTCCACAAACACTAGAAACATAAAGATTACAATAAATAAAAACAAGAAAGCATAAAGATGTTCAAGTATAAGTGTTCAACACAACACTTGAAAGTTAATCCAACTTCTAACGGCTAATATCCAATTTAAAGTTAACTTCAAATTTAAATTAGAATCAAAATCATACTAACATTACCTAAACTTCAAACTAAAATAAAATTAAAATTAGCGGGAATTAAAACTAAGATTGAAATTAGCTAAGCTTTAAATTCAAATCCAAAATTTGAAGGTAAAAATTAAAATAACGTTACCAAACTTTAGATTAAAATTAACCAAACTTAGAATTCAACTTTAATTTAACCAGAATGGAAATTAAAATTAATTAGACTTCAAATTAAAACTAACTAGACTTTAAACTAAATTTAAAGTTAAAATTAAATTTTAAGCTCCCTTTAGCATGGTTATCACGGCGGCAAGTCGAGTCGAGTCGATGGAGGTTCAATTAGAAGACTAGTGGACTAGTCGTAGACTAGTCGGACTAGTCGATAAATAAATATATATATTTATGTAGTCAAATTTTGTATTTTTAAGTAGTTGGTAAATGTAAACAAAATTTATATGACCAATAATTTCAAATTTATATGGTCCATAATTACTTAATTAGTTAATTACAGTAACAAAACTTTGAAGTCCATTGTTATTAACTTACAAAACATCAGGCCAAATCGAGTTCGAACCTTATCCTTCGTTTTCTTCTTCGTTTTCTTCTTCTTCTCCTTCGTTTTCTTCTGCTTCATTTTTTTTGTGCCCTAGATCCTGAAACGGAAGTTCGAACCTTGATCGAGACTTCGATTTAGGGTTCCAAATCGAGTTCGAGTTAGGGTTCCAAATCGAGTTCGATTTCGAGTTCGAGTTAGGGTTCCAAATCGAGTTCGAGTTCGAATTAGGGTTCCAAATCGACATCGAGACTTCGATTTAGGGTTCCGATTTCTAGGGTTTCAATTCCAGTCGACGTTTCATGTCGAGGTCCCCATCTCGACTAGCCGACTAGTCGACGACTAGTCGCGACTAGTCGAGCGCCGTAATAACAGTGCCATTTAGACATGTATACAGTTTTGATACAACTCTCTAACCGCTGCTCTCATTACCTTAAATTTAACTTAATTAAAAAAATTTAATTTAATTTGACTTCAAGTTTAACTTTATTTTAACTTCTAATACAAATTACTTTTAAAATACTAACTTAAATTTTGCTGAACTTAATTAAATACATTAGGAAAAGAAAACATCCGAGTTGAAAAGACGAGATAAAGGGAGTAACAAACGTGATGGTAACGCTGGACAGGAGCTTGCGTCGACGGCGGTTTGGAGGGACGACGACTGCTGTTTGGAACTGGATTTGTGGTAGGTGGTTTTTTTTTCTTTTCTACAGTCGAAATTGAAGACGCTTAAGTTTCGACTTAATTAAGGTTGATACCAAACCATAATTGAGGCGCCCTTTCATGCGCCTTGGGGATTCGTCATCTTAGCAAAAGATCTGTTTTTTAGATGTCTTGAATAGCTTGAGCACCTCAGCTTTGGAAAAGGTGCAACTGCTCAGCCGGAGCCTTTCTGCACCTTACGTGCACGCCTTAATAACAATGACTGTACTCGGTATATTTGATGTGATGACATATTCTCCTTTGTCAAAAACACTTCTAGAATGCTTGTAGAACGTGAACAGGTTAGAATCAAAAAATAAGCACCAAGTTAAGCGCACTTCTCCTTCCTAGTGCGCAAAGAATCTATAATGCAATTCTGTTTTTTACTATTAATTTCAGTCAGTCAATCATGTGTGCAAGTATTGATTATGTTTTCCCTCCTTCCTCCCATCAATGCTATCATTAACCAAAACCTCTATTTTCAACTGTCTTGCACTTCATTTTCTTTTCCATTTTGCAGTACTTGGAAATTTTCTTTTAAAATCAAATCCTTGGAAAACTAAATCCCTGGGACTTTGAAAGTTTGAACTACATAAATAATTGTACACGTAAATCTTCCATGTTGGTGTGGGCCAATATGCTATTATTTTTTAGTTTCATTTTATATCCCGAAGTTGACACACTTTTTCTACCCTACTAAAAACTCAAGAAAGAAAATAATAATTGAGCAAAACAATTATGTGTGTTGTTAGTGCAATAGAAGGAAGTTTTGACGATAACAAGAAAAGGTATTGGTATAAAATATACTTACAGTTGTTACAAACAATTATATATATAGTGTATAATACAGGCTTTATAACAGGTGTTGATAATCAAAACTGTACAATAACATAACCATCCATGATGATCTAAGGAGATGTCATAGAGATGCTGATCAAGACTGTTAATGCAAATCAAGACTCGTGAGTTATCAAGAGTTCAAGAATGATTAAAATAAATGTTTGAAGTATTTTTCAAAGCGTATATTATACTTGTTTTTAAGATTTAAATTTTAAATTAATTTTGTTAATTTATGTTTTAAGTTTTAAATATATTTACTATTTCAATTTTAATAATATTTGATATTCGCGATGTTTGATATTATATTATAACATTTGATAATATATTCTTTATATTAGTAGTTTGATATATTTTATATTATTTGTGCTATATGTGTTACCATTTTAATCTTTATTGTTTTAATATTTAGTTTTAGATATTAAAATTTACTTCATATGTTGATTTTGATTATATAGTATATATTTAAGTTTAAATTATCTAAATTTATTTTTTAAGTATTTCAATGCTTGAAACTCTCTTTTATTATGTATAATAGTTTTCCACGGTTTCAAATTAAATTACAAAGTTTTCTTTAAAAATGGGTACTAAATTATAAAGTTTTATATTTTCAAACCAATTTTTAAAATAAGATTCTCAAAATTGATATTAAGGGCATGTCGACATAATTACTTTGAGTATGTCGATATACTAGCCGACTTTTTCAAATTTCAAATTTGAATTGAAGTGTCTTTTCATCGTACCCTTTCGTGAATGGACATTTCTCTTCTCTTTTATAAGTAGGGGGTTCTGATTTTGAAAATTCATTCATTATTTTATCTCATGGTTATCACGGCGGCAAGTCGAGTCGAGTCGATGGAGGTTCAATTAGTCGACTAGTGGACTAGTCGATAAATATATATATATATTTATGTAGTCAAATTTTGTATTTTTAAGTAGTTGGTAAATGTAAACAAAATTTATATGACCAATAATTTCAAATTTATATGGTCCATAATTACTTAATTAGTTAATTACAGTAACAAAACTTTGAAGTCCATTGTTATTAACTTACAAAACATCAGGCCAAATCGAGTTCGAACCTTATCCTTCGTTTTCTTCTTCGTTTTCTTCTTCTTCTCCTTCGTTTTCTTCTGCTTCATTTTTTTTGTGCCCTAGATCCTGAAACGGAAGTTCGAACCTTGATCGAGACTTCGATTTAGGGTTCCAAATCGAGTTCGAGTTCGAGTTAGGGTTCCAAATCGAGTTCGAGTTCGAGTTAGGGTTCCAAATCGACATCGAGACTTCGATTTAGGGTTCCGATTTCTAGGGTTTCAATTCCAGTCGACGTTTGGCCAGTCGACGTTTCATGTCGAGGTCCCCATCTCGACTAGCCGACTAGTCGACGACTAGTCGCGACTAGTCGAGCGCCGTAATAACAGTGTTTTATCTTCTTCACCACCTTTTTTCTTCTCCACCATTTCTAATCAAAATCCTAACTATACTCTGTCGAATTTTCAAGTAAATTAATCTACTTTTACTCAGTTTTTTATTCTCCACATTCTATCAAAATCAGAGTGCAAATCATAGTTACATGGTTATTATAATCATGATCGCAAGATTAGGTCTGCATTCCATTGTAAAATCTACATAAATATACTCAAAAGGGTGTGATTTGTTAGCCCGTAAATCAAGTTGGATTTGATTGTATCCGAAAAGCAATTGGGTGTGACTTGTTGACCCAGAAATCAAGTTGGATGTGCCTAGAGGCCGGGATTCTAAGGGGTGTTTCCTTGTACCCTTGAAATCAAGGAGTGTAATAGATTTTAAAAGTGATTAAAAATCCGTATAGGTTTTGGTGTGGAACTGGATATAGGATAAATCCGAACCAGTATAAAATGAGGTGTGTTTCGCTTTTACTTTACTACTTTTTACTGTTTTTGATTATGTTGTAATTTCTGTGATAAATCTATGATAATTTGTTTATATATAAGTATAATTGAAGTAATTCGACAAAGATTCATAAAAATTCCACAAATATTATTCATCTCCCTCTGGTATTAGGTTACCTTAATGTCCACTTCCGTTGCACCCACAATTGATAACAGAGAGATTTTCAAAAAGATTCATTATCTAATTTTTAAAATAGTAGTAATGTCACCAACACTGGTAATGGTAACACGATCACTAGTCCATTTGTAGAAGGTCAATCCACTGTCAGACCATCATTTTTTAATGGCGGTAATTACATTTATTGGGTATGTAGAATGAAAATTTGTTTACAGTCAATAGGTTAGATATTTGGAATGTTAAACAAACCGAGTACACTGAACCTGAGACTAATTATGCACAGTGGATTATTGATCAAAAGGCAATTACACAAAGCAACTCTAAAGCCATGAATATATTGTTTTGTTCATTAGATAGGAATGAATTCGATAGGGTATTGTTTTGAAGTCGGGATATTATATTTAGAGAACACCGCAAGTTACACATGAAGACACTAGTAAAGTTAAGCAAATCAAGGTTTCCATGTTAGCTAATTAGTTTCACCTATCTAAAATGAATCGAAATGAGTCAGTATCTGATATGTATGGTAAATTTTAAGATATAGTGCATTCACTAATTGATCTTGGTAAAAAAAATTGTAAGGAAGATCAAGTTTGGAAAACATCAAATTAACTCACGCTTGATTAGGATCAAAAGACGCTTGTTATTGAAGAGGCTAATGCCATTAGTACTCTAAAAATAGAAGAATTAATTGGCAATTTAATGTCGTTTTAAGCACAAATGCAGAGTAGAAGAGAAAACAAGGAAGTCAACATACTGTACAGAATCAATGTGTTTAATTTTGAATTCAAATTTCAAATTTTTCCACCAACTTCTATGTCATTAATGACTAAATTTTTTATCAAAGAATCCATCTATTCAATTTCTATATATTCACTTCATATTTTTACATTTATTACATTTCAATACAAATTCCAAAACACTTATCAATGGCTTCATCATTTTCCACTTCAAAAACCATGAGGCTACCCAAATCCACTAAAGCTTTTCTTTTTCATGATCAAGAAGTTATGCAAGCCTATATCACCTATTTGAACTTTGGCAAAGCTCATACCGGAAGATTTGGGGTTTTCTTGGATTTTCCCTCTTATGAAATCAACTCTATTTTCAAAAATAATGATGCTCTTAATTTAGTCGAATGTCCTCAAAATGATTTTGTTTGTTATCTCAATCTTGTTAAAACGTTTTATGTGAATTTGCAAGAAAAGGAAATGAAGGTGAAATTTGAAGTAGTGTCAAATCATTTTAAATTGTAAAATTCTGGGTGCTATTCTAAGTTACAAATTTATCGGTTTGGCTCTCTACGTTCAAATTGATGAACATTATAGAGATACCCTCCACCACCTTTTCAAAAATAACGAACACCTAGATTTTATCAATTGCTATTTTCGTTCAAAGACGAGAATAGTTAATCTTCTTTTACAACAAACCATCACACCTAGATCGAGAAATCATAACAATCCGATATCTAAAGTGTTTAAAACTCTTTTCGCTCTTTTAGGTCAATACGACATAAATTGGGCATAAGTCATTGTGCATGAATTTCATCCCAAAACTTTTGCAAATCGCTAAAACTCTCTTTTTCATCGTGTTTGCCTCACCAGAATTTTCACTTATTTTGGAGTCGATTTCAAAAGAGAGAAATTTGTTCAAAGAAAACTTTTTACTCAAGTCAATATCACTTTAATGCAAATCCCTCTAATCTTTGATTCTTATGAATCACTTACTGAGAAAGAGGCAAGATTGATTTTTGAGGAAGGGACGAAAATGAAGGAAGAGGGGAAAGAAGAAGTGATGGAAATAGAAGATGAGGAAAGGAAGAGATATCTTTCGAAAGTATTGAATTTCCAGCAAACCCAAACAACAAATCTCTTCTTAGAAATCAAAAGAAAATAGTCATTAATCAAAAGACGCTTAAGAGGTCCATAAGCAAGAAATTTCGACAAAAATTTCAAGCAAAATAGACAAATTCTTTGGGAAGATTAGCAAAAACTTGACCGCTCATCATTATCCTCATTTACCATTTTCTACAGTTTTATATATTGTATCAAGTAGTAGTTTCTAGTTGTTTCTAGTTATTTCTCGTTTCCACGCTTTGTATCCTTTGTTTTCTATGTTGAATGTAACCTCTATCAATTTTTAATGAAATTTCTTAGTTTACTACATTTACTGTCATCAATATAGCCTCCAAAAATTGAAAAAACCATTCACAATAACTCAAAATTTGAAAACAAATAAGAACCAAAAAAAGTTGCACTAAGTATGTCGACATACACAAACATGTCATGTCGACATACAACGGCTAGATATCAAAATCTGAAATTTTGATAACTACCTCATGTCTTTTCAATTCAAACAGCTTTAAACCCCCTACATATACCTCTTTTCAATTAGATATTCGAGTTAAAACTCCATTATCTTCTTCCTTACTCATCTCTTATCCAAAAACAAAAATTATAGAAAATTTGATCCATAATTTAATCGAAAACTTAAAACAAACCCTCAAATCTTTCAAAAATATTCTCTCATTCATCCTCCGAAATCAAAGACATTTAGAATATAACCAAATATAGCTCATCAAGGAGCAAGAAAAGCATTTCAATGTGATTCGATGGATAATATTCTCCCTAATCAAAGAAAAACCAAATCAAAACCCAGAATGCACTCTAAACAAGGACGACGAAGAATGAAATGCCATTAAAACTGATCCAATCTTCGACAAAGATAGATGGGTTGAAGTTCATAGAAACATTTAAATAGGTATGTATTTATGAATAAGTTTAAGATTAATAATGTGTGATTTGAATATAAATAATTTGATTGTATATGGTTTGAAATACTTGGATTTGAATGTACGATTTGGTTTGGATTGATCTAATTTAAATTGTTTAATTGTATATATATAACTTGGATTTGTATGAATGAATGGTTTGAATATATAAAACAAGTTTGATTTAATAGAATTTAATACGTATTGTATTAGATTAAATTGCTTCAACTATAATACTTGGATATAATTCAAGTCCAATGGTATTAGAGTATAATCGGGGGGTTACTATTTGGAATTAGTATTACTCGTATTTACTCAAGTTTTTTTATGGATGACAATTGGAGAGAAATAAAATACGGTGTTGGAGTAAGGGGAAGTTGTTGGAGCGAGTGCGAGTTGTCGAAGTAAGGGAAGTTTAAAAATATATTTTATAAAAAGATTGTCATCATCAAAAAGGGGGATTTTTAGCGCAATAGAAGGATGTTTTGATGATAACAACAGATAAAACAAGTATTGGTATAAAATATTTACAAATTACTAATTATTACATGTATATATAGTGTATTTTACAGGCTATATAACAGGTGTTAACAATCAAGGCTATACAGTAATAAGACCATCTGTGATGATCTAAGAAGATGCTATGGAGATGTCGATCAAGACTGGTGAAGCAAATCAAAGTTTATGAATTATCAAGAGTTCAGAAATTCAAGAATGATGAAGATAAGTATTAGAGTCTTAATTATATATATTAAAATTCGACTGCACCCATCTGATCCTTTTTCAAATGGTTTTCAAAATTGATTTTTTTTTTTAATAAAATAAAATTTAAAAGTATTTTTCAAAGCTTATATTATACTTGTTTTTAAGATTTAAATTACTTTTGATATTTTATGTTTCAAGTTTTAAATCTATTTACTATTTCAATTTTAATAATATTTGATATTATATTTTAATTTTTGATAATATATACTTTATACTTGTAGTTTGATACACTTTATATTATTTGTGATATATGTATTAATATTTTAATCTTTATTGTTTCAATATTTAGTTTTTGATTTTAAAATTTACTTTATATATTGATTTTGAGTATATGGTATATATTTAAGTTTAAATTATTTAAATTTATTTTTTAAGTATTTTTTGCGCTTAAAACTCTCTTCTGCTATATATAATAGTTTCCCAAAGTTTCAAATTAAATTATGAAGTTTTATATTTCAAAACAATTTTTAAAATAAGGTTTTCAAAATTTATACTAAGGGCATGCTGACATAGTCACTTTGAGTATATCGACATATTAGCCTATTTTTTCAAATTTCAAATTTGAATTGAAGCGTCTTTTCGTCGTACCCTTCCGCAAATGAACATTTCTCTTCTCTTCTATAAATAGGAGGTTCTGATTTTGAAAATTCATTCATTATGTTATCTTCTTCTCCGCCCCTCTTCTTCTCCACCGTGCCTAATCGAAATCTTAAGTATATTCTATCGAATTTTCAAGTAAATCCATCTATTTATACTCAGTTTTTGATTTTCCATCATCTTCTCCACAATCGATTAAGGTTAGGGCTGACAATTAGAACCGAGAACCGAAAAGCCGAACCAACCGATCTGAAAAGATTCGAACGGGATGGGTCTTGGGTCAGGTCTAGTGATGAAAAGTACAATAAAGAACCGATCAAGCCCGACCCGAACTGAAAGACCCGACCCAAAAGCACGGAGATATATGTATTTCTATTGTTATTATTCAACTGAACCCGAACCAACCAGAACCAAAGTTCGGGTCAGGTCGTGTCCAGATTTTTGAAATGTGTAGTTTAGACCAGACAAAACCCGTCTAGAATCGAGACCCATCGGGTCGGGTCCGAATCCAACGGGTCTAATCCGGATCCAACGGGCAGGTTTATTTGCCACCGCTAATCAAGATCAAAGTGCAAATTAGAATTTTATAGATATTGTAATCACGACCGCAAGGTCAAATCTGAATGACTTTGTAAAATCTACACAAATATACATAAAAGGTGTGACTTGTTGGCCCGTAAATTAAGTAGGATTTGATTGTACTTGCAAAGCAATTGGGTGTGACTTGTTGGTCCGAAAATCAAGTTAGTTGTGCCTAAAGGACGAGAATCTAGAGGGTGTCCTCTTGTAGCCTTAAAATCAAAGAGTGTAACAGATTTTAAAGTAATTAAAAATTCGTACATGATTTAATGTGGGACTGGATGTAGGGTAACTCCAAACCAATACAAAATCCGATGTGTTCCTTCCTTTACTGCTTTTCACTGCTTTTGATTATGTTGTGATTTCTATGATGAATCTATGATAATTTGTTTATACACAAGTATAATTGAAGTAACTCAAAAAAGAATCATATAAATCATACAAACACTATTCACCCTCCCCCTCCCTTTTAGTGTTAGGTTTGCCTTAAAGATTCACTTCCGTTGCATCCACATGTGTGCGGACGCACACACAATTCATGTATACATACATTATATGTACACATATTAGTGTTTTTTTTAATTCAATCCCTCGTATATAACTCAATCTCCGTATTAAGGACACATTTTATTTATAACCCTAAGAAAAAAATCAACTTTAGGTCTCGTCCTAACCTTAACATGGTTATCACGGCGGCAAGTCGAGTCGAGTCGATGGAGGTTCAATTAGTCGACTAGTGGACTAGTCGTAGACTAGTCGTAGACTAGTCGGACTAGTCGATAAATAAATAAATATATATTTATGTAGTCAAATTTTGTATTTTCAAGTAGTTGGTAAATGTAAACAAAATTTATATGACCAATAATTTCAAATTTATATGGTCCATAATTACTTAATTAGTTAATTACAGTAACAAAACTTTGAAGTCCATTGTTATTAACTTACAAAACATCAGGCCAAATCGAGTTCGAACCTTATCCTTCGTTTTCTTCTTCGTTTTCTTCTTCTTCTCCTTCGTTTTCTTCTGCTTCATTTTTTTTGTGCCCTAGATCCTGAAACGGAAGTTCGAACCTTGATCGAGACTTCGATTTAGGGTTCCAAATCGAGTTCGAGTTCGAGTTAGGGTTCCAAATCGAGTTCGATTTCGATTTCGAGTTCGAGTTAGGGTTCCAAATCGAGTTCGAGTTCGAGTTAGGGTTCCAAATCGACATCGAGACTTCGATTTAGGGTTCCGATTTCTAGGGTTTCAATTCCAGTCGACGTTTGGCCAGTCGACGTTTCATGTCGAGGTCCCCATCTCGACTAGCCGACTAGTCGCGACTAGTCGAGCGCCGTAATAACAGTGAACCATAATACAAAAATAGGTTTGGTTTTCACCAGCAAAAAACTTATATGTGCATGATTTTAAATTGTGCAAGCATAAAATCTCAATTTGTAGCTGCGCACGCAGAAGCATAATTATTATCTTACAAAAAGAATTATGCATAATTATTATCTTACAAAAAGAATTATGCTTGCTCAAATTCAAATTGAGCAAGTATAAAATGCTGATATAAGAAAATTGAGGATTGCTTTTGTGATTAGTCTCAATGATGCTTAAAGTCAAAATAGGATTATTATTTTTTCCCTCCCCCACGGTTCTATAAATAAAATTTGTCCTATATTAATATTATAATGGATCAGCATATATATCTTTGCATGCGTTAATTGGTTGTCAGCAACTTATGGAAATTTAACAAAAACAAATACAAACACAAATTATTCCAAAAAGAAACGATTACAATACCACAAGAGCATCACTAGCAGCTCCAGCAGGACAATATTGATATTAAATTGTTTTCAGAAAGTGCACTGCTAAAATTATCCAAGTTTGTGTTTCCTAATACCGCAGCGTGGTAGCCAAAAGCAAAAAACTGAGTGATTTTAGTTCCACATGGTGGTGTAATGCTAAAGCACCATATTTTATGTTTTTGGCTATCACACCACAGTGTTAGCAAACATAGAGATGCTCTAATATATTATCATCTATTTATTCTCAGACATAAACAGTGGACGTTTTCCTTTTGTGCTTTCATTAGTGTATGGGCACCATAAATATTAGAAATTTGTAAATACAATTTGCAAACTCATTTTAGAAAATCACTGCAATGTCATATTAATTACTCAGAAGAAATACCTTGATCTAAAATCTGAATTAGTTCTTTGCAAATTCTGGCAATGCGAACCGCTGATCTTAATCCACGCTCGAAAGTATATGGAAACCTAATCCAGTCATTGCTTGAAACAACAACTTTCAGAAAACTATCAAAATTCTCTTCAAATTCCAATCTTTTCTCAACGAACACAAAACCCCTTGCACCTGCACCATGCGGCCACCACAGTTTGATGAATTCCTTCCTCTTCTCGAACGTTCCGTATGACGACGCGATGGCAAACGCCACGTGCCGGAGCTGTGATGAGGCAGTGGCGGCAGTAGATGAGGCGAAATTTGGTGAACCTAGAGTCAGGTAGTAAAGGAAGAGGAGGGCGAAAGCAAGGATCAAGGTTTTGAGGAGTTTCGAGGTTTTCTGGAAGTTGATGTGCACTTTCGGCATTTTTGAGCGAGGCATGATGACGGCCGAGTTTGTCTACTTCATAAAATTCGAGTTGACGCTGACAGGCGGAGGAAGGATAATCTCCGACAAGTCTACACAGCCCTTGAGGCCATCGGGAGCTGATCCCCTTGATAAAATCTGGTCCTATTCTTTGCGTGCTCGTGGAATACCTAGTTGGGTATCGCTAGAAGGGCCGAAAGCCGGAGGTTAGGGAAAGACGGGATTCGACGAAATTGACTATGGATTTGTGAACTCTTTTGTTTAGGTTTACCCTTGTTCTCTCTATATAGGTATTTTCTGGCACAAATGACAAAAGCACGACTTTCAAGCTTTTTCGTACTATGGAGAAAAGAAATAGACATTTACTCATTTAAAATATTCATTATTTATTTCTATTAAATTCACTTTTTTCTATTACATTCGCTTCTTTGTATATAGGCCTTGAACCTAGTGATTAAATTCATTTCATGATCTGCTACTAAACGTAAAAAATACAATAGCATATCCACTCATATATTACAACACCCCTCCTTAAACATGCGTCTTTAAAATTTTGAATGCTCTGTTATCTTAAAGTTGTCCATTTTTAAACATATATGATAATTGCTCCATCTTATTATTATATTGATCGCATATATCCATTCAATCAATATAGCTATTGTCTGTTGCCTTATTTAAAAAAAAATCTATTAGGAAAAACCTTGAACGAGAAAAATAGTGCAATATGTGAAATTATATATATCATATTAAAATAATATTTCTTCTAAGAGTTGGGGATCAAAACAATGCCTCATTAAAACTTTACTGAGAAAAACCCAGTGAAAAAATTTTAGTGAAGGAAAAATAGTAAAATGACGTATTTTGATGTCTCATTTCACCTAATGAAATTTGATACTTCTAGATCAAGATAGTGTCTCGTTAAAACCTTATTAAGAAAAACTCTGGGGGGAAAATCTTAGTGAAAGAAAAAAGAGTATAATACAATATGACATATTTCAATGATTTACTACATTAAATAAAGTTTGATACTTCGAGATCAATGTAGTACCTCACTAAAACCTTAATAAGAAAAAATTTGGTGAGAAAAAACTTAAATAAGAAAAAAGAGTACATTATAACTTATTTTCGTAAGTTACTTTTTGAGTTGATACTTCTAAATCAAGATAACACCTCATTGAAATCTTACTAAAAAAATTCAGTGGAAAAATCATAGTTAAGGAAAAAGAGTGTTGTATTATAAGATACTTATGAATGCCCCCCTGATTTAATAATTTCATTTGAATTTGTACTCATCTTTCAATAACTCAAATTGTTTATAGATACTCCTTAATGAACTTTTTCTCTAAAAACTTCATGTGCAATTTCTTGCTTCAGGCATGTTTTCTCATTTAAAACATTTTATGTTTGCGGTTTGTATGCTATTAGTATTTATTTATGAATACACTTCATGTGCTTACAATTTTGTGCTTCGATGAGGTTTGCATATTGCAGTATGCATCTGATGAATAAGATAAGTTTCATTTCAACATCACTAAGAAGCATGAAGTAATTTAATCATCTTGAAGTATATCAAAAAAATTATTATAACAATAAATAATGTTGTAATTTGTCGTCCATGTCCTTGGCATTCTTTATAACCACAGATTTTATTTATATTTTTCAGAAACTTTTATATCTTAATAGGCTTTGCATATCACAATTATCGCTTCAATGGATATTAAGATTTTCGTTACAGCAATTCTAAAAAGTACGAAGTAATTTATCCATCATGAATTATATCAAGATTTTCATCACAACAATACTTAAAAGAATGTCGTAATCTACATTTATTGTTCTTTGCAACTGAAGGTATTTACATTCTTCTGAATACATATATTTTCATCTTTATAGCTTTAGGGTATTTTAAATATTTCAAACACTTTCACTACTTTAATCAATTTAATTATCTCTGAAAGTATAATGCTCATGACACATAATATATTGTTGACAATGTATGATGCTTCAATAATTTGTGTATTTTTGCCATATATATGTTTCTAATTATATTTTGCGGACTACAGGTCCACATTTCTCATTTAGCAAAGAGTTCATTATAGTCAATCGTGTTCTCCCCCAATCTAAGGTTTTTAATCTATTAATTAACATAAGCGCTTTAATATTTACAAACTTATCATTGATGATTATCTATTATCAGTTCTCGATATGATTTATTGAGATCTCTACATGTTTTAGGTACATAAACCACTTTTTCGGTTACTTAACAATCATGTCATGAATCTCTTTTAAAGCACCCTTAAGTGTTTCTTCTAGAACACCCACCTCTTTTATTTGTCATATTTATGACTTACTCCAAAAATATTTTAAACTAACTTTATACCACATTTCAACTATGGTTTACACATTTTGATCCTTTAGAGATTCAAATCTATGGAAAATCTACTAGGTATGTAATTGATAATTTATTCAAGTTACTTAATATTTTGCATCATTATATATGTTAACAAATATTTAACAATTATAATCAACATGAATTTGTATCTCTTTAATCTTTCCCTCAATGTTGACAAACATTGTCACATTAAATAATAATCCTCTTTGAATTCTCATTTTTGATCCATTATCACATTATTACTAGCAAACACATTACATGTATTCAGTTGTAGGATGATAATGTTTTTATTAGTTGATAAGATGCATTCATATTATATTACTTATTCTCTTTCATTGATCAAGCAACGTGGAGTAAATTTCTAATTATATAGATCATTTGAATACACATACGACTTTATGTCATTTAATATTAATGTCGATCGAAATTTTGAATTACTAAATAATATCTATGCATAATATATAAGATGAGCTCATAACAAACCTTAGGTTGTTAGTTGAATATTTACATATATGGATATATATTTATATATATATATATGTGTGTGTGTATGTATGTATGTGTGTGTGTGTCCACGTATTACAAATATAATGTAAAATTGCATATTCTTTCTCGTTTGAGTTGGTGATTTTTAGAATAAACTATTACAAAGATTCAAACTATTAATTTCTCTTTATAGATCAATTCCGATTTAAACCCATTGAGACTACATGATAATGTTCAAAAAATCTATTTTGAAACTGTATGGAACTTCTAGTTCAAATAAAATGTATAAACAACTTCAGGTTGTTAAATTTTATTTCTCCATTAAACCTCAAATATTAAATTTAAACATTAATAATGATATAACTTATCGGAGATTAATTTACAACTACATATAGATATTTCTACGCATCTCTTTTGGAGAGCACAATAAATAAATAAATAAAATATACTAAGGAAAATAGCTTCCGGACATTTGGAATTTCATGAAAATATGATTATATTTATTACACATACATATGTCTTTAAGCCCGTGTTTATAGCTTTCATTTTTTTTTTCCTTTTTTTTCAATGAAAATATATATAAATATAACAAAACGAAGAATCTAGTCATTCTCCAACGGCTCACAAAAAACAGATCTGTAGAAATGGCTATAGGATCTGTGCACACAACAAAACTCCAAACAAAAAGCCAAACAGAGCGGCAAACACAAAAAAAACTACATAAATACAAACGAAAACCAATATGAAGCATCCGACTAGAAAGGACATAGCCGCTGCAAGTACGGCGCTAACATGGCGACTAACAAACTAATAAAGATGCCCACGCGACGTAGACCAAGTGACAAGGCCGATGATCCTGGAAAAACCAAAGCAATTCCTAGAAAAAAAATGCAATCAACCCAGACCATCTGAAAGCTCCGAGAACAAAGCAGCTACTCCTGAACTAGAAGATCCATAGTCCAGCGATCGCATAAACCTGTAAATCCAGACCCTGTAATACTCGCAAACAAAGTCAGCACTTAAAAGGGGGGAGGTGATGAGAAGAGGATAATGGGAAGGCTCCTGCTATCCTCTAGGTAACGGGTTCATCCAATCCCCGCTTGGGTGGTAGATGGTACTGAAGTAACATCAAAGGTACAAGCCAACCGTCTCGATCGGGAACCAATAGAACCTCTAAACGGTATGCCACGAAATGCAAGGAACACATCATTTCTTACCCTTCGGATGATGGTAGATGGGTTCATTGGCAATTCATCAAAAATCGCCTTATTTCACGAACACCAGATGTGCCAGCAGATAAGACATGGGATTAACCGAAAAAAGATCGAGCGAACAGATTTTCCTGAGATTCCGACCCACTATAATCTCAGTAAATCAACGAGGGAAGGTGCATTACTTCAAAGACCAACCAAGTTTCCGAAGAAATTCCAAGCAGAGTTGGCAGTAAAGCCAAAGAAAAACAAGTGAGCTATGAATTCCGTGTCATCAGACCCGCAGCAATATTATAGCTTTTATGAAATGTATAACATGAAATATAAACTCTTTTTAGAAGAATATCGAAAGATATTCCTTTTAAAGAAATGATTATGTATATAATATTGCTTATGACCTAATAATTAAAAGCATGGCCTTTATGATATAACATAATACTTGAACATAAAATAATATATTTTATAGATAATTTGATTTGTTTCTTATTCATAAAGTTTGATATAACTATAATGAAATATACATTACTAGAAAACACTTCAGTTTCTTATGCAAAACTACCTACAGCTTTCCTATGACATAATGTAGGGAGTAGGGAAGACTTAGGAAATCCATGAAAAGAGCTAATGGTGTAGGAAAAATATAGGAAATCTTCTACGTCTTTCCTATGTTATTATAAAAAAAGGGGCGTAGAAAGGCATATGAATTTACCATGCCTTTCCTAAACCGAACAATCTACTGTACAAAGAATATGTCCAACCAATCCTCCAACATTAGCATCCTGCCATTAATTTGATAGTAGTATCGATGGTTTAAATAACTGATGCATGCACTCTTATTCAATTGGTTGGACGAATGCCACTTATTATAATTTAATTATCTGGACCCCCAAATCAGACTACGAACTAATTCATTGCCTAGATCTGGAACTACAATTGATATTTCCATCTCCTTTGATGGAGAATATGTCTTCAAACATTACTGTTAAAGAGGTGCCATCGATGATGAAGCATCCACTGTTCCATCGTCGACTTCGAATTCGAGGTATCTACTGCTGCCTACGCCTCCAATTGCATGATCTCTAATCCCTATTAGGTGCATATCTTAGATTTATTTTTATATATTAAAACAAGATTCAATTTTATAGTTTGTTGTTAAAAAAAAAATTACAGAAAAGTTTCGATTTCTTAAGCGGAACAACGGAATGCTGCAACTTTAACTTACCAGTTGGGATATTTTTATTTTTGTAGCCTAGTATCCATTCTGATTATGAAAGTATGAGATTATGATATTTCAATTTCTGATTTTGGTTCTGCGTGATGTCAAAGATGCCGATGCACTACAGGGTTACGAACGAAGGTGATTATGAGATTTATTCAAATGGTTGGCATGATTTCGTTAATGGGCATTGATTTATTCAAATGATTGTTACAGAAGGTGATTTTGAGATGTTATACATCTGAAACGAAGGAGCGAAAGGGAAAAAATCAAGTTCGCCTAGGAAAAGATCAAGTTCGTCATCACTATTGTAGATGATGATTTACGCTATTTTTGAAAGGCAAGTAAGCTTTTATTCACACAACTAACAATTACAAAGAATGTGCAAAAAAATACAATAACTATACAACACATATTATCTCTCAACTATACAGTAATGAGAAAAAAACTATGACAATTATACTAATGAAATCCAGAAGAAAAAAAACTCAAAACTGCTAGCCACCATATATCCACCAGACTTATTCATCAACTTTCAATCTTTGACTGCAATACTATACTGCAGATGCCAAAATGTTGAAAGCCAATTGTCCTTCTCCAAATTGCCAAATGCTCATGCACGTCACTAAAAATGCCAAAATGTCCAAAATGACAAGGACTATCAATACTGCTAATCACCATATACCAGAATCCAAACTATAAGAACAAGCTACAATTCCCAACTCAAAAACACCAACAAACTGTCAATCACATATCAGACACTTCTGCAAACTCGCTTGAAAACACATAGTATCTACAAATGAGTGTGGACTCTAATCCAGTTCCTCATAAGACCACGTAACATGCTAAAACTGTTCAAACAATTCCAAGTACACCAATCATCAATAATAACAACAGTTAAGTAAACCAGAATTCAATGCACTACATCAAATAGGGTTCCTTCTAGTGTGTCTGGTTGAAGAGTATGAATTAGGCAAAAAAATCCAAATCAACACCATCATCCTGCTTTTCAGAACACTCAACCACTTTTTTCCTGCTAGCACGTCTCTTTGCGTTCTTGGAAAGAGATGATTTGCTAGAAGGAGTTGAGATTGATGACAGAGCAGAACTTGAAGAAGCAGCATTTGCTAAAGAGGATGAAGCAGCACTATGCATAGAGCATGGGGAAACCATAGAAGGCATAGACGTAGATGACATCGTAGAAGTACCATGCAAAGCACTAAGCTTATAAGAGGATGATAATATTGTTGAAGATGACACTATTGATGATAAAATAGAAGATGACGACATAGTGCTTAAAGAACTATGCAAAACAAAACATCATGCACTGTATAATCTTTAATCACGTGTGTATATCATCATTAAAAAAATTAGTTGCGTCATTAGTCTGGTTACCTGAACCAATTTCAACTCCATACTGCATACTTAAATTCTCCACACTTGCTGATATACCATTAGTAACTCGATTATCATCTCCAGATATAAAAGCTGAGCCAATTTCCTTATCACCATCTGCCTTTCCAATTAACACTTCCACATGAGTATCCAAAACAACATTACTATCCCCCAAAACATTATACTGCTCATTGAAGGTTCCTAATTCAGAATTACAATCAGTCCATTGATTCTTGAACCCCCTGTACTATCTATTTTACCAACATTTACATTAGTTGCTGCATTTTTATCACCATCAATATTTACGTCAGCAGCTGAATCCTTATTGCCTTCAACATTAACATTTGCGATTGAAACATTTTCACCAACAACATTAATATTAGGTGTTGAATCCTTATTTCCACCAATAAATACATTTGCTGCTGAATCCTTATCGCCAATAGGTTTTTTCCTCCAAACCAACATCTTCTTAGAACCAACTTTCGTCCATCCTTTTTCATTGAACTTTGAATTATCATTCAACTTGAACTCATTGCCATAAAACTCCTCACTAACTCCCTTATACTGGGTATCATCCTTCAGAACATCCCTAGGTCTTTGCTCGCACTCAATAGTTTGATGCTCAAAACATTTATAGAAAGTGCATATTTTCGGTTTCCATCCATACGATATCTTTATTGGGGGACACTCACCTAATCCTGACAATTCAATAAACTATGGCAATTCATATTCAAGTGAAATTTCGACTAGTGCCTTAGCGTACCTGAACCTCTATAATTTTTCTATGCTACCGTGAGGAAACATACAAGATTACCAACATTACATGCCAACCAATTTATGACAATTAAAGTCCAAATCACCAAAGGAATATTACAAAGATGAATCCAGATAGGCACTCTACTAATTTGCATCAACGAATTACCAATCATCAGTTCCCATTTTGTAATTACAAACATTCTACCGAAGATGAAAATAGGATCTGAATGTAGTACTTTATCCCTATCTAAATCATCCGAAAACTTAAAGAAGAAGCAAAATCCATTGGATTTGACTCTAAAATCCCCTCTCAATTTCCAATACTTTTCAGAAATTCAAATATAGAAATATAGGAAAGTGTACCGTCTAAGAAAAAAACCTACCTAGCATAACAAAATTGTCCCTCAAAACCTAGCCGTCACTGGGTTGATCAAAGAGGGAAAGATATATATATACATTAATTTTTCTATTTATTTATTTCCATCCGTTTTTCGTATTTCGTCCGTAACATTTTCATACGGACTCCATTCATGAAACTCCAAACATGAAAGTTGACCAGAATTCCAAGACGAACGCATCGGTTAAAGTTTCATAGTCAAATTCTATCATTTGCAGAAATTCCTAGTTTTGAGAATCTAATTAATTAACAAATCTATTGTCAAAATTCTGGGTTGTTACAAAAAGCATGATCCCAAGTTAGTTGGGATCATCGCTAAAGTCGAGTCTGGAACTAAGTCAACGGATATAACATCATATGGATTTGATTGAGGTGGTCTTCTCCGTAAGAAGGGAAGGTTAGTTGTCCCAGAGGTGGATGGTTTGAGAGATGAAGTGCTTCTAAAGTGTTATCACTCATGATTGACTATACATCCCAGCAGTTATAAGATGTACCGAGATATGAAGCAGACATATTACTAGGAAGGAATGAAGAATGATGTTGGATTATTAATCTTTAAGTGCATGAATTGCCAGTTGGTTAAGGAAGAGAAGAAGAAGCCCAGTGGTTTAATGCAACCACTAGAAGTTCTCGAGTGGAAGTAGGACGTGTATCGATGGACTGCCAAGAACCTAACAAATGTATGACAACATTTGGGTCATAGTTGATTAGTTGACCTAGAGCGCTAGATTTATACCTGTTAAGTCAAGTAGGACGACAACCAAACTAGCCGATTTGTATACGAAATGGATAGTGCGATTCCATGGTATACCGAAGTGTATTATGAGTAACCGAGACTCGTTATTCACTAGTGAGTTTTGGAGAAGCTTACAAGAGGCACCAAGGATTGAGCTGCACCTTAGTACATCTTATCACCCTCAAATTGTTGGTTAGACCGAGAGAGTGAATTGTATCTTAAAAGATCTTCTACGTACTTTCATAATTGACTTTAGGGGCTCGTGGGATTATCATTTGCATCTTGCGGACTTCGTATACAACAATAGTTATCAATCGAGCATTAGTATGGTACCATTTAAGGCATTGTATGGAAGACGGTGTAACTCTCCCTCATGTTGGTTGGAGGCAAGCGAGAAACTGATACTTAGGCCAAAGATGGTGAAGGGAACTTCTGAGAAGATTCAGCTTATTCACCAGCGGATGAAGACTGCCTAATACATACAGAAAAGCTATGCCAATATGAGGCATAGAGATTTGGAATTCTCCATTGGTGATGCAATGTTTATCAAGATTTCACCTTTGATAAGTGTTGTTCGATTTTGTATGAAAGGCAAGTTAGCACTGTGACGACCGCCCATAGCCCCCGCACTAAACAAGAGAAATAATGCGTTGAAAGGTGTGCCAGGCAGCTATGGCGATCATCAAGGTGGGTAAATATAAGAGGAACCTGTCGTGAAACTCACAGCATAAGGATAAAATATAATAGAACATATACAACAGGTAGAAATAGTGGAGCATCATATAACAAACTTCTGAAAACTTTCACTACATGCTGAAAGGTTATCCGAACATCATAGGAAATATCAAAGTTTGTACATAAGGTCTCACTACAACACTCATAAAGCAACTCAAACAGAGAAAACAGAAATACTAGATAGTAATAAAATTAGTACGTAAGCCTCCAGCTCGCCCCCGAACTACAACATCGTCCTCACTAAGCGATCACCTGTCACCTGCTACCTAGTCTTCCCATCCACAACCAGATGAACATCCCAAGGTAATAAGAGGAAACATAAAACCTTGAGTCAGACAACAGTCTTAGTGAGCGATAAAACAGCTAACAAACTTCAAACAATAAAGTATATGATAATGGATAGATAAACATACTAATCTACCCAAAATATCAGAGAAGAACTCAACTCTCGTCTTCCCCACATCGGATAGTGATAGACTTTACAATAACATTCCAACCACACATTCGCGAAACTAGAACACCCATTCAATCATGGCAAAGCACTCATGACATCCAAATTATATATCTTATGTAAACCATCCTAATTGAACTAAACATCCCTCAAGCACAAGCCCTAGAGGCCTAAACCAATATCAGACAAACACCCAAGGAACATCTCCTTCGACGTTGGACGATCTACATGAGACGGTTCAAACAGGGCAACTAATCAACCATGACAGACTCTTGCTATCACTGCCAATCCTGCTTCGAAACCATCGTTAATCGTATGATGACCAACCTTGCCATATGTCAAGGGCTAATGGTAACCCCAGTTCTAGCATAAACTCCATACGCCTTTCAACGATACGTATGTTTGTCCAACCTTGACAACTAGGCCTTTCAACAATACCCAAGGTACTCGACCTACAACCGGTCTTTTAGGTGTCACCATCGTACCCTTGATTTGAGCCTGTTAGAACTTACGACAACGGTAATCTCTCGGCCTTCGCATCTCTAGTCGTCCAAGCTCAAGCAACCTTCTCGAGCAGCCATTATCCACCATCTCACGACCTTTGAGTTGTCACTCCATTCGCTATTCTACACCGATCAACGAACACCCTTCAACCCTTCGAAACTTCCTACTTGAATTTACTTTGAAGTCACACCATCACCGAGCCAAATTACATCACTGCGCTGTGGCTAGTGTTCGGGGGGTTGCCTCCGATTTTTTTTCTCAAGCTCTTTTCTTCAAATTTAGGTCGTACCCGAAAAACATAATTTTTCAGAAATAACCCTGTGCGATTGACCCATCTTCTTGAAGCACTGACCGACCGAAGCTTCCCCAGAACACCGATCGGATCCCCTAAACACACACACACATCGATCATTCCCCTGGACACACACACACACCTCGATCGGTCCCATGGACACATCGATTGGTCCCCTCAAGCATACACACACCGATCCTTTCTCCTGACTACACCCATCGATCGGTCCTCTGATTGCACCCACCGATCGGTTCTATGCCTACACCCACCGAACGGTTATCTGCCTACACCCACCGATCGATCCTCTTTTGGAGCACATCGACCGGTCCTTCCCTGGCTTGTTCTCCAAGCCACTCCATAACCGATCCTTCCTGACTGATCGGTCCACTGTACATCCCCAATCCAACACCAATTTTGACCAAAACTTCGCCAAACGACAAATTCGACGAAACCAACTCATCCAATACATCCAATACAATCATAAGCATGTTATGAAACCACTAACATCATGAAAATGAAAATTATCATCAAATTACGCAAATTTCACCAAATACAATAATAAATGAACATATGATCTAAATTGCGAATCTAACTTGCATAAACATGTAAAATGGCATAAGAATTACCGGTTTAAACATGCTAAATTAGGTCATACGGTGTTTCATATGAAAATGGACTTATCAAGGTATAGATCTATGGTAAAACACTTGAATTTGATGAAAAACATGATCAAACATTCATATACTTCATTGAATCCATGTGAGAGATGTAAATCACTCACCGATTTTCCAAAACAAGCTAAAATCAATGTATTTAGATTCCGAACAGTAAGCAATTCGAACCAAACCCCTTGATCCGATGAATTCTCACTTCAATTGATGCAGATCTAGTCTTAAGTGGTGTAGATCTTCGATTTCCTTCCTTTAGATTTTGATTTTAATGGTGAAAAGGTGTTAGAGGAAGGAGGAACATAGGCCACCAAATGAGAGAATAGAGAAACTAAACCATTTCCCATATCTCTCTCTCTCTCTATTTATAGCTTTCCACCAGCCCACTAATGGGCCTCTACAAATCAGCCCATTAAGGCTTCAAAATTCTGAACAACCAATTGAAAAACTTTAAAACAACGATTCCTCCCGAACCGCTGAGCCAAATCTTTAATGTAGTCACTCTACGGAAAGGCAATCATCATTTCCATTGCAATGGCTCAGGTCTCACCACCTGATTCGACCTAAGTCAAAAGTTATTCCCTGTACAAGGCTGACAGGGGAAAAATTGTCACAAACAAAATTGGTAAAAATTATGGACATGTCTCACATCCCTACAAGCAACATATTAAAATATGAGAATGATCCAACCCTCACGGAAAAAAATAAAAATATTTTACGATCCTCGAATATGTAAAATATGGGTTGTTACAAGCACCATGGTTTGTGGGCCTTTTTCGATCTTAGAGAGGATTGTGAACCTTGCTTACAGAATAGACTTACCTTAAAAAATGGCAGGAATGCACAATGTATTCCATGTTTCTCAATTCCAGAAATTTAGGCACAACCCTAATATAACCATTGCACCAGATAGACTAGATGATATCGAAAGTGAGCTAGAAGCTTCGAGACTTTGTAGACCAATTTGTATTGTTGGAATCAATACGAAGCATTTAAGGAAGAAAGTGGTGAAGTTAGTGAAGGTTCAATGGAGCAAAATTGAGAATGATTGCACATGGAAGACTGAGAAGAGCATGAAGAAGTTGCATCTAGAGCTTTTTTTCTTAGTAAGATTTTTTGTTATCGTTTTTGCTTTAATAAGAGATGTCATTAACATGGCTTAGTATAGAATCTTGCATGCTAGGATAGGATTACTCTTTTCTTCTTTTTAACAACTATAGATGTCTATTTGACTTTTAATTATTGCATGTTTGTTAGGCATACGAGATGACCCTTGTTAACTCGTTTGTGGAATTTTGAAAGCGAAATTCTTAAGGGGAAGAATGTATCGACCCATAGTTTGATGCGTTTTTAACGCAAAAATATGAGATATTATTTCTGTACTAGGTCGTATTATTCTATAATTTTGAGAGATGACTATTAAAGGCATTTCTCATTTTTGAGATTTTTCAGTGACATTTAAGGGTGGCAATTAGACCCGACCCGATAGACCCGTACCCGACCCATCGGGTCTCGGGTCTAGACGGGTCGGGTTTTGTCTAGTCTAAACCGTACATTTTCAAAATCTGGACCCTACCCGACTTGACCAGAGCTTCGGTCGGGTCGGGTCGGTTCGGGTACTGTTGGGTAGCAACACTAAAAATACATATATTTCAATGCTCTTCGGTCGGGTCTTTCGGGTCGGGTCAATTCGGATTGGGTTTTATCGGGTCTTTATTGTATTTTTCATCACTTAGACTCGACCAAGGACCCATCGGGTTCGGTTTGGGTCCGGATCTTTTCGGGTCGGGTTGGGTCGGTTTTTCAGTTCTTCTGATTACCAGCCCTAGTGGCATTGTACCCCTAAAGAAATCTTATTTCATCCATAACTTTTGACTGGAATGGAATTTTTATTTTAAACCACTCTCATTGGATTGCGATGATGGTTTCCCTATCCGTAGAGTGGTAATATATCACGAATGGATAAACCATTTGGAAGAGATGGTTGTTTGAATGATTTTCAAGACACAAACAACTCATTTCCAGCCATCTGTGCCGATTTTCAGGTAAGCACAGTGTGGATTTCGGGATTAAGGAGATACAGGGTCGGATTGAGTTACTATACCTCATTTCTATCATTTCATTTTCTTTCCTTCTTCCCTAGAGCTCCTACCTCCATTACAGCAAATTTTTCTTCATCTAAAACCTAAAATCTCCTTAAAGACTTAAATCTAAATATAGTGTTGAGAGATCCAAACGAGAGAAACACATCTACGACTGCTAGGAGGTGAGATCTGTTCAGATTCCATAGTTTCATTTTGATTTGAGATTTCATAGACACAGGTGAGTGATTTAATCTTATTTAGCAAATTCTAAATTTTCTAATCTTAAAGTAATTTTGGAAAAGTTAAACATGTTAGGAATTTGCAGCTTTGGATTAAAACTATGAATTTAAAAGTCTAGGAATAGATGATAACATTTCCTATGAAAACATTTGTAGATCTATTCAATTCTACGGTGCTTTTTTTTTCAAATCTAGACCATATAGGATAATTGGATTAATTGGTTATTATTGTCATTCTAGGCGATTTTATGTTTTATTTGTTGCAATTTGAATGTTTGAAAAGGGCCTACGAATGGCGACCTATACCAATGATTTTGCAAAAAAATTCCATAAACCAAAATTGCTTTGAATCACATCAAATTTGGACAAGATGAGCTGAAAAGTCTCCAAATATTGCGTCAGAAATTTGGGTTGTTTGGATTTCGTACAATGGAGTTATGGTCGAATATGTTCATATCAACCAAATTTCAAAAGTGCCTAGAATTGGATGAAATTTCTATGAGAGCTAGAGGATATATAAAAAAACCCACTGTAACGAACCGACTTTTCCATACTCTTTGAGTTGACAATTACGACTCAAGTCCAACCCAAATTGTACGATAAACGGATAATTAAGAGAAAGTAATTAGAGGGTGAGAAAAGAAAGAAATGTTAGAACAAAAGAAGAAGAGGAATATCAACATCACAGAATCAGAGTCTCACATCGCAGCGGATAAAATATAATTTAGAAATAATCTTTATTGAGAGCTTAAAAAAAAAATACTTACATTTCATCCCAGCATAGCAGACAATCTGGACAGTTATAATAACATGTCCTCGTATACAATACACAGCGGAATAAATATTAATATGCCTAAACTTCTTCAGTTAGTCTTCTGAAAATCACAGCGTCCGATAACCTGAACATGTACAACTCGGTCTAACCCGAGCATTACAAATGCACGAATCAGTCTAGTGAAACAATATGAGTAAAATCCACTAAGTTTAAGGGTTTCATACAATTTGTTTAACTTTAGAAAATCCTTTGAAAGAAAATGATAATAGTAAGACTAGTCCACACAAAAACATGGACAGTTTTTACCTTACTATAACCCAAAACATTTTTGATATATCAAATTCGATGATATTATAATAGTGTCTATCAAACCAAAAACAAATAACCACCTAGTAGAACGCTTATTAGAGAACGGATTCCAACTATGACAAGGTATGGGACCACCATCCGTTCAGTGTACTCTAGAGATAATACACTGGGGTTCACAAGAACATCTTGTAACCCGTCCATACATGACCGACCACCCATTTAACTTGAGTGTATCGAATATATTGTCACCTTAACGGTTTTAAGGGCCCACTGTTATTCCGAGGAGATACAGAAACGAAAGAAGAACAAATAAGAACTTTCTCTAAACCAATGACAATATACCCTAATTGGGAATGACCCACTTAGCCAATCTGCCTGCCCGATTTCTGTCATTTTCCCGGTTAACGAGGCTTGAGGTCATGTTTAATCTTCAGAGAACAACACACCAATCTTAGAATGTCACATCGTCAGATCCCTCAAATCACTATTTGACGTTCACAAATATACTCAGGGTGTTAAGCAAGAGAATTTGGGACACCCCACGTCCGTTAATGTCACTCATTAAGAGAATGCATTAAGTTTTGTGAAGCATTATATGTAAACAGAAAAAGAAACATTACAAGACAGATATAAAATAGCAGCGGAATTTAAAACTTTTATTCAACAGAAAACATCATGGTTTAAAACATAGTTACATTATAAGTCTGAAATGCATAAAACGAGTACATCAACTTAAAACTTTTGTCTTGTACCAAAATCATCATAATACAACAGAAATGAAAAGAGCATAATTGTAACGACCTGGATTTCAACAGTTAGATTCTGAATATTTAATTTTGTTTTAAATATTTTATTTGAGTTGTATATAGGAATTTATTTAATAAAACGATATTTGACCGTATAAGTTATAATATAATATAAAACGAGCTCGAAAACGCGTGGCAGTTCGTAATATGGAGTTTTGAACTTCAACTGAGAATACAAGATCCAATATAAGTCGGATTTCTGTGAAACAAGAAATGTTGGAACCATATTGATTATAATTTTCATATGAAAGAGAAAAATCTAGATTTCGTTTTATAATCTATCAGTTATGGTCAAATCAAATTTTGAAATGGTCGCTGTGGAAAATCGTTATTAAAATATATGCGTTAAATTAGCCGTTTTGCAAACGGACTCAGATTTCGATGAAATCAGTTTCATTGGAACCGTATCGTTAAATTATTGTACGGTGTTGAATTGCATGGAAAACCGATGTCGTATGTGACCACGGTAGCCGTAAACACCCGTTCATTTTCTATAACGTGTAATTTATTTAATAAAGGGTTATTTAGGTATAACTTGAACAGACAATCGAATTAGGTCGCGAAACCAATTCCGTTGAGTTTGTATCGTCGATTAGAGTCAGGATAGCTGTATAATTTGTTATTTTTGAAGACCGGGTAATTTGGCGTTAAAAATGGCATTGCGATGCGCGTAAAAATAGCCTACCGGGGAAACAGTCTCAGAATGCGACGAAACTGGGGTCGTTGGGTTCGTATCGATTAATTATTGTAAGATTTCAAAGTTTCAAGTTGTTTCGATTTATCTGGTGATCGTGAAAAAAATTGAACGCGTGTTTATTTCTGGTTTTATAAAGGATTTTTTTTCAAACGATGTCGGAATTCGACGAAACTTGTCCCATTGGGTTCAGAATACTTTTTTACACCAAGATTAGCTTTTTTATCAGTAAACAGATTGTTCATTCATATGATTATTCATCCATATTCAAGTATACACTTAAACCACAATGAACACTCCAACCTAAGACAGTAGAAAAAAAAGAAAAAAATATAACAAAGAAAGAAACCGTGCTTACAAATCCATCAGTACCGTGACTCCCAAACAGTTTCACTACCGTGCTTCCCAAGCCTTTAAGGACCGTGCTCCCCAAGCAATCCAAAAACCGTGCCTGCCAAGGTAAGAGCCGTGTGTCCCAAACCATTGATACCGTGCTGGCAAAGTTTTCTCTATTTTAAATAATGTGCATCCTCTTGTCCTTCTCGAAATAAATATAAAACAAACCCACCTTTTCCTTGTCTTTTTCCTTCATCCGAACGAAACTTCTCCCTCAAAGTAAATCGTCCCTTTATAAAATCAAAAGGGATCCGAACAACAACTGTGGATTAATTAAAGTTAGATCTTTGAGATCGAAAACTGATAGCTCGCCATCTCCCTATATTTTCTTTTGGGTGCTCGCGGAGTTAGTCTTTGATAACCAATAAAGCTAGGCTTCGGCATATTGTTGACTGCGAAAGGACGAGATGTTAGTGGAGTGTTGGTCGCAGGGTATTGTAGCGGGTGATGAGCAGATCGACGCAATGGCAAGGGGTTGGAAATGTCACGGTGAAGGTATGTGGTTCGTATAATATTTTAGGGGTATTTTATTGCGGAAAAGATCGTTGTTTATTGCAGCATGTTGGGAGTGGAGTTAAATGATCGGAGGAGGAGGTAAAGTCAGTCAAAGATGGTGTTGGGATGGGTTCCAGTATTCGGTGACGAGAAGAAGATGAGGTTAGTGGCATATAAATTGGTGGTTCGTATTATAACATGAATTGGTGGTCAATATTCCTTTGCATTTACAACTATCCATAACATATATGCCACTATTCGTAAACTGATTTAAATAGTCAAAGATGGTGTGATTGGAGTTGGTGTTTTTGAAAAGTGGACGTTAATCATGAGTTAGGAGGCTGTAATGATGAACGTTGAGTCTGGTCTGAAGTGCCGCAGGAGGAGCGGGTTTTGTTGTTTTAATTAAGGAAGGAAAACGTGGATTTATGGCATGGACAAAAGGGGTTCTATACTCACTGAAATACTTACAGAGTTGGATTGAGTTGCTGTTCGAAGGGGGTCTGGGAGCAAGTTGGTGCGTTTAAAATGGTGGGTATGTTTTGTGAGGAGGCATTGGTTGAACGGTGAGGACAACAGACATTTTTGTGGAAAAAAATGGGCTAGTATGGAAGAGGATTGACTCAGGTTTGGTGTCGAGAACGGTGGTGCGTGGAGACAATGTAAAGATTCCACCGTGGATGTGGAGGGTCACGATGTCAAACAGTTTAAAGGAGGAGAAACCGTATTATTTAAAAAGGGGGATTTGCGTAAGTGATTAATCAAGGTTAATTAATAACCCTTTTGAATTTCTAATCGTGTTAACATTTATTAAATAAATACATATAACATTGGAAGTTTTGCTACAGGGGTTCATGGGGGTTCTTGCTGCGTGGGGGAGGCCTTAGTATGCTTAATGACATGATTTAAAAAGATATAATCAAGGTTAATCATTTATTTATTAATATCCTGGTGGTCGTTAAGCATACATGGACTTGTAACTTTTATAACTATTGCACGTGTTAGCAGAATTGGACACGACCGGGTCCATTGAAACCGGAACGACGAAATCTATCTTGTGAAACTGATTTCACCAGGAACCGAGTTACAGGCGTTTCGTGATAAAATCAAACGCTAGTTTGATTGTAAACAAAACAAAACAGAATCGTCAACTGCAAACCAAGGTGAGTAAACTCACTAACTCTGCCTCGTTTATATTTTTATATAAACGAGTTTTTTTTAATTTATTTTATACTGTGTGATGGTTTCTTGGTTGAATAGTTGATAAAATTGGTTGATATGATTACATCGTTGATCTATTAATGTGAAATAATATTATTGATGCTGATTAACATCTGTGCATGCAGGGAAACATATTGGAGGAATCCAAATGGATTCCTCAACATTTATATCACTGTTTTTATTTATTTGTTATATGATGTGTGGTATAACATGTGATTGATCATGTGTGTTTAAATATCATTGGCCCTAGAATTTTGGGTATTTTAAATACTGTAAAATAAATATTTTTAAATGTAGAAGACGAACTTGAGTTGTTAAGAGGGAAATTTATTTCCAAAATAGAATAAAATTTCGAATAAACTGAAAATAGAAACTTTTTTAAATAAAACAAGGAGTTGTTTATAAAACGATGTTTATTAGTAAAAATATTATCTTGAGATAAAGAAAGATATAAATTCAAGTTTGAATTCATATTGGAAAAGTAGAAATGGGTTTGAAACTGATATTTGTAAATTGTTTAGCACTTAACAAATTTAAATAAAATTCTAAACGAGATTATAAATGGATATAATAAAAACAATTTTGTGAATGGTTCTACCATTAGAAGTTAGTAAGGGAAAAATTGGATTTTTTAAATATTATCCAAAGGGATGAAGTCAAATGAATTGATTATATAAAAAAAGAAGTGTTACGATTTAAAGGGAATGGGTTAAAGCAAATGTGTTGCAAACGAGATATCTAAAAGAAATTTAGATTTGAAATATGAAACCAAATTGGAATTTGAATAAAGAAGGGAAATGGATAATCGTTTAAAATGAAAACGATGAGTTTTATTCCAACATTTGGAATATAAATTGTAATAAATGTTTTGTAAATTCTAGACAGCGATTTTAACGCTACCGTTATAATAAGCGTTGGTAAATTCTAAACAGTGATTTTAACGCTGCCGTTATAATAAATGTTGTAAATCTAAACAACGATCTTAATGCTATGGTTATAATAAGTGTTCTATAATATTACACAGCGATTGTAACGCTGTTGTTAAAAGCAATGTTTTATAAATCAAATATTTGGAAACAGCGATTATAACGCTACCGTTATAATCAATATTTTTCTGTAAAAGAGGTGTGTTCTTAAATCGAATCCGAGAGTCGCGTAAGTGACGGTTTGTTTAAAGTTGTGAACTTTGACTATTCCAAAGTTAAGAATGTTGTTCGATTAAGGTCTGAGAGGTAATTATACCCCAACTTGATTGACTTCATCAATGATGGAGGAATGGTTAAGGTTTGATGGTGAAACTTGGTTAAGCAATATGGTTAGCTAATAAATGATTAGTGAGTTGAGTTATAATAACGTTGTTTTATAACATCGCGTTAATTTGAAATGTTTTTCCCAAATAAAATGAGAGATATTTTCTACACATAGAAAATGAAATGAATTGTCAACGAGGAATTAAGAGACAGGAACTGGAAATAATAATTTAATAAGAAATTAAATTAAAAGGGGTCCGGTGTTGTTTGATGTTTGATCGGTAGAAATTTCCAATTGGAAATAGGACCGTTGATTGTATGGATGTTTCTTTGATAGTTAAATCACCGACTATCAAAGTTTTGATTTATAAAATACCTTCGTTATCAATATGGAGAGACCAGGATCAGAATTAATATCTGAAAACCACTCTGTATTGGTATAAGCGTTATGGATCATCTTATGATGAAAATAATTGAAGACGGAGTTATGCAAGGGCTATCCTGTTTACGGGATAGTGCCTTCGGTTTGTCCAGACCCAGGACAACTTGGAAGGACGAGTGTCTGACAAAGTATTTCCAAAGGGATTACGTACGTTGGTTCCTTCAAACGTACGAAGTTGGTGGCACAGAAGGAAAACTTCTTTAGCCTAACCATCTGAGTATTTTTGTGGGAATCAATTAGTGATTTCCGATGGATCTGACGATGTGACATTCAAAGTAAATGGTGGCCAGATGTTTTGGAAGATAATTCAAACCTCAAGCCTCACAACCTGGGATTGACAAAAATCGGGCAGGCAGCATGGCTAAGTGGGTCGCTCCCATTAGGATGTATAATCACCTATCTAGAGAAATTCCATTTGTTCTTTAATCTATCGATGTTGTTCCTTTCGGGAAACGGTTGTTGATCCCAACCGTTGGTGATATACATTCGATACACTCAAGCGAAATGAGTGGTCGGTCATGTGTGGGCCGGGTTGCAAGACGTTCTTGTTGAACCCAGTGTATTCGTACCTAGAGATACACTATCGGCAGGTGGTCCCATACCTTGCCATGTTGGAAATCCAATCTCCAATAAGCGCCCTGCGAGTTTCGATTTTATATTATATATGGAGCGTGAGATGCAAGCGTTCCACTAGATTCTATTTATTTGATTTAGACACTATTATAATATCACCAGATTTTGATATCAAATTTTTTTGGGTTATCGTAAGGTAAAACCATCCGTGTTTATGTGTGGATCGGTCTTACGATTATCTTTTCTTTCGAAAGGATATTTAAAAGTTAAACAAATGGTTGGAGTTTACTCACACCAGTCTCATGACTGACCTAGAGTTTATTTTGTTTTGTTTTCCCTAAACTCTTGGGTGCCCAAATTTGTACGGGCAGTCAAGTAGTCGGGATTTTACCGATTCACTTGGAGGAGCTCGAAGCAGGAGGCTTCATCAAGTTAGCTATAGACTATCATATTTTTCCGCTGTGTATTTTGTTCATATCTGGAAACAGGTGTTTATAACTGTTCTAGAGATAACTGTTGTGCTCTGATGATGGTACGTATATATACAGTTACTTATTTGTATTTCAAAGTTTATGTTATCTAATATATTTTATTCGTTCCTCTGTGAGTTTGTGATCTTCGCTTTCTTCTATTCTAATATTTCTTTCTTTCTATTTATCATCCTCTAACTTCTTTCTAATAATGATTCGTATTTCTGTGCAATTTGGGTTGGACGTGTGGTGTTATTAGTCGACTCAAAGAGTACGGAAATTCCGGCCATTACAATAATCCCCAAAAACATAGCCATAGTAGAGAAGGTACAAAATCAAGCAGTACATCTAAGCAGCTCCAAGCAGAATGAAAGAAGAGTCCTTATCAAGCTTGAGTATTCCCACCCTGAGAACCCAGGGGGGAACGGAAGAGAAAGAAGAGGAAACAAAATAGGTTAGACACAAAGTCTGGCGAGTCCAGTTACTTTTAGCATATAAATAAGTAAAAGAATCATGACAGGCATATAAACTGGATAAGAGGGATAAAGCATATAAGGTAGGCATGACAAGGTAACAGGATAAACATGATAGAATTAGTAGCGTTTCCCTAACACTTTTCTTTCTCTGCACCAATACTAGTATCACTAGAAAAAGATAATCCCCAACAAGTACAAGATGGCAGACTTAGGCATACTTCTAGTGAGAGATTTAACCCCAAGCAATTAACAGGCAGCCCAACTGAACATACCGGAGTTACCCCTAAGGATAATAATGGGCTCCTAAACATATCAGAGTCTAGATGTGCCCTAATTACTACCCCAATCGATCGGTTCCCTACTCCGTAGATACCCTGTGTTGTCCCCATAGTGCGATGTATCACTTCCTAAAGTGGCAACCCTTTATTTTCAGGATGTGAACAACATATCTACAGGTGTCACGACGTCTTGATCCTCCCCTATCCGGACCCATGCATGCACGTGACCCCGTCAGAATGCATCGCCCCTTCGTTTGGATCTCTTACAATTAGCCCCAGCAAGCATGCCCCGACTCCGACCTAGTTTGGAGTACTCGTTTGATACCTGTATATGGGTTACTGACGGAAATGGGTCCCACACACAAGATGATATAAGCTTCGCCCTACGCTTGCATCCCCACTACTAGGATTTCCATAGGTTATGCCATACCGTTGTAAATAAGATTACACAACCCCAACGGGTTAAGTTTGCGAGCCTATATATAAATATTAGCCACCACCCCAAGATTTACTTAACCCTCCAACTGATTCAAATATATTTACTTAACCCCTACTTAACTTGACAGGTTCATGTAACCCCCATTGATTTAAAAGTTAAGTATTACATGTTAACAGGTTATCCCATTCACATTGGCTTCTTTTCAAGTTACCAAGTTCCTCTTGCTTATTAATTTCATATATATATATATAACTTAATCCATTTAAGTCTATTAATAAGCCCATCACATGTTATTCTCTAGGTTGTAATTAACGAAAGTAATCTACAATCCCTTTATATTATTCATTGTCAGATTCCATAGTTATAATAACATGTTTTACTTAATATGTAATTAAGTACACTTCATCTCAATTCACTTGTTTTCTATTTAACATATCACTACAACCCGTCGTTGTTTACTTATTAACTTAGTTCTCTTAACTAAGGTTTACTAATAAGCTTCCTTTCCTTTTATTATAACTTATGTTATAATTTCCACTTGTCCCTAGGACAAGCCTACCTATTATATAACATTCTCATTAAAGTAATTAATTATAATAGGTTATTATCATTCCCCATTTATTCCAATTCATTTCCATTAATCACAATTAGTGCCATTTATTTCTATCATTTTATATACATTATTCATATATATGTCTATGCACTAGACCTCTCACATTAAATCTACAACTTGTGGATGCTGGATATGCCGGTTGGGTCCAGGCTGACTTCTTCCACAAGTCGGACTTAACCTCGTGTCTTAGCACGTTACATGTTTATGCACTTAGACCCCTCACATTAGATACACCACTTGTGGATGACGGATATGTCGGGAGGTTCCGGGCAGGCTTCTACCACAAGTGTAATCTAACCTCGTGTCTAAGTGCGGTTGCAGTTTCTAATTACTGTAAATCTAGGCATGTTCATTCTTTAATAATTATTCCTATTTCATTATAGGTTTTCATGCCCTTTTCCCAAGCCATGTTCATTACTAACAAATTTTCATGTTTATCATGCCCTAAATTAAGATCTTTAATCACAACTTCGATTTATGCCCGCAAATCCATATTCATGTTTTCAATTCAAGTTATGCCCAAATTTCCCAACAAAAGTTACACCCCATTAAGATTTAGATCAACATATAAATTATGCCCCAAATCCCAAGTCTTGGCTCAAGGTACGAATTATGCCCAATATTCGCAATCATGTTTTACAATATGAATTATGCCCCAAATTAATTATTCCCATCGTTCCCAATTTCGTACGTTCGCATATTTCAGCGGTATGCCTAGGCTCGAAGGTAGCCTGGCTATAAAATAAAAAGGGAAAAGAAGAAGAGAAGAGAACAGAAATAAACATAATAACAAGATTTACATATGATGGTAGGAACAGGCATAGCAACTAATAAACATATAGTGACAAAATTGGGCATAATGACAAGATAGGCATATAGGAATGGATCTGATGAACACGCGATAATAAAACTGATTAGGCATAGTGTCATGATCATAAACAGGAATGATGAGATCTAACCAGTGAATTAGATATACAAATAATGGCAGATTTGACATGATAAATAGGCATAGGCTCATATCCAATTCATGGTCATGTCAAAATAACTTGGATACACAGGTTATGGCAGATCTGATATGATTCAATTAGTCACAATCTTAGATCCAATTCATAGACATGTCAAAAATAACTTTTAAGTGTTTATATCTAAAAATAACGTAGGCTAACTATGATTGGATCTAAGAAACAGAAAAATAATTGCAGATGTTGAAGCATAGATCTCTGAATTTGTCTAACCCTTATTGTAGAAGAAAAATATGCTATTTTAATCTAGGCAGAGGCAACATCTAGTTCTCCATTGTTTTTGAATGAATAAAACAATGAGAATGGAGTCTTATTTATAGCCTAGGGTCAACGAATATATCCAAGAATTCAGTCCACGTTCAACAAAGGAATCTGCCCAGATCTGCATGGGGGTCGACCCCCCCTTTGGGTGTCGACTCCTGGGTCGACCCCAAACACCCTGGGTCGATCTCGAGTCGACCCCCAGAATGGGTCGGTTCTGATTTTTGGCCTTCCCTCTTTGTTATTTTGAAATTTTTGATTTTTAAATATTTGGTTTGTTTGTATATATATAATTCTCTTGTGCGTATACAAACTTCTAGGCTTAATAACTTTTTCATACGATGTCCGTTTCACGCAAACTTGGCGTCTATCTTACGCAAAATTCTGAGACGAACGCAATGGCGCAGTTCATTTTACTTAGTTCCCAATATTTAGTTAAATATTCTTTAATTTATCATCTTAATGTATTATAAAATTACGGGGTGTTACAGAATTTCTCCGCCACCAAACTTGGTATATTTGAAAAATCAACGTACATGAGTTTCAGGAAATATTCTGTCAAACATTCATCCATAAAAGTCATCCAGGAACAGGATGAACCGAAGGCACCCTCCTACCACATCCTATATAGGAATAACCCCAAGGATTAGTAGCGAAAAGTCCTTGCAAAACCATAGATTTCAACCACGACAGAATCACAGTATATCTCTAGCGATCAACTAGAGATTTTAAGTACTTCTTCCGTTTTATGAAATTGTACGGGTATTCAAATGCTCTATCTCGACCATCTTCAGATATCTTCAACGTTTACGTATTTGCTGGTCGGAATGGTTTTCGAATATAAATTTGATTCTGGTCTTTCCGTACCAACAATCGATAATAGGCCAGATTTTGATAGTCAGTTGTTTAACTATCAAAATAAACAATCATTCAACCATAAAATAAAATAAATTCATTATTTCGATATCTAGCTTCACTTGGCCCCTTTAATTAATTATTCATTTATTTAAAACTTTAGAATTCTCCAATGTTTGAAACACGGCCTTTTACTTCTTCTTTAAAATAAGAATATCCACAAAACCAGTATACTTTACTAAGAAAAATATCTCACAACATATATCGAATATTCATTTAGAAATATTGTTTGCAAAATGTTGCAAAAAATTATTTAATTTCCAAATTTGAAACAAAGTTCCTTTTTTATAAGTATATAAATTTGCTAACCAAATTATCTCAACTTATCATTCATAAACAATATGATGGATTTCTTTCCAATATAGTTAACTCTTTCCTTCACACATTTATATGTCCAATAAATTATTTCCTTAGCATATTCATTTATATTCAAAAAATTCTTGTTACTCTTCAAAATCTTGCAAATATTTTGCAATATATTTTTAACACCTTTTACCATTTCAAACCAGTATCATCCCTTGATAATAGTGAGGTCGTTCAAGTTGGGGTATTCTATTTTCCTCTTAGACCTTGATCGATCAAGTTCTCATCTTAAGATAAATAAAAGTTCGAAATTCTAAAATCGTTTTTACTTTGAAATCTCAACTCTTATTTAATTTAAAATATGGTTTATTAAACCATTTCCTTTTCTTTTTGAAAGCCCCTTTCAATTTCAATTCAAGTCTTATTAACATCAGAAAATTTCCTTTTAATTCTCCTTATAACTCAATTACTATCTTAAATAAATTTGATTTAAGAAGTAATAATTTTAATATAAATTAACTTCATCATTATCAAATTAAATCAGTTTATTTCATTATTGATTGAAAATAGATTAGTTAACACATTAACAAATAATAACTAGCTACATTAATGCAAAAATCCTTTTTAACATCGTTGAAAATAATAATTTATATTTAAGAAGTCTTATTAATTTAAAACCATTATTTGATAACTATTTCATTAGATTGATAAATCAAATGATTAATTACCAATTTAATAGTTCACTTAGTCAATCTTAAAACCATCAGTTATTGGTTAACAGATTTCAAATTATTTATTCCCATTAGATTAATCTAATTAATCTAATATTATTGCTTAATCATCTTCTTAAAAATAATTATCTCAAAATATTAACTTGTATGTTAATATAGCTTAATTCGCTTATAAACTTGTAAAAGTCAAACCCAATCATTTATATTTACATTATAAAAACCAATATAAAATATTAATTTAAAAATAGAGATTCTATGACACCCCACGTCCGTTAATGTCATGCATTAAGAGAATGCATTAAGTTTCGTGAAGCGTTATAGGTAAACAGAAACAGAAACATTACAAGACAGATATAAAATAGCAGCAGAATCAAAAAAATTATTAATCATAAAGCATCGTGGTTCAAAACATCATATGTCTGGAATACATAAAACCAGTACATCATTAAAATTATTGTCTTGTACTTAAAATATCAGAGTACAATAATAAAAGAAACATAATCCCCAAATAAAAACATAGCCATAGTAGCAAAGATAGGAGCTTGAGCAATACATCTAAGCAGCCCTAGCAAAATGATAGCGGAATCCTGATCAAGCTTGATTCCCACCCTGAGAACCATGGGGGGAACGGAAGAAAGAAGAGGAAACAAAAACGGGTCAGAAATAAAGTCCGGCGAGTCCAGTTACTTTGAGCAAATAAATAAGTAAAAATATCATGACAAGCATATAAAGTGGATGAGAAAGATAAAATCACAAAAGGCAGGTATGACAAGGTAAACATGGTAGAGTGTATATGCTTCTTTAATGATTACTCTGCACTAATACTAGTATAACTAGAATGAGATGATCCCCAACAGGTATAAGATGGTAGACTTAGGCATACTTCTGGTGAGAGGACTTATCCCCATACAATCCACAGGCAGCCCAGTAACGGACTCCTAAACTTACCAGAGTCTAGATGTACCCTAACACTACCCTAATCGATCGGCTCCCTACTCCGTAGATACCCCGTGCCGGCCCCACTGTAGGATGTATCACTTCCTAAAGTGGCGACCCTTCGTTGATGTGCACAACCATATTTACAGGTGTCTCGGTCGTCTTATCCCCCTCTGCCCGGACCATGCATGCACATGACCCCGGTCGGTTTGCGTCGCCCACACCGTCCTCCATGTTTGGATCTCTTATAATCAGCCCAGTAAGTGTACCCCAACTCCGACCTAGTTCAGAGTATTCGTTTGATACCTATATAAGGGTTACTGACTAAAATAGGTCCCGCACAAGATGATGCAATCTCTCCCCTTTGTCTTGCATCCCCACTACTAGGATTTCCATAGGTTATGCTTACCTAACGGTGTCTTTAATTACATAAACCTAACCGGTTAAGTTTGTGGGCCTATATATGTAAATATTACCCACACAACCTAGCTATACTTAACCCTCCCACTGTTTCAACCAAGTTTACTTAACCCCTATTCAAATAGACATGTTCACACAATCCCTATGGATTCAACTAGGTTAAGTATTCATCTTCACAGCCATATTCATTTATGGTTATAATGTACTAGACCTTCCACATTAAGCCTACAACTTGTGGACGCTGAATATGCTGGTCGGTTCCGGGCAGACTTCTTCCACAAGTCAGGCTTAACCTCGTGCCATAGCACGTCTCGTGTTTATGCACTTAGACCCCACACATTATATTCAACACTTGCGGATGCTGGATATGTCGGGCGGTTCCGGGCAAACTTCTACCACAAGTGTAATCTAACCTCTTGTCTAAGTGTGGTTACAGTTTCTAATTACTGTAATCCTAGGCATTTCAATTGTTAACCAATTATTCCTATGTCGTTATATGTTTTCATGCCCCTTTTCCCCAATTATGTTCATAATGAATTACATGCCCAAATTCATATTCATATACATTATTCAAGTTATGCCAAATTTCCCATTTACAAGTTATGCCCAAATTTAACGTTTTCCCCCTCGTTCCCAATCTAACGCATTCGCATATTTTAGCGGCATGCCTAGGCTCGAAAGTAGCCTAGCTATATGAAATAAAAGGGAAAGGATGAAGGGAAGATGACAAAAATGATTATACTAACAAAATTGACATAAACATATAGTGGAATAATGATAAGATGGGCATATATGAACAAATTTGGTGAACTTGTGATAATAGAACTGATTCTAACATAGTAGAGATGTCATAATAGGCATGATTAGATCTAAACAATGATTTAGATGTCCAACTAATAACAGATCCAATTTTAACCATAAACATGATAGGTAAAACAGTGAAACAATGGAAGATCTGACCTGACAAATAGGTTAAGATTTAGATCTAAGTCATAATCATGACATAACATCATAGATACATAGGTTATAACAGATCTGACATGATTCATAAGGTTACAGGCATAGATCCAAGTTAATGTCATATCAAGTTTTACTATAAATTATTTAGATCTAAAATTTACATGGACTCACAGTGTTTAGATCTAGAAAAATAGAAGGAGAATAACATATGTGTTCACAGATCTACACTTGAATAACTCTAAACTTGATTGCAGAAGAAGAAAAAGGTTTGATTCAATCCAGGCAGCGACAGCGTCTAGTCCTCCATTATTTTTGGTGTGCAAAAACATAATAAATGAGGCCATATATATAGCCACCAACCCCAAAACCTAATATGCCACGTCTGCCCTAGGGGAGTCGACCCCCCTTAGGGGGTCGACCCAGGGGTCGACACCCTTGGGCGGGATTTTTACCGCTCACCCCAATCTACGCGATTTTGAATTTTCTGGACCCTATATATATATATGTATGTATATATATATATATATATATATATATATATATATTCTTCTTGTGCGCATACAAACTTCAAACCTTAATAACTTCTTCATACGGTGTCCGTTTTACGCAAATCAGGTGTATATTTTGGTCAAAATTCCGAGAAGAATGCAACAGCGCAGTCCGTTTCGATTAATTCTTAATATTATATTAATTATTCTTTAATTTATCCTCTTTAGTGTTGTTAAAATACGGGGTGTTACATTCTCCCCTACTCAAAGGATTTTGGCCCCAAAATCTCCAAGTTAAGAAGAATGTATATCCTACCATACATCATCCATCTACTCATCCACCAACTACATGCATCCATTGTCCTTAAAGATTTCTAATGCATATATGAACATATGCAAAGGTGTGTGTATATGTCCCAATACTAATGCGAAAATCAGGCGGTCTACTGATTCAGTCGACCTCCTTAAATGTAATGTATGTTAGTGCCATGGATCCAACATGTACGCAAATAATCCTATTATAACGTGTAAGTTCTATATGTGTGCACACTCGTCCGTCCAAGCGCAACATCCGTATGATGATACATCCATTTCCATCCATTAAAAGAAGAAAAATGCACACACATCCATATGCAACATTAGAGTGATTGAGCCGATCTAGTGCCTAATGTGTGTGTGTATGCATCCACGAGCAACCACTAGCAAACACTTGCATCCACTAACATCCATCAAACATAACATGTCTCAAACACATATTTACATCCATGAGATTCCTACCTAAAGGTCGAAGATTCGATCGATAGGATATACTTAAATGATAGAAACAAACATAGATAAAAGCTTTGGAAAAGGAAATAAGAACATACCCTCGAAAAGAAAAGGGTACGAAGCACGAATCTTATCTTCGGTCTCCCAAGTCGTATCCTCCGGGTTATCTCCCCACTGAACCTTCATCAACTTTACTTCTCTATTGCGTAGCTTCTTATCTTCTGATCCAAGAATATGGGTAGGAACTCGTCTAACTGTCGCCTCCCGTTGCACTTTTACTTCCTCCAATATACTCGGCTCAACAACTTCTACGGTATCATGTAAGCACTTCCGCAAATGAGAAACATGGAAAACATCATGAACGCCGGATAATCTCTCGGGTAGCATTACTCTATAGGCCATTTGGCCAATCCTTTCTGTTATGGGAAATGGTCCTACGAATCTTGGTTCTAGTTTCCCTACAGATCCAAACCGAACCACATTTCTTAATGGTGATACCTTTATGAAAACCATGTCTCCCACTTCAAATTCAATGTCAGTCCTTCTCTTGTCTGCATAGGATTTCTGCCTATCCTGAGCAGTCTTCATTCGTCGTCTAATAAGATCAATCTTCTTGGATGTTTCCCAAACCATATCTAGTCCAAGTAACAGTCTTTCTGTAGATTCCCACCAACAAGTTGGTGACCTACAGGGTCGTCCGTACAATGCTTCGAAGGGTGCCATGCCAATGTTAGCTTGATAACTGTTTTTGTAGGTGAACTCTACTAAAGAAAGACGCTCTTCCCAAGTCCCTCCGAAGTCTAAGATACACAATCTTAAAAGATCCTCAAGAACTCTGTTCACTCTTTCTATCTGTCCATCAGTCTGAGGGTGATAAGCGGTGCTTAAACACAACTATGTACCTAATGCTTCTTGAATGTTCCTCCAAAATTCACTGGTGAAAATGGGGTCACGATCACTTACGATGCTGGAAGGTATTCCATGAAGACGGACTATCTCACGAACGTAAACTGCTGCCAACCATGTTGCCGTCCTTTTGCTCTTGACCAAAATGAAATGAGCGCTATTTGTAAGTCTATCCACTACAACCCAAATACTGGTGTTGCCTTTCTTTGATCTAGGAAAACCATCTATGAAATCCATAGAGATGCTCTCCCATTTCCACTGTGGAACCTCCAAAGGATGAACTAAACCACCGGGCTTCCTTTGCTCAGCTTTAACTTGTTGGCAAATCAAACATTAAGAAACAAACTCCGCCACATCTCTCTTCATCCCATCCCAAATGAAAACCCTCTTCATATCCCTATACTCTTATCGCCACCTGGATGAATAGTCATCTTAGAATGATGAGCTTCTTCTAGGACTGTTTTTATCAAGCTCCCAATTCGGGGAACACAAAGTCTTCCATCTCGTTGCAACCACCATTTATCGTCTATGGAATATCTATGGAGGTGACTAAAAGTCTCCCCTTTATTGAGCCTATCCAAGATGTCTAAAATCTGTGGATCCTCTCGCTGCAAAGCTCCTATTTGATCCATAAGAGTAGGCTACACTTCCAGTGATGCGAATAAGCCAGGTAACATCTCGGTGGAGGGTCTAAAATCAAAAGCCGATATAAACTCCAAGCTTTTCCTTTCCACAAACAAAGGACTTAAGACCATCCTCTGTCTACTCAGTGCGTCTGTCACTACATTACCCTTGCCATGGGTATAATAAATCTCGAAATCATAAGAAGCTAGGAACTCCATCCACCTTTGTTGCCTTAAATTAAGATCTTTCTGCGATAACAAATACTTGATCTGTGTACAACTCGAACTTCTCTCCAAGCAAATAATGACGCCACGTCTTAAGCGTGAATACTATGGTAGCTAGCTCTAAATCATGGATAGGGTAGTTCTTCTCATGTACCCTTAGTTGTCTACCCTCATAACATACTACCTTCCCTCTTTCATCAGAACCACACCAAGCCCGGTACCACATGCATCTATGTATACTGTAAACACTTTATTCCCATCGGTTAAGGTCAAGACTGGGGCTTTGGTCAGAGCCCTCTTCAATCGTTGGAAAGCAACATAACAATCTATATCCCACGAAAATGTCAATTTCTTCTTCGTCAATCTGGTGAGTGAGGCTGATATCTTTGCGAAGTCCTTAATGAACTTCCTATAATAGCCTGCTAACCCCAGAAAGCTTCTCACCTCCGTTGCATATTCGGAATTTGCCAATCTTGAACTGCAACTACCTTTGCGGGATCTACTGCTACCCCATCTTTGGAAACCACATGCCCCAGAAATCTCACCACTTTTCTCCGAAAATGGCATTTGGAGAACTTTGCCTTAAGCTGATGCGCATAGAGGGTTTTCAAAACTTCTCTCAAATGTTGGGCATGCTCTTCTTCACTCTTTGAGAAGATCAAGATACCATCAACAAAGACCACGACAAATTTGTTTAGAAACTCCTGAAACACCTTGCTCGTTAGATCAATAAAATAGGCAGATGCATTCGTCAACCCAAAAGGCATAACGAGCCATTCATAGAAACCATATGGAGTCCTAAAAGCGGTCTTATCCATACTATCCTCATCCACCCTCAACAGATGAAACCTCGTGGCCAAGTCTAACTGAGAGAATACTGATGCACCAATAAGCTGATCAAACAGATCATCTATCCTTGGGAGTGGGTGTCTGTTCTTCTTTGTGAGTGTGTTCAACTCTCTGTAGCTTACACACAAGCAAAGTGAACCATCCGCCTTAGTTGCGAATACTACTGGAGCACCCCATTCAGATATGCTTCGCCTAATAAACCCTTTCTCAAGTAGCTCCCCTACTTGCTTACTAAGCTCCCTCCTTTCTCTTGGAGCCATATGGCGCACAGGTAATGCAACTGGCTTTGCATTGTCTACCAAGTATATATGAAAATTGATTTCACGCCTCGGAGGTAATCCTCGTACCTCATCAAAAACATCAGGATAGTCACGGACTACTGGTACAGATCGCAGATCATCGATAGATTCATCTAGAGACTCCAGGAAACTAAGCATGATAGACCCTAGCGGGTCACAAGAAATCTCGAGGGTCCTCCCATGGCAAGTCAAAAGTCTAATGACCCTCCTCTCATAATCTAGAATGACATCATACATGGTTAGCCAATACATCCCTAGAATCAAACCATAGCCCATAAAACTGAGCACATATGCATCTCATTCAAATTCGACTCCTAACACAGATATTCTCAAACCCCGATAAATCATGGACAAATGAGTCGAACCACTGATAGGGTTTGAGACAACAACGGGATCCACTGCCATACTAGTATTTAAGTGTAGAGATTCAACCACAGAAATAGATATAAATGAATGCGAAGTGCCAAAATCAAAAAGAGTTCTAATAAGGTGACTTGAAAGGGAAATCAAACCTTCTACGGAAACTTTCCTACCTCTATCTGGAGCACTGGTCGCGAGAGCACGCACTTGCCCTCCAGAAGTTCTTTCCCTTTGACTCTGTCCTTGCCTCTTCGGGCACTCCTTAGCAAAGTGCCCGACTTCCCCACAACTAAAGAAAGTATTCTTCCTTCTTTTACGGTCTTTTACCAAGTGACCCTCATGTCCACAACTGTGACACTTCCTCTTTTCCTTAGCCTTGTCATTCTTTCCGCCCTTCTTTTGTTGCTGTTGTTGTTGTCCTTTCTTGAGCCATACCTTCTTATTTTGCGTTGTTTCCTCAACCTTAACTTCCTTCTTTTCTCCTTTGTCTTTCTCATGCATCAAGGCCATATCAACGAGCCTTTCAAAAGTTTCTCCCATTGGAACATGGGACATAACTAACCCATGTAGGGGTTCATTCAGTCCTTTAACAAACCACAAATCTTTCTTATGCGGAGCATCCACTAGCTCTAGCCCAAATCTCGTGTAACACCCCACACCCGCTATGGTCACTCTCTAAGGGAATGCCATAACATCGGTGGAGTATTTTAAGTGAATATAGAACAGAAAAATTACAACAAGACAGATATAAGTAATACTTGAAAATGTAAAACATCATTTCATTGCAGCGGAAAGTAAAACATGTTTAGTTACATCACAAAAACCATAACAAGAGTCAAGTACAAAATATCCATCCTGATAAATAAAAATACATAATCCCAATACATGAACTGATAGCCATAAAAGAAAAGGATAAGCTGAGCTTTACTCCTACGGTCCAAGCTCCAAAAGAGAATAAAGCAGTCTGATCAAAGCCCACTCGTACTGGGCCCACTCTGAGAACCTGAGGGTTGGGAAAAAGATAAAAACAACGGGGTCAGACATAAGTCTGAGCGAGTCCTATAACTTTAACAATACAATCATTAAAGTAACCAGAGAAGACATAAGCTTGATATACGGTAACGTCTGGGGATGAATGGCTACACTAAGCAGCTTGGTAGACTTAGGATATACTAAGATAACCGTAAAGACGCATCTACCCACCCAAGGATAATTACTACACTGCACCACACCAGTCATTCCTACTTAAAGGTTGATCCCACTAAGTGTACTTAGTAATTTAGTAGTTTCGTGTACCCCTATCTGACTACATAAGTGTATCCACTACTCCCCAAGCGATCGGCTCCCTTACGTAGATACCTGTGCTGGTCCCACGATGGGGTGTATCATCCCCCAAAGTGGCAACCTGATAATATCAACGGTGCACGACTTTATATCTACACGATGTAACAACGACTTACCAACCAGCCCGGGTCCACACACGCATATGAAACCCGTTGGTCCTGCGTTGCCACCGCTAACCCGTTTTGGCCTCTTATAGTCAAGCCCAATATGCGTGTCCCGTCACTCGACTTGAGTCGAGCCCACTAAGATACGTTTGGGATATTGGTTGAAATGGGCCCCCACAAGCTACTACTTAAGCTTGCCATTTTATCTAGTGCATCCCACTTAACCCTTTAACCATGTCCACCTACATGTTATAGATTTTGGTTAAGTCTTTTAATCATATTTTAATTGCCATTCAAGGCCCCCACAAGCTACTACTTAAGCTTGTTATTTAATTAATTGCCACTTAAGGCACCCACTAGATTTCTACATGCCACCCAAAGCACTTACTTGATTCCCCCATGCCACCCAAGGCACTTACTTAACCCTTTAATCATGTTTAATTACATGTTCCACTTTGGTTAAGTATTCTAATCGTATTTTCTATTGCCACCCAAGGCAACCCACTAGTTTCCTTGTGCCACCCAAGGCACCCACTTAACCCCTCATGTCCGTCTACATGCTAATATGGTTAAGTGTTTCTTAATTAATTAAGACCGTGATCCTCATAAAGACCTCTCACATTAGACTATCTTTTATGACCGCTGGTTAAGCCGGTTGGGTTCGGGCAGCCTTATGTCATAACCGAGTCTAACCTCGTGTCTTTACATTAATCACGTATTTAGTTTGTGCCTAAGACCTCTCACATTGGGTTAACATTTGTAGCAACTGGTTAAGCCGGTTGGGTCCGGGCAGTTTTACGCTACAACTGAGTCCAACCTCGTGTCTTAGTCGATTAATTACACCTAATTAATCACCCTCATAATTTATATTAATTATCCCTAATTAATTAATCATGTTTTCAAGAATATGGGTAGACCTAACTTAATAGGTAAATTCCCAACTCCATAGTATGGGTAGACCTAACTTAATAGGTAAATTCCCAACTCCATAATATGGGTAGACCTAACTCAATAGGTAAATTCCCAATTATGTCCATTTAATTTATGTTATGCTTAAGCATACCCATTTCACATCATTTTATTAACATGCATATTAACCCCATCGTTCCCCACGTAATTCGTTCTCATAACATGACATAATAAAGGGAAGATTCATCACAAATGTCATGAGTTTAACCAACATAGCATATAACTTTATCATGGGTTCAAAAGGTGTCAACTTGCGTATATGAGCATACATTAAACCCAACTAACATTTAACCCAAGCTTGCATATACATATATGTCATATAAAGAGGCAAACTTGCACATGAACTTGCATATGAGCTTACATATGAACTTGCACATAAACTTGCATATGAACTTGCACAATAACTTGCATATGAACTTGCATATGAACTTGCATATGAACTTGCATAACATGTCATACATAGGGGCAAACTTGCATATGTTATGCATATCATAAAAAGAGACAAACTTGCATATGTATGCATTTTATTTAAAAAGGGTAAACTTGCATGTCATAATGTATGCATAAAACCAAACACTTAGCATGCATAAAATCAAATACTTAGCATGCATAAACCCAAACACTTAGCATGCATAAAACCAAATACTTAGCATGCATAAAACCAAACACTTAGCATGCATAAAATCAAATACTTAGCATGCATAAAACCAAACACTTAGCATGCATAAAATCAAATACTTAGCATGCATAAAACCCAATACTTAGCATGCATAAACCCACATACTTAACTTGCATAAACCCACATACTTAACTTGCATAAACCCACATACTTAACTTGCATAAACATAGGGTTATTATAAATCAATGTTAAACATAGATTAGCAAACTAACATCATATCATATGACTTAAAACCCACTAATCCGCATACAAAACCGTATGATCTCATCATATCTCATCTACTTAATTTAGCAATTGGCTATTAAAGTGATAGAAACTCACCAAAACCAAGATTAGCAAACTTATGAAGTAGAACTAGTTGCAATATTTGAGGAAGATGATGATTAGAGGTTGATTAGCTTGCAACTTTCTTCATAAACTAGTGGAGGCTCCTCCTAAGTTTGATTTTGGCGGCATGATGGTATCAATTCTATTTTTAGTATGGATTAGACTTGCATTAGGGTGTATTTATAGGATTAGGGTGTGTTTTAGACCATAGGATTAGCCCTAGGTTAGATTAGGTCCGTCAGATTTAGGAAGTTTCCAGAACCCAGCCCAGCCCTAGCCAGAAAACCAGACCTGGTGCACCCAGGCCAACTGGCTCGACACCCTGTGTCGACAGGCAAGTCGACAGGGCAGTCGACTTCCCAGTCGACAGGCCTGTTGACAGCCCTGTCGACATGGCTAGGGCGGGAACTTTCCCGCCTGCCCCGCCAGTTCTAATTTTAAAATCTGAATTTGAATTTTTAAATCTGTTTTTAATATGGAATTTTCTGCAAACTTCATTGGGCCATAACTGGGCCATACGGACTCCGATTTACAAAATTTCGGACTCTATTTCGCGTATTTTTCCAAGACGAACGCAATGACGCAGCCCGTTTCCCCCAATTCTCACATTTGAGATTATTTATTCTGCGATTAGTGAATTTTAGCATTAACTGAAATACGGGGTTTAAAATCTCTCTAGTTGGTTGAATTTGTTAATGTATTCTTTAACAGTCATGCTCCCCTGCTTGAGCGCCAAGAATCTTTCATTTGCATGCTTTTCTCGGTTGGAGAAAGAAATTTCATTTCAAACCTCTATCTAAAATCATCCCAAGTTTCCACCGGACTCCCCGCTTGGGTTACTTCCCACCAGAACGAAGCTTCATCTTTCAGTAGCCAGACGGCTAGTTGAATCTTCCTACGATCGTCCACATCGAAAATTCCAAACAAGTCCTCTGTCTCCTTGAGCCAATTACTTGCCTCTACGAATGTTTCGGTTCCACGGAATGGCTTCCCTCCCACGGCACAGAAATATTTCCAGACCTTAGCGAAATTATCTGCTCTTGGAAGAGGAGGAGGAGGAGGAGAAGGAACGATGGGTGCAGCTGGGGGGGGGGAACGCCAGCTTAACCTCCGGCAGGCGCCGTGGCCTCTAGATACCTACGGAACCAGCCTGGTATCGTAACACCCTCAAGAATATTAGGTTCCCCAGACATGTTGAAAAGAAAAGGAAAGAGATCTAGACAAAGGATTGAAAGATATTACATACGGCTTCGGGGAATATGTTTTTCAAAACAGATTTTTCTTTTTGAAAATGCTTTCTTTTAAAACGCTTTTGAAAATAATTTTCAAAAACTTTTATCTAATCTGGTAACCTTCAGCTCTGATACCAAGTGTGACACCCCATGTCCGTTAATGTCACTCATTAAGAGAATGCATTAAGTTTCGTGAAGCGTTATAGGTAAACAAAAACAGAAACATTACAAGACAGGTATAAAATAACAATGGAATCAAAAAGTTTATTAATCATAAAGCATCGTGGTTCAAAACATCATATGTCTGGAATACATAAAACCAGTACATCATTAAAATTACTGTCTTATACTTAAAACATCATAGTACAATAATAAAATAAGCATAATCCCCAAATAAAAACATAGCAACAGTAGCAAAGATAGAAGCTTGAGCAATACATCAAGCAATTCCAGCAAAATGATACCAGAATCCTGACCAAGCTTCAGTATTCCAACCCTGAGAACCTGGGGGGGAGAGGGAATGGAAGAAAGAAGAGGAAACAAAAAAGGGTCAGACATAAAGTCTGGCGAGTCCAGTTACTTTTAGCAAATAAATAAGTAAAAGTATCATGACAGGCATATAAAGTGGATGAGAAAGATAACATCACAAAAGGCAGGCATGACAAGGTAAACATGGTAGAGTGTATACGCTTCTCTAATGATTACTCTGCAATAATTCTAGTTTAACTAGAATGAGATGATACCCAACATGTATAAGATGGTAGACTTAGGTGTAATTCTGGTGAGAGGTTTTAACCCCATACAATCCATAGGCCGCCCAGCAACGGACTCCTAAACTTACCAGAGTCTAGATGTACCCTAACTACTATCCTAATCGATCGGATCCCTACTCCGTAGGTATCCTATGCAGACCCCACTATAGGATGTACCACTTCCTAAAGTGGAAACCCTTCATTGATGTGCACAACCATATCTACAGGTGTCACGGTCGTCTTATCCCCTTCTGCCTAGACCACGAATGCACGTGACCCCGGTCGGTTTGCGCCGCCCACACCGTCCTCCACGTTTGGATCTCTTATAATCAGCCCAGTAAGCGTGCCTCAACTCCGACCTAGTTCAGAGTACTAGTTTGATACCTATATAAGGATTACTGACTGAAACGAGTCTCGCACAAGATAATGCAAGCTCTCCCCTTTGCCTTGCATCCCCAGTACTAGGATTTCCATAGGTTATGCTTACCTAAGGGTGTCAACCCCAACCAGTTAAGTTTGTCGGACTATATATGTAAATATTACCCACCCAACCTAGCTATACTTAACCCTCCCCTTGTTTCAACCAAGTTTACTTAACCCCTATTCAAATAGACATGTTCACACAATCCCTATGGATTCAACTAGGTTAAGTATTCATCTTCACAGCCATATTCATTTATGGTTATAATGTACTAGACCTTCCACATTAAGCCTACAACTTGTGGACGCTGAATATGCCGGTCGGTTCCGGGCAGACTTCTTCCACAAGTCGGGGTTAACCTCGTATCTTAGCACGTCTCGTGTTTATGCACTTAGACCCCTCACATTAGATTCAACACTTGCGGACGTTGGATATGTCGGGCGGTTCCGGGCAGACTTGTACCATAAGTGCAATCTAACCTCTTGTCTAAGTGTGGTTACAGTTTCTAATTACTGTAATCCTAGGCATTTCAATTGTTAACCAATTATTCCTATGTCGTTATAGGTTTTCATGCCCCTTTTCCCCAAATATGTTCATAATGAATTACATGCCCCAAATTCATATTCATATACATTATTCAAGTTATGCCAAATTTCCCATTTACAAGTTATGCCCAACTTTAACGTTTTTCCCCTCGTTCCCAATCTAATGCATTCGCATATTTTAGCGGCATGCCTAGGCTCGAAAGTAGCCTGGCTATATAAAATAAAAGGGAAAGGATGAAGGGAAGATGACAGAAATGATTATACTAACAAAATTGACATAAACATATAGTGGCATAATGATAAGATGGGCATATAGGAACAGATCTGGTGAACTTGTGATAATAGAACTGATTCTAACATAGTACGGATGTCGTAATAGGCATGATTAGATCTAAACAATGATTTAGATGTCCAACTAATAACAAATCCAATTTTAACCATAAACATGTTTGGTAAAACAGTGAAACAATGGCAGATTTTACATGACAAATAGGTGAAGATTTAGATCTAAGTCATAATCATGCCATAACATCATAGATACATAGGTTATAGCAGATCTGATATGATTCGTAAGGTTACAGGCATAGATCCAAGTTAATGTCATACCAAGTTTTACTTTAGATTATTTAGATCTAAAATTAACAAGGACTCACAGTGTTTAGATCTAGAAAAATAGAAGGAGAATAGCAGATGTTGATTTACAGATCTACACTTGAATAACTCTAAACTCGATTGCAGAAGAAGAAAAAGGTTTGATTCAATCCGGGCAGCGACAACATCTAGTCCTCCATTATTTTTGGTGTGCAAAAACATGAGAAATGAGGCCATATATATATATATATATATATATATATATATAGCCACTAGCCCCAAACCCTAATCTGCCACGTCTACACTAGGGGGGTCGACCTATGGGTCGACACCCCCCTTGAGGGGTCGACACCCTCGGGCGGGATTTTTCCCGCTCACCCCAATCAGCGCGATTTTGAATTTTTTGAACCTAATTTTAAATTTTTGGACCCTATATATATATATATATATGTATATATATTCTTCTTGCACATATACAAACCTCAAACCTTAATAACTTCTTCATATGGTGTCCGTTTTACGCAAACCAGGTCTATTTTGGTCAGAATTCCGAGACGAATGCAATGACGCAGTCCGTTTCAATTAATTTTGAATATTAAATTAATTATTCTTTAATTTATCCTCTTTAGTGTTGTTAAAAGACGGGTTGTTACATATTCTATTTTTATATATAATAAAATTTAAAACTTAACTTCAGTTATAAAATAAGTTTTATAACTTAAACTGCGTTGATTTGCATGACGACAATTAACGTCTTAAAAAGATATAAATCTGAAAACATTTTAGATTTGTTTTAAAATTGATTCTAATAACTTCTTATTTTAATAATGGTATTAAAAGGCCAAATTACCACTAAAATACCAAACTGTGAAGTAAGGGTTTATGTCATCCAATCAACATATCAACCTTCCCTTGATAATTTTCCCACCTTGACTCATGGTCTGCTGCTCTGCTCTAGGAGTTTGATCGGTCGTTATTAGGCCATATGAAATCGTCGATTTGAACCATCCCACGTATGCCACTCCAAAATGATCAAATCTAAAGTTGCTCCTATTCGATGTTACTATCTTCCCAAATGTAGAGCTCTTTACCACAATTCCAATGTCAAAAACCGCGTCCAAAATAGACTTCGTATGCAAAAGTAATGTCCATTTGAAGTTGAATCGAAGATGGTAAACCAACCCGGATTTAAGGAACACCGATCCAAATTTTAACAAAGGCTGATCCTGATTTTAGGAAAGACCGATCCAGAATTTAAGGATGGCCTAATCGGAGTTTATAGAAGGCTGAACCAAAATTTAAGGAAAGTCGATCCAGATTTAAGGAATATCGAACCAAATTTATTTTCGCCATATCTCCTTTGTTTTTTATCAAATCGGCTTGAAATTTGAAATATAGGCTCCCCGTGACATATTATAGCTCCCACAAAATTTTCATCCAGTGGAGACTTTTAAATTTCTTTTTTTTTAAGGAAGGCCGAGCCGCATTTAAGGAATGTCGATTCGAACTATGTGAAACCAGATTTTTTTTTCCTCTATATCTGCTTCATTTTTGATCTGATTGACTTGAAATTTGAAATGTTGGTGTAACGAACCCGATTATTAACCGTTAAGTTAGAAAATTTTAAATGGTTTTAATTATTGATATGGATATTAATGGATTTTTATTTATTTATTTATTTAACGAAGCTTGAATGTATAATTTGTACTTTAATTTAAAACGAAATCGTAATGACATGCTAGTTCGTAAAATTGGGTTATTAACTTCAATTGAATATACTTAATCCAATTTAAGTCGGAATTCTGAGAAACAAGAATCATTCGAATCTGTTTGATTATAATTTTTGATTAAAAGAGAAAAATCAAGATTTCGTGTTGTAGATTTTGAATTATGTCCAAATTAAAATTTCAAATATTTGCTATGGAATCGTATATAAAATATAACGATTAATTATATAAACTTTAAATTGATTTAGAAGGAATTTATTTGTACTTAGAGCTACGATCGAATTAAACCTCGAAATTTATCCCAGCATGTTAAAATGAGGATTAAAGCTATAAATGTTAGTCACGGTATTTTTATTGAAGTCCGGAACCAGGTATTTTATTGAGCATCGCTTTTAGAACATCACGTCATTTGATGTGCAAGCAAATATTTTCTTCGCTAATGGATAAGAAATGCTTGGTATAAAAATACAAATCCTACCTGATCACGCACAACCAATCCCTACGTATAAATCTTAGCACGTATCTCGCCTACTAAAGAAGAAAAGAAAATCTAAACTACTATCTGTATTAAAAACCATGTGCGATCTGAAAGTGTAAGCAAAAGTATCAGAACCAATTTTTCCAACAAGTCAAGATTGTCAGCTACTTACGTAAATAGAAAGAATAAAATAAAATAAAAATTATATGTGTCTATATCCATTCAGACCACGTGTATGCCCATCCGTAAACATTAGAAATCTTCACCATGTGAATTTGCAAGGTATTGGCTGGCGAATTAAAGAAGAATTAAAGCCTGTCGGTCCTTTTTCATAAATGTGTACTGTGGATAGAAAGAGACATTTCTCCTACCGTGGCCTCCAAGTTTCTTCCATTATAAAATATCTTCTACTGCATTTATTTTCTTTTCGAAAGTACTTCTTCAACCGGGAATACGTGAGTAGTTTGCACTGGAAGAAATCTGCGTCCTTGAATTGTTTTCACCCATGAAATGCGTGACATCCATTTTCAAATACGAAAGTTTTCACCACTTTTCTTTCGATCGTTCTAGCGTTACCCTTTTCTTTTACCGTTCAAAGAGTAAAATCTAAAACAAATATATATATATATAAAAATCACTGCATTTTCGTAACCCATGTACTCTTGAGCAAATATAATCACTCTGCATCGTTCTCCTTGCATATACACCGAATCGACGCTGCTCCATACTTCCCAAAGAAGAGCCGCACCGTTCTCCACATACGGGCTATGATTCGCAAAGAAATCTGAAGTGAATCGGTTCAACTTGGGAAGTGTTGCTCATTGCTGGAGGTGTTGTAGCCTAGGAGTCGGAGCATTTAAGGGTGGACTGACGATGGCGCAGTGATGAGGTTTTCTAGCTAGTGCATGGGTTCATTTGTGATAACGCAGGCAGCAAGGCGTAGCGTTCCCGATGATGTTCTGATGACAGTAAGAGGGACAAACAATAATTGGCATGTTATGAATGTGGAAGCAGCGTATGCGAGTTCAAAGCTAACGAAGAGCAGTGGGCGTTAGGTACGTTAAGTGTTACGGTGCTGAACGGCTTTGAAGACGTGCGTGGTATCGGTTATGAGCAGAGAGCGAAGCAGCTGAAAAGAACGTATCGGCTAGTATTATTCATAATTATATAACTAGTTAAGTGTTAAAATCCCATAATCAGGAAAATAGTGTGAAGCCCAAAAAAAACAAAAAATTATGTTAAAAGGACAAGAGGCAAAAATATAAGGCAAAAAGACAAAGTTTAGAGTAAACTATAAAATCCAAGTGGACCCCTGAATTCCATTACCTAATGTAAAATTGTCCTTGAAGATAATTTTTTTATTGACCGTCCTTATGGATAAACTTTTGTTTGATTTTGTCCTTATGCCTCAAAATCCCATAATCCAATAAACAAATTTCAATGGAACCTTATCGGCAAGCATGATATTTTGGAATTGACTTGGACGAAACTGGAGACTGTTAGAAATTTTAATTAAATTAAACACTGGGTTAATTTAATTTAATTGAACCGCTTGAGAGACAATGGAACCAAAGTGAGTATATATCACTCAGCTCATCCCGCTTTTATTTTTATATAAGTCGGTTTTTATTTTTGTGTGCTTATTTTTGGATGATTTCTGATTATATATTCATATATTGATTGAACTGATAAAATTAAACATTCGTTTAATTTAACTGAAAATCCAATCGTTATATTTAACGATTATTTTCAATAGATGTAACTTACCTTGTTGGTTACGTTTATAGTAATATAAATGTAAATAAATTTATAGTTGGATGTTTATATTGCTATTATTAGTTGATTGTTGAACTGATAATTCAAGTCTATCATGCTATATTATCATATAAACATGGTTGGATGACATAAATAGTTGTCTAGGTAGTTCACAACCAAATAACTTCAGTCGGAGTAGGAACACAGTTCCAGAGTTGCTCTGTAGTGAAGTTACGTATGCAAAAGGATCATTAGTATGTAGATTTAAGTGTATGGAGTCTTCAACATGATATAGGTTGTAAGTCAGTCCGGAGGATTCTCGTTGGATGTAGGTGGTTAATCCAGGGGGACTCGTGAATACTACTTATGCTCATTCTCAACCAGGAAGAGGTTTTTAGTCTAATGTATATTGTTTCAGCTAAGATAGGGTATAACTAACGGAAAAATAAACATACTATATATTCAACACAATAAGTGAGTGAATGTGAGAATGGATAATGTTTTGTATGCTTGTTTAAATCATTTATCATCCTAGAGGCGTCACTAGATGTATGAGGCATTTAACACAGATATAGGTAGTGCTGATGCAGACGTTTAGACACCCTATTGCTAAGACGTAGAGTACACCCGTATTACTGATTTTATTAGAATATACTTTTATGTGCTAACTCTTTGGATGTAGGAGCATGTTAGATATGACTTACTGTATTTTGTGTTCCGTTTATTTTCTGTACTTTAGATTTTATCGCTCACACCGGACTTTGTATGACCTAGAGTTTTATACGTTGGTTCCTATTAGCATGGGTGCTAACACATGAGCAAACTAGAGGCAGGTTAGGAGTGAGCATGATTAGCTGATCTGAAGATGAGTAGGAGCCTATCAACGTATTATTATATATATTCTATCTCATTTCATTGTTCACTATTGTGGGGATCAGTAGTATTTTTATCATAATGCTTAGAGACAGTTCCTGTTGGATTCATTTCTTTTGTATAACTCCATGACATTGTGGTTTGCTGTTTTGAATATGTTGCTACGATTTTTGGGATTCATTTCAGTTATTTACTATCTCGCTTGTTTTCAATTAGTATGTTTTATTATTATATTCATTCCATGTGTTGCGAGATATACGTCTGGTTTTGGGATTTATCCCATCTGTACCTATTTACCTCTCTCTCACCCTCCCTCTAGTGTTAGATTTATCTTAAGATCCACTTCCGTTGCACCCGTAGTTTGTATTAAAGCATTGGTTTTCAAAAGTTTCATAATATGGTTTTTTTGAAAAAGTTTTAAAATGGAAATTTATGAAATGGTTATTAATTTCATTCTTGCATGGACTTTTCAAAAAATCATAATGTTAGCATTATGTAAAATTTCATTTATAATTGTTAAAATGTCACTTGATCTATTGAAACGGTATACTTTGTAGGAACAAACTTATTTCATGGCGATTGATGAACAGAAATCCGATGAAAAGGCACAACGAAACAAAAAGAATAAATGGATATTTGATAGTGGATGCTCAAGGCATATCATTGGAAATTTAGAGATATTAAGGATATTGCTATATAGTTGGAGGATTAGTTAACTTTGGAGACAATTCAAAAGGATACGTAACTGTAATCGACAATGTCAGTAACTTTAAACTCTTACTATTTCTAATGTTTTATTAGTTATAAATTTAAAACATAATGTACTTAGTATTAGTTAATAATGTGATACGAGCTATAGGATAAAATTTGAAAAAGATAGGTGCTATTTCGAAGAGTCCGACATTATCTTTGAAGGCGTTAGAAAAAGAAATATTTATATATTATGTATGAAAGATCCAAATCATGATCTATGTTTTTTGGCTGATACAAGTGACCCGTGGATCTGGCACAAAAGTTTTGATCATGTAAATTTTAGATTCTTATCAAAAATCTCTAAACATAATCTACTTAAAGGTCCCCCCAAATTCAATTTTATGATAGAAAATCTGTGTGACGCTTGCTAATTAGGAAAAGTTAGAAAATTTTCCTTAAAAATCAAAGATATAATTTTAACTTCTCAAACCTTACAAATCTTACATCTTGATCATTGAGGTATTTCGCAAATTCAATTTATAAATGATAATAGATATGTATTTGTTAGTAGACAATTTTTCTTTATTTACTTGGATGATTTCTTTAAAAAAATAAAAGTGATTCTTATGAACAATTCAAATTTTTTGCTAAAAGAATACAATATCAACTTTATATGAAAATAAAAATTAAAACTATACGGAGTGATCAAGGAGATGAATTAGAAAATAAGAAAATTTTGTAATAAGAAAGGAATAACTCACAATTTTTCTTTTTCAAGAACACCCACAACAAAATGAGTAATGTAGAAATTATCCCAATGATAGAACCTAAGAATCCAACAGAAGCATCTACGGATGACTCTTGGAAGTTAACCATGCAAGATGAATTAAATCAATTTACCAGAAATGACGTTTGGGAGTTAGTACCAAAACGGTGGATAAATCTATAGTAGGAACTAAACGGGTATATAAGAAAAAGATGAATGAACAAGGAGAAGTAGTATGAAATAAAGCACGGTTAGTTGTGCAAGGTTATTGTCAAGGAAAAGGACTAGATTATGATGGAACCTTTGCATTTGTATCTAGACTTGAAGCAATAAGAATTTTACTTGTTTTCGCAAATCATAATAACTTTAAACTATATCAAATGGATGTTACAAGTGATTTTTTGAATGATTTATAATAGAAGATATTTATGTAGAGCAACCCCCACTTTTCGAAGATAATAATTAACCCGATCTTGTTTGCAAAATCAAGAAAACCTTGTATGGTCTTAAGCGGCCTCCTAGAGGATGGCATAGTAGACTCAAATCATATTTACTTTAATCTAATTTTGGAATTAGGAAAGTGGATAGTACATTATTTATTAAAAGGACTAATAAACATATTCAACTCATACAAATATACGTAGGTAACATTATATTTGGATCAATAAATGAAGAATTAAATAAAGAATTTTTAGAAATAATGACCAAAGTTTTTGAGATGATTCATATAAGAGAATTAAACTACTCTTTAGGTCTTCAAATAAAATAATTAGAAAATGGAATATTTGTATATCATGAAAATTTTGTTAGAGATTTAGCAAAGAAATTTGGAATGCCAAATACAAGTGGAAAATAGACACCAGTGGCGACTAATGAAAATTTAAATAAGAAGGTAATTCTAAAAATGTTGATAAAAAATACTTTATAGAGATATCATATGATCTCTACTTTACATAACTGCTAGTAGACCGGATATCATGCATAGATTATGTTTCTATGAAAGATAACCTAAGGAGACTCATATTAAATCCATAAAACAAATATTACCATACATATTTAATACATTAGTTTATCGATTATTATATCCAAAGGATGATATACTTGAATTAATATCATATAGTGATGTGGATTATATCAAATGTAAATCAGATGGGAAAAGTACTAGTGGAACTTGTCACTTTTTAAGACATTTGTTAGCCCCTTGGCTTAGTAAAAAGAAAAATATGTTATCATTATCAACTACAGAAGAAAAATATATTTCAATAGCTTTAGCCTTCTCCAAAGTAATTTATATGCAACAAACCCTAAGAAATTTCAGAATAACCTACACAAAATCATCTATATACTACGATAATATGATTGCGATAAACTTATCTAAAAATCTAACTCACCACGCCGGAACCAAAAACATTGATGTCAGGCAAAATTTTCTAGGAGATAATAAAAATAAAGAAATAATAAGCTTAGAATACATTAATATATAATGTCAATTAAATGATATATTAAATAAACCCTTGAATCGACAAGCTTTCACTAAATTACGACAAGACTTAGGTGTGTGTTCATTATCAGAAATTTAATTTTTTTACAACAACTCAAATTTCAAAAATGAAGTCAAGTATGCCAACATAGTAAATATGAGCATGTCGACATATAACTTTAAAATCCAGTTTTTTTATTTTCCCTCAAAAATTAGTTTTATACGTATATAAATTAAATTCAGATGATTTCCTTCTTCTAAATTCAATATAATTTCTGTATAAAAACCAAAAACTCTCTAAGTTATGGCTTCTCCCTCTAATAATTTAAATTCTTCTCAATTTTCATTTCCAAACCCTACCCGAGGCCGTTTCCAAAACACAACACTTACAAAAGTCATCAAAATTTGAAAGATCTTAAAGATATTCTTTAAATGATTACTGAAATTCAAGTACATTAAGTATGGGTGGAAAAGGAACAACAAAGCATGACATGATACTCCTTAATCTATAGAAAGAGAATCTGGGTAACTCAAATGATCCAGTCATAATTTAGGAAGAAACATCTGGTATAGCCATTTACAATCTGATGAATGATAGTGATATGAAGAGGAATAAGAGGAAGAAGAAGAAGAAGAAGATGGTGGTGGTGATGATGACGATGATGATGAAGAAATGGAAAAGGATGATGAAGTAGAGTGCGTTGGATAAGTATGCTTCGATAAGGATGGAAACCTTATCGAACAAAAGGGTATTTATTTTTACCTCCATTATCCCCATTGCCCTATCCATAAATCCCCATCCATTAGGAAATCAAAATAGATTAGCTTAGAATCATTTAATTTAATAGATGTATAAGGTATTGTATAGGATTAGAAGTAATTGTATATATGGTTCTGTTCAATCGAGAAGTATTATTCTAGTGCATATGGTGTATGTTTGGACGAAAATATGTTATCAAGTAATAGTATTCATTACATTTCGCAATAGATTAAAAAGAATTTCCTTTTTGTTAGACATATTTACTTGAGATTTTTGATGGGTGATAAAGGAGGAGAAATAAAATATGGTATTGGAGTAAGGAGGAGTTAGGAAATATACTTTATAAAAACGTTGTCACCATCAAAAGGGTGAGATTGTTAGTGAAATAGAAGTAAGTTTTGATGATAACAAGTATAAAAGGTACTGGTATAAAATATATTTACAACTATTACTAACGATTATGTATAGTACGTACTTTATAACAGATGTTGATATCAACGTTGCACATTAACAAGACCATACGTGATGATTTAAGAAGATACTATGGAGATGTTGATCAAGACGAGTGATATAAATCAAGGCTCGTGAGTTATCAAGAGTTCAAGAATGTTGAAGATAAGTTTTAAGTCTTTGTTATATATGTTAAAACTCGATTGCACGCATCTGAATCCTTTTCAAATGGTTTTTCAAAATAATTTTTTATTTTAAATATTAAAAAAAATTAAAGTATTTTTCAAAACAATATGTTAATTGTTTTTTAAGTTTTAAAACTAATGTTTCAAGTTTTAAACTGTTTACTATTTTGTACTTTATTGTTTTAAATAGTTAGTTTTGAATTTTAACTTTACTTTATATATTAATTTTTATTATATTGTATATATTAAAGTTTAAATTATTTAAAATTATTTTGATAATTTTTCTTAAGTACTTTTATGTCTAAAAATCTCTCATACAATGTGTTAACTCCATTATAAACACGGTTCACAACAGAAGGCGTCGACTGTATAAGAAAAAGCTCATTCAGGCATTGTGTCGAACATATCTAGTGCAAACAATCAGATTACATATATTGGACCATTCATCCATACTGCTCGTTCATCCATGATGGTCGGCTACCGCCTAAGCTGATCGGTCGATCATTAAGAGAAGCATGATTGAGCACCCAGGGGTCGAGCTCCAGGGGTCCTGCGCCAGGGTCGAGCGTCAGGGGTCCTGCGCCAGGGTCGAGTGCTAGGGGTCCTGCGCCAGGGGTCGAGTGCCAGGGTCCTACGCCAGGGGTCGAGCGCCAAGGGTCCTGCGCCAGGGGTCCTGCACCAGGGTTGAGCGCCAAGGGTCCTGCGCCAGAGGTCCTGCATGACAGCTGTTGCCAGTCGTGTATAGCTGGCTCCAATCGTCTAGTGGCAGTTTTGTAAATACACCGGCGTGCGACCCGTACCCTGTTGCCATAATTACAGCTTTGCCACCTGGTCAGAACTTATCCTATAAATACCCCCTTTCACAACCATTCAAGGGACCGATTCTTCCACCCCGAAGGGCTGCCCAAATCACTTCTCCACCATTCTAAGCAATCCAAGCTCCATTAATGGCTTCCTAAGCTCACTCCATCTTCCTCCAATATCAAATGGATCAAACCTCCTTCATGGTCCATGGAAAACCGCTTTAGCTTGATTCACATCATCTCGAATCTCCATTAGAGTTCCGTTCAAGCTCACTCAAAGTTCTCCGATCCTCATTCATTCTTTCCAAGCCGAGATCCACCATTTCCAAGCCGAGATCCGCTAGATCTAAGCCAAGACCCGCCATTCTACTTCTCTCCAACCGCCATTTATCCTCCACCGAGCTTCGATTCACATCTAAACCGCTACAGATTCATCGTTGATCCACTAAGTGCTCAAATCGTGGAACAAACACTCTCACGCTCATCGCATTCAAAGGATCCAACCACTTCCATAACGGTCTAGAGAGAATCAAGCCATTAAAGAGAGGAAAATCATTATACAAAGAGAGAATGAGCCAAAATGAGATGTATGAGATGATGAACTTTGTAAATTTCTTCATGATAATGAAAATCACTTCAAAAGTGGACGTAGCTAAATCGAACCACTATAAAAATCTTATTGTTTTTACTTACTTTTTCCTGCTTATTTTGTGATTGTGGTCTCATTATCTATTGCATACCTTTTTGGTGAAGTGTCGATAAGACACCTTTGGTGTTGAACAATTTTTGGTTTAAACATTTGGCGTCCACCATGGGGCCGCATTCGCATCTCCTTCCTCCACACTTCTCTCAATCTTAAGAGCCTACTATTGAAGTTCTAAGCCTACTTCCACCATAGGTTCTACAAGTCTAAGATCTAGGCCAATTGACGAACTCTCTTCCAAATTCAAAGCCTTGTCCGAGATCATGGCCAAATATAAGAAGACCACAAGCAAAACCATTGGAGAAAATGACAACGTTGCTAACAACGAAATTACACCACTTACTAACCATTTTGAAGTTGGCGAAAACTCAATAGGTGGAGCCGGTGAAACTAAGAATGAATTGGATGCCGCTATTGCCAACATGAACCAACAGATGGATGCTTCTACTAAAGCTTTGATGGAAAAACTTGACGCTATCATTAACGGTCGACCAAATCCACCGCCTCAAAAGGTCCATGTTGATCTCGAAGAGAATACCAATTCATCCGCTTCTGACCATGACCATGACCATAACGACAACATGGAAGATGATAACGAATGGTTAAGCAACAAAGACGAGGCCAACGTCGAAAAATCGAAGCCTAAAGCTAAGAATCATTCCGAGATGAAAGCTCGAAGGGTTACCAGTCTCGTCATGGGGGCACCTCCTTGTCAAGAAGATAAAAAACCTAAGCTCTCTAATTAAGACCGCTTGCCTAGATGAACATTTGGTAAGGAGCTCAGCTTCGCGGAGCGGCGTAACACTGAAGAATACATCTCGGATATGATAGAGCAAATCATAAAGAAGAATCAAGCTAGCAACGTCGATGAAAGAGAATGGGACTTCTCTCCTGATAGGACTTCGTTCACTGAAAGAATCCTTGAAGAAGAGTGTCCAAAGAAGTTCAATCCTCCAACTTTACCTCTGTACAACTACCTTGTTGATCCTAACTACTTTCTGTTCAAATACGAGTGCATATGAGTGCGGCTAAGCCGACTGATGAGATGAGATGCACATATTTCCTCTTTACTTAGAAGGTGTTGCATCATTATGGTTTACAAAGCTACCACCCAAGTCTATCGACCGGTTCTCTGGCTTGACCAAAAAAATCAAGGAGCGGTTCCACTTGTATGCTACCAAAGACAAGGATGCGATAACACTTTCAGCGATGAAGCAGAATCCAGGGGAATCTGTCAAAGCTTTTCTCAGTCGATTCAACGTTGCTTTATCCGAAGTGAGAAATCCAGAACCTCACATAATCCTCATGTCTCTAATCGGTGCCATAGATGAGAAGAGCGAATTTGGTAGATGGATTGAAATGAAAGAACCGAACACGCTTGAGAAATTCTATAAAAAGGTCGAGGAGTACATGAGAGTCCACACTAATCCTATACCTCTTTAGATTATTGATGCTAACCCGCTTCTTGAAGCTCTCAAAAATGCTGCTACCCAATATAATTGGAAAAATACTAAAGGGTAGAAGCGCGCCCATGACGGGAACGACAACCAGGCTAATAAGAAGTCTCACCTTTTCAACTCATCAGGGCTGACCTCTTTGAATGACACTCCTGAAAATATCTATCTTGCAACAAAGAATTCTGAATAGTATGCGGAGACAAATCCGATAAGGATAAGCGACAAAGCAGCAAACTCGAAAAAGTTCTGTAGATTTCACAACCAGCCTTTTCATAACAATAATGAGTGTCGACACCTGAAGAACCTCATCGAGGAATTGATCAGGAAAAATAGGTTGCGGCAGTATGTAAAAAATCCGCAGACCATGAATCCTTCTGCGACACCCCAGGGGCAGGGGGCATCAAATGATTAGTCTGGTCCGAGCAACAGAGCTACTGCTCAAACTAATCCAAGGCTGATCATTAACTGATAACCTTTGATGGTGCTCCGATTTCAATGGCTCAGAATAAGCGATCAACATTGCCACCGCTTTACTTTATGCTCTATTTCCTTCTTTACTTCATGTTTTACTTCATGTTTTACTTCATGTTTTACTTTCTGTTATGTTCAAATCTTCTTGTAAACAGTTTGTAATAATCTGCAAGTGATGCACTGAACATTAGCTCTACGACTAAGAGCATATCTGTCTAAATGAATTTCTTGCTTGCAAAATTATATGTCAAATCAAAACTTGCTTAAAATTTGTTCTCATACTGCAGGCCATCTGTCGAGCGTTGTTCCTGTGAAATCGAACAAAACACAGCGACCCCAACAACGCTAGTTCAAATGCCAAATGCTGTAAACACCAACGTGCACAAATGCAAAAATTTAGAGAAGCACCTCCTTGAAAAGTGAATGGGAGGAGTCGCAAAGATTCAAATAGCGAGCAAGCGCCACGACGAACAAATGAGGGAGCTGTAACCTTTGTCAAAGGGGCACTTCCCCAAGTTTGAGGTTCAAAGCTTCAGTTCCTAAACGGAAATAGCCTGCCAAGTCAAGCGTCCAACAAAGGAGTTAATGGCTGCCCCTTGGGACAATACAACAACCGCCTCAATCCATTTGCGTAGCATCTGAAAATATCAGATGTGAAGAATTAAAACCATTTGTGTAGCATCTGAAAATCTCATATGTGAAGAATGATAAAACCATTTGCGTAGCATATGAAAATCTCATATGTGAAGAATGATCAATCCATTTGCATAGCATCTGAAAATATCAGATGTGAAGAATTAAAACCATTTGCGTAGCATCTGAAAATATCAGATGTGAAGAATGACTAAACTACTTGCGTAGCATCTGAAAATATCAGATGTGAAGAATGATAAAACCATTTGCGTAGCATCTGAAAATCTCAGATGTGAAGAATGATAAAATCATTTGCGTATCATCTGAAAATCTAAGATGTGAAGAATGATCAATCCATTTGCGTAGCATTTGAAAATATCAGATGTAAAGAATTAAAACCATTTGTGTAGCATCTGAAAATCTCAGATGTGAAGAATGATCAATCCGTTTGCGTAGCATCTGGAATCCCTAGATAAGAAGAATGTAAACCATTTGCGTAGCATCTGAAAATACCAGAAGTGAAGAATGACCAATCCATTTGCGTAGCATTAGAAAATATCAGATGTGAAGAATGATCAATCCATTTTCGTAGCATCTGGAATCCCTAGATGTGAAGAATGTAAACCATTTGCGTAGCATCTGAAAATGTTAGATGTAAAGAATGACCAATCCATGCGTAGCATCTGAAAATATCAGATGTGAAGAATGAAAACCATTTGTGTAGCATCTGAAATCTCATATGTGAAGAATGTAATCCACTTGCGTAATGTCTGAATATATCAGATGCGACAAGTGTTGAACCTTAACCAATTAATTTGCATAGTGTTTGAAAATCTCAAACACGACAAGTGTTGGATTTTTTAGCCTAAGCAAGGGCAAGAAATTCAAAGTCCTTCCCACAGTGGAAGATAACGACCTCCTAAGCGGGGGCATGAATACCAAAGCTTCTCAAAGAGAAAGCAGAAATTAAATCACAAGTGTGCACTTCCTAAGGCATGAGATCTTATACATAATCATACATGTCATTAAAATAGCAACGCTTGAAATCCACAGTCGGCTTTAGTCGGTTAGTTGATCTCTAGCGTTAATGCGAATTCGAATTAGAATATCGTATTTGTGCAGAAAATATTCGATGGGTTATAAGCCCTTGATTAAAATAGTCCTGTACAAACACTTTATCAATTCAAGATAAAAATTCGCTATAAATCATTTTTAATGATTAACTAATCCACTATCGATATGGACAGTCGATGGTGAGTATAAGTCTAAAATCGTGCAATTGCTTGTTTTAGTTACAGAACAGGTAGCATGAAGCATATGAATTCAAAGTATGATTCGCCATAGCAAACAAAGAGCTGCAACCGAACATCAACACAAAAGTATATCAACAGCAATGTTCATTTCGAATCCCGCATTGTTTACAAGAAAAAAATACAAGCTTCGAGGGGCAAATGTTAACTCCATTATAAACACGGTTCACAACAGAAGGCGTCGACTGTATAACAGAAAGCTCATTCAGGCATTGTGTCGAACATATCAAATGCAAACAATCAGATTACATATATTGGACCATTCACCCGTGCTGCTCGTTCATCCATGATGGTCGGTCACCGCCTGAGCTGATCGGTCGGTCATTAAGAGAAGCATGATTGAGCACCCAAGGGTCCTGCGCCAGGGTCGAGCGCCAGGGTAGAGCGCCAGGGGTCCTGCATGACAGCTATTGCCAGTTGTGTACAGCTGGCTCCAGCTGTCCAGTGGCAGTTTTGTAAATACACTGGCGCACGACCCGTACCCTGTTCGCCATAATTACAGCTTTGCCACCAGGTCAGAACTTCTCCTATAAATACCCCATTTCACAACCATTTAAGGGACCGATTCTTCCACCCAGAAGGGCTGCCCAAATCACTTCTCTACTATTCTCAAGCAATCCAAGCTCCATTAATGGTTTCCTAAGCCCACTCCATCTTCCTTCAACGTCAAATGGATCAAATCTCCTTCATGCTCCATGGAAAATCGCTTTAGCTCGATTCACATCATCTCAAATCGCCATTAGAGATCCGTTCAAGCTCACCCAAAGTTCTCCGATCCTCATTCATTCTCTCCAAGCCGAGATCCACCATTTCCAAGCCGAGATCCGCCATTCTACTTCTCTCCAACCACCATTAATCCTCCACCGAGCTTCGATTCACATCTCAACCGCCACGGATTCATCGTTGATCCACTAAGTACTCAAATCGTGGAACAAACACTCTCACGCTTATCGCATTCAAAGGATCCAACCACTTCCATAACGGTCTAGAGAGAATCAAGTCATTAAAGAGAGGAAAATTATTATACAAAGAGAGAATGAGCCAAAATGAGATGTATGAGGCGATGAACTTTGTAAATCTCTTCATGATAATGAAAATCACTTCAAAAGTGGACGTAGATCTATCCTAGATCGAACCACTATAAAAATCTTTGTGTTTTTACTTACTTTTTCCCGCTTATTTTGCGATTGTGGTCTCATTTTCTATTGCATACCTTTTGGTGAAGTGTCGATAAGACACCTTTAGTGTTGAACCATTTTTGGTTTAAACACAATGTTTAAATAGTTTTTCAAAGTTTTAAATTAAATTATATAGTTTTATATTTTCAAAACAATTTTTAAAATAAGAATTCCAAAATTTGCAAAGGGGCCATGTCGGCAAGACCAAACATGTCGACATACTAGCCAATTTTTTTAAATTTAAAATTTGAATAGAAGTGTCTTTTCGTTGTACACTTTCGTGAATGGACAATTCTGTTCTCTTCTATAAATAAGGGCTTCTGATTTCGAAAATTTATTCATTTATTTTGTCTTCCTCTTCACCCCTTTTTTCTCCACCATTTCTAATCAAAATCCAAACTATATTCTACCGAATTTTCAAGTAAATCAATCTAATTCTAGTCGGTTTTTTATTCTCAATCATCCTCTCCACATTTCGTGAAGATTAGAGTGCAAACCAAAGTTATAGGGCTATTGTAATAATGATCACAAGATCAAGTCTACATTCCTTTGTAAAATCTACACAAATACATTCAGAATGGTGTGATTTGTTTGACCGTAAATAAAGTTAGGTTCGGTTTTACCTAAAAAGCTATTTGATGTGACTTGTTGGCTCAGAAATCAAGTTGGTTGTGTCTAGAGATCGAGATTCTAGAGGGTGTGTCCTTGTAGCATGAAAATCAAGGAGTTTAAAAGATTTTGAAGTGATTTTCTTTATAGGTTTTAGTGTAGAATTTGACGTAGGATAACTTCGAACCAGTATAAAATACGATGTTCCTTCCTTTGCTCTACTGTTTTTTTTACTATATTTGATTCTATTGTGATTTCTATGATAATTTGCTTATATACAAGTATAATTGAAGTAATTTGAAAATAATTTATTTAAATCCCATAAACAGTATTCACTCCTCCTCTCTCTATGTTAGGTTTGCCTTAAGATTCAAGTCTGTTGCATCCATATTATAATGCTTCTAAGATTATATATTTTAAATGGGAGATAAAGCACCTCATATTTAAAGGGCTATTTAAGGTTAATATATTAAAAATATATTTTTCTCAAACATCTTCTGCATTGTCGTCCAATTACAACACATAAAATGACTATGTGTGTTTGTTAACTAAGACCATATGAGTTGAGTCATTTAGATTTTGAGTAATAGAAAATTTGGCAATAATTACTAATAATTATCAAAATAGCAATTTTGGTTTAATTTATTAGTTAAAAAATATGTATATAACACCTTACATGTTATTTTAAATTAATTATAAGCCCTCAAACAATGATTAAAAAACATCAATATTAACATAATATTTATGCTATTTTCTTCTATTAAATTCATGATAATTATAAAGTAATTCATTGTGTTAAATTTAGAATATAGTGACAATGATGTTTATGTGACTCCTTGTTGTGCACCAAACCCAAGTAATATTAATCACTTTAAATTAATATAGTCTATATGCAGGAATGGAAATAGGCAGGGTTAGGGCGTTTTTTTTGTACCCAGACCAGCACTAATTTTTTAAATCTTGCCATAGACCCGCCCGATAGACCCAATGTGGTTCAGAATATTGCCCCAAACTCGAAACCCATACCGGTCAGAGTAGACTCGACCCGCATCAAAACTTGATGAAAATATGTACTGATATACATAAATTTATTTATATTTTCTATTACTCAAAGATAAATTAAATACATATTACAATATATTTACATGATAAGAGAACATAATAAAAATAAGTTGTACAGTAGTAGTTCAAAAGATATGCATTTGTTATTGTATAATTAACATTGATGCAATTTGACACTACAAAAAATCTATATCTTATTAATTGAAAGTATATAATATTCATGTAATAACCGCTTATACTTAAGATAACTAACAAGTAATCATTATAGTGAAACATTTTCATGATGTTTCAATAATGCGGGTCGGGTTGGGTGGGTCAGCTGTGCCCTTACCCGACCTTAGACTCGAACCTCTCAAAAGCAGATCAGGGGCCTATCCTTCTGGAAAACCTAATGGAGCTAGTCAAAACAGGCCAAACTAGGGGTGGATCAATCGGGTTTGGGCCCTAGACCCGCCCCATTACCATCCCAATCAATATGGACTTTGTCGTGATAAAGCAATGGTTGTGATTTTGTATATTTGCAAATAATCTAAGTGAAATCTTATTTCTAATCATTTGAGCTTCATCATGGGCAACAAAATATATTATCTACATTCTCTTTTCATCTTTACTATATTATTTAGATATACAAAGATCGATCAATGGTCATGACAAGAATATTATTCATGATTTTTGTGAATTTCAACGTTAAAATCCATGGTATCTAATTACATCTATTAGTTAACTGATTTGCTTGGGTCAAAACTTCAACTTTAATTTGACTACTAACTACATGGAAATTTTAAGCCCTCAAATAATAATTAAAACCCCTCAAAATTAATATAATATTTATGTTAATTTATTTTACTTTTGAAATAAAACATATAGCCATACAAAGGAGATTTCCGACTCAAGGTAACAATATATAAAAAGAAGAAAGAAAGGCAGCTAAAATATAAGAGACATGAAAGCTATCTACAAAAAATATCTATAGAGCAAGTAGCCTAAAACTCAAGCCAGCTTGATTTTATATCGATCAGATGAGATACATTGTACAAAGCACCCCACTTGTTGACGATGCCGAAAGTCTGTAGCAAATAATCACTTTAGAAACCAGCCTCGGAATCAATAATATGCAGGAAAAGATTGAAGATTCCGCAAATGCTTGTGTCAACGCTCCGGATCAAAGTTGTGAATGGAAGGGCCATGTAAGGGTCCAAAGCTCGCTCAAATTTGAACAAAATCTCATCGCGGGAGGGGTGATCACTGAAACAGATGAGGGAGTAGCTAATAAGGACGAGGTCAACCACGAAGAGAGGCTCCAGAGCCATAATAGCCCCAACAACCGCAAGATGGCCAACTACATTGGATGGAAAAGGAATCGTTGAAGGAATGGGAGCATTAAATAGTGAGTCAACATGAAGATAGGGCACGGTCTGCGAAGCCTGATCGGCGAGACAAGATGAGGATAAGTTGGGAGATACCATAGCCAGTTCATGGCCAAGAGCAGAAGGAAGATGCATCCGGTCAACAGGATTGGAAGCTACCTACAGGCCAACAAATTTTGAGGCAGTAGCCAAGCAAAAACTCAACGTGTGCAGAGACACCATAAGTACACATATCAAGCACAGGAGGCACAAACGTGCACAACTACTGTGTATCAGACTAGCCAGACGAGGCCTGCATAAGAGACTAATATGTAGAGGGAGAAACAACATTACACAACTATGCTGATATGCCTATGTAACGAACCACATTTTCAACGTATTAAATATGTGAATTTATTTGAATTGTAATTTAGGAAATTTATATATGGTTAAAATTTGAAATCTAGTTGATTTTATTTTGGTTTTAAATTGATTTTGTAAGTATAAATTTAAATTTTTTTATATTCGATTTGAATAGTTTGTTAAAATTAAACGTTAGTAACATTTTAAACTAATTGGATATCTTGTTTGAAAAATTATAAATTTGCTGTTCAAATCAACTTGAGAATTTTAATTGCATTTAAATAAATTTGTTTAGTTTGGTTTTAAATTAAAATGTAGTTTGTAATTGAAAATATTAAATTTAATAGTATGGTTGTATATTCATAGTATTATAAATGGTATACACTCTTCAAAATAATTTGTGTTTGCCACTTGTTAACTTGGCTGAAATTGGATGACACTTGGTAAATTTTGTGCTGAAACTTTTAAACGCGTATCCCCTTTGTTACTATGCCCTATACCTTATTTTTTTCCCACCGACCGTTCCTTATTTTTATTCCGTCCCTATTCATTTTCTTAACCCAAAATTTCCTTCCCTCTTTCATTTATTTTCCCTAAATCGTGATAATGGCTTCCGCCACCAACCAGAACCGCAAAACGTCAGCCCTCCGCCACCCGCGTCGAGCACCGCCTCGCCTCCTCTTCAAATAAACAAATCGGTCCTTCCCTTCAAGCCTAACCAGTTCGTCGCCATACCACTGATCGCACCATCAGAACCTGCTCCGCCTTTTTCCCCAAACCGCAGCCATCGCCTTGGGACCACGCACCCACCGAGACACCTATACCTCCGTCGAGTGCACCATCTCCACAGTCGCTCCTCTTGTTGGGGTTTTGTGCGCAGCGGAAGTTTTGACAAAACACCCAAAAACAAAATGAATCTTTTTCACCCAATAACTTGAAGATGAATGTGATTGAATAACAAACAACAACACACAAAAATATCGGAAATATGAACACACGATATTCCACCCAACCACCCTCTTTATTGATTCACCAAAATATTGTTTACAACCGATCTCAACTATCGTTAAACAAACACAACTTGAATCAATAACCTTATTGAGAAATAGGTAGAGAATATCTAATGGCTAAACAATTTGAGGAGAAAGATAATGAAGAACAATGGCAAATTTTTCCACCACCTAATGAAGATATCATGTAGGCCTTTTATAGAGTAACTTGTCACCCAAATTATCCTCATATATCTCAAATATATCCTCATATATCTCAAATATATCTATTTGGATAAGCACCAAATAATCCTTGCCTTCATTTTCAAATATCCCACAAAAGTAGCAACAAATATCTCCACCAAAAATGGATCCACATAGAAAATTTGTTGCCTACAATTTTGTGATTTGCGTATCATAAATCTCAACACTCCACCTTGATACCAAATCACAACATCTCCTCCACTCAACACTAGCCAACTTAGCTCTCACTTTCAACCTTCTTTTCTAAATTAACATCATTACAAACCTCCACCATCGCCCACAAATGGTGCACCTACCTCATCCGTGCACCACACCAATAGCGATCTTCAAAAGCGTTTGTAATACCACAAAGACCTCCATCTTGTCTTTGTGGATTTCACAACTCGACATCCGTCTTTCGCTTGACATGATCTCTTCATCTCCGGGATCCCTCGAGCATCATCAACATCTAGACCCTTGTCGATACCATGATCCTCCACCTTAGGACCATCAGCAGTGACCAAATTAACCTCTCCACCTTGCTGTGGACTAGATTCTTCAACCGTCACCCGCCTTCCACTATTGACCACTGAACCGACCAAACTATATAGGTTTCCCTCCTCCAAAACTCCTCGCATCATCACACGACCACCCTTCTTCACTCTCAAAACTCCACCTCGAGTCTCATAAGTGCAACCGCGGCGATCTAACTGACCGAGAGATATGAGGTTATGATAACAAGTGGGTATGTGCCTCACACCGACAACTTCTCTCTCCACTCCATCTTGCATCCGAAACCTAACAGTTCCAACTCCACAAATTGGTAGCTCTACTCCATTGGCCGTCTTTATCATGCCAACACTCTTCTCATACGAAGAAAAAACTTTTCACATCTCGACATATGTGAAAACTGGCTCCTGAATCCATCTTCCAAGGCTCCACAACACTAAGTAGGACATCACATGAAGAATCGATTTCAGTACCTTCAACAAGGCCTGCTTGTGCTCACTATTATTATCACCTTGCGCCTTCTTCTTCTTCATATCTCGTATATATGAATAGCAATCATTGCGCTTGTGGCCTTTCTTACCACAATAATGACAAAAGATAGCACATTTCTTCTTCCTTGTATCTTTACCTGAGTCCCTTGCTACCATCGCCTCAGTTTGAACCGATTTCAACTCCGACCCTTTTCTCCTTAGCTCCTCATTCAAAAGACTACTTCGAACCGTTTCCAAAGAGATAGTTCCATTAGCATTGGAATTACTCAATGAAACAACCAAAGTCTCCCAGCTTTCCGAAAGAGAACTCATCAACAAAAGAGCCTGCAACTCATCATCAAAATTGACCTTCATGTTTGCCAATTGATTGATGACATCTTGAAACTCGTTCAAATGCTCTGCAACAGACTTCTCCTCATCCAATCGAAGTTGCACCAACTTTCGAACCAGAAAAGCCTTGCTTGTAGCACTCTTTGACTCATACAGCGATACTAATTTGTCCCACAACGCCTTTGCGGATTCACAACTAGCCACATGGTGGAACACAGAATCATCCAAATATTGGCGAATCAACGCAATCGCCTTTTTGTCCATTTTCTTCCACTTTCCCTCATCCATATTCGATGGCTTCGCCCCATTTCCATCAACGGGATCATGCAAATCATTGAGATATAGAACGTCCTCCATCTTCGGCTTCCATATACCCCAATTCCTCCCATTCAAAATAGCCATCTTCGACAACGTCATCATCTCCGACATCAAAAAATCAATTTTTTTCAAACAAAAAATCAATTTTTTTTCTTTTTCAATCCAACAAACACTCCAAGCTATGCGGTGATCTGAGCTCCGATACCAACTGTTGGGGTTTTGTGCACAGCGGAAGTTTTAACAAAACACCCAAAAACAAAATGAATCTTTTTCACCCAATCACTTGAAGATGAATGTGATTGAATAACAAACAACAACACAAAAAAATATCGGAAATATGAACACACGATATTCCACCCAACCACCCTCTTTATTGATTCACCAAAATATTGTTTACAACCGATCTCAACTATTGTTAAACAAACACAACTTGAATCAATAACCTTATTGAGAAATAGGTAGAGAATATCTAATGGCTAAACAATTTGAGGAGAAAGATAATGAAGAACAATGGCAAATTTTTCCACCACCTAATGAAGATATCATGTAGGCCTTTTATAGAGTAACTTGTCACCCAAATTATCCTCATATATCTCAAATATATCCTCATATATCTCAAATATATCTATTTGGATAAGCACCAAATAATCCTTGCCTTCATTTTCAAATATCCCACAAAAGTAGCAACAAATATCTCCACCAAAAATGGATCCACATAGAAAATTTGTTGCTACAATTTTGTGATTTGCGTATCACAAATCTCAACTCCCATCGCTATCGAAGCCGCCACCGTCATCGCCGTTCGTTGTCAAATTTTCCACCTCCGTTCATCCACCACTCTGTTATACAAGTGAGTATAACCTCACAATTTATCTTTGATCAAACATATTAGTTTCAATAGGAATTAAAACTTGGGTCGGGATCAGATTTTTTTTGAAAAAGGAATTTTTTATTTTATTTTATTTTTAAATCTGACCCGACCCGAGTTTTTGTTTTGCTCGGGTCGAGGTCAGATTTTAAGAACTGTAACGACCTGTTATCTTGTCTGCTCTAAGTCGATAGTTAAACCAACTTACAGTGTTCAAAGCGACAGATTGTTATTTCTCATTAAGTTGAAATATAAATCATTACAGACACAGAAACATCGAATATCTCACAGCAGATGAAAAATTTATATAATAATACAAGAATTTAGATTTATACATACATCAAAGTACAAAATAAACACTAATATAGCGGAAGACTGAATACATAAGTTTTACTTATAAACTCAAGTTTAAATCTTGGAACATTAATTTAACTTGAGATATAAATTTAATATCAAAAATAAATTTGATAAGCCCAAGAATACTTAGAAGATTTCTGAAAATAAAATTATCTTCAAACAACAAATCCAATTAAAAAAACATGTTAAATCCTTCCACTAAACAATTTTCTTACATTGATATGCTCATGTTAAAATTTCTTTCAAATCTTAATTTTCCAAGATATTTAAATAAATTTCAGAATATGTACATACATATAAATTTCAGATTTTAATTTATTTATTGACCACGGTGTCCGTATATAAATTTTCAATCCTGTGGTCAAATGGTACAGATATTTATCATTTCAATCCATTTTAAAAACGGATTGAAATGACAGATACCTAGCATTCGAATATCTTAAGTAAGGATTCCAAAGGAAGCTTTTATTTTCGAAAATATTCTATTTCCATCCTTTTTCAAAAATGTTTTATTTTCAATATCTCTTCGAAAAAAAAATCTTTCAAAATCGATCGTCGAGTGTCCGGAATTATCAAAGAAATAAATGTGAATAAGGAATCGGTTTCTCCAAATATTTTGAAATCTTCCAATAAATTATTTTGGAAAAAGAAAAAAATATTGTTGGAAAATCGAGAGAAGTACTTTGAAAACTTGACAGGTAGGAATTTGATGATACTCGATTTCAAGAATGATGGATTGGAACCGAGAGCTGAAATTTTCTCAGATTGGATCGAAACGGGTATTAACTACCTTTTTAAGTTCTATTTTTATTTAAATTATTTTGTTTAGACTCTATTTATAAGTGATCTTGTTTTTCCATTTATTACTCATTGTATTACTTAAATTATTTTCCCAAAAATATTTATTATGTATGTATACCTAACTTTCTACTTTTATCTAAATTATTTGTATTTTTATGATATTTAAATTTTTATCTTAACCATTTTAAATTGTATTTAGTTATTTAGTTTCTATTTTGTCTTGACTATTTGTATTTAACCATATTATTATATATATATAGTATTTAAACCTTTTTACTTAACTCTTTTATCCTATACTAAATTATTTGTATTTGGCTTTTATATTCTTTGTTTTGTTCTAGCTCCTTTGTATTTATGCCAAACATTCTACTTTTGACTAAATTACTTGTATTTAACAATTTATATTATTTTAACTTTCTGTTTTATTTAAGCTACTTATTTATTTCAATCCAAGTAAACTATTGTATTAACCTATTGTATACCAAAAATATATTTTTTACTTTATTATTTATTTAAACAATTTTACCCTAAATTATCTTGTATTTAACTATTTTATTTATTTTATAATTTTTGAAGCTTTTATCTTATTTTCTTACCCAAACTTGTTTATTCCAACTTATGTTACAGTTGGTATGTCGTTTCGACCGCTCCAAGTCGGTAATTAAAACAACTCGGAACGCTCAAAACGACAGATAGTTATTTAGCTTATAGGGTTTAAACGGAATATCATACATAATCACAAAATAGAAAAGATAATAATATATCTCCCAACGAAAATTTTTATATAAAAATATCAGAGTTTTACAAAATTGGTACAGCGAAAAAATTATAAAATATATATACATGAATTTTAAAGATGAAGTTTTACAGTTTGTCATACATGCGCACGCATGCGTCTTCACGAATCCTTATCGTCGTCAGCTTCAAATCTATGCTATAATTTCTCAGGTATAACCCCGACCCGAGCAAAACAAAAACTCGGGTCAAGTTGTATTCAAGTAAATCAACAATAATGAAACACTCAAATTATAATAGACCTCTTATTTAAACTAAATTTATCCATTGACAGATAAGATTTTGTGTGTATATATGAGAACATATGTTAGTTCTAACTAATGAAATACTAGGTTCCAAATCTAGTCTAAATAAAGTGAGCAACATAAATATATTTGAACTGTCTTCTAACAAAAACGTTAGCAAACATAAACAAGAACATGCGTATAGGACAGAGGAACATGCATATAGGACGAGAGGACATTAAACATTAAGCTTGCACAACATTGCAAAATAAACTACAGGCTAGTTCGTCAGATACCATAGAAAGGCAAAAGTACATGTTTGTCCAATTCCAAGGCAAGCATGTCACACAGTATGGTTAATAAACATTTATATATAAGTTAAATAATAGTATCTTCCCCAAAGTATGTACATGAAAATGGACAATACCACTACAAGAAAGATTAAAAATATCGACAGGGGTAACCGACGATTTCCGACGGCTTTCGTCGGGCCGTAGACGGCCGTCGGAAACCGTCGGTTATTAACGAGATATTTCCCTGCCGAGAGCTTCCAGCTCCATTCCTCTTCCTCTTTCTATCATTTACAGCCCGATTTTTCAACCCTAAACCCCCAAATCCGCGATTTTTCTCCTCCAAACATCAAAATTTCCACCTTCAATCGTTCCCGACGTCCACACAAGCTTCCAGCATAAGCGATTTAAGGTATGATCTCGTTATTTGGTTAAAATTTTAATTTTTACCAAAACCTAAATTTTCTATACACTGAAATTGAATGCTTGCAATTGGTTCATATGATGTTGTAGTATGTTATATCATCATAATATATGTGTATTTCATGTCCTATACACTGAAATTGAATGATTTATTTCAAAAAATTGGATATTTGTGTGTGTTACATTGAAAATTAGGCTTGTTTTGAATAGGTTGTCGTGGCAGTGGTCATAACAATGGTTAGATATGTAAGTGATGATTTTAGTGTATTCACAGATGAAATTAAAAATGTATGTGAGTGTGTGCATGTATGTGTGTATGTACGTGTTTCAATTTAGCTTGCTTTTTGTCATTGTATAATTTTGAATATTTGTGTACATGTGCGTCGTTGTGTGCTTGTCATTCTTGTATGTGTTAGTTGGCATACGAAAAAAATGAGTGGATGAACTAGGAAAAGTACTTTGAGCAAATTTTGACTTATGCACTATAAAGCATGAGTCTAAATTCTAGTTGTACCTACTGAATCGACGATAATAGTATTAGCTTTAAGTTGATTGAAATGTCAAGTAGATGTGATAAAGAAAAATATTTTTGTGTTGCAGTAAAACGTACTGTAATAGTAAAATGCGCACATTTAATTGACTAATATCCCCTAGGGTGTTTTCGGCCCCGTCCGACGAGTGTTGTACATGATCGTTATATAAATAGTCGTTTTTGTCAAAGTAAAAAATGACCGTTTATATTCATCTGGTACAATATTTGTTGGATTTGTCCTTGTATTGGACAAGTTATAAACGCAGTAAGCATTTACATTTTGTATACTACTTCGTTTCAAAAGATTCACAAAATTTCGGTTCAATTTTTCTTTTTGTTTCCTGCGTACATGTGTACAAAATGTAGGAAACAAAAGGGAAATGCTGCCGAAATTTTGTTGAATCGTTTGAGACAAAGTAGTATACATTTGTAATTGTTTACTCTGTTTATAATGGGAAGTAGGATGCCTGACCATGTAAAAAAATTGCAATTAAAAAAAATGCTAAACTAGATTTTTTTAACTTAATGAAAATGTTATTTGCTTTCAACCATTATATATACGTGCATTTTATGACCATAATTAAAAACAAGTTTTTTCTTGGAATTTGGATTCTTGAAAATAAATATTAATTTTTGAAATTGTGCCTAAATTTGTCAAATAGGAAAAATGATTGATTATTTTGTTGATCGGAGGAGTTGGATGTACCAAAGAAGAGGACAGAGAGGTTCAATAAAAGAAGATTTTTACAATGGTATAAATGTCTTTGTTGAATTCGCTTTAAGTAATAACGGAAGCGATCCTGAAATTCGTTGTCCGTGTAGCAAGTGTAGACATTTGAAATATTTGTTACCCGATGTTGTGAAAGTCCATTTGTGCAAAAACGGATTCGTACCCGAGTATTATTTTTGGGATCGTCATGGAGAAGTTGTATCGAATAATCCTGTAGAGACTGAGGTGGAAAGTGCTGCTGATGAAAATATTAGTACGCCTCGTATTGAAAATATGGCCGATGACGCAGCACGATCAATGTTTTCTATGAATGCAGTTGACGACGATGACCGAAATGATGAAGAACCGAATATTGAAGCTAAGAAAAATTTATGATTTGTTGGATAATGCTAAGAAACCTATTTGGGATGGTTGTAAAAGCGGCACTCAGCTATCGGTAATCGCAGAATACATTGCGATGAAGTCAAAATACAACATCACTGAAGCTGGGTTCACAGCTGTTGTACAAGCTGCAAAAAGGCACATGCCGCCGGATAATTTAATGTGTGAAAATTACTACGAAGTTAAAAAACTTATGTCGGCATTTGGTTTACCTTATCAGAAAATAGATACATGTATAAAAGGATGCATGTTGTTTTGGAAAGATGACGTAAACCTTAGAAATTGTAAATTTTGTAATGAAGAAAGATATAAACCAAGAAAGAAGAAGGGAAAGGAAGTTCCATTCAAACGTATGCATTACTTACCCATTACTCTGAGGCTTCAAAGACTGTATGCATCTCCTGTAACTGCATCACATATGAGATGGCATAAGGTGAGATCGGAAGAAGAAGGTACGTTGACCCATCCGGCCGACGGGGAAGCATGGAAGCATTTCGATAAAACTTATCTGAATTTTGCAGCGGAGATTCGTAATGTAAGATTAGGTTTATGTACGGATGGTTTTTCGCCATTTTCTCAACTTGGTTCTAAATACTCATCATGGCCCATTATTATCACACCTTATAATTTACCTCCATGGATGTGTATGAAAACACAATATATGTTTCTTGCTGTTGTTGTTTCTGGCCCCGACGATCTGGCACAAGGAATTGATGTTTATTTACAACTGTTAATAAAAGAATTGAAATCACTGTGGAATAAAGGAGTAGAAACATACGATGTTTCGAAGAAGAATTTTTTTCGTATGTGCTTCTTTATTATGGACTATAAGTGATTTTCCTGCCTATGCAATGCTTTCAGGATGGAGTACTGCTGGTCGTCTATCATGTCCATATTGCATGGAAGAGACTCGAGCGTTTTCCTTACCGCATGGTAAGAAAATTTCATGGTTTGACTGCCATCGATGTTTTCTCCATGTAAACCATCCTTTTAGAGTAGACAAGAAAAACTTTTTGGCTAACAGAGTAGAAACTAGACAACCTCCAACACTATGGTATAGCGAAGAAATATTTGAAATGGTTGAAAATCATCCGAAGATACATGAAACTGGAGTTCAAACGGAAATTGAAGGCAAATCGATCTATCACAATTGGTGTAAGCAGTCTATTTTTTGGGAGTTGTCGTATTGGAAACATCTTCTGCTTCGTCATAATATTGATGTGATGCACAATGAGAAAGATGTAATTGATAATGTCTTTAACACAATTTTGAATGTTAAAGGGAAAACTAAAGATGATTTGAAATCAAGGCGCGATATAGAAGAATCATGCAAAAGTCCCGAGCTTCATATGAAACCAAATGACAGTAAAAAACCTGAATTAGATAATAATCAGGTTAAAGTTGTGTTAAAATGGGTTAAAGGGTTAAGATTTCCTGATGGTATTTCATCAAACCTTCGTAGATGTGTTGACTTCAAAAATGGTAAATTGGGTGGAATGAAAAGTCACGATTGTCATATTATGATGGAGCATTTGTTTCCTGTTATGTTCAAAGAACTACTACCGCTAAAAGTTTGGAAGGTAATAACGGAGCTTAGTTTGTTTTATAAAGAGCTTTGTTTGACTACTTTGAAAGTGGAACGTTTACGTAAATTTGAAGTAGATATTCCAATATTGCTTTGCAAACTGGAGAAAATATTCCCGCCAGGTTTTTTTAATGTAATGGAGCATTTACCTGTTCACCTTCCAACTGAAGCACGATATCGAGGTCCCGTCCAATATGGATGGATGTATCCATTTGAGAGGTAAATATAAACATGTTAACCATTAATTTAATTGCATTTAAAACTATGAAATAATGTAAATTAATTTTGCATAGGTATTTGAATCATTTAAAGAAAAAAGTGAGACAAAAAGCGCGAGTTGAAGGCTCGATATGTAAATCTTACATCGAAGAAGAAGCTTCGTTCTTTTTCTCTCATTATTTCAGTGATCATGTGAATATATCATTTGAAAGTGTTCCTCGAAACGACCAAGGAGACGAACAAGAATCGTCGCAAACAGTTATGTCTATTTTTAGACAACATGGTCGACCTTTTGGGAAATGTGTTGATGTATGGCTAAATGTTAAAGATCTTCATATAGCTCACACTTATATTCTTCTAAATTGTGCTGAAGTTGCAACGTTTGTTAGGTAATCTGAAATATCAATTAGTGCTTTTTTCATTTCTACAATTTTGCGTGTGTATAATTTAATGTAAAACTTTATTTGTATTTACAGCGTTTATGAACGTGAACATCCGAACGGAGATATCAGTAAAGTTTCTGCTTGGTTTACAAACTATGTTTATGAACCCAAAAATTGTGTTGTTGATGAAGGGTTGAAACATCTTGCACTAGGACCAAAAAGATTGGTCAAGACATATCCAATATATTTTGTTAATGGATATAAATTTAACATGAAGGAATACGGTGCTGAAAAATTAACGAACAATACTGGTGTATTCGTTAAAGGCAGTGACGATCCTGAAAATCACATTAATGATTTTTACGGCGTTTTAACACAAATTTTGCAACTGACATATTTCTCACGACCCGCGGAGGAGGTGTTTCTATTTAAATGCGATTGGTTTAGCAGTAATCCGGGTTCTGGGATTAATGTACATAAGGATTTTAATCTGATTGAAATAAAGCATACATCGCACTATTACAAGTATGATCCTTTTGTACTAGCCAAACAAGCATTACAAGTCTACTACCCTCCTTATCCGTCTGTAAAAAGAGATAAAGCAGATTGGTCGGAAGTTTTTAAAACAAAGGCCAGATTTACGTTCGACGGGAAGAATATTCCAGATGAAGGAGCCTATCAGGCAGAACTCGAACACAACAATGAAATAATAATTGAAGACGATCATGCAGATTTTGGACCTCTATTCGATGAGACAAATGCTTTGCTAGATGCGTTTGAAAGTGCGGAGGAAGATATTATTGAATCTGAGGCTGAATCTGAATCTAAAGAAGATAATGACTGATGTAGATGACGAGTACTATCTTTCTAGTTGTAATGTATGTATGGAGTAAACCCTAGCTTATTTTGCAATTCATGTAACTCTGTTAAATTTTTGAATGTTATGATCGTTTTTTACATCTTTTATGTCATATGTAGTTTTTCCTATTTATTTATCTTAATTCTGCAATGTAAAATGTTACTTCTTGGAATATGAGACCCAATCAAATGCAGGTATAAATAATTTCTCATCTATGTCATTTTTTACATCTTTTATGTCACATATTTAGCAGCTTATATCATTTGTGTAAGTTAGCTTACATCTTTTGAAACGATTTGTATGTGACAGGTATGTCATCAAGAGGAAATTCTTCAGGCGAGGGTTCTGGCTCGCAACCCACTGTGCGTCCAGTCATGTCCTTGGTTCCTACGAGTGCTGGGTAAAAATTAAACTTTACTTAGCATGTTAATTATTTTATACTGTACACTTATGTTTATCACATTTAACGCAGGGTTTTCGACCTTCAGCCTTCGAGGGTTATTTTGGAAGCTTCGAGAGCATCATATAGGGCTAGGATAATGGGATGTTGGCCTAGGTGGGATTTGATCCCACCTCACATACTGGAGGTCATCTGGCAGGATGTCCTAGTAAGTATTTTCTTTTATATTTTTGGCATTTTAATTCCTTTTAATCACTGAGATACTGTACATATTTTACTAGTAATGTTTGTTTAACGTGAAATACAGACTGAGGTGGATATGCAGACACATGATTTAGCCCTGGCTTGGACATACTGGATGCAGAAGATGAGGAAAAAATTATAAAGATGTTATATCAGCAATGAAGAGATCCATGAAAAAACCTTCATGGATGGGAGATACCGCTTGGAGTGGATTTCTGAGATATTGGGAGAGTGATGCAGCGAAGGTTAGTGTACTATTTTTTTTTTAAATATAAAAATACTTAGGCAATAATTATCAAATTTTAAATGTAAAGGCGGAGGCCGAAAGAAACAGTGCAAATAGAAATAAAAATCCAGTCGCTCATCGGGGAGGATCCAAGTCATTTCAGCAATATCGGCAGGAGTTGGTAAATTATTTTTAAAATGCGACTTATACAAAAATTAATATGCTACATAGTTTTGAACACTTGTAATAATGATGTGTAATAATCATATTCAGGAGGCTCAGGGGGAGGGTCCAGTCTCGTATATGGACGTGTTTGCCCGTACGCATGTCATCGAGCATGTCGACTCTGACGGGAACATCACATACACATGGCATGACAAGAAATATAAGAAGAGTCACGTAAGATTTCGTTTTATGTAGAAGTTTATGCAGTAATTGTTTAATTACTGTAAAATACGATATCATTATATTAAATTTATATACATTCTTATTTGGTCTTGAAGGAGAAGTTTATGCAGCGCCGTCAGATGCGTCTAGCTGAGACTGGATGTGAGCAGCTTAGTACTGACGAGGAGGACAGTATCTTTCAGTCAGTGATGGATCCAGCGACGCGGAATAGACGCTATGGATTCGGAAATCAAGTGGTAAAGCATTTTTACTTTAATTTCATTTTTACTTTAGAAATAATATAACTTTTACGAATTACATGCTATTAAAATAATCGTACATGATCAAAATATTTTTTAATAATTGTTACAGTCCACCAGTCAACAGGCACATGGCAGACGTACTAGAGCTGCTATAGACGCCGCAGAGATTGACGAGTTTAGAGCTAGGGTGGCACAGCTTGAGGACCAGAATCGCCGCCAAGTTATTGAGACGACTCAGCTTCTTGATCGACGCCTAACGGAGTTTGCACAGGAGTATGGGCGCTTCCCCTCATCAGCTGCTTCTGCAGATGATGATGATTAGGAGGAGTGATGGTAGGTATGTTTTCTGCTTGGGCATGTACATATATGACTAGGTTGCTACGAGTATGGGATGGGTGTGACTTTGGTATGACAATTTACATGTATTTTGACGGTAGACTTGATATTGTGGGTTAATGTACTAGACTTGATGTATTATGTGATGTTGCAATGGTAGACTTGACATGTTTTATATGGTTTTTTTGGTTTTCATGATTTTTTGGTTGAAATGGTGTGGTTTTCTTGAATTTTGTGTGAAATGTTGTGACTTGTGTATGAAATGTTGTGGTGTGGTTATAGTCCAATGGTCTGAATGGGTGAATTGAAATGGTGTGAGATGAATGTGTGTTGGAAGGCTAAATAGCTGCTGTAATATAAAAAAAAATACCCAGAATTACCGACGGCTTCCGACGGCTTGGGACGGCCTACGGGTCCAAATTTAGGTAACGGTTTCCGACGGCTTAGGACGGTTTACTGGTCAAAGTTTGCAACGGTTTCCGACGGCTAGCGACGCTCGTCGGAAACCGTCGGCAAGCTCGGCCTTTGCCACAAGCCGCAAAAGCAGCGGCTTAGGGCACCAGAAAAATTAGGGGCACTATAAATACATGAAGGAAAAGGAAAAAGAATTCAATCACGATCCGCGCAAATTCACAAAATTGGGAAACCTGAAACCGGATCATCAAATCACAAATTGCGGAACCAACTACAAGCTGGAGAAACCGAATCGGAAATCAGAATCATCAAATCGGAAATCGCGAAACATACTGGTATGATTCAAGCTGCGAGTGCCAGGCGATTGGAATCATCAAATCGGAGAAACCTAGTGCCAGGCAATCCAAGCTGCGAGTGTGAATGGTCTTTGGTCTAAGCCTTCTTCTTCTATTACGGTTAGTATTCGATAATTTGAATATGTTTTAAATTTATTTGTATCATGTAAGTAAAATGTATTTATATTGACTGTATTAAATAGAAATTTCAGCAATTCTCTTATGATTCATGATACAATTTTTTTATCCAATCATCCCGATTGTAGTCTTGTTAGTTGTTACATGTAGCGTGTAGAACCCAAACTCAACCGCAGATATGAAAAACCTGTTATCTGGGTCTCTGTTCATTCCAATTGTGTTATGTGCGTACATAATTGTTTTTTTATTATTGATTTAGTGAATTATCTGCTGAGCGATGAAAAGCAAATTGAATTCAACAATTATTATTTCCAGGGATAATTACTAAACTAAGAACAACTTACAACTGAAATTTGGATATTTAAAATGCTGAGCAAAATTAATTTTAGTAGTTATCATTTTAGTAATTTGGATATGCTAACCAAAATTGATTTCAGCAATTATGATTTCCATGGATAATTGCTATGCAATTAATTCAGCGATGAAGAGCAACATTTATGTTGAATTGCTGAGTTGAGTTGTAAATCCCTTTTTGCTCTTATTTTTAAATTTTTGATTTGTGGTTGTATATTAACTTAAGGATTAATTTATAGTGTCATCATTTCATGTTAATTAATTATTAATTTGAAATTATTAGCAAGGAATGAATTTTTTAATGGCTAGTTAATGTACAATTAGTCGATAAATAATTATGCTTTTATAACAAGTTGTTGTTAAAAGATTTTATTCCAATCGATTAGTAAAAAAAACTTTGCTTTAAATTATCACTGAAAATATTTTTAATAAATTATAACTAGTGGATTACACATTCATGATTTTTTTTTGTTATTATAATAATAATTAATATGCGGTATTATCTTCATTCCACTATGTCGCAAGAAAGGCTAAATGGTTTGGCACTTTTATCATTTAACAAGATATGGTCAGTGAAATTGAATATGATAATACTGTTAGCAATTTTGCAAGTGGGAAGGATAGAAAAACATTTATAAGTAATTAGTATTTTTCGTTATATAAATTGGATTATTATTACGAATAAAGTTATTTTCTTTTTTATCTTCTTGTTATTCATAAATAGTGTACATTGTTTTGAAGTCATGCACTAGCATCTGTGGAAGGGCCTCCTATTTGCTTTTCGCTTCAGGTATTAAAATTCCTAGGACCGGCCCTGACCGTCGGAAACCGTTACTACCCGCAACAATCCGTAGGAAATAGCAACGACGGCTATTGTCACCAGCCGTCGGAAACTCTATTTATCGACGCCTCAAATTGCGACGGCATTTCCCGACGGCTTTCAACATTTTCCGACGGCCGCCGACGGCTAGCAGCCGTCGGAAAATCGTACATCTCTTGTAGTGTACATCTCTAAATACCTCAATATGGGTTGCCTTAACAAGGTAGTTATACGATCGTAGTATTCGTAAACTGATCACATAAATACTGGGATTGTTCCTTGTGTATTTCTATCATCAAATGTCATCATTTCAGTTTATCATTTCTTATCGTTTCTGCGATTTTATTTCGCCAAACACAATTAATCCAAGATAATGGTGTACAAAAATCTTCCACTTTCAGTGTTACCAAAGAATTTAGTGTACATTTTTGCATGCAAAATGACTAACACACCACAACCTACATTTATTTGTCTCGTTTTATTCAAAATACACTACGCTAGTACCCACTGTAGATATCCATCTAATCTAGGAACCACAAACTTAATGTGACTGTGTCAGTATGCTTTACACTAACCTTGAAATTGACTTGTTAACACAAACTAGCCTACCAGAAGGCATTGCATGCTCAATTCAACTCTAAATCTTCACATGTAGGCACCAAAGAATTACCTTAACTGTAACCGATATGTATCCATAATTGTCATCAAATAACTAACTGATCAATCAACATTAGAGAAAAGAACCAGTATAAATTTCTTTTTCTTATTATTATATAACCTCATTCTTAATAATAAATACAGTTATATACAACCACCACCGACATTGGAAACAGCCCAGTAAACAAAATCTTATATCAAGCTTCTGTAACTATACATAACCCACTTTACTTTTCATTGCATACAAGTTAGAACACGGATCAATTTCCAACCATTAAATGATGATAACAACCAATCAAGATAGTCGATACTAGATTTTTAGCTTCTTATTGATACTAATAAACTTGAATTAAAATCGATCATGAGAAATACTTGTAAAGACCTGCAATTTTGATCACTTGAAGTTGGTAATTAAACCAACTCGATACGTTCAAAACGACAGATTGTTATTTAGCTTACAGGTTTAAACAGAACAACACAGAGAATCACAACACAAAGTAAACAATAATGTCTCGCAAACGGAATTTTATATACAAAAATATCAGAGTTAATACAACATATTTATTTTACAATGGAAGAATTTACAATACAATCAGTGACGTACGCAGAAATCTCGTTCAGTGGGGGCGAAAAATAGAAAAAATTCCAAACAAGGTAAACAAATCCAAGTGCATGGTTATCTCATTTTCGGTGTATAGTATATATGTATATTGCAATCCTACATAATCATAGAGAATAACAACTTGTTTTTTTCTTTGAAAAAAAAAAGAAATCTTTATAAGTTTCATACACTAAAAAAAAAAATCAATAACTAAGTATTATAAATTTAATCAAACAAGCATTTATTACCTTGCTCTGCAATCTAAAAATTATTACAGTTATAATATTTTCAGTACATGTAATGCTAAAAGCACCCAGCTTTCGACTATCGGCAATCACTCGGCCACAAACGACCAACCAACCTTCAGCTTGGTCGATGATGTTCCGCCGCCGGACAGTGCAAAAATGGACTTGTTAGTCGTTCGGTGACGAACGACCGAACAAGCCTGGCAGCCGGAAGGGTAAGGCCGGGTGCTTTTATCATTACACTTTCAGTATTTTCATTACAAAAAGTAAGAAACAGACACACCAAATGGATTTAGACAACGTTTTCTAAATATATTTTATGCTAGTTATACTTAATCACTCAGATTTTAACAAACTGAAATAGTAGTGGAGATTACGACCAAAAATTACCAAATGACGTTTCCCTAAGAAATTGACTTGCAGGAAAATTAACAGATCTTCTTCATGTACCTTATTACATGAGGATTGTCAAATTGCAACTTGAGAGGGAAACATGGACTTGATGACTTTGATGAAAACACTGCAAAGAACCCAAGAGGCATTGAACCGGAAAATACGAGACAATGGTGGCTTCAGGAATCAAGCCAGTCAGATGAATGCTTCGCACCGAGCTTCGCTGGCGGCGCTTCGCGGAACCCTAGTTTGTTTCATGTGTTGCTGGCTCAGGTGATATTTCCATCGGGATAACCCGGAAACCGTCCTCACCCAGCGCGGGACGGGAAGGAACTATTGTTTCGGAAACCGTAACATGTGCTTCAGTTGCTTCAAGCATCAATTCAGAGGCCGTAGCAGTCGATTTCAGTTTTCCAGGAATTAGGGCTTTTTCTCCAAGTGCAATTTGTTCTACATTGAGGCCGGAGTTGATATCAGGAGGCTCGGGCGGATTAGTAGGAGGCGGAGGAGGAGTTGGAGGTGCCGAAAACAGGGGCTGAAAGTTTGGGAGGGAGGCCGCATGGGTTTGGCTGGAGAATTTTCTAGTCGTCATGACTTGTTGTCAATGAAAACTGATTAATTCTCCCCACTGTTGTAAATATAACTATTATCCTTTTCACTGGGGGCGGTAGCCCCCACTCGGCCTATTGTATGTCCGTCATTGAATACAATACATAAGATTTGAAGCTGACGACGATAAGGATTTGTGAAGAGTCGTGAAGACGCTCGCTTTGGTTCGTTCTTCCATTTTTTTTAATTTAAAATTTTATGTATTGTATTGTAAATTCTTCTGCTGTAAAATAAATATGTTATACTAACTCTGATATTTTTGTATATAAATTTCCGTTTGCGAGACATTATTGTTTATTCTGTGCCGTGAATCTGCGTGTTGTTCTATTTAAACCTATAAGCTAAATAACAATCTATCGTTTTGAACATTTTGAGTTGATTTAATTCAAAACCAAAATAAAATAAACTAGATTTCAAATTTTAACCAAATATGAATTTTCTAAATAACAATTTAAACAAATTCACATATCTAATACATTGAAAAACTAGTTCGTTACAGCCTGGATCGACATGCAACATTAACAAGGTCGTTGTTCACAAATTTTTAAAAATGTGTAAAAGCTTGGGCACCTTCGTAAGAACCAGGAGGGCCAGAAGGCTTGGAGACGGTTTGTACCCTTAGACCACTGCGACACTCGGTAACTTTCCATTAAAGAAGTCAACATTCACCGCTTGTAGAAAATTAAATGGAGTTGTCAATAAGGATGTAGCAACCCTGGTTTTCGAAAAAAGTTCTATGACATATAAGCCTCAGTGGGAACACCTAACAAGCTAGCAACTGCACAAATGATTTCAAGATCCCACAACTCCTTTTGAATATCCAACTTAACCCAAGTGGGCAATAAATTAAAGCATCTTTGGAATACCTTAATCCAGGAAACCATTTTTCAGCAAAACCAATCTCGAATCGAAAAATAGGATCTCCCTGAAGAATACGATCAAAATCATCCGTTTTCTCAAATTTGACCATAAAATGGCCGCTTCTCCTAGCACAAAGACTAAAACCACCTATCGGTTTCCAAATACGCCTAATAAAAGATGATACATGAACAAAATAAGGATGAGCGTCAATAACATAAATCACACAAGAGTTACCCCAACGGTCAGAATACCTTTTGAGCATGGATTTCAAAATAAAAGCCCGACATTCGTCATTCATCGTACGAGGCTCAATAAACCTCGGGAGGGAAGGACCCAACACAATAGAATGTGATTTACCCACAAACACAGCTTTCCAACTCAGACTAGAAGTTTGTTGAACTGGCTCGATAGGGGCATTGTTGACAAAAGGGCCTAACCCTATCGAGGAATAAGTTAAGTCGACAGAGATTGGCTCAACAGGAGATACAAGCACGTAGTATTAGCTACTAAATCAATAGGAGAAACAGGAGTTGAAGCATCAAAGATGATGCTCGCTACAGCAGTATGCAGTCGCTAAAGCCCTGCAATATTCACGCTATCCCTCATAGCGCTCTTCAACCGCTACGCTATTTCAATTTAGCACTGATGAATACTAGATCCACTTTTAGTCCCCTTATTTTCCGTTGCATCCGCTAAATCAAGACATTTTAGCGTCTGCTTTAGCAGTATTAATATATAGAGCTTGATTTGACTAGTTCTTTTTTTATAAAATTCAATAAATTTAGCATAAAGGGCTAAATGTAAGTTTTAAATGCCTAATATATGGTAACAATCAATTGCACTCATCAAATTTAGCATGCATAGCTATTATATTCCTTGATCTTGTTATATAAGATTAATTAATATAAGCTTCTTGTACTCAATTAATGTGGGATGATGTTAATTAATTTTCATAGATTTGGTTTTACTTCGAATGAACTTTTTTGCGCCTCCGCTATATCCTGGCTATTTCCCCGCATTATCTCCGCTACATATTTTTGCACTGCTGCTGCTATAGAACCACTAACCGCTTTAACTGCACAACTACAACGTCCAGTGGTTGAAAGAAGATGCGAGTTTCCGCGAGTGACCTAAAACGCTATTTGGGTTTGCGTTTTGCCCTGAGAGCATGCAAGGATGATGAATATAATTGATGCTAAGAAAATGAAAGTGAAATTAGCTGCGAATGGGGACAGAGAAAAACCTGAATCACCCTTATCCATTTGCATTTGTTGTTATTTTCTTCTACTTGAATTCATAAAGTTATAAAGTAATTTAGCGAGTTAAATTCAAAATATAATGACAACAATGTTTTAGTGACTTCTAGGTGTGCAGTAAACCTAATATATTAATCATTTCAAATTAGGATAACCTATATAGACTTTTTATAATAAAGTAATGGTCATGAGTAGGGGTTGGCATTATTCGGTTAAACCAAATAAACCAATCAAACCAATTTATTTTGGTTGGTTTGGTTTGGTTTTGAAATTAAATCGGTTTGTAATCGGACCGAAAAAATATTAATTTCGGTTATCGATTTAACCAAATTAACCGAACTTTTACTATATATTCAAAATTATCGGTATTATAATAAATATTTTAGTTTAGTTTAGGTATTTAAGTATATTTTAGTCATGACCTATGTGTCAAAATTAATATTAGTAAGCATAAAAACAATAAATAATAATATTCTAATCATAAATTTATAATTTATTTCAAATTATAGTGAATATTCCGAACAAAAAGTATAAAACATTTTTAGTTCGGTTTAATCGGATAACCAACCGAACCAACCAAACTTAATTTGATTGGTTTGGTTTGGTTTTCAGTTTTATTGGTTTTAGTTTGGTTTGGCAAATTTCGTCATTGGATAAACCAAACCAACCAAAGACTCATCCATAGTCATGAGTTCGGATATTTATAGGAAATCTAAGTGGAATCTTATCTTTAATCATTTGAGCTACATCCTGGGCGATAAAATACATTTTCCATATTTCCTCTTTGTTGTTACTATATCACTTAGATATACAGAGATCGGTCAATGGTCAAAAGTATAATAATATCCATAGCTAACCGCTAAGTCCAACATTAAAGTCCATGCTATATGATTACATCTGTAGATTAACATATGTACTTTAGTTAAAACTTTGGATGCATGTTATCTACCAATTACATGATACTAGCATTCTATTTGAGGGAGACAATCCTTTGTTAAATACATTTTACTTCAAATGGCTCTCAAATTATACCTAGCTATGGTCTTAACACAATTATTGTGGTCATGTGATTAACCATAATTGAATTATAGCATGTACAATCAAGACTCTAGGTATTTCCAAGTAAAAAGACTATCATAAATCATCGCTTGAGAACACGTATTTAACTTTATAATAAACCTATAGAATACTCCTAGTGAGATTTCTCTAAGTATTCTAAATAAAAACACACATAATCCCTTGGTGTCATTAATGGTGATGAGTAATTCATCATCCACTGAGAGAGAATTACGTGCACTTTCCTTAATGGATATATTGATATCACATTCTCAACACATCTTAACCATAAATTACGTGGACTAAACCAAGACCAAAGTCAGCTTCTAATAACACCTTTCTAACCATTATCCAAAATTTTGTACTAAGCACCCCTTTTAACCACTATACACACTCAATATCGACTAACCTAGAGCTCAACAACTTACAATGCAATCACTGGCGGACCCATGTGTAGGCTGGGGTGGGCATGTGACCCCCCACCAAGTTAGACAATGTTATAAAAAACAAATTCACTCACGGAAAAAAAAGATTAAAAAAAAAAAGCCTGAGCGGAGAAGCGATTATACCCTTCAGCGAACCACCTCTACCGAACCACCTTCAGCCCTAGCGAACCACCTCCAGGTCCAACGAACTGCCTCCAGGCTCCAGCAAACCGCCTCCAGCTCCGGCTCCATTCCAGGCTTCAAAATGGGTGGTAATGAGTCTTTTTATTGCTGATTGAGTTTATTAGAGTGAAACCAGAGTTACTGCTGATTTTTATGTCCAGATATGGTATTGCGTATTGTGTTTGGCAAATTCTATTCCCACCCCATTAATTTCCTTTTCCACCCCACCAAAATATTTTAAATTTAAATGACAACTTTACCCCTTATAGTTATCAGGCTAATTATCGTATTTCTTCATCTTTCTTTTTTTCATCTACAATCATCAACAATTATGGTGCTCTTAAAAAAAGAAATGACTGAAGATAAAAATGAAAAATTCAAAGATGAAAATTTACTTATATCACCAGATAGCAATTTTGAGGAAGCAAGGAATTCAGATTCCATTGTTTTCTGCTTTTTGATGAGAAGAAAAGTTTTGATTTTGGATGTGGGAAGAAGAAACAATCGGAGGAGGATGTTGTTTGTAAAAGATGCATGGGTTCAGGTTTTTGAAAAGAAGGATAATTTGGGAATAGAGCGGGGTGTGAAAGGGAAATAGTGGGGTGTTTGTTTTTTTCTTAATCTTACGGGGTGTGAAAGGAAATTAGCGGGGTGGAAATAGAATTTGCCATTGTGTTTATCATAGTGAAATCAAAGGTATTGGTATTGTTTTTATGTCCGAATTTTAGGATTAACAATTTTGTTAATAACCAATGTCATATCAAATCAAATTCAAGGTCTATATTTTCTGATCCAGCAATTACCATTACTGATACTAACTGCATTCTGATTTAAGGTCTATATTTTCTGAATGCATTTACCATTATTGGCTGCATTATGATTCAAGGTCTATATTTTCACCCTTCTTAGACATGTGTGAGAATACCGAACTTTGATTTCAATTTGCTAAAAAATAGATTGTATTTTTAAAAAAAATTCTAGATATGCTAAACCCCTAAATCTAATCTTGCCTCTCCCATCTACAATTCATGGCTACGCCACTGAATGCAATCATTCCCTTACATCGTATATGTACGTAATCTCTGCCATAAATTATGGAGTTAACGAATATTTCATACTTCAAAGGTAACAAGCACAATAAACAAAAAACTATGCCTCACCAACAATCTTCACATTTATTTCCTTCAAATTCATCAATAATTTGTTGATAGCATTAAGTTGTTTCAGAAATTATTGTACATGGCTTCATCTTAAACATGCAAACTTGCAGGCTCAAATTAATAGGATTGATGAGAAACTTACTTTGATGTGCATCTTTCTGTGCAACCCAATACCCAAGAAAGACCAATTAAGCCTTTCCAAGTACAATGGATAATACTCATACGCCTAACTTGCAATATTTATACTGAAAAAAACTGTAAACTCAATTTTTTTGTAAAAGTTATACATAAACAATGTTTACATGGTCAAAGGTCATTAGCTGAACTAGTTAGTTGTATAATGTTCTATACACAGTTCTAAAGGTCAAGGGGTCAAATCATCTAAAGTATCAAAATGAATGTTCTTCTTGAAAAAAATATCATATTATCGTTCACAACTTTAATGGAGCAGGCAAGGGTTCCCAACTCCTGAGCAGAGGGAGAGGGTTTAAGCACTAGCAGCTACACTATAATGGCTTGCTAGTTGCAAAGGCTTGTAATAACCTCTTAAATAGAAATGAAAACTTTGAGATCGAAAAAATCCTTAGTGAGCATCTGTCTTAAACAAAAGCCACTGATATGGGTGATCCCATCAAACTCCCTAGCTTTATTCTTCGGAGTAATTATTTTTGAAATATCCTCTTACCAAAAAAACGTTTACAAAATTGATATTGACAAAGTAAAATTCACAGTAAAATTATGCAAAAATATCCATACAAAGACAAAAAATGGTAAATAATAACATTCACACTCATATTTTAATACTACAACAAATTAACGATCAACTCAACTGCAGAATGAACTAGATTATGATCAAACCGTACCTAATAGTGATCGGGCTATAATAGATAACTAAAACAAAACACACATCAATAGGTTAGTTCAAACAGACACTTATACGATTGAGCTATATTACAAGCGTAAATTTATCAAATAGAATCATACGAATGTATGTGTAATATTTATTCTAAATGAAACTGAACCAAATAAGATTTTTGCTGGTGCAAATTTTATTGTTCTCATCTCATATGCTAAATTGAATCGGACCAACAGGGCCAAACACTTTTCACCTCCAACTCAAATGGATGTTGATCACATCGAATTTTATGATTTTTAATAAAGTTTCCATAAGTTATATTAATTTTATCAGCCTATACAGAAATAAATGCATTTTTTATTGGTATTTACCCAATCAACCAATTAAGAAGTTAACATAACCATTTTGAAAAGCATAGCATATATACTTGGTTATAAGAAATCCGAATGAATTCAAACAAACATGCCTCAAACAAGATTGTACGAATTTAGATGTCCAAAATCATGTCCTAAATGATAATCCAACAATCTCAAACGAATATTTTTCAACTATGAACTAGAAGGAACATCGAACACTCATATGAATATAACAACTTTAACCTTCATACATGTGATTCTCAAACTACTCAAACATTGAAAAGGGACAATATAAAAGCAAAAAATCGTATTTAACATACCAGAGGACACGAGAACTAGATCGATAATAACGTTTGTGCAAATGGTATAGAAAATAACTGTGGTCTTATGCAAATATTTAGAGTATGCTTTATTATTGAAGTGACCTAAACATTTCAACATAGAAATTAGTTTGTCTTTACTTTTACAAGTCGTTTGTGTAAAGAAACTTATTAGGAAATCACTGATAGAAAGTTTTCCTATTTATGTGAGTTGATTAGCTGGTAGGAAGTTTCCATACTTATGTGATTTGATAATGTGATAGATGTTGGAAACTAATGGCTGAGTCACGTACAAAGTCGCTCCCATGAAGACGTTTCGGCGATCTGCTCAATGGTGCAAAGCAGTTCATACATTTCGTCGTCGTCTCTAGAATAAAACAACCTCTTCTATAATATCAATTCGTTTGCACAATGAATTAAGCCTGATTTGCACTCAAATTAAAACTATACTGCTCTTTTGTATTGTAAAATAAATCAATGAAGACAAGAGTTTTTTTTTTTTTTTTTGAAGAGAGAGTAAGAGTAAAAGATTGTTTTTTTTATGCTTTGTCTATCATATTCCTTATATAGACAAAAAGAAAAAAGTAACTTTAGCTAGGTTAGTGGGAGGAAAATAGGACCGTAATGAATACCATTATTAATTAAGAGAAACATTCAAAGGATTGCAATTTTTAACATATAAATTTGCATATTTTTAAAGAGATGATAATAAATCTTAATTGATTATCATTCATTACAATATTTAAATACCATTTATTTTTTCTTTTATAACAGCTCCAATAAAGGTCACATACATATATGACCGTAACTGTTCAATCACAATAATGACTCATTTATATATTTACATATATATAAATATATATTACCGTTATAACTTTCAATGGCTCTATTGCATTCATTGCAACACAATAATGACCCATTAGTATATTTACAAATGTGTAAATATATTACCGTTATAACTTTCAGTATCAATTGCTCAATAATAAATTTTTGGTAACTTGCAATTAATTTTTAAATAAATTCATTACATATATAAAATATTTGCAACAATCCCCCACTTGAATTTTTTTTAAATATTTTTCGAGCAGTTTCTAAAAAATATAAGATTGTGCATAAAAAAGGTGTCATCCGACTTGAACCTTTGCATAGTGAATAAGATTCAGTTTTTACTAGAGTGACACGTGGTCTTGAACTCTATTCCTGACATCAAACCACACACAACCTTTTCTATAGTGCAATCAAATAATCCCGTGCGTTAATGGCCATGCATGCCTATCCCAGTTTAGTGAACGCTCAAGAATTTATGCCGAAAACTTCATAGGAAACGACCACATTTCCACATTCACATAGGTGAGTCTATCAAGAGCACTCCTGAAGGTAGGTACTCAACTCCAAATAGAGTATAGATCTCATTAAGAGTTTTATTAACTCATCCTCTAATAACTTCAGGAATACATGCTTTTTAATGTATAAATTTAGCGTGTTCATCTACTATCACAACACAACTTGTTTTTACCTATTGAACCTAGTTCTTGGGATCTCCAGTCATTTAGGTCGGGTTAACATTGTGTGTGATTCCTCAATTTCCGGGCAATAGTCTCATTCTTTTAGAATCATTAAAGACTTTCTTTCTGGTCAGTCCTTTCGTCAAAGGATCTGCCAAATTATCATCACTTCATATGTGATGTTCTCTAACAATACTGTGCATACGACTGTCATTTCCTACCATTGTAATAATGGTTCTGTCCTTTTTCCAATAGCCGTTAAATTGTCATCACTGCATATGTGATGTTATCTCACAGTATTGTGCTTACCACTGTCGTCTTCTATCGTTGTAATAATGGTTTTTTACTTTTTGCAATAGCCACGGAACTATCGCAATAGATTACATCACTGGTGTCGGTTTTTCCCATATGGAGATCTTAACTAGCAGATTTATTTAGTACTCTTCTTCTTCACTAGCTGTGGCTAGTGCTATTATCTCAGTCTCTATAGTAGACTAAGTCAAAATAGTATGTTTCCAAGATTTTTCAAGAAACAACTCCTCCAGCAATGTTAAATATTTAGTCACTGGTCGCTTTTGAATCATCAGATAAAATATTCCAGTCTGCATCGGAATATCCTTCAAGTACAACTGAAAACTTTTCATAATGCAATCCAAGGTTCATTGTTCGCTTTAGGTATCTCATGACCCTCTCAATAGCATGCTAGTGCTTTATACTAGGTCTAGTGATAAACCTGCATAATAATCCCACGACATCGACAACGTCGGGTCTAATACGATCAGTGGCATTCTGAAGGCTGTCAATGATGCTCGCATAATTAGATTGTCTTACACCTTCACCAGTGTTCTTAAATAACTTTACACCGGGATCATATGGTGTACATGCAGGTTTACAGTCAAAGTAATTGTATTTCTTTAGTATCTTCTCAATGTAATGAGAATGATCCAAAGAAAGTCCCTTCTCTGACCTAGAATTTAATACCAAGGATTACACTCTCCCCACTTAGATCTTTCATATCAAAATTGGCACTTAATAAATATTTGACTGTGTTTATGGCATGAATGTTTATCCAAAATAAGTAAATCATTCACATACAAACATATAATAGTGTAAATGTCATTTTCTGATTTATAATAAATGCATTTGTCACTTTTATTAACTCTAAATACATTTGAGATTATGAAGTTATCAAATTTTTCAAGCCATTTCTTAGGGGATTGTTTTTAATCATGTAATGATTTGTCTAATTTGCAAACTTTATGTTCTTGACTAGGAACTACAAAGCCTTCAGGTTGGTCCATACAATTTTCTTCTTCTAATTCACTATTTAAAAATAAAGTAGTTTTAAATCCATTTGGTGAATTGATAGATTATGAATAGATGCAAGTGAAATCAAAACTTGAATGAATGTAATTCTAGTTATGGGAGAAAACGTATCAAAAAAGTCTACATTTTCTCTTTGCTTAAAACCTTTATCGACTAATCGTGCTTTATAACTATCAAAAGTGCCATCAGGTTTTAATTTTTTTAAAGTACCCATTTACAACCTATAGATTTACAACCGGGTGGTAAATCAACTAAGTGTCAAGTCTTATTGGATTCTAAAGAATCCATCTCATCATTTATAGCCTCTTGCCAAAAAAATGGGGATCTAGTGAAGATAAATCCTCTTGGATGTTTAAGGGGTCCTCCTCTATAGTAAAAGCACAAAAATCTAGAAAAAAATCTTTTGAGGTTCTTGCTCTTTTACTTCTTCTAGGTTCATTTTCAGAATATTCATTAGGTTATGTTCTTACAGGTAATAAATTACTTGATGTGCCCCCACTATTCCTTAATTTAAAAGGATTTTTTCCATAAAACTCAGCATCATTTGATTCAATCATATTATGCGTTTTTATGTTATAAAATCTATATGCTTTGCTATTAACTACATAGCCAATAAATACACATTCATATGCTCTACTTGCTAATTTTATTCTCTTAGGGTCTGAAATGCGAGCATATGTCAAACATCCCCAGGTTCTGAAATAGGACACGTTGGGTTTATAATTTTTCAAAATTTAAAAGGTGAAATTTCATTTTATTTTTATTTAGGGATTCTATTTAGTTTAACACACTGTTAATAATATATCCCCCCACCAATGTTTTGCTGGACCAAAATTTAATAAAATAACAACTACTAATTCGGTAAAGGTCCTATTTTTTTCTTTTAGCTTTACCGTTCATTTCAGGTGACTAGGGTGCAGTTCTCTTTTGTACTATACCATGTAATTTGTAAAAATCCAGAATTGAAGTAGATTCATATTCTGTTCATCTATCACTACGAAGTTTCTTAAATTTTTATTTGACTGATTTTCAATTTCTGTTTTGAATGTCTTAAACATATAAAATGCATCACTTTTATTTTTCATGAAATATACATATGTGAAATCAGAACAATCGTTAATAAAAGTGATAAAATACGGTGTCCATGCCTAGTCAATGTTATTCATTTTCACATAAAATATACTCATTGATTATTAAATCAACGTCATTTGAGTAATGTCATTTCTCAGTGACATTTTCAAAAAAAAAAAAAAAACATTATGCATGTAATTAATGCCCATTTATAATAAAGGCATTTCCAAATTAGCATTCAATTAATCTCAATTTTAGTGACATTTTCAAAAAAAATCTTCTTCCACTTATTTTTATTGTCCATAAGATGTACATAAATGACGTCAAAATTATTATCAATAAATGTAATAAAGTATATATTATTTTTACACATTACTTAAGTGGTTCACATGAATTAATTTCGAAGGTCTGAATTCTCTAATACCAAAGTCACATTTTAAAAATAGTAACTTCAGGTCAAAGATAAATGTAACATTAAATTCTCTATCAAAAATTACTATATCATTTATCATTCTAATTAAATGTTCTCAAAACTAGAAAGTCAACATTAGAATATTTAAAGATTTACTCAATCTTAATTGTACTTAAATCAACCTTATTTCAATCAAAATTAATTTCAAGGCTTACTGTCTTTTCCAAAGGTAAACTTGATTTCTACATTTCTAACCCCAGCAACTTTAGTGGTGTGAGTATCTCCCAACATCACATTCTGATCATCAGCAGTCATGTATGTAATGAATATATCACATCATAGCAGACATGGCGAAAAGCACTAGTATCTACCCACCATCCCTCTGATCTACCAACAAGGTGAATCTCAGTAATCATTGCCGTTAAAGGCTCCTCAGTTAGGTTAGTCTGCGGTGCAGGGCCTAATCTGTTCCAACACTTACGTGCCATATGACCTGGTTTTCCACAGTTGTAACAAAGAAACAACTGTCCAGGTTCACTCTTTTGGATTGGTCGCTACTGTCCTTTTTGGTTCCCATGTGGGTTCCAATTCTATTTGTTGCGATGATTATGATTTTTGAATGCTTTCGCATTTTGTTTCAGAATAGTTGGTTTGGTCTTTTTAGTGTTGTTGTTTGTGACAACTAGCCCTTCCTCTTTTTGGCTTGTTTGCGTGCCTCCTCCTTAATATGGAGGCGAGTGAAATTTCTTAGTCTTGCGCCTTAGTACATTCTTCCAACCTGGGGCAATTTGTCAATTGTAACATCAATCTGAAAATTTTGAACTTAGATGGTTATGTACAGTGGATCTACACACTCGATTATATATATATATAAGATAAACAGTACATAACAGTCAACAAGCCTGACCGATGGCCAAAATACATCAAATTATGCATACGCCATGCATGCTAGTAAAGTACATAGCGTTGAGCGCAAATATACAGATATAATACCAACAAACATCCACAACAAAAGGCATAACATCGTCACAAGCCAAACAAAACAACAACAAAAAGTTTCTGAAGACCACTAACCATAACACTGGCGATAACTTAAGGGATGCATGTAAAAAAACATGAACAAGTGGAAGTTACCATGGGATTGGGAAGGGTCGACGCTGGTGCAAACCATCGGACTGGATTCTGCCAACGGATTCATCTCGGTTGACCGTAGTGTCCATGATGACTGGCAGGAATGGTTGAACTTGAGTACCAGAAGACGAGGCTTGGAGTCTGGCGCTGCGTATGACTGTTGAGGTTGGCAATGCTGGGGCAATCATCAGAGAAACATCACTGGTAAGCGAAGGAGGAGGAGGTGGTGGAGTGACATCCTGAGGTATGGTATGCAAGTCTGCAATGTTAGAGTTGACTGGCTGGGGAAAAGGGTCTGATAAATCCATGTCTGCAAGGGGGTCCCACCTAGGTTCTGGCGAAGGCCAAGGATCCCATCCCATAGGACCGATGACCTCAAAGGAGTTGTCAGGAGTGGCAATGGGAGCCGGGTTGGTTGGAATTGGCGTGATAGGTTCGGGGATGGTAGATTCAACTAGCATAGCGTCGAAATAGTTATCAGGCTCATTAGAGTACGATGGGTCAACGAAAATGGGAAGGTGGAAGGGTTCCATCATAAAGTCTCGGTTATTCTCCCATGGATTGCCCAGGAGAAGTTCATTAGGGTTCAGGGTGGGATGGAAATGGTTCCAATCTTCAACAGTGATGACGAAGTGGTCGTTGTTGAGGTAGACGGAGTATGTGCAGGGAAGATTGACAGCCTTGATCAGGAGTCTCACTCTAGCGAAAACAAACCTGAAATCTGCCTAAGCCCACCCACAGTCGTCGGCACGGAGGTAGATGCCTACTGGGTAGATGGCGGCTGTGAGGCATTATGGACGGTGGCGGAGGTGGATAGGGAATCCTCTGTTTCTGACCCAGGTAGTTGGCCAAAACTCTCTGACGATGGTTTCAGAGGCTGGGGGTCCAGGCTTCAAGAGCTAGGGTTGCGCCTGGTTTGTTGATGAACTGGCGATTAAGGGATGTGTGGTAAAGATCCATGGACAGAAATTAGATGAGGTAGTTATGGTCAACGATTATGAAGATGCTCCAGTCATAGTAGTGGAAGAGCTCTGACATGGTCGCACGGATGCTGTTAAGATTCCAATAGCCTACAAGGATGGAAGCTTTGACGAGGTGGGAGACATTAGCTGGAAGCGCCATTTCGGAAGATGAAAGTGGAAAATTGTGTTTATCTGGAGAAGTGGGGTAGTTTGTGGGGGAAAGGGAGGATTTAACGGGAGGAGCTGATTTGATGGTAAGAGAATGTGATGCTTTGATCTCCGACACGCGTGTAGAGAGAATGTGAGTTGATGGACAAAAGATTTCCATCAGGAGAATGCGAAGAGGTTGTTGGGGGAATCGAAGCTGCGTTTGTTTGTATCTTGTTATCCCTTCGTGTGCAGCTTTTATTGTTATGCCCAAAAAAACCGCATCTATAGCAAATCCTTGCATTCCTGCAATTCTTCGCCACGTGTCCCATATAAGCACCATGGTAACATTGGCGGTTATTTTTCAAAAATTGAACTGTGTGTGTGAACAATTTGAAAGAGGGTAGGAGACCCAATCTGAAGGACGAAGCCACTAATGAAGCTAGCGGGTCTGACTGGGTCTTCCTAACGCGACACGAGAGAGCACCACCGCGTAAGATAAGCGTTGAGAATCAGGCGGTGTAGGCAACAACAGTGGTAGCTTGGGTGGCGGTACTAGGGGTGATTGTGGAGAGGCCAGTAGAGGTAGTGGTGGCGGAGCTGACTGTTGGCATAACAGCAGAGGTTTGCTGGTGATGATTCATCGGGTCCAAGATGTTCTCCAAAGTCAGCTGACCAGATGCAGCAGGCGGTCGAAGGGGTGGAGGATGAATGGGAGGAGCGGTGGGTGGTTCATCCAAGTGTTGGAAGCCATTGTAGTTTTGTAGTTAACTATCTTGAACATAAGTAGTAATTTTGAATTGGTGTTAAAAGCAATCTGGAATTGTTTATCCAAAACAAACCTTCAGAGATGACCACATGAGCTATTTTCTGAAGCTCATGAGACTACATTTCTACTTACCTGTTGTTAGCAGAGGCAGAGGAAGCGGAAGCCATTAGTTGTCAGAATGTCTTCAATTTGTTGAAAACTAATGGCTGAGTCACGTACAAAATCGCTTTCTTGAAGACATTTCGGTGATCTGCTCAATGGTGCAAATTAGTTTGTACCTTTCGCCGCCGCCTCTAGGATAAAATATCCTCTTCTATAATATCAATTCGCTTGCATAACGAATTGAGCCTGATTTTCACTCAAATTAAAAATTATACTGCTCTTTTGTATTGTAAAATAAATCAATGATGACAAGAGAGATTTTTTTTTTTTTTTTTGAAGAGAGAGCAAGAGTAAAAGATTGTTTTTTAATGCTTTGTCTATCATATTCCTTATATAGACAAAAAGAAAAAAAAGTAACTTTAACTAGGTTAGTGGAAGGAAAATTGGATCGTAACGAATACCATTATTAAATAAGAGAAACGTTCAAAGGATTGCAATTTTTAACATGTAAACTTGCTTGTTTCAAAAGAGATGATAATAAATCTTAATTGATTATCATTCATTGCAAATTTAAATATCATTTATTTTTTCTTTTGTAACAGGTCCAATAAAGGTCACATACATATATGACCGTAACTGTTCAATCACAATAATGACTCACTAATATATTTACATGTATAAACAAATTACCGTTATAACTTTCAACGGCTCTATTGCATTAATTGCATCACAATAATGGCCCATTAGTATATTTACATATGTTTTCTATGATTATTTCACAAGCAAGAAAGATATAGCCTGGCCTAACAAGCAGCTCCCCTCTTTTTTTAACAAATGGGTCAATGCGCCAACCCTCTCTTCTTTAGTATAACAAGGAGTACTTCGGCTAGTTCTCTTTCGTTGATCTTGCATAAGGAAGGCCGTGGAGATTGGGATTAGTTCCTCCCGTTGGTCGCCTAGCCAATTCGTCCAAAAAGAGGGATTTCTTCGTCTAACTAATATATTACGTTATAACTTTCAACAGCTCTATTGTATTAATTTCTCAATAATAAATTTTTGGTAACTTGCAATTAATTTTTAGATAAATTCATTGCATATATAAAATATTTCCAATAATAGAAAATTTCCCCATTTATATGATTTGATTATGCGATAGGAAGGTTTTCTTTTATGTGAGATGATTAGCTGGTAATCATTGTACATATATTGTTTTTGCTAATGAATAAAAGAATGTGAGATCCTAAGAAATTCTAATTCTTATCATAGTATCAAAGCTAGATCAAATCTAATTTTTTTCCCTCTAAACGACATCCATAGCAGGTGAATGGATCATCAATACAGGTTGTTCTTGTTGTATATAACAGTGTTGTATACACAATTATATGATTTTTGTTTGATGATAACAAACCAAATATCTATTATTTGAAATGTGTTTGTTATTGTACTGTTATATAACATCACAGACAGGGATATAATATTTATATTTAAGTAGAATACGACTGTACAGAATTTCATATATACACACAGTATTTTTTTTAAATAAAATATTATATTTCAACATTCAAACTGTACAAATTATATGACTCCACTATTTGTACATATTCACAGATATTACACATGATATTGTACTTGTATATAAACTGAATACGTTAGACAAATTTGTTTGAACACATTAAAAATAATATTTTGTTTCAGTCAAATTTGTTTAATACAAACATCAGTACATTTCTCTCATTACATACACAGTTCCTCTCTACAACACTCACACTCAGTCATACAATTTTATATATACATTCAGTTACACTCATGTTTTTGTATATTTTTCACTGTTAACTTCTATCTTCAGTCTTCACAGCACTTCACTGTCTGTCCAGTCATCTTCTGTCTACCTGTCAAATAAAACAGAAACACACACAGTACACTGCAACAAGAATAAAACAAAATACACGCGAATATAAATTTTATTTTTAAAATTTTATTTGCCTCAGAATTTCAGTGTGTTTCTCATCATTTTTCTAACTTGATCTGATTTTCATATCCATCCGACTGTGTCTAGACAACTTGTGATATTCACAGTGATACACTGTAAATATCACAAGGTAGACTGTATACATATATTTTGCAGGGACAGGAAAACTTGTCTGGATGGCTGCATATACACACGTGTATATATATACACGTGTGCACCGCCTCACCAATCCAGTGTGCAACTGAGGAGTAGCCACGTGGACCATCTCGACTCAGTGCAACAATAATCAATATGGTCGAGGCAACCCAAAAACATCAATGAAGTCAAGTCAGCATGACAAGTGCAAACCAAAGTGGTCGAGCACAATACTCAGTGTAAACATGAGCATGCATAGGAACATAGTGCATCAAAACAGCAATAGTGGTCGAGGCAGCTCAACAAAGAGGTCAAATCATATATGTGAGCCAAGCATGTTTATCACAGCCAAGAATGGGCCGAGCATATGAATATGGTCAACTCAAAATGCAAACATATGGCCTGGCATAAGACAGAGCAGTATTGGTGCAACAGGGATATGTAAATGCAACCATGATGAAGTCCAGACATGCACAAGACAACAAGTTTCTTTTTAATGCCAACTACTCAAACTCAAGCATAGGGGACAAGGCAGAAAATGTCAAAACATTTCTTTTGTAAGAGAGGGTAGTTACATGGATGGTGATCAAGTATGAATGCACAAACTGTATGGTGCAACTGAAACAAATTCATGTACTCAATGCAAAGCTCAGCAGTGCATCAGGGAGTTCAAACAGCAGTTTACAATGGACAAGGCAATGTGGCATTTTTGTTTTTGTCAAGTCACAAAACATATCATGTCATACCAAACTCAAGACAAGTACTAGCAAATGCAAAGCCAGGATTACATAGCCAAGTACAACAATGGTGTATACAAAAATGCAGCAATACAAAAGGGTAATCAAGACAGATTCAGAATGAATCGTTTATTTCCAAGAAATCAGGGAGAACAAGGCAGCAATTTCAAATTTCATTCATTGAAGGAGCAAAAATGGCAAGTGGTAATCATAGTTTTATTTGACATGATAATCTAGTATCATTGTCTGGGCAAAAACAAATATCTGTTTCTAGTTTTGCAAAAATCAGCAAAGAGAATATTTGGCAAGACAATAAATTTCTTTTTGGACAATTCAATTCCAGAATTCACAGATATGGCAAATACACAAATCTGGTTTCAAATACATGCATGGATGGTGTTTTCAAAAATATAGTGAACAAGTTTTTTTTTTTTTGACAAAGTGTTTCAGAAATTCGAATTATAACTTTCCAGAATTAAACAGTTATGGCAAATGAGTGCAGAGAATAGTTCAAGGAAACAAGATATCATCCACACCGCATTACTGACAAGGTTTAAACATGGATGGGTGCATTTACAATCGCAAGGGGCCACAAATGTTTATCTCCAGAAAATCATTTTTCAGAATTGTGTCAAATACAACAAATCAAAACTTTCCAGTTTTTGAATCATTCAGAAATGGATAACATCAATTGATATATGGCATACACTAATGTCCAGTTTTTTATCAATTCATTCATGTCGAAAATTACAAAAGCAAAAGAGGAAAGGAACACAAATTAGCCCAGCAAATCAGTCAAGCCAATAATCGAAATCAGAGAGCTATTGTAGGATTACTAAAATCCTATATAAACACCACTATCATCACAGGCTTCAACATCGTAAAACGCATCCAAAATTCAACGAGAAAATCGGACAAATCATATCATAAAATACTCAACAAGTTTTCGTTCATAACCACATCCAAATCGAAGTACAAAAGCCATGCATAGTTTCGAAGCAGTAGAGATTTAATTCCAGAAGCATACGTTCGAGATTTGGAGTGTAGAAAACCCTAACTCCAAAATCAGAGAAAGCCACAGTGAAGAATCACATAGCCACAAAGACACGAGCCTCAGTTTCATCAATTCCAGAAGCCATCGAATCGATTTGGGGGAGTTTCCAGAAACCCTAGTACAAAGTTTCGGCCGCCATTTTCAAGTAGAGAGACAAGGGTTTTGCAAGGAGTTAACTAATGGGTCGGCCAAGTTTAAACAAAAGGGCATAGTTTGTTTTTTAAATTAAAAAGGGGACGACCTTTTGAATTTAACTCCTAGGGTTTCTTTGTTTTTATTTTTATTTTGTATTGTTTTTATTTTCTGTTGTAAATCATCAGAACAGTTTTCAAGGTCTGTAAAATCTAGGGGGGAATCAGTTAGGGATTAACTGACAGTTTACTAGTGTTTGTAAAACTAGGGGAAAATCTGGTCTAGTGGATATAGACCAGTCTAGGGTTTTGAGCGTAGGGTTAGTACAGGAGCAGGGAGTGCGAGTTTACATGGTCTTGTAAGCGGGATCTGTTCTATCACCTATTAGAAACCTTAGGAATGCAGTAATACGCCGGGTTTTGCCGAAGCTGGGTATCTTTGTGTGTTATTTCCTTTCTGCTTTTTATTTCTGCTGCATTCTGTGATCTATTTATTATTTAATATCCCGTCAGATTTTTAACTCAGCGAAAAATTGTGATAAACCCTATTCACCCCCCCTCTAGGGTTAATCTAGATCCAACAAGTGGTATCGGAGCTGGTATAAGGTAACAACATGATAGGGGGTTCTCGCTGTATGATCATGTGGCGAAGTATTGACTCTTGCCACTACATGCCTGTGGGTGGTTGTCCGTGTCGAGAGGCAGGACGTGAAACCAGTGTCTATCTTTGGTGGCCACCGAGGTGCTTAAAATTCCTCGTAAATAGAGACACCATATGGTATCAGAGCAGGTATTTCTTTAACTCTACAGTCATTTGTAATCCTAGTCGTCAGTCTAGTGAGAGTCAGTCCAGTTCATCTCCGACTATTTTCACTGGAACAGATTTTTTAAACTGGAAATCAAAAATGGAATTTTATTTAAAATCTGTTAATATTAAATGTTGGGATGTTGTTATCAATGGGTATGATATGGTAGATAAAGTTTTTAATTATCGTGCTACACATATTCTATATTTTTATCTTGATGATGATCAATACAGTCTGATCTCCCATTGTTTAACTGCGCAGGAAATCTGGACAGCTCTCAATACGAAGTATGGACAAATTGACAACAATTGCTCTAAACCCCAAAGTGCCTACTCAGATTCAGAGTTTTTCTTAATAGGATTTACAAATGAAAATTCAGATGAATCAATCGATGGAGATTCAATAGATGACGAAACAGGAAATTTCTCATACGAAGATTTGGTTTATGTGTACTGACTTGACTAAGTCTGTTGATAAACTCCAACGGAAAAATAAAATTCTGAAATCTGAAAACTCTGAGTTGCAATGCAAAATTGATGATTTGGAATTAAGGCTTTAAAATGCAAAGAATTTTGAAATTTTGGATTGCAAAAATTGTTCGGTTTTGGAAAATATGTTGGTTCATCACAATGATAATATTCAAAAATTTGAAAAGGAAATTTCTGTTTAAAAAGAAAACGAGATCGAACTAAAAAGCAAAAACAATTTTTTGCAAGAAGAATTGGAGAAATTTAAGATAGTTAAAAATTCCAAACATAAATTTTCTGAGAAAGAAATGCTGAAAACAAAATCGTTTTTGAACAAAAATATTGATTTTGAAAAAGAAATCAAGAAATTTGAAAAACTTGAGTTTGAAAAACGAAAACGATTTGAATCTGAGATCTCGGAATCCCAAGCCAAAATTAAATTACTTGAGTCTGAAAATTTGGCTTTGAAACAATCCGATGCTGAAAAGAAGATCACTATAAAATGCTGTTCAGATTTAATAAAGGAGAACGGTAATCTTAAATTCAAAATTCAACAGCTAGAATCAATTTTGAATAAATTTTCGAATGGAGAAAAATCTTTGAATATGTTGTTTAAAAACCAATTTTCTATTGGAAATAAACGTGGTCTTGGTCTTGGGAAAACAAATGATTATGAAAAGCTAAATTCTTGTGATTTTAAAGTTTCCTTAAATTACTTCAAGAAGAATCGTCTTGAAAATCTGAACTTTGAAGTTTCCAAAGGATTTTTGAAACATAAAAAAAAATGTTTGATAACAATCCACTCAAACCATTTTGGACACCAAAAAGAAATAAGGTGTATTCGTCTAAATTCAAACAGATATGGGTTCCAAAAGGTACAAAGATAGATTTGAATGGGTTGTTATACAAACAGGTTTGGGTACCTAAAGTTATAAACACATTTCAGAGTGGTTTTACAAATTTTGTTAGACCACTCGATTCTTTAAACTGTTAAGTACCGAGGAACTACTTTGCAAAAGAGAAATTGAATTCAAACTGCTTCATTTCATCAGATTGTTCACAGTTCCTTAGTCAAGTTTTGATGAGTTAGAGATACTAGTTTACATCGATTTCAGGTAAGACCTCTAAACTCATCTTTGTAAATATTTTATTTTCTTTGTTTATTCCTTCTTCTACCCCGTCTATTTTTTATCTGATTTGTCACTGTCATATCATTGTAACTTTATTGGGCTTCATTAACTTCAAATTGCAGAATTCATATTTTTCTGGAAATTCGCTTCATTTAAATAGAACTCTGATGTTTTAATCTTTTTCCAGATCTTGAATTTAAATTTATAATTATCTACAATTGTTTTGAAGTTTATTTTCTGTTTTCTGAATTCATAACAGTGTTGATGTATTCTTGTCATATCTTGAACACTGTTAATTAGAATTCTAAATTTTTGATGATCTGAATAATTAATGGAATTTCGCACATCTCTGATGTTTTGAGTTTCTTCTAATTCAATTTGGAAAGTCTTGAAAATTTATACTCATTACAACATTCTGTTATTTATCAGTTGTGGTAATTTCATTGATTTTTATATTGTCTTGGATCTTTTGTTTTGTCTTGAATCGTTGTTTATATCTTGAAATTCACTGTTATTCATAATCATCTGGTTTAGATTTTTGTTTGTTTGAGATCATTTGAAATTTCTGATATTTTGAATCTCACACACCTCTCAGATCTGAAATTATTATTCATGTGTGATTGATTCATTGTATCTCATGATTTACATTTGTTCAAGTGATTTCGAATAAACCATTATTCTTGGATCATGAATCATATTCTGTGACCATTAGAAATGTCTTGACAAGTGTGCTTTGAAACTAATTTTGTGCTGCTCTGATACTGTTGTGAAAATGCATAAAATGACTGCTTGTTTTGAGAAGAACTGTTTGCTGCTCTGATAAAAGTGCCTGATTAATTAGTTTTGTCTATTTGGGCTTTGTGGTTAAAATTCTGTTGTCTGAATTATTTTTTGTTTGTCTCCAGTGTCATTTTATAATCCTCACTAATAGAGACATCAAGTGGTATCAGTTTAGAAGTGCTGAGTGTTTTTCTGTATATTTTTTTTAATCCCTCTTGTCTTGTATAGATCTGCATATTCCTCTTGTAATTGATTTTCAATTTTAAGATTATTTATTAATTATTCATTCAGAAATTGAAATCAATATCCAAATTGGACTGTATTTATAATTCATCAAAATTATTACCAGATTTTGAAATTGTGATGAATCGTGAGTGCAGTATATTTCACAACAAGAGGAGTTTTTTATTTAAAATTTTCATGATGGTTGAATATTTATTATAATATCTTTGAATTGGCAATTATTTCACGACCATCTCCTTTATCTATCATCATTCTGCCATGCATGATAATTTTATATTAATGTGGAGAGTTAATATGTGTTAAAATCTTTTTTTGAATAAACAGTGGAATTATTTGTGATAGAAATGGGACTGTGTTATATTTCAGAATTAGTGAAAATTGAAAATTTTCAATGATCTCGGTACAGTTGATCATATTTCATAATATGATTAATTTAGAAATTTATTTCACAAACCATTTCTGTACCTATCGCATTTCTATCATTCATATTGGTTTTATATACCGAGGAGTTTTTCTTTTGAAGCTGAAATGATAAATATATATAATTAATATATATAAGTGTGTCTCTAACCTCTTTTAAAAATCCTAGCTCTGGTCATGCATGATTAAGAGGCAACTTAATAGCTGCGACTGACCTCATTTAAAAATCCAAGCTCTGGTTATGCGTGGTCAGTGTGCTCTTAAATAAAATAAAAAGAAAAATGAAATATTGTGCTAAATTGAAATTAATATGAAATTATCCTTGGTGTGTAAAAACCAGCCTATCAATCCATATACTAACTTGTGAAATGTGTTGAAATCTTATGATGTATTATGATTTGTTGAATGATAGGTATTGGGATTTGAGATTATACAATGTTGTCCCTTAAATTGAATTATTGGTTATAGTCCAAATCCATCACTGTTTTTGTGCCTCATTTTAAAAAAAAATCTTTTGGAAAATAATTGGAACTCGTTTTTTTTTACTCTCCATTTTTATAAAATTCATCGTAAATTCGTCATTTTCTACAATGTGAAATATGTCACTTGTTCTTAGTTTATTATGATTTTTGTTTGACTGATTGAGATTTATGATGATCGTTCTTCCTCTTAAGCTCAAATTATATTTTTAGTCATTTTTCATCTATATTTTAAATTCTGTATCCTTTTGATGATAACAAAAGGGGAAGAATGGATTGAGATTTTGATTTATGAGTGCATATTTTATAAATATTATTAATTTTGAAAATTTATTATTATTCATATCATTCATTTCACTCATGCACAGTTATAGGGGGAGTTGTCTGTTGTAGGGGGAGCATTCAAATAAGGGGAGTTCAGTTCTTCACTGTCAAACACATTTATTATATTCAAAATCTTAATATTTGTTTATCATCATCAAAAGGGGGAGATTGTTGTATATAACGGTGTTGTATACACAATTATATGATTTTTGTTTGATGACAACAAACCAAATATTTATTATTTGAAATGTGTTTGTTATTGTACTGTTATATAACATCACAGACAGGAATATAATATTATATTTATCTTAATATTTGTTTGTCATCATCAAAAGGGGGAGATTGTTGTATATAACGGTGTTGTATACACAATTATATGATTTTTGTTTGATGATAACAAACCAAATATTTATTATTTGAAATGTGTTTGTTATTGTACTGTTATATAACATCACAGACATGAATATAATATTTATATTTAAGTAGAATACGACTGTACAGAATTTCATATATACACACAGTATTTTATTTAAATAAAATATTATATTTCAACATTCAAACAGTACAAATTATATGACTCCACTATTTGTACACATTCACAGATATTACACATGATATTGTACTTGTATATAAACTGAATACGTTAGACAAATTTGTTTGAACACATTAAAAATAATATTTTGTTTCAGTCAAATTTGTTTAATATAAACATCGGTACATTTCTCTCATTGCATACACAGTTCCTCTCTACAACACTCATACTCGGTCATACAATTTTATACATACATTCAGTTACACTCATGCTTTTGTATATTTTTCACTGTCAACTTCTGTGTTCAGTCTTCACAGCACTTCACTGTCAGTCCAGTCATCTTCTGTCTACCTGTTAAATAAAACAGAAACACACACAGTACACTGCAACAGGAATAAAACAGAATACACACGAAAATACATTTTATTTTTAAAATTTTATTTGCCTCAGAATTTCAGTGTGTTTCTCATCATGTTTCTAACTTGATATGATTTTCATATCCATCCGACTATGTCTAGACAGCTTGTGATACTCACAGTGATACACTGTAAATATCATAAGGTAGACTGTATACATATATTTTGCAGGGACAGGAAAACTTGTCTGGATGGCTGCATATACACACGTGTGTATATATACACGTGTGCACTTCCACGCCTATCCAGTGTGCAACTGAGGAGTAGCCATGTGGACCATCTCGACTCAGTGCAATAATAATCAATATGGTCGAGGCAACTCAAAAACATCAATGAAGTCAAGTCATCATGACAAGTGCAAACCAAAGTGGCCGAGCACAATACTCAGTGCAAACATGAGCACGCATAGGAACATAGTGCATCAAAACAGCAATAGTGGTCGAGGCAGCTCAACAAAGAGGTCAAATCATATATGTGAGCCAAGCATGTTTAACACAACCAAGAATGGGTCGAGCATATGTGTATGGTCAACTCAAAATGCAAACATATGGACTGGCATAAGACAAAGCAGCAATGGTGCAACAGGGATATGTAAATGCAACCATGATGAAGTCCAGACATGCACAAGACAATAAGTTTCTTTTTAATGCCAACTACTCAAACTCAAGCATAGGTGACAAGGCAGAAAATGTCAAAACATTTCTTTTGTAAGAGAGGGTAGTTACGTGGATGGTGATCAAGTATGAATGCACAAACTGTATGGTGCAACTGAAACAAATTCATGTACTCAATGCAAAGCTCAGCAGTGCATCAGGGAGTTCAAACAACAGTTTACAATGGACAAGGCAATGTGGCATTTTTGTTTTTGTCAAGTCACAAAACATATCATGTCATACCAAACTGAAGACAAGTACTAGCACATGCAAAGCCAGGATGACATAACCAAGTACGTCAATGGTGTATACAAAGATGCAGCAATACAAAAGGGTAATCAAGACAGACTCAGAATGAATCATTTATTTCCAAGAAATCAGAGAGAACAAGGCAACAATTTCAGATTTCATTCATTGGAGAAGCAAAAATGGCAAGTGGCAATCACAGTTTTATTTGACATGATAATCTAGTATCATTGTCTGGGCAAAAACAAATATCTGTTTCTAGTTTTGCAAAAATCAGCAAGGAGAATATTTGGCAAGACAATAAATTTCTTTTTGGACAATTCAATTCGAGAATTCACAGATATGGCAAATACACAAATCTGGTTTCAAATACATGCATGGATGGTGTTTTCAAAATATATAGTGAACAAGTTTTTTTTTGACAAGGTATTTCATAAATTCTAATTATAACTTTCCAGAATTAAACAGTAATGGCAAAGGAATGCAGAGAATAGTTCAAGGAAACAAGATATCATCCACACCGTATTACTGACAAGGTTTAAACATGGATGGGTGCATTTACAATCGCAAGGGGCCACAAATGTTTATCTCCAGAAAATCATTTTTCAGAGTTGTGTCAAAGGCAACAAATCAAAACTTTCCAGTTTTTGAATCATTCAGAAATGGACAATATCAATTGATATATGGCATACACTAATGTCCAGTTTTTTTATCAATTCATTCACGCCGAAAATTAGAAAAGCAAAAGAGGAAAGGAACACAAATTAGCCCAGCAAATCAGTCAAGCCAATAATCGAAATCAGAGAGCTATTGTAGGATTACTAAAATCCTATATAAACACTACTATCATCACAGGCTTCAACATCGAAAAACACAGCCAAAAATTCAAGGAGAAAATCGGACAAATCATATCATAAAATACTCACCAAGTTTTCGATCATAACCACATTCAAATCGAAGTACAAAAGCCATGCATAGTTCGATGCAGCAGAGATTTAATTCCAGAAGCATACGTTCGAGATTTGGAGTGTAGAAAACCCTAACTCCCAAATCAGAGAAAGCCAAAGTGAAGAATCACATAGCCACAAAGACGCGAGCCTCAGTTTCATTAATTCCAGAAGCCATCGAATCGATTTGGGGGAGTTTTCAGTAACCCTAGTTCAAAGCGTCGGCCGCCATTTTCAAGTAGAGAGACAAGGGTTTGCAAGGAGTTAACTAATGGGCCGGCCAAGTTTAAACAAAAGGGCATAGTTTGTTTTTTAAATTAAAAAGGGGATGACCTTTTTAATTTAACTCCTAGGGTTTCTTTGTTTTTATTTTTATTTTGTATTGTTTTTATTTTTTGTTATTAATAGTCTGAACAGTTTTCTAGGTCTGTAAAATCTATGGGGGAATCAGTTAAGGATTAACTGACAGTTTACTAGTGTTTGTAAAACTAGGGGAAAATCTGGTCTAGTGGATATAGAACAGTCTAGGGTTTTGAGCGTAGGGTTAGTACAGGAGCAGGGAGTGCGAGTTTACATGGTCTTGTAAGCGGGATCTGTTCTATCACCTAGTAGAAACCTTAGGAATGCAGCAGTAGGCAGGGTTTTGCCGAAGCTGGGTATCTCTGTGTGTTATTTCCTTTCTGTTTTTTATTTCTACTGCATTATGTGATTTGTTTATTATTTAATATCCCGTCAGATTTTTAACTCAGCGTAAAACTGTGATAAACCCTATTCACCCCCCTCTAGGGTTAATCTAGATCCAACAGTTCTCATCATGTTACAGGAAATCTTTCTTATTTGAAGAATATCACGGATGTAATTCCTTGTTCAGTTGGGCTTCCTGATGGTGGAAATGTCATGGCTTCAAAGGAAGGAGTAGTTAAATTAAACGAAAAAAAAAATCCATTTTTCATCATGTGCTTTATGTACCAAAGTTAAATTGTAATCTAATTTCGATGTCACGGTTAAATGATGACTTAAGATGTTTTGTCACTTATACTTCTAGCTGTGTGTTATTCATGACCAATTGACGAGGGAGGTGATTGGAATGGGTGAAAGAAGGGATGGACTTTACTTCTTGCGTGAAGGGACACCGGTTCAAGCTCTTGCAGTTGTAAGCATGTCTTCATCGGAATTATGGCATAGTCGGTTAGGTCATCCTTCAGAGAAAGTAGTGAAGTGAATTCCTTTTTTAGTGATTCTAAAGAGATTTTAAACAAAGCATGTGAAATATGTCATCGTGCTAAGCAACCTAGGGATAGTTTTCCTTTGAAACAACTCGTACTTTTGATTTAGTACATTGTGATTTGTAGGGTCCGTATGTTGAACTCTCTTCTTCTGATGCTTATTATTTTCTAACAATAGTGGATGATTTCTCCAGAGCTGTATGGGCTTATTTATTGATTGATAAAACTGAAATTTGGGCACTGTTTATGTCATTTATTGCTATGATTGATAATCAATTTTCTCAAAAATTGAAAATTGTTCATAGTGATAATAGAACATAATTTAATTGTTTGAAGGATTATTTTTCGGCGAATGGGATTTGTTTCAAACTACTTGTGTGGATACTCCTTGAAAAAATGGGAGGGTGGAAAGAAAACATAAAAATGTTTTGAATGTCGCAAGAGCTTTACGAATTCAAGGTGGTGTGCCTATTTCTTTTAGAGGGGAATGTGTTTTAGCTGCTGCTCATGTTATTAATCGTACTCTTTCTAGTGTTCTTCAAAAAAAGACACTGTATGATATTTTGTTTGGTCATCCACCCTCTTTACGTGAATTGTGTATCTTTGGCTGCCTTTGTTTTGCTCATAACCAAAAGGAAAAGGGTGACAAATTTGCCAGTAAAAGTCGCAAATGTGTTTTTGTGGGATATCTGTTTGGTCAGAAGGGTTGAATCTTATTTGACTTAGATACCAAGAAATTCTTCGTATCCCGTGATGTTAAATTTTATGAGAATGCTTTCCCATATCTGGATGTTGAATCTACAAATGTAATCCCTTTACCAGAAATGCATATGGATATGAGTAATGTTAATGTTTTAGACTATGTTGATGATGAGAGCATGGAGCCGCAAACTTCCCTTGTTCTGGTTGATGCACAACCACATAATACAACTGATGCATAACCAGATCTACCTTTTGTTGAAGCGGCTCCGTATTTTGTGAGTTCGGGCGATTAGCCAGGCTCCCCTTCTCATTTTCACCTTTCCCCTCCCCCTTTTATTTCTTATGTTGTTTTCCAGTGCCGCGAGTCCTAGATTTCAAGTTTGGTCAGGATGGTTTTCTATGGATTTGGCAAGCTGGAGGATCTTCATTGGAGCATACTACAAATGGATCATAGGATGGGGAGCAGGAGCTTTTAGCTGGATTTTCTTTCTAGAGCAGGAGTTTTCAGATGTCTGAATTAGCGACTGGTCCTATTCCCGAGGCTCGTGCTGGCTCTCTATCCTTGTTCTTTTTTCTTCTTTTTGTCTTTTGTATATGTGTGCACAGATTATGTAGTCATCTCTACATAATCTGTTTTTGTGAGCCATTGGAGAATGGATAAATTCTCCAACTTTGTTTTATATATATTATTTTGTTCAAAAAAGGTCTACCTTTGGCTATAGGGGTGGTGGATACGATGGATTCACAAGCTGGTGCTGGTGCTAGTTTGGGTAATAATTTGGGTCGTGTACAACATGCCAAGTATCCTTCAGTGAAATTGTGTGATTTAGTGACTCATATGGTGATCATGAAAAGTCCAACCCGCGTTTCACCTAATTCCTCTTCGCAATCTCCCTTAATTACTCCGTATCCCATATCACACTATGTTAGTTATGACAAATTTTCTGTGAAACACCGAAATTTTATTGTAGTGGTGATAGCAGGTGCATAACCGCAGTCTTTTAAGGAGGCTGTGAAAGATGCAGAGTGGTGTAGTGCTATGTAGAAGGAGATTCATGTCTAGGAAGATAACGGAACCTAAACAAGGGAAAATCTTCCTTATGGAAAGAAAGCTCTAGAAGCAAGTGGGTATACAAAATCAAGTACAACTAGATGGAAGCACTGAGAGATTAAAGGCAAGATTAGTTGTCTTTGGAAATCAACAAGTGGAAGGATTAGATTATAATGAGACTTTTGCACCAATGAAAAAAATGGCAACTGTTCTTGCATTCCTTGTAATTGCGGCTTCTAAACATTGGGAGTTAGTTTAAAACAGGCTCCTAGGTGTTGGTTTGCTAAACTTGTGATTGCTTTGAAGGCGTATGGATTTTCACAATCATATGCCGGCCGCTCCCTTTTCAGATAAACAAAGGGGACAATACAGATTAATGTGCTTGTATATGTAAATAATTATTTCTGGTAATGATTCTATTGCATTGGCCAGTTTTAAAGATTACCTCAGTTCATGTTTTCATATGAAACATCTTGGAGTGGTAAAATATTTTCTTAGCATTGAGGTAGTACGAAGTTCTGCAGGTTTGTTTTTATGTAAGAGAAAATATGCTCTTGATATTGTTTCTGAAGAAGGTTTGTTAGGCGTCATGCCTGCTTTGTCTCCAATAGAGCAAAATCATCATTTGACACAAGTTACAGGACAGTATCTTTCAGATCCAGAGTCATATAGGCAATTGGTTGGACGATTAGTCTATTTGACAGTCACTCGTCCGGATTTAGCATATTCAGTTCATGTACTGTCTCAATTCATGAAGGACCTGCATCAAGAGCATTGGTATGCTGCTATACGAGTTGTTCGGCATTTGGAGGGTAGTTCAGGCCAAGACATTCTATTATACTCGAATAGTGAATTATCTCCACAGCAGTTGTGTAATTCAGGTTGTGTTGCTTGTCCTCTTACTCGACGATCTCTTACAGGTGGTTAGTGTTTTTAGGGCAATCACCAATTTCTTGGAAAATAAGAAGCAATATACAATAGCTCAATCTTCAACAGAGGCCGAGTACCAATCCATGGTTGCAATTACTTATGAGCTGAAATGGTTAAAAGGATTATTGTTGAGCTTGGGAGTTCATCATCCTAAAGTTATACCTCTATTTTTCGATAGTCAGTTATGCATTGCACATAGCGCAAAATCCGGTATTTCATGAGCATACCAAGCAAACTGAAATTGATTGCCACTTCGTATGCGATGTTACTCAAGATGGTCTTATCGCTCATTCTTATGTTCCTACTATTGAACAGTTAGCATATATTTTTACCAAAGCTTTGAGTAAACAACAGTTTGATTATCTTATAGGCAAGTTGGGCATTTACAATCCTCATGCATCAACTTGAGGGGGATGTTAGGAAATTACAGATAGGAAGTTTCCATATTTATGTGAGTTGATTAGCTGGTAGGAAGTTTCTCTATTTATGTGATTTGATTATGTGATAGGAAGTTTCCATATTTATGTGATTTGATTATGTGGTAGGAAGTTTCCCTATTTATGTGAGTTGATTAGCTGGTAGTCATTATACATACATACATACATATACATACATATATATATATATATATATATTGCTCTTGTTAATGAATAAAAGAATATGAAATCCTAAGAAATTCTAATTCTTATCAAAACTAACCAAAACATGAAACATATAGCATAAAACAATCATATTTACATAAGACCCTCCTATAAAACTGTTAGTTGTTAGTACACAATAATAATCTGGTTATGATTCATGTCATAAAACATCACTACATATCCGTACTCAACAAGTGATACTTGAAAAGTAGCAAGTACCCCATGACCCCCTCCTCTGACAGCTTTGGCCCAATCTCCTTGTGCTTTCCCGACCATGCAATAAGTGAACACTATCATCCGATCACGAAAGCTAGTTTCAACCATTTTATAAGGTTTCAGCCGAAACCATGATATTCTGACCAACTCGGATCAGTTTTGGCTAGTGGAAGGACAAGATTAGGATACAATCTCGTTCCAGTCAAAACCGCCAGAGAAAAGGTTTACAATTCCATCAACAAATAGAAGAAGAAGGCCAACAACGAAAAACAGAGAGCATCGATTAATTGAAAAATCAAAGCCTATAGTCTACAAAACGTGCTTGAATAGTAAGATGAGAATTAAATGTCTTCTTATTAATACACAATTCAAAAACATAAATTACCACATTCAATCTCTTCGAAAAAATCCCCAAATTCGAGCGTACCATAGTCGAAATCGAAAGAAGATTTCAACAAAGAGCATATAAATCAATTAATCTCGCTCCAGCTTCCATCTTTGTCTTTGATCTCATGCAAAGTTCAAAGGTTTCCTTTCTTTTTTCTTTGTTGCTTTGTCTTTTCAATATTTTTGTTCATAACTGATGTTTTTTGCTTGAGAATAGGATATTTGTGGAGGGGTGAGGGCTTTCGTAGGCTTTGGGATTGCTAATAAACGGTTATTGTGTTAACTTTTTTTAATATTAGTATTAGTATTAATAAAAATGTTATTTACTAATTAATTTACTGATAATACAGGATGATGTCTTAGTTTTCTTCTTACCCAATTAAGTAGATAATAGTGACTTGAATATTGCATATATGGATAGACCTGAATAATGGACTAATCTAAACATACTGAACTGACCTCTACATACTGGACTTGTATATTCCGATTTAAATACGGACTCGAATATATTGGACTAAGAATAAGTTGAACTTGAACATGGACTTAATGATTGAACTTGAATATGTTGAAGATGCACTTAAAAAATTGAACATGATCTGAAATATCGGACTTGACGATTTAACATTGATGACTCTGATTAATGTTCTTTCTATTAAGTTTATTTTATTTCATACTTAATTTGCATCATTAAATTTCTTAGGATTGACTTTTTTGTTTAATTACAAATGATTATATTGTATCATTTACATACAATCGCAGGTTACATTGTGGAAAATCAAACTGAAATTGGATGGAATAATGGTACATCGATCGATGCCAATCTTCAGAAAACAAAATGGAACTTCTGCAATAAAATAAAGAATATAGGTGGCGTGACACACTTAGAAGAACATCTGACGGGAATAGGTGGATGCATACCAACTTGTGTGATTGCTCTTAAAGAAGTTAAACAACTTATATGATTGCATATCGTTCAAAAGAGGAATGAATGAAATAAAGAAAAATATATATAAAAGCAACTTTTACAAGAGGAATTAATGAGCAGACCATGGTTATCAGACAATGAGAATGAAGATGATAAAGAATTTTCAATATGTCATATGACAGAGCATAGATACATTAAGGGACGAAGATATGCACATGTCTCTGTGCATATTTCATATCACTAGGTGACCAGGCAATGGTTCAAGTAAAACAAAACGCATTGTACGTGGAAAATCCGTTGGAGTGTATGAAGATTTCGACTCTCATACTGCTTGACAAATCGATCCATATATGCAGAAATGGGGTAGCAGAATCAGTCTTATATTAAAGTGTCAAAGAAATGTATTAAAGATGCCAAAAATCACATAAATCGAGCAATTTTTATGTTCTTTTTTCCAACCATATTCCGCATGACGTTGTTGATAGACCATATTATACAACAATGGTTGACGCGATTGCCGAAAGCGGTCGTGTTACCGATCCACCTACTACTGCATATGAAATATTATGCGCATACGTCGAAATGGAAATAGAAGAGATCGAACAATATATTAAAACGTTGCACAATTTCTTAGATAAATATGGTTGCATACTAATGCGTGATGCTGGCAGTACAACAAATCGATGAAAAATGAAAACCTTTTTCGTATAATCCACTCACGGAGCGTGCATGTTAATTTGGTTTCTGGGATAATGTGCGTTGTTACACGTAACAAAGCAAATTACAAAGCTATCGAACATTTGTTGATACAAAAAAGAAAATAATTATATTGGACACCATGTCCAACACGTTACATTAATTTGATTTTGGAAGATATTTCAAAGGAGCCAATGTAACAGATGATATCAAAAATTGCCAGTTAATAATAACATCTATATACAATCATGATTGATTACTTTCTATTACGAAAAAGGAGACTAATAATAAAAAAATTGATTAGACTAACAACAACACGGTTTGCAACTCACTTCATCGCACCTGACTCTTGTACCAGCTCGAAAATTTCCTCCATGCAGTAATCAAAAATTGGTCTAATTTACTGTAATATCCTTCACTTATTTTCTGTGCCCTTGCTACATGCAGTAAAAATTTCCTCCATGCAGTAATCACTATTAGTGTCTTTCCTGGAAAATGGTGCCGCTCAGCTGTCTACTCCAATAATGAGTCATCAGGTCATTTAATATTAGCAAGGGCTCTCACCGTCGAATTTGTCGATACATCTCATTCCCCTCACTTCGGCAACTCGACAACGAATACAAATTTAAAAAAGGATGAACAATGTCAAACCAAAGTATATAATACGACAGATCTACGTCGTTCATGTCATTATGCAGTAATTCACCTATTTCGGCAACGACAAATCAAAAAAAAAACACCATCTTCCATCGAACAAAATTTGACACTTCGGCGTTTAGCTCTTGAGACTAACATAATATAAACCCTAACCTTCATCGTTTCCAGAGCATTATACAATCGCTTTTACATACTTTATCAACAGTACTCCACTATCTTAGAATCTTAGGAGGAGCGTTTCATGTTTCTCATTCGCACCATTATTTCTCTCCAAACGATCGTTTTTTTTTTGTTTGGAAATAATTTAACGATTTGGTTTTTTGCATTAGAAGTTGATTGCGATTTGGGATGGTGACTAATGTTATTATCAGAGTAAAAAAGGAAATAAAAGTACGTTATCCCCCTAACATTTTTCCGTGATTGGAATGTTTTTAAAATTTGATCCTCATTAATAATACTTGGAGTGTCAATACCAATGTTCCTTCGTATATCTCGCACCCTCTGTTCAAAATCTAGCTCTTCGTGTTCTATTAAAATATAAATTGGTGTCCTGAGGAAGTGGAAACATCTCCACGTATTGTGTACATTAAAATTCTCGGTCCAAACCAACGCAAATCACCCACTGCACGTGACATGACAAGCCAACGCAAATCACCCACGACCCAAACCAGTAAAAAAAACCACACCCACCACCTACACAACCAACCGGTCCTCCTTCTCGTCATGCTCAGCCGCGCCTCAATCCATCCTCGCCCAAACCACAATTATGCACCCATCCTCAGCCAACCGCAAGTCAGCCGACCAGCTCTTCCCACAGTCGAACCCTGGCCAAAGCAGCCCCTCTTCCCCGCAGCCAACCCGAGTACAAAGTCAATTTTGGCTAACCGCAGTCTCTTCGCCTCTTTTATTATATATGAAAAAGCAACAACAAAACTATGTTTGAGAGTTAAAGCGTGTCCCGCGATTGTGTCGTTTGGTTGTCATATTTGTGTATTGTCTAGCCAGGAGCGGATCTAGCTGTAGCCCAGATGAGGCCATGGCTAGAGAATCTCCAGTAGAGATTGAGTTTGTTAACACCACTTTTAGTGGTCTTACCATGACTCATGACTCCGACTCCTGATTGGTGGAAATCAAAAAAGGCCCATATGAGTCCCTCTGATTTCCACCAATCAGGGTGGAGTGTTTTGTTCACATCCCTAAAAAGGATGTGAACAAAATCCTATTCGAACACAGAGGCTACTTCCGCCACTATGTCTAGCCACCTTATTTTGTCGCTTGTTGATTTGTCGCTTGTTGTCATCTCATCCACGAAAGGTGAATATTTTACTCGTGACTTGTATTTTATGCAAGTTTAGCCGATATCAGTTGAAATGATGATAATGTTGTGGTTATATTCTTAGTTGATTCCTATCGATAATTACATGAAATGTTAATTTATTATCATGTGAAGTATTTGTTGATAAGTACATGAAACGTTAGTTGATAATAACATGATAATTACATGAAATGATAGCGAAATAATAGCGACTGATTCATCTGTCGTAATTATGATTGTCTCTATGTTTGTAATTTAGATTGTTCATTCATTTTGAAATCATCTCTGCTATCACATTACAAGTTGCCGACATCATAAACTATGAATGAATTCATTATGAAATTTGAAATTGGGATATGGATTGAAATGACATAAACCTGTAATTTAAATAAAAACATTGTTGGTCAATTACTTTTTAAAATTTTATAATTGTGATTTGGTCAAGTAAACTGATTTAGAAATTTTATTGGAATATTTTTAAGTTAAAATTTTAAGGTTTGATTTACTTCAAAGATTGAATTTAATTTAAAGATTAAAATTTAATTTAATTTTAAGATTTAATCTTGAAATTAGGAATTTAAAATTTAATTAATTTAATGCAAAATATTAATTTAATTTTATGATTATTATTGTTTATTTTAATTATAAGATTTAATTTGTTTGATTAAGACTTAATAATATATAATAAATTAAATTTAAAGATTTAATTTAATTTAAAAGGATTACATTTGTTTGACTTATTTAATGAAAAGATTAATTTTTAATTTTTGATTTTTTTTTGTATTAATTTAATCAACTTAATGAAAAGCTCAAATTTAATCAAAATATTAAATTTGATTTAATTTAATGTTAAGATTTGATTTGATTTAATTTATAGATTAAATTAATACAAAGGTTTAGTATTTTTTATTTAAATAAGGGAAAGACTATTTGAACACAAACTGGTGACAGAAAATTTAATACATAAATTATAGACTATTGAATCTCCTTCTGAATTCCACCTCTCATGTAAAGGCAAACAAATCCCATGATCCACAATTTGTGTATTTAATTTTGTGTCACCAATTTGTGTTTAATAGTCGCTTCCTTTAAATATTAAAGGTTTAATTGATTTGTCAAAATAGACATGTGAAGGGATTATAAATTTGAAATAATTATGTTTTAATTGATTTCAAAGGTAAATGATAAAACATAATAGATTAATTGATTACTTAAAGTATTATGGAATTTAAAGAAGTTGATTTAAATGATAAAACATAATAATTTGAATTAAAATTTTAATTTGAATTAATTAACGTGGATAATTAATTTAAACATTAAACTGAATATATGTAAGTGAATGACTTAGAATGGAATTTACTCGTTGAAATTAAAAATTTGTAGATATGATGCAAGTTGGTTTGACTTATATAAGAGCTGCGTAAATTATTAAATATGTTTTATAAAATTTAACTATTATATATATTTGTCTTGCCCAAAAAGTACTATTATATATAACTATTTTAATTAAAGCTATTTTTTTAATTAAATTTAGCTATTTATATTTTATAACCATTTTAATTAAATTGTTATATATTAAAATTATTTATTCATATAATTATTATTGGATGAAAGTCTGTTTTCAATCCAAGCAGTTTGAGTCCAAATTGTTTGAATATAAAGATTTCATTGAGAAAAAAAATGCAATATGAAATCTAAAATCTAAATTTGAGCTTTTGATATGAACCACCTTGTAATATGGACATTTGAATCTGAAATTAAATCACATATTGAATTGATTTGGAAAAGATAATGAAAATCAGTATTGAACTAAACCGATTTATGGCATGAAATATGATGTTTATTTAAATTTGAGCATTTTCCTTATTGAGTTACTTGCATATTTCACCTGAAACATTTCACTTAAGTTGATTTACTTACATAAGAATATTAGTCTTGCCTCGACTATTTTGTTTTACTATTATGCTCAGGTCAGCCCGAGTATCTCAATATCTGAAGACATTTATGTGAGAAGAATGAAGACTGTATTTACTATTACTACTCTTCAGCATTAGTTTATTCTGCTTGTTATATATATTATTTTGTTTATGATGCAAAAATGAAATAAATGTATACTGATAAACAGTCTCATGAACCGTTTATGTATTATTATGTTTCGTTTATTATATTTTGTCATTCCGCTACGAGATTCTATACTTGTACATCATATTTATTTAGAACAAACCCATCGATAATTTATCTTTTCAAATGTTTTGAGTCGGACATACGTAGTTTATTGCCTACTTAAACTATCAAAAAACGTGGATCGTCATAATTCTATTCACAAACATAAAGATAATTTAAGAAAAATGATTACTTCGAAAGAGTGGACATCAAGATTTCTTAAACTCAATACAAAATATAAAATAACTATTGTCTCAACACCGATTTACAAATGTTTTCGGACCAGTGTTGCTTCTATCATACTTGTTTTTGAGCCATTAGCGAATGTTTTATGATTAGTGGATAGTGACGACATATCAGATATTGGATATGTTTATTAAACGATGGATCAATCAAAAAGAATCGATTAGAAAAAATATTGATGGAAAACAAGGCAGGTAATTTATTTCATCTATCATCATATAAATAGCCAAATAACAATTCAATAATATATTGTCTTTTTACCATTTACGTTATTTCCTTAATCCTATCATTTAATATGTAAATGCAACAAACGATGAAGAAGCATTCAATGGATTTAACGTCGTTGAAAGGATGATGCCGGATATTATAATGATAATTGAAATTGAAAAGAATGTTAAACTAACATACATTATAGTTGTAACAACCATTCAAACATTTGAGACATTAAACGATAACTTACACATCGACAGATGGAAAAAAAATAGAAATTAATGCATTTAATTCTGCAAAAGCATATGCAGCTGTGAAGACAAATTTTCCCGCTCAGTGGTGATCAATAATTGTATGAGAGGGTGCTCCAAATTTAACACGTCTAACAACGCACATTTAAAGCTAAACAGTTTCTTCCTCAAACCATGAAAGAAACTAGACAAAGTTGCTCATGATTCATACAAAATTAAAAAACAGAATAAAATGGAAAATAGATATATGTGCATTACAACATGAGATAAGAGCAAAAAATTCAAAGACATCGTGATACTGAAAATCAATTGATTGATTTGGACTACAGATTCCATGAAGATTATCCATTAGCAGACCGGACTACTGAAATTGAATCGTTCTTGTTGGACAACGATCCTTGGTTAACCAATACACTGAATGATGCAACAGCTGCCGTTGATAGTATACCTACACAAACAACGAGTCAAAGCAATGAAGATAATAGACGATCGCCAAATGATGATGATAGCAATGCTGATGGAAGTGGTGTGGGATTAACAAATAATTGTAGTACGCTATGATAATGAATCGCATATACCACAAACTCAAGAAGAAGAGATGCAAGCAACATTCCCAACCGAAGAGAGTAATTTAAATGATGAATACAAACGTCAACATAATTACGAACACTGTGGTTCATGTACTTCAAATGATCCACCAAACTATAGACATTGTGCTTCCGACTTATACATGTAGCAACTCATAAACGAAACATATATAATGACGTCTCAAATGACCAAAATACTCTATTTACGTATATAACAAAAAGTAAAGAATCATGGTCGTTTGACAATATGATGGAGACATGCATTGAGTTTAGAACAAATGCACTATGGTTATCTATCATAATGCAACACAAGATGTTGAAAAAAAAACTACGAAAACAACTCATATATGTAGCTCCAAGAAATAGTTTTTGAATGTAATACTAATAGCATTGTAGGTTAAATTATCATATTTTTGTAGACTATGTTTTAATGTGAATTTGCAACATTTCCCATTACTTTTCAATAAAAAAAAAAATACAAAAATTCGATATTTGAATCAAAATCGCAGAAATTTCCAAAATTGACAAATTTTCAAATGGCAAAACCCAAAACCGAATTTTCGAACCTTGATGGCCTCATCTATAATTTTCCTCCATATAAAAATGCACATGACAATGCATTTTTTGAAGGATGATCAATTTGAAAAACAAATTAACATACAAAATGGAAAACAAATTTCTATTGTTTTTCGTGTTTCGGAAAATAACAAAGACAAAAACAAATAAAACATAAAACAAAACAAAAACAAAAAACTAGTGGCTTATAAATTTTATATTCCCTGCTCCACTATTCTCATGCTGTAAACATGAAAACTCAAAATAAAACCGAACAAACGCTAAGGTCCCATTGATTGTCATTTTTAATTTTGGGTTTTCGTCTAAACAAACACATGTGTTTTTAGAAAACAGTCAATATTTTGGGATTTCGCCTTTGTTTTGAGAAATAACAAAAACACAAGAAATGATCCATCTATCCAATGCCCCTTCATCTCCTTTGCCGTCATCCGACATCCCTCTGTCCCCTTGGTCGTCTCTATCTGTGTTTTATATTAAACTCATGCAATTTGTACCTTAGGTAAGAATACCGAAATTCTTACAACAAGAAATCAGAAAGCAGTACACCAAAACAAATATCATTACCTTTATAGAGTTTGTTTATCCTACATCTGAGAAGCATATATTAATTGAAAATCAAGGGCCTTCATGACGTTGCATCCCACCGCCATATCGAGCCATCTTCACAGCAGCTAAGTATGGTGCTGTGATAGAGGAAAAGGAAATATGATATAGGAATGTTAAATTAAATAAAAACATCGTCTATGCTAGACAATTTTCATTAGATAGCAGCTTAAAAATAAAAATTGAAGTTGATGAGTGACATTCCAAAGTGGAGAAGGCTTGCAAAAAACCTTAGAAGCCGGAACTGTGCAGCATACCAAGTTACTTGTAAGAACCAAAAATTAAAAGAGAAAATACATAATATTAGTATTTTCTATTTTCCATCAAATGAAGCAAATCTATCTTATGTATTCGGTAGCTCGTTATCTTATATCATGTCATTGAAATTTCTACTAATTTGAAAACAAGATCATTACATGAGTTGAATCTCATATATTATGTAATGAAAGCATTGGAGAATAAAACACCAAATTATAATGAATATGAACTAAAATATTTATAAAACACTATAAATAATATTAGTTAGTTGTTTTTTTACAAAATACTCGCAATAAATATCTGACTATTCTGTAACATTCAAATTTCATCTCTATACTAATTGCTTAAAAATAATTAAATATAATCCCTTTTATAAGTGTGTTTCCATCTCCTTCCTAACTTTAACCTTTACTATAACTTAGAAGTCATGTTTTCCTTTTGTGTACCAATTTCCATCTCCACTTAAAAGGTAAAAACCATGCATATATGCATATAGTGAGACTACAGACCTTTTTCAATGCAGTCATCGTACTATGTACCCAACATAAGTTTATATGGAAAAACCACCGGCAAAATACATAAACCATAATACCTTTGAATCAAGAGCACGGGTAGATATTGGATATTATTCCAGTTATGAGATAGTACTAATAGTTTGCTGCTGGTTACAATTTCCATCCTTCAATTTAAAGTGAAAATTAATACTAAGACAACGCGGAGGAAAATGTTTTCATTTTTTCCTGGTATCTCATAGTAAAATTAAGTCAAATCATAATTAATTGAATTTACAAGATGGTATTGATCAAGGACCCTAGGAACAAGATACAGGATTGAAGTTTTGAAGGTGATATTTTAATACAGGCATTAGAAATCAAACATATAGAACCAAGAAAAACCATCTTAAATTTTAAAATATTACAGCATGACAACATGGTATCACATTGGTACCTTCCATCGAAAGACATGGCTGTCTGCCTTATAGGAGATTTGCACTGAGCATGAGATAGCCTGAATATGAGAATTTTCATCTGAATCAGTAGTAGTACTAGGCTAATGTATTAATAAGGAGGAAAATAAAGTTATTAGGAGGATCATTAAACTGGAAAAGGTCACCTTGCGATAAGAACAGGTGGACTGCTCTGGAGCTCCCAGATGAATATCTTTCCTTCTCGGTTACCTGTATGTATCTTGATAAAATTATTATTTGGAGAGCGCAAGACAAGAGGAAACAGGGAAAAAAATTGAAATGCAATAATGATAATAAATTGATGATCACAGATGACATATTTCAAGTATATGAACAGATCATACAAAATTAGCCTTAGCTGAAATCAACATAATGAAAATAGAATACAGAGCTATCTGCCATCATCAATGGTGAAACTAATATCAAGTGCGCATGTGGATATAATATGCAAGATTGATGTACCAGCCTAGGGAAAGTTAGTCAAACATTGGCAAATGAACACCAAAATTTGACCTGTAAGTATCAAGGCGAAGGGCATTGAAACTTTTTGAGGAACATTAAACCAAAGGTTCGAGTCGACCTGTCAAAATATGACCCTACCCATTTACCCAACCCATTTTACCCTAATTACAACCATGTTGGGTCAACCCATTTATAATTTTTTATTAAATGGGTCATAAAAGGGTTGACCATTTTTAAAAGGGTTACAAATGAGTGCCTCCATTTTATATGTCTGGGTCATGGTTTAAAGGATACATAAACTCATAATTGTAATATTTTCACTGGGTAACCAAATTGGAAACGGAGAAGTTGTTGCAATTAATGAATTTAAGTTAAGTCGAAGAATATAATAGCGAACATTCTTATTGTTGCGGTTTTTTTTTATATATATATATATTAATGTTCTGTTATCTTCAAATATATGAACTATGATCAATATTAGTTTATCCACCAACAAAATATTGTCCTTATAATGTGGCAATTTAATTATCATTCCATTTCTCATCAACAAAACTTGCAAGTCTAATTACATGAGCATGGAAATGGGATGGTGTTCTTTTCTCACCTAACTCATATTACTATCTTCTATTTAAATTTTATTTCAGATTTTCATAATTTGAACAATCCATGGTTTTCATTCCATTGCAATTCAATAAGACCAGCTATCCTTAACCTAAGCAAATCTATCACTTTAAATTGGATTTTTTTTTCGATTTGGCCACCTTTTATAAACTTATAACGCTTTTAGCCTAGTTTCAAAACTTATTACGGCCGTAGCCTGGTTTATATCACATCAGCTCAAAACAGTTATTAACACAAGCGGCATTTAAGATGACGCTAACTGCGGCATCTTAAATGACGCCCAAACATGAGTTCTATGCGTCATCCCAAATAACGCTCCACGCGTCATCTTAAATGTCGCTTCTGTTGATAACGGTTTTGAGCTGATGTGACATAAACCAGGCTACGGCCGTAATAAGTTTTGAAACTAGGCTAAAAGTGTTATAAGTTTATAAAAGGTGGCCAAATCAAAAAAAAAAAAAAAAATCCCTTTAAATTTTGTTCTGTTTTAAAAAAATAGCTCATGCATTTGAATTGTAGCTCATATCTATATCAATGGATAACTCATGAATGGTGAATGCAAACTACAGGATATGCCATGGTCAACATGAGTTTGATAAAATAAAGGTGAAGAGACGTACTTTCACGAGAGTTTCGCATTTCATTCTATTCTTAGATACGGTAATTAATAGAACTTTCATGAGAGTTGACAATAAATGGGTTATCTCCTTGTATTGATTTCTAAGTTGAAACATTCTAAACTTCTTATAAAAGTGACCTGGATAGAATGATTACTAGGACTGAATTTTTAAAATAAGCGAGATGCATGCAGCTCCTTTAGGAATAGACTTTCAGTTTCCATAGGTAATACCACCATTTTCAATTCAAAATATTTATTACCTTATAATTTCATTTAATTTAATTGTATGGACTATTACATCTATTGCAATTGTATTCAAATAATATCAATTTAGGCTCATATACGACCATGCTCATTAAATAAACTCATTTATTGAGTTTCCTTTTTAACAGATTTAAATACCTTTTATTGCTTGAATGTCCATGCTTGATACTAACATACCATTTTCATTACAAATTTCTTTCATGGTAAGAATATTCTAAAATGCGATGCTTTCCCTACACGTTAGGTTGTATCTTCGTTAATTACATCCCTTAAATCAAGTTCTCGTATATTTAGCAATTAATTTCTTTAAACGGTTTAACATAAAATTTAAGTATGTCCATATTTTGCATCCATTCCGAGTCATATTACATTTTCATTGTTAGTCCACTGGTCTAGAGAAATAAATTGCATTAAAAGAATAGTCATCTGTATCAGAATATCTATTGAAATAAAATAAAAATATGATGCTTTTTATAGCAGTGGTGCATTTTATTTCTAACATTTTGGTAACCTTTTATTCCACTTATATTTTAGTATCACCAGTAAATCACACAAATGATAGTACCGTATTCATTATTTGACAAAAAAATTGCATTCAACTCCTCTCAACCTTCTTAATGCTTCACATGGTGAGATCATGGAAAACATGACATGTTAGAATACATCATATGCCAATTGTTAATCTATTCAAGAGTAAATTATATTTATAATTTGCAGGTTTAAGTAAATACTTTATTGTTTCATCTTCTTCATGGATATACAAGAATGAGAAATATAGAATTTTGGTCTCACTACAACTTTTAGACTCTTCAGTTCAACAATGATGTGCAATGATGATGTGAGTCTTGGCCATCAAATGCGAATAACAAAGCAACAAGCATACGGCAGCATGGGAGGCTTGCAAGAAGTTGAAAAGCATATTGGAATTGGAGATTTCAAAATTGGATGAAATATTGTAAGCGGTTTTTTTTTTTTTTTTTACATTACTGAAGAAAAGATAGCATGCCTTGAGCTGCAGGTAAGCATGATTAAATTTGATATTTTATTTGACTAATTGTGTACTTTTCGTTACAACTATCTTTGTAATGTTGTTTGGCATGATTTCTTAAAACAAAAGTTTAGAATGCCTCTTTTGGATAAAAGATAATCACATAATTCTCTGTTTGATACAACACACACACACACACACACACACACACACACGTATACATACATACATACACATACACACACACACACTGTGGGTTTACGGTAAGTTGCTAGATCTCTTTTCTTTGTAATTTATTCCCAGATGCATGGTGCCAACCGATTTGCAACGAATTTTAAATATCACACCCTTCTACTTTATAAGTGATCATCATAAACAAAAAAATCATAACCAACTATTCAGAGATGACATTGTAGATCTATTCAGAGATGTTGTCGAGATGACATTGTAGATCTATTCAGATGATGACATTGTAGATCATAAACAAAAATGCATGGTGCCAAATGATAAATTTTATAAACTAACTATTCAGAGATGTTGTCGAGATGTCATGAAGAGTAGGTTTTATTTTCAAAATAGCTACAACTACTTATATTTGGAGTTCAAGTCTATCCATTGCATATATAGCAGTTACATTTGCAGTCAACAAACCATAACCAACTTATAAGGGAGATGACATTGTAGATCTGTGTTATCTTCCTTTATTCAACAATTTTGTTGTACGTTGCTGCGCCTATTTCTCAAATATGTGCGTGTGATATTTTTATTAGCTTATGCCATTCAGTGTTTACCGACATGGCTACAGATATATCTTCTTTTTGAAGTTCACCGAATATATTGTACTTTATGAAGCTAATGAAATTTGATCAGCCAACCTACGCAAGCTCAACTGTAAGAAAGAGAACAAGGTTTTGATGGTGATATAACTGAGACGGGGAAGACAGGCTGCCGATTAAGGTCAGTACAGCCGCACAGGTATGGTGAATCCTGGGTTGTGCTTCATGAATAATTTCCACTTTCTGTAATTTATTAATTGAAATCGATTACAGCTTACATAGGTTTGTTTGGGAATATTGTGCACAAACATTTATATAAATTTGGCATTTCTTTCTTTTCAGTCGTTGGATTGGATTTCTGGCATGAATTAGTATTACCAGTAATTAGGTTGGACAAAAATTTCGTTATGCCTATCTACGCTGGAAATACTTCTTGCCTATTTTTCTTTTTGGAATATGCCGATCGGACTGCGCACTACATTTTCAGAAGAAAAAAAATTGTTTTTGGCTTACACTAAGATAACTGCAAATTTGGTGTAAAACATCGCTATAATTTGCATTTTGCATCCCATCCAACATGCAATTTTAATCTTTGTAACCTTATTTGCAAATTTGTAAGTAAGATAACTCAAATATATTTGATAAACTAATTATAGCCTCTGACTTCATCATATTGATTACTCACACACGTGATACATGAGGAGCTCATAACTACATGTTAGCATCCTACAGTTTGCTTGAAAGCTGTATCAGTGGATATTAAGTTATGTTATTTCAAATAAATTCAACAAAAAAAAAACAATTTATTTTGTTGCATGACTATGCACATAGCAAAATTGCTTAAGCATAAAAGACATCATCTTTGTTAAGTTCGCAGATATTGTTCTTAATTTACGAAATTATTGGTTGTAATGTGGAAATTCATTTCGTTTGTGTGATTCGTCACATGATGTCTTAATGTATTGACTACATGTTTACTTTTATCTCCTTTTCTTCAAAAGAATTATAATTATTAGTTTGATCACATGCTTCAGCTTTAGAACTCACATGTCAATAGAAAGTATAAAAAGTAAAAACACAAGATTTATTTCATTACGACACTGGAACTAAGTAACCCCTTTTGTAGTTAATGGAATATGTTCTACAAAAGTTATGCACATACCCATGAATTGTTTATAAGAGTGTTTCTTAAAAAAATGACATTCTGGAATATTGTTTTTTCTTCAAATAAATATGCAGAGGGCATCTGCATATAAATGGTGAAGGCTGAAAGAACAAGATAAGGAATACGCAGCCTTGATGATAGACAAATTGAATCCTAAAATACTTGTATGTATGAACTATGAAGGTAAATATATTGATTGATTACTTGTCAAAACTGTAATATTTTTATTTAGTTTAATTGTTGGATTATTTAACCCAAGTACTTTGTTATTATGAATCCTACGTATATTTCATGATTTGGTTAAAATAATTGTATGTTTTTTTTAGCTATATAATGACTTGATAAAAGTTCCAAATACCACAGCAGTTGACTGAACAATGCTTTTGTTCGATGCATAAAAGCTCTCTATCGTCATCTTAGAAATATTCGACAATTTTAACCAGTCACTGTAGCATACACATGTAGTGATATGAAAACAATTTGCACTTTAATTCGGTTAATTTAAGCAATGTTTTATAAGTTTGTTTATGTTGTAATTTGCGATACTATATGGTAGATTGAAGAGGATGAAGATAGCTTCGAGTAGAAGGTAACCGTTCGCAAATCGGAGGTCGCACGAAGAAGTTATGGGCTGAAAGGTGAAGACTGTCAGCAGGCCATTGCGACAGACGTCTGTCGTATGGGACGATAGACGTCTGAGACTACAGGGTGGTTTTCCTGAGAGTTCCCACAGACGTCTGTCAGTCCCACGACAGACGTCTGAGTGGGACAGACGTCTGTCATAGGAGGGACAGAAGTCTGAGCTGAAGCAGAATAATTTTCTGGAATGCGACAGACGTCTGTCACCTCCCACGACAGACGTCTGACGCGGCTAATGGGCTGTTTTCGGGCCAGAAACCTTGTAATTGATTTGTGAAGATACGAGGGTAATTTGGGTAATTGGCCTACCACTATATAAGCTATTTTCTGAGGTGTTAGTGGAAGGAGCTTGGATACTTGATTTGGTATCAAGGGTTTATTCTCAAGGGAGAATTAGGGTTTATAACATAATTCCAATTCTTCAATTCTATTCTCCTCAAACTCTTTTCTATATTGAAATATAGTGATTATTGGATCAATCTCTTGTATTTCTTTCATCATGGTAATAAAATACTCTCTCTACAAGTGGATGTACACTAACTAGATGTTAGTGGAACCACTATAAATACTTGTGTGATTTATTTTGCTACGTTGTCATTAGTTTCTTGCTTGTGATTGAGATTTGGATTGTTCGTGATTGGTTGATATTGGTTTTGTGACTAGAGTTATTGCTTTGGTTGTTTCTACAAGTCTAACAACGATCTAGTCTTCCGCTAGCGCATTGTGGTTTAGATATCGGATTCGAGTGGTCTTGAATCGAATTAATCACAACGGTTATAACAGTTGGTATCAGAGCTGTTTTGGTGCTTGTTAGGTGTTTGTGAAAATGCCGGAGACGGATAGTAGCTCGGTAAGTCCTTCAACCGGAAGCCCGAATAGTGTGGCGCCTTATGTACGGGGTTCGTATGCGATGTCGGGTTCTCAATTGGTTATTGACAAGTGGAATGGAGATAATGACTTTGAGAAGTGGCAATGGAAAATGAAAGCGGTTCTTAGGCGGAATCGGGTGCACCGAGTAGTATTTGATACTCACTTATTGCCAAGTGATATCTCGGATGTTGAGAGAGAGGAGATGGAGGAATGGACTTACACTACTCTTCAACTTGCTATGGGGGAGAATGTGATCTCCAAAATTAGTGGTGAGACTACCGCTAAAGGTATTTGGGACAAGTTGGAAGAACTTTATATGAAGAAGTCGCTCACTATTCGTTTGATCTTTTTGCGAACGCTTTTCACCTTCAAGATAAAGGAGGGTAATTCGCTTAAGGCACATTTGAATGCCTTTGATGACTTGCTCATGAAGATGAAGGCCGTTGATTTGAAGATTGAGGAAGAGCAAAAGGCGATGATATTATTGTGTTCATTGCCGGATCGCTATACGGGTTTCTCAAATAGTTTGATCTATGGCCGGGATACCTTGACTCTAGATGATGTCAAGACGGGTCTTCTTGGTGAGGAATTGACAGATCAAATGAAGGAATTGAGTGAGGGTAGTAGTGGAGCTAGTAATAGTCACGGGTTGTTTGCGGAGAAAGAAAAGAATGTGAAGAAAGGAAACCGGGGGCGTTCTAAATCAAGAAAATCCGGTGGAAGAGGTAAATCGAAAGAGAGAAATGGCAAGTGCTTTATTTGCAAGAAATCGGGACATTGGAAGAATGAATGTCCGGACAAAGATAAGAAGGAAGTAGCGTCTTCATCCGTGGCGGTGGAGAGTGAGGATGGTGAGATAGATTAGAATGTGTTGACGGCGGTAGCAACGGGTGTTTCAGGTAACGAATGGGTACTCGATTCGGGTGCGTCGTATCATATGACGCCAAATAGAGATTGTTTTTCATCCTTTGAGGTCAAAGAGGGAAATGCAATTGCTATGGGAAATGGTGCTATTTGCAAGTCAATGGGTAGTGGCTCCGTGCAAATAAGGATGTTTGATGGAGTTGTTCGCACGCTCACCAATGTTCGCTATGTTCCGGGACTTAGGAAGTCGCTTATATCTTTGGGGCAATTGGATTCTCTAGGATGCAAGATCACTATCGAGAATGATTGCTTGAGGGTTTCAAAGGGAGCGCTTGTGGTTATGAAGGGTGCTAGGACTCATGGTATATATTTGCTTCAAGGTGTGACCGTAGGAGGTGAGACTTGTGTGGGTGTTGATAGTTCTCGTGACTTGGATGCGACACGGTTGTGGCATTTGAGATTGGGTCATGTCTCGGAGAGGAGTTTGGATATTCTTCGGAAGCGGGAGATGATTGATGGTGAGAGCTTCAACAAACTAGAGTTTTGCAAGGAATGTGTCATGGGGAAGCAAACAAGGGTATCATTTGATGAAGGCAAGCATGACTCAAAGGAGGTTCTTGAGTATGTTCATTCGGATGTTTGGGGACCGGCACCGGTTGCTTCTTTGGGAGGAGCAAGGTATTATATCTCTTTCATTGATGATTTGTCTCGCAAGGTATGGGTGTATGTAATGGGGGCCAAGTCGGAGGCATTTGCTAAGTTCAAAGTGTGGAAGGCTCTTGTTGAGAATGAAAGTGGTAAGTTTTTGAAGGTGTTAAGGGCCGACAATGGCGGTGAATATGTCTCGCGTGAATTCTTGGAGTATTGTAAGCATCACGGGATCCGAAGGCATTTTACTACACCGGGAGATCCGCAATCTAATGGAGTAGCGGAGAGAATGAACCGAACTCTACTTGAGAAAGCTCGATGCTTGAGATTGACATCGAGTTTGTCTAAGGGATTTTGGGCCGAAGCTTTGTCAACCGCGGTGCATATTGTGAATCGAATTCCGTGCTCGGCCATTGGTAACAAAATTCCGGATGAAGTGTGGAAAGGGAAGAGTGTTGACTTAAGATATCTTCGTGTGTTTGGTAGCCCGGTTTATGTGCATGATCCGGGGAATGATAAGCTTGGAGCTAGGGCATTCAAGGGGATCTTGCTTGGTTTCACGGATGGCGTGAAAGGCTATCGGATATGAAATCCGGAAACGAAGAAGGTTGTTAATTCTCGTCATGTCACTTTTGATGAGTCGACTTTATTCAAGGTGAATGAGAACTTATCGGACGTTCCGGATTTGGTTCATGGTGAATCAAAGGAGAAGGAAGTCATTCCCACATTACGTCCAAGTGATGGTAGAGTTGAAGAAGCTCGTGGGGTTGAAGCGGTTGATGAAACATCACATAGTCCACATGGTTCCTCTAGTGATGATGTTGGTGATGTACATGATACTAGAGAAGTTTCGACTCAAGGTGGAGCCGAAAAGGGTTTAGGAGAAAGTATTGCTACTCGGGTTGGTCGACGTGCAATAAGGCCTCCCGAAAGATATGGTGATTGGAACTACCTTAGCTTTAGTGATCATTTGGACTATGCTCTCAATGTAGTCCAAGATGAGCCAATGGACCTCGATGACGTCATGGAGTCGAGAGAGAGCTCGAAGTGGATTTGCGCCATGGAGGAAGAGATGCAATCGTTTATGAAGAACCGAACTTGGGAGTTGGTTCCACTTCCTCAAGGAAACCGTGCTATAGGATGCAAATGGATTTACAAGGTGAAGGATGATGGAAGGTGTAAAGCAAGGTTAGTGGCAAAGGGGTTCTAACAAAGGAAAGGAGTATGATGAAATTTTTGCACCGGTTGTTCGCCATACATCTATCCGAGTTTTACTAGCCATAGTTGTTATCCATGACTTGAAGTTGGAGCAACTTGATGTGAAAACCGTCTTCTTGCATTAAGACTTGGATGAAGACATCTACATGGAGCAACCGGAAGGGTTTGTTGTAGATGGTATGCTCATTGCTTCCAAGGATCGAAATGAAATCAACAAGTTGAAGATGCTTTTGAAATCGGAATTCGAGATGAAGGATCTTGGAGAAGCAAGGAAAATCTTGGGCATGGAAATTGGAAGGGACCGAAAGCGTTTTGAGTTAAGATTGACTCAAAAGGAATACATAAAGAAAGTGCTTTGCCGGTTTAGCATGGAGGATGCAAAGGCTTACATTTGCATATGAAGCTTTCGGAGAAGGGATCACCTATCGGGGATAAAGACGAGGCTTATATGGCAAAGGTGTCATATGCGAGTGCGGTTGGTAGTTTGATGTACGCAATGGTGTGTACAAGGCCCGATATTGCAAATGTCGTCGGGGTGATTGGTATATGGCTAATCCAGGGAAATCGCATTGGGAAGCCGTGAATGCTATATTGAGATACTTGAAAGGCACAACATCTCATGGACTTGTCTTTGGCGGTAGTGATGATGGGAGTTGCAATTTGGTTGGTTATTGTGACTCGGACTACGCCGGTGATAAGGATCGGTGGAAATCAACTTCCGGGTATGTCTTCACACTTGGCGGGACAGCCATTAGTTGGAGATCGCGATTGCAAACCGTAGTTGCTTTATCCACTACGGAGGCGGAGTTGATTGCCGCTGTGGAAGCGGCCAAGGAGGCACTCTACTTGAAGCGATTGTTGTGTGACTTGGGTTTCGAACATGAGAGTGTTGATGTTCGATGTGATAGCCAAAGTGTTATCCATTTGGCGGAGAATTTGGCATTTAGCTCACGAACCAAGCATATTGAGGTGAGGGAGTCATTTCTTGTAGCCATGGATGAGGGTAAGCTAGTATACCTTCGGAAAGTGCACACAAAGAATAATGCGCCGGATATGTTTACGAAGGCATTACCGTATGGGAAGTTCGAGCATTGCTCGAACTTAATTCGCTTGTTGAGTTGTTAGGTGCCACGGGGTGGCACAAGGTAAAGAGAGTGATTTTGTGTTTGATGGAAAAGTAGTAGCGGTGAGAGATTGAAAATCTATCTTCATGGTAAGTACTCGCTTCACTCCCGAGTACATTGTCTTATGGTGAGACGGTTTGGTTTGAATACTTTCAACATTCCATTGGCAGGTGGGGGCTTTGCCTGAACTCGTTGGTGGAGTGCAATGGGTGGTGGCTTTGCCGGATCTCATTGGGAAAGTATTCATGTTGCTTGGTCGAAGGAAATGCTTGGGGCATTGGAGTTTGGAGTTGAGATGGATATAGTATCGAGGTGGAGTGTTGTAATTTACGATACTATATGGTAGATTGAAGAGGATGAAGATAGCTTCGAGTAGAAGGTAACCGTTCGCAAATCGGAGGTCGCACGAAGAAGTTATGGGCTGAAAGGTGAAGACTGTCAGCAGGCCAGTGCAACAGACGTCTGTCGTATGGGACGACAGACGTCTGAGACTACAGGGTGGTTTTCCTGAGAGTTCCCACAGACGTATGTCAGTCTCACGACAGACGTCTGAGTGGAACAGACGTCTGTCATAGGAGGGACAGACGTCTGAGCTGAAGCAGAATAATTTTCTAGAATGCGACAGACGTCTGTCACCTCCCACGACAGACGTCTGACGCGGGTAATGGGCTGTTTTCGGGCCAGAAACCTTGTAATTGATTTGTGAAGATACGGGGGCAATTTGGGTAATTGACCTACCACTATATAAGCTATTTTCTTAGGTGTTAGCGGAAGAAGCTTGGATATTTGATTTGGTATCAAGGGTTTATTCTCAAGGTTAGGGTTTATAACCTAATTCCAATTCTTCAATTCTATTCTCAAACTCTTTTCTATATTGAAATATAGTGATTATTGGATCAATCTCTTGTATTCCTTTCATCGTGGTAATAAAATACTCTCTCTACAAGTGGATGTACACTAACAAGATGTTAGTGGAACCACTATAAATCCTTGTGTGATTTATTTTGCTACGTTGTCATTAGTTTCTTGCTTGTGATTGAGATTTGGATTGTTCGTGATTGGTTGATATTGGTTTTGTGACTAGAGTTATTGCTTTGGTTGTTTTTGCAAGTCTAACAATGATCTAGTCTTCCGCTAGCGCATTGTGGTTTAGATATCGGATTCGAGTGGTCTTAAATCGGATTAATCACAACGGTTATAACAGTTTATACATGAGAAAATGCAGGAGCAAAAAGATTTTGCTAAAAGATGACCTATGAATTTTAATATACATTTTCTTTTGCTACCAGTGCCTGACACAAAATTTGATTTCCTAAAGAAGTTTGTTGCTTAAATTTACGCTTTTGTTTATGTCAAACCAAATACTTATAGCAAGGTGCCTCCATTTTATATGTCTGGGTCATGGTTTAAAGGATACATAAACTCATAATTGTAATATTTTTACTGGGCAACCAAATTGGAAACAGAGAAGTTGCTGCGATTAATGAATTTAAGTTGAGTCCAAGAATATAATAGCGAAAATCCTTAATGTTGCGAAAAATCTTTTTCCTCTTGATTTTTTATAATCTCAGTTGAGCTCAAATATATGAACCATGATCAATATTAGTTTATCCACCAACAAAATATTGTCCTTTTAATGTGGCAAATTAGGCAGGTATATAGAACTTGCCAAACTAATCACAAAAGCATGGAAATAGGATGATGTTCGTTTCTCACCTAACTCATACTGCTATCTTCTATTTAATTTATTTCGGTTTTTAATAAATTAAATAATCCATGGAAGCGAGTAGCCCGAAGTTGGTCGGATCTAGTATGAATCGTACATGGATGATTGTTGGAGTCGGCGGCTCTCCTAGGGTTCCATCATATAACAGTACCAAGGTCAAGAGCCGGACTTCCGAGATTGGCAATCTCGTTCTTAAATAAATCTTCCCATGCCCCCTGAACGTACGTCCAAGCTGGGGAGGTTCGTACGCGATTGAACATCTGCTTAAAGATGGAATGTTAAAGCTGATAATTGTGGACGAGATCTCACTCCCGTGGGTGTGGAATGACAAAACACTTATGACGTTATTTCATTTGAGACTATCTTTGTATACGCTATCGATGCTTGTGCCACCGGACAGAATCTTTTTTTTCTCATGTTTGTAAAATGAAATGACTTCGTGAATACACGAATACGTATGTACTTGACTATGAACAGTGATAAATAAATCTGCATATATAGAATACAAGTACTCAAATATAGGTGTCAACTGAACTCCCGCACCCATAATCGGGTCATCGAAGTATAAACAAATTAAATGCCAAGGAATGGGCATTAACCAAACTTCCACCGTTCATAATCGATACCACGAAGTATAGACACTCCAGGCTCGTTGTTAACCTCTGCTTGTGACTTTTTCAATATGGCAACAACCGCATAAGGAGGGGAAGTACTTTCTTTATCTTGAGGATCCATGAGGTTTAACCTCGTGATCTCTGCCTTTCTTTCCTCGGCACATTTGGAGATTTGCCCAGCAAATCGCCTCCATACAAAATAATCGGTCATAAGCATCAGCAACATAAACAATAGTGTGGCCTATGACGTCGGGCGGGATATCCTTCAAACTAGGAACAAACTTGATGTCATCAAAGCCAATCTTGAGAAACCTATGTTTCATTTCGACCAGGTAAGGTCTGGAGACAACTTGTCGCTCGACCGTTATAAGAAGGGGTTCAATAGCCTTTTTGTTAATCTCTGCACGAGGAGGTCTGCTAGTAACCTGCTTGGATTTATGATCTGAATGTCGATGAGAACAGAAAGACGTTATATGATGCGTAGAGAGTGAAGCTGACGAAGGCACGAAACACGTCACCCAGAGGAACGTCATAAGGACAACTAGAAAACTTATCCATGCTATAGGGAAAAAAGCTAAACGGGACATGGACCTACACCTCGATGATGAGTCGTGTGACTAATAGACCATGTCTCGACTATCTTTGTCTCGACTCGAACGTCGGCTATAAGCAGAATCATGGCTAGCGTCGTGGGAGTGTGAGTGTGGATTGTGCCTCATGCATTATGACATTTGATCCTCAAGGGATTTGAACATTCGACTTTGCTTCATTGAATCAGCAAATGAAACATAAGTGGTTTAGCTTTAACGGGACAGAGCACAAGCTTTGTGCATTGCAAGTGTGCGTGGTTGCGCGTCCATGTGTCTCCCTCCCCCCTCCTAGGCGGATAGACTGTGAGCTTCATCTTTACTTAAAACATTGGTCTTCCTCCACATAGGTGGATGCAATCTCATCCCAAAGATGGATAAGGGATCTTATATCCTCGATACTCATGTTTCATATCCTGTAAGAGGGAATCTTGTCTAGAACCGGCCAGAAGCCAGCATAAATATCTTATGACTGCAAGATTGGAGTTTCGCTCGCATCGGGTTGATCCTAATCTTGAGATGCTTCTTTATATAGAACCTCTCGCCATCGTCATCCTCGCCACCGGATGGCTCGAGGCCTACATCAAAATCGGCACGACCTTGTCTAATGCCTTCACCTACTTTGATATGTTCGTGTACTTTGCTAGTTTTAACCACTAGACTTTGGACTGGGGGCATTCCCAGATCCCCCGCCTCGTGTTTAGACGAAGAATCGTCCTCATTGCAATAAATGTCAATTGGAACATGACTAACGTTGCATCTTGCTTCTAGTAAAACATGATCCGAAAGATTTTCGTCACTCAACATCACTGCCTCCTTGTCTGCGTATGGACTTAATAAAGCAGCCTAAAAGTTTCTGTCAAAGCTGCGCTACTAGGCTTGGGTAGTGCTTCTAAAGGAAAAGAAAAATGATATGAGCAAACAAAATCGTGAAATGGACTTGGATGAGAAAGGATGAAAGCCTGACTTACGCCTAGATAGCCAACGATTTGCGGATCCGGGCAGAAAGCATACAAAGAAGAGCTCATCCTTAAAATAGCTCAGTTTATTCAAGTGATAGTTACTATCTTGCAACCCTGGACAGTTCCAAAAATGCGGTTAGGATTTCCCCTATGATGTTTGAAGCCTATACGAGTACCGTATCATTGCATTGCTTCAAACACGGTTCAAATGAAGCAAAAAAACGATAAACACGCTGTATAGAAATACATGGTTATTGGGATGAAGCTGAGATGGAATTTGCCTTATGAAGTGCATAACTCGTCGGAGGAATTGATTAAATGACGGGATGCATCCTGCCAAACACATGTATAGGTTGCATGCGATATACCCAGCTGGAGGGTGATGATCTATTTAGTGGCATATGGGAACCAACATGTCTTCAAACAAGATGTTACGCATTTCACAGATCCTCCGGAGTGGTCCTTCGATTTTCGAAGAAACATAATCTATGACATCATCTAATCACTGTTTCAAATCTCGCAAATATCGCTCGAGATCTCCTCCGAGATCTCGTTTTGGGCTTCTTCTGAAACGAAACAGCAAATATCACTCTAAATCTCCTTTCGAATATCTCTCAAAATATTGCAATATCGAAGATATATCGATCGAGACGAAATACTGGAATATCGTCCAAAATTTTAATTTTTTGGTTAAATTTTAAATTTGTGTCTGAACAAGAACAATAATTAAAAAGCTCAAATCTATCAATGATAATCTTTTATTATTTTACATTTTGCATGTTAAATGACCATATTGTATGTTCATATATGTTCTACAATGCTTATGATTTTCATATTTGTCTTTTTTACATACATGTTACTTATAAAATTATGTATTTTATGATATATTTACGCCGAATTTTTTAATGTTTGGATCCTTTTAATGTTTTATGTCTAACAATATTTCTGTTTTAAGCATATTACGATTTAGAGTATGAATGATCTTTCGAAAAATAAAGAATAATAAAGTTATTTTGCAAATCAAGTTTAAGTTACTGTGTTTTTAATAGCATTCATAGAAATTATTTTGTAAAAATATATTTTTTTAACATATCATGTACCCCTAGATTGTTCCGATATGAACTTTCAAATCCGAGATGGAAATCCGAGACGAACTCCCGAGTTAGACTCATCTCGTCCAAGATCTCCCCGATACGAGATCAAGTCTTTAAAATTCCCGAGACGAAACGCAACCGATATCCGAGATTTAAAATCTTGCATCTAATATTTCAACATCATTGAGGTAGCCTGAAGCAGCCTCAACATCAAGACCTACCACTGGCTCAAATAGAACCTTCAGGGGGGCTTTTTAGCCGGTTGACATGTAGGCTAGGGAACAGATGGTATTGGAGTGCGCAGTGCAGAAGGAACCATGGTCGAGCTTGACTCGATATTGGATTTGATGTATTTGGTAGTTCATGGACATGCAGTCATAGCAGAGAGACGCTTGGAATATCTATGACTCGTAGCTATCAAAAAGTAAACATACAAGTGATATCATAAAGATCACAAGTTTTGCCTCGTGCTAAAGTGAAAACCCAGTGTGGTGTGATGTAAATTACATTATCGTGCAGTGTCTATATCTATATCTAATGTTGTGGAACAGTTCATTTGAAAGCCATGATACCATCTAAAATGACCATCACTAATTGTCCCAACTAACTTAACATCGTCGACCATGCATTAAGAACCCCTAATAACCTAGGAAAATTAATTTGAGGAAACGTACACTTGATCACTATTGCAAATTTCTCAAGTGAACTCAAGAGTCCAACAAGGGTTGAATTGGCATCAATATATAACCTAGAGGAAATTTCGCCCTTGCGGCTCTCTACCCGATTCCAAGCAGAGCCAACGACGTGCAGCTCATCCAGGCTAATCGCCAACACCGCCACCTAAATAGATTGATGGATCTCAATTGAAGCGAGGGATTCAAGTGATGGTTCGGGCTTAAGAGATATGGATCAGGCTCAAAGTGATGGGTTAACTTCGATCACGACAAGTTGAATGAAAGATGTGATTACAAGTTGAGGCGACCAGCGATGGTAATAATAATGGTTGAAGACAGATCGTGGGGACAAGAGCTTTAATTTGAGAGCAAGAACATTGTTAATGATGGTTGGAGCTTAGTGGGTAAATGAAGTGAAAATAGTGAAGTGTTGGATCGGGTTAGATAACCTATAAACCCAATATTCTCGGGATATGAAATAGCCTAATTTACAAGTATTGGATGGTATCGATCCGTTGTCATGAATCGGTACCGATCCACAAGAAATGCATATTTATATGTACATATAATGTGTAAAAGCACAGGTACATAGGATTTCACAACAATGTACATGTACATGAAATTGGAACTTGGCAAATAATCTAAGTATGTGTAAATGCATACTTGACACCTAGCAATCCAAATCTCAAGGCAGCAAATTCAAACTTGTGGGATCTAGAGTAATAATTTGCTTATTGAACTTGGAGTGACAGGTTGTTAGAAGCACGCTCCAATTTTTATAATGCAAAATCATCAGTAAAGTGTCGTGACGAACAACAAAAATGCTACGCTTCAGGAAATAGTCCAAAGAAAGGATAACAATCATCCAAGACAAAAATTGCAAGCTAATAAGTAATAAGGCAATTCCAACTTGTCTCCACCCAAAGCACATCACGTTTGAAACACGATGTTCTTTGAAGCGCTAGTGTTTTCCATCTCTTTGACCACGCGGCATTTAGACGAACTTGATGAGTCAAACTATAACGTTTTTAAGACGGGGAGCCTAAAGAGATAGCCAACAATCCTAGAAGCCAAAGCATGATCAAGACCACAAGGCAAGTGCATAGCCATTCCGAATATCCAATGGCACCGATCCATCTAAGTGATGAAACAGTACTGATCCATAGAATCTCACCTCAAATACCTCAATTTTTCTCTGCTTCCTATAATTCGTGATAGCAACATTTTCCAAGCTTCATAATATCGATATCATGCAAAATTCACTATTGATTCCCTTGAGAACATGAAGTTAGGATCTTTATTCAATCACCAATCCTACTTGTCGACCTAGAAATTAGCTTTTAACAAAGCGATCGAGTTGAGAAATATGAATCTAACAAGTCACATCAACGCAAGGCAGTACAAGTGGTCCATAAGTCGATCTTATGGACCGATATTGATCCACTCCTATGGATCAATACCGATCCATGCTAACCGATGATGTGGCCACAATCTCTACGAGCTCAACTATGGTGGACATGAAGCACGTGGGTGCAATCATGATTGAGTTCCTAATGACCTAGACTATACATAGAGATGTAGGAAATCATTTTAAAGGATCTTTGTCAATTCTTCTCTGCTTCCTACCATTAGTGATAGCAACATTTTCCAAGCTTCAGAATATCGATATCATGCAAAATTCACTATTGATTCCCTTGAGAACATGAAGTTAGGAACTTTATTCAATCACCGATCCTACTTGCCGACCCAGAAATTAGCTTCTAACAAAGCGATCGAGTTGAGAAATATGAATCTAACAAGTCACATCAACGCAAGGCAGTGCAAGTAGTCCATAAGTCCATCTTATGGACCGATATTGATCCACGCCTATGGATCAATATTGATCCATGCTAACCGATGACGTGGCCACGATCTCTTCGAGATCAATTGTGGTGGACATGAAGAACGTGGGTGCAATCATGATTGAGGAGTTCCCAATGACCTAGATTATATATACATAGAGATGTAGGCGATCATTTTAAAGGATCTTCGTCAATTCTTCTCTGCTTCCTACCGTTAGTGATAGCAACATTTTCCAAGCTTCAGAATATCGATATCATGCAAAATTCACTAATGATTCCCTTGAGAACATGAAGTTAGGAACTTTATTCAATCACTGATCCTATCTGCCGACCCAGAAATTAGCTTCTAACAAAGCAATCGAGTTGAGAAATATAAATCTAACAAGTTACATCAACGCAAGGCAGTGCAAGTGGTCCATAAGTCGATCTTATGGACTGATATTGATTCACACCTATGGATCAATATCGATCCATGCTAATCGATGATGTGGCCACGATCTCTTTGAACTCAACTGTAGTGGACATGAAGAACGTGGGTGCAATCATGATTGAGGAGCTCCCAATGACCTAGACTATACATAGAGATGTAGGCGATCATTTTAAAGGATTTTTGTCAATTCACTAATTTCTAGCAATTTTCTTGTAACCTCAAGGATCCATAGCATTGTTATCAAAAATCTTAAAATCCTACAATTTACATCCCGTTTCAAATTGAATATATCCCCTTATCATTCGATTTATGTTTCAATTCAAATCAGTTAAAAGCACTTTCATTCAATACATATTTGTCACATAATATACTTATGTGAGTCTACAAGTTCAATTTTAGGTTCTTCGAAACAAAGTAAAATGGAACAAAATAAAGAATTGAATTTTAGGTTTAGATGTAGAAGTTCAAAGATAAATGTCAATTTCAAACTGTATATGAACGTTAAAATATAAATCTTTTAAATCCACTATTTTTTATTTGAATTTCGTTTTGATTTAAAATTTAAACTTTACGATTTATGATTTGAATCTCATTTTGACAGTCTTGATCCATAGGAACAGAAACTATAAACAGTAATATAATCATCAACAAAGCTAAGAGGACGTACGCATATGTTGACTGAACCACAATAAACTATGTGTGTTTCCTTTCTACTACATTTTCATTTATTTTTCATCCCTTTTATTCACTATTCTAATTTCTTGGATGTTTGTGTCACATTTTGATATAAACAACAATTCCCTTTTAATTGATGAAGTACATATATAACGATGCAGTGTTGTTCTATGATTACTTAAATACTTCAAAAATATATGCAGTGTGCATCAAAGCTCAGAACGCAAAGCCTATTCTAGTATAATCAATAGAAGGACCCATTTCATATGATTAAACCATTCCCCTTTAAAACATCAAATTATTATTTCTAGCTTCCTGCAATTATTCATCCCTATGTCAACCACGACTAGTACCTAAAATTCTTAACATCCCAGAGAATTATTAGTACTATACTCTTAATATATGTTTCGTTTGTGCGTGTGTTAGGAATCCACGATCCTTTATTTTTAGCTAATCATTGCCCTTACAATGAAAAGCTGAATTTAGTGAATTAATGAACATATTTGACGTGTGTTTGTGTACGTAAATAACAAACTATTTATTTTCTATTTATATATTTATTATTACCAATATTATAAATATATATATAACTTAGAATAAAAATTACCTATGTGAACAAGAAGCATAGGCGGAGCCAGGAACTGTGGTCAACCCGGGCTATTGCAAAATTGATGCTTCATCAGATTGTAGAAAATAATTGATAAATCAAAAGAAGTATAGGTAGTTTTATAACATTAGAAGATAAATAGAAAAACGGGAAATCTAATAATAAAACATGAATATGAAAATAATAGAAGTAAACGTATTAATGACAAAACAATTTAAATTTACAAACTCTAAGTGAACAATGAGTGGCAGAATGAGGATAGAATAATAAATAAATGTTGTGCTGTAATTTAAAGGCTTGCTTAGCTTCACTTCAAATAACATATTACTTATATTTATATATATATATATATATAATGTTAGTTTAGCCATTACTTTCTTCAATGTCAAAGCTATGACTGTACAACATATTTTAGCTAGTTTAGCCATTACTTTCTTCAATGTCAAAGCTATGACTGTACATCATATTTTAGCTAGTTTAGCCATTACTTTCTTCATGTCAAAGCTAGTTAGTAATTTATAATTATGTTGCAAATTAATGACCCGGGCTATAGCCCAGGGTGGTGTAGCCATAGATCCGTCCCTGACAAGAAGTAAACATATAAACAAATATTGAAATATATGAATCTTTGGTTGTTGTTTTGTAAGTGTATTTTCAATGTATATTTTTCAATGTATATTTCATATTTGATATAAAATTGAGTGAACTTGCTTAACATATAATAAATGGTGTGCATATGAACACATTATGTGTGCTGATGTTCTACTGGTGAAGTAACTAATGAAATGCATAGGAAGATTTAAAATGACTATTGCTAATTATTATTCACAATCATTTTCTTTCTTGGCTTCCTTATCATACAAATGCATAGGAAGAATGGATGTTTAAATACATAACTATATATCAAAGGCCGAACTCACACTCTCCCCCCTTCTTTTTACCACTGTTACTATTATCATTGCTGTTTCTATTGCCTCAGTCCTGTACTATTACTGTTATTATTGTTACTGACCCAGTCTCATACACTACCAATGCATACACAAAATCAATTAAACTATAAGAACATGCTTACCAATAGCCACTGCATTATAGTGAAAATCACAGGAGAACTTGATAAACCATATATCACATTCTGGCACAGGGTATTTTTGAAGTATATCAACAGTTCCCTAAGAAAAAAATTCAACATTAGAAGCATTGATGTGTATAAAGAAACACTACACTTACTTACAACTTGTAAGTAAAATTGCCCATAAGAGTTAAATAGGCAAGTGGGCCCTGCATGCCTATTTGTGCCTATTAAACAAGATTTATTTGCAAATTTGGAGGTTAAGTGTAGCCAAATTCCTAGATAAATATGTTGAGTATATGCTCCAGGAAGTTAATGATATTTGCAGTCAACGCTACAAGAGATAAATTGTACAAGGCCCATACAATATGTCGTAAAGCCAGCAATAATCATCTACTTCAAGTCATGTGATTTCATTTCCTGACTTCATTTTCTTGTTATTATTTTTTATCTTTGCAAGGAGAAGGTCCTGGTAAATTGGTTTTCCATAATGTGCTAAATATACAAGATAACTGAATTGACTGCAAGTGGTACAATTATTTCTCTGGCCTTGCAACTAAAATGGCAGGATGTTGCCTACTGATAACGACGTCTTTTTTAGCAGTAAATGAAGCAAAATATGCAAACAAATACCATCTAAGACAAGCAAGCTGATGGAAAAATAATTAATTTGGTAGGATGAATTTAATTCACTTACCACTCCAGGATTTTGTTCCTTAACTTTTGGTTCCCACAAAACAATTTCATTATCTACGCTCTACAAATGTATAAGAATATTAGCATTATCTAAAACAGAATATGGCATAATTCAAAAATTATGAGCAAAGCAATTACACACCTTTGACAATATAAAATCACCAAGCCATCTATTACAATCAACATAGTTGGTGTGTATGGAGGCTATGAAAACCTGAAAATGAAATAAACAACTTAAGATATATCCTAATAATGTATTTTTAGTGGAAACCAGAACACTGTGCTAGATAACCATGCCCAACAGGAAGACTCTGGATGAGATAAACAGATGTGTATCCGTTGATTGTAATCTTCTTAATTGAGGACAGGTATGTCATGGTATTGAGTGTATGCGTGAGTGTATGCATGCCTTCAGTCTAAATATGAAGGCACAAAAAAGTGAAAAACTACTTCATTCCTCTCTTCATTGTGGTTTGATTTCTAGAACCACTTGGGAATTCTGTATGTAGATAACCCTAATCCCATTAATTACCCACTAACAATGCAGCAATTCAATTTAATCCTTCAATTTAAGTTGGACAGAGCCAGTGAACTGTGTGAACATGCAGTGAATGAAATTTCTCTGTAGACTATTTTATTTATTGTTATTACAAGTTCATTAACAAACTACTAAAAACCGAAATTTGGACCGAAACCGAAACTTTGGAAATTTACGAAATCCTTTGAAACTAACAAAATTTTGAAACCACCGAAACCGAGCTCTCAAACCTTGCTTATAAGTTAAAACCCAGTCTACTTTCTTATTCCATTTTTGTTCAATTTAAAAAGCATTAGATTCGGAAATGTGGATTCAAAAAACACATACGATATACCAGTATAGATTGGGCGATTTTTCTAAATTGTGGTTTTAACTAAGCTTGTTCTGGAATATAAATTGAATCGTAAAGGGGGAGATTTGATCTGAAGTGGGATTTCAACCTTAATATTTTAAGTTTTTTGATAACAATGATTTACCGTACTGTCTTATTTCTGTTTTCTGTTGCAGTTGCTTGCCAACTGGTGATGATTATCTGCAAACTTGTGCAGTCAATTATTCATTTTATTTAAATTTATATCACGGACATGTGTTTTAAGCTTTTAACAATCATCTTCGAGAAACTAAAGGTAAGTTTTTGCTGTATTTTTGTTCTTCCATTGAATTAGGGTTAACTTGAAGACGGAGAAATAGAATGATTTCCTATAATCACGTTTGAATTTTCTGTTGCTAACTGAAATTATATTCGACTTGCTTTTGATTTTGAATTTTGAATTTTCTTTATCGATCTGTGATTCTTTGTTGCTTGGTTTAATTTAGGGTTACGCGTTTTTTTTCGAAGGAAGATTGCCGAAACCTAAGGTAGCGTTTGGTTTATTTTGTGTTTTGCATTTTTAGTTTTCGGCGTTAATTATGAAAGTTGTCAAGATTTAAAGTGTAGCGGTGATGATGGATTAAAGGAAAAAAGAGTAACGGAGGGGACCGCGGGAATGGTGGATAGACGGATTTGTTATTGTCATTCCCTTGTTTCTTAAAATATGAAAAACAATAAAAAGTTGTTTTCGGTTTTGTGTGTTAACTCCGTTTTGTAAAACGGTCATTTTTCACGATATATGTGCATTGTCGGTATTTTTGTATGTGTGAAAACTCAAAATTGAAAAATCTAAACCAAACGCTACCTAAATTATTCCCTAGTTTCATCTCGTTGAGCATCGAAAACGGTACGGTATCCCCAGAATTTCAGGGTCCGATCTGTACCTCTAATCTAACCATGCTTTTAAGTTTAGAATATTTAGATGTAGAATTTCATGAAATACGAATAGTTTGAATCTCTGAATTACAATGAAAATCCCGTTTTGATTCAAAGTTTGAACTTTACAGCTTATGATTTGAATCACTTTTTGAAAGCCTTGTTAAATAGTTGGCTTTTTGAACTGCAAAAGGCACTTCCCGGTATTCCCCAGTTTAACAAGATCTAATCGGACTAGCTTTTCAACATGCACAATTAAAGGAAACATAACCACTTACAGGAAATTGAACATATTTTGTAGGAAACTTTGATGGGATATCTGTCCACGTAAAAGATTTCTCGACATACGTCCAAAACTCTGCAAAAGAAAGTAGATTTCAAACTAGCATATATACTACAACTTGGTTCCTGCAAGAAAATTGTTTTGAGGTATGGTACAATAACTGAGGATTTCAACCCACAATAATAAATATACACGTTTTATTGTTTGGCATACTATAAATAAATATCTAACACAAATGTTATAACCTTACTTATTGGGGAAAGGACGCCGTAAATGATTTAGTAATTCGTTGAGGGATAGGATGCGTAACAATTACACGATGGAGTTGATAAAGAAAATGTATATACCTCTCATTGACCAGATCTTAACGCTATTATCCATCCCACAACTTGCAATGCGGTATATATCAGAGGGATGAAAATCCTACAAGAAGTTTAAAATCTTTTAAACATATAAATAGATGAACATGTCACAGTCAAACCTACTAAACGATGATTCTCAAATCAGGTGGAATTAGCCAGTCGCACATATCTGTAATATATTTGCATAATGTTTGAACTGTAAATAGTCACGAACTAAAAGGAAACAGCATGACCCATTCAAATACGCTGTTGGTATAAAAATATTTTCTTCACTGGCTTTATAAAGTACTTCAAATTTTTACTTGATAATCTTTGCAAGATTACTTTATTTGTTTATTATGCACACATTCGAATGTGTTGCAACATATTATGAGCAAGCTGAACTACAGCTGTTGTGGTAATGGTAAATTTGTCATTACCATATCAATACCAACCAATCTGTAGCCAGCAATGGGCTACATCAATCTACCGACGATTATTTTACCAACAGCGTCTGTAAAGTTTCGACGCTCATATTTGACTTACCAATGGCATCGGTAGGGTAATGGATTTTTCATATCGGTTACAGTTACCATTACCACAACAGTCCTAAGGGGAACAATAAGACATTTCACCTGAGGCAGTACTAGTGCTTTAAAAAAACAAAAGATACTGATATTTTCATGTATATAACATAAAAAGGTTCATTCACCCACTTACAACACTTAACACTTCATTGCGATGTCCACCTGCTCCAGCGAATATTAAGATACATATCCCAGTGTGAACATTCCACAACCGCACAGATTCATCCTTTATTGTAAAGCAATGATAGATTTTGGAAAGATGAACATTAATTAGCAACAAAACAAGATACAGTAATAGATTACTTGTTTACCTTGCTTGCAGAAATCACAAGAGAAGGTTTTAGTGGTTGTGTCCTTATCTCGTTTATTGAGTCCCCATGGCCAATGAAACTCTACAGAATGTAGATGTTTTACAAATTTATATAGTTTGTGTGTTGAGTATTAGCACAGAATCAGAATTTGACAATGCAACGTGAAGATATAAAATTTTGCCTTTTCTATCTTCTCAGACCCAGTGTTAATGACACGAATTATACCGTTGCTTCCACCAGCCACCAAATATGGAGCACCATCAATATTGCATGCCCAGCTCACAGTATAAAATGATTCATCCTTCTGTACATAATTAAAAAAAAATGTAAGCCAGTAGTGTAAAGGTGCATAAGACCTATGTATACAATCCGTTAACTCGTTTCAATATTAAAACACAAATGATCTAGACAAATAATAGTACATTAATGAGTAAATAAAGAAAAGCTCATATGGTTAGTAAGGCATTATAATGCAGCTAAAATTTAATACCTACAGCTAATTACAGGACATCTAATTGTTATAAACAGCAGTTTTAAGTAGCACAACCAAAATTCAGCTTCTAGAGGCACATGTTGAAAGTGACTATGTATTTCCTTAAACGTGGGATTGGGGGTGCACATGGATTGATTATCCAGCGGATTCGGTCCAATCTAACCTAAAAATTATTGGATCGGAACCAATTCAAATTAAAAATTGGAATGGATCATTGTTTCAAAAAACCCGCCTCGATACTCGCCTCTAAAGCTCACGCCTCAACAACTTGAGGTATACGAAGCGTATAAAGCGTACGCCTCAAACAGCTGAGGCATATGACTTTAAAAAAAAATATCTTTAGTTGCAGATATTGACACTAATAAAAGTCATTAATTTAATGAAAATAAAAAAAATTAAGGAAATAAAAATTAGTATTTTTTACTTTTCAATTTAAATATCGACATGATCAAGCAAGATTGTTTATGAAATAATGATCATGAGCAATGTAATGAATTTTCTCATTGTTTTTTAAGGAATAATTTTTTTCAATAAACTTTGTTAAATCTGGAAATAAATTTTGCATATCGATTTGAATTGGTAGAACGTATCAAAATTGGAGTTTGATGGAATTTTGAATCATATGAGTTTCGATTATTTATTTTTAAGCTATAATAAAAATATATACTTGATAAAAGTCGGATCTTAAATTATTTGTTTTTCATTTTTTGCATTGGTTAGTTTAAAACGTCATAATTTCTTTAATTGTTTTGCGTTTTATTTTTACTCGAAAAGCTTACGCCTCAACGTTTCGAGGCTTATGTCTCGCCTCGTAGACCTGAAAACGTATCATGTACGCCTTTTGCGTTTTAAAACTTTGGAACGGATCATATTCAATTACAGAGTTCCAACTATGGCAGATCGGTTCACGAATTCTTGTGGCTGAAACTAATTGGATAACCGATCCAACTTATTTTGAATTATCATAAACCAAATGTACATAATTGATTTTAATGTTGACAAATTTGATTAAAGTGCTGCAGTCTTTTTTCAGCTAGGGCTTTTAGTTCTTTAGTTTTGATTTGTACAATTTAAATATTTTGATTTGAACTTTTCACTCGTATTTTTTCATTTCTTTGTAATTTTGTAATTAACCATTTAACACGTATGAAAATTTAAATGCTGACTGATGTTATATGTTTAAAGGTTTATAATTTCAATAGTTTAACGTATTGATATTTTGGTTATTATCTTGCCATTGAGGATTCGTTTATTCAGATAAGCATATGTGTAACATTAATTTGACTCACTTATTTCGTTCTACTAAGGAGGTTTTTGGTTCAAGTAAACGTGTGGGGTGGGTGAGTTCGTTTTGTTTTATTATTTTTGGGTGTGTGCGTGTGTGTTTATTTTTTATATTATTTTTGCTGGGGTGGGATTTTTTTTGTGTGTGTGTGTGGGGGGGGGGGGGGGGGGTTATTATCTTGCCATTAATTTCCGCTACAAGCTCAAACTTTTGAAACAAACAGCTTATAATATGGATATAATTCGATAATGAAATTTAATCTAATAACAATGAAACAAAAACATTTTGAATTATGTAATGAGAAAAGTAACATTTCTAAAAAGGATATAATTAGTGATTTTCATACAGACATTCGTAAGAGTATCATTAGGCACACTTTTCGATAAACAATAACCAATATTTGATTCAATCCAACATAAAAATACGAAATGGATCGGATTTAAAGGTCGGGCATATCATATGTGGACCAACTATTTACGATCGAATCGATAATGCATTGAACCATTTTTTCCTAAATCTTATGGATTTAACCCGCAATGTAGCCCTTTGTGGGATGCTACTTATGTAAGAAAAGCTATATATCATCATTGGTGTGTTGCTAAAAAAAATAGTAAGTATTTATTGCAACAATTATAACTTCAATGTGCATAATCTTAAAGCTTTAACCCATACCGAATATCTTACATCAGTAACCCCAATATTAATTCTTAATGGAATGTAGACGGTACAAAAGAAACAAATTCATAATCTTGTAAAATATAAAAGGCAAAAGTTAATGATGGTGAAGCTTAATGAGCTACAAGGGGTTATTATCTTGCCATTAATTTCCGCTAGTTGGGGACAACAAGATGAATTTATCTCTTCCAATAACAAACATTGTCTAGCCTACAAGCTCAAACTTTTGAGACAAACTGCTTATAATATGGATATAGTTCGATAATGAAATTTAATCTAATAACAATGAAGCAAAAACATTTTGAATTATGTAATGAGAAAGTTAACATTTCTAAAAAAAAAAAAAAATAGTGATTTTCATACAGACAATCGTAAGAGTATCATTTTGCACACTTTTCGATAAAAAATAACCAATATTTGATTCAATCCAACATAAAAATACGAAATGAATCGGATTTAAAGGTCGGACATATCATATGTGGACCAAATATTTACGATCGGATCGATAATGCATTGAACCATTTTTTCCTAAATCTTATGGATTTAACCCGCCATGTAGCCCTATGTGGGATGCTACTTATGTAAGAAAAGCTATATATCATCATTGGTATGTTGCTAAAAAAAATAGTAAGTATTTATTGCAACACATATAACTTCAATGTGCACAATCTTAAAGCTTTAACCCATACCGAATATCTTACATCAGTAACCCCAAAATTAATTCTTAATGGAATGTAGATGGTACAAAAGAAACAAAATCATAATCATGTAAAATATAAAAGGCAAAAAAAGTTAATGATGGTGAAGCTTAATGGGCTACAATAATCCAAATCCAACAAGATTTTGTAGATGTTCAATCCACATGTATATTATCATCTATCCAAAATTTAAGTTTGTTCCGACATTCATAGAATAATATATTTGATGTTTAAATTTAACGATTCAAATAAATGTCTGAACGGTGAATAATTGAGCTAAGATTTTGAAAATGTTACGAATGTTGAAACAATCTCAAATTTTGAATAGATGATAATATATATGTGGATTGAACATTTACAAAACTTTGTTGGATTTGGATTAGTGTAGCTCACAGTAGGGTAGAGGTGATGCAAAACAGGAGTGCCTCGGAACGCTCATATATATATATATACATATATATATACATATATATATAGATAGAAAGAGAGAGAGATAAGTGGCTATTTGAACACAAAATTTTGACACAAATTAGAGAACACATGATTAATTTGTACTTATGTGACGGGTGGGAATCAGGGGGTAATCTAATGGCTGAGAATTTGTATCCCTCAATTTGTGCCAAACTTTTGTATCTAAATAGATTTTCCATATATATATATATATATATATATATACAGAGAGAGAGAGAGAGAGAGAGACGAGCGTTCAATGGCACCCCAAATAGTGCAGCACCCCTAAATGCTCCCTGATTTCCACCACATATCCCGTTTCTCTCTCCCTCCACTCATTCTCTTACCTCTCACTCACTTATTCTAATATAAATGCTTGATTTATATAGAGGGGCAAATGTGGTGCTCACTATTTGGGGTGCCACTGAACCTGCCTCATATATATATATATATATATATATATATATATATATATATATATATGAGGCAGGTTCAATGGCACCCCAAATAGTGAGCACCCCTTTAGCCTACCACTTTTCCACCACTCATTTCTCACTAACTCTCTTTTTCTCTCCTTCCACTAACTCTCTCACTTCCCACTCACTTTCTTTAATATAAATGAGATGTGGAAATCAAGGGGCTTTTGGGATGCTCCATTTTTGGGGTGCAACGGAACGCTTGCCTATATATATATATATATATATATATATATATATATATATATATATATATATATATATGTGTGTGTGTGTGTGTGTGTGTGTGTGTATATATATATATATAGTCAACATCATATTTTTACTCGATTTTCCCTATCACCTTCCATCCGATATTCGTGCATTTTCATTCATCCCCATTTGACACTGGATTGATATCCAATAGAAAATGAAATATCGATACCATATTTAATTTCTCATCATATAAATGTTTTATTCTATGATTTTGATATTTAACTGGTCTAAGCATGCATTGCATGTGCCATAGTACTGGTAATGTTAGGGAACACGAAACATACATATTTAACAATTATCCGAATATCTTAATCATTTGGATGAGTGCAAGCATGCAATGTATACATATCATAACTACATAGCCATAACTACTTTTCCATGCATGCAATGATCCACTTTAAAAATATATGAAAATAAAATGCACATACATCTTCATCAATATAAGCTTGCAAGACCGCAACAAGCCCTCCTTCAAGCAACCGATAAACAGTCACCTGTGGTAAATCAAATAAAAAATAAAAAATAAAAAATTAGTCCCGACGACAGTACAATAATACTCCTCCTATATACATGAGGAGTCTCAAGATAACAAATATTCATCCTTGCATGAAACTAGTTATCTTCAAAGTGAAGAACTTCAACAAATAATGCAGGAAAGCAAAGATAATGAGGATGGGTGAAAAGATGAAGGGATAGGGATCAACCAAATTGGGACTTGAACGGTATTAGCAGCATATGTATACTTTCCATAGACACTAACCATCAATGCTCGTAATGTTTTTATCTCGTCCTATCCTTTCTAACTTACGGGCTTCCCACATTCTAAAATCTTGTATTCATGGGGAACAGCATTTTGTAGCCTTCCACGTTGATTAGTGTGTAACTTGTGCGTTGCACACAGCCATGTTGTATAAAAAATTGTCAAAATTTTAACTATATATTGTATAGATATTCAGCTTATTAGTTGTGTATCTATATGCTTTAAAATTTGGAATGAAATCAGTCTGTTATGTTCTTTAAGATGAATGAGTTATATAAAGAAATTTTACTGTTTTCAGACTTGATACTTGTCAAATGAATAAAATGAATGTTGACTGGTCGTTATATGGAATTGGTTTAACAATAAAAATTAATTTATATCTGAAAATAAATTAATAAACTTTCTAATAATGTAGATGGTAGTTTTAAAAATGTTATGAAAAGCTTGTCATCAGTGGACGATAATTTTAAAGATTCAAATTGCTTAGAGTGAAAATATTCATGACGGTATTTAATGGCGTGGAGGAAAGTTTTGAAAGCTTGATAAAGTGAAGTAAAAAATCTTGTTAAGTGATTAAGAGAAAGTAATAGATATGTTAAGAGTGATCAAGAACCAACAAAAAAACTATCATGTTTATAGAAATCTACAAAGGCTAATCTAAGAACTACTAGCATCCAACCGTTGTGTTAATGCATTCAACAAAAACCTTCCATAATTATTGTGTGTTGCTAAGAGCACCCAAGTTTGCTCTTCCTAATACCATAGATAAAAATAATAAACATAAGAAATTATATATACTTTCTAATACCAAGACATTTCACATGACAATCAACCACCGTGTAAATCAATTTGCATGACGAGCAACGGCCGACCAACATCGTTTTCTATGGTCATCAACCACTAAACTATAGTTGTTCGATGGTTGATCGTCGTGGAAAACTGTGTTGGCCGGCGGTTGCTTGCTGTGTGAAAAAATAAATTAAAAATAATGTATTGGAGCTCCTTAAGAGGTTTGGAATTAGGAAGTGTGTGACATAATATTTCATTGCACCTTCTAGTAATGGTATTAGTAAGAAGAAACTGATGTGCCCTTAGCAGCACACAAATTATTACCACTGACAACCGTCTAAAGCAAATACAAAACCACATTAGTATAAAATATAGAAGAACAAATAAAGGAATGGATGAGTGAAACAATATATCAATTAATCATGCAATAAGTCCAGCGTTTAGTATATGAATTCATTAATCTTTGAATCATTGGGGAAAAAAATTCAGTGGAAAAGAATGTTACATAGAAGCTGATAATACCCATTATAATTCCTCTCCAATCCAAGTTTATAAATTTGGGCGCCTAACCACAAATAATCTAAGACTAACACTGTCATTATGCAAATATTTTTATCTTACACGGTTTGCATATATCTCTACTTGCCCATCAATACAATTTTAGGCTCAAAGCTCATCTGCATGTGAAAAGGCAGCAGAAACTACTACAGTTCCGGTACATTTTGTATGCTAGTTAATTTCTACATGTTTTCTTAGCCTGCCAGTTACATACCAGTTGTTAAGATATAACAAAAGTAGAAAAATGGTTGTGATAACGAAATTACTCGATTTCCCCCAACGGTAGCGAAGACGTCAAAGTAGCGGGAGTCTAAGAAATTGAAAGCAACGGCATATAAAGGGCGTTTGCCTTCTTGAATCTTATTGCTCAATTTGTATTCTCTTTTATTTCTCGTCGTTGAAGACGATGATGATGATGATGCCAGCGAACCCACCACTGGATCGCAGCCAAAACCTAATTTCACCATTTTCATGTATCGGGGGTTATTCGCTGAATTTGATTCTGGGCGAGGAGAAGAACTGAGCTGGAAACGGGTTCACAAATGACTGATTTGGAACTTGTATGACGGCGCAAGCGGAGAATTTATTGCAGAATTTTGAACTATTATAGCAGAAAATTGGAGTTAGAGGAGAGTATGTTTGGCGCTTTAAGCGGACCATTTATTATAGATTACTCCATTCAGTTCAAACCAACTACATTATGTAGAGCACTTCGACACGATCGCAACGCAATAAACCGTGTATCAAACGAATCTCATTTGCATAAGTTATTAATTTTTAAAATTTGTAAAAACCTAAATTTAGTAATTAAGTTAACTAATCAAGGCAAATGGATCAGTTAGCATCAAAACGGACCAGAATCAACCCGTTAGCAAAACGGGACATTCTGTTCGTTTTGAAACGGACGCATCCAACGCGTCAGACGCTTTTTTCATCAGTTATGGTGCCGAACAGACCCGTAATAAGTCGGACTCGTCAGTATGTTAATCTATTACTTACGCCTTAAAGCGATAACTATACACTACTGATGTGGACAAACTTGATTCTATTATTTCAAAGAGATTTGCTATAGAGTCCGAAACTGTTTTAGTCAAAAGGTGTGGATCTGCTTTTGTACAATTGTAATTCAGGTTTCTATTTGACTCGGTGAATTTTTTTAACCTTTTGTACGTGGTTTTTTAACTCCCTCAAAACATTTCAAACATAAATAGAAACCGCTTGATTATTCGGTACCCCATTTCCACCCTCTTCATCTTTCTTCCCTTTCATTTTCGTTCCCCCGCCACTGTCCACCTGTCGCTTCGCAGACAGCAAACCTATAAGTTGCTGGCAGTATCAAACTTCCCTAACTGTAATTTAACGTCTTAAGTACGCAAAGCGGGTGTATTGCTTCTACGTGAATCAAACCTCCGATTGTTTTTCAACGTATTGGATGACATGTAGTACCTATTAAGTACTACCTATTAAGTACGTGTGCACTTCAGTTATCATAATTTCTACATACATAGAAGCCTTTTTTTTTAATGCTCAACCAATCTCTATTTTAGGATTACAACTTTTTTTCAGTTAAATCTCTTCTCATCCCGTTAATTGAACTACAACACCACTACTTGTTTTTCCATTTCATTATTTAATTGCTTTTCCATACACTTTACGGCATGAATGAAGATTGATCGTTGTTGTATGACTTAGTTTATGGCACAAACTAGAGCACCGTCCGATTTTGGTTCGCTAGGCAATGAAAGTTAGTCGGTCGAGGACCAAATGTCGCCTATGCGGTGAACATGCAATTTATAGACTCTAAGGTACATTCTCTTCTTCCAATGTCATTATTTATCTGTTCTGCTTTGCTTTTTGTAACTGATTATTGTCATATTGATGCAAACACATTCTTGGCAACAAATCTTCACCAAGTCATAAGTGAGCATATTCGACATTTTTTAATGCGGTCGTAGATCGAAATAGCGTTGGCTTAAGCCCTTTTTCAAATAGGCAACAACAGAGGGGCGTGACATCTGCGGCTGTTGTCGTTGCTCTCTAAGGCAACACATTTTGCCATCTACTGGCACAGAGAGAAAGTATTACATTACAACTGTATTGCAACACTATTTGCAAGTAATGCAACAATATACATCGTTGTCTTAAGCATAAGTTGAAGTCTGGCTTCCAGGGGCACGTCAGCTTTGCACGTAAGCTGCCCACGTGTCAAACGTCACCTCAGCTCCCCGCATCAGTTGCCCACGTGTCACACACCACGTCAGCTGTGGGGCCCACGTGCCATACCACAGTGGGATCAATGATATTTTATGTGATGCAACACCATTATCTTGAAATGCAACATCAGAAGAGATTAAATGCAACAGTAGAAGAAGACAAATGTTACATTAGAAGAAAGCAAATACAACGCTTTAATTAAAATTCCGCAATGCCAGATTTGTGCATAAAATAAATTCATCCAAAACATTGTACATAGAATAAACTCATCCAAAACATTCATCATCACATTCAAACCAAAACATTCTACATACTATACTAATTCTTCAAATGTACCACAAGTGCCAACACATGCGATCAAGTACATAATTTAAAAGTACAATTTGCAAAAATTCTATAAATACCACAAGTGCTAACACATTACCATCCAAAAAATTCATTCAGTTGCAGGAGCATCAGTGTAATTTTCATTAATTGTTTTGGTGACACAAAAGTCTCCAACATCTAAATTAAGATCTGGATTAGCTTCACCTAGCTTTTTCAACACCCATGACACGTTCTCCTTCACTTTTCTGTTCACATTTGCTTCTAAATCAGCCTTAAGCTCTTGCCTTATTTTTTGGGTCAGCTCTTGCACATAATGTATGCAATAGCAGAAGTTAGATACTTTTCAAACATTTTACCTCGCCTTCCCGTAAGCCATTTCCGTCCATGCGTCTTCCCACCAGAGACAATTGCATCTGCCTTAGCAATATTTCTTGCATCTACCATTGCTTGGATCTTCGCCTACAAAATTGTTATTTCATTATCTAATGACAACTGAGAATACTTGTTACACCACAGAACTGAGAATACCCTATCATACCTATTTAATTTGTATAACCCTGCTGTGATACATAGTCTACTGAGTAATCACCAAACACAAGCAGGCTTATAAATTGAAAACCAAAACCAATGAAAAAAAATTACAAAAAAATATAGATGTTTTGAGTTTCATAAGTAGACTAGCTAATGAAAATATATTTTATTCATTCTTCTTTAACCAAACACGGGTAGGCAGGAATGAATTCTACAGAGTATCAATTCCTTAGCGATCTCATATTCGTTCAATGTCATAAGAAGCTCCAAATGTGCCTACTATACTGACAGAATTATTAATTTATAATTCATTAACGGAACCGGTTATCTAATGTACTTACATATTTGGCTTTTAGTTCATCCTAATATGTCTTGTAAGTTCTCCCTGATTCTCGTTTATAGGTTTCTAAATAGACCAAGGCAGCAGAAGGGTTGGCTTTTTACTAGTCCTTCTTTCTCTGTCAAGTATTAGGATTATCAAAAATTAAACAGAATTTTTAACATTCAATCTTAAGAATTTACAAATTAATCTGTTGTTTATGAATATTGTGACAATGATATAAAATGTAATTCAATGATATAACAAATTAAAATTATCATGTGGCTAATTCAACCCAATCACACAAAAAAATAACTTAAAGTTCAAAAAAACACGTGCTATCTTTTCTTTAGCTAGTGCGTGAGTTTTGGGACCCATGGTATGTGTTCTACTTGATGAATTACGATGCGCTAAATTAGTCTCAACTAGGGCCTGGGAAAAAAATTAGCACTAAACAAGATAATGTGAACTACTAAAGAAAAGATTAGCACTAAAAAAGATAATGTGAACTACTAAACAAATTAAATGTGAATATCATTAATTTATTTTATTTCTTTTTTTTCATCTGTTGCATGATTATTAAATTAGCATTATACACGTTAGTTTACTTTGTAGTCGCATTTAAGCCGTACCTGAACTAAATCATCCCCCCAGTATTTCAAAAGCATTTGAAAATCCTCCAAAGGAATTGTATTGGGGCTATTCGCAAGCCTTTGCTCATCAGTTGGATATTTTTTGTAATACTTTGCTTTCATACGAGACTTGTACTACCTCCAAGAGTCATTAAGTGTGTTCAAGACCCATTTGTGTCCTTCATCCGGAATGACATACCTAGTCTACAATATATCAAACACAAAATTCAAGAAATAAACCAATTAAATCAAAACCATACATTTAAAAAGTCAGTTGAACTATGGTTTAAGGTGAGATTTTATCAAAGTATATTCCAACATTTTCCTATTTAATTGATCAGGAACAACATGCCAATTGATGTAAATAAGAGACATGTTATCCTTTGCTATTATCCCATGAAAATTACGTAACTCTGTAATATTATCAGAAACAGGTTGACCATCCTCATTCAAAGCAACGGCTACTTTACCATCGGGGATCCTACCATGCACCTTGCTCATTTTTGACTTCCATCTAGGTTTTTTGAAGCTCGTAATTTATATACCAAGTTCAAAAAATGAATAGAAAATTAACATATGGCCTTACAGAAACATATAATATGCATGCAAAACTTATAATAGACACACTCAACAGTGCAATGTAGTGCACAGATAAAGAAACATTTTATCTGCTTCAACTTCCTTGCAATCCATTCCTAGTCTAATTGATCAGTAACATTTTCCATTGTTGGAGTTGCAATATTCTACTTTTGACGTTCTCGCATCGCTAAATAAGCAGCGACTGAACCAGCAGCTTCACAATTGCTTGATTGTTTGATGAGACAATACAGGTTTCATCAATTTCCTCATTGTTTCTATAGCTTTATCCATGTTACTGGTTTTCTTTGGAGTGGGAGTGTGTGTCATCATTTCCTTGTTAGAGACAGCTTTCTTTGGAGGAGGAGTGTGTGTCATCGCTTCCTTCTCAATTTCAAGGGTTGCATTGGCTCGCAAACGAGCTCTCGGTCCAGGTAAAGATTCCTTTGACTTAATAATTTTGATTCTCTAAAATTAAGTTAAAGTTCAAGATTATTAGTTTGAGATTTTTTACGTTTATAAAGGCAAAGACGATAAGTAGTAAACAAATAACTTTTTTATACCTCTGATGAATCATCACTGTCATCTTCACCATCATTTTCTAGGATGTATTCATCACATGCCTCAATATATTTACCTTTTTCTTTCTTATTTCGTTCTGCAGCCTCTCTCATACTAGTAACCAATGAAGGAACCCCAAGTGATCTACTAACCACATCATTTTCTTGCAGATGCGCGATTCTGTCTTGTTCATACTTCCTCAACACTGGTGGTTGTGAGAACTGCAAGAAGATTCGCATTACTATTCACCATCGATGATAAATTAAACTAGTTAACCAAATAGCGTCGACGTATAAACATTTTTTGCATTTTCGACGGAATATGCATGGAATGTTGTTGCACTTGGAACCCTAGTACAACATAGAATGCAGGCACAAAGAACCAATAGTTACTTCAATTAGCGGCAACCTTCATGGTTCGAATAGGAAATCGACACGATACTAGAAAATACTAAAACCAGCAGGACTAACTATGTACCCAGTAGTATATAATTTTTATATATTTTTCCTTGCTTTTACGTGCAAAATTTTTACAAAAAGTCGTTTGAAATACAAGATTTTAATCTGATTAATAAAACTGAAATGATAACTGAAAAGCACCACAATATCAGCTTCATTCTCTCGGGTATCATCATCATTATTTGTTTCAGTTTCTAGATTTAATTTCTTCCTGGTTCATTTGTCCGTCATAATGACACCTTCTTTACCATTATTTGTATCAGGCATCTGTGATAGTTTCTTCTTACCCACTTGGGGGGACTTATTTTTCATCATTTCGTGTTCCTGCTGAAGTGTATGTGCGTAGTATACTTGTGTTTTGTCAGTTTCTTAGCAGAACCTGTAACAATAAAAATAATAACGGTGGACTTCATGGTTCTTTTTACACACACACACACACACACGAGAATAGATCTATATTACATATACCTTGAATTATGTTTTTCCTTGGTCGTATGATTACATGTGGCTGCCTTTGAACCAAGGCTTAATGTCTTTGTCAACGGTGTTGTCAATGTAAAAATCAATTTCTTCTTCCTTATTGCAGTCATCTACATATTCATTTATGTCCTTGTCATTCAACATCAGCTGCCAGCCACCCTATTTCCTTTGCTGATATAGACTCCTCTTATTTTAGTGTAATGGAGACAATCTTTTACAAACTCCATAGGCATAGTATATGAAAAGCAGTCCACATCAAATCATTTTACTAGGAAAGATTTTCCACCCACGTAAGATGTCCTTTGAAACTTTCTGTCATAATGCAGTCGGATATTAATAATTTCATCCATCCTATACAAAATGAATACATTAAAACAAGGTACATGCATGTTAAAGTGGACAAAAAATAATAGTTAACATTTTAGACTATAACAAATTTAGATGACAGTAAAGAAAAACATTGAATCATAAAACATGAGAACAATGTAAATTGCATTTTCAAATACGAGTGTCAAATACATTAATCAAAGATAATAATTTACAGCTAAAACAAAAGTGCCAAATACATCATAAATTAGGCAATGTATTAGACCAAAATAAAGCAATAATAAAGAGCATTTTTTTGTCCTAAGGAGACGGAACAAGAGGAACTTCTGTTTCTAGTTCCGTTTCTAGTTGTATTACGGGGACATCATCCCTAATCCAACCCCCATCAACAACTTCTGGTTCTTGTTCACCACCTATGCCAATATCATGTGAATGTGGATGCTCAAGTCTTCTTCCATCGCATTCTGATTCTCAATATCACACCAATCTCTTGACAATTTTTTAATAACGTAATGATTGTTCTTTTCAACTGCATCTTCCACATAAAATACTTGCTCGACTTGCGACGACAGTACATAAGGATCAGTTTTATGGCACTTACTAAAATTTACTCGAGTAAGGCCATATGAATCTTTTTTCTCTCGGTACCAGCAACACTTAAAAAGGACCATTGTGAAAGCTCACAAATAATTAAGTTCAAAAATTTATTCGGTTGATCTGTACTAATTGACATCACCAACTATTGTGTTTTGGTCTTTCGAACTTGCAAAACTGGTGATTTTGGAAGTTAAAAATACGCCACTGTTTTGTGTGATACATCCAGAACTTCTAAATTTTGTGTAGAATCTATATCCATTCATTACATAACTGGTAAACTTACTAGCTACTCGATTAGGACCTAATGCAAACACCTCTAAATCTCTTGAAATATTGTCCTTTTTTGGAACCTCTTCTTTTAACCAATTCCAAAACTCTTCGATATGTGCAAGTTCCCTCTTGTATCTTCTTGGATTTGCAAGACCACCCACAAAAACTCGATGCTCCCTAAATAATAAGTAAGGTCAAGAAACTACGAAATGCATATATTAATTTATAGTTAAGGAAAATGAAATAGAAACTTAAAAACTTAATCGATCAAACTCTCAATTTGCTTATTACCGGAATTGAACAGAATATAGCGATGTGTTGCCTTCCAACCTGCATCTTTCAAACTGAATATCTTTCCATCTTTATTCTTCTTTGTTCCAATATGATATTCCAAATTTGTTGGACATCTTCCAAAACTAGTCGACATATTTTTTTATTCCTCCATCAACGCTTAAAAATCTTGAACATAAGGTCGCACACTCTTCTGCCAAGTAACCTTCTACAATGGAACCTTCCAGTCCGCTTCTATTTCGAACATAAGATTTCAACTTTCCTAGATATCTCTCAATTGGAAACATGCATAGAAGGTGTTCAAGCCTGCCGTATTCGATTTCTCTGCATAAATGAACAGGCAAGTGTACCATTATATCGGGAAAAAAACCGTGGAAAAATCATTTCAAAATGACAAAGTATCTCGACAATTTCTTTTTGCAGCCTCTAGATATCATCCAAATCGATAACTTTGCTACATAGTCTTCTAAAGAATGCACTAAATCTAATCATTGATAACACATCCTTGGGTTTTGACGCTTTCTGTAACACCCCACCTCCATTAATGTCACTCACAAAGGGAATGTATTAACTTCAGTGAAGCGTTATAGGTAAAAGATGCAGATAAATTACAAGACTGACAAATAAAGCAGCGGAAAACAAAGTCATTTTATAAGCAACGTAGTTCAGTCAAGCTTTTACAGCAATTGACTCAATCATACTTAAAAGTACTACATAAAACTTCTGTCTTGATTCAAAAACTTTCAAGTATATAAGAAGCATAAAACATAGCAAAGTAACATAAGTCCCCAAATTAAAGTGCAAATACAGCCATAGCTAAAGATAAGAGGATCCAAGCAATACATCAAAGAATCTTTAAGCTTGGAAAGGGAAACGGTCCAAACTGAGCTGAGCTATTCCCTCCCTGACTACCTGGGGGAAGAAACGGAAGAAAAGAAGACGAAAGAAAACTGGTCAGACATAAAGCCTGGTAAGTCCAGTGACTTTCAGTATGTAAACAGGTAAAAGCAACATGACATGAATAAACTGAATATAAGACAATACCGTGATAAGAAGGATAACAAGATAAGATTAGCATAAGATATGATAAGGCAAGATAAACTGAATGCGCTTCTACTTTTTCTCTGCTTCGCTACTACCTTGTTATTCTGGTTTCTATATCTCTGCACCACTTAACTAGTGTCCCAACTAGAAATCTATATAAAATGATAATGTGATCCCAATCCCCGCAATTGTGGTAGCGTTCAGGTGTACATCTATTATGAGGATCCCACCTCAATCTGCCTAATTGCCATGGATATGTTAGATGTACCCTTACTACCCTATTGATCGGCTCCCTAACTCGCATGTATGTATTACTTGTGTCATTTGACCTTGCTTGTATGCATTCATTACTTGTGTCATTCGGCCCCGCTTGTATGTAGATACATGTGCTGGCCTCGTCATGGGGTGTATCAATTCCCATGATGGCGACCCGACACGATTTAAGATGCACAGTGTATACTACTGATGCCCAGTGTCTGCTTTTCCACTCCGGAGCACGTGCACGCCCATACTCCATCGGAACTACACTACTGCACCACCCGCCGCTATTTAGACCGCTTATAATTAGCCCAGTAATCGTGCCCCACCCTGCCTAGCTCAGGGTACCATGATACATCTATGTGGGTTACTGCTGAAATGGGTCCTCGTTACTAGGGTTTCTTAATCAACATGTTTTAATGGTTAAGTGTTCTCAATTTAACTTAACCCCACCCATTTGCTTAATTAACATGTTGTACTGGTTAAGTGTTGCCTATTCATATGTTACTTAACCCTCTCACTGATTTACGCATGTTTATTTGACGGTTAAGTTTGTGGGCCTATATATACTAATATTACCCACTTACCCAAGATTTACTTAACCCTTCCCTTTATGAAGTCCATATATATTATTGGTTAAGCTTGCGTTAACCCTATCCACTTTGTTCATATAATAATGGTTAAGTTGTCTTCTTGTCCATGTTAACTTAACCCACCCACCTAACATGTCATACTGGTTGAGCGTTTCTTATTAACTTAACCCTTCTCATTCATCATGTTGTATTGGTTAAGTGTTTCCTATTAACTTAACCCTGTTCATTCATCATATTATATTGGTTAAGTGTTTCCCCTTGACTTAACCCACTCGTTCATCATGTTGTGTTGGTTAACTTAACCCTACTCATTCATCATGTTGAATTTGGTTAAGTGTTTCCTATTAACTTAACCCTTCCACATGTCATGTTACGTTAGTTAAGTGTTGCCCTATCACACATCATGTTATATTGGTTAAGTGTTGCTCTCTTGTGTTGACTTAACCCTACCATTCTTAGCATGTCCGTTCATTAGCATTAATTCATTCATTAATGCCTCAACCTCTCACATTAGAACTGTTGTTTGCGGTTGCTGGACGTGCCGGGCGGTTCCGGGCAGACTTCTACCGCAAACTCATTCTAGCCTCGGGATTTGGGCTTAATGCACTAACCTCTCACATTAGATCTATATTGTTCCGTCGCTGGATGTGCCGGGCGGTTCCGGGCAGTCTTACACCGCAACTCAATCTAACCTCGGGTTAGGCACATTCATCTTTAGCCAATTTACATATTTACCATTCATGTCCAAGTCTAGAATCTTATATGTTAATTATCCCAAATTCACCAAACTAGTCATGTTCCAATTCCCAAGTTATGCCCAACAAATTCAATTACAAGTTATTACTCAAATATAGGTTACACCCAATCCTCCCAAATTTGCAATAATAATCATGCCCCAAAATCGCAATATACATTATGCTTGGCGTCCCAACCAATAGTTATGCCTAATCTAGATTTAATATTTCAATTTACAGTTTTCATCCAATCTAGATTTAATATTTCAATTTACCCCAAGTTCGCAACAATAACAATTATACCCCCAAATCACAAGTTACAAATTATATTCTTCTATTACCAAATAGATTATTACCTAATATCAATTTCAAGTTATGCCCAACAATTTCACCAAAATAGGTTATACTCAAATATTCCCCGTATTCCAATCGTTCGTATTTCGCGATTTCAGCCTAGGTTCGAAGGTAACCCAAGTTCATAAAAGAAAAAGGAAATAAGGGAAGAGAGAGAAGGAGCATAAAATAAGAATATGCATAAAAATAGGCATGTAACAACAGACCTAATACAAGAAATTTAGATCCAACAAAGATAGATTCCTGAATAAGCTAATACAATCATTATCGCAGGCATAAGAATAGCATCATGAACCAAAAAGGATTATATATTCGATGTTCAACAAAGATAGGCATGATTAAATCGATATAATAACTTCTTAGGCATGTAAAATCATAGATTCAATAGAAAGATAGGGGTAAATCTGAAAAGATTGTCTCATCATCAAGCATAGACTTAGATCCATTTTATTACATGCCAAGATCACTATTAGGTGTTTAAATTTGAAAATAACATGAACTTACATTGCTAGGATTAAGAAAAGATAATTGAATCGTTGTTGTTGCAGAGACTCTAATTTAATGTTGATTAATCTTCAAAGTTGATTTGAGGCTCTCTAATTTGATATCTAGTTTGGAGAAGATGGCGGTGGCTAGGCTAGATTGAAGATGAACAACATGACGGCGTCATAGCTTTGGAGCAATAGAATTAGGGTTGGGTTATGAGTGTATTTAAAGATGTCTAGGATTATTAAGAGCCTTTATATCAACCTAGGATCCATCCAAGCCATCTAGTCCAAGACAATTCGTCATCAGGCCAATCAGGTAACGACACATCAGCCTTAGGCTGTAAAAATACATCACTGGATCTGGATCAAACAGGGGTCGGCACCTATGTCGACACCCCTATAGGGGGTCGACACCTCTGAGCGGGAAATTTCCCACTCGGCTCGCTCTGACCGAATTACGAATTTTGAACAGTTTTTGACTTTTAATTATTATTTTATTTTAATTTCTGTTTAAACTTGAAATCTTCTGAACTCCATAACTTCTTCATACGGAGCCCGATTTACGCAAACTCGGACTCTATCTCAAGCAGAAGTCCGAGATGAACGCAATGGTGTAACCTGTCTCACCCAATTCTTCTTCTAAAAAATGTTCTTAAATTTGTTAATTTAATATTTAAAATTATGGGGTGTTACATTCTCCCCTGCTTAAAGGATTTCGTCCCCGAAATCTCCAAGTCAAGAAGAATGTATATCCTACCATCTAACATCCATCTACTCAACCATTCAATCACAGGCATCCATTGTCCTTAAAACATTTCTAATTCTTTCATGATCATATGCATAGTGTGTGTATATGTCCTTATCTGATGCAAAATCAGGCGGTCTACTGATTCAGTTGACCTCCTTAATGCGAATTATGTCAGTGTCATGAGTCCATTATGTATGAAATTATTCCTAATCATATCTTATAACCTCTACATGAGTGCACAATCATTCATACAAATGCAATATCCATATGATAACACATCAAGTTTCAATCCATATCTAAATACATATATGCAATATGAAAGTGACTGAGCTGATCTAGTACCTAATGTCTGTGTATATGCATCCACGAGCAACCACTACAACCACTTGCACCCATCAATCATAACATGTTTCAAATACATGTTTACATCCATTGGTTTCTGCCTAAGGATTAAGAATAGGACCGAGGAGATATACTTAAGAGATAGATACAAGCATGCCTAAATTTATGGAAAAAGAGATCAAGGATGTACCCTCAAAAAGAAAAGGGTAGGATGCGCGTATCTTGTCTTCAGTCTCCCAAGTTACGTCTTCTTTAGCGTCACTCCATTGTACTTTAACTAGCTTGACTTCACAATTTCAAAACTTCTTGACCTCCATTTCCAAAACTCACTAGTAAAGATAGGATCTCGATCACTTACTATGCTAAAGGGTATTCCATGTAGTCGGTCTATCTTTCCAAGATAAACAGATGTTAACCATGATACCAAGTGTATATGCTAAGATGATTAGAGGTCTCTCCTCTACTTAGCATATCCATCATGTCACAAATCGGAGGGTCTTCATGTTACGCCGCTCCTATCCGATCCAAAAGCGTAGGCCGCTCTTCTAGCAATGCTAACAAACCAGGTACAAACTTGACTGGGGGTCTAAAGCTAAAGGTTGTTATGTACTTAAAACTTTATCCCTCTTAATGTCAGTCTATTTCCACTTAGGGCGCCTGCCACAACATTACCCTTGCTAGGGGTATAAGCAATCTCAAGGTCGTATGAGGCAAGAAATTCCATCTATCGTTGTTGCCTCAAATTTCAAATCTTTTTTGCGAGAACAAATATTTTAAGGACTTAGGATCCGTATATAGTTCAAACTTTCTCTCTTAAAAGATAATGATGCCATGACTTAAGAGCGAACACTATAACAGCTAATTCCAAGTCGTGGGTAGGATAGTCTTTCTCATGTACTTTCAGTTATCTTCTTCCATAACTAACTACCCTCTCTTCTAGCATTAAAACAACGCCTAAACCTGTCCCGCATGCATCCGTATAAACTGCAAACGTCTTGTTCCCTTCGGGCAATGTCAAGACTGGGGTTGTTGTCAGGGTTCTCTTCAATCATTGGAAAGCAACACCACGAATCAAATCCCAAGCAAAAGTTAGATTCTTCTTCGTCAATCTAGTAAGTGGGGCTGATACCTTCACAAAGTCCTTAATTAAATTCCTATACCAGCCCGCTAATCCAAGAAAACTTCTTACTTCCATTGCATTTCTTGGAACCTTCTAATCTTGCACCGCAACTACTTTTGCGGGATCTACTATTATCCCTTCCTTGGATATCACATGTCTTAGAAACCCTACTTCCTCTCTTCAAAAATGATATTTGGAGAATCTAGCCTTAAGCTGATGCGCTTGGAGGGTATCCGAGATTTCCCTTAGATACAAAGCATGTTCTTCCCCACTCTTAGGGAAAACCAAAATATCATTTATACACAAGCAAAGTGAAACATCTGCCTTTGTAGCGAAAACAACTGGAGCACCCCATTCAGAAATACTTCGCCTTATGAACCCTTTCTCAAGTAACTCTTTTACTTGTTTACTGAGCCCTTCCTTTCCCTTGGAGTCATGTGTCGTACAGGAAATGCAACTGGCTTTGCATTGTCAACTAGATATATGCGGAAGTCTATCTCGCATTTTAGGGGACAAACCCCAAAACATCTGCGTACTCTTAACGGATCGCAAATCGTCGATAGATGCATCAAGTGATATAGGTAGCTAAGCCAAACTGATCCCTTAGGATCGCATGAAATCTCGAGGGTGTTCCCGAGGCAAGTCAAATGCCTAACTACCCTCCTTTCCCAATTACTAGCTAACCAATCCATGCCTAGAATCAACCCGTAGCCCATGAAACCAAAAACATAAGAATTACACATAAACTTAATACTTAGTAAGCTATTCTCAAATTCTTACAAACCAAAGATAAATGAGCCGAACCACCAATTGGATTTGAGAAAATAATGGGATCTTCTACTATACGAGTACTAAGGTGCAAAGACTCAACTATGGAAGCAAATAGAACTGAATGTGAAGTGCTAAAATCAAAAAGAGCACTAATAGGATGACCAAAAAGAAAAACTAAACTTTCTCAATAGAAACTTTACTACCTCTCTCTTCGGTACGCTGGCGGTGACAGCATGCACTTGCTCTCCTGAAAATCCTGTCCTTTGTTCTTGCCCTTGTCCTTAATTATATGACCCGGTATACCATAATAAAAACACTTCCCTTTGTCTTAGGTTTTACTCTTCTTTCCTCCCTTCTTGTCCTGTGATTCTTCCACTTACACCTCTTTCTTTTACCTCCTTTGTGAACCAAGTCCATATTCATGAGTTTCTCATCCTTGAGTTGTGCTCCTTAGCCAAACTCCCTCATTCTCATCTTTACCATCCTTGTGTAACATGTTGACAAGTCTCTCGAAAGCTGCCTCCATCGCACGGAAACCCTACAAAGCTTGAAAGAAAATTAGCCGCAGGCGAAACTACTGCGGCTATATATGGAAGTTGGGCACTTCTTCGCCCTTTGACAGGTGTCGTAGTCTCATCAAGCCTACGGAACCATGCCGCGATGAGGTTACCTCCCAGAAAGCCAAGAGCCCCAGAGACTCAGAAAAGAAGGAAACAAGGATTCAAATAGAGGATCAAAAGTTAGTGCATATGGCTTTGGGGAATATGCCTTTAAAAAAACTTTTCTTTTGGAAATTCTTCTTTTAAAACCGTTTTGAAAATAATTTTTCAAATCTTTTATCTGATCCGGTAACCTACAGCTCTGATACCAAGTGTAACACCCCACCTCCATTAATGTCACTCACAAAGGGAATGCATTAACTTCAGTGAAGTGTTATAGGTAAAAGATGCAGATAAATTACAAGACTGACAAATAAAGCAGCGGAAAACAAAGTCATTTTATAAGCAATGTAGTTCAGCCAAGCTTCTTCAACAATTGACTCAATCATACTTAAAAGTACTACATAAAACTTCTGTCTTGATTCAAAAACTTCCAAGTATATAAGAAGCATAAAACATAGCAAAGTAGCATAAGTCCCCAAATTAAAGTGCAAACATAGCCATAGCAAAAGATAAGAGGATCCAAGCAATACATCAAAGAATCTTTAAGCTTAGAAAGAGAAACGGTCCAAACTGAGCTGAGCTATTCCCTCCCTGACTACCTGGGGGAAGAAACGGAAGAAAAGAAGACGAAAGAAAACGGGTCAAACATAAAGCCTGGTAAGTCCTGTGACTTTCAGTATGTAAACAGGTAAAAGCAACATGACATGAATAAACTGAATATAAGACAATACCGTGATGAGAGGGATAACAAGATAAGATTAGCATAAAATATGATAAGGCAAGATAAATTGAATGCGCTTCTACTTTTTCTCTGCTTCGCTACTACCCTGTTATTCTGGTTTTTATATCTCTGCACCACCTAACTAGTGTCCCAACTAGAAATCTGTATAAAATGATAATGTGATCCCAATCCCCGTAATTGTGGTTGCCTTAAGGTGTACATCTATTATGAGGATCCCACCTCAATCTGCCTAATTGCCATGGATATGTTAGATGTACCCTTACTACCCTATTGATCGGCTCCCTAACTCGCATGTATGTATTACTTGTGTCATTTGACCTTGTTATGCATTCATTACTTGTGTCATTCGGCCCCGCTTGTATGTAGATACCTGTGTTGGCCCCGTCATGGGGTGTATCAATTCCCATGATGGCGACCCGACATGATTCAAGATGCATAGTGTATACAACTGATGCCCAGTGCATGCTTTTCCACTCCGGAGCACGTGCACGCCCATACTCCGTCGGAACTACACTGCTGCACCACCCGCCGCTATCTGACCGCTTATAATCAGCCCAGTAATTGTGCCCCGCCCTGCCTAGCTCAGGGTACCATGATACATCTATGTGGGTTACACCTGAAATGGGTCCCCGTTAATAGGGTTTCTTAATCAATGTGTTTTAATGGTTAAGTGTTCTCAATTTAACTTAACCTCACCCATTTGCTTAATTAACATGTTGTACTGGTTAAGTGTTGCCTATTCATATGTTACTTAACCCTCTCACTGCTTCACACATGTTTATTTGACGGTTAAGTTTGTGGGCCTACATATACTAATATTACCCACTTACCCAAGATTTACTTAACCCTTCCCCTTATCAAGTCCATATGTATTATTGGTTAAGCTTGTGTTAACCATATCCACTTTGTTCATATAATATTGGTTAAGTTGTCTTCTTATCCATGTTAACTTAACCCACCCACCTAACATGTCATATTGGTTAAGTGTTTCTTATTAACTTAACTCTTCCCATTCATCGTGTTGCGTTGGTTAAGTGTTTCCTATTAACTTAACCCTGTTCATTCATCATGTTATATTGGTTAAGTGTTTCCCCTTGACTTAACCCCACTCGTTCATCATGTTATGTTGGTTAACTTAACCCTACTCATTCATCATGTTGAATTTAGTTAAGTGTTTCCTATTAAATTAACCCTTCCACTTGTTATGTTACCTTGGTTAAGCGTTGCCCTATCACACATCATATTATATTGGTTAAGTGTTGCCCTCTTGTGTTAACTTAACCCTACCATTCTTAGCATGTCCGTTCATTAGCATTAATTCATTCATTAATGCCTCAACCTCTCACACTAGAACTTTTGTTTGTGGTTGCTGGATGTGTCGGGCGGTTCCGGGCAGATTTATACCGCAAACTCATTCTAACCTCGGGTTTTGGGCTTAATGCGCTAACCTCTCACATTAGAGCTATATTGTTGCGGTCGTTGGATGTGTCGGGCAGTTCCGAGCAGTCTTACACCGCAACTCAATCTAACCTCGGGTTAGGCACATTCATCTTTAACCAATTTACATATTTACCATTCATGTCCAAGTCTAGAATCTTATATGCTAATTATCCCAAATTCAACAAACTAGTCATGTTCCAATTCCCAAGTTATGCCCAACAAATTCAATTACAAGTTATTACTCAAATATAGGTTACACCTAATCCTCCCAAATTTGCAATAATAGTCATGCCTCAAAATCGCAATATACATTATGCTTGGCGTCCCAACCAATAGTTATGCCCAATCTAGATTTAGTATTTCAATTTACAGTTTTCGTCCAATCCAGATTTAATATTTCAATTTACCCCAAGTTCGCAAAAATAACAATTATGCCCCCAAATCACAAGTTACAAATTATGTTCCACTATTACCAAATAGATTATTCCCCAATATCAATTTCAAGTTATGCCCAACAATTTCACCAAAATAGGTTATACTCAAATATTCCCCGTATTCCAATCGTTCGTATTTCGCGATTTCAGCCTAGGTTCGAAGGTAACCCAGGTTCATAAAAGAAAAATGAAATAGGGGAAGAGAGAGAAGGAGCATAAAATAAGAATAGGAATAAAAATAGGCATGTAACAACAGACCTAATACAAGAAATTTAGATCCAACAAAGATAGACTCTTGAATAAGATGATACAATCATTATTGCAGGCATAAGAATATCATCATGAACCAAAAAGGATTATATATTCGATGTTCAACAAAGATAGGCATGATTGAATCGATATAATAAATTCTTAGGCATGTAAAATCATAGATTCAATAGAAAGATAGGGGTAAATCTGAAAAGATTGTCTCATCATCAAGCATAGACTTAGATCCATCTTATTACATGCCAAGATTACTGTTAGGTGTTTAAATCTGAAAATAACATGAACTTACATTGCTAGGATTAAGAAAAGATAATTGAATCGTTGTTGTTGAAGAGACTCTATTTTGATGTTGATTAATCTTTAAAGTTGATTTGAGGCTTTGTAATTTTATTTCTAGTTTGGAGAAGATGGTGGTGGCTAGGCTAGATTGAAGATGAACATCATGACGACGTTATAGCTTTGGAGCAATAGAATTAGGGTTGGGTTATGAGTGTATATATAGATGTCTAGGATTATTAAGAGCTTTTAGATCAACCTAGGATACATCCAAGCCATCCATTGCAAGAAAATTCATCATCAGGCAAATCAGGTAACGACACATTAGCCTTAGGCTGTAAAAATACGTCACTGGATCTGGATCAAACAGGGGTCGACTCCCTACAGGGGGGTCGACACCTATGTCGACACCCCTATAGGGGGGTCGACACCTATGTCGACTCCCCCCAGAGGGTCGACACCTCTGAGTGGGAAATTTCCCGCTCAGCCCGCTCTGACCGAATTTCGAATTTTGAACAGTTTTTGACTTTTAATTATTATTTTGATTTAATTTCTGTTTAAACTTGAAATCTTCTGAACTCCATAACTTCTTCATACGGAGCCCGATTTACGCAAACTCGGACTCTATCTCAGGCAGAATTCCGAGACGAACGCAATGGTGTAACCCGTTTCACCCAATTCTTCTTCTAAAAATTAAATGTTCTTAAATTTGTTAATTTAATATTTAAAATTACGGGGTGTTACACTTTCTTCACGACAAATTGAAACAAATAGTGGAGTACGAAATGAGCATCATGAATATTATATCGCACAAACGTTCTCTCTTTTATGTGCCCGTACTAACTAACATTTGAGGCACAACCATGGGACGGTTTGGCATTCTTCAATACAGAGCAAAAGATTTCTTTTTTCTTATTTGTCATATCAAATATTGCAGCTCTAATTTCAACATGCTTTCCATCACCACATTCAACTGGATGTGAAAGGCCTTCCTTATATCCAACTCCTGTAAATCCAAATGAGCGTTTAGGTGATCCTTCAACATGTGACCTATATTAAGTAAAGTACCTAATATTTTGTTGCATATGTTCTTCTCTATGTGCATGGCGTCCAGGTTATGTTGAAGCGGATTATGACACCAATATGGTAAGTCAAAATGTATTGACTTTTTTTAAAAGGGCCATCACTTTTACCCATTTTCTTGGTCTTATCCCCAAACTGATTTATGTACCCCCATAATAAATCTTCAATATCTGTTCCTGATTATATTTCTTGACTGCTTCCCATTTCAATTTCGCCATTAAATCTCCTTTTCTCCAGCATCGACTTATGTGTCTGATCAAGAAACTTTCAACGTTTCATATAACACATTTTTTGCTATGCTTCAAATAATTTGAAGAAGTTTCATAATGGCATACTAGACATGCTAGTTTCCCCTTCGTGCTCCAACCTGTCAACATGGCATATCCCGTAAAATCACTGATGGTCCATAAGAAGCTTGCACATAAATTAAAATTTCCATCAACCAAGGAATCATAAGTTTCGACGCCAACATTCCACAACGCTTTCAATTCCGCAATTAAAGGCTGCATATATACGTCAATAATGTTCTTTGGAGAATCTGGACCAGATAACAATGTTGAAAGAATCAAATTCTCTTGTTTCATACATAAGCAAGGCGGAAGATTGTAGTTTACTAACACAATTGGTCATGTATAATAACCTGAATTCACTGAATGATATGGATTAAATCCATCGGCTATTAAATCCAATCTAACATTTCGATTTTTTGTTGAAAAATCTGGATAGCGAGTATCCATCGTCTTCCATGCCACACCATCAGCCAGATGCCATCTTCTTTCCATTCCACTGCGTGCCATCTTATAAGTTTGGAAAATTCTTTATACATAAACATCCTTTGTAACCTTGGTCTTAGTGGAAAGTACCTAATAACATTTTCCGACACTTTGGGAATCAACTTTGGTGGATCATTATTATCAACAATGTCTTTTTTCTTTTACAACCCACCCCGAAAAACTACAAGTGTCACAAACCTCTTTACCTTTATTCTCTTCCCAATATAACATGCAATCATTTGGGCAGGCATGTATTTCACGGTAATCAAGACCTAAATATTTAATGACACTCTTTGCAGCTTTGGAAGACAAAGGAAGCTGGGCATCAGGAGGTTTATTTTATCATCTTTAGTAATCCCCCAAATGCAGACTCATTAATTCCATAAGCCCACTTTAAATGATAAAGCCTGATCAAGAAACTTAGCCGAGAAAATTTAGTGCAGCCAGGATATAACAGTTGTCTTTCTTCTTTAACATGGCAATAAAATTTCTCAGCCTCTGGATTTTGTTCTACTTCATAGTCCTCTGGATTTTGAAATTTGTAGCCCGCACATGTGAACATCAGATCTAAATTATCCTCAAAATGCATCTCCGTTTCACAATCCATAAGATCATCATCACCTACTAATTCCGTTTGTGAAACCTTACAAATCCACCCGGTATGTAATGGAAAAGGGTCATTAAAAATAAGAAGATCGTATATATATATGACACTTTCATAATACCAATTACATTATGTACTTCTTTTGTAGAGGCACTTCATCCATCACCTACTTATAAATGGGAAATGCATTTCTTAGAAATGTTTTTGCCCCTTTTACATATTCTACACTCGATCTCGGATGTCCTATCCATATGTAATACTAATTATCCATTGCCACAATCTAACCACGACCTAATAAGACTAAATTTGATACCACTAACAGTTTCAAGACACGAACAGTGGCTACCCTGTAAGGTTTGATTAAATTAGAAAATAAAAACACAAGTTGCACATATACACGAAACAATCAAATTAATAATTTATAAATATACATAATCAGGGTGGTGAAATCAGCGATTGTTTTTATTTGAATTATCACTAATTTTTGGAACTGAATTATCAGAAAGCAACTAAGAATACTGAACACAAATTCATAACCTTACATGGCTGCACCAAAACAAAATGGTACAAATACAAAGATGATACATTTGGATATATACAAAGAACGATGCAATAAATTAATTTTGTCTTCAAATGTTTAGCCCATAAAGTTGGTCGTTAAGTCTATTAAGTTCATTTCGAAAACCAACAAATCAAGCTTGTAGCATTGTAAGTTGACGTTGTAATTCATTTGCGTACTCAACGGCTCGACTTGGAAACAGATGGTCAATCCACTGCCAAAAGTACACCGTACGGGATAAATATGACATCTAAAATAACGACGACCAATGTTAACTCCAATCGAAATAACATCTTCTACAGTGGCATTCCCACACTCACACATTATGATTGGTGATTCAACTTGTTGTTCATTTTCCACTTGGTTATTTTGATGGTGACCATGCAAGGCAACATGACTTTACCGTCGACGTTATCTTTCTTCATGTCGTCGTTGTTCTCGGTTTTGTCTTGGAGTTCTTCTTGCTCTAGTTCATATTCACGCAATTCTTCGTAGTGCTTTTCTTGCATCTTTATGTAGAAATCAATAGGAGTTTCTGGTGATGATGGGTTTGACGGTCCTGGATCACCCGTGCCCAAAGTATCTTCATAGTCGTATAATATAGGAAGAGAAATAGGCATTGTTTTACTACAAACTGAAATAGACATTGTTTTAAATTAGAAAAGTTCTTTTGCATTTAATAAGTTATTTTTTTGGCATAGCCGACCAGTTTTTATAGTGTTTAGTAACACTTATTGTTATAACAAATAATAATTATAGGAGTCTGGCAGTTTGCCAGACTACTATTTGGTTTTTAAGGTGGATCGTCCACCATATACGGAGTTTATAGTGTTCCGTCCACTCTACCTATACAAACTTACAGTACTGGAGCTAGCTAAATTACTAGACTATAAGATTAATAAGTTAATTTTTGAAGTTGTTTAAAATTAGATTTCTTTTTTATTTTGTCCTCTAATTTTTTTCCCACTTTTCGTAATTTGACATTTAAACATATTAAGTCAGTGTTAATTTATTTACCAATACATCAATGATTTGGAAAACATAAAAATACAAAATTTGCACCATTTCGACACATGCAAACATATAAATACAAAACTTCAAGTATAAAAAACCCAAATTGTTCAAATAAAAAAACCCAAACATATAAACATTCAAATAAAAAATGAGTAGAAAATCTCTAATTTAAGGCAATCGGTATACCCAAATCACACAGAGACTTTGAATGTAAACCAAGATAAGTTAGAGATAAATCATCTAAATAAAACCCAAATGATGAAGCCCTAACTACCTGTAATTACCCTGAATGATTCAAATCGGAGGTGTAAAGTTTTTAAAATAGGAGCAATCAAATGTATAAAGTTTTTAAATTGGAGGTACTGAAGCAATCAGAGGTTTTTTGGAGGTTTTTGTATAGATTTCGTCGAGAGAGGTTGCAGTGATTTTGTCAAGAGAGAGAGTGAGTAGAGTAGAGAGGGAGATATTTGTTTTGTGAAGTGTTTCATGAAGGGGGGAAACATCACGCCAAAATTTCACATAATGGAAGCCGGAATTATTTTGAACAGTTGGATTAATCACACATCTACGGTTACGGCTTTGTTTAAGCTGATGATGCGGATCGATGAGCTGGATTGTATATACGTAAAGCTACGATTTTAATTGGTGTTGCACGTCACAACATTAGAATTCCCACCGCAACAGTGCGCTCATGTCTAATACAACAACTTTTGAGTATTGTTGTAGAAGATCAAAAAAAGCCAAGCTTACGCAACGCTCTTTTTGCAACACCCACAAAAAGTGTCGAAAATGCTCACTTATGGCGTAGTTCTTTATATTTCTTATGATAGGGGGATGAAAAGGTAGCTATAATTTGAATGCATATTCTGTAACAATTTGAACATGTTTTTCAAGAGCCATTGATGTATGATGTCACAAGGTTCAATGCACAAGACAAACACTAATTAAACATACAAAATTATGGATGATGTTTGAGTAATAACAGTAAAAATGGGTACCCATCTTATAAAAGTTGATGACGCACAGGATATAATACCATGATACAAGTATTGTTTCCTTCACGAAAACGCCTTACTAAGCAGATTGTACGAATAAACAAACAACTGGTATATTTTCTTGCTATGTTCACTATGTTGTTATGCAGTCAACTTAGTTAGATGATGTATAAATCAATTTCATCACCCCATGCAGATTTGGGTGGTGTCCTTTTTGCAGCAACTAATGTTTTTCAAGTTACTACTAATTATTGAACACAATCGATAAAGAGGGAACTTCCTAGTAAAAGTGGCAGGTGCTATAAATTTTGCTTTCTTATGTTTCTCTTCATATGATCATGGCTATTTTTTCTGCATAGTGTAACGACCCGCATTCTACGTATCGGAGGATCGTAGAATATTTATTTCTTTCACATATGAAGTCGTATGGTCATGTAACTTTGGGAAACATCTATTAGAGTCATTACCCATGTTCATGATTTTTCCCGATTTTTAAATGACCATTTTGCCCCTAGCTGATCTTGTTTTGGCCATAACTTTTGATTGGAAAGGAATTTTGACCTGAATCCACTTCCATTAGATTTGTTTGATGGTTTACCTTTCCGTAGAGCGGTCATAATAGTCAAACGGACTTACCGTTTGGGAGATATGGCTGAATTAAGGTTTGAAAGGTGAAAAACTGTTTAACCGGGCCAAATAGGATGATTAGTGAATAGGCCCATAACCCATTTCGGGATTAGGGTTATGGGGAGGCTGAAATGAGTTAGAGAATCATTCCATTTTAGTTTTCTAGCCTCCACTTATCTCCAAGAAACCCTAAAAATGGCCTCCAACCTCTAAATCACCTCCAAATCATCTTCTAATCAAGGATTAAGCTTAGCAACATCAAATCAAGGGAGATCTACACCAAATCAACATTGGAACCGCTGTTTAGCATTGGGATTTGCATCAAATCAGAGATTTATTTCAGATCTTAGATTGTTTGTGGCTAAGGTGAGTGATTTGCATAATTCCTCACTAATTATGGCTAATTAAGGGTAATTAGTGTTAATTAGCGAATTTAAACATGATAAAATCCTGGAAAAATATTCATAAATTCTTAAATGATGTTTTAGACCTCTGATATGAATTTGGGTTAATTTGGTTAAGTTTTGCTAATCCTATCATTAGTTTCACCTAAACATGCTTAAGGGGAAAATATGGGGTTTTGGGTATGTTTGATCCATTTTAACCTATCATATTGATGTTTTGATGTTTGTGGTTGATTATGCATGTTGCTATGACTGTATGATATGCTTTGTGATTGATTTCAATAGTTAGAATGGTCGAAAACGTCGTCGAACGGCGTAAACACTTGCTGGAGAAGCTTCAGGAAACAGTGCAGGTTTCGGATCAGATCGGATATGGTGGCTCGGATCGGATAAGCGAACTGGGCAAGGGATTCGATCGGTTCGGAACTTGACACTTGAGAAATCTGGCAAAAAGGAAGGCCATGCTAGCAATATTGGGATCGGAGCAGCTAAAGGAGGAGGATCGGATCGGAACCAATGAAGGGCGAGGAAGCGGATCGGATCGGAAGCACGAACGGGATGGGAGATGGCACCCGACCCGAACCGACGCGATGGAGTGGACCCGAACCGAACCGTACCAGAGGAGGACCATGAACCGACACAACGTAGTGAACCCGACCCGAACCGATGGCTTGAAGGGAATCCGACCCGACCCAGTATTGACCAATAACCCGAGATGCAAAGGTAGTCCAATATGGGAAGTTAGAGCTCAGGATCCAGTTGGGAACCGATGAGTTCACTTCATGGTTGGACTTTGCTGCGGGATATGTGCTAAGGAGTTGTCGATGTTCATAACTTCGATTCACCACTAAAAATGGATGATGGGCTACTTATCAGTGCAGTAGAGTCATTATGACTCGAGGGGCAAGGTGATGGTAGCGAGACTATGTTATCAGTGCAGTAGAGTCATTATGACTTGAGGGGCAAAGTGATGCGTAATAAGACTATGAGCCAGCGCAGATGGGGTGAATAACTCCATGGGGCAAGTGGACATAGTAAAGGATTGGTAAGACTATGAGCCAGCGCAGATGGGGTGAATAACTCCATGGGGCAAGTGGACATAGTAAAGGATTGGTAAGACTATGAGCCAGCGCAGATGGGGTGAATAACTCCATGGGGCAAGTGGACATAGTAAAGGATTGGTAAGGCTATGAGCCAGCGCAGATGGGGTGAATAACTCCATGGGGCAAGTGGACATAGCAAAGGATTAGTGGCTAGCTACGTTATCAGTGCAGTGAAGCCATTTATGACTTCATGGGGCAAAGTGCTCGTAGCAAGGTATGTTGGGTGATCGAAGTGGTGAATATCGTATGCTTTACGCACTGAGTGAGAGATGTGAGGATGGATGCTATGTTTGATTGTTTGCCATCACTATGACATGCACACCCCACCTCCGTATCTTTACACCATTTGATATGGCACCTTAGAGTGTTGTACAGTATGTAGTGCTAACTCTTTGGTTGCAGGTCCAGGTTCAGGTATGTTTCTAGTCTACCTGTTATTGTTCTGTTTAGATGCTTATCGCTCATGCCAGGCTTTATGTCTGACCCAGAGTTTTATGTCTCCTCTTATTACTCTGGGTGCTCACACGAGCAGACTAGAGACATGTTAGCTGGTGATGCGCGAGTAGCTGATTCAGAGGCGGACATGAGGCTTCCACGTATGATATATATATAAATATATATATATATATAAATATATATATATTCTCCCTGTGTCGTTGGCGGTAGCTACTTGGGCATTAGTAGTGTACCTCCTTTATCTTGCTTTTGCTTTGAGACAGTTTGAAAAGTTGTAATAATGTTTAACTTTGGATTATAAGCTGTAATTACATTTTCCGCTGCTATGTTAGTTGTTTCAGCTTATGTACTGTCTCACCTGTTTTATGTCAAGTATGTTATTATTATCTTTATCCTATGCGCTGTGAGACATTCTACAGGTTCTTTTTTTGTTAGTTCATTTCCTTCTTCCCTTTCCTTCTGACGAGCCGTTCCGTGCTGACTGGACATGTGTACAGCGCACCTTTGGAGTAAATGTCGGTTGGTGCGGGGTGGGCCGTCACATTTGGTATCAGAGCTCTAGGTTGCGTAGTTAACCTAGGGAAAGACACTAGGAAGAGATAGTACGTATACGAGAGTGTGTATTTGTGATTACTTTGGTTTTCAAAAGCTATATATATATATACTATTAGTAGTATAAAGATGAAGTCATACTGCACTAGCACCACTATGAGGTTGTTAATCGTTTTCTCTTTACAGATTGAACGATGAGTAGAGACACCAGGGGTGCTGGTAGAGGGACCAACCATGGGAATGCTGCTGACATGAGGGTGATAATTACTGACCTCATGAGAGACATGCTTAGGGAGGTGCAAGGGGCAGTTCCCAATCCCGGAGTTGGTGTTGGCCCAGTAGTGCAGGCGCCTAGGGTTGATTTCGCCAAGTTGTGCAAGGATTACACTAACCTTGGTGGGAAGCCGTTCCACGGGACGGAGTCGGCCACAGATGTTCAGGATTGGATGGATAGCTGTGACCGTATCTTCGATGACTTGGGTCTTGAGGATGCGATGAAGAGAAGGCTAGCGTCTCGTCAGCTGCAAGGGCGAGCGATGAATTGGTGGAATGCCATTAGAACAGCTACTCCAGAAGATCGGGTTACTTGGGATCAGTTCAAGGCTCGCTTTAGCGAGAAGTTCATTCCAGCTGCCCAGAAGTCAGTGCTGTTTAAGAGATTCTTATAGCTCAAGCAGAATGGTAGGGCAGTCTCTGACTATATTGCTGAGTTCGACACCTTGTCGAAATATGGGCTATCTCTTATCAATACTCCTGAGAAGAAGAATGAGAAGTTCATTACTGGTCTGGATGGATACTTGGGGGAAAGGCTTATCAACCACATCGATGAGACTTTTGAATTGATTGTGGGGAAAGCTTTGAGATCAGAGAGTCTTTACCCTAAGTCAAAGACTGAGGCTGCATCTGCAGATGGGCCAAAGCCGCAAGCAGGCGGTGGAGGCAAGAATAACTCTCAGAATAAGAGGAAGAAGGACCAATCTAAGGGTGGCCAGAAAAAGAACAAGAAGGATGTTGAGTGCTTCAGCTGTGGTAAGAAGGGCCATTATGCCAAAGATTGTCGGGCCAAGACAGCAGATAAGAAGTGCTTCAACTGTGGTCAAGTGGGACATTTTAAGGATAAGTGTCCGCAACCTCTGAAGGAGAAGCAGATTGTGAAAGCATATGCTATTGATGCTGTTCCTTCTTCGTCGAATGCCCCAACTGCGGCGGAGAAAGGAAAGAATGTTGTTATTCAAGGTATGCTTTCTATTTATGATGTACCAGTCCGAGATTTGTTTGATACTGGGGCTTCCCGTTCCTTCATATCTAGTGACCTGGTAGATAGGTTGGGACTGGAACCCGAGATAGTTGATAGACCGTTGGTTGTGACGAACCCGATTGGTGGTTCGACTAGCCTTAGTATGATTTGAAGGAATTTGGTCTTATCGAGTCATGGATGTATGTTTGTTTGTGATTGCTTTGTTTTGGGCTTTACTGGGTATGGCATTATATTGGGAGTCGATTGGCTCCAAAGATACGGGGTCGTGGTAGACTGTGAGGGCTTTTTGGTGATAGTTAGGGCGGATGATGGGCGGAGGGTAGTGTTTGGTAGTCTACCTAGTGATGGGGTTATGGCTAGTTTTGTAAATTCCCTCGACATCCCGCAAGATGAGCTGTCAGATGTGCCCGTGGTTGGCCAGTATCCGGACGTCTTCGAGGAGGTGACCGGGCTTCCACCACACCGAGAGATTGAGTTCCGTATTGATTTAGTGAAAGATGCCAGACCTATAGTGATGCCACTTCGTCGTATGGCACCAAGGGAGCAGCGAGAGCTTGGGGTGCAAGTCAGCAATCTTTTTAAGAAGGGATTTATTAGAAGAAGTGTCTCCGAGTGGGGAGCACCAGTTGTGTTTGCCACTAAGGCAGATGGTTCCCTTCGTTTGTGTGTGGACTATCGCGAGTTGAATAAGGTAACGAGGAAGAATAAGTACCCTCTACCGCGGATAGATGATTTGTTTGATCAACTGGAAGGAGCAAGAGTGTTCTCCCAGTTGGACCTCGCGACAGGATTTCATCAGCTACGAGTAGCGGATGAGAGTGTTCCGAAAACAGCATTTAGGACGCCATCTGGATTTTATGAGTGGTTGGTCATGCCATTTGGGTTGACCAATGCACCAGCCTACTTTGTGGATCTTATGAATCGAGTATTCAGAGATCAGTTAAATAAATTTGTTCTTGTGTTCGTAGATGATATCCTTGTTTATTCGAGGACAGAGGAGGAACACAAGGGACACTTGAGGATAGTGATGGAGGTGTTGAGGAAGCACCAATTGAAAGCGAAATTCTCTAAGTGTCATTTTTGGAGAAGGGAAGTGAGATTCTTGGGTCATGTTGTTTCAGAGAGTGGTATTGCCGTGGACCCTGCGAAGGTGGCTACGGTACAGGATTGGCCTACGCCCAAGAATGCAACAGATGTAAGAAGTTTCTTGGGATTAGCTGGGTATTATCGTAAGTTTATCCAGGACTTCTCCAAGATAGCAGCACCGTTGACTCAGTTGACTAAGAAGAATCAGTCCTTCGTCTGGGACGGAGTGTGCGAGAATGCATTCAAGAGTCTAAAAGAGAAGTTGACGCGTGCGCCAGTATTAGTCATTCCTAAGGGGAATAAAGAGATGACGGTATACACGGATGCTTGTGGTACCGGACTAGGTGCTGTATTGATGCAAGGAGGTAGGGTTGTAGTTTATGCTAGTCGACAACTAAAGCCGCATGAGAAGAAGTATCCTACCCATGATTTTGAATTAGCAGCGATCGTGTTTGCGCTGAAGACGTGGAGACATTATCTCTTGGGAGAAAGATTTGAGTTGTTCACCGATCATAAATCGTTAAAGTATCTCTTCTCCCAGAAGGATCTGAATCTCCGTCAGCAGAGATGGTTGGAGTTCTTGGCTTCGTATGATTTTGATATCGCATATACACCTGGGAAAGGTAATGCGGTAGCCGATGCCTTGAGTAGGAGACATGCCAGTTTAGGGGCAATGTTTCTTGGATGGAAGCAACTGGAGTATATCGCGGGGTTTGATTTCAGACCAAAGTGCGAATTGGATCCAGTCATGCTAGCTAGTTTGGCGATCAGACCCACTTTGATAGAGCGGATTGGTTCCAGCCAGAGGGACGATCCTAATCTATTGGAAATCATCTCCAAGTTAGAGATGAACATCGACGGTGAGGAGATGAATGTGTATTGGCTTGATCGAGATGGATGGCTTAGAAAGAATGGAAGACTAGTTGTACCCAACGTGAATGGTTTGAGAGATGAAGTGCTTAGAGAGTGTCATCACTCAAAACTGACTATACACCCCGGTGGTAATAAGATGTATCGAGACATGAGACAGACTTACTACTGGGAAGGGATGAAAAGAGACGTTGGGAAGTTTATATCCAAATGCATGAATTGCCAGCTAGTTAAAGCTGAGCAAAAGAAGCCTAGTAGTTTATTGCAACCATTAGAAATTCCCGAATGGAAATGGGAGCAGGTCTCAATGGATTTCATCGATGGTTTACCAAGGACTAGATCAGGATATGATAGCATTTGGGTAATTGTGGATCGATTGACTAAGAGTGCAAGATTTATACCGGTCAAATCGACCAGAACGGCAGCCAAGTTGGCAGAATTGTATATGAAGTGGGTAGTGAGATTTCATAGAGTACCTAAAAGCATTGTGAGTGACCGAGACCCGTTGTTCACTAGTGGGTTTTGGAAGAGCTTACAAGAGGCTCTAGGGTCAGAATTACATCTCAGTACCGCATATCATCCTCAGACCGACGGTCAGACGGAGAGGGTGAATCATATATTGGAAGATCTCTTGAGAGCTTGTATATTGGATTTTGGTGGATCATGGGATGACCATTTGCATCTAGTAGAGTTTGCATATAATAATAGCTACCAATCCAGTATCGGTATGGCTCCATATGAAGCTTTGTGCGGAAGACCGTGCAACTCACCATCATGTTGGATAGAGACTGGCGAGAAGTTTATGCTTGGACCAGATGTGGTGAGGGAAACTTCGGATAAGATTAAGATCATTCAACAACGAATGAAGGCTGCCCAAGATAGGCAGAAAAGCTATGCTGATAAAAGGAGAAGAGACTTAAAATTCTTCGTTGGTGACTTGGTGTTCGTCAAGATTTCTCCGTTGAAGAGCGTGATACGATTTGGCAAGAGAGGCAAGTTAGCACCAAGATTTGTTGGCCCATTCCCTGTTCTTGAATTGGTCGGGAATTTGGCGTAAAGAGTTGGCTTACCAGAGAAGATGGCGGGAGTTCACAATGTATTTCATGTTTCCCAACTAAGGAAGTTCGTTCACGACTCAGATATGACTATTTCACCTGACTAGTTAGAGGACTTCGAAGTAGAACCCGAGGCGGTTGGGAACCGCAAGCCGATTCGTATTGTGGGGCACGATACGAAGCAACTTCGAAGGAAGGTGGTGAAGCTAGTCAAGGTTCAGTGGGGCAAGGACGAGAGTGACTGTACTTGGGAGACAGAGGAGAGCATTAGGAAGGCGTATCCAGAACTCTTTGCCTGGTAAGATTTACTTCATAATTTAGTTATTCCGCATGTTAGGATAGACTTGTTTTGCTTATTTTGCATGTTTGATTGTTGTTCTATGATTGATAGGCATGCGGGACCCTTTTGTGTATTTTGGTTAAGGAATTTCGGGGGCGAAATTTCTTAAGGGGGGAAGAGTGTAACGACCCGCATTCTACGTATCGGAGGATCGTATAATATTTATTTCTTTCACATATGAATTCGTATGGTCATGTAACTTTGGGAAACATCTATTAGAGTCATTACCCATGTTCATGATTTTTCCCGATTTTTAAATGACCATTTTGCCCCTAGCTGATCTTGTTTTGGCCATAACTTTTGATTGGAAAGGAATTTTGACCTGAAACCACTTCCATTAGATTCGTTTGATGGTTTACCTTTCCGTAGAGTGGTCATAATAGTCAAACGGACTTACCGTTTGGGAGATATGGCTGAATTAAGGTTTGGAAGGTGAAAAAATGCTTAACCGGGCCAAATAGGATGATTAGTGAATAGGCCCATAACCCATTTCGGGATTAGGGTTATGGGGAGGCTGAAATGAGTTAGAGAATCATTCCATTTTAGTTTTCTAGCCTCCACTTATCTCCAAGAAACCCTAAAAATGGCCTCCAACCTCTAAATCACCTCCAAATCATCTTCTAATCAAGGATTAAGCTTAGCAATATCAAATCAAGGGAGATCTACACCAAATCAACATTGGAGCTGCTGTTTAGCATTGGGATTTGCATCAAACTAGAGATTTATTTCAGATCTTAGATTGTTTGTGGCTAAGGTGAGTGATTTGCATAGTTCCTCACTAATTATGGCTAATTAAGGGTAATTAGTGTTAATTAGCGAATTTAAACATGATAAAATTCTGGAAAAATGTTCATAAATTCTTAAATGATGTTTTAGACCTCTGACATGAATTTGGGTTAATTTGGTTAAGTTTTGCTAATCCTATCATTAGTTTCACCTAAACATGCTTAAGGGGAAAATATGGGGTTTTGGGTATGTTTGATCCATTTTAACCTATCATATTGATGTTTTGATGTTTGTGGTTGATTATGCATGTTGCTATGACTGTATGATATGCTTTGTGATTGATTTCAATAGTTAGAATGGTCGAAAACGTCGTCGAACGGCGTAAACACTTGCTGGAGAAGCTTCAGGAAATAGTGCAGGTTTCGGATCGGATCGGATATGGTGGCTCGGATCGGATAAGCGAATTGGGCAAGGGATTCGATCGGTTCGGAACTTGGCACTTGAGAAATCTAGCAAAAAGGAAGACCATGCTAGCAATATTGGGATCGGAGCAGCTAAAGGAGGAGGATCGGATCGGAACCAATGAAGGGCGAGGAAGCGGATCGGATCGGAAGCACGAACGGGATGGGAGATGGCACCCGACCCGACCTGAAGTGGGACACCCGACCCGAACCGACGCGATGGAGTGGACCAGAACCGAGCCGTACCAGAGGAGGACCATGAACCGACGCAACGTAGTGAACCCGACCCGAACCAATGGCTTGAAGGGAATCCGACCCGACCCAGTATTGACCAATAACCCGAGATGCAAAGGTAGTCCAATATGGGAAGTTAGAGCTCAGGATCCAGTTGGGAACCGATGAGTTCACTTCATGGTTGGAATTTGCTGCGGGACATGTGCTAAGGAGTTGTCGACGTTCATAACTTCGATTCACCACTAAAAATGGATGATGGGCTACTTATCAGTGCAGTAGAGTCATTATGACTCGAGGGGCAAGGTGATGGTAGCGAGACTACGTTATCAGTGCAGTAGAGTCATTATGACTTGAGGGGCAAAGTGATGCGTAGTAAGACTATGAGCCAGCGCAGATGGGGTGAGTAACTCCATGGGGCAAGTGGATATAGTAAAGGATTGGTAAGACTATGAGCCAGCGCAGATGGGGTGAATAACTCCATGGGGCAAGTGGACATAGTAAAGGATTGGTAAGGCTATGAGCCAGCGCAGATGGGGTGAATAACTCCATGGGGTAAGTGGACATAGTAAAGGATTGGTAAGGCTATGAGCCAGCGCAGATGGGGTGAATAACTCCATGGGGCAAGTGGACATAGCAAAGGATTAGTGGCTAGCTACGTTATCAGTGCAGTGAAGCCATTTATGACTTCATGGGGGCAAAGTGATCGTAGCAAGGTATGTTGGGTGATCAAAGTGGTGAATATCGTATGCTTTACGCACTGAGTGAGAGATGTGAGGATGGATGCTATGTTTGATTGTTTGCCATCACTATGACATGCACACCCCACCTCCGTATCTTTACACCATTTGATATGGCACCTTAGAGTGTTGTACAGTATGTAGTGCTAACTCTTTGGTTGCAGGTCCAGGTTCAGGTATGTTTCTAGTCTACCTGTTATTGTTCTGTTTAGATGCTTATCGCTCATACCAGGCTTTATGTCTGACCCAGAGTTTTATGTCTCCTCTTATTACTCTGGGTGCTCACACGAGCAGACTAGAGACAGGTTAGCTGGTGAAGCGCGAGTAGCTGATTCGGAGGAGGGCAGGAGGCTTCCACGTATGATATATATATATATATATATATATTCTCCCTGTGTCGTTGGCGGTAGCTACTTGGGCATTAGTAGTGTACCTCCTTTATCTTGCTTTTGCTTTGAGACAGTTTGAAAAGTTGTAATAATGTTTAACTTTGGATTATAAGCTGTACTTACATTTTCCGCTACTATGTTAGTTGTTTCAGCTTATGTACTGTCTCACCTGTTTTATGTCAAGTATGTTATTATTATATTTTATCCTATGCGCTGCGAGACATTCTACAGGTTCTTTTTTTTGTTAGTTCATTTCCATCTTCCCTTTCCTTCTGACGACCCGTTCCGTGCTGACTGGACATGTGTACAGCGCACCTTTGGAGTAAATATCGGTTGGTGCGGGGCGGGCCGTCACACATAGTAGGAGATTTTTTGTTATATCATTATGGGCAGAGCATGGAAACATAATTGACAATTCTATAGTAGACAAATTTGAACGTTCACCACGAATTATTGTCACACCACTAATGGTCTCCTCTTGCAATGTAATTTGTTTTACCTTGTTGTACTTCCTGATTAAAGAATAATATTCCTTTCTCGTGATTGGCTCCGTTTATAGGATCATTTACATTTGATTATACAAAGGTGGCGAAGATTTATCTGTACATTGATCCGCCTTAGTTGTTGATATTACATCCACGTAAATCATCAGTATCATTGTTACTTACTGTTACTAACGCACTCATTGCTATTTTATTGAGGGAAAAAGACGCTTAATATCTGCAACTGCTAAAAAATTCATCTTCCTGGAGCTATTTGTTCCATGTTCTTTGCAAATCCCTGCTTTTTTTGGATGGTACAAACTACTTATGCACCAAAAGCCATGGCATGAGTGATACCCTATGAATTGGTAAATTCTAACACTGTATTAAGTATAATCTTTGACACCCTAACCCCCACTTCTAACTATTTTTTTAAATATGGATATCGTCAAAATGTCAACATATTAGACTACAAGATGTCAACCACAATCATTGTTTTGACACAGAAGCCGAGTGACATATTGGCCAGAAAGCCAATGATATGCTTAGCATCTACAAATCAATAAGTTGCTCGCGTTCACCATTTTCTGTTTATGGCAGTTATAGTTAATTACATGATTCACCGTCATTTGGAAAACATTTTGTTCATTGGATTACCGACACACTTTACTATCGTAACTTTGCTGCATATTATGTTTGTTATAGGAGAATTGTACATAGAAAATTAATAGAATTTTCTACCATTGCTTCTGGCCAGAGGTGTTAATCGAGTTTAGTCCAACGAATAATCTCGATGCTTCCCTCGTTGCTTGAAAGCAATTGGTTGCACTGGAAACAAGTGTTGTTCTATTCAAGGCAATAAATCATATGCACCTTATTTACAGTGTTCTCTGACTAGATTTATAAAAAACATAGCTAACCCGACCCAGTTGTAACATCGCGGATTTTTAGTGGTCAAATATTTAATTTATTAAATATTAGAATAGTGATTTAGAAATTTAAATAACTCAAGTTTTACAATTTAGAGTATTTTATTAACATAAATAACAAAATAATAATTTAATTCTCATATTGTCGAAATAAGTCGGATTTGGAATAAGGTATGAATTGGACAATATAAAAGGATTTAATTGAGTTCAAATTTGAATTATAATAAGAAATTTGTTTATTAAACGAAGTTTGAACGTATTAATTATAATTTAATTAAAATGAGCTTGCAGTGTTGCGGTACTTCGTAGCTTTATGATTTGAACATTAATTGAGTATATAGGATCCAACATAAGTCGGAATTCTTTGAAACAAGAATCTTTTGGATCTATTGGATTGTAATTTTCCGATGAAAGAGAAAAATCGAGATTTCATCTGGTAGATTTTGAGTTATGTCAAAATCAATTTTTCAGGAAGTCGTTATAGAATCGTTTATGAATCATAATGATTTATTGAATAAAGTAAAATGATTTTGAATAAATTGAATATCGATTTAACTTGGAAATGAAAATATCGAGTTTAAACCTCAAACTAATTTATTTTGAAGTTATGCATAATTCTCTTTGAATATATATATGAACGATAATAATTATTTATTTTTATTAAATTGAATTGTTTGAATCAATTATATTTTATTGTTTAATTAACATATAGAAATAGCCAATTTTCAAACGATCTCTGATTTCGACGAAACAAATTTTATTAAATCCGTAATGACTAATTATTGCTAGATTTCAATTTTGAGCCAATCGGGGTTATTATGTGAGTGTGGGTAAAATAAATATATATCAATTAGCAACTTAATATTTAAAATAACAATGTTTTTTCAAACAGACACGAATTTCGACGAAACAAGTTTCATTGGGTCCAGAAGATCAAACTATAGCGGTATGTCCATTTTCATTGCAATCGGATTACATATGTGGTCATACGAATAAATAAACATCGAACGCAAATAGCGATAGACTAAATGAAATAAAAAATCAGATTAAATCATATATAATCTATCCTATGTATATCACCTAAACCCTCACTCTCTCTTCGTTTTCACCTCGCTAGTCAACACGAGTTTTAGCCGCCACCTAAAATAAATCTTCAAAAAAAAATATAAAATCCAAATCTTAACGAAAATTGATTCTATCTGATTTGTTGAGTTCATTAAAGCGTATACTTCACTACTATATGCATTTTGAAGGGTTCAATGTCATTTTTGTTCATTGTCTTGTTTACAGCATGGACTAGGGTTTGGATATTTGAGGTTTTGGGGCTTAATTCATGAATGGAAGATTGTAGTTGTGTGTGTAGCATTGAGGAGATTCATTTGTGAAAGTTTGGGGAAATTCCATGATTAAAGTGTTTGATGTACGCGCTGTAGTCATGGATGAAGGCTTGGAGGACACAAACTAGAAAAGGCGTGCCAGCTGAGAGATTTTGGTATGGATGATAGAATTTGTAAAGGAGAAGCCAACGATCGGTTTTGAAAATCGTGAAGTGTGGAAGTGGGAATAGCTGATGCATGAATTGGCAATGGCATGGGCCAGCGGGTTATTAACGTTTGGGGAAGGAGAATTAAAAAAGCTATTAAGGTTATTTAATTATAAAATAGTTTGTTAATAATGGTTTAAATCGATTAAAACTTGTAATGTGTATAACTATTTCATTCGTGAACATAATTGAACGAAACAAGATCCTTTAGGATCAAATCGAGGAATACTACAAGTCCTGATGGATTGGAGTGGACTGGAGCAGGTCAAAACTTTGTTAATTTTAAATGCTTGTTTAAAATTAAATAAAACAATGTTGAATCGTCGATCGAACGACTAGTGAGTCATCAACTCGCACTTCCTGGAATACTATTTAAATTATATCATGTTATATCTATTGTTTAACTGATTTTATTTATATGATGTGATTGGCTAATTGTTTGAATGATTGTTTGGATTGATTATTGTTTATTGCTATCTGCTTTTAAGCAGAATATTCATTTTAAATGAATTAGTTGAATTTTCTGTTTTATATGCATATATAATCATTTATATTAATTGTGATGGAGGGATCCAACTGAATTCCTCAAATACTTTAATGTTATTTGTTTTCATTTTATTATTATATGAACAGTTAAACAATTTGCATGGATGATGATTTGGTTGTTGATGGCTGAATTAGAATTCAAAGCTAATGTTTATTAATCAATAAACAATATTGATTAAGAGATTGGTAGTAGATGGCCTAAAAATCAATTTTTTAAGACGTTGATTTACCGTTAGGTGAATTGACTGAAATAAAGTTATAAAATTTATTTTATAACTAAAGTCATATTTTGAAATCTATTTTGTACAAATTATTTTAAATTAAGGTTTTATTAAAAGAAAAAATCAATGTTTATTGTTAATTTTATAAATAATTATAAAATGATGTATTATGACGAATTCTTATATTTTAAATAAGTGTTTATAAGCAAGCAAACCCGAAATTAACTTAAGGGTTAATAATTTGAAGTGATCGTTCCCAAGAAACAATTTAGTGAAATTAAATTAATTAAGTTATTAATTAATTTAAGAGGAAAGATAGCGGAAAACAGTTAACAAGTGAACTAATGTTATCAAGTTGACTAAGTCAAATATGTAGACAGAGATTAATTATTAGATTAATTTGTTTTCAATTAATCTAATAGGAATGGTTTTGACAAATAGCTGTGCAAATTTTATGAATGTTCTTAAAAGTTAATTAATCTTTATATAAATGTGTTTAAAAATAAGTATCAAGTTGTTTATAAAATAAACTAATATTTTAAATAACCTTTTAAAAGAAATCAACTATTCTATCTTTAGTTAATAAAGAATTTAACTGTTATGCAAAAATTGCTCTGATACCAAACTGTTGGGGTTTTGTGCACAACGAAAGTTTGACAAAACGCCCGAAAAACAGGATCTTTTTCACCTAATCACCTGAAGATGAATTTGATTGAAAATAAACAACAACACAAAATATCGGAAATTTGAACACACTATACTCCACCCAACCACTCTCTTTATTGATTCACTAATAAAAAATTGTTTACGATCGATCTCAACTATCGTTACAAACAATTACAACTTGAACCAATAACCTTATTGAGATAGGCAAAGAATATCTAGATGACTACAAATATAGTTGGAACAAAAGAGCGATGAAGAACGACGACAAACCCTTGGACAATCTGGAGGCACCAACTGCGTCTTTCAGCAGTAAATAGGAATAGCTACCCTCAACCCAAATTCCTACATCTTCCTCTCTAGGGCGCAAGCCCATGGAGGCACAAAACCTCACCAGATATTCTCACATGGTTTCTTCTTCTGATGTTCGCAATCTAACCACAAAGGCTGCATATATATGAGAATAGAAAGCTTAGGCAAATATCCAAGTTGCCCCTTCAAGATATCTCCAAAATATAACCATTCATATCTTTCCTTCTATGATTAAATCAATCAGTTTACTAATAAATCAATCAATCAATTAACCAGTCAATCAATTAGTCAATTAATTAATCAATTAATTAAATCAATCTAATCAATCAATCATTTAATTGATTACATCCTCTTCATAAAATATTTGAATCAAAAAATTCAACACTCCACCTTGATTCAAATATCACATATCTCCAACAGTCCACAAACAAGTCAACCTAGCTCTTTCAACAACACCTACTCTCAATTAAAATCAACCTCGATTTCAAGGCAACGAGATATACCCTAGTCGATTTGAAAGGACTACGACCACACCTCAATTACAAACACAACCCACCGCCTGCAAAAGATGCATCTACCATCTGAGCTACACCACGCAAAAACCAATGGTCTAAAAAAGTGCTTGCAATACCACAAGATCTCCATCGTCTTTGTGGATTTCAAAACTCGACATCCGTCTTCCGTTTGACATGATCTCTTCATCTTTGGGATCCCTCGAGCATCATCAACATCTAGACCCTTGTCGATACCATGATCCTCCACCTTAGGACCATAAGCAGTGACCATATTAACCTCTCCACCTTGCTATGGACTAGGTTCTTCAACCGCCACCTGCCTTCTTCTTCGTCTTCTTCCATCTTCCCTCATCGATATCAGAAGGCTTCTTCACATCTCCATCAATTGGACCATTGAGGCATGGTACATCCACCATTATAGGCTTCCAAATTCCCTTAATATCTACCATAAGAAATAGTCATCCACGAAAGCAACATCATCTCCGACATCTACAATCTTCAATCCAAAACACTCCAAGCTATGCTATGAACTGAGCTCTGATACCAAACTGTTATGCAAAAATTGCTCTGATACCAAATTGTTGGGGTTTTGTGCACTTCGGAAGTTTGAAAAAACCCCCAAAAACAGGATCTTTTCACCCAATCACTTGAAGATGAATTTGATTGAAAATAAACAACACAAAATATCGGAAATATTAACACACTATATTCCACCCAACCACCCTCTTTATTGATTCACTAATAAAAAATTGTTTACTATCGATCTCAACTATCATTACAAACAATTACAACTTGAACCAATAACCTTATTGAGATAGGCAAAGAATATCTAGATGACTACAAATATTGTTGGAGCAGAAGAGTGATGAAGAACGACGACAACCCTTGGACAATCTGGAGGCACCAACTGCGTCTTTCAGCAGTAAATAGGAACAGCTACCCTCAGTCCAAATTCCTACATCTTCCTCTCCACGGTGCAAGCCCATGGAGGCACAAAATCTCACCACATATTCTCACATGGTTTCTTCTTCTGATGTTCGCAATCTAACCACGAAGGCTGCATATATAGGAGAATAGAAAGCCTAGGCAAATATCCAAGTTGCCCCTTCAAGATATCTCCAAAATATAACCATTCATTTCTTTCCTTCTATGATAAAATCAATCAATTAACCAATAAATCAACCAATTAATCAATCAATCAACCAATTAGTCAATTAATCAATCAATTAATCAATCCAATCAATCAATCATTTAATTGATTACATCCTCTTCATAAAATATTTGAATCAAAAAATTTAACATTAACTACTTCTGTCTTGTTTAATAATGAAGTAAACTACCTTTACTTCGGTTAATGTTGAAATTAATTATTACTTTAATTAATTCTAACTAAAGGGATTACCTTTTTAATTAAAATAATTTAAGAAGGTAATCAAGTTTGTAATAAAACTTCAATTGAATCTTGAGAGAAGTTTATGAAGGGAATTTATAGTAAAATATGAGTTTTACAAATGAAGTTATAAAGGAGATTCTAAGCTAATGCGATAGTCTAAAATGAATATTTACTTAATATTTGAATTAACTATAAAGGGTTGAGATCAAAAGAAGGTTTTCAGGAATGTCAAGAAATATGGTTAAAGGATTTATGTAAGGAATTTGGGGAAAAGGATTTTAGTAATAAAATCCAAATTATGTTATATAATAAAATGTTAAAGGTTTTTGGTAAAGGATTTGGTAATTGGATTTTGTAAGAAATTCAAAGTTATAAAACAAATCGTTTTAAAGAAGTTTGAAAGTTAAAAGGTGATGCTTTAGTAAGCATTTACTTAATCAACGAATTAATAACAGTAGTTATATTTAAGAAGAGAATTCCAGAAATAAGAATGGTTTATAAAACCATATTTAAATAGAATAATAAATAAGATTGTTTAATATTGTAAATGATATCAGTTTTGAGTTACAAACTCGTATCTATCTTAAGATAAGAACGTTGTCGATTAAGGTCTGAGAGGTAAATAAAGTACCTACTTGAACTACTTCAGGATTATCTTGAGGATTAGTACTCATTTGTAATGGTGAAGATGTTGAAAATAATTTATTACTTCCATAAGAAATATTGCAATAATATTTGCAAAGTTTTTGAGAAATTTAAGAAAACTGTTGAGTTTTAAATAAGCAATGTATCAATTAACATTGTTTGGCCTAGGTATAAAATGTAATTATATCCATACCATTTGATTAATTAAATGGCACTATTTTATAAGTAATGAAAAATAATATGTTTTATAAATATATTTATTTAAAGAAATAAGTAAATGGCTGGGATTTTTGGGGAAATGAAAGGGGTTAAGCTGGTTTGGGAACGAAGGTAAATATGGAAATTTAACTATTATTTCCATAAACGTAATCGTAAACTGTATTCGACAGAGTTTTGAAATTAAATAAAAATGTTTAGGTTTATATTATAAACCATGTGTCATATGACATCATTTTGGCTATATAATAAGGGGTGATTAAATCTTTACCAATTGGTTATGTATATATAGTGATATTTCCAAAGTAAAGGAAATTTTGTGGAGTATCACGATATATTCCAAGTAAAAGGAAAAAAAGAGATGAGTTTTTTGAATATGTTTATTATGAAAAAGATAAGTGTTGGATATACTTTCAGAGTAATGAAAACAGATAAGATTGAGAATATAATTACCCAGCTGAGATAAGAATATGAAATCAATCTTTAAAGAATCGATGAATTGGTTGTAATGAATGGATTAATTTAAAAAAGGATCAGAGCCGTCAATGTACTTAATTATATTATTTGATTCGATAGTTAAAGAACAGACTATTAAATGAATAGCCCCTTTTGAGTTTTACTAGTTAATTCGAAGAGACTGGGATGAGAACTGGACCTAAAACCACTTCGAACCAACTTTGCGTTCGAAACTAACTTGGAGAAACGATTACGAGATGATTTGAAGACATGGATCTTCAGAAAGAGGGTTACTCGCTGATGTCTCTATTTCACAACCAAGAATATACTCGTAGCAGTAACTCCGATGCTCTGGAGTATCTTCGGTTTCGTTCAGTCTAGAACGAACCGGTATGGCCTAATGTCTGATAGAGTATTTCCTTGGATCACATACGTATATTACACCGAGTATAGTGGTGGAGAAGGCAACTTCTTTTAGCTTAACACCCAAAATATATTTATGCAAATCAATTAGAGATTTGATGGATCTGATTATGTGACATTCAAAGTTTGAATGTGCTGTTCTGAAAAGGTAATCATGACCTCAAGCCTCATCAATTAGGAAATGACTAAAATCGGGTAGGCAGCATGGCTATGTAGGTCATACCCATTAGGGTATATCATTACCTGATCTAGAGAAATCGATGTCCCTTTTTGTATAATTTAGAATGAGTACGGTTGGACGCCCAACAACCATGGTGATAATATATTCGGTACACTAAAGTTGAATGAGTGGTCGATCATGTGTGGTCGGGTTGCAAGATGTTCTTGTTGGACCCCAGTGTTCCATGTCTAGAGGACACTGATTGGAAGTTGGTTCAATACCTAGTCGTGTTGGAAATCCAAACTCCAATACGAGCCGTACATTTTAGTTGTAAGCCAACTATGGTGGAAAGTGAAATGCAAGCTTTCCGGCTATATTTCTATTTTATTTGTGATTTGATAGACATTCTTATAATATCACCTGGTTTTGTAATAAAAAGTGTTTTGGTATTGTAAGGTAAAAACACGTGCCATGCTTATGTGTGGCCATGTCTTACAAAAGTTCCATTCTTTCAAAGGATTTTCCAGAGTTAAGCAAGTTGGTATGATTTCTCACTGAAAGTTTCCCAGACTAATCCGTGTATGTAATACTCGGGTCAGACCGAGTATCTTTTCCAGGTAGCACTGGATTAGCTTGGAGCTTTAGGAGAGGAGCTAGAGTCGGGATGTATCCTCGTATTTTCTCATATTAATTTTATTTCCGTTGTGTGTGTTGTATTTATCAAAGTTTTATAGGCTGATTTGGTGATGTACTCTGATGTGGTATTCAAGTATATACCATAGTTTTCTCTTTGTATAAAGAGCATTTCTATATTATATTTTATCCATTCCATTGTGAGATTTGTGTCTACTGTGACTTTGATATGTTTATATTCTTCGTTTTCTTTTATTATAACTTTTCTATCTATTTTCTTATCCTCTAACTTCTTTCTTCTAACTATCTACTTTTCTATGCATTTTGAGTTGACATGTGTCATTAAATGTTAGCTTAAATTGTACAAAAAAAAGCGGGTCATTACATTTGGTATCTGTTGATGTCAAAAGTTGGTCTAATGACGATCAACCCACAAAGTGTGTTAACTACACACAATAATATTCATAGAATGCGAGAAGTAAATAAACACAGGAGCCATGATACTTTTATAGTGGTTCGGCTTAATCCAAGCCTATGTCCACTTTACAATCTTTGTTTATACTGTCGATTACAGGTTACAAGTTACAATTGTTTTTCAGTGAAAGAAAGTAGAGAAAGAAATGGATTAAATACAAGATCTTTATGTTGTACTTAGAGTATACGACATGCTATTTTTGAAGTGCCGAATAGGAGCTTTTTTTAGGTGGATTCAACCCGCCTTTCCAATTCATGAAATAGTTGTATTTATAGGCGAAAAGGTGGGTCGAATTTGTATGCAGCGTGGCATACATCTTTTTCGGACTTGGACACGTGTAACTCGATCCATTAAAGTAGTTTTAGGCGGAAGGACCCAGTATACTGCTGATGACTAGTTCTTCTCGAGTTTCGTGGCATACGTGGAACTTGAATTCTAGAGTATAAAAAGTAGTGCGAGTCAAAGTTGGTCGGTTCTGTAGGCTTGGGAGTAGGAATTCGTCTTGTAGTAGATAATTTGGCTTGATATTTCTGATCCGATATTCCAAACTTGATCCGATATTCCAGGAACAGCTCGATTGATCGGTTGATGACCCGATCGATCGGTTTGGTTTTGACTTCGGAAGAGTGTTGTCTTTTGGGGAGAGCCTTTATTTGCTGTGACGCTATTTCGGGTCGAACCATGATGGGTCGATCTAAGATGAAAGTCGTCCCTGAAGGCATGGAATGGGCGGATATCTGGTAGCAAGCCTCGATCTTGAGTTGTGACGGCTTTTGCCAAAAAGCTGGTCAATACTTTGCCCCCCGTAACATATCTTTTTGGGGAAAGAAGATGTGTTCTGGATCTTCTAAAGACTGTTGAATAGCAGAAATCCAGAAAACCATAGTTTCGCCGAACCATATTATATGAAGGCCAGAAAACCGACAATCGATGATTGTATTAAGGCCAGAAAACTGACGTCCGTTGAGGATCGTATTAAGGCCGAAAAACCGAAAATCATCCAAGGATCGTATTAAGGCCAGGTCTTCGAGGATTCTTGAAAACCAATCGACCGTACCAAGTCGACTTCAGAGAAGAGCAATGAGACCGGGGCCTTATCGAGTTAAACAATGCGTGTAAATAATTTAAGGTAGATATACCAAATCCTGGCAATGTCATTTGGTGTGTTCAAGCATAAGCCATGCTTAGTTTTAAGACAGGAGTATAAACTATACTCAGTTCATAATCGAGTGGGTTATAAACCATGCCCAGGTAGTCAAGTATAGACCATACTCAGAAGTTAAGATTGGGGTATCAACCATACTCAGAGTTTTTAGGGAGACGAGCATATACCATGCTCGGTTTTAGTGAAAAGAGGGGTATAAACCGTATCCTGCAAAATTGGGGTTCGAGCATCAACCATGCCCAGGAAGTAATATTTTTAAAGAGGGATCGAGTAAAAACTATACTCATAATTTATTATTGCAAAGACGAGTATAAACCATACTCGGTTTTGTGAAGTTGACGAGTATTAACCATACTTGGATTAAAAAGATTGGCGAGCATTAACCATGCTTGGCTTAGGAAGGTTGGCGAGTATTGACCATACTCATCTTAAGAAGGTTGGCGAGTATTAACCATAGTCGGCTTAAGAAGGCTGGAGAGTATTAACCGTACTCGGCTTTGATGCTCTTGTCGAATCCTGACAAGATACTAGCATCGATCAAACATAATCCATGTTCGAGAAAGAAAATTTATTGTTGCTAAAAAACTATTATTAAAATTAAAGCAATTCTGAATGTTTTCAGTCGAATCCAGAGCACGCCTTGGGATTAAATCCTAACCCCATACGCGTGTACTTCAACACAACCACGTTATTGAAAATAACAAAAATACATTTCTTATATCCTAAAAAATGAGGTGCATTCACAATGACCTAAGCCAGATCAGTTGATGATGATGTCGTGATTGCTAGGATCGGGGTATTTCCTGTTTCGAGGAGCTCGGGGACCGACCTGAGGAGCTTGGGAAGGTAACGGCGGCGGTGGTGCTGGTGTAGGTTTCTTAACATACTCGGGTAGCTCTCCATGCCAAACTCTTTCCTCGATAAGATCGCGAAAATGCCTGCATTCATTGGTGTCGTAACCCGCCATATTATGATACGTGCAGTGCTTTCCTGATTCAAGTTCTCTCTGCATCGGCTCCTGTAACGACCCGCATTCTACGCATCGAAGGATCGTAGAATATTTCTTTCTTTCACATACGAAGTCGTATAGTCATGTAACTTTGGGAGACGACTATTGGGGTCATCTCCCATGTTCATGATTTTTGCCGATTTTTAAATGATCATTTTGCCCCTAGCTGATTTGTTTCGTCCATAACTTTTGATTGGTAAGGAGTTTTGACCTGAAACCACTTCCATTGGATTCGGATGATGGTTTACAATTCCGTAGAGTGGTCACATTAGCCAAACGGACTCACCGTTTGGGAGATATGGCTGAAACAATGTTTAGAAGGTGAAAAACTACTTCACCGGGCTTAATTGGGTAGTTAATAGCTAGGCCCAATGAGGGATTTCGGGATTAGGGGTATATAGGGGCTGATTAAGGTTACAAAACATTTCTTTAAACACTTTTTCAGCCACCGCTTTCATTCTTGGAACCCTAGTAATGGCCTCCAACATCTAAAACACCTCTAAACCACTTTCTGATTGAAGATTTGGCTAAATTACATCAAATTAAGGAGAAATAACACCAAAGAAAGGTAAGAACTGCTGTTAGACATCAGTATTCGTGCCAAACAGAGTATCGTTTCAGATCTACAGTTATTTGTGGCAAAGGTGAGTGATTTGCATAGTTCCTCACTAATTATGGTTAATTAAGGGTAATTAGTGTTAATTAGCGAATTTAAACATGATTAAATTCTGGAAAAATATTTATAAATTTCAAAATATTGTTTTAGGCTTCTGTTAGAAATTTGGGTTATTTTGGTTAAGTTTTACTAATTCTATCATTAGTTTTGCTTGAACATGCTTAAGGGAAAATATGGGGTTTTGGCTATGTTTAATCCGTTTTAACCTATCAAATTATTGTTTTGGTGTTAGTGGCCAATTTTATATGTTGCTATGCCTGTATGGTTTGCTTCGTGATTGACTAGAAAAGTTAGATTGGTCGAAACGCCGTCGAATGGCGTAAAACAGTCGATGGAAAGAAGTGCAGGAAATTAACCGAACCGGATCGGATCGGAGGGGGAAACACGAACCGAACCGCTCCCCCCAAACTGTTGCATCACGAGCCAATCTAGGGAATTGGGGAGATCATGACCGAACCGACCCAATGTACTATCCACGAACTTGGAGAAGGAGACCGAACCAAAACACTCTTCTGACACGAAACCATTGGGTGATACCGATCTGAACCGGGTGATATAGCAGGAACCACGAACCAGTGACAAAGGGGATGGAGCATGAACTGGTTTCCTTCTCCGAACCAAAGCACTACCGATCCGACCCGTATGGAGCAATCCGAACCGAACCAAGAGGGGTGCCACGAGCCGATGTGTTGAGCACGAGCTGAAGGGGACCGAATCGAACCAGTGCATCACGAGCCATACTGGGTGTTGCCATGAGGTGGAGCCAGAATCACGAACTGAGTCTATACAATGGTCACGAGCCGAACTGGGAATATGATCTGAAGCGAAGAGAAGTGAAGAACTGAACTCATCCGGAGTAGACCAAAACCCGAGATGCAAAGGTAATCCAAATGGGAAGTAGAACTCAGGATCCAGTTGGGAACCAACGAGTTAACTTCATGAGTTGGGATTTGCTACGGGACGTATGCTAAGGAGTTATCAATGTCTATAGCTTTGATTCACCATTGAGATACGGATATTGGCTACGGATCAGTGCAGTGAGGTCATCATGGCTTCATGGGGAAGAGTGATCATAGCAAGGCTATGAGCCAGTGCAGTGGAGTTGTTATGACTTCATGGGGCAGAGTGGACATAGCAAGGACTAGTGGCTATGGATCAGTGCAGTGGAGTTGCCATGACTCCATGGGGCAAAGTGATCGTAGCAAGGATTTGGGTGATCAAAGCGGTGGATATCGTATGCTTTACGCACTAAGTGAGAGATGTGAGGATAATTGTTATGCTTGATTGTTTGCCATCACTATGACATGCACACCCCCACCCCCGTATCCTTTACACCATATGTTAGTGGCATCTTAGATATTGTACGGTATGTTGTGCTAACTCTTTGGTTGTAGGTCCAGGTTCAGATATGGTTTAGTATACCTGTAATTATTCTGTTTTGCTGCTTATCGCTAATACCAGACTTTTGTCTGACCCAGAGTTTTATGTCTCTTCTTATTACTCTGGGTTCTCTTAAAGGGGCAGACTAGAGACATGTTAGCTGGTTATGCACGAGTAGCTGATCCAGAGACGAGCAGGAGGCTCCTACGTATTATCTACATATATTCTCCCTGTGTTGTTGATGGTCACAGCTTTGGGCATTAGTAGTGTACCTCTCTTCTTTTGCTTTAGAGACAATATTTTGAAGTTGTAATAATGGTTATGGATCATAAGCTGTATTTTGGATTTCCACTGCTATGATGATTATGGTTTAGTTTTTAGCTTATGCACTGTCTCGCCTATTTTATGTCAAGTGTGTTATTATTATATTTTATTCCATGCGTTGTGAGACATTCTACAGGTTCCTTGTTAGTTCAAATTCCTTTCTTTTCCTTTCTTTGTCGACCGTCCTGTGCTAGTCGGGCATTGGCACAGCGCACTTTCATTGGAAATGTCGGCTGGTGCGGGGATGTCCGTCACATTTGGTATCAGATCTCTAGGTTGCGTAGTTAACCTAGGGAAAGACACCAGAGAGAGATAGTATGTATATGAGAGGCGCGTATTTGTTATATTTTGGTTTTCAAAAGTTGTATATATGTACTATTAGTATATTTAAGGATGAAGTCGCATTGCAATGGCACCACTGAAGAGATGGTTAATCGTTTTCTCCTTACAGATTGAACGATGAGCCGATATACTTGGGGTACCGGTAGAGGAGCTAATAATGGGAATGCTCCTGATATGAGTACGATGTTCATTGACTTCATGAGAGAGATGCTTAGAAATGTGCAATGAGCAGTTCCCAATGCTGCAAATGGTGGTGGTGCAGCGGTGCAGGCTCCTAGAGCCGATTTCGCCAAGCTTTGCAAGGATTACACTAGTCTTGGTGGGAAGCCGTTCCAAGGAACCGAATCGGCCAAAGAATTTCAGGATTGGTTGGATAGCTGTGAGCGTATCTTCGAAGACTTGGGTATCGAGGATGCGATGAAGAGGAAGTTAACATCCCGTCAGCTGCACGGACGGGCAATGAATTGGTGGAATGCTATTAAGGCGGCTACTCCAGAGGATCAAGTTACATGGGATCAGTTTAAGGCCCGATTCAGTGATAAGTTTATCCCAGCTGCTCAGAAATCAGAATTGTTTGGAAAATTTCTGGAGCTTAAGCAGAATGGTAGGGCAGTCTCGGAGTACATTGTAGAGTTCGATACTCTAGCGAAATATGGATTATCCCTTATTGATACTGCCAAGAAGAAAAATGAAAAGTTCATAACAGGATTAGATCAGTACTTGGGGGAAAGGCTTATAAACCATGTCGATGAGACGTTTGAATCGATTGTGGGGAAAACTTCGAGGTCAGAGAGTCTCTACCCTAAGACAAAAACCGAGGTTGCATCTATATCGGAGCCAAAGCCACAAGCAAGCGGTGGAGGCAAGAATGGTTCTCAGAACAAGAGAAAGCAGAATCAGACCAAGGATGGCCAGAAGAAAAAGAATAAGAAAGATGTTGAGTGCTTCTGCTGTGGTAAGAATGACCACTATGCTAAAGAATGTCGGGCCAAGCCAGTGGATAGGAAGTGCTTCAACTGTAGCCAAGTGGGACATCACAAGGATAAGTGTCAGCAACCCCCTAAAGAAAGGCAGATTGTGAAAGCATATTCTATCAATGATGTTCCTTCTTCGTCGAATGCCCCAACCGCGACGGAGAAAGGAAAGAATGTTGTTATTCAAGGTATGCTTTCTGTTTATGATGTTCCTGTTCGAGTATTGTTTGATACCGGAGCTTCCCATTCCTTCATATCTAGTGACCTGATAGATAGGTTGGAATTGGAACCCGAGATAGTCGGTAGACCATTAGTAGTGACGAACCCGATTGGTGGTTCGACTAGCCTTAGTATGATTTACCATAATGTGGTCTTATCGAGTCATGAATCTATGTTTATTTGTGATTGCTTTGTTTTAGACTTTACTGGGTTGGCATTATTTTGGGAGTCGATTGGCTCCAAAGATACGGGGTGGTTGTAGACTATGAGGGCTTTTTGGTGACAGTTTGAGCGGATGATGGGCGGAGGGTAGTGTTTGGTGGTCTACCTAGTGATGGGGTAATGGCTAGTTTTCTAAATTCCCTCGACATCCCGCATGATGAGTTGTCAGATGTGCCCGTGGTTGGCCAGTATACAGACATCTTCGAGGAAGTGACCGGACTTCCACCACACCGAGAGATTGAGTTCCGTATTGATTTAGTGAAAGATGCCAGATCTATAGTGATGCCACTTCGTCATATGGCACCAAGGGAGCAGCGAGAGCTCGGGGTGAAAGTAAGCGATATGTTAAAGAGGGGATTTATCAGAAGAAGTGTCTTCGAGTGGGGAGCACCAGTCGTGTTTGCTACCAAGGCAGATGGTTCCCTTCGTTTGTGTGTGGACTACCGCGATTTAAATAAGGTGACGAGGAAGAATAAGTATCCTCTACCACGGATAGATGATTTGTTTGATCAGTTGAGTGGCGCGAGAGTGTTCTCCCAATAGGATCTCGCGACAGGTTTTCATTAGCTTAGAGCGGAAGTTGAGAGTATAGCTAAAACGGCCTTTCGTACGCCGTCTGGATTCTTTGAGTGGTTGGTCATGCCATTCGGGTTGACCAATGCACCAACATATTTTGTGGATCTTATGAATAGGGTATTCAGAGATCAGTTGAATAAGTTTTTTCTTGTGTTCGTGGACGATATACTTGTTTATTCGAGGACAGAGGAAGAACACAAGGAACACTTGAGGATAGTGATGGAGGTGTTGAGAAAACACCAATTGAAAGCAAAGTTTTCTAAGTGTCACTTCTGGAGGAGGGAAGTGAGATTCTTGGGCCATGTTGTTTCAGAGAATGGTATTGCTGTGGATCCTGCGAAGGTGGCTACGGTACAGGATTGGTCTACGCCCAAGAATGCAACAGACGTAAGAAGTTTCTTAGGATTAGCTGGGTATTATCAGAAGTTCATCCAAGACTACTCCAAGATAGCAGCACCGTTGACTCAGTTGACCAAGAAGAATCAAGCTTTCGTCTGGGACGAAAAGTGCGAGAATGCATTTAAGAGTCTAAAGGAAAAGTTGACATGTGCACCAGCGTTAGTCATCCCTAAAGGGAATGAAGAGATGACGGTATACACAGATGCCTGTGGTACCGGACTAGGTGTTGTATTGATGCAAGGAGTTAGGGTTGTAGCTTATGTAAGTCGGTAACTGAAATCGCACGAGAAAAGATATCCTACCCACGATTTGGAATTGGCAGCGATCGTGTTCGCGTTGAAGATTTTGAGACATTATCTCTTGGGAGAAAGATTCGAGTTGTTTACTGACCACAAGTCGTTAAAGTATCTTTTCTCTTAGAATGATCTAAATCTCCGACAACAAAGATGGTTAGAATTCTTGGCTTCATATGATTTTGATATCGCATATACACCAGGAAAAGGCAGTGCAGTAGCTGATGCCTTGAGTAGGAGACATGCCAGTTTAGGGGCTATGTTTCTGGAATGGATGCAACTGGAGTACATCGCTGGGTATGATTTCAGATCAAAGTGTGAATTGGATCCAGAAGTATTAGCAAGTTTGACGGTCAGACCCACTTTGATTGAGCGGATTGGGTCCAGTCAGAGGGACGGTCCTAACTTATTGAAAATCATCTCCACGTTAGAGATGGGCATCGATGAGGAGATGAACGAGTATGGGCTTGATCGAGATGGATGGCTTAGGAAGAATGGAAGACTAGTTGTACCCAATGTCAATGGATTGAGAGATGAAGTGCTTAGAGAATGTCATCACTCAAAACTGACTATACACCCCGGTGGTAACAAGATGTATCGAGATATGAAGCAGACCTACTACTGGGAAGGGATGAAAAGAGACGTTGGGAAGTTTATATCCAAATGCATGAACTACCAGCTAGTTAAAGCTGAGAAAAATAAGCCTAGTGGTTTGTTGCAACCATTAGAAGTTCCATAATGGAAATGGGAACAAGTCTCAATGGATTTCATTGATGGGATACCAAGGACTAGGTCAGGCCATGATAACATTTGGATAATTATGGACCGATTGACCAAGAGTGTAAGATTTATACCCATCAAGTCGAATAGAGCGGCAGCTATGTTAGCTGAGCTATATATGAAATGGGTAATGAGATTTCATGGAGTACCTAAAAGCATTGTGAGTGGCCGAGACCCGTTGTTTACTAGTGTGTTTTGGAAGAGCTTACAAGAGGCGTTAGGATCAGAATTACATCTCAGTACCGCGTACCATTCTCAAACCAACGGTCAGACAGAGAGGGTGAATCGAGTGTTAGAAGATCTCTTGAGAGCTTGCATATTGGATTTTGGTGGATCATAGGATGACCATTTACATCTAGTAGAGTTTGCATATAATAACAGTTATCAATCCAGTATTGGTATGGCTCCATTTGAAGCCTTGTACGGAAGACCGTGTAACTCACCGTCATGTTGGTTAGAAACCGGTGAGAAGTTTGTGCTTGGACCAGATGTGATAAGAGAAACTTCAGATAAGGTTAAGATCATTCAACAATGAATGAAGGCTGCCCAAGATAGGCAAAAGAGTTATGCTGATAAGAGGCGGAAGGATTTAAAGCTCTCCGTTGCCGACTTGGTGTTTGTCAAGATTTCCCCGTTAAAGAGCGTGATTCGATTTGGCAGGAGAGGCAAGTTAGCATCAGGATTTGTTGGTCCATTCCCAATTCTCGAGCAAATTGGGAATTTGGCATATAAAGTTAAATTACCAGAGAAGATGACAGGAGTTCACAACGTACTTCATGTTTCCCAGTTAAGGAAGTTTGTGCACAACCCTAGTGTGGCTATTTCACCAGACCAGTTGGACGATATCGAGGTTGAACCCGAGTCGGTTGGGAACCGCAGGCCTATGCGTATTGTTGGGAACGATACGAAGCAGCTTCGAAGGAAGGTGGTGAGACTAGTCAAAGTTCAGTGGGGTGATGATGAGGAAGACTGTACTTGGGAAACAGAGGAGGACATAAGGAGGAAGTATCCAGAACTCTTTACCTGGTAAGGTTTTTATATCGGTATAGTACTCCCTTATTAGTAAACCGCATGCTAGGATAGGCTTGTTGTGTTGTTTTGTATGCTTTATTGTTTCGTTAATAATTGGTAGGCATGCGGGATCCTTTGTATGTTTTGGGTCAAGGAATTTCGGGGACGAAATTTCTTAAGGGGGGGGGGGGGGAGAATGTAACGACCCACATTCTACGCAAGGATCGTAGAATATTTATTTTTTTCACATACGAAGACATATAGTCATGTAACTTTGGGAGACGACTATTGGGGTCGTCTCCCATGTTCATGATTTTTGCCGATTTTTAAATGACCATTTTGCCCCTAGCCGATCTTGTTTCGGCAATAACTTTTGATTGGTAAGGAGTTTTGACCTAAAACCACTTCCAATGGATTCGGATGATGGTTTACAATTCCGTAGAGTGGTCATATTAGCCAAACGGACTCACCGTTTGGGAGATATGGCTAAAACAATGTTTAGAAGGTGAAAAACTGCTTAACCGGGCTTAACTGGGTAGTTAATAGCTAGGCCCAATGGGGGATTTCGGGATTAGGGGTATATAGGGGCTGATTAGGGGTTAGAAAACATATCTTTAGACACTATTTCAGCCATCACTTTCATTCTTGAAACCCTAGTAATGGCCTCCAACATCTAAAACACCTCTAAACCACTTTCTAATTGAAGATTTGGCTAAATTACATCAAATTAAGGAGAAATAGCACCAAAGCAAGGTTAGAACTGCTGTTAGTCATCAGTATTCGTGCCAAATAGAGAATCATTTCAGATCTACAGTTTATTTGTGGCAAAGGTGAGTGATTTGCATAGTTCCTCACTAATTATGGTTAATTAAGGTTAATTAGTGTTAATTAGCGAATTTAAACATGATTAAATTCTGGAAAAATATTTATAAATTTCTAATTATTGTTTTAGGCCTCTGTTAGAAATTTGGGTTAATTTGGTTAAGTTTTACTAATCCTATCATTAGTTTTGCTTGAACATGCTTAAGGGAAAATATGGGGTTTTGGCTATGTTTAATCCGCTTTAACCTATCAAATTATTGTTTTGATGTTAGTGGCCAATTTTATAAGTTGCTATGACTGTATGGTATGCTTTGTGATTGATTAGAAAAGTTTTATTGATCGAAAACGCCGTCGAATGGCGTAAAACAGTCGCTGGAAAGAAGTGTAGGAAATTAACCGAACCGGATCGGATCGGGGGGGAGGGATGGGACACGAACCGAACCGCTCCCCCCAAATTGTTGCATCACGAGCCAATCTGGGGAACTGGGGAGATCATGACCGAACCGACCCAATGTACTATCCACGAACTTGGAGAAGGAGACCGAACCAGAACACTCTTCCGACCCGAACCCATTGGGTGTTACCGATCCGAATCGGGTGATATAGCAGGAACCACAAACCAGTGACAAAGGGGATGGAGCACGAACTGGTTTCCTTCTCCGAACCAAAGCACTACCGATCCGACCCATATGTAGCAATCTGAACCGAACCAAGAGGGGTTCCACGAGCCGATGTGTTGAGCACGAGCTGAAGGGGACCAAACCAAACTGGTGCATCACGAGCCAGACTGGGTGTTGCCATGAGCTGGACCCAGAATCACGAGCTGAGTCTATATGCTGGTCACGAACCGAACTGGGAATACGATCTGAAGCGAAGAGAAGTGAAGAACCGAACTGATCCGGAGTAGACCAAAACCCGAGATGCAAAGGTAGTCCAAATGGGAAGTAGAACTCAGGATCCAGTTCGGAACCAACGAGTTAACTTCATGAGTTGAGCTTTGCTGTGGGACGAGGGCTAAGGAGTTATCGACGTCTATAGCTTTGATTCACCATTGAGTGACGGATATTGGCTACGGATCAGTGCAGTGAGGTCATCATGGCTTCATGGGGCAGAGTGATCGTAGCAAGGCTATGAGCCAGTGCAGTGGAGTTGTTATGACTTCATGGGGAAGAGTGGACATAGCAAGGACTAGTGGCTATGGATCAGTGCAGTGGAGTTGCCATGACTCCATGGGGCAGAGTGATCATAGTAAGGATTTGGGTGATCAAAGCGGTGGATATCGTATGCTTTACGCACTGAGTGAGAGATGTGAGGATAGTTGCTATGCTTGATTGTTTGCCATCACTATGACATGCACACCCCCACCCCCGTATCCTTTACACCATATGTTAGTGGCACCTTAGAGGATTGTACGGTATGTTGTGCTAACTCTTTGGTTGCAGGTCCAGGTTCAGGTATGGTTTAGTATACCTGTTATTATTCTGTTTTGCTGATTATCGCTCATACCGGATTTTTGTCTGACCCAGAGTTTTATGTCTCTTCTTATTACTCTGGGTGCTCTTAAACGGGCAGACTAGAGACAGGTTAACTGGTTATGCATGAGTAGCTGATCCGGAGATGAGCAGGAGGCTCCTACGTATTATCTACATATATTCTCTCTGTGTTGTTGATGGTCACTGCTTTGGGCATTAGTAGTGTACCTCTCCTTACTTTTGCTTTAGATACAGTATTTTGAAGTTGTAATAATGGTTATGGATCATAAGCTGTATTTTGGATTTCCACTGCTATAATGATTATGGTTTAGTTTTCAGCTTATGCACTGTCTCGCCTGTTTTATGTCAAGTATGTTATTATTATATTTTATTCAATGCGCTGTGAGACATTCTACCGGTTCCTTGTTAGTTCAAATTCCTTTCTTTGGCGACCGTCCTGTGCTAGTCGGGCATTGGCACAACGCACTTTCATTGGAAATGTCGGCTAGTGCGGGGCGGCCCGTCACATTTGGTATCAGAGCTCTAGGTTGCGTAGTTAACCTAGGGAAAGACCCCAGGGAGAGATAGTACATATATGAGAGCGCGTATTTGTTATATTTTGGTTTTCAAAACTATATATATATATTCTATTAGTATATTTAAGGATGAAGTCGCATTGCACTGGCACTACTGAAGAGATGGTTAATCGTTTTCTCCTTACAGATTGAACGATGAGCCGATATACTTGGGGTACCGGTAGAGGAGCTAATATTGGGAATGCTCCTGATATGAGGACGATGTTCACTGACTTCATGAGAGAGATGCTTAGAAATGTGCAAGGAGCAGCTCCCAATGCTGCAAATGGTGGTGGTGCAGCGGTTCAGGCGCCTAGAGCCGATTTCGCCAAGCTTTGCAAGGATTACACTAGTCTTGGTGGGAAGTCGTTCTACGGAACGGAATCGACCACAGAAGTTCAGGATTGGTTGGATAGCTATGAATGTATCTACGAAGACGTGGGTATCGAGGATGCGATGAAGAGGATGTTAGCATCCCTTCAGCTGCACGGACGGGCAATGAATTGGTGGAATGCTATTAAGGCGACTACTCCAGAGGATCAAGTTACATGGGATTAGTTTAAGGCCCGATTCAGTGATAAGTTTATCCCAGCTGCTCAGAAGTCAGAATTGTTTAGGAAATTTCTGGAGCTTAAGCAGAATGGTAGGACAGTCTCGGAGTACATTGCAGAGTTCGATACTCTATCGAAATATGGATTATCCTATATTGATACTGCCGAGAAGAAAAATGAAAAGTTCATAACAGGCTTAGATCAGTACTTGTGGGAAAGGCTTATAAAACTTGTCGATGAGACGTTTGAATCGATTGTGGGGAAAGCTTTGAGGTCAGAGAGTCTTTACCCTAAGACGAAAACTGAGGTTGCATTTGTAGAGGAGCCAAAGCCACAAGCAAGCGGTGGAGGCAAGAATGGTTCTCAGAATAAGAGAAAGCAGAATCAGACCAAGGATGGCCAGAAGAAAAAGAATAAGAAAGATGTTGAGTGCTTCAGCTATGGTAAGAAGGGCCATTATGCCAAAGAATGTCGGGCCAAGCCAGCGGATAGGTAGTGCTTCAACTGTGGCCAAGTGGGACATCACAAGGACAAGTGTCCGCAACCCCCTAAAGAAAAGCAGATTGCGAAAGCATATGCTATCAATGTTGTTCCTTCTTCGTCGAATGCCCCAATCACGGCGGAGAAAGGAAAGAATGTTGTTATTCAAGATATGCTTTCTATTTATGATGTTCCTGTTCGAGTATTGTTTGATACTGGAGCTTCTCGTTCCTTCATATCTAGTGACCTGTTATATTGGTTGGAATTGGAACCCGAGATAGTCGATAGACCTTTAGTAGTGACGAACCCGATTGGCGGTTCGACTAGCCTTAGTATGATTTGCCGTAATGTGGTCTTATCGAGTCATGGATATATGTTTGTTTGTGATTGCTTTGTTTTGGGCTTTACTGGGTTTGGCATTATTTTGGGAGTCGATTGGCTCCAAAGATACGAGGTGGTGGTAGACTATGAGGGCTTTTTGGTGACAGTTAGAGCGGATGATGGGCGGAGGTTAGTGTTTGGTGGTTTACCTAGTGATGGGGTAATGGCTAGTTTTCTAAACTCCCTCGACATCCCGCATGATGAGTTGTTAGATGTGCCCGTGGTTGGCCAGTATACGGACGTCTTCGAGGAAGTGACCGGACTTCCACCACACCGAGAGATTGAGTTCCATATTGATTTAGTGTAAGATGCCAGACCTATAGTGATGCCACTTCGTCGTATGGCACCAAGGGAGCAGCGAGAGCTCGGGGTGCAAGTAAGCGATCTGTTGAAGAAGGGATTTATCAGAAGAAGTGTATCCAACACTCGTGTTTGCTACCTAGGCAGATCGTTCCCTTCGTTTGTGTATGGACTACCGCGAGTTGAATAAGGTGACGAGGAAGAATAAGTATCCTCTACCGCGGATAGATGATTTGTTTGATCAGTTGAGTGGCGCGAGAGTGTTCTCCCAATTGGATCTCGCGACAGGTTTTCATCAGCTTAGAGTGAAAGCTGAGAGTATAGCTAAAACGGCCTTTCGGACGTCGTCTGGATTCTTTGAGTGGTTGGTCATGCCATTCGGGTTGACCAATGCACCAGCATATTTTGTGGATCTTATGAATATGGTATTCAGAGATAAGTTGAATAAGTTTGTTATTGTGTTCGTGGACGATATACTTGTTTATTCGAGGACAGAGGAAGAACACAAGGAACACTTGAGGATAGTGATGGAGGTGTTGAGAAAACACCAATTGAAAGCAAAGTTTTCTAAGTGTCACTTCTGGAGGAGGGAAGTGAGATTCTTGGACCATGTTGTTTCAGAGAATGGTATTGCTGTGGATCCTGCGAAGGTGGCTACGGTATAGGATTGGTCTACGCCCAAGAATGCAACAGACGTAAGAAGTTTCTTGGGATTAGCAGGGTATTATCAGAAGTTCATCCAAGATTTCTCCAAGATAGCAGCACCGTTGACTCAGTTGACCAAGAAGAATCAAGCTTTCGTCTGGGACGAAAAATGCGAGAATGCATTTAAGAGTCTAAAGTAAAAGTTGACATGTGCACCAGTGTTAGTCATCCCTAAAGGGAATGAAGAGATGACGGTATACAAAGATGCCTGTGGTACCGGACTAGGTGTTGTATTGATGCAAGGAGGTAGGGTTGTAGCTTATGCAAGTCGGCAACTGAAATCGCACGAGAAAAGATATCCTACCACGATTTGGAATTGGCAGCCACTACAACAATAAAGGCTTTTCATAGCGTTTGAAAAACGCTATTGTATCCTAATATAGCGTTTCAGAGAACGCCATGTAACGACATGCTATGTTAGACCTTCAGGTTTAAATAGCAGAAACAAAAACGCTATAAAAAGTTAATTTTTTATAGCGTTTTATGTGTGCTATCCAGTAAAAACGCTATATAATATTTCATCCGATACTTACTTTCTATAGCGTTTATCTATATGTTTCTATAGTGTTTTATCTATATTTCTATAGCGTTTGTTTAATTATACAATGGCATCCCCAATGTGTGTTTCTATAGCGTTTTTATTCAATAGAGTTTATGAAACGCTATTGAATGAATATCAATTTATAGATTTTATTTATGACCATTGCAGCATTTTTCATACACGCATGCACGCGCGCACACACACACACACATATATATATACACACACACACACACACACATATATATATATATATATACACACACACACACATATATATATATATATATATACACACACACACATATATATATATACACACACACAACATTCAAATAGCTTTTCATATATTAAAACTTAGTGCTGCGTACACATCATTCAAACAACTCTTCAATATTCAAACTTAATATTTCATACATTGTTTAACCAACTTTTCCATGTTAATATATCATACAATTTTGCATCACCAAGTTACTTACAAAGCAGACAAACTATGAATTTAATCTTTCTTTGCTTTTGATATTTTCTCCAGAACATCAACAATTGTGGTCCTGTTAATGTCAAACAAATGGAGAAGATGTTAGTAATTGTTATATCATATATTCTCAAAGTAATAGAAACTTAACGAACAAGAAAAAAACTATGACTAAGGCATAAAATATGATGCACTTATACAAGGGGCTAATGGTATGTACAAAAGCAGCATGATATATATGTACAAAAGCATAGACTAACTTAAGTGTAGACTAACTAAATTTTGTAGTGGTATGGTATGTACAAAAGCGCAAAATAATCGATGTATTCATTGTTCTCATAAATTTAGTTATTGCGTAGATTACGAATGGAAAACAAATATTGTCCACATAATACAATAATCTTCATATCTGTCTGGTCATGAGAAAACAAGAACATCTAGCATAGTTCATTGTGTCAATGATAGTACTCTAAATTAATGACAATAAAACACCAATTGTCTATCATAGCTAATGGTAAATGATCCCTATCCATTTATTTTTCACCCAATAATTTGGATTTGATCTCCATTCTATGGTCGTTCGCTATGAATGGGTCAACATTATAATGTTGTGACATATGTACTTTAGTGTAAATACCATGACTCGTTCAAAATACTTAGTGTAGACACTACCTTTCACCCAACAATGAAAATCTTCCATAAATTATCTCATCATAATCCTATAAAGTATGAAAATTTATCGAGAAACAGGTCGAATGCTTTCCATTAGTGTTCTGTTATCTCTGTTAATGAGATTATCCAACTAAAAAGAAGCGGTATTAGACATAAAAATATATCTCGTGGATATACTCTTTGGACCATGCTAATATATGATCAAATATTCTATCTAGTGAATATTTTCCTAATGAAATCATAATGCATAAGTATATTGTCTTTCATGCTATAAGTACTTAACAGTATTAACGAGTTTTTGAACGTATCAACACTTTATTCTTAAAACAATTGATTAAATATCATGCATGCTGCTACATGCATCTTTGTTTACTACAAAATGTACATTGCTCTTTTATTCACTTGCTTATAAACTCATGTTGCCTTGGACCACATATTTAATAGGTTTAAATTTATGGCTCGTTATTTTGGCCATTATCAACTAACTCGTTGTCATTTGCAAAGAGTATTTGTTGCTGCACATGTTGCAATTTCAAACCAAAGTTTAAATTTTCGTTTCCATTTTTGTTTCATTCAGTGGTAGATTTCCGTTCCGTTTCAAAAATTCCATTTTAATAATTCAGCACGTTTTTATTTGCAAATACAATAAATATGTAATGCTAACATAGCCTAGCTACACTATATTTATCCGCATACTTATAACAATTAATTTTTTATATATCAAAATTATTATTGTATGCCACTGTAATTAGAATTGAACATCCACTTATTTTGTAGAAAAAAGTTTAAGGTGACATATTGATTATATTATGCATAGCTAACAGAATCTTGTGCCTGAAAAGTTTTTTTTTTAAAAACACATGTTATTACAATGGTAAAAGAACAACATATCCTACATCAATTAACTTGTTTTCTTTTGAAAAAGACTATTTTATTTGTAATGTGTACCTTTACTGTAGAATGGAGATGCTCAAACAGAAATTGGAGGATATATTCGTCCAAGAAATTAATTACAGTAACCTATGCCAAGCTTTCACTGCTTCCAAAGAAGAAAATAAATTAAGATCTTTTCTTTTTAACCATTCAGCTCTCCCTAAGAAATAGTAGGTTCAAGTTCATTCTTTCTTTTCAACTCCTCATATTTCATTATTTTTGTCTTAGTTTTCAAGATCGAAAAAAAAACTTCAAGATGATTCAAAGTTTTCACACAAGCATTTCATCGAGGCTCTAAGTTCTTACTGGGAGCTCAATCTTAGCCATCAAGTTACCATGATGAATAAACATTCAACGATATTTTAGCCCACGCAAGAACAAAAAATGAAATGAAAAAGAAACTAAAATGATGGGAATATTATCACCTGAAAATTCTTTGTGAATTCATATTTGCATCATAGGAGTGTTTCCTAAGTCATGAATCCCAACCAAAATTCATTCTGAGTATGGATGCTTCATTGAGAGCACCAATGCTATTTGCCGACATTGGAATCGAGCCATTTGGAGATTGAAAAATCCTGCACAGGCCCCGAAGTCAAGGGGAATGAATTCAGTTTAATCTCCATCAGGTTTGTAGAAAAAGAATACATTTCAATATAGCTTAAACAAAAAGTTATACTTTGTATTAAATAAGAATATTTATTCATAAATGCGACAAAATGTAAAATGAAACTATAGGCATTTTTATTTTTTCATCATCATTCAAACATATTTCAGGGAACAAATAGAATGAAACTATAGACAAATAGAATGATTCAAACATATTCAAACTATAGCATTGAACATCTTATGACCTGTAACCACAAGACGGTAGCTCCAACTGAAGAACCAACTAATGATAATGAATTAAACGTATAATTTAGAAGAACAGAAATGTTAATAAATAATAATTAGTCAGTCATAACTGAATGAACTGTAATAGAATTTTTTTTCAAATCTTAAACTGTCTGAATGTTATAAAGGAGCACTGATAAAACGTAAAATATGTAACTTTCTACCTCTAGCAAATATATGACATGAATGACAAGTTACTGATGTGGCAATAAGTGCAGAATCTGGGCTGCATATGCTAGTTTAATGCTTGACCTGAACCATACGTTTATGAAATGGTCTATGCTTTTAAAATCGAAGAATTCGTAGCTGCATTGAAGTTTGAGAAAGCATGCTTGGCATATGATAGCTAGGGTTACCATAAAATAACAACAGGTAAACGACTCCATTAATAACAAGTTCAGCTTACGTAAAAGTACCAGATACTTAAATGACAAACTAACATGTAGAGAACAATCTTATATGTTGGATCTACCCTTAATGGAATTGCATATAACTAGTCTTAAAGCTAAGGTACAGAAAAATATAGAAAATTACCTTATATAATATTTCTATCATCAACTTGAGCACCTTAAATTCGACGGCTTATGACACAACTTCCGTTGCACACAAATCTCTCTGCACATTAGTTTTTAGCCATAACTGAATCATCCCATTTTTTGAAAATTAAGCTGAATCGCAGAAAATCCAACCAAAGATCATTTTTCCAGCAAATCTCTCAATGCCATATAAGGACAGTTACAGAACAGAAATCCTACCAACGGACCTGTTGCAAAAAAGAAAAGGTTCTTCTGTAGGAAAACTCATCTAGATGCGAGTGATCGAGAATAAATTAGAGCAGCACAAGCAATGAGTGATATGAAATATAATGGATGGTTTGTGTAGTAAACTATATTATCTTTTTCTCTGTGCAATGCTGGTTCTTTTGTAAGAAAAACGTTGATGCATTTGCTATCCTAAATCTACTACCCAGTTTGCCTGAAACATTAAGGATTATTCTGTTGCAAGTAACATAATATGGTTAAACAATTCGAATAAATGACTGCTAAAAAATGTATGTCTGTATTTGTAAATAATACTTACTATACATTGTCCGTATATTTTAATAACAACAAACGATTCAAATAAAAGTTCAAGCTTAATGTAATTCAATCTTGTAAAAGTTATTGTTTTCTTATATTGCACTCAATAGCCTTATCCTTGGTAATTAGCAGCCCATTCTTCTAGGTCTAAATATTGAAAATCTTTTCTAAATTTGTGCTTACATCTTTTTTTTTTTTTTGGGTGCTGAAATCGAGCTTAGTTGGGTTAATGATTTGTCAAACTGAGTGAAATTTTCAAAAATCTGTCGGAGCAAAATATATTTGAGTTCCTACTTCTTTATTTTTCTTTCTCAAACTGAGATAATAGTCCTACTTTCAAAAAAAAAAAATTGTACAAGGCGAGTATCATTGTTGCTCTGATATTTTTGTTTATCAATGCAAATCTCTTTATCAATTTGTAAAAGCTAAAGTATACTATCAGACTAAAAAAAACTAGATTGTGATATTTAAAATGATATTTAATAAAGGTTGCAGGTGCATCAATCATGGTTTGGTTGGATCATGCTTCAAGCTCTGATCTTTGAAGAAGTACCTGACCAATTTGAGCATCAATGGGAATAATTAATCTAGCAATGATTCAAGCAATGGCTTAAAGCTGAAGGAAAACAAGACCACGGGAATTGCTACTCAATTGAAAGAGTGCGTCTTATCTGGTAATAAAGCCCCACAACAGAATTTTTTTAATTTTGTCCTAGTTTTATCAGCCTTATTTTGAACTGATATTGCAGTAAGACAGCGAAAAACAGTATCTACAGGCCAAGGATTGAGAACTGATAACTTACTGGCGATGCAACATATATATCAAAATACATCATGGAATGCCAAGTAGCTGAAACTTCATAAATTATTCACTAAACACATAAATGGTCAGAACATTCACCGTATACACCACCAACAACACAAATAAGCACTGAGATAGAATGGTGAGAGCGCTTACCTCAAACTGGATGAAACGAAAACGTCCAACAGAAGATTACCATTCCAAAGAAAAAACAAAAATTCTCAAAACTGTAAAACGAGAATACAAAAATAAACATAAACAAAGAGCTCTGGTACTAAATACCTTTGTACTCAGATGTTGCCACCTTTCTTGTCCTCTATTCCTTTTTCAGCTGGATCCATAACGTTCAATTTCTAAATATCAAATTATCAACACGTTATTACGACAGCAAAAATACATAAAAACCAGAAATATGTATACATTGCAAATAAATTTATATTCTTATAAACCAAAAATTAACAGTTGTCATTCTTCAATTTCGATAGTCCTGGAAAATACGACAATAAAGGAAAATACTAAATCATTTCAATTAACGTATAAAATTAAGTTTTAGCTTAGTTCATCATCCATATTTTAATTTCCTCTTTGCAACTCAATTGGACTGAATCATACAAGTGAAAGTAAAATGAATACCATAAATTCCAGCCCATGCCCTCTCATCTGGACAGAACACGACGTGTCAACCACGCCTCCAATTCCAGCTAGCTAGCCTACACCCAATTGCACCAAAGATGACCTACAGGTCATAACCTATCCAATAAATATGGTTCTTCCTGTACCCGTTGCTTAATTTAAGTAGACATTTAGTGCAAGTTCTGTGTCAGTGCCAACAAATATAGCAAAATTCACTAATCTGAACTTAGATGCAAACAATGTTCAGGAAGTAACGAAGTAAATAAACATCAACATTGTTCTTTACCTTTTGAAAATGATGAATGATTTCTGTGTAATAATAATAAGAATAAAATAAATTTGGTGGAAACAAAAGCAGTAATTCAGTTGGTTACAGAAAAAAAAGTGGGGAATGAAAACCTATATTTCCTGCTTTAGAATATTAAAAGGCATTCTAGTGAATGATGAGCAGTCTTTATTCTGACCTTTGATGAGTGAACTTTTTTCATCATTGTTTTCGCTTTAATAATCCTTACATTTACAAAATAACATGATTGTCTCTCAAAGTTCAAAGTACATCTCTCTCTTACAATTTTATAATTTGCTAATAGTAAGTGTACTAATCTGTATAGTATGATAGTATGAAGTTTATGCTTCCTCATGACTCAGCTCTTGGTGAGGATGTATGAGTGGTTATAAGGCACAAAATTTGACATAACCAGTATAGACAAATTTTTTCTTCTTCTTTTAAGTGAGAGGTGTAAATCGGAAGAAACCAACTATAACAGGACAGAATACAAGTTTTACATTAGAGCCAACTTTCATTTTTACGCCATGCACGTAGCTCTTATTGTTCCAAAATCTTCAAAATCATAAAACAGAGAATTTTCTTCATTATTGTTCTCATATGTCTCACTCTTTTTGCTAAATAAATATGTCCTTTTCCCCTTAGTTTGAGACCCTGCTGTGAAAATTTGAGCCAAGATATGTATGAAGTGTATTTATTTAGGGTATTTCATGAACATCGTAGCTAGCTAGCACAAATGTCATTTTAAATACATTATCACATCAGCAATTTCTATATATGAAAAATGGTTTATTTGTTGAAATGAATGCAGAACACATGCTTCATTCTTGTACAACTATCTATATTTTCGGCCTAAAATGAGAATAAGCATTCAATAATATCATTTAGTATACATATAGTGATATTATATCTCTATTATCACTATTGTAATGAGTATCTTAACATACAATTACAATTCAATATCATAATGATGACTAATGACATCTATTAAGACATTCAATAATATCATTTAGTATGACTTCTATTGTGTCATTATGTATTTGTCACTTGTAACATTAAAATAAAAAGCCTTTTAAATATAGGAAATACAACACTGAAAGTCTGAATGACTTCTGAAAGTGAAAAAGATTAATGTATATAGCTTTACTTCTCCATATTCAGTTACTAACCATACAAGATTTTCTACCTCATTGATTATCTGTCCCTTTTTCTCGCACATCTGTTTCTCAATCTAGCAGCTAAAATGGAATATCATGTTGATTAAAAAAATGTAAAGTTTGAAATAATAAATTAACTCAAAAAGTGAACATCCATCTTGTGAGATTCAAATGTTAAGCTTAGAAATTTAAATGACAAGAGATAACATGTTTTAAGAAACACATTAACTGACCCATTTAATCATATTAAGTAGGGAAATTTAGTAAAAATAATATTATAGGGTGTTTGAATAGAAAGGGTCCAATAATACACAGGGAAAAGGATTCTACTATAAGTAATAATACCGCACTACTGAGTTATAAAACAACAACTTGCAAATTGTATTCATATCCCACAACTGAAAGATTAAATCTATGTTACGTAATAATTCTCCACCGCTTAAGTGAGTGCAGTTAGTGACATTTTGTTATGACTAGGATAATCAATGGAGTTGAATACTTGTTGCTATTGATTTATTCTATCTCATCATTATTATTATACATTGCTAATAATATGGAAAAAGAAGAAAAGGATTTATTTTTTATACTGTACAATATTTTCAAATACCCTTTCTCTGACGATGTAAAAGGCAATCTTCATGTATTTTCTTCTGACGATTATCAACAATTGATTGCGAATAAGTTTTGCATGCATTTTTTTTATTGCACTTTGGTTTCTTTTTGTTTTGTTTTGTTTGTGCACTTTTACATTTTGCGTTAATTTTCATTAAAAAAAACACAGACAAAAAATTAGTAATTTCACTTTTTGTTAACTATTTTTGTGCACTCTGTTCAGTGTTATTTCATTTGCATTTGTTCATTGCTTTGTGCCTGCAATTCCCTCCTCCAATTCTAAACATCTCAACCCGCACCATCTCTCCCCGTGCAATCTAGACCCTTCCCATTGTAACACATTTTCACCTTCAACCTCTAAACCCACCGACCCTCATCTAAAATAAAAAAGTCAACTCGTTTCACGCATAGGTAAGCCAACTGCTCCATCTCACCGGAATTCGACTTCGAACCAGCCTCAATCCGCGGCCAACTGCCAACAAGTAACCATGAACTGCCTCACTGTAATAATTACTCAAACCCTTAATCTCCTTCATCAGAAAACACCACCGAGACCTAAATTCTATCAGTAAATTCAAGCCATGCACCATCACCACTACAACTCCCTTCAACTAGACCATTGCCATACACCGCCACCACTCAAAATTACTATAACTCCATCATCAATTTCAAACCTATCACTAACTCTTTCCTCAACTATCATTTCCTCCCATGTACCACGTATCATTACTCCTATTCATTTCTTCCTCCAAACTACTTCTGACTAACTCCTCAAACCAACATCAAACTGCTGCCTCATTTCCAAAATTAAACAACAGCTTTCATCCAATCCTTCACTACAAGTTCTTCCAAAGTACAGAACAACCACTCTCCACACCCATCTGCACCAAACCTGCCTGACAACCCAGGCTTCACCTGAACCAACAAACACGCTCCACCTTCATCTACAGACATCAACATTTTACTTACAATATTTACTTAGTTATGATTTAGGTGCATTTCCCCTATTACAGTCTTTGTACTTACAAGTCTTCGCCCTTGCAATTTTTACCTTCTCCGCCGACTTGTCGATTGTTTGAACATCTAATATAAAATATCCATGTATATACCAAGTTGGAAAAACAACTATCTTAATGATATGTAAAAACTACTATCATACTTGAAATACAATGAATTATTATTATTATTCAGCCCTTGATAACTTATCAACTTCATTTTATATCTATATATTAGATTGATATGTGAAGCACCTATTAGAGATTAGTAATAAGAAATCAAGAATCATAAGAACGAGCAGTAAAAAAATTTATGATAAAGCTTGTAGTACATGTAGCTTCCTTCGTGATTTTAGAATCCCGATTCGCCATCGCGATTTCGATAAAGGACAACAACAGCGATTTGGGGGAGATGTGGTATCAGCTATCGGCCAAGAGCGATTTGAGAAGACACGAGATAAGTTGAGTGCACGGTTTCGAGGCGATGTGATATCCTCTGGAGGTGGATGTGACGCGTGAGCAGGAGGTGATGAAGACTTCGAACATACGACAGGCAGATTTGAGAAGAATTGTTTTGGGAAGGAAATGGGCAAAATCAATTATTTTACTTCCCGCCCAGCGAAAATAATTTCCCGCCTCTATTCTTGAATAGCGTTAGGATCCGAGATTTCCTTTCAAATAGCGTTAAAACCCTAAAGTTTTGGAGCATTAACCGATAAAATGCGGCAACGCTATGTGGTATAGCTATCTAATCCCCATTTTGTTGTAGTGAGCGATCGTGTTCGCGTTGAAGATGTGGAGACATTATGTCTTGGGAGAAAGATTCGAGTTGTTTACTGACCATAAGTCGTTAAAGTATCTTTTCTCTCAGAATTATCTAATTCTCTGACAACAAAGATGGTTAGAATTCTTGGCTTCATATGATTTTGATATCGCATATACAACAGGAAAAGGCAATGTAGTAGCTGATGCCTTGAGTAGGAGACATGCCAGTTTAGGGGCTATGTTTCTAGAATGGAAGCAACTGGAGTACATCGCTGGGTATGATTTCAGACCAAAGTGTGAATTGGATCCAGAAGTATTAGCAAGTTTGAAGGTCAGACCCACTTTGATTAAGCGGATTGGTTCCAGTCAGACGGACGATCCTAACTTATTGAAAATCATCTCCACGTTGGAGATGGGCATCGATGAGGAGATGAACGAGTATGGGCTTGATCGGGATGGATGGCTTAGGAAGAATGGAAGACTAGTTGTACCCAATGTCAATGGATTGAGAGATGAAGTGCTTAGAGAACGTCATCACTCAAAACTGACTATACACCCTGGTGGTAACAAGATGTATCGAGACATGAAGCAGACCTACTACTGGGAAGGGATGAAAAGAGACGTTGGGAAGTTTATATCCAAATGCATGAAATGCCAGCTAGTTAAAGCTGAGAAAATGAAGCCTTGTGGATTGTTGCAACCATTAGAAGTTCCAGAATGGAAATGGGAACAAGTCTCAATGGATTTCATTGATGGGTTACTAAGGACTAGGTCGGGCCATGATAGCATTTGGGTGATTGTGGACCGATTGACCAAGAGTGTAAGATTTATACCCGTCAAGTCGAATATTAGAAGATCTCTTGAGAGCTGGCATATTGGATTTTGGTGGATCATAGGATGACCATTTACATCTAGTAGAGTTTGCATATAATAACAATTATCAATCCAGTAATGGTATGGCTCCATTTGAAGCCTTGTACCGAAGACCGTGTAACTCACCGTCATGTTGGTTAGAAACCGGTGAGAAGTTTGTGATTGGACCATATGTGATAAGAGAATCTTCAGATAAGGTTAAGATCATTCAAAAATGAATGAAGTTTGCCCAAGATAGGCAAAAGAGTTATGCTGATAAGAGGCGAAAGGATTTAAAGTTCTCCGTTGGTTACCTGGTGTTTGTCAAGATTTCCCCGTTAAAGAGCGTGATTCGATTTGGCAGGAGAGGCAAGTTAGCACCAAGATTTGTTGATCCATTCCCAGTTCTCGAGCAAATTGGGAATTTGGCATATAAAGTTAAATTACCAGAGAAGATGGCAGGAATTCACAACGTATTTCATGTTTCCCAGTTAAGGAAGTTTGTGCACAACCCTAGTGTGGCTATTTCACCAGACCAGTTGGACGATATCGAGGTTGAACCCGAGTCGGTTGGGAACCGCAGGCCTATGCGTATTGTTGGGAACGATACGTAGCAGCTTCGAAGGAAGGTAGTGAGACTAGTCAAAGTTCAGTGGGGTGATGATGAGGAAGACTGTACTTGGGAAACATAGGAGGACATAAGGAGGAAGTATCCAGAACTCCTTGCCTGGTAAGGTTTTTATATCGGTATAGTACTCCCTTATTAGTAAACCGCATACTAGGATAGGCTTGTTGTGTTGTTTTGTATGCTTTATTGTTTTGTTAATAATTGGTAGGCATGCGGGATCCTTTGTATGTTTTAGGTCAAGGAATTTCGGGGACGAAATTTCTTAAGGGGGGGGGGGGGATGGGGGAATGTAACGACCCACATTCTACGCAAGGATCGTAGAATATTAATTTTTTTCACATATGAAGTCGTATAGTCATGTAACTTTGGGAGACGACTATTGGGGTCGTCTCCCATGTTCATGATTTTTGCCGATTTTTAAATGACCATTTTACCCATAGCTGATCTTGTTTCGGCAATAAATTTTGATTGGTAAGGAGTTTTGACCTAAAACCACTTCCATTAGATTCGGATGATGGTTTACAATTCCGTAGAGTGGTCACATTAGCCAAACGGACTCACCGTTTGGGAGATATGGCTGAAACAATGTTTAGAAGGTGAAAAACTGCTTAACCGGACTTAATTGGGTAGTTAATAGCTAGGCCCAATGGGGGATTTCGGGATTAGGGGTATATAGGGGCTGATTAGGGGTTAGAAAACATATCTTTAGACACTTTTTCAGCCGTCACTTTCATTCTTGGAACCCTAGTAATGACCTCCAACATCTAAAACACCTCTAAACCACTTTCTAATTGAAGATTTGGCTAAATTACATCAAATTAAGGAGAAATAGCACCAAAGCCAGGTTAGAACTGCTGATAGACATCGGTATTCGTGACAAACAGAGAATCATTTCAGATCTACAGTTTATTTGTGGCAAAGGTGAGTGATTTGCATAGTTCCTCACTAATTATGGTTAATTAAGGGTAATTAGTGTTAATTAGCGAATTTAAACATGATTAAATTCTGGAAAAATATTTATAAATTTCTAAATATTGTTTTAGGCCTCTGTTAGAAATTTGGGTTAATTTGGTTAAGTTTTACTAATCCTATCATTAGTTTTGCTTGAACATGCTTAAGGGAAAATATGAGGTTTTGGCTATGTTTAATCCGTATTAACCTATCAAATTATTGTTTTGATGTTAGTGTCCAATTATATATGATGCTATGACTGTATGGTATGCTTTGTGATTGATTAGAAAAGTTATATTGATCGAAAACGCTGTCGAATGGCGTAAAACAGTCGCTGGAAAGAAGTGTAGGAAATTAACCGAACCGGATCGGGTCGGGGGGGGGGGGACACGAACCGAACCGCTCCCCCCAAACTGTTGCATCACGAGCCAATCTGGGGAACTGGGGAGATCATGACCGAACCGACCCAATGTACTATCCACGAACTTGGAGAAGGAGATCGAACCAGAACACTCTTCCGACCCGAATCCATTGGGTGTTACCGATCCAAATCGGGTGATATAGCAGGAACCACGAACCAGTGACAAAGGGGATGGAGCACGAACTGGTTTCCTTCTCCGAACCAAAGCACTATCGATCCGACCCATATGTAGCAATCCGAACCGAACCAAGAGGGGTGCCACGAGCCGATGTGTTGAGCACGAGCTGAAGGGGACCGAACCGAACTGGTGCATCACGAGCCAGACTGGGTGTTGCCATGAGCTGGACCCAAATCACGAACTGAGTCTATATGATGGTCACGAACCGAACTGGGAATACGATCTGAAGCGAAGAGAAGTGAAGAACCAAACTGATCCGGAGTAGACCAAAACCCGAGATGCAAAGGTAGTCCAAATGGGAAGTAGAATTGAGGATCCAGTTGGGAACCAACGAGTTAACTTCATGAGTTGGGCTTTGCTGTGGGACGTGTGCTAAGGAGTTATCGACATCTATAGCTTTGATTCACCATTGAGAGACGGATATTGGCTACGGATCAGTGTAGTGAGGTCATCATGGCTTCATGGGGCAGAGTGATCGTAGCAAGGCTATGAGCCAGTGCAGTGGAGTTGTTATGACTTCATGGGGCAGAGTGGACATAGCAAGGACTAGTGGCTATGGATCAGTGCAGTGGAGTTGCCATGACTCCATGGGGCAGAGTGATCATAGTAAGGATTTGGGTGATCAAAGCGGTGGATATCGTATGCTTTACGCATTGAGTGAGAGATGTGAGGATAGTTGCTATGCTTGATTGTTTGCCATCACTATGACATGCACACCCCCACCCCCGTATCCTTTACACCATATGTTAGTGGCACCTTAGAGTATTGTACGGTATGTTGTGCTAACTCTTTGGTTGCAGGTCCAGGTTCAGGTATGGTTTAGTATACCTGTTATTATTCTGTTTTGATGCTTATCGCTCATACCAGATTTTTGTCTGACCCAGAGTTTTATGTCTCTTCTTATTACTCTGGGTGCTCTTAAACGGGCAGACTAGAGACAGGTTAGCTGGTTATGCACGAGTAGCTGATCCGGAGATGAGCAGGAGGCTCCTGCGTATTATCTACATATATTCTCTCTGTGTTGTTGATTGTCACTGCTTTGGGCATTAGTAGTGTACCTCTCCTTTCTTTTGATTTAGATACAGTATTTTGAAGTTATAATAATGGTTATGGATCATAAGCTGTATTTTGGATTTCCGCTGCTATGATGATTATGGTTTAGTTTTCAGTTTATGCACTGTCTCGCCTGTTTTATGTCAAGTATGTTATTATTATATTTTATTCCATGCGTTGTGTGACATTCTACAGGTTCCTTGTTAGTTCAAATTCCTTTCTTTTCCTTTCTTTGGCGACCGTCATGTGCTAATCGGGCATTGGCACAACGCACTTTCATTGGAAATGTCGGCTGTTGCGGGGCGGGCAGTCACATTTGGTATCAGAGCTCTAGGTTGCGTAGTTAACCTAGGGAAAGACCCCAGGGAGAGATAGTACGTATATGAGAGCGCGTATTTGTTATATTTTGGTTTTCAAAACTATATATATATTATTAGTATATTTAAGGATGAAGTCGCATTGCACTGGCACCACTGAAGAGATGGTTAATCGTTTTCTCCTTACAGATTGAACGATGAGCCGATATACTTGGGGTACCGATAGAGGAGCTAATATTGGGAATGCTCCTGATATGAGGACGATGTTCACTGACTTCATGAGAGAGATGCTTAGAAATGTGCAAGGAGCAGTTCCCAATGCTGCAAATGGTGGTGGTGCAGAGGTGCAGGCGCCTAGAGCCGATTTCGCCAAGCTTTGCAAGGATTACACTAGTCTTGGTGGGAAGCCATTCTACGGAACAAAATCGACCACAGAAGTTCAGGATTGGTTGGATAGCTATGAGTGTATCTACGAAGACTTGGGTATCGAGGATGCGATGAAGAGGAAGTTAGCATCCCGTCAGCTGCACGGACGGGCAATATATTGGTGGAATGCTATTAAGGCGGCTACTCCAGAGGATCAAGTTACATGGGATCAGTTTAAGGCCCGATTCAGTGATAAGTTTATCCCAGCTACTCAGAAGTCAGAATTGTTTAGGAAATTTCTGGAGCTTAAGCAGAATGGTAGGGCAGTCTCGGAGTACATTGCAGAGTTCGATACTCTATCGAAATATGGATTATCCCTTATTGATACTGCCGAGAAGAAAAATGAAAAGTTCATAACAGGCTTAGATCAGTACTTGGGGGAAAGGCTTATAAACCATGTCGACGAGACGTTTGAATCAATTGTGGGGAAAGCTTTGAGGTCAGAGAGTCTTTACCCTAAGACGAAAACTGAGGTTACATCTGTAGAGGAGCCAAAGCCACAAGCAAGCGGTGGAGGCAAGAATGGTTCTCAGAATAAGAGAAAACAGAATCAGACCAAGGATGGCCAGAAGAAAAAGAATAAGAAAGATGTTGAGTGCTTCAGCTATGGTAAGAAGGGCCATTATGCCCAAGAATGTCGGGCCAAGCCAGCGGATAAGAAGTGCTTCAACTGTGGCCAAGTGGGACATCATAAGGATAAGTGTCTACAACCCCCTAAAGAAAAGCAGATTGTGAAAGCATATGCTATCAATTTTGGTCCTTCTTCGTCGAATGCCCCAATCGCGGTGGAGAAAGGAAAGAATGTTGTTATTCAAGATATGCTTTCTATTTATGATGTTCCTATTCGAGTATTGTTTGATACTGGAGCTTCCCGTTCCTTCATATCTAGTGACCTGGTAGATTGGTTGGAATTGGAACCCGAGATAGTCGATAGACCTTTAGTAGTGACGAACCCGATTGGTGGTTTGACTAGCCTTAGTATGATTTGCCGTAATGTGGTCTTATCGAGTCATGGATGTATGTTTGTTTGTGATTGCTTTGTTTTGGGCTTTACTGGGTTTGGCATTATTTTGGGAGTCGATTGGCTCCAAAGATACGAGGTGGTGGTAGACTATGAGGGCTTTTTGGTGACAGTTAGAGCGGATGATGGGCGGAGGTTAGTGTTTGGTGGTTTACCTAGTGATGGGGTAAGGGCTAGTTTTCTAAATTCCCTCGACATCCCGCATGATGAGTTGTTGGATGTGCCCGTGGTTGGCCAGTATACGGACGTCTTCGAGGAAGTGACCGGACTTCCACCACACCGAGAGATTGAGTTCCGTATTGATTTATTGAAAGATGCCAGACCTATAGTGATGCCACTTCGTCGTATGGCACCAAGGGAGCAGCGAGAGCTCGGGGTGCAAGTAAGCGATCTGTTGAAGAAGCGATTTATCAGAAGAAGTGTCTCCGACACTCGTGTTTGCTACCAAGGCAGATGGTTCCCATCGTTTGTGTGTGGACTACCGTGAGTTGAATAAGGTGACGAGGAAGAATAAGTATCCTCTACCACGGATAGATGATTTGTTTGATCAGTTGAGTGGCACGAGAGTGTTCTCCCAATTGGATCTCGCGACATGTTTTCATCAGCTTAGAGTGGAAGCTGAGAGTATAGCTAAAACGGCCTTTCGGACGCCGTTTGGATTCTTTGAGTGGTTGGTCATGCCATTCGGGTTGACCAATGTACCAGCATATTTTGTGGATCTTATGAATATGGTATTCAGAGATATGTTGAATAAGTTTGTTCTTGTGTTCGTGGACGATATACTTGTTTATTCGAGGACAGAGGAAGAACACAAGGAACACTTGAGGATAGTGATGGAGGTGTTGAGAAAATACCAATTGAAAGAAAAGTTTTCTAAGTGTCACTTCTGGAGGAGGGAAGTGAGATTCTTGGGCCATGTTGTTTCAGAGAATGGTACTGCCGTGGATCCTGCGAAGGTGGCTATGGTACAGGATTGGTCTACGCCCTAGAATGCAATAGACATAAGAAGTTTCTTGGGATTAGCTGGGTATTATCGGAAGTTCATCCAAGACTTCTCCAAAATAGCAGCACCGTTGACTCAGTTGACCAAGAAGAATCAAGCTTTCGTCTGGGACGAAAAGTGCGAGAATGCATTTAAGAGTCTAAAGGAAAAGTTGACATGTGCACCAGTGTTAGTCATCCCTAATGGGAATGAAGAGATGGCGGTGTGCACAGATGCCTGTGGTACCGGACTAGGTGTTGTATTGATGCAAGGAGGTAGGGTTGTAGCTTATGCAAGTCAGCAACTGAAACCGCACGAGAAAAGATATCCTACCCACGATTTGGAATTGGCAGCGATCGTGTTCGCGTTGAAGATGTGGAGACATTATCTCTTGGGAGAAAGATTCGAGTTGTTTACTGACCATAAGTCGTTAAAGTATCTTTTCTCTCAGAAGGATCTAAATCTCCGACAACAAAGATGGTTAGAATTCTTGGCTTCATATGATTTTGATATCGCATATACACCCAGAAAAGGCAATGCAGTAGCTGATGCCTTGAGTAGGAAACATGACAGTTTAGAGGCTATGTTTCTGGAATGGAAGCAACTGGATTACATCACTGGGTATGATTTCAGACCAAAGCGTGAATTGGATCCAAAAGTATTAGCAAGTTTGACAGTCAGACCCACTTTGATTGAGCAGATTGGTTCCAGTCAGTGGGACAATCCTAACTTATTGAAAATCATCTCCAAGTTAGAGATGGGCATCGATGAGGAGATGAATGAGTATGGGCTTGATCGAGATGGATGGCTTAGAAAGAATGGAAGACTAGTTGCACCCAATGTCAATGGATTGAGAGATGAAGTGCTTAGAGAATGTCATCACTCAAAACTGACTATACACTCCGGTGGTAACAAGATGTATCGAGACATGAAGAAGACCTACTACTGGGAAGGGATGAAAAGAGACGTTGGGAAGTTTATATCCAAATGCATGAAATTCCAACTAGTTAAAGCTGAGCAAATGAAGCCTTGTGGATTGTTACAACCATTAGAAGTTCCAGAATGGAAATGGGAACAAGTCTCAATGGATTTCATTGATGGGTTACTAAGGACTAGGTCGGGCCATGATAGCATTTGGGTGATTGTGGATCGATTGACCAAGAGTGTAAGATTTATACCCGTCAAGTCGAATAGAACGGCAACTAAGTTAGCTGAGCTATATATGAAATGGGTAGTGAGATTTCATGGAGTACCTAAAAGCATTATGAGTGACCGAGACCCGTTGTTTACTAGTGGGTTTTGGAAGAGCTTACAAGAGGCGTTAGGATCAGAATTACATCTCAGTACCGCGTAACATTCTCAAACCGACGGTCAGACAGAGAGGGTGAATCGAGTCTTAGAAGATCTCTTGAGAGCTTGCATATTGGATTTTGGTGGATCATGGGATGACCATTTACATCTAGTAGAGTTTGCATATAATAACAGTTATCAATCCAGTATTGGTATGGCTCCATTTGAAGCCTTGTATGGAAGATCGTGTAACTCAACGTCATGTTGGTTAGAAACTGGTGAGAAGTTTGTGATTGGACCATATGTGATAAGAGAAACTTCAGATAAGGTTAAGATCATTCAAAAATGAATGAAGGTTGCCCAAGATAGGCAAAAGAGTTATGCTGATAAGAGGCGAAAGGATTTAAAGTTCTTCGTTGGCGACTTGGTGTTTGTCAAGATTTCCCCGTTAAAGAGCGTGATTCGATTTGGCAGGAGAGGCAAGTTAGCACCAAGATTTGTTGGTCCATTCCCAGTTCTCGAGCAAATTGGGAATTTGGCATATAAAGTTAAATTACCAGAGAAGATGGCAGGAGTTCACAACGTATTTCATGTTTCCCAGTTAAGGAAGTTTGTGCACGACCCTAGTGTGGCTATTTCACTAGATCAGTTGGACGATATCGAGGTTGAACCTGTGGTGGTTGGGAACCGTAGGCCTATGCGTATTGTTGGGAACGATACGAAGCAGATTCGAAGGAAGGTGGTGAGACTAGTCAAAGTTAGTGGGGTGATGATGAGGAAGACTGTACTTGGGAAACAGAGGAGGACATAAGGAGGAAGTATCCAGAACTCTTTGCCTGGTAAGGTTTTTATATCGGTATAGTACTCCCTTATTAGTAAACCGCATTTTAGGATAGGCTTGTTGTGTTGCTTTGTATGCTTTATTGTTTTGTTAACGTTTGCTAGGCATGCAGGATCCTTTGTATGTTTTGGGCAAAAGGATCGTAGAATATTTATTTCTTTCACATACGAAGGCGTATGGTCATGTAACTTTGGGAGACGACTATTGGGGTCATCTCCCATGTTCATGATTTTTGCCGACTTTTAAATGACCATTTTGCCCCTAGTTAATCTTGTATCGGCCATAACTTTTGATTGGTAAGGAGTTTTGACTTGAAACCACTTCCATTGGATTCAGATGATGGTTTACAATTCCGTAGAGTGGTCACATTAGCCAAACGGACTCAACATTTGGGAGATATGGCTGAAAAATTGTTTAGACGGTGAAAAACTGCTTAACCGGGCTTAATTGGGTAGTTAATAGCTAGGCCCAATGGGGGATTTCGGGATTAGGGGTATATAGGGGCTGATTAGGGTTACAAAACATTTCTTTAGACACTTTTTCAGCCGCCACTTTCATTCTTGGAACCCTAGTAATGGCCCAACATCTAAAACACCTCTAAACCACTTTCTAATTGAAGATTTGGCTAAATTACATCAAATTAAGGAGAAATAGCACCAAAGCAAGTTTAGAACTGCTGTTAGACATCAGTATTCGTGCCAAACAGAGAATCATTTCAGATCTACAGTTTATTTGTGGCAAAGGTGAGTGATTTGCATAGTTCCTCACTGATTATGGTTAATTAAGGGTAATTAGTGTTAATTAGCGAATTTAAACATGATTAAATTCAGGAAAAATATTTATAAATGTCTAAATATTGTTTTAGGCCTCTGTTAGAAATTTGGGCTAATTTGGTTAAGTTTTACTAATCCTATCATTAGTTTTGCTTGAACATGCTTAAGGGAAAATATGGGGTTTTGGCTATGTTTAATCCGTTTTAACCTATCAAATTATTGTTTTGGTGTTAGTGGCCAATTTTATAGTTTGCTATGACTATATGGTATGCTTCGTGATTGATTAGAAAGTTAGATTGGTCGAAAACCCCGTCGAATGGCGTAAAACAGTCGCTGGAAAGAAGTGTAGGAAATTAACCGAACCGGATCGGATCGGAGGGGGGAAACACGAACCGAACCGCTTCCCCCAAACTGTTGCATTACGAGCCAATATGGGGAATTGGGGAGATCATGACCGAACCGACCCAATGTACTATCCACGAACTTGGAGAAGGAGACCGAACCAGAACACTCTTCCGACCCGAAACCATTGGGTGTTACCGATCCGAACCGGGTGATATAGCAGGAACCGCGAACCAGTGACAAAGGGGATGGAGCACGAACTGGTTTCCTTCTCCGAACCAAAGCACTACCGATCCGACCCGTATGGAGCAATCCGAACCGAACCAAGAGGGGTGCCACAAACCGATGTGTTGAGCACGAGCTGAAGGGGACCGAACCGAACCGGTGCATCACGAGCCAGTCTGGGTGTTGCCATAAGCTGGAGCTAGAATCACGAACCGAGTCTATACGATGGTCACGAACCGAACTGTAAATACGATCTGAAGCGAAGAGAAGTGAAGAACCGAACTGATCCGGAGTAGACCAAAACCCGAGATGCAAAGGTAGTCCAAATGGGAAGTAAAACTCAGGATCCAGTTGGGAACCAACGAGTTAACTTCATGAGTTGGGCTTTGCTGCGGGACATGTGCTGAGGAGTTATCGACGTCTATAGCTTTGATTCACCATTGAGAGATGGATATTGGCTACGGATCAGTGTAGTGAGGTCATAATGGCTTCATGGGGCAGAGTTATCGTATCAAGGCTATGAGCCAGTGCAATGGAGTTGTTATGACTTCATGAGGCAGAGTGGACATAGCAAGGACTAGTGGCTATGGATCAGTGCAGTGGAGTTGACATGACTCCACGGGGCAGAGTGATCATAGCAAGGATTTGGGTGATCAAAGCGGTGGATATCGTATGCTTTACGCACTGAGTGAGAGATGTAAGGATAGTTGCTATGCTTGATTGTTTGCCATCACTTTGACATGCACACCCCCACCCCCGTATCCTTTACACCATATGTTAGTGGCCCCTTAGAGTATTGTACGATATGTTGTGCAAACTCTTTGGTTGCAGGTCCAGGTTCAGATATGGTTTAGTATACCCGTTATTATTCTGTTTTGCTGCTTATTGCTCATACCAGACTTTTGTCTGACCCAGAGTTTTATGTCTCTTCTTATTACTTTGGGTGCTCTTAAACGGGCAGACTAGAGACAATTTAGCTGGTTATGCACGAGTAGATGATCCGAAGACGAGCAGGAGGCTCATACGTATTATCTACATATATTCTCCCTGTGTTGTTGATGGTCACTGGTTTGGGCATTAGTAGTGTACCTCTACTTTCTTTTGCTTTAGAGATAGTATTTTGAAGTTGTAATAATGGTTATGGATCATAAGCTGTATTTTGGATTTCAGATGCTATGATGATTATGGTTTAGTTTTTAGCTTATGCACTGTCTCGCTTGTTTTATGTCAAGTATGTTATTATTATATTTTATTCCATGCGCTGTGAGACATTCTACAGGTTCCTTGTTAGTTCAAATTCCTTTCTTTGGCGACCGTCCTGTGCTAGTCGGGCATTGGCACAACACACTTTCATTGGAAATGTCGGCTAGTGCGGGGCGGGCCGTCACAGCTCCCTTCTAGGAAACTTTGGAAAAGGTAGAGATCCTCGTACGTTTAGGTAGATGTCTAGTAGGGAGGAGTTAAGTTCGGTGTATTGATCGTATTTGTTTTCTCTCCGAAATCACACATTTCGATCGTTCTTCTCCGAGGCTTTTCCTTTTCCTTTTCCTTTGTTCTAGCCATTGGTATTGGATAGGCCTCTGTCTTTTGTAGCAAGTACCTCGAGATTTTCCATCTAGATGCTAGCATCTTCTTGTTTGAGGAATTTATCTACTTCAGCATAAAAATCTTTAATATCTTTTGGGGGATCTTTAGTTAGGGAGATCTTGAAATCAGATCGGCTCTGAACACCGGCTATGGCGGCCATAAGTACCATCGATGGCTCGGGTCGATCGACTGATACTACGGTCGCATTGAATCTTTCTAAGAATAACTGTAGGGTCTCGCTAGACCTCTGCTTGATGGATGTGAGGAACATTTTGCTCTTCGGTCGAGAAATACGAACTCTGAACTACTCTATGAAGCGGGTGACTAACATATTCCAGTTGTTGACCGATTCAGTTGTTAGCAGTCGAAACAACATGCTAACTATGTCAGTGTGAATTAGAGGGAAGCACTTGGCTATGATGTTGGTTGATGCTGATAGTACTTTCACGTGACACATATATCGCATGAGATGTATGGTCGGATCAGTCCTGCCGTTGAAAGGCTCTAGGACCGGAAGCTTAAAGTATGGAGGGTTGCACGAGTTTTTGATTTCTCGCGTGAAAGGATTGCGATGGATGTTATCCACATCATGTTGAGAAGAAGTGCCTTTGGTGAAGCGTTTGATGATACTTGCAATCTGACTTCCATTGTAACAACCCGCATTTTACGTACCGGAAGATCGTGAAATATTTTTATTTTATTCCCTGAGGGTTGGATCATTCTCATTTTTTGATATGTTGCTTATGGAGATGTGAGAAATGTCTATAATTTTACCAATTTTGTTTGTGAGCATTTTCCCCCTGTCAGTCTTGTATAGGGCATAACTTTTTACTTAGGTCGAATCAGAGGGTGAGACCTACGCCATTGGAAAGGAATCGATGTTTGCCTTTCCGTAGAGTGGTTACATGTAATAAACCGGAAAATCCGAACCAATTTAAAAAAATTTATTTTGGCAATTTTAACGAATTTTGAATATTTAAAATGAATTATTTTAAATAATTACGACGAGAAATTTATTTTGAATAGAGTTAGAATGCATATACTTATTTAAATCGACGTTAGAATATAAATATTTATTTTAATTATAAAAGGAATTGAAAATGACGCGGTAGTTTGAAAATTCGATTTCAAATTTCAAATGAATGTACAGGATTCAAAATAAACCGGATTTTAGAAAAACCAAAAATATTAGAATCTGTTTGAAAATATCTTTCCAACGAATCCGAAAAATTGAAATTACATAGCGGGAATAAAAGGTTATGCCCAGATGAAAATTCAGAATAGTCGCTATGGAATTTTTGCCCTTATAAATGGAAATTTTGCAAACGACCTCCGTTTTCGACGAAACCACTTTTATTGGATCCGGGATGTATAATTATTGCTATATTCCAAAATTCATAATTTTTGGGATTAGTATGTGAGCGTGGCAAAGTAAAACGTCTTTTGACAGTTTCAGTCAATTTGGATCGTCCAGAAAATGGCCATTTTTCAAACGGTCTCCAAATTTTACGAAATTAGTTCTATTAGAACCGTATCGTCAATCCGAAGCTATAAAATATTTTTCGGGAATTTTTAGAGTCCGTATGTGGCCCCGGTAAATTAAAATGTTTGTTTAAATTCAATGTATAGATTTATATTTTGATTTTGACGGAAACCGATCGAAACAGCCAAACTGGCTTACGATACATATCCCATTGTGTTCGGAATAGAGGTAACTAGTTATGGACGACAGTCGGTGAGTCTCGTTTGGAGGTCGAAATAAAAAGATACTGTTTAAAACTAAAAATAATATATATATATATAATTATACCCTCGCATCTCTCTCTCTCCCTCTATTCGATTTCAGAAAAAAAAGGGAAAAAGGGGGGATCGCGAACTCCCCCATGCGATCCATCACCCTCGCCACCGCGTCAGGCGGAGCCGCCGCCAGAGGCTCCTCTCCTCCCCCCCCCCCCCGGACCGGCGTCACTCTTCTCTCCAACGATTTCCCCCATCCTCCACGTGAAAACCGCACCCCCCCAAACCCCCAATCAACCCAATCCTCCGCCTTCACCGCCCCTGGAACCACCTCTGGCCAAGAACGCCACCCTCCGCCGAATCGCAGCACCTCCCCGACGTCAAACGCCCTCCTCCCCCCGGACAGCGCCGTAAGTCCTCCCCTTCCCTTTTTCTTTTTATTTTTATTTATGTTTTAACTTTTTGCTTTAGAAACTAAAATTTTTGTTATAGGAAAGATCAATTATATTTATTTTTTTATAGAAAAGAATATATTTTTAACTTAGAAAAGAATATAGTTTTAACTTAGAAAAGATTATATTTTTAAATATGAAAAACTTAGATTTTTAAAAATGAAAAACTTAAATTTTTAAAAATAAAAAGGTGAGATTTTTATTTCTATGAGGGTAAAGGTTCGATTTTTATCATGAAGTATCGTATAGAAAGATTTGATTTTTATAATGAAGTAGACAAAATAAAAAACTAATTTTATATATCATAATATAGGATAAAAATATAATTTTTATCATAGGAATAACAAGAAAAAAATCTTTAGCGAAGTAAAAATATAATTTTTATATAGAAAGTGGCGTTATAAAAATATAATTTCTATAATGAAGTAATAATGTATGAAGCGATATAAAAATATATTCCTTATAATGTATGTAGCATTATGTAAAAATATGATTTTTATAATGAAGTAGTGATAGAAATTCGATTTATATATATATATGAAGTAGAAATAAAAATAATGATTTTTATATATATAACAACAATATAAAGAAGTGATTTTTACATACATGACAACCATATAAAAATGTGATTTTTATATGTAAAGCGTAATGATAAAAATGTGATTTTTAATATCAACTGCGTGAAACAGATGACGATGGAACAGTCTGAAATCAAAACGAAACCCGAACCGTTCGGAAATAAAGAATGACAGAGTGGAACCCGAAGATGAGAACTTCTCAGTTTTATTTAATTTTCTAGTTGAAATATATACTAGGATGCAGACAGTGCTTAGCAGCACTCGACACCCGTCGTCCACAGACCATGGATGACTTGTTTTTTTGATTGATGTGTTGTGAAAATTGATTTTGTGATGTGGAATGAAGTGTTAAAAATATTCATATGTGAATAAATAGTTTGAACAATAAAAATCACATTTTTATTGTGTATATGAAGTAAATAAAATTTTCAAGTTGAATAAAATATTTAAATAATAAAAATATCATTTTTATTATATACATGGACTGAATAAAATATTCATAAGTTGAGATAAATATTCATTTACAAACCGGATGGTTTGTTTATGTACACCAATTTATTTGATATTGATTAGGACGATAAATTTTACACATCGCCCAACTGCACAAATATTAAACAGTATTTGTTGTTTGAAAACCCCACACGGGTATTGGGATAGTATTTGACATACACTGATCCCAATAATTAGTGATATGTCAATCGATCGGTTAACAGACTGTATAAGCGTTATTTATTTATTTTAATGCTTATACGGTTGTAGAATGCACTCTGGATGTTGTTTGAATTTTTAATGATTGTTTATCATCATTGTTTTATAAAGGTGATGTTGAAATCCATATAATTGAAATTATATGGTAATTGATTGAGTCTGATTCCAGTTCAGAATTAGCGAATATTTTAAAATAATATTCAGTGAATATTGAAATGTGAAGCCGTGTTAAGTGGTTAAACGCCAATTTAAAACGAACGAAAATTTGGTCGAATTTATTCATGCTATAATTAATATCGAAAAGTGATTGTAAAATCTGATGTTTTGAAAATATTGAAATGATATAAAATATTCAATTTTGATTTGAATTGGAAATTGAATTGAAATCGATTTAAAATGAATCCAAAACGAACTGAAATTGAATTGAAATCGATTTGAAATGAATTCAAAACGAACTGAAATTGAATTGAAATCAATTTAAAATGAATTCAAAACGAACTGAAATTGAATTGAAATCAATTTAAAATGAATTCAAAACGAATTGAAATTAAATTGAAACTGAAACTGAATTGAAATCAATTTGAAACGAATTTAAAATGAATTTATAACGGAATATTCAATTTTGATTTGGAATTAACGATGAAGTTGAAACTGTTTTGAAACCGAATTTAAAACGATTTATAAAATACGTTATAAATGGAAATCGACGAAATATATATATTATTTATATATAATGGCCTGAATAGAACGCGCCGCGCTGCGGCAGTTCGCGAATTTCGACCATTAACTTCAAACGGACATTACGGGAGATCCGACCGTCGGATTCTCCAAAACTGGAACCGTTGGGTTCATATCGAAAAGAGATTTCCAATGAATATTAGAGATTTGAAATCTAACGATTGGATTTGGAATCATGTCCAAATCAAATTTGGAAAAGGTCGTTGTAAGTGTAGTTCGATGGCTGTTTATGGAAATCGACTGTACGGGCCTTGATAAAATTATTAAAAATATCAATAATCTGTGTAAAATCATAATAAATGATTTGGAAAGAATTGGGATGAAAAATTCCATATTTGAAAGATAAAAATATATTTTTATCGAAATGAACTAGTTTTGAAATAGAATAATAAATAAAATACTTTTAAAATAAATAAATTGGATTTGAAATGGTTTTAAAAATAACCGGGATTTCTAATATATGTATTGGAATGGATTTGAATCAAAATTATGCTCGGAATATTTCGATATTGGATTTCGTGATTGTACGGGTATTGTGGAGGAATTTGGAAGATATATATATATATATATATATATATATCGTTATTCCAATACAATATTTGTTGGTTTCAGAATTTGATATTGAATATAAGCTGATAAATTTTCTATTCAGAGCCTTGTATTTAATATCAAATTGGATTTTGGGTTTGTCGTGAATGGTATCTTTAATAATACTGTTCTTGAACCGAATGTAGTTAATAAAATAAGAATATGACTGAAGGTTAGTTAAGCCGAGTGGTTTCCTGGTTATTGATCTGATGTTGGTTTCGGCCTTCAGGGTTAATACCTAGGGAATTTTTCTCTTACTAATTTACGGTTAGAGACTGATTGGATTTTGGGTTTGTTATGAACTGTGTTTTTAACGACATTTGTTCTTTAACCCGATTTGCAGTGAAATGAGATTTGGAATTTATAAATCTTTTTATTAAGATTTAACGGGAATTTTCCAAAGTTTTCCAATTTAATATATTAAACTGGAATTGAATTGAAATTGAATTGAAATTGAATTGAAATTGGTCTTTGGGTTTATCATGAACGGTGTTTTAAATAACATTTGTTCTTTAACCCGATTAACAATGGAATGAGATCTTGGGTTGTCGTGAATGGTATCTTTAATAATATTGTTCTTAAACCCAATGGGGTTAAGAAAATTAGAATCTGACCGGAGATTAGTTAAGTTGAATGGTTTCCTGGGTATTGATCTGATGTTGGTTTCGGCCTTCGGGGTTAATACTCAGGGAATTGTTCACTTGCTAATTTACGGTTAAAAGCTAATGAAATGGAATGTAATTTTGGGTTTATCGTGAACCGTGTTTTAAATGACATTGGTTCTTTAACCCAGTTAAAGACAGAATACGGTTTGAATTGAAATCCAAAGGAAGATTAAAGAATAAATTTTAAAGAATTTATCTTTGATAAAATTAATGGGAGCCTTTCCCAAAGTATGTGAATATTTGAATAAAAGAATATTCAAAATTGGAATGAGGCATATGTTGTGGTTTATAACACTTGTTTATTATATACGCGAGTTATTCGGAAAGGCCGGGTTTATACCCATTCTGAATAACTGATTCGACGATATGTCGAGGATGAAGATGGTGGTTGAAGACCGGAGGTCTTCACATCGTTTGGATGATTACTGATGTCTTGATTGGGCTGTACACCCAAGAAGAGGTAATAAGTGGTGATCGTCCAGACGTACTTGGAGATCGACGGATATGCGAGGACCTCTCCCCTATATTGGACAAATGGGGGAGGAATAAGGTGCCTTCGGTTTCGTTCAGACCCAGAACGAACTTATAAATGGATTGTGTGTCTGACATTGGATTTTATTATGTGATGGTTGATTCCTATTAAATATATATTCGTTTAGCGGCGGAGAATTTATTCTCTTGCTTAACGCCCTTCTCTGAGACGTACGAGCTCAGAGGTTATGTATCGATAGATATCAGTCGCATGGCATGAATTTCCTGTGTGGCATGCAGAGATGCAGTGATCAAGACTTTTGTTGAAAAGCAGAGTCTTGCGGTTGTTGATTAAAGCACAACTTTAATACAACGTAGCTTTGTGTATTGCGTTAATTCGCGAGCCTCACACCTCGGTATGAGTTAAAAAGGGGATAAGGACCGCTGGGAGAACACGACGTTTCTTTCTAGCTATGGGTGGTGTTAGCGTTTTATTAGCCCTGACATCGTTGATTATTATACCTTTGTGGATGTTGGAATGTGAGGCGCCTCGGATATATCGGTCTCTACGGAGCCGATGGATAGGTCTGATAGGACCGCGAAACGTGTGTTCAGAAATTGCCAATCCTCAAATGTAACGGAGGACCGACCCAGCCGATTCCAAGGGCAACCCAGAGTGTGTAGTCCTGGGGCATTTGCTAGAGTGTCTCGAAGCCGGTGAGGAGCTTTCCCCTTGCCTCGACTCATGACGGAAATCCAATTTCCAATATGTGATATTTTGGTTTTATTTGTAGAGCCTAGTATGGCGACATAGTAGCATGGGATACTATGTCGTCTATGATTGATACATTTATATTTGAAGTTGTTTTCATACACTTTACACTATAATAGTATCAAAATGATTTGATTTAAATGCATCAAGCATTATTTGACTATTATAAGGTAAAACTCTATCCTCCGGCTTGCGTTGCATTGTGTGATGGGACCTGAGTCTTATAATAGCTCCATTTTTCCAAAAAGCATTGCGTTGTTTATTCTATGCACTAGTATTCTTTGGAGGAAACCCGTTCCGTGTTATACGGCGTGGTCCCTTGAATTACTCTCTTTTAAAGTAAAGTTTTAAATAACTGTTTTAGTTCTCACACCAGTCACATGACTGACGTAGAGTTTATTGTTTTAACCTAAACTCTGGGTGCCCCTATTTTCCACACGGGCAGCTAGTAGTTGGGTTTTGCAGATTTATATACACAGGATCCTAGTTTACAGCTGGAATGATATCCGAAAAGCTCTGTATCCGTTTATCTCTTTCAGTTGTGTTTTGTATTATTTTCCGCTGCAGTAATGTATTGTAATCTCTGATATTTTTCTGATGTGTAATATTTATTAATACTCTGTATATTCCATTATTCTGATGGAATTGTTGTAATAAGCAATGAAATGTTCTTCTTTTTGTGTTCTGATTCGTCTTGTTCTCAATTCAATTCGGGCTTTCCTTCATGGGGAAGTTCGGGTCGTCTCATTTTGGTATCAGAGTTTTGGTTTACAGTGCTCGAGAAAAAGACACGTTAGAACCAAACGAAAGAACTCATCAGAGATTGGATTAGTAATATCCAATGAGAATTACTCGTTAGAGATAGGATCAGTGGTATCCTAGGACGAGTGTGAAGAGTATACTTTTAAAATGAAAACGAATATTGTTCGAAAATTTAGATCATTTCATACGTATTTGAATAATTATTTTAAATTGATTTGGACAATCCAATATATAAAGATTTTGCATATACGCCTTGTAAACGTAGATTCGAAGTTTTAATACACTGGATAGACATAGAATCACGCTTTAGTCGCCCGGAGATGATGCTAATAATGACCATGGCATCATCAGCATTTGTATCCGAGTTTCGAAAGTGGGATATCTATATATTTCCAATTGACTGGTGTGAGAACCTAAACTTGATAGGGTTTATTGCTGTAAATTGGTATCAAAAACATGATTTTCTGTATATTTATCAAAATTATGAATTTGAAACGTTAATTCACTAATTGGTTGATGATTGTGTTGTGTGATTATTTATTTAAACCATTATGTGAATGAACAGTAAATTTAGGCTAAATTGAATCAAATATTGAACTGTATTGAAAATTGTTTGAAATTGCATGCATATACATGTGTATCCATTGAATAAGTCATTGCAAAGAGGCTAGAGCAGAGGAATAAAATTGTTTGCCCGACAAATAGGTACATGTTTACTAATTTCTTGGGTTTTAGATGATTTTATGAGCCGATTGGCTGTTTCTTTTTCTTTTTGGATTGGGGAGGCCTGTATGGCAATTTCGGGATTTTCCCGGTGCTCCCGTACATGGGAGGTTATGGCAAATTTTTTCGAAAATTTAGGGTGTTAGCCAAATTTTTGAAAATTTTGAAAAGTTCTTAAAAACTGAAAAGTTGAAGAACTTAAGCAATAATGAAAATAATGAAAGTTGAGTTGATTATTAAAACAACTTTCAACTCCGTTCCTTTTCGAGGATGAAAAGATTTTAAGTGGGGGAGATTGTAATAACCCGGAAAACCCGAACCAATTTAAAATTTTTATTTTTGGCAATTTTAATGTATTTTGAATATTTAAAATGAATTATTTTAAATAACTATGACGAGAAATTTATTTTGAATAGAATTAGAACGTATATATTTATTTAAATCGACGTTAGAAATATTTATTTTAATTATAAAAGGAATTGAAAATGGCGCGGTAGTTTGAAAATTCAATTTCAAATTTCAAATGAATGTACAGGATTCAAAATAAACCGGATTTTAGCGAAACCAAAAATATTAGAATCTATTTGAAAATATCTTTCCAACGAATCTGAAAAATTGAAATTTCGTCGCGGGAATAAAAAGTTATGCCCAGATGAAAAATCAGAATAGTCGCTATGGAATTTTGGCCCTTAAAGATGAAAATTTTGCAAACGACCTCCGTTTTCGATGAAACCACTTTTGTTGGATCCGGGATGTATAATTATTGCTAGATTCCAAAATTCATAATTTTTGGGATTAGTATGTGAGCGTGGCGAAGTAAAACGTGTTTTGATAGTTTCAGTCAATTTGGATTGACCAGAAAATGGCCATTTTTCAAACGGTCTCCAAATTTGACGAAATTAGTTTTGTTAGAACCGTATCATCAATACCAAGCTAGAAAATATTTTTTGGGAATTTTTAGAGTCCATATGTGGCCCCAATAAATTAAAATGTATGTTCAAATTCAATGTATAGATTTATATTTTGATTTTGCCGGAAACCGATCGAAACAGCCAAACTGGCTTACGATACATATCCCATTGTGTTCGGAATAGGGGTAATTAGTTATGGATGACAGTCGGTGGGTCTCGTTTGGAGGTTGAAATAAAAGATACTTTTTGAAATTAAAAATAATAGAATATATATATATATAATTATACCCTCACATCTCTCTCTCCCTCTATTCGATTTCAAGAAAAAAGGATAAAGGGGGGAATTGCGATCTCCCCCAGGCGATCCATCGCCCTCGCCGCCGTGTCAGGCGGAGCCGCCGCCGAAGGCTCCTCTCCTTCCCCCCACCCCCGACCGGCGTCGCTCCCCTCTCCAACGATTTCCCTCTTCCTCCACGTGAAAACCGCACCCCCCCTAAACCCCCAATCAACCCAATCCGCCGCCTTCACCGCCCCTGATCCCACCTCTGGCCAAGAACGCCACCCTCCGCCGAACCACAACACCTCCCCGACGTCAAACGCCCTCCTCCCCCTTCGGTCAGCTCCGTAAGTCCTCCCCTTCCCTTTTTCTTTTTCTTTTTATTTATGTTTTAACTTTTTGCTTTAGAAACCGAAATTTTTGTTATAGGAAAGATGAATTATATTTATTTTTTTATAGAAAAGAATATATTTTTAACTTAGAAAAGAATATAGTTTTGACTTAGAAAAGATTATAATTTTAAATATGAAATGCTTAGAATTTTAAAAATGAAAAGCTTAGATTTTTAAATATAAAAAGGTGAGATTTTTATTTCTAGGAGGGTAAAGGTTCGATTTTTATCATGAAGTAACGTATAGAAAGATTTGATTTTTGTAATGAAGTAGACAAAATAAAAATCTAATTTTATATATCATAATATAGGATAAAAATATAATTTTTATCATAGGAATAACAAGAAAAAAAATCTTTAGCGAAGTAAAAATATAATTTTTATATAGAAAGTGGCGTTATAAAAATATAATTTCTATAACGAAGTAACAATGTATGAAGCGATATAAAAATATATTCTTTATAATGTATGTAGCATTATGTAAAAATATGATTTTTATAATGAAGTAGTGATAGAAATTCGATTTTTATATATATATGAAGTAGAAATAAAAATAATGATTTATATATATATAACAACAATATAAAGAAGTGATTTTTACATACATGACAGCCATATAAAAATGTTATTTTTATATGTGAAGCGTAATGATAAAAATGTGATCTTTAATATCAACTGCGTGAAACAGATGACGATGGAACAGACTGAAGTCAAAACGAAACCCGAACCGTTCAGAAATAAAGAATGACAGAGTAGAACCCGAAGATGAGAACTTCTCAGTTTTATTTAATTTTCTAGTTGAAACATATACTAGGATGCAGACGGTGCTTAGCAGCACCCGACACCCGTCGTCCACAGACCATGGATGACTTGTTTTTTTGATTGATGTGTTGTGAAAATTGATTTTGTGATGTGGAATGAAGTGTTAAAAATATTCATATGTGAATAAATAGTTTGAACAATAAAAATCACATTTTTATTGTGTATATGAAGTAAATAAAATATTCAAGTAGAATAAAATATTTAAATAATAAAAATATCATTTTTATTATATATATGGACTGAACAAAATATTCATAAGTTGAGATAAATATTCATTTACAAACCGGACGGTTTGTTTATGTACACCAATTTATTTGATATTGATTAGGACGATAAATTTTACACATCGCCCAACTGCACAAATAATAAACAGTATTTGTTGTTTGAAAACCCCACACGGGTATTGGGATAATATTTGACATACACTGATCCCATTAATTAGTGATATGTCAATCGATGGGTTGACAGACTGTATAAGCGTTATTTATTTATTTTAATGCTTATACGGTTGTAGAACGCACTTTGATTGTTGTTTGAATTTTTAATGATTGTTTATCGTCATTGTTGTATACAGGTGATGTTGAAATCCATATAATTGAAATTATATGGTAATTGATTGAGTCTGATTCCAGTTCAGAATTAACGAATATTTTAAAATAATATTCAGAGAATATTGAAATGTGAAGCCATGTTAAGTGGTTAAACGCCATTTTAAAACAAATGGGAATTTGGTCGATTTTATTCATGTTATAATGAATATCGAAAAGTGATTTTAAAATTTGATGTTTTGAAAATATTGAAATGATATAGAATATTCAATTTTGATTTGAATTGGATATTGAATTGAAATCGATTTAAAATGAATTCAAAACGAACTGAAATTGAATTGAAATCGATTTAAAATGAATTCAAAACGAACTGAAATTGAATTGAAATCGATTTAAAATGAATTCAAAACGAACTGAAATTGAATTGAAATCGATTTAAAATGAATTCAAAACGAATTGAAATTGGATTGAAATTGAAATTGAATTGAAATCAATTTGAAATGAATATATAATGGAAAATTTAATTTTGATTTGAAATTGAAGATGAAGTTGAAACTGTTTTGAAACCGAATTTAAAACGATTTATAAAATACGTTATAAATGGAAATCGACGAAATATATATATTATTTATATATTATGGCTTGAATAGAACGCGCCGCGCTGTGACTGTTAGCGAATTTCGACCATTGACTTCAAACAGACAGTACGGAAGATCCGACCGTCGGATTCTCCTAAAACCGGAACCGTTGGGTTCGTATCGAAAAGATCTTTCCATTGAATATTAGAGATTTGAAATCTAACTTCTGGATTTGGAATCATGTCCAAATCAAATTTGGGAAAGGTCGCTGTAAGTGCAGTTCGATGGCCGTTTATGGAAATCGACTGTACGAGCCTTGATAAAATTATTAAAAATATTAATAATTTGTGTAAAATCATAATAAATGATTTGGAAAGAATTAGGATGAAAAATACCATATTTTAAAAGATAAAAATATATATATTTATCAAATGAACTAATTTTGAAATAAAATAATAAATCCAATATTTTTTAAAATAAATAAATTGGATTTGAAATGGTTTTAAAAATAACCGGGATTTCCAATATACGTATTTAAATGGATTTGAATCAAAATTATGCTCGGAATATTTCGATATTGGATTTCGTGATTATATGGGTATTGTGGAGGAATTTGGAAGATATATATCGTTATTCCAATACAATATTTGTTGGTTTCAGAATTTGATATTGAATATAAGCTGATAAATTTTATATTTAGAGCCTTGTATTTAATATCAAATTGGATTTTGGGTTTGTCGTGAATGGTATCTTTAATAATACTGTTCTTGAACTGAATGTAGTTAAGAAAATTAGAATCTGATAGGAGGTTAGTTAAGTTGAGTGGTTTCCTGGGTATTGATCTGATGTTGGTTTCGGCCTTCGGGGTTAATACTTAGGAAATTGTTCTCTTACTAATTTACGGTTAAAAACTGGTTGGATTTTGGGTTTGTTGTGAACTGTGTTTTTAACGACATTTGTTCTTTAACCCGATTTGCAGTGAAATGAGATTTGAAATTTATAAATCTTTTTATTAAGATGTAACAGGCATTTTCCAAAGTTTTCCAATTTAATATATTTAATTTGAATTGAATTGAAATTAGTCTTTGGGTTTATCGTGAATGGTGTTTTAAATAACATTTGTTCTTTAACCCGATTAACAATGGAATGAGATTTTGGGTTGTCGTGAATGGTATCTTTAATAATACTGTTCTTAAACCCAATGGGGTTAAGAAAATTAGAATCTGACTGGAGATTAGTTAAGCTGAATGGTTTCCTGGGTATTGATCTGATGTTGGTTTCGGCCTTCGGGGTTAATACTTAGGGAATTGTTCACTTGCTAATTTACGGTTAAAAGCTAATGAAATGGAATGTGATTTTGGGTTTATCGTGAACCGTGTTTTAAATGACATTGGTTCTTTAACCCAGTTAAAGACAGAATACGGTTTGAATTGAAATCCAAAGGAAGATTAAAGAATAAACTTTAAAGAATTTATCTTTGATAAAATTAAGGGGAGCCTTTCCCAAAGTATGTGAATTTTTGAATAAAAGAATATTCAGAATTGGAATGAGGCGTATGTTGTGGTTTATAGCACTTGTTTATTATATACGCGAGTTATTCGGAAAGGCCGGGTTTATACCCATTCTGAATAACTGATTCGACGATATGTCGAGGATGAAGACGGTGGTTGAAGACCGAAGGTCTTCACATCGTTTGGATGATTACTGATGTCTTGATTGAGCTGTACACCCAAGAAGAGGTAATAAGTGGTGATCGTCTAGACGTACTTGGAGATCGACGGATATGCGAGGACCTCTCCCCTATATTGGACAAATGGGGGAGGAATAAGGTGCCTCCGGTTTCGTTCAGACCCAGAACGGACTTATAAATGGATTGTATGTCTGACATTGGATTTTATTCTGTGTTGATTGATTTCTATTAAATATATATCCGTTTGGCGGTGGAGAATTTATTCTCTTGCTTAACGCCCTTCTCTGAGACGTATGAGCTTAGAGGTTATGTATCGATAGATATCAGTCGCATGGCATGAATTTCCTGTGTGGCATGCAGAGATGCAGTGATCAAGGCTTTTGTTGAAAAGCAGAGTCTTGTGGTTGATGATTAAAGCACTGTTTTAATACAGCGTAGCTTTGTGTATTGCGTTAATTCGCGAGCTTCACACCTCGGTATGAGTTAAAAAGGGGATAAGGACCACTGGGAGAACACGACGTTTCTTTCTAGCTATGGGTGGTGTCAGCGTTTTACTAGCCCTGACATCGTTGATTATTATACCTTTGTGGATGTTGGAATGCGAGGCGCCTCAGATATGTCGGTTTCTACGGAGCCGATGGATAGGTCTGATAGGACCGGGAAACATGTGTTCAGGAATTGCCAATCCTCAAACGTAATAGAGGACCGGCCCAACCGATTCCAAGGGCTACCCAGAGTGTGTCGTCCTGGGGCATTTGCTAGAGTGTCTCGAAGCCGGTGAGGAGCTTGCCCCTTGCCTCAACTCGTGACGGAAATCCAATTTCCAATACGTGATATTTCAGTTTTACTTGTAGAGCCTAGTATGGCGACATAGTAGCATGGGATACTATGCCGTCTATGATTGATATATTTATATTTGAAGTTGTTTTCATACACTTTACACTATAATAGTATCAAAATGATATGTTTTAAAAGTATCAAGCATTATTTGGCTATTATAAGGTAAAACACTATCCTCTGGCTTGCGTTGCATTATGTGATGGGACCTGAGTCTTATAATAGCTCCATTTTTTCAAAAAGCATTGCGCTGTTTATTCTATGCACTAGTATTCTTGGAAGGAAACCCGTTCCGTGTTTACGGCATGGTCCCTTGAATTACTCTCTTTTAAAGTAAAGTTTTAAATAACTATTTTAGTTCTCACACTAGTCACATGACTGACCTGGAGTTTATCATTTTAACCTAAACTCTGGGTGCCTCTATTTTCCACACGAGCATCTAATAGTTGGGTTTTGCAGATTTATATACACCGGATCCTGGTTTACAGCTGGAATGATATCCGGAAAGCTCTGTATCCGTTTATCTCTTTCAGTTGTGTTTTGTATTATTTTCCGCTGTGGTAATGTATTGTAATCTCTGATATTTTTCTTATGTGTAATATTTATTCATACTCTGAATATTCTTGTATTCTGATGGAATTGTTGTAATAAGCAATGAAATGTTCTTCAGTTTGTGTTCTGATTCGTCTTGTCCTCAATTCAATCCGGGCATTCCTTCACGGGGAAGTTCGGGTCGTCTCATTACATTAAAGGTATGGCTCAACGGTTTAGGAGAAATCGTTGTTTTAAGATTTTTCAGTTGGCTGTCCAAGTTTGGTAAGCCAAAACGGGCTGAATTGGGAAGGCCCATTAGGGAGTTGGTGGAAATTATAAATAGGGGTTAAGGGATATAGGAAAGGGTTTGAATTTTCCATTCTCTCATTGGGAGATCTTGAGCTCCTCCTTCCTCTAGCACCTTTCCACCATTAAAAATCAGAATCTAAGGAGGAAAATTATAGATCTACACCATTGGAGGCTAGATCTACATCAATTGAGACAAGAGTTCATCAGATCAAGAGGTTTGGTGCGAGGTGCTTGCTATTCAGATTCAAATTTCTATCATTTTAGCTTGTTTTGGAGAATCGGTGAGTGGTTTACATCTCTCACATGGATTCAATGAAGTGTATGAGTAGGTAGTCATGTTTTTCATCAAATTCAAGTGCTTTCTCATAGATCTACACCATTATATGTCCATTTTCATATAAATCACCCTATGATCTAATTTAGCAAGTTTAAACCATTAATTCCATGTTGTTTCATACATTTATGTAAGTTAGATCTCTTATTTTGATCATTTGGTCATCTTAATGGTTTTGGTGAAATTTACATCATTTAGGGATAATCATAATATTCATTGTTAGCAATATTATGACATGTTTATGGTTGTATTTTGTGAGTTGGATGAGTTGGTTTCGTCAAATGTATCGTTTGGCGAAGTTTTGGTTGAAATCGGAGTTGAAAGGGAGGTGTGCAGATTTCTGGTCGGCCTCAAGCTGGTCGGGTCGGTCAAGTTGTGGCTTGGGGAGCAAATAAGGGTTTGGATCGGCCTAGTCACCAGTTGGGTCAGCCTAGTCACCAGTTGGGTCGGCTTAGTCACCAGCTAGGTCGGCCTAGTCACCAGTTGGGTCGGGCAAGCCACTAGATGGGTCTTGCAAGTCACTAGATGGGTCGGGCAAGTCACTAGATGGTCGAGCAAGTCACCAGATGGGTCGAGCAAGTCACCTGTTGGGTCGGCCCAGTCACTAGTTGGGTTAGAAAAGTCACCATATGGGTCTTGCAAGTCACCAGATGGGTCGGGCAAGTCACCAGATGGGTCGGGCAAGTCACCAACTGGGTCGGGCAAGTCACCAGCTGGGTCGAGCATGTCACCAGTTGGGTCGGGCAAGTCACTAGTTGGGTTGGGCAAGTCACCAGCTGGGTCAGACAGTTTTGGTCGGACATTTCGGGTGATGATGTGACTTCGATGTGAATTCAATTGGGAAGGTTCGAAGTGTTGACAAGTGTTCGTTGGTCGGTGTAGAACAACGAATGAGGTGACAACTCAAAGGTTGTGAGTTGGTGGATAATGGATTGGTCAAGAAGGTTGCTTGAGCTATGAAGGGGCATCGGGTTGGATGATTAGAGATGCGAAGGCCAAGAGATTATCGTTGTCGTATGTTCTAGTAGGCTCGAAGCAGGGGTACACTAGAGACGTCTTAAAGACCGGTTGTAGGTCGAGTACTATGGGTCTTGTAAAAAGGCCTAGTTGTCAAGGTTGGACATGTGGAGTTTGTGCTAGAACCGGTGTTACCATTAGCCCTTGACATATGGCAAGGTTGGATGTCATACGATTAACGATGGTTTCAAATCAGGATTGTCGGTGATAGCCAGAGTCAGTCATGAATGGTTGGTTTTTTTGTGTGTACTGTCTCATGTAGGTCATCCAAAGTCGAAGGAGATGTTCCTTAGGTGCTTGTCTGATATTGGTTTAGGCCTCTAGGGCTTGTGCTTGAGGGGTGTTGAGTTCGATTAGGATGGTTTACATGAGATCTATAATTTGGATGTCATGAGTGCTTTGCCATGATTGAATGAGTGTTCTGGTTTCCATGGATGAATGGTTGAATTGCTTAATATAAAGGCTATCACTATCCGATGTAGGGAAGACGGGAGTTGAGTTCTTCTCTGGTGTTTAGTAGATTGGTTTGTTAATCTACCTATCCTCATATACTTTATTGATGAAGTTTGTTAGCAGTTTTACCGCTCACTAAGACTGTTGTCTGACTCAAGGTTTTATGTTTCCTCTTATTACCTTGGGCTGTTCATCCGGTTGTGGATGGGCAGATTAAGTAGCAGGTTACAGGTTATTAGTGAGGACGATGATGCTATGCGGAGGCGAGCAGGAGGTTGGCGTACCAGTTTTATTACCATCTAGTATTTCTATTTCTGATGTTGAGTGCTCTATGAGGGTTGTAGTGAGGCCTTATGTACAAACTTTGGTATTCATTGGATAACTTTTCAAGATGTTGTGAAAGTTTGAAAAGTTTGTTATATGACGCTTCGTTACTATTACCTGTTGTATAAGTTCTATTATATTTATCCTTGCGCTGTGAGTTCTATGACAGGTTCCGCTTATGTTTACCTACTCTGATGATCGTCCATAGCTGCCTGGCACACCTTTTAGCGCATTATTTCTTTTGTTTAGTGCAGGGGTTATGAGCGATCGTCACATTTGATATCAGAGCTCTGGTCAACGATTTTTGGCCAAAGTTCTGAGACGTAATTACGTATGAGAGAAGTACTTGTAGATTTCAGTTGGATGTTTACTATATATATTAGCATATATAGTAGTAGCGGTTGTATCTCTTTAGTGGTCTTTCTTGGAAGTGTCTAATTATTCTAAATTGCAGATTTAGAATGAGTAGACGAGAATCAAGATACGCTCCTAGGGGAGCTAATTCTAGAGGGGGAAATGGCGGTGAACCAAATTACCTGGCCATGTTTGAAGCCATGGCATAGGCAATTATGCGAAGGGTACCCGCTCCAGTGGCAGCAACGGTAGATGTAGGTGTGCAAGTTCCTAGAGTAGTAGATTTTGCAAAGCTGTGCAAGGATTTTACATCTCTAGGAGGGAAACCATTCAAGGGAACCGAACTAGCTGAAGAGGTTTAGAGGTGGATGGATTCATTTGCCCGAATCTTTGCAGACTTGGGTATTGAGGATGTAATAAAGAGAAAGCTTGCATCAAGGCAACTGCAAAGCAGGGCCATGGAATGGTGGAATTCTGTTACATTCTAGACTCCAGAGGAAGAAATTTCATGGGAGCAATTCCAAGCTTAGTTTGAAGCAACGTTTATCTCCACAGCTCATAAATCTGCTCTATTCAAGAAGTTCGTAGAGATGAAACAGAATGGTCATTCTGTGCTTGACTATATTTCTGATTTCGAAGCCTTGCCCAGATATGCTCGTTCATACATTGATGCACCCTATTAGAAGAACGAGAAATTTGTCTTGGGTTTGGATGCTTATATCGGAAAGCCATCAGTGGACCATCTTGATGATTCATTTGAGAAGATTATGGAAAAAGCTATTCGTCATGAGAGCTTGTTTCCTAAGAAAGCAAATGTTGTCGCTGCAACCAAAGAGGCTCAGAAGCCACAACAGGGTGGTAATAATAATAAGAAGAAGCAGCAACAATAAATGGGAAAAGATGGCCAAAAGAAGCCGAAGAGTGAGGTGGTTTGCTTTAACTGCTAACAGAAAGGCTATTTTGCTAGTGAGTGCAAAAATCCCAAAGCTGAGAAGAAGTGCTTCAAGTGTGGGAAGCCTGGGCACGAAAAGAAAGATTGTCCAGAATCAGCTAAGGGTAAGCAGGTTGTGAGGGCATACGCTTTGGAAGCCATGCCAACTTCTTCGAGAGCTCCTACTACTGAGGAAAAGGGAAAGGGTGTCGTGGTGCAAGGTACTCTTTCTGTTAATGGTGTTTCAGTTCGTGTGCTTTTTGATACTAGAGCATCACATTCTTTCATTTGCAATGAGCTTGTGTGACACTTGGGTTTGGAACCCGAGATCTGTGATAGACCCTTCATAGTGACTAATCCAGTTGGGGGTTCCTCAAATCTTTGTATGATATGTCGTGGTCTAGTGTTGTCGAGTCATGGTTGCTCTTTTGTGTGTGATTGCTTTGTTCTTAACTTCGCTGGGTTTGGGATCATTTTGGGCATGGATTGGCTCAAGGGGTATGCAGCAAGGGTGAACTGCAAGAAGCTAGAGGTGTGGGTCGGGGATGTGGAAGGGCGAAAGGTGTTGATTAGATGTAAGCACGAAGATGGGGTCTTCGTTAGTTATCTATATTCGCTTGGGATTCCAAAAGAAGACCTATCATCAGTGTTGATCGCTCATTAGTATGTAGATGTCTTTGACGAGGTCAAAGGGTTGCCGCTGCATCGTGAGATCGAGTTTAGGATCGATTTGGTCGAAGGTGCTAGACCAACCGTTATGCCTCTTAGGCGAATGGAGCCTAAGGAACAACGAGAGTTGTAGGTGCAAGCTAGAGACCTATTGGGAAAAGGATTCATTCAGAGGAGTGTATCCGAATGGGGTGCACCGGTCGTATTTGCAACTAAGGCGGATGGCTCGTTAAGATTATGTGTGGACTATCATGAGCTGAACAAGGTGACAAAGAAGAACAAGTATCTGTTGCCAAGGATATATGACTTGTTTGATCAGCCTCACGAAGCCAAAGTGTTTTCTTAGATGGATTTAGCAATGGGATTTCACTAGTTGAGGATGGCTAAGGATAGTGTGCCAAAGACTACTTTTAGGACACCATCCAGTTTCTTCGAATGGTTGGTAATGCCATTCGGATTGACTATAACGCTTCAGCGTATTTCGTGGATCTTATGAATAGGGTATTCAAAGATCAGTTGAACAAGTTCCTGCTTGTGTTCGTGGATGATATTCTAGTTTATTCTAGGAATGAGGAAGAACATAAGACGCACTTGAGAGTTGTATTGGAGATCTTGCGAAAACATCAGCTGAGAGCTAAGTTTTCAAAGTGTCACTTCTGAAAGAGTGAAGTGAGGATCTTAGGCCATGTCGTTTCTGGAAATAGGATAGCGGTTGACCCCGCTAAAGTAGTAGCAATTCAGGATTGGGATAGGCCTAAGAATGCGATAGATGTTTGGAGTTTCCTTGGGTTGGCTGGTTATTACCGATGATTTATCAAGGACTTCTCCAAGATAGCTGCACCGTTGACAGGATTGACGAAGAAGAACCAAGTGTTCGCATGGGATGCAAAGTGTGAACAAGCGTTCGGGATCCTGAAGGAGAGATTGATGAGTGCACTTGTGTTGACCATTCCAAGTGGGAATGAAGAGATGGTTGTGTACACCGATGCATGTGGTAATGGACTTAGAGCAGTGCTAATGCAGAAGGACAAGGTTGTGGCCTATGCGAGTCAACAGCTAAAGCCGCATGAGAAGAATTACCCAACTCATTATTTGGAGTTGGCGGCGATTGTTTTTGCTTTTAAGATGTGGAGACGCTACCTATTGGGAGCTCAATTCGAGTTGTTCATGGATCACAAGTCGTTGAAGTATCTTTTCTCCCAAAAGGATTTGAATCTTCGGCAGCAACAATGGTTGGAGTTTCTGGTGTCATATGACTTTGGTATAGCCTATACTCCTGGAAAAGGCAATGCAGTTGCAGATGCGTTAAGTCGAAAACACGTGAGTTTGGGAGCGATTTTTTCGGAATGGAAGAGCCTTGAGTATTTGGCAAGGTTCGATTTTAGGCCAAGGTGTGAGCTGGAACGTGAAATGTTGTCAAGCTTATCGATAAGACCTACACTTATCGAAAGGATTGGCGAGAGCCAAAAGCAAGATGTGAAGCTTGTCGAGTTTATCCAGAAGTTGGAACCGGAAGATAAAGAGTTCGATTGAGAAGGTTGGCTTCGAAAGCAAGGACGATTAGTTGTTCTTGATATCGACGGATTGAGAGATGAGGTTCTGAGAGAATGTCATCACTCGAAGTTGACGATTCATCCCGATGGCAATAATATGTATCAGGACATGAAGCGAGTCTACTACTGGGAAGGGATGAAGCAAGATATTGGAAAGTTCATTTCCAAGTGCATGAACTGTCAGTTAGTGAAAGCTGAATAGAAAAAGCCGAATGGATTGCTTCAGCCATTGGAAGTTCCTACGTGGAAGTGGGAGCAAATATCGATGGATTTTATCGATGGACAACCTAGACCCAGGCAAGAAATAAAGGAATTTGGGTCATCGTGTATCATTTGACCAAAAGTGCAAGGTTCATTCCTGTCAAGTCGACTAGGACGACATCAAAATTGGCTGAACTTTATGTGAAATGGATAGTTCGATTCCATGGTATCCCGAAGAGTATAGTGAGTGACCGAGATCCATTATTTATGAGTGGATTTTGGAAGAGTTTGCAAGAAGTTTTGGGAACCGAGTTGTGCTTGAGTACGGCTTATCATCCCCAAACGGATGGTCAAACCGAGAGGGTTAACCGAGTTTTGGAAGATCTCCTGAGGACTTGTGTGTTAGATTTCGGAGCATCATGGGAAGACCATCTGCATCTAGTTGAGTTTTCATACAATAATAACAACCAGTCTAGCATTGGGATGGCACCATATGAGGTGTTGTATGGGAGACCACGCAATTCTCCGGCATGTTGGCTAAAAACTGGAAATAAGTTGGTACTTGGGCCAGAGATGATTAGAGAGACATCGAATTGCAACGAGATCATTCGACAACGAATGAAAGCGACCCAAGATCTTCAGAAGAGTTATGCTGATAAGGGTCGAAAAGATTTGGAATTCGACGTAAGCGTTATGATTTTCGTGAAGATTTCTCCGTTGAAGCATGTGGTTCGATTCAGAAGTGAAAGAAAGTTGACTCCTAGGTTCGTTGGACCATTTTCGATAGTCGAGCGAATTGGAAAGCTCACATATAGATTGGAGTTACCCGAGAAGACGTCGAGTCTGCATAATGTGTTCCATGTGTCTTTTCTATGGAAGTTCGTGCATGATTCACCTCTAGAGCAGTATGAAGACCTAGAAGTAGAGACCGCATTTACGAGACCTCGTAAGCCATTCGTGTTGTGGGGAATGACACGAAACAACTTAGGAGGAAGACGGTTAAGCTAGTCAAGGTACAATGGAGTGAAGATGGAGACGATTGTAGATAGAAGAGAGTATAAGGGTGACTCATCCAGATCTCTTTATCGGTACGACCCTATGATATCGTATCATCGTTATATCGTTGTATCTTGTTGTTGTTTGATAGAATTCCACGTGCTAGGATAAGGCTATGGGTGCATGGTTTGATGGTTGCTAGTTTGGATGATAGAATTGGCTTCTCATGGACGATAGGCATGCGAAATTGTTGTGGTTGCTTGTTTACTTGGAATTTCGGGGGCGAAATTCTTAAGGGGGAAACTGTAACAGCCCGCATTTTACGTATCAGAAGATCGTAAAATATTTTTATTTTATTCCCTGAGAATTCGATCATTCTCATTTTTTGATATTTTGCTTATGGGGATGTCAAACATGTCTATAATTTTTACCAATTTTGTTTGTGACCATTCTGCCCCTATCAGTCTTGTACAGGGCATAACTTTTGACTCATGTCGAATCAGAGGGTGAGACCTGTGCCATTGAAAAGGAATTGATGTTTGTCTTTCCATAGAGTTTAAAGATTTGACTCAGCGGTTTGGGAGAAATCGCTATTTTAAGGTTTTTCAGTTGGCTGTCCAGGTTTGGTAAGCCAAAATGGGCTGAATTGGGAAGGTCCATTAGAGGGTTAGTGGAAACTATAAATAGGGGTAAGGGATATGGGAGAGGGTTTGAATTTTCCATTCTCTCGTTGGGAGATCTTGAGCTCCTCCTTCCTTTAACACCTTTCCACTATTAAAAATCAAAATCCAAGGAGGGGAATCATAGATCTACACCATTGGAGGCTAGATCTACATCAATTGAGACAAGAGTTCATCGAATCAAGAGGTTTGGTGCGAGGTGCTTGCTGTCCGGATTCAAATTTCTATCATTTTAGCTTGTTTTGGAGAATCGGTGAGTGGTTTACATCTCTCACATGGATTCAATGAAGTGTATGCGTAGTTAGCCATGTTTTTCATCAAATTAAAGTGTTTTCTCATAGATCTACACCATTATATGTCCATTTTCATATGAATCACCCTATGATCTAATTTAGCAAGTTTAAACCATTAATTCCATGCTATTTAATACATTTATGTAAGTTAGATCTCTCATTTTGATCATATGTTCATCTTAATGGTTTTGGTGAAATTTACATCATTTAGTGATAATCGTCATATTCAAGTTGTTAGCGATGTTTGTATTTGGTGAGTTGGATGAGTTGGTTTCGTCGAATGTATCGTTTGGCGAAGTTTTGGTCGAAATTGGAGTTGAAGGGGAGGTGTGCAGGTTTCTGGTCGGCCTCAAGCTGGTCGGGACGGTCAAGTTGTGGCTTGGGGAGCAAGTAAGGGTTTAAATCGGCCTAGTCACCAGTTGGGTCGGCCTAATCACCAGCCGGGTCGGCCTAGTCACCAGTCGGGTCGGCCTAGGCACCAGTTGGGTCGGGCAAGTCACCAGATGGGTGTTGCAAGTCACCAGATGGTCGGGCAAGTCACCGGATGGGTCGGGCAAGTCACCGGATGGGTCGACCTAGTCACCAGTTGGGACGACCTAGTCACCAATTGGGTCGAGCAAGTCACCAGATGGGTCTTGCAAGTCACCAGATGGGTCTTTAAAGTCACTAGTTGGGTCAGGCAAGTCACTAGTTGCGTCGGGCAAGTCACCAATTTGGTTGCGCAAGTCACCAGTTGGGTCGGACAGTTTTGGTCGGACATTTCTGGTGATGATGTAAATTCGAAGTGAATTCAATTGGGAAGGTTTGAAGTGTTGAAAAGTATTCGTTGGTCGGTGTAGAACAATGAACGAGGTAACAACTCAAAGGTTGTAAGTTGATGGATAATGGATTGCTCGAGAAGGTTGCTTGAGTTATGAAGGGGAATCGGGTTGGATGATTAGAGATGCGAAGGCCGAGAGATTATCGTTGTCATAAGTTCTAGCAGGCTCGAAGCAGGGGTACACTAGAGACGTCTAAAAGACCGGTTGTAGGTCGAGTACCATGGGTCTTGTAGTTGTCAAGGTTGGACATTGTCAAGGTTGGACATATGGAGTTTGTGCTAGAACTGGGGTTACCATTAGCCCTTAACATATGGCAAGGTTGGCTGTCATACGATTATCGATGGTTTCAAACCAGGATTGACAGCCAGAGTCAGTCATTAATGGTTGGTTGTTCTGTTTGTACCGTCTCATGTAGGTCGTCCAAATTCGAAGGAGATGTTCCTTGGGTGCTTGTCTGATATTTAGGCCTTTGGGGCTTGTGCTTGAGGGGTTTTGAGTTCGATTAGGATGGTTTACATGAGATCTATAATTTGAATGTCATGAGTGCTTTGCCATGATTGAATGAGTGTACTTGTTTCCGTGGATGAATGGTTGAATTTCTTAATGTAAAGGCTATCACTGTCCGATGTGAGGAAGACGGGAGTTGAGTTCTTCTCTAGTGTTTGGTAGATTGGTTTGTTAATCTACAAGTCCTCATATACTTTATTGATGAAGTTTGTTAGTTGTTTTACCACTCATTAAGACTGTTGTCTGACTCAAGGTTTTATGTTTCCTCTTATTACCTTGGGCTGTTCATCCGGTTGTGGATGGGCAGACTAAGTAGCAGGTTACAGGTTATTAGTGAGGATGATGTTGGGCGGAGGCGAGCACGAGGCTGGCGTACCAGTTTTATTACTATATAATATTTCTATTTCCGCTGTTGAGTGCTCTATGAGGGTTGTAGTGAAGCCTTATGTACAAACTTTGGTATTCGTTGGATAACTTTTCAAGATTTTATGAAAGTTTGAAAATTTTGCTATATGATGCTTCATTACTGTTACGTGTTGTATAAGTTCTATTATATTTTATCCTTGTGCTGTGAGTTCTACGACAGGTTCCGCTTATGTTTACCTACTCTAACGATCGTCCATAGCTGCCTGACACACCTTTTAGCGCATTACTTCTCTTGTTCAGTGTTGGGGTTATGGGCGGTCATCACATCCATACCCAAGGAGCTGTTGCCACGAATCCAATTCTGCATTGGGGACATCGGTGAAAATCCCAGTACTAGGACTGGGTGGAAGCATGTCCCGAGTTCTTGGGGTTGGGTGGGTTTGGCCCACGAGAGTTGAGTGAAGGTGGTCCATAGCCTCAGGCCTTGATTTGGGAGTAACTGGAGCCGCTTGGGTGGAATGTGGATTGGGCCGAACCATATCCACTCTGGTTGGATTGGACTGATTCGAGATAACATTTCCTGTTCGGTGTTCGGTATTGCCCCCTCCTAGGTTGATATCAGAGTGATTTATCATAGTGTGTTGCCCTCCGTTACATTGCACTACAAGAAAACCCGAGATTAGCGACAGATTTTTAGCAGCGGAAATTTCCGTCGCTAATTAGCGGCGGATTTCCGTGGGCTTTATAAGAGAAAATATTTTGGATTTTATATGTCATCTTATTATAAATTATTACCGTCGAATACTAATTCTGTCGCTAAATCAATGGAAATTGCAGCTCTTTACCGTCTTATAATATTTGACGCTAAATTCCGTTGCTAATAGTGTCGGATTACCGTCGACATAATTTTGAAGCTATTTTCCTGCAGTTTTCCAAGAGATTTGAAACAAACTTTTATATTTTTTATTTATTAAATGTTTTAAATTTGTGTTATTACTTAGTAATTAATTAGTAAATTTAAAATTTAAATAATTAATGTTAATAATACATTAGTAATTAATAATAAATAATAACTATTAGAAGTAAATAAAATTCAATAGTTAATGCTGATTTTTTTTTAAAAAAATTAATGCTGATTAATTATTAATTACTATATAATGGTTATAAAATATTTTTTTAACTGATGCAAACTTTACAATGATCATAAAATGTCTGTTGTGATAAATGGCTGTTATCAATTTTCGATAATCAATAATTAATAATTATTCTTAAAATTAGTATTGATTATTTCTTAATATTTAATAATTAATCATTAATATTTAAGATATAATAAATTTTAATTGTAATGGTATGTAAAATATATTTAAGATTTTTAGTGTAAGGTTTAACTATGTAACACCACTTAAATTGTAATATAACTATTTAAAATATTTATACTATTAAATTAAATTAATTTTATATTAAACTATTACAATTGGCTTAAGAGTTGTAACATGGGATTAAGAGTTTTAAGGACCAATATAAAACCGTAGGGGCAAATTGGGAATTGGCCATCAGAACCCTAGCTGGGTAGATAAAAAGAAAAGCCAGCCGACCCTATCATTTTCCATTTTTTTATCACGTTCAGAATAAATGAAACCAACAATGGCCGAAAACCCTAAAAATCCAATTGGGACGAAATCTATGAAGATCGATCATCTTGCATCAAAGCAAAGATGGATTCGTGAGGGATATGGTTTCTAGAGGGGAAGCGGCAGCAGATCTGAGGAGTTCGAAAGCCAAAATCTGGAATATAAAAATCGAAAGTAAAAATCATGGTGAGTGTATTTCCATTTATTTGGTAATTAAATCCTTTCATAGGCAGCCGATTCACTTATATGTTTTACTGTATGATTGTTATAAACAAGTATACGTGTTAGATGTGTGATCGTATGTGTTTTTTTGGCTGTTTTGTGAGTGGATGCTATATGAAATCTGAATAATAAGTTATGACAGTGATGAATGCTTGTATCGATTGCTTGTTGGGTAGTATGCGGGAAAATGATCAGTACAACCTGATAGAAAACCGTATGTAAGAATTAATATGGTTAATGTCATTTGAACACCTGGTGACTTAAGATATATAACCATTACCGTATCTGTCAATACAAGTTTGGACCCCTGGTTTGTCTTTGAGTGATGTGCTATTGAATGATAGTATGCTTTGGCTATTTTATGTATGATTTGCTACATACAATTTTGGTTGGTCTCAGATATAAGTGTAGTTGGCTTATTACTCCTAAAAATCTGAGGTATAAGATTTAATTGATGACACTTGACTATTGGGTGTAAATTGGGTTGTGTATGTTAATGCTTGTGTGGGTATTCATGTCGGTATTGGGGAATGAATACAAGGGGAACAAGGAAGGGTGAATATACACATCAGATTTACACAAATTTAGACAGAGTTTGTGTAAATGTGCTCTTGTTATTCATTAGAAATGTGCATCGGATCTCTGTGTGTGTGCGTATATATATATATATATATATATATATATATATATGAAAACCAGGAAAAATGTTAGTTAATAATAATGTTGACTGTATGTTATCAACAGACGGGATACATATATACATCCAGATTGGGTTTTAGACAGTTTAAAGTATGGGTGATTTGTTTGATGAATACATGAACTGGGTACATCTGTTCATACATTTTTAATGTGTTGTGGAGTAATTTGCTTAAGACGGTATGATACAATAAAAATGGTACACTGAGTAATATATATTGTAAGTTTAAATATGGGTTTAGACAGTTAGATATATTGCATATTATATTGTGGATACATGATCTTTTGTATCTGTTTAGGCAATTTCATACATATGCATGTTTTATGATTGATATGTGCATTTCTTAGTAATACATAAAAACTGCTATATGTATGTTTACTATATGTGTGTGTGCTAAAACTGTTGTGCATATTTTGGTCTTATTAATTGGTTGTTAAACTTGTGTTAACAGCAGCGCCGGCCCTGGGGCAGTGCGAACAGGGCCATTGCACAGGGCAGAATTTCGACGGAGGGCATTAAAAAAAGAACTAAGCAAAAGCAAAAAAAAAGCCGTGAATTCCATGAGGATTTGAAATAAAAAAGCAATGGAGGAAGATTTCTCATAAGCACAAAGAAGAAACGAATCTCGAAGAAGGCGTAGATGTAACTAGCTAGAATTTGGGGATCTCGGATCTGAAATAGGTAACCCTAATTTCATAAAATATCCTAATTAGTTTAATTTTTGGTTGGTGGCTAGAACCCTAAATGTTACGGTCGACAGCATTATGTATGATAAAATCATACACAACTAGATATTGGTCGTTGCTATATACAGTTTATGGCTGAATGCAAAGGCTCCCTTCCTATTCTCACTACTGTGATTTCTCAAACTAAATTTTTATGAGGCAATGGGTTTAATTTTCGTTTGTATTTATTTTTTCTTCTTGGGTTCTTTTGCTGCTCTTCAAGATTTTGATAGTATTTATATCCTTTCCTTATGCTGCTTTTTACTAGTTTTGTCTACTTTGTCATGATTGTTGATCAATGACTAGTTTTGCAAAAGCAAGCGAATGTTATTGTATGACCTTTAATGATTTGGATACAGGTTACCTTTGTTATTTTTTGTGCATTTCAGCATAATTTAGTTCATATTTCAGAGTTGTAAGGGACAATGACCAGTGAGTTCACATAATATGATTGTTCGTATGCAAGAGTTATTGATGGATGAAACATAGCATTTGAATTAACATCGTTACATCATATTGGAAAGCTAGCATTGCGTTACTGACGATGGGTCTATAATTTTTTCTCTTTCTTTATTGATGGATGATCAACTTAGACTTATTATTTATGATTTTTGTACTATAACCATGCTATTTTTATTTATCTAGTTTGCGTTGTTAACCCTTAATGGCAGTATTGGATTTTTTTTATATTTACTTTGCTTTACAATATTAATATTATTGAGTGTCATTGTGCAAAATTTTACATAAGGGCACCATTTAGTAAATCGCACAGGGCATCATAAATCACAGGACCGACTCTGGTTAACAGTACAATTCATCAAGTATGAGGATTTGCTGAGTTTATGTTAACCTGGACACCACTATAACACGCATTGTTAATACTCAGTATAAACTGAGTATAGAATTGCCTATCTATAACTGTTTGATGATGCATAACCAGTTGTGTGTGTGTGTATATATATATATGTACATTTGTTTAGACATATTAGTATATATGCCCATTAATGGTAAACACTTGGTCTGTTATGTATATATATTTGCTTAAGCAGTAATATATTTGGGTTGTTTGAAGAACACATAACCTATTATGTAATGGTTTGGACAGTTTAATATAAATGCACTTTGTTTGAGTAACACCTGACCTTATATTTATATTGACATGAATACATAACTTAATGGTGTTGCGTCAATGCCTAGTGTTCTTTAGAAGAGTGTTTGCCCCAAATCAACTAGGCATTTAGCAGGTGTGTTTTTCTTCAATTCTTTTATTGTTGATTTAGATCTTTGTATCATTGGTTAAAATTATTCTCATGATACTAATTTGCTGGCATTTAACAATTACCTACTTGTTTCCTTAATTATGCTCATCTCAATATACAGTAACCGTGCTATTATCCATATTCAGTCTTCTGTAATTCTTCAGGTAATTTGAGCTTCAACCACCCTCATATAAAGGTTTAAATGGGCAGCAACACGTGTTTATATTGCAACAAATACAAGAATATTCTTCACTACGAAGCAGCTGAAACACAACGGAAGCAAATGATACCTTTTCAGTACGAGTTTCTTTGTCAATTGAGATTTGAGTTACATGGTTAGTGAATGGAGTGACATTTTGTTTAGTAAGATCTAAAATGTATAATTTAGTTGTTAATAAATCCAGTGTTTTGTAGGAGTTCATGACTATGTTTCATAGATTTGTAATGTAGTTGCATTCAAACTGGGCTTGGAGCTATTTGTTTTTGTTTGGATGTTTCACTATATATTTTAATGTTCGGTGCATGATATTAGCTGTATAATCACATTTTCTTATGCAGCAGGTATAAGATTGAAAATATTCATAGTTTAACATATTTTCAGTTTTGGTCACATTAATTTATACACGTCCATTGGACGTGTCTTCGTACTGATATATATATATATATATATCAGAAGGGGAATAACAGCGGATTACCAACAAAAAAAGGAGGTTAAGTTAACCTTAATTTAATTTTTGTCGCTAATTCCTTGGTAATTAGTAAGGATTTACCAACGTCTTTTATAAATAATATTTTATTATAAATTAATTATCCGTCGGTAAATAGTCGGTATATAAATTAAAATAAAATTAATAAATAAAATTTTATTTTTATTATAAAATTAGTAAAATGACGGAAAAATGTCGGAAAACTCATGCTAAAATCCGTCGCAAAATTTGACACAAATACCATCATGGTTTTTACCGACCAAACATTTATGTGGGAAATCCGTCGCTAATGCCCATTTAGCGACGGATTAGAAGCGGATTCTGCCGCTGCTATTTGCTGTTTTTCTTGTAGTGTTGGGGACCGGTATGGTAGAGTGGTCTTGGTGACACAGAGGGTTGTTGCCCTAACCCTTCTTGGATCAGCAAGCTGGGATGGTTGTGTGGAAGGTTGCGTAAGACGGGTTTGCGGTAAGATGTCGGGTCGGACCGGATGTTGTGTCGATCCATGTTCTGGTCGACCCAGAAGTTGCACTGGTTCAAACTACTATGTTATTAAAATAAATATATTCATTCTAACTTCGATTTTAATAAAATTTTAATCGTTTTTATTTAAAATAAATTATTTTAACTACTCAAAATTCACTGAAATAGTCAAAATAATTTTTTTAAATTGGTTCTGATTTTCCGGATTGATACACCCTTTTTGTCCATCTGCCTGGTTTTTTCTTTTGTTTTCATTATTTTCTTTCTATTCTTTTCTAACTAAAGTCTAGTACTTTGTCTATGTGTCTATGTACTTCTACACATACATGTATGTGGTTGTATAACTATATTTCTGACTATAATTTCCTAATAGGTTATATTTATTACCTCTTCCGTACTTCCCTTTTTTGACAAGTTTATTGTTTGTTTAATTTTTTTTATTGATGCCAAATACCTTGCCTTATCATTCTTCTATTTCATGAACTAATAACCTCGTACTTCAAAGTTCATTAGAGGACCACAGGTTTTCCAATGTTCTTTTCGTCTACACAAACAGTGTTTTTCACATGTTCCTCTCCTTCTGTTTGTCTACCACAAAAATACCAATGAAATAATAATTAAAAGTGGATAGTGCGATTGTCAGAAGGATTGTTGCCTGATGTTCATTCGATCCAGAAGAAAATCTCCTAACGGTGTATTGATTAGTATGGTGATTCTTTGCTCTTATCTCCGAGAATACACCAGTGTATTTATATTCCCATTCACCGGCAATCACTCAACGTTAGTACTTCATATACTCAAACCAGGACCTGCTATTATATTAATCTCAACTATCATGCCTACTTATTCAGGGCCGGTCCTAGGACTTTTGGTGCCTAAAGCAAAAAATAAAATGAGACCCTTACACAGAAACTAATGTATTATATCAAAACAAAATTCAGTGAGACAAAAAAATGGAATTGGTGTTTGATTTATAACGTACAAAACTTCAATGACATAAAAATTCTACAAGGCATATGTATGCTGGCTCATCACATATTATTTTTATACACAGAAATCATGTATAAATGCAAGATTTGTTGGATTAGCCGAGCTTAGAATTTCATTCAAAAACATCACTTTCTCCGCCTAAATTCCAAAGCCTTTCTTTTCCACTCGTTCATTACAACACAAGAGACATCAGTCTTTATATTACATAAAAAGATTCCTAGTTTATATCCCAGTATTTGAAGAGAAGAAGTATGATTGGATTCATCAAACAAAGAATCAAATTAAAACCCAATTACTCCAACCAATAATAATTATAATTAACATTACTTACTTATAACTATAACAAAAGCATATGATCAAAATTTGATTTGCGCATATAATAGGTGTGCATAATTTCATTTTACAATTCCAATAAGCAACAACAATCCCAACTCAAACTCAAAAATTAATATTTGAACAATGAACATACAAAATCATTAAAATTAATACTTGTTGCCTATATACCTTCAATCTTCGGCTTCAGTGAAAGTATGAAATTGAGTTTATGTCGTGATAGTAGTTCATCTTTGATGTTGAATTGTGCCCTAGCTGGAGACTATGTTTGTGATTCGGTGAATCATGATCTGCGAATCGCTCAACATCTGGAGACGGTTGATGATCATTTGCCGCCCGCCTGCAGTTGATGGATGAGGTCATCGTCGACGACTTGGTTCATTCGCTGGTCGTGAATTCTAATCTGTGAATCGTGATTGCGGTTCCTCTTTATTTTCCCGATTGTGTTTCGATAATTTTGGTGCCCTAGGTTATTCGAGGCCCAAAGCGGCAGCTTCACCTGCTTTGGTCAAGGGCCGGGCCTATACTTATTGTCCACGGTTCATCACATGATTTTGTTTTGGAACTTACTCTGTTCTTTGCTCAAATACGTATCCCTATGCATTTTCTATTACACTATAAAGTTATCTTATACTAATAATATGTAACTACTTCCAATATGTTTAACACAAATTTCTTCCTTTATCTAATTGCGTAATTATATCAAGCATAACTTAGATGTGACTTATTGTCCACACCTACTATATATAACACATTTCCACATTAAACTGTTCACTACTACCACATTACAACTAATTTGAAGAGATATTAAGACAGATAAAATCCACTTCATTGTATCCATGTAACACCCCACCTCCGCTAGGGTCACTCACAAAGGGAATGCACTAGCTTTGGTGGAGTATTATCTAGGTAAACATACACAGAAATATTACAAGACAGAACATAAATAAAACAGCGGAAGGAAAACCCAAATTTCATTCCTTTAAAATCTAGTGAGGTCTAAAGCCTTTTACATCAAAATGCTATTAAGTCTATTACATCGAAATTTGTCTTGCAATAGTAAAGAAGCATAAAACCATAATTATAAATCATTCCCCAATAAAGCAAAGCAAGCCATAGCCAAGAGAAATCCAAGCCGTACATGAAAGAGCTTTGGAGCTTGGTAAGATCCGAACTAACCTGTATTCCCACCCTGCGAACCGGGGGGGAACGGAAGAAAAAGAGGCGAAACAAAACGGGTCAGTCATAAAGACTGAGTAAGTCCTAGTGACTTTCAGCATAAAAACAGGTAAAGATAACATGGCATGAATAAACTGAAAGTAAACATAAGCATGATGACAAGATAAGCTACAGGAAAGATAACTAAGAATAAACTTATATGGTTTTTGTCAAGTATAACATCGCCAGGTTTCCATTCAAGATAAACTAAGTATAATTTCGCAAGATTTCTATCAAGCATCGCAAGATTTCTCTGCTTTACCATTAAAATATTTCTATGATATCTATTTGCTCTGCACCACCCATACTAGTATCCTAACCCATGTCATGTGTTGACTATAAAATGATCCCTTGCCCAATGTCATGAAATGACCCATTACTTGGTCTCACGAAACGATCTATTAATCGATCGGCTCCCCTACAAGTCTTATCTCGTTCATTTGTCTGTGTCACACGGCCCTATCACGAATGTAGTCACCTGTGCTAGGTCCACCATAGGGTGTATCAAGCCCTAGGGTGCCAACCACCGACACGAATCAAGCACGCACAGTGTAAACCTACTGGTGCCCAATGCCTGCTTTTTCAACTCCGGACTACGTGCACGACCATAGTCCGCCTGAACCTACAATGGCGCACCAACTCAGCCGTCGTTCTGGTCGCTTACAATCAGCCCAGTAATCGTGCCCCACCCTGCCTAGTTCCAGGGTACCATGATACATCTAGTGGGTTACTGCTGAAAAGGACCGCGTAACTAGGGTTTCCGTCCAGCAGGTTAAGTGTTGTCATTTAAATTCGAGACTTAACCCCATCAGTCTAGCATGTCAAGTTGGTTAAGTGTGGTCATTCAAGTTCGTGACTTAACCCGTCTACGTGTCATGTCAAATTGGCTAAGTGTTGTCGTTCAATTTCATGACTTAGCCCTACGAATCATGTGTCAAGTTAGTTAAGTATGTTCAAGCGGTTCATGACTTAACCCTACCAAATCATCGTGTCTAATTGGTTAAGTATATTCAAGCGGTCCATGACTTAACCCTATCAAATCATCGTGTCAAATTGGTTAAGTATATTCAAGCGATTCATGACTTAACCCTATCAAATCATCGTGTCAGATTGGTTAAGTATATTCAAGCGATTCATGACTTAACCCTATCAAATCATCGTGTCAAATCGGTTAAGTATATTCAAGCGATTCATGACTTAACCCTATCAGTCTAGCATGTCAAGTTTGGTTAAGTATGGTCGTTCCAGTTCGTGACTTAACCCACCTACTTATCATGTTGTCTCGGTTAAGTGTTATCCTCTGTTGTTACTTAACCTTACCCCGCATCACGTTAGATTAGTTAAGTGCATATTAACTTAACCCCATCCACTAGTCATATTAAAATGGTTAAGTGTTACTAGTCCAGTCATATTACTTAACCCACCCATTCCTGTCATATCGGTTAAGTGTTCTTAGTCTAATCATATTACTTAACCTTATCATGTCATCGTGTCAAATTGGTTAAGTATATTCAAGCGGTTCATGACTTAACACTATCAAGTGGCATTAATTCATTAATGCGCCCCAACCTCTCACATTAGACTAGTTGTTGTGGTCACTGGATTTGCCGGGCGGTTCCGGGCAGATTTACACCACAACCTAGTCTAACCTCGGATCTTAAGTGCGATATGACCAACTACCCACATTGGATCCTATTGTTTGCAGTCACTGGATTCGCCGGGAGGTTTCGGGCAGGTTTATACTGCAAACTCAACCCAACCTCGAGTTGGCCACTTTCAAATTATCTAAGTGTCATGTCCATGTTCAAGTTATAACAATGTTCAAATTTCTAAACAAGTTTCATGTCAAGTTTCTAGTTTTCAACTTATGCCTACTATCAAGTTCATTACTCACGTTTTTGCCTCAAAACGTGTTCCCGGAGTATTACTAAAATTTGCTATAAAGTTATGCCAAGTTATAGCCTTTTTTGTTTACAATACAAGCCAACTACCCAAAACCCAACTTTACATATTAATATATATGCCCAAGTTCTAACTTTTCCTGTCGATATACATATGCCCAATTCTAGCCAATTTACATATGTTCAAGTTCCACATCAAACTACATGTATTCCATGTTTACACCAATTTACCTATAACAAGTTCTAGCTTTTTACATATGTCACGATCCACGTCAAAATTACATATATCAATTTATATGTGTCCAATCCTAGCCAATTTAGATATATACCAAGTTTCATGCCTTTTTACATAGATCCTATTAATGCCAAATTCCATGTATATATTATTTATGCAAATTTCCCCATAACAAGATTATACCAAAATTTACAGGTCAAGCCCCAAACTTGCAGATACAGTGATAATTTCCAATTTCATGTTGCCAATAATTCCAACATATTCATATAGGCAATAATCCCATAATTCCCCCGTATACATCTCGTACGCAAATCGCGATTTTAGGCCAAGGTCCGAAATTGACCAAGGTTCATCAAAAGAAAATAAATAGGGGAAAGGTAGAATTCGTAGTAAAAGCAAGATCAGAGGGAAAAACATCATCACAGGCATGAAGATTACAATTTGATAATAATATTAACATGAATCGAGAAAATTAATTTACAACAGGCTGAATAGATTATGAACTTGTCATGAGAATAAAGATAGACAAGTCAAAAACTCAAGATTCAAGAAACAACAGAAATAGATCTGGATCGATAAACATACTTAGATCCAATTTCACTTTAATTCAATGCCATATTATAATCAAATATTTAAATCGGAAAATAACTAGAACTTACATTGATTGGCTAAGAGAGGACAAATCGATTCGTTGTCGCGTTGAAATGTCTAACTTGATTAATCTTCTGATTTGATTCCATATGGTCTAGGCGTCATTGCAGAAGCTTCAATTTCTAGTTTGAATTGAGTTGCTTAGGTTGATGTTGATTAGCTTCTAGTTTTGATTCCAGCAAAGTAGCGACGCCATTTTTATTTTTATTTAGAACAGAGGCAGAGTAGAAGCAGAATAAAATTGTGTGTAGAGAAGGTCAGGTTTGGGGCTGTTTAAATAGGTTTAGGCAGATGAATCTGGACAAAAACCGGACTAGATACATCAGAACGAACACTAGCCCAAAAATGGGCTCGGGGACCAGGTCGACACCCAAGTCGACTGTGCAGTCGACCTGGTCCTGGGGGTGTCGACTGCCCAGTCGACTCCCCAGTCGACCTGGGTCTGGGCGGGAAATTTCCCGCCCAGTCTGTTCTGCGTTTGAAATTCGAATTTTGAATTCGAATTCGAGCTGTTTTGAACTCTGAATATTTCTGAAACTTTGGGGAGCCATAACTTGGTCATACGGACTCCGATTTTCGAAAACTCGGACTCGATTTCATGCAGAATTCCGAGACGAATGCAATGGCGCAACCCGTTTCCCTTGTTTCTTATTTTAAAATTTAATTCTGCCTAGATTTATGGTTATAACACGTTATCAAAATACAGGTTGTTACATTCTTCCCTCCTTAAAGGATTTCGTCCCCGAAATCTCTAAGTTAGGAAGAACGTATCCTACCATCCATCATCCATCTACTCAAAACATCAATCACAGGCATCCATCTTCCTTAATAGATTTCTAATGTTGTATGAACATATGCAGAAAGTGTGTGTATATGTTCCTTGTCTAATGCAAATGATCAGGCCTGATTGATCTTTCTAATGCAAAATATGTTAAGTGCCATGTATCCACATGTATGCAAATAATCCTAGTCACGTAAACACTATATGTGTGCACAAACATCCATCCATATGCAATATCCACATGATAACACATTCAAATTCATCCATAAACAAGTATAAATACTCATGCATATGCAATATGGAAATGTGTCTGAGCCGATCTAGTGCCTAATGTGTGTTATGCAATCACGAGCAACCACTAGCAGCCACTAGCAACCACTTGCAACCATCAATCATAACATGTGTCAAACACATGTTTACATCCACAGGGTTCTACCTAAGGTTCTCAAGATAGGATCGAAAGATAGAAGCAAGTAAAAACTTTGTGCCCATTAGGCAATGTCAAAACTGGAAATCTACGTCACATATATAATGATTAGGAGAAGAACTCCCTAAGCACCAGCCCCGGAGACCGAAATCAACATCAGGCTGACACCCAAAGAATTACTCAATCAAACCAATATACGTTTCGAGGAAACTAAGCATGATGGACTCTTTTTAGGTCACAAGGGAATCCCTTCCTAAAACCAACCCGTATCCTATGAAACCCAAAGAGTTTAGTCAACCCAACGGACACCCTCAAGCCCCAAAATGTATTACTAATAGATGAGTCATACTCCCTATGGGGTTTGCAACAGAAATTTGATTGAGAATAGGACCGAGAGGAAAAAGATAACATGCAAGTAAGCTCTACAGGAAAAGAGGGACCAAGGATATACTCTTAAAAAGAGATATGATGCACGTATCTAGTCTTCAATCTTCTAAGTCGCGTTTCCTTGAGCTTAACTCCATTGTGCTTTGACCGTCTTTAACTTCACAGATTCTTAATTCTTGTTTCCAAAATATGAGTTGGAACCCATATCACTGTTGCCTCTCGTTCCACTTTCACTTATCCTCCTTCTAGTATACTCGGCTCAAACTTAACTACGTACTCATGGTTTCATGCAAGCTCTCCAAAATTCACTAGTGAATCTTGGATCTCGTTCACTTACTAGGAGGTATTCCACGCAGAAGAACTATCTCTTGAAAATAACAAATATCAACCATGTTGCCAAAGGTACTTACTAAGGCGATTTTCTATAACTCATGCATAAGCGAAATGAACCATCCGCCTTAGTGGCGAACACTACTCGAGCGGATCAATAAATTACCAGTAAATGTGTCAAGAGATTCTAGGTAACAAATCCTGATAGAACCCTAAAGGTTACACGCGACTTCGAGGGTATTACCGAGGCAAGTCAAGAATCTAACTACCCTCTATTCAAAACTGAGAACGGCACCCTTACTGGATAACCACTCCGTCCCTAGAATCAACCCATAGCCCGAAAACATAAGCATTACTTCATAGACATTCTCAAATCCAAACAAATCATGAATACATGAGCCGATTCCCCAACAGGATTTGAGACAAAAATGGGATCCTCTACTACGTGAGTACTAAGGTGCAGAGACTCAACTATCGAGGCAGAATTAAAAGGGTGCGATGTATAAAAACAAAGTTCCCATGGTATGATAGAAAAGAGAAGCTAAACTTTTAACGGGAACGTTACCACCTCTCTTAGGTATGCTAGTAGTGAGAGCATACAATTGCCCTCTCGACGATCTTGCTCTTTGCCCTTGTCCTTGTCCTATGATACTTAACTACATGTCCCTTTTTACCATACCAACGATGTTCTTTCTTGTCATGGGTTTTATTATTCTTTTACTTTGACCTCTTCCCTTTCACCTTTTCCTCCTTCGTGGATTACGCCTTATCAACAAGTTCCTCATCCTTAGGCTTGTGTTCTTTATCCTCGTTCTTACTATCCTTGTATAGCTTGTTGACAAGTTTCTCGAAAGCTACCTCCATCACAGGGCAACCCTACAAAGCTTGAAATAAGATTAGTCGCAGATGGAACTACTGCGGCTACAGATGGAGGTTGGGCACTACTTTGCCCTCCGACATGTGTTGTATGCCTACAAACTATGGTGAAAAAGAAAGAGAGAAGAGACTCAAGGAGAGAATCAAGAGATAGTGCTTATGACTTTGGGGAACATGCCTTTCGTAAAACAAAACTTTTCTTTAGAAAAATGCTTCTTTGTAAACGTTTTGAAAATAGTTTCAGAAGGTTTTTTTTAAAAGCTTTTGCCCAGTCTGGTAACCTTCTGCTCTGATACCAAATGTAACACCCCACCTCCGCTAGGGTCACTCACAAAGGGAATGCACTAGCTTTGGTGGAGTATTATCTAGGTAAACATACACAGAAATATTACAAGACAGAACATAAATAAAACAGCGGAAGGAAAACCCAAATTTCATTGCTTTAAAATCTAGTAAGGTCTAAAGCCTTTTACATCAAAATGCTACTAAGTCCATTACATCAAAATTTGTCTTGCAATAGTAAAGAAGCATAAAACCATAGTTATAAATCATTCCCCAATAAAGCAAAGCAAGCCATAGCCAAGAGAAATCCAAGCCATACATGAAAGAGTTTTGGAGCTTGGTAAGATCCGAACTAAGCTGTATTCCAACCCTGCGAACCTGGGGGGGGGGGACGGAAGAAAAAGAGGCGAAACAAAACGGGTCAGTCATAAAGACTGAGTAAGTCCTAGTGACTTTCAGCATAAAAACAGGTAAAGATAACATGGCATGAATAAACTGAAAGTAAACATAAGCATGATGACAAGATAAGCTACAGGAAAGATAACTAAGAATAACCTCATATGGTTTTTGTCAAGTATAACATCGCCAGGTTTCCATTCAAGATAAACTAAGTGTAATTTCGCAAGATTTCTATCAAGCATCGCAAGATTTCTCTGCTTTACCATTAAAATATTTCTATGATATCTATTTGCTCTGCACCACTCGTACTAGTATCCCAACCCGTGTCATGTGTTGACTATAAAATGATCCCTTGCCCAATGTCATGAAATGACCCATTACTTGGTCTCACGAAATGATCTATTAATCGATCGGCTCCCCTACAAGTCCTATCTCGTTCATGTGTCTGTGTCATATGGCCCTATCACGAATGTAGTCACCTGTGCTAGGTCCACCATAGGGTGTATCAAGCCCTAGGGTGCCAACCACCGACACGAATCAAGCACGCACAGTGTAAACCTACTGGTGCCCAATGCCTGCTTTTTCAACTCCGGACTACGTGCACGACCATAGTCCGCCTGAACCTACAATGGCGCACCAACTCAGCCGTCGTTCTGGTCGCTTACAATCAGCCCAATAATCGTGCCCCACCCTGCCTAGTTCTAGGGTACCATGATACATCTAGTGGGTTACTGCTGAAAAGGACCGCGTAACTAGGGTTTCCGTCCAGCAGGTTAAGTGTTGTCATTTAAATTCGAGACTTAACCCCATCAGTCTAGCATGTCAAGTTGGTTAAGTGTGGTCATTCAAGTTCGTGACTTAACCCGTCTACGTGTCATGTCAAATTGGCTAAGTGTTGTCGTTCAAGTTCATGACTTAGCCCTACGAATCATGTGTCAAGTTAGTTAAGTATGTTCAAGCGGTTCATGACTTAACCCTACCAAATCATCGTGTCAAATTGGTTAAGTATATTCAAGCGATTCATGACTTAACCCTATCAAATCATCGTGTCAAATTGGTTAAGTATATTCAAGCGATTCATGACTTTACCCTATCAAATCATCGTGTCAAATTGGTTAAGTATATTCAAGCGATTCATGACTTAACCCTATCAGTCTAGCATGTCAAGTTTGGTTAAGTATGGTTGTTCCAGTTCGTGACTTAACCCACCTACTTATCATGTTGTGTCGGTTAAGTGTTATCCTCTGTTGTTACTTAACCTTACCCCGCATCATGTTAGATTAGTTAAGTGCATATTAACTTAACCCCATCCACTAGTCATATTAAAATGGTTAAGTGTTACTAGTCCAGTCATATTACTTAACCCACCCATTCATGTCATATCGGTTAAGTGTTCTTAGTCTAATCATATTACTTAACCTTATCATGTCATCGTGTCAAATTGGTTAAGTATATTCAAGCGGTTCATGACTTAACACTATCAAGTGGCATTAATTCATTAATGCGTTCAACCTCTCACATTAGACTAGTTGTTGGGGTCACTGGATTCGCCGGGCGGTTCCGGGCAGATTTACACCACAACCTAGTCTAACCTCGGGTCTTAAGTGCGATATGACCAACTACCCACATTGGATCCTATTGTTTGCAGTCACTGGATTCGTCGGGCGGTTCCGGGCAGGTTTATACTGCAAACTCAACCCAACCTCGAGTTGGCCACTTTCAAGTTATCTAAGTGTCATGTCCATGTTCAAGTTATAACAATGTTCAAATTTCTAAACAAGTTTCATGTCAAGTTTCTAGTTTTCAACTTATGCCTATTATCAAGTTCATAACTCACGTTTTTGCCTCAAAACGTGTTCCCAGAGTATTACTAAAATTTGCTATAAAGTTATGCCAAGTTATAGCCTTTTTTATTTACAATACAAGCCAACTACCCAAAACCCAACTTTACATATTAATATATATGCCCAAGTTCTAACTTTTCCTATCGATATACATATGCCTAATTCTAGCCAATTTACATATGTTCAAGTTCCACATCAAACTACATGTATTCCATGTTTACACCAGTTTACCTATAACAAGTTCTAGCTTTTTACATATGTCACGATCCACGTCAAAATTACATATATCAATTTATATGTGTCCAATCCTTGCCAATTTAGATATATATATATAACAAGTTTCATGCCTTTTTACATAGATCCTATTAATGCCAAATTCCATGTATATATTATTTATGCAAATTTCCCCATAACAAGATTATACCAAAATTTACAGGTCAAGCCCCAAACTTGCAGATACAGTGATAATTTCCAATTTCATGTTGCCAATAATTCCAACATATTCATATAGGCAATAATCCTATAATTCCCCCGTATACATCTCGTACGCAAATCGCGATTTTAGGCCAAGGTCCGAAATTGACCAAGGTTCATCAAAAGAAAATAAATAGGGGAAAGGTAGAATTCGTAGTAAAAGCAAGATCAGAGGGAAAAACATCATCACATGCATGAAGATTACAATTTGATAATAATATTAACGTGAATCGAGAAAATTAATTTACAACAGGCTGAATAGATTATGAACTTGTCATGAGAATAAAGATAGACAAGTCAAAAACTCAAGATTCAAGAAACAACAGAAATAGATCTGGATCGATAAATATACTTAGATCCAATTTCACTTTAATTCAATGCCATATTATAATCAAATATTTAAATCGGAAAATAACTAGAACTTACATTGATTGGCTAAGAGGGGACAAATCGATTCGTTGTCGCGTTGAAACGTCTAACTTGATTAATCTTCTGATTTGATTCCATATGGTCTAGGCGTCGTTGCAGAAGCTTCAATTTCTAGTTTGAATTGAGTTGCTTAGGTTGATGTTGATTAGCTTCTAGTTTTGATTCCAGCAAAGTAGCGACGCCATTTTTATTTTTATTTAGAACAGAGGCAGAGTAGAAACAGAATAGAATTGTGTGTAGAGAAGGCCAGGTTTGGGGCTGTTTAAATAGGTTTAGGCAGACGAATCTGGACAGAAATCGGACTAGATACATCAGAACGAACACTGGCCTAAAAATGGGCTCGGGGACCAGGTCGACACCCAAGTCGACTGCGCAGTCGACCTGGTCTTGGGGGTGTCGACTGCCTAGTCGACTCCCCAGTCGACCTGGGTCTGGGCGGGAAATTTCCTGCCCAGTCTGTTCTGCGTTTGAAATTCGAATTCGAGCTGTTTTGAACTCTGAATATTTCTGAAACTTTGGGGAGCCATAACTTGGTCATACGGACTTCGATTTTCGAAAACTCGGACTCGATTTCATGCAGAATTCCGAGACGAACGCAACGGCGCAACCCGTTTCCCTTGGTTCTTATTTTAAAATTTATTCTGCCTAGATTTATGGTTATAACACGTTATCAAAATACAGGTTGTTACATTCTCCCCTCCTTAAAGGATTTCATCCCCGAAATCTCTAAGTTAGGAAGAACGTATCCTACCATCCATCATCCATCTAATCAAAACATCAATCACAGGCATCCATTGTCCTTAATAGATTTCTAATGCTGTATGAACATATGCAGAAAGTGTGTGTATATGTTCCTTGTCTAATGCAAATGATCAGGCCTGATTGATCTTTCTAATGCAAAATATGTTAAGTTCCATGAATCCACATGTATGCAAATAATCCTAGTCACGTAAACACTATATGTGTGCACAAACATCCATCCATATGCAATATCCACATGATAACACATTCAAATTCATCCATAAACAAGTATAAATACTCATGCATATGCAATATGGAAATGTGTCTGAGACGATCTAGTGCCTAATGTGTGTTATGCAATCACGACCAACCACTAGCAGCCACTTGCAACCACTTGCAACCATCAATCATAACATGTCTCAAACACATGCTTACATCCACAGGGTTCTACCTAAGGTTCTCAAGATAGGATCGAAAGATAGAAGCAAGTAAAAACTTTGTGCCCATTAGGCAATGTCAAAACTGGAAATCTACGTCACATATATACTGATTAGGAGAAGAACTCCCTAAGCACCAGCCCCGGAGACCGAAATCAACATCAGGCTGACACCCAAAGAATTACTCAATCAAACCAATATACGTTTTGAGGAAACTAAGCATGATGGACTCTTTTTAGGTCACAAGGGAATCCCTTCCTAAAACCAACCCGTATCCTATGAAACCCAAAGAGTTTAGTCAACCCAACGGACACCCTCAAGCCCCTAAATGTATTACTAACAGATGAGTAACTCCCTATGGGGTTTGCGACAGAAATTTGATTGAGAATAGGACCGAGAGGAAAAAGATAACATGCAAGTAAGCTCTACAGGAAAAGAGGGACCAAGGATATACTCTTAAAAAGAGATATGATGCACGTATCTAGTCTTCAATCTTCTAAGTCGCGTTTCCTTGAGCTTAACTCCATTGTGCTATGACCGTCTTTAACTTCACAGATTCTTAATTCTTGTTCCCAAAATATGAGTTGGAACCCATATCACTGTTGCCTCTCGTTCCACTTTCACTTATCCTCCTTCTAGTATACTCGGCTCAAACTTAACTACGTACTCATGGTTTCATGCAAGCTCTCCAAAATTCACTAGTGAATCTTGGATCTCGTTCACTTACTAGGAGGTATTCCACACAGAAGAACTATCTCTTGAAAATAACAAATATCAACCATGTTGCCAAAGGTACTTACTAAGGCGATTTTCTATAACTCATGCATAAGCGAAATGAACCATCCGCCTTAGTGGCGAACACTACTCGAGCGGATCAATAAATTACCAGTAAATGTGTCAAGAGATTCTAGGTAACAAATCCTGATAGAACCCTAAAGGTTACACGCGACTTCGAGGGTATTACCGAGGCAAGTCAAGAATCTAACTACCCTCTATTCAAAACCGAGAACGGCACCCTTACTGGATAACCACTCCGTCCCTAGAATCAACCCATAGCCCGAAAACATAAGCATTACTTCATAGACATTCTCAAATCCAAACAAATCATGAATACATGAGCCGATTCCCCAACAGGATTTGAAACAAAAATGGGATCCTCTACTACGTGAGTACTAAGGTGCAGAGACTCGACTATCGAGGCAGAATTAAAAGGATGCGATGTATAAAAACAAAGTTCCCATGGTATGATAGAAAAGAGAAGCTAAACTTTTAACAGGAACGTTACCACCTCTCTTAGGTATGCTAGTAGTGAGAACATACAATTGCCCTCTCGACGATCTTGTTCTTTGCCCTTGTCCTTGTCCTATGATACTTAACTACATGTCCCTTTTTACCATACCAACGATGTTCTTTCTTGTCATGGGTTTTATTATTCTTTTACTTTGACCTCTTCCCTTTCACCTTTTCCTCCTTCGTGGATTACGCCTTATCAACAAGTTCCTCATCCTTAGGCTTGTGTTCTTTATCCTCGTTCTTACTATCCTTGTATAGCTTGTTGACAAGTTTCTCGAAAGCTACCTCCATCACAGGGCAACCCTACAAAGCTTAAAATAAGATTAGTCGCAGATGGAACTACTGCGGCTACAGATGGAGGTTGGGCACTACTTTGCCCTCCGACATGTGTTGTATGCCTACAAACTATGGTGAAAAAGAAAGAGAGAAGAGACTCAAGGAGAGAATCAAGAGATAGTGCTTATGACTTTGGGGAACATGCCTTTCGTAAAACAAAACTTTTCTTTAGAAAAATGCTTCTTTGTAAACGTTTTGAAAATAGTTTCAGAAGGTTTTTTTTTTAAAAGCTTTTGCCCAGTCTGGTAACCTTCTGCTCTGATACCAAATGTAACACCCCACCTCCGCTAGGGTCACTCACAAAGGGAATGCACTAGCTTTGGTGGAGTATTATCTAGGTAAACATACACAGAAATATTACAAGACAGAACATAAATAAAACAGCGGAAGGAAAACCCAAATTTCATTGCTTTAAAATCTAGTAAGGTCTAAAGCCTTTTACATCAAAATGCTATTAAGTCTATTACATCGAAATCTGTCTTGCAATAGTAAAGAAGCATTAAACCATAGTTATAAATCATTCCCCAATAAAGCAAAGCAAGCCATAGCCAAGAGAAATCCAAGCCGTACATGAAAGAGCTTTGGAGCTTGGTAAGATCTGAACTAAGCTATATTCCAACCCTGCGAACCTGGGGAGGGGGGGGGGAACGGAAGAAAAAGAGGCGAAACAAAACGGGTCAGTCATAAAGACTGAGTAAGTCCTAGTGACTTTCAGCATAAAAACTGGTAAAGATAACATGGCATGAATAAACTGAAAGTAAACATAAGCATGATGACAAGATAAGCTACAGGAAAGATAACTAAGAATAACCTCATATGGTTTTTGTCAAGTATAACATCGCCAGGTTTCCATTCAAGATAAACTAAGTATAATTTCGCAAGATTTCTATCAAGCATCGCAAGATTTCTCTGCTTTACCATTAAAATATTTCTATGATATCTATTTGCTCTGCACCACCCGTACAAGTATCCCAACCCGTGTCATGTGTTGACTATAAAATGATCCCTTGTCCAATGTCATGAAATGACCCATTACTTGGTCTCACGAAACGATCTATTAATCGATCGGCTCCCCTACAAGTCCTATCTTGTAACGACCCGTATTCTACGTGTCAAAGGATCGTAGAATATTTACTTCTTTCCCATGTGAAGTCGTAGGGTCATGTGACTTTGGGAAACATCTATTGGAGTCATTTCCCATGTTCATGATTTTTGTCGATTTTTGAATGACCATTTTGCCCCTAGTTGGTACTGTTTTGGCCATAACTTTTGATTGGAAAGGAATTTTGACCTGAAACCACTTCCATTTGATTCGTTTGATGGTTTACCTTTCCGTAGAGTGGTCATAATAGCCAAACGGACTTACCGTTTGGGAGATATGGCTGAAACAAGGTTTGGAGGGTGAAAAACTGCTTAACCGGGCCAAATCGGGTGATTAGTGAGTAGGCCCATAACCCATTTCGGGATTAGGGTTATGGGAGGGCTAAAATGAGATGGAGATCATTCCATTTCAGTTTTCTAGCCTCCACTTATCACCAAGGATCCCTAAAAATGGCCTCCAACCTCTAAATCACCTCCAAATCATCTTTTGGTCAAGGATTTGGCTTAGCAACCCCTAATCAAGGAAGATCTTCACCAAATCAACATAGGAGCTACTGTTGGCATTGAGATTCACATCAAATCATAGAATTATTTCAGATCGTAGTTTATTTGTGGCTAAGGTGAGTGATTTGCATAGTTTTACACTAATTATGGCTAATTAGGGGTGATTAGTGCTAATTAGCGAATTTAAGCATGATAAAATTCAAGAAAAATGTTCATAAATTCCTAAATGATGTTTTAGACCTCTGATATGAATTTGGGTTAATTTGGTTAAGTTTTGCTAATCCTATCATTAGTTTCACCTAAACATGCTTAAGGGGAAATATGAGATTTTGGGTATGTTTGATCCATTTTAACCTATGATATTGATGTGAATGATGTTTGTGGTTGATTATGCATATTGCTATGACTGTATGAAATGCTTTGTGATTGATTCCAATAGTTAGAATGGTCGAAAATGTCGTTGAATGGCGTAAACACTTGCTGGAATAGTTTCAGAAAACAGTGCAGGGTTCGGATCGGATCGGATAAGGGGGCTCGGATCGGATATGTTGAACTGAGCAAAGAATCTGATCGGATCGGAACCCAACACTTGGGAAAAGTGGCAAAAAGGAAGGCCACGCTAGCTGAACTGGGATCGGATCGGATAGAGGAAAACGGATCGGATCGAGAAGGACGGATCGGATCGAGGAGGACGGATCGGATCGGAAGCACGAAGACGAATCAGAGCAGGAGCACGGAAGCGGATCGGATAGGAGCATATGAAGGGAGCATGAAGACGGATCGAAAACGCGAACCAAGAAGGGACACCCGACCCGACCCGAAGGGAAGCACCCGACCCGACCCGAAGAGAAGCATCTGACTCGAACAAAGAGGAGTACCCGACCCGAACCGCACCAGAAGGAGACCGACCCGAACGGATGAAGGACACCGACCCGAACCGATAACTTGAGGAGGAACCCGACCCGACCCAGTATTGACCAATAACCCGAGATGCAAAGGTAGTCCAATAGGGGAAGTTAGAGCTCAGGATCCCGGAACCAGTTGGGAACCAAGGAGTTCACTTCATGGTTGGACTTTGCTGCGGGACGTGTGCTAAGGAGTTGTCGACGTTCATAACTTCGATTCACCACTAAGAATGAATGATGGGCTACTTATCAGTGCAGTATGGTCATTATGACCTGAGGGGCAAGGTGATGGTAGCAAGACTACGTTATCAGTGCAGTAGGGTCATTATGACCTGAGGGGCAAGGTGATGTGTAGTAAGACTATGAGCCAGTGCAGTGGGGTCATTGCGACTCCATGGGGCAGAGTGGACATAGTAAGGATTAGTAAGGCTATGAGCCAGTGCAGTGGGGTTCTTGTGACTCCATGGGGCAAAGTGGACATAGCAAAGGATTTGTGGCTACGTTATCAGTGCAGTGAAGCCATTTATGACTTCATGGGGCAAAGTGATCGTAGCAAGGTATGTTGGGTGATCGAAGTGGTGAATATCGTATGCTTTACGCACTGAGTGAGAGATGTGAGGATGGATGCTATGTTTGATTGTTTGTCATCCCTATGACATGCACACCTCCCCTACCTCCGTATCTTTATATTGTTTGATATGATACATTAGAGTGTTGTACAATATGTAGTGCTAACTCTTTGGTTGCAGGTCCAGGTTCAGGTATGTTTTAGTCTACCTGTTATTGTTCACTTTAGATGCTTATCGCTCATACCAGGCTTTATGTCTGACCCAGAGTTTTATGTCTCCTCTTATTACTCTGGGTGCTCACACGAGCAGACTAGAGGCAGGTTAACTGGTGATGCGCGAGTAGCTGATTCGGAGGCGGGCCGGAGGCTTCCACGTATGATATATATATACACATTCTCCCTGTGTCGTTGGTGGTCGCTACTTGGGCATTAGTAGTGTACCTCCTTTATCTTACTTTTGCTTTGAGACAGTTTGAAAGTTGTAATAAGTTGTATTTTGGATTTCCGCTGCTATGATGTTTAGTTCTGATTTTCAGCTTATGCACTGTCTCTCCTGTTTTATGTCAAGTATGTTATTATTATATTTGTTCTATGCGCTGTGAGACATTCTACAGGTTCTTTGTATGTTCATTTCCTTCTTCCCTTTCCTTCTGACGACCCGTTCCGTGCTAACTGGACATGTGTACAACGCACTTCTGGAGTAAATGTCGGTTGGTGCGGGGCGGGCCGTCACACTTGGTATCAGAGCCCTAGGTTGCGTAGTTAACCTAGGGAAAGACACTAGGGAGAGTTAGTACGTATATGAGAGCGCGTATTTGTGATTACTTTGGTTTTCAAAAGCTATGTATATATATACTACTAGTAGTATAAGAATGAAGTCGCACTGCACTAGCACCACTATGGGGTCGTTAATCGTTTCCTTTTTTCAGATTGACGATGAGCCGAGACACGAGGGGTGCTGGTAGAGGGACCAACCAAGGGAATGCCGCTGACATGAGGGCAATGTTTACTAACCTCATGAGAGACTTGCTTAGAGAAGTGCAAGGGGTAATTCCCAATCCCGGAGTTGGTGTTGGCCCAGTAGTGCAGGCGCCCAGGGTCGATTTCGCCAAGTTGTGCAAAGATTACACTAATCTTGGTGGGAAGCCGTTCCACGGAACGGAGTCGGCCACGGATGTTCAGGACTGGATGGATAGCTGTGACCGTATCTTTGATGACTTGGGTCTCGAGGATGCGATGAAGAGAAGGCTAGCGTCTCGTCAGCTGCAAGGGCGAGCGATGAATTGGTGGAATGCCATTAGAACAGCTACTCCAGAGGATCAGGTTACTTGGGATCAGTTCAAGGCTCGCTTTAGTGAGAAGTTTATCCCAGCTGCCCAGAAGTCAGTGTTGTTTAAGAGGTTCTTGGAACTTAAGCAGAACGGAAGGGTAGTTTCTGATTATATTGCTGAGTTCGACACTTTGTCGAAGTATGGACTGTCTCTTATTGATACTCCTGAAAAGAAGAATGAGAAGTTCATTACTGGTTTAGATGGATACTTGGGGAAAGGCTTATCAACCACACCGATGAGACTTTTGAATCGATTGTGGGGAAAGCTTTGAGGTCAGAGAGTCTTTACCCTAAGTCAAAGACTGAGGCTGCATCTGCAGAAGGGCCAAAGCCGCAAGCAGGCGGTGGAGGCAAGAATAACTCTCAGAATAAGAGGAAGCAGGACCAATCAAAAGGTGGCCAGAAAAAGAGCAAGAAGGATGTTGAGTGCTTCAGCTGTGGAAAGAAGGGCCATTATGCTAAGGAATGTCGGGCCAAGCCAGCGGAAAGGAAGTGCTACAACTGTGGTCAAGTGGGACATCAGAAGGACAAGTGTCCGCAACCTCTTAAGGAGAAGCAGATTGTGAAAGCATATGCTCTTGATGCTGTTCCTTCTTCGTCGAATGCCCCAACTGCGGCGGAGAAAGGAAAGAATGTTGTTATTCAAGGTATGCTTTCTATATATGATGTACCAGTTCGAGTTTTGTTTGATACTGGGGCTTCCCGTTCCTTCATATCTAGTGACCTGGTAGATAGGTTGGGACTGGAACCCGAGATAGTCGATAGACCATTGATTGTGACGAACCCGATTGGTGGTTCGACTAGCCTTAGTATGATTTGCAGGAATTTGGTCTTATCGAGTCATGGATGTATGTTTGTATGTGATTGCTTTGTTTTGGGCTTTACTGGGCATGGCATTATATTAGGAGTCGATTGACTCCAAAGATACGGGGTGGTGGTAGACTGTGAGGGCTTTTTGGTGACAGTGAGGGCGGACGATGGGCGGAGGGTAGTGTTTGGTAGTCTACCTAGTGACGGGGTTATGGCTAGTTTTGTAAATTCCCTCGACATCCCGCAGGATGAGTTGTCAGATGTGCCCGTGGTTGGCCAATATCCGGACGTCTTCGAGGAGGTGACCGGGCTTCCACCACACCGAGAGATTGAGTTCCTTATTGATTTAGTGAAAGATGCCAGACCTATAGTGATGCCACTTCGTTGTATGGCACCAAGGGAGCAGCGAGAGCTCGGGGTGCAAGTCAGCAATCTTTTGAAGAAGGGATTGATTAGAAGGAGTGTCTCCGAGTGGGGAGCACCAGTTGTGTTTGCCACTAAGGCAGATGGTTCCCTTCGTTTGTGTGTGGACTATCGCAAGTTGAATAAGGTGACGAGGAAGAATAAGTATCCTCTACCGCGGATAGATGATTTGTTTGATCATCTGGAAGGAGCAAGAGTGTTCTCCCATTTGGACCTCGCGACAGGATTTCATCAGCTTCGAGTAGCGGATGAGAGTGTTCCGAAAACGGCATTTAGGACGCCGTCTGGATTTTATGAGTGGTTGGTCATGCCATTTGGGTTGACCAATGCACCAGCCTATTTTGTGGATCTTATGAATCGAGTATTCAGAGATCAGTTGAATAAGTTTGTTCTTGTGTTCGTGGATGATATCCTTGTTTACTCAAGGACAGAGGAGGAACACAAGGGACACTTGAGGATAGTGATGGAGGTGTTGAGGAAACACCAATTGAAAACGAAATTCTCTAAGTGTCATTTTTGGAGAAGGGAAGTAAGATTCTTGGGTCATGTTGTTTCAGAGAGTGGTATTGCCGTGGACCCTGCGAAGGTGGCTACGGTACAGAATTGGCCTACGCCCAAGAATGCAACAGATGTAAGAAGTTTCTTGGGATTAGCTGGATATTATCGTAAGTTTATCCAGGACTTCTCCAAGATAGCAGCACCGTTGACTCAGTTGACTAAGAAGAATCAGTCCTTCATCAGTCCTTCGTCTGGGACGGAGTGTGTGAAGATACCTTCAAAAGTCTAAAGGAGAGGTTGACGCGTGCGCCAGTGTTAGTCATTCCTAAAGGGAATGAAGAGATGACGATATACACAGATGCTTGTGGTACCAGACTGGGTGCTGTATTGATGCAAGGAGGTAGGGTTGTAGCTTATGCTAGTCGACAGCTAAAGCCGCATGAGAAGAAGTATCCTACCCATGATTTGGAATTAGCAGCGATTGGCGCTGAAGATGTGGAGACACTATCTCTTGGGAGAAAGATTTGAGCTGTTTACCGATCATAAATCGTTAAAGTATCTCTTCTCTCAGAAAGATCTGAATCTCCGTCAGTAGAGATGGTTAGAGTTCTTGGCTTCGTATGATTTTGATATCGCGTATACACCTGGGAAGGGTAATGCGGTAGCCGATGCCTTGAGTAGGAGACATTCCAGCTTAGGGGCAATGTTTCTTGAATGGAAGCAACTGGAGTATATCGCGGGGTTTGATTTCAGACCAAAGTGCGAGTTGGATCCAGTTATGCTAGCTAGTTTGACGATCAGACCCACTTTGATAGAGCGGATTGGTTCTAGCCAGAGGGACGATCCTAATCTATTAGAAATCATCTCCAAGTTAGAGATGGGTATTGATGAGGAGATGAATGTGTATGGGCTTGATCGAGATGGATGGCTTCGGAAGGATGGAAGACTAGTTGTGCCCAACGTGAATGGTTTGAGAGATGAAATGCTTAGAGAATGTCATCACTCAAAACTGACTATACATCCCGGTGGTAATAAGATGTATCGAGACATGAGACAGACTTACTACTGGGAAGGGATGAAAAGAGACGTTGGGAAGTTTATATCCAAATGCATGAATTGCCAGCTAGTTAAAGCCGAGCAAAAGAAGCCTAGTGGGTTGTTGCAACCATTAGAAATTCCCGAATGGAAATGGGAGCAAGTCTCGATGGATTTCATCGATGGTTTACCAAGGACTAGATCGGGATATGATAGCATTTGGGTAATTGTGGATCGATTGACTAAGAGCGCAAGATTTATACCAGTCAAATCGACCAGAACGGCAGCCAAGTTGGCAGAATTGTATATGAAGTGGGTAGTGAGATTTCATGGAGTACCCAAAAGCATTGTGAGTGACCGAGACCCGTTGTTCACTAGTGGGTTTTGGAAGAGCTTACAAGAGGCTCTAGGGTCAGGATTACATCTCAGTACCGCATATCATCCTCAGACCGACGGTCAAACGGAGAGGGTGAATCGTATATTGGAAGATCTCTTGAGAGCTTGCATATTGGATTCTGGTGGATCATGGGATGACCATTTGCATCTAGTAGAGTTTGCATATAATAATAGCTACCAATCCAGTATCGGTATGGCTCCATATGAAGCTTTGTACGGAAGACCGTGCAACTCACCATCATGTTGGATAGAGACTGGCGAGAAGTTTGTGCTTGGACCAGATGTGGTGAGAGAAACTTCGGATAAGATTAAGATCATTCAACAACGAATGAAAGCTGCCTAAGATAGGCAGAAGAGTTATGCTGATAAGAGGAGAAGAGACTTGAAATTCTCCGTTGGTGACTTGGTGTTTGTCAAGATCTCTCCGTTGAAGAGCGTGATACGATTTGGCAGGAGAGGCAAGTTGGCACTAAGATTTGTTGGCCCGTTCCCTGTTCTTGAATTAGTCGGGAATTTGGCCTATAGAGTTGGCTTACCAGAGAAAATGGCGGGAGTTCACGATGTATTTCATGTTTCCCAACTAAGGAAGTTCATTCACGACTCAGATATGACTATTTCACCTGATCAGTTAGAGGACTTCGAAGTAGAACCCGAGGCGGTTGGGAACCGCATGCCGATTCGTATTGTGGGGCACGATACGAAGCAACTTCGAAGGAAGGCGGTGAAGTTAGTCAAGGTTCAGTGGGGCGAGGACGAGAATGATTGTACTTGAGAGACAGAGGAAGGCATTAGGAAGGCATATCCAGAACTCTTTGCCTGGTAAGATTTACTTTGCGATTTAGTTATTCCGCATGCTAGGATAGACTTATTTCACTTGTTTTGCATGTTTGATGGTTGTTTTATGGTTGATAGGCATGCAGGACCTTTGTGTGTGTTTTGATTAGGGAATTTCGGGGGCGAAATTTCTTAAGGGGGGGAGAGTGTAACGACCCGTATTCTACGTGTCATAGGATCGTAGAATATTTATTTCTTTCTCATGTGAAGTCGTAGGGTCATGTGACTTTGGGAAACATCTATTGGAGTCATTTCCCATGTTCATGATTTTTGTCGATTTTTGAATGACCATTTTGCCCCTAGTTGGTACTGTTTTGGCCATAACTTTTGATTGGAAAGGAATTTTGACCTGAAACCACTTCCATTTGATTCGTTTGATGGTTTACCTTTCCGTAGAGTGGTCATAATAGCCAAACGGACTTACCGTTTGGGAGATATGGGTGAAACAAGGTTTGGAGGGTGAAAAACTGCTTAACCGGGCCAAATCGGGTAATTAGTGAGTAGGCCCATAACCCATTTCGGGATTAGGGTTATGGGAGGGCTGAAATGAGATGGAGATCATTCCATTTCAGTTTTCTAGCCTCCACTTATCACCAAGGATCCCTAAAAATGGCCTCCAACCTCTAAATCACCTCCAAATCATCTTTTGGTCAAGGATTTGGCTTAGCAACCCCTACTCAAGGAAGATCTTCACCAAATCAACATAGGAGCTGCTGTTGGCATTGAGATTCACATCAAATCAGAGAATTATTTCAGATCTTAGTTTATTTGTGGCTAAGGTGAGTGATTTGCATAGTTTTACACTAATTATGGCTAATTAGGGGTGATTAGTGCTAATTAGCGAATTTAAGCATGATAAAATTCGGGAAAAATGTTCATAAATTCCTAAATGATGTTTTAGACCTCTGATATGAATTTGGGTTAATTTGGTTAAGTTTTGCTAATCCTATCATTAGTTTCACCTAAACATGCTTAAGGGGAAATATGGGATTTTGGGTATGTTTGATCCATTTTAACCTATGATATTGATGTGAATGATGTTTGTGGTTGATTATGCATGTTGCTATGACTGTATGAAATGCTTTGTGATTGATTCCAATAGTTAGAATGGTCGAAAACGTCGTCGAATGGCGTAAACACTTGCTGGAATAGTTTCAGAAAACAGTGCAGGGTTCAGATCGGATCGGATATGGGGGCTCGGATCGGATATGTTGAACTGAGCAAAGAATCTGATCGGATCGGAACCCAACACTTGGGAAAAGTGGAAAAAAGGAAGGCCACGCTAGCTGAACTGGGATCGGATCGGATAGAGGAAAACAGATCGGATCGAGAAGGACGGATCGGATCGAGGAGGACAGATCGGATCGGAAGCACGAAGACGAATCAGAGCAGGAGCACAGAAGCGGATCAGATAGGAGCATATGAAGGGAGCATGAAGACGGATCGAAAACGCGAACCAAGAAGGGACACCCGACCCGACCCGAAGGGAAGCACCCGACCCGACCCGAAGAGAAGCATCTGACTCGAACAAAGAGGAGTACCCGACCCGAACCGCACCAGAAGGAGACCCGACCCGAACGGATGAAGGACACCGACCCGAACCGATAACTTGAGGAGGAACCCGACCCGACCCAGTATTGACCAATAACCCGAGATGCAAAGATAGTCCAATAGGGGAAGTTAGAGCTCAGGATCCCAGAACCAGTTGGGAACCAAGGAGTTCACTTCATGGTTGGACTTTGCTGCGGGACGTGTGCTAAGGAGTTGTCGACGTTCATAACTTCGATTCACCACTAAGAATGAATGATGGGCTACTTATCAGTGCAGTAGGGTCATTATGACCTGAGGGGCAAGGTGATGGTAGCAAGACTACGTTATCAGTGCAGTAGGGTCATTATGACCTGAGGGGCAAGGTGATGCATAGTAAGACTATGAGCCAGTGCAATGGGGTCATTGCGACTCCATGGGGCAGAGTGGACATAGTAAGGATTAGTAAGGCTATGAGCCAGTGCAGTGGGGTTCTTGTGAATCCATGGGGCAAAGTGGACATAGCAAAGGATTTGTGGCTACGTTATCAGTGCAGTGAAGCCATTTATGACTTCATGGGGCAAAGTGATCGTAGCAAGGTATGTTGGGTGATCGAAGTGGTGAATATCGTATGCTTTACGCACTGAGTGAGAGATGTGAGGATGGATGCTATGTTTGATTGTTTGCCATCCCTATGACATGCACACCTCCCCCACCTCCGTATCTTTATATTGTTTGATATGATACCTTAGAGTGTTGTACAGTATGTAGTGCTAACTCTTTGGTTGCAGGTCCAGGTTCAGGTATGTTTTAGTCTACCTGTTATTGTTCACTTTAGATGCTTATCGCTCATACCAGGCTTTATGTCTGACCCAGAGTTTTATGTCTCCTCTTATTACTCTGGGTGCTCACACGAGCAGACTAGAGACAGGTTAACTGGTGATGCGCGAGTAGCTGATTCGGAGGCGGGCAGGAGGCTTCCACGTATGATATATATATACACATTCTCCCTGTGTCGTCGGTGGTCGCTACTTGGGCATTAGTAGTGTACCTCCTTTATCTTACTTTTGCTTTGAGACAGTTTGAAAGTTGTAATAAGCTGTATTTTGGATTTCCGCTGCTATGATGTTTAGTTCTGATTTTCAGCTTATGCACTGTCTCTCCTGTTTTATGTCAAGTATGTTATTATTATATTTGTTCTATGCGCTGTGAGACATTCTACAGGTTCTTTGTATGTTCATTTCCTTCTTCCCTTTCCTTCTGACGACCCGTTCCGTGCTAACTGGACATGTGTACAGCGCACTTTTGGAGTAAATGTCGGTTGGTGCGGGGCGGGCCGTCACATATCTCGTTCATGTGTCTGTGTGATACGACCCTATCACGAATGTAGTCACCTGTGCTAGGTCCACCATAGGGTGTATCAAGTCCTAGGGTGCCAACCACCGACACGAATCAAGCACGCACAGTGTAAACCTACTGGTGCCCAATGCCTGCTTTTTCAACTCCGGACTACGTGCACGACCATAGTCCACCTGAACCTACAATGGCGCACCAACTCAGCCGTCGTTCTGGTTGCTTATAATCAGCCCAGTAATCGTGCCCCACCCTGCCTAGTTCCAGGGTACCATGATACATCTAGTGGGTTACTGCGGAAAAGGACCGCGTAACTAGGGTTTCCGTCTAGCAGGTTAAGTGTTGTCATTTAAATTCGAGACTTAACCCCATCAGTCTAGCATGTCAAGTTGGTTAAGTGTGGTCATTCAAGTTCGTGACTTAACCCATCTACGTGTCATGTCAAATTGGCCAAGTGTTGTCGTTCAAGTTCATGACTTAGCCCTACAAATCATGTGTCAAGTTAGTTAAGTATGTTCAAGCGGTTCATGACTTAACCCCACCAAATCATCGTGTCAAATTGGTTAAGTATATTCAAGCGGTCCATGACTTAACCCTATCAAATCATCGTGTCAAATTGGTTAAGTATATTCAAGCGATTCATGACTTAACCCTATCAAATCATCGTGTCAAATTGGTTAAGTATATTCAAGCGATTCATGACTTAACCCTATCAAATCATCGTGTCAAATCGGTTAAGTATATTCAAGCGATTCATGACTTAACCCTATCAGTCTAGCATGTCAAGTTTGGTTAAGTATGGTCGTTCCAATTCGTGACTTAACCCACCTACTTATCATGTTGTGTCGGTTAAGTGTTATCCTCTGTTGTTACGTAACCTTACCCTGCATCACGTTAGATTAGTTAAGTGCATATTAACTTAACCCCATCCACTAGTCATATTAAAATGGTTAAGTGTTACTAGTCCAGTCATATTACTTAACCCACCCATTCATGTCATATCGGTTAAGTGTTCTTAGTCTAATCATATTACTTAACCTTATCATGTCATCGTGTCAAATTGGTTTAAGTATATTCAAGCGGTTCATGACTTAACCCTATCAAGTGGCATTAATTCATTAATGCGCCCCAACCTCTCACATTAGACTAGTTGTTGTGGTCACTGGATTTGCCGGGCGGTTCCGGGCATATTTACACCACAACCTAGTCTAACCTCGGGTCTTAAGTGCGATATGACCAACAACCCACATTGGATTCTATTGTTTGCAGTCACTGAATTCGCCGGGCTGTTCCGGGCAGGTTTATACTGCAAACTCAACCCAACCTCGAGTTGGCCACTTTCAAGTTATCTAAGTGTCATGTCCATGTTCAAGTTATAACAATGTTCAAATTTCTAAACAAGTTTCATGTCAAGTTTCTTGTTTTCAACTAATGCCTATTATCAAGTTCATAACTCACGTTTTTGCCTCAAAACGTGTTCCCAGAGTATTACTAAAATTTGCTATAAAGTTATGCCAAGTTATAGCCTTTTTTATTTACAATACAAGCCAACTACCTAAAACCCAACTTTACATATTAATATATATGCCCAAGTTCTAACTTTTCCTGTCGATATACATATGCCCAATTCTAGCCAATTTACATATGTTCAAGTTCCACATCAAACTACATGTATTCCATGTTTACACCAATTTACCTATAACAAGTTCTAGCTTTTTACATATGTCACGATCCACGTCAAAATTACATATATCAATTTATATGTGTCCAATCCTAGCCAATTTAGATATATACCAAGTTTCATGCCTTTTTACATAGATCCTATTAATGCCAAATTCCATGTATATATTATTTATGCAAATTTCCCCATAACAAGATTATACCAAAATTTACAGGTCAAGCCCCAAACTTGCAGATACAGTGACAATTTCCAATTTCATGTTACCAATAATTCCAACATATTCATATAGGCAATAATCCCATAATTCCCCCGTATACATCTCGTACGCAAATCGCGATTTTAGGCCAAGGTCCGAAATTGACCAAGGTTCATCAAAAGAAAATAAATAGGGGAAAGGTAGAATTCGTAGTAAAAGCAAGATCAGAGGGAAAAACATCATCACAGGCATGAAGATTACAATTTGATAATAATATTAACATGAATCGAGAAAATTAATTTACAATAGGCTGAATAGATTATGAACTTGTCATGAGAATAAAGATAGACAAGTCTCAAGATTCAAGAAACAACAGAAATAGATCTGGATCGATAAACATACTTAGATCCAATTTCACTTTAATTCAATGCCATATTATAATCAAATATTTAAATCGGAAAATAACTAGAACTTACATTGATTGGCTAAGAGAAGACAAATCGATTCATTGTCGCGTTGAAACGTCTAACTTGATTAATCTTCTGATTTGATTCCATATGGTCTAGGCGTCGTTGCAGAAGCTTCAATTTCTAGTTTGAATTGAGTTGCTTAGGTTGATGTTGATTAGCTTCTAGTTTTGATTCCAGCAGAGCAGCGACGCCATTTTTATTTTTATTTAGAACAGAGGCAGAGTAGAAGCAGAATAGAATTGTGTGTAGAGAAGGCTAGGTTTGGGGCTGTTTAAATAGGTTCAGGCAGATGAATCTGGACAGAAATCGGACTAGATACATCAGAACGAACACTGGCCCAAAAATGGGCTCGGGGACCAGGTCGACACCCAAGTCGACTATGCAGCCGACCTGGTCCTGGGGGTGTCGACTGCCCAGTCGACTCCCCAGTCGACTTGGGTTTGGGCGGGAAATTTCCCGTCCAGTCTGTTCTGCGTTTGAAATTTGAATTTTGAATTCGAATTCAAGCTGTTTTGAACTCTGAATATTTCTGAAACTTTGGGGAGCCATAACTTGGTCATACGGACTCCGATTTTCGAAAACTCGGACTCGATTTCATGCAGAATTCCGAGACGAACGCAACGGCGCAACCCGTTTCCCTTGGTTCTTATTTTAAAATTTAATTCTGCCTAGATTTATGGTTATAACACGTTATCAAAATACGGGTTGTTACAATCCACATTTCAACTATATGCACGCCGTTAATAGACAAATTTGTATATGCATGCATATTAGCAAACAAATTTTTATATTAATATGCACATATTTAATCAATTTTTATTAAAATAAACGAACATATTAGAGTATTTTACATAATTAAACCAAGATTTAGTTATTTTCAAATCATCACTCGTTTGGGGGGGGGGGGGGGTAAAAGTCAGACAACGCCTTTGACAAATAAAGTAATCAAGGATAGAGCCAGGAATTGTTATTGCACTGAGCTAGGATTGTAGTTTTGTGAAGCAATATTAAAAGCACAGATATCAAAAGATATAATTAGTAAATGACTTTATGTGAATGTGAAAGTGCAAGCAGACTTACTTCATGCAAAAACATAAACTATAATATTTGATAATGGGTAACTTTGATTTTTTTAATTCTACTTTGAAATTTTCTCACTTATCACCATGTTTCTATGATCTTTATTAAATATAAATACAATAGAGACTAGATGATTTAAATATATGTCCAATGATGGACATAATCCGAGAATAAAAGAGAAACTTGTTTTCTTTGGGAATATGAATACCAAAAGTATAATTAAGCCAAGATAATTATATAATATATCACTTTACCTAATGCAAGTTTACAAATCCAACTTGGTATATAGCCCAGGGGCTCTCCCACATAGCCCCTTCTCCGACTGGAATATACCACTATAATAAAAGGGCGGGGTGTGAAAAATAGTATAATAGCTCATAATTGGTGCTCAACAACACCTTAGTAACGTAGAATATACGTATGAAGAGATGATAATTTTATATTGAAAATATAAAACAACAAGTAATAACAGTTTCCTACTGAAAAGATAAACAAATAAGGAAAAATAATTTCATTGTGGCTTTGAAAAAACTAAAAGTCTTGTTTTCTGCCTTGTTATAACTCTTAGTTATCATTATAATGAAAATAACTTGCATACATTTACGAAATTTTCATTTATACTCATATATTAATCTCATTTTTCACATTTATCTTTGAATGTTCTCCTTTTCCACGTATTTTGCTTTCCAAAAATAACCAGCACATTAGGACATGGTATTTTGAAAAGAAAAAATATTGATGATGATGATAATAATACATTTTAAAGAAGATAATGTTGTATCATTATGTAGAAACAATACCGATTTCAATGTTCATACAATATGGAGTCATCATCTAAAATGACAAAAGAAAAACATAATATAACTAAGTTTCAGTTTCAACTACTTAAACTCAGCAGCCCAATTAACATCCAGCCCAAAATCTAACCTTACAACCGTATGCCCTTTCTTAATCCCTCTTCATTCATGTTTTCTCAAGCCGAAGTCTGCCTTCTATGCTGCAGAACAAGCTAAAGATATCACCGCTCAATCAACTTCAGCGCAATAAAGGGTTTGGATTTTAATGCAATCAAACACGAATTGCTCAAAGTTCCAGCTCGATTTTGGTTGGAGGTAACTGGTTTTCCTGATTCTTTTGTTATGATTGCTTTTCTATTTGCTTTGTGCTTAAGAGCTTCCTACCACATAGGTTCAATTCTTTTGATATTTTTTTTACTGAGTTTAAACGGGACGTGTTTTGGCCCTAATCTCGTCCAGCCTCCGGCCGAAACCGAACCAAGATGACCAAGATCCCGGTGTTCCGGCTGGAACCTCATACATTAGTAAAGAGTGTTTTCAAAAATGTTTCGGGTACCTGTATTCTGTTTCGACTAAGCGTTCTGGTTAAGCCTACCCCGATATATAGGGTTTCGATCGAATATTGTTGAAAATGTCATTGATCAATCTTCTAACTGATATTCAAAGAAATATCATTTGAAGTCTGATGCTTGGATGAGGCCGTAGAAGTATTTTACATCTTCTAATTTTGCTGTAAAAATTCCTTTTGCATTAACAAATGATTCATGTGTATTGAGCAAAAGGTTCCATGTTGGTGTCTGAAAGCCACTCCTCTTTTGACTCCTTTTCCTTCTGAAGATGTTCTGCTTGCTTCTTTCAGTTACTTGGGGTTTTGTAAGTAGCATTATGGCCAAGATGCCAGTATGATGTACACGTGAGAATGTTGCTCGTGTTGTTCTGCTGATATGAATTGTGCATTAAACAAGGAGCACTACTTTGTTCTAGAGTGTTTTTTTTTTGTTTGCCAAATAAAATTTTCCCATCCTAGTTGTGGTTGTGTATTGCTTCCCATAACATTAGAGATCACAGGCCTTGGTATTACCGAAAAAAAGAAGGAATAAAATTGTTAGGAAACAATGCCTGAGTCACGGACTTCGTCGTTCTCTTGGAGACGATTCGGTGATCTGGTCGATGGGGCCAACCAGTTCTTACGTATTGCTGCCACCTCAACGATAAAACAGCCTCGAAGAATAATTGATTTGCTTGCACAACAAATCAATCTAGATTTGCACTGTCGAAGACAAAAATAACTGCTCGGTTTTTAAGAATTTTAATAGTGGAAGCAAAAAGAAAATATCATTTGGTTTTTTTTCTCGTCTATGAACTGAAGATATTATAGACGAAAACGAGTGTGCCGAACAGTTACTGGGTAGTGGGAGAGAGTCGGATCCAATCCAGAAAAAGCGGATCAAAAGTTTACTGTCTCAAAAAAAAAAAAAAAACCGGTTCAAAAAATTCAAAGTTTTCGGTCTAAAAATATAAGTGTCTAGACCACCAAGCTAAGCCCGAACCGAACCGAGCCGGTCAGTAGGTCGCACACGTATGTTGGTCATGCATGGTCTTCCTCCTCACAACAAAACATGTATTAGGAGCCACAAGACCCAATATGGCTTCTAAGAATCAAGTATAAATACTTGCTTCTTTCTTATAGTTTCAAGATGTGTGACTATTCACATATATGAGTCATCTCACACTTAATCATTTTTTTATTTTTTTTTATAAAATAATTCATCCTTTTGTTTTTCAAAACAATTTCCAACAAAAATCATAAAGTTTCTTACTTTGTGTCTTTGTTCCAGGAATTGTATGCTTGTTACCACCTGGATTTAGCATTGTACTTGTACATATAGAAAGTACAAGAAGTAGAAATTCTGCAAACTAAATGGACAGGCAAAGTCATGAATATGGTTCAGCGATGTCATATCAACAGCAACAGAAACAGCACCTACCTCCTCAGCAATTTTACCCCCCAAACATGCCACCTCAGCACGGTTTACCACCTTACTTGCCACCTCACCATTTACCACCACAACAGTTTTACCCCCACCATTTGCCACCTCAGCAACAACCACACTATCCACATTCCCTTCCTCAGCATGTGCCACTGAACTTCCCGCCTAGTTTGCCTCCTCATGTAAACCCAACGCCTTTCATGCATCCCTTTGATACACCCCCACCTCCTGCCATGCCTCCTTCGGATCCTGAATTGCAAAAAATAATTGATAAATTAGCTGAATACTCCGCTAAAAATGGCCCAGAATTTGAGGCTATGATACGTGAAAAACAAAAAGACAATCCTGATTACAGTTTTCTATTTGGTGGTGAAGGACATAACTATTACCGGTATAAGCTATGGTTATATACTCACCCACAGTCGTTTCCTTTGATTGCTCCACCTCCAATGCATCAACCTTCTGTACCACCTGCCTACTTTAATCAGCCACCGCCTTATTATGATCCTTCTGTAAGAGTATTTAAGGGCTTATCAGGCCCCCTTCCATCTGATGTGGCAGCTGAGCTTAATGGTGTGCTAAGCAATCTTACAGGCACTAAAGAGTCAATCAGGGGAGCTAAGACATGGTTTATGCAAAGGGCTCCTTTTGCTCCAGCACTTGCCGAAGCACTTCGAGAAAGGGTATTTGCTATAGATGATTCTGAAGAGCAGCTGCATATTATTTTTCTGGCAAATGATATTCTTTTTGAAAGGTAATCATTTTACAATTATCAGAAAATTCATATGGTTAAATTATCGGTGTACTATCCAAAATCGTTGGAAATGGTTTTCACAAAAGATATCATTGTTTTTCCGTTTGTTAATTTTATGAACAGTTTATAAACAAACTTACTATGGTTATTTCAAGCATTATGTTTCTTATTCTAATCACATTTGGTAAACTTATTGTCAGGCTTGCGTAAAAACCGTTAAACTCCGTTTGGCGTAGATCTGTTCCTGACAATATGCGTCAAGTCATTTTAATTGTCTGATTTTGTTTTATTTTTATTTTATTTAAAATGATTTTGAAAATTGCAATATATGCTGCCTTTGACCTGATAGTATGTGACCATAGTTAGCCTATATTACTTGCCAAGAGGTCAACCCAGTTCATATCTTTTTTTTGGGTATCGGATTCTAAAGACAGTTAAAGTGACAAATTCGAGTATAAGTATATATTTTGCGTGATGATTACAGAAAATTGATAATTATGGTGTTTAAAAAATATATCTTATCCGTGAAAATCCATATTTGTTTCCATTGTGAACTGTGTCAAATCATTCACAAAATTAGGGAATTCCATTTGATAACTATCAGAATGGCTCCACATTCCTCAAAAGCACTTCAAATTCTATGAAATCGATGTTACTCAGGGTATAGGACTTCTGATCTGTGTTGGTTTACAGGAGGATTCCTGTCATTCTGGGAAGTAGTCTTTCAGTATGGTAATCGTAGTTTAGCATAATGCATTGACCGACTGAAACTGAATATCGTCGAGTATGGAAATTAGAAACATAAGATTGTGGTGATGTGCCTTTCAGGTTTCAATTGTTTAAATTATCGAAACATTTCTCCATCATGAGTTTGATATGTTTATTTAGATTATATTCCCCCTTTTTTCCAGCTTGCAACGAAGAGCGAATCTTCAAGAGCTTGACAATGAAGCTCTTGCATTCAAACCAGTTTTGGGGTCTATGCTTGCAAGAATTTACCATAATCCACATAATATGGATGCAAATAGATCGCGATTGGAGAAAATACTGCAATTTTGGGCGTCAAAGGAAGTCTATGATCAAGCAACAATAGGCAGCCTTGAAAGAGAGATGTTTGGTGGGCAGTCTTTGCATGCGGCGCCACGTCAAGAAATGCCTGTCTCGAGCTTTTCAGACCCTTCTACTTTTGCAGGTATCTCCCTTTCCCTCCTCACCCCCCCTCCCAACCAATGTGTTTTCATTCTCATACAGCATACAAAATGCAAACAAGTTTTGATTAAGCAAATGAGATCAGCGATGTGCTCGCTCACTTTCTCAGTCTTCAACATTTAGTTTTCAAGTTCATAAATAAACGAGATAATTAGGGTGAAAGACAAACTTTAAAAATGAAAAAAAAAATAGTTTGAAGGACACCAAGTTTCATTTTTAGGTAGAAATACAAAATTTGGGAAAAAAAAATTGGTTGAAAGAAGATACTGAATATAATTAGCTAGCATTATATTTGGTTTTTACACTATAAAAAAATGCATGTTATAACTAGAATTATATTCAGTTTTACACTAGACAAAATGCTTGTTTTATTTAGCATCGTACTTCAATCTAATTTTTCCAAAGTTTATCATCAGCTAGAAATTAAAACTTGCGTCTTTCAACCTATTTTTTGAAAGTTTGTCCTTGTGATTATTTTTCCTTTTATAAACCACACGCATTCTGAGTTTTATTTTTTGGGTAATTCTATTTCAACTCAGCTAATTGCTGAGTAGCCCCTTAAATTCAGCAAAACAAGAAAACTCGTCATTTTGTTGAGTAGCCCTCCATTTAATTAAAAAGTTCAATAATAACCTTCTTCGTAGAGACTCTACGTGGTTTTGTAGAGAACCACGCAGGGCACTGCGTGGTACATAAAGATGCGTGGTACATAAAGATATCACATAGAGCCACTACGTGGTATCATTAGGTACCACGCAGTGTCCCTGCGTAGTCCACTACAAAACCACGTAGAGACACTACGAGGTAAATTGAAATAAATAACTGACTAAAAAGCGGTAGTTTCGTCCTTATTTTTTTATAAAAATGAGGGGCTACTCGGTAATTCACTGGGTTGAAATAGAATTTGTCTTAATTTTTAGTCTTATGTTTTCAATATTCAGTTTTTCACTACGTGGTATTCCATTCACAACGTGTACAAATGTGCAACTTTTTGTTTGTTTGTTTTTTAAATATAGTATTTAAGTGGTAGTATGTACAAACCTTAGGTAGTATATAGTAGACTACAAGTCAACATATGTTGAATCACGCTACATGGGGTTTAAACCAGCATCCCCATGGATCAAAGCCAGAGTGTCTTACCGTTGGGACGATGGTGCTGCACAATTGTGCGGTAAATGTCATACCCTGGCCGGATGTAAGTTGTTTATTTCTCCAAATTTCCAACCAAGGGAAATGACACTGAAACCACATTAAATTTGTTCTGTATGCAGTTTTCATCCTATAAATTGAGATGTACATTTTACATTAATAATGAAACAAATTTTTGGTTCTTTTGTTCGTGTGGTAGGAAAATTTCCTTCATTTTCTTGCTTTTGATGTTTAGACATTGCATAATTAAATCTGCATTTTCGTGTTGCTCTAGTGGCTACAAAGCATTCAAAGTTCAATTGAAGGATCCCCTTCTCCTATTATATCGATTTCTTTTTATTTCAGCAGCAACTCCACCTTAGTTTTCTGCAGCCAACAGCTGCAGAATATTTATAATTTTACGTGCTTGTAAAGGAAAACAATATGGATGGTGGTCAAGTTGATTTTGAAGACACAAAAAATATTACAGGGGGAAATGGACTAAATGCAGCTGTCTAGGTTCAGTCCTGATTCTTAGTTACAATGTCATAAATTAACTAGGAAGCAGGAACAGTTTTGAGCTGTAGCTAGATAAAAATGTTTAGGTTTCAGTTGTAAAAATGTATGACTGATAATTTTTCAACTTTTAAGCAACTTATGATTATAAGTTGTGATAATCTTTAGCTATAAAACTTGCTCTACTTCTGAAATTTGTTATATTTTTTGGACAGTGCAAGCACCACCTCAGTGGCAACAACCACCACCAGTGGAGACAAACCCACAAGAGCCCATAAAACCGCCTCCGCCAGGGCCACCCTCAATGTTTTCGGCTCCTCCAGCCCAACCTACACAGCAACCAGCATCCCCCTACCCACTCTTCCCACCTGGTCTAATCCCGGGCATGGTGCGCAAAACCCAAATAGGAAGCGGGGTACCCTACTCTCCTCTCTCCCCTCTCGATATACCCACCATCATCCCTCCCTCCACCATCACCCCTTCGGAGGTCCAGTCCCTCGTTTCCAAATTCTTCAAAGCGATCAACGAGCCCAATCCATCCACAGGCCCTGCCAAAGGAGGCCATTCCGACAGTGTCGACTATGGCGATAACGAAGACGATGTGTATGAGAGGGAGAAGGCTGCCAGGAAAGGTGGAGCCTGCATTCCTCCTCCGGCAAGCCTGCAGAAGCAGGATCAGGGTGAGGTGGATCCGGATACGGGTATGTACCCAGATGGCAGTGTTGAACGTAAAAGCGGGTCTGGAAGACTTGGGCTTGGTGCTGCCGCCGACCCGAATGAGATTAGTCAGTACGATGATGTCTACAGCTCCTATCGCAAGAATCGGAGTACCAATTACCATTCGTCCATGAGCGCAAGAGCAACCACTAGGTGATCACAGATTTTGTACTTTGAAAAAGTGATTTGTATTGTTGCGTATCATATGTATTCCGACCGTTTGAGACGATTGGTCATCTCCACTCTGCGTTCTCTTGGTCAGTGAACTTCTACAAACATCTCATCGCGTCTCTTAATTAGTCGTACAATGAAATGGAACTTAGCCTTTTCCTTGTTCAATTTTTTTTTAGTACGGTATTTATTATTTTACCATTAAGCTAATGATATATTTTGATCCGTTATACTGATATCCAGATGGTATATAACTCTGCGTCTGCGGCAGTATAACATAATCAACGGTGAAATTTCCATATTATTGTAGGCCCGTATCTTGTTTATACGCCGTAAAAGAAATTTCTGGAGTGACAACCGCCACTTTTTTACTTTGTGCCTGCCGTATAGATTACAAATTATCATCATTTGGAACAAAAGAGTATCTCATTTTGCTAGCTTCCTGCATTGATCAAACTATGGAACTCTAATCTTAATTAAAATGCTCCAAATTCACTTTTGCAAGTTTGAAAATCATACGCTGTAAAAGGAAATTAAAGCACTTGGTTATCTATATGAATCAGTTTGAATTTGATTTGTGAACAACGAATCGTTAAGCCATCTAATTTTCAATGTTAAATTTAAACTTAATTCATATAAAAAATTGGAGGATTGTCCGCAGCTCTAGTGCGGATGGTGGAGGTTCCTAGCTCCTCAGGGAGAGGGAGATGGTTCGATTCCCGCCTCACGCACTTTAGTTCAAATAAGAGGGCTTACCATCTGCATAAGCCTGATGACCCTGCGGACCGGGTTAGATGCACTAGGGGGAGAGGCCAAGCCGCATGTTGGCAAAATTAAAAACATAACCTTTACTAAAACAAACACTGACCTCTCCAAGTCTCATGCTCTGCAGTTCATGTCCCGCTATTACTCATAATATCTCCGTTATATAGCCTCTGAAATGACCTCTCCGCTTTAATCCCGCTATATTTCGATATTCCTGATATATCCCATTATTTCGGCTATATTCCGCTATATCTTCTATCAAAGAAATGAATTTTAAAATGACATTTATACCTTATAAATTTTATAAAATTAGCTTTTTGATATGGTTTTTTAACATATATTTTTCTGAATATGAAATACTACAATATTCCGTTAAATATACTCAAACTAAACAAAAGTTTACATTTATTTTCATATATTTGCTTATGCTTTTTTTTTAAAAAGTTAAGAATACACTAATTATAATTAAGTTAAATGTTAATTTTCCATTTATTTATCATTTTTATATTTGTAAAGTGAAAATAAGCATCAGGTCCCTAAAACATTTTAAAATGTAAGCCATGTCCTGTCATGTTTTCAATGCCAACCCGCCTCCTATTTTTGAAAGTTACGCCTCTCTTTTTCCAACTTCCGTGGTTTTCGTGTTTTGGCCAGAATTTTATGCGCTAACATATAAAAAATAAAAAGCATTCTAAATTCTAGAAATATTCTCGTAAGTCCACGAAAAAGAAAAAAAGTTATATATATGCAACTTTTGCCAATAGTTACATACATGTATGCAATTATCTGAATACACATGCAATTATTCATACATAACTTCATTATGCAAGAATATTTTGCAGAATTGAGACAGGGCAATATTTGCATACTTATGTGAAGTTTTTTTTATGTATAACTGCATACTTGGATGCAGATATACGCTTGTGTATGTTTTCCATGCTGAAATTGAATTGTTACATACAAACATGCACATATTTCATGAAATCTGCATACATGTATGCAGCTGTTTGACGCAGAAAATGAAATAGATGCATACACAAAAGCAACTATTTTGAAATATATGCATCTTTCGATGCATTTCACTGCATTTTCGCTGTTTTTTTTATTTTGACGTGTTTTTTGATTGTTTTTCACCCTGATTTTTTTTCGATTAATTGTTTTATTTAATTACGTTACGTGATTTTTTTTTTACTGAAATTTCGAAAAATAGGGACTAAATTTACAATACATCTATGACCGGACCTGAGCCTAATTTAAAACCTTAACAGAGACGTGTGCCAAACACACCCATTTGTAAAAGCATTAAATATGAGTTTTATATGCTATTTAAACTCATCCGCTATATCCTGCTATTTCCTCGATTTATCCCCGCAACAACTTTTTGCATCTCTGCCGCATTGAATCCACTGAGCGCTTTAACTGCATCGGTTTCATGGCGTCTCAAAACTACCGTTGCTCGTTTCTTGAATTTCGCACAACGCATCCAGCAAATCTTCATCTCCTTCACCATCGCATCTGGATTCCAAGCTACAGGTATCGTTCGAAGCCATAATTATTCTTCAACTGAGATTAATTTCAATACATGCCAATTTACTGACTACTGCAACATTCTTTTCAATCCCTTTGAAAATTCGATTGTTCCTCTCACTCCAAATGACATTGGCTATAGAGATAACGGTGATCATATTGAGTTTGGTTACCAAATCTTTGCGTTGACCATATTTGGCCAGGTATACCGCTGTGTCTTCTAGGTTGTTGAGTTGAAAGTTAGTTTATTTGCTCTTGCACAGTCCTTGAATATAGCTGATGAATAGTCACAAGCAAAGAATAAATATTCATGTGATTCTTTTGCCATTTTACATAAAACACATAGTCTGTCGTCAACAATTCCCCAATTTAATCATCTATCTCTCGTTGGTAGACGTTTCAAAACAGTTTTATACGCTGTCAGTGAGTTTTTTGGGCAAATCGCCTTATCCCAAGTTGTTTTGCACCAGTCCAATTTCCATGTCTTGATTTGATAGAATTCCAAGCAAACTTTATCGTAAAGTTCCCTATCGACTTATTCCACCCCCATATATTAGAATCTCTTCCTGAATATAAGGGCATAGCCTCAATACTCTACTTTATATTACGACAAAAAAGGCAGTAGGTCATAATTCCAATTATTATTCTCAATAATTGTATCTACTGTTTTTTTCGGAGCATCGAAAGCTGAATATGTATCCTATCCCACAATGTCAATCATGAATTTGCCCAGTATGGTCTTTCCCTAGATTAGTCTCTCTGCCGTTGGCAAATTCCCTAGTATAGTTTTCAGCTAATTTGTCACTAATACACATAATCACTTTCCAAATAGGGGATGCATTGTTATATATAGTCATTTGCCAGAAGTTGTTTTTCACATATCGTTGTGTCATCGAGCCCAAATTCCATTACTTGTAATGATTTTCCAACCTTCTTTAAGAGTAAAAACATTTCTCATTTCTTTGAGATTCCTAAGTCTAACACCACCTTCTTCTTTAGGCCTGCTTAAATCTGAAAATATAATCTTGTGGAGTCCACCTTTCCATGCATACTTTTCAATTTTTTCTATTGATGCTATAGGAATTTGAAAAGTTTGCAACCAAAAGTTTACTTTAGCTTGTATCACCGTATGTACCAATTCTTTTCTACCAGCAAGAGTAAGAATTTTCGAGCTCCAACCGTGAAGTTTTTCCTTTATTTTGCTAATTAAACCCACACATTCTCTATCAGTAATCTTATTATAGATAAACGAACCCCCAAATATTTTACTAGTAGCTCACCGTCTGAAACACCAAGAATTTCTAAAATATCGTCTCTTTCATAACAGAATCTACTAAAATAGCATTTCGTCTTGTTCTCACTAACTTTCAGCCCAACATAATTTTCCAAAAGTTGAAATTTGTCCTTGATAGTTCTAGCAACTATTTCCTTCTCTTTAATGCATATTATCAAGTCATCTGCGTATAAGAGGTGGCTTATTTTAAGTTGAAACTTATACACTGTCTGAATTAAACTATTATGTTCAGCCACTTCCATTTGGAGAGAAAAGAACTCCATGGAAATAGCAAACAAGTAGGGGGAGATGGGGTCTCCTTGTCTAATTCCCCTATTAGATCCAATGTGACCTTTCATGATACCATTTATCATAACTGAGAAGGTGGGTGTACTAATGCATTCTCTGATCAGGTTAATAAGTTTCATTGGAAACCCCATACAAGTTAACATATGAATAATAAAATTATGATTAATTTTATTATATGCTTTGTAAAGATCAACTTTCAAGCAGAACTTGTCAGAACTTGGTTTGTTGAAATTTCTAACAAGTTCATGATCCAACAGAGAATTTTTAGGTAAACGTCTACCCTTAATAAACACAATATGACATTCTGCAATTAATTCTGTTAATATTTGTTTCATTCTATTTCATATTACTTTTCTCAAGATTTTATACAGCATATTGCAACAGACAATATGTCTACACTCCTTCGGTCTGGTGGGATTTTCAACTTTAGGAATAAGGCATACGAATGTGTGATTTATTTCTTTGATTATTTTGCTTGTGTCAAAATGATGCTTGCACCGCTTTTAATATGTAATCTTTCAGGAATTGCCAATGCCTTGTGTAGAAAGCAGACCCCAAACTATCGGGCTCGAGACTGGCTTTTGTGCTGATGGAAGTCAGAGCGGTCCAGATTTCTCCCATATCGATTTGGTTGTTCAACATTCTTCGGCCTTTGGCATTCATAGTTCTCCTACAGTGAATGACATGTAGATTAGTTTCACAAACTCCATTATATAGAGTAGAGAAATAATTAATTGCATCTTTTTCATGTTTGTCAAAATTATTATAGGAGGATTTATTCTCATCAATTTTCTTTAGCTTTCTGTTGAGTTCCAATTTTCTTTAGCTTTCTGCTTGAGTTCCACTGCTTTAGCATGAAGTGCCTGTTGTAGACTTTTCTTTGCCTCCGAATATTTTCGCCAAACTTCCACTGAATTATCACAATCATCAATAAGTTGGAGGAACATATCACATTCATTCTGTAAATGGTTTATTAAGTCATTGTCTTTCGGTCTACATTTATTCCACCCTTTTAAGCATTTTTTGGCAAGCTTGAGTAATTAAAGAACAATAAGTCCATCACATCCCGCTTGAATTTCATACATGCTTAAATCAATAACTGAATCATATCCATAAATCGTTTTCCACGCATTAACTTATCTAAATGGTTTCCCTTTGGATATCAGCTTCTTTTCAGTAAGTTGAATATGTATTGGGCTATGGTTACTTGTGAATGTCGATAGAATTTCCACCTTCAAGTAAGGAATATTTATAACGCATTCATAGTTGATTAACACTCTATCTACTTTACATGATATTCTTTTGTTTTCACCGCTTCTCCATGTAAATTTCAGGCCTGAGTGGATCGGTTTTAGCAGCCCTGCTCCAGAAATGCAATGACTGAATTCAATAAGTTGAGAAACTCGAAGTGTTATACCACCCATTTTATCTTCTTTATTTAAAAATGCATTAAAATATCCAACAACAATCCATGGTTTGCTAATCACTTTGGCTAGCAATTTAATTTTCCCCCATAAATAATTACATCTGCATGAAGCCAAATTACTAGCATACACAGCCGATAGTACTATTCTCAAACCACCAACATTTTTAGCATTTAAAGTAACTTGCTGATCATCTTTATCTACTAATTGCATGCTCCATGTACTTTTGTACCATACAATTTGGATTCTACCTTCACAACCAACCTCATTGTTATGGAAAAAATCCCAACCATCTTCAAGGGAGTTTGAAATATTTCATACTCTCGTCAGAAAATTTATTTTCAAGAATACATATTATAGAAGGCAAATATGTCCTACTAATATTTAAGAGGTCTAGTTGACATTTGTCGTTGTTTAGACCTCTTACAATCCATGATATGATAGACATTTTTTATGTGGCTGTTTGCTCCTCAATTGCATAGGAGAGGAGCCAACCACATCTTTCTTCTTGTTATTCACTTTCTTACTTTTAAATTGATCCTCATATTCTTTGTTGGGATTTGTCAACTTATTGGTAGTTTCTTATTCAACTGCCTTTTCATCCTCATATTCAATATTAATGCCATCTATATTTAATTGTTCAATACTTCCAGGATCTACCTCCTCCACTAGAGGGGTCTTCTCATGCTGAAGTTAGGAATTACATGGAGTTTCAACAGATTGAACAGGTTCAGCTGACTTCGCAGCATGTGTTTTAGAAGTTTCCTTTCGGCCTTCAGAAATAGCTTTTTTTGCTTCACCAGTGTTTGTATATACTGAAATGTCTATGTTAGCAATCTTTGTTTGTACATGTTGTTGGCTTTCTTCTCTGTTAACCTCAGGTAAACTGGTAGTACACCCATCAGACTCAACTACTTGAGTTTGAAATTTTTCTGGTGTTGATGTCATTATAACTGGACTATCACATGTATTACCTTCTTGTGCTTTATTATCTTTTCTCTACCATATTTGAGTGACTGATTTAACAATTATAGTGCATTGCGCATCATTGTGACCAAAACATTTGTCATGTTTTACATACTGGCGGGATATATTCATATTTAACATCCTGAATATAAATGTGACCAGCCTTGTCCTTGGCTCGTACTTGCTTAACAAGTTCATCAGTTGCCTTAACATCAATAAGAACCCTAGAATAGTTATTTTTTTTTCAAGTTTCTTGTATTATCATTGTAACACTCCACCTCCGCTAGGGTCATTCACATAGGGAATGCACTAGGTTTGGTGAAGCATTATCGAGGTAAACATGCACAGAAATATTACAAGACAGAACATATATAAAACAGCGGAAGTAAAACAAATTTCATTACCTTATAAAATAAGGTCTAAAGCCTTTTACATCAGAATACATCAAAACCTGTCTTGCAATAGTAAAGAAGCATAAACCATTTCATAAATTATTCCCCAAGTAAAACAGTAAGGTAGCCATAGCCAAGAAAAGTCCAAGCCATGCATGATGACCTTCAAGCAGAGGAAGTCCGAACTAAATAACAGTGTTTCCTCCCTGAAAACCTGGGGGGGGGGGAACGGAAGACAAAGAGGCGAAACAAAACGGGGTCAGTCATAAAGACTGGTAAGTCCTATCTACTTCCAATATAAAAACAGGTAAAGGTAACATGACATGCATAAACTGAAAGTAAACATAAGGATGACGACAAGATAGATAAGCTAAACCAAGATAACCGGATGAACTACTGTAGCAAGATAAACTAAGGTATCATGATAAACTACGGTGTCAAGATAAATCAAGGTATCACATCGTCAGGTTTCTATCAAGTATACTATCCCAAGGTATCTATCATGTATAACATCCCACGGTATCTATCATGTATAACATCCCAAGGTATTTATCATGTATATTTTCTCTGCACCTCTCGTACTAGTATCCCAACCCGCGTCATGTGTTAACTATGAATGTCCCTTGCCCAATGTCATGTAATGGTCCATGTCAACCTAATATATATCATATGTAGGTTTTCCCAACTCGTATGTTTCTTTCCATGTATAAGTTCAGTCCTTTGCCGTAGGCCGTACGGGCTTTCCCATGTAAATCTATACCACCTCAACGTAGTACCATTTTATCCTTGAAGTTGTTTTGGACTACTGCCCTTGATCTGGTTATGTTTTCTTACCATGAACTATCGCGTGTTCACTTAGGATTTATGTCACCTAGGACCACTAGGGATTATGCTACCTAATGAACGTTTCCGTGTCTCGGTTTGGGTTCAAGCCACCTAGGGCCACTAGGGATTATGCCACCCGTCAACCACGCCCTTTATCCCACGTATGTATCATGAATCGTTTTCCATGTCTAGACGCATATGTATCTCAATGTGCCATCCGAGTTCTGTGCCAGGGCAAATCAAGAAATACGGAACTCGGTCGGGAGCTTTAAGTCATCTACCGATGCAGATATCAAGGTCTGTTTTTGTATCCGTGGCTATGGTCCCACGTGACCCCTCCCTCAACTACTGAAAGGCAATCCAAGAAAAATCATGTATGAGAACTACATCCCGGCCCCACTATAGCCCCACTTTCCTATTGGCCAACCTCACCCATAACTCGATAGCAAGTATATGGTCTGTTGGGAGTTCTCTGCCTTTCCGTACGTACACGATTGACTAAAGATGGTAGGTAGTCGACGACGCGCTATCCAGGGCAAAAATCAAGTATCGTCGACTCCACGCTAATCCATCCCCGTCTTTAGGTTGCTCGCACATCAACCAAGGCATACTCTTGGTTCTTCTACCGCAGACCTTAACCTCTGTGAGCCTAGGCGGATCATGTGCAACCTCACAGAGGGATACCAAGAGTATCCTTACGTCCCTCGAAGCTGCCGCTTCGTCACCCAGTTCATTGGAGCCTTTATCTAAGTCAGATAATTCGCTCCTCCACGTGTGTTCAAGCGATGACCTACCATATCGGGTTACTCATCTATCTGTGAACTGGTCCAATTTCCTTGGCTAAGAATTATTACTTAGTTATACTTCACTAAGGTTTACCACTTAGCTTCTCTTCCCGCTATCCTTGTTAACTACGATTTTCAACCTAGTCCCCTGAGCTAGGGTTTTGTCTAATGGGTTAAGTGTTGTCATTCAAGTTCATGACTTAACCCGCCTATGAATCATGTCAGGATTGGCTAAGTATTTAAGTTCAAGGTTAGCCCTACAAGTTGGTTAAGTATACCAAGAAGCTCATGACTTAACCCTATCAAGTCAAATTGGTTAAGTATTCGTTTATCTTAACCCTATCAGATTATCGTGTTAGATTGATTAAGCATAGATTATCTTAATCCCATCAGATTATCGAGTCGGATTGGTTAAGTTTGGGTTAGCTTAACCCCATCCACTAATCGTATTACAATGGTTAAGTATATTTAGAAGGTCTTGTGACTTAACCCTATCAAGTCCGCATATTAGATTGGTTAAGTATAGGTTACTTAACCTCATCAAATCATCATGTATAATTGGTTAAGTATAAGTTACTTAACCCCATTAAATTATCATGTTAAGTTGGTTAAGTATTGGTTACTTAACCTTATTGAATTACCAAGTTTAGATTGGTTAAGTGTTTAACTTAACCCCATCGAGTTACCGTGTTTAGATTAGTTAAGTGTAGGTTACTTAACCCCATCTAATTACCGTGTTTAGATTAGTTAAGTGTAGGTTACTTAACCCCATCTAATTACCGTGTTTAGATTAGTTAAGTCTAAGTTACTTAACCCCATCTAATTACCGTGTTTAGATTAGTTAAGTCTAAGTTACTTAACCCCATCTAATTACCAAGTCGGATTAGTTAAGTGTAAATTACTTAACTCCATCCCCTAATTGTCTTATATGGTTAAGTGTCATTCAGAAATCAAGTCCGATTTAACTTAACCTACCCATTCGTGTCATATCGGTTAAGTGTCATTAGTCAAAATTACTTAACCTTTTCATGTGGCATTAATTAGATTAATGCACCCCAACCTCTCACATTAGACATTGTTGTGGTTACTAGTTAAGCCGGGCGGGTCCGGGTAGATTTATACCACAACCTAGTCTAACCTCGGGTTTTAAGTGCTATATGACCAACTACTCACATTGGGTCCTATTGTTTGTAGCCACTAATTAAGCCGGGCGGGTCCGGGTAGATTTATGCTACAAACTCAACCCAACCTCGAGTTGGCCACTTTCATGTTTGGTCTAGTGTCATTTTACACTTACAACCCATACGTGTCTAGTTTCAAGTCCCATGTTTACCCCACATGTCATGTCCACATTTAGGTGTATCATGAGTGTCATATTTTCATGAAATCCCATGTCAAATTATCATGTCATAATCACGCTCGTCTAACCTACCCCAAATCGTGTTTCCAACCCAAGTAAAAGCGAGTCAACGTAGTAAGGATACTATGCTACATATTGGCCTCAAAACATGCACGATACCAAAAAGAGATTGGCCACAAACATGCATGGTATCATAAGGGGTTTGGCCTCAAAATATGCATAGCATCATAAGGGGTTTTTGGCCTCAAACATGCATAATGTCACAACGGGATTAGCCACAAACATGCATGATATCATAAGGGGGGGGTTTGGTCACAAACATGCATAGTATCATAAGGGAATTTGGCCACAAACATGCATGATAACATAAGGGCTTTGGGTTCATTTACATGCGTAAGCCCCAAAGTCAAGTCTTTGCCAATGTTTCACAAGTCAAATGGTTCCCAAAGGTTCATGCTAACATTCCATAGATAAAGATTCAAACTTGCAAGATAAACTAGGTTAAACATAACATGAGTGGCATGATTAGGTCGCTAAAACTTAGCCCAAAGTCATAGATCATAGAAAAGGGGCAAAATTAGGTTCACATAGGCTAGCAAACTTATGTTTCATCGCATTTTATTCCATGTCACATTAGAACCACCGTTAGAATCTACAAGTAGCTAGAACTTACATAGCGAGGCTTAAGGAAGGATCATGCATCATCTTGACGAAGAAAGGTGGCTCCTTTGTTGAAGAATCGTCATGAAATTTGCGTAGCAACGTTGATCCACTCCCTTGATTTGATGTAGCAAGCTAGCACCTTTGATTCGGATGCGATTTGAATGCATAAGCTCTTGGAGTTGGAGATGGAGGCCATGATCAAGAGGGATTTGGGCAGCACTTCGTTGTTAGATTGATTTTGAGTGATTTAGGTTAGGTCCTAGGGTGTTTTTATAGAGATTAGGAGTAGTTTAGGCCATAGGATAAACCCCTAGGATAGATCTGAGCCCTCAAAATCCGTCACAGGCCCATAAAACATGTCTTGAGGAACAAGTCAGGTGCACCCAGACCCAAGTGGTCGGACCACCCAGGTCGACACCCGTGTCGACTGGGCAGTCGACCTGCCCCCTGGGAGTGTCGACTCCCCAGTCGACACCCCAGTCGACCTGGGGCTTGGGCGGGAATTTTCCCGCCCAGTTCGTTTGGCTCCAGATTTGAATTTCGAACTGTTTTTGAACTTGAATTTTTCTGAAAACTTTGACGGGCCATAACTTGGTCATACGGACTCCGATTTTCGAAACCTCGGACTCTATTTCGCGTATTTTTCCGAGACGAACGCAATGGCGCAACCCGTTTCTCCTGATTCAGATTTTATAATTAAATTCTGCCTTGATTCTTGTCTTAGCATGTTGTAAAAATCCGGGTTGTCACAATCATCCATATCTAGTGGTGTACCAATAAGAGTGGCTATTTTGTTGAATCCTCTTGCATTCAACAGCGACAAATCCAAATTCCTCAATTTCACCCAAACTGGATGCGATTCTAGCATATCTCGTTCCAATCTAAGTTTTGTCTCCCACTTTTTGATAAAAATTAACTTGCTTTCCATAAGCCATGGACCAGCTTCTAGCACCTTTTTGCAGTCCGTTTCTTTTTCAAATTTGATCAGATAATCCATTTTCACGCGCAAACACATCCCATGCTCCAGCTGGTTTCCGTATCATTTTATCTAAGCATTCAACTGTACATAATAAGGCTTGTGTCCTACAAAGTATATGTAGATTGAATTTTGCCACATCTCGTCAGCGTTCGTGAACATATTGTCATCCAGATCAGCATAATTTCCATCCTCATCTTTAGATCCTTCGAAATATTCCACGTCTCCAATAATTTTTTTATTGCCAGCAAATTCTTGTGACCATGTGCGTTGCCTAGATCTGAATTGCGGCTGAGTATTTTTTTAATTTTTTTACCTTCAATCTGATTACCAACCACCGCATCTTTAAATGATTTGTTCTTCTGTTTTCTAACCTCCTTCCAATCGAAATCATTATCTATAGATGATTTAGGGTTTGAGATTTCTCCACCAGAACAGGTCGCCATTAATAAATTAATAAATTAATATATATATATATATGTATATATATAAAAGCATATGTATATATAGCAAAAAGGAGATAATAGCCAATCTTCGATGGCTAGCAAAAACGGTCTAGCAAAACATTAGAAACTGCAAAAACAGATAAAACTGTCGAAAGTAAAACTGAAACCAGCACAGTACTCAAATACATCCTAGCCCCACTCGCACCAAGAAAAAAATAAATAAATAAAGGAGGAACTAACCAAAATTCACAGGGAACCAGAAATCAGACAACCAAAGCCAGAGAGATCCCCTCGTCTTGAGCCGAAAGAGAGCTCCTGAGACTCTGAGACTCAGGGGACCAGAAAACCGACAACCAAAGCTAGAGAAATCCACTTGTCTCCATCCGAAAGAAGGCTCCCGAGACTTCATGATGCAGCAATAAAGATCTCTCACTCCAGGACATGGAAGCAGCTCCAATCAAGAAAAAACATCCAAACCCAAAGAACTCCGAAAATTCAACTTCCTGAAGAAGAAAAAAGCTCACCTGACACCGGCATGAGGGATAGAGCCATAACAAACTTCGAACGCCCTAGCCAACGCAACTGACCTACTGTTTAGAGCACCCTAGAATGGCCTACCACGGAACGCAAAAAAGACATTGTGTTTGACTTTGCATATGATGGTAACAGAAGACATAGGGACCACATAAAAATGGCTATATTACGAAAGCACCAGAGATGTCAATAAATGAGACAAGGGATAAGTCGGTACAAAATGCACTGAAGAGACTTACCCTTCTTATTGTCCCACTAACACGAAAGTAATTTGAGGAGGGTGATTGTTATCCCATCTATACCCACCAACGAGCCGAGAAAAAGACCACACCACTTTGGCACAATCTCCAGCGAAAAACAAATGAGCAAACGATTCCATCTTTCCTTGTCCATAACACTTATTATTAGAACTATGTCTAATTATTCAATTATGTGCTTGTTGTGCCTCATCGGGTTTCTTTATAACTTGGTTATCCTATATTGACTTCTTTTTGTTTCTAATTACCGAGTTTCCACTGCATATTAATCTTTCTTTATATCTTAACTCATTAATGAGTTTTTAACATGTTAACCCATTTCGTTCATAAGTCTTTCCTCATATCTTCGTGTTCAATTATTCCCATTTGTTGATATCGCCACAATTCATCATTATTTACTTAGTTTTCTTAGCTAAGGTTTACTAGCTAGTTCACATATTTATGACATTTTTATCGACAGACTATACATTGTCGCTTTACCGTTTATGTTTAACTTATAAGTTGTCCCGTTTTTCTAGTCCATTCTCATTTTTCCTGTCCCTAGGACAAGTTTACTTATCATACAATCTTTGTACTATCCCCATGTTTGTTTATAACAAGTTGCTATCATTCTCTATTATTCTTTTTTCTTCAATGTTGTTATATTGGTTAAATTTGTCTATAGCCTCAGTTTACTAAACCTTAGCACACTTAACATGTTTGTTTCATAGCATTAGTCTTTTTATTAATGCACTCAACCTCTCACATTAGACATGGTGCTTGCGGTTGCTGGATAAGCCGGGCGGTTCCGGGCAAACTTCAACCGCAAACTCGTTCTAACCTCGGGTTTTGGGCTTAATGCGCTAACCTCTCACATTAGACCTGTTGTTGCGGTTGCTGGATGTGCTGGGCGGTTCCGGGCAGACTTACACCGCAACTCAATCTAACCTCTGTTAGGCATATTCATCTTTTAACTGACCTATACAATTTCAATCTAGGTTTTATATGCCTATTTATCCCAATCCAATAATTCATGTTCACACTTCTAAACCCAATTTCATTTTTATGGTTCCAATTTGATTTGGATACATAAATTCTACCATGATTACATGATCTCGTATATAGTTATGCCAATAATCCTTATTACATGTTATGCCCTACTTTTCATGTATATAAGATATACTTAATTATACCCAAATTAATTGTTCTTTAAAGTTATCAATAATTCATGTCAACCCTCATTCTTATTGCTTAGAACAATTAATTCATGTCAACCCTCATTTTTATTGCATAATCATAATTCACTTTAATGCCTATTCTCATGTTATAACCAATTTCACCAATTCCAAAATTACATATTAACTTATGCCAAGTTTCACATTATCCAATATTCAATTATGCCCAATTACATATATTTCAACATCCAATTATGCCCGATTTAATTTTCAATATTTTCCCATATTTCTCCCACACGTTTCCACGTCGTTTGTTCGTATAATTCGACATAGGCGCGAAATTAGCCTAATTCCAAAAATAAAAAGGAATAGAGATAGGCAGAGAATCAAGTCATCAAAAATTGACATAAAAGAGACATAAGAAATATGAACAATAGTCATATGAAACATGAACTGTTATGGAACAATAAGAATAGATCCAATTTACAACCTTTTTCCCAATTAGTTTGAATCAAATTGTAAGTGAAAATAATGTAGACTCACTTTATCGGTTTAATACATTTATTAGGTGTGTAAATGGGGAATGGCAAACGATAGATCCATTATTATGCAAGAAAAATGTATTTTAAATCCACTCACAGTGTATGCTTCCCCAATTCTGATTTTTGCATCCATGGTCTTTCTCTTCTTTTTCGTGCAGCGTAGTTCTAGGCATCTTTTATTTTATTTTGAGAGGAATTATAGATTTATCCTTTTATTTTAAGAATATATTTGAAAAGAGAGGGAGAAGAAGAAGCCATGGCAAACCTTCAACGTAACCGCCAAGTTGTGAGTTTAGGGTTGGGTATAAGGGTTTATTTATAGGTAGGTTAGAGCAACTAGGGCCTTAGGATTAAAATAGAATCCATCTAAACCTTACACCTCACTAAAGAAAAGAATGTTCTAGAATAGGCTAGACCAACCTAGATATACTGCACCATAAATGCACGCATGCACCTAGAAACAAGTTGGTTCCAAGCGCACTTATTTAGCTGCATTGTTTTCTATTTTTAACGTTTAGTTTCTTTTTTTTTTCAAACCATTTCATGTCTTTCTTTAATTGCTTCAATTTCATTTCCATCTTTAATGCATTTATTTATTGCAGCAACTTTATTATTTATCTTTTTATCCTGCATTAATATCCTTAATTGTCACATACATCTTCTTTCATACAACTAATTTTTTTTAATGGATCATTCTTTATTCATATATAAACCTTTTCCTCTTCCTACATGCGGTTTCTTTTCTTTTTGGGCAAGAAAAATCTTAAACGCTCCTTAATATATGCAAAGTACGTTTCTCTTTTTCATTAATGCATCCTTCCACGTGTCATTATTTTGTATACAATATGAATTGTATTAATCTTTTGACATTAGCTTGCTTTAATTAAATCAATTTATGTTTATTTTCCAACTTCTTCATAGGCATTAAATTGAGTAAAATTAGGCAAAAGGACAAAGTTATTTTAAAATTAATTCTCTGGGCCGCAACTTTCGATAATTGGACTGAAGGACCCGCGAAATAAAATTAGAAAATAAAGCAAACTCGCTAAATCGATTTAGCATTTTCCTCTTTCCACATTCTATCATTTCATTTCTTCAGTTGTTCAAAGTCAGTTAGGGTTTCGTCGAGAAAAAACAATTCGAAATCGAATTCAAATTCAATCGTCTAATGGAAAGTCATCGTTTTAGGTCATCGTCATCAGAGAAATCTCCAAATTCACCACCGAGAAAAGAAACTAGGGCTTCGTCGAAACTATCACTATCAGCAATAAAGGCTAGAAAGACGATGGCGAAGGAGAAGGAAAAACGAGATCAGGTATAAGAATATTTTGACAAAATGAAACTTAATTACTTAAATTGAGTGTGTATAGTTGATGTAGCTGTAGTTATAAATTATGTATAGGTTAATTGGGGAAAACGAACAGAAATATATTATAAAATGCTAGATTACTTTAGGATTGATGTGTAGTGCATAATATGCCAGTTTAATTTATCTGTTTTTGGTGCTGAAAGTACTACGTTACCCTAGCATTATGGCATATTACCAGGCCCTTAACTAGTGAATGAAAGTGCTAAATTCACCTGTCATTACATGGCACGACCGAGCCGTTATCCGATATATGTAAATGACAGGTTGACCTAGCACTATAGCGAGTGGCCGAAACCTTTACAAGTTTACAAAAGTTCTAGGTTAACCTGTCATTACATGGCATGACCGAGCCGTTAACCGACATATGTAAATGACAGGTTGACCTAGCACTATAGCGAGTGGCCGAAACCTTTACAAGTTTACAAAAATGCTAGGTTAACCTGTCATTACATGGCACGACCGAGCCGTTAACCGACATATGTAAATGACAGGTTGACCTAGCACCATAGCGAGTGGTCGAAACCTTTACAAGTTTACAAAAGTGCTAGGTTAACCTGTCATTACATGGCATGACCGAGCCGTTAAGCGACATATGTAAATGACAGGTTGACCTAGCACTATAGCGAGTGGCCGAAACCTTTACAAGTTTACAAAAATGCTAGGTTAACCTGTCATTACATGACATGACCGAGCCGTCAATCGACATATGTAAATGACAGGCTGACCTAGCACTATAGCGAGTGGACGAAACCTTTACGAGTTTACAAAAATGCTAGGTTAACCTGTCATTACATAGCACGACCGAGCCGTCAACCGACATATGTAAATGACAGGTTGACCTAGCACTATAGCGAGTGGCCGAAACCTTTACAAGTTTACAAAAGTGCTAGGTTAACCTGTCATTACATGGCATGACCGAGCCGTTAACCGATATATGTAAATGACAGGTTGACCTACCATTATAGCAAGTGGCCGAAACCTTTACAAGTTTACAAAAGTGCTAGGTTAACCTGTCATTACATGGCACGACCGAGCCGTTAACCGACATATGTAAATGACAGGTTGACCTAGCACTATAGCGAGTGGCCGAAACCTTTACAAGTTTACAAAAGTGCAAGGTTAACCTGTCATTACATGGCATGACCGAGCTGTTAACCGATATATGTAAATGACAGGTTGACCTAGCACTATAGCGAGTGGCCGAAACCTTTACAAGTTTACAAAAGTGCTAGGTTAACCTGTCATTACATGGCATGACCGAGCCGTTAACCGACATATGTAAATGACAGGTTGACCTAACACTATAGCGAGTGGCCGAAACCTTTACAAGTTTACAAAAGTGCTAGGTTAACCTGTCATTACATGGCACGACTGAGCCGTCAACCGACATATGTAAATGACAGGTTGACCTAGCACTATAGCGAGTGGCCGAAACCTTTACAAGTTTACAAAGTGCTAGGTTAACCTGTCATTACATGGCATGACCGAGCCGTCAACCGACATATGTAAATGACAGGTTGACCTAGCACTATAGCGAGTGACCGAAACCTTTACAAGTTTACAAAAGTGCTAGGTTAACCTGTCATTACATGGCATGACCGAGCCGTTAACCGACATATGTAAATGACAGGTTGACCTAGAACTATAGCGAGTGGCCGAAACCTTTACAAGTTTACAAAAGTGCTAGGTTAACCTGTTATTACATGGCACGACCGAGCCGTCAACCGACATATGTAAATGACAGGTTGACCTAGCACTATAGCGAGTGGCCGAAACCTTTACAAGTTTACAAAAGTGCTAGGTTAACCTGTCATTACACGGCACGACCGAGCCGTCAACCAACATATGTAAATGACAGGTTGACCTAGCACTATAGCGAGTAGCCGAAACCTTTACAAGTTTACAAAAGTGCTAGGTTAACCTGTCATTACATGGCCCGACCGAGCCCTTAGCCATTATATGTAAATGACAGGTTGGCCTAGCACTATAGCAAGTGGTCGAAACCTTTATAAGTTTACAAAAGTGCTAGGTTAACCTGTCATTACATGGCCCGACCGAGCCGTTAGCCGATATATGTAAATGACAGGTTGACCTAGCACTATAGCGAGTGGCCGAAACCTTTACAAGTTTACAAAAGTGCTAAATTAACCTGTTATTACATGGCCCGACCGAGCCGTTAACCGACATATGTAAATGACAGGTTAACCTAGCACTACAGCCAGTGGCCGAGCCCTTGAAAATTGTATGAAAATGCTAGGTTAACCTATCATTATAGTGCATTACCCAGCCTTAACAAGTATATGAAAATTCCAGTTTAACCTAGCATTATAATGTATGAAAATGCTAGATTAATCTAACATTATATTGCACAAAATGATTTCTTTAATATTGTATTATAATACAGATCTATATTTTAAAAAAAATTAATATTATTTTGTTATCTCTGTCTTGCAGGAAATATCACATTCTTCTCCTGAGAATAAGAAAAGCAAAAAGTGAAAAATAGCTGCAAGCCAAAAAAGGAAAAAAGAGACTGTCCAATACCGGTGTGGTCTAGTATCACTGGTTAAAATTCTTGAAAAAATTAAAAAAAATTGGTTTTTCAAGTAATCAATTAAAATTTCTAAAACTGACTCCTTTTTTTGAATGTATAAATGCTTTTTTTTTCAACTAACATTGGACCAAAGCAAATTAGAAAATCTTCTAAAAGTTTAGATGATTTAATAAGTTGTTATTCAGTTAAGGAGGAATGTTTTTCGATTGGGGGGAAACAATTAAAATTATCAATGAAAGATATTTCATTAATTTTTGGTTTGCCTATGAGTGGGAAAAATATTTTTCCATTACCTAAAGTGTCTTTATCATGCACTCCTGAAAACTGTCAAAGATTTGTTTCAAGAAATTTTATTAACATTGATCATATAACCAAAGATCTTGTTATTAAAAGAATAGAAATAGAAATTGAAAAAGATATTCCAGAAGAGGAAAATGATTTACCAAGATTTATTCTAATTCTTCTTTTTATAACATTTCTTTTCCCTGACAATCAAAGAATGCTCAACTGGGGTTATCTTCAATACACCGTTGATCCAAAAAAAATGAATCAAATTTCTTGGCCTAAAAGTATTCATTATCATTTAACTAAATCATTAAATTTTTTCAAGGATAAACCAAGAAATATGTCTGGCTGTTCCATTCTTCCGCTGGTAAGAATAAATCAATGATAATTTATTCATTATAATATAGTATGATAATTTATTCTAACTAATATTTTGTTCTTTTTTTTAGTATTTTCTATGTGAACATGTGGATATACTTAAGCCAAGAAAAGACTGGATAAGCGGGGCTCCAAGATTTGCAAAATGGTCGCTTAACTTGATGAAAAACAATGTGTCAAAGGAAATCCTAGCCAATATGGATGGTAAAAAGGTATGATAATATTTTATTCTGTTAAAATTTTAATAATGCAACTGCTTTTGTAATTTTTTGTTTAATACTGGAAACACAATAGTTAAAACTGATTAATGTAAATGTTTTTCTCCTAGCATTATTTTAATTTTTTTTATTACAAAAAGTTGTTCAAAAAATGCTTAGCTTCTAAAAGCATTTTGATTTTTAGTCGACCAGACGACATGCTATTACAAAAATGCCAACCTCTCTTATCATTTTGATATTTTTTATTTAAGCAATTTGCTGTTAATAAAATGCTAGAATATCCTACCATTATAATAATTTTTCTACATAAACAAAACACTGTAAGTGAAATGCTAATTCTCTTAGCATAATGAAGTTTTTTTTTTTTTTTTGATTACAAAAAGTTGTTCAAAAAATGCTTAGCTTCTAAAAGCATTTTGATTTTTAGTCGACCAGTCGACATGCTATTACAAAAATGCTAACCTCTCCTATCATTTTGATTATTTTTTTATTTAAGCAATTTGCTGTTAATAAAATGCTAGAATATCCTACCATTATAATAATTTTTTTACATAAACAGAACGCTGCCAGTGAAATGCTAATTCTCCTAGCATAATGAAACTTTTTTTTTTGGATTAAAAAAATTGTTCAAAAAATGCTTATCTTCTAAAAGCATTTTAATTTTTAGTCAACAGTCGACATGCTATTACAAAATGCTAACCTCTCCTATCATTTTGATTTTTTTTATTTAAGCAATTTGCTGTTAATAAAATGCTAGACTATCCTACCATTATAATAATTTTTCTACATAAACAAAACACTGTAAGTGAAATGCTAATTCTCCTAGCATAATGAAGTTTTTTTTTGATTACAAAAAGTTGTTCAAAAAATGCTTAGCTTCTAAAAGCATTTTGATTTTTAGTCAACCAGTCGACATGCTATTACAAAAATGCTAACATCTCCTATCATTTTGATTTTTTAAAGCAATTTGCTGTTAATAAAATGCTAAACCATCGTACCATTATAACAATTTTTTACATAAACAGAACACTGTCAGTGAAATGCTAATTCTCCTAGCATTATTAATTTTTTTGTGTGATTAATATGGTTATTGGAAAATACTAAATTCTGGTAGCATTTCAACAATGCACTTAGTTTTGTAACAATCCCTTTATCACTCAAAACTTAGTAATCGTATTTCTGTAAGTAATTATATTTTTTTTTCATGTGCACATATTAATATACTAGAACATCCTTGCACTTCAAAATATTATAAATGATATATGAATTTATGAATGAAAAATTCTTATGTTCGCCTATTACAAATTTCACTTGGAATTAAGAAAATAACATATAAAGAGAAGATGTTACTTGATGAATCAAAGAACAAAGCACTTATGCAAACAAAAGAGATTACAAGTGAAGGTGAAGATGAAGAGTTAGGAGTTGATGAAAAAGACAGGCAAATCGAAATGCAAAATTTCCAAATTAGACAATTAGAAAAAAATTTGAAGGATGTGAAAACAAAGTTGGAGGAAGAAAAGCAGCTAAGAAAAAAAAAGAACAAGAATTAGTTCAAAAAGAAAAAGAAATTAGCATGCTAAAATCAGTGCTCCAAGAATCTGATAAGGAACAGCGAAATCTGATTATTCAGAAGTTTATAGAGCAACTTACCCCTCCTTCTTTCGACCTTCTAAGCACAACAGATAATGAGCCTCAGGAAGATAATGCGACTCAGGAAGATAATGCGACTCAGGAAGATAATGAGACTCAGGAAGATAACGAGACTCAAGAAGATAATGAGACTCAGGAAGAGTACAAAAAAGTGGAAAACAAAGAAGAGAAGGATGTGAGAAGAAGAAGCCAACATCTTAAAAAAGTAACACCAAGTTCAATGATTGAAAGATTAAAAGGGAAAAAGAGGAAGCCAAAAGTTGATTCTCAATTTCAGTATAAAGTAGTACACCGCAAAAAAACCAAATACGATGAAAAAGATGTGGAATGGTGGAGGAGAAAAATGATGAAATAGAAAATGAGAATGAAGAAGAAAGTGAAGAGAATAAAAGAGAAGATAAAACACATGATGAAGAGAATGAAGATGAAGGTGAAGAAGAGGAGAATAAAAAAGATGTAACCGATGGTGAAGTAAATATTGAAAATACAAGCAATGAAGATGAGGATGAATATGAAGATGAAGCTGAGGATGAAGATGGAAGTGACGAAAGTGATACAAAATTCGAAGAAACTGAAAAAGAAAAAGAACTGGTCGAAGAAGAGAAAGAAGAATCCAGTACAGATGATGAAGTTCAAGATGTAGAACCTATGGATGTTGACAAATATTCTCCAAGGAAGAAAGTATATCGCCAAAGAAATATTTTAAAGAGTCCGATATTACAACTCCTAGATACTCACAAACAAAACACAATCAGGGCATTCTTCGCATGCGCAGACAAAACAAAGTAAGTTTTTTGTACTCGTTAAAATGTGAATTTCTTTAAATGAATCTGTGATATTTTAATATTTTTAAATTAAAATATAAATATAGCACGATAGCATGGCGAAATGATGATACTGGAAGAGGAGGGATAACAATTGTACAGTCCATGCTAGAAGAACTGCTATTTGAAGAATTTACAGATGGTCAGGTAAATGTAAATTGTAATAGGTAGTTTTTAATTATTAAGCAATATTCTGTTCCTAAGATGCTAACTTGTAGCATTGCGATTGTTATTTTTTAAAATTCTAGCCTTCACTAGCATTTTGGAATTTTTTTTATAAACCATTATGTTGTTCCAAAAAGTCTTTTTTCCACTACCATTATGATCACTTTTTAAATAAACAACAATGTTCATGAAATGCTAATTCTCCTAGCATTATGATTTTTTTTAATAACATGGTGATTGAAAAATACTAAATTCTGCTAGCATTATAATGAAATTTATGATAATACAAAATGTTTTCAAAAAATGCTAGCTTCTACCAACATTTTGATTTTTAATTGGGTAGTCAACATGCTATTACAAAAATGATAAACTCTCCTATCATTTTGATTTTTATATCAGACAACATACTGGTAATAAAATGCTATCTCCCCCTACAATGCAACATCCTGGTAACAAATTTATATAGAAGCAAATTCCATGTTAAAATAATATACTAAGCTAACATTATTTTTATAATGCAGGTTATTGACTGGTTTACGTCAAATGCAAATTCATATGAACACAACTACATATTCAGTACAATCATGACGGTAAACAAAACTTTTACTTTAAAATTGTAAATATCAGAAACAAATTAATATTTTTAATGTTTATTTGCAGCATGCCATACAAACAGATGTTGAAAATGTTGTTCAAACATTGGTTAACCCAATGGTCCAAAAAATTGTCAAAGACAAAGTTGCAGAAACCATATTCTTTCCCTTGCATTACATCAACCATTGGACTTTACTAACTTTGGACTATGTTAGAATGCCATGGAACCACTATGATTCATTGAGGCCCAGAAGATCAACCTCTGTATCAAATAAACACTATAAGGAAGCGCTGAAGATGGTAAGATTGTTATTATCATATATAAATATATATTTGGATGTAAATTGAAAAAAAGCTATGTATTTTTTTTCTGATACAGAGAAAAAAGATTGAAATGATCGTCTATGAGAAATTGGCTGAAAACAACATTATAAACAAAAATATTGGAACAAAGCCGATGAAACAGCCACAATGCCCACAACAAGATTTCGACTCGTAAGTAAACATTAACAGTTTTTTTAATAGATACTAAATGCTCAAACCATTATATTTTTGTACGAATACTGCCTTTTACCAAATAATCATCAGTTCATATTCTGCGACTGACAAACTAAATAAAATCATCAGTTCATTCTATTATGCAATAGTTTACTTGAGGGGAAAGTTGATGTACCATGCAATAATGTTTCATTTCATAAAATCCTAGGAAAATAAAATATAAACTGGAGAAATTGAACGATATTCGACGATTATGTGTTCCTTCCTGGAAATTGGATAATATTTGAACACAACACATGGTTTTTGCCAAATAATCCATTGGCAAAAAGTTAAATGATCATAGCATTGCATTTCTTATACCAATCCTTATTTATTTATTATTTTGCAGTTGCGACTGTGCATTATTTGTGATGAAATTCATCGACAAATTGGACAGAGACAAAAATCTACCACAGGAATATAAAAAGGAAGATATTAGTCTTCTCCGTGCTAACACAGTGTTCAACATATTGAATGACCCACCAAGAAGTTGGGATATTATGAGTTACTTTGCAAACTCGTCCCCAGAAGAAATTGAAAACGCCGTGAAGAAGAAAGAACATGAACGAAGGAAACACTGAATTGTTGATGTAGCGCCTGTTTTAATTCAATTTGAATTTGCTATTTAGATATTTAGTTACTAATTGTAATTGAGTTTTAGTAATTTGAATTGATGTTAAAGTAGTGGCTGAACATGGATTAAAAAATTATGGTACGGACATAATTGTACCTGTACAAATTTCATACCTACACGTGGTTAATTGCTTTGTTTTAATTTCATACATAGTAGTTGAAGCTGAATTGATTGTGACTTGTTGTTTTAATGAAAATTCAGGTTGTAGCCTGTTGTTCGGATTGGCTTATGTCTAATGTTTTTGTGTAATAAGAATTTTGGGAAAATTGTTGGTTTATGGCAACTGTATATTGGCTTTTTGAGATCTTTGTGATGGTTTGGTGATTACTGTTATACGAATGTGTTGAGTTATGCTTGTCTTTGAGATCTTTGTGATCATTTGGCTTTTTGAGATCTTTGTGATGGTTTGGTGGTTACTGTTATGTGTATGTGATGGTTTGGTGGTTACTGTTATGCTTATGGTTTGGTGGTTACTGTTATGTGTTACTGTTCGATCAACCATTATGTGTATGGGTTGGGTTATGTTTGATGTAATGTGATGAAATGTATAAATTAAAGTGCTATAAACAAATAGCATTATTATAAATAATTGTTTAGGCATACCAATCTAAAATAAAAATAAATTATTTAATCAACATAACCATAAATGAATCTACTGTATCCTAATTAAAAACGCTATAACAAATAAATTTTTTATAACTAATTGTTTATGCATATCAATGTAAAATAAAAATAAATTATTTAAACAAAATAACCATGAATGAATCTATAACCAAAATATTTCATTCAACCGACCAAACCCAGAAACGAAAACGAAATTCAGACTCCAAGTTCAATCGGGTACGTATGGATATAAAAGAAGACAATATTCAAAACTTAATCAGATACCCATGCAAATAAATATACACCAAACAAAAAAAACGATTGTAAAGGACAACCAAATTCAAACCTAACCGAGTACATACGAGATTCGAATGACAGCAGGACTCAACCCTAATCAAGCACCTTTAAAAACCAATTTATACCGAGAACATATTGGTTAACCAAACAATATAAATGATTATAAAGGACGACCGGACTGAACCCTAAGCCAAAACCTCTGAAAACCAATTTATACCGAAAACATAATGGTTAATCGAACAATATAAGTGATTGTAAAGGACATTTGGATTTAAACCTAAGCAGGTACTTACGAGACTCAAAGGACGGCCAGACTCAAGCTTCATCATGTACTTTTAAAACTAAACTATACCAAAAACAAATTAGTTAACCGAACAATTTAAATGACTGTAAAGAACATCCGGACTCAAACCTAAGCGAGTATTTATGAAATTCAAAGGACATCCAAACTCAAGCTTAGTTGGGTACCTTTGATAACCAATCTATACCGAAAATATATTGGTTGATCGAACAATCTGATTATTTTTAAAGTACGACTAGATTCAAACCTAAGCGAGTACTTATGAGATTTAAAAGATTGCTGGACTCAAGCCTTAGCTGATACCTTTGACATATCTAGACGCAAGGCCTAATCGAGTCGTTCAACAACGATTCTGCACCCAGTATGGATTGCTTAACCGAGCGGGTACAATGACACATAAAACACATCCGCACCCAAGGCCTAATCGGGTACCTATGACACATAAAAGACTTCTAGATGCAAGGCCTAATCGGGTACTCCAGCAATGATTCTGCACCCAGTAGGGATTGTTTAACAGAGCGGGTACCCATGACACGTAAACGACATTTAGACACAAGGCCTAATCAGGTACCTATGACACATAAAAAGCTTCCGAACACAAGGCCTAATCGGGTCGTTCAACAACGATTCTGCACCCAATAGGGATTGTTTAACCGGACGGGTACCCATGATACGTAAAAGACATTCAGACACAAGGCCTAATCGGGTACCTATGACATGTAAAAAGCTTCCGGACGAAAGGCCTAATCGGGTCGTTCAGCAACGATTCTGCACCCAGTATGGATTGCTTAACCGAGCGGGTACAATGGCACGTAAAACACATCCGCACCCAAGGCCTAATCGGGTACCTATGACACGTAAAAGACTTCTAGATGCAAGGCTTAATCAGGTACTCCAGCAATGATTCTACACCCAGTAGGGATTGTTTAACCGAGCGGGTACCCATGGCACGTAAAAGACATTTAGACACAAGGCCTAATCGGGTACCTATAACACATAAAAAGCTTCCGAACGCATGGCCTAATCGGGTCGTTCAGCAAAGATTCTGCACCCAGTGGGGATTGTTTAACCGAGCAGATACCCATGATACGTAATAGACATTCAGATACAAGGCCTAATCGGGTACCTATGACATGTAAAAAGCTTCCGGACGAAAGGCCTAATCGGGTCGTTCAGCAACGATTCTGCACCTAGTATGGATTGCTTAACCGAGCGGGTATAATGACACGTAAAACACATCCGCACCCAAGGCCTAATCGGGTACCTATGACATGTAAAAAGCTTCTAGACGCAAGGCCTAATCGGGTACTCCAGCAATGATTCTGCACATAGTAGGGATTGTTTGACCAAGCGGGTACCCATGACACGTATACGACATTTAGACACAAGGCCTAATCGGGTACCTATGACACATAAAAAGCTTCCGAACGCAAGGCCTAATCGGATCGTTCAGCAACAATTCTGCACCCAGTAGGGATTGATTAACCGAGCGGGTACCCATGATACATAAAAGGCCTTCAGACACAAGGCCTAATCGGGTACCTATGACATGTAAAAAGCTTCTAGATGCAAGGCCTAATCGAGTCGTTCAATAACGATTCTGCACCCGGTATGGACTGCTTAACCGAGCGGGTACAATGACACGTAAAACACATCCGCACCCAAGGCCTAATCGGGTACCTATGACATGTAAAAGACTTCTAGATGCAAGGCCTAATCGGGTACTCCAGCAATGATTCAACACCCAATAGGGATTGTTTAACCGAGCGGGTACCCATGACACGTAAACGACATTTAGACACAAGGCCTAATCAGGTACCTATGACACATAAAAAGCTTCCGAACACAAGGCATAATCGGGTCGTACATCAACGATTCTGCACCTAGTAGGGATTTTTTAACCGGGCGGGTACCCATGATATGTAAAAGACATTCAGATACAAGGCCTAATCGGGTACCTATGACATGTAAAAAGCTTCCGGACGAAAGGCCTAATCGGGTCGTTCAACAACGATTCTGCACCCAGTATGGATTGCTTAACCGAACGGGTACAATGACACGTAAAACACATCCGCACCCTAGGCCTAATCGGGTACCTATGACACGTAAAAGACTTCTAGATGCAAGGCTTAATCAGGTACTCCAGTAATGATTCTACACCCAGTAGGGATTGTTTAACCGAGCGAGTAACCATGACACGTAAAAGACATTTAGACACAAGGCCTAATCGGGTACCTATAACACATAAAAAGCTTCCGAACGCATGGCCTAATCGGGTCGTTCAGCAACGATTCTGCACCCAGTAGGGATTGTTTAACCGAGCGGATACACATGATACGTAAAAGACATTCAGACACAAGGCCTAATCGCGTACTTATGAAATGTAAAAGCTTACGGACGAAAGGCCTAATCGGGTCGTTCAGCAATGATTCTACACCCAGTATGGATTGCTTAACCGAGCGGGTACAATGGCACGTAAAACACATCCGCACCCAAGGCCTAATCGGGTACCTATGACACATAAAAGACTCCTAGATGCAAGGCCTAATCGGGTACTCCAGCAATGATTCTGCACCCAGTAGGGATTGTTTAACCGAGCGGGTACCCATGACACGTAAACGACATTTAGACACAAGGCCTAATCAGGCACCTATGACACATAAAAAGCTTCCGAACACAGGGCCTAATCGGGTCGTTCAACAACGATTCTGCACCCAATAGGGATTGATTAACCGAGCGGGAACCCATGATACGTAAAAGACATTCAGACATAAGGCCTAATCGGGTACCTATGACATGTAAAAAGCTTCTACATGCAAGGCCTAATCGAGCCGTTCAACAACGATTCAGCACCCAGTATGGATTGCTTAACCGAACAGGTAAAATGACACGTAAAACACATCCGCACCCAAGGACTAATCGGGTACCTATGACACGTAAAAGACTTCTAGATGCAAGGCCTAATCGGTTACTCCAGCAATGATTTTGCACCCAGTAGGGATTGTTTAACCGAGCGGGTAACCATAACACGTAAACGACATTTAGACATAAGGCCTAATCGGGTACCTATGACACATAAAATGCTTCCGAACACAAGGCCTAATCGGGTTGTTCAGCAACGATTCTGCACCCAGTAGGGATTGTTTAACCGAGCGGGTACCCATGATACGTAAAAGATATTCAGACACAAGGCCTAATCGGGTACCTATGACATGTAAAAAGCTTCTGGACGAAAGGCCTAATCGGGTCGTTCATCAACGATTCTGCACCCAGTATGGATTGTTTAACCGAGCGAGTACAATGGCACGTAAAACACATCTGCACCCAAGGCCTAATCGGGTACCTATGACACGTAAAAGGCTTCTAGATGCAAGGCCTAATCGGGTACTCCAGCAATGATTCTGCACCCAGTAGGGATTGTTTAACCGAGCGGGTACCCATGACACGTAAAAGACATTTAGACACAAGGCCTAATCGGGTACCTATGACACATAAAAATCTTCCGAACACAAGCCCTAATCGGGTCGTTCAGCAACGATTCTGCACCCAGTAGGGATTGTTTAACCGAGCGGGTACCCATGATACGTAAAAGACATTCAGACACAAGGCTTAATCGGGTACCTATGACATGTAAAAAACTTCCGGACGAAAGGCCTAATCGGGTCGTTCAGCAACGATTCTGCACCCAGTATGGATTGCTTAACCGAGCGAGTACCCATGATACGTAAAAGACATTCAAACATAAGGCCTAATTGGGTACCTATGACATGTAAAAAGCTTCCGAACACAAGGCCTAATCGGGTCGTTCAGCAACGATTCTGCACCCAGTATGAATTGTTTAACCGAGCGGGTACAATGACACATAAAACACATCTGCACCCAAGGCCTAATCGGGTACCTATGACACGTAAAAGACTTCTAGATGCAAGGCCTAATTGGGTACTCCAGCAATGATTCTGCACCCAGTAGTGATTGTTTAACCGAGCGGGTACCCATGACACGTAAAAGACATTTAGACACAAGGCCTAATCGGGTACCTATGACACATAAAAATCTTCCGAACGCAAGGCCTAATCGGGTCGTTCAGCAACGATTCTGCACCCAATAGGGATTGTTTAACCGAGCGGGTACCCATGATACGTAAAAGACATTCAGACACAAGGCCTAATCGGGTACCTATGACATGTAAAAAACTTCCGGACGAAAGGCCTAATCGGGTCGTTCAGCAACGATTCTGCACCCAGTATGGATTGCTTAACCGAGCGAGTACCCATGATACGTAAAAGACATTCAAACATAAGGCCTAATCGGGTACCTATGAAACGTAAAAGACTTTTGGATGCAAGACTTAATCGGGAACTCCAGCAATGATTCTGGACCTAGTAGGGATTGTTTAACCAAACAGATACAATGACACGTAAAACACATCCTGACACAAGGCCTAATCAGATACATATGACACGTAAAAGTCTTCTGGATGCATAGTTATAATGTACATAATTGTATGCTTTAGCTTCAATTACCATAATATAATTGTTTTAGAAATTAACTATATTTCAAAAATTAATTAGCAGAAAATGCTATATTGAAATAGCATACGGCATTACCCAAATAACCATAAAGTAGCATCACATAGTTTATTATTACACAACTACTAATCAAATAGGTCAATCAGTTTAACATCATACAAAACGAAACACTAAATCAATATAGCATTAGTCTGTAGAATTAATGTAGAAAATAGCTGGTAAAAACAAGCCACAAACAACAAACATAACTATGCATGCTTTACAAATAAAATACATAAAACAAAATAAATGAAAGCAAACACATAAATGTGGCATTAGTCTTTGTAAATGACATAGAAAATAGCAGATAATAAAATACCAACAATCACAAACACAACAGTGCATATTTTACACAAAATATGCAAAAAAAAAAAAAAAAAAAATGAGAGCAACCACATAAGTTTCACAAATACAAGTTAAATTTATATTAATAAAGTTACCTAACCACTTTTACTTTATACAGCTAATAATCTAATCAGCCAATTACTTTTACAATATACACAACAAAATGCTAAATTAATATAGCATTATACTGTTTAATTGATGTAAATAATAACAGGTGATAAAATGCCAGCAACCACAGACACAACACTTCATAATTAAAAAAAAAACACAAAACATAAAATGAAAGCAGAAATACAAGTTAGATTTATATTAAGAATAACAACTCAACATGTCCCAATAACCAATAAAAAGTAACAACAACATACTAAGTATATAGTAACGTATCCAATGGAAAAAAAACTGAAAAATAAAATTCAAATTTAAATCTTCTTTGAAGCTTGGCAATTCCTCTTGTTATGTCCAACTTGATCACACTTGCTGCATTTATTACGCTTATTCTGAGAATAAGAAAAACCACCATGTCTTTTAGTACAAGGTCTTCCAGCACCTCGAATTTCTTTAGGCGGTCTAATTACAATTTCATCTTTAGTAACAATTGGCTTACCGACAGTTGGAATTGGATTAATAGCATGTGCATAACTAGCTCTAAAAGCATTAGCTGTAAAATAATATTCCACAAATTCATATACCGATAGCCTTGATTTATTCATACACTTAACAGCATGTGCACATGGAAAACCGGTAACTTTCCACTGATTACAGCTACACAATCTTTTTTCAAGATCAACATGATGTGAAATAGGAGATCTAACTTCAAAAATATTTTCATTAGACCTATATGCATTCCATCCAAACCCATCTTTAACTAACTTTGACAATCGTTGCTCCATGACTGGACATAAAACAGTAGTCCACTTATGGCATTCTTCCCTTCGCTTTGCCATTTGTTCCATTACTTTCACTCGAATTCCATCTAGACAAGAGGTAATCGGCATAAACTTATCATCCACAATCCAAGAGTTAAAGCTCTCAGCCACATTAGAAGAATATTCTCCATACCTTCTACCTTGAAAAAACAAATCTGCCCAATGTTCTAAAGGTTTATCTTTAAGGAAGTTGATTCCGGCAGCACCTCCAATTTCTTTAAATTTTAACATATAACGTTCAAAATCTGATAGATTGGAAGCTCGAGTTATAAGTTTAAACAAATCAACAATTGATGTATCACCCTTGCAAGCTTTAACCACTGAACCAATATTTTGCTCCATATGAAATGTGCAATAACTATGAAAAGAAGATGGAAACACTTTCGGAACACCTAAGAGCAAACCCCATTGACGATCAGACATAAAAACTAATTCACGATCTTCATGAAGCATCTCTTTAAGATTCTCTAAAAACCAAGTCCAATTTGATTCATTTTCATGTGAGACGACTCCCATAGCTAGTGGGAAGAAACTGAAAAAATGCAATACAAATTAAAATGCTAACATAAAAAAAAACTGATTTACCATAACTATATACAAAATATAAATCAATTCAATATCTTACATATACCATGCTATATGGAATTAAAAAATGCTAAAGTAAACTATAATAATATATGTCATGACTAAATCACTGAAACAAATAAAAAATAAAAGCAGCAATATGAAGTAGAACAAAAAAGGGTAAAGCAAAAAAGCATAATGTATCTTTGGATGAAAACTGAGAAACAAGTATGATAAAATTGCAGTCATATGATACACAGGAGTCGTACAGTACACAAGGATTTAAAAATGCTAATGTAACCTAGGATAATGAATTTCATGACCAAATTAATGAAGCAAACAGAAAAAAATGAAACAATATGATAAACAAAAAAAATTACTAAAGGAAAAAGAGTATCATGTACTTTAGTATTGCAACTGTTAAATAAATAGGAAAAAAAGCAGTCTTATAATATTTCTATGCCAATCTCTCTCTCTCTCTCTCAAAAAAAAAAAAAAAAAAGAACAACACAGACGCACAGAATAACAGAAAAAGCAAAAGGGAAACAAAATAAGCAATATAATACACAGGAAAAATTCTAAAAAAAAACTTAATGTGCTTCAAATTCACAGTAGTGATTTTTTTTAATACACTCTTATAAGAAACAAAGATTAAAATGCTAATGCAAACTGTCATAATATATTTCATGAATGCATAGGAAAAAAAAAGCAATAATATACAATACAATGAAAAAAAAACCAGCATGATGTATTCCATAGTATTAAACAAACAAAAAATGCAGCAGTAAATTATGAAAACAGAACATCCAGTATTTCAATATCTGTTTGAAAATTGAATTTGTATAACAAAAAAATGCTAACTATATTAGCATTATCAAATATAATGCAAATGGAATGCAATATTCAGTGTTAAAAATATATGTAATATGTTATCCATATAATGGCTCCTGGGCCGTCACACTAGCTAGTAGCCCTGGCACAGAAATGTACAGCATGTACGACAACCTTACACCAAAGAAAGGCAGCCTCTAATGGGGAATGTAGCATGCATGCCAACATGCATTAATTAGTTACAAACCCAAACCTATTACAGTGAACGAAACCTAATGTTATATTGTTATACAGCATGAAAAGCCTATTGTCAATTCCAGAGCAGCCAAGGGAAACCAGAGATATATCATCAACTGAAGGCAACAAGCAGATTTTTTTTGTAAAGAAATACTTTTCAGTAACAATATTCTTCCCATAAAATACACGAACTTCACCAAAAATCGCATACTAAAGAATTCAAAAACAAAATACTAAACAAATTAAAAAAATAAAAGACAAAGACCAAAACTCAAACCTTGGTTTCCATTTTTTGCAGTGGCTGCTAATAAAACTCCTAGTCTACCCTTTAAAAATGCTGCATCTAGAAATATAAGAGGACGGCAATGTCGAAAACCAACTAAGCAAGCATTAAATCCAATACAAACTCTTTCAAATTGCTGACTCGAAAGCAACATAACTTCCTAGATTAGTTTTCTTCAAAGTCTCCAAATACCAATTTAATTCATTATATGACATAGCATCATCTCCATAAATTTCCTTCAAAGCCAATTGTTTTCCGGAGTATGCAAAATAATAAGAAAGATCAAAATTAAACTCTCTTCTAAATTCAGTGATAATATCTTTCGGCTTCTTCATAGGGACATTTCTAATTTGATCAATAATCAAAGATTTAATAAATTTACTAGAAATTTGGACTTTCTTAACATCCCTTAATCCAGCACCACACGAATGTTCAAAGTTATAAGTTCTAATAAAGAAACGAAGAGGCTGTCTAGGATCCGAAGAAGCATTTAAATTGAATTTACAACCTTCCTTATTCCAAGAGCATATGACAGATATTCTTTCAGGACAGTTTTTAACAAAAATCAATTCATGTCCTTCTTTTATTTGATAAGCCATTAGAAACTCCCTAAAATCTTCAGCACCACTAAAACAATAACCAATAAAATCCATAAGATTCAACTGAAACCCTTTGTTCATAATATCTTTCAAATAAGAACTTGATTCACCAGAAGCCTTGATGCTATAAGAACCAGAACAAACTGAAATACTCTGCTGATTAGAATTTACTGAAAAATCACTGTCAACATTGAGCTCCAGAGCATGATGGCACAACTTAAAAGTGAAAACAAAAAAAGGACTCTTCTTATAAATTTGAAAGCACAATATTGTATGCAAATCCGAATCAGTATCTACTGTGATAATCTTACTTTCCAAATTATATGATATTTCAATAGAACTAGGAGTAAGATGTGTCCAATATTCACATATGCTATTCTTAACAGCAAGTAAAGATCAACTCATGTCCAATCGAATAGAGTAACTACACTCATCAAGTAAAAATAAAACCAAAATGCTATTCCCAAGATTGCTCCTGCCAAAAATTATACAGATTCAGGTATAAATAACAAATGATATTATAAGATGTCAAAAAACCATGTACAGTCAAAATAAATGTTAAACAGCAATAAAATGCTAAATGCACATAGCATTAAAATCTAAAAAAATCATAACATCGTATCCAAATACATACCCTTGTTCTTCTCTACTGATTAAAATCAAATCAGACATGATGCAAATAACCTGTAAATTCATAAGAAAATAAGATCAACAAAACATAACAAAAAAAACAGTAAATAATAGATCGAATCAATCCAAAATAAAAACCTAAATTAGGGTAAAATTACCTGCTGAGATCGATTTAATAAAAGAATCGAAATAATCCAATTAACGATATAAAATGCACGTAATCAGTGAACGATTCGAATTTCCATTTGAATTGAAAGAAAATCAAAAGAGGGAAGGAGAAAATTAAAAACAGAGCATTATTCACTTAGGCCTAAAAATAAGCTGAAGTTTGGCCTTTACGTGAAAATATCTGAGCCGCGTTTTTTGGGTCAAAAAAATTTAAAACTTTGTCCTCCAGCCCATTTTCCACCATTAAATTTTCCCATGTAACATTGTTTATTTGTTGCATATATTTCTAATATTCTTATTTAAATGTGTCAATGCTTTCCGGTTTCATGCACTTGATATGTTGCTTCTTTTTAACGCATTAAATTGCTTGGTTCCTCTCTTTTATGTTTCTATGCATGCTTTAATTGCATATTTGACATGTTTTCATTCTATATTCCTTTTCTTTTATTTGCATGACATTAATTTATTTTTATATAGGTTCATGCATCATCCATTTATTTACTGCAATAAATTCACATTTTCTCTTTCCCTTATTGCATTAATTCATATTGTTAATTTACCCATTCCTTATTTTTATCGCATGTATTATCTCTTTACAAAATTTTGAATTTCAAATAACATGTATACACATATGTCCCTTCTCATTTATGGTTGCATGCAATTTTATTTATTCACCTTTTTATTAATTACATTAATTACATTAACGTTTCTCTTTATTAATTGTTTTCTCTATCATAATTACATGCATGTACTTCCTTTTCCTTTTTAACATTATTACATGCGCAATTGTATTACATACTTTTTTTTTCTTGCATTAACTTCTTTTTAATTTATATATATATATATATATATATATATATATATTGCATACATTTCATTTTCCTTCATTTCAATGCACTTATATATTATTATTTTTTAAATATATCTATGCATATAATATATACATATATGCATATTTTTAATTATCACTAAAAATGCAGGGTGTTACATTCTTCCACCCTTAAGAAATTTCGTCCTCGAAATTTGGTAAGGGTAAAATCAAATGATCCCTCGCATATTATACATCCATTATGTGTGCATCCAATTTTTGCAAATATTGTGCACGTGTGCAAAGTGAAATACATTGTAGTAGTGCATGTATGCCTAATTTGGTACCACCTATATGTATGCAAAGTTTCAAAAACTCTTTCAAAACATGATGCTCACATCTTAAATATACTTGTAGTTCTATATGAATGCAATATTTTTGAAAATCAAAACACTTTTCATCCAAATTTTCCCACACTCTTACAGAACAAGAGCATAGCTCATCAAATTGTTGCATCCAAAATCCTACCAACCATCTTTAAATTTCGAATTATAGGAAAAATCAGATTTTCTAAATTTGATTTCTTATGTCACAAAAAGGTATAAAACGGAAAAATTTGCGTCTTCCGTTTTTCTTTAATGTTCCTTTTCTAATTGCACTTGGATTTCACGTAACTACTTTATACAAAGTTTCCTATATTCCTATCCAAGCACAACTACAGAAGAAAATTTCTTTTTCGTTTTCTTTTCCCGTCATGTTTTGTTGCTTCTCTGAATTTATTGTTTTCTTTTTAGTTAGGCTTTTTTTCTTTCTTAGCTTATTTTACTTATTCCAATGATTTAAGTTTATTCTTTTCAAATAAGCCTTTCCATCCTACACAGCTACTACTAAGGGCCAAGAATCAGTGACGATTTCACTAATGAAAAGTCCAACCACAAACTCTCGCGCTCACTTGCCCTTCACTATCTAGTAGTCACTACTACTCCTTGCTGTGCTTTACTAGCCTATACTTTTTGTTTTTCGAGCAACAATTCTAGTCTTTACAATGCCTATGCATTCTACGGGAATTTTCTATTATTCCAAGATAACCTTCGCTATTTACTTTATAGCCTCAAATTTCTCTGTTCTTTCGCTATTTACTTTATAGCCTCAAATTTCTCTGTTCTTTCTAGGCACTAATCCTTACCTACTCCCTTAATTTTAAAACATGGTTTGGCCTCTTTTTTTTCTTCTTAAACACCAAAAATACTTTAAGATTAAAACTTGAAAACATCATAAACTCTTTTGCCATAACTTTTACAACTTCTAGTTCTTAAAAGTTAACAAGGGTTAGACTCATAGTGGGCTTCCAACTTACCTAGGCTTTCCTAGACACCCTCACAAGGTCAATTCTCTCAACTATATATATTCCTAATCCATTTTCCTTTTTCTATTTAGTGGGCTCCTCTATGGATCTTGGTTTATATATATACATAATATATTTATATTTTAAAATACAAATACGCTCACTCATTATCTAAATAAGGAATCATAAACCTAAGCTCTGATACCAGATGTAACAACCCAGATTCCGACGGACCGATTTTTTTTCTAAAATCCCAATCCATCGAAACCCCAGTTGGTTTGCTCTGGTATCCTGCAGAAAAGACAGAGACATGAAACATGTCAGAGTTCGGAAAACATCTCACAGCGGAAGGATAAAATATAATGTAATTATAACATAGCTTTACCTTAATAATAATACTGCTAAACTAGTATCCAAAGCTATACAGTCTCTGTCATGAACCTAACCTGCGAATGTTGTGAGTAGGGGGTCAGAACATAAGTTCTGTGTGAATGAATTTAAACTACACTTCTTGGATAATCCTGCATATACCGTTCAATTACATTTTCTCATTTATTAAGTTATCTGTGTTATTAGCACTCAAGGGTTACACGCACACACGTCGCACCCATCTACTCTCTAGTAGATTAACCTAATATAATGTATATGTAGCTGCCCCCAAACTAAGGTACACCCTATGGTACCCTACTTGCACAGTCTCCTCCGTAGCACCACACTAATATGCGTAGTCCCTCATCCTATGCTATAGTAACGTACATATCTCTCTATATATATGTATAACAACGCTACATCCGCATAGAACCACCATCGTTGTACTACATAAGCGTACTGACTGCTATCTTCGAACTATTCGACTGAATTAGGTTCTATCATCAAATAATGCCCTCTAGTCTTATGATACACCACCCAGAGCGACATGAGTGTACCTAGACTTTCCCACGTACATATCGTCAATCATTATCGATGTCTATTGCATATGTTCTCTATATGTGCGCCCGAGTCCCGTGGCAGGGCTAATCAAGAAACACAGAATTCGATCAGGAGCTTTCAGATATCTGCCAATTGCAGATGCTAAGGTTTGCTTTTACATTGGTTATGGTCCCACTAGACCCCTCCCTCAACTAATGAAAGGCACCCAAGAATATCAAGAATGAGAACTTAACCCCGGCCCCCTATGCCCTTCAAACCTATTGGTCAACCTCACCCATAACTAGATAGCAAAGTATATGGTCTTTTGGAGTTCTCCGCCTTTCCGCTTTACGTACTGACTGAAGATGGTAGGTAGACGACGAGTTGCTATCACAGGGCACTAACTGGTCTCGCCGAATCACACTGGTCCATCTTAGTCTTTTGATTGCCTCTTATTATTGCAATCAAGGCATACTCATTGGTACACCCATGCAGACCTAACCTCTGTGAGCACAGGTGTATCATCTGCAACTCACAGAGGAATACTAAGAGTACCCTCCACGTTCCTGGAAGCAGCATGCTTCTTAACCCAGTCCGTTGGAGCGTACTAGGATATCTAGATAGACATGCGCTCCCCTTTGTGTCTTTCGACATCCCAATGATCTACCCCTAATGGTTATTCATCTTCTAACGTATGGACTGGTCCACGCGCCTCATTCTTACCTATTATTAAAACTATGCCTAATTATTCAATTATGCGCTTGTTGTGTCTCATCAGGTTTCTTTATAACTTGGTTATCCTATGTTGACTTCTTTATGTTTCCAATTACCAAGTTTCCTCTGCATATTAATCTTTCTTTATATCTTAACTCATTAATGAGTTTTCAACATGTTAACCCATTTTGTTCATAAGTCTTTCCTCATATCTTCGTGTTCAATTATTCCCATTTGTTGATGTCGCCACATTTCATCTTTATTTACTTACTTTTCTTAGCTAAGGTTTTCTAGCTGGTTCACATACTTATGACATTTTTATCGACAGACTACACATTGTCGCTTTACCGTTTCTGTTTAACTTATAAGCTGTCCCGTTTTTCTAGTTCGTTCTCATTTTTCCTGTCCCTAGGGAAAGTTTACTTATCATACAATCTTTATACTATCACTATGTTCGTTTATAACAAGTTGCTATCATTTCCCATTATTCTTTTTTCTTCAATGTTGTTATATTGGTTAAATCTGTCTATACGCCTCAGTTTACTTAACCTTAGCACACTTAACATGTTTGTTTCATAGCATTAATCTTTTTACTAATGCACTCAACCTCTCACATTAGACAAGTTGCTTGCGGTTGCTGGACATGCCGGGCGGTTCCGGGCAGACTTCTATCGCAAACTCGTTCCAACCTCGGGTTTGGGCTTAATGCGCTAACCTCTCACATTAGACCTATTGTTGCGGTTGCTGGATGTGCTGGGCGGTTCCGGGCAGACTTACACCGCAACTCAATCTAACCTTGGGTAAGGCATGTTCATCTTTTAACTGACCTATACAATTTCAATCTAGGTTTTATATGCCTATTTATCCCAATCCAATAATTCATGTTCACGCTTCTAAACCCAATTTCATGTTTATGGTTCCAATTTGATTTGGATACATAAATTCTACTATGATTACATGATCTCGTACATAGTTATGCCAATAATCCTTATTATATGTTATGCCCAACTTTTCATGTATATAAGATATACTTAATTATACCCAAATTAATTGTTCTTTAAAGTTATCAATAATTCATGTCAACCCTCATTTTTATTGCTTAGAACAATTAATTCATGTCAACCCTCATTCTTATTGCATAATCATAATTCACTTTTACGCCTATTCTCATATGATAACCAATTTCACCAATTCCAAAATTACATATTAACTTATGCCAAATTTCACATTACCCAATATTCAATTATGCCCAATTACATATTTTTCAACATCCAATTATGCCCAATTCAATATTCAATATTTTCCCTACATTTCTCCCACATGTTTCCACGTCGTTTGTTCGTATAATTCGACATAGGCTCGAAATTAGCCTAGTTCCAAAAATAAAAAGGAATAGAGAAAGGGAGAGAAACAAATCATCAAAAATTGACATAAAAGAGACATAAGAAATATGAACAATAGTCATATGAAACATGAATTGTTATGGAACAACAAGAATAGATCCAATTTACAACCTTTTTCCCAATTACCTTGAATCAAATTGTAAGTGAAAATAACGTAGACTCACTTTATCGGATTAATACATTTATTAGGTGTGTAAATGGATAATGGCAAACGATAGATCCATTATTATGCAAGAAAAATGTATTTTAAATCCACTCACAGTGTATGCTTTCCCAATTCTAATTTTTGCATCCATGGTCTTTCTCTTCTTTTTCGTTTAGCGTAGTTCTAGGCGTCTTTTATTTTATTTTGAGAGGAATTATAGATTTATCCTTTTATTTTAAGAAGAGATTTGAAAAGAGAGGGAGAGAGAGAGAAGAAGAAGCCGTGGCAAACATTCAGCGTAACCGCCAAGTTGTGAGTTTTAGGGTTAGGTATAAGGGTTTATTTATAGGTAGGTTAGAGCAACTAGGGCCTTAGGATTAAAATAGAATACATCTAAACCTTACACCTCGCTAAAGAAAAGAATGTTCTAGAGTAGGATAGACCAACCTAGGTACGCTGCATTATAAACGCACGCATCCATCCAGAAACAAGTTGGGTCCAAGCACACTTATTTAGCTGCATTGTTTTCTATTTTAACGTTTAGTTTTTTTTCAAACCATTTCATGTCTTTCTTTAATTGATTCAATTACATTTCCCACTTTAACGCATTTATTTATTGCAGCAACTTTATTGTTTATCTTTTTATCATGTATTAATATCCTTAATTGTCACATACATCTTCTTTCATACAACTAAATTTATTTAATGCATCATTCTTTATTCATATATAAACCTTTTCCTCTTCCTACATGTCGTTTCTTCTCTTTTTGGGCAAGGAAAATCTTAAACGCTCCTTAATGTATGCAAAATACGTTTCTTTTTTTCATTAATGCATCCTTCCATGCGTCATTATTTTATATACAATATGAATTGTATTAATTCTTTTGACATTAGCTTGCTTTAATTAAATCAATTTCTGTTTATTTTCCAACTTCTTTCTATGCATTAAATTTTCCCATGTGACATTATTTCTTTGTTGCATATATTTCTAATATTCTTATTTAATGTGTCAATGCTTTCCCGTTTCATGCACTTGATATGTTGCTTCCTTTTAACGCATTAAATTGCTTGGTTCCTCTCTTTTTTGTTTCTATGCATGCTTTAATTGCATATTTGACATGTTTGCATTCTATGTTCCTTTTCTTTTATTTGCATGACATTAATTCGTTTTTATTTAGGTTCATGCATCATCCATTTATTTACTGCAGTAAATTCACATTTTCTCTTTTCCTTATTGCATTAATTCATATTGTTAATTTACCCATTCCTTATTTTTATTGCATGTATTATCTCTCTACAAAATTTTGAATTTCAAATAACATGTATACACATATGCCTCTTCTCATTTATTGCTGCATGCAATTTTATTAATTCACCTTTTTATTAATTACATTAACGTTTCTCTTTATTAATTGTTTTCTCTATCATAATTACATGTATGTACTTCCTTTTCCTTTTTAACATTATTACATGCGCAGTTGTATTGCATACTTTTTTTTCTTGCATTAACTTCTTTTTAATTTATATATATATATATTGCATGCAATTTAATTTCCTTTATTTCGATGCACTTATATATTATTATTTTTTAAATATATCTATGCATATAATATATACATATATGCATATTTTTAATTATCACTAAAAATGCGGGGTGTTACATGAATTAAATAAAATAAATTTAGAATAATAAGAATTGGAGAATTTCAAGAATATATATATGGTTTAAAAATATCTTAATCAATGTATATACGTTTATAGATCAAGTAAGAAATGTCTTGTTATATTTTTATATTTGTTTTAACTATTGTAAAAATATAGTTAACATTGTATTTGAAATATTATAGCAAATTAGAATTTATAAAATTCTATGGATATATCTAAATTATTTTCCTTGTTAAATATTTTTGTAACGACCCGGGAGATTTGCGACCTTGGTAATCGATATAAATTCAACGTCGATTATCCAAGCATCGAAAATACCGGATAGTTAATAGAAAGAAGTTAAAGGGTAAGAATATATAAGATAGAAAATTAGAATAGAAGAAGAAGATCATAACAACAGAATCAGAGTAACAAGAATCTCATAGCGGAACGAATAAAATATAACATAACTTTGAAATAAAACCAGTATATGTATACAATAACATTTATCAGAGTACAACACTTACAACACAGCGGAAATAGACAATTGCTATAAAATCCAGAAGCCTCCTGCTCCAAGCTCTCAGTATATCTGTAAAATCCTGACTACTTGACTGCCCGTACAAATTTGGGCACCCAAGAGTTTAGGTAAACAAAACAAAATAAACTCCGGGTCAGTCATGGGACTGGTGTGAGTAAACAATTTATAATAATAGTTTGAGAAAAATAAACGATATCTCATAAGACCACACCTATAACACAGAACGGGTTTTCCATTATGAGAATCCAAAACACTTAATTTAACATTCAAAATCCTTTTGAAAGAAACGGTAATCTTTATATCAAAACTCTTTTGATATTATAATAATGTCTATCAACCACAATTAAATAATCATTAGCAGAACGCTTTCATCTCACGTTCCACATACATAATATATAATCAAAAACCATGGGCGCTTATTGGGTAATGGACTCCAACTAGCAAGGTATGGGACCACCTTCCGACAGTGTATCTCTAGAGAGGAATACACCGCGTTCAACAAGAACATCTTGTAACCCAGGCTAAACATGACCAGTCACTCATTTCGCTTGAGTGTACCGTATGTATTATCACCAACGGTTGAGATCAGCAACTGTTTCCCGAAAGGGATAGCATCGAAATAGGTTAAAGAAGTAAATGAAATTTCTCTAGATCAGGTGATAATAAACCCTAATTGGCAGCTAAACACTTAGCCATGCGACCTACCCGATTTTATACCATTTCTTGGTTGTGAGGCTTTGAGGCCACGCTTATCTCTGATAGATCGCACATTTATTCACTTTGAATGTCACATCGTCATACCCGTCAAATCACAAATTGATTTCTCCAAAAATATCATAGGTATACAGCTAAGAGAAACGAATTCCTTTCCACCAAACGTAAATACGTTTGAAGAGATCAACTTACGCGATTTATTAAATATACTCTGTCATACATTCTTCCATACATGTTGTCCTGGGATTGAACAAACCGAAGGCACTATTATGTAAACCCATCTTAGGAAATTTCTACCTAGTATTTGCTAAAACAACCCTTGCATAAACTCTGTCTTCAATTGTCTTTGATATATTTGATTTGAAACGATAAGCCCATACGGAGTGGTTTTCAGATAATAAATCTGATCCCGGTCTCTCTGTATTGACAACGGAAATGGTCAAAATCTTTGATAGTTGGTGATTTAACTATCAAAGGAAAACATGTGTATGAATAATGGTCGTATTCCCAAATGGAAATCTTACCGATCAATCATCATTTCATTTCCCAATTTCCCATTTATCGTTTCCATATATTCAAAGATTCCAATTTTTAAAATTAGAAAATATACGTTATTAACTTTGGAAAACGTTTCCATTTCTGATTCACGCATCAATATCTTCCCACCTCTATCAGTCTCTAACTGTAAACTAGTAAGAGAACAACTTCCCAAGTATAAACCCCGAAGGCCGAAACCAACATCAGATCAATACCTAGAAATCCATTCAACTCAACTAATTTCCAGTCAGTTTCTAATTTCATTAATTCCATTTAAATTCCTAATTCAAACCCCCAAATTCCTTTATAATATTTTATTTGCAAAATGTTTACTTTCATCTAATTTTTCACATAGAAAGTGAAAAATATTTCTTTATATAATTGAAACAGTTTGATTTCGTATTTAAAAACAATATCTCAAACCCAAATTCTATTTATATTTTTATTTGTAGAATTATTCATACAAATCTCCTTTTTATTTCTAACCCTTAAATCTCATTTATAATTCCCTTTATATAATTCTATTTATTCTATATAAATCCTTTTATATAATTCTATTCATTTTATATAAATCCTTTTATATAATTCTATTCATTTTATATAAATCCTTTTATATAATTCTATTCATTTTATAAAAATCCTTTTATAATATCCTATTTATTTCATATATAAATTTTTCATTTTCAATATTCACTTTGAAAATTTCCTTTTTACATTCCAGTATTTCATATGGTATTTAAAATACCAAATAACATGACCAGTATCATCATAATCAATCACATATTTTATATCACATCATATATCATAATATATGAAAACAATCAGTATTATAATATTGAGGAATCCAGTTGGATCCCTCCAACCTGCCTTCCTGCATTCACAAATGTTAAACAATATAATTAACATCAATTTCATTTCTATATGAAATATTCTGATAAACATAATCAATATATAATTAACAATTATATATATATAACTCTATCTATAATTTCAGCCAATTAATTAACAGTTCAACCAACAATCAACACACAACAATCAAATATCAATACTAGATTATATTTATAAAATATAAACTGTACAGAGTTAGTGAGATTTACTCACATTGGACGATCATCGTTAAATAACGATAAATTATCGTCGATTCAGATCGAACAATTTATTTTGCTATTAATTGTAACGAGCTCCAATTCACTCCTAGTCAGTTCTGTTGTGTCGCCCTCATCCGTACGATCCCAATGGATTTGGTTTTGTCCAATTCTGATTATGTATGAACAAGATATCAATTTTATAAGTTTGAATACTATACCGGCCATTATCATTATAATTAATTAATAAATAATTTTAAATAATCCTCTAACTCATGTTTAAAACTCTAAACTGCCACTCATCTTCTTCTATATTCACGCACTACAGAACCCCCATGTTTGAACTTCCGTAGGCTGACTACTTGGATCCCTACTACCTCCTTGTTCTTGCCATTGTTCGTGAAATGGAAACCACCGTCCATCCCCTCTTCTCTACCTCGACCCAACCATCACAAGTACTCGAGCTCGCTGCCTTCCTTCTACACAATTCCGTATTCAAAAAAGAAAAAAAACAGCCATCACCGATTCAATCTCCCTCCCTCGTTTCTCTTCCTCCTTTTCTTACTTAAATCCCGAATAAGAACCATCCTCGTTCTCCTCTAATACTCCTCCTTCTACCCCTCACAATATAATACAACTCGAGCTTCTTTCATACCATACGATATCCAGCCCTTCTTCGCGCCTACTGGAAAAACCCCGTCACCAAATCTCCCTAGTTTTCACCAAATTTTGTCGGGATGTGCTAAATCACCCTACAAACCTCAGAATAGCATTCGTTTCCCCCATCCATGTCTCTATTTCACGATAAATCGAACCCTAGGTTCTAAGAACCCTTCTGACAATTTTTGATCATAAAGAAACCATGTCGAGCTCAAAAAGAAACGTATTGCATGGAACATTTTGCTTCGCATATCCTAAATATATACGCTATATGATTTTAAGATTTTTCTTTGGATTTCTTTTGATTTTTAAAAGCCATGATTTGGTTCCTTTGAGATAGAACCGGCGGCTGCATTTTTCTTGACCATGGAATGAGGTAAATTAGGTTAGGGAAATGTTAAGAAGTATATATAGGGTACATGTATAATTTTATATTCGATTTTTATATTCCGTTTTAACCGATCGTTGTTTCTATTTTTCATTTAAAATTCCTACGGTCACACAAAATATCCAAAAATCATGAAAATGGGCATGCAACTACAGTTTGACATTACAGACCCAATGAAACTTGTTTCATCGAATTTCGAATCCGTTTGCTCAAATAGAAAATTTTTAAAGTCAAATTATTGACTGTTTTTCACATTAAAATCTCGTATGGCTACATACTGACTCCAAAAATCACGGAAATTGAAATCTAACAATAATTTAATATTTCCAACAAAATTAGTTTCAACGAAAACGGAGATCGTTTGCAAAACTGACTATTTTTAAAGCTCTAAATAACCCATTTAAATATTAATATATATTTAAAAATTATTAAATTTGATATTAATAAATTAATATTATCGTATATATTCACACTAGAATATCATACAACTCCAAAATAATCATATCAGAATTTATAACTCGATATTTCAAATCCCGGTTAAATCGATATTCAATTTATAATGAAAATCCATTTAAAATATAAATAAATCGTTATAAATTATAAAGGAATTCCATAGCGACTTTTCGAAAATTTGATTTGATCATAAATCAATATGTACACGATGAAATCCCAATTTTTCTCTTCCATTAGAAAAATATACTTCACCAGCTCCGAACGTTTCTTGTTTCACAAAAATCCGGCTTAAAACGAATTCTGTGTATTCGTTTAAAGTTCAAATCGGCAAATTACGAACTGCCGCGCCATTTCGAGCTCGATTGTAATTATAATATAATTATACGTTCAAACTTCGTCTAAATAATATATTCGTTAATATAATTCAACTCTATATTGAATTATATATTATAAATGATCCAATTCACACAATATTGTGAATTCCACTATTTCCGACTATTTCGGAAATTAAATATACTGTTCTATTATTTATTTTAATTAAATATTCAATATTATTTATTCTGGTCATTTTAAATTACCAAACCATTAATTAAATAATTAAATAAATCATTTATTATCCATTAAAAATACGGGTCGTTACATTCTTTCCACCTTAAAATAATTTCGTCCTCGAAATTGCTAAGGTAGAAAACAAACCCTATTAACTGGGTAAAAATTATTTGTTTACTTTTTAACTCCAGTTTTACTGGACCAATTTATTTCAATTAAATATTAACTCATTCCGAATATCCAAAATTTTCAAAAATTCCGAAAATTTTCTAACACCTTAAATTTGAAAATTTCGCCAGCGTCTCCTTTATACGGCTCAATCGGTACAACTACAACTCGCCTGTCTAGGCCTTTTCCAACCCAAAAGAAAATCAAACAGCCAAGCGACTTGCCAATTCGGCTCTTAAATCACTAAACTCATATAAAAATAAACTTGTACCTTTTTGTCGGGCATATCATTATATTCTTTCCATCTGCTACCCATTCAGCATAAACAAATGTCATTCCCAATCAATTCATCCTCAACACAAATTATTTGCTTAGCCAGGCCAATCTTATTTCAACTCAAGTTCCATTCTTGATTCCACACTCTTAAATCATCAATCCAATTTTACTCGATATTTTCTATTTCAATTCAATTTCCATTTAATGGGGTTTAAATCAATTTTAAATTGATATCCAATTTATTTATCTTTAACACAATCATTCGCTTATATCCAAACCATAATATCATTTCAAACTCGAGTTCCATCCTCGATTCCAAACTCTTAACATACCAATTCAACAAAATTCCAGATTCCTATCTCACTATCCAATTTTTATTCTATATCTTATTTTTTGATTTGCTTTCACAAATTTTAATTTAATTGGTTTTCAAATCAAACAATCCTGGGGTTTTTAAACAGTTTACCATATCAAAAAATCAAACTTCCCTTTCAGGATTCAAAATAACTTGTTTTTCCAAAACAATTCGAAATCAATAACTTTGGTAGTAATCCGTCATGTAGAAACTCGAAAATGAATACTGATGATTTCCGGATCATCATCGGAATTATTTCCCAGCGACCGAAGTGAGTTCAATATTATATCACTTTCAAAATCATTTCTAAACACTTCTATTTTGAAATACAATTCAAAATACCATTCACAATGCTTGTAAACAAATTTAAAATCTTCCAAGATTTTAAAATTCTCGTATATTTTATCCAATCCATTTACAAACATTTTTTTTCCAATTTTTCGGGGTTTTAATTCCAGTTCTAATTTAAATCCAGATTTAATCCTTTTGACTTTATAATTGCACTTATACGAATCCGGATTAGTTATTTATAATCATTTCAATAATAATCTTATTCGATTATAATAATGACCAACACATCAAATATAATAACTCCAACATATATTTTCTTTATATCAAAATATAATCTAGTAAACTGCCAGTTAACACCCTAAATGGTTTCCTCTAGATTTTACAAACTCTAGAAATGGTCGTTTGTTTTACAATACAAATTAAAAAAATAAAACTAAAAACCCTAGTTTTAAAATAGATAAATAATTCTCCCTTTAAGATACTTGAACTAGGTTGGCCAAGTCATTGTTGGTTTCACCATCTTGTTTTATCCGATCACTCTTGATTCTCCAATAGAAATAGTGGCAGCGATTTGAGAAGGCAAAAATTAGGGTTTTCTGAGATCCTCTAAATCGAAACGCAATTGCTTAGTTGATGAAACTAGGCTTTGGAATTAAACTCTGTTGCTTGAAACTGATGTTCCTTCGCCGTCCGATTTGTGTCTCTCTATCTAGCGATCGAAACCCTAAACGATTTGTGAGTTATTCAATTTTCTCTTGAATTCTTTGAATTGAATTTGTTAGATTTCGATCTAATTGACAATGATGTATGTTGTGTATTTATAGGGTAAAAGAAAACCTAAAACTCTGATTTGATGGTATGATTCAAACTGAATTTTCGGTTTCCTCTTTTGACATACCCGATTTGAATTTGATTTATTGGCATTGAAAAAGCTTGCGTGATTACACTTTATTTCCTTGCTTGAAAGGTTCGGTCTTGGATGAAATTTGAATTGTTGCCTACAAAGAAAGATTTATTTCCTAAAATATATTTCTTCTTTCCAAAAACTTTTGTCCCAAATTAAAAATGATTTCCTGAAACTGATCTAAAAAATAACTTCCGTATATTTGTGGATGAAATCAGTAAATAGAAATTATTCCATTGCTCGAAATAGAATCAATGACTCAATGGTTTTCTGGAAACATTTTTGACCTTGCCATAAAAGAAATTTGATTGTGTAATTCTGGAAATATTTAAGTGCCCATAGCTGTCACTGATTTCTAGAAGCACACAAAACATACATGCTGTTAATGAATTTTATGAATCATTTCCAAACCTCTGATTTTGAACTGTTCATGCGTTATGATCATCACCAATGCTTCACCATCTATACACTGACATGAACCATTTTGCTGTGTAGAGCCATTTCACAACCTGTCTTGAAACTTGAGCATATGTACATTTATACTGCTGCATTGAAATGAACTTGATCACCATACTGGACTGCTGCTTCCATGTATCACATTTGCATTTGCACTGATTCATACTCTTGCCTTGAACTTTTGCGTATTCATGAACTGTTGTGAACTGTTGTGTATTCTTGCATCTTTGACCATTCATGTATTTGAGTTGAAACCGTTTGGCTTATGCATGGCTTGCATATTCATGTGCATGCTTGAATTTGTACACTTGTTTGCACTTGTGTAGTCACTATATATGCTTCATTCTATGATGCTGCTTCATGAAATTTTCTGAACTATGCCTTTATATATACTTGAGCAAAACATTTGCTTTGTCTCCTCGACCATGTGACTTCACTATGAATTAAACCATGTTGTTTTGATTGTTTGGCTTGTCATGCTTGCACACCATGTAACCTAGCTCATTGACTTGACATTTGAAATATGTGCTATGCTTGCTTGTCTAGTTTGTGCCATCCATCGCTGTTGGCCACATGTTGGATGCACCACCTTAGTTACATTATTGTTGCACTTTGTATTGAGCTCGGCCATTTGTCTTGAGCTCTCTCGACCAATTTGATATGTGTTGACTATGTTGACCATGCTGCACTGAGTTGAGATGGTCCACGTGGCTACTCCTCAGTTGCACACTGGATTGGTGTGGCAGTGCACATGTGTATATATATATACACACACGTGTGTATATGCAGCCATTCAGATAATATTCTTGTCCCTGCACTGAAATATTTTGTATATACACTAACTGCCTTGTGGTATTTACAGTGTATCACTGTGAATATCACAAGTAGTCTAGACACAGTCGGATGGATTAATAAATCAAATCGAGTCAGAAAAATGATGAGAAAACACACCAGAAAACTGAAGCAACTAAAATTTTTAAAATAAAAATTATATCTGCTAGAATATGAAATTATTTCTGTTCCAGATATTGTGCTTGTTTCTTTTGACAGGTAAGCATGAAGACTGGAATGACTGTGCTGACGTGACTGGACTGACAAAAGATAGAGACAGAAGACAATACAGAATTAGTGTTTCAGTGTCAATGAATGAGTGTATGAAATTGTAAAAAGAGTGTAGAGTGTACTGTAGTGAAAGAGAGTTGTAGTGAGGAGTTTTGTATAAGAATGTGAGAATTGTACTGATATTTGTAATAAACAAATATGATTGAAATAAAATATTATTTTTATTGTGTTCAAACTAATTTATCTATCGTATTCAGTTTATTTACCAGTACAATATTATGTGAAGTAATAGTATTCTATTACTGTTTAAATTTGTACAAACAATGGAGTTGTAAATCTGTACTGTTTAAATGTTGAAATATAGTATTCTATTCAAATAAAATACTGTGTGAATATTTGATTATCTGTACAGTCGTATTATTTAAATATAAATATTATATTCTAGTCTATGATGTAAAATATGAAACAATACGATAACAAACACATTTATAATAATATATATTTGGTTGTTATCATCAAACAAAAATCACATAATTGTGTATACAACACCGTTATATACAACAATCTCCCCCTTTTGATGATGACAAACAAATAAATTTTTTTGAGCACAATAAATGTGTTTGACAATGAATATTGAAACTCCTCCTAGTTGAATGCTCTTAAAACTCCACCAATTTGAATGTTCCCACTACTACAGAAGCTCCCCCTATAACTGTGCATGAGTGAAAAAATGCAGAATGAAATTGAATTTTCAAAATTAAAATATTTATAAAATATTCACTCATAAATCAAAATCTCAATCCATTCTCCTCCTTTTGTTATCATCAAAAGGATTTAAAATATAGATGAAAAATGACAGCATAAGAGGAAGAACGGTCATCATAAATCTCAATCAGTCAAAAAAAAATCATAATATTCTAAGAACTAGTGATATATTTCACATTTTAGAGAATAACGGATTAACAATGAAATTTATATGAATGGAGAGAGTTTTAAAATAATTAATTCCAATTATTTTCCAATAATATTTTCAAAAACAAAGCAAAAAAACAGTGATGGATTCGGACTATAATGATATATATTCAATTTGAGTGACACAATCATATAATCTCAAATCCCAATAGCTGTCAATCAACAAATCATAATATTTCATAAGATTTTAACACATTTCACAAATTAGAAAATGGATTGATAGGCTAGTTTTTATACACCGAGGAGAATTTCATATAAAAATTTATTTATTGCAAATTATTTTCTTTTCGTTTTCTTTTGATTTAAGAGCACACTAACCATGCATAATCAGATCTTGGATTTTTAAATGAGATCAGTTGCAGCTTAAATATAAGTAATCTCACAACCATGCATAACCAGAGCTTGGATTTTTTAAATGACGTTAGACAAGTACTTATGAATTAATTATATTTATCATTTCATTTTCATCTCCAAAAGAAAAACTCCTCAGTATATAAAACCAAAATGGATGATAGAAATGTGGTAGGTACAGAAATGGACTGTGAAATAAACTTCTAAATTAATTATATTATGAAATATGCTCGACTGTACCGGGATCATTGAAAATTTCCAATTATCACATTTTTATATCACTATCATATAAATAAAAATCATATTATATTTGGTGCCTTCTACTCAAAAAATGGCGGATTTATCTTCTTCTTTCTTGAGCGAACCTCGGCCAGTTTTCTCTTCTCTCCCTTCGTATGGATCACGCCCAAATCATTCTTTATTGGATAAATCATATGTGAAAAGGAAAAATGCGAAGTTTATTCCTCGTCCAGATCTGGTTTCTATCCGATTTCAGAAGCGTTGTTTTCGGTGTGGAGAGGCCGATCATCTCGCGAAGCACTGTTACTATAGACGGTTTTTGGATAATCGAAGGAATGATGTGACGGATTGGGCAGGTGATTTGGGGATAAATCGGCCAAAGGTTCAAAACAAATTTTTTGAGTTCGGGTATGATATTGCTAAAGAATTTCGTTAACCTTGATGAGCAAGTACAGATTGTTAAAAGAGTCCAAGATCTTGGAATCGGGGAGGGAGGATTTTATAGACCATGCTTCGATAATGGTGCTGTGTTGAATCTATTTCTAATGTGTTTAGGAAAAGTTTGGAATCCTCAATCCAAACGCTATGAAGATAGGAGGATTATTGATGGTGCTTTTCCCCAAAAATTCCCGAAGAATTCAAACAGTTGGTTTGCGATTCCATTGTTTTAGCGCATAAGGAAATAGTTGATAATGGGGGGAATTCTGAAGAACTTCCATACATGGATCCTGATGTTTGTATAATCAATTTCTACAATCGAGATGGGAAACTAGGAATGCATCAAGACAAGGATGAAAGTAAGGAAAGTCTGGCGCTTGGTCTTCCCGTTGTTTCGCTTTCGATCGGGGATTCAGCAGAGTTTGTATACAGAGATGAGGGAAACACTATCAAAAATATTATTCTAGAATCAGGTGATGTGCTGATTTTTGGTGGTAAATCAAGAGGGATTCAGCATGGCATCTCAGGTATCTTCAATAACTCGGCCCCGACTCTGATCAGAAATAAGACTAATATGAATGGGGGGAGACTCAATTTGACTTTTAGACAAAGCGAGGTGTCAAAAACGTTCAATTCTGCAAGCTCTTTTACTGATGTAGTCAGACAGTGTGAGATGTCGAAAACAATCAACTTTACAAGTTCTTATTCTGATGTAGTTAGGCTGCCTATGTCTAAAATGTTCAACTGGAATGCGAGCAAGTCATCTAACTTTAAATACAGGCGACATGATGGGGTTCGATATTGTTTTCGTTGTGGGGATTCTCTTCATCTAGCGAAGGCTTGTAGAAATGGAGTGCGCTGTTTTAAATGTGGGGGAGTGGGTCATCGTAAGGCTAGTTGCATTGAAAACTTTCAAGGCAAATCAGTTTGGGATATGCTGCACTTTAACTGTTCAAGAATTTGTTTGAAAATGATCAACTTCCTGGATTTGTATATGCTGGATTTTAAGGAAACTGAGTGCAATGGGGCTTATTTGTTGTTGGTAATGGAGTGGAATTTAGAAGGAATCGTTGATGGAGTCCTATGGGATAAGATTGCGGATCCGGATGATGTCTACCCTCCATTACCTAAGGCGATGACCAGAAAGGAACATGCCTTCTCATTTAGCTTGAATATCACAAAACTGAGAAGATTATATTTTGATTCGAATGCCAGGTATAAAATTTTAGTTCTCAAATTACTGGATGAGATACTTGAACATTTTGACCTTATAAATACTATATTAATCGTCGAGAATGGTGTAGCTGATATACAATATAAACATCATTGTGATAATGTTGTTAAAGATCATATGAAGGCAAATGCTGGGAGTGTCAGGGATGATATACAATATAAACACTACTGTGATAATTCGTGTGGTATCTCATTACCAGATTTGGATGTGGTTAGTGGGAGTTTCTTAGAAAGTGAGATGATGGCAAATGTTGGGTCTAACGAGCAACAACTATATGGTGATCCTTTGCTATATGATCCAAGTGTTTTGTTTTATTTGAATCTTGGTGATGATATCGGGTTTAATGAGACGTTGCCCTTGAATGTTTTGTCGTTGGATAAGATGATTGGTGTGGTCGAAGAGGATAGGGGTTGTATTGACTTGGATGCTGGTGGCGGCTTAGTCATGGATGATGTTGGTGATAATGATTTGAATGTGGTGGATGATGTTATGTGTGGATATGTTGGTACTTGTGGATTGTCGGTGGGTAATGAGTGGGTTGTGGCAGAGGATGTGAATCTATCAAATAGGTTCAGTTTATTGGAGGAAGATGTTGTTGAATGTAGTCCAAGTATTCAGGTGACTGACGAGACTTTAAATACTGAGGAGATGAAGGAATTATCTAAGATAGAGACTGTGAAACCTGTCTCTGGATTGAAAAAGGGTTTTAGTGTGGTCAGATTAAAATGGGGTAGATTGGAGCATTTTAAGGTATTGAATAATCGCAAATCAAATGGGCAAAGCATCAACGGAAAATCTGATTCGTCTTGTCAAGAACAGGTTTCAAGTTCTATTAGTGGCGGAATTGGTTTGTTGAATGCTAATGCACGTACACGACAGTTTTCCAGTTTGGCTATGTTGGATAGAAGAGAGGTTGTAAAGTGTTGGGGTGGTCAATCTCCTTCGGGACATGAAGTGAATAATCAGTGTTCAGTCATTGAAAATATGGGTGTGGTGGGTTTTCTGAAAGGCGGTACGGTTGGTACTGTTGGCAATTGGGATAGGGATGATCTGGTGGACTTCAGTAATAGGAAGGTTGAGGTGGGGGAATGTAGTGGGAATTTGTACAGGAATGATGATAGCTGGAGCATATGGGGTAGGCTTATTTCAGGGTTTGGTGGTAGTTTGAATGGTGGGAAGGTGAGTTTGACCACGTCAGGGTGTTTGCTATGGTTGACGGTGCCTGTTGTGAGACTCTTTTCATTATCATGGTGTCCGAGTTTTGGCGTTTCTCCGGTGGTATGTGTTTTGCCGAATGTGGAGGTAAGGCCAGTTGAAAATAGTGGCTTATCAATGGTTGGTGAAAGCGGATGTAGTCCGGGATCACCTATCGTTGGAGTTCCTACTTCTTTGGATAGGCGAGGAAGACGGGGGAGAGCTGTGCGTGGTTCTGGAGTGGTCAGACGTAGTGCACGTTTGAGACAGAGATCGGCTTCATCTTATGGTAGGTCCCGTAGTTCGGTTGCCAGTAGTGGCAATGCGAACTCGGGCTCAGGTATGGTTCCTGTACTCGGTAGTGATTATTCTCCGTATGCCTTAGGTAGTCTTTCCACTGCGTAGTTATTTCAGCTAGCTAGCGACACTGCTTTTGTTTTTTCTGATTTAGAGTTAGATGCAGATTTTATTAGGAGTAGAGAACTAGAGAGAGCTTCATCTTTAGGTCGATGAGGATCGTTAGTTGGAACATTAAGGGTTTAAACAAACCAAAGAAATGCGATAAAGTTAGGAATTTTTTTAAAGATTTTCATCTTGACATTATTATACTTCAAGAAACTAAAATAGAGGACCCTGATCCTAGTTTTTTTAGAAGGTTAGGTGGTGCTTCCTTTCGTAACTGGTCTAGTCTACCGACAATAGGTACTGCCGGTGGACTTATGATCGGCTGGAAAGAGAATCAGTTTAGACTTGTACATGAGTTACCTATGATGCATTCACTACATATTATTTTAGCCTCGACAGTTGATAATTCCCTTTTGGGCATATCGAATGTTTATGGACCTCATACAAAAATTGAGAGAAGACGTTTGTGGATAGAATGTACAGGTTTTAGAAATCTCTCATTCAATCAATGGATAGTTGGAGGAGATTTTAATATAACCAGATTTTTAGGAGAGAGAGCACCTAGAGAAGGAGATTTCTCCGATATGGAGGAATTTAATGACTTTATCTTAGGTAATAACCTGATTGAGATTCCGCATTATAATAGAATGTTTACATGGTCCAATGATAGAGATAGTCCATCCTTTGCCCTGTTAGATAGATTTTTTATTAACACTGAGATGGAAGATAGATTTTCGATATGTAGATTAAAAGGATTACCATTTTTATTATCTGATCATTGTCCAATTATTTTATCTTGTGATTCAAATTTAATACTGAGTAGGAATTTTAAATTTGAGAAGATGTGGTTACTAGATAGTAGTTTCAGTAATTTGATTGCTGTTAAATGGAATTCTTTATTTTATTTTAATAATTTGTATAAAGATAACTCAGCTAAGATTTTTGTTGCAAAACTAGGAAAATTAAGATTTTTTCTTAAACGGTGGAACAAGTTCGTATTTGGTAATGTCAGAATTAAAAAAGATAAAATTTTATGTGAAATGTTAGACATAGATAAAACCAGTGAAATTAGAGCCCTTAATATGAATGAGAGGGATAGACTTAGTACCTTAAGAAATGATCTTAAGTTGACCATTGAGAAAGAAGAGGTCATGTGGAGGCAAAGATCCAGAATTCAATGGATAAGAGAAGGTGACAATAACACGAAATTTTTCCATAGTATAGCCAATAAAAGGAGGCGGGAAAATATGATTCATTCCATTGTCATTAATGATATTGAAGTGTCGGCCCAGAAGGATTTGAATGATGCTTTTACTAGGTATTATAAGCAGATCCTAGGAACTAGGTTAAATAGAAGGATTAATGATAGATGGAATGATATATATCCGTCTGCCACTAGTATTGATTTAACGGGTTTAGATAGTCCTTTTACTGAGGGAGAGATATGGAAGGCAATATGTGATATGCCTAGCGACAAAGCCCCAGGACCTGATGGTTTTTCAGTTCTTTTTTATAAACAATTTTGGGAAATTTTAAAGGCCGACATTATTAATCTTTTTAATGATTTTTATAATGGTAACTTAAGGTTAGGGAACTTTAATTTTGCTAATGTCATTCTAATACATAAGAGAGTTGGAGCGAATTCACTTAAGGATTTCAGACCTATCTCATTAATTAATGTGTCGGTAAAGATCATCTCTAAAGTTCTTGCCAATAGACTAAGCACTAAGATGAATGATCTAATTGATGTTTCACAAACAGCGTTTATTAAAGGTAGAAATATAGTGGATGGGGTAGCGGCAGTACAGGAGTACATAAATGTCTGTGTTAAAAATAATTTTTCATGTGCCATTTTGAAGCTGGACTTTGAGAAGGCCTTTGACTCGGTCGATTGGGACTTTATATGCGAGCTTTGTCTTGCTAGGGGTTTTAGTGTTAGGTGGACCAACTGGATTATGTTACTACTTAAGTCGGGTTGTTCCAGTATTGTGGTTAATGGAGTAGTTGGTAAAAAGATTCAGTCTAAGAGAGGACTCAGACAAGGTGATCCTCTCTCGCCTTTTTTATTCAACTTAGCGGTTGATGTCTTCTCTAGAATTATCAAGAGGGCAGGTAATTCAGGGGTCTTAGGTAAGGTGGGAAATGACGAGTTCCATAATGAATTATCAATTCTTCAATTTGCAGATGATACACTATTATTTTCATCTCATTTACCTAAACATGTTATTACTCTTAAGTTTATTTTATATTGCTTTGAGATGTTGTCTGGTCTTCGAATTAATTTTGATAAGAGTGTAGTCATGGTTCTTAATGATAGATGTAATGTGACGTCCTTAGTAGCCAACACTCTAAACTGTCCTATCATGAAATTCCCATTTGACTACTTAGGTTTCAAAATTAGACCGTCCAAGCTTAAGAAGATTGACTGGATAAGTATTATCGATAAAATCAGTAATAGATTATCGAGTTGGAATAATAGATATCTTTCTAGAGCGGGTATATTAGTTTTAGTTAATTCGGTTTTATCTGCCATTCCCACCTATTGGATGACGGTTCATCGTTTTCCTAAGTGGGTTATTAAGAAAATTGACAGAATTAGAAGGAATTTTCTTTGGAACGGTGACATAAATTGTAGTAGTCACAAATGTTTAGTTAATTGGGATTTATGTTGCAAGGCCAAGAGAGATGGAGGGTTAGGGATTATTAACCTTGTTAATTTTAACTCATCCTTACTAACTAAATGGTTATGGAAATTTAGAAGTACTGATACAGTGGCTTCTTGGAAAAATTTAGTTTTAAAATCTTATTACTCTAGGGGAGAGTTTCTTGTGGGTTCTAGTGTTATTAGGTCCAATAGATTATCTCACTTTTGGAAAGAAGTATTAAACTGTTTCGACTTTTTCAAGTTAGGTTGTAAAATGATAGTTCACTCTGGTAACTCTACTTTTTTTTGGCATGATGCGTGGATTTCCAGTATACCTCTTAAAATAGAATTTGAGGAGCTTTACAATGTTTGTGATTTCAAAAATTCATTTATAGCGGATGTTTATAGAAGTAATGTAGATCCCCCATGGAAGTTTTCATTCGTTAATATTTTGGACGGGAGATTGTTAAGACAATTAGCCTTATTGAAAGCAAAATTAATCTTATACCATATGGATGAGAATAGGGATACCATTAGTTGGGGATTGGATAAGAGTCAAGTTTATTCAGTAAATTCAATGTACAAACTTATCAATTTTCCTGGTATGTCATTACTTCCTTTTAAGTTCATATGGATTTCAAACTCTCCTCCTAAAGCTAAGTTTCTTATGTGGTTGATTACCCATAAGAAGCTAAACACAGTGGAGCTCTTAAAAAAGATGAATATTTTGATTAATGCTAAATGCTGTTTTTGTAATAACTCAGAGGAGGATGTGGATCATTTATTCTTTTCTTGTAATTTTCCCAAATATATCTTAACCATGGTACTAAAGATTTTTGTTTTGTCTAGTGAGAATTCATTCAATAACTGTGAGGAATATTGCAATCATTATAGACTTAATTATAATTCAAATCATAGGTATGTTTTGGATTCATTAGTTATCATAATTAGTTGGTACATTTGGTTAGAAAGGAACCAGAGATTTTTTAATTTTAGTGTAGAGTATCAGGATAAATTAATCATAAAGATAGTGTATTTCTGTTTGGATTGGATGACCATTTCTCGCAATAAGTACTTTAGAGACTTGAGATTTGGTAACTTTTTGCATAAAGTTAGGTCTAATTTGGGGTTATTCATGAGTATCAATAGATACTTTAGAAACAATAGTTATCGTATTTGTGCATAGTAATTGTAGCTTTGATAACGTGAGCTTTCTCTTTCTTATGTTGCATATATGTATGGATATATAATGATATATTTATAAGTATACATATATATATATATATGTAGGAATGCATATATATAATTATATCTATATATAGATATATATATATATATATATCCATATATATATGTGATGGTTGCTAATGATGGGTGTTCTAGTTTATGTTTAGGTCTTTAGGTGGAAGATCATATTGGAGAACCATATGGATAGCTTTCTGATGAAGTCTTGGAGCTTTTGGGTTATGCTGATTTGATTGGATCATTTTTTGCTTGCTTAGATTATATTGGAGTATGAGTAGGAGGAGTGTATGTATATATTGGTGAACTATTTCACCATTTGTTTCTCCTCGTTTATTATATGTAAGGGAGTGGATATACTTCTTATCGGGTGGTGGCCATGCCGGAATTCGATAACGAAGTAAGATGGGTGGTGGCCTTGCCGGAACTCATCTATCCACTTTACCTTACATTCCTTTTTGAGACTCTCGTTTTTTTTTCGGGTCTGTGTTTTTGGTGTATGTATTTGGATACTGTATCACTTTATCTTATTATACATATGTGTGCTCTCTTCCCCTCGGAAGACCACACATTTTTGCTTTTCAATTTTTTTTTTCCAATTATCACTAATTCTGAATAATAACATAGTCCCATATCTATCACAAATATTTCCACTTTTTATCCAAGATGATTAAAAAAAAACTCTCCATGTTAATATAAAAAACATGATAGATGACAGAATAATGGTAGATAAAGAAGATGGTCATGAGATAATCGCCAATTCAAAGATATTATAATAACTGTTCAACCACCATGAAAATCTAAATAAAATCTCCTCTTGTTGTAAAATATACTGTAGTCATAATTCATCACATTCAAATTCTGATAATAATTTTGATGAATTGTAAATACAGTTCAATTTGGTCATTGATTTCAATTTATGAATGAATAATCAATAAATAATTTTAAAATTGAAAAATGATTACAAGAGGAAATTGAGGGATCTATACAAGACAAGAGGGATTAAAAAAATATATACAAAAAAATAAGCACTTCTAAACTGATACCACTTGATGTCTCTATTAATGAGGATTTTAACATAACATTGAAGACGAACAAGGATATCTCAAACAACAGAATTTTTATTCCTAAAGCCCAAGCAAACAAGATTAACCAATTAAGCATATTTATCAGAGCAACAAATAGTTTTACTCAAAATAAGAAGTCATCAAAAAACATTTTCAAAACCAGTATCAGAGCAGCACCAAAATCAGTTTCAAACCAGACTTGTCAAGATGATGGTCACATAAGATGATTCGTGATCCAAGGTTAAAATACGGTTTATTTGAAATCATTTGAGGAAATATGAAAATCTCAAGATTCAATGAATCAATCACACCAGGCTATAAATTTCAAATCCAGGATATGTGTGTGATTCAATAAATCAATAATTTCAAATGATTTTAAATAAACAAATATTCAAATCAAATAATCATGAAATGACAGTAAGTTTCAAGGATCGGATTTTTTTCCAAAGATTTTTTCACAAATTTTCTGACAAGTACACGAGAAATTTTGGATCATTTACATCAAGCTTGAGATGTATTCATGATCCATAAATTAAATTAATTTATTTGAAATCACTTAAATCAAAGTCAAGTTTTGGGATATAATGAATAAGTCACACAAGATTGATAATTTCAAATTTAAGAGGTGTGTGGTATTCAAAATATCAGGAATTTCAGATGATTTCAAACAAACACGTTTGAACCATAATGATCATGAATAAAAATGAATTTCAAGTTGTATCACTGTGATTCAAGACAAATCAAAATATCCAAGCCAATCTGAGAAACAATGAAATTTTCACAACTGAGAAGTAAAATGTGCTGTAATAAGTATAATATTTCAAGCTTTTCTAAAATGAATTAGAAGAAACTCAAAACAGCAGAGGTATGTGAAACTTCATCAAATTTTCAGATCTTCAAGAATTTAGAATCCTAATTAATAGTGTTCAAGATATGACAAGAATACATCAACACTGTTATGAATTCAGAAATCAGAAAGATAAACTAGATATTTACAATATTAAATTTAAGATCTAGAAATAATTAAAACATCAGAGTTCTATTCAAATAAAGCGAATTTCCACAAGATCATGAGAACTGCAATTGGAAGTTAAGAAAGCCCAAGAAGTTACAATGATATAACAGTGATAAATCAAAACAGAAAAAAGCTGAAGGGGAAGAACGAGGAATATATAAAAAGAAATAAATATTTACAAAGATGAGTTTAGAGGTCATACCTGAAATCAATGTAAACCAGAATCTCTAACTCATCAGATGTGGCTAAGGAACTGTGAATGATTCTATAACATGTAGCAGTTTGAATCCAGTTTTTCTTTAACAATGCAGTTCCTCAGCCTCCTTCGGTACCTAACCGTTAAGAGGATTGAGTTATCTAACAAAAGCAGCAAAACCACTTAGAGTTGTGTTCACATCTTTCGATACCCAAACCCGTTTGTATAACAATCCATTAGAATCTATTTTCGTCCCTTTGGGAACCCAGATATGTTTGAATTTAACAAAATCCGTATTATTTTCTTTTGGGATCCAAGATTGTTCAAATGGTTTGTTATAAAACAAATTAACATCTCGTTCGTGATTCAAAAATCTTTTAGAGTTTAAATTTTCAGAATGACTCTCTCCAAAGAAGTTTGATGGATTTTTAAAATCACACAAATTCTAATTTTCAAAAACATTTGTTTTCCCAAAACCAAGACCTCGTTTATGTCTAACTGAAAATTGGTTTTGTAACAGCATATTCAACAATTTTTTCCCATTAGAAAATTTATCCAAAGTTGATTCTAATCGTTGAATTTTGGATTTAAGATCAGAATTTTCTTTTATTAAATCTGAACAATGATTATTAGTGATCTTTCTCTCAGTATCAAATTGTTTCAAAACCAAATTCTCGTTTTCAAGCAAAGTAATTTTGGTTTGGGACTCAGAAATCACAAATTTAAAATGATTTTGCTTTTCAAGCTTAAGTCTTTCAAATTCTTTGTATTTTGCAATTTCATTTTCTAAATCTTTAAAAATCAAATTAGTTTTCAATAAACTCTCTTTATCAGCAGTTTCATGTATGATATTTTTTGTAGTCTTAAAATTTTCGAATTCCTTTTGTAGAAGATTGTTCGAACTTAATAAGTCAATCTCGTTCTTTTTAAAGATCAGAATTTCATTCTCAAGATTTTGAATATTTTTATTGAGATGAACAAGATCAGTTTTCAATTTCAAACAGTTTTCAAAATCAGAATTTTCTAATTTCATGACATTTGAAAGTTTTGATTCCAAACAGTTAATTTTGCTGATCAACTCATGATTCATAGATCTCAAAGATTTATTTTTTAGTTGGAGTTTATCAACAAATTTGGTTAAATCAACACAAAAATAAACCAGATCTTCATATGAAAAATTTCTCATTTCATCCTCTGTTGAATCTCCATCAACTGATCCATCTGAATTTTCATCTGTAAGGCCAGTTAAGCATAGATCTGAATCTGAGTTGACATTTGGGGGTTTGAGCGGCTGTTGTCAATTTGTCCATACTTCATATTGAGAGTACTCCAGATTTCATGCGTAGTCAAACAATGAGAGATAAGATCAAGCTGATTATTACTGAGATAAGAATAGAGAATATGCATAACACGAGCATAGACAATTTTATTTTTCTTATTTAACATATCTCCCATATTTTCAATATATTCCAATATTCAAAATTAACAGATTTTGAATATAATTCGAATTTTGATTTCCAAATTGAAAAATCTGTTCCATTGAAGATAATTGGAATATCACTGGACTGACTCTCAAAAGACTGACAACTAGGATCCATGGTTCTAGGGTTTATGAAATTACTAGGCTCTGATACCACTTGTTGGATCTAGATTAACCCTATAGGGGGGTAAATAGGGTTTATTAAATTTTAGAGAGATATTAAAAATATCAAATCACTGATGCAGCAGAAAATAAATGCAGAAAGGTAAATGACACAAGATATACCCAGTTTCGGCTAAATCCTGCCTACTGCTACATTCCTAAGGTTTCTACTAGGTAATAGAACAGATCCCGCTTACAAGACCATGAAAACTCGCAACCCCTCGCTCCTATTCTAATCCTACGCTCAAAACCCTAGACTGATCTAATCCCCTAGATTAGATTTCCCCTGATTACATCCCCGTAACCAGTAAACCCTAGTTTTTACAGACTCTAATAAACTGCCAGTTAACACCCTAACTGGTTTCCTGTAGATTTTACAGACTTTAGAACTGGTCGTTTATTTTACAATACAAATTAAAAAAAAAAACTAAAAACCCTAGTTTTAAAATAGACAAATAATTCTCCCTTTAAGACACTTGAACTAGGTTGGCCAAGTCAATGTTGGTTTCACCATCTCATTTTATCCGATCACTCTTGATTCTCCAATAGAAATGGCAGTAGCGATTTGAGAAGGAAAAAACTAGGGTTTTCTGAGATCCTCTAAATCGAAATGCAATTGCTTAATTAATGAAATTAGGCTTTGGAATTAAACTCTGGTGCTCGAAACTGACGTTCCTTTACCGTTCGATTTGTGTCTCTCTGTCTGGCTATCGAAACCCTAAACGATTTGTGAGTTATTCAATTTTATCTTGAATTCTTTGAATTGAATTTGTTGGATTTCGATCTAATTGCTTATGATGTATGATGTGTATTTATAGGGTAAAATATACACTAAAACTCCGATTTCATGGTATGATTCGATCTAAATTTCCGGTTTCCCCTTTTGACATACCCAATTTGAATTTGATTTATTGGCTTTGAAAAAGCATACGTGATTATACTTGATTGCCTTGCTTGAAAGGTTCAGTCTTGGATGAAATTTTAATTGTTGCCTAAAAAGAAAGATTGATTTCTGGAAATATATTTCTTCTTGCCAAAAACTTTTGTCCCAAATTAAAAATGATTTCCTGAAACTGATCTAAAAAATAACTTCTGTATATTTGTGGATGAAATCAGGAAATAGAAATTATTCCCTTGCTCGAAATAGAATCCATGACTCATTGGTTTTCTGGAAACATTTTTGACCTTGCTATAAAAGAAATTTGACTGTGTAATTTTGGAAATATTTAAGTGCCCGTAGCTGTCACTGATTTCTGGAAGAAAACAAAACATACATGCTATTAATGAATTTTATGAATCATTTTCAAACCTCCGATTTTGAACTGTGCATGTGTTATGATCATTACCAATGCTTCACCATTTATACACTGACATGAACCATTTTGCTGTGTAGAGCCATTTCACAACCTGTCTTGAAACTTGAGCATATGTACATTTATACTGTTGCATTGAAATGAACTTGATCACCATACTGGACTGCTGCTTCCATGTATCACAATTGCATTTGCACTGATTCATACTCTTGCCTTGAACTGTTGTGTATTCTTGCATCTTTGACCATTCATGAATTTGAGTTGAAACCGTTTGGCTTATGCATGGCTTGCATATTCATGTGCATGCTTGAATTTGTACACTTGTGTAGTCATTATATATGCTTCATTCTATGATGCTGCTTCATGAAATTTTCTGAACTATGCCTTTATATATACTTGAGCAAAACATTTGCTTTGTCTCCTCGACCATGTGAATTCACCATGAGTTAAACCATGTTGTTTTAATTTCTTGGCTTGTCATGCTTGCGCACCATGTAGCCTAGCTCACTGACTTGTCATTTGAAATATGTGCTATGCTTACTTGTCTATTTTATGCCCATCAATTGATGTTGGCCACATGTTGGCTGCACCACCTTGGTTATATTATTGTTGTCCTTTGTATTGAGCTCGGCCATTTGTGTTGAGCTCTCTCGACCAATTTGATATGTGTTGACTATGTTGACCATGCTGCACTGAGTCGAGATGGTCCACGTGACTACTCCCCAGTTGCACACTGGATTGGTGTGGCAGTGCACACGTGTATATATATACACGTGTGTATATGCAGCCATTCAGAAAATATTCTTGTCTCTGCACTAAAATATTTTGTATATACGCTGACTGCCTTGTGGTATTTACAATGTAACTGTGAATGTCATAAGATGTCTAGACAAAGTCAGATGGATTAATAAATCAGATCGAGTTATAAAATGATGAGAAAACACACCAGAAAACCGAGGCAACTAAAATGTTTAAAATAAAAAATATATCTGCTAGAATATGAAATTATTTCTGTTCCAGATACTGTGTGTGTTTCTTTTGACAGGTAAGAATGAAGTCTGGAATGACCGTGTTGACGTGACTGGACTGACAGAAGACAGAGACCAAAGACATTACAAAATTAGTGTTTCAGTGTCAATGAATGAGTGTATGAAATTGTAAAAAGAGTGTAGAGTGTACTATAGTGACAAAGAGTTGTAGTGAGGAGTTTTGTATAAGAATGTGAGAATTGTACGGATATTTGTAATAAACAAATCTGATTGAAATAAAATATTATTTTTATTGTGTTCAAACAAATGTGTCTATCGTACTCAGTTTATTTACCATTACAGTATTATGTGAAGTAATAGTATTCTATTACTGTTTAAATTTGTACAAACAGTGGAGTTGTGAATCTGTATTGTTTAAATGTTGAAATATAGTATTCTATTCAAATAAAATACTATGTGAATATTTGATTCTCTGTACAGTCGTATTTTATTTAAATATAAATATTATATTCTAGTCTGTGATGTAGAATATGAAACAGTACGATAACAAACACATTTATAATAACATATATTTGGTTGTTATCATCAAACAGAAATCATATAATTGTGTATACAATACCGTTATATACAACAAAAGGTTGGCGAAGTAGGTTTTTGTTTTAGATGATATTTTGGGGTTCAGCTTTTGAATCGACCGTATGTGATGGTGGGTGGGTCGAGTGTGAAGTTTTTGGCATGGACGAGTGCATGGAGGAGAGGTCCGCCGCGATGGTGGTTTCAACGGCTCAGATGGTCTGGGGAAACCATACAAGAACATTTGTGGTGACAATATAGTGGTGGGTTTTCTGATTTAGGGTTGAGCAACGAAACTTGGAACGAGGTGAGTTGTGGCCATTGTGATTGATCGATGGCGATCTCCGGTGAAGATCTGGTTTGTGGGTGGCGATGGTCCTTAGGGGGAGAGGTGTTGTGCACGTGCACATTGAAGATGTACACAATATTTTGTTTTGGTCTTCGTTTAAATGTTTGCTAAAGAATTTTTTAGAAGGAGGAATCATTAAAATTGCTAAGCTTGGGTACGTGTGTGATCAGCAGTAAAGTAGTTGTTTGATCAAATTTATCAAAGGGATGCATGACCTTAGGTGAAAATGGTAAGGAAGGATGGCATAAGAAAGAAATATATGAAACAACGGGGAAAGGGGAAATGGGCCTATTCGTGAGTTGGGTCTGTGGGCTTAGTACAACAAAAGAAAAAACAACAATAAAGAAAAGAAATAAAAAAAATGTGAGAGAAGTATACTTGCCGGCTGAAATAAATTGAAAACAAGAAAATGGAAAGGGAGATTCTAGTTTGTACTGTGTAGGTGGGCCGAGTGACTGCAAGGGAGAAACAGGAACGGAAAAGGGTAAGGGGAGAAAGGATTTGTGGCCTATGAAATGTTTGGGCCTTGAGAACAAAGTGGGATGATGGACTGAGTAATTAATTGTATAGGAAATAAGATAAAAGAAAAGGAAGTAAATCAAAAGAAAACGAATTGAAAGGAAAGTGTATAGAATTTGTAGGAAAATAAATAAAATAATTTATTTTGAATATAAATATAATATTACAATATATAATATATATATATATCACAAAAAGAAATTAAAGGAAGCACTGTTAGTTTGAAGACTGGAAACTGGAATAAAGAGGGTAGATGATCAGATTATGATCATTGTGAGCAAAGTTGTACTCCGTCAGAATTTAACTAAGTTGTTTAAATAAATAAATAGAATAGATTTATTTCTTTCTGAATTAATTAATATAACTAAATACGTATCCACTTATTCCAGGAATCCAGATAAATGTGCTCAAATGTTTGGTAATAAACTCAAATGTTTTGAGATGAACTATTTAAAATGTTATTTTAAATTATAATCGACTTAGGTTGATAAATATATTTTAAATTAAAGGATGATTTAAAATTTGAACAAATGGTAAATAAACGAAATAGGGAAAATTCGTGTGAATAGGAACTAGATAAACAGAATTCAACTCTGTCCTAGTAATTATTAATGAAATCGAGTTGATAGGATAAACTAGTCCAAAAGAAATAATATTCACAATCCAAAGTGAATAACTTGAGAAGAAAGTGGTTTGCAGACGAGAAGGGTTGTAAGAAATATCAGAAAAAGGAAATTGGTAAGACCGGTACTAATAAGATTATTCTGAAGTTTAGAAAATAAATGGGATATAGAAATGAATCGAAAGGTGATTATGAATTAATAATAGATTAAGTTGAATTCAAGGGAAGTATCGTCACTTTCTGATTTAATAAATATTGAATTAATTAATCACCTAAGGAAATAAAATAGTAATTATATTTATAAGTCGTATATATATTGAAGTATAGATGATAACAATACTATTATGATCAATAAATGGGATTCTTAAATGGAATTAAATCTTAGATAGATATGATTTGGAAATAATTATTTTCCAAGATCAAAAAATTGATTAACAATGGTTATTTAAATTGTTAAATTGTGATAGACCAGATCTGTTGTGATAATTAATTTGTTGATTTGATTTATTATAATGTTGTGTCATGACGCAATTAACTTGTTTTGTAACATCTTGTTAATATTGACTTATACGAACTACTGTTGAAATATGAAATCTTATGTGTTAAATATTTTCAGTATATAAGTCTTGATAATCAGTTAAGGATATAAAAACTCATATGAAATATATTGATTTTATTCCTTTAAGAATCTCTTGGCCCTAAAAGATAATAACGTCCGTCGATTCAAAGAGATCAGGATTGGTTTTCTAAATGAAATCCAAATACCACTTTTTTCGACCTAGGCGTTGTTTAAGTCTAAAGTTAAATTGAAGACGAAGATTATGCATGGGTTGTTATGTCAATCCTAGGTAGAAATTACCTTAGATGGAATTACAGGAGAGTTCCTTTGGTTTGTCCAGACCCAGGACAACTTGTATGGATGAATATCTGACAGAGTATGCCAAATAGATCGCGTAAGTTGACCTCCTCAAAACTATTTTTGATGGCGGAGAAATTAGTTTCTCTTAGCTTTTTTTACCGTTGGTTTTGGGAAAATCAATTTGTGGTCTGACGGGTTTGATAATGTGGCATTCAAATTGGATGAAGATTTGTTGTTCTAAATGGTAAGTTATGACCTCAAGTCTCACAACTGGGAAATGAAAAAAATCGGGCAGGCAGCATGACTAAGTGGGTCGCTCCCAATTAGGGTATAATATCACCATCTAGAGAATATTTATTTTGTTACTTCTTTTGCTTCTGTATCTCCCGGGAATGGTTAGTTTGAGACAACCGTAGGTGATAATATATTTGGTACACTCAGAGCAAATGAGTGACCGGTCATGTGTAGCCGAGTTGCAAGATGTTCTTGATGAACCCAGTGTATTCCTCTCTAGAGATACACTATCAGGAGATGGTTCCATATCTTTTCGTAGTTGGAAATCTATTATCCCTAAGTGCCAAGCGGTTTTGTTTGTATATTATGTATGTGGAGCGTGAAATGCAAGCGTTCCACTAGATTCTAATTTATTTTTGGAAACCCTAGACATTATTATAATATCATAATAGCGATGATTTCAAAATATTTTGCGTTATCGTAAGGTGAAAACCATTCGTATTTCTATGTGGATCGGTCTTACGATTATTCATTCTTTCAAAAAGAAAATTTTCCAAGTTAAGCGAACGGTTTAAAATCGTTTACCTATACCATTCCCACGACTGACCCAAAGTTTATTTTTCTATGTTTTGCCTAAACTCTTAGGTGCCCGAATTTGTATGGGCAGTTAAGTTGTTATGGATTTTACAGATAATCTAGAAGGAGCTAGAGTAGGAGACTTCAACATTATATATATATAGTTTATTTCTGCTATGATGTATACGTAATGTACTCTGATGTTGCATGTAAGTTCAGATACAGTTTTGGATATTCCAAAGCTTATATCTGTATTATATTTTATTCTGCTGCGATTGTGAGATTTTGTGTTGTTCAGTTCTTTCTTCTATCTTATTCTTCTATTCTAATTTTGTATCTTTTCTACTTCTCACCCTCTAACTTCTTTCTATTGATGGTTTGTATTTTCGTGCAATTTGAGTTGGAATTACGTTGTATTTGATCGACTCAAAGGGTTCGAATTTGCGGTCGTTACACTTGGTATCGGAGCTGAAGTTTGAGTAGTAAACTTGGCACTGTTGCATAACTCGATAGAGATAGGATTTGTAATACCCTAGATTGAGTTTGAGCGTATATATATGAGCGCATCTTTGTCAATTGATATAAAAAACTGTTTTACATTGTGATGACTGGTTTGTTGAGCATTGTATGATTTTTGGTCGATACAGGGTGTACAACTGTATTGATAGGTGTTTTTAAACTCTCGAGCAGAACAATTTGACACAGTATTGTTTTAAGATGGGTAAATGTAACACCCCGTATTTCCTGTAAATGTTAATGTAACAAATCAAAGTATACTTAATTTCTAAGGGAAGAATTAAGGGAAACGGAATATGCCATTGCGTTCGTCTCGAAATTCTGCTTGAGATAGAGTCCGAGTTTGCGTGAATCGGACTTCGTATGAAGAAGTTATGGCCTTCGGAAGTTTCAGCTCAAATTTAAAAATAGCTCGAAACTGAATTCAAAATTCAAACAGAACCCAGAAGCGGGCTGGGCGGGAAATTTCCTGCCCAGGACCCAGGTCGACCAGGGGTCGACTAGGGGGTCGACCTCCCCCCCTATAGGTCGACCCGGGGGTCGACCTAGGGGTCGACCTGCCCTGTTTTTCCAGATTCGAGGCAGAATTCATTTTTATGTATCCGGGCTGATTTCTAGACCAAATTCATGAGTTCTACGCTATATAAACGCCCCCAAACTTCACTTTCTCCACACAACTTCATTACGCCTGTACTCTGCCTCAATCCTAATTAAAACAAATCTTATTCTCCGTTAAAACAAGTTATAGTTCTTCTTCAAATTGGAGATTCAAATCAAGATAAAGCTTCAAGTTGGACCATAGGCATTCCGCTTCAAGCAACGTCACTCGAATCATAGCAAATCGCCTTTTCTAAACCGATCACTGTAAGTTCGGTTATTCCTTAGATTTGAACGTGTAATTGGAATTGTGAATGTAATGGATCAAAATACAGAACTATACCAGTTTGCAAGTTAATTATCTTTGATTCATGCTTATGTTAAACTGAAAGTTATCTATGCCTATGGATCTGATTTACGACTATGACTATGAGATTTTTGCCTAAGACTATGACTATGAGACTTTTTCCTAACTATGAAACTGTTGCCTATGAAGCTATTGCCTATGACTATGACTATGACTATGAGACCTTTGTCTAAGACTATGGCCATGAACTGTCGCCTATGAAATTATTGCCTATGGCTATGAATCATAGCTATGAGACTATTGCCTATGACATTGATTAAGAAATTATTGTGATTAGTCACCCATGACTATTGTGGTTAATTGCCTATGACTATTGTAGTTAGTTGCTTATGACTATTCCCATTGTTACAATTAACCGATCATGTTGTACCTTGAATAGGCATTATGTTGGACCAAATCACCTATGCATATTCCCTTGAATATGTGGATCTCATATTTAGTGTGTAACTTTCCTAGTTTATTACTATTCACTATTATGTACATCAAACCCATTGGAACCATTATTTTTGTATTTGGTTCATTCTTGCATGGCTATTCTTTTATGTCTATTCTCGTGCTTATCCCTATTCCTTGCTTTGATACTATTAGTATCATTTCATGAGTACTTAGAAACTTGTGAAATCATGTTATACGTACGATTATGATGCGGGGATTGGGCGTAGCTTAATTAAGTAAATTTGGCATAATAAAAATGTTGGCATAATCTAAATTTGCTATAATAGTGAATGATTTACATGCATATTAGACTTGGGCATAAATTGATAAATTAATTTGGCCGCAAAGTGTGTAATTGGCGTGTAAACCAAGTTTTGGACATAAACGGTAAAATAGAATATTAAATCTAGTTTTGACATGAACCGTAAATTGGAATATTAATCTAGATCGGGCATGGATTGAAAAAGGGGAATATTAAATCTAAATTGGTATAAACTGCAAGTTTTGTTAATTGATTGGTAAATCAAGTTATGGGCATAGAATATAAGTATGTTAATTTGCATGACAGTTGTATATGATCTAGGCTAAATTGATTTACGGAAAATTTACATTAATAGTAAATATGTAAATTTAGTAAAAGACGAATGTGCCTAACCCGAGGTTAGACTGAGTTTTGGTGTAAAACTGGCCGGAACTGACCGGTACATCTAGTGACCATAACAATACCTGTCTAGTGTGTGTGGTTAGTGCATCAAGCCCCGAAAGACCCGAGGTTAGACTGATTTGTGGTGTAAACCTGCCCGGAACCGAGCGGCACATCCAGTAACCACAACAATATCTGTCTAATGTGAGTGGTTGGTGCTTTAATTAATTAATTAATTAAGGCTCATGAATAAATCAAACTAGAAATGGGGAGATTAAGTAATTAGGGAAACACTTAACCGTAATAACATGTTAACAAGGCAAGTGGGTGAGGTTAAGTAAAATTAGAACACTTAACCGTAATAACATGTTACTTAGACAAGTGGGTAAGGTTAAGTAAATTTAAGACGCTTAACCTTTGTAACATGTTAATTAAGCAGATGATAGGGTTAAGTTAACTAAGGTAACACTTAACCAAAATATATAATGACATGTGGTGGGGTTAAGTAATACAAGAGGAAAACACATAACCAATTATGTAACATGATGTATGGGAAGGGTTAAGTTAACACGAGAACAACACTTAACCAATATAACATGATTTGAGGTAGGGTCATGTCAACACCAGAAGGAAACACTTAACCAACATGACGTAACGGGTAGATGGGTTAAGTTAACTTGAATTGATTAATGACACCTGACCAATATAACTTGTTGAGCGAATGAGGTTAAGTTAAATGAGAAATACTTAACCAATATAACCTGATGAATGAACACGATTAAGTTAATAAATCACAATTAACCAATCCAACATGATAAGCAAGAGAGGTTAAGTTAATAAGAACCACTTAACCAACACGACTTGACGAGTAGGAGGTTAAGTACACATCGGGTTGGTAGGTAATATTAGTAAATATAAGCCCACAAAACTTAACCATTATATAAACATGCTTGGATCGATGGGAGGGTTAAGTACATCTCGTGTAGGTGGGTAATATTAGTACATATATGCCCACAAACTTAACCACTAAGAAAACATGGTAGAATCGGTGGGAGGGTTAAGTACATCTCGTATACGTGAGTAATATTTGTATAAATAGGCCCACAAACTTAACCAGCAGGAAACCCTAGTAACGGGGACCCATTTCAGCAGTAACCCACATAGATGTATCATGGTACCCTGAAACTAGGCACGGTGGGGCACGATTACTGGGCTGATTATAAGCGGTCAAAAAGCAGCGGCAGGGGTTACGTAAGTGTAGGTTCCAACGGTTTACGGGTGTGCACGGACACCGGAGTGGAAAAAGCAGGCATTGTGTACCAGTAGTTATACACTGTACATCCTGAATCGTGTCGGGTCGCTATCATAAGGCTTGATACACCCTATGGTGGGGCCATCACAGAGTATCTACACGCAAGAGAGGGCCGACTGACACAGACACATGGAAAATTACTACATAATAGGTAGCATAATCCCTAGTTGGACCTAGGTCGCGTAAACCATGAATCCGAGAAGCGTTCAATAGGTAGCATAAAACCCAGTGGCCCTGGGTAGCGTAAACCCTGGTTGAATCTAGGAAGCGCTCGATAGTAAACCCTAGATTAGATCTAGGTAATAAATGGAATCCCCATAATAGATGTACACCTGAAGGCGACCGCAAATACGGGGATTGGGGTCACGTTATCATATATGATCATAGATTACTATTTGGACACTAGTAGGTAGTGCAGAGATATAGAAATCAGTATAACAGGGTAGTTGCGAAGTAGAGAAAGAGTAGAAGCACATTCAGTTTATCAGTACATTCAGTTTATCAGTGCATTCAGTTTATCAGTGCATTCAGTTTATCAGTACATTCAGTTTATCAGTACATTTAGTTTATCGGTACATTCAGTTTATCTTGCCATATCCCATGTTATCCCCCATGTTATCTTGTTACTATGGTTTAGTCTTATATTTAGTTTTTTTATGTCATGACCCTTTTCCTCGTTTAAATACTAAGCATCACTAGACTTACCAGACTTTATGTCTGACCTAGTTTGCTTTCGCCTCTTTTCTTCCGTTTCGCCCACCCAAGGTAGTCAGGGAGGGAAAAGCTCAGCTCATTTTAGGGCCGTTATTCTCTCCGAGCTTGAAGATTCTTTGGCGTATTGCTTTGAACTCCATTTTCTACTGCTATGGCTGGCTCATGCTTTATTGGGGAATATCATTGTCAATTTATGCTTCTTATATATTAAACAAGACAGATGCTTTCTTGCAATAAGTATTGGTGTTGTAAAACAATCTTTGTACAAGCTGTTTTAATCAATAAAGGTTATTTATTTATTTTTTTCGCTACTTTATTTGTCTATTTTGTAATTTTTCTACATCTTGTACTAAAAATGCTCCACCGAAGTTAAGGCATTCCCTTTGTGAGTGACCTTAACAGAGATGGGGTGTTTCACTTGGTATCAGAGCTGAACGTTACCGGATCAGATAAATGATTCGTAAAAAATATATTTTCAGACGGTTTTAAAAGAAGCATTTTCAAAAGAAAAGTTTTGTTTTAAAGGCATATTCCACAAAGCCATATGCACTATCTTTTGATCCTCTATTTGAATCCTTGTTTCCTTCTTTCCTATGTCTCCGGGGCTCCTGGCTTTTTGGGAGGTAACCTCATCGCGGCATGGTTTCGTAGGCTCGACTAGACTACGACACTTGTCAAAGGGCAAATAAGTGCCTCTGTAGCCGTAATTTTCTTTCGAGCTTTGTAGGATTCTCCGTGCGATGGAGGCAGCTTTCGAGAGACATGTCAACAAGTTACACAAGGATGGCAAAGTTGAGAATGAGGGGGTTTGGCTGCGGAGCACAACACAAGGATGAAGAACCCAAGGATATGGACTTGGTTCACAAAGGAGGGGAGGAAAGAATAGTAAAACCTAAAACAAGAGGAAGTATCTTTATTTTGGTATAACAGGTCGTATAATTAAGGGCAAGAACAAGGGATAGGATTCTCCGGAAGGCAAGTGCATGCTCTCACCGCCAGCATACCTGAGAGAGAGGCAGTAAGATTTCTGTTGAAAGAGTTTTTCCTTTTTGATTATCCCGTTAGTACTCCTTCTGATTTTAGCACTTCACATTCGTATATATCTGCTTCCATAGTTGAGTCTCTGCACCCTAGATATTGTATAGTAGAGGATCCCATTATAGTCTCAAATCCAATTGCTGGTTCGACCCATTTATCTCTGACTTGTGTGGATTTGAGAATAGCTATATTTATGCTTATGTTTTTGTGCTATGGGTTGATTCTAGGCATTGATTGGTTAGCTAGTAATTATGAAACAAGGGTAGTTAGACTTTCGACTTGCCTCGAGAATACCCTTGAGATTTCGTACGATCCTAAGGGATCAGTTTGTCTTAGCTACCTAGAATCACTTTACTTATCTATCGACGATTTTCGATCCATTGGGGTAGTCCATGAGTACGCAAGATGTTTAGATTAGGGTATGGGTTTTCCCCCTAAAAATCGAGATAGACTTCCGCATGTATCCAGATGAGACTGCAAAGCCGGTTATGCGATCAAAAATAATTCTGGAGCAAGATTGGCGAGGATAGCCAGAGTCAGTAAAATGCTCAATTGTTTGGTTGTTTTGTTAGTATCATCTCACATAGATCGTCCAAATTCGAAGAAGGTATTCCTTGGGTGCTTATCTGATATTGGTTTAGGCCTTTGGGGCTTGTACTTGAGGGATGTCGAGTTCGACTAGGATGGTTTGCTTGAGAAATAAATGGTTGTGGTAGACGCCATAAGTAGAAAAAAAAGACTTCATAGCTCAGTTGGTTAAGACATTGGATTTGGAAATGGAGGTCAAGAAGCTTCACAACCATGAAGTTAAATTAGATAAGGTACAATGGAGTGAAGCTCAAGAAGATGCGACTTAGAAGACTAGATACGCGCGTCATACCCTTTTTCTTGAGGGTATATCCTTGATCTCTTTTGCTAGGAATTTTAGGCATTCTTGTTTCCATCTTTTTAAGCATATACTCTAGGTCCTATCTTCGTGATCCTTAGGTAGAAACCAATGGATATAAACATGTATTTGAAACATGTTATGATCGATGGTTGGAAGTGGTTGCTAGTGACTGCTCATGGATGCATATACAGACACTAGATCGGCTCAGTCACTTTCATATTGCATTTGCAAATATGTATTTGTATATGGATTAAAACTTGATGTGTTATCATACGGATGTTGCATATGGACGAATGAATATGCATGCATACAGTACTTACATGACTAGGGATAATTGCATACATGATGGACTCATGGCACTGACATAATTCGCATTAAGGAGGTTAACTGAATCAGTAGACCGCCTGATTTTACATTAGATAAGGACATGTACACATACTACGCATAGAATCATGAAAGCATAAGAAATCCTTTTAGGGACAATGGATGCTTGTGATTGAATGGTTGAGCAGATGGATGCTGGATGTTAGGATACATTCTTCTTAACTTGAAGATTTCGGGGACGAAATCCTTTAAGGAGGGGAGATTGTAACACCCCGTATTTTCTGTAAACGTTAATGTAACAAATCAAAGTGTACTTAATTTTTAAGAGAAGAATTAAGGGAAACGGGTTATGCCATTGCGTTCGTCTCGAAATTCTTCTTGAGATAGAGTCCGAGTTTGCGTGAATCAGACTTCGTATGAAGAAATTATGGCCTTCAGAAGTTTCAGCTCAAATTTAAAAACAGCTCGAAACTGAATTCAAAATTCAAACAGAACCCAGAAGCGGGCTGGGCGGGAAATTTCCCACCCAGGACCCAGGTCGACCAGGGGGTCGACCGGGGGTCGACCTGGGGGTCGACCTGCCCTGTTTTTCCAGATCCGAGGCAGAATTCATTTTTATGTATCCGGGCTGATTTCTGGACCAAATTCATGAGTTCTACGCTATATAAATGCCCCCAAACTTCACTTTCTCCACACAACTTCATTACGCCTATATTCTGCCTCAATCCTAATTAAAATAAATCTTACTCTCCGTTAAAACAAGTTATAGTTCTTCTTCAAATTGGAGATTCAAATCACGATAAAGCTTCAAGTTGGACCATAGCATTCCGCTTCAAGCAACGTCACTCGAATCATAGCAAATCGCCTTTTCTAAACCGATCACTGTAAGTTCGGTTATTCCTTAGATTTGAACGTGTAACTGGAATTGTGAATGTAATGGATCAAAATATAGAACTATATCAATTTGCAAGTTAATTATCTTTGATTCATGCTTATGTCAAATTGAAAGTTATCTATGCCTTTGGATCTGATTTACGACTATGACTATGAGACTTTTGCCTAAGACTATGACTATGAGACTTTTGCCTAAGACTATGACTATGAAGTTGTTGCCTATAAAGCTATTGCCTGTGACTATGACTATGAGACCTTTGTTTAAGACTATGGCCATGAACTGTCGCCTATGAAATTATTGCCTACAGTTATGAATCATAACTATGAGACTATTGCCTATGACATGAATTAAGAAATTATTGTGATTAGTCGCCCATGACTATTGTGGTTAATTGCCTATGACTATTGTAGTTAGTTGCTTATGACTATTCCCATTGTTACAATTAATCGATCATGTTGTACCCTGAATAGGCATTATGTTGGACCAAATCACCTATGCCTATTCCCTTGATTATGTGGATCTCATATTTAGTGTGTAACTTGGCTAGTTTATTCCTATTCAATGTTATGTACGTCAAACCCATTGGAACCATTATTTTTATATTTGGTTCATTCTTGCATGGCTATTATTTTATGTCAATTCTCGTGCTTATCCCCTATTCCTTGCTTTTATGCTATTAGTATCATTTCATGAGTACTTAGAAACTTGTGAAATCATGTTATACGTACGATTATGATGCGGGGATTGGGCGTAGCTTAATTAAGTTAATTTGGCATAATAAATATGTTGGCATAATCTAAATTTGCTATAATAGCGAATGATTTACATGCATATTAGACTCAGGCATAAATCGATAAATTAAATTGGCCGCAAAGTGTGTAATTGGCGTGTAAACCAAGTTTTGGACATAAACGGTAAACTAGAATATTGAATCTAGTTTTGACATGAACCGTAAATTGGAATATTAATCTAGATTGGGCATGAATTGAAAAAGGGGAATATTAAATCTAAATTGGTATAAACTGCAAGTTGGGTTAATTGATTGGTAAATCAAGTTTTGGGCATAGAATATAAGTATGTTAATTTTCATGACAGTTGAATATGATCTAGGCTAAATTGATTTACGGTAAATTTGCATAAATAGTAAACATGTAAATTTAGTAAAAGACGAATATGCCTAACCCGAGGTTAGACTGAGTTGTGGTGTAAAACTGCCCGGAACCGACCGACACATCCCGTGACCACAACAATACCTGTCTAATGTGGGTGGTTAGTGCATCAAGCCCAGAAAGACCCGAGGTTAAACTAAGTTGTGGTGTAAACCTGCCTGGAACCGACCGGCACATCCAGTAACCACAACAATATCTGTCTAATGTGAGTGGTTGGTGCTTTAATTAATTAATTAAGGCTCATGAATAAATCAAGCTAGAAATGGTGAGGTTAAGTAATTAGGGAAACACTTAACCGTAATAACATGTTAACTAGGCAAGTGGGTGAGGTTAAGTAAAATTAGAACACCTAACCGTAATAACATGTTAATTAGACCAGTGGTTGAGGTTAAGTAAATTTAGGACACTTAACCGTTGTAACATGTTAATTAAGCAGATGATAGGGTTAAGTTAACTAAGGTAACACTTAACCAAAATATATAATGACATGTGGTGGGGTTAAGTAATACAAGAGGAAAACACATAACCAATTATATAACATGATGTATAGGAAGGGATAAGTTAACACGAGAACAACACTTAACAAATATAACATGATTTGAGGTAGGGTCAAGTCAACACCAGAAGGAAACACTTAACCAACATGACGTGATGGGTAGATGGGTTAAGTTAACTTGAATTGATTAATGACAATTGACCAATATAACTTGATGTGCGAATGGGGTTAAGTTAAATGAGAAATACTTAACCAATATAACCTGATGAATGAACAAAGTTAAGTTAATAAATCACACTTAACCAATCCAACATGATAAGCAAGAGAGGTTAAGTTAATAAGAACCACTTAACCAACACGACTTGACAAGTAGGAGGTTAAGTACACGTCGGGTTGGTGGGTAATATTAGTAAATATAGGCCCACAAAACTTAACCATTATATAAACATGCTCGGATCGATGGGAGGGTTTAGTACATCTCGTGTAGGTGGGTAATATTAGTACATATAGGCCCACAAACTTAACCGTTAAGAAAACATGCTAGAATCAGTGGGAGGGTTAAGTACATCTCGTATAGGTGGGTAATATTTGTAATGCCCCGGATTTTTAAACGTTAATTATGGATATTTAAATCCGTTTAAATATTGATTTAGCGTTATAATTGATTTTTTTTATCGAATTTATTATATAAAATGAAGTTCGAATATAAATAATTTATAATATAATTAAAACGACATCCGTTTCCAACGAAACGAATTTTATTGGGATCGTAACATCGAATTATATCATGATGTCTATTTTCGTAATTTTTGAAGTTCGAAATTATCGGTGCGAATTTAGCATACCCCCGTTAAATACCGGTAACCTTATAATAATAAACTTGACCTACCGGGTTCTGCCTACCGAAAATATGAACTACTCGATATCTACCTAAAAGGGCATTCATATCAGTAGATACCGCTGAAATCCTGTATAATCCAAACAGAACTTCATTTCCATGTCGAAAAGTGCCCAAGTCGCTTAAGCACTAAGGAAACAAATGTCAACCCTACCTACTGAAATTTCTTACTCCTATATACGTAACGTCCCCATCGAAGGAAATGGATTCACATTGATTTCAGCAACCTACCCTACCTCATTCCCATGCAGCTATTAGCCTATTCCCCGAAACCATACAGCTAAGTTGGTAAAAGGATGCACCTACCCTATGCTATTAACAAGACTTTACATTTCAGGAGACCAACCGCATAGCTAATTATACGCTAACCATTTCCCTACATCATACTCAACCATTCCCCTACCTCATGCTCTAACCATTCCCCTATCGAAATGAACACAGTGACCTTTCTTCTCGTAGCTGCTACTACCTAAAGCTTAAGAGTTAAGCTTCCTCCCTATATATATACCTTGCTCACAATTTTCTCCATCAAACAAAATGTAACCGAGCCCTTTATTTTAAAACAAGATTAAGGAAAACAGCACGGTGGAGCTGCAGTAATGGAGTCATCATGAAACAGTAGGATTTAAATGTTTTTGGCGTTGGAGAGAAGTTTGGGTTGTCTTTTTGAAGGGGTGAAGCATGAAGTACATGCTGCGTGGTTTCTGGTTTTGAGGACGTGAGGGTTTAAGAGTTAAAGGAACGTGAAGAGAAGGTTGGAAGCAGAGTGTAGATGCTGATGTATGGACGTCTTGCGTGGATATGAATGCAAGAGAGTGGCGTGAGGCATTTGTTAAATGTGAAACTGTAGGAAGGTAAATCAATGGAGCTGTACCGCCGCCTATGCTCAAGGCAAGGTAGACGCTGTCAAGGTTCGAAGTAGGTGGTGAGGAGAGAAACAGCTTGACTATGACCTCGGTTCTTGGAGTTGCTGTGGCTGCGGATCAACCTGCAAGTGCGGAACTGTGTGGAAGGGATCGGAGAACTGGCGGTGTTCGGATGACCGCAAAAGTGGTGGGGTGTGGCGAAGTGATGATGGCAAAATGGAATGACACTGTGAAGTGAAGTTTTCATGGTGACAGTGTCTTTAACGAAGTGGGGGATGTCGGATTTAACAGCAGCAAGGGATAGTGCGAGTGAGAACGTTGTGTTTGTAGGGGGCTGTCGTAACTGAGGTTGTAGGCCGAGGCTGGTGAGGCATTTGCAGTGAAGTGGGGCATAAAATCTCAGGGTAGAAGAAGCAAAAATCGAATCAAAACTAGGAACGTGGAAGGGTACTAGCAAGCGTAACAAGTGGAAGCTGGATTGGACAGAATTGGACGTCGATAGAAATTCTAATTGAAACAAACTGTTTCAGCGACGGACGAATCAAAGTGAGTTCAACTCACTCAGTTTATCCCGTTTATATTCTTATAAACCGGGTTTTTAATTTGTGTGCAAATGGTTGCTATGGTTGATAACTGAATGACTGTTTTCATGTATGCTGAATATTTTTAAATATTTATAGATTAAATTAAGCGTTTGTTTAATTTAAACGGATTAAATCGTTATTTTAACGATTAGATTCCAACGAGGTAACTTACCATGTTGGTTACGTTTATAATAATAAACGTATTAAACAAATCATTTGATGCTTGAATGGCCGTTATAAATTGACGGTTGACTGTTATTTGTTGAACTGTTTATCGTGTTGAAATTGAGGTAACCCATTGTGTTGCAGGGACGGACAGGTTGGAGGGATCCAACCGGATTCCTCAAATATATTGTTTACTTATATGAACTGTTAATCAATCTGATTGATTGTTGATTGTTGAATGTTGACACCAAAACCCAACACATATGTGATATTAACCAATGGCTGATATTGGTTGAATAATTATCGGCGGATGGCCTATAAATAAATTAGTTTATAAAGATTGATTTACCATTAGGAAAATCAATGGCAGGAAAGTTATAAAATTTTGTTTTATAACTAAAGAAAGAGTTGAAATCTATTTTATATAGATATTTTTATTAAAGGAATAAATAATTATACTTATCTAGTAATTATAAACCAAGTATGAAGAGAATTCTTATGTTAATGGGCTTTATTAACATATAAGCAGAATTAACCAAATGGTTAAGGATTTAATGAATTATTTTGAATAAATAATTAAATGCGATTATATTCATTTGATTAGGTTGTTAATTAAATGAAAGTACCTAAATTGATTCTATAAAGGACTAATTGGAATTGGTTAATGGGTTCACCCCGTTTTGAGATAACTAAGTTATCAAACAAGAATTGACTATTGAAACGGTTATTAAATTATTCAACATTATTAAAGTTAATTATTTTAAAATAACCTTTAGAGGGAAATTAACTATTTTATAAATAGTTAATGGTAAAGTAAACTTGTTAATGAGAATGAGTTAAGGGTAATTATTATTTAACTAAACCAAGGAAATGGTCGAGTAACCGAAACTCGATTAATAAGTCGAAGATGGTCTTAAGACCTTGTTTATAAAATAAAAAAGGAATTTAAATAAGTTTTTCTCATATGAGTTAGATTTTAGATTTATTATATGAAAGGGATTCAATCAAGAGTAAAGTTTTAAATAAGATTAAATATAAGTTGAAACCAAACGGGAGTTTAGGTTGAAGTCGATTATAAAGGGGAAGAGATAATGATAGGACCATGAGATAAATGGTTTAGAGGTGAATTGGAGTTAAGTTAAAACAAAACTAAGATAAGTGATTTTAAAAGGAATTATATAGTAAATGGAAGCGTTGAAATAGTTATTGGCATTTGAGATATCGTTGTTAAACTTCTATCTATTCCGAAGATGAGAATGTTGTCGTCTCAAGGTCTGAGAGGTAAATAAAATACCCCAACTTGTAATGACTTCATGATTGTCCAAGGATGATATTAGTTTAGAGACGATGGTGGTTAAGGGGATTAAAAGAATATTTCCATAAAGGATATATAAACTATAATTCAAAGAATTATAAGTTGGATCATTTGATTTGGAAATAAGGAATGGGAAGGGGCGATAATCCGAATATTTGGAGATTTAGAAATATAATTAACATCCGTTTAAATAAAAAGGCCAAGTGACGCTGTATACCGAACCAGTAAACCCACTTTATTTTCCTATGGATGATGATTGTTTATTTTAATAGTTAAAACACCGACTATCAAAATCTGACCAAGCCGATTGTTGGTACGGAAAGACCGGGATCGAAGTGATATTCGAAAACTATTCTGACGAACAAACACGTAAACGTTGAAGTATCAGAAGATGGTCGAGATGGAGCATTGAAGACCGTGGATCGTCATAAGCGGAAGGATTGCTGTTGAATTTCTCTGGCTAGCTACCAGAGGTTTTTAAACTGTGGTTCGGTCGTGGTTGGGATTTTGCAGATTGCAAGGACTTCTCGCTACTGATCCATAGGGTAATTCAAGGATGCAGTAGGAGAGTGCCTTCGGTTCATCCTGTTCCTGGATAACTTGTATGGACATGTGTCTGACAGAGTATTTCCAGTTGGTCACGTACATTGATTTCTTCAAACGTGCCCAATGTATTTTTGTGGGCATCAAATTAGTGATTTGACGATGTGGCATTCAAAGCGAATGATGGCCAGATGTTCCAATAGATAACGTAGCCTCAAGCCTCATCAACCAGGAAGTAACAAAAGTTGGGCTAGGAAGCATGGCTAGTTGGGTCATTCCCAAGCAGGGTGTATTGTCACCAATCTAGAGAATATTCATATTTGTTACTTCTTTTCAATTCTGTATCTCCCGGGAACGGTTATGTTGGATCCAACCGTAGGTGGCAACATATTCGATACACTCAAGTTAAATGAGTGGTCCGTCATGTGTGGCCGGGTTGCAAGACGTTCTTGTTGAACCCTGGTGTATACCCTCTAGAGTTCACTGATCGGAAGGTGCTCCCATACCTTGTCTAGTTGGAATCCAATCTTCAATAAGTGCCCTGTGGTTTTTGATTATAGACTCTATATGTGGAGCGTGAGATGCAAGCGTTCTGCTATTTGGTTATTTATTTGATAGACACTATTATAATATAATTGAAGTTTGATATCAAAACTATTTCGGGTTATAGTAAGGTAAAATCCATCCTATGTTCATGAGTGGACTGGTCTTACTATTATCATTTTCGTTCAAAAAGATTTTTGGACTTTAAATCAGTATGGATGTTACTTAAACTTAGTGAGTTTTTCTCACGCTAGTTCTCCAGACTGAACCGTGGCGTTTGTATTGTCTCGGGTCAGCCCGAGTACAGGTTCAGGTTATCGGCTGCTGTGAAGTTCAGAGACGAGCTGGAGGAGTCCAGACGTATGATGTAAAGTAATCCGCTCTGTTTTCTATAGGAGGACAAGTTATTATAACTGTCCAGATTATCTGTTGTACTCTGATGTAAGCTTATTTATTCAAGTAATTTCCAAAGATTTATTTCCATATTATATTTGTTCCGCTGCGATGTGAGACTCTGTGTGTTGTTGATTCTTCTTCTTCTATTCTTATAGTTCTATCTTATCTTTCTCATCCTCTAACTTCTTTCTTCTAGCTTTTGGAGATTCGATACTCAATTTTTGACACAGGTTGTGTTAAATGTCGAAATTCGAACGTCGAATTTTCCGGGACGCTACAATATTTGTATATATAGGCCCACAAACTTAACCAGCAGGAAACCCCAGTAACGGGACCCATTTTAGTAGTAACCCACATAGATGTATCATGGTACCCTGAAACTAGGCAGGGTGGGGCATGATTACTGGGCTGATTATAAGCAGTCAAAAAGCAACGGTAGGGGGTATGTCAGTGTAGGTTCTGACGGTTTACGGGCGTGCACGTACTCCGAAGTGGAAAAAGCAGGCACTGGGTACCAGTAGTTATACACTGTACATCTTGAATTGTGTCGGGTCGCTATCATAAGGCTTGATACACCTTATGGTGGGGCCAGCGCAGAGTATCTACACGCAAGAGTGGGCCGACTGACACAGACACATGGAAAATTAATACAAAGTAGGTAGCATAATCCCTAGTTGGACCTAGGTCGCGTAAACCCTGAATCTGAGAAGCGTTCAATAGGTAGCATAAACCCCAGCGGCCCTGGGTAGCGTAAACCCTGGTTGAATCTAGGAAGCGCTCGATAGTAAACCCTAGATTAGATCTAGGTAATAAATGGAATCCCCATAATAGATGTACACCTGAAGGCGACCGCAAATACGGTGATTGGCACGTTATCATATGATCATAGATTACTAGTTTGGACACTAGTAGGTAGTGCAGAGATATAGAAATCAGTATAACAGGGTAGTTGCGAAGTAGAGAAGGAGTAGAAGCGCATTTAGTTTATTAGTACATTCAGTTTTTCAGTGCATTCAGTTTATCAGTACATTCAGTTTATCAGTACATTCAGTTTATCGGTACATTCAGTTTATCTTGCCATATCCCATGCTATCCCCCATGCTATCTTGTTACTATGGTTTAGTCTTATATTTAGTTTATTCATGTCATGACCCTTTTCCTCGTTTAAATACTAAGAATCGCTGGACTTACCAGACTTTATGTCTGATCTAGTTTGCTTTCGCCTCTTTTCTTCCGTTCCTCCCAGTAGTCAGGGAGGGAAAAGGTCAGCTCATTTTGGGGCCGTTACTCTTTCCGAGCTTGAAGATTCTTTGGCGCATTGCTTTGAAATCCATTTTCTACTGCTATGGCTGGCTCATGCTTTATTGGGGAATATCATTGTCAGTTTGTGCTTCTTATATATTAAACAAGACATATGCTTTCTTGCAATAAGTATTGATGTTGTAAAACAGTCTTTGTACAAGCTGTTTTAATCAATAAAGGTTATTTATTTTTTTCGCTGCTTTATTTGTTTGTCTTGTAATTTTCTGCATCTTGTACTAAAAATGTTCCACCGAAGTTAAGGCTTTCCCTTTGTGAGTGACCTTAACGGAGGTGGGGTGTTTTAGTAAATGAAATAATTTTTCCCAAAATTATATTTTATTACAAAAGAATAATTTTCTAGAATTATTATTATCTATAGATATGTCATTATAATCAAATAGGATTATAAGAATTGAAATGATTATATATCGAACAAATTGAACTTTTATAAGAATAAATATACAAATATGACAATGTGGAAAATTGTTGAGTAATATAGAATGTTTTGGGAAATTCAAAGGTTTTGAATTTAGAATGGAACCAAGATATGTGATTTCAGATTGATTTGGAGTAAAAACCAGAAATTTGGATTTTGAAATTTAACTGGAGCAAGTTAAATCAGATTGGAGCTTTAAAGAAGCAGAATTTGCAATAAGAGAAATTGTTGAACAAGTTTGATCCAAGCTAATGATGTCAACATGTCTTAAAACTATTTTCCAAATGTAATCAAGGAGATTTTCTGAAATAGAAAATGGGTAACATAAGTGATAAGGAGTTAACATATGGAACGAAACCTTACTGAAAATTGGTTGTGTTAAATGATTTTCTCGATGTCGATCTGATGTTGATTTCGGTCTTCGGGGTTGTTACTTAGAGGATTATTTTCTTACCGATGTACAGTCAGGGGATAATGAATGTGTTTATATTGTATGTTTTTCTTGTTGTGGATGTTTTGGTAAGTAAACTAGGTGTTTTGGGTGTCTTGTTTGTTGTGATTGTTAGGGGATGACCCATGTATGTGTCTGTAACTTTAAATATAAGGGAAATTTCCTCGTTCTCTTTAATTTCGGAGACGAAATTCTTTTGAGGGAGAAGATTGTAACGTCCCGGTTTTTGACTAAGTTTCTAATATAGTTTATTTTGGATTAATTTAATAAATGAATTAAATTAAATAAATTTAGAATAATAAGTATTGGAGAATTTCAAGAATATATATATATGGTTTAAGAATTTCTTAATCAATGTATATACGTTTACAGATCAAGTTAGAAAAGTCTTGTTATACTTTTATATTTGTTTTAACTATTGTAAAAATATAGCTAACATTGTATTTGAAATATTATAGCAAATTAGAATTTATAAAATGTAACGTCCTGGATTTTTTGCTGTTTTATAATGAATATTTGAATTTATTTTAAATATTGATTTGGAATAATAAATGAATTTTTAATTTGAATTTATCAATTTAACTTTAAATATATTGAAATATCGTGATATTAGAAAATGAAATAATTTAATGTTGAATTAAAAACTGAACCGAAACAAATTCAGTTGACTAATATAAATTCTATCTGAATATAAACGATAATAATAATTTATTATCGATGAATTTTGATTGCTTGTAATCATTTTATATTTTAAATCAAATTTAATTTAAATCGTTAATTTAAATGGTTATCTCTTCTATACAGTCGAAGTAAAATTTAAAACCGGTTCCACTGAGTTCACAATAGCATTATAATCTAAGAACTTCAGTCATCACGTTGAAATAGCAGTTCAGGGTTTTAAATTAAAGGACCGAAGGAATTTTAATTAAATAATATCAAAATCAAATAATAATTAAAAATAAATAAATAAAAACCACTTCAAGCACTTAGGTATGAGCCGACATAGGTCATATTAAATCGCAGACCTATTTCCTCGAGCCAGCAAAAATGTCTCTCATCTTCTATATCAAGGGAACACCATCTTAATGGCATGGTACGTTCTTCCACCTTCGCACCTATATAACAACACCTCGTCTTCACTTCTCAAATGAGTGTACCATTCAATAATCCTTTCTTCTCGTTCTATTATCCCGATCTGATCGAAATCCTTCCACCGTTAAGAATCGAATCATTCCACTGAGATTATAAAAAAAATCAATAATCGCAATCGAAAAATCGCGGTTCCTATCACCGCCGCAATCAGATCTGTGGGATCGATTGAAGCTCGACGTCAAGGTTGAGGCATAGCGAATTAGGAAGATGAGTTTGTTGCGAGTACTGTTGTGGTACGGGATTAGATGGAGCGAGGTCAACCAGTATCCGTGAGGGGGATTCAGGTGATGAATTAGGGAATTCAACCAACGATTTACGAAGTAGAGTTGGGATTCTTGTTCATGGAGGGATTTTGGTCTTGCGAGCAGTTCTGAAAGGGGTGCTGTGTTCATAACTGTCGCTGTCTTCTTCGATGGCCCATTGACGCGATTCTAATAAGGTGTTCAAGTTGTACAGTGAGTTTGTGATGAAGAAGGGATGCTAGTACTGTTCATATTGGAGATGTGCAGGAGAGGGATTCATGAAGCTGTGCATTAGTTTATAGAGAGGAAGGTCCTGACTTTTGTGAATGGCTTCGAGCTTGAGGATAAGATGTTATTTGAGGCAGAATTGAAGGGGATTAAAGTTTGAGCCTGAGCTGCGTGTGTATTGCAACAGAAACAGGGTGATAACAACCGTATATGGAAGGAGAAATATTAGGATGAAAGGTTACATGGAGATAATAAAGGTAAAACAATAGTTAATTTAATTATTAATGGTCTTTTATTATTTAAAAATGCATATCCAAATTTATAACATATACATATATGTCTATGGAATAGGATTCGTTGGAACCGTATCAGAATCACTACGAATAGAGACGAGTTGGGAATTTTTATAGTCGACTGGAATCAATGGTGGAATTTAAATTTAAATCGAATATAATTCGATTTAAGTTAAATCATATCGGGTCAGCAATTAAAACCAAGGTGAGTAAATCTCACTCACAGTTTTATTTTAAAAATAGTTTATTGGTGTAACAACCCGTATTTTTAATAACATCTTATAATGTAAACCAGGGCAGAATTAAATTGTAAAACCTGAATCAAGGGAAACGGGCTATGCCATTGCGTTCGTCTCGGAAAAATAGGCAAAATAGAGTCCGAGTTTTCAAAAAACGGAGTCCGTATGACCAAGTTATGGCCCAATGAAGTTTTCAGAAAATTCCAAGCCCGAAAACAGTTCAAATTCAAATTCAGATTCGAAGTGCAACCAAGGCAGAATGGGCGAGAATCTTTCTCGCCCCAGGCAGGGTCGACACAGGGGTTGACACCCCTGTCGTCCCCCCCCAATGGGTCGACACCCATGTCGACCCAGGGGTCGACCCCCCCTGTCGGACTAGTTTTTCTGGTGCACCATTTGTGACATGTTGGGTCTTGTTCTGGAAGTTTCTGACGGGAGTGGATGGCTCAGATTCGATTTAGGGTTAATCCTATGGTCTAAACTACCCCTAATCTCTATAAAAGGACCCCTAGACCTAGCCTAAACCTTCATTAATCAATTCTAGTAACTAAGTGCTGCCAAAATGTTTAATCATGGCCTCCACCCTCTTGTCACAGCCTCCATCTTCATTCATATGAGAGTTCCTAAGCTTGATTGAGAGTTTCTAAGCTTGATTTAAGGCCAAAGTTCAATCTTTCTTCATCAAAGCAAGGATCTTTTGCTTGTTTCTCAAGGGTTTTCATTGGAGCTTATCATTTGGGAGTGTTTAGAGTTGCTAGTGGCTTCGTCTCAATCTTATTTATATTTTATAAGTCTTCATAGCATTGTAATCCCTATACTACTCTTAGATTCTAACTATGAAGTTAAATGTTACATGTTGCAAGTTGAGTTTGGGCCTAAGTATGATATGTGCTTTGATTCTAACATGTTATGCATATGTTTACCCTATGCAAGTTTGTAAAGCTATCACCTTGACCTTGTGCATAGAAAGCTATGACCTTTGATTTGAAATGTTGCATTATGCAACATGAGAACTCTCATAACCTTTATGATAACTTGCATATAATGTTATATGCGAACTTCTAGTCATCATCCTATGTCATCTAGGACCATGTATCACCTATTCGCTAAGTTTGAATGTTATGCATGTTTTGAGGCTTATAATGTAATGTGCAAGTTTATGATCTCTCATAAGCCTTATGTTATCTTGCATATGATGTTATATGCGAATCACTAGCTATCATCCCATGTCATTTATGATCATGTTTCACCTATTTGCTAAAGTTTGATATCATGCATGTTTTGAGGCTTATAATGTAATATGCAAGTTTATGAACACATTTGCCTCATATGCCACCATGTTTAACTTGTGGCCAAAGCACCCTTATGCTATTATGCATGCTTGTGGCCAAATCACCCTTATGCTATTCGATATGTATGAGGCCAAGTCACCTTTTATGCTATCATACATGTTGAGGCCATATGCTAGTATGTTGAACCCCTTTTGGCCTCAAATATCACCATGTTTAGTTTGTGATAGACTTTGCCATCTTATGCCCACCTTGTCGTATGGTTACGTTCCCTCTTTGATCTACTTGCGTTAATGCGAATTTAAGTGCGATGGGAATACGTTATGGGTAGTTGGGCAAACTTAAATAACATGAGAACATGACTTGAAAATATGACATGAAAGTTTGACATATGTTTATGCTTGAAAACATGGACTCGGACATGACTTCTAGAAAACATGAGAATGGCCAACTCGAGGTTGGGTTGAGTTTGTAACATAAATCTACCCGGAACCGACCGGCTTAACTAGTGGCTACAAGCAATAGGACCCAATGTGAGTAGTTGGTCATGTCGCACTTAAAACCCGAGGTTAGACTAGGTTGTGGTGTAAAGCTACCCGGACCCGCCCGGCTTAACTAGTAACCACAACAAAGTCTAATGTGAGAGGTTGGGGTGCATTAAGATAATAAATGCCACATGATAGGGTTAAGTCATGGACCACTTGAATATACTTAACCACATGAACATGATGGGTTGATAGGGTTAAGTCAACATGGACACACTTAACCAACCCAATGCTTAGTTGGATAGGGTTAAGTCGTGAACCTTTTTAGGAACACTTAACCAACTTGATACATGGTTTGGATGGGGTTAACCACACTTAACCCACTAGAAAACCCTAGTTACGCGGTCCTTCTCAGCAGTAACCCACTAGGGAGTATCGGATACCCTAGGGACTAGGCTAGGGTGGGGCACGATTACTGGGCTGGAGTGTAAGCGACCAAAAAGACGGCAAAAGTAGGTGCGCCATAGTAGATTCCGACGGACCATGGTCGTGCACATTGTCCGGGGATGAAAGACAGACTTGGGCACCAATAGGTTTTGACTGTGTGTGCTTGTTTCTTGTCAGTGGTTGACACCCTAGGGCCGGATACACCCTAGGGTGGACCTAGCACAGTCGACTACATTTCATGTTTGGACCGTATGACACCGATACACGACGAGTTAGGCTGATAGGGAGCCGATCGACTAGACCGAGTAGTTGGACCTCGATTTAGGTCATCTCATGATGTGGGCCAGGTTTGGGCCAAGGGATCATTTCTTGTTTATACTTGACATGGATAGGAATACTAGTACACACCTGGTGCAACTTAACCTTGTATATGCGATGCCACACTTGATCTATCTTGTTATGCCAGTTATCACCCTACACCTCATCTCTGTTTACATGTTCAGTTAACTTTATTAGTTTTTATACTAATAGTAGATAGGACTTACCAGTCTTTTTGACTGACCCGTTTTCTTTCGCCTCTTTTCTTCCGTTTTCCCCCCCAGGTTTGCAGGGTGGGAACACTGTTACCTAGCTGGATCTTTAGCTGCTTTTCTGGATAGCTCATGTACGGTTTGGACTTGAGCACGCTATGGCTTTATTCTACCTTGGGGATAGTTACTTTATGTTTCTTTTTCAGTTTTCAGTTATGTTCTAGGCTTTGTTTTATGGGAAAATAATGACCAAGTGCTTTGATGTAACTTGACTATGGTTTTGAAATGCTAGTTTATTCCGCTGCTTTACTACTCTGTTTTACTTATATGTTCTGTCTTGTGATATCTGCATGCATTTTTACCTCATTTAACGCCCCTCCAAAGTCAGTGCCCTTGCAAGAGTGGCATTGGCGGAGGTGGGGTGTTACATTTGGTATCAGAGCATAAGGTTTACAAGATTTGAGCAAAAGTGTTTTTAAAACTTACCTTTTGAAAAACTATTTTCAAAACCAATTAAGTATTTTCCAAGAAAAGTCTAGTTATTTTAAAAGGCTATTCCCCAAAATCCATTAGCACTATCCTTCGTTTCCTCGTTCTGAATCTATCTTTTTCTTTTTCAGTATGTCCGATCTTAACCTTCCCGAGGGAGTGACCATTCCCGGATGGTTCCGGAGGTATTTGGAAGCTAGGGCCAACGATGCGGGCCCAACAAATACCCCCATAATAACTGAGGTTCCCCCTCCTCCTCCTCCTCAGCATCCACAAGCAGATTTCGCAAAGGTTTGCAAGGACTTTAAGGCGATGGGTGGCAAGAATTTTATTGGGACGGAGACTTTTGTGGAGGCAAGGAATTGGTTGAAAGAAACTGAAGATCTTTTCACTATCTTTGATGTGGAAGATCGTAGGAAAATTCTGTTGGCAGTATGGCTATTGAAAGGGGAAGCTGCTTATTGATGGGTGGTCACCACCACTACTAGACCAATTGAGACTTGGGATGAGTTTAGGAGAAGGTTTGGACTAAGGTTTCTATCATCGACAGAAGAGAACCTTCGGATGGAGAGGTTCCTATCTATAAGGCAAGGGGACATGACAGTTAGGGAATACGTGGATACGTTTAATCAACTTGCTCGGTTCAATCTGGACTTGATTAACACAGCTCAGAAAAAGGCCCTACGCTTTGCTCTAGGATTGAATGAGCCATTGCGCGGTTTGGCCATGTCTCATATACCCATGGGGGCGACCTTCGAAAATTTGGTGAATACGGCCCTACTTCAAGAGGAAGATAAGAGTGACAAGAAGAAGGTCAAGGCAAATAAGTCTCAAGGCAAGAAGATAGACTCCGGGAAAGGAGGAAAGAACGACAACACGTCAAGTAAGAAGAGGAAATGAAACTTTTGTGGGATCAAGGGGCATCTGGCCAAGGATTGCAGGAAGAAGAAGAGGAAGTTAGGCAAGTGTTTTCACTGTGGAGAGCCTGGACATCTTAGCAAGGATTGCCCCAAGAAGCAAGGACAAGGGCAAGGGCAGAATCAGCGTGCAGGACCTTCTGGAGGGCAAGTGCATGCTCTCAATACCGCTCCAGTTCAGGACCGAGGTAGTATTTCTGTAGAAAGCCTTGTTTATATTTATGATTATCCTGTTCGCACCTTATTTGATTCTGGCGCATCGCATAGTTTTATTTCTTATGACATTGTTGAAAGTTTGCACCTAAGTACTAGTCTAGTTGAGGATCCCGTCAGTGTTTCAAATCCAATTGGGGGGTTCCGCCCATCTATCTATGATTTGTGTGGATTTGAAGATTTCTATCTTGACTGTAGAATTCACGTGTAATGCTTATATTCTCAGGTTCACGGGATACAGGTTGATTTTGGGCATGGATTGGTTGTCCAGTTATGGAGCCATCCTCGATTGTGAGCATAAGGTGGTGAGGCTCATGACTCGCCTCGGTAATACCCTAGAAATTTCTTGTAACCCTAGAGGTCCCGTCATGTTATGTTATCTTGAATCTCTTGACTCGTCCATCGATGATCTGCAATCTGTAAGGGTGGTCCGAGACTATCCTGATGTCTTTGATGAAGTTAAGGGGTTACCCCCTAAACGAGAGATAGATTTCCGCATTTATCTAGTCGATAATGCCAAGCCAGTATCATTGCCCGTTAGGCACATGGCCCCACGTGAGAGAAGGGAGCTCAGTAAGCAAATCAAGGAGCTGCTTCAGAAGAATTTTATTAGGCGAAACATTTCTGAATGGGGTGCTCTGGTGGTATTCGCTACTAAGGCGGATGGTTCGCTTCGTCTATGTGTTGATTATCGAGAATTGAACAAGCTGACAAAGAAGAATAGGCACCCGTTACCGAGGATTGATGATCTCTTTGACCAGCTTGTTGGTGCTTCTGTTTTCTCTCAGCTCGATCTAGCCACCGGATTCCATCAGCTTAGAGTGGCTGAGGATAGTATTGATAAAACTGCGTTTAGGACTCCAGATGGATTCTTTGAATGGCTTGTCATGCCATTCGGTTTGACTAATGCACCCGCCTACTTCGTAGATTTGATGAGTAGGGTGTTCAGGGAGTTCCTTAACAAGTTTGTTGTTGTCTTCGTGGATGATATTCTGATCTTCTCAAAGGATGAGGAAGAGCATGCCAGACATCTCAAGGAAGTTAGGGATATGCTTAGAGCTCATCAGTTGAAAGCCAAGTTCTCCAAATGCCATTTCTGGAGAAGGGAAGTTCGGTTACTTGGGCACATAGTTCCTAAGCAAAGTATAGCTGTGGATCCCGCGAAAGTGGGTGTAGTTCAAGACTGGAAAGCTCCTAGGAACGCAACCGAAGTAAGAAGCTTTCTCGGTCTTGCAAGGTTTTATAGGAAGTTCATCAGGGACTTCGCTAAGATTTCAGCTCCTCTTACTAAATTGACGAAAAAGGACTTAGCCTTTGAATGGGAATTGGAGTGTGAGCCTGCTTTTCAAAAGCTTAAGAGGACTCTTACCACAGCACCAGTTTTAGCTTTACCCGATGGAGGGAAGATGTTTGCCGTAAACACCAATGCACGTGACATGGGATTAGGCACGGTCCTGATGTAAGAAGAAAGAGTAATATGTTATGGGGTTAGGCAACTCAAAGTTTATGGGAAGAACTACCCCACGCATGATTTGGAGTCGGCGGCGATTGTCTTTGTGCTTAAATCATGGCACCATTAGCTTTTGGGCTTTGGGTTGATTCTAGGGATGAAGTGGTTATCCAGTAAGGTACCATCCTCGGTTTTGAAAGGAGGGTAGTTAGACTCTTGACTTGCCTTGGTAATACCCTCGAAGTCTCGCGTAACCTTTAGAGTTCTGTCAGGATTAGTTACCTAGAATCTTTTGACCCATTTATTGGAAATTAATGATCTATTCGATTAGTGTTCGCGGGTGGTTCATAGAAATCATGTTAATAAGTGCATTTGGCCACATGGATTGGTATTTATTTTCAAAGGAAAGTTCTTCTACGTGGAATACCTTACAATAAATTATGGGAAAGCTTGCATGAAGTCATGAGTATACAGTTAAGTTAAGAACCGAGTATGCTAGAAAAAAAAAGTGAAAGTGAAATGAGAAGCGACAATGAAATGAGTTCCAACTCACATTTCTGAAGTAGGAATTAGGAAGCTACGGAATTGAAAGGTTAACAACGGTCAAAGCACAGTGGAATTAAGTTCTTAGAAGGTTGAAGACTAGATACACACATCATATATCTTTTTAGGAGTATATCCTTGATCCCTGTTTTTCCGTGGAGCTTACTTGTATACTATCTTCTCGATCTCCTTTACTAATTAGCATATCTTTCTTTTGCTATCCATGTTTACCTTGTTTATCTTGTTATCTCGTAATCGTGTCATGAGAACCTTAGGTAGAAACCCTTTGGATGAAACATGTATTTGAAACATGTTATGCTTGATGGTTGCAAGTGGTTGCAAGTGTTTACAAGTGGATACTCGTGGATGCATGATACACATTAGGCACTAAGATCGGCTCACACACTTTCATGTTGCATATGCATGAGTATTTATGCTTATTCATGGATGAAACTTGTTGTGCTATCACGTGGATGTTGCATATGAATGAATGTTATGTGCACTCATGTAGAGATTATAAATTATGTTAGGGATTTGCATACATATAGACTCATTTCACTAACATACTTTGCATTAAGGAGGTTTACTGAATCAGTAACCGCCTGATTCTTGCATTAGATAAGTACATATACACACACCTTTGCATTTGATCATACAGCATTTAGAATCTTTTAAGGACAATGGCTGTACGTGGATGATGTTTTGAGTAGATGAATGATGGATGGTAGGATACGTTCTTCCTAACTTGGAGATTTCGGGGACGAAATCCTTTAAGGAGGGGAGAATGTAACAACCCGTATTTTTTAATAACATGTTATAATGTAAATCAAGGCAGAATTAAATTGTAAAATCTGAATCAAGGGAAACGGGCTGTGCCATTGCGTTCGTCTCGGAAAAATACGCGAAATAGAGTCCGAGTTTTCGAAAAACGGAGTCCGTATGACCAAGTTATGGCCTAATGAAGTTTTCAGAAAATTCCAAGCCCGAAAACAGTTCAAATTCAAATTCAGATTCGAAGTGCAACCAAGGCAGAATGGGCGGGAATCTTTCCCGCCCCAGGCAGGGTCGACACAGGGGTCGACACCCCTGTCGACCCCCCCAATGGGTCGACACCCATGTCGACCTAGGGGTCGACCCCCCTGTCGGACTAGTTTTTCTGGTGCACCATTTGTGACATGTTGGGTCTTGTTCTGGAAGTTTCTGACGGGAGTGGATGGCTCAGATTCGATTTAGGGTTAATCCTATGGTCTAAACTACCCCTAATCTCTATAAAAGGACCCTTAGACCTAGCCTAAACCTTCATTAATCAATTCTAGTAACTAAGTGCTGCCAAAATGTTTAATCATGGCCTCCACCCTCTTGTCATAGCCTCCATCTTCATTCATATGAGAGTTCCTAAGCTTGATTGAGAGTTTCTAAGCTTGATTTAAGGCCAAAGTTCAATCTTTCTTCATCAAAGCAAGGATCTTTTGCTTGTTTCTCAAGGGTTTTCATTGGAGCTTATCATTTGGGAGTGTTTAGAGTTGCTAGTGGCTTCGTCTCAATCTTATTTATATTTTATAAGTCTTCATAGCATTGTAAGCCCTATACTACTCTTAGATTCTAACTATGAAGTTAAATGTTACATGTTACAAGTTGAGTTTGGGCCTAAGTATGATATGTGCTTTGATTCTAACATGTTATGCATATGTTTACCCTATGCAAGTTTGTAAAGCTATCACCTTGACCTTGTGCATAGAAAGCTATGACCTTTGATTTGAAATGTTGCATTATGAAACATGAGAACTCTCATAACCTTTATGATAACTTGCATATAATGTTATATGCGAACTTCTAGTCATCATCCTATGTCATCTAGGACCATGTATCACCTATTCGCTAAGTTTGAATGTTATGCATGTTTTGAGGCTTATAATGTAATGTGCAAGTTTATGATCTCTCATAAGCCTTATGTTATCTTGCATATGATGTTATATGCGAATCACTAGCTATCATCCCATGTCATTTATGATCATGTTTCACCTATTTGCTAAAGTTTGATATCATGCATGTTTTGAGGCTTATAATGTAATATGCAAGTTTATGAACACATTTGCCTCATATGCCACCATGTTTAACTTGTGGCCAAAGCACCCTTATGCTATTATGCATGCTTGTGGCCAAATCACCCTTATGCTATTCGATATGTATGAGGCCAAGTCACCTTTTATGCTATCATACATGTTGAGGCCATATGCTAGTATGTTGAACCCCTTTTGGCCTCAAATATCACCATGTTTAGTTCGTGATAGACTTTGCCATCTTATGCCCACCTTGTCGTATGGTTACGTTCCCTCTTTGATCTACTTGCGTTAATGCGAATTTAAGTGCGATGGGAATACGTTATGGGTAGTTGGGCAAACTTAAATAACATGAGAACATGACTTGAAAATATTACATGAAAGTTTGACATATGTTTATGCTTGAAAACATGGACTCGGACATGACTTCTAGAAAACATGAGAATGGCCAACTCGAGGTTGGGTTGAGTTTGTAGCATAAATCTACTCGGAACCGACCGGCTTAACTAGTGGCTACAAGCAATAGGACCCAATGTGAGTAGTTGGTCATGTCGCACTTAAAACCCGAGGTTAGACTAGGTTGTGGTGTAAAGCTACCCGGACCCGCCCGGCTTAACTAGTAACCATAACAAAGTCTAATGTGAGAGGTTGGGGTGCATTAAGATAATAAATGCCACATGATAGGGTTAAGTCATGGACCACTTGAATATACTTAACCACATGAACATGATGGGTTGATAGGGTTAAGTCAACATGGACACACTTAACCAACCCAATGCTTAGTTGGATAGGGTTAAGTCGTGAACCTTTTTAGAAACACATAACCAACTTGATACATGGTTTGGATGGGGTTAACCACACTTAACCCACTAGAAAACCCTAGTTACGCGGTCCTTCTCAGCAGTAACCCACTAGGGAGTATCGGATACCCTAGTGACTAGGCTAGGTGGGGCACGATTACTGGGCTGGAGTATAAGCGACCAAAAAGACGGCAAAAGTAGGTGCGCCATAGTAGATTCCGACGGACCATGGTCGTGCACATTGTCCGGGGATGAAAGAAAGACTTGGGCACCAGTAGGTTTTGACTGTGCGTGCTTGTTTCGTGTCAGTGGTTGACACCCTAGGGCCGGATACACCCTAGGGTGGACCTAGCACAGTCGACTACATTTCATGTTTGGACCGTATGACACCGATACACGACGAGTTAGGCTGATAGGGAGCCGATCGACTAGACTGAGTAGTTGGACCTCGATTTAGGTCATCTCATGATGTGGGCCAGCTTTGGGCCAAGGGATCATTTCTTGTTTATACTTGACATGGATAGGAATACTAGTACACACCTGGTGCAACTTAACCTTGTATATGCGATGCCACACTTGATCTATCTTGTTATGCCAGTTATCACCCTACACCTCATCTCTGTTTACATGTTCAGTTAACTTTATTAGTTTTTATACTAATAGTAGATAGGACTTACCAGTCTTTTTGACTGACCCGTTTTCTTTCGCCTCTTTTCTTCCGTTTCCCCCCCAGGTTTGCAGGGTGGGAACACTGTTACCTAGCTGGATCTTTAGCTGCTTTTCTGGATAGCTCATGTACGGTTTGGACTTGAGCACGCTATGGCTTTATTCTACCTTGGGGATAGTCACTTTATGTTTCTTTTTCAGTTTTCAGTTATGTTCTAGGCTTTGTTTTATGGGAAAATAATGACCAAGTACTTTGATGTAACTTGACTATGGTTTTGAAATGCTAGTTTATTCCGCTGCTTTACTACTCTGTTTTACTTATATGTTCTGTCTTGTGATATCTGCATGCATGTGTACCTCATTTAACGCCCCTCCAAAGTCAGTGCCCTTGCAAGAGTGGCATTGGCGGAGGTGGGGGTGTTACAATTGGTTGATTGGATGAATGCATGAATTATTGAATTATTGTAGTTGCATATATATTAGTTATTTAGGCTTGATGGTTGAATATATATATATATATATATATATATTATTGGTGACTGGATATTTCCCGCAGTACCATTGGCGGTGACACTACCCGAACTTCCCCACGAAGGAAAGCGCGGATTGCGTTGAGGACAAGACAAATCAGAACGCAGACGGAAGAACATTTCATTGTTATTACAACAATTCCATCAGATACAAGAATATACAGAGTATAAATGAATAAATTACATTCGATAAATATCAGAGATTTAAATTACATTTAAATACATAGCAGCGGAAAACAATATAAAACACAACTGAAAGTAATACACGGATACAGAGCTTTCCGAGCATCGTTCCAGCTGTAAATCAGGATCCTATGAATATAAATTTGCAAAACCAAAACTACTAGCTACCTGTGTCGAAAATAAGGGCACCCAGAGTTTAGGTTAAAACAATAAACTCCAGGTCAGTCATGTTACTGGTGTGAGAACTAAAACAGTTATTTAAAACTTCACTTTAAAAGAGAGTAATTCAAGGGACCACGCCGTATAACACGGAACGGGTTTCCTCCCAAGAATACTAGTGCATATAACAAAACAGCGTAATGCTCTTTGGAAAAATGAAGCTATTATAAGACCCAGGTCCCATCACACAATGCAACGCAAGCCGGAGGATAGGGTTTTCCCTTATAATAGCCAAATAATGCTTGATACGTTTAAAACAAATCATTTGATACTATTGTAAGTGTATAGTGTCAAAACAATTTCAATCTTAAATATCAATCATAGACGGCATGGGTACCATATATCATGTCGCCATACTAGTTCTACAATTAAAACCGCAATATCACGTATTGGAAATTGGATTTCCATCATGAGTCGAGGCAAGGGGCAAGCTCCTCTCCGCGTTCGAGACACTCTAGCAATGCCTCAGGACCCTACTCTGATCTATTGGAACCTCCAAGGTCGGTCCTCTCTTACTTTTGAGGATTAATTATTCCTGAACACACGTTTCCCGGTCCTTACAGACCTATATCCAAGGCGCCTCGTATCCAACAACCACACAGGTGAAAAGTATATAAATGTCAGGGCTGGTAGGTCACTGACACCACCCTAGCTAGAAAGAAACGTCGTGCACTCCTTGGGTCCGTATCCTGTTTTTGACTCATACCGAGGTGTGAGGCTCGCGAATTCACGTTATACACAAAGCTACGTCACACAGACCGTGCTTTGATCATCAACCACTAGACTTTGCTTTTCAACAGAAGCCTTGATCAATTGCCACTTACGCGTGCCACACTGGCAATTCACTCCATTCGACTGATGTCCATCGATATACAATGTAACAACCCGAAAATCTGGGCCAGTTTAAAATTTTTATTTTTGCAATTTTAGCGAATTTTGAACATTTAAAATGGATTATTTTAAATAATATCGACGAGAAATTTATTTTGAATAGAATTCGAACATATATATTATATACGTCGTCGTTAGAATATAAATAATTATATATAATTATAAATAGAATTGAAAATGGCGCGGTAGTTCGATAATTCGATTTCAAACTTCAATTGAATGTACCGGGTGCAAAACAAACCGGATTTTAGTGAAACCAAAAATAATAGAACCTATTTGAGAATATCTTTCCAACGAATCTGAAAAATCAAGATTTCATAGCGGGAATCAAAAGATATGTCCAGTTGAAAATTCTGAATAGTCTCTATGGAATTCAAGCCCTTAAAAATGGGAATTTTGCAAACGACCTCGGATTTCGACGAAACCACTTTTGTTGGGTCCGTGATGTCAAATTATTGCTAGATTCCAAATTTTATAATTTTTCGATTCAATATGTGAGCGTGGCAAAGGAAAACGCGTTTGACCAGTTTTAGTTGATTTTAATCGACTGGAAAATGGCCATTTTTCCAACGGTCTCAGAATTCGACAAAGCTAGTTTTGTTAGGACCGTATCGTCAATACGAAGCTAGAAAATATTTTTCTGGAATTTTTCGAGGTAGTATGTGACCCCAGTGAATTGAAATACGCGTTCAAATTCAATATATAGAGTTATATGTTGATTTTAACGGAAACAGATCGGAATGATCGAATCAACCTACGATACATATCCCATTGTGTTCGGAATAGGGGTAAAACGCTAGGGACGACAGGCGGTGGGCCTCGTTTAGAGGTCGTATGTAAAAGTCAACTTTTTGAAATAAAAAAAAATATTCTCTCTCTCCCTCCCCTTCAAAACCGTGCCCCCCTTTCTTTCATTATACAAATCGATTCAGAATAAAAAAAAAGAGAAAGACGGAGAAAGAAGACGAAGGGGGGAGGAGCGCCGTCGCTCCTCCCATCGGGGCGCCGCCGCGCCACCACGGGCGCTGGCCCCCTCGCCTCACCCTCCATTCGACCTCCCTCCTTCTCCAACCTCCCACCTCGAGCCGAAGTTCCCTAAGACCCCCACGCGCTTCGACACCCACCGCCACCGCCTGCCACAGCTCCCCCGCCCCCCTGCGCGCAACCCCCCTCCAGCCCTACCCGACCCTCGACGCCACCACCCTCCTCCGCAGGCGCGAGCACCCCCTGCCGCCTCCGACGTCCGCCAAGCCCTCCGACGATCGTAAATCAGTGAGCATTTTTCTCTTTTTCTTTCTTTTCTTCCTATAATACCCATGTTTTAAAATTTCAGTTTTAAAGGTATAATCTTTCTATATATAAAGTTATAATTTTTACAATTAAAAATGTGATTTTGATATATGAATTAGCATCATAAAAGTAGAATTTTTATCTATATAATAGCGATGTAAAAATAGAATTTTTATCTATATAATAGCGATGTAAAAATAGAATCTTTATGTATATAATAGCGATGTAAAAATAGAATCTTTATGTATATAATAGCGATGTAAAAATAGAATTTTTATCTATATAATAGCGATGTAAAAATAGAATTTTTATCTATATAATAGCGATGTAAAAATAGAATTTTTATCTATATAATAGCGATGTAAAAATAGAATTTTTATCTATATTGAATAGCGAAGTAAAAATTCGATTTTTATATATGTAGTGATAGCGGGCAACGAAAGTGACAAAAGGCGAGAACGACGAAGATTTCTATAAATGAAGTGTCGTGGAGTTGGAATAGCTATCGGTGAGAACTTCTCACTCAAATTTCTTTTTCTAGTTATATATATATACTAGGATGCAGACGGTGCTTAGTAGCACCCGACACCCGTCATCCACAGACCATGGATGGCTTGTTTGTTTGTTTGATGTATTGTGAAATTTGTTTGTGATGTGGATGTGAAATCGGTAATATAGATTAATGTATTGAAATAAATATTTTATCGTTAAAAATATAATTTTTAACGTGAATGTGAATAAATAAATATTTATAAACAAATCAGCCGATTTGTTTATATACACTGATTTGACTGATATTGTTTGGGTCGATAAATTTTACACATCGCCCAACTGCACAAATAAAAATCTGTGTTTGTTGATTTGAAACCCCACACGGATGTTGGGATGATATTTGGCGTACACTAATCCCAATTATTTAATTGTATGTCGATCGATTGGTCGACAGGCTGTGTAAGCGTTGATTATTTATATTTGATGCTTATGCAGTTGTGTGGTGCACTTTGGATGATTGTTGATTGTTTATCGTTGCTATTATATGGTGATTGATTGGGCCTCATTCCAATCGGGAAAATAATGAATATTATAAAAGAAAATTCATGTGTTGAATATAAAAATAGTCATCTGTTGACGGTGTTCATGTATTGAAACTATTCATGTGTTGAGTAAAATATTTTAAATAATAAAATTTACATCTTTATCATATTTACAATTAGAATCTACTTCACGGTGGAGTTTAATTAAAATCAAATGATAGATACCATAATTTTATAAAATATTTTATATAACAAAAATAGTGATGTGTTGACAGTACTCATGTGTTGAGATTAGTCGTGTGTTGAAAGAAATATAGATTCATGTGTTGAATAGAATAAATATTCATTTGTTAAATAGAATAACGAATTTATTGAAATATATAAAGCCGTGTTGATTAGAGTTGCGCTATTTTAACGCGAACGATATATATATCGATTTTATTCATTTTAGAATGAATATTGAAAAGTGATTTCAAAATTTAATATTTTGAAATGAAATTCAAATTAAATTAGATTAAAATTCAAATTGAAATTTTATTGAATCAATTTGAAATGAATTCAAATTGAATAGAAAGTGAATTTGAATTCAATTGAATAGAAAGTGAATTTGAATTCGAATTGAATAGAAATGAATTCAAATTGAATTAAATTGAAATTGAATTAAAACGAATTGAAATCATTTTGAATGAAATTTAAAATGAACTGAAATTGAATTGAAATCAATTTGAAATGAATTCGAATTGAATTAAATAGAAGGTAAATTCAATTTGAATTGAATTGAAACGAATTAGAATTTGAATTTGAATTGAATTGAAACGAATTAGAATTTGAATTGAATTGAAATGAATTTGAATTCGAATTAAATAAAATTGAAATGAATTCGAATTGGATTGAAATCAAATTGATTTGAAATTGAATATAGAGTTGAAATGGTTTTGAAAACGAATTTAAAACGATTTATAAAATTCGTTTTAAAAAGGAAATCGACGAAATATATATAATATTTATATTATATATATAATGGCTTGAATAGAACGCGCCGCGCCGCGGCAATTCGGGAATTTCGACCATTGACTTCGAATTGACGTTGCGGGAGATCCGACCGTCGGATTCTCCTAAAACCGGAACCATTGGGTTTGTATCGAAAAGAGCTTTCCAATGAATATTAGAAATTTGAAATCTAACGGTTGGATCTGGATTTATGTCCAAATCAAATTCGAAAAAGGTCGCTGTAAGTGCAGTTCGATGGCCGTTGTTGGAAATCGACTGTACGGGCCTTGATAAAATTATTAAAAATATTTATAATTTGTGTAAAATCATAAGAAATAATTTGGGAAAAATTAGGCTGAAAAATTCTATATTTGAAAAAATAAAAATAGATTTTTATCAAAATGAACTAGTTTTGAACTAGAATTAAAATCAATTTATTTTTGAAATAAATAAATTGAATTTGAAAGTGATTTTAAAAATAATCAATATTCCCAATACGTGGATTGGACTAGAGTTGAATCGAAATTATCTTCGGAATATTTCGATGTTGGATTTCGTGACTATACATATATTGTTATGGGAATTTGAAAGATATACTTAATATCGTTATTTCCAATACGATATTTGTTGGTTTCAGAATTTGATATTGAATATAAGCCGGTATATTTTCTATTCAGAGCCTTGTATTTAATATCAAATGTGATTTGGGTTTATCGTGAATCGTGTTTTAGATGACATTGGTTCTTTAACCCAGTTAAAGGCAGGATGTTGATTTTTGAAAAGATTAAAACTAAGTGGAGTTTTAATGAATCTTTAATTAGATTAAAAATGTGAATTGATAATTTAAATTATCAAATTTGAAAGGTGATCGAGAATGGAGTATCACCAGTTTTGCTCCAAAGCGGTAGTTAAATCTGTAATTAGATTTGAATGTGAAATGGTAATTAATTTTACCGATAACACCGTGGTGTTAGGATTGGAGTATCACCAGTTTTGCTCCATGTGATATATAGGTTGGGATTGGGAAATAAAATAAATAATTACTTCGGTGTGGTTCGCTAATCCCGACTAGTTTGAAATGATATCCAAAGGAAGATTAAAGAATAAATTTAGAAGAATTTATCTTGGATAAAATTAATGGGAACCTTTCCCTAAGAATGTTATTTTGTGAATAAAAGAATATTCTGAATTGGAATGAGGCGTTCGTTGTGTTTGTGTAACATTTGTTTATTATATACGTGGGTTATTCAGAAAGGCCGGGTTATACCCATTCTGAATAACCGATTCGACGAGATGTCGAAGATGAAGACAGTGGTTGAAGACCAGAAGTCTTCACATCGTTTGGGTGATTACTGATGATCTCGATTGGGCTGTACACCCAAGATGAGGGAAACAGTTGGTGATCGTCTAGACGTACTTGGAGATGGATGGATATGCGAGGAAAGTGCCTCCGGTTTCGTTCAGACCCAGAACGAACTTGTAAATGGATTGTGTGCCTGACATTGGATTTTATTCTATGTTGATTGATCTCTATTAAATATACATCTGTTTGGCGGCGGAGAATTTATTCTCTTGCTTAACGCCCTTCTCTGAGACGTACGAGCTCAGAGGTTGTATATCGATGGACATCAGTCGCATGGAGTGAATTGCCAGTGTGGCACGGGTAAGTGGCAAATGATCAAGGCTTCTGTTGCAAAGCAAAGTCTTGTGGTTGATGATCAAAGCACGGCCTGTGTGGCGTAGCTTTGTGTATAACGTGAATTCGCGAACCTCACACCTCGGTATGAGTCAAAAACGGGATACGGACCCAAGGAGTGCACGACGTTTCTTTCTAGCTAGGGTGGTGTCAGTGACCTACCGGCCCTGACATTTATATACTTTTCACCTGTGTGGTTGTTGGATACGAGGCGCCTTTGATATAGGTCTGTAAGTACCGGGAAACGTGTGTTCAGGAATTGCCAATCCTCAAAAGTAAGAGAGGACCGGCCTTGGAGGATCCAGGGATTGCTGTGTGCGGTCCCGAGACATTTGCTAGAGTGTCTCGAACGCAGAGAGGAGCTTGCCCCTTGCCTCGACTCATGACGGAAATCCAATTTCCAATACGTGATATTGCGGTTTTAATTGTAGAACTAGTATGGCGACATGATAGATGGTACCCATGCCGCCTATGATTGATATTTATGATTTGAATTGTTTTGACACTATACACTTATAATAGTATCGAATGATTTGTTTTGACGTACCAAGCATGTTTGGCTATTATAAGGGAAAACCCTATCCTCCGGCTTGCGTTGCATTGTGTGACGGGACCTGGGTCTTATAATAGCTTCATTTTTCCAAAAAGCATTGCGCTGTTTTGTTATATGCACTAGTATTCTTGGGAGGAAACCCGTTCCGTGTTATACGGCGTGGTCCCTTGAATTACTATCTTTAAAGTAAAGTTTTAAATAACTGTTTTAGTTCTCACACCAGTCACATGACTGACCTGGAGTTTATTGTTTTAACCTAAACTCTGGGTGCCCCTATTTTCCACACGGGCAACTAGTAGTTTTGGTTTTGCAGACTTATATTCACAGGATCCTGATTTACAGCTGGAACGATGCTCGAAAAGCCCTGTATCCGTGCATTACTTCTAGTTGTGCTTTTGTATTATTTTCCACTGCTATGTAAATTATTGTAATCTCTGATATTTATCGAATGTAATTTATTCATTTATACTCTGTATATTCTTGTATCTGATGGAATTGTTGTAATAACAATGAAATGTTCTTCCGTCTGCGTTCCAGTTTGTCATGTTCTCAAAATGATCAGGGGTTTCGAACGGTCTTAGTCGGTTTAACGATCGATTCAGATCGAGTGAAATTCCCTGTCGTTACAGTTGGTATCAGAGCTTTGGTTTACAGAGCTCGAGAACAAGACACATTAGAACCATACGAAAGAATTCATCAGATATTGGATTAGTAATATCCAATTAGAATGACTCGTTAGAGATAGGATCAGTAGTATCCTAGAACGAGTGTGAAGAGTATATTTTTCAAATGAAAACAATTTTGTTTTGAAAATTCAAATCGCTTTATACGTATTTGAATATTTATTTATATTGATTTGGACAATCGAGTATATAAAGATTTCGCGTATACGCGTCATGAACGTATAGTCGAAGTTTTAATATACTGGATAGATATAGAATCACATTCTAGACATCCGGGGATGGTTCTGATGATGGTGCATCATCATCAGTATTCATATTCGAGTTTCGAAGGTGTGGTTTCAATATATTTCCATTAGACTGGTGTGAGAACCAAAACCAAAATATAGCTAGAATACATTGTTGTGAATTGGCATCAAAAACATGATTTTCTGTATATATATATGTATCAAAATTATGAATTTGAAACTCTAATTCACTAATTGATTGATGTTTGTGTTGTTTGTTTATTTGTTTGATAATTTTGAACCATTTAGCCTAATTGAATAAAATATTGAATTGTATTGAAAATTGGTCGCATTTGCTTGCATATACATATACTTACATTGAACAGGTCATAGCAAGGAGGCTAGAGCAGAAAATAAAATTTGTTTGCCCGACAAATAGGTACATGTTTACTATAATTTACTGTTTTGTTTGGGTGATGATGATTTAATGAGCCTATTGGCTAGCCGCTTGGCCTTTTCTTTTTCTTTTTCTTTTTGAGATCAGAAGGCCTATATGGCAATTTCGGGATTTTCCCGTGGCTCCCGGTGCAGGGGAGGTTATGGCGAAATTTTTCGAAAATTTAGGGTGTTTGCCAAATTTTTGAAGAATTTGAAAATTCTCAGAAAATGAAAAGTTGGAGAATGGAAGCCAGATCGAACGTAGAGTTGATTAATCAAACCACTTTCGACTTTGTTCCTTTTCGGGGACGAAAAGTTTTAAGTGGGGGAGATTGTAACAACCCGAAAATCTGGGCCAGTTTAAAATTTTTATTTTGGCAATTTTAGCGAATTTTGAACATTTAAAATGGATTATTTTAAATAATATCGACGAGAAATTTATTTTGAATAGAATTCGAACGTATATATTATATACGTCGTCGTTAGAATATAAATAATTATATAACTATAAATAGAATTGAAAATGGCGCGGTAGTTCGATAATTCGATTTCAAACTTCAATTGAATGTACCGGGTGCAAAACAAACCGGATTTTAGTGAAACCAAAAATAATAGAACCTATTTGAGAATATCTTTCCAACAAATCCGAAAAATCAAGATTTCATAGCGCGAATCAAAAGATATGTCCAGTTGAAAATTCTGAATAGTCGCTATGGAATTCAAGCCCTTAAAAATGGGAATTTTGCAAACGACCTCGGATTTCGACGAAACCACTTTTGTTGGGTCCGTGATGTCAAATTATTCCTAGATTCCAAATTTTATAATTTTTCGAATCAATATGTGAGCGTGGCAAAGGAAAACGCGTTTGACCAGTTTTAGTTGATTTTAATCGACTGGAAAATGGCCTTTTTTCCAACTGTCTCAGAATTCGACGAAACTAGTTTTGTTAGGACCGTATCGTCAATACGAAGCTAGAAAATATTTTTCTGGAATTTTTCAAGGTAGTATGTGACCCCGGTGAATTGAAATACGCATTCAAATTCAATATATAGAGTTATATGTTGATTTTAACGGAAACAGATCGGAACGATCGAATCAGCCTACGATACATATCCCATTGTGTTCGGAATAAGGGTAAAACGCTAGGGACGACAGGCGGTGGGCCTCGTTTAGAGGTCGTATGTAAAAGTCAACTTTTTGAAATTAAAATAAAAAAAATTCTCTCTCTCCCTCCCCTTCAAAACCGTGGCCCCCCTTTCTTTCATTATACAAATCGATTCAGAATAAAAAAAAAAGAAAGACGGAGAAAGAAGACGAAGGGGGGAGGAGCGCCGTCGCCCCTCCCATCGGGGCGCCGCCACGCCACCATGGGCGCTGGCCCCCTCGCCTCCCCCTCCGTTCGACCTCCCTCCTCCTCCAACCTCCCACCTCGAGCCGAAGTTCCCTGAGACCCCCCACGCGCTTCGACACCCACCGCCACCGCCTGCCACAGCTCCCCCGCCCCCCTGCGCGCAACCCCCCTCCAGCCCTACCCGACCCTCGACGCCACCACCCTCCTCCACAGGCGCGAGCACCCCCTGCCGCCTCCGACGTCCGCCAAGCCCTCCGACGATCGTAAACCAGTGAGCATTTTTTCCTTTTTCTTTCTTTTCTTCCTATGATACCCATGTTTTAAAATTTCAGTTTTAAAGGTATAATCTTTCTATATATAAAGTTATAATTTTTACAATTAAAAATGTGATTTTGATATATGAATGAGCATCATAAAAGTAGAATTTTTATCTATATAATAGCGATATAATGATAGAATTTTTATCTATATAATAGCGATGTAAAAATAGAATCTTCATGTATATAATAGCGATGTAAAAATAGAATCTTTATGTATATAATAGCGATGTAAAAATAGAATTTTTATCTATATAATAGCGATGTAAAAATAGAATTTTTATCTATATAATAGCGATGTAAAAATAGAATTTTTATCTATATAATAGCGATGTAAAAATAGAATTTTTATCTATATTGAATAGCGAAGTAAAAATTCGATTTTTATATATGTAGTGATAGCGGGCAACGAAAGTGACAAAAGGCGAGAACGACGAAGATTACTATAAATGAAGTGTCGTGGAGTTGGAATAGCTATCGGTGAGAACTTCTCACTCAAATTTCTTTTTCTAGTTATATATATATATACTAGGATGCAGACGGTGCTTAGTAGCACCCGACACCCGTCATCCACAGACCATGGATGGCTTGTTTGTTTGTTTGATGTATTGTGAAATTTGTTTGTGATGTGGATGTGAAATCGGTAATATAGATTAATGTATTGAAATAAATATTTTATCGTTAAAAATATAATTTTTAACGTGAATGTGAATAAATAAATATTTATAAACAAATCGGCCGATTTGTTTATATACACTGATTTGACTGATATTGATTGGGTCGATAAATTTTACACATCGCCCAATTGCACAAATAAAAATCTGTGTTTGTTGATTTGAAACCCCACACGGGTGTTGGGATGATATTTGGCGTACACTAATCCCAATTATTTAATTGTATATCGATCGATTGGTCGACAGGCTGTGTAAGCGTTGATTATTTATATTTGATGCTTATGCAGTTGTGTGGTGCACTTTGGATGATTGTTGATTGTTTATCGTTGCTATTATATACATGTGTTGTATGGAATCCATATAGTTAACGTTATATGGTGATTGATTGGGCCTCATTCCAATCGGGAAAATAATGAATATTATAAAAGAAAATTCATGTGTTGAATATAAAAATAGTCATCTGTTGATGGTGTTCATGTGTTGAAACTATTCATGTGTTGAGTAAAATATTTTAAATAATAAAATTTACATCTTTATCATATTTACAATTAGAATCTACTTCATGGTGGAATTTAATTAAAATCAAACGATAGATACCATAATTTTATAAAATATTTTATATAACAAAAATAGTGATGTGTTGACAGTACTCATGTGTTGAGATTAGTCGTGTGTTGAAAGAAATATAGATTCATGAGTTGAATAGAATAAATATTCATTTGTTAAATAGAATAACGAATTTATTGAAATATATAAAGCCGTGTTGATTAGAGTTGCGTTATTTTAACGCGAACGATATATATATATATATATATCGATTTTATTCATTTTAGAATGAATATTGAAAAGTGATTTCAAAATTTAATATTTTGAAATGAAATTCAAATTAAATTAGATTAAAATTCAAATTAAATTAGATTAAAATTCAAATTCAAATTTTATTGAATCAATTTGAAATGAATTCAAATTGAATAGAAAGTGAATTTGAATTCGAATTGAATAGAAAGTGAATTTGAATTCGAATTGAATAGAAATGAATTCAAATTGAATTAAATTGAAATTGAATTAAAACGAATTGAAATCGTTTTGAATGAAATTTAAAACGAACTGAAATTGAATTGAATTCAATTTGAAATGAATTCGAATTGAATTAAATAGAAGGTAAATTCAATTTGAATTGAATTGAAACGAATTAGAATTTGAATTGAATTGAAATGAATTAGAATTGAATTGAATCGAAACGAATTTGAATTCGAATTAAACAAAATTGAAATGAATTCGAATTGGATTGAAATCAAATTGATTTGAAATTGAATATAGAGTTGAAATGGTTTTGAAAACGAATTTAAAATGATTTATAAAATTCGTTTTAAAAAGGAAATCGACGAAATATATATAATATATATATATATTATATATATATTGGCCTGAATAGAACGCGCCGCGGCAGTTCGGGAATTTCGACCATTGACTTCGAATTGATGTTGCGGGAGATCCGACCGTCGGATTCTCCTAAAACCGGAACCGTTGGGTTTGTATCGAAAAGAGCTTTCCAATGAATATTAGAAATTTGAAATCTAACGGTTGGATCTGGATTTATGTCCAAATCAAATTCGAAAAAGGTCGCTGTAAGTGCAGTTCGATGGCCGTTGTTGGAAATCGACTGTACGGGCCTTGATAAAATTATTAAAAATATTTATAATTTGTGTAAAATCATAAGAAATAATTTGGGAAAAATTGGGCTGAAAAATTCCATATTTGAAAAGATAAAAATAGATTTTTATCAAAATGAACTAGTTTTGAACTAGAATTAAAATCAATTTATTTTTGAAATAAACAAATTGAATTTGAAAGTGATTTTAAAAATAATCAATATTCCCAATAATGGATTGGACTAGAGTTGAATCGAAATTATCTTCGGAATATTTCGATGTTGGATTTCGTGACTATACAGATATTGTTATGGGAATTTGAAAGAAATATTTAATATCGTTATTTCCAATACGATATTTGTTGGTTTCAGAATTTGATATTGAATATAAGCCGGTATATTTTCTATTCAGAGCCTTGTATTTAATATCAAATGTGATTTGGGTTTATCGTGAATCGTGTTTTAGATGACATTGGTTCTTTAACCCAGTTAAAGGCAGGATGTTGATTTTTGAAAAGATTAAAACTAAGTGGAGTTTTAATGAATCTTTAATTAGATTAAAAATGTGAATTGATAATTTAAATTATCAAATTTGATAGGTGATCGAGAATGGAGTATCACCAGTTTTGCTCCAAAGCAGTAGTTAAATCTGTAATTAGATTTGAATGTGAAATGGTAATTAATTTTACCGATAACACCGTGGTGTTAGGAATGGAGTATCACCAGTTTTGCTCCATGGGATATATAGGTTGGGATTGGGAAATAAAATAAATAATTACTTCGGTGTGGTTCGCTAATCCCGACTAGTTTGAAATGATATCCAAAGGAAGATTAAAGAATAAATTTAGAAGAATTTATCTTGGATAAAATTAATGGGAACCTTTCCCTAAGAATGTGATTTTGTGAATAAAAGAATATTCTGAATTGGAATGAGGCGTTCGTTGTGTTTGTGTAACATTTGTTTATTATATACGTGGGTTATTCAGAAAGGCCGGGTTATACCCATTCTGAATAACCGATTCGACGAGATGTCGAAGATGAAGACGGTGGTTGAAGACCGGAAGTCTTCACATTGTTTGGGTGATTACTGATGATCTCGATTGGGTTGTACACCCAAGATGAGGGAAACAGTTGGTGATCGTCTAGACGTACTTGGAGATGGATGGATATGCGAGGAAAGTGCCTCCGGTTTCGTTCAGACCCAGAACGAACTTGTAAATGGATTGTGTGTCTGACATTGGATTTTATTCTGTGTTGATTGATCTCTATTAAATATACATCTGTTTGGCGGCGGAGAATTTATTCTCTTGCTTAACGCCCTTCTCTGAGACGTACGAGCTCAGAGGTTGTATATCGATGGACATCAGTCGCATGGAGTGAATTGCCAGTGTGGCACGCGTAAGTGGCAAATGATCAAGGCTTCTGTTGCAAAGCAAAGTCTTGTGGTTGATGATAAAAGCACGGCCTGTGTGGCGTAGCTTTATGTATAACGTGAATTCGCGAACCTCACACCTCGGTATGAGTCAAAAACGGGATACGGACCCAAGGAGTGCACGACGTTTCTTTCTAGCTAGGGTGGTGTCAGTGACCTACCAGCCCTGACATTTATATACTTTTCACCTGTGTGGTTGTTGGATACGAGGCGCCTCGGATATAGGTCTGTAAGGACCGGGAAACGTGTGTTCAGGAATAATTAATCCTCAAAAGTAAGAGAGGACCGACCTTGGAGGTTCCAAAGGATCAGAGTAGGGTCCTGAGGCATTGCTAGAGTGTCTCGAACGCGGAGAGGAGCTTGCCCCTTGCCTCGACTCATGACGGAAATCCAATTTCCAATACGTGATATTGCAGTTTTAATTGTAGAACTAGTATGGCGACATGATAGATGGTACCCATGCCGCCTATGATTGATATTTATGATTTGAATTATTTTGACACTATACACTTATAATAGTATCAAATGATTTGTTTTGACGTACCAAGCATGTTTGGCTATTATAAGGGAAAACCCTATCCTCCGGCTTGCGTTGCATTGTGTGATGGGACCTGGGTCTTATAATAGCTTCATTTTTCCAAAAAGCATTGCGTTGTTTTGTTATATGCACTAGTATTCTTGGGAGGAAACCCGTTCCGTGTTATACGGCGTGGTCCCTTGAATTACTATCTTTAAAGTAAAGTTTTAAATAACTGTTTTAGTTCTCACACCAGTCACATGACTAACCTGGAGTTTATTGTTTTAACCTAAACTCTGGGTGCCCCTATTTTCCACACGGGCAGCTAGTAGTTTTGGTTTTGCAGATTTATATTCACAGGATCCTGATTTACAGCTGGAATGATGCTCGGAAAGCCTTGTATCCGTGCATTACTTCTAGTTGTGCTTTTGTATTATTTTCCGCTGCTATGTAAATTATTGTAATCTCTGATATTTATCGAATGTATTTTATTCATTTATACTCTGTATATTCTTGTATCTGATGGAATTGTTGTAATAACAATGAAATGTTCTTCCGTCTGCGTTCCAGTTTGTCCTGTTCTCAAAACGATCAGGGGTTTCGAACGGTCTAAGTCGGTTTAACGATCGATTCGGATCGAGTGAAATTCCTTGTCGTTAAATACAACAACTGAGCTCGTACGTCTCAGAGAATGGCGTTAAGCAAGAGAATAAATTCTCCGCCGCCAAACAGATGTATATTTAATGGAGATCAATCAACATAGAATAAAATCCAATGTCAGACACACAATCCAATTACAAGTTCGTTCTGGGTCTGAACGAAACCGGAGGCACTTTCCTCGCATATCCATCGATCTCCAAGTACGTCTGGACGATCACCAACTGTTTCCCACATCTTGGGTGTACATCCCAATCGAGATCATCAGTAATCACCCAAACGATGTGAAGACTTCTGGTCTTCAACCACCGTCTTCATCTTCGACATCTCGTCGAATCGGTTATTCAGAATGGGTATAAACCCGGCCTTTCTGAATAACCCACGTATATAATAAACAAATGTTACACAAACACAACGAACGCCTCATTCCAATTCAGAATATTCTTTTCTTCACAAAATCACATTCTTAGGGAAAGGTTCCCATTAATTTTATCCAAGATAAATTCTTCTAAATTTATTCTTTAATCTTCCTTTGGATATCATTTCAAACTAGTCGGGATTAGCGAACCACACCGAAGTAATTATTTGTTTTATTTCCCAATCCCAACCTATTCATCCCATGGAGCAAAACTGGTAATACTCCATATCTAACACCACAGTACTATCGGTAAAATTAATTACCATTTCACGTTTAAATCTAATTAAAGATTTAACTATCGCTTTGGAGCAAAACTGGTGGTACTCCATTCTCGATCACCTTTCAGATTTGATAATTTAAATTATCAATTCACATTTCAATCTAATTAAAGATTCATTAAAACTCCACTTAGTTTTAATCTTCTCAAAAATCAATATTTTGTTTTTAACTGGGTTAAAGAACCAATGTCATATAAAACACGATTCACGATAAACCCAAATCACATTTGATATTAAATACAAGGCTCTGAATAGAAAATATACCGGCTTATATTCAATATCAAATTCTGAAACCAACAAATATCGTATTGGAAATAACGATATCAAATATATCTTTCAAATTCCATAACAATATCTGTATAATCACGAAATCCAACATCGAAATGTTCCGAAGATAATTTCGATTCAACTCCAGTCCAATTCACGTATTGGGAATATTGATTATTTTTAAAATCACTTTCAAATTCAATTTATTTATTTCAAAAATAAATTGATTTTAATTCTAGTTCAAAACTAGTTCATTTCGATAAAAATCTATTTTTATCTTTTCAAATATGGAATTTTTCATCCCGGTTCTTTCCAATTCATATATTATGATTTTACACAAATTATAGATATTTTCAATAATTTTATCAAGGCCCGTACAGTCGATTTCCAACAACGGCCATCGAACTGCACTTACAACGACCTTTTTCGAATTTGATTTGGACATAACTCCAAATCCAACCGTTAAATTTCAAATTTCTAATATTCATTGGAAAGCTCTTTTCGATACGAACCCAACGGTTCCGGTTTTAGGAGAATCCGACGGTCGGATCCCTCGTAATGTCAATTCGAAGTCAATGGTCAAAATTCACGAACTACCGCGGCGCGGCGCGTTTTATTCAGGCTATTATATATATAATATATATATATATATATATATATATATATATTATATTTCGTCGATTTCCATTTTAAAACGAATTTTTAAATAGTTCTAAATTCGTTTCAAAAACAATTTCAATTTCATATTCAATTTCAAACCGATTTGATTTCAATTCAATTCGAATTCATTTCAATTTTATTTAATTCGAATTCAAATTCACTTTCTATCCAATTCGAATCGAATTCATTTTCTATTCGATTCGAATTCATTTCAAATTGATTCAATAAAATTTCAATTTGAATTTTAATCTAATTTAATTTGAATTTCATTTCAAAATATTAAATTTTGAAATCACTTTTCAATATTCATTATAAAACGAATAAAATCGATATAAATATCGTTCATGTCAAAATGGAGCAACTCTAATCAACACGGCTTTATATATTTCAATAAATTCGTTATTCTATTTAACAAATGAATATTTATCCCATTCAGCACATGAATCTATATTTCTTTCAACACACGACTAATCTCAACACATGAGTACTGTCAACACACAACTATTTTTATTATGTAAAATATTTTATAAAACTATGGTATCTATCGTTTGATTTTTAATTAGACTTCACTGTGAAGTAGTTCTAATTTTAAATATGATAAAGATGTAAATTTTATTATTAAAATATTATACTCAACACACGAATATTTTCAACACATGAACATCGTCAACACATGACTATTTTTATATTCAACACATGAATTTTCTTTTATAATATTCATTATTTTGCCGATTGGAATGAGGCACAATCAATCACCATATAATGTTAATTATATGGATTCCACACAACACATGTATATTATAGCAATGACAAACAATTAACCATCATCCAGGGTGCACCACACAACTGCATAAGCATCACATATAAATAATTAACGCTTACACAGCCTGTCGACCAATCAATCGACATACAATTAAATAATCGGGATTAGTGTACACAAAATTTCATCCCAACACCCGTATGGGGTTTCAAATCAACAAACACAGATTTTTATTTGTGCAGTTGGGCGATGTGTAAAATTTATCGACCCAATCAATATCAGTCAAATCAGTGTATATAAACAAATCGGCCGATTTGTTTATAAATATTTATTTATTCACTTTCACATTAAAAATTATATTTTTAACGATAATTTATTTATTTCAACCATCTACAATTTATTATCGATTTCACATCAACATCACAAACAATTTTCACAATACATCAAACAAGCATACAAGCCATCCATGGTCTGTGGATGACGGGTGTCGGGTGCTGCTAAGCACCGTCTGCATCCTAGTATATATATATATATATATATATATATAAAGAGAATTTAGAGTGAGAAGTTCTCACCGACTAGTTAATCCAAACCACGACTCTTCTTATGTAGAAATCTTTGTCGTTCTCGCCTTTTGTCACTTTCGTCGCCCGTAGTCACTACATATATATAAATCATATTTTTATATTGTTGCCGTGTATATAAAAATCATATTTTTATACTGCTACAATATAAAAGATGATATTTTTATTATCCATATAATATGAAAATTAAATTTTCAACCTTTACATGCGATAAAAATTATATTTTTAACTTCTACATATAATAAAAATTATATTTTGAACTCGCTATAATATAAAAATCAAATCTTTATATTCGCCACTATATAAAAATCATGTTTTCTTCGCATATATATATATATATATATAAACAGATTTTCTATTGGTTGAATAACCTAAAATAAAACTGAAAATAAAAATGAAATAAAACAGAATAAAATTTACCGATTATAGAAGGGGGGAGGGGTTTTCACTGACGCGAGGCAAGGGGGAGGTCGGAGCGAGGCTCAAGGGGGGGTGCGACTGAAGGCGGCGCAGGTGGCTGTGGGGGTGTCGTGGTGGAGCTGCGCGAGGAGGAAGGGGTTCGGAGAAGAGGAGAAAGGAAGAGGAGGAAGAAGAGGAGAGGCGGCGGCAGGTGGTGGCGCCCCACCTGGGGCGGCGGCGAGCTCAACGGGGGGGGGGGGTCGCGATCCCCCCTTCTCTCTCTTTTTTTATTTTATTTTTTTCGATTTGGGGAAAACTGACGGGGGGGCAATATAAGGAGAGAGGGGGTTTTCTTTTAATTTATTTGATTATTTAATTTCAAAAAGTTGACTTTCTCATTTGACCTCTAAACGAGGCCCACCGCCTGTCATCCGTAGCGTTTTACCCCCATTCCGAACACAATGGGATATGTATCGTAAGCTGATTCGATCGTTTCGATCCGTTTTCGTCAAAATCAACATATATTGAATTTGAACGCGTATTTCAATTTACCGGGGTCACATACGAACTCTAGAAATCCCAGAAAAATATTTTCTCGCTTCGTATTGACGATACGGTCCTAAAAAAACTAGTTTCGTCGAATTCTGAGACCGTTTGAAAAATGGCCAATTTCCAGTCGATTAAAATCAACTGAAACTGGTCAAACGCGTTTTCCTTTGCCACGCTAACATATTGATTCGAAAAATTATGAAATTTGAAAGCTAGCAATAATTTGACATCACGGACCCAATAAAAGTGGTTTCGTCGAAATCCGAGGTCGTTTGCAAAATTCCTTTTTTTAAGGGCCTGAATTCCATAGCGACTATTCAGAATTTTCAACTGGACATATCTTTTGATTCCCGATATGAAATCTCAATTTTTCGGATTCGTTGGAAAGATATTCCCAATTAGATTCCATTATTGTTGGTTTCGCTAAAATCCGGTTTATTTTGCACCCGGTACATTCAATTGAAGTTTGAAATCGAATTATCGAACATTTTCAATTCTATTTATAATTATATATAATTATTTATATTCTAACGACGGCGTATATAATATATACGTTCGAATTATATTCAAAATAAATTTTCCGTCGTTTTTATTTAAAATAATCCATTTTAAATATTCAAAATTCCCTAACATTGCCAAAATAAAAATTTTAAACTGGCCCAGATTTTCGGGTTGTTACAATCTCCCCCACTTAAAACTTTTCGTCCCCGAAAAGGAACAAAGTCGAAAGTGGTTTGATTAATCAACTCTACGTTCGATCTGGCTTCCATTCTCCAACTTTTCAGTTTCTGAGAATTTTCAAATTCTTCAAAAATTTGGCTAACACCCGGAATTTTCGAAAAATTTCGCCATAACCTCCTTTGTACGGGGAGAGGTTTGGAAATTTATTGGGCCGTATTAGGTACCCAATAAATCATAATAAGCATACACATATTTATAGTGATATATTCTGGTGTTTACAAGGGAGCGTGTATTGATAATAACTCCAGAGAATAAATTCTCGTCACCCTGTCAAAGCCTGAGGGAGTGTGTATTTTAAATGCTCCAGAGGATAAATCCTCGTCACCTCGTCCCGTGTGGGAAATAAATAGTCCATGTGCCGTATCTAATAACTAGAGAGACGTGATTATTGTCAACTCTAGACCCGTGTGGTTTTTTTTTATTAATCTGGCAATTTTATCGTTACAATTTTATATTGTCCATATCAGTCATCTGTTCAACCTGTAAAATATAGTCATCGCCATACAAGCCTCTCGCTCGTATGGTAAATCTTCCACCTCGTCACACAAGCTCCAAATGCTTATGTGGTATATGATGAAGTAAGCCTATCTTCCAGAAGTATGCCATGTAATGTAGTTCAAAATTAATTGTTGCTATCCTATGGCGACATTTATTAATTACACACAGAATAACCAGCACTCCGCATCCAATGGCACTCACAGGAGTTGATATAATAATAAAAGTGCGCATCCAACTCATTAAGGTTTACCTATTTGTCGGGCACGCAAATAAATTCTTTACTCAACAGCTATCCAATTTCCTGTTCAAATATATATAATGCACAAGTATATATTTCTAACTATTTTCTAATCAGCTGAATGTGTGATTTAATTGAATAAATTTGTTCTGGTTTTTATTGATGATATTCTAATCTTCTCTAAATCAAAGGCCGAAAAGGAACATAACAATGGAAGCCGAAAAGGAACGAAGCCCAAAGTTGCTTAACAAATCAACTCAACTTCTATTATTTTTGACTACGGCTTAAGTTCTTCAACTTTTCAGTTTCTAAGAACTTTTCAAATTTTTCAAAAATTTGGCTAACACCCTAAATTTTCGAAAAATTTCGCCATAACCTCCCCTGCACCGGGAGCAACGGGAAAATCCCGAAATTGCCATATAGGCCTTCTGATCTCAAAAAGAAAAAGAAAAAGCCAAGCGGCTAGCCAATAGGCTCATAAAATCATCATCACCCAAACAAAACAGTAAATTATAGTAAATATGTACCTATTTGTCGGGCAAACAAATTTTATTCTCTGCTCTAGCCTCCTTGCTATGACCTGTTCAATGTAAGTACATGTATATGCAAGCAAATGCGACCAATTTTCAATATAATTCAATATTTGATTCAATTAGGCATAATGGTTCAAAATTATCAAACAAATAACAAACAACACAAACATCAATCAATTAGTGAATTAGAGTTTCAAATTTATAATTTTGATATATATACAAAAAATCTTGTTTTTGATGCAAATCACAACAATGAATTTTATCTATATTAGTTTTGGTTCTCACACCAGCCTAATGGAAATATATAGATATCACACCTTCGTCACTCGAATATAAATACTGATGATGTGGCCACATCATCAGAATTATCCCCGGGTGTTTAGAATGTGGCTCTATGTCTATCCAGTATATTAAAACTTCGACTATACATTCATGACGCGTATACGCGAAATCTTTATATACTCGATTGTCCAAATTCAAAATAAATAAATATTCAAATACGTGTAAAATGGCTTAAATTTTAAAACAAAATTGTTTTCATTTGAAAAATATACTCTTCACACTCGTTCTAGGATACTACTGATCCTATCTCTAACGAGTCATTCTAATTGGATATTACTAATCCAATATCTGATGAATTCTTTCGTATGGTTCTAATGTGCCCTGTTCTCGAGCTTTGTAAACCAAAGCTTTGATACTAAACTGACACGACCCAAACTTCCCCGCGAAGGAAAGCGCGGATTGCGTTGAGGACAAGACAAATCAGAACGCAGACGGAAGAACATTTCATTGTTATTACAACAATTCCATCAGATACAAGAATATACAGAGTATAAATGAATAAATTACATTCGATAAATATCAGAGATTTAAATTACATTTAAATACATAGCAGTGGAAAACAATATAAAACACAACTGAAAGTAATACACGGATACAGAGCTTTCCGAGCATCGTTCCAGCTGTAAATCAGGATCCTATGAATATAAATTTGCAAAACCAAAACTACTAGCTACCCATGTCGAAAATAAGGGCACCCAGAGTTTAGGTTAAAACAATAAACTCCAGGTCAGTCATGTGACTGGTGTGAGAACTAAAACAGTTATTTAAAACTTTACTTTAAAAGAGAGTAATTCAAGGGACCACGCCGTATAACACGGAACGGGTTTCCTCCCAAGAATACTAGTGCATATAATAAAACAGCGCAATGCTCTTTGGAAAAATGAAGCTATTATAAGACCTAGGTCCCATCACACAATGCAACGCAAGCCGGAGGATAGGGTTTTCCCTTATAATAGCCAAATAATGCTTGATACGTTTAAAACAAATCATTTGATACTATTGTAAGTGTATAGTGTCAAAACAATTTCAATCATAAATATCAATCATAGACGGCATGGGTACCATATATCATGTCGCCATACTAGTTCTACAATTAAAACCGCAATATCACTTATTGGAAATTGAATTTCCGTCATGAGTCGAGGCAACAGGCACGCTCCTCTCCACGTTCGAGACACTCTAGCAATGCCTCAGGACCCCACTCTGATCCTTTGGAACCTCCAAGGCCGGTCCTCTCTTACTTTTGAGGATTAATTATTCCTGAACACACGTTTCCCGGTCCTTACAGACCTATATCCGAGGCGCCTCGTATCCAACAACCACATGGGTGAAAAGCATATAAATGTCAGGGCTGGTAGGTCACCGACACCACCCTAGTTAGAAAGAAACGCCGTGCACTCCTTGGGTCCGTATCCCGTTTTTAACTCATACCGAGGTGTGAGGCTCGCGAATTCACATTATACACAAAGCTACGTCACACAGACCGTGCTTTGATCATCAACCACAAGACTTTGCTTTTCAACAGAAGCCTTGATCAATTGCCATTTACGCGTGCCACACTGGCAATTCACTCCATGCGGCTGATGTCCATCGATATACAACCTCTGAGCTCGTACGTCTCAGAGAAGGGCGTTAAGCAAGAGAATAAATTCTCCGCCGCCAAACAGATGTATATTTAATGGAGATCAATCAACATAGAATAAAATCCAATGTCAGACACACAATCCAATTACAAGTTCGTTCTGGGTCTGAACGAAACCAGAGGCACTTTCCTCGCATATCCATCGATCTCCAAGTACGTCTGGACGATCACCAACTGTTTCCCTCATCTTGGGTGTATAGCCCAATAGAGATCATCAGTAATCACCCAAACGATGTAAAGACTTCCGGTCTTCAACCACCGTCTTCATCTTCGACATCTCGTCGAATCGGTTATTCAGAATGGGTATAAACTCGGCCTTTCTAAATAACCCACGTATATAATAAACAAATGTTACACAAACACAACGAACGCCTCATTCCAATTCAGAATATTCTTTTCTTCACAAAATCACATTCTTAGGGAAAGGTTCCCATTAATTTTATCCAAGATAAATTCTTCTAAATTTATTCTTTAATCTTCCTTTGGATATCATTTCAAACTAGTCGGGATTAGCGAACCACACCGAAGTAATTATTTGTTTTATTTCCCAATCCCAACCTATTCATCCCATGGAGCAAAACTGGTAATACTCCATATCTAACACCACAGTACTATCGGTAAAATTAATTACCATTTCACGTTTAAATCTAATTAAAGATTTAACTATCGCTTTGGAGCAAAACTGGTGGTACTCCATTCTCGATCACCTTTCAGATTTGATAATTTAAATTATCAATTCACATTTCAATCTAATTAAAGATTCATTAAAACTCCACTTAGTTTTAATCTTCTCAAAAATCAATATTCTGCCTTTAACTGGGTTAAAGAACCAATGTCATATAAAACACGATTCACGATAAACCCAAATCACATTAGATATTAAATACAAGGCTCTGAATAGAAAATATACCGGCTTATATTCAATATCAAATTCTGAAACCAACAAATATCATATTGGAAATAACGATATCAAATATATCTTTCAAATTCCATAACAATATCTGTATAATCACGAAATCCGACATCGAAATGTTCCGAAGATAATTTCGATTCAACTCCAGTCCAATTCACGTATTGGGAATATTGATTATTTTTAAAATCACTTTCAAATTCAATTTATTTATTTCAAAAATAAATTGATTTTAATTCTAGTTCAAAACTAGTTCATTTCGATAAAAATCTATTTTTATCTTTTCAAATATGGAATTTTCATCCCAGTTCTTTCCAATTCATATATTATGATTTTACACAAATTATAGATATTTTCAATAATTTTATCAAGGCCCGTACAGTCGATTTCCAACAACGGCCATCGAACTGCACTTACAACGACCTTTTTCGAATTTGATTTGGACATAACTCCAAATCCAACCGTTAGATTTCAAATTTATAATATTCATTGGAAAGCTCTTTTCGATACGAACCCAAAGGTTCTGGTTTTAGGAGAATCCGACGGTCGGATCTCCCGTAATGTCAATTCGAAGTCAATGGTCGAAATTCATGAAATGCCGCGGCGCGGCGCGTTCTATTCAAGCTATTATATATATAATATATATATTATATATATTTCGTCGATTTCCTTTTTAAAACGAATTTTATAAATAGTTCTAAATTCGTTTCAAAAACAATTTCAACTTCATCTACAATTTCAAATCGATTTGATTTCAATTCAATTCGAATTCATTTCAATTTTATTTAATTCGAATTCATATTCACTTTCTATCCAATTCGAATCGAATTCATTTTCTATTCGATTCGAATTCATTTCAAATTGATTCAATAAAATTTCAATTTGAATTTTAATCTAATTTAATTTGAATTTCATTTCAAAATATTAAATTTTGAAATCACTTTTCAATATTCATTATAAAACGAACAAAATCGATATAAATATCGTTCGCGTCAAAATGGCGCAACTCTAATCAACACGGCTTTATATATTTCAATAAATTCGTTATTCTATTCAACAAATGAATATTTATCCCATTCAACACATGAATCTATATTTCTTTCAACACACGACTAATCTCAACACATGAGTACTGTCAACACACGACTATTTTTATTATGTAAATTATTTTATAAAACTATGGTATCTATCGTTTGATTTTTAATTAGACTTCACCGTGAAGTAGTTCTAATTTTAAATATGATAAAGATGTAAATTTTATTATTAAAATATTTTACTCAACACACGAATATTTTCAACACATGAACATCGTCAACACATGACTATTTTTATATTCAACACATGAATTTTCTTTTATAATATTCATTATTTTCCCAATTGGAATGAGGCACAATCAATCACCATATAATGTTAATTATATGGATTCCACACAACACATGTATATTATAGCAATGACAAACAATTAACCATCATCCAGGGTGCACCACACAACTGCATAAGCATCACATATAAATAATTAACGCTTACACAGCCTGTCGACCAATCGATCGACATACAATTAAATAATCAGGATTAGTGTACGCCAAATTTCATCCCAACACCCGTGTGGGGTTTCAAATCAACAAACACAGATTTTTATTTGTGCAGTTGGGCGATGTGTAAAATTTATCGACCCAACCAATATCAGTCAACTCAGTGTATATAAACAAATCGGCCGATTTGTTTATAAATATTTATTTATTCACTTTCACGTTAAAAATTATATTTTTAACGATAATTAATTTATTTCAACCATCTACAATTTATTATCGATTTCACATCAACATCACAAACAATTTTCACAACACATCAAACAAGCATACAAGCCATCCATGGTCTGTGGATGACGGGTGTCGGGTGCTGCTAAGCACCGTCTGCATCCTAGTATATATATATATACATATATAAAAAGAGAATTTAGAGTGAGAAGTTCTCACCGACTAGCTAATCCAAACCACGACTCTTCTTATGTAGAAATCTTTGTCGTTCTCGCCTTTTGTCACTTTCGTCGCCCGTAGTCACTACATATCTAAAAATCATATTTTTATATTGTTGCCATGTATATAAAAATCATATTTTTATACTGCTACAATATAAAAGATGATATTTTTATTATCTATATAATATGAAAATTATATTTTCAAACTTTACATGCGATAAAAATTATATTTCTAACTTTTACATATAATTAAAATTATATTTTGAACTCTCTATAATATAAAAATCAAATCTTTATATTCGCCACTATATAAAAATCATGTTTTTTTCGCATACATATATATATATAAAAACAGATTTTCTATTGGTTGAATAACCTAAAATAAAACTGAAAATAAAAATGAAATAAAACAGAATAAAATTTACCGATTATAGAAGGGGGGAGGGGTTTTCACTGACGCGAGGCAAGGGGAAGGGGGAGGTCGGGGCGAGTCTCAGGGGGGGTGCGACTGAAGGCGGCGTAGGTGGCTGTGGAGGTGTCGTGGTTGAGCTGCGCGAGGAGGAAGGGGTTCGGAGAAGAGAAGAAAGGAAGAGGAGGAAGAAGAGGAGAGGGAGGCGGCGGCAGGTGGTGGCGCCCCACCTGGGGCGGCGGTCGCGACCCCCCCTTCTCTTTTTTTTTGATTTGGGGAAAACTGACTTGGGGGGGGGGGCAATATAAGGAGAGAGGGGTTTTCTTTTAATTTATTTAATTATTTAATTTCAAAAAGTTGACTTTTTCATTTGACCTCTAAACGATGCCCACCGCCTGTCGTCCGTAGCGTTTTACCCCCATTCCGAACACAATGGGATATGTATCGTAAGCTGATTCGATCGTTTCGATCCGTTTTCGTCAAAATCAACATATAACTCTATATATTGAATTTGAACGCGTATTTCAATTTACCGGGGTCACATACGAACTCTAGAAATCCCAGAAAAATATTTTCTAGCTTCGTATTGACGATACGGTCCTAACAAAACTAGTTTCGTCGAATTCTGAGACCGTTTGTAAAATGGCCAATTTCCAGTCGATTAAAATCAACTGAAACTGGTCAAACGCGTTTTCCTTTGCCACGCTCACATATTGATTCGAAAAATTATGAAATTTGAAATCTAGCAATAATTTGACATCACGGACCCAACAAAAGTGGTTTCGTCGAAATCCGAGGTCGTTTGCTAAATTCCTTTTTTTAAGGGCCTGAATTCCATAGCGACTATTCAGAATTTTCAACTGGACATATCTTTTGATTCCCGCTATGAAATCTCAATTTTTCGGATTCTTGGAAAGATATTCCCAATTAGATTCCATTATTTTTGGTTTCGCTAAAATCCGGTTTATTTTGCACCCGGTACATTCAATTGAAGTTTGAAATCGAATTATCGAACTACCGCGCCATTTTCAATTCTATTTATAATTATATATAATTATTTATATTCTGACGACGACGTATATAATATATACGTTCGAATTATATTCAAAATAAATTTTCCGTCGTTTTTATTTAAAATAATCCATTTTAAATATTCAAAATTCCCTAACATTGCCAAAATAAAAAATTTAAACTGGCCTAGATTTTCGGGTTGTTACAGGCGGATGCCCGCAGTATCATTAGCGGATTACCCTACGCTGCACGTATATAAGTGGTTCCCTTTTTATACCGCGATATCCTGCCTTGAAGCAGGATTGGTATTATTTTTGTTGACTAACATCTGTGGATGCAGGGAAAAGAGGTTGGAGGAATCCAACTGGATTCCTCAAATTTATTTATTTCTGTTTACATATTCATATATGTAATGTGTTGAATTGGATTGATGGTTTGAATGTTGAATTATTGAATATCACTGGCCCAAAACTATTGATATTTGGAAATATCATAAAACATGATTTTTAGATCTAAAAGGGAATATTTACATTTTCCGAAATAGAAATTGAATTTCGAACGGTTTGGAAATTTTTATCTTGTTTTCAATAATAAAAATAAGTAATTGTATTTATAAACGATATTTATAGTTGAAAAGAGAATTATCATTTGATAATTCGAAAAATGAGAATGCAAGCGTGATTTTAAAAAGGAAAATTATTTTTCCGAAATAGAAATGGAATTTCAAATGAAATTTGAAATAAAATCTTGTTTTAATATTTAAAACAAGAAGTGTAATTTATAAAAGATATTTATAAATTAAAGATAAAAATTATCATTGGATAATTTATAAATTTAAATTCAAGTATGAACTTAAAAAGGGATAATTTATTTTCTGAAGTGGAAATTGGATTTCAAAGGTAATTTGAAATCGAAACTTATTTCAATATCTAAAACAGGAAATGAAATTTATAAACGATATTTATAAATAAAGGAAAGTAACTATTATTGGGTAATTTGAATTTTTAATGAATTTAAAAAGTGATTTTGGAATCGGTTCAAGAAGAAAACAACAAAATTTGTTTTGATGTTTGGAATATAATTTAAACTGAAATTAATCCATCAGATTTATTTTTATAATTCGACCATGTCGAATTTACAAATGCAAATTGTTTCAGAAAGAAAATTATGATTTTATCTAGTTGAAATCATATTTTAGAACTATAATCCAAGAAGTTGATACTTCAATATTTAAGTATGAAAATATATTTGATGTTTATATATACATATATATATATATATGTATATATAAGTTATAATAATAAAATTTAATATTAAATAGATTCTATGTTTATATATATATTTATATATATATATATAAGAGATGGAGATAAATTAAATAAGAATCGAGTTCAAGTGGATTTTTGAATGGGAAGTTGTTATATATATATATAATGAGGAAATTAGTTTATGAATAATGTTATAAAATTGATGATATATTTTCCATCATATTATTTGGAAATAGATTTATCCAAAGTAAGTATGGCGTGTAAAACCCTATATTTAAGGGAATAAAAGGTGAGATTTGAATTAAGGCTTTTATTACAAACTCTTATCTATCTCAAGGTAAGAACGTTGTCGGTCAAGGTCTGAGAGGTAAATAAAATACCCCAACTTGAATGACTTCACTATTATCGAGGGATGGTATTAGTTTTGCAATGATAAGGGGTGTGAATTAACTGATTTTTCCCATAAAAGAAATTTATGCTTGGAATTCGATTATATTGATTTTTTATAAATAATTTATTTGCATAGGAAATGGAAATTTAGTGTAGCAATTGCGTTGTAAATATAAATTATAACTGAATTATGAAATGAAGAAATATAATCGGCAATTCTGAAAAATTGGAGGTTTAAGTTAGATTTGGAAAAACGGTTTTAATTTATATTTAAATACATCGAGTAATGAGATTGGAAAGCGAAGTTAACGTTTATAATTAAATTATAATTAAAACGAACTCGCCGCGGCACGGTAGTTCGTTGTTTGACGTTTCGAACTTCAATTGAGTATACAGAACTCAATATAACTCGGAATCCGATGAAACAAGAAACGTCCATACCTATTCAATGATAGTTTTCAAATGAAAGAAAAAAATTCTAGATTTCGTTTTATAGATTTTGAGTTATGTCAAAATCAAAATTTCAGAAAAAACAACGCCATAATTGTTTAAAACCATAACGGTTTATTAAATAAAATATCCCAATTTTCAATGAATAAAAATCCCAATTTTCAATTAGAAAAAAATCCGAATTTAATTTATAAAATAGATAGGAACTCACATGGAGTAACTGGAGTGATTTGGAGCAAAAAAGTCAGATTTTTATTATAAAATGAAGTTAACTAAAGAAATTACTAATTAAAGTTTGGGCCAAACTTAACGATGTTAAGTGGATGGGACTTGTTAATAATAAAAGTGGAAATTCAAATAGGAAACCGAGGGTTGAATTTGAGAGCAAGCAAGGGATTTGAGGTTGATTTGTATATAAGCGAAGACAAATATTTTTGAACGTAATATGTTCAAATTAAAAATAAACTAAGCAAAGAAGCTAATTAATTAGCGAATGGGAAGCGATTAAAGTAAAACAGTGCTGAACGGGTTGAAATGAAGTGGGAAAGGTGTATATATATTAGACAGGTATGGGATAAAGTCAATGAAGAGTATGAAGATTTATAATTTAAGTGCTCGACAAAAAGGCACATGTTTCAATTTCCATATGAGATTTTATGCGCCGAATCGGCAAGCCGCTTGGCTTTTTGATTTTCTTTTTGAATGGAAAGGGCTAGAGAGGCAAGTTGGGGTTTGAACTATTGACCGGTACAGGGGAGATGCTGGCGAAATTTTCCGAAAATTTAAGGAGTCAGAATATTTTTAAGAAATTTTGATAATAGAAATCGATATAACGATATATATAGAATTCGCTAAGAAAATTAATTTAATATAAAATATTAGAAAGGGCCAGTGATTGTGAAATTTGTTTGATGGATGTTTATTTTTCCTTTGATAGTTAAAACACTGGCGATCAAAGATTTTTACCATCGTTGTCGATACGGAGAGACCGGTTGGATTTAATATCCGAAAACCACCCCGTATAGCCATAGGCGTTGTGAATTAGATTATGCTGAAGATAATCGAAGACGGAATGAAATTCAAAGAGCTGTTATGTTTGTCCAGTCCCAGGACAACTTGTATGGACGAATGTCTGACAGAGTATTCCTAACGGTCACAAAAGATGATTTTTTCAAAGTATTATGTCTGGTGGCGGAGAAATTCGTTTCTCTTAGCTTTTAAACCCGTAATGTTTTTGGGAAGATCAACTACTGATTTGACGGGTTTGACGATGTGGCATTCAAAGTGTATGGTGGCCAGATAGACGTAGCCTCAAACCTCACAACCGGGAAATGACAAAAATCGGGCAGGTAGCATGGCTATGTGGGTCGCTCCCATTAGGATGTATAATCACCTATCTAGAGAAATTCCTTTTACTTCTTTAATCTATTTCGATGTTGTCTCTTTTCGGGAAACGGTGGTTTGAGCCCAACCGTTGGTGATATACATTCGATACACTCAAGCGAAATGAGTGGTCGGTCATGTGTGGGCCAGGTTGCAATACGTTCTTGTTGAACCCAGTGTATTCCCCTCTAGAGATACACTATCGGCAGGTGGTCCCATACCTTGTCATAGTGGGAATCCAATCTCCAATAAGCGCCCTGGGGTTTTTGATTTTTATTATATATGTAGAACGTGAGATGCAAGCATTCTACTATTTGGTTATTTATTTGATTAGACATTATTATAATATCATTGGATTTTGATATCAAAAATGTTTGGATTATAGTAAGGTAAAAACCGTCCGTGTTTATGTGTGGGCTGGTCTTACTATTATCTCTTTCTTTCAAAAGATTTTTGAAGTTAAACCATACGGTTGGAGTTTACTCACACCAGTCCCATGACTGACCCAGAGTTTGTTCTGTTTTGTTTTTCCTAAACTCTTGGGTGCCCAAATTTGTACGGGCAGTCAAGTATTTCAGGCTTTTACAGATACACTTGGAGGAGCTGGAGGCAGGAGGTTTCACCGTTAGTTACTTAGAGTTATTTCCGCTATACCAAATGTTGTATTGTACTCTGATGATGGTATGTATAAAATTTTGTTCCTCAAAGCTTATGTTATATAATATATTTTATTCATTCCACTGTGAGGTTCTGTATTGTTATTTCTATTCTTCTTCTATCTTTTCTATTTTCTTTAGCCCTAATGACTCGTATTTCTGTATTATTTAAGTTGGACGTGTGTTGTATTAGTCAGCTCAGATAATATGGATTTGTGGGACGTTACATAAAATTCTATGGATATATTTATATTATTTTCCTTAACAAACATATGTGTATGCAAGTAAGTAAAGACTTGTAGATTTGGTTTTATATTGTCATAATGGTTTTCTTAAACACATATGAATTTAAAATAAATATCACTTAAGTCATAATTTAACAAGTAAGATATAGCTTACTTCATATTCAAGAAACACTACATTAAATTAAGATATTTAATGCCTTTGTACTTAAGATCTAGAATAGGGAATATGCATTTGTACCAAGGAATATGATAAAAATATTTAAATACATGTTCATGTAGAATGGACATATATATGCATTTAAATATTTGGATTCCTTAGCAAAAAAATAAAAATAAACTTTGTTTATAGTATTAAATACACATAGCCTGCGCATAGTTGATTCATCTTTGCACATGGACTTGAACATCTCACTTTTCATCACCTATGCAGCACCTACTACAAACTATTCTTATAACTATCTTTTTGCACATGGTTGTACCAGTATGTGTAGCACAAACAGGCTGTTGTGACTTGTTACTTGATGGAATTGGTATCAAGCTAATACACAGCTAGGAGCTACCCTTTTCAATGTAAAACAAACACAGCTATGAACATGATCGCGCGCGCACACACACACATATATATACATATATATATATATATATATATATACTTCTAATAGACTGAAAGCACCTAGCTAGATTGTCACAAAACTTAGAAGCTAAGTTTGTTTTTCTTTTTACACTTTAGTACAAAAAGCAGTACAAAATGCATGCGCAGGAAGTATATCCCAGCATTTCACATTTCTTTTCTAAACCAATATGCACAGCTATAAATAACTGCTTTCTTGTCAATCACCCATAGCAGCTGTACAGACCTCAAGTATGTTTTTTTTTATGAAATAGCCCATTATTTTATATGTGTATTTCACCTATAAATACGTACACTGGAAAAAATTACATTCATTCGAACCGAACCAATCTGGAGCATAGATTATAATCTGGATAAAAATGGTAGACAAAACTTAAAGCAGTTTGGAAAACCAGTGGATGAAAACCTGAAGAACAGAGGATTTATGTGAGTAGACACCTACCTTTCTGTATTTGAAAATTAAATTTGTTATGTATTGATTTAAATATGAGCCTTTATATAACTGCTAATGAATGGCATAACATTTTTGTTTGAAAACCCTACAAGCAAAAATGGAGACTGTGTATACTCATCTCCAGGTTATTAAAAATTTAAAAAGGGCATAAGAACAATAAACCAAAAAGAGTGAAACCTTCCCACTTATTAGTGATTATTATATGTTGTTTCACAAATACCTATACATACGTGTATGCTTCAAAGTGTGGTGATTATAGTTAATTCATGTGTATGCCTGGATGGATGAGAAATATGGAAACCAGTGTGTAAAGTTTATAAGGCTCTGTTTGGCACTTAGAAATCAAAATCGAGTTACTACAAAACCAGTTGAGTTCATGACAGGATTTTAACTTAAATGTTATTACAAACCACGTATAGTTTATGTTAAAAATCCCTAAATAATTTATATTAGTATATATTTCCATATTTCAACCAATACAGTGAAAAATCTTTTTTTTTTTGACAAATTCTTACTGTCAAATTCTATCGAATTAATGTCACCATCTAAACCCCTATACTTAAACATGGTTTTTAAGATATAAATATCTATTTTTAGAACATTATACATCAAGTTAGGATCTTGAGTTTGTTTTCAGGATAAAAATTAATTTGTAATAATAGGGTGAATGAATTGGGAAACTATTTTTGGTGGAGCGATAGTGGAAGTAGATGAAGACGGGGACCAAAAGTTTGGTCTGGATTGATGGTCTGAGGAAGGCTAGCGAAGCAAGTTTATGTTTTAGATGATAGTTTGCCGTTCATCTTTTGAATCGACCGTATGTGATGGTTGATGGATCAAGATGCAGTCTACCAGATCTGCAATGCAATGTCAGTATATATACTGACTATATTGACAGAAATGGTGAAACAGAAATGGTGAAACAAGAAAAAGAAAAGAAAGGTAAGAGAAGTAGAAGAACGACAGGAGAAAGCAAGAAATGGTTTTATTCATAACTCTTTTGAATACAATGCTCAATCTATATTTATAGATTTTGATTACAAAAGCCGAACAAACCGATTACAAAAGTTTCGGCCCATAGCAAACTTTCCCCCTTTAAAAGACTTGTCCACAAGTCTTAATTCAGTTGAAAATTTGGATACTTCTTTTCAAATACTTCTGCATTCTCCCATGTAGCTTCAAATTCTGCATAACCTTCCCACTGCACCAAATGTTGCACTACTGCCTTGTTTTGCTGCTTGACTGTTCTCCTCTCTAAAACAGCAGTAGGTTGCAGAACTTGAGAGACATCTTTCCCATAAAACCAAGGTGGAACCTGAGATGCCATGGGTAATGTGCCATGAAACTTTTGGAGTTGAGATACATAAAAAACATCATGTACTAAAGAATCTGCTGGTAGTTTCAGTTTGTAAGCCACTTTTCCAATTTTGTCAACTACTTGAAATGGCCCAAATTTTTTCCATGCTAGCTTCTGATTCACCGTCCTTTGAACTATTTGTTATCGATAAGGATGTAGTTACAACCAAACCCAATCTCCCATTTCAAAAGATCTTTCGGATCCTTATCAGCTTGAATTCTCATTCTTGATTGAGCTTTTTCCAACTGGCATTTCAATTCAGCAAACATTGCTTCTCTTTTAATCATGCTTCTATCAACTGCCTCCACATCAAATTCTCTTGGAAGATAAGGCAAGTGTAACGGGGGTGGATGATTATAGACAACTTCATAAGGGGTCATATTAATGGAAGTGTGAAAGTGAGTATTATACCACCACTCTGCTAAAGGAAGCAATAAACACCAATCTTTTGGACTGTCCCCACACATACACCTCAAATAAGTTTCTAAACGTCTATTTACTACCTCAATCTGGCCATCTGTTTCTGGATGATAAGATGATGACATTAAAAATTCAGTACCATGTAAACTAAACAGTCCTTTCCAGAGTGTGCTTAAGAACACTGCATCTCTATCACTCACTATACTTTGTGGCCACCCATGCAATTTAAAGACATTATCCAAGTAAACCCGAGCCACTTGAATTGCAGTATAAGGATGACACAGTGGCATAAAATGAGCATATTTTCTTAGCCTATCAACAACAACAAAGATCACTTCTTTCCCATTTGACTTAGGAAGGCTAGAAATAAAGTCCATAGACACATCGCACCACACCTCTTCTGGTATTGGCAATGGTTACAACAGTCTCGGCCTTGCTACATAGTCATACTTTGCTGCTTGACACGTATGACAGTTTCTAATGAACCGAGTAACTTTTTTCTTCATGCCCTTCCAATGAAACACTTGCTTAACTCTTTTCAATGTCAAGTCTCTTCCTGAATGTCCACCTTTGGGTGAGTTATGATGCCACCGAACCATTTTGTTTCTCAACTCTTCATTACGTCCAACCACCAGTTTATTCTTCCTTCTTAGGATACCATTTTTCAATGAAAACCTCTGATAATTCGGACTATCTTGTAACTCCTCCACATTGGCCACCAAATTTGGATCCAAGCAGTAGCTATCTTTAATCAATTGTTCCGAATTGGAAGAAACCACTGAAATTGCCTACACAACAACTCAGATCCCTGCACCCGTGACAAAGCGTCTGCTGCCATGTTCACTTGACCGCTTCTATACAAAATTTCATAATCAAAACCCATCAATTTTGACAACCAAAATTGTTGAAATGGAGTTGAAACTTTCTGTTGCAATAACCACTTGAGGCTCTTCTGGTTAGGTCTTGATTACAAAATGATTTCCAGCCAAATATTGCTCCCATTTTTTAACAGCAAATACAATAGCCAGCAACTCCTTCTCATACACTGATAACTTCTGCCATTTAAGGCCTAAAGTTCTGCTTATAAAAGCTATTGGATGTCCATCTTGCATTAGCACAGCCCCAATACCCGTACTAGATGCATCTGTTTCCACTATAAATTATTTAGTGAAATCAGGTACAGCCAAAACCGGAGAAGTTACTAAGGCTAACTTTAATTGTTCAAAGGCTTATTGTGCAATTTCACTCCACTCAAAATCCCATTTCTTCGGCAACCCATTTAGAGGTTTGCAAATCGCAGCATAGTTTCTCACAAATTTCCAGTGAGGCATATAAAACTTCTTAGCTCCTTCGCTGAAACTGGAACCGACCACTTAGACACAACCTCAATCTTTTTAGGATCTGTCTCAACTCCCTTTGATGAAATAAAGGTCCCCAAATACTCTACCTTCTTCATAGCAAAAGCACACTTGCTTTCCTTAGCCAACATCTGATTTTCTTTCATCAACTCAAAGACTTTTCTCAAATGTATCCAATGATCTTCTTTGTTCTTACTATAAATCAAAATATCATCAAAAAAAAAACAAGCATACACTTTTTTAGAAGTGGTTTAAAGACCTTGTTCATCCAATTATGAAAAGTGGCAGGGGCATTTGTGAGACCAAAAGGCATCACTAAAAACTCAAAGTGCCCCGTATGTATTTTGAAAGCAGTTTTATACACATCATCAGGGTGAATTGTGAGTTGCTGATAGCCTGCCCTAAGGTCCAACTTAGTGAAAAAGTAGCACCAACGAGCTCATCAATTAATTCTTCAATAACTTTTATCGGAAACTTGTCTTTCATAGTCCTTTTGTTTAGCTCTCTATAATCAACACATAGCATCCACGAACAATTTTTTTCCCAATAAGACCATTGGTGATGCAAAAGGGCTAGAACGACGATGCCTCTGTCAATCATTTCTTGGACCAGCTATTCAATGATATCTCTTGGTTTTAGAGGATGCCTATAAGGCCTTATATTGACAGGAAAAGCATTCGGTTCCAAAGGAATTTTATGATCAAACACACCTCTAAGAGGTGGTAAATCAACTGGATCATTAAAGATCTTACTGAACTCATCTTTTAACTTCACTAATGCTGTCTCTTCAAGTTTATCCCGCTCTCCACTATGTCCAACCATACTCAAACACTCCATATCTACCAGCTGCAATACACATAATTGAGCTGCTCCTTTCCACAATTTCTCTCTCAGCTCACCTTCCACAACTTTTAGTTTCTTAGGGAGTACACCCTTCAGTATAAACTATCTACCATCTACCTCAAATTGCATGATCATCTTCTTAAACTCCCAATTAATCTACCCGAGTGTACCCAACCATTGAATGCCTAATACCATGTCACGACCCCCCAATGATATCATCATTACTTCTGACCTAAACTCTTTCTTGTTTATCTTCCATGCAAAGTTCTTACAGCTATGCTCGCAAGCTATTTGGTTCCCATCTACAACCATAACCACTTGAGATTTAATACTCTTGATTTTGCATCGCAGTTTCCTTGCAATCGACAAATCCAAGAAATTATGTGTACTTCCTAAATCTATCAAAATATGCAACGGTTTGTTGCCCACCATTCCAATTACTCTCATAGTATTGAAACCTTGACTTCCAGATAAAGCATTTACTGAAATGCAAGGTTCAGGTTCCGCTAACAGCAAATTAGACTCACTTCCCCAGCCATCCTCCTCTTCTTCATAATCAACAACTTCAAAACAAGGAATTTCCAATGTAAAAAGTTGTGGTTCTTTGAACTTACACTTATGATTCCTATCATAGTTCTCATCACAGTAATAACAAAGCCCGTTTGCAATTTTCTTTGCTCTAACATCAGCTGGAATGTGTTTAAAAGGCCTGCTCGGGTTAATTTTTGTCATCGGTGTAGGTTTATTTGAGGGAGTAGGTAAAAGATGTTGTTTATTTTAATTTGAAAGTAGTGGGGCAGCATTTGAGGATTTATAGGTTGTGTTTATTGGAACAGAAGATGCTTTAGCAGTATGTTTGTAAGAACAAGCTGCAATTTGCTCTTCTTGAATTCTTGCATACTTCACAGCATCAACTATAGTAGTAGGATTAAAAGCTCTAACAAATGGTTCAATTACCGGTTTCAAACCACCAACGAAACTATCCAACACATAATCATCAGGCAACATTCTTCCATTTTGTAGCAAAACAGATCTCAGATTCTCAAATTCATCAATATAATCTTCCAAACTTCCACTCTGCTCCAACTTATTAAAGTGTTCTACAGTATGCATTCCTTTATCATCTTTAAATCTTGCACACAAATCAATAATGAAATCGTCCCACTCCACATTTTTCCTTACAACAAGATAACTGGAAACCCAATTTTCAGCCTTCTCAGTCATATACAACGATGCCAAATAAACTCTACATTCACTAGCAATGTTATAAAGAGAAAAATATCTACTGCACTACTTCACCCAATTTCTAGGATTTGTCCCATCAAACGTAGGAAACTGCAGTTTAGGAATCATATCTTGAGGCCTCGTGGAGTTGGCTCCATATGAAGATATTTTTGGAGATTCAGGGTTGCCACTTCTTGACCCGTTTTCATCTCTCATCTCCTTGATCATCCGCATTATCAAATGCATATTATTTGCTTGTTCTTCCAACTTTTTCTCCAAAGCCCTCACTTGTTCTTCCATGTCTGAGAATTTCTTTGTGATTGCTTTAGAAACAGGTTCCAATCTTACAATTGCTAATTCACGCGTTTTCATTCTTCAATTTCTTGCCACAATGGCGGACTGATCAGTGAAAAGTAACAATCATTTTCTGCTTGACATTTGATCGAACACTTTGAAGGCATGAGAAAGACTACAAGATTCTGGAAATCAAGCTTCAATAGTTGGCGGAAGAACATGTAAAGATCGGTTTGCTTTGATGCCAATGATGCAGTCTACCAGATCTGCAATGCAATGTCAGTATATATACTGACTATGTTGACGGAAATGGTGAAACAGAAATGGTGAAACAGGAAAAATAAAAGAAAAGTAAGAGAAGTAGAAGAATGATAGGAGAAAGCAAGAAATGGTTTTATTCATAACTCTTTTGAATACAATGCTCAATCTATATTTATAGGTTTTGATTACAAAAGCCGAATAAACCGATTACAAAAGATTCGGCCAGATCAAGTGTGAAGTTTTTGGGCATGGACGAGTGCATGGAGGAGAGGTCTGCCACGGTGGTGGTTTCAGTGGCTCAGATGGTCTTGGGGAACCATACGAGAACGGTTTGTGGTGACGATATGGTGGTGGGTTTTTTGTTTTAGGGTTGAGCAGCGAAACTTGAAACGAGGTGAGTTGTGGCCATTGTGATTGATCGATGGTGAACTCCGGTGAAGATCTGATCTGTGGGCGGCGACGCGATGTCCTCAGGGGGGAGGAGGTGCTATGCATGTGCACATAGGAGGATGTACACATCAGTTTGTTTTGGTCTTCATTGAAATGTTTGCTGAAGCATTTGTTAGGAGGAGGAATGGTTAAAATGGCTAAGCTTGGGTACATGTGTAATCAGCAGTAAAGTAGTTGTTTGATCGAATTTATCAAAGGGATGTGTGGCCTTAGGTGAATCTAGCAAGGAAGGATGGCACAAGAAAGAAACATACAAAACAAAGGGGAAATGGTCCTATTCGTGAGTTGGGCCTATGGGCTTAGTACATTAAAAAACAATAAAGAAAAGAAATTAAAAGAATGGGAGAGAAGTATACCTGTCGGCTGAAATAAATTGAAAATAAGACAAGGAAAGGGGGATTTTGGTTTTTACTGTGTAGCTGGGCTGAGTGACTGCAAGTGAGAAACAGGAATGAAAAAGAGTAAGGGGAAAAAGGATTTGTGGCCTGTGAAATGTTTGGGCCTTGAGAACAAAGCAGGCTATGCGCAGTCCATGTGCATAGAAAAATAAACTCCTTATCACTTATGTTACCCATTTTCTATTTAAGAAAATATCCTTATCACTTGTTTGTATATTATGTATATGGAGCATAAGGTGCAAGTGTTCCGCTAGATTCTAATTTATTTATGGAAACCCTAGACATTATTATAATATCAGAATAGTGATGATTTCAAAATATTTTGGGTTAGCATAAGGTAAAAACCATCCGTGTTTATGTGTGGATCGGCTTACGATTATCTATTCTTTCAAAAAGAATTTTTCCAAGTTAATCAAACTACTTAAAATCATTTACCCATACCAGTCCTATGTCTGATCAAAAGTTTATTTTTCTATGTTTTCCCTAAACTCTTGGGTGACCAAATTTTTATGGGCAGTCAAGTAGTTCAGGATTTTACAGATGACCTGGTAGGAGCTGGAGCAGTAGACTTTAGCATTAGATACATATAGTTTATTTCCGCTGTGATGTATACTTAATGTACTTTGATGTTGCATATAAGTTCAGATACAGTTTTATATTTTCCAAAGCTTATATCTATATTATATTTTATTCCGGTGCGATTGTGAGATTCTGTATTGTTCCGTTCTTTCTTCTATCTTATTCTTCTATTCTAATTTTCTATCTTTTGTATTTCTCACCCTCTAACTTCTTTCTATTAATGGTTCATATTTTCGTGCAATTTGGGTTGGATTTGTGCTGTATTTGATCGGCTCAAAAGGTTTGAATTTGCGGTCGTTACACTTGGTATCAAAGCTCAAGGATGAGTAGTAACATTGGCTCTGTGGCATAACTCGATAGAGATAGGGTTAGTAATACCCTAGATTGAGTTTGAGTGTATACATATGAGAGCGTCTTTGTTAATTGATATAAAAAATTGATTTATATTGTGATGATTGGTTTGTTGAGCGGTTTATTTCTGGTCGATATAGGTTGTACAACTATATCGATAGGTGTTTCTAAACTCTCGAGCAGAACAATTCGACACAGTATTGTTTTAAGATGGGTAAATGAAATAGTTTTGCCAAAAATTATATTTTATTATAAAAGAATAATTTTCTAGAATTATTATTATCAATGGATATGTCAATATAATTAGATAGGATTATAAGAATTGAAATGATTATATATCGAACAAATTGAATTTGTATAAGAATAAAATATACAAATATGACAATGTGGAAAATTGTTGAGTAAAATAAAATGTTTTGGAATGGAATCAAGATATGTGATTTCAGATTGGTTTGGAATAAAAACCAAAAATTTGGATTTTGAAATTTGGAAATTTAACTGGAGTAAGTTAAATCATATCGGTGCTTTAAAAAAGGAGAATTTGAAGTTAGAGCTGTGTCCAGAGCTTTTTATTTCTTCTGTCGAGAGTTTTTTTTCCGATGTGTATGTATTTTTGGCTACTCTGATATATTCTTGTACTCTGCTGTAATATTGTAATGATATTAACGAAAAAATATTCTGTTCAATTCTTATCCATTATAACCCCCAAGCGATACGTTTTGTTGATCGGTTTAAGTCAGATTAGTTATCGGTTTGAATCGAGCAAAAAGGAAGATCGTCACAGGTGGTGTTAGAGCTTTTGTTTATTCAAAGATTTGGGGGTACGACTCATTAGAACAGAAGGAAATAACTCATCAGAGCTAGGATTAGTAATATCCTATAAGAGAAACTCATTAGAGATGGGGTTAGTAATGCCCCAAAATGAATTAATAGTATTATGTTTACGAGAGAGTGTAATGTCAATATAGAATCAAATTTTTGAAAAGTTATATTTTAAATATAAAAGATAGTTTATAGTAATTATAAAGATTTTGGATTAGAAATTGAGATTATCGACGATTTTGGATAGTCGATAAGTTCTGAAACCTGTTAGCTAAGAAAATAAAATGAGTAAGTTGTTATGAATACCTTATGAATTAAGTTTCACAATTTTGACCAAAAGTTGTTTGGTAAATAGTTAGAAACGGTTATCTACAAAGGATTATACATAAATTTCTTACATCTTATTTCCTTTTCGAGGACGAAAAGTTTTTAAGTAGGGAGAATGTAACGACCTAGAATTTTTGATATTTTGAAAATTTGAGTTTTTAAGAATTGGAATAACCGCCACGGTTCTGAAAACATGCATTATTTATGTTCTTCTTTTATCTTTTTCTTCTTTACCCATGATGATTTGTATTTCAGTGCAATTTGGATTGGACATGTAGTATATTTAGTCAACTCAAAGGGTACGGATTTGCAGGCCATTACAATCAGGGAAGACTCCCAATTTACGATCAAATGGTGCAATGAATGCAAAGGAACATTCATCGAGAGCTTTCAAACAACATATAATTTGAAGAGTATGAATTTTAATCGCTATTTAAATCTATTTATGGGAGAACAATAAGTATGCAGAGCCAAAGTAGTAAACAAATCCCAAAACTCTCGCTATCATCACCAAAAAATATGCTCTATATATATTCAATTATACATTCTCAAAAAAAAATTAAATTCAATGGAATTGTCGAAAACCCTCAAGACATAATCCTATACAAAAAATAATTCATCGGATTAATTTTAAACTAACATCCATAGCTGTACTTTAACGACCATAAAATATAGTTTCAAAATTTAATTTTATTCATTTTATTAGATTATAATTACATTAAAATTAACATGAATTCAATTTATTTCCCTCAAAGTATTATTTTAATTTCATTAAAACTCATTTTTACCTAACAAAAAACATATGTTTCTAATATTAATCTATTAAATACAACTATATCTCAACCACTTTAAATTCAAAATTTCACATCAACTTAATTGTGATTGAACTAAATATTGAAAATCATCATGAATACTAATTACATGCTTCTAATTCAACAAATGTCTTACACTACTAATTTTATACTCGTTTTATATTTCTACAACCAAGTTTAACAAAAATACATAATTCAATAAAAATTTAATTTCTAATAATTTTACTCAAAATTATTTTGGTAAAAAATATGGGTCATTACAATTCTTCAGTCTGAATGGCATTACATGGTAACAATATTGTCTATGTCCGTGATAAAGCTCTTTTTCTCTTAGTTCAGATCTTGCATCATAATTTGATTATATCCAGAGTGAGATTCATAACTTAGAGAAATGGATGCCTTATTGCTCCATCCACAAGTTGATCAATTTGTGGCACGGGAAAGCTGTCCTTTGGTTATGCTTTATTTGTACACCATTTTCAATTTTGTTTGTGGACCAACACCAGATTTGATACCCAACTAGGATAAGCTACATCTCGGATAAAAAAATAGTCATCCAACAGTTTTTCCACTTTTGCTTTTAACATAGCAGACGACATTGAACCTATTCTGTTGATTGATCTGTGATAAGAGGAAGATATCCTTTGGGTATGCTTTATTCAATTCCGAGTAATCAAAACACATACACCATTTCCTATTGCATTTATGGACCAACACCGAATTCGATACCTAACCAGGGTAAGTTGCATCTAGGATGAAACCATAGTCCAATAGTTTATCCACTTCTTCTTTTCAACATAGTGGAAAGCTCCGAACCTAGGTTGTGTCTCTTTAGCCTTATTGGAATGAACTTGGGATAGATATTAATTGTATAACGCACAATCTCTAGAGATATCCCGCATGCACTGGAATTGGTCTGAGCGAATGCATCCCAATTAGCACGAAGGAAACTTACTATTCTCTTCGCGCTCTAACTTCAAACTATGACCCAGTCTTTAGGACTAGGATTGGGTTATCCATATTAAAAGGGATGAACACCGTAATCTCCACTAATGTTGCTAGTCCCTCCCTTAGACACTTTTAGGGAACGACTATGCTACCTAAGTCAGAGCTCTTATGCAATTGTTATGGTGAAGGTTCACGAATTTAGAGAGCGATCCATACATCTTTCAATTCTCATGACGCTTAGATTCACGTAGTTTTGCGATATAGCACTCTCTGACAATGTACTGGTCTTCCTTTATTACCTAACTTCATTCTTTGTTGAAAATTTCATGACTAAGCTCCATTGATGCGAAGCGATCGTGAAATTAGCTAAGGTCAATTAGCCCGGGAATGCATAGTAAGTGGAAAATTCATCAACTCTTACAAAGGTCTGGTCAGAAACCAACCTTCAATTCCCTTTACAAGCTCTATTAGTAGGTTGGTAGTTCTAATCGGTTGCTTCATTTCACCATTAAACCTTTCGATCCTCCTCTTGCAGACTAACACATCATTCATGCTTATCATTATCTAGTTAAATGTATCGCAAAATAAGATGTTGAATGAACTTCCAACTATCAACTAAAACCTATCTCACAACTGACGAGTCTATCCCGACAGATATTACCATCGAGTGGAGAGTCGGCTTGAGATGACCCGAACTTCCCCGTGAAGGAAACCCCGGATTGCTTTGAGAACATGACAAATCAGAACACAAACAGAAGAACATTTCATTGCTTATTACAACAATTTACATCAGAGTACAAGAATATACGGAGTATGAACAAATATTATACATCAGAAAAATATTAGAGATTTACAAGTTACAATGCAGCAGAAAATAGTACAAAACACAACTGAAAGAGATACACGGATACAGAGCTTTCCGAATATCATTCCAGCTGCAAATCAGGATCCTGTGAATATAAATATGCAAAACCAAAACTACTAGCTGCCCGTGTGGAAAATAGGGGCACCTAGAGTTTAGGTTAAAACAATAAACTCCAGGTCAGTCATGTGACTGGTGTGAGAACTAAGACAGTTATTTAAAACTTTACTTTAAATCAGATATATCAAGGGACCACACTGTATAACACGGAACGGGTTTCCTCCCAAGAATACCAGTGCATATAACAAACCAACACAATGCTTTTTGGAAAAATGAGGCTGTTATAAGGCCCTGGTCCCAACACACAATGTAACGCAAGCCAGAGGATAGGGTTTTCCTTTATAATAGCCAAACATGCATGGTACATTTAAAACAAACCATTTGATACTATTATAAGTGCATAGTGTATAAAACAACTTCAAATATAAATGTATCAATCCTAGATGGCATGGGTACTATATATCATGTCACCAATACTAGACTCTACAATCAAAACCACAATTGTCACATATTGGAAGTTGGATTTCCACCTGTGAACCAAGGCAAGGGATCATTCTTACCGCTTTGAGACAATCTAGCCCATGTCTCTGGCAAGTATTCTGTCAAGACTTTGGATTGTCAGGGCCGGTCCACACGCAGTGGATTAAAATGCCTGGACACTGTATTTCCCCGCCCTATGGGGCATAAATCTGGTCTGTATAAAGACCATCCATCGGCTCCGCAGAGATCGAAACAACTGAGGTGCCTCGCTATCCATCATCCACATAAGTAAAACGTCAGGGCTTGCAAAACGCTGACACCACTCCTAGCTAGAAGGAAACGCATGCCCTCCCTGAAGTCCTCTCCCGTTTCTGGTTCACACCGAGGTGCGAGGCTCGCGAATTAAAGCTACACAAAGCTATGCTATATTAAAGCCATGCTTTCATCTTCAACCACAAGACTATGCTTTTCAATAGAAGCCTTGATCATTTGCATCTCAGCATGCCACACAGGCAATTCACGCTATGCAACCGATGTCTATCAATCACACAGAATGAAATCCGATGTCAGACACACACCCACTTACAAGTTCGTTCTGGGTCTGAACGAAACCGAAGGAACCTTATTCCTCGTCCCATATATCCAATACAGGAGAGAGGCCCTCGCATATCCGGTCGATCTCCAAGTATGTCTGGACGATCACCACTTATTATCTTGTCTTGGGTGTACAGCCCAATCAAGACATCAGTAATCATCCAAACGATGTGAAGTCCACCGGTCTTCAACCACCGTCTTCATCGTCGACTTATCGTTGAATCAGTTATTCAGAATGGGATAAACCCGGTCTTTCTGAATAACTCACGTATATAATAAACAAGTGCTATAAAAACACAACATACGCCTCATTCCTATCCAGAATATTCCTTTATGCAAATATTCTTATACTTTGGGAAAGGTTCCCATTAATTTTATCAAAGATAAATTCGTTAAATTTTTTCTTTAATCTTCCTTTGGATATCAATTCGAACCAAATTATGGTTTATCCAAACTAGTCGTGATTAGCGAACCTTACTGAAGTAATCATTTGTTTTAAATTTCCCAATCCCAACATATTCATCCTAGGAAGTAAAACTGGTAATACTTCATATCTAACACCATGGTGTTATCTGTAAAATCAATTACCATTTCACGTTCAAATCTAATTAAAGATTTAACTATCGCCTGGAGTAAAACTGGTGGTACTCCATCTCGATCATTTTTCGAATTTGATAATTTTAGTTATCAGATTCACCTTTCAACCTATTAAAAGATTCATTAGAACTCTATTTCAGTTTTAATTTCCAAAAATCATTATTTAATGATTATTCAAAGTTAAGAAATAAATATTATCTTTAACTGGGTTAAAGAACTAATGTCATTTAAAACACATCTCACGATTAACCCAAAATCACATTCCATTAACAATGGAATCTTCACGGAAAACAAATCAATATATATAATCGATATGACTCCATATCCAACTGATACTATAAATGGAATTACGACAAAGCCTCTTAAATTCCATATATAGTAACAGTCTTCCTCCACATTAGTCTACTTCGATTATTACCAAATCGAATTCCATTCCATTCCAATTTATTTTACTAAATTGGAAAACTTCTCTTTGGAAAATTTCCTTTAAATTTTAACAAAAGATTAATAAATTCCAAATCATATTTTACTGTAAATCGGGTTAAAGAACAAATGTCGTTAAAAACACAGTTTACGATAAACCCAATTCACATTCCATTTTATTCCAATTATTAAATATAATTGGAAACTCTAACAATCTTAATTAAAAAGATTTATTCTTTTCACATGGGGTTCAAGAACAGCGTTACTAAAGACACCGTTCACGACAAACCCAAAATCCCATTTGATATTAAATACAAGGCTCTGAATAGAAAATATATTGGCTTATATTCAATATTGAATACTACAACCAACAAATATCGTACTGGAAATAACGATATAAATATATCTTTCAAATTTCCATAACAATATCTGTATAATCACGAAATCCAACATTGAAATATTCCGAAGACAATTTCGATTCAAATCCATTCCAATTTATATATTGGAGATTCTGGTTATTTTTAAAACCATCTCAAATCCAATTTATTTATATAAAAATATTGGATTATAATTCTAGTTAATAACTAGTTCATTTCGATAAAAATCTATTTTTATCTTTTCAAATATGGAATTTTTTATCCCAATTCTTTCCAAATCATTTCTTATGATTTTATACTAATTATTGATATATTAAATAATTTTATCAAGGCCCGTACAGTCGATTTCCATAAACGGCCATCGAACTGCATTTACAACGACCTTTTCCAAATTTGATTTGGACATAATTCCAAATCTAACTATTAGATTTCAAATCTCTAATATTCTTTAGAATTCTTTTTTCGATACGAACCCAATGGTTCCATTTTTAGGAGAATCCGACGGTCGGATCTCCCGTAATGTCCATTCGAAGTCAATGGTCGAAATTCGCGAACTGCCGCAGCGCGGCGCGTTCTGTTCAGGCCATTATATTATATATATAATATATATTTCGTCGATTTCCTTTCAAAGCGTATTTTATAAATCGTTTTAAATTCATTTTCAACACAGTTTCAACTTCATATTCAATTTTAAATCAAAATTGAATATTCCATATCATTAATATATAAATGACAATATTTTCAAAACATTAGATTTTGAAATCAATTGCTTTTCGATATTCATTATAAAAATGAATAAAATCGATATAAATACCGTTCACGTCAAAATGGCGTTAATCTAATCAACACGGCTTTATATATTCATATATATTCGTGTCCATCCCAAATCGGACATCAAAATCAGATTTTGATTCTTTTCTGAATATTATTTTAAAATATCCATTATTCTAAAATATTCGTTATTTTAAAATATTCATTCTTTTTGAACTGGAATCAGACACAGTCAATTACCATATAATGTTATTTATATGGATTTCATACAACACATGTATACAACAACAGTGATAAATAATCATCCATCAGCCAGAGTGCGTTCTACACTGTATAAGCATTAAATATAAATATTTAACGCTTACAACAGCATGTCAACCAATCGATCGACATACAACTAAACAATTGGGATTAGTGTACGTCAAATATCATCCCAATACCCGTGTGGGGTTTCAATCAATCAAACACAGATTTTATTTGTGCAGTTGGGCGACGTGTAAAATTTATCGTCCTAATCCATATCGGTCAAATAAGTGTACATAAACGAATCGTCCGATTTGTAAATGAATATTTATTTTATTCCCAACACATGAATTTTCTATTTAGTACATTTATACCATGAAAATGATATTTTTATGTTTCTAATATATTTTAGAAAATTTTGGCGGCATAACGGCGCGATACTGAAATCGGGTAATGTCAAGCATTACCCCTCTCTTGATATCGGCTCGCGCCATACACATATAACAATTCAATCAATTCAATTCAATTCTCATCCCAAACCAATTCAAACAAATAAATCAACCAAACCAAACAATCAAACAAGTCGTCCATGGTCTGTGGACGATGGGAAGTAGTTTATATATGCAGTTATAAAATAAATAACTGTATAAAAATTATAGTGAGGATTTCTCACCTTCGGGATCCACTCCTCTGTTCTTTATCCCTGAACGATTTGGATTTAGATTTGTTTTCTGACAGTGTCATCGTAGTCTGTATCACACGATTTATTTCAACGTTATAAGAATCATACTTTTAATAGATGTATTCCTTGTAAAAATCATATTTTATATCGCTTTGTATAGAAAAAATCATATTTTTATAACGCTACATACATTATAAAAATCGCCCTTTTTATCATAATGAAAACATAATAAAAATAAAATCTTTTTTTGGCTACTTCATAATAAAAATTGAATCTTTATATTCGCTACTTCATATGTATATAAATCAAATTTTTATTTGCTACATGAATATATAAAGATCTAATTTTTATCGCTACTTGATATCGATAAAATTCATATTTCTATAACTACTATATATATAAATAATATTTTAATATCGCTACATATATTAAAAATCAAAATTTTATCTTGATAAAACCATGTTATTTATATTTTTTAAAAGCAATATTTTTAAACAAGGTCTTTAACATAAAAAATCAGATTTTTATTGAATACATAACATAAGAAAACAAATATAAACAAGAAAACTCACTTTTCTTCAGGGGTTTTGCTCAAAGGAGGGGTCTATAGGCGCTGAGGAGGTCGGAGAGGGGCGGTGGACGTCGCCGGTGGTGGTAGGAGGTTGCAGCGGCGAGGTGTCGGTCTTGGGGGGAGGGGGGCTGTGGGTAGCTGACGCAGTGGGTTTGGGTGGAGGAAAGTTTAGAAGAAGAAAGGGAAAGAGAGAGGAGATCGGAGCAAGGGGGTCATGGCGGCGAGCGGCGGGCTTGGCTGGTGGAGCGGCGGCCACGGGGTAGAGGGCGACGGGTAGTTAGGTTTTTTTTCTTTTGGTTTTGGAATCGGGGAGAGAGAAAGAGGGGTAAGGGAGAGTTATTTATAAATTTATTTTATTATATTTATTTTCTAAAATGTTAATTTTTCATTCGAACCCCAAATGAGACCCAACGACTATCGTCCTTAGCTAATTACCCCCATTCCGAACTCAATGGGATATGTTTCGTAACCCAATTCGGCTGTTATGACAAGTTTTTGTCAAATTTAAAATATAAAATAATATACCTTTTAAATTTGATTTCAACATACGTTTTAATTTAACTGGGCCATACGCTGACTCTAAAAATTCCAGAAAAGTTATTTCTAGCTTCGTATTGACGATACGGTCCTAACAAAACTAATTTCGTCAAATTTGAAGACCGTTTGAATAATGGCCATTTTCTGGTCGATCCAAATTGGTTGAAACTGTTAAAACACGTTTTCTTTTGCCACGCTCACATATTGATTCGGAAAACTATGAAAATTGGAATCTAGAAATAATTAGACATCCCGGATCCAATAAAAGTGCTTTCATCGAAAGCGGAGGTCGTTTCCAAAATGGCTATTTTAAGGGCCATATTTCCATAGCGACTATTCTGAATTTTCAATTGGGAATAACTTTTTATTCCCGCTATGAAATTCCAATTTTTCGGATTCATGGAAAGATAATTTCTAATAGATTCTAATATTTCTGGTTTCACAAAAATCTGATTTATTTTGAATCCTGTACATTCATTTGAAATTTGAAATCGAATTTTCAAACTACCGCGCCATTTTCATTTCCTTTTATAATTAAAATAAATATTTATATTCTAACTTCGATTCAAATAAATATATACGTTCTAATTCTATTTAAAATAAATTTCTCGCTTTTACTATTTAAAATAAATTATTTTAAATATCCAAAATTCATTTAAAATTGCCAAAATAAAATTTTTAAATTGGATCTGATTTTCCAGGTTGTTACAATCTCCCCCACTTAAATTCTTTTCGTCCATGAAAAGGAATGGAGCTGGAAGTTGTTTTACTAATCAAATCAACTTTCAGTTTGGCTTTCATTCTTCAACTTTTCCGTTTCTAAGAATTTCTAATTTTTCAAAAATTTGGCTAACACCCTAAATTTTCGAAAAATTTCGCCATAACCTCCTTTGTACAGGGAGCACCGGGAAAATCCCCAAACCGCCACATAGGCCCTTTCATCTCAAAAAGAAAAAGCCAAGCGGCTCATAAATTCATCCAAACCCAACAAATTAGTAAACATGTACCTATTTGTCGGGCATACAATTTTATCCGTCTTCTCTAGCCTCCTTGCTATGACCTATTCAATATATATGCATGTACATGTATGCAATTTCAAATAATTTTCAAATCAGTCCAATATTTGATTCAATTTGGCTTAATGGTTCAAAATTTTAATTAATCAAACAACACAATCAACAATCAGCAATCATTTAGTTGATTAACGTTTTAAATTCGTAACTTTGATATACCCAGAGAAAATCATGTTTTTGATGCCAAATCACAACAATGTATTCTATCTAGTTTTGGTTCTCACACCGGTCTAATGGAAATATATAGAAATCCCACTTTCGAAACTCGAATACAAACTACGGATGCTATATAGTCATCAGTAGAATCATCCTCGGGCAACTAGAGTGTGATTATATATCTATCCAGTATATTAAAACTTCAAATATACGTTCATGACACGTACTTGCAAAATCTCATATACTCGATTGTCCAGATTCAATATAAAATAATATATAATATACTCAGATATGTATAATTAGATTGAATCTTCAAAACTAAATTTGTTTTCATTTTTATTTTAAAAATAATGCACTTCTGGCTCATTCTAGGATACTACTGATCCCATCTCTAACGAGCCATCATTATTGGATATTACTAATCCAATTTATGATGAATTCTTTCGTTTGGTTCTAATGTCTTGTACTCGAGCTCTATAAACCAAAGCTCTGATAACAAATGAGATGACCCGAACTTCCCCATGAAGGAAAGCCTGGATTGCTTTGAGAACACGACAAATCAGAACACAAACAGAAGAACATTTCATTGCTTATTACAACAATTTACATCAGAGTACGAGAATATACAGAGTATGAACAAATATTATACATCAAAAAAATATCATAGATTTACAAGTTACAATGCAGTGGAAAATAATACAAAACATAACTGAAAGAGATACATGGATACAGAGCTTTCTGAATATCATTCCAGCTGTAAACCAGGATCCTGTGAATATAAATCTGCAAAACCAAAACTACTAGCTGCCCGTGTGGAAAATAGGGGCACCCAGAGTTTAGGTTAAAACAATAAACTTCAGGTCAGTCATGTGACGGGTGTGAGAACTAAGACAGCTATTTAAAACTTTACTTTAAATCAAACATATCAAGGGACCATGCCGTATAAAATGGAACGGGTTTCCTCCTAAAAATACCTATGCATATAACAAAACAACACAATGCTTTTTGAAAAAATGAGTCTATTATAAGACCCAGGTCGCATCACACAATGTAACGCAAGCCGAAGGATGGAGTTTTCCCTTATAATAGCCAAACATGCTTGGTACGTTTAAAACAAATCATTTGATGCTATTATATTTGCATAGTGTATAAAACAACTTCAAATATAAATGTATCAATTTTAGACGGCGTGGGTACCATATATCATGTCGCCAATACTAGGCTCTACAATTAAAACCGCAATTGTCACGTATTGGAAGTTGGATTTCCACCTGTGAACCAAGGCAATGGATCGTCCTTACCGCTTCGAGACAATTTAGCCCATGTCTCAGGCAAGTACTCTGCCAAGCCTTTGGATCGTCAGGGACGGTCCATATGGAGTGGATTAAAATGCCTGAACACTGCGTTTCCCCGCCCTATGGGGCGTAAATCTAGTCTGTATAAAGGCCATCCATCGGCTCCGCAGACACCGAAATAACCGAGGTGCCTCGCTATCCATCATCTACATAAGCAAAAAATCAGGGCTTGTAAAACGCTGACACCACTCCTAGCTAGAAGGAAACGCACGCCCTCCCTGAAGTCCTATCCCGTTTCTAGTTCACACCGGGTTGCGAGGCTCGCGAATTAACGCTGCACAAAGCTATGCTTTATTAAAGCCGTGTTTTGATCATCAACCACAAGACTCTGCTTTTCAACAGAAACTTTGATCATTTGCATCTCAGCATGCCACACAGGCAATTTACGCTATGCAACCGATGTCTATCAATCACACAGATTGAAATCCGATGTCGGACACACATCCATTTACAAGTTCGTTCTAGGTCTGAACGAAACCGAAGGCATCTTATTCCTCGTCCCATATGTCCACTACAGGAGAGAGGCCCTCGCATATCCGGTCGATCTCCAAGTACGTCTGGACGATCACCACTTATTACCTTGTCTTGGGTGTACAACTCGATCAAGACATCGAAGGCACCTTATTCCTCGTCCCATATGTCCACTATAGGAGAGAGGCCCTCGCATATCCGGTCGATCTCCAAGTACGTCTAGATGATCACCACTTATTACCTTGTCTTGGTTGTACAGCTCGATCAAGACATCAATAATAATCCAAACGATGTGAAGACTTCTGATTTTCAAACACCGTCTTCATCGTCGACTTATCGTCGAATTAGTTATTCAGAATGGGATAAACCTAGTCTTTCTGAATAACTCGCGTATATAATAAACAAGTGCTATAAAAACACAACATACGCCTCATTCCAATCCAGAATATTCCTTTATTCAAATATTCTTATACTTTGGGAAGGGTTCCCATTAATTTTATTAAAGATAAATTTTTTAAATTTATTCTATAATCTTCCTTTGGATATCAATTCGAACCAAATTATGGTTTATCCAAACTGGTCGGGATTATCGAACCTTACCGAAGTAATCATTTGTTTTAAATTTCCCAATCCCAACCTATTCATCCCTGGAAGTAAAACTGGTTATACTTCATATCTAACACCACGGTGTTATCGGTAAATTCAATTACCATTTCACGTTCAAATCTAATTAAAGATTTAACTATTTCCTGGAGTAAAACTGGTGGTACTCCATTCTCGATCATTTTTCGAATTTGATAATTTTAGTTATTAGATTCACCTTTCAACCTATTTAAAGACTCATTAAAACTCTATTTCAGTTTTAATTTCCAAAAATCATTACCTAATGATTATTTAAAGTTAAGAAATAAATCTTATCTTTAACTAGGTTAAAGAACTAATGTCGTTTAAAACACGGCTCACGATAAACCCAAAATCACATTCAATTAACAATGGAATCTTAATGGAAAACAGATCAATATATATAATCGATATGAACTTCCATATCCAACCGATACTATAAATGGAATAACGGCAAAGCCTCTTAAATTCCATATATAATAACAGTCTTCCTCCACAGAAGTCCATTTCGATTATTACCAAATCAAATTCCATTCCAATTTATTTTATTATATCGGAAAACTTTCACTTTGGAAAATTTCCTTTAAATCTTAACTAAAGATTTATAAATTCCAAATCACATTTCACTGTAAATCGGGTTAAAGAACGAATGTCGTTAAAAACACAGTTTACGATAAACCCAATTCACAATCCATTTTATTCCAATTATCAAATATAATTGGAAATTCTAACAATCTTAATTAGAAAGATTTATTCTTTTCACATGGGGTTCAAGAACAGTGTTACTGAAGACACCGTTCACGAAAAACCCAAAATCCCATTTGATATTAAATACACGGCTTTGAATAGAAAATATATCGGCGTATATTCAATATCAAATACTACAACCAACAAATATCGTATTGGAAATAACGATATAAATATATCTTTCAATTTTCCATAGCAATATCTGTATAATCACGAAATCCAACATCGAAACATTTCAATGACAATTTCGATTCAAATCCATTCCAATTTATATATTGGAAATTTTGGTTATTTTTAAAACCATTTCAAATCCAATTTATTTATTTAAAAATATTGGATTATAATTCTAGTTAATAACTAGTTCATTTCGATAAAAATCTATTTTTGTCTTTTCAAATATGGAATTTTTCATCCCAATTCTTTCCAAATCATTTCTTATGAATTTATACTAATTATTGATATTTTAAATAATTTTATCAAGGCCCGTACAGTCGATTTCCATAAACGGCCATCGAACTACACTTACAGCGACCTTTTCCAAATTTGACTTGGACATAATTCCAAATCCAACTGTTAGATTTCAAATTTCTAATATTCGTTCGAAATCTCTTTTTGATACGAACCCAACGGTTCCGGTTTTTGGAGAATCCGACGGTCGGATCTCCCGTAATGTCCATTCGAAGTCAATAGTCGAAATTCACGAACTGCCGCAGCGCGGCGCGTTCTATTCAAGCCATTATATTATATATATAATATATATTTCGTCGATTTACTTTCAAAGCTTATTTTATAAATCATGTTAAATTCGTTTTCAACACGGTTTCAACTTCACATTCAATTTTAAATCAAACTTGAATATTCCATATCATTAATATATAAATGATAATATTTTCAAAACATTAGATTTTGAAAACAATTCATTTTCGATATTCATAATAAAAATGAATAAAATCGATATAAATATCGTTCACATCAAAATGGCGTTAATCTAATCAACATGACTTTATATATTTATTTATATCCGTGTCCATCCCAAATCGAACATCAAAATCAGACTTTTTTTCTGAATATTATTTTAAAATATTCATTATTTTAAAATATTCGTTATTTTAAAATATTCGTTATTTTTGAATTGGAATCAGACACAGTCAATTACCATATAATGTTATTTATATGGATTTCATACAACACATGTATACAACAACAGTGATAAATAATCATCCATCAACCAGAGTGCACTCTACACTGTATAAGCATTAAATATAAATATTTAACGCTTACAACAGAGTGTTAACCAATCGATCGACATACAACTAAACAATTGGAATTAGTGTACGTCAAATATCATCCGAACACCCATGTGGTGTTTCAATAAATGAAACACAGATTTTATTTGTGAAGTTGGGCGACGTGTAAAATTTATTGTCCCAATCCATATCGGTCAAATAAGTGAACATAAACAAATCGTCCGATTTGAAAATGAATATTTATTTTATTTCCAACACATGAATTTTCTATTCAGTACATTTATACCATAAAAATGATATTTTTATGTTTCTAATATATTTTAGAAAATTTTGGCGGCATAATGGCACGATATTGAAATCAGGTAATGTCTAGCATTACCCTTCTCCTGATATCGGCTCGCGCCATACACCCATAACAATTCAATCAATTCAATTCAATTCTCATCCCAAACCAATTCAAACAAATAAATCAACCAAACCAAACAATCAAACAAGTCGTCCATGGTCTATGGACAACGGGGAGCAGTTCATATATGCGGTTATAAAATAAATAACTGTATAAAAATTATAGTGAGGAGTTCTCATCTTGGGGATCCACTCCTCTGTTCTTTATCTCTGAACGGTTGGATTTAGATTTGTTTTCTGACAGTACCATCGCAATCTGTATCACATGATTTATTTCAACGTTATAAGAATCACACTTTTATATCGATGTATTCCTTGTAAAAATCATATTTTTATATCGCTTTATATAGAAGAAAAATCATATTTTTATAACGCTACATACATTATAAAAATCGCCCTTTTTATCACAATGAAAACATAATAAAAATCAAATCTTTATTTACGCTACTTCTTAATAAAAATCGAATCTTTATATTCGCTACTTCATATGTATATAAATCAAATTTTTATTTGCTACATGAATATACAAAGATCTAATTTTTATCCCAACTTAATATCGATAAAATTCATATTTCTATAGCTACTATATATATAAAAATAATATTTCAATATCTCTATATATATATATATATTAAAAATCAAAATTTTCCTTGCTAAAACCATATTATTTATATTTTTTAAAAGCAACATTTTTAAACAAGGTCTTTAACATAAAAAATCAGATTTTTATTGAATACATAACATAAGAAAACAAATATAAACAAGAAAACTCACTTTTCTTCAGGGGTTTTGCTCAAAGGAGGGGTCTATAGGCGCTGAGGAGGTTGGAGAGGGGCGGCGGACGTCGCCGGTGGTGGTAGGAGGTTGCAGCGGCGAGGTGTCGATCTCGAGGAGGGATGTGGGTGGCTGACACGGTGGGTTTGGGTGGAGGAAAGTTTAGAAGAAGAGAGGGAAAGAGAGAGGAGATCGGAGCAAGGGGGTCATGGTGGCGAGCGGCGGCGTGAGGGCCCTCCGGCGGCGGGCTTGGCTGATGGAGCGACGACCACAGGGTCGGGGGCGACGGGTAGTTAGGGTTTCTTTTTTTAATTTTCTTCTGATTTTGGAATCGGGTAGAGAGAAAGAGGGGTAAGGGAGGGTTATTTATAAATTTGTTTTATTATATTTAATTTCTAAAAAGTTAAATTTTCATTTGAACCCCAAACGAGACCCAACGACTATCGTCCTTTGCTAATTACCCCCATTCTGAACTCAATGGGATATGTTTCGTAACCCAATTCAGCTGTTACGATAGTTTTTTTATCAAATTTAAAATATAAAATAATATACCTTTTAAATTTGATTTCAACGTACGTTTTAATTTACCGGGGCCACACACTAACTCTAAAAATTCCAGAAAAATTACTTCTAGCTTCGTATTGACGATACGGTCCTAACAAAACTAGTTTCGTCAAATTTGAAGACCGTTTGAAAAATGGTCATTTTCTGGTCGATCCAAATTGACTGAAACTGTTAAAACGCGTTTTCTTTTGCCATGCTCACATATTGATTCAGAAAATTATAAAAATTAGAATCTAGTAATAATTTGACATCCCGGATCCAACAAAAGAGGTTTCGTTGAAAACGGAGGTCATTTGCAAAATGGCTATTTTTATGGGCCATATTTCCATAGCGACTATTCTGAATTTTCAATTGGACATAACTTTTTATTCCCGCTATGAAATTTCAATTTTTTGGAATTGTTAGAAAGATAATTTCAAATAGATTCTAATATTTCTGTTTCACTAAAATCTGGTTTTTTTTGAATGTTGTACATTCATTTGAAATCGAATTTTTAAACTACCGCGCCATTTCCATTTCCTTTTATAATTAAAATAAATATTTATATTCTAACGTTGATTAAAATAAATACATACATTCTAATTCTATTCAAAATTAATTTCTCGTCGTTATTATTTAAAATAAATCATTTTAAATTTCCAAAATTCATTTAAAATTGCCAAAACAAAAATTTTAAATTGGTTCTGATTTTCTGGGTTGTTACACGGCTCTTCCACTCCTTTGATATCATGATTCCTAATTAGTACGTCATTAGTGAATGCCTTATGCCACTTTATCGAATCTCCGTTTTCGATAGCAAAGTATCTCTCTTTTGGTGTGTGTTTCAGTAAGCTAGCACATCTCTCTATCTCACCCAATCTCCTCTACGCTAGGCGGACAATAGTATTGGTTACCAACCAACCATCCGCTCATCTCAGACCCTCCACTGGGTCCATGTTATATTCCTTGTTAGCTAAATGGTTATGGAGATTTAGGTGCCCTGATGTGTCGGCCACTTGGAAGACTATCGTTTCCAAATTTTATTATTCTGGGGGCGAGTTTATTGTTGGTTCTCGCTTTAGTTGGTCTAATAGATTATCTTATTTTTGGAAGTCTGTTTTGAATTGCTTTGATCTTTTTGAATTAGGCTGTAAGATGATTGTTCATTCGGGTAATCTTACTTTCTTTTGGCAATGTGCTTGGATTTCTAGTGTGCCGCTTGAAGTTGAATTTAGTGAGCTTTTTAATAATAGTGGCACTAAGAATGCTTTGATCTCAGATGTTTATAGGGGGGATTTAGATCCCCCTTGTGAGTTTTCCTTTATTAATATTTTAGAAGGGGCTATGATAAGGAAATGAGCTTTACTGATTGCTAAGTTTGCCTTGTATCATTTGGATGAGAATGGTGATTCCATTAGTTGGGGTTTGGATAAGAGTTTAGTTTACTCTGTTAATTCTATGTATAATTTTATTAATTTTTCTGGTGTTTCTTTGCTTCCCTATAAGTTTCTTTGGAATTCTAATTCTCCTCCTAAAGCCAAGTTTGTAATAACCCGGAAAATCTGAGCCAGTTTAAAATTTTTAGTTTACCTATTTTAGGGAATTTTGAACATTTAAAATGAATTATTTTAAATAAAATCGACGAGAAATTTATTTTGAATATAATTCGAACGTATATATTATATACGTCGTCGTTAGAATATAAATAATTATATATAATTATAAATAGAATTGAAAATGGCGTGGTAGTTCGATAATTCGATTTCAAACTTCAATTGAATGTACCGGGTGCAAAACAATCCGGATTTTAGTGAAACCAAAAACATTAGGATCTATTTTAGAATATCTTTCCAACGAATCCGAAAAATCAAGATTTCATAGCGGGGATCAGAAGATATGTCCAGTTGAAAATTCTGAATAGTCGCTATGGAATTCAGGCCCTAAAAAATGGGAATTTGGCAAACGACCTCGGATTTCGACAAAACCACTTTTGTTGGATCCGCAGTGTCAAATTATTGCTAGGTTTCAAATTTCATAATTTTTCGAATCAATATGTGAGCGTGGCGAAGGAAAACGCATTTGACCAGTTTTAGTTGATTTTAATCGACTGGAAAATGGCCATTTTTCCAACGGTCTCAGAATTCGACGAAACTAGTTTTGTTAGGACCGTATCGTCAATACGAAGCTAGAAATAATTTTTCGGCAATTTTTAGAATTCGTATGTGACCCCAGTAAATTGAAATGCGCGTTCAAATTCAATATATAGAGTTATATGTTGATTTTAATGGAAACTGATTGAAACGATCGAATCAGCTTGCGATACATATCCCATTGTGTTCGGAATGGGGGTAAAACGCTGTGGACGACAGGCGGTGGGCCTCGTTTTGAGGTCAAAAATAAAAGTTGCTTTTTGGTGAAAAATAAAATAATTAAATAAAAAATAAAATAAAAAAATATCCTCCTCCCTCCCTCTTCCTTTAACTTCTGCCCCCCCCCCCCTTGAAATTCATTTTCAACAAAAAAAAAACTAAACGAATCGACTGCCGCCCTACCTCGCGGAGCGCCACCGCGCCACCGCGCAGCAGGCGCGGCAGCCTCCCCTTCCCCTCCTCTTCTCCTTCCTTTCCCCCTCTTCGATCGACGCGATACTCCCCCCTCCCTCCATCTTCTCCGTCGAAGCCCCCCTGCGCGCAACCGTCACACCCCCCTCCCCCTTTCTGAGCCTTGCCCCGACCTCCTCCACCCCCGCTGGCCTCGCCGACAGCCCTCCACCGAACGCAAAGACCCCCCTCCTCTTCCTTAAAGCTATGTAAGCCCTCTATTTATTTTATTTTGTTTTGTTTTGTTTAATTAATTTTAGCAATTAAAAATCTGAAATTTTACATTGTAGGAGGATAAAAATATGATCTTTTATATTGTAGAGAGTTCAAAATATAATTTTTATCGTATGCAAAGGTAGAAAATATAATTTTCATATTATATAGATGATAAAAATGTGATTTTTATATGGTAGGATATAAAAAGACGATATTTTTATGTCGTGAAAGACGACATTTTTAAAGTAGGAAAAGGAGAAATATTTATTTTTGAAAAGAAGAAATATTTGTGTAGATAATAGCAAAGTAAAAATAGGATTTTTATATATTGAAGAGCGAAGTAAAAATAGGATTTTTATATATTGAATAGCGAAGTAAAAATTCGATTTTTATATATTGAATAGCGAAGTAAAAATTCGATTTTTATATATTGAATAGCGAAGTAAAAATTCGATTTTTATATATTGAATAGCGAAGTAAAAATTCGATTTTTATATATTGAATGGCAAAGTAAAAATTCGATTTTTATATATGTAGTGGCTACGGGCAACGAAGGTGACAAAAAGGCGAGAACGACGAAGATTTCTATAAATGAAGTGTCGTGAAGTTGGGATAGCTTTCGGTGAGAACTTCTCACTCAAATTTCCTTTTTCTAGTTATATATATATACTAGGATGCAGACGGTGCTTAGTTGCACCCGACACCCGTCATCCACAGACCATGGATGGCTTGTTTGTTTGATTGATATGTTGTGAAATTTGTTTGTGAAATTGATGTGAAATAGATAATGAAATATATTCATGTGTTGAAAGGAAATAAAATATTTATATAGTTAAAAATATTTTATCGTTAAAAATATAATTTTAACGTGAATGTGAGTAAATAAATAGTTATAAACAAATCGACCGATTTGTTTATATACACTGATTTGACTGATATTGATTGGGTCGATAAATTTTTACACATCGCCCAACTGCACAACTAAAATCTGTGTTTGATTGTTTGAAACCCCACACGGGTGTTGGGATGAAATTTGAAGTTCACTCATCCTGATTGATTAAATATGTCGATCGATAGATTGACAGGCTGTTGTAAGCATTAGATATATATATTTGATGCTTATACAGTGTAGTGCACTTTGGTTGATGGTTGATTATTTTTCAATGCTATTATATACGTGTGATGTATGGAAATCCATATAATTAACATTATATGGTGATTGTTTTGGCCTCATTCCAATTTAGAAAATAAAGAATATTATAAAATAAAGGTTCATGTGTTGACAGTACTCATCCGTTGAGATTAGTCATGTGTTGAACGAAATATTTTAACAATAAAATTTACATCTTTATCATATATAAAATTAGAAACTAACTGGAAAATAGATAAGATGAGTGGTCTCCTGGATATTAATCTGATGTTGGTTTCGGCCTTCGGGGTTAATATTCAGGGAATCGTTCTCTTACTAATTTACGGTTGGAGTCTGATTTAATATCAAACGATAGATACCTTAATTTTCATAAAATATATTAAATAACAAAAATAGTCACACGTGGACAGTACTCATTCGTTGGGATTAGTCGTGTGTTGACAAAGATATAGAGTCGTGTATTGAAAGAAATATAGATCCATTTGTGGAATATAAAGCCGTGTGGATTAGTGATGCGCTATTTTGACACGAACGATATTTATATCGATTATATTCGAATTGAATTTGATTTGAATATAGAACGAATTTGATTTCAATTGAATATAGAAAACGAATTTAATTTGATTTGAATATATAACGAATTAAATTTGAATTGAATCGAATAGAAAACCAATTTGAATTGAATCGAATAGAAAACCAATTTGAATTGAATCGAATAGAAAACCAATTTGAATTGAATCGAATAGAAAACCAATTTGAATTGAATCGAATAGAAAACCAATTTGAATTGAATCGAATAGAAAACCAATTTGAATTGAATCGAATAAAAAACCAATTTGAATTGAATCGAATAGAAAACCAATTTGAATTGAGTCGAATTGAAAACCAATTTGAAATGAATTGAATTGAAAACGAATTCGAATTGAATTGAAATGAACTCAAATTGAAATGAAATTTGAATTGAATTGAATTGAAATGAATTTTAAAACGAATTTATAAGGAAAAATTCAATTTTGATTTGAATTGGAAATGGAAGTTGAAATTGTTTTTGAATCGAATTCAAAACTATTTATAAAATTCGTTTTTAAGTAGTAATCGATGAAATATATATTATATATATATAATATAATGGCCTGAATAGAACGCGCCGCGCCGCGGTAGTTCGTGAATTTCGACCATTTATTTCAAACGGACATTACGGGAGATCCGACCGTCGGATTCTCCTAAAACTGGAACCGTTGGGTTCGTATCGAAAAGAGCTTTCTAACGAATATTAGAAATTTGAAATCTAACGGTTGGATTTGGAGATACGTCCAAATCAAATTTGGAAAAGGTCGTTGTAAGTGCAGTTCGATGGCCGTTGATGGAAATCGACTGTACGGGCCTTGATAAAATTATTAAAAATATCAATAATTTGTGTAAAATCATAAGAAATGATTTGGGAAAAATTGGGATGAAAAACTCCATATTTGTAAAGATAAAAATAGTTTTTATCGAAATGAACTAGTTTTGAACTGAAATTAAAACCCATTTATTTTTAAATAAATAAATTGGATTTGAAATGGGTTTAAATAGAATTGATTCATGGGTTTATCGTGAACTGTGTTTTAAATAACACTAGTTCTTTAACCCGATAATCAATAGGATGTGATTTGGGTTTGTCGTGAACTGTGTTTTAAATAACACTAGTTCTTTAACCCAGTAAAAGGAGTTTTAATGAATCTGCAATTAAATTGAAATGTGAATTGATAATTTAAATTATCAAATTTAGAAAGTGAGCGAGGATGGAGTATCACCAGTTTTGCTCCAAAGCGATAGTTAAATCTTTAATCAGATTTGAACGTGAAATGGTAATTAATTTTACCAACAACACTGTGGTGTTAGATATGGAGTATTACCAGTTTTGCTTCATGGGATGAATAGGTTGGGATTGGGAAATAAAATAAATAATTACTTCGGTGTGGTTTGCTAATCTCGACTAGTTTGGAAAACCATAATTTGGTTTGAAATGACATCCAAAGGAAGATTAAAGAATAAATTCTAAAGAATTTATCTTGGATAAAATTAATGGGAACCTTTCCCTGAGAATATGAATTGGAATGAGGCGTATGTTGTGTTTGTGTAACATTTGTTTTAAATATACGTGGGTTGTTCGGAAAGTCCGGGTTTACACCCATTCTGAATAATCGATTCGACGATATGTCGAAGATGAAGACGGTGGTCGAAGACCGGAAATCTTCACATCGTTTGGATGATTACTGATGATCCTGATTGGGCTGTACACCCAAGAGGATGGAAATAGTTGGTGGTCGTCCAGACGTACTTGGAGATGGATGGATATGCGAGGAAAGTGCCTCCGGTTTCGTTCAGACCCAGAACGAACTTGTAAATGGATTGTGTGTCTGACATTGGATTTTATTCTTTGTTGATTGATTTCTGTTAAATATATATCAGTTTGGCGGCGGAGAATTTATTCTCTTGCTTAACGCCCTTCTCTGAGACGTACGAGCTTAGAGGTTATATATCGATAGATATCAATCGCATGGCATGAATTGCCTGTGTGACACGCTGAGTTGCATGGATCAAGGCTTCTATTGAAAAACAAAGTCTTGTGGTTGATGATCAAAGCACGGCCTTTGTGGCGTAGCTTTGTGTATAACGTGGATTCGCGAGCCTCACACCTCGGTATGAGTTAAAAACGGGATACGGACCGTTGGGAGAGCACGACGTTTCTTTCTAGCTTTGGTGGTGTCAGTGACTTACCAGCCCTGACATTTATATACTTTTCACATATGTGGTTGTTGGATGCGAGGCGCCTCGATTATAGGTCTGTAAGGACCGGGAAACGTATGTTCAGGAATTGCCAATCCTCTAACGTAAGTGAGGACCGGCCCAGCCGATCCAGGATTGCCCAGAGTGTGTAGTCCTGAGACATTTGCTAGAGTGTCTCAAACGCGGAGAGGAGCTTGCCCCTTGCCTCGACTCATGACGGAAATCCAATTTCCAATACGTGTAATTCGGATTTATTTGTAGAACTAGTATGGCGACATGATATATGGTACCCATGCCGTCTATGATTGATATTTATGATTGAAATTGTTTTGACACTATACACTTATTATAGTATCAAATGATTTGTTTTAAACGTACCATGCATGTTTGGCTATTATAAGGGAAAACCCTATCCTGCGGCTTGCGTTGCATTGTGTGATGGGACCTGGGTCTTATAATAGCTTCATTTTTCGAAAAAGCATTGCGCTGTTTATTGATATGCACTGGTATTCTTGGGAGGAAACCTGTTCCGTATTATACGGCGTGGTCCCTTGAATTACTCTCTTTTAAAGTAAAGTTTTAAATAACTGTTTTAGTTCTCACACCAGTCACATGACTGACCTAGAGTTTATTGTTTTAACCTAAACTCTGGGTGCCCCTATTTTCCACACGGGTAGCTTGTAGTTTTGGTTTTGCAGATTTATATTCACAGGATCCTGGTTTACAGCTGGAATGATATCCGGAAAGCTCTGTATCCGTATATCACCTTCAGTTGTGCTTTGTATTATTTTCCGCTGCTATGTAATTTATTGTAATCTCTGATATTTATCGAATGTAATTTATTCATTTATACTTTGTATATTCTTGTATCTGATGGAATTGTTGTAATAGCAATGAAATGTTCTTCTGTCTGCGTTCTATTTTGTCCTGTTCTCAAAACGATCAGGGGTTTCGAACGTACTTTGTCGGTTTAACGACCGATAAAGATCGAGCGAAATTCCCGGCCGTCACAGTTGGTATCAGAGCTTTGGTTTACAGAGCTCGAGAACAAGACACATTAGAACCATACGAAAGAATTCATCAGATATTGGATTAGTAATATCCAATTAGAATGACTCGTTAGAGATAGAATCAGTAGTATCCTAGAACGAGTGTGAAGAGTATATTTTTCAAATGAAAACAATTTTGTTTTGAAAATTTAAATCGTTTTATATGTATTTGAATATTTTATTTGTATTGATTTGGACAATCTAGTATATAAAGGTTTTGCATATACGCGTCATGAACGTATATTCGAAGTTTTAATATATTAGATAGATATAGAATCACACTCTAGTCGCCCGGAGATGATTCTACTGATGACTATATAGCATCAGTAGTGTGTGTTCGAGTTTCGAAGGTGTGATATCTATATATTTCCATTAGACTGGTGTGAGAACCAAAACCAATATAGCTAGAATACATTGTTGTGATTTGGCATCAAAAACATGATTTTTTGTATATGTATCAAAATTATGAATTTGAAACTCTAATTCACTAATTGATTGATGTTTGTGTTAATTGTTTATTTGTTTGATAATTTTTGAACCATTATGGCTAATTGAATCGAATATTGAATTGTATTGAAAATAAGTTGCATTTGCATGCATATACATGTACTTACATTGAACAGGTCATAACAAGGAGGCTAGAGCAGAGAATAAAATTTGTTTGCCCGACAAATAGGTACATGTTTACTATAATTTACTGTTTTGTTTGGGTGATGATGATTTTATGAGCCGATTGGCTAGCCGCTTGGCTTTTTCTTTTTGAGATCAGAAGGCCTATATGGCAATTTCGGGATTTTCCCGTGGCTCCCGGTGCAGGGGAGGTTATGGCGAAATTTTTCGAAAATTTAGGGTGTTAGCCAAATTTTTGAAAATTTGAAAATTCTCAGAAACTGAAAAGTTGGAGGATGGAAGCCAGATCGAACGTAGAGTTGAATAATCAAACCACTTTCGACTTTTTTCCTTTTCGGGGACGAAAAGTTTTAAGTGGGGGAGATTGTAATAACCCGGAAAATCTGAGCCAGTTTAAAATTTTTAGTTTACCTATTTTAGCGAATTTTGAACATTTAAAATGAATTATTTTAAATAAAATCGAAATTTAATTTGAATATAATTCGAACGTATATATTATATACGTCGTCGTTAGAATATAAATAATTATAAATAGAATTGAAAATGGCGTGGTAGTTCGATAATTCGATTTCAAACTTCAATTGAATGTACCGGGTGCAAAACAATCCGGATTTTAGTGAAACCAAAAACATTAGGATCTATTTTACAATATCTTTCCAACGAATCCGAAAAATCAAGATTTCATAGCGGGGATCAAAAGATATGTCCAGTTGAAAATTCTGAATAGTCGTTATGGAATTCAGGCCCTTAAAAATGGGAATTTTGCAAACGACCTCGGATTTCGACAAAACCACTTTTGTTGGATCCGCAGTGTCAAATTATTGCTAGGTTTCAAATTTCATAATTTTTCAAATCAATATGTGAGCGTGGCGAAGGAAAACGCGTTTGACCAGTTTCAGTTGATTTTAATCGACTGGAAAATGGCCATTTTTCCAACGGTCTCAGAATTCGACGAAACTAGTTTTGTTAGGACCGTATCGTCAATACGAAGCTAGAAATAATTTTTCGGCAATTTTTAGAGTTCGTATGTGACCCCAGTAAATTGAAATGCGCGTTCAAATTCAATATATAGAGTTATATGTTGATTTTAACGGAAACTGATCGAAACGATCGAATCAGCTTGCGATACATATCCCATTGTGTTCGGAATGGGGGTAAAACGCTATGGACGACAGGCGGTGGGCCTCGTTTTGAGGTCGAAAATAAAAGTTGCTTTTTGGTGAAAAATAAAATAATTAAATAAAAAAATAAAATAAAAAAATATCCTCCTCCCTCCCTCTTCCTTTAACTTCTGCCCCCCCCCCCCCGTTGAAATTCATTTTCAACAGAAAAAAAAAACTAAACGAATCGACTACCGCCCTACCTCGCGGAGCGCCACCGCGCCCCGACGAGCGCGCCACCGCGCAGCAGGCGCGGCAGCCTCCCCTCCTCTTCTCCTTCCTTTCCCCCTCTTCGATCGACGCGATACTCCCCCCCTCCCTCCATCTTCTCCGTCGAAGCCCCCCCTGCGTGCAACCGCCACACCCCCCTTTCCGAGCCTTGCCCCGACCTCCTCCACCCCCGCTGGCCTCACCGACAGCCCTCCACCGAACGCAAAGACCCCCCTCCTCTTCCTTAAAGCAATGTAAGCCCTCTATTTATTTTATTTTGTTTTGTTTAATTAATTTCGGCAATTAAAAATCTGAAATTTTATATTGTAGGAGGATAAAAATATGATCTTTTATATTGTAGAGAGTTCAAAATATAATTTTTATCGTATGCAAAGGTAGAAAATATAATTTTCATATTATATAGATGATAAAAATGTGATTTTTATATGGTAGGATATAAAAAGACGATATTTTTATGTAGTGAAAGACGACATTTTTAAAGTAGGAAAAGGAGAAATATTTATTTTTGAAAAGAAGAAATATTTGTGTAGATAATAGCAAAGTAAAAATAGGATTTTTATATATTGAATAGCGAAGTAAAAATAGGATTTTTATATATTGAATAGCGAAGTAAAAATTCGATTTTTATATATTGAATAGCGAAGTAAAAATTCGATTTTTTATATATTGAATAGCGAAGTAAAAATTCGATTTTTATATATTGAATAGCGAAGTAAAAATTCGATTTTTATATATTGAATAGCGAAGTAAAAATTCGATTTTTATATATTGAATGGCAAAGTAAAAATTCGATTTTTATATATGTAGTGGCTACGGGCAACGAAGGTGACAAAAAGGCGAGAACGACGAAGATTTCTATAAATGAAGTGTCGTGAAGTTGGGATAGCTTTCGGTGAGAACTTCTCACTCAAATTTCCTTTTTCTAGTTATATATATATACTAGGATGCAAACGGTGCTTAGTAGCATCCGACACCCGTCATCCACAGACCACGGATGGCTTGTTTGTTTGATTGATATGTTGTGAAATTTGTTTGTGAAATTGATGTGAAATAGATAATGAAATATATTCATGTGTTGAAAGGAAATAAAATATTTATATAGTAAAAAATATTTTATCGTTAAAAATATAATTTTAACGTGAATGTGAGTAAATAAATAGTTATAAACAAATCGGCCGATTTGTTTATATACACTGATTTGACTGATATTGATTGGGTCGATAAAATTTTACACATCGCCCAACTGCACAACTAAAATCTGTGTTTGATTGTTTGAAACCCCACACAGGTGTTGGGATGAAATTTGAAGTTCACTCATCCTGATTGATTAAATATGTCGATCGATAGATTGACAAGCTGTTGTAAGCATTAGATATCTATATTTGATGCTTATACAGTGTAGTGCACTTTGGTTGATGGTTGATTATTTTTCAATGCTATTATATACGTGTGATGTATGGAAATCCATATAATTAACATTATATGGTGATTGTTTGGGCCTCATTCCAATTTAGAAAATAAAGAATATTATAAAATAAAGGTTCATGTGTTGACTGTACTCATCCGTTGAGATTAGTCATGTGTTGAACGAAATATTTTAACAATAAAATTTACATCTTTATCATATATAAAATTAGAAACTAACTGGAAAATAGATAAGATGAGTGGTCTCCTGGATATTAATCTGATGTTGGTTTCGGCCTTCGGGGTTAATATTCAGGGAATCGTTCTCTTACTAATTTACGGTTGGAGTCTGATTTAATATCAAACGATAGATACCTTAATTTTCATAAAATATATTAAATAACAAAAATAGTCACACATGGACAATACTCATTCGTTGGGATTAGTCGTGTGTTGACAAAGATATAGAGTCGTGTATTGAAAGAAATATAGATCCATTTGTGGAATATAAAGCTGTGTGGATTAGTGATGCGCTATTTTGACGCGAACGATATTTATATCGATTATATTCGAATTGAATTTGATTTGAATATAGAACGAATTTGATTTCAATTGAATATAGAAAACGAATTTAATTTGATTTGAATATATAACGAATTCAATTTGAATTGAATCGAATAGAAAACCAATTTGAATTGAATCGAATAGAAAACCAATTTGAATTGAATCGAATAGAAAACCAATTTGAATTGAATCGAATATAAAACCAATTTGAATTGAATCGAATATAAAACCAATTTGAATTGAATCGAATAGAAAACCAATTTGAATTGAATCGAATAGAAAACCAATTTGAATTGAGTCGAATAGAAAACCAATTTGAAATGAATTGAATTGAAAACGAATTCGAATTGAATTGAAATGAACTCAAATTGAATTGAAATTTGAATTGAATTGAAATGAATTTTAAAACGAATTTATAAGGAAAAATTCAATTTTGATTTGAATTGGAAATGGAAGTTGAAATTGTTTTTGAATCGAATTCAAAACTATTTATAAAATTCGTTTTTAAGTAGTAATCGACGAAATATATATTATATATATAATATAATGGCCTGAATAGAACGCGCCGCGCTGCGGTAGTTCGTGAATTTCGACCATTTATTTCAAACGGACATTACGGGGGATCCGACCGTCGGATTCTCCTAAAACCAGAATCGTTGGGTTCGTATCGAAAAGAGCTTTCTAACGAATATTAGAAATTTGAAATCTAACGGTTGGATTTGGAGATACGTCCAAATCAAATTTGGAAAATGTCGTTGTAAGTGCAGTTCGATGGCCGTTGATGGAAATCGACTGTACGGGCCTTGATAAAATTATTAAAAATATCAATAATTTTTGTAAAATCATAAGAAATGATTTGGGAAAAATTGGGATGAAAAACTCCATATTTGAAAAGATAAAAATAGTTTTTATAGAAATGAACTAGTTTTGAACTGAAATTAAAACCCATTTATTTTTAAATAAATAAATTGGATTTGAAATGGGTTTAAATAGAATTGATTCATGGGTTTATCGTGAACTGTGTTTTAAATAACACTAGTTCTTTAACCCGATAATCAATAGGATATGATTTGGGTTTGTCGTGAACTGTGTTTTAAATAACACTAGTTCTTTAACCCAGTAAAAGGAGTTTTAATGAATCTGCAATTAAATTGAAATGTGAATTGATAATTTAAATTATCAAATTTAGAAAGTGAGCGAGGATGGAGTATCACCAGTTTTGCTCCAAAGCGATAGTTAAATCTTTAATCAGATTTGAACGTGAAATGGTAATTAATTTTACCGACAACATTGTGGTGTTAGATATGGAGTATTACCAGTTTTGCTTCATGGGATGAATAGGTTGGGATTGGGAAATAAAATAAATAATTACTTCGGTGTGGTTTGCTAATCTCGACTAGTTTGGAAAACCATAATTTGGTTTGAAATGACATCCAAAGGAAGATTAAAGAATAAATTCTAAAGAATTTATCTTGGATAAAATTAATGGGAACCTTTCCCTGAGAATATGAATTGGAATGAGGCGTATGTTGTGTTTGTGTAACATTTGTTTTAAATATACGTGGGTTGTTCGGAAAGTCCGGGTTTACACCCATTCTGAATAATCGATTCGACGATATGTCGAAGATGAAGACGGTGGTCGAAGACCGGAAATCTTCACATCGTTTGGATGATTACTGATGATCCTGATTGGGCTGTACACCCAAGAGGATGGAAATAGTTGGTGGTCGTACAGACGTACTTGGAGATGGATGGATATGCGAGGAAAGTGCCTCCGGTTTCGTTCAGACCCAGAACGAACTTGTAAATGGATTGTGTGTCTGACATTGGATTTTATTCTGTGTTGATTGATTTCTGTTAAATATATATTTGTTTGGCGGCGGAGAATTTATTCTCTTGCTTAACGCCCTTCTCTGAGACGTACGAGCTTAGAGGTTATATATCGATAGATATCAATCGCATGGCATGAATTGCCTGTGTGATACGCTGAGTTGCATGGATCAAGGCTTCTGTTGAAAAGCAAAGTCTTGTGGTTGATGATCAAAGCACGGCCTTTGTGGCGTAGCTTTGTGTATGACGTGAATTCGCGAGCCTCACACCTCGGTATGAGTTAAAAACGGGATACAGACCGCTGGGAGAACACGACGTTTCTTTCTAGCTTTGGTGGTGTCAGTGACTTACCAACCCTGACATTTATATACTTTTCACCTATGTGGTTGTTGGATGCGAGGCGCCTCGATTATAGGTCTGTAAGGACCGGGAAACGTATGTTCAGGAATTGCCAATCCTCTAACGTAAGTGAGGACCGACCCAGCCGATCCAGGATTGCCCAGAGTGTGTAGTCCTGAGACATTTGCTAGAGTGTCTCGAACGCGGAGAGGAGCTTGCCCCTTGCCTGGACTCATGACGGAAATCCAATTTCCAATACGTGTAATTTGGTTTTATTTGTAGAACTAGTATGGCGACATGATATATGGTACCCATGCCGTCTATGATTGATATTTATGATTGAAATTGTTTTGACACTATACACTTATTATAGTATCAAATGATTTGTTTTAAACGTACCAAGCATGTTTGGCTATTATAAGGGAAAACCCTATCCTCCGGCTTGCGTTGCATTGTGTGATGGGACCTGGGTCTTATAATAGCTTCATTTTTCGAAAAAGCATTGCGCTGTTTATTGATATGCACTGGTATTCTTGGGAGGAAACCCGTTCCGTGTTATACGGCGTGGTCCCTTGAATTACTCTCTTTTAAAGTAAAGTTTTAAATAACTGTTTTAGTTCTCACACCAGTCACATGACTGACCTGGAGTTTATTGTTTTAACCTAAACTCTGGGTGCCCCTATTTTCCACACGGGCAGCTTGTAGTTTTGGTTTTGCAGATTTATATTCACAGGATCCTGGTTTACAGCTGGAATGATATCCGGAAAGCTCTGTATATGTATATCACCTTCAGTTGTGCTTTGTATTATTTTCCGCTGCTATGTAATTTATTGTAATCTCTGATATTTATCGAATGTAATTTATTCATTTATACTCTGTATATTCTTGTATCTAATGGAATTGTTGTAATAGCAATGAAATGTTCTTCTGTCTGCGTTCTATTTTGTCCTGTTCTCAAAACGATCAGGGGTTTCGAACGTTCTTTGTCGGTTTAACGACCGATAAAGATCGAGCGAAATTCCCGGCCGTCACAAAGTTTCTTATGTAGTTGATTATTCATAAGAAGCTTAATACGGTTGAGCTCTTAAAGAAGAAGAATATTATTTTTGATGTTAAGTGCTATTTTTGTAGTCTTTTGGTTGAAGATGTAGATCATTTATTTTTTTCTTGCATTATTACCAATTTTATTTTTAATATGGTTATAAGGATCTTTGTTTTTAGTAGTGTTAATTCTTTTAGTAGCTGTGTTGATTATTGGGATTATCGTAGATATGATTATAATTCGAGGCAGAGATATGTGTTGGATTCTTTAGTTTCTATCATTAGTTGGTTCATTTGGTTGGAGAGGAATCAGAGATTTTTTTTCATTCGATTTTTGCTTCTGCTGATAATTTAGTCATTAGGATTGTCAATTTCTGTCTGGATTGGATGTCTAACTCGCACTATAAGTTTTTTGGTAAATCGTTTTTGAGTGTTTTTTTTATTAGGGTTTGATTTAATATGTGTTTATTTATTAGAATCAATAAATATTTTAGTTGTAATAGATCTCGCATTTGCCGTTAATTTCTGTTTCGTGGTGTTTTTTGTTCTTCTCTTTTTCTTTTTCTTCTTCACATATATGTATGGATATATACATTTATATATATATTTATATATATATAAATATTCTTTTCATATATATATATATGCTTATATATAGGGCTGTCATTGGATACTTTTGGATACGGATAGTGCTATATCCATATCCGAAATCATTTTCGAATATCGGATATCTGTATCCGTGGATACGGACGGATAATTATCCTATCCGCCAACGATCGATAAATCATGAAATATAAATGAAAATTTATAGTTTAACATAATTGTTTTTCAACTCATTTGATCACTAAAGTGTTAAAAATAAGCATATATGATGAAATTAAATAGATTTGAGTAACTAATATGCATTTAGTGCATACGATATAAACCTTCGACTTAGTAAAACAATAAATATATCTGATTCATTGTACTAAAATACATATAATTTTGAGCATAATGTTAAAAATATTCGAATGGACAATTTTCGGATGTGGATGTCTATGTATCCGTATCCGCATCTGTTTTTTCGGATATCGGATATTAGTCCGCTTTTCGGATACGGATGCGGACGGATATCGGATTTTTCGGGTACCTGTTGCCAGCACTACTTATATACTCTATATATGTAATGTTTGCTAACTGTTTGCCTAGCTTTTTTCTGGTTTCAGGTTATTGATTTAGCTGAGGAGCTATGGGGATTGCTGTCTGGATCGGTGGTTGTTATCTTCTTTGGATCTTTGTGTGTTCAGCATCAGAGAGTTTTTGGGTTTTTTGTTTCCTTTTTTTGTATTTAGCTTGGAGTGACTAGATTTTGTATTGGAGTAGATATACTTCAATTTCGGGTGGTGGCTTTGCCGGAATTCGTTATTGAAGTATGATGGGTGGTGGTTTATCCGGAGCTCATCTATCTACTTTCCTTTACATCCATATAGTCGTGTTTTGTATTGCTTGTGTCAATTGTTGTCGGATTCTATAGCCTCTTTGTTTTTATATGTTATATGTGTGCTCTCTTCTTTTTAGAAGATTACACATTTTTGTTTTAAAAAAAACCATATAGGGGAAATACATTGATGCAGATGAGTTAAATTTTGAACTTATGATTGTTATTTATGTGTGTAATTTATATTATGTAATTTACGTGTTTTTATATTTGAATTATTATTTTTCTTATATTTTTAATATGGTTAATTTTGATGTGATTTATTAGCCGAATCAGTGAATAGTAGTTTCTAAAGTTATTTAAATAATTTTAATATTATGTATAATTATAAAATATGGTACTAAATGTTAGATATTAGAAAAGAATTGGGAGGGACTTAAACTGCTATAGAAAATTTGAAGTGTAGGTAATTGGAGCCAAAAATCCTAACACTGGCATTCCTTAGTGTTTAAAAAAAATGCTAGTTGATTAAGTTGATTTAAATTACTTAAATTTTGGGTTTCGCAATTATTTGAATATGTGGACTTAAGTATAAATGAGTAGGATCTAACTATTCCTAAATAATTTTGTACACTTTAAAATGTCTTTGCCAAAATGTAAAATGATAGGAGAGAATTAGTAAATGTGTAAAGTGGTAAACTACTTTGGGAATAAAATATCAAGAGATAATTAAGGAGAATAGAGAACACTCTTAGAATTAATATGAAAACTACATGTAATTCTCCAGCATTAAATTCTTGAGATCTTTCCTATCTCTTCCACTCCTATTATCATTCTGGTTTCCTCTTTTCTGGCCTTTGGCCTCTCTAACATTTCTAGCTACATTACTAAATCCACTTTGTTCTTATTGTACCGCAACAATATTTTGTATCACTTCTTTTGATTGCTTGGTTCCTAGTTTATTCTCAACCAAGGATTATTTCCTATAACCTCAAGAATTGATTAGTTTTTTTATGGAACTCCTTTAAGGTGGAAGGTTGTTTCATCTTAAGCCAAATTTTGAAATTAGTTTCCACGTAGATACCTCGGACTAAGGCCATGAAAATCATACTCTTTTTCTAATTACTCACTTCTTTCACAACTATGCTAAAGAAACTTAGGAAGGGCTTGAGGGACTCCTAGGGTCCTTGGGATGATCGGGACAATGACATTCATCGCTTGGCTGTATCGAGTGGAGCTAGAAATGCTCTAGAAAATTCTAAGGTCCTTATGATTCGAATGCCACCACGCTGTGACAACCTCGTACAACGCCGTTCATCCTCCCTGCTCGACCCCAATGCCCCGTCCATCCTCCCTGGGTTGCTCGACCCAACCAAACGCCTAATACCCAAAACCAAAGCACCCGAAACTGGCTCAAAACTCAATCGGCCTTCACCCAGTCGACCACTCGACGACTTCCCACCCTCCATCCATCCCGACATCATCGTACCCCACCTAGTTCGCCTGAGACCAACTTCGTGATCCAGCGTATCCCTTCCATTATGTAGACTGGCCAGGAAAAATTTATATAGGCCGATTGTTTTTGTGAGTTGTTGAAGCCTGTGTATTGCTATGGGTATTCTTTTGTTCCTATTCTGTCTTAGAAATATATATTTTCTCCCTCCTTTGAATCCGTAGTTTGGTTTATAGGTCCAATATTATTCCAGTGGTGGTTTTTCATGACCAAAAGTCATTTGTCGAAGAAAAAGGTGATAAAATTTCTTGGGTGCTCAGTTTTGCCAAGCTATATCTAGTTTCCCTGTAGTGAAGTCATGGTCCATGTTTTGTTTCATATCCATTTGCTGAAGATATTTTTTGAAAACTAGGTTTTCTAACTTGGAAAAAAGTGAAGCTTAGTCTTGCTATTTTAATCTGGGATTGTCGCTGTTTAGATCTATATATGTTACTATCATGATTTGATTCGATTCCTACATCATGCTTGGATGCAGTTGTGTGGTTTCGTTGTGCCTTCATCGTTATTGTCTACTTTTCAGTGCTACAAAAGGGGAATTTATCCCACAGTTGACTTATACCTTATTAGCGAACGTGAATTCTAACACAAATTACATATTATGAAATGCATAAGATTGCTTATAGAAAATCATATTATTTGATGTATATATATTATTGAGGCAGGTTCAATGGCACCCCAAATAGTGAGCACCCTTTTAGCCTACCACTTTTCCACCACTCATTTCCCACTAACTCCCTTTCTCTCTCCTTCCACTAACTCTCTCACTTCCCACTCACTTTCTTTAATATAAATGAGAGGTGGAAATCAATGAGTTTTTGGGGTGCTCCATTTTTGAGGTGCAACAGAACGCTTGCCTATATTATTTAATATATATATATATATATCATTCGCATATGACACGTTGTGACATGACTTGTATATGAAAAGAATTATGCACAAGTGATACATGTTTTGCGACCCGATAATATGTACATTTTGTGGCATTTTATTTATGTTTACTTATGCTGCGTTCACACCGTAGTTCCTCTAGTTTTGGGAAAATCACTATGGGTTGAAATAGTACATATCCGAATGTTTATTTAGATTAGAAATAATTGATACAAGTTGAAATGATACATGCCCAAAATTTTAGTTAATTTGGATTGAAATGATATATATTTGTATCAATAGACCATAGGTAGAAAACTATATACAAACACCGTAGTCGATTTTGAAATGTTTTGGTAAATAATTTGAATTTAAAAAGAATTAAGTTTAAGTATATTTCATAAAGGTTTGGAAAGAATTTTAATAAAATTATATATATTTAAGGATTTTAAATTTATAAGTAACTTAATATTTTAAATTAAAATTAAATTTTAAGTTTAACTTAAGATATTTAGTTTTAAAAGTTAGTTTTAACAATTTTAATATAATACAAATATTTTACAAACAAAAATTTTTATACTTAATAAATAAAATAATTTAATTCTAAAATTTGATATTAAATGGTTTAAACGTATAAAATTTACTTTAAGTTTATTTTATTGTAAAATTTATTTTTTAACTTTAATATAATTTAATTCGGAAGATAAAAGTAAAGTCAAAGTTTATGCAGTTTTATTATCAAACTGATCTTAAAATAAAAGGTTTTGAAATATAATAATTTGATTTTTAATAATAAAACTTAATGACTGAATTTTGTTAATATAAATAAATTTAATTCACTTAAGTTAAATAATTTCAGAATATATTGAAGTCAATAGTTTGAAATTGATTTAAAATGATAATTTATGATGTCTAAAATTAAATATGTTTTATGAAAATGACCATGGTGTAAAATAAGTGATTGGTTGTTAAAGAGGTCAGAATCAGTATTAACATACTCTATATCAGTATCGATACCACTTTAACAACTGTGTACGTGGTGGAGAATAAGTGATTGCTTCTTCTCCCGCTTTGGTAGCACATGACCCGTCTAGTGTTTACAACGTGGACCATGCATATGATCTCTCCCTGCTCTCCCAAACTCGCTCGGGTTCGCTGGCTGCTCATGAACCTTGTGATCAGTCTTTGGCCAGTGCTCTTGTTGTTGATCTAAATAATGCTGTATCTACACATCCTCCTTATTTAGTCGATGCTACTGCTCCTACTTTGTCTTGTGCTCTTGATTCTAACAATGCGGATATCCCTGCTCCTATCTCAGTGGTTGATGAAATTCCTGCAGGTTACTCCCGTATTTGCTTCAGTGGCAATCACTTTCGGGAGGAGACACTCCGAAAATTTGGTCGGGTTTTGGACTTCAAGTACGGTCCTGTCACCCGCAACTATGATTTGGCATGTCGTCGCAAGCGTAACATGGACAATCAAGCTTTCCTCCATATCCCTCACTCAGAATCAGGCTTTTTTGATTTGTTGTTTGCGTCTGACTTTAGGCACCGACAGATGGATGGTTGTTCCGTGTTTCGTTTATTGCCCGAACGGTTCCAAATCCGGTTGGCATAGGCTACGAGCTCCTGTCTTCAGGAACTAGATTATAGGTCGATGTGTGTTATTGTTGTCATCCTCTCTCGACTTATCATTTTTTTTTCAATTTTTTGCCTTTCATATTGTAACCTTGAGCCGGAAAGCTCCTTTTGTGGCAATAGATGTACATCTATCTTTTCTTTAAAAAAAAAATCCAAAACGAAGTAAGAAGGTATTGGTGAACGATACTGGGGTGAAGTAAAAGAATGATGATGGTAACCTTGACATTTAGGTTATAATTAAAATCACTAAAACATGAGCTATACCGTAATTAAGTGAGGTCGCTTCTCCTATCGAACACGCTTTTTTCGAACCATATCTATTACTTTGTGATTTGATTGGTAGATCCATCCTTGATTTTGAGAGTGTTGTTCGAGTTGGGCGGTGGTAGCTACTATGCGTTACCGCCGATCCGGGAGTGCAATTAGTAATATCCTACCCTGGATACTATCTTGAGTGCCTTGTCATATTATCTTGATTGTGCCCATTTACGATTTTGATTTAATGTTGGTTTCTATGGAGTGCCCTCTGATAACCCAAGTACAGTAAATTTAAGGTACTATATATATTACAATGCTTATAAACGATGTAAGGGTAATAATGGTAATCACACTTATGCTATTTTCCATAGAAAATATTAGTATAATAGTGTACTATATGAATATAGTTTAACGGATTCTTGCGGAAGGGAATCCCAAATATCCTTTAAGTTATTTGTGCATTTCATTTGAACAATTTAGTTGAGTTGAATTACTTTCATGGGAATTTAGTCCTAACTCAAGTGTTTTGTTTTGCTTTATGCTAGGGTCAGCGTGAGTGACACCGTGTTTGGGGACTTATCTTGGTGGTAGAAACCTACTAGAGCTTAAGTCGTCTATCTGCTATTTCATTTCAGTTATTTCCATTTCTAGTTATTTTATTCGACCATTTCCTTATATACTAGTGAACCATCTATTTATCAGGGATTTTGATTTATTTATTTACAACTCTGGTATTCATGTATTTTACTTTGGATTATGTTTATGTAGTAGTTTCATGAACTACTAGGTTTCTATGTATTCCGCTGTGAGTTATTCTGTATCTGTATTGTGATTCTATGACTTAAATTTATTTTACCCTAAATTTTATTAATATTATATTATTTTGAATGATTCAAGTCTGACACGTGTGATTTATTGTTGATTTAAATATTTTGAAATAGTGGGTCATTACAATTGAAATCAGAGCCAGGTTTCAAGCAAACTTTAGCCTAGGAGGTAAAAACTCATTAGAGATCGGGTAGAGATACTCTAGAATAGAAAAATCAATCTCAGATGGCACTTTCAAGCGAGCGTATTTTAATATATAAATGATTTTAAATGTTTTTCCAAATGGTTTTATAAAGGATGTCAAAATATTTTAAAATGTTTAAAGTGTTTTAATACCAAATTTGGTTTTAAAGATTAAATCCTTTCTCTAAACTTTCCTTCCTTTAAGCCTATTTTTAGAGATAACTCGATCTTTTGATTTAGCATGTATTCCTTTTGCTTAAGATTTCCTTTTAAATATGAATCTATTTTATCTTTATTCTAAATTCTATTCATGTACCTTCCAAAAGGCTTAACATTAGAAAAAATGTTAACAATTGGAGTAGAATCAAAAGAACAATTGTTAAGCTTTTTCCTAATGTTTTTGATGAAGTTACTTCTCTTCCTCCTCGATAGGAAATCGAATGCACATTGTTCTTGTTCCTTGTGCTTGACCAATAGTTCTTCCTCCTGTTGAAGGAACAGATAGAAGACTTATTTTCGAAGGGTTTGAATTTGTAAAGTTTCTCAGAATAGGGTGCAGTTGTTATATTTATGACCATGTCTAATGGTTCTTTGTGGGTATGTTTGGATCATATGGAACTGAATAAGCTCACTTTGAAGAATCATTATCTTATGCCTAGTAATAGTGATATGTTTGATCAGCTCCACCGAGCTAAGGTGATCCCTCAACTAGATCTTGCCACCGGATGTTATCAGCTTAGAGTGGCTGAGAAAAGCATTCCTAAGACAACTTTTTGTATACAGAACAGTTTTTATGAGTGGTTAGTTATGCCTTTTGCCTTAGCTAATGCTCTAGCTTTCTTTGACGATCTTATGAACCATGTTTTCCATGATGTTCTCAAAAAATTTATTCTTGTCTTTATCGAAGATATTCTCATCTTTTCCAAAACTAAAGAAAAGCATAAGTCACATTTGAGATAAGTTCTTGGAACTCTTAGGAGCCATCGGTCAAAAACCAAGTTTTCGAAGTGTTATTTCTAGAAAACAAAGTTAGACTTTTGTGTCATATTATTTCTGAGAATAGAGTTTCGGTTGATTTTGTAAAGGTATCCACAAGTAAGTCATATATATTTCTTTCTTTCATAACTTTAATCATCAAATCTTTCTTTGAATCTGATTCCCTATTCAATCTCTAAGATTGGGAGAAGTCTAAGTCTCCATTAGACATTCATGGTTTTCTTGGACTTGCTGTTTATTATAGGAGATTTATAGATAATTTTGCTTGGATTTCCTCACCTCTCGCTACTTTAACTCGCAACAATACTAAGTTTATTTGGAGTTCGAAGTGTGAAGCAGCCTTCAATGAGTTAAAGTAAAAGCTTACTTTTTCCCCAATTCTTACAGTCCAAATGGTAGTGATGGATTGATGGTATATGTCGATGCTAGTCATGAGGGTTTGGGAGCCGTTCTAATGTAGAATGGAAAAGGTATAGCTTATAGTAGTCATCAACTGAAGACTCGTGAAGCCAATTATGCAGCTCTTGATTTGAAACAGCTCGTTGTGGTTTTTTGCTTTGAAATTATGGAGACACCATCTATTGGGAACTAAGTTTGAGTTGTTTACTGATCACCAGTCACTAAAATATATATTCACCTAGAAGGATCTTAACTAGAGGCAGGTTCGATGGGCTGAGTTTCTAGCTGTTATGACTTGGATATTAACTACACTCCCGGAAAGGCTAATGTGGTAGCTGACGCTTTGAGTCGGAAAAAGGTGATGTTGTATCAGATTATGGTTTCTTTGTCTCTTATGAATCGTATTGTAACTAATAAGGATGAAGACGAAGTGCTTGGACTTATGAAGGAAAATATTTGAAGGCGAGAAGGGGTACCATGGTGAAATGGAGGCTCAGATTGATGGAAAAGGTATTTTGAGGATTAATGGTCGTATTTGTGTTCCTAATGTCGATGGATTGAGGTAGGAGGTGCTATGAGAGAATCACCAATCTAGACTTTCTATTTACCCTGGTGCTACGAGGTTGTACCAGAACATGAATAAACTACATTGGTAGAGTGGTATGAAGTGAGATATATCTATTCATATGAGTAGATATGCCACTTTCCAACAGGTAAAGTTTGTCCATCATAAGACTGCAGGATTGATGCAGCCGCTAGAGATTCCCAATTGGAAATAGGAACAGGTTTCTATGGATTTTATCAACAGTCTTCCTAGGATGAGTAAAGGAAATGAGAGTATATAAGTGACAGTTGACAGGCTAACCAAGTCTGCTCATTTTATACTAGTAAAATCCAATCGTACCGCTTTGAATTTGGCATAGATTTATATTGCAGAGATTGCCAGATCGCATAGAGTTCCTACCAATATTGTTTGTGATTGAGATACAGTCATTACCAGCAACTTTTAGAGAATGGAGAGAATTTTAGGAAGATTTGGGAGCTTTTCTTAATCTCAACACTATTACCATCTATAGACCGACAACCAGAGGGGAATGGTTAATCAGGTTATAAAAGACCTACTTCGTGCATGTGTCTTAATTATGGAGGATCTTAGGAAGATCATCTCTGTAACTCCCCACCCCAAGAACCACCCTAATAAAGAGCATTACTAGGTAATGTTGTCTATTAGAGTGGAGAATAGGGTTGGTTAAGGGCGACCACTAGTAGAATTGCATTAGCAAGTTCTAAATATATCGATAAAGTGATTGCTATTTTTTCTTCAAGAGGCTCGACATACTTAATACTTTATGTAGTACAGTTCTACGGTGACTCTAGAATCAACTCAGAACATAGTACATATAAATACACCATCACAAATCACAGAACAGTTGCATAATATTACATCGTTAGAGTACAACAATTACATGTGCTACAAAAGAATATATACGACTCAATCTCTTACAATATGTTACAACAATTAAATAATAGAGAGTTCGATAATGAATCAATAGAAAACTCTAGAACTCGAACCCGATTGGAAGCTGCAACAGATAAGATAGCTCAAAGGAATGGATGCTAACGTCAAACTCGGCGACTACACCTGAAATATCTCGGTCTGACCCGAGGAATGCACACACGGGTCAGTCTAGTTTACAAACTAGTATAAGAAATAAATAAGCACAAGGTATACAACTCTTTACCCTAAGAGTTGTGAATATGATGACATAAAAAGATTAGTTAGTTTCAGTTCACATGACATAACTAAAGAGATAAATATATAAGTCTTAAGGACTAGATCTAGGCTAAGTATATCACCATACTCGAGCCACTATGGAAACATAACACCGATTCCATCAAAATTATCATATACATCTCTAATGAGTTAAATTATCAATAAAAGGAGTATCCCACTCCAAAGTATCTAAATGTCAAAATATATTGGATTAGAAATCCAATTGCTCTTTGCGAATGTACAATCATCCCAATCAAGTTAAAATCATCGAACCCAAGTAATAAAAAAATCATAAGGAATTTGCCCATGCCATAATAATAAAGCCTATCCCAAGCTATAATGTTGCTCCTCCCGAGCAATAACCATTTTTTATCAAAAAAAAATCATCATATGACTTAAGTGAGTCAAATATCACAAAGGAGCTTCACACTCCAATATAGAAACTCACAAAATGTTTATGTAAATTTAAACTCCAATAATCTTCGATGTATGATCGTATAGATCAAATCACAAAATCTCATCACAATATGGATCCATTAGAATTAAATATGCACGTGCAACCAGATAATAATATAGCTCCCCCCGAGCCAGCTCAGTACTTATACGTATTCAAGTAAGGAGCCTATCACTGCGACCCCCCCAGCCGAGTGTATCTTGACCCCCCAGTCAAGTGAATACGTCTACATGACTCCTCCCGAGTCTCGGCTTCCCCCGAAACAAAGTACTGGCTTAACAAACACAATATGCGTCATTGACTCACAGTCAGTAACCTGAGTAGCGGTAACAATGTGTCCCATACCATACGTTCTCACTATTGGTTCACTAGCTGCTTATCAGCTTTGCAATTAAAACATCGAAAACACCAAATCATCGAAAGCACCAAATCATCGAAAACACCAAATCATCATATTCAATTTAACTATATTGGAACTAACCGACTACGTATACTTCTGTGTCCCATACCACGGAGTGTACAATGTAGTTTAATATCCAATACGTTATCTTGAAGGGTGCAAGAATGCATAGTTTATATATAAGAAAATATTTGAATTAGTAAAGCCACATATAAAATGATTGTCTGAAATTCGGTTGTTTTCTTCCTTGAATACTTTTTACTTAAAAATAGATTTTCATACTATTATTTTGAGGCCATTTATATTCTAAAACTAAAACCATAAACTCGTTAGCCTCAAAACTATAAGAAATTGATATATATATATATACATATATTCAAAATTAGTCTAAAACGTGCAAAGTGCGCTCAATCACCTTAAGATGTCAACCATGAATCATCACAAATTTTCCAAAATATGGAGTTTGGGAAATACAAAATATACACATGGTTTATTAAATCAATATGATGGTAAAACAGATCACAAACCCATAGAATAATCACGGAAAACACATATCACGGCTCAAAAATGAACCAAGAAACCAATTCTGGTTGCAACTTTGAGGTTAGTTCGGCATGACCAAACGATGTCCGATTGGTCGAAAATTCGACATGCACAAACTAGGATAGTATGTCTTTCAATAAATAAAAGAATTGCTGAATTCTGATGTCATACGGAGAAGATACAGAGCTTCAAACATGGTCTCATACTCTAGTTTTGACCTGATCTAAAATCGCTTCTGGTTACGACTTTAAAGCTAGTTTTGAATGATCAGACGATGTCCGATTGGTCTAAAATTCGATGTGCACAAACTAGAATAATATTTCTCTCAATAAAAAAAGATTTACTCAAATCAGATCAAGGACCATGAAGTTATAACAGCCCAAAGTTATACTTTGGTTGTGATTTCATCAATTTGAACAAAATGAACAACAATCACGACGAAACCCCAACTTTAGCAATATGTTTGCCCACCCAAATCAACCCATAATGATACAATTTTTTTATTATAGACCAGATTCCAAGCTTTGAAATAAAAAAAGAATCACTCAATTCTGATCAAAAAAGAAGGAGATACAGCACCCCAAAGTCAGACCTGGACGTTGTTTTGTTCCAGGTCAAAATCCCAGCGAAACCCCTACTTTGGTGACCCGTTTACCCACCCAAATCAACTCAAAATTTCACAAAAAATTGCAGAAAAATTTACAAGATAATGAGCAACAATATGCAAAAAGAATCACACCAAAGTACTTAATAATCAGAGAGTTACGAAGGCTCAAAGTGAGGGTTTGGTTGTATTTTCAACAATGTAAAACAAGATGAAAAGCTTCATGAAAACAACATTCTCAAATTCAACTCAGCAAGACTTATATAAATAAATAAAAATAAATGTAAATTAAAATGTATGAGTCAATAAACCCACCTTGATTGGATTTTTAGGTGAAATCCCCTTGATTTGGGGCTATAGGAGGCCAAGAAGGAACATGTAGCAACAAGAGAAAGACATGCAACACCTTTTCTCTTTTACAAAAACCCCAATCCTTCTTAATTTTATTTTTTTTCCTTTCATTGAAGATGGATTAGAGCTTAGATCTAGGCCGAGCAATCAAGAGACAACAAGCAATAATCTAATTGTACTTAAAATGAGAGCATTCATTGAATTTTTGGAGGAAAAATGAGGGAGGAGGCCATGATTTCTCACTGAAAAGGTTTCAGATAGATGGAGGAGGAAGGAAGAGAAAAAGTATCGTTCTTGTTTTTCCTCTCTTCAACGAATACTCCAGAACTGAATACAAAGGGGGTAATGGGATGGACATCCAATCAAGGCCCAAATTAAACCTAAATACACTATGTTAAGTATTAAACACACATTAAAAACTTAATTAAGCTAAACTTGTTCAATTAAAGTACAATACATACAAAACACATTGTTTTTAATCTATAAATACAAATACACACTAGAATTAAGACCAAATCACCTTTTTAATATTTATTTATTATCCAACTATACACAAATACACTAATATCAACATATTCATCAAAACATTTATTTTACAATCAAAACTTGTTTGTCTTCTTACAACGAGACTTGTAATCTTTGTACACAAAAAAATAACTTATCACAATGATTTATTTGAAATAAATAATTCACTAAACATATCAAAACACATATTTTTATTTTATTTTATTATTGAATACAACAATTTTTGACACTTAAAAATTCATATAACAATATGTATATATATCATAACCCAAAATCACACTAATCGCTTTGATCAACAAATACTTACAATTATTGTTAACAAACCATAATAAAACGGTTTTAACTCAGTAATTATATCATAATCACTTCTCATTTCATTGCTTCAATCCAAGAATACACACATATGTTTATATGTATTGTTGGTATTAAAAATCACAAATTTTCCCAATTTATTACCACAACAATGCTATTGTTTATTTTATTACTCAATAAATTAAATTTATTATTAACAATAATAACATTTACCTAGACTATAAATATTGATTCACATCAATACTTTATATTCTCATATATTCAACAATCCAATTAATTCATTGATTAACATTCTAAAAGCCACATGTACACTTTAAATTCATTAATGTGATTTAAACACACACTTCTTTTTTTGATATCATTATCAAAGATACATCCAATATTTAAAACCTCAATTAATGATTTAATAATTACAGCCAACAATTAATCTCAAATATTGAAAACATATTTTCCCCTTTAAGTATTGATTCCCGATCAATATTTTACATTTTCGATATTCCCCAAAATAATTTAATTACAATCTTGAAATGATAATATATATTGGAATAAATCCCATATTATAACCAAGTTATATATATTTATTCCAAATACTCAGTTTAGGAATGCTCAAAGCTTTATTTTCTTATTTAAATGTTATATGAGTTAGTCTTACAAACTCGTATCGCCAACATATTATCTTAAGAATCACAAAACCCATTAAATCCTTACTTCTCGGTTACCCAGAAATCCGGGTTGTTACAGACTTCCCCCTTAAATAAATTGGGTCCTCGCAATTTGTTAAGATTAGTTCTTCATCAATTTAGATTCTACAAGTTATTTATCTCAATTTGCTTCTTAAAAACTTCTGGATTAAGGGAGCTACCCCATGAAATTTAAAATGATAGAATACATTTTATTTCAACATCAAAATTTCCAACTTGAGTTTACCCAGTCTTAGTAAAAGTTTTAATCACCCATTAATATTAAGCTATAGACAACACAACTTACCTTTTACAATGTGTAATTTGAAATACACACTCAAAATTTTTCGCCCCCTCATCATTACTTGACGCTACCTTGCCATTGGAGTTATATAAATTTCCTCAAAGCATGGCTGCTACTTAGACTTCTCAATCATCAAACAGCCTCACCATTCCTCGAGGTTTATATCTTACTCTATGGCGACAACTAGCCAACTGAATGTAATTATGAATGTGTATCCCAAAAGTGATGTATTTGTTTCAGAAAATTGCATTTTTAAAATGCTATTATATTCAACCCATTTTATATTTTATATTTACAAATTAATTGGAATAACATTAAACCACTATTTTCTATCAATCTTTCTTAGTACTTTGTTGCGATGTCGACGAATCAACGCCATCACCTTGCCAAAGTCACTATACTCCACATCCTACGTAGTGGTTTGATACTATTCCAATGTGATAATTTCGTATCTTACTTTCCAACAAATCATATTTCACTGCTCATCTTCAGTGTTACACAGTCTCGAATAAGTGTTTAAGTAATCTCTATCGATATCGTTGATTAGACGTATCGACCAAAACCCTTAAGACACTCATCAGACCATTCAACACCTAAAATGATCACTAATTTAATTTCATTATCGGTTTATAAAGTAATTAACTCATCGATATTTGTAATTCCTCATTATTCTCATCCCTTATTCCATGCTTGATTACTTCAAAATTTTAGCATAACCAAAGTGATTCTCCTGCTTCCGCTGCGCACTTTGATTTACTTTATTTAAATCTAACATTCCAACCTTAAAGTAAAAAGCACCTCTGAATTTAGGTTTCAAATGCCCTCAAATTCTCTTTTACCAAACCCAACAACCAACTCAAATATCAAGAATAGGGTGAAATTTTTTTCCTTTTTTTTTTAAACCAAAGGTTCAAACTTTGAAAGATAAAGAGGATGGAAAGATTCTCTTCTCAAATCACATTATGAAAAGAAATACTAATAATGGAGTACTTATGGAATAATCCTCTTATTCCTAGATGTATTCCTCAACCCCAAGGATCCCCACGACTCTGAGATAAGAAACTCAAGATAGGATAACAAAGGGAACGATAAAGTAGACACGACTGTTATCCTTCCACGTTGTAACACATGTACTATTCTGGTTCTATTCTGTGCTTAATATACTTTGTCCTGAACCTTTGTTTTGATACCATTTTGTAATGCCCCACCCCAAGACCCACCCTAATAAAGAGAATTACTAGGTAATGTTGTCTATTGGAACAGAGAATAGGGCTGGTTAAGGGCGACCACTCGTAGAATTGCATTAGCAAGTTCTAAGTATGTCGATAAAGTGATTACTATTTTTTTCTTCAAGAGGCTCGATATACTTAATACTTTATGTAGTACAGTTCTACGGTGACTCTAGAATCAGATCAGAACATAGTACATATAAATACACCATCACAGATCACAGAACAGTTGCATAATATTACATCGTTATAGTACAGTAATTACATGTGCTACAAAGGAATAGACACGACTCAATCTCTTACAATATGTTACAACAATTAAATAATAGAGAGTTCGATAATGAATCAATAGAAAACTCTAGAACTCGAATTCGATTGGAAGCTTCAACAGATAAGATAGCTCAAACGAATTGATGCTAACGTCAAACTCAGTGACTACACCTGAAATATCTCGGTCTGACCCGAGGAATACGCACATGGGTCAGTCTAGTTTACAAATCAGTATAAGATAAATAAGCACAAGATATACAACTCTTTACCCTAAGAGTTATGAATATGATGACATAAAGGGATTAATTAGTTTCAGTTCACATGAAATAACTAAAGAGTTAAATATATAAGTTTCAAGGACTAGATCTATGCTAAGTATATCGCCATACTCGAGCCAATGAAACATAACACCAATTCCATCAAAATTATCATATACATCTCTAACGAGTTAAATTATCAATAAAAGGAGTATCCCACTCCAAAGTATCTAAATCTCAAAATATATTGGATTAGAAATCCAATTGCTCTTTGCAAATGTACGATCATCCCAATCAAGTTAAAATCATCGAACCCAAATAATAAAATAAATCATAAGGAATTTACCCATGACATAATAATAAAGCCTATCCCAAGCTATAATGTTGCTCCTCCTGAGCAATAACCATGTATTATCAAACGAAAATCATCATATAACTTAAGTGAGTTAAATATCACAAAGTAGCATCACACTCCAATATAGAAAATCACAAAACATTTATGTAAATTTAAACTCCAATAATCTTCAATGTATGATTGTATAGATCAGATCACAAAATCTCATCACAATATGGATCTATTAGCCTACTTTGTGAATTAGGCTACACAAAGATAAAAGATCAAATAATGAAGAGCATTCACTCAAAAATCGGATCGGAGTCCATCTGGTCAAAGCCAAAGGCATAGAGTGAAGAAGAAGAAGAAAGGGGGACAAGCTGAACCAGATCGGTTCGGTCAAATCCGATCCACCTCCCCAATTGAAGTATTTCCGATCTGATCCCATGCACTTGAAACTGCAGAAGCTGTGCCCACGTTCTCTTAAGACTCGAAGCGGTTATACCCACGTTCTACCCATGTTTGCTAATAACCTAGTATGCTGTCACTATCGTATCCCATCCGAACCCGATAGTAACGGGATGGATGCCACATGGATCCGAACCGAAGCCATTCCAGGAGCATTTTCCACCTATAAAAACACCATCAAGGGACATTTGGAAGGATCTTCTTGCATTTTCAGAACTCAAACTCCTTTGCTATTTGAATTTAATCAACTTATCAGAAATGCTTCACCTTTTGAAGCATTTTGTGAAGGAAATTAAGTGAACCAATACATTATTTGAGTGAAAATTAAGTGAGAGTTGTTATTGTACTTGCATTCAAATCATCAATTCAAAGAGTAAAAGGTGGATGTAGGCTATTTAACTCCGAACCACTATAAATTGTGTGTTTTCTTCGTTTTTGATTTCATTTCAGTATAATCACTACTAGTTTGGGTGTTAGAGCCAATTTTGGATCTAACATTTTGGTGCTTTCACTGAGAGTTTTTGAATTCTCCGTTTTTTGGGATTATCATTCTACTATTTGGATCTTCAAGTTCAAAGAAGTTAATCCTTTATTTTCGACATCCTTAAGTACCTGTTGGTTAATCAATGAAGAATTGGAGATTATGGCCAAAGGAAAAGGTGAAGAAATACAAATTAATTGAGAGAATGAAGTTAACGAAGATCATCAAACAATGATCGTGACGAGGTCGCGTGGTCAAGACTCTGGAGCAGGCCGCTCCGGTCAGGAAGGTCCGAACCGAATAGAAGATCCCGATCCGAGCCGATCTAATGATGTTGAAGTCACCCACTCTCCCTATCCGAGCCGATCTAATGATGTTGAAGTCACCCACTCTCCCTATTCTTGAAATGCTTAAGAGTACTAAGGAGGCATTGGAAGCCCATAAATGTGACAGTCTTCGCATGTAAGAGAACATGATCACCATGAGCAGGGAACTCAAGGAGCTCCGGAGGCAAAAGACACCTTCCCCAACACGTCGCATTGCTGTAGATTATTCATCTTCTTCAGATGAGGGACGTCCTTGTGAAAGAAGGCTGCTTGAGCGACCTCACAACCTTGATCAGTTAACTTTTGGATCTTTAGGATCCCGAGAAGATGCCTCTCGTGTGTTAGGGCTTGATGACCCGAGCTTGAGAGAGCCTATGCTGTTGCCCATGCGTGGATTCCACGTTCTACCCAGGGATCCTAATATTACTAATCCTATGCAACAACAACTTCTCCAGCCCCTTCCTCTTGAGATCAACCGGGAGCGTAGGGAGAAATGTAGAGCAGCCGCCACTAGAAACAGGAGGTTATCCCCTAATCAGGAACCCAGGGGTAATCCGAGTATCAGACCTAGAGAACCTGTGCAAACATTAACAAATGCCGATGTATGGGCAATGGTGCGTCAGATCATGTCCAAAAGCCGACGATACACTAATGAGGACTGGGGCATTGAGCGAAGTCATACCCCCTTCACAGATGATATATTTGACTTCCAGTTCCCTCGGCGATTCAACTTGCCACAAATGGAACGATATTCAGGGAGAACAGACCCAGGACAGCATATGATGAGGTATGCATGGTTCATGAATGCCGCAGCAGCTCCAGACACTATAAAATCAAAGGCCTTTCCGATTTATCTAGAAGACGTGGCATTAATGTGGTTCACCCGACTCCCTCCATGGTCAGTATCAAATTTCACAGAATTAAGTGAGCACTTTATGAACCAGTTTCAACTTTACGCCCGAAAATCCAGAAGCATCATAGAGTTGTTAAGGATTAAACAGGCTCCGGGCGAATCTCTGAAATCATATTTGGACCGCTTCAACCTGGTTGTCACCGAAGTTAGTGACCCTTATGAACCCACTATTCTGATGCCTATAATAGAAGGAGTTGACCCAGACACAGAATTTGGGGATTATCTATCTGGGAAACCGTCCCCCACTAGGGAATTGTTCTACGAAAAGGCTAATATTCGCTTAAGCCAAGAAGAAGCTCATGCGAATAGGAAGAGAAGGTCCGAAGGGACCTCGAGGGAAGGTGTCCAAAGTAATATTGCTGTAAAACAATCCGGAGACAGTTCAAGGAAGGTTGAAGTGAACGCTGGCAACCGAAACGGAGATAACAACAACAAGAATGGAAACAACAATAGGAGGAGTATGAACCAAGGGAACAATTCCAGCAAAAGACCTCGATTCCAAACTTTCAAAAACTATTCTCCATTGAATGATACCTTGGAAAACATTTATTTGGACATATACAACATGTTGTAATACAAAAAGCCACCACTTAGAGACTCCACTGAAAAAGAGATCGCAATGGGAAAGTTTTGTTTGTTCCATGGAACCCACGGTCATTCCACCAACGAATGCCATCATTTGAGAGATGTAGTTGAAAGCTTGCTGCGGGAAGGGAAGTTAGACGAGTACAAGGTTGCCCCAATGGACAGAGGGCAAGGAGGACAAGCCCCGGACCAAAACCAGCCTACTTCTAAACCCACGACCTAGTAGAAAGGTAAGGGGATCGTTATCAATACTATTATAGGCAGACCCCACCTAGCTAGCCATAGTTTTAAAGCGATGGATCAGTACGTCAATACCGCCAAGCACTTTGAGGTAGGAGAATGTAGTAACCTCGAAGACATTACTCCAGCAAAACAATAAAAGACGATGTCAGACGACATCATATTCCGTAGTAGAGATGATACCGGAATTCAATCACCAACTGAAGACCCACTGGTAATTACCACAGCTATCGGCCCTGCCTTAGTCCATAAGGTGTTGGTGGACAACGGAAGCTCAGTCAATATCCTCTTCAAGAAAGCTTTTGAACAAATGAGACTCGAAGCAAAAGATCTAAAGCCCTGCGAAGGATGGATACGGGGCTTCAATGGGGCGTCAACGGCTCCGATGGGCTACGTAGAATTGCCAGTGACATTAGGACAGGGAGATCGCCAAAGAGTGAGGATCCTTCCATTTGTAGTTTTGGATGTAGAGTCACCCTACAACGCTTTCCTAGGCCGACCGGCCCTCGTCGAGTTTAGGGCATGTATTGCACCTTGGTGCTTGCTGCTTAAATTTCCGACTGACGCAGGAATAGGGGTGATGAGAGGCGACCAAGCTACGGGACGAGCTTGTTACATGACGGAGTTGAAGATGCTAAGGAAGGGGTTGAATATAGAATCTAAGGACAATTCTCCCCCTTCGAAGGAAAACTCAGCATAGCAATTAAGGGGTCCAACCCCAAGAGAGTCGCCCTTAGATGTGCTCGAGGATATAGATCCCAGAGAGGATAGAGAACCCGAGGATAGAAAGGCGACTCCCAATGAGACAACAATAGATATACCTATTGATGAGGCAAATTCGACAAAAGTACTAATGATCGGCTCACAACTAGATCCAATTCGAGCGAAAGAGTTGGCTGATTTCTTAAGGACAAATTTAGATGTGTTTGCCTGGACTCACGCTGACATGTATGGGATTTCGCCTCCTATTATGAGCCACTCTTTATGCATTAATCCAAAGCACCCGCCGGTCAAGCAGAAGAGATGGATGTTAGGCCTAGAGCGGTCAGCAGCTTTGAAGGAAGAGGTAGAGAAATTGAAGGATAATGGGTTCATTAAGGATTCGAAATATCCTGACTGGATATCAAGTCCTGTCCTGGTCAAAAAATCTAACTGGAAGTGGCGTACATATATTGACTTCTCTGATTTGAACAAGGCTTGTCCAAAGGATAGTTTTCCTCTTCTCAGGATTGATCAGCTAGTAGACTCGACAGCCGGACATGAGCTTTTATCCTTTATGGATGCCTATTCGGGGTACAATCAAATTCCCATGCACATACCAGATCAGGAGCATACAAGTTTCATCATTGACTTGGGTTTATATTGTTATGTGGTAATGCCATTTGGATTAAAGAACGCATGAGCCACGTATCATCGTTTGGTGAACTGCACGTTCTATAATCAAATCGGAAAAACCATGGAAGTTTATGTGGACGACATGCTTGTGAAGTCTAGGCAATCTTCCGACCATAGAAGGGACTTAGCTGAAATGTTCAACATTCTTCGAAGGTATGGGATGAAGTTAAACCCCCTCAAATGCTCATTTGGGGCCGCATCTGGGAAATTCTTTGGGTTTATCGTGAGTTCTCGAGGGATTGAGATAAATCCTAGTTAAATAGCAGCAATAAGGAATATTGAAGAACCACGAAAGATTAAGGATGTTCAAAGCCTGGCCGGAAAAGTTGCTGCATTGAATAGGTTTATCTCCAAACCACAGATAAGTGCGTACCCTTCTTCGATCTGATAAAACAACGAAAACAAAATTTTGAGTGGACTCCTAATTGTGTGGAGGCCTTCTAGAATCTATTAGACTTATTAGAAAAGCCTCCAATATTATCAAAACCCATGGAACATAAGGATTTGTTTGTCTACCTAGCGGTATCATCTCATGCCGTCAGTACAACATTGGTACGTGAAGATGATAAAGTCCATAGGCATGTATACTACGTGAGAAAGAGGCTAGCTGTTGCAGAACGTAATTATCCGAAGATAGGAATACTTGCTTATAGCCTCCTGATTTCTTCCCGCAAACTTCGTCATTACTTTCAGGCTCAACCGATAGTTGTATACACCGATTAACCTTTAAGGCAAGTGTTGCAAAAACCCGAAGCATTGGGGCGGTTACTTAAATGGAACATCGAGTTGAGTCAATTCGATTTGAATTTTCAGCCACGAAGATCAATAAGGGGGCAGGCATTGGCCGACTTCATAGCCGAATTCATGATTCCCGAAGAGGAAACAGTGGGTGACAAGATGGTTACTTTAGACCAAGAATTGGAGCTTAGTCCGTGGAAGTTATATACAGACGGAGCCAAAAATGATCGAAGATCCGACGCCAGAGTTGTTTTAATAACTCCTGAAGGACGATCTATTTACTATGCATTGCGATTAGAATTTGCTGCTACCAATAACGATTCCGAGTATGAAGCCCTGATTTCCGGCCTGAAACTCGCCAAAGAACTAGGGGTGAAGACACTAGATATATGTTGCGATTCGAAGATAGTTGTATGCCAGGTATGGGAGAAGTTTGTTACTAAAGGACCTCGACTCGTTACTTATCTCAAAAAGGTAAAGGAGCTGTTGGACAGTTTGGAGCATTATAGCATAACGCATATTCCAAGAACAAAGAATCAGAAAACAGACCGGTTGGCAAAACTAGCAAGTTCTGATAACCCCTAAGAAACTGAAATGGTTCCAATAGAGGTTTTGGAATCACCGAGTTTCGACCGGATGAAGGTGGAACTAGCCTTATAAGTTGATCTAGAGAGAGAATCATGGATGACACTGATCAAGAATTTTCTCAAACATGGAACCCTCCCATTGAAGAAAAGCGAAAGACGAGCTGTAACATGTAAGGCTGTAAGATACGTTTTACAGAACGACGTCCTTTATCGTCAAGGTTTTTCAATACCCCTACTACGGTGTATCGCACATGACGACATCAAGCGTGTACTGCAGGAAGTACATGAAGGTGAGTGTGGGGACCACACCGGGGGCCAAACCCTAACAAAGAAAGTGTTGCAGTATGGATATTTTGGCCTAGCGTGAATAAAGACGCGGCTGGTTATTCACGATGCTGCGACAAACGTCAAAGATTCGCCAAAATTCCCAGAGCACCTCCAACTCAGCTCAAGTATGGTAATCCCATGGCCGTTTTCCACGTGGGGAATTGACATTATTGGAGTGTTACTTATTGCCAAAGGGGGAGCAAAGTACGCGATCATCGCCGTTGACTATTTCACGAAATGGGTGGAAGCTGAACCTTTAACAACAATCACGACAAGAAAGGTGATTAGTTTTATGGTCAGAAACATTATCTGTTGATTTGAGATACCGAAGACCATCATAACTGATAATGGGAGACAATTCGACAGCGTCGAATTCAAAAACTTTTGCTAGAAGTACAAGATTGATAAACGATACACCGCTGTAGCTCACCTGCAGTCAAACGACCAGGTTGAAGCAATAAACAAGGTCATTAAATCTATTCTCAAGAAGCGGTTGGAGAGGGCTAAAGACAAGTGGGTAGATGAGTTGCCACTAGCTTTGTGGGCCTACAGGACAACATTTAAGACGGCCACTGGCCATACCCCTTTTTCACTCTCCTTCGGGTCAGAAGCAGTAATCCCGATAGAACTAGAAGTCCCTTCTCATCGAGTAGCATACTATGACCCGATGACGAATAGAACACTCCTCCTAGAGTCTACTGATATGGTTGAAGAAAAAAGAGACGAAGCAGACTTGCGTGCCTCAAGACATCGACATCAAGTAGCACGTTATTATGACCGGAAAGTTCGCTTCAAAACCTTTGAACCAGGAGACTTATTATTGAAACGAGTCTTCCCGCCTTCGACCCAATTGGTTTCAAAATGGGAAGGGCCATACGCCATCCAACGGAAGCTTGATACAGGAGCATTCAAGCTAACGACTGTGGACGGTGAAGAGATTCCCAAAGCTTGGAATGCTCAGCACTTGCGACAGTACCTGAGCTAAATATGAAATGTCTTCCTTTTTGTTTTTATAGGCTATGTAAAAAGGCACGACTTGCCTTAAAAAGTTTATTTATATGAACAAAGGATTATGAAGTGGATGTAGGCTATGACTTAGCTGAACCACTATAAAAATATCATGTGTCATTTACTTTCCTGCCTTATTTATATCTTCAGCAATTATTCTATCATGACTATGAAACACAAAGCATTAAATAAGATTTGGAAAATTGGAGATAACCTATGTGCAAGAGCGAACAATATGACCGCTTGCATAATAAAATGCAAAGAATGGGAAGACGACATTCTTAACTCTAACTCTCATGGAACGGGACAGAGTATAAAGGACGGGAAGACGATGTCCCTTGAGGCGTGAAGGTGCACCCCGATAAGAGACCGCCTCAGTAATACTCTAACCTGGATATGAGACAGGAGAGTATAAAGATGCTAAAAAGAGTAAGCATCAATGATGAAAGGAATATGGCCCTGTCAGAGAATCGGGGGCAACTGGATTTTGAATTTAAACAATCTTGAATAAGTCTTAATCAGTTATCCAAGATTGATTGGGGGCATATATATGTACGCATGTTCCCCTTAATAGTGACTTTATTATATAACTATGATATGGCATGCTGTTCATTTGCACTTTTTACTTAAATGCTAAATTTATGAATAACAGACATTGCAGGGAACAAAACTACTTTATTCACAAACATGTGAGTTTATACAGGAAAGCTAAGCAAAAGATGTGAGGGCCGCACTCGCTACAACAATAGCGGGCCAGTGGAATATCAAAATAAAAAACAAATCGAATTGTCACTTGGGATTTGGAGTAGACTTGGACTTCTTGGTAGCCTTAAGAGCCTTTTTAGCTTTTTTTCAGCATCGGACATGATACGCTTTGGTTTCTTCTTCTCTGTAATTGAGGTACCAGAGTCGATAGATTTCTTCCCAAGAGTCGGAGCACTGGGATCAAGAGAAGATTTTTTAGCAAGCTCTTGTGCAATTGACCTAGTTGAAAGCTTAACAACTAACCTCGACCCAGCATCTACCACTGCAAGGGGCTTAAAGCTTTCAGGGTCTATCTCCTCGACTTTCAGTTGCATGCGTTTGTCTTGTTCGGCTTTCATTTCAGCCAAAGTCATGTGATCAGCATTTTTTGAATCCCCAATTATAGCAACATCAGGATCTTCTTCATGCCCATCATTACCATCATCATCTTTCAAAGCGTCTATCATTTCATCATCATGAGAAGTGTCGACGTTAGGCAGTATGAGAGTCTTGTTGATAGCCCTCTCCTTTTTACCTTCAGCTCCCTCTCCGGACTTAATGGTGGTAGCCTTATCCTGTCCTCCCTGAGTCTCTTCCACGGATTTTTTCCCCAATGGTGGTTCCCCGATGCTCGTTAGTCTTCTCGGTTGGTTCGGCACCTACAGAATGAGAAGGAACAATTATCAACTCAGGAGAAAACAAAGAATCCTCGATCGATTGCCCAATGATGTGATGAAAGGTGGAGATTGTCTTGACAAATTGGGGTGAAAAGGTGGAAATACCTTCTGATGATTTCTCAATTGGGGCAGCTACTGTCGTTGATGCTGATTCAGGTATAGGAGATAAAAGAGACGCTCTAGGAATTCCCGGATTCTCAGGATCATATTCCTCGGCTCCAGTAGCTTCGGCGGTAACAGAAGAGGAACCAACTTCAAGGATATTCTTTTCTTTGGCCCGGCATTTCTCCTCCTCCATGGCAGCAGCAATAAGGCGACGCCCCTCGGCCATACGTGTCGGTTCATCATCTTTCAGATACTTCTCCATGAGTTTGTCCTCATCAACGAAGTCTACCTTAAGTTCATCTTTTTCCCATTTGATGATTTGACTCCATAAATGAAATAAGGTAGTTGGATAGCCTTCGATCCAAGAGATGTTTCGGCAACGGATTATATGTGCAAAGAATTCAATCATCAGTTCACCAAAGCCGTGCAATTCTTCTTGAGCCTCTGATAGCTGTTTATGAGTTTCTTCAGCAGACTTAATAGCGCTGTCCACATTCCCCTTAGCTAAGGCAACTCTAGTTTTGGCTTCCATTAACTTGGATTCCAAGTCAGCATTTCGTTTCTCCAACTCGGCGTTCTTCCTCGCTAACTTGGCCTTTTCTTGCTCAAGAGTATTGTAAGCTAGTTGCACTTTGATACTGTCCGACTTAGCATCTTCAGCTTATTTCTTCAACTCTAAACGCTCTTGACTGTGAGATTCCAGTAGGTCATATAATGCTTTTGTAATTTCTCAAATTGCTTTTTGAAGTTGTTGGCATCTCGTTGAGAAATGACAAGTTAAGACTGTGTATCTTCTAAGTCCTTCTCCAGATTTTTCAAAGCATTCTCATCGGAATCTGCAACTTTCTTCATTGCATCGATGTCTGTAATTAAGGCCCAAATGATTCTGGAGAGATTGCGTGAATACTTGTACATCTCCAAGTATTGTTTCTCTACTACGTCGATCTTTGCCTTAGCCTCATCTGCCCACTTTGAAGAAATAGGCTCGAGCGTGGGTAAGAAAGCTTAATTCTCAAAGTAGTGATCCGGGAACTGCTTCTCCAGATATGCTAGTTTCGTTTTGGAATCAGCGTCCAGTGATGGGGGTTTGCAATATGATAGTTCAATATGTTTGCGCTTAGTAGGGACGATGGCTGCACTACCTTTTTTAGATCGCTTCTCAAAGGCTTTGTGCTAATCTCGCGAATCAGTGTGTTTTGGTGGACTTTTTTCTCGATTATATTTATCTTGGGGAGAAATTCGGTCTTTGGATTGTGATGTATCTTCCCCACGACGACTTTGGTGGCTCTTATACTTGCCCGGGTCCGACTGAACAGGAGAACGAGAGTGTCAAGTGTGAGGTCGATGGGAATCATAATGCCTTCTATCATATCTACCCCAGTTCTCACGGCGATCATGCTCGGTGTCAGAAGGAGGTCTAGACATGCTACAATGAATTTTACTGACATCATAGTAAGGGCATGACATTGTACCTTCACAATAGTATAAGTGGAGTTCAGAATCGACGTTCACATAAGACATGAGTGTTGTGACATGCGGTGCTAATGTGTTATATGCATCCTATGTGACATTCCCCCCAACAAACCCGAGCCTGAAGCCAGACTAGCATGAGTGGGCTCTTTGGTCTTCACGGGAGTAGTCTCCTCTGAAGAAGTGAAGTTTAAAGGATTCGTTTTGAAGTCCTTTAAAGTATAGATAGTTTCTGGCGGGGAAGATTTCCTAAACCCTTAAATGTGGAATCGTCGGTAGCAGGAGCATCTCCTTAAGAAGCGTCTAGTGGCATCTCTTTAGGGGATATTGACTTTTCAGGAGAAATGGCATCATCAGGAATGGTATACCCTTCTCTGTGTTTTTCAGCTATGTTGGCTAATTCATCGTCCTGAGTTGAGGATGGAGAAAGAGGATTCCTAAGAGGTATCATTGGACCTTTCGAGCCCTCACCTGTCTCAGGAATAATGTCGACTGGGGGTATGTACACATATGTACCTGTCCCGTGACCTATACTACGGGTAATATATAGTAACCCGTGATGATGGAGATACTCGTCCTTAAGAACTTCGTCGATGGTTAAGAACTTTTGGTCGCCATTGAGCAGCTGATGCAAACGATCAAAGTATAATTGATCCGATATTTACTTTGGGTTATCAACTGCGAATGAAAAAGAAAGCAAATTAATGTGTTGGTATGAGTATTTAAAGTTGAAATCTAGAAAGTCGGTGCTTTACTTAATTTGGTCCACCTTCTGGCGCACCCCGGTTGCTGTCTGACATAAAACCATTCAGGTTTAGAATCACCAGCCTTGCTGCTATATGGAACAATAATAATTTTCCATTTTGGAACTGATTCAAAGTATAAGAAGGAGGGAGTCTCTTGAGTCCGATGCTTGAAATTATAAAAGAAGTGGACGTCATCGAAGGTAGGTTCTACACCTAAAATCTATTTGTACGCTATATACAAGGCGTATAAATAAGCATAAGAGTTGGGATGTAATTACATGGGGGCAATCCGCATCTTTCCCAGAAAATCGACGACAAAAGGCGGAAACGGAGGTATTGCCCCAACCAGACACATTAATCGGGTAATTGCCATAAATACTTCCGGTGGATTGTGGGGGCGATCTGTTTTTGAAGGCACAAGGGTATCTCTGTTTAATATCCCATGCTTTAGACATATTCGGACGAGTCTATCATCATCGATCATCGACTCAACAGAATCTTTGGGTAACTCCAACATAGTGGCAGTTTCAAACTCGTCGGGAGCACGATCATCTCCTATCTCTCCTTCCTCTTCCTCACCAAGAGGAACTTCACTCCCAGAAGATACTTCACTATTGTGCACTTCCATTTCATAATCTGGGCCTCCCATTCAGGGTCTGAGGGAAAGGATATGTCATCAAGAGTGAGTTTCTTGGAAGTTTCTGTGACTTCTCCCTTTTCTGCTAATCTAGATGAACGTCTATCTGCCATGGTCGCTAAATGACTGAAGAAGTAGTAGCATAAGTTAGAGTAAAATAGCCTATATCCCCTCGTGCATGTGTGTGAACTAAAGTGTGTGCGATGTGTGCAAGAGATGAAAAGTAAACACATAAGAGCATAATGCAAAGGTTTGGCGAAGCAGTACTGTTCAGAATAATCCTAAATATTTTCTCATGTTCATAAGGCACTATCCTAACTATTCATTAAGTTGTAAGTCACAGCAAACATTGATTGAGCAAGTCCGACATTTCTCTCGCATTAAATTGAATGGTTCCAGTTCGGTTCGGATATATATATTGGGATCGGACGCCCACAGAGGAATGGGTTCGGACCGGGGGCAGGACCATGTGTGGCCCAAAGCAGAAGTTAATGCACTACGAGCATATCGGTTCGGCTCAGAAGTTGGTGCTTTAAGCGATCCAAATCGGTCCGAGTGCCCATATATTTCCATGACCATTTCTCTCACTCCGACCCAACCTGGTTGGGCACACCTTGTTTTTATCCTTCTCTTTATTTTTCACTCCGACCCGACCCGGTCAGGTGGAATCCCCTCTCCTCTTCACTCTTATACCTCTTCACCTGAACCAATCCCAGACCTTTCCCTCTTCTTCTTCCTCTCTCTCCCCTAACCAATACCGAACCCAATCTCATGCTAAAACTGAATCAAAGCCAAACACTTACGTGCTGGCACGTTCAACCTTAGATCCTGATCCCCTCAGTTACTACTTTGAGATGGCGACGAAGCCATTAACGACAATGGCCGGAGGGGAGGTCATGGCGTCAGAATTAGCTAAGTACCATGCTCAAATCATCCAAATCATCCATGGATTTGAATCGAAATCAATTAAAAGGGAATTAACTAAAGTTTTTTAACCTACCTATGTAATCGATTCGAGAATTGAGGGGAATTCTAAAGCATCGAGAATTAGGGTTTTTTCTTTTTCTCTAAAATCTGGAAGACGAAAATAATGAAAGATAGTAGGAAGAATAGGAGAGATAGCGGATTTATATGAATTTATAGTGACCCTTTGTATTCCCAACCTTCCATCCCGCTTGGATCGGTATGTAAGCCCATATATATATTAGGCCCATCGATCTAGTGGTAGTGGGGTGAAAGAGAAGATGTTCGGATCGGATCGGAAATTAGATCTCGATGGAATCATGCACATTGACTTGGCATATGAATTGAATTCAGAGGAAAATAGAAACAAACAAAGAGCTTACCTGGAGGAGTCACTGGACAAAATTCAGAGTTCTCAAAGCTGTTTGAAACAAAGAAGGAAATCCGTGAACTTCTTGGTGTATTTACAGGCTGCAAGAGACACAACTTCATGACACAACACGTCCCTACAAACGAATGGAAGCGACTATTTAACGATTCAATTTCAGAAACCAATGAGCAGATAATGTCGAAGCACGCTCCATCTTCAATAGAAGAATCCTTCGAGGGGGCAAAATGTTAGCCTACTTTGCGAACAAGGCTACACAAAGATAAAAGATCAAATAATGAAGAACATTCACTCAAAAATCGGATCGGATCGGAGACCATCTGGTCAAAGCCAAAGGCATAGAGTGAAGAAGAAGGGGGGACAAGCTGAACCGGACCGGTTCGGTCAAATCCGATCCGGCCCCCCCAATTGAAGTATTTCCGATTCGATCCCATTCACTTGAAACTGCAGAAGCTGTGCCCACGTCCCCTTAAGACTTGGAGTGGTTATACCCATGTTCTACCCATGTTTGCCACTAACCTGGTGTGTTGTCACTTTCGTATCCCATCCGAACCCGATAGTAATGGGATGGATGCCACATGGATCCGAACCGAAGCCATTCCAGGAGCATTTTCCACCTATAAATACACCATCAAGGGACATTTGGAAGGATCTTTTTGCATTTTCAAAACTCAAACTCCTTTACTATCCGAATTTAATCAACTTATTCAGATTACAATCACCTTTTGAAGCATTTTGTGAAGGAAATTGAGTGAATCAATACATTGTATGAGTGAAAATTGAGTGAGAGTTGTTGTTGTACTTGCTTTCAAATCATCAATTCAAAGATTAGAAAGTGAACGTAGGCTATTTAACGCCGAACCACTATAAATTGTGTGTTTTCTTCGTTTTTATTTCATTTCAGTAGAATCACTACTAGTTTGGGTGTTAGAGCCTATTTTGGATCTAACAGGATCCATTAGAATTAAATATGCACGTGCAACCACATAATAATATAGCCCCTTCCGAGCTTAGCTTAGTACTTATATGTATTCAAGTTAGGCGCCCATCACTGCGATCCCCTCAGCCGAGTGTATCTTGATCCACCGGTCAAGTGAATATGTCTATATGACTCCCCTCGAGTCTCGACTTCCCCCCGATGCAAAGTACTGGCTTAACGAACACAATATGCGTCATTGACTCACAATCAGTAACCCGAGTAGTGGTAAAAATGTGTCCCATACCACACGTTCTCACTAGTGGTTCACTACCTGCTTATCAGCTTCGCAATTAAAACATCGAAAACACCAAATCATCAGATTAAATCTAACTATATTAGAATTAACTGACTTCGTATACTTCCATGTCCCATACCGCAGAGTGTACAATGTCGTTTAATATCCAATACGTTATTTTGAAGGGTGCAAGATTGTGTAGTTTATATATAAGAAAATATTTGAATTATTAAAGGCACATATAAAACGATTGTTTGAAATTCGGTTGTTTTCTTCCATGAATTCTTTTTACTTAAAAATAGATTTTCATACTATTATTTTAAGGCCATTTATATTCTAAAACTAAAACCATTAACTGTTTAGCCTCAAAACTTAAGAAATTGATATATATTCATATATTTTTAAAATTAGTCTAAAACGTGCGAAGTATGCTCAATCACCTTAAGATGTCAACCATGAATCATCACAAATTTCGCAAAATATGGAGTTTGGGATATACAAAATATAAACATGGTTTATTAAATCAATATGATGGTAAAACAAATCACAAACCCATAGAAAAATCACGAAAAACACATCACGACTCAAAAATGCACCAAGAAACCAATTATGGTTGCAACTTTGAGGTTAGTTCGGCATGACCAAACGATGTCCGATTGGTCGAAAATTCGACATGCACAAACTAGGATAGTATGTCTTTCAATAAATAAAAGAATCGCTGAATTCTGACGTCATACGGAGAAGATACAGAGCTTCAAACATGGACTCATACTCTAGTTTTGACCTGATCTAAAATCGCTTCTAGTTACGACTTCAAAGCTAGTTTTGAATGGCCAAACAATGTCCGACTGGTCTAAAATTCGACGTGCGCAAACTAGAATAATATGTCTCTCAATAAAAAAAGATTCACTCAAATCGGATCAAGGACCATTAAGTTATAACAGCCCAAAGTTACACTTTGGCTGTGATTTCATCAATTTGAACAAAATGAACAACAATCACAACGAAACCCCAACTTTAACAATATGTTTGCCCACACAAATCAACCCATAATGACAATAAAATTTGCAGTATTATAGTCAAGATTCCAAGCTTCGAAATAAAAAAAGAATCACTCAATTCCAATAAAAACGAAGGAGATACAACACTACAAAGTCGGACCTGGGCGCTGTTTTGTTTCAGGTCAAAATCCCAGCGAAACCCTTACTTTGGTGACCGGTTTACCCACCCAAATCAACTCAAAATGTCACAAAAATTTGCAGATAAACTCATAAGATAATGAGAAACAATATGCAAAAATAATCACACCAAAGGACTTAATAATCAGAGAGTTACGAAGGCTCAAAGTGAGGGTTTGGCTGTGTTTTCAAAATGCAAAACAAGATGAAAAAGCTTCATGAAAACAACATTCTCCAATTCAACTTAGCAAGACTTATATAAGTAAATAAAAATAAATGTAAAGTACAAGGTGTAAGTCTATGAACTCACCTTTATTGGCTTTTTAGGCGAAATAGCCTTGATTTGGAGCTATAGGAGGCCATGAAGGAACATGTAGCAACAAAAGAAAGACATGCAACACCTTTTCTCTTTTACAAAAACCTCAATCCTTCTTAATTTGATTTTTTTTCCTTTCATTGAAGATGGATTAGAGCTTAGATCTAGGCTGAGCAATCAAGAGAGAGTAAGCAATAATCTAATCATACATAAAATGAGAGCATTCATTGAGTTTTTGGAGGAAAGATGAGGGAGGATGCCATGGTTTCTCACTGGAAAGGTTTCAGATAGATGAGGAGGAAGGAAGAGAAAAAGTATTGTTCTTTTTTTCTCTCTTCAACGAATACTGTAGAACTGAATACAAAGGGGGTAATGGGCTGGACATCCAACCAAGGCCCAAATTAAACCTAAATACACTATGTTAAGTATTAAACACACATTTACAACTTAATTAAGCTAAACTTGTTCAATTAAAGTACAATACATACAAAACACATTGTTTTTAATCTATAAATACAAATACACACACTAGAATTAAGACCAAATCACCTTTTTAATATTTATTTTTTATCCAACTATAAACAAATACGTTAATATCAACATATTCATCAAAAATAATTATTTTACAATCAAAACTTGTTTGTCTTCTTACAACGAGACTTGTAATCTTTGTACACAAAAAAAAACTTATCACAATGATTTATTTGAAATAAATAAATCACTAAACATATCAAAACACACATTTTTGTTTTATTTTATTATTGAATACAACAATTTTTGACACTTAAAAATTCATATAACAATATGTATATATATCATAACCCAAAATCACACTAATTGCTTTGATCAACAAATACTTACAATTATTGTTAACAAACCATAATAAAACGGTTTTAAATCAGTAATTATATCATAATCGCTTTTCATTTCATTACTTCAATCCAAGAATACACACATATGTTTATATGTATTGTTGGTATTTAAAACACAAATTTTCCCAATTTATTACCACAACAATGCTATTGTATACTTTATTACTCAATAAATTAAATTTATTATTAACAATAATAACATTCACCCAGACTATAAATATTGATTCACATCAATACTTTATATTTTCGTATATTTAACATTCAAATTAATTCATTGATTAACATTCTAAAAGCCACATGTACACTTTAAATTCATTAATGTGATTTAAACACACTTCCTCTTTTGATATCATTATTAAAGATACGTCCAGTATTTAAAACCTCAATTAATGATTTAATAATTACAGCTAACAATTAATCTCAAATACTGAAAACATACATTATATCAATGTTTTCAATGTTTTATATTTTCGATATTCCCCAAAATAATTTAATTACAATCTTGAAATGATAATATACATTGGAATAAATCCCATATTATAACCAAGTTATATATATTTATCCCAAATACTCAGCTTAGGAATTCTCAAAGCTTTACTTTCTTATTTAAATGTTATACGAGTTAGTCTTACAAACTCGTATCATCAACGTATTATCTTAAGAATCACAAAACCCATTAAATCCTTAATTCTCGGTTACCCAAAAATCCGGGTTGTTACAATCTCCATCTTTTTGAATTTGCTAATAATAATAGTTATCCGTTATAAATCTATCTTTTAATCTAGGATTATAATGATCGTAAAATCTATTTTTTAAATTATATCTTTTGAATCCATCATTTGAATTCAGGCCAGTATCAAGATGTCGTTGTTTGCTTCTTTGTATGTGTTTAAGTCAAAAATTGACCTAACACCAAAGATACTAAAAAGTACTTCACCAAATGGTTAGGAATATGAGAATGAGAACACAATCGCAACAAAATAAGTAGAAACACGAGGATTTTATAGTGGTTCAATATAAAATAGATCTGTGTCCACTTTGGCAAGGGTTTTCATTAGCAACTCAAGAGTTACAAGGCTAGAGTCATCTTTTAGTACATTCATTTTTCCTTTACACAAGATTTTTACTTCGTTCTTTGCAAATCAGCGAAGAAAAGGTTGGATTTCTCTAAATGCAACGAATATGGAGGTAAATCTTCAAGATCTAAGAAACTTGGGCGATTTTGGCGGATCCCGTGGCGGACTAGGCTATAGATTTTTGCTTGGAGATGCTTGATGGTGCTAGAATCGCTTGGAATAGTGGAGCAAGCAATTTGGCAGCCCTTTGGGGTCTTAGAAATCGATCCCCATTAAAGCGGTGCTCAAACCCTATTTATAGGAGAAGTTGGAATGAAGTGGTGAACTGAGATTTGTATGTGCAGGCTGTAGTTCGCTCGTCCTGGTAATTACGGAAATGCCACTGCCAGTTGTAGCCAGCTGTTAGCAGCTGCAGCCAGTCTGTCATTAGATGTCTTGACCAATTCAATGCTCGACCGACCCTGGAGATGTGCGTGCCATTATGCTCGACTGACCCTGAACACTTGACCACCATGTGATGCGCGACCGACCCAATGAGGTATGGGCCAGATGGACGTTGTATGACCGACTCTAGGATGTGCAACCGACCCTATACACTTGACCACCATGTGATGCGTGACCGACCTAATGATGGCGAGCTAGATAGAAGTTGCATGCACGACCCCTCGCGCTCAAGTGATATTATAATGAACGAGTTTCTGGTGTGCGACCCTGGGATATGCTCGAGCCTTTATGATGCTCGAACCCCTTGTGGTGCTCGGTCCATTGTTTATTATAGATTTAATCTATCAACCCGTGCTTACATTTTAGATGGATAAACAGTATGGAAGATGATGTAAGTCTTTATCATGTTGGACTGAGTTTATAGATCGACTAGTTCTTGGGCCATACATGATATTGGAAGCGACCACCCTAGCCTAACATTGAACGAGCCCGCTCATCTCCTTTATATTTCTTTGAAACCTTCACTTCCAAACTTTATTTCTTTTTCTAGAGAAGTTGACTTAATGGTGGCCAGTCCTTCTCTCTAGAATTCCTTACGTCCTTCCTCTTCGAATTCAATTCAAATTGGACTTTCAACCATCACAAACCTTGAATCTATTGGGCACACTCGATCTCCACAGCCAAACCCAGCCGATTTCGAATCAACTTGGAGCAGCCTACTTGGATCTTAATCACCTTATTGATCGAAGGTAATTTTCTCTTTTATCTCGCCCTGATTTCGCATTGAATTGGTTTGTGGAACGGTTTAGGATTTTGTTGAATATTTTGGGGTACGGTTGGATAAAGCTTGAATTTTTTTGGGTTTTAACGATACTGATATGAATTTGATCGAATTGGGGTTAAAATGTATATTCAAACGTGTTTGAGTAATTCAACTTGTCCAAAACCCTTTAAGTTCTGATTTGAGTTCCATGCCCGTGATGTGTTCGTGAAATGCTTGAACCACGAAATTGTCCATACTTTGTTGACTTGCTTGCATATTTGAACTTAATTATCCTTTAGCTCGCGTTTACAAATTATCTTCAAGTCTAAAGCTTGCGTTTCTAACTAAGTTTAGCAAGATAGCACTCACTCTTCATGGCCATGAATAGTTCGGGATTAAAACTTGGCATGTACTAATCAATTTTGAATTCATGTCTTCTGTACTTGCTTTAGAATCATGCTTCTGTCTTGCGAACTTGAAAACACAATTATGTAAACTCTCTGCTTGCCTGAAACAAATTAATTGATCTTGCTCGAGCCTACTAAGTACAGATCTGCTCGAGCTGCATGGCCATGATCGACTCAGGCTAGGCTCGAGCATGCTCGACCCTATGGGGTCGATCACATTCACTTTGGCTCGAGTAAGTTCGACCAATTCTAGGCCCGAGCACACCTGTGTTGCAACATATGCTGGTTGATATCCTAATCATCCTTAGAGCTTATGTTTGCTGCATTTATCACTATCATAATGGCTTTAAGTTGCTCTTTGTTGTGTGAAAACTTGATGTTGAACTTTAGCAATAACTTGGTCATGCTACTTCAAAATCGTAACACAATTCCATGCCTTTCTCAATGGCCCTGCTCGACCCTGTGTGGTCACGCTCCACCCAAATCAGTTTCAAGCATGTTCGACCCCTATGGGATTGAAAATGCTCGACCCAACATAGGCTCATGCGTACTCGACCCTGTCTGGGTTCGGACATGCTTGACCTCTACGGGTCGGTCATGTTCGATCCAGGTAAGGCTCGAGCATGCTCGAACCTGCAAGGTCAGTTGTGCTCGACCCTTGGGTTCGAGCAGGCTTGTCCATCATGGGTCGGTCTTACTCGACCCTGTGGGATTGAGCAGGCTCGATCCTCATGGGTTCGGTCTTGCTCGACCCTGATGGAGGGTCGGTCGACCCTGACCCAACTTGGGCTTGAATGTGTTTGATAATTTTTATTTTTGTTGATTTCCAAGCTTTCCTATTGCAATACCTGTAATAACAAGAATACTTGCATGTTTTTGAGCTTATAATTTTGTTGTTGGATGCTCACACCATTAGCAGGTTAGTATAGAAAGTTAGGAAATGCAATATAGCTTAATTAAATGATATATTCATGCAGAGTTACTTTTCATTTAATCACTTAGGAACATTCTCTATGCGAATATGATCGTTCAATTCTAATGATACTTGGAATTAGTTAACCAGTACATGCTGATTATAAATTCCAAGCCTCATTTTTAAAATAATATTCCATATGGACAAGGAAGCGCGTACCTGCGATTTATTTTATAATATTACCGTTTGTGTAGAAATGTTAACTCGACAACAGTTACGTTAGAATCCAAGAAAGGAACTATGTTCGGTGAAGCTGGGAGTTCTGGTCAAGTTGTTGGAACTACATCAGACACTGTTCTCAGGGCGAATGTCAATCAAAAATTTCCTAAACATCGGCCATTTGCCAATGTGTCTCTCAGAAGGCATACAACAACTCTTACTTTTAGCTCATATCAGCAATTATGTAAGCAATTTGGTATTTTAGAAAAGGACGAGGCCAAATTTCCTGGAAAGGAAGAATTTACAGACATTCCCCTACTGGGTACGTTGCAGTTAGCCGTGATATGGTAATGAGCGGGGCGATTCCTCATTTCAACCCTTATCCAGAATTGTTCCTCCGACGCCTAGCTATTGCCCCATACCAATTGCACCCAATTGGTTATGCCGTTTTAATGGGCCTTTATGTACTTTTTATGAGGGTCAAATAGCATGTGCTTGCATTTGAAGATATATGTTCTTTATATTCTTTTAAAAGGAGGAAGAAGGATCATCCCTCATCTATTTTTGTTGAAAGCCGGGGTTCTAGAATTATTACTGATCTAGTAGAGAGTGTTCGAGGATTTCCGAACCAATATTACTTTGTTTGGTGCTCTATAAATTTTACGGTTTTTGGATGGAAGGAGGTGAATACACTTACTTTATAGTCATTTATTTCTTTCCTCCTTACTTCAATACTCAAATCTTTAGTTACACTACAGAGATTCCTTCCAATCAGAATATTTATTTTGATTAAGCTCTCTTCAATTCTCTAATAGCTGTTAGTGAGAGTGAAAGGAGCAGAAAGTTCTTGATTACAGAAGAATTCCTTCGTCGATGTAAAATGCTTCCTACCTCGCGATCTCTCGCGGTAGATCCAGCTGATAAGAAAGATACATCTAGAAAATCTCCAGCCAAGAAGGCTCAACTAAAGAAGTGCTCCGACCCTGCGGGAAGCAGTAAAACTCCTCTCAAATCTAAGTTGGTTTCTATTGAGGAGGAAGCACCTACACAACATGAGGGTAAGAGTCTCATGACTTTATCCAACCAAGTTGAGAAGGAAGGCACTGTCCCAGGTCCTATGGAAGAAACCGGACAGAATGAGGTGGATGAGTCTACTTTAAGGATTGCTCCGGACCTAAGAGAGGAAACTGAGCAACATGAAAAAACTGGAGTAACTTCTAAAGGCGACTTAAGCATTAAGGATCGCGATGAGAATTCTGATATTCAAGATAGCCAGGGAGAATGTATTTCAGAGACTTTTAATGATCTCGGTGAGCTTAGTTTGGCTAAAGATATCATCAAGGCAATACGTCGACCTTCGTGCAAGCAACATCAGTTGCGAAGAATAAAGATGAAAAATATTCATCTCAAAATCTTCCTCCTGGAAAAACATTGGCAGACATAGGACTTCTCCTAGACGAGCCTCTTAAGATAAATCCAAGGCTGTGACTGCTTACAAGAAAGTTAAGTCAAAGACTGAAGAAACCTTATTCAAGTTCTATGTTTACAGCGTCATGGGTTGTGGTAGTTTGAACTATTTGGGAAAAGACTTTGCTGAAACTTTAGCTCTTGTCTAGGAAGAGATACTCAAGATTGATGGAGGTGAACGCAGTGAGGATGATCTTATTGAGGAACTCTTAAACGATGAATCCCACGAGGCCTTAACTAAAGGGAAGATTTTACTAAGGGAAAAGCGGGAACTGCTAGGTGAGAGCAAGCTTGGGATGCAACAAATGTTAATGCCCCTACACTTCCTGCGAATGTTGGAGCTTCCAGCTCACGGACCCCAATCAATCCTCCTGCTGTTTTCAAAAAGAAAGACACAGCTACCGAGGAGCACAATGTCGAGGAAGGTTTACCATAGGAGCATAGGATGATGAGGTAGACGATGATAATTATGCAAACATATTTTAGGTTGAAGAGCACAGAAACATCCAAGCAAGTCTTATAGCTGCAGGTAAAATTGAAATTATCCAAACTATGCTATACTTAGACTGCCTATGCATTTTACCTGGGTCGTCCGCATTTCATGCTCAATGTTCATTTGTTTTAAGTCTAATCTCACCATCATCTTCTCCTGCTATAGGAAAAACAACATCGACTGAGGCTATTATTATGGATTTGACGCTGACATCGATTACAACTGCCCTAGCCTCTACTTCTCCTCCAGGTGATCCGTCTCTTCTTGCTTTTATCACTCCGGGTTCTCATGATACTCAGATTCCTGCAATCGCTGACTTACGTGATGATGCGGACTACATTCTAAGTGAGGAGGACTCTGATCATACTAGTGAGACCCAGGACAAGGAGGCCGAAGATCCGAAACAGCTGAAGTCCAAAACCTCATCGCTTCAGGACGCAAAGGAAGAAAGCACGCTGCTCAGAGGGAAGGAGTTATAACTTTGTCATCTCAAGAAAGTCGTAGCGGTCCAGTGGCTAAGGACGGGAAACAACCAGCTAGTACTCCTCCTTCCTCCACCAAACCTTCTTTGAGGTCTAGCAGTAAGAAGAAGTAGTGTTCATGGATTTGCTTTAGTTTCTGATTACTATATTCAGACGGTTGTATATGCGGGTGCCGGCCCTCGCTTATCACTTCATGCTTATTACTTTACAAACATTTATGTCTGAGACTTTTGTACTTGACTTGTGATTATGTGGTTTTACTCTGTGTTGTTGCAATGAAATTATGTTCTATATACTACTCGTTGTGCTTAAGCTTTTACTTTAGCTTTATCTTACTTTCTTGCTTTGCATTCCACACCTATTTTCTATATCACAAGTCATTGATTATTGCAATGCCTGGTGTTATAATGATCTCATGGTACATTTTTTTGTAAATAAATTTGATTTTTTTAAATTGTAGCCACGGATCATTATTAACCACGGATTATTATTGACTGGATCTACTTGACCAATTTTACTGAATTTTCTTGATTTTGACTGGGGCATCATTTGAGACTTCTTTTCCGTGAATAACCATTTTTTGTGTTTACCACTGTATTAAAGTCCTCGAGTTTTCCTTAGCCATTTCAAGGAATTCAACTTTGTTGATCGGAGTGGTCCTCGCAGGCGCCAAGCCTTTTTATTTAGTGCAGAGTTGTGACGAACTTATGGTACGCTTAATTGAGCATGATTGAATTTTCTTAATGCGGTGGTGATGCCTCCATACCAAAGTTCCTCACAAGCTTCAAAGTTAAGGCGTGACCAGCTATGTTTGGAATTTCTTGGTCATGTGCTTTTGCCGTCACATTCGAGACTTCCTAGCTTGCCCATGGTCCAAGAAATTTTGGTTTAGTTGATCAAGCTCATGCCTTTTAATGAAGAGGAATTTTTGTTTTTGTGCCCCTGCTTGAGAGGTCTTATATTTTTGGTATATTCAATCATGTTTCTCGCTAACCTGGAAGTCCAGGCCCTTTGGCGATTAGATTTGAACATATACCCCCGGCGAGGTCTTGGTTTTCGTGCCTCTAAAGAGGTTTTTATAAATCCTTTATTCGTTGTGACTGAACAATTTATCCACTTGTAGAATTTGTCGGACGCCTTCGAAAAGGTCTTTTGATTTCATCACTAACCGAATTTGGAGGACCCGACTTATGATCGGATGCCCCCGAAGAGGTCTTTGAAGTCCGTCAGTAACTGGATTTGGAGGACCCAGTATCTGATCGGATGCCCCCGAAGTGGTCTTTAAAGTTCGTCAGAAACTGGATTAGGAGGACCCAACATATGATCGGATGCCTCCGAAGGTCTTTAAAGTCCGACAGCAACTGGATTTGGAGGACCCGGCATCTGATCGGATGCCCCCGAAGTGGTCTTTAAAGTCCTTCAGTAACTGGATTTGGAGGACCCAACATATGAACGGATTCCCCCGAAGAGGTCTTTAGAATCCCAGTGTTTGTCGCAAACGGGCCATGTATCAATGGAACTGACGATCAACTAGGCGCCCTTTGGGGAGGTCTTTGGTTTGGGGTTGCATTGTTACATGGGGAGGACGCAAGTTCATTTATCGTGTTTTACCACGATTTGTAGAATTAGGATCCTGGTCCTTGCAATAAAGAAGGTGCCCCTACGATGAAACTTACAACTTTGTTTGTAGTCTGAACGCCACATCATTTGATCATTTAGCTCCCGGTATCCCTTATTCGCAATGTTGTGCTCCACACCTTCACATTTGTTGTGAATGATGTTTTGAGCATTGATCAATGGGTACTTGAGCTATCCCGATCAAGATGTGCTGTAACGGTCACCAGGCTTTACGAGGTTATGGATGCGTCAACATTCTTTTAGGGGACCTACAATCGAAATTGAATTTTAGCAACTTGTAAACAAGAATTTGCAAATGTACGATTTAGGCAAGTTGGGCAATTCCTTTCATCAATACGTACAAAATTTGTAACAACGTTTGCAAGGTATTTACAATGCATGGCATGTACAAATTTTCAAGATATGTGAAAGAAATTTCAAGCAAAGTAATGACGGAGGTGTATGCTATTCTAGGCTCTGGGAAGTTGGATCATGTCCGTTGTTTTCAGTTTAAAGGTGCAATCTAAGAATTTTTGGCTTATCATGTACGGTCCTTCCCAATTGGGTCCAAACACTCCATTTCCTATCATAATTTTCTTCAAAACAAGGTCCCCAATTTCAAAGGTTCTCCGTTTAACTTTTGAATTAAAATGTCTGGTTATCCTTTTTTGATGAGCAGCAATTCTGAGTTCTTCTCCTTTCCTCTTTACTTCGAGCAAATCAAGTGCTTCGAGTTGCAGCTTCTCATTCTCTTCTTGATTAAAGTGGATTCTGCGATGAGTGGGAACTTCTAGCTCTACTGGGATCATAGCCTCGGATCCAAATGCAAGCGAGAACGGAGTGTGTCCATTCGCAGTTTTATGAGTTGTCCGATATACCCGTAGTGCAAAGGGAAGCTCATCTACCCAACCACCTTTAGCTTTTTCGAGGTGCTTCTTAATGGTTGACTTAAGATCTTATTGATTGCTTCAACTTTCCCGTTGGCTTGCGGATGAGCAACGGCTGCAAAACACTACTTAATCTTGTATTTAGCACAGAAACTAAGAATTCACTGCTTTCGAACTGAGTTCCGTTATCGATGATTATTTTCTGATGTACCCCGAATCTGCAGATGATGTTCTTCAAGACAAAGTTGATCACCTTTTTCGAAGTAATAGTAGCCAGTGGCTCAGCCTCTGCCTATTTAGTGAAACAGTCAACGACCACTACTGCATACTTCATACCTGACTTAGTTGTGGGCAACGCTCCGATTAAATCTATACCCCAGACAACAAATGGCTATGGGCTGACCATTTGAGTTAGTTCTGTGGGAGGTGTTCTTGGAATATTTGCAAATCTTTGGCATCTATAACATTTCTTAGCATAGGTCATTGCATCCAGGTTCTCGTCGGGCCAGAAGTAGCCATATTGCAAAATTTTCTTGGCTAGCATTTGACCACCTGTATGACCTCCGCATTCTCCCTCATGTTGTTCTGCCAAGATTTCTATGGACTCCTATTTGGTTACACATCGTAGCAGTGGTGTAGAGAAACCTCGCATATATAACCTTCCATCTTGGACAAGGTACAATGGAGCTTTACGCAATATTTCCCGTCGCGTTTTTGGTTCCTCCGGAAGTGTTCCATTAAGGATATATTCCTTGATTGGGGTCATACAGGATACAGGCTCTTCAACTGTCTCCATAATCTAATCGACGTCCGCTTCTTCAATAGTAGGAGTTGAAAGGACTTCGATAGGTATCAAACCCAACAACTGCACATCTGAGGAACTGGCATATTTAGCAAGAGAATCTGCCTTTGAATTCTCCTCTCTGGGAATATGAGATATTGTGTAGTAGTATAGATTGTTGAGAAGTTAATCCAAGGCTTTAGTAAGATAAGCGGGAAGGTTTCCGACTTTGGTCTGAAATTGTTTACGGACCTGACATACCACCAGTTGTGAATCACTGAGAATTTGCAAGGTTTTCTGATTCAACTCTTTTTGCTAATTTCAGTCCTACTATCAACGCTTCATACTCGGCCTCATTATTAGTTGATGGGAATTCAAACCTTAGGCCGTAGCATAAGGAGTGGCCATCAGGAGTTTCCAGGGCTATTTCTGCCCCCGAGCAGTAATCATTCCTGGATCCATCAATGAATAGCTTCCAACTAATCATCGCCTCTACTGGTTCTTCTGTTTCTTCACCCCTATCCATGAATTCGGCGATAAAATCCGCTAAAGCCTTCCCATAAATAGCTCTTCAAGGATGATAAGTGATGTCATATTGACTGAGCTCTATATTCCACTTCAGCAATCTCCCCAAAGTCTCTGGGCGAAAAAGAACTTTCCTTAGCAGGTGGTCAATGAGAACCTTTTTAGGATGGGCTTGGAAATATGGCCTTAACTTTTTTGAGGCAACAAGCAGACAGTACGCAAGCTTTTATAACTTGGGATATTTCAGTTCTGCCCCAGCAAGCCTTTTACTGATATAGTAAACTGACCATTAAACCTTAGCTTCTTCTCGAACTAACATAGTGCTTAAGGCATGGAACGAGACTGCCAGGTACAGGAATAATTCTTCTCCATCTTTAGGTTTTTATAACATCAGTAGTGACTCCATGTGCTTGATTAACTCTCTAAAGGTTGTTTGTCATTCAGGAGTCCAACTGAAATCTTTCCTTCCTTTTCTCAAAGCATTAAAGAGCGGAATGCACTGATCCGTTGCTTTAGAGATAAATCGGATAAGCGCATCTACTTTCCCATTTAGGCTTTGAAGCTCTTTCTTCGTCCTAGGAGCACGCATCTCTTGCAAGGCTATGACTTGAGAAAGATTTTCTTCAATGCCTCTAGGGTTAACTATGAATCCGAGAAATTTTCCTGATGCGACTCTGAATGAGCATTTACGTAGATTTTGCTTCATCCCATATTTTCTGAGGATATGAAACATTTCTGCCAAGTTCTCTAAATGATCATCTGCTTTCTTTGATTTTACCATCATATCATCCACATAGACCTCCATTGTGTTCCCAATTTGTGATTTGAACATGGAATTTACAAAGCGCTAATATGTTGCTCCTGCGTTTTTCAGTCTGAATGACATGACCCTGTAGCAATACAAGCCCCTATCTATTATGAAACTAATGTTTTCCTCATCCGGCTTATGCATCATTACCTAATAGTATGCGGAGTACATGTCTGTAAAAGATAATAGTTCATTCCCCGCCATTGCATCAACAAGTTGATCAATTCTGGGCAATGGGAAGCTATCCTTGGGACATGCCTTGTTGAGGTCTGAATAATCTATGCACACCCTCCATTTTTCGTTGGACTTTTTTTACAAGGACCAGATTAGAAACCCAATCTGGATATGTGGATTCTCGTATAAAGTTATTTTTGAACAGTACATCCACATTTTCTTTTAATGCAACAGATCTTTCAGGTCCTTGAATTCGTCTCTTTATTTTTATTGGAGTCATACTTGGATTAATATTCAATTTGTGCACCATTACATTAGATGAAATTCCACACATATCAGAATGTGTTTAAGCAAAAACATCCAAATTCGCTTTAAAAACATTGTTAAGTCTTTTTGCAACTTCAGGCATAGTTGAGAACCTTTTTTCAACACTTTATCAGGATCTTTGTCCTGCACTAGAATTGAGATTGTGGCTTCAGTTGGTGCCACTCTATTCTCCCCCACTCTGGCTTTCCTTGGGTCCATTTCCTTTTGAGCTCCGCTATGCTCACCAATGTGAGGGCCTCGCCCTAGTTGCTCTAAGGGGGGTCATAAACGCGGAGTGGAGCCTCCACATTCTTATTCATCTCATTTTTCCTAGCCTCAACCAGTTCTGCCAGGTATCACTCCCTTGCCACATTTTTGTCTCCTTTAATCACACCGACTCCATTCTCTATAGAGAATTTCACGGTCAAGCACCATGGAGCCATTGCTCTCCTAAATGCAGCAAGGGCTGGCCTCCCGAGGAAGGCATTATAAGCCGAAAGCTCATCGACTATAACAAAGGTTTGCCTCATGGCAACTTTCTGCTCTCCTTCTCTGAGTTCTACAAGCAGATCGATGACGCCGATTGGCTAAGTGGATTGCCCCATGAACCCATGGATCTTGTTCTGGCAAGCTTTCACATCATCCATAGAAAGTTTCATTTTGTTGAATGCATTAATGAAAAGGACATTGACAGATGCCCCGCTATCTACCAATACTCTCTTGACTATAGTTGGACCCAAACCGATGGTAACAACAATAGGATCAACTGTTGGTGTTAACAATCCGTCTGAATCTCTGTCTTTGGACATGACATCGTCCCATAAAGTCTTCAAATTTTTTGCAGGAAAGGTATTGTTCATGACCATGAGTTCTTCTTCTCTCGGAAGGTTCTTCATATCATCAGTATACTTCACGATGTCCCCCAGCTTCTTCTGGCTGGGTGGGGTCCACCTGAAATAGTATTGATGATTGGTCATGTAATAACAGCAACTGGAGTATTGTCCCCCAGCTTCTTCTTGTTAGTCCGATTATTCTTTCCATCGTTGCCCCTCTTTTGACCACCAGGATTCCTTTGTCTATTCTGCACATTATTATCTTTCTTTTCAGGTTATGCACTACTTTTAGGAGAATTTAGGGCATAGGCTGGATCTTCATCGACACTCATATTTTCCTCAGCTTTATTGAATTGTTGCTCAAGCATGGTTGGCTTCTTCTTCTTGATCCATCGCCCAAATTTGGTCATTTTTCATATGACCCCTTTTAAAGCCATTAACACCAAGCGAGCCTCGTGATTTCCAACCTCGGCTGCAGCAGCGTTAAATCGAGTGATAAAGGCTTTGATTGATTCTCCTGGCCTTTGCTCTAGTTCATTTAACTCCATGACATCCCATACTTTAGTAGCTTAGAGCCTGAACTATTCTCTGAATAGCTTGGCTAAAGTAGCGAAATCATCCACAGACTTTGGCGGTAACTTCGTGAACTAAAGAGAAGCCACCCCTTCTAGATAAGTTGGGAAATACAGGCGCTTAAGCTCATTTATGGCACACGCCCCGTCCATGTGTTGGTCATACTTGAACAAGAATACATTGGGATCGCCAGTCCCATTATAGGCTTGTATCATTGGAGGTTTGAACTTGTTTGGGTATGGAGCCATCATAATTCTCTCCGTGAGTGGGGTCTTAGTAGGAGCGAATCCCCACTCTTTTTCATCGTCCTCTTTTTTCAAACTTTTCTCCATGATCTTGCGAACCATTTCCACAGATTTTCCACGGCTCGGGCTTGAAGAAGAAGAATTTGCATTCTTTATACGAGCAGTTTGAGTAGGTTGAAGACGGGTGGCATTAACAGCAACTTTCGCTGTGGTAGCCTGAATTGCGAACATGGCTTCAAGCTTTTTCAGCAGAGCATTGGTCGAGATATCCATCTGACTTGTTAGTCCCACAACAACCTCATCCAATTCTTTCCTTGTTACGGCCGCTCCAGCTCTGGAAGTTTCACCAACTTCAAAGTGGTTAGAGGGTGGTGTAGCATAGTTGGCGATATTATTGGTCCCTTCGACGGTCTTACTAGTGACTTTCTTCAGTCTACCCATAATTGCAAACAATGCTTTAATCTTTGAAGAGAGTTTGTTAATTAGCTCAAACTTTATATTTTGAAAATCTATAGAAGGATTGAGCTCCAAACTTCGCATCCACAAATGACTTAGAGAAAGGAAGTGCGAGTCGGCCCTATGGTGGGCGCCAAATGTTTAAGTCAAAAACTGATCTAACACCAAAGGTACTAAAAAGTACTTTACAAAATGGTTAGGGATATAGGCATGAGACCACAATTGCACCAAAATAAGTAGAAATACGAGGATTTTATAGTGGTTCGATCTAAAATAGATCTATGTCCACTTTGGCAAGGATTTTCATTAGTAATTCAAGAGTTACAAGGCTAGAATCATCTCTAAGTACATTCATTTTCCTTTTCCATAAGAGTTTTACTTCGATCTTTGCAAGTCAGTGGAGAAAAGGTTGGATTTCTCTAAATGCAAGGAATATGGAGGTAAATCTTCAAGCTCTAAGACACTTTGGCGAGTTTGGCGGGTTCCATAGCGGATTAGGCTATAGATCTTTTCTTGAAGATGCTTGATGATGCTAGAATCGCTTGTAATAGTGGAGGAAGCAATTTGGCAGCCCTTCGGGGTCTTGGAAATCGATCCCCCTTAAAGTGGAGCTCAACCCCTATTTATAGGAGAAGTTGGAATAAAGTGGTGAGCTGAGATTTGTATGGAAATACCACTGCCAGTTGTAGCTAGCTGTCACCAGTTGTAGTCAGTCTGTCACCAGCTGTCCCAATTCAGCGCTCGACCAACCCTGGAGATGTGCGGGCCATTATGCTCGAACAACCCTGTACTCTTGACCACCATGTGACGCGCGATCGACCTAATGAGGTATGTGCCAGATGGACGTTGTATGACCGACACTAGGACGTGCGACCGACCCTACACACTTGACTACCATGTGATGTGTGACCAACCTAACGATGTGCGAGCCAGATAGAAGTTGCACGACCGACCCCTCGCGCTCGAGTGGCTTTACAATGAACGAGTTTCTAGTGTGCGTCCCTGGGAAATGCTCGAGCCTTTATGATGCTCGAACCCCTTATGGTGCTTAATCCATTGTTTATTATAGATTTAATCTATCAACCTGCACTTACATTTTTGATGGATAAACAGTATGGACGATGATGTAAGTCTTTATCATGTTGGACCGAGTTTACAGATCGGCTAGTTCTTGGGCCATATATGATATTGGAAGCTATAGAAAAGGTCGAGGATATTAGGAAGAAGATGGGGGTTTCGTAGGATCGTTAGAAAAAATATGCCGATAGGTGGCGAATATCAGTGGAGTTTGTTATAGGTGATCAAGTCTTTCTGAAAATTTCCTTGTTGAATAAAGTTATTTTCTTTGGTCGGAAAGGGAAGTTTACTCCTAGGTTTATTGGTCATTTCGAATACTAGAGAGAGTTAGCTCGCTTACTTATCGTATTGAGCTGCGAGAGAAACTCGCGGGGGTGCATAATGTATTCCACATTTCGCATCTTCGTAAGTATCTCCATGATCCATCCTTGACCGTTCAGCCAGCTTTGCTTGATAGTTTGGAGTTGGAGCTGAATTTGACCGTTGAGAGGAAATCATTTTGTATTTTCGATCGAAGTACAAAGTAGTTAAAGAGGAAGTCTGTTAGCTTGGTCGAGGTGTAGCGGAGTACCGACAATTGAGATTGTACCTGGAAGACAGAGGTGAGCATGCATGCTTCGAATCCAGAGTTGTTTACTCTAGGCAATATTGATTTGAATCAAATTTATCTTTTTATTTGTTGATCCTTTTTACTCGTTCTTTTCAAGGACAAAAAATTTTTAGTGGAGGAGAATGTAACGACTTGTAAATTCATGCAATTTGAAATAATATGATTATTTGAATTTAGAAATAACTTGAAATTTAGAAATTTTAAATTTTCTTTTTATTATTTTTCTGCACGCTATACTATGTTGGTTTCCACTTTTCAAATAGTTGGAACAAAATTTTCCATTTGATTGAAAACCACAGTTTTTTAGCGTGTAACGCGCATGCATCGACCACTATAATAGCCCAAAAAATTTCGATCTTGATTATCGATATTAATACAATTTCTGTATCACATATCAACTAACTATCCATTAGAAATTAACTGATCTTTAATAGAAAGAAGTTAGAGGGTGACAAATAGAAAAAAAGAAGGTTAGAATAGAAGAAAAAGAAAAACATAACACAACAGAATCAGAGTATCACGAATCTCACAGCGGAACTAAAAGTATATATTATATAGCATCATTTTGAAATACAAAACTATATTTATATTTACATAAATCATCAGAGTACAACACATATACAATACAACGGAAATAAATTCTATATATATCTAATTTTGAAGTTTCTTGCTCCAATCTCTTTCAAGTTAATATGTAAAATCCTGAAACTACTTTAACCAAGAGTTTAAGGAAAAACATAGAAAATAAAAATCTGGGTCAGTCATATGACCGGTATGAGTAAACGAATTTAAAAGAGTTTGATTTAACGTTTAAAAATCCTCTTGAAAGAAATGATAATCGTAAGACCGATCCAGTTATAAATACAAATGGTTTTTACCTTACAATAACCCAAACAATTTTGATATTAAAACTATTATGATATTATCATAGTTTTTAAATAAAATAAATAATAGTCTAGTAGAAAACTTGCATCTCACGCTCCACAAACATAGTATACAATCAAAACCGTAGGCTCTTATTGGGGATTAGATTCTGATTATAACAACGTATGGATCCACCTTCCGATAGTGTATCTCGAGAGGGGAATACACTGGGTTCAACAAGAACATCTTGCAACCTGGCCAAACATGACCGACACTCATTTCGCTTGAGTGTATCGAATGTATATGGCCAACGGCTGAGATTAGCAGCTATTCCCCTAAAAGAGACATAATCGATTAGACTAAGGAAGGAAATAAATTTTCTCTAGATAGGTGATTATACTCTCTAATTGGGAGCGACCCACTTAGCCATGCTGCCTGCTCGATTTTTGTCATTTCCCGGTTGATGAGGCTTGAGGTTATAATTTACCTTTAGAACAATTGGCCACCATTCACTTAGAATGCTACATTGTCAAATCCATCAAATCACTAATTGACGTCCACAAATATACTATGGATGTAAAAGAAGGGTCCTTTTTTGCCATCAACTTGGTATATTTGTAAAAATTAACGTACGTCATTTTTAGGAAATACTCTGTCAGACATTCGTCCATTTAAGTCATCCAGGAACAGGATGAATCGAAGGTACTCTCCTACTACATCCAATATAGGAATCACCCCCTGAAACAGTAGCAAATAGTCCTTGCGAATCAGTAGATTTCAATCATGAAATAATTACTGCTGAAATATCTTTAGGAACTACCGTGAGAATTTCAACAAGTAGTTCTCCCAGTTATGAAGATCTACGGTCTTTAATTTCATTATTTGTATAAGTATCCTTGCATGTTAGTTTAAGAATCGCAAAGTTAGTACGAAACGGTTTTGGGTTCAGTTCCCATCCCGGTCTCTTCGAATTAGCACGTAGGGAATATTATTTGATAGTCGATGTTTTAACTATCAAATTTAAACAGTGTAGATAAGTCTATTTATACAATTTATCATATAAACTTTTTATGACATGCCTGTTCAATTTAATTAACTTATACAATCTCATTTTTAATTTCAGAACAGTAATCAACACAAGATGATTATAATAAAATGTGACAACGTTTTATTTTAACTAATCGTGATTCGATTAATCACTTCATAGAATAATAGATAATTAACAACAATCAGTCATCACAATAATAACAATTAACAATGATTTTTAATTTCAAACTAATATTAATTTGAAAATATTTGATCTTGGATAACGGCTTATTTCAAAATTCTTATTATATATTATTTGTCCAACATCTTCCAGAAGTAAATTCATTTAAATTTAAATGTTATACCACTTGTCCTGTAAACTATAAATATACAAATTTATGGAGATTCAAATTGACAACTGCTGCCTAAAATTTTAGTTTGTCATTGTGAAATCCATATGATGGTCCTTGGAACCCATGATATTATTTTAGATATATATATATACACACACATTTTTGTTATCGTTTTATTTAAATGGTTTAAATTATAAATTTGGAACCTTAATTTTTTTTATCAAACCGCAGTCGTTCCTTTTTTCCATAACCCATGATCGTGCCATGTAAATATTCGATCACTTCACTTCCTACTACTTATAAATTTTAAATATTTTAAATAAAATAATTCTAAGTTTAAAAAGTTTGGAAACCTTAAACCTAACAATGCACAATGTTACCTCTTCTTTTAGGTTAGGATTGAACCCCATAACATACTGGCCGACCACTCCTCTTTTCCTTTTTTTGCTTCTCTTTGTTTTTTATTATATAATATAGGCCCAACTCGGCCCATCCACATGCACAACCTCTTGATTACAATATTTCATGTATCTAGTTTCCTCCATGCACTAACTTCATCTTTTGCTTCCATCCATGCATGAATTCACGTATGCAATTCGCAATTCGTTGAGTCATAACATTGATGCCCTCAACCTCTTATCAATGCACCAACCACAGATGCACTCCACTATTTTAGCCCAGTACCCCTCCGCTTAGAGTCCATAACTCACAGCAACTTCTATGAAGCTAACATGCGTGCACAGTTCCTCAAAAAGTACTCCATTATGTCCTTGATACTCAGTTGCACAAATTTTGTTTCAAGTGGTATTAAAATCTAATAAAACACTACAAATAAAACAATGTACTCTACTTTTACCCTTTTTTCTGTTTCATGCTAATCAAAGTGAAGGGTTATGCTGGCACAAGTGCGGTCTACTTAATCCACTCAAAGAGGGAAGTTCTTGCCTTGCGTGATAGTGAATCTCCCCTTGTTTACTCTTCCCGTTATCTCTTCTTTCTCCTACTGTTTTTATCCTCAATTTGCACTGTGTGCATTGTGCAAGTGCACAAACACCAATATCGTTCTGGAATTGTTACATTGCAACTGCAGAAATTGTCTTGATACGTGGAAGCATGGCATCTGCACCAAGTTTCGATCCCTAACCCACATAATAAGTTCTCCTTTCATGTTCCCTAAACAGCCATTCGATTTATCCAAGTTTATATATCTTTCTAGTATTTTAGAAACATACACAGACCTACTGTAAATAAATAATACTCACATCTGTTTTGTATTCATTTCCTTATTTATACCTTTGTTAATTCCAGCATTTTCCTTTTTACTTCCTGTATTTTCTTTTTTATTGCCTATAGTGTAGATCTTCCTTTCCATTGTTATTAGTTTTAGATTGATTACAAGTTGTTTTGATCGGTGAAGTCGTGTTTAGATTCCTAATTACAAATTATAATTTAATTTGTTTGCCAAGTTCTACTAATCTGATCATTAGAAATGATCATTTGTTTTATTTTTAAATCCCAAGAATTTTAACCCTTGATCCTCTTCTTCCTGATTATTGCTTCTTGAATTTCTCCATTACTGTCTGAATCAATCAGGTGAAACATATCTTGAAGTTGCTAAGAAACTCGATCTTATTACTCCCCTCAGTCATGGATATCACCCATGTTTTCTTTGATCTAATCACTGTTTCACATTTTGAAATTGCCTGCGTTCTGTTAATTTAGCAAAACACTTTTCAAAATCTTGCTTTCCGCCATTTTTCTTGTCCAAGAACTTGCAGCTGGACCTCAAAAAAGCGGTAACAGCCCCTCTTTAAGTCGCTTCCGCCACATCAACATCTTTAGCCTTTAGTTCTGCATTTTACAAGGCATTCGACAAAATTTAGAAACTCTGGAAACTCATGGCCATGGCGGAAACAACAAGATGGCCTTTCGTAATCATCGTAAAATTTCATCTCGAACTCGCCAATGAACCCACCTTTGATAACATGTGCCAACACATTCTATATCACAAGGAATGCTTAGTAATATTTAAATCGTTAGTCTGTAAAAATACAATACTTGTGTACAACGTTAATCTGCATGTGAATGATTTATTCCATTCTTAAAACCCCTTTGGTAACTGCCGTTTTAGTTTATAATATACTAGTGTATAAAAAATAATTTATTTATACTCTGTGCAAATGAGAGTACAAATCAAAATCCCTTAACTACAGCCCCATGATATATACACCAGTATAACAAATCTAAATTTAAGAAAGGAGAACTTAAAGTGGCTAATAACTAGAGAATAGCTGGAAAGTTTAAGATTTTTGAATTAACGGTGTAGGTGTCTTATGTGCATGGTTTAACACATACATGTGTTTGAAAGGTTTACTATGATTCAATCAAACATGAAGCGCTATGTGTATATGACTTTATAAAATTAATAACAACCAATGATACATATATTTGAATCTAAGTAGGATATAGAACAGTAGAGATCTTAAATGTTTACTCACAAAATATGTTCACAGTCTTTGTATTAGTGCCCAGGTTATGCTCTCTGTTTTTCCTCTGCCATTTCCAGTTTTGCTTTGTGTCCATTGTATTTAGTTTCCATTGAGCTTGTGTGTGGATTTATTTAGTCTACACATGTATTTATAGATGAATTTCAACACATACTCTCGGCTGGTATGAAATGTTGATAGGATGAAGGTATGCAGTAGCCTATATGCATGATGTGTGATGTACAATTCAATCTATGCTTTCAAGCTTTGTCTCTAAGCAACTCAACATGCCATGTTCTTGCTGTACACTCCTAGACATGTGTTTATCAACAAATCACTTAGCATCCAAGCAATGTCAAACTCATTTATGGCTTTTGATAGGGTAGAAATAGAATGTTTAGGCTGTCTAAATTTGATTGAAAAGGCATGGGGTCTAGGCATTTTCTCAAGTAATTCTTTCAGGCTATGACCAGCTATATGTTGAGGTGTCTATGGGTACAAGCATGTGCTACATGTTTTGGAAACTAGGCTTTTGAGTAGGATTGCGCAGGCTGGCTCAAAGTGAGTAATCTGACGCTATATGCTAGAGCTATGAGATGTGAGGTGTGATGTTCGCTTGCCTTCAAGCTTGCAACAATCTACATAGATGACTATGATCTACATGTACTACCATAGCATGTGTATGTCCTCTTGTGCATTTGTATGTGAGGTAATATTACTTCATGTCCTTGCAGAAAAATGTGCATATGCATGTATGCATTGACAACTCATTTAGTAATAAGGCAAGCAACATTTATAAATAAATTTGATCATATCTTTTAAATCTCATAAATGCCAAATCCTATTGCATTTATAACTATGTCCCTTATGTATACATATGTGTGAAGTAAAATAATATTTGACTTCATATATATCTTTATTATCAAAATAACTCTATGTTTACACATGTTAAAACAAGTTTTCATGTAAACAAAATTTGTTAGAACATCAAATTCTTGTTTATATATATACAAGTTAACGTATACACACATGAAATTGAAAATAATAATTATTCGACTTTAAATGAATTAGATCTTATCAACATTCTCAAACTAAATGAATAACATGCATTCAGTGAACAATATATCTGTGTTTCCTTTTACATGGAGTAATCAAATATTCACTTATGTAAATTTTATATTCACGTAAGTTTTAAACAAATTTAAAAATGCAACAAGATGGTAAAATATCAATTACTTCTTTCATATGCATATATACATTGTTGTATTGAATTTTAAACGGTCAACAAATATACTTATTTGGAATTTCCCTGATATTTATTAGTTATATACATTTTATTTATTCAATTAAATTAATTACCAGTATAATCTACACATTATAGATTATAAAATTAGTCCAAAAACCGTGTCGTTTCAATCTAACCCTCTTAAAAGAATTTCATCCTTGAAATTAAAGAGGAGTGAGGAAATTTCACTTATATTTAAACACATACATGGGTCATCCCCTAACAATCACAATAACCAAGGTATTCAAAACACACAGGTTACCTATGAAAAAATTTCACAGCAATTAAAACATTCAATTCATACATCAACAATTCGCTATCTATCACAATTATTTTCATAACTAGAAATATCTGTTATTACAATTGGAAAACATTTCCATTTCATATTCATGTATTACTATTCTTCAACATCCATCAGTCCCCGACCGTAGTTGGTAAGAAAATAATCCTCTAAGTATCAACCCCGAAGACCGAAATAAACATAAAATCAATACGCAAAAAAAAATTCAACTCAACTAATCTCCAATTAGGTTTCAATTTCTTAACTCCACATATTAATTCTTATCAACCCAAATACCCCATTTTCCATTTAAAAGTATCCTTGATTATATTTGGAAAATGAATTCCAAATCTTATCCACTCCATTAATTTGAATCTACCCTATTCAAATACTTTTATCTGCTTCAAATTCTCCTTTGTAAATTCCAATCCAATTTAATTCCATTCAAATTAACTATATTATTCCAATCTTATTCTAGTTGAAATTTTCAATTCCAAAATCTTAACTCCTGGTTTTTATTTCAAATACTTTGAAATCACATATCTCTATTTCATTATTAATTCAAAACTTTTGAATTTTTCGAAAACATTTTGTTTTCTCAAGTACTTTTCCAGTCTGTCTTATTTGGATATTACATACAAATTCAATTTGGTTCACCATACGACCATTAAATTGACAAATCCATATATAATAATAATTTCCGAAAATTATTCTTTTTATATGAAAATATAATTCTGGGTAAAAATATTTTATTTACCCATCTTTTAAAATAGCACTATGTTGAATTACTCTATTCAAGAGTTTAGAAATACTTTTCGATTCATTGTTCGACTATAGTATCGACCAAAATTCATAAACCTCTCGATAAACCAATCACACAATACAAGCAATTTTTATACTAATTAATAAACACGCACTCATATATATATATATATATATATACACACTCAAACTCAATATAGGGTTTTACTAGCCCCATCTCTATCGAGTTACACCATAGAGTCAAGGTTATTACTAAACCATTGCTCTGATACCAACAGCAATGGCCCAAAATTTTTTTATCCTAATTATCGATATTAATACATTTTCTGTATCACATATCAACCAACTAACCATCGGAAATTTATAGATCGTTAATAGAAAGAAGCTAGATGGTGAGAAATATAAAGAGAGAAGGTTAGAATAGAAGAAAAATAAGAACATAACATAACAGAATTAGAGTATCACGAATCTCACAACGTGTAATGAATAGGGATTTTCGACCCAAAAATCAACATAAACACCATGTCGACTATTCAAGTATCGGAAATATCGAATCATTAATAGAAAGAAGTTAGTGGGTGAGAAATAGAAAATTAGAATAGAAGAACAAGAAGATCATAATAGAACAGAATCAACGTAACCTGAATCTCACAGCGGAACGAATAAAATATATTATATAACATAACTTTGGAAATACAACTTGTAACAATATATACATACCATTATAACATAAAATCACAGCGGAAATAAACTCTCTCTCTATATATATATATATCTAGTGTTGAAGCCTCCTGCTCTAAGATCCTCTAAGTATATATGTAAAATCCCGACTATTTGACTACCCATACAAATATGGGCACCCAAGAGTTTAGAGAAAACTAAACAAAATTAACTCTGGGTCAGTCATCAGATTGGTGTGAGTAAACTCCAACCATTTGGCTTAACTTTTCAAAATCCTTTTCAAAAGAAAAGATAATCGTAAAACCGATCCACACATAAACAAGGATGGTTTTCACCTTACGATGACCCAAAACAGTTTTGAAAACCAATACTTTTCTGATTTTATAATAATATGAAGCGACCCAAACTAACCCATAAGAGAAAGCCCGGATTGAGTTGAGAACATGACAAACCAGAACACAAACAATAGAACATTTCGTTGCTTATTACAACAATTACATCAGAGTACAAGAACGTAACCGAGTACGAATAATTATACAACAGAAAATATCAGAGATTAAAATTACATTAGCAACGGAAAAATAATACATAACACAAATGAAAGAAATACACGAATACAAAGCTTTCCGAATATAGCTCCAGTTATAAATCTAGGATTCTAGAAAAGGAATATCTGTAAAAAAAACCAATTACTAGCTGCCCATATGGAAAATATGTGCATCCAGAATTTAGGTAGAAACAATAAACTCTGAATCAGTCATGGGATTGGTGTGAGAACTAAAACAATTATTAAAACTTCACTTTAAAATAGAGTAACTCAAAGGACCATGCCGTATAACACGGAATGTGTTTTCTCCCAAGAGTACCAATGCATAAAACAAACAGCGCAATGCTTTTTGGAAAATTGAAGCTGTTATAAGACTCAGGTCCCATCACACAATGCAACGCAAGTCGGAGGATAGAGTTTTACCTTATAATAGCCAAACATGCATGGTACATTTAAAACTAATCATTTTGATATTGCTATAAGTATATAGTGTATAAAACAACTTCAAATATAAATGTATCAATCATAGGCGACATAGCTACCGTATACTATGTCGCGATACTAGTTTTACAACTAAAACCGAAATGTCACGTATTGGAAATTGGATTTCCATCATGAGTCAAGGCAAGGGATGTACTCCTCGTCGGATTCGAGATACTCTAGCAAACGGCTCAGAATTCCTCGTAGTGAACCCTTGGATCCTCCAAGGCTGGTCCTCCCTTATGTTTGAGGATTGACAATTCCTAAACACATGTTTCTCGGTCCTATCGAACCTATCACTTAGCAACTAGGGACCAATATCCGAGGCGCCTTGCAATCCATCATCCAGATTGGTAAAAATAAATAAATGTCCGGGCTCCATACCATGACACCACCCATAGCTAGAAGGAAACGTCATGCACTCCTTGGGTCCCTTATCCCGTTTCTGACTCATACCGGGTGTGAGGCTTGTGAATTAATGCTATACACAAAGCTATGCTATTTAAAGTCGTGCTTTGATCATTAACCACAAGACTCTGCTTTTCAACAGAAGCCTTGATCACTGCATCTCTGCGTACCACAGTGACAATTCACGCCATGCAACTGATGTCTATCGATATATTACCTCTAAGCTCGTACGTCTCAGAGAAGGGTGTTAAGTAAGAGAATAAATTCTCTGCTACCAAATAGATATATATTTAATAGAAATCAATCAACACATAATAAAATCCAATGTCAGACACACATCCATTTACTAGTTCGTTCTAGGTCTGAAAGAAACTGGAGGCACCTTATTCCTCGTCCCATATGTCAAATACAGGAGAGAGGTCCTCGCATAGCCGGTCGATGTCCAAGTACGTCTAGACGATCACCACTTATTACCTTGTCTTAGGTGTACAACCCAATCAAGACATCAGTAATCATCCAAACGATGTGCAGAACTCCGGTCTTCAACCGCTGTCTTCATCGTCGACTTATAGTCGTCGTACTCATTATTCAAAATGGGTTGAACCCGGTCTTTCCAAATAACTCGCGTATTTTATAATCAATAATCAAGTGCTATAAAAGCACATCATACGCCTCATTCCAATTCAGAATATTCTTTTATTCAAATATTCACATTTTTAAGGAAAGGTTCCCATGAATTTTATCAAAGATAAATTCTTTTAAATTTATTCTTTAATCTTCCTTTGGATATCAATCCAAAACCAAATTAAGGTTTATCACTAGTCGGGGTTATCGAGCCTTACTGAAGTAATCTTTTATTTATTAACCCAATCCCAACCTATTCATCCTATGGAGCGAAACTGGTAATACTCCATATTTAACACCACAGTGTTATCAATAAATTTAATTACCATTTCAAGTTCAAATCTAATTAAAGATTTAACTATCTCCTGAAGAAAAACTGGTGGTACTCCATTTCCGATCATTTTGCCAAATTTGATAATTTAAATTATACATTCTCATTTCAATCTAATTAAAGATTCATTAAAACTTCACTTGGTTTTAATCTCATTAATCATTACTCGATGATTATTTAACTTTGGGAAATCAAACATGCCACATTCGACAATCTACACCATACCATTGATTTATGCCAATATATAACTCTAAGCTCGTACGTCTCAGAGAAGGGTGTTAAGCAAGAGAATAAATTCTCCGCCGCCAAACAGATATATATTTAGTAGAGATCAACAATACAGTTCAAAATACAATGTTAGACATGTAATCCCATCTTTAACTGGGTTAAAGAACTAATGTTATTTAAAACACAGTTCATGATAAACCCAAAATCACATTCCATTAGCCATGGAATCTTCACGGAAAACAAATCAATATATAATCGATATCAATTTCCATATCCGACTAATAATACAAATGGAATAACGGCAAAGCCTTTTAAATTCCATATATATTAACAGTCTTCTTCCATAGAAGCTCACTTCGATTATTACCAAATCGAATTCCATTCAATTCCAATTTAATATATATTAAATTAGAAAACTTTACTTTTGAAAATTTCCATTAAATCTTAATAAAAGATTTATATATTCCAAATCACATTTCACTATTAATCGGGTTAAAGAACGAATGTTGTTAAAAACACAGTTCATAATAAACCCAATTCACATTCCATTTTATTCCAATTACTAAATATAACTTGAAACTCTAATAATTTTAATTAAAAGATTTATTCTTTTCACACGGGGTTTAAGAATAGTGTTACTGAAGACACCATTCACGACAAACCCAAAATTCAATTCGATATTAAAAATAAGGCTCTAAACAGAAATTATGTCGACTTATATTCAATATCAAATTCTGAAACCAACACATATCGTATGGGGAATAATGATGTATATCTATCTTCCAAATTCCTCCACAATATGCGTATAGTCACGGAATCCAATATTGAAATATTCCGAAGATTATTTCTATTCAAATCCATTCCAATTCATACATTGGAAAATTCTGGTTAGATTAAACCATTCACAAATCCAATTTATTTATTTAAAGATGTTGGATTATCTTTTTGGTTAATAACTAGTTCATTTTGATAAAATATATTTTTATCCTTATAAACGTGGAATTTTTCATCTAAATTCTTTCCAAATCATTTATTATGATTTTACACAAATTATTAATATTTTTAATAATTTTATCAAAGCCCGTACAGTCGGTTTTCAAAAACGACCACCGAACTGCATCCATAACGACCTTTTCCAAATTTGATTTGGACATATTCCAAATCCAAACATTAGATTTCAAATCTCTTATATTCATTGGAAAGCTCTTTCCGATACGAACCCAACGGTTCCGGATTTAGGAGAATCCGATGGTCGGATCTCCCGTAATGTCATTTCGAAGTCAATGGTCGAAATTCGCGAACGGTCGCAGCGCGGTGCGTTCCATTCAAGCCATTAATATATATATATATATAATATATTTCATTCAAAACGTATTTTATAAATTTGTTTTAAAAAGGATTCCCACTTTCACTTCAATTTTAAATCAAAATTGAATACTCCTTATCATTATAATATTTTAGTGATAATATTTTCAAAATATCAAATTTTGAAATAATTTTCTTTTTGATATTCATTATAAAAATGAATAAAATCGATATAAATTTCGTTCGTGTTAAAATGGCGCAAATCTAATCAACACGAATTCACATATTCAATATTTTCGTGTCCATCCCAAATCGAACGTTAAAATCATATTTTAATCTTTTACAAAATATTATTTTAAAATATTCATTATTTCTGAACTGGAATCAGACACGATCAATTACCATATAATGTTATTTATATTTATTTCATACAACACATGTGCACAACAATAATCATACACAATCAACCATCATCACAGTGCATTACACAACTGCATAAGCATTAAATATAAATAATTAACGCATACAATCGTCTGTCAACCAATCGATTGACATACAACTAAACAATTAGGATTAGTGTACGTCAAATATCATTCTAATACCCGTGTGGGGTTTCAACCAACAAATACTGAATATTATTTGTATAGTTCGGCGATGTGTAAAATTTATCGTCCCAATCAATATCAGTTAAATGGGTGTACATAAACAAATCATCCGATTTGTAAATGAATATTTATTTTCATTTCAGGAAAATTTTATGCCGATTGTATTTTTAATGATAAAATATTTATTTCAAAACTTGACTATTTTATATAGTTCATCCATTCAATAAAAATGATATTTTTATTGTTCAAACATTTTATTCAACACATGAATATTTTATATAGTTCATATACACATTAAAAATGATATTTTTAATGAATAAATATTTTATTTTAGAAATATTTGGCATTATAATGGCACAGTATTGGAACCGGATTAATGTTTGGCATTACCCCTCTCTTGATACTGGCTCGCGCCATACTGATTGATTTTAAGAGATACAAACGAGGTAGATGGTGTGGGCGGCACAAACTGACAGGGGACATGTGCAAGGGCCGGGCAGAGGGGGCTAAGACGACTGTGACACTAGTAGATATGGTTGTGCACACCATGTGTTTCCTTTTTAGGAAGTGATCCCTTCTACTGTGGGTCCAGCACAGGATGTCTACAGGGTAGGGGAGCCAATCGATTAGGGTAATGGATGGGGTATACTTGGGCGTATGACCTAAACCTACCAACTCATAGTGGAAGGGATCATCTCATTTAAACTATACTAGTAATAATGCAGAGTAATCATTAGTGAGGCACATACACCTTATCTTGCTTACCTTTTCACACCCGCCATTTATGTAGTGATCTCTCTTATCCACTTTATATGCCTATCATGTTACTTTTATTTATCTACTGGCTAAAAGTAACTAGACTCGCCAGACTTTATGTCTGACCCTGTTGTTTCTCCTTCTTTCTTCCGTTTCCCCCCCCCCCCCAAGGTTCTCAGGGAGGAAACACTCGGATTTAATCAGGACTCAGATATCATCTTGCTAGGAGCAACTTCTGAAGTATGCCTCAAGTTCTTGTCTCTACTATGGCTTAACTCTTTTAATTGGGGGAATGATGCTTTTTATTTACTTATGCACTCTGATGGTGCAAGACAAAAGTTATTTTATTGTTATGGTTTTTATAACTTATGAAATTGTGGACCATGGCATTTTGACTTATGTTTGAAATAAAAGTTTAAATTTTCCGCTGCTGCCTTATTTATATCTGTCTTGCAATTATTCTATGCCTGTTTACCTATAGCGCTTCACGAAACTTAATGCATTACCTTAGTGAGTGACATTAACGGACGTTGGGTGTCACACTCAGAGCTGAAGGTTACCGAATTAGATAAAAGTTTTTGGAAACTGTTAGCCTACTTTGTGAACTAGGCTGCACAAAAGAGCAAATAGTGGGAAAGCCATCAACCGGTTCAGATCAGAGGGAACCAGCGCTGGAAAGAAGCAGGAGTCAAAGACGCAGACATCACATCGGTTCGGTTCGGAGAAGCACTTCAGCGACACCAAAAGAAAGCAAGCAGCCTCATCGGATCGGATGCGGCCGATCTGAACCCTTTTTTCTGAACCTGTGACCGTTGTTACACACGTTTCCTGAAGACTCGGGCCAAGCACGACCATTTCCTCCCACGATCTCCCACTAAATTGATGCGCTGTCACCATCTGGAGGCCTCTGAACCCGACTCTTATGGGATGGGTGCCACGCAGTTCCGAACCGGAGCCACTTCGAGGAGATTTTTTACCTATAAATACACCATCAAGAGGCATTTGAAAGGGTCTTTTGGCAAATTCTCAGTTCTAGCTTCCTTCATAGCCGAATTTCATAACCATATTCAGATCAAAATCATCTCTTAAAGTCTATTTTTGAGAGATTTGAGTGAGCTTGTGCATCGTAATTGTGAAGTTGAGTGAGAATTATTGCTGTATTTGCATTCAAATCATCAATTAAAAGAATAAAAAGTGGATGTAGGCTCTTTAACGCCGTACCACTATAAATCGTGTGTTCTTCGTTACTTTTTAGTTCTATTTCATTAAAATCATAGCTAATTTGGGTGTTAGAACCAATTTTTGGTCTAACATTTTGGTGCTTTCACTGAGAAACCTTCGAATTCTCAGCCTTTTTGGGATTATCATTCTATTATTTGGACTTTCAAGTTCAAAGAAGTTAATCCCTTATCTCTGACATCTTTCAGTACTTGTTGACTAACCGTTGAAGAATCGAGTATCATGGCTAAGACCAAAGGAAAAGAAGTGCAAGGCGCTAGGGGAAACGATGCTAGAGAAGATCAGCAAGCCATCGTGTTAACGAGGTCACGCACCCAAAGCTTTGAAGAAGACCCCTCCGATCAGGAGGATCCGAACCGGATGGGAGGCGCCGATCTGATCTGGTCTAATGAGGTCGAGGGCACTCACTCTCTCCATCCGAACTGCTCCGACCAGGCTACTGTGAACCGAACCGATCCGAACCAGAATGAAGCTGGAACTTCTACTCGAGTTCCCTTCAATGCTCTGATTCCTGCCACGATGACTAATGTTCAGCCTGATCCATCTACACCCATTACCCAGGGAGACTTTTCATGTTTTCTTAACATGCTCCAGAGCACTAAAAAAGCATTGGAAGCCCAAAGGCGTGACAACCTTCGCATGCAGGAAAACATGATCACTATGGGTAGAGAACTACAGGAGCTACGGAGGCAGAAGACTCCTTCCCCAACATGCCATCTTTCTACAGATGATTCGTCTTCTTCGGAGGAGGAACGCCCTCGCGATAGAAGGCCGCTTGAATGACCTCAGAACCTCGATCAATTGACTTTTGGATCTTTAGGATCCCGAGAAGACGCTGCTCGTATATTGGGCCCTGATGACCCGAGCTTGCAACAGCCTATGTTGCTACCCATGCGTGGATCCCACGTCCTACCCAGGGATCCTAATATTACCAACCCCACGCAGCAACAGCTTCTCCAACCTCTACCTCCAGAGACTGACCGGGAGCACAGAGAGCAACGTAGAGTAGATGCCGCCAGAAACAGGAGGTTATCCCCTGATCAGGAATCCAGGGGTAATCCGAACATTAGACCTAGAGAGCCTATGAAGACATTAACAAATGCCGATGTATGGGCAATGGTGCGCCAGATTATGTCCGAAAGCTGGCGGTACACTAATGAAGATTGGGGCATTGAGCGAAGTTATACCCCCTTCACATATGACAAATTGGATTTCCAGTTCCCTCGGTGATTCAACTTGCCTCAGGTGGATCGATATTCAGGAAGAACAGACCCAAGGCAGAATCTGATGAGGTATTCATGGTTCATGAACGCGGCAGCAGTCCTAGATTCCGTAAAATGCAAAACTTTTCCAATCTATCTTGAAGACGTAGCGTTAATGTGGTTCACCGACTCTGCCTTCGGTCGATATCAAATTTCACAGAATTGAGTGAGCGCTTCATGAACTAGTTTCGACTCCATTCCCGAAAGTCCAAGAGCGTCATAGAATTGTCACGGATTAAGAAGGCCCCAGGAGAATCTTTGAAGTCCTATTTGGATCGTTACAACCTGGCCATCACTGAAGTTAGTGATCCCCATGAGCCCACTATCCTGATGGCCTTGATAGAAGGGTTAGATCCTGACACAGAGTTCGGGGATTACTTGGCTGGAAAACCACCTCCTACTAGAGAATTATTCTATGAAAAGGCCAATATCCGCTTAAAGCGAGAAGAAGCTAAGGAAAATCGGAAGAGAAAGTCCAAAGGGGCCTCGAAGGAAGGTATCCAGAGTAACGTTGCTGTGAAACAATCTGGTGACAGTTCAGGGAAGGTGGAAGTAAATGTTGGCAACCAGAGTGGGGGTAATAGCAACAGAAATGGGAACGGCAATAGAAGGAACAGAAACCGAGGTAATAGCTCTAGTAAAAGACCCAGATTTCAGACTTTTGAAAATTATACGCCATTAAATGATACGTTAGAGAATATTTATTTAGATACTTATAGCATATTGCAGTACAAAAAACCACCATCCAGAGATTCTACTGAGAAAGAGATTGCAACAGGAAAGTTTTGCTTGTTTCATGGTACCCACGGTCATTCCACCAATAAATGTCATCATTTGAGAGATATCGTCGAAAGATTGCTGCGAGAGGGGAAGTTGGATGAGTACAAGGTCGCCCCAAGGGACAGGGGCCAAGGGGGACAAGCCCCGAACCAAAACCAGCCTGCTTCAAAACCCACAGCTCAGCAAAAAGGTAAGGGGATCGTCATTAATACTATTATAGGCGGACCTCACTTAGTTGGTCATAGTTTTAAAGTAATGGACCCGTACGTCAACGCCGCCAAGCATTTTGAGGTAGGAGAATGCAGTAGCCTCGAAGACGTTACTCCAGTAAAACAACAAAAGACGATGTCAGACGATGTCGTATTCCGCAATAGAGATGATTCCGGAGTTCAATCTCCAACCGATAATCCACTAGTGATTACCACAACAATTGGCCCTGCTTTAGTCCATAAAGTGTTAGTGGACAATAGGAGCTCGGTCAATATCCTCTTCAAGAAAGCTTTCGAACAAATGAGACTCGAAGCAAAAGATTTAAAGCCATGTGAAGGATAGATATGTGGCTTTAACGGAGCATCTATAGCTCCGATGGGTTTTGTAAAACTGCTAGTCACACTAGGGCAGGGAGATCGCCAGAGAGTAAGGATCCTGCTATTTGTAGTTTTGGATGTGGAGTCGCCTTACAATGCCTTCCTAGGCCGACCGGCCCTTGCCGAATTTAGGGTATGTATTGCACCTTGGTGCTTGTTGCTTAAATTCTCAACTGACTCAGGAGTCGGGGTGATGAGGGGCGACCAAGATATGGGACGAGCTTGTTACATGAGGGCTTAAAGATGCTAATGAAGGGGTTGAATATAGAAGCTAAGGACGATTTCGTCCCTCCAAAGGAGGCCTCAGCATAGCAATTAAGGGGTCGTGCCCCAAGAGAGTCGCCCTCAGACGTGCTCGAGGATATAGATCCCAAAGAGGATAGAGAACCCGAGGACAGGAAGGCAACTCCCAATGAAATAACAATAGATATACCTATTGATGAAACAGATCCAACAAAAGTACTAAAAATCGGCTCGCAACTGGATCCAATTAGAGCGAGGGAATTGGCTGATTTCCTAAAGGCAAATCTGGATGTGTTTGCTTGGGCTCACGCTGACATGCGTGGGATTTCGCCTACCATCATGAGTCACTCTTTGTGTATTAATCCAAAGCACCCACCAGTCAAGCAGAAGAGACGGATGTTAGGCCCAGAGCGGTCAGCCGTTTTAAAAGAAGAAGTAGAGAAATTAAAAGATAATGGATTCATTAAGGATTCGAAATATCTCGACTGGATATCGAATCCTATCCAGGTCAAAAAGTCAAACGGGAAGTGAAGAACGTGTATTGACTTTTCTGATTTGAATAAAGCTTTCCCGAAGGATAGCTTTCCTCTCCCCAGAATTGATCAACTAGTAGATTCGATGGCCGGGCATAAGCTTTTATCCTTTATGGACGCCTATTCCGGGTACAATCAGATTCCCATGCACATACCAGATCAATAGCATACAAGCTTTATCACAGACTTGGGGTTGTATTGTTACGTGGTAATGCCATTTGGGTTAAAAAATGCAGGAGCCACATATCAGCACCTAGTGAACCGCATGTTTTACAATCAAATCGGGAAAACCATGGAAGTTTACGTAGATGATATGCTCGTGAAATCCAAGCGATCTCCCGATCATACGAAGGACATAGCAGAAATGTTCGGCATACTATGAAGGTATGGGATGAAGTTGAATCCCTTGAAGTGTTCTTTTGGAGTGGCATCAGGCAAGTTCCTTGGCTTTATCGTGAGTTCTAGAGGAATTGAAATCAATCCGGACCAAATAGCAGCAATCCAGAATATAGAGGAGCCGTGAAAGATTAGGGATGTTCAAAGCATAACTGGGAAGGTTGCAGCACTGGGCAGGTTCATCTCCAAAGCAACGGACAAGTGTGTACCTTTTTTCGATCTCATAAAACGGGGAAAGCGAAATTTTGAGTGGACTCCCGACTCTGTGGAGGCGTTCCAGAATCTATTAGACTTCTTAGAAAAGCCTCCAATATTATCAAAGCCTGTGGAACATGACGATTTGTTCGTCTACTTGGCGGTATCATCTCACGCCGTCAGCACAGCATTAGTATGTGAAGAAGATAAAGTCCAGAAACCTGTGTATTACGTAAGCAAAAAACTAGCTGCTGCAGAGCGTAATTATCCGAAGATAGAGAAGCTTGCTTATAGCCTCCTGATTGCTTCCCGCAAATTTCGCCATTATTTTCAGGCACACCCGATAGTTGTATATACCGATCAACCTTTGAGACAAGTGTTGCAGAAACCCGAAGCATTGGGGCGGTTACTTAAATGGAATATTGAGCTGAGTCAATTTGATTTGAACTTTCAGCCACGAAGATCAATAAGGGGGCAGGCATTCGCTGACTTTATAGCTGAATTTACAATTCCTAAAGAGGAAACGGTGGGTGACAAGGTAGTTACTTTGGATCAAGAGTTAGAACTTAGTCCATGGAAACTATATACGGATGGGGCCAAGAATGATCGAAAGTCCTGCGCTGGAGTTGTTTTGATAACTCCTGAAGGACTACTATGCATTACGGTTAGAGTTTGCTGCTACTAACAACAATTACGAGTATGAAGCCCTGATTGTTGGGCTGAAACTCGTCAAAGATTTGGGGGTGAAGACACTAGATATATATTGCGATTCCAAGATAGTTGTATGTCAAGTTCGGGAAGAATTTGCTGCTAAAGGACCTCGACTCATCACTTATCTCAAAAAGGTAAAGGAGTTATTGGGAGGTTTGGAGCATTATAGCAACACACATTCCAAGAGCGGAAAATCAAAAAGCAGATCGGCTGGTGAAGCTAGCAAGTTCTGATAATCCAAAAGAAACCGAAATGGTTCCGATAGAGGTGTTGGAATCACCGAGTTTCGACCTAATGGAAGCAGAGCTAGCCTTGGAAGTTGAACCAGAAAGAGAGTCCTAGATGACATCAATTAAGAATTTTCTCAAGAATGCAACCTCCTGTTAAAAAAGAGCGAAAGACGAGCTGTAAGACGCAAGGCTGTAAGATACGTTTTACGGGACGACGTCCTTTATCGCCAAGGGTTTTCAATGCCCCTATTACGGTGTATCGCACATGATGACATTAAACGTGTACTACAAGAAGTACATGAAGGTGAGTGTGGAGATCACATTGGGGGCCAAACCTTAGCAAAAAAAGTATTACGGTACGGATATTTCTGGCCTACCATGAATAAAGACGCGGATGATTATTCACGACGCTGCGAAAGATGTCAAAGATTCGCCAAAGTTCCCAGAGCACCTCCAACCCAGCTCAAGTCGATGGTAAGTCCATGGCCATTTGCCATGTGTGGAATTGACATTATTGGAGTGTTACCTATTGCCAGAGGAGGAGCCAAGTACATGATCGTTGCTGTGGACTACTTCACAAAATGGGTGGAAGCTGAACCTTTAACAACCATCACGGCGAGGAAGGTGATCAGTTTTGTGGTCAGAAACATTATTCGTCAATTTGGGATACCGAAGACCATCATAACCGATAATGGGACGCAGTTTAACAGCATCGAGTTCAGAAACTTCTGCCAAAAATATAAGATTGATAAACGATACACTGCAGTAGCTCATCCGCAGTCAAATGGCCAGGTCGAAGCCATAAACAAGGTCATTAAATCAATTTTAAAGAAGCGGTTAGAGCGGGCCAAAGCTAGATGGGTAGACGAGTTGCCATTAGCTTTATGGGCCTGCAGGATAACTTTTAAGACGGCTACCGGCCATACTCTCTATTCACTTTCCTTTGGGTCAGAAGCAGTGATCCCGGTAGAATTGGAAGTCCCTTCTCATCGAGTTGCCTATTATGATCCGATGACAAATAAAGCACTCCTCCTAGAATCTCTTGATATGATTGAAGAGAAAAGAGATGAAGTTGACTTGCGTGCCTCGAGACATCGGCATCAAGTGGCACGTTATTATGATCAGAAAGTTCGCTTCAAAACCTTTGAACCAGGAGACCTAGTACTGAAATGAGTCTTCCCGCCTTCGACCCAATTGGGTCCAAAATGGGAAGGTCCATACACCATCCAACGGAAGCTTGATACAGGAGCATTCAAGCTAACGATCGTGGACGGTGAGGAAATTCCCAGAGCCTGGAACGCTCAGCACTTACGACGATATCTGAGCTAGACATGAAATGTCATCCCTTTTTGTTTTTATAAGCTATGTGAAAAGGCACGACTTGCCTTAAAAAGTCTATTTATATGAACAAAGGATTATGAAGTGGATGTAGGCTACGACTTAGCTGAACCACTATAAAAATATCGTGTGTCATTTACTTTTCTGCATTATTTTATCTTCAACAATTATTCCATCATGACCATGAAATACTAAATTAGATTTGGAAAGTTGAAGATGACCTATGTGTAGGAACAAATAAAACGATCGTTTGAAAAATAAAAGAATGGGAAGACAACACTCTTAACTCTAACTCTCAAGAATCGAGAGAGAGTATAAAGGACGGGAAGACGACGTCCCTTGAGGCGTGAAGGTGCACCCAGATGAGGGACCGCCTCAATGCTACTCTAACCTGGTTATGAGACATGATAGTATAAAGATGCTAGAAAGAATAGGCATCAACGATGAAAGGAATATAGCCCTGTTGGAGAATTGGGGGTAATCGAATTTTGAATTTAATCAATCTTGAACAATTCTTGCTCAGTCATCCAAGATTGACTGGGGGCATATATGTATACGCATATTCCCCTCAATAATGACTTCATCATATAATTGTAATATGACATGCTCTTGCATTTTTACTTAAGTACTAAACTAACAACTATCAGACATTGTAGGAAATAAATTATTATTCTTTACAAACACGTGAGTTTGTACAGGGAAATCAAGTAAAGGATGCGAGGGCCGCACTGGATGCAACAATTGCGGACCAATTAAATGCCAAAGTAAAACAAAGCACTCCGTCACTTGGGCTTTGGAGCGGACTTGGATTTTTGGGAAGCTTTCTGAGTAGCCTTGACTTCCTTTTCAGCATCAGTCATAATGCGTTTCGGCCTTTTCTTCTCCGCAGTCGAAACGTTAGAATCGGTTGATTTTTTACCAGGAGTAGGAACACTGGAGTCAAGAGAAATTTTTTTAGCAAGTTCCTCTGTAATAGACCTAGTTAAAAGCTTAACGACTAACCTTGATCCATGATCCACCATTGCAAGGGGTTTAAGGCTTTCGGGGTTCAAGTCTTCAACTTTTAGCTGCATACGCTTGTCTTGTTTGGCTTTCATTTCAGCCAAAGTGACGTCATCAGCACTTTTGGAGTCCCAAATTATAGCCACATCAGGATCTTCTTCGTACCCCTCGCTACCACCATCGTCTTTCAAGGCATCTATCATCTCGTCATCATGAGAAGTGTCGGCCTTAGACAATTCAGCTCCCCCTCCTGACTCTACAATGGTAGCCTTATCCTGTTATCCTTGAGTCTTTTCCACAGATTTTACCCCAGTGGTGGTTCCCTGATGCATGTCAGTCTTCTCGGCCGGTTCAACGGCTACAGAATGAGAAGCAACAATTATCAACTCAGGAGAAAATAAAGATCTTCCATCGATTGCCCAATCACATGGTGAAAAGTGGAGACGGCTTTGACGAATTGAGGTGAAAAGGTAGAAATAGCTTCCGATGGTTTCTCAATTGGAGTGACTACTGTCTCTGACACTGATTCGGGTATAGGAGATAAAAGAGATACCTGAGGGATCCCCGGGTTCTCGGGATCATATCCCTCGACTTCAGAAGTTTCAGCAGTAGTGGAAGAAGAGCAAGCCTCAGGGATATTCTTTTGTTTAGACATCCGCTTCTCCTCCTCCATAGCCGCGGCAATGAGGCGACGCCCCTCGGCTAGGCGTGCCGGTTCGTCATCTCTCAGCTACTTTTCCATCAGTTTATACTCATCGACGAAGTCTACCTTAAGTTCCTCTTTCTCCCATTCGATGATTTGACTCCATACGTGAACTAAGGTATTTGGATAGTCTTCAATCCAAGAGATGTTTCGACGACGAATGATGTGCGCGAAGAATTCAATCAGTAATTTGCCAAAATCGTGCACTTCTTCCTGAGCCTCTGATAGCTATTGATGGGTCTCTTCAGCAGACTTAATAACATTTTCCACATTCCCCTCAGCTAGGGCAGCCCTATTCTCGGCTTCCATTAACCTGGATTCCAAGTCAGCGTTTTGTTTCTCCAATTCAGCATTTTTTCTCGCTAATTCGGCTTTTTCTCGCTTAAGAGTATTGTAAGCTAGATGCATTTTGACATTGTCCGACTTAGCATCTTCCGCTTGTTTCTTCAACTCCAAACGCTCTTGACTATGAGATTCCAGCAAGTCATGATAACGCTTCTGTAACTCCTCGAATTTCTGTTTGAAGTTGTTAGCATCTCGTTGAGCGATGACAAGTTGAGCCTGTGTGTCCTCAAGGTCCTTCTCCAAATTTTTCAAGGCCTTTTCATCGGCATCTGCAGTCTTTTTCATTGAATTAACATCTGTAATTAAAGTCCGAATGATTTTGGAGAGATTACGTGAATACTTGAACATCTCCGAATATTGCTTCTCGACTGCGTCAATCTTCGCTTTAGCCTCATCTGCCCACTTTGAGGAAATAGGCTCGAGAGCAGGTAAGAAAGTCAGATTTTCAAAATAATGGTCTGGGAACTGCTTCTCCAAATATGCCCACTTAACTTTGGACTCAGCATCCAGCGGTGGAGGTTTGAAGTATGTTAGCTCAGTGTCTCTATGTTTAGTGGGCACGATGGTTGTATCACCCTTTCCAGGTCGCTTCTCAGAAACCTTATGTTTGTCTCGTGAATCGGTATGTTTCGGTGGACTTTTTCCCGATTGTGTTTGTCTTGAGGAGAAGTTCGGTCTTTGGGCTGCGATGTGTCTTCTCCTCGATGACTCTGATAGCTTTTATATCGGTTTGGATCCGACCGGACGGGGGAGCGAGAGCGCGAGGTCTTTGGCCGATAAGAATCATGAGGCCTTCTGTCCTCTCTACCCCGGCTTTCACGACGATCATGCTCGACATCGGAAAGGGGTCTAGACATGCTACGGCGTATTTTCCTGACATTATAGTAGGGGCGAGACATTGTACCTGCGCAACAATGTAAGTGGAATTCAGAATCAGTGTTCACATGAGAAGTGAGTGATGTGAAGTGTGGTGCTATTGTGTTGGGTGCATCCTAAGTGGTGTTCCCCCCGACAAACCCGAGTCCGAAGCCAGGCCAGCGCGAGTGGGCTATTTGGCCTTCACGGGAGTAGTCTCCTCTGAAGAAGTGAAAATTAAAGGATTTGTGCCAAAATCCTATGAAGTATAGATGGTTTCAAGTAGGGGGAGATCTCCTAAACCCTGAAATGTAGAATCATCGTTAGTAGGGACATCTCCTTGAGAAGCGTCTATTGGCAGCTCTTTAGGGGACATTGACTTCTCCGGAGAAATAGCATCATCAGGGACGGTATACCCTTCTCTGTGCTTTTCAGCTATGTTGGCTAACTCATCGTCCTGAGTTGAAGATGGAGAAGGTGAAGTCCGAAGAGGTATTGTTGGACTTTTCGAGTCCTCGCCCGTTTCAGGAATAATGTCCACTGGAGGGATGTATACATATGGACCCGACCCATGACCTATGCTTCGGGTAATGGATAGTAACCCGTGATGATGGAGGTACTCATCCTTAAGAACTTCATCGATGGTTAGAAATTTTTGATCGCCATTGAGAAGCCGATGCATCCGATCAAAGTACAATTGATCCGATATTTGTTTTGGGTTATCAACTGCAAACAAAAGAGAAAGCAGGTTAATGTGTTGGCATGAACATTCAAAATTGAGATCTAGAATATCGATGCTTTACTTGATTTGGTCCATCTCCTGGCGCACCCCGGCTGTTGCCTGATATAAAACCATTCGAGCTTAGAATCACCGGCCTTGCTACTAAATGGAGCTGAAATAATTTTCCTTTTTGGGACTGATTCAAAATAGGAGAAGGAAGGAGTCTCTTGAGTCCGATGCTTGAAATTATAAAAAAAAGAAGACGTCATCAAAAGTAGGCTTTGTACCTAAAATCTCTCTGTATGCTATATACAAGGTATATAAGTAAGCATAAGAGTTGGGATGTAACTGCATGGGGGAAATCAGCATCTGTCTTAGAAAGTCAACAACAAAAGGCGGAAACGGTGGAATAGCCCTAACCATACACATCAATCGGGTAACTGCCATAAATCCTTCTGGAGGGTTGTGGGGACGATCAGCTTTCGATGGCACCAAGGTATCCCTTTTCAGTATTTTGTGCTTTAAACATATGCGAACAAGTCTGTCGTCATCAATCGTCGATTCAACAGAGTCTTTGGGTAACTCCAATATAATGGCAGACTCAATCTCATCAGGAGCTCGATTATCTTCTATCCCTCCTTCCTCTTTATCGCCCAGAGAAACTTCACTATCGGAAGGTGTTTCGCTGTTATGCGCTCCTACTTCATAATCTGGGCCCTCATCGTCCCATTCAGGGTCTGAGGAAGAAGATATGTAATCAAGAGTAAATTTCTCAGAAGTTTCCGCAACTTCTATCTTCTTTGCCAACCTAGATGAACGTCTCTCGGCCATGATCACTAGACTATTGAAGAAACAATAGCAAGGATTAGAGTAAAGTTGCCCGTGTCCCCCGTGTGTGTATGTGAACTAAAGTGTGTGCTACATGTACCAAAGATGCAAAGTAAACACATGAGAGCGTGATATAAAGATTCAAAGGAGTAATAATGCTTCAGAATAGTTCTTGATGTTTGTTATGTTCGTAGGGCGCTATCCTAACTGTTCATCAAGTGGAAGATTGTGTCAAGCATTGATTTATCCAGTTAAATAGGTTCTTGTTCATTAAGTCATGATAATTCAGTTTGGTTCAGATACGTGTGGGGATCGGATCGGGGAGCAGAGCCTTGTCATGGTTTAAAGAAAAAGCTAGAGCCCGACAGACAAACCAGATCGGTTCGGAAGAAGGAACTCAGAGCGGTTCGGATTGACTTGAGTATCCATGCCGTTCTTCTTCCTAATTTCTCACTCCGACCCGACCCGGTCAAGTGAGCTTTGTTTTCCCCTTGGCCTTTGCTCCGTCCTGATCCGGTCACGTAAACTTCTTTCCCTTCCCCTCACTCCACAGTTTCTCCATCCGAACCGATCCCAGTTCCTCTCCTCTTCTTCATCTTCACCATTTTTTCATCCCGCTCAGTCGATATCGAACCCAACTTTATGTCGAAAGCCCCCATTGAGATTAAGTGCTTATGTACTCAAATGTTCTACAATGGATCCTAAAACCCTACATCACTGCCTCGAGATGGCGTTGTCGCCGTTAACGACGATGGCGGAGGGTGGAGAAGGCCACGGCGTCAGAATTAAGCAAACACCATGTTCGATTCGTCCAATTTTACCACAAATCTAAGCTGAAAACGATTACAGCAAGGTAATTCGAGATTTCAAACCTACCAAGTTGTTTAATTTAAAGACGAACGAGAGAGTTTCGGAGTTTTTGATTTTTTAGGGTTTCGGTGCAAAATATGTTGGGCGAGAGCAATAAAAGAAGAAGAGGAAGAAGAAGACGGGAGGCAAACTTATATAAGTTTATGGTGACTACTCGTATTCCCAGTCTTTTCTACCCCGTTCGGACCGGGATTCAGGCCCACAAATGCATTCTGGCCTGTCAGTCCACTACAGGAGAGAAATCCATTCGGGTCGGGTCCGAACCGAAAGGGATTATACACATTGACTTGGTATGCAGGTTGAATTCAAGGAAAAATAAAGAAAAATCCTACCTGGAGGAATCACTGGACATTAAAAAGAGCTCTCAAAGTTGTTTGAAAATGAAGAAAGTAATTCATATGGTTTATGGATATATATAAGCAACAAAAGGCATGACTTTATGAAGTGACACGTCTCAACAAGTAAATGGAAGCGATCATTCAATGGCTTTAATTCAAAGACTGTTTTGTAAACTACTTCGAAGCACACTTTATCTTAAATAAGAGTGCACTTCGAGGGGGCAAAATGTTAGCCTACTTTGTGAACTAGGCTGCACAAAGAGCAAATAATGGGAAAGCCATCAACCGATTCGGATCGGAGGGAACCAGTGCAGGAAAGAAGCAGGAGTCAAAGACGCAGACATCATATTGGTTCGGTTCGGAGAAGCACTTCAGCGACACCAAAAGAAAGCAAGCAGCCTCATCGGATCGGATCGGAGGCGGCCGATCCGAACCCCTTTTTTCTGAACCTGTGACCGTTGTTACACACGTTTTCTGAAGACTCGGGCCGAGCACGACCATTTCCTCCCATGATCTCCCACTAAATCGATGCGCTGTCACCATCTGGAGGCCTCCGAACTCGACTCTTATGGGATGGGTGCCACGGAGTTCCGAACCGGAGCCACTTCAAGGAGATTTTTCACCTTTAAATACACTATCAAGAGGCATTTGAAAGGATCTTTTGGCAAATTCTCAGTTCTAACTTCCTTCATAGCCGAATTTCATAACCATATTCAGATCAAAATCATCTCTTAAAGTCTATTTTTGAGAGATTCGAGTGAGCATGTGCATTGTAGTTGTGAAGTTGAGTGAGAATCATTGTTGTATTTGCATTCAAATCATCAATTAAAAGAATAGAAAGTGGACGTAGGCTCTTTAATGCCGAATCACTATAAATCGTTTGTTCTTCGTTGCTTTTAGTTCTATTTCATTAAAATCATAGCTAATTTGGGTGTTAGAACCATTTTTTGGTCTAATAGAAACTATTTTCAAAAAGGTTTGAAAAGAAAGCATTTCCAAAAAGAAAAGTCTATTTTAAAAAAAAAAACATTCCCCAAAAAGCCATATGTAGTATCCTTCGTTCCTTTATCTAAATTTCTTCCTTTTCCTTTTTTGTTTAGCATGTCTGGGGAACAAAACATCCTTAATATCCCAGAGGGTGTCACAATACCCGGATGGTTCCATAGGTATTTGAAGGCTACGGCGCCCGCCGAAGGCCAGGAAAATGTTCCTCCCCCAGTTGCACCAATCATTCCTCCTCCTCCTCCCTCTCCAAGAGCTGATAACTTTGCCAAGATCTGCAAAGACTTCCGGGCTATGGGAGGAAGGCCATTCCATGGGAATGAGACATTCGTAGAAGCCCGGAATTGGCTTAAGGAGACAGAGGACTTATTCATAATCATTGAAATGGAGGACCGAAGGAAAATTCAATTAGTTGCTTGGCTGTTAAAGGACAAAGCCTCATTTTGGTGGGAAGTCACCTAAGTTGGACGTTCGGTAGAAACTTGGGAAGACTTTAGACAGAGATTCAAAATGAAATTTCTTTCCCAAGTGGAGAGAAGCATACAGTGGAGGGGTTCTTAACTCTCAAACAAGGAAATTTGACGGTGAAAGAGTATGTGAACAAGTTCAACCAACTAGCAAGGTTCGGGTTAGAGTTGGTAGACACACCGCATAAAAGGGCTTTGCGGTTTGCTAAAGGGCTGAATGTGTCTCTTCATGGTATAGCCATTTCTATGTTCCAATGGGGGCCACTTTTGAAAAGCTTGTAGATATGGCCCTAATGCATGAGGAGGACAAGGGAGAGAAGAAGGAAGCAAAGACTGAGGGGACATTGCAGAATAAGAAGGTGTGGCCCAAGAAAGGGCAGCAACAGCGGCAACAACAAAAGAAATGGGGAAAAGATGACAAAGTCAGGGATAAGAGAAAATGTCACAATTGTGTAAAGGAATGTCACTTGATCAAAGAATGTAAAAGAAGGAATGCCCGTTGCTTTAATTGCGGAGAGGTCGGACACTTCTCTAAAGAGTGCCAGAAGAGACAAGGATTGTAGGGACAAAGGCAAACAGTAGGGACTTCTGGAGGGCAGGTGCATGCTCTCGCGATCAATGCTCCTGAAAGTGGTAGAAAAATTTGCGTACAAAGTTTAGTTTCCCTTTCAAACCATCCATTTAGAACACTTTTTGATTCTGGTGCTTCACACTTGTTTATATCTAGTTCTGTGGTTGAATCTCTGCACTTAATTACTAGTATGGTAGTAGATCCCGTAGTTGTTCCAAACCCCATTGGTGGTTCAACTCATTTATCGATGATTTGTCGGAGTTTGAAACTATCTGTGTTAGGCGTCGAGTTTGAATGTGACGCGTACGTGCTTGGGTTTACGGGCTATGGGTTGATTCTAGGAATTGATTGGCTTACCACGTATGGGGCCATTCTGGATTGTGAGAGGGGGGTTGTTAGACTCCGGACTTGTCATGTGAAGACCCTCGAAGTTTCTTGTGACCCTCAAGGGTCTGTTATGCTTAGCTTCCTAGAGTCTCTAGATACATCCATAGATGATTTGCAATCTGTTCTAGTGGTTCGAGATTATCCCAATGTTTTTGATGAGGTACGGGGTTTACCTCCAAGGCGCGAGATCGAATTCCGCATATATCTGGTGGACAATGCAAAGCTAGTTGCATTACCGGTGCGCCACATGGCTCCAAGAGAAAGGCGAAAGCTGAGTAAGCAAGCAGGGGAGCTACTTGAAAAAGGGTTTATCAGATGAAGCATATCTGAGTGGGGTGCTCCAGAAGTATTCGCAACTAAAGCAGATGGTTCGCTTCGTTTGTGTGTTAACTACAGAGAGTTAAATAAGCTCACCAAGAAGAATAGGCACCCGCTTACGAGGATTGACATTTATTTGATCATCTTGTTGGTGCCTCGGTATTTTCTCTGTTAGACTTGGCTATCGGGTTCCATTAGTTGAGGGTGGCTGAGGACAACATAGATAAGAATACTTTCAGAACTCTAAATGGTTTCTTTGAATGGCTAGTTATGCCTTTCGGATTGACAAATGCACCGCCTATTTTGTTGATTTGATGAGTAGGGTGTCTTGGGAGTTCGTAAACAAATTCGTCGTAGTCTTCATTGATGATATTTTGATCTTATCCAAGAGTGAAGAAGAGCATGCCCAGCATTTAGGAGAAGTTTTGAAAACTCTCCATGACCATAACCTAAAAGCAAAGTTCTCCAAATGCCATTTCTAGATAAAGGAGGTGAGATTCTTGGGGCATGTAGTCTCCAAAGAAGGGATAGCTGTAGATCCCGCGAAGGCGGTTGCAGTACAAGATTGGCAGATTCCTAAAAATGCAACTAAGGTGGGAAGCTTTCTTGGGTTGGCAGGTTATTATAGGAAGTTCACTAAGGACTTCGCGAAGATATCAGCTCCTCTCACCAGGCTAACAAAGAAGAATTTGGCATTTTCATGGGACAAAGACTGTGACGTTGCTTTCTAATGACTAAAAAGGGCTCTGACAACAGCTCCAGTCTTAACCTAGCCCGATGGGAGTAAAGTGTTTACTGTTTACACTGATGTGTGCGGTATAAGGCTTGGTGCGGTTCTGATGCAAGAAGGGAAAGTGATATGTTATGGGAGTAGACAGTTAAGAGTTCATGAGAAGAACTACCCCACCCATGATCTAGAGCCGACTGCCATAGTATTCGCATTAAAAACGTGGCGTCATTATTTACTTGGAGAAAATTTTGAGTTATACACCGATCATAAATCTCTCAAGTATCTATTCTCACAGAAGGATCTCAACTTAAGGAAACAACGTTGGATGGAGTTCTTAGCTTCATATGATTTTGAAATTGCTTATACCCCTGGCAAGGGTAATGTGGTGGCAGACGCACTAAGTAGGCAGAGGGTGTCCTTGAGTCCTCTGTTTGTGGAAAGAAAGAACTTGGAGTTCATATCGGCTTTTGATTATAGACCCTCCATCGAGGTTTTGCCTGATTTATTTGCATCCTTGGAGATACGACCAACTCTTGTGGAACAGATAGGAGCTTCGCAACAAGGTAACCCACAGATTCTAGACATCATGGATAAGCTCAGAAGAGAGGAGACTTCTAGTTACCTCAGTAGGTATGCCATAAATGAAAAGGGGTGGTTGCGATGAGATGGAAGGCTTTGTGTTCCTCAAAATGGAAGCTTGATAAAGGCAGTCCTAGAAGAAGCCCACCATTCTAAGATGACCATTCATCCAGGCAGTGATAAAATGTACAGGGATATGAAGAGGGTTTTTCTTTTGGGCTGGGATGAAGAAGGATGTGGCCGAATTTGTTTCTCAATGTTTAGTTTGCAACAAGTCAAAGATGAGAAAAAGAAGTCCAGTGGATTACTTCATTCGTTGGAGGTTCTGCAGTGGAAATAGGAGAGCGTCTCTATGGATTTCATAGATGGTTTGCCTAGATCGAAGAAAGGTAATACCAATATTTGGGTGATAGTAGATAGACTCAATAAGAGTGCCCACTTTATTCCAGTTAAAAGTAAGAGGACGACATCATGGTTGGTAGCAATTTATGTTCGTGACATAGTTCGTCTCCACGGAGTTCCTTCCAGCATCGTGAGCGATCATGACCCCATCTTTACCAGCAAATTTTGGAGGAGCTTGCAAAAAGCATTAGGTACACAATTGTGTTTAAGCACCGCTTATCATCCTCAGACCGATGGGCTGACAGAGAGGGTGAATAGGATTCTAGAAGATCTTTTAAGGCTGTGTATCCTAGACTTCGGGGAGACTTGGGAAGAGCATCTTCCTTTAGTAGAGTTTACCTATAATAACAGTTTTCAAGCTAGTATCGGCATGGCACCCTTCGAAGCATTATATGGACGACCCTGTAGATCGCCAACTTATTGGTGGGAATCTACAGAAAGATTATTACTTGGACCAGATATGGTTAGAGAAACATCCAAAAAGATTGACTTTATTCGACAGCGAATGAAGACAGCTCAAGGTAGGCAGAAGTCCTATGCAGACAAAAGAAGGACTGACATCGAATTCGAAGTGGGAGACTTAGTTTTTATCAAAGTATCACTGCTGAGGAATGTGGTTCGCTTCGGATCAGTAGGGAAGTTGGCACATAGGTTTGTGGGGCCATACCCCATAACCGAGAGGATTAGCCAAATGGCCTACAGGGTAAAGCTCCCAGAAAATCTATCCAGTGTTCATGACGTTTTCCATGTCTCTCATCTGTAGAAGTGCCTGCATGACACTGCGGAAGTTTTTGAGCCAAGTATGTTGGAAGAAGTCGAAGTGGAATGGGAGGCGACAATACGATGAGTCCCTACCCATATTCTTGGGTCAGAGGTTAAGAAGCTACGCAATAAGGAGATCAAGTTGCAAAAGGTTCAATGGGGAGATAACCCAGAAGATGCAACTTGGGAGACCAAAGACAAGATTCGTGGTTCGTACCCTTTTCTTTTCGAGGGTATGTTCTTAATTCCTTTCCTAAGTTTTATCAGTGCTTGTTTTTGTCAATAGAATATATCTTATCCATCATATTTTTGACCTTTAGATAGGAATCCTATAGATGTAAACATGCGTTTGAAACATGTTATGTTTGACGGATGCAAGTGTTTACTAGTGGTTGCCTGTGGACGCATATACACACACATTAGGCACTAAGATCGGCTCAATCACTCTCATACTGCATATGGATGTGTGTGCATCTTCTTTCTTTTATGAATGAAAATGGATGAGTTAGCATATGGATGTTGCATTTGAACGAATGAATGTGCACACATATAGAATTTATATGATATGATAGGTTTATTTGCATACATATTGGATTCATGGCACTAACATATATTGCATTAAGGAGGTCAACTGAATCTGCCTGATCTTCGCGTTAGTATTGGGACATATACACACAGCTTTGCATATTTTTATATAAGCATTAGAAATCTTTAAGAACAATGGATGCCAGTGATTGGTGGATAAGTAGATGGATGATGGATGGTAGGATATGCATTTTTCTCAACTTAGAGATTTCGAGGACGAAATTCTTTGAGAAGGGGAGAATGTAACACCTCAAATTTTTAACGACATTAAAGAAAATAAATTAATTAATAATTAATTTAATATTTAGAATTAGAGGAAACGGACTGCGCCATTGCGTCTGTCTCGAAATTCTGGTCAAGATAGACATTTGGTTTGCGTAAAACAAACACCGTATGAAGAAATTATGAAGGTTTTAAGTTTATATACACATAGAAATATTTTATATATACGCATAAGTCAGAGGTGAGTTAGAGATGAGTCAGAATTCTATTCATAGGATTCAAATTTGAAAAATTCCTCTAAGCGGCAAAATTCCCGCTCTAGGGGGTCGACCCCCTAGAGAAGTGTTGACCTAGGGGTCGACCCACCCACAGGGGTGTTAACACCCCTAGGGTTGACGTGGCACTCAGTTTCAGAGGGTCTGGCAGCTATATATACGTGTCCTATTTCTTATATTTTGTTCATTGGAAGTCATGGAGGTCGTATGCTGCTGGAGTGCGAACGGAACCGGTTTCTACAACAACATATTCTACAAGTCCAATTCAAAAATTCTAGATCCATTCTTCCTTAGTTCTCTAAACATAACGCTATGAGTCCTAGTTGTTTTTAGGTTTAGATAAATAAGTATATTTTGAAAAACTATGAATTGGATATATTGTAAAGTATGATTCTGTGTTAATGTGAAATCCTATACTATGTCATGACAGATCTACTTTCCTAGATCTAATAAAATTGTGGTTATTCGATTATGTTGCTTTTGTGGATCTTGACTTGTAACCATGTTATGGTGGATGTACATCTATTAATCTGGACAGTTGTAACATTACTTAGATCTAGATCTTTATGTTAATCACCTTTCACCTATCATATTGTGATCCATTGATATATTTTGTAAACTTGACATGTGAATCCATGTTTAGATCTAAACATGTTACTATGTCACCCTAACTATGATAGATCTAAATAATTGGACACTTTATGGTTAATTTATATCTCATTATGTTACGTTGACATCATAGTTGCTACAAATTCATCACTTTTGTGCTTACCTTGCCATGATAATTACATGACCATTCACCTTGTTATCATACCAGTTTATGTCTATGTTTATGCCAAGATATGTTGAAACTATCACCTTCGTCATATTCCTTTTTCATTGTTGTAGCTAGGCTACTTTAAAGCCTAGATGCCACCAAAATACATACGAATACGTTCGAGAGGAAATGGGGAAAAAGGGATTATAATTGGCATAATTTATATAATATTTATATGAAATGGGACATGTAATTCAAATGGGGAAAACATAGAAATAGGTACCTAAAATGACATAGGTAGATTTGGATTAATTTGGATTGTTTAGTAATTTACAATTAGGAATTGTAAATTGTACTTATGACACGAGGTTAGGCTACATTAGTGGTGGAAGTCTGCCCGGACCCGACAGGCATATCTAGCAGCAACTAATGTTGAACCTAATGTGAGAGGTCTAAGTACGCAAATAGGAATCGGGCTAAGACACAAGGCTAGAACCAACTGTGGAATAAGACTGCCAGGACCCGACCGGCATATCCAGCATCCACACGTTGTAGGCCTAATGTGGGAGGTCTAGCCAGTTATAACCATAATCGGACATGGTGATGAAATGGACTACTTAACCTAATTTAATATGACTATGAACTTAAGTTAGGGATTAAGTAAAATTGGATGGGTAGTGGGTGGGTTAAGTAAATTAGAGGGAGTGGGTAATATTTTACATATAGGCCCACGAACTTAACCCAATAGGGTGGCCCACGAACTTAACCCAATAAGGTTATGTTATTAAAGACACCTAATGGTATACATAACCGGTGGAAAATATAGTAAAGTTGTGTAATTAAAGACATCCTTTAGGGTAAGCATAACTGGTATAGGACTATGTAATTAAAGACACCTAATGGTACACATAGTCGGTGGAAAACCTAGTGGAGATACAAGACAAGGGGAGAGCTTATATTATATTGTGTGGGACCCATTTCGGTCAGTAATGGTATCAAGTAAAGAACTCCGTACTAGGCGGAGAAAGGGGCACGCTTACTGATTGATTGTAAGAGATCCAAACGAGGCGGATGGTGTGGGCTACACAAATCGATCGGGGATATGCACGTGCATGGGTCGGGCAGAGGAGTCTAAGACGACTATGACACCAGTAGATATGGTAGTGCACACCTTGGGTTGCCACTTTAGGAAGTGATACCGCCTACTGTGGGTCCAGCACATGATATCTACAGGGTAGGGAGCCAATCGATTAGGGTAGTGGTTAGGGTATACTTGGGCGTATGACCTAAACCTACCAACTCATAGTGGAAGGGATCATCTCATTTCAGTTGTACTAATAATAATGCAGAGTAATCATTAGTGAGGCACATACACCTTATCTTTCTTACCTTGTCACACCAGCCATTATGTAGTGATCTCCCTTATCCACTTTATATGCCTATCATGTTGCTTTTATTTATCTGCTTGCTAAAAGTAACTAGACTCGCCGGACTTCATGTCTAACCCTATTGTTCACCTTCTTTCTTCTGTTTCCCCCCAGGTTCTCAGGGAGGAAACACTCAGACTTAATCAGGATTTAGATATCATCTTGCTAGGAGCTACTTCTGAAGTATGGCTCAAATTCTTGTCTCTACTATGGCTTAACTCTTTTAGTTGGGAAATGATGCTTTTTATTTACTTATGTACTCTGATGTTGCAAGACAGAAGTTATTTTATTGTAATGGTTTTTGTGACTTATGAAATTGTGGACCACGATATTATGACTTATGTTTGAAATAAAAGTTTAAATTTTCCGCCACTGCCTTATTATATTTGTCTTGTGATTATTCTGTGTCTATTTACCTATAACACTTCAAGAAACTTAATGCATTCCCTTAGTGAGTGACACAAACGGACGTGGGGTGTCACAAAACCAAAAATTCAATTCGATATTAAATATAAAGCTCTAAACAGAAATTATATCGGCTTATATTCAATATCAAATTCTGAAACAAAAACATATCATATGGGGAATAACGATATATATTTATCTTTCAAATTCCTCCACAATATCCGTATAATCACGGAATCCAATATCGAAATATTCTGGAGATTATTTCTATTGAAATCCATTCCAATTCATACATGGGAAAATTGTGGTTAGATTAAAACCATTTACAAATCCAATTTATTTATTTAAAGACGTTGGATTATCTTTCTAGTTAATAACTAGTTTATTTTGATAAAAATATATTTTTATCCTTATAAACATGGATTTTTTTGTCAAAATTCTTTCCAAATAATTTATTATGATTTTACACAAGTTAATAAAATTTTTAATAATTTTCTCAAAGCCGGTACAGTCGGTTTCTAATAACGGCCACTGAACTGCATCCGTAGTGACCTTTTCCAAATTTTATTTGGAAATATTTCCAAATCCAACCATTAGATTTCAAATCTCTTATATTCATTGGAAAGCTCATTCCTATACGAACCCAACGGTTCTGGTTTTAGGAGAATCCGGCGTTCGGATCTCCCGTAATGTCAATTCGAAGTCAGTGGTCGAAATTCGCGAACGGTCGCAGCGCGACGCGTTCCATTCAAGCCATTAATATATATGTATAATATATATTTCGTTCAAAACGTATTTTATAAATTCGTTTTAAAAATGATTCCCACTTTGACTTCAGTTTTAAATCAAAATTGAATACTCCTTATCATTGTAATATTTAAGTGATAATATTTTCAAAATATCAGATTTTGAAATAATTTCCTTTTCGATATTCGTTAAATAAAATCGATATAAATATCATTCGTGTTAAAATGGCGCAAATCTGATCAACATGGCTTCACATAACCAATATTTTCATGCCCATCCCGAAACATCAATATCATATTTTAATCCATTATGGAATATTATTTTAAAATATTCGTTATTTCTGAATTGGTATCAGAATGATCAATTACCATATAATGTTATATATATGGATTTCGTACAACACATGTACACAACAATAATGATACATAATCAACCATCATCCAGAGTGCATTACACAACTGCATAAGCATTAAATATAAAAATTAATGCTTATAACAGTCTGCTAACTTATCGATTGACATACAACTAAACAACCGGGATTAGTGTACGTCAAATATCATCCGAATACCCATGTGGGGTTTCAACCAACAATTACTGAATATTATTTATGCGGTTGGGCGATGGGTAAAATTTATCGTCCCAATCAATATTAGTTAAATGGGTGTACATAAATAAATCGTCCGATTTGTAAATGAATATTTATTTTCATTTTAGAGAATTCTATGTCATTCATATATACGTTAAAAATTATATTTTTAATGATAAAATATTTATTTCAACACTTGACTATTTTATATAGTTCATACATTCAATAAAAATGATATTTTTATTATTCAAACATTTTATTCAACACATGAATATTTTATATAGTTCATATACACATTAAAAATGATATTTTTAATGAATAAGTATTTTATTTTAGAAAATTTCGGCATTATAACGGCGCGATATTAAAACCGGAGTAATGTCTAGCATTACCCCTCTCCTGATACTAGCTCGCGCCATACATATCAATCACAATCAATTCACAATCAGTTTTGCAACCACAATCCAAATTTCCTCAATACAATCTAAACAAACAACTATGGTTTATATAATAAATAGTGTCGGGGGCTATTAAGCCCCCTCCGCAACCTTCTGAAAAATAATTTGAGTGAGAAAGTGTTCTCATATTGGGATCCACTCCGCTGTTATTTTCTGACGTTCTGATTTGCTGTTATGGTTCTAGAATTTGCAAACGAGCTCCAATCTTCACACGGTCTTTTTCTCTAGCTTAAGCGCGCCATTTCAGACAACTTTCGCCTAATGGACTTTTTCCCGAAAATGCTCCATTTCGCCAGAATTTGCGAAAAGACGGTATTTGGACAGCAGACTTTGGACACGTTTTCTGAACAACTCCACAATTCAAAATATGACTTCCATATACTCAAATTGAAGAGAAAATCGTGCTCTTCGATTTTGGCACTGTAGAGTTTTGGCTAGAAATGTACGGATTTGGAGATATGGGTTGTAGATCGTTAGGGGGTTAACCGCGAAACTGAAAATTATAAAACTCGGGTTTTCAATAGAGAGGGGGACCCACAGTCGGCTTGAGGTGTCGGGGAGGTGCAGCATTGGTGGCAGATGATGGAAGGGGGTGGTAGCAGGCGAGGTGGGGCCTACGACGGCCAGTGGCGGTGGTTTTGTGGGGGTTTAGGATTTGGGAGGGGTTTAGAGAGAGATGAAGCGGTGGAGGAGGAGGGGCAGTGCTAGGGAGGGGGCAAGGCTGGCGGTGGCGCAGGGGATGGGGCAACGACGTAGGGTGATGAGTTTGGGCGGGATCATTTTTTTTCTGCCGTTGACGTTGAAGAGAAGGGAATGGGGTAGGGGATTATATAATTTATATATTTAATTCTTTCAAATTCCCAAAAAGTGAATTTTTCCATTCGAACCCCAAACTGAACCCAACGACTATCGCTCTTAGCCAAATACCCCCATTTCGGATACAATGGGATATGTCCGGAAAGCCAATTCGACTATTTCGATCAGTTTTCGTTAAAATTTAAATTTAAATTAATATAACGTTCAAAATTGATTTCAACGTACATTTTGATTTGACGGAGACTCTTACTGCCTCCAAAAATTACAAAAAAATAAATCTAGCTGTGTTTTGATGATACTATTCTAACAACACTAATTTCGTTGAATTTGGAGACCGTTTGGAAAATGGTCATTTTCCAGTCGATTAAATTTAAACTGAAAGTTCCAAACGTGTTTAAATTCACCACGCTCACATATTAATTCCAAAAATTATGTAAATTGGTATCTAATAATAATTTGACATTCCGAATCCAACAAAAGTGGTTTCGTCGAAAACAGAGGTCGTTTGCAAAATGGCTATTTTTAAGGGATATATATTATATAAAATATATATAAATTCCATAGCGACTATTCTGAATTATAAATTGGACATAACTTTCAATTCCTATTATGAAATCTCAATTTTTCACATTCATTAGAAAGATATTATTAAACAGATTCAAAAATTTCTTTTTTTACTGAAATTCGATTTATTTTGAGTCTTGTACATTCATTTGAAATTTGAAATTGAATTTTCAAACAACCACGCCATTTCGAGTTCATTTTATAATTAAAATAAATTTGTATGTTCTAACTTCATTTAAAATAAATTTTAAATCGTTATTATTTAAAATAAATCATTTAAAATATCCAAAATCCATTAAAATAGCTCAAATAAAAATTTTAAATTGGTTCTGAAAATTCGGGTTGCTACATAGTGTCTATATACAAATAAATAACAACCTAGCAGAACGCTTGCATCTCACGCTCCACATATATAGTATACAATCAAAAATGCGAGTGCTTATTGTAGATTGGATTCCGACTATGACAAGGTATGGAACCACGTGCCGATAGTGTATCTCTAGAGAGGAATACACTGGGTTCAACAAGAACATCTGGCAACTCGTCCCACACATGACTGACCACTCATTTCTCTTTAGTGTATCGATTATATTGTGACCTACGGTTGCTAGCAACATAACAATTCCCAGGAGATTCAGAAGAGAAAAGAAGTAACAAATATGAGTATTCTCTAGATGGTGACAATACACCCTAATGGGGGCGACCCACATAGCCATGTTGTCTGGCCGATTTTTGTCATTTCCCGGTTGATGAGGCTTGAGGTCATAACGTATCTTTGACAGATCACACCTTCATTTACTTGGAATGCCACATCATCATACCCGCCAAATCACAAATTAATTTCCCTAAAAATATCATGGGTATAAAGCTAAGAGGAACGAATTCCTCCGCCACCAACGTAAATATGTTTGAAGAGATCAACTTACACAATTTGTTAGGTATACTCTGTCAGACATTCGTCCATACAAGTTGCCTGGGACTGGACAAACCGAAGGCACTATTTTATAAATCCATCTTAGGCAATTTCTACCTAGGATCGCTAGAAACTTTAATAGCCGGTGATTTAACTATTAAAGGAAAACATCCATAGACACAATGATGTTATCTCCAAATGGAAATTTATTGATCGACCATACATTAACGCTGAGCCCCTTAAATTAATTAATAATTTATTCATCTCCCCAATTTCCTGTTTTTCCATATTTTCTCAAAACCTGTTTTGTCTCACACGATCCTTGGAAAACGTTTCCACCTATTTTAAACAAGTTATTTTCAATATTTAGAAAATATCTATTTTTAACACTGGGAATTTATTCCATATATTCACAACTCTTAGTTTCTACATTTAGAAAATATGCGTTATTTAACATCTGAAAATATTTCCATTACTTATTTACGTATCACTATCCATCAGTCCCTAACCGTAAACTAGTAAGAGAACAACTTTCTAAGTATCAACCCCAAAGGCCGAAACCAACATCAGATCAATATCCAGAAAGTCAGTCAACTTTACTAGTCTCTAGTTAGTACCTAATTTCTTTGACTTCATATCTTAATTTCTTATTTACAAAAACTGTTTACACAACTCTCGTATTTCGGATTATGGATCCATTTCATTAACGGAAATTATTGATTATAACGATAGCGTTAAAATCCATGTTTTTGAAATGTTTAAGTTCAAAATAAAACTTAGATTAATTACTTTAAATAATTAAATAAATAATAAATAGATCTTGATAAAAACTGGAAAGTAAATAGTAATTTCCTTAATTTGATATAATCGAATTTCAACTTATAATTCTCCTTTGAATGATCTACATTCAATTAACATTCCGAACTTCAGAATAGACTTACTGTTTCAGGTTAACACAGTTTCTAAATCCACTTTTGAATTTATTACTTCCAACATTTACCATTTCCCATTTGACATTATTAAAATTTTAAAAACATTTGCTTTTAAAGCTGTTATCCACTTTATAAAGTGAATATTATTCTTTTACAGAAAACTGGACCGTTGTATTAATAAAATCTTAAATTTTATTTTTAAATGCCAATATAGGTTCAAACTCTGTTTATCGAGTTATTTTATAAATTCATACCCATATCTCACTTTATAAACATCATTTATAAATCACTTTCATGTTAATTATATATCAAGTTTATAAATAAATCTTGATTACACATTCGATTACAAATTATTGGTTTTTAAACCAAATATTAACTAACTTATCAATTTCTAAGTTTTATAATCTATAATTTCTAAAATAAATCATCTTTATAATATTGGACATACTCGAAATCAAATTATAATTTCTTATGGTTTTACCACAATTATATTTACATTTTGAACATTGAAATGATTTTATTGTTTCCTTTTCACTGATTCCAGTTTCCCCTTCTATTATTCATTCTTATATCCTAAATTATTTAATAATTATTATTACATTATATCTCTAAATATCATTTTTAAGTCAAAACTGCTTGTTTTGATATAATTAAAACAAGTTATTGTATTCTAGCCCAACCAAGATGAAATTCTATTATTTAAAAATAAATAAATAATAGATTTCCCTTTTTAAAAATCAAATTCTTTTATAATATATCTTTACGGTATTTAAATACCAATTATTTCAGGTCATTGTTATCCAACATCCCAAAACACACAATAATCAATCACCGATTATTTGTCATATCATATAATGAAATATATATATATATATATACACGAAAAACAACAATATAATTGTTGAGGAATCTAGTTGGATTCCTCCAACCTGTTTTCACTGCATCCACAGATGTTAATCAACATGAATAATACCAATTTAGATCAATCTGAAATATAATCATAAATATAAACAGTATTAAATTAACGACTTATATATGTATAATTATATATATTGTTTCAACCAATTTATTAGCAAACCATCCAAACAACCATCACACACAACATTCAATCATTTTTATCAATATCAAATAGCATTAATAAAATTATAAAAACTGGACAGAGTTAGTGAGTTTACTCACCTTGATCGCTAATCGTTAAATAACGATTAACTTTGGCTGATTTAACCAGATGTTTTAATTTGCCTAAAATCCAAACGAGCTCCAAATGGTTCTGAACTAGCTCCATAACGTAGCAGGACTTTATACAGTGTCAATGAATTTGACCGTTCATAATTCTGATGTTGTATGTGCATGATATAACATTTATAAGTTTAGGTATTAATTTAAATTAAAATAAACTTGGTTTTTTTTATAAACTGGACCTCACCATTCTAAAAACTGACCTATCTTCGTTTTTGCATTGACCGTATGAACAATATTCATCTCCAATGATGCTATCAAAAATTGTGGATGAAATGACATCTAAATGAGTTATAAATATCATAATATTTTAACACGTTTGGAATCCAACCATTTGATAGCTTGTGCTACCTATTCTATTTTTAACGACTTGGAGTTTTACATGAATTTTAGTGGAACATGGAGTTATATGTATTATTAAATTTAAAATAAACTCTAACTCTGCTAGAATAGATCCACCCAATCTAGTTTTCCATATTGACTAATTTACTCAAAATAATAAATATCGTTGATAGCACCGTACGGGTTGGAACACTGGAAGCTTGCTCCTCCTCAAAGACCTTCAATCTCCAATTTAGCTGCATGAATCTACCTAATTGCCTGATTTGCCTACCCTTACTACATCATTATTTTATAACTGGGCTTCAAGTCTTCATTCTGGCCCAATACCCAAACGTAACGCACCAGACCCGCGCCTAATATTTCTTCCTTCCCGTCCAACTTTATTCCCACTCCAGCATGCCAACACAATCAACGTATTCTTCCATTTCCGTGTTTTCCCATACTGCATTTTGTTTTTTGTTTTTGGTTTTTTCTTATACTTGGGCCTTATCCTCTCTGAAATCATCCCACATCCAATAACCATGCCCGCTTCTCAATCTTCTTCCCTTGAAAGAAATGATCCCACTCCGTTATTTTATCATACCATTTCGAAATTTTCTCTCCTCCATACTCTTCCACCATTCAGCAAAACTCCAAACCCATTATCCCCATACTCATTTCATTAAACCCGTCGTCAGACCATACTTCGCGATTCTTAGTTGAAAGCACAGTAACCGTACAAAACCCCCGCAGCTTTTCTTTACAAAAGTACCTCAAACTCGATTGATCAGTGCGCCTAGCTGCTGGAAATGCCACGTTCACCTTAATTTGCTCTAACTCCCACCGTTTGATCTTTTCCCCGCAGCCCTGTTTGGATTGAAAATAGCATCGCACAGTTTCTAACACGTATGGGTTGAAGCGATCATTGCAAAAATATTTATCTCAAAATTTTCTAGTGGAAACTTGATTTGTTTTAAATTATTGTGAAGCCATTTAAAAACTTTCGACTTTACTGATGAGAAACCCCAAGTCGCAGTGTTTATATAGGCTTCACCGTTCCTTCATGGCTAAGTAATAGCTTTGTTTAGGTTTGCAGATTTTAGTAGCAGCAGTGCATAAGTTTGCAGCAGTTTTGGTTTTCGAATTTTCATTTCAAAGATTGGGACGATAGGTGATAGTATTTAATATAGAAGAAGGAGATGAGCATAACGTCGATTCTATTTTGTACAGCATAGAAACTAGCTGTGTATTTAGGGTGGTAGGTGGTTTTGAAATTTTCTTCCTTGTCTCTGCTGTGTTGGTTTGCCTTGACATGCATTTTCATAGTTTACAGGCTAAGCTATAGTTATCGACCACAGTGCACATGGGATTTGATGTGAAGATACAACAGATTTTGGGTAGGCTTTGATGGGAAGAAAGATAGGATTCTCATAGGTGGACTTTCATAATATATTATTGAACTAAGCAAGTGCTATGTGCATTGGATAAATTATCAGAACTGTTAAAATTGATGTATAGAGATTTCTAATACTGAAAGTGGATAGAACTGATATTGTGATGTAATTTTGTACTGAAATATAGCAAAACTTTATTATTGAATTCATAACTGAAGCGTACAGAAGAGTATACATAATACTGCTTAACAAATCAAATGCCTATATATTATTAGGTAGGTTCTGCGTTAAAAGGGTTTAACGTATCCCATAATGAACAAATCGGTCAACATACGAGCTATTGTAGACAAAAATAAAAGTACGACTGTGTCGAGAAAGGCGCCATGATTCTAAGATATAATAATATAGACAAGTTAACCTATTTTGTGAAACCCCAAAATGCTGATATAGGGTGTAAAATACTTCAAATAAAAAGTTACTTATTTTCCAAATTAAATATTACAGAAAAATTCTAAAAATTAAATTATAACTACATCTCAAATATCTTATCCAAATTCGAAATAAATATTTTATTATAAATAAATAATCGTTATGGTTTATAAACGAATCCATAGTGACTTTCTGTAAACTTAACTTGGACATAACTTACAATTTATATAACAAAATCTCCATTTTTCCGTTCAATTAGAAAAATACAGCTAAACTGATTCGAAAGTTTCTTGTTTCGAAGAAATCTGACTTATAACGGATCCTGTATGCTCAATTGAAGTTCAAATCTCAATATTACGAGTTGTCGCGACATTTCGAGCTCAAATATGATTTATATTATAATTAATACATTTAACTGTCGTTTAAATAATATATTCGTTATTATAACTCGAATATAAACTAAATATTTTAAATTATCCAATTCGCTCAGTATTGCTAACTCAACTAATTCCGACCATTTCGAAATTAAAATTATTATTCCAATATTTATATTAATTAGATATTCAAAATATTTGAATACAAACCATTTAACTTAAAAAATAAATATATTAAAATAATTAAATTAATTAATTATTAAAACAAAAATCAGGGACGTTACACAGCGGAACTAATATATGTAATATTTAACATCGTTTTAAAATACAAAACTATATTTATACTTACATCATATCAGAGTACAACACATATACAATACAGTAGAAATAAACTCTATATATCTAATTTTGAAGCCTCCTGCTCCAAGCTCCTTCAACTGAATCTGTAAAATCCTGAAACTACTTGACTTCCCGTACAAATTTGGCAACCAAGAGTTTAGGGAAAACATAGAAAAATAAACTCTAAGTCAGTCATGTGACCTGCGCGAGTAAACGATTTTAAAACAGTTTGATTTAACATTTAAAATCCTCTTGAAAGAAATGATAATCGTAAGACCGATCCAGACATAAATACAGATGGTTTTTACCTTATGATAACCCAAACATTTTTTATATTAAAACTATTATGGTATTATCATAGTGTCTAAATAAAATAAATAACAGTCTAGCAGAACGCTTGCATCTCACGCTCCACATACATAGTATACAATCAAAATCGTGGGCTCTTATTGAGGATTGGATTCCGACTATGACAACATATGGAACCACCTTCCGATAGTGTATCTCTAGAGGGGAATACACTGGGTTCAACAAGATCATCTTGCAACCTGGCCACACATGACCGACCACTCATTTCACTTGAGTATCAAATGTAGATCACCAACAACTGAGACTATCAACCGTTTCCCTAAAAGGGATAACATCGAATAGATTAAGGAAGGAAATGAAATTTCTCTAGATAGGTGATTATACACCCTAATTGAGAGTGACCCATTTAGCTATGCTTCCTGCCCGATTTTTGTCATTTCTCGGTTGAGGCTTGAGGTTAGAATTAACCTTTAGAACATCTGACCACCATTCACTTTGAATGCCAAATTGTCAAATCCATCAAATCACAAATTGGCATCCAAAAATATACTCTGGATGAAAAAGAAGGGTCCTTCTTTGCTATCAACTTAGTATATTTATAAAAATTAACGTACGTCATTTTTAAGAAATACTCTATCATACATTCGTCCATTCAAGTCATCCAGGAACAAGATGAACCAAAGGTACTCTCCTACTACATCCAATATAGGAATTACCCCATAGATCAGCAGCAAATAGTCCTTGCAAATCCGAAGATTTCAATCATGAGATAATTACTGCTGAAATATCTCTGGGAGCTACCAAGAGAATTTCATTAAGTAGTTCTCCCGCTTATGAAGATCTACGGTCTTTAATTTCATTATTTTTATAAATATCCCTGCATGTTAGTTTAATTATTTCAAAATTAGTTTGAAGTGATTTTGGGTTCAGTTCCCATCCCAATCTCATTGAATTAGCATGTAGGGAATATTATTCGATAGTCGGTGTTTTAACTTTCAAAATTAAACAGTGTAGATAAGTCTATTTATACAATGTATCATATAAAATGTTTGTGACATGCCTGTTCAATTTAATTAACTTATACAATCTCATTTCTAATTTCAGAACAGTAATTAGCACTAGATGATTATAATCAAACGTGACATTGTTTTATTTTAACTAATCTAGATTCAATTGATCCCATCATAGCATAATAGATAATTAACGACAATCACTCATCACAATAATAACAATCAATTTTTTTTAATTTCAAGCTAATAATAGTTTGAAAATACTCGATCTTGGATAATTGCTTATTTCACAATTCTTATTATATATTATTTGTCCAACATCTTCTAGAAGTAAATTCATTTAAATTTAAATGTTATACCACTTCTACTGTAAATATAAATATACAGATTTATGGAGATTCAAATTGACAACTGCAACCTAAAATTTTAGTTTGTCATTGCGAAATCCAAATGATGGTTCTCGGAACCCATGATATTATTGTAGATATATATATATATATATTATTTTATTTAAAATGGTTTAAATTATAAATTTGGAATCTTGATTTTTTTATCAAACCGTAATCGTTCCTTTTTGCCATAACCCATGATCGAGCCATGCGAATATTTGATCACTTCACTTCCTACCACTTATAAATTATAAATATTTTATACAAAATAATTCTAAGTTTAAAACCTTTGGAAACCTTAAACCTAACAATACACAAGGCAACCTCTTCTTCTAGGTTAGGATCAAACCTCATAACATACTGGCCAACCACTCCTTTTCTTACATCTCTTTGTTTTTTTTAATATAATACAGGCCTAACTCGGCCTATCCACATGCACAGTCTCCTGATCACAATATTTCTTGCATCCAGTTTCCCTATGCACTCGCTTCATCTTTTGCTTCCATCCGTCCATGAATTCACATATGTAATACGCAATTCAATGAGTCATAACACTGATGTGCTCAACCTCTGTTCAACGCATCAACCATAGATGCATGCCACTATTTCAGCCCAGTACCCCTCCTCTTAGAGTCTATAACTCCCAGCAACTTCTATGAAGCTTACATGTGTGCACACACATCTTTCTAGTATTTTAGAAACACACACAGACCTACTGTAAATAAATAATACTCACATCAGTTTTGTATTCATTTCCTTAGCTATACCTTTGTTAATTCCATCATTTTTCCTTTTTACTTCTTGTATTTTCTTTCTTGTTGCCTATAGTGTAGATCTTCCTTTCCATTCTTATTAGTTTTAGATTGATTACAAGTTTTTTGATTGGTGAAGTCGTGTTCAGATTCCCGATTACAAATTAGAATTTAATTCATTTCCAAGTTCTACTGATCTAATCATGAGAAATGATAATTCATTTTATTTTTAATCCTAAACAGTTTAATTCTTGATCCTCTTCTTCCTGATTTTTGCTTCTTGAATTGCTCCATTACTATCTAAATCAATCAAGTGAATCATATCTTGAAGTTTCTAAGAAAATCGATCTTATTACTCCCTCAGTCACGGATATCACCTACATTTTCTTTGATCTAATTACTGTTTCACATTTTGATATTGCCTGTGTTCTGTTAATTCAGCAAAACAGTTTTCAAAATCTTGCTTTCCGCCATTTTTCTTGTTCAAGAACACTCAACCGAATCTCGAAACAACGGTAACATCCCCTATTTAAGTCGCTTCTGTCACACCATCATCTTCATCCTTCAGTTTTGCATTTTACTAGGCGCTCGATAGAATTCACAAACAACGGAAACTCAAGGCCATGGAGGAAACAACAAGATGACCTTACACGATCATCGTGAAATTTCACCTCGAACTCGCAATGAACTCACTTTTGATAACCCGTGCCAACACATTGTATATCACAAGGAATACTTGGTAATATTTGAATGATCAACGTGTAAAATACAATACTTGTGTTCACTGTTTATCCATATGTGAATGATTAATTCCATTCTCAAAACCCCTTTGGTAACTGCCGTTTTAGTTTATAGTATACTAGTATATAAACAATAATTTATTTATACTCTATGCAAATGAGACTACAAAACTAAATCCCTTGACGACAGCTCCATGATATTTACACCAGAATAACATAAATAAATTTAAGAAAGGAGAATTTGGAGTGGCAATAACTAGCGAATAGCTGGAAAGTTTAAGATTTTTGAATTAACGTGGTGGGCGTCTTCTGTGCATGGTTTAACACATACAGGTGTTTTAAAGGTTTACTATGGTTCAATCAAACATGAAGCGGTATGTGTATATGACTCTATAAAATTAATAACAGCCAATGATACATATATTTGAATCTAAGTAGGATATAGAGCAATAGAAATATTAAATGTTTACTCACAAAATATGTTCATAGTCTTTGTATTAGTGCCCAGGTTATGCTCTATGTTTTCCTCTGTCGTTTCTAGTTTTGCTTTGTGTCCATTGTATTTAGTTTCAAGTGAGCTTGTGTGTGGATTTGCGTAGTATGTATGTGTATTTATAGATGAATTTCAAAACATACTCTCGCCGGTATGAAATGTTGATAGGATGTAGGTATGCAACAGCCTATATGCATGATGTGTGATGTATAATTCAATCTATGCTTTCAAGCTTTGTCTCTAAGCTACTCAACATGTCATGTTCTTGTTGTACTATCCTAGACATGTGTATGTACTTTACTTATCAACAAATCACTAAGCATCCAAACAATATCAAACCTATTTATGGCTTTTGATAGGGTAGAAATAAGATGTTTAGGCTGTCTAAATTTTGATTGAAAAGGCATGGTGTTTAGGCATTTTCTCAATTAATTCTTTCGGGCTATGTCCAACTATATATTGTGGTATCCATGGGTACAAGCATGTGCTACATGTTTTGGAAACTAGGATTTTGGGTAGGATTGTGTCGGCTGGCTCAAAGTGAGTGATGTGATGCTATATGCTGCAGCTATGAGATGTGAGGTGTGATGTTCGCTTGCCTTCAAGCTTGCAACAGTCTATTTAGATGACTATGATCTACATATACTACCATGGCATGTGTATGTCCTCTTGTGCATATGTATGTAAGGTAATATTACTTCATGTCCTTGCCGCAAAATGTGCATATGCATATATGTATTGACAACTTATTTAGCAATAAAGCAAGCAGTACTTATAAATAGATTTGATCATATCTTTTAAATCTCGTAAATGCCAAATCCTATTGCATTTATAGCTATGTCCCTCGTGTATACATATATGTGAAGTAAAATAATATTTGACTTCATATATATCTTCATTATCTAAATAACTCTATGTTTACACAAGTTAAAACAAGTTTTCATGTAAAAAATTTGTTAGAACATCAAATTCTTGTTTATATATATACAAGTTAACGTATACACACATGATATTAAAAATAATAATAATAATAATTTAAATGAATTAGATCTTATCAACATTCTCAAATAAAATGAATAACATGCATTCAGTGAACAATATATTTGTGTTTCCTTTTATACGAAATATGAACTCAAGTGGAGTAAGTGAATTCTGTGTTGTATATGGAAGGTAGAAGCAACATCAACAAGAAGCTCCTGAGACCAAGACCAGCTCTCCTAATGCCAATTCCGACAATCCAAAAGCCATATTGGACCCACTAGCGAAGCCAGATAGAAAGGAAAATGAGCCGACACTAAGGAAGCATCATCGACTCTATCGCAATAGGCTGCTACCGGAAGTCCGAGACCAAGCTATCGAGAGGCATGTCAGTGGAACCACTCCCGAAGGCCCGAGATTGATATTCCAAAGGCAAAAAGACATCAATGAAGACATTGGATAAGAAGAAAGGCGGCCAAGACCTCTATGCTAGAACCGAAAGTTACAAGAGCGGCTGAAACCTTATTTCAGCATCTGAGAGAGGCTTTGTAACACCCCACCTCCGCCAGTGCCGCTCTTGCAAGGACACTAGCTTTGGAGGGGCGTTTAAACAAGGTAAACATGCATAATGATATATCAAGGCAGAACAAGAACATATGTATATATGTAAACAGAGTAAATAACATAGATAAAACAGCGGAAGATTTAAACCATTTCAAAACATGTCTGGTACATCATAATGTCACTTTTCCAAATAAACAAGTCTAGTACATAAAATAACATCATCTGAAACTGAAAAGGAAAACATAAAATAGCTATCCCCAAAGTGGAAAAACCATAGCGAGCTCAAGTCCAAGCATACATGAGCTATCCAAGAAAAGCAGCAAAGATCCAAGCTAGGCTCCTGTATTCCCTCCCTGAGAACCTGGGGGGGGAACGGAAGAAAAGAGGCGAAAGGAAACAGGTCAGTCAAAAAGACTGAGTAAGCCCTACTACAATCAATGTAAACTGATAAAGTTAACTGGCATGAGTAGCAAGGGATGAACATAAGGATAACAACATATTAGCATGATGATTAACTAACAAGGTAGATAAAGGTGTCATCGCATAATCAGGATTAAGGTTTTGCACCACAGGTGTACTAGCAAACTAACATGACTTGAATAAACAAGTATTGATCCCTAGGCCCAAGCTTTGGCCCAATAACATGAAGTGACCCTTATACGAGGTCCAACCAAACGGTCTAGTCGATCGGCTCCCTAAGCCTAACTCGTCATGTGTTGGTGTCAATACGGTCCAAACATGATTGTAGTCGAACTGTGCTGGGTCCACCCATCGGGTGTATCAAGCCCTAGGGTGTCAACCCCTGGACACCATAAACATGAGTGCACAGTCCCGATCTACTGGTACCCGTGCCTGTTTCTCCGGCTACGGACTATGTGCACGACCAGAGTCCGCCCAGAACTACACCGGCGTACCACCCTACCGTCGTTTATTGGTCGCTTACCTCCAGTCCAGTAATCGTGCCCCCACCCTAGCCTAGTCCCTAGGGTCATGATGATACTAACTAGGGATTACTGCTGGAGTGGACCCCCATTGCTAGGATTTCTCTAGTGGGTCAAGTACGGTTTAACCCCTTTACTAATCATGGATTAACTTGGTTAAGTGTAACGGCGAGTTCACGACTTAACCCCGATTAATCAACCGAGCCCAAATTGGTTAAGTATTAAATGGTCCATGACTTAACCCTAATCATGAGGCATTGATTAATTAATGCGCCTTAACCTCTCACATTAAACTTTGTTGTGGTTACTAGTTAAGCCGGGCGGGTCCGGGTAGCTTTACACCACAACTTGGTCTAACCTCGGGTCCAAGGTACAACATGACCAACTTCTCACATTGGGTCCTATTGTTTGTAGCAACTAGTTAAGCCGGTCGGTTCCGGGTAGGTTTACGCTACAAACTCAACCCAACCTCGAGTTGGCCACACTTATCTTTTCTAAGTGTCATGTCCATCATGCTTCCAAAACATGTTACAAATTTTCAAGCAATTGGGTAGACCTAACTTAATAGGTAAATTCCCAATGGGTAGACCTAACTTAATAGGTAAATTCCCAAGCTCATATTTTTATGTCTTATAAGTTTACCCAACCCCAAACGCAATCCCATCGCTTACATATCGCAATAGCGCATAAAGGATTTAAAGAGGGAACTTGGCATAATCATGACATAAAAGTGTTAGAGCCACAAGTTCAACATGGTGGCATATGAAATGTTCATGGGTTCATACACTTGCATAATACATTTTTGGCCCAAAAAGCATGCATAACATGATAACATGAACCATATGACCATCACAAACTTGCATAACATACTTGCATAAACAAACTTGCATAACATATGTCAACTTGCATATCATACTTGCATAAACAACTTGCATAAACAAACTTGCATAACATATGTCAACTTGCATATCATACTTGCATAACCAAACTCGCATAAACTATGACAACTTGCATATCATACTTGCATAAACAAACTTGCATAAACTATGACAACTTGCATATCATACTTGCATAAACAAACTTGCATAAACTATGACAACTTGCATATCATACTTGCATAAACAACTTGCATAAACAAAGACAACTTGCATATTCATTCATTTAACTTTAAAAGTTCAAGTATGAAAGGAATAGGGCTTACAACGCTTATGCGGACTCAAATGAGTCTAGCAAATGTAAGAAACCCCTTATGCAACTAAATGAAAACCCAAAAATGCAAGCAAACTTGATCAAGACTCCTCCTTTATGATGCCAATAGAGAAACAAAACTTTAATGCAAGCTAAAGAGGATCATACAAGCCTAAATACACTTGTATGCATGGAAAATCACTTAGGAATTAATTTAGGAATTGTATGAAGAAAGTGGAGGCCATGAGAGGTTTGATTTTGCCATAGTTTAGTTGCTAGAATGAATAATGAGTGATTTAGGGTAGGTTATGGTCTTATTTATAGAAGATTAGAGTGATAATAGCCTTAGGATTAACCCTAGGTTGAATTTGGTCCATCAGATCTCGGAACTCTCTAGAACCAAGCCACACAACCAAGCCCAAATCAGAAATGGTGCACCAGGCCAAACAGCCCGGCCACCCCCTGTTGACAGGGCTGTCGACACCCTAGGGACCCTATCGACAGGCCTGTCGACATGCGGGTCCTGGCGGGAATTTTTCCCGCCTGCGCCATTTTGCCCTAACCCTTGTTTTTTAACTTCAAATTTAAATCTGTTTTTACTTAGGAATTTTCTGAAAACTTCAATGGGCCTTAACTGGGTCATACGGACTCCGATTTTCGAAAACTCGGACTCTATTTCGCGTATTTTTCCGAGACGAACGCAATGGCATAGCCCGTTCCCCTTGATTCAGATTTTTAAATTAAATTCTGCCTCGATTTTCATTATTACAGGTTGTTGAAAATACGGGTTGTTACATTCTCCCCTCCTTAAAGGATTTCGTCCCCGAAATCTTCAAGTTAGGAAGAACGTATCCTACCATCCAATCATCCATCTACTCAAAGCATCATCCACGAGCAATCATTGTCCTTACAAGATTCTAAATGCTGGATGAACATATGCAGAGGTGTGTGTATATGTACTTATCTAATGCAAATATCATCAATGCGAATTATGTTAGTGAAATGAATCCATATGTATACAATTCCTAACATAATGTATATCATCTATATGTGTGCACATAACATACACCCATATGCAACATCCATGTGATAACACACAATTTTCATCCATGAATAAGCATAAACACTCATGCATATGCAATATGAGGAGTGTGTGAGCCGATCTAGTGCCTAACCGTGTATAATGCACCCACGAGCAACCACTTGCAAACACTTGCAACCACTTGCAACCACCAAGCATAACATGTTTCAAACACATGTTTCATCCAAAGGGTTTCTACCTAAGGTTCTCATGACAGGATTAATACGATAAACTAGATAAATATGGATAGCAAAGAGAAAGATATGCTAACAAAAGGAAAGAGATTGAGAGTGTACCCTCAAAAAGGAATGGATAAAGCCCACGCATCTTCTCCTCGGTTTCCCAAGTTGCGTCTTCTTCGGCTTCACCCCATTGAACCTTCACTAACTTGACCTCGCGATTCCTTAGCTTCTTGGTCTCTGCCCCCAAGATACGAATCGGAGCTCTCCTCAAGGTAGCTTCTTTCTCCACTTCCACATCTTCTAGAACACTCGGCTCAACAACCTCTGCTGATTCATGCAAACATTTCCGGAGATGCGAGACATGAAAAACATCGTGTACTCCGGCAAGCTTCTCGGGTAATTTCACTTTATAAGCCATCTGCCCGATCCTCTCTACAATAGGGAATGGTCCAACAAACCTTGGTGCTAACTTTCCTACTGCTCCAAACCGAACCACATTCCGCAAAGGAGAAACCTTCACGAAAACCATATCCCCAATATCAAACTCCAAATCAGATCTTCGCTTATCAGCATAGGATTTCTGTCGGTCTTGGGCCGCTTTCATCCGTCTTCGAATCAACTCGATCTTCTCGGATGCATCCCTGATCATATCAGGCCCAAGTATGAGCTTATCTGTAGTCTCCCACCAACATGTAGGCGACTTGCACGGCCTCCCATATAAAGCTTCAAATGGTGCCATTCCAATGCTTGCCTGATAACTGTTATTATATGCAAACTCAACAAGAGGAAGATGGTCTTCCCAAGTACCACCAAAATCCAGAATACACAGCCTCAACAGATCCTCGAGTACCCTATTCACCCTTTCGGTTTGGCCGTCCGTCTGCGGGTGATAAGCAGTACTCAGATTCAACCTTGTGCCCATAGCCTCTTGCAAGCTATTCCAGAACTGACTTGTAAAGATTGGGTCACGGTCACTGACAATACTAGAAGGGACTCCATGAAGTCTTACAATCTCACGAAGATATACGGACGCTAGCCAGGATGCGGTCCTCTTGCTCTTCACCGGAATAAAATGAGCACTCTTCGTAAGTCTATCAACGATAACCCAAATGCTCGTATTCCCTTTTCTTGATCTGGGTAGCCCATCGATAAAATCCATGGAGATACTCTCCCACTTCCAAAGTGGAACGTCTAGAGGATGCAACAGCCCATCGGGCTTCCTTGACTCGGCCTTAACTTGCTGGCAAGTGATACATCTAGAGACAAACTCTGCCACATCCTTTTTCATCCCGGTCCAAAAGAAAATACGCTTCATATCTTTATACATCTTATCTCCGCCTGGATGTATAGTCAACTTAGAGCGATGTGCTTCCTCAAGAACTTTTCTTACTAAATCTTCTACCATTGGAACACATAACCTTCCTTCTCTCCTTAGCCAACCCTTGTCATCAATAGAATATCGAGCGAGATGACTAGACGCCTCCCCTCGAATCAGCTTATCCATAATCTCAACTATCTGAGGGTCTTCTCTCTGCGAAGCCCCAACTTGATCAAGAAGGGTAGGCCTGAGTTCCAGAGATGCTAAAGAACCGGTCATCGACTCAACTGCCAAAGAGAAATCAAAGGTTGCCACATACTCTAAATTCTTCATCTCAACGAATAGAGGACTTAGGGTCACCCTTCTTCTACTCAATGCATCAGCCACCACATTCCCCTTGCCAGGGGTATAGGCTATCTCAAAATCGTAGGACGCCAAGAATTCCATCCATCTTTGTTGCCTCAGATTCAGATCCTTCTGAGAAAAGAGATACTTCAATGACTTGTGATCGGTATAAAGCTCAAATCTTTCGCCCAGAAGATAATGGCGCCAAGCCTTGAGTGCATATACTATTGCTGCCAACTCTAAGTCATGAGTGGGATAATTCTTCTCATGCACCTTGAGTTGTCTACCGCCAAAGCATATCACTCTTCTTTCCTGCATTAAAACAGCTCCTAACCCCGTGCCACATGCATCGGTGTATACTGTAAATAATTTCCCTCCATCGGGCAAAGCTAGAACAGGCGCTGATGTGAGAGCTCTCTTGAGCTTCTGAAAAGCAAGCTCGCATTCTATGTTCCAAGCAAAAACTAAATTCTTCTTCGTCAATTTAGTGAGAGGAGCGGAAATCTTCGCGAAGTCCTTGATGAACTTCCGGTAAAACCCCGCAAGACCTAGGAAACTCCTTACTTCGGTTGCATTCCTTGGAGTCTTCCAATCCTGAACTGCAACTACTTTCCCGGGATCCACAGCTATACCCTGCTTAGAAACTATATGCCCAAGAAATCTAACTTCCTTTCTCCAAAAATGACACTTGGAGAACTTGGCCTTTAACTGATGCGCTCTAAGCGTATCCATCACCTCTACAAGATGCCTCGCGTGCTCCTCCTCATCCTTAGAGAAGATCAGAATATCATCCACGAAGACCACGACAAACTTGTTCAAGAACTCCCTGAACACCCTACTCATCAAGTCCACGAAATATGCGGGTGCATTAGTCAAGCCGAACGGCATGACAAGCCATTCGAAGAATCCATCTGGAGTCCTGAACGCAGTCTTGTCTATACTATCCTCAGCTACCCTGAGCTGATGGAATCTAGTAGCAAGATCAAGCTGAGAGAAAACAGAAGCACCGACAAGCTGGTCAAAGAGATCATCAATCCTCGGTAACGGGTGTCTGTTCTTCTTGGTCAGCTTATTCAACTCTCGATAGTCAACACAAAGTCGGAGAGAACCATCTGCCTTGGTAGCAAATACCACAGGCGCTCCCCATTCAGATATACTTCGTCTAATGAAGTTCTTCTCAAGCAACTCTTTCACTTGCTTACTTAGCTCCCGCCTTTCACGCGGAGCCATGTGCCGAACAGGCAAAGAAACTGGCTTTGCATTATCCACTAGATAAATGCGGAAATCAATTTCTCGCTTAGGGGGCAACCCCCTAACTTCATCAAAAACATCCGGATACTCTCGGACCACCCTCACAGTCTGAAGATCATCGATGGACGAGTCAAGAGATTCAAGATAACATAGCATGACGGGATCTAGCGGGTTGCAAGAAATCTCTAGGGTATTACCAAGGCGAGTCATGAGTCTCACCACCCTATGCTCACAATCGAGAATGGCTCCATAACTGGACAACCAATCCATGCCCAAGATTAACCCATATCCCGTGAATCCGAGAACATAAGCATTACACGTGAATTCTACAGTCAAGATAGAAATCTTCAAATCCACACAAATCATAGATAGATGGGCGGAACCCCCAATTGGATTTGAAACACAGACGGGATCCTCAACTAAGCTAGTACTTAGGTGCAAACTTTCAACAATGTCAGAAGAAATAAAACTATGTGATGCGCCAGAATCAAATAAGGTGCGAATAGGATAATCAGAAATATAAACAAGACTTTCTACAGAAATGCTACCTCGATCCTGAACTGGAGCGGCGTTGAGAGCATGCACTTGCCCTCCAGAAGGTCCTGTACGCTGATTCTGCCCTTGCTTCTTAGGGCAATCCTTGCTAAAATGTCCGGTCTCTCCACAATGAAAGCATTCGCCCGACTTCCTCTTCCTTTTCTTACAGTCTTTAGCTATGTGCCCTACGTTCCCACAGTAGTGGCATTTTCTTGGGTCCTTTGCCTTGGCCTTGTTGCCCTTGTTGTTCTTGTTGTTTTTGTTATTCTGATTACTCTGGTTCCCTCCCCACTTGGAGTCTGTCTTCTTAGGCTGAGTCTCATGGGGCTTGGCTTCTTTCTTCCCATTCTTATCCTCTCCCTGCAGCAATGCCATGTCTACTAGGCTCTCGAAAGTGGCCCCCATGGGTATGTGTGACATGGCTAGACCTTGTAATGGCTCATTCAACCCTCGTGCAAAACGTAGAGCCTTCTTCTCGGGAGTATTGACCATGTCTAAACCGAATCGGGCTAGTTGGTTGAACTTATTCACATACTCTCTCACTGTCATGTCTTCTTGCTTCAAGGCTATGAACTTCTCTAGTTGCAAATTTGCCTCTGCGGATGATAGAAACTTTAGCCCAAACCTTGCCCTAAAGTCGGCCCAGGTTTCTACGGGCCTCGTAGCATTGGTGACCTCCCACCAATAAGAAGCTTCCTCCTTTAGTAGCCAAACCGCCAATAGAACCTTCCTACGGTCCTCTATGTCAAAGATGGCAAAGAGATCTTCTGTCTCCTTCAACCAATTTCTTGCTTCCACGAAAGTCTCTGTCCCAATAAATTTTTTGCCACCCATGGCCTTGAAGTCCTTGCAAACCTTGGCGAAATCGGCTTGTGGTTGCTGAGGAGGAGGAGGAGGGACCTCAGTGATAGTGGGAGTGGTTGCTGGACCAGCATCGTTGGCCCTAGCTTCCAAGTATCGCCGGAACCATCCGGGAATGGTGACTCCCTCCGGAAGATTGAGATCGGCCATACTGAAAAAGGAAAAGATAGATTTAGAACGAGGAAACGAAGGATAGTGCTTATGGCTCTTGGGGAATAGCCTTTAAAATAAACTAGACTTTTATTTGGAAAATACTTTATACTTGGTTTTGAAAATAGTTTTCCAAAAGTTTTAAAAACCTTTTTGTTCCTTCTCGTAAACCATATGCTCTGATACCAAATGTGACACCCCACCTCCGCCAGTGCCGTTCTTGCAAGGACACTAGCTTTGGAGGGGCGTTTAAACAAGGTAAACATGCATAATGATATATCAAGGCAGAACAAGAACATATGTATATATGTAAACAGAGTAAATAACATAGATAAAACAGCGGAAGATTTAAACCATTTCAAAACATGTCTGGTACATCATAATGTCACTTTTCCAAATAAACAAGTCTAGTACATAAAATAACATCATCTGAAACTGAAAAGGAAAACATAAAATAGCTATCCCCAAAGTGGAAAAACCATAGCGAGCTCAAGTCCAAGCATACATGAGCTATCCAAGAAAAGCAGCAAAGATCCAAGCTAGGCTCCTGTATTCCCTCCCTGAGAACCTGGGGGGGAAACGGAAGAAAAGAGGCGAAAGGAAACAGGTCAGTCAAAAAGACTGAGTAAGCCCTACTACAATCAATGTAAACTGATAAAGTTAACTGGCATGAGTAGCAAGGGATAAACATAAGGATAACAACATATTAGCATGATGATTAACTAACAAGGTAGATAAAGGTGTCATCGCATAATCAGGATTAAGGTTTTGCACCACAGGTGTACTAGCAAACTAACATGACTTGAATAAACAAGTATTGATCCCTAGGCCCAAGCTTTGGCCCAATAACATGAAGTGACCCTTATACGAGGTCCAACCAAACGGTCTAGTCGATCGGCTCCCTAAGCCTAACTCGTCATGTGTTGGTGTCAATACGGTCCAAACATGATTGTAGTCGAACTGTGCTGGGTCCACCCATCGGGTGTATCAAGCCCTAGGGTGTCAACCCCTGGACACCATAAACATGAGTGCACAGTCCCGATCTACTGGTACCCGTGCCTGTTTCTCCGGCTACGGACTATGTGCACGACCAGAGTCCGCCCAGAACTACACCGGCGTACCACCCTACCGTCGTTTATTGGTCGCTTACCTCCAGTCCAGTAATCGTGCCCCCACCCTAGCCTAGTCCCTAGGGTCATGATGATACTAACTAGGGATTACTGCTGGAGTGGACCCCCATTGCTAGGATTTCTCTAGTGGGTCAAGTACGGTTTAACCCCTTTACTAATCATGGATTAACTTGGTTAAGTGTAACGGCGAGTTCACGACTTAACCCCGATTAATCAACCGAGCCCAAATTGGTTAAGTATTAAATGGTCCATGACTTAACCCTAATCATGAGGCATTGATTAATTAATGCGCCTTAACCTCTCACATTAAACTTTGTTGTGGTTACTAGTTAAGCCGGGCGGGTCCGGGTAGCTTTACACCACAACTTGGTCTAACCTCGGGTCCAAGGTACAACATGACCAACTTCTCACATTGGGTCCTATTGTTTGTAGCAACTAGTTAAGCCGGTCGGTTCCGGGTAGGTTTACGCTACAAACTCAACCCAACCTCGAGTTGGCCACACTTATCTTTTCTAAGTGTCATGTCCATCATGCTTCCAAAACATGTTACAAATTTTCAAGCAATTGGGTAGACCTAACTTAATAGGTAAATTCCCAATGGGTAGACCTAACTTAATAGGTAAATTCCCAAGCTCATATTTTTATGTCTTATAAGTTTACCCAACCCCAAACGCAATCCCATCGCTTACATATCGCAATAGCGCATAAAGGATTTAAAGAGGGAACTTGGCATAATCATGACATAAAAGTGTTAGAGCCACAAGTTCAACATGGTGGCATATGAAATGTTCATGGGTTCATACACTTGCATAATACATTTTTGGCCCAAAAAGCATGCATAACATGATAACATGAACCATATGACCATCACAAACTTGCATAACATACTTGCATAAACAAACTTGCATAACATATGTCAACTTGCATATCATACTTGCATAAACAACTTGCATAAACAAACTTGCATAACATATGTCAACTTGCATATCATACTTGCATAACCAAACTCGCATAAACTATGACAACTTGCATATCATACTTGCATAAACAAACTTGCATAAACTATGACAACTTGCATATCATACTTGCATAAACAAACTTGCATAAACTATGACAACTTGCATATCATACTTGCATAAACAACTTGCATAAACAAAGACAACTTGCATATTCATTCATTTAACTTTAAAAGTTCAAGTATGAAAGGAATAGGGCTTACAACGCTTATGCGGACTCAAATGAGTCTAGCAAATGTAAGAAACCCCTTATGCAACTAAATGAAAACCCAAAAATGCAAGCAAACTTGATCAAGACTCCTCCTTTATGATGCCAATAGAGAAACAAAACTTTAATGCAAGCTAAAGAGGATCATACAAGCCTAAATACACTTGTATGCATGGAAAATCACTTAGGAATTAATTTAGGAATTGTATGAAGAAAGTGGAGGCCATGAGAGGTTTGATTTTGCCATAGTTTAGTTGCTAGAATGAATAATGAGTGATTTAGGGTAGGTTAGGGTCTTATTTATAGAAGATTAGAGTGATAATAGCCTTAGGATTAACCCTAGGTTGAATTTGGTCCATCAGATCTCGGAACTCTCTAGAACCAAGCCACACAACCAAGCCCAAATCAGAAATGGTGCACCAGGCCAAACAGCCCGGCCACCCCCTGTCGACAGGGCTGTCGACAGGGCTGTCGACACCCTAGGGACCCTGTCGACATGCGGGTCCTGGCGGGAATTTTTCCCGCCTGCGCCATTTTGCCCTAACCCTTGTTTTTTAATTTCAAATTTAAATCTGTTTTTACTTAGGAATTTTCTGAAAACTTCAATGGGCCTTAACTGGGTCATACGGACTCCGATTTTCGAAAACTCGGACTCTATTTCGCGTATTTTTCCGAGACGAACGCAATGGCATAGCCCGTTCCCCTTGATTCAGATTTTTAAATTAAATTCTGCCTCGATTTTCATTATTACAGGTTGTTGAAAATACGGGTTGTTACAGGCTTCTGTTGGGCTTATAGTAGAAGGGGCTCCAATTTCATATAAATAACACCCCAAGGGTCTCATTTGGAGGGATTTTCCTCATTCCACAATCTTGCTCTCATTTTTTTGAGAGCATACCCTAATTTGTAAATTGATTTGGGGATTCCTTATGTAACCTCCTCTATGAATAAAATCATCAAAGCCCTTAAAGTGGATGAAGGTTCAATCCGAATCAAACCACTACAAATTGTTGTGTACTTTACTATTTCGCATATTACGTGATGTATTGTTGTGCAATGCTATTTAGAGTTGCGATGTTAAATTCTGTGTTGTCATTTTTGTTCTTTTTCTATCTTTTTCTTCTTTATTCATAATGATTTGTATTTCTGTGTAATTTGGGTTGGACGTATGGTATATTTAGTCAACTCAAATAGTACGGATTTGCGGGCCATTACACCTCTAGGAGAAAGCTTGGGTGCATGGACCATCTAGGATGCGTTATTAAGTTGAGCATTTTTTCTTTAAGTATGTGTATATGTGGATGACATGCACCAATTGTTTTATCAGCCTACTGGTGATAATTTGAGGATGTGGGATGAAGGTGAAATTTTTGAAGAAAACATGGTTCTCTTACGAGATCCTTCTTGGGATAGGATGTTTATTTACTCCTTGGCATCTTCCTATTATCTTGATTATTTAGCCACTCGTTTCTATACCATTGTGCGGATTATGATACCCTTTACGGGGTAATTTTTTGAGGTTGGTTCTGATAAGGATGATATTTAGTTTTCCTTGTGCTTGTGTTTTATTTCATTTAGATATTCCATTAACTTGATAGTGCCTGGACATTTCAAACTAGTTAGCTGCCTTATGCATGTGTAGAGCACTTGCTCTTTTCTCTTTTATAAAAAGTGGTATGACCACTATAATCTTGCTTGCTATGCAAAAAAACCAAGTGATTATTTAGCTCAAAACAGTGTTATAGACTAAAACCATATATGTTTTCCAATTTTGTTCATACAGTAATGTGAAAATAAATGTATAATGGAATAACTCAATAACAACTTGAAATTGCATGATGACAGGTTATAAGAAATCCGCATAAACATAAAACAAAAGCAAAACTTTGTCACTAAACTAAGTAACAAGTGAATAAATTAATCTATAGCACCTTTGTTGCAAAACGATTACTAAATAGGGAAATGTAAAAGAATTGAAAAAGAAAGGTATGAAATGTCTTGGAATGTGACATTTTAGTATTTAATAAATACTATATGGTAATATATTAAGGCGATGACATAATTATAGTTTATGTGAGATAAGACAACCATGAAAGAAAAAACAGTCTTAGGAGACGATGGGTTGCATCACCTCATGGGTGCTTGTGCACACATTGTGCCGTAGACAAATGGACATCTTTGCAAGTGGCTGTTGGCTTGGCTTGACTGTTTAGACCGAAAAGTTTTTTTTATGTACAAATTCAAATGGAAATGGTAATAAAAAAACAATAACATCGCTTGGTACAGGGTTGCAATCTTTCCCAGCGTTATAACCATTGAAATGATCATCCCATACATATATAAAAGACGAGGCAAAACAAAACGGAATCATTAAATCAATTGATTTTGAATTCTGATCTTCTTCTTCCTTCTTAGACTCTATGATTAATTATTCCCATTAAGTTCGTCGTCCTGTGCGAATTTCAGTGCAATTTTGCAGAGTCGATCCATTTTTTCTTGGGAAACAATTGCACATCATTTTTTTACGCCATAGTGGGAGTAATCTCATTTCAAGGAAACAAATCACTCTGGACGTGAACAAACTGAAAGTTATTGTACTTATTTGTCTACTAATACTTTTAACCAGTTTTGCAAAACCTTTGTAAACAATTTTCACAAATCGCTTGCATTAGTTTTCTAGTAACTTAGGTAAACAAAATTTTTACAAAGAATTTGCAAACAATGGAGTATAAATCAATACACTTTTTTAAAGTATGTGCGAAATTTTTAGATACCGAAATTTTTTAAACAATGAAATATAAGTACAATTTTTTAAAATATGTGCGAAATATAAGTGAATACAATATAAGTCTAAGAAGTTTTCAAGGCTCGTGCCATATCTGCGGAAAGATAGGAAACAATGCAGCAGTATGTCACATACCTTCCAAGAAAGAGAAAACAAAAGCAAAAGCGGGTGATGTTTCTAACATGCATCTATGTGTAGTAGTGTCCAAATGCTATCTTGTTGGGAACAACAAGGAATAATTTATAGACACTCGGGGCACTCGCCATAAATTTGCAAACAAGTGGATGTTTACAACTTAAAAAATTACTACTGATGATGAACAATTGTTATGAGTAATTTATCCACGTCAAATGCTGAAGGTAATGGAAAAGACGTACCAAAATTGACTTTTGGAGAGGAAATTTCCTTGAGTGATGTTCTCCGATTCCAAGGTCACTTTTAAGCAAAAATGGCTTCAAACTCATGCTTGTGGAAAATAAATTTATGTTATTAAAGAATAGAGAGTATGCAGGAAGAGGTTATATGTATGATGGCTTATTTAAGGTAAATTTAACCACTATTGTATCAGACAATGATATGAGTAAAGCAAAATCTTTTGCTTATATAGTTAACTCTTCCAACCTACGAACTTTAGATCAAGCCATGTAAATTTTGATACACTACAAAAATTGAACATATATACTTTATATCAAAATGCATAATAAATTCTAAATATAAATGTCAAATTTTTACTAAAGAAAAATTTGATAAGATTTTCATTTCGTTATGTTAAAAGAGAAACAAAATCTCTACGATTAAGATACACAGATGTACGTGACCAAAAAAATGTATCAAACTAGCAAAGGTAAAAGATACTTTATCATATTCATTGATGATTGTATGAGATATTGTTATGTTTACCTCCTTAGAACTAAGATGAAGCAATTTATATGTTCAAACAGTATAATGCAGAAGTTGAGAGTCAAATCAACAATAAAATAAAAGCTTTAAGTAGCGGTAGAGGATGAAAATATGAATTTCCTGTTGTACACTAAACCACGGCTCCATATCCACCTCAATCCCAAAGCATACCTAATAGAAAAATAGAACTCTAAAAGAGATGATGAACGCCTTACTAATTAATTCTGGCTGGCCAGATAACTTCTAGAAAGAGGTTATTATTTCTAGATATCATATTTTAAATAAGCCAGCATGAAAGTAAATATCTAAAGCTCCCGACAAACTACGAAAATTAGAACATCATCTGGCAAATTCCTAAAAGTGTGAGGTTGCCTTGCGAAAGTGGAGGTACCTAAATTAAAGAAGGTCAAAATTGGATCAAAAATGGTAGATTGTTTTTTCGTTGGATATGCACAATTGAGTTGCGTATAGATTCCTATTATATAAATCTGAAATAGAAGATATTCGTTAGAATACCACTATTGAGTCGAGAAATGCTAGATTTTTCGAACGTATTATCCTTTAAAACAATCTATCGAACATAATGGTCAAACATAAATAAAAATTTCTAAACTATAAGGGTAATGAAGAACAAAGTTATGAAAACACACAACAAGATAATAATTAACAATCAAAGGAACCGAGAAGAAGAAATAGGAAAATAATTTCAAATCATTTGGGCTTAACTTTTATGCCTTAACGTTAGAAAACGAACCACTAACAACAATCATGCATGTCCTCATCAGAGGACCCTTGATGGACATAACCAATTAACAGTGAGATGAGAATCCATTATGAATAATCATACATGAAATTTGTAGATTTACCTCAAGGATGCAAAGCATTGGGTAATAAATGGTTCTTTAATAGAAAACTAAAACACAATGACTTGATAGAGAAGTGTAAAGAACGACCTGTGGTACATGGTTACTAGCAAAAGAAAGAGTAAGACTACTTTGACACATACTCGCTAACAGCACCAATAACGTCCACTAGAATGATGATAGAAATTGCATCGGTATTGCAATTAGAAATACTTCAAATCAGTGTTAAACCATCATTACTAAATGGTGATCTAGAAGAAGAGATTTAGATGAAACATCCCCATGGTTTCCTAAAAGCAGAAAATGAAGGAAAAGCATGCAAATTAGCGAAATCTCTGTATCGGCTTAAATAAACACCAAAATAATGGCATGAAAAGTTTGATAAAACAATGACATCAAGTGAATTACATAAAAACGAATGTGACAAAAATGTCTATACTAGTATTAGTGACAAAGGTTATGTCATTGTATGTCCATATGTTGATGATCTACTTATACTAGGAAGCAACAAAGATATAATAACATCAACGAAAATTATGCGCTTCGCCAGACTAGATATGAAAGGTGTTGTAATTGAAGATATAATTCATGGAGTAAGAATACATAGAAAGTCATAAGGATACGTATCCTCTTAATTGCACTACATTGATAAAATATTAGAAAATTTTAAACATCATAACACAACAATTGCAAAATCGCCTATAGACTTAAATCAAAATTGGCTCAAAATACGTGATGATAGTATTTATCAACTTGAGCATTCTCGAATAATAAAAAACATTATGTATGTTATGAATTGTACTCGACTAGACAGAGCATATGCTGTAAGTAAACTTAGTGGGAATATGAGCAACCCATGATAGAATCATTAGAAAGCCATAATTCAGGTATTAGGATATCGAAATATGCATAGAATTATGGACTGCGTTATTCAGGATATCCATTTGTAAAAGAAGAATATTGTGATGCAAATGTATTACTAGGTCAACAAACATAAAATCCACAAGTGTATATGTGTTCACTTTGGCTAATGGGGTGGTATCTTGGAAATCTTCCAAACATACTTTCACAACAAGGTCTACAATGGAATCAGAATTCACAGCATTGGACAAACCCGCAAAAGAAGCGGAATGACATTGAGTTTTTCAAGAGGATACTCCAAACTGGAAAAACCCGGTCCTGCCAGTAAGTATACATTATGACAGTGAATCTTCTATTGGTGGAGCAAATAGTAAAATTATAATGGGAAGTCTAGACATATTTGTCACGGACACTGAACCATAAGACAACTTCTCTTTAATGGAGTTATCATTGTTGACTATGTAAAATCAACGGATAACATTGTGGATTCACTAGCTAAAGGCTTGTCTAGGGAGAAGGGAAATAACTCATCGATGGGAAATGATTTAAGTCTAATATATAGTATGACAAATGTTTTCCTCAATGGAGACCCTACCAAGTTGACTAAAGATCCAAAGATCTATGTTCAAAAGGCAACTATCTAAGTTCAGGATATATTTAGCAGCACTGATAACATTTAAACCATTCTTATGATATATCTTTGCACGAACATCGGAGGATAAAGGTAAACTCAGCATTAAATGATGTCTATACTTTGCTAAAAAAGAAGAACATTCTCTATTAATGATGCGCCTTATTGGATCACATAAGTGAGTGTGATAGTGTTAGCTTAAGGACATACAAGTCTATTTATTCGCTGGTAAGACAAATAGATAACCACTAGGAAAGTTCAAGGCCTTTGTGTTATTTTAATCAATGCAACAATATTTTGTTTAATTCAAGACTATAAGAAAATAATCATTCATGTGGAAGATTATCTGAAATAAATGATTATTATATAGGGTAATGTGAAAACATTAAAGAATGAGAGGTATTAAATGTCATGGAATGTTAATAGTCTCACATATAAGTATTTAATAAACATTATATGGTTATATACTAAGAGGAGAACATAATTATAGTTAACATGAAACGAGTGATGCATGAAACAAAAAGCTATCTTAGTGGGTTGTGCAACGTACCATCTCACATGCATGCGCTTACGCCCATTCTTAAGCCCAAACCGGCTCCATCATCCACGACATGGGCGAATGGGAGTTTGGGGTGTATTAGAGGCACTTAACACTTTCAATTGGCGGTTGGCTAGCTTGACTATTCAGATTGGACAGTTTTTTTTTTGTTCAAATTTAAACGGAAACGGTAATAAAAACCATTGCATCTCTTTGAAAGTGTCATAACCTTACCAAATATGTCAAACGATAAAACGATCTCCCCACACATTTATAAAGGACGAGGTGGAACATAACAAAACCATTAAACCAATTAATTTTGAATTTTGTTCTTCTTCTTCCTCCTCCTTCAACTCTATTCTTAATTGCTTCTCTTGAGTTCGTTGTCCTTTGCAAATTCCAACGTATTTTTGCAGAGTTTATCAATTTTACCTTCGGAAACAATTGCTTGTCACCCTTTTACCTATGCCACAGGGGAACCAATATTGTTTTAAGGGAACAAATTTTTGAGGACCCGAACAAAACTGAAAGGTCTTAGCACTAATATAGTGTCTTTAAGCCAATATTATACTTATTTGTTTATTGATACTTTTACAATAGTTTTGCAAAAACTTTGTAAACAGTTTTTGCAAATTGTTTGCAATAATTTTCTATAAAATAGGTTAACACATTTTGTGCAAAAAATTTACAAATAGTTTTCGAAACATAAGTGAAGACAGATTTTGTAAAGTATTTGCAAAAAGTTTTCTGTAACAATTTATGCTGCATATTTACTATTTTCCAACATTGTTAACCTCTTCCCTAATTGTGTCTTTAAGCCCTTGACTATCATCATCCAAATTCTTAGCACTAATGTCAATTTTGTATCTAGCAGTATCGTGTTATTTAAAACTTCGCTGACTTTCCAATGGGTTTTGCTGTTATCACTCAACTCAATGTAGTTTGGCCTTTGTGTTTTATACTTTTTTCTTATATTGGACCTCTTTGCCTCTTCTTAGACGACGACTACAAAGTTGAAGAGTTTTCTTGTTCATTGTCTACATTATTCGGTTTCTATTATTCCTACATCAAAGTGATTTGCATATTTTCCTGTGGGCATATAGAAAAGTTCAAATGATTTCAAATCAACCATGGACGTACACAAATATATGTGTAAAAGAACTTATTAGTTAAAAATAAATATCAAGTTCGCTTTGGTAGAGTATAAATTATACCAAGGGAATATTTGACAAAAACAAAATATTAATTTCATATTATCACCAAACATATCCTACAAAATAGCATAACTAATGCGCATCATATTTCCATGAAAACATCCTCGATATGGTGAAATTAATATAAAACCTGCATTGACACTCCAACAAATTTAAAATTGGAATTATTAGTGTGGTTTTCGATTTTAAATATATCGGTTTACTACATGAAAAAAACTATAATTTTAGCTTACCTGACACACAAAAAAGTAGTAGAACAAAGGCAGGTCACCTATAAAAGATTTACTTGAGATAATCAAAAGATTACACAGAAAAACCATTATGAATTTGAATTCATCATGTACAAATCATTGGTTAATATGAAATACACATGTCACATAAAGCAAGTATTTTTTTTCACCAAAATTTTTTTAACTTAAAATTGCTGAAACACGGATATCGAATTGAACAAAAATACTGGCACCAACTTTTACCATAGAAGGTCGAAAAGGAAAAGGAAAAGGATGTAATAATATCTGTCAATTGCATGTGCATCCTAAGAGCATCTCCAACAGTTCTACACAATATGATCGCTGGAGATGAAAGATATGAATGACGGGCAACCTATGCAGTTAAAGTGCTCAGCGGATCCAATGCGGCAGAGGTGCGAAAAGTTATAGTGGGGATAAAGCGACGAAATAGCGGGATATGCAGATTAGTCTAAAATAGCATATAAAACTCGTATTTAATGTTTTTACAAATATACAAATGATAAATAAATAGAAAACCAACATTCTTCTTAATTATAATTAGTACATTCTTAATTTTAAATGAAAGTATGTACAAATATTTGTAAATAAATTTTAACTCTTGTTAGTTTGATTAAATTTAATAGAATATTAAGTATTTTCTATTTTGAAAAACATATGTCAAAAATTCTGTTAAAATACTAATTTTATATATTTTATAATGTGAAAATGTTCATTTACAATTCATTTCTTTTGTAGAAGATGTAGTGGAATATAGCTGAAATAATGGGATATATCGGGAATATCCGAATATAGCGGGGATTAAAGTGGAATGGCTATTTCAGAGGCTATTTGGAAATAGTTTAGCAGTAGAAATCTGCTACATGATATAGCGGGGATATGGCGAGTAATAGCGGGGCATAAACTGCACAGCGGGCAATGCCACTTCAAATATGAAGGTGCTTCGCAACCACCCCATGTATTCCGACACGACACACAAATAACAGAAGAGGAATCCAACACTCATTTAGACCGTCAGTTTTTGTTTAGAGATGCACAACTCCATAATAGACTGCAGAAAAATTTTATGAATCATTTATGAAACCATTATGGTGATAATTAGTTAGCTTAATGCCTTTATTTTGATGTATGCTTGTCCGAACTTGTGTTTTATTTTATGATTATACAAAATTTTGCAGGAACGATGATTTAATTCTTTATTTAAACATAAAAATTCTATTGTATTTTTTACGTGTTATTTACTAGCTATTATTAACATCTTAAGCTATCATAATATGAGAAAGGTAGGAAAATAAATAAAACACTCACTTACATCTAAGTAAATATAGCCTTTTTAACTATATTTTGACTGTTTTATTGACATTGTACGAAAATATAAACGATTTATATTCGTTGGACTAAAATATGAATGTTATATAGCCGTTTGGTTCGTAAAAACAATTTATCGGCGCTCTATGTACAACATTGATTAATTCGGCGTACGCCGAAAAAATCGACGCGTTTCGTAAAGCGCCGATAAATTCGATATCCGGGCTAATTCCAAATTCAGGATTGGCCTCTCAATTTTATCTGTAATATTCAACTTCATTACCCAATTCAAGGATCAAACTGTAGTCAGTAACTAATTATCCAATTCAAGGTAGGCTACATACCCAAGAAACACACGGTTCAATATCCATTGAATACTCAAATACAGTAATACTAGCTAATTAAAATGCTAGCGACATAAACGCTTATTACATTGCTATACAGTTCAATATCCATTACATTATCCAATACGATGTTACTAAACAATTGAAGCACACCGTATTGACGAACTCATCAGCACTGTAAACACATACTTTGCCTCTTCAAATGAAAAGCCCAAACACACACCATGTCATCCCATTCACATGAAACCTAAGATGCACACCCTAGTCCTTCACGTCTGCTCCATGAGCTAATAACGGGAAATTAATCGTGCACGTTTCCAAGTTATAGCTTCTCCACATCAATTGACGCCACCAAGATAAGCTATGCTGAATGCTTCCTGGAACAAAAAGTGCACCTTCTTATCGGCAGAGCAAGCTCATACAGTTAGGGGTGAGCATTATTTGGTTAAACCAAATAAACCAACCGAACCAATTTATTTTGGTCGGTTTGGTTTGGTTTTGAAATTAAACCGGTTTGTAATCGGTTCGGAAAAATATTTAGTTTGGTTACCGGTTTAACCAAATTAACCGAACTTTTATTATATATTAAAAATTATCAATATTATAATAAATATTTTAAGTTAAATTAGTTCTCCAAGTAAATTTTAATCATCATGCATGCGTCAAAGTTACTTTTAGAAAGCATAAGAATCATAAATAATAATACTCTAATCATATACTTATGATTTATTTCAAATTATAGTTAATATTACAATTATAAGGTCTAAAATATTTTTAGTTCGGTTAAATCGGATAACCAACCAAACCAAACTAACTTAGTTTGGTTGGTTCGGTTTGGTTTTCATTTTTATCGGTTTAAGTTTGGTTTGACAATTTTCATTATCGGATAAACCGAACCAGCAAGGTTTTCAAAATAAGATTCAGATTGTATAATTTAAACTTCAAATCAAAACGGGGTTTAAATCGTAAATCGAAGATTCAAGAATTCCATATTTTAAAGGTTTGCACATGATTTGAAATTAATTTTGATGTTTGAACTTCTAAGTCTAAGTTAGCGTTTGATTTTTAAGTTGTTTAGTTAATGTTGATGTGGGGTCCATACCATTTGCCTTTTCCGGTCGAACAGTTCAAAAGTTAGCTTTCGCGTCCGACGCAAGCCAACAACTAATTTTTTACCCTTTTTATATATACTCATACAAATAAAACACATACAAATAATTAATAAAATAATAAATTTGCCCCTTTCAATTTGAAAAAAACATATTTCCCATTCGTAATAATTCTCCTTCAAGTACCCTTTTCAAATTCCCTTTCCATTTTCCCCTTTTCGTTCAAAATCAAATAGACCCTAAACCTAAAATATTATTTTGTCCTTTGTTTCGATTTCATTTCATTTGGAAATGATTGGAATTGGGATTGTAAATTCAAATAAGTATGTTGAATGTATCAACATTGATTGAATCATTTTTCTAAATTGCAATACTAGCTAAATTTGAATCGGAATATAAATCGAATCGTAAAAGGAGAAATTTGATTTAAAACGGAATTCAAATCGTAAGATTTTAAGATTTTTGATAATAATGGTCAAGAGAATAAAATGGACTATGATTTTTAGCCATGGGAGTTTATTGCAGTAATAAAAGAATCAACATTACCAGGATTTCTTAGACTCCCTCTTGGACAAACATCAACTGATTTAACATGAGACGAACCTCCTTTTTAAGGCAGATCCAGTACTGCCAATATTTCAACAAAAGTCCAATATTGCTAAAATATGAAATATTTCTATAGGCCTTAACAAACCCACGCAATGAAACTTGATTAACGTGAGCAAGAAGGCGAGAAGAACCTCCCACCAAAGCACTAACCAAGTTTACAATTACAGCGATAGTAATACCACCATCAGAACTTTAAACACATAGGGAAGTGTCAGAGCTAGTATAGACGGTAACATTTAATTACATAAAAGAGCAAGTGGAGAGATTTTTGTGCATGTGGGCCTTAAATTAAAGAAGTAGTTACGTTTCATTTTACATAAAATTTATTTATTCTGAAGCGTAACTTGAAATCTATTACATGGATCACTAACTATAGCATTAGGTCAATACCGCAAAAATGCAGTCGGTGAAAAGTTTGAACTGATACAAATTGATTAGAAACTATTTTTCGGCTTTTAAAATTAAAAATTAAAGACTCTTTTTTTTTGTTATTAATTGGTCATCAAGTACGAACCGAAAATTTTCTGTTTCAAATTTCCAGTCTTTAATTGATTATATTTTTTTTTTGTTTTTTGTTTTTTTGCAAGGCGAGCCGGATTATAGTGGTCGTTCCACTGTTTATTATTAAAAGAAAGAAAACAAGTGTTCTGCACAAGCACAGAAACAATTATCTGGTTTGAAGTGACCAGTCACTGTCTAGTACCAAAACAAGAAACAAAATATTACAACAGCATCAAATTTCAGCTCAAGATGTATCCTCATCATAGAAAGTACTCGCATAAAGAGTCATAATCGCAATGTGATGAGCAAATCGTCTTATCAAATCCTTCACATAGTTCGGGGAGTTCCTAGAATAAATGGTGCTTCGATCCCAGGAAGTGTCCTGCATCAAAACTGCGTTATCCATACCAAGTTCACCTTCATCCCATATTTGTAGGTCACCGTCAACAGGCTGATAAAAAATGCGGGGTAAATAACTACGCTCAACCAGCGTGTAGAAATAGTACTCAAAGTCATGACGCATACCAGTAGGTTCATGAACCCACGCTCTGTCCTCAGGAGCCCAATAGAATTCAGGATCAGGATCAATATCATGGCGAGACTGACCGATAGAATCCTCCGGCTCATCAACCATGTCCATGAAAGGCACTACATCAACTATATCCTCATCATCAGCAGAAACAATGACAGACACTATCACCTCAGGCACAACGACCATGTCAACGACAGGCATAACAGCAGAAGTGACAATGGTTTGGTTAGGTTGTTTCGGTTTAGGAGCCCAAACCCGACGAGTAGGTCTAGGTAGGGGAACTCTAACAGGGGGTGGGGCATCAGGCGCTGCACTACAAGAATCCAAGGAATGACCAAAGGCCTTGCACAACGTGCAAATGTCAGGCTGCCATCTGTAACACACTTCAACCAAATATTGACGATCATGAATTCGTACCATAAGTTGTGAAGGAAGTGGTTTGTCAGGGGTGACTTCTATCAAAGCTCTAGCAAATGAAAGATTTCTCCTTGCAACAGTGTTAGCATCAAAGCATTTTAGTTTTCCAATATGGCATGCGAGCCAATTAAGACTTAGAAGAGGTTGCAGGACAGATGGAACATGATTAAACTGAGTCCAGACGGGAATAGATTGAACTTGCTCCTTGACTTTATCAACAGTAGAGTTCCATGGAGTCACTATGAACGGTTTTCCAGCTATGATTGAAGGAGCTGATTCCAAGACTCGCAATCGCTCATCAGCAGATGAGAACTTCATATAGAAAAGACTGTCAACTCGCATCATACGTAAACCCGCTCTAATTCTCCAAGAATTACGACAAGCAGTGATCATGTCAATATCAGGAATCTTAGTATCTTAGGAAAAACCAACAACTTGTTCCTTCCAAAACATCAAAGCTTCTTGATGCACTTCTGGAGGAGGACTCGCTCCAAATTCGTCATGTTGAATTGTAAAGTCAACTGGAACATAGTCACCAGCTATATTTGGGAGAGTTGCAAAATTCGTCATGTTGAATTCGTACCTTAAGTTGCAAGATTGATTATATTTTTGTTGTGAATTCGCCAACTTTTCTATTTCAAATTCACCACTCATATCTGCTAACTTAAAAAATGTAGCATCGCCGCTCAATGAAGATTAAGTGTTCTTCTTTAACCATCCACCCATATCGTTCTGATATGGAAGGAGCCACCACTATTCATTGCTTGTAGCATATTTTACAAATACAACAAGCAATAGTTAAATATAAATAATAAAATAAAAATTAATAATACGTTATAACCAATCAAATGTTCGATTCTTGTTATCTACAAAATTAACGTATCTAACAAACTGAATATGCGAAAAGCAAACCAAAAACAACATTAACATTTTGCAATACATTTACCTACATGGGCCAACGTATATTGATAGAATTACAAACTAACAAAGCACGTACAATTTAATTGTAAACTATATTGCCCAAATAAGCGTGTGTCCGCTTAGAATTGTTAGAAACACGCTTAGAATTATACAACATGCCGATGAAAATGGTTTAAATTGAAAAAGGATGGGGATACCGAATTTTCGCTTTCGGACGTGATGCCTCTTAATCAAAACTGAAGTGTCAATAATAATGCCTTTTTTTCCATGAGAAGATCAACTTCCACTGAAATTTCATTGCATTACCACTTCCTAGATGTTAACTTAGAGGCTCAGACACTGTTGGAAATGAATGAGCAAAGAAAGAGGAAAGTGGGAAGAAGAAGAGATAAGGAAGAGGAAGAGATAGCAACATTTAAAGTCGCACATCATAGAAATATTAGCACAATCTCTCTTAATATACTAGAAGCCAAATAGGCTTATGTAAAATAAAAAGGAGAGGGATGATATGAATGTGGGCTTGGCCATGACATAATAAATATATTAAAATGTCAAAGATAAGGGCATTGGGCCTCTTGGGTTGGGGTCTCTTGATTGGATATGGTTGACGTTTGCTGATTGGGCTAATGCACTGAAATGAGAATAATTTTTCTCAGAATTTTAAAGGTGTATCCGTTCAGTCCAGAATTCGAAAGGAATGTCTGTTAGCTGAATGAGTGCAACCATTAGAATTCTCAACGTACGCATATTAATAACCGGGCGGTTAAAGGGTCGCAACCTTTCCTATTCAAGCGGTTACTAATGCATGTGAACATGCACTCCTCCTTGCCTATATATACACTGCCCAAAACAAGACAGAATTGACCTTTTCTGCTCGAATTACTTCTTCTCCAACGTAATTTCTCTGATCTAGTTTCTATAACTTTTCAGTTCGCCAGAGCTCCGTTTGCTGGCACTACGCTACGGAGTTGGTCCGTTTTACCCTGAGAAACAAATTGCAACGTCTTTTGGTGCATACGACGGCAATATTGTTTCAAGTAAACAGAAACATCTCTGGACTCAGACATTACTTCCTTCTTCTTTTCTATTGAAGATGGTTCTGTACTGCTTCAATTTGTTGTACAATCGGTTGCGTTTTCTGTGGTTACTATGAACACAGTTTGACGTGACAATTGTTGAATAAATTAGTAACATTGAATTTGTTACAATTATTGAACAACATTGTTTGTTGTTACCGTTTAATTTGCAATACAATAATGTATTGACAAAATATTTAATATTGTAATATAATCGTGTATTGACAAAAGTTCTAACAATTTGTTGTTAATGCTTAATTTGCAATACAATCATGTATTGATAAAAGATTTAACTTTGTAATACAATCATGTATTGACAAAGTAATTTTCTAATAGACACAAACTTGCAGCATAGCTTGCTTTATTTTATGACTAGATACAAATAAGAAGCATTAACCTGCCTTGCCAAAAAAAGAAGCATTAACCTGCCTTCTTTTTTACTAGAGGAAATTCCATGGCCTTAAGCAATCATCATCTACTACAAAAGTCAGAGCATGTACATGGATTGTTCATTAAACCGAGATACATATGGAGCACTTCAACCTCTTAATTAAGCCCAAGCACTGTTGTATTCAAATTCATTGAACCTATTTCTTTCACTTCAGCCACTTCTTTCCCTTTTGGTGATTCTGATTTGTTCACAGAGCCAAAGGGCATAACATATATTGACGTTAACTTGGGTATTCATGTCTTCAAACCCATTGAACCTGTTTTTCAATTTAATGGAGTGATTGTGATTATAGAAAGCATTAAAACGTCAAAGAAACTTCAGACCATCCTTTAGTATAAGCTGCTGCTTGGCTAATAGTCAGAACCTCTAAGCAGCGAGTGTGATTTCATCAACAGAAGCTGCTGCTTGGGTTTTTCAAGTAGAAACTTCAGACCATCTTTAGGAGGTTTTGGCTATGTTTACATAAGTGGATTATGCTTCAGTTTCGAAAGAACTTGCCTCATTCTACAATGATCAGTAGGTTTTCCAGGTTTTGGTCCTTCAATGACTACTAAAAATGTTTTCTTTTCTTCCTCTTTCTTTCATCCTACTTGGATTGCAGTTACCTCGTTAAGCACTAGCTCTGTAATTGCATGTTTGTCTGCTTCTGCATGAAACTTCTAGGTTCATGACAAGCACTTGTTCCCAAATTTTATGGCATACAAGCCCTTTTGTTGCGCCAAGAGCTATTTTTACTCGGGTGTTCCAATCAAGTGGGCTTGTACTGTAGGTTAAATCTGTACAATTTCAATGTGTCAGTCATACGATGAATTTGAGTATGAACTTCATCAGTTTAACTTAATGAAGAAATTGTTAGCTGATAGGTAAATATTCTATAAAAAAATTATTATCATCATGGAGAAAATATTATACTGAAGTAAAATGTGCGAAGGCTATTCAAATTGGAGTCAGATGCTTGGAGACTGTGAAACATAACTCGACATTTTCACCTTCAGTAAATATTTTAAAGAATGCGATTAAATTTAGACATAAGAAAAAGCAATTTGAGTTGGAAGGATTGATGCAAAAGCTAATGTCAGAATCCAAGCAGCATAGAAGGTATTAAAAAGCAGAACTTCCATGCAGAAGGATTCAAAAGGTGAAGTTCTATGTTTCAGATGTATGCTTGCACCTTGGAAAATAAGATTATGGACACATGAAAGGCGCTGGCCTTAAGTTTGAAGATCTAAGAGCAAGCAACGAAGCTTCTACTGCATCAGTATTGCCAAAGATAATAAACAGAGACCATAAGTCTAAATGCACGAAATCCAAAAAATTCATTCTGAGACAACAGATAGCAAAGTCGTCGAGTCATCTAGTATGTGCAGTAAACTCCCAGCTCTTCTTCACCACCAGTAAACTCCCTGCCCATCATTTGACCTATTTCAGCAAGGTAAAGCCCAAAAGCAGCAGCAGCTTCTTTCAATGAAGTAGTGCTTCGAACCAGCACGTACAGGCAAGCCTCCCTTATCATATGCAGCTTCGACTTGATCTCGAAGTCCTTAACTGGGCCAAGCTTGCAATATACTTGAGCTCCTTTTCAAAAAACGCAATAGAAGCCTGTGGCCAGTGAATCCATTCAAAATACGGATTTTCCGAGTTCCAAGTATACCGTTAGGCAATTGATAAAAACGGAAGGTTGGAATAACTATTTATTTCTATTCACAAAAATTGAAATTTGTTTAAATAGAGTTATCTATCACAACTATTAAAAAGAGGAAGATATTATAATAGACATCTATTAAAACTGAGAAATAAAAGAGTTGCTAAAAATAAATTTATTAAACTTTCCAAAGAAGCAGTTGTAACAGTAGTTAAAACTGGAATTTTGCGACATTTGCAAGAATACAATTGTAATTTGGTTTTTTTATTGTACTATATGTATCATCGGCCTAATGTAGTAATGTTACCTCCGTTTCCGCCCGCTATTTTTTGTGTACACGCGTCATTAAGATATATGCACTATTGTAAATAATCAACAATAGTCTGTTCTAAGGGTGCTACTTTAGTATACTTAGATGTTGAATTTATCACGGTCCTGATATTTTCTAATGTGTATTGTTCCGTGTAGTAGGTTGTCACAATATATCCCAAATAGTCCTTAAGATATGCTTCTGTTATGGTATTATATCATGTATTTGTTTATTTATACTATTTTTGAACTGTGGTACTTAGAAATGTGAATATATGTTTCACAAAGATTAACGGTCTCATTTACTCAATGGCAGGAGATAATACCAACCCTATTACTATCGAGAATCTTGGTAATCATTAAACCATTAAATCTGATCTTAAAATCGAGTTCGTCAAAGCAATAGTAGATGTTAAAAGCATAGTATGTTAAATAACACTCCAACATCATTATTCACTGTGACGGAGGAAGTAGGATTAGCGTTGTATTTCCTTTCGATCATGATCTGGTGGATATAGAATTATACATATCCATATCATGTAAATAATGCACTAAACTTGCAGGTATATAAGTGTATAAGTGTAGGCATTCACTGACAAGAAAAAACCAAATCCATTAGTTGCTTCCTTTGATAAATGGAGAAATGATAACCAGAAAACAGGATTTCATGAGGAAAATAATAATTATTAAACATAAGTAAAATTAAATTAAAACTTATGCTTGAATTCATTGAGGACTCTATAAAGATGGTCCGAGAACACAAATTTGTTATTTTTGTTATTGTTAGCTAATTCAATTAATATCATCAAAACAAGAGAATGACACAATTACGTATGAGCGCAGTTAGATGTAGGCAAAGAAACATGTAAAGAAAGCATGGCTGGTTAGGCAAATGTGGATTACACAACTTATAATTTACATGTAGCAACACAAGGAAGGTTTGCAGCATGAACATGTAAACAGATGTTACGGGCTTTTTTGTAACATTTTATTTTTGGTTTTATTTTCATAAAGAACGTATGTTGCAACATGCTTTCAAAAGAAGTCCCCATTTTCAATGAAATGCTTCCTAATAGCAAATGAACAACTATAAGGATACAACTTTGGAACAAACTAAGAGATTGTTTCTATGGTTAACTACTTCCTACAATATTCAATTTATTATCTTAGATTTTATTGTACTAAACTATTTATTCTAATCAAGTTATACTTACATCAATATTTGAGGAGAAAGTCTCACTCAAAATACCAAGAGCAACGGTGGTACGAACAAGCACATAAGCATAATACAGCAAAGAAGGAAGTTTTTGATCCCAATTCGGATATATGTTGAAATAAATTAAACTAAAATAAAACGATGTGTGTGTATGTGTACAAGTAGTAGGAGGTGCACAGCCAAGAAAATACTTCAGCAACAACGTCAAAATTGAACAAATATCTATAATGTTTTTTTACATAAGGTGTATATGCACTTATTTTTTTGGGATAGAGTGAACCTGCATGCCATTTTCCAAGACCTCCCAATCTGAGCAGATCAAATATTCTTTCAATTTTGAGCATAAGATTACTATTGACATGAAAAGAACAACAAATTTAGTGAAATCAAGCACCTACAAGTAAGAAATTATAGCATCCGTCCGATTAAGGAGAATGAATATACATTTTAAAGTTGTGTGCAAGGTTTTTACATAACTCTCACTTATATAGAGAAAACAAAGAGCTGTAGCTGACACGTGTAGAACATGCAAAAACTACGCGGTAAGAACAAGGGAAGGAAGCATGTGATGGTCATACAAAGCGCTTGCAATGTGAAATTTTCTATGTGTTGTAACAACTGATTCATGCATTCTACATGTTCTTAGATATTCCTGAATAATCAAAAGAACCAATACACAATGCATTCACTCATCAACCAAGACAAAAGAAAAAAAATAAACATACAAATTCAAAATAAAATAAGATCTATATATGAGCAAATAAAACCGGAATTCTACTTTAAACCACGATCATTGACAATGCACAAACTTATCATATTTTAATATCACATTTTCGGCAGACTCTATATAGAAATTTCCAACAAATACAAATATAAGATACAATTATTATTTTTAAGCTCACTTTTACAAAATGTCCAGTTAGAAAACTTGAATATCACAATGGTCAAACAACTCCTAAACTTTGATTTTCTTCTATCAGAATAAAACAACAGGTAGATAGTTAAATGCTTGAATCTTGCCAAATGACTACACAAATAAATTTCAATCTGTGAATTACATGAAAATAACTAAGTATGGAATTACAACCCAAACAAACAGCATTTGCATGCAGGACAATAATTAATATGTTTAGCAACTTGGAAGAATTAAATAATTCAAGTAGAAATCAAATGATAATTGGAGTAATTAAAAAAAATGTTTTGAGCTCTCAATCCATATTGTTTAAACTAGCACAAACGCATGCACACTGTAAAGACTTGTTTTGTTGCTTAAGTTATACTCTCTTTTGCATTTGTGAGTTTTTGATTTTGTATTACCAAAAAAAAAAAAAAAAAAACCCCTCCACAATAACATTATTGAAATGTATTTTGCTATGTGTATTCACATCAAAATCATTAAATAACATGAGTTTTAAATAATGGCTTGTCAAAAATTACTATAATATGGGAACCACCTTGTATTTGTTATATGTAGATTGAGTTATAAAATGAAAATTCTATTAAAAGTATGGTTCATTGATAATACCCAAAACATACATACTCCAAACTTTTAGTCATAGAGCTAACAGCATGGAAAATAAAAAATAATATACTCGAAGTACTCACAATCACGTGGTTGTCAGAAACCATAAGTAATATAGGAAGATTAAATAATTGTTGTAAGATCTACCTACATTTAATGTTATGATGGTTAGAAATTAGAAAATTATCGTATTCTAATTATCTTATTTGGAAGCCTGAATTCAACTTTCAAGAATGAAAATAGAAAATCAAGAGCAATAACTCTAATCAATGTCAGTGTAAATAAAAAAATGTGTAACCTAGCCACGGTTTGTATAAGTACAAAAAATAATAATATGGTTTAAGTATTAACTCAATCTTTCCAACTATATGTTAATATTAACTTTTAGAGAGTTGCGATAACTGAAATGTAGCACGCTTAATCAGAGTCATCAACCTAAAGGATCTTCTTGACGAAATATTATTGAAAAAGGTGCATTTAACTTAGTTACTAGTTATATATTCGTATGGCTTCATATTGGTAACTTTATTTGAGAAAGCTTTAAAAGGGCAAAAAATATATTATGGTACAACCTTTTGACATATAAAATAGTATATATTTTAATAAAGGAAAAAAAGAATAATGGAAAAGCAATGGTCACATGCCCATTATGACAACGTAACGGTCACATGCCCATTATTCAAGCCAATTTACATTTATTTCTTGTATTATAAATAGAGGACTTCTCTATATATTTTGAATCATCTTGTATTACAATTCTTTAATAATAAACTACTGTTTCATCTCAGTTCTGCTTTTCTATCATGGTATTAGAACTTCATTAAGGCTTAATAGCCATTGATTCATATTCATTGTTTGGTCATCATGGCCAATGATACTGCTTCATCAGCTTCTGACAATGCTACTGGAATGAGTGAAAATCACATTGTTGTTCACAAATTCATCAAAACTATAATTAGTCCTCAGTCGCAACAAATTATGGTGCAATTGGATGAAAATAATTACTTTCTTTGGAAACTTCAGTTCGAGACTGCAATCCAAGGTCATGTTCTTGAAGGTTTCATCATGAGGACTTTATCAGTTCCACTAATATTCATTACTGATCAAGAGAATAAAATAGTCAGTAATGAAAAATACATGAAATACCACAAGCAAGACCATTTAATCAGTTCATGGCTACTATTCTCTATCAATCAAAGCTTATTACCACAAGTGATTGGCTGCAAAAGTGTTAACAAGATATGGATAACAATAGAAAAATCCTTCAACAAGCAGTCAGTTGCTAAAGTCATGTATTATAAAAGATAATTGGAAAAAAAAAAGAAGGGAAACATTACCATGAGAGAGTGAGCAAAATTAAATCTGTTTCTGATATGTTAGAAGCTACTAGCCATAAATTGCAAGATTTTGAACAAATCTCGACTTCTCAACGGCTTAAGTGAAGAATATGAGGCTGTAGAAGTCATAATTTCCTCACAAAAGGAATTCTCATCTCTTAATGATGTTCTCTCTATTTTATTAGCACATGAAGCTAGGCTTGAAGGCAAGAAAGCATAAGAAAGAGGCTTCTTTATTAACTATGTAGTTAATAAAAGTAATGACAATATCAAAAATCAGATAAGTAACAATTATAGAAATGAGCAAACCTTTCAGAGGGGCAACCCCACCACCAGAGACAGAGGTAGTAAAGGAAGAGGAGATAGAGTAACAACAACAACAACAATCGACCATAGTGTCAAATATGCGAGAAGATTGGCCATACTGCTATCAAGTGCTGTTTCAGATACAATTCAAACTATTTTCAGGCCATGCCAGCAATAACAGTCAAAGAAACACCAATTTCCCTGCCAATTTAGAACAAGGACAAGGAGATGCAACTAATCATACTGATCATATTCAAGATGAATTATGGTATCCAGACTCGGAAGCTAGCCATCATATCACTAACAATTTGAACAACCTAAATCTTGGGAACAAAGAATACAAAGGTAATCAAACTGTAAGAATGGGCAGTGGTAAGTGTGTTAAAATCTCTAATACTGGCACTGATCGTATCATTGGTAATAGGCAGTTATTTTTGAATAATTTACTAAGGGTACCCACTATTAAGAAAAACCTAATTAGTGTGTCTCAATTTGCTATAGATAATAATGTATACTTTGAATTTTTCCCTAAACACTGTGTAGCTAGAGACATAATAACTAGGAAAATTCTTCTACAGGGTAATGATGTGAAGGGACTCTAGGAATTCAATCTCAGCAACCGCAATACTACTATCAATGATCACCCACATTGTAATTAGACTAATATAACTGACGAAGTTCAAACTAGAAGTACTTTGACTTATGGCATTATAAGTTAGGACATCCTTGTGCTAGCATTGTAACAAAAATTCTTAATGATAATAAAATAGAATTTATTTCTGCAAAATTACCTTATGTATGTACTTATGACCAAATGGGAAAAAGCCACAAATTACCGTTCTCTGATTCATTAACTGTGTATTCCAAACCTGGTCAATTAATTAACACTGATATTTGGGGCCATCTCCTATATTTTCTGATTATGGATATAAATACTACATCTCATTTGTTCATGCTTACACTAGATATACTTGGATATACTTCTTAAAAGCTAACTCTAATACTAAAAGTGTTGTAATCAGTTTTATTAATATGTTTGAAAACCAAATAAACTGTCAAATTAAAGTCATGCAATCTGATGGAGGATTAGAATACAAACCCCTGACAGAATATTTTAAAAGTAAGGGTATTATACATAGAGAAACATGTCCCTATAGTTCTGAACAGAATGGTATAGTTGAGTGGAAACATAGACGCATAGTTGAATCAGATTTAACTTTGTTAGCTCAAGCATCTTTGCCACATAAATTTTGGCGTGATGCTTTCAGTACTACTGTGCATCTAATAAATAAAATGCCGACTAAATTAAGTACTGAAAGACATAAAACCTCTAGAAAAGCTATTTAATGTCAAACCTGATTATAACAGTCTAAAAACATTTGGTTGCCTGTGTTTCCCTTACTTAAGACCTTATAATAATCATAAACTTGACTATAAATCTAAATCCAGCACTTTCATAGCTTGTTGCAATAATCAAAAAGAGTTTAGAAGTATAGACAAGTCTGGTATAATATTTACAAGCAGACATGTTATTTTTGAATAAAATATTTTCCTTTATAGTAGAACAGATATACAAACCACAGCTAAAATATATAATCCAAAGGTTAGTATACTTGATAGGCACAATATTCTAACACATGACATCAAGAGAATGGTGACAAGGCCGCAAGTAACTATGAAGGACACCACAGTGATAATGAAACTAATGATGATCTGCCAGAGCAAACTAGCCATGACATTCATCACCTACAGGATCAAGTTGCAGACAATCAGAAGAAACAGGAGAAGAAATCATCAATGATAACAATCAAAACTCTAGAAGAAGACAAGATTAATCTCCTACTCAACTGTCACAACATCAATCTGGACATCCAATGATAACCAGATCGAAAAGAGGCATATTCAAACAAAAGACTTATACTGCAGTCATTATTGAAGTAGAGCCAAATAGTTATCAACCAACAGTCAAACACAAAGAATGGAGAAAGGCAATGGATGAAGAATAGCAAGCACCGATGAAAAATTGTACAAGAGAACTAGTGAGTCCACTAAACAACAAGAATATAATTGGATGCAAGTGGGTATATAGACCGAAAAAGAATCTAGATGGATCCATTCTAGATATAAAGCAAGACTTGTTGCAAAAGGATTCACACAAGAATTTGGTTTTGATTATAATGAAACTTTCTCATGACCAATGGTAAAACCCTCAACTATTAGACTTATATTGACTACAACATTAAGCAATAACTGGAGCAGCTAGATGTCAACAATGCATTCTTAAATGGGAATCTACATGAAGAGATATTCATGCAACAACCACAAGGCTATACACAATGCCCAACATTGGTATGTAAACTGATTAATGAAACCTATGGCCTGAAGCAAGCACCCAAAGTATGGTTTGAAAGACTTAAAGCAAGTTTAACAACACTAGGCTACTTACCTACCAGATTTGACACATCCCTATTCACAAAAATCAGTACCACTTATATATTAATATATGTAGATGATTTAATTATCACCGGCAGCAGTGAAACTGAAATCAGAAAATTGGCAGATTATTTGAACAGTCAGTTCTCAATAAAAGATTTAGGTGAATTATCTTATTTCCTTGGAATAGAAGTTACAAGAAAATCAGATAAAAAAAAATTCATCTTTGCCAAAGAAAGTATATTATAGAGCTTTTAAATAAGACAAACATGATTGAAGCTAATGGCCAACCAACTCTTATGATATCAAACCAACACTTGCCAAAGAACAGGGGGGAAGTTTTCTAAAATATTGAGCATTACAATATTTTACTATAACATGACCTGATATTTCTTTTAATGTTAACAAAGTACCACAATTTTTGTAGGAACCCAAAAGTGAGCATTGGACAATAGTGAAAAGAATACTTAGACACTTGAAAGCAATAATCAACTTTGGCTTATCATTAAAAGGCAACAAAGACTTAAACATTACAGCTTATTCAGATGCAGATTGGGCTACATACATAGATGATAGAAAACCAATTTCTAATTATTGCATTTTTATAAGAGAAAGTCTTATTTCTTGGTGCTCTAAAAAGCAAACAACCATCTCGAAATCAAGCACAGAAGCGGAACATAGGAGTGTTGCTAGTACTACAACTGGATTTTATGGCTACAATCATTGTTAAAGGAGCTAAAACTATCATCTAAAAGAGATCTTATAATTTGGTGTGAAAAATTGAGCATAATCTACATGACAACATATCCTATTCAGCATAATAAAACCAAACACATAGAAATCGATATCTATTTTGTCCGAGAGCAAGTTCAAAAGAAAATTTTACAAGTGAATCTTATTCCTGCTTACTATCAGAGGGATGATATGCTTACAAAATCACTCTTAGCCAAAAAATTCCACAGATTCAGAGATGCACTTGGAATCGAAGAGATACAAACTGTTGGAATATGAATGAGCATGAGTAAGAGAAATTTGGGAAAAAGAGGAGTTAAGCTCAACATCATTAAAATGTAGGGACAATAGTTGCTACTTGGGCTAGTGCGTTCAATAAGAATTGTATATTCAGAATATGAAAGGCATGCCTGTTCAGTCCGGAATTCGAAAGGCATGGCTGTTCAAATTACAACCATTGGAATTCTGAGCACATGCACATTAATAACCGAGTGGTTAAAGGGTCGCAACCTTTCCACTTCAGCGGTTACTAATACATACAAATAGGCACTCCTCCAGCCTATAAATTCACTACACTAAACAAGACAGAACATACCTTTGGATCTGCTTGCATTGCTTCTTCTTCAACGTAATTTCTCCGATCTAGTTTCTATAACTTTTTCAGTTCGTCAGGGCTCTGTTTGCTGGCACTACGCTACGGAGTTGGTCCGTTTTATCCTGGGAAACAAATTGCAACAACGTCTTTTGGTGCATATGACGGCAATATTGTTTCAAGGAAACAGAAACATCTCTGGACTCGGACATTACTTTCTTCTTCTTTTCTATTGAAGACGGTTCTGTACTGCTTCAATTTGTTGTACAATCGGTTGCGCTTTCTGTGGTTACTATGAACACAGCTTGACGTGACAATTGTTGAATAAATTAGTAACATTGAATTTGTTACAATTATTGAACAACATTGTTTGTTGTTACAGTTTAATTTGCAATACAATAATGTATTGACAAAAGATTTAACTTTGTAATACAATCATGTATTGATAAAGAAAATTTTCTAACAATCTTGAAACAATATTTTTCTTGTTTGAACGTATGCTAATTTGATAGATTATAAACATATCTTATCTTCATAAATTTGCTATACACTCAGGTATGCTTTGCTGTTGATTCAGTTATTTTCGTGTATTTGTTTCTCAATTAAATTAACCTGAGTTTCATGTTCAGATTTAAAAACATTGTGTTTCCTACAAGTGGTATCAAAGCCACGCTTGGTTAATTCTATTGAGGAATCTTTGTTTTTATTTAAGACATGAATTATTGAAACATTTGAATCTTAAGATATGTTGAATTTGTTTGGATTTGTACTGATATTCTTAAAATTCATTTTTCTTCTTCTCTGATTCAGTTGCTGCAAACATCTTCAAGTTTTAAATGATTCATTTATATTATTAAATAATTCATTTATATTATTAAATGATCCATTTGTATTATATCAATCGCAATACCATTTAAAGGTCATACATATATATTGTCAGTCTTTCCTCTTCTGAAATTGGAAACTTGTGTGAATTAAATATGAAATTCATATGTTGGTAACTGACATTTGACTATTCATATTCAAAATGATTTGTGTTTTAAAAGTATATTTAATGAATCATTTGGCTTGTAACGCATGACATGTTTCAGCATATTCATATCTTAGTGTGAATTGTATGAATTATATTATGAAATTGCTTTTTTGGCTTGCTTTCCAAGGTTTGACTTTTCAATATTGCCATGTAGTTGCAATTTTTTTTGGTAATGTTAGCATTTGATGTGTTTAAACAATACAAAATGGAAGTTGCGAATCAACTTAATAAGAAAATGAAAAGCAAAAAGGAAAGAGAGGACACATTATGAAATATGAGTACCCACCTCTCTATATGCTTATATAAATAAAGGGGAAGGGGACTTGTAAACAGGTGTGGCTAAGCCAAGACACAATATTATATTGATGTCAAATTGGGCCTAGTTCCTTGGGATTCTTGGAGTCCGTGACACAATATTTTATTGATGTCAATTTGGGGCTTGTCAGATAACTTTTGGGGAGAAGCTATTCTTTTGGGAAATCATATTTTAAATAAAATATCCCGAAAGAAAACTTCAAAGTCTCCTCATGAACTTAGAAAAAAAAATAGACCACCATCCTACAAATAGCTAAAAGTGTGGGGGTTTCTTGCCAAAGTAGAGGTACCAAAACTAAAGAAGGTAAAAATTGGACCAAAACAATTGATTGTGTATTCATTGGATATGCACAAAACAGTGTCGCATATCAATTTTTTGGTACACAAATCTGAAATTGATGATATTCATGAAAATACCATCATTGAGTCGAGAAATGCTAGATTTTTCGAACTTGTATTTCCCTTGAAACATGGTACTGAAAATCATGCACCTAAGAGACCAAAGGAAAATGAAGTTCCTTACTCTGTTGAGGATGCTGAATAAAATAACACTCAGCAAAGTAGTGTTGAGCAGCAAGTGGAGGAACCAAAGAAAAAAAAAGGTCAAGGACCTTAAAAACCTTTGGACCGAACTTCTATAGCTTTATGTTAGAAGATGATCTAATGACATACAAACAAGATGTATCCTCCAATGATGTCCCTCATTGAAAGAGGCGATTAACAATAAGATTGAATCCATCATGTCCAATCATACATGGGAATTGGTTGATTTACCTCAAGGGTGCAATACCTTAGGTAATAAAAGGAAAAAAAAAAGAAAAAAAAAAATTTGAAACCTGATGGTTTAACGGACTAAGTACAAAACGGCAAATGCCGATGAACAAACTTTTATGGGCCATTCATCTACTTCAAAGGTGGAAGGCAAAGGAAAAGTTGTGTTGAAACCGACTTCTACAAAGGAACTAATGATTTCATGATCATCACTGAGCAAGCATGGTTTCAAATTAATATTTGAAGGTGATAAATTTGTACTTTCCAAGAACGAGGTGCATGTTAGAAGAGTATATAGGTGTGATGCTTTGCTTAAAGCAAATGTAACCATTATTCTACCACGCACTGATATAAATAAAAGTGAATCTTTTGCTTATATTGTTGAATCTTCTAACATATGGCATTCTAGATTAGAGCATGTAAACTTTGATACATTGCAAAAAAATATTAATCTAGAATTTACACCAAAATGCATTCCAACTATAAATGTCAAGAACCTCGTTTCATCATGTTGAACGAGGGACCGAACCTCTAGACTTAACACATACTGATGTATGCGAATTGAAAATGTGTCAAACTAGAGGTGGAAAAATATATTTTATTACATTCATTGACGAATGTACTAGATATTGTCATGTATATCTCCTTAGAAACAAGGATAACGTCAATAAGAATGCTTACTGCAATTGCATCCTTACATGACTTAGAAATACATCAAATGGATGTTAAAACTGCACCTTTGAATGGTGAATTAGAGGAAGAAATCTATATGAAACAACGTGAATGATTTCTGAGCTTAGAAAATGAGAATAAAGTTTGCAAACTGGTAAAATCACTTTATGGTCTTAAGCAAGCTCCAAAACAGTGGCATGAGAAGTTTGATAAAACTATGTTATCAAATGGATTCACGATAAATGAATCAGACAAATGTGTGTACATAAAACACACACATATAGAATATGTCATTGTTTGTCTCTATGTTGGTGACATGTTGGATATGTTATCCCTAGATTGGATATGAAAGACCTAGGACTGGCTGATGTGATAGTGGGTGTAAAATTCTAAGAACACCATAGGGAAATACATTATCCCAATCGCATTACATCACCAAAATACTTGAAAAATTCATATATGTTATGAACTGTACTAGGCCTAATATCACATATGCTGTAAGGAAACTAAGTAGACTTACCAGCAATCCTTTTAAACATCATTGGAAAGCGATAATCAGAGCTCTAGGATATCGAATGTATACGTAGAGCTATGGTCCATACTATACAAAAAATCCTTCAATAGTGGAAGGATACAGTGATGAAATTGGATCACTGGATTACATGGTACAAAGTCTACAAGTGGATATGTGTTCGCATTAGGAAATGGAGCAATTTTATGGAAGCCATCCAAACAGACTTGTATCATTAGATCTACGATGGAATTGGAGTTTATTGCACTAGATAAGACTGCATAATAAGAAGAATGGATTTGAATCTTCTTAGAAGACATTCCTAATTGGAGAAAACATATGCCTCCAATATGTATACATTGTGATAGTCAATAGTACACTATACAATGGTAAATCTAGGCATATTCGTCGTAGACATAAAAAGATAAGACAGCTTCTCTCTAATGGAGGTTATCACAATAGATTACCTTCGATCTAAAGATAACTTAGCGGATCCACTTACAAAAGGCTTGCCAAGAGAGAAAGTTCAAACCTTATCGAAGGGAATGGGGCTAAGGCCTATAAACTAAAGGTTTTTATAAAATGGAAACCCCACCTAGTTGACTGGAGATCCCAAGATCTAGGTTCAAAGGGACAACGAAGTTTAAGAGAAACTTGATGGCACTGTTATACACAAACCATTCCTATGATAAGTCAGTGCACTATATGGTGAATAAGGATAAGTGTTAATACTTTTAATGATGTTTGTATTTAAGGAATTAGATAATTCCCTTTTATAGAATCACCTACGTAAGTGCGAATGCGCCGCTTCAAAGAGAATCATGAGGCCAAATTCTCTAAGCACTTATGAGACCAGGCAGGTGTTCATGGCAAAAACGAACACATACAGAGAACGAAGAGTTATAAGAAATATTTATCGTGTATTATCTATTTTGAAATTACACAAAAGACTTACAGTTCAAGGACAACCTATGTCTACTGATTCGCCTGTGATTCAAATAGGTAATTATTAGGAAAGTTCAAGGCCCATGTGCTACTTTAACCGATGCGATAAATGGTTCGCGAAAACTAAGATCAACTGCTCATTCATGTGGGGGATTGTTGGAATATGAATGAGCATGAGTAAGAGAAATTTGGGAAAAAGAAGAGTTACCAATTTATTGCTCAACATCATTAAAATGTAGGGACAATAGTTGCTACTTGGGCTAGTGCGTTAAATGAGAATTGTTTACTCAGAATATGAAAGGCATGCCTGTTCAGTCCGGAATTCGAAAGGCATGGCTGTTTAAATTACAACCATTGGAATTCTGAGCACATGCACATTAATAACCGAGTGGTTAAAGGGTCGCAACCTTTCCACTTCAGCGGTTACTAATACATAGAATAGGCACTCCTCCAGCCTATAAATTCACTACACAAAACAAGACAGAACATACCTTTGGATCTGCTTGCATTGCTTCTTCTTCAACGTAATTTATCCGATCTAGTTTCTATAACTTTTTCAGTTCGTCAGGGCTCTGTTTGCTGGCACTACGCTACGGAGTTGGTCCGTTTTATCCTGGGAAACAAATTGCAACAACGTCTTTTGGTGCATACGACGGCAATATTGTTTCAAGGAAACAGAAACATCTCTGGACTCGGACATTACTTTCTTCTTCTTTTCTATTGAAGACGGTTCTGTACTGCTTCAATTTGTTGTACAATCGGTTGCGCTTTCAGTGGTTACTATGAACACAGCTTGACGTGACAATTGTTGAATAAATTAGTAACATTGAATTTGTTACAATTACTGAACAACATTGTTTGTTGTTACCGTTTAATTTGCAATACAATAATGTATTGACAAAAGATTTAACTTTGTAATACAATCATGTATTGATAAAGAAAATTTTCTAACACAAACAAATACCAAGTAAAAGATGGAGCTTTCATACCTGGATCTTACATGTATCTTCACCAATACGACGAAGGACTTAAATTGTTTACTCTTTACCAACGTCAATCCACAAAATGGCAAATCAGAGTTGCAGCAGTAATAAGGGAAATAAAGAATAATGGGAAAGCAACGGTTACATGCCCATTATGACAATGTAACAGTCACATGCCCATTATTCAAGCCTATTTACATTTATTTCTTGTATTATAATTAGAGGACTCATCTATACAATTTGAATCATCTTGTATTACAATTTTCAATAGTAAACTATTGTTTCATCTCAGTTCTGCTATTCGGTCGTATTTTTAATCTATTTATGCAAAAAGGCTTTCAAAAAAGATATAAAAATTTAAAAGGCTAATAAAAATGAAAGGTACATAAATAAATTTACACATTGAATTAATGGATTTACGCTCGAATGGACATAATTATAGACACTGTCGCGTGCTATGAACAAAGAATAACATATTCTACCATGATTACATCTTAATATGAGTTATCTTCAGATACAAAGTAATATAGATAAAGAATTGCATTAGAAATTATGACCCTAAATTGTACATACAATTAGAAATTTAAAATTAACCCAAGATTGTGTAAAATAGCAACATATAAGATAGTAACGAAATAGTTGGCTGTAATATAAATAAGTAGACCAAAGTTTGCTTATATTATTAAGAGCAACATGAAAATGGGTGTTGGGTTGTAACTAATAGCAAGGGGAGAAAGAAGAGCCGTAATACGTATAGAAAAATAAAATATTGTTCATGTTAGCAACATAAGTCTACGTTAAGACTACAAAATTAAAGCTACAATTATTGGCAATGCTGATAACATAAACATAATATTGTTCCAAATAATTATTGATGTGCATTAAGTAATTTTATTTGCATAAGAATGAGAGTTCCACACATTCAAAACTATATATTCTGTCAGAATAGAATGATAAAGAAATGTAAATTCAAGGATCCTTGTCTTACATGATCAACGAGAACTTCAAATGATATGTTTCATATGAAAAATTAATTGACAAATGCGATTTTCAATATTAAAACTTCATATGACATTACAATTGAAATTTATTGTCACCCATAAGAGATAGATCTGACTACCGCCATTTAATCTTGGATAGAAAATTGGAATAAAAAGAAGTGTTAAAAAGGGAAACTTAACCGTCTCCCTGAAAGAGATGCAACAATATTGAAAAAAATTATTTAATTTTCACTTCTCAAAGAGTTAAGGAAACTTCACAACGTTACAAACAACTTTAGGACATTATAGTTATCCTGGGTTAGACGAATTATCCGAAGAAGATCGTTTAACTGTAACAAGAGCACAAAAAAATTAAGCATTGCTTATCACAACCCTTCTTCGTGTTCGTTTCTTTTTGTCTGAATCACTTCTCTTCTTGTCCAAATCACTTCCCTTTTCCCTAAATCGTAATGCTCAAAATTATGGTGCACTAACAAAAATAGTAGCAGAATTCAGGAAATAAAACACAAAGAACCAATCAAGATTATCTTTGAGTGCTCTGATAAGATAAACCAAGGTCAGACAAAGGTAAGACATTGAATTTATTATAGGATTACCTTTAAATACTCATGTGATGTTGATTTTGATGTGCGAAAGTTGCACATATGCGGAAACACAATAAGCAGAATTTAGATTTGCCAATTGAACATCAATCTAATCTGATAGCAATTATTCTATTACATCGAACAAATAGTAAATAACTATAACAGAGAATCAAAGAGAACAATATTTATACTGGTTCCACTATCCTCCATAAGATAGTGTACGTCCAGTCCAAAAGAGAGAGATTTTATTCCACATGAGAGAATTACAAGAGATTACAAAATAAGAGTTTACATATCCAAACCTCAAACAGGCTTAATAAAAAGAGATACCATTGGGGATCACTGACTCCATGCCAGGATGAGTATACACTAAAGTCTACTCCTCAATACATAGCCAATGCAAATCCATGTGAGTCATCAATTACATTACTAATCAACATACGGTAATAATATAATAGAGGAAAATTACCATAGCAACAATTATGCAAAGATATAAAGTAAATCAATCCGTTTCTTTTGCATAGATGGAAGAAATTAATCCCTTCATTTATTTCTCTACCATCTCAACAAATGCAATCAATGCATTCCTATTATAAAAATATTTACTTTCCATTTTTTTGCAAATTTGTTCCAATCAATTTGTGATTTTGTATCATCCAAATTTAACACTCCACCTTGATGCAAAATCACATCTTTACAACACCCCATCTCGAATCAAATTCTCTTCACATCATAAAACTCTTCAACAGAACTCCACCTTCAATCAAAATCTCACAATGAGATAGAAACCAAAAATGAATATTTTCCTAATGGGTTCCAGCAAAGCTACCCCCATCAAACCATGTTAATAAGCTCAGACTACGTCCCCGTCCGTCAACAAAATGTTGCAAATATCCAAAATAAAAAAGAAGGAATAGACCAAAGTAATCTCAACACCGCCAAGACCAAAAATAATTCTCTCAATCCCCAATTCAAATATAGAGCCAAAATCCAAATCTCCGTATGCACAAAAAATCCCTCTTCTTCTACTTAGTTATTACAAACTTCGCCCACCACCTGCAAAAGATGCATCTACCACCATGAGATGCACCGTGCATAAACCAGCGGTCTAAAAGTGATTGCAATAACATCGACACCCTTCTAACACTTGACCTGAGCTCCTTCCTCGATTACCCCAGATCTCCAAAGCATCATCAACGTGAAGGCCCCTGTCTAAACCACAATGACCTCTGTTTCGATACCCGTCTATCACTTGACCTGAGCTCCTTTCCTGATCATCTTGGATCGCTCGAGCATCATCAACATGAAGACCCCTGTCTAAAACATGATCAAAAGTTCCCAAATCCAATTGTGCCTTCAATGCAGTAAACTCCATGTCACGTCAAAGTTCCCAGATTGGAACGCCCTTCACTCTCAACATAATTCACCACCAAAGTCTTCCTTATTTCCCCAAAATAGTAATAGCATAATTACCACCGAATCTACCAACGTTTGTAGAAATAATTGATGCACAATTTAAGCAGGATCCAGATTTGCCAATTGAACATCAATCTAATCTAATAGCAATTATTCTATTACATTAAACAAATAGTAAATAACTATAGCAAAGAAACAAAGAGACACAATATTTATACTGGTTCCACTATCCTCCATAAGATAGTGTACATCCAGTCTAAAAGAGAGAAATTTTATTCTATATGAGAGAATTACAAGAGATTACAAAATAAGAGTTTACATATACAAACCTCAAACAGGCTTAATAAAAAGAGACATCATTGGGGATCGTTGGCTCCATGCTAGGATGGGTTTACACTAAAATCTACCCCTCAATATATAGCCAGTGCAAATCCATGTGAGTCATCAATTACATTACCAACCAACGTATGGTAATAATATAATGATGGAAAATTACCATAGCAACAATTGTGCAAAGATAGAAAGTAAATCAATCTGTTTCTTTTGCATAGATGGAAGAAATTAATCCCTTCATTTATTTCTCTACCATCTCATCAAATGCAATCAATGCATTCCTATTATAAAAATATTTACTTTCCATTTTTGGCAAATTTGTTCTAATCAATTTGTGATTTTGTATCACCTAAAATTAACACCCCACCTTCATGCAAAATCACATATCTGCAACACCCAATCTCAAATCAAATTCTCTTCACATCATAAAACTCTTCAATAGAATTCCACCTTCAATCAAAATCTCAATGAGATGGAAACCAAAAATAAATATTTTCCTAATGGGTTCTAGCAAAGCTACCCCCATCACACCATGCTAATGAGCTCAGACTACGTCCCCGCCCATCAACAAAATGTTGCAAATATCCAAAATAAAAAAGAAGGCAGACACCAAAGTAATCTCAACATCGCCTAGGCCAAAAATAATTCTCTCAATCACCAATTCAAATACAAAGCTAAAATCCAAATCTCTGTATGCACAAAAAATCTCTCTCCTGCCGCTTAGTTATTACAAACTTCACCCACCGCTTGCAAAAGATGCATCTACCACCATGAGTTGCACCTTGCATAAACCAGCGGCTAAAAGTTCTTGCAATAACATCGACACCTGTCTAACACTTGACCTGAGCTCCTTCCTCGATCACCCCAGATCCCTCGAGCATCATCAATGTGAAGACCCCTGTCTAAACCACAATGATCTGTGTTTCGACTCCCGTCTATCACTTGACCTGAGATCCTTTCCTGATCATCTTGGATCCCTCGAGCATCATCAACATGAAGACCCCTGTCTAAAACATGTTGAGTCAAGGATTTCATAGAGTTTTGGTCTTTGACAAAGAGATAAGGCGTGATCGACAAAATGAAGATAATCATTGGTTTGAGGAGACACAAAGAGCTAGATATGGTATTTTACATTAGAGGTTGATTATTGGTGTTTTAGTAGTGTTATCTATGTTAAAATCTATCCTCAAATTATCACATACCTTAAAATTGTCAATATATATAAAAATATATATGTGTGTACACATTAATTGTGCATATTTGGTAAAACCGGTCGCCCGCCTGGTTTTCTACCAGTCGACCGTTTCTGCCCAGTTTGCACAATAAACATTTACACATAAAAATAACATACATATATATATATATATATATATATTCAAATTTCTGTCTATTGGCCCTTTTAAACATGTCGACCGTTTTCTTCCAGAAAGCAAACTTTCGTGTAGACACTTCCTTTTCATCAATGGTTGCTTCTCTTTCTCTTTACCAACAATCATGACCATTGTTTGTAACTCTTCACAAAGGGTTACAACTATTTATTCCTCATATAAACACTATGAGATCATCATTCCTATCATCGATTTCTATCATACTAACTTGACTTATTGCTATCTATATTCTTGATCTCATTTCTATATTTTCAAGTGCTCAATTGCTCATATTTAATATTATATCGTTTGAATCCTAGAATTTATTTAACATTCTTTTGATTCTATACGATATCCACTTCCAACGCTTCATATACACAAATATTCTATTTGAGGATAAGATTATAGGAAGGTTGTACCACAAGTGACAAATTCGTGTTATCAAGAACACATATTGTCAACAACAATTATATTCATCTTTGTTGAAGTCCTCGGTGTTGCTAGTTCATCTACAGCTGGTAGATAGGTTTTCGCTTGCTTTCATTGAGTTTTCTCATCATCCAAGGCCTATATTGTTTTATGGAGGCAATGGTTTTTACTGTTATGATTTCCATATTGATTATTCCTAGTACAAGGATTGATTCATAAGAGTTTATGAATCATCAACCAGACCTTGTATTTGGAATTTTTATCTGGGTTATCATTAGCATTGGGCTTAGATGCTTTTGTCTACATATCTGTATGGGTTGCTTGGATGAATGGGTTGGTTTAGGAACAATGACTGCTAATCTGAAATGTATTCATTCGGCATGAAGATGACAATGCAAATATGAAGAGAAGATGGTTCGAGGAGTGCAGATTTGCACTAATGAGTGTTGAAGGTCACTGTGTGGGCTATTTTTATTTCCTATGTATTTCAGCTGCTTGTATTTCTGTTTGCTTTTCTCCTTTATATTGTAAAGGTTAGTATGCTAACCTGTTTTGCTTGTACTTTCTTTTTTTAGCAGAAATAAAGTGAACCAATTTTCAAAAAAAAAAAAGTCTTCGGTGTTGTAAGAGGCAAGTGTTGAAGTCCTCAGTGTTATAAGAGGCGTGAAATCCCATTCGCTTTCTCGGGTGTTGTATACATGTTCCTCCAAGTGAAGTGAGGTGGTTGTTAATGAAAATCCAGATAGAAGTCTGGGACTGGACGTAGGACGGTTCTCTGAACCAGTATAAAAATCCCTAGTGTGATTTTTCTATTTTATTGCTTTTACTGTTTTATACATTTCTGTGATTACCTATTATTTTTGCTTGAGTGTTGTACATCATATTACATGATCCATGTGTACTATACTAAGCATGTACACACATTTTCATTTGGTATCGGAGCAAGGTAATCATACAACCGTAACACAGTTATTTGATATATTCTTGTAATATGGCCAATAACGCAAGTACTAGTACTCAAAACACCACTTACATGGAAGCTCAATCAACACAAAGACCTCCATTCTTCAATGGTCTCAACTATAGATATTGGGTAACACGTATGTCATTCTTCATGCAGTCAAATAGCTATGATGCTTGGAATGCTACCCAAAAATAAATAGTGAATCTAACAACTGATTATGTAGAATCGACACTAGCTAAGAAAACGGCAGCAGTCGTAAATGCAAAAGCAATAAACATGTTGTTTTGTGCATTAGACCAAAATGAATATAACCGTGTTAGTATCTGCACCACTGCATATCAAATTTGGCAAACGCTAAAAACCACTCATGAAGGTACTAACAAGGTTAAACAAGCCAAACTAGCCATGCTGAAAAGTCAGTTTCAAATTTCAAAATGAAGCTTAATGAGACAATCAATGATATGTATTCACGGTTTCAAACTATTCATCATGCACTTATTGGTTTAGGACAAAAATATTCAGATTTTGATGTTGTTTCGACAGTCCTACATTCTTTGACTAGTGAATGGGAAGGAAAAAATATTAGCAATTGAAGGAGCTAATGACCTTTCCGTCATGAAGCCAGATGAATTTATAGGAAATCTAATGTCCTATGAAGCTAATTTGCAGGCTAGAAAGGAACATAAAGAAGAAAAGAAAAATGTAGCATTTCATGCTTAAAAAAATGAAGATGAATCAGAATTTGAAGATGAAGACCTAACATTCAATGCAAAAGGTTTCAAAAAATTCCTCAAACAACGAAAAGCAAGTCGATATAACAAAAAGAAAACTGGATCAAATAAACTATCTTCATCCGCTATAGAATATTTCAACTGCCACAAAATGGGGCACATGCATAAGGATTGTCCAGAGCAAAAAAAAAAGGTCAGAAAATGACAAATTCAAATACAAGAAGGACAAATCAAAGAAACAAGCATTTTCAGTTACATGGGATGATTCAGACTCATCTTCATCAGAAAGTGAAAGTGACACAGAAAATGAACAAGCAAATGTTTGTTTCATGGCAGCAGAAGATGAGGTACAAATTCCTACATTTGATGAAGTACTTGATATTAATGCCGAATTGATAGTTAAATATAAAGACTTAAAACAACAATTCAAAGAAGCCAAAGCATATTTGAGTAAAGCAGAGTTTGAATGAGATATGTTAAAAGACGAGAAGAAAATATTAGATGAAGTTCTTGAAAAACTTCAAGAATCATCAGCTAATATTGACTCTCAATTATCTCTTTTAAGTCAAGAAATTGAAACTCGCTCTTACTACTAAAAATCATGAACTTAAGGCAAAAGTCAAAATTCTGGACCTAGAAAAGGCCAGTTTAAAAACTAAACTAGATGATATTGCTCAAAATGTTTCTAACTTTAACAAAGGTTGAGAAAATTTGACAAAAATCATTGAAAGTTCACAACCTGCTTCAAACAAACAAGTTTTGGGATATAAGAAACAAGAAACCAAGAAACATCTCAAGAAGAAGAAAGATAAAGCTAAGAAAAATCTTCGTTTATTATATCCCAAGCCAAAACCAGTTGTGAAATTTCAAAAGAAAAATGTCAAGACTATCAATATATGGGTTCCTAAAACAAATAATAATTTGATTTGGAACAAATATATTCGACATTTATGAATACTGTGCATCTTAATTCAAATTATTTATATAAAGGGGATACCAGACCCGTATGGGTTTGGACTCCTAAGACTTAACTCTTAGGACCCTATTAAAAGGTGGGTACCATGGACCTAATCTTATTTTTTGCAGGTCCCACTTAAGAAAAGAGGAAAGTGGATATTGGACAATGGTTGCTTGAAGCACATGATTGGAGACAAGAGCTTATTGTCAAATATTACATACTCAGATGGTGGCTCCATCACTTTTGGAGATAATTCAAAAGGTTATATCATCAGCAAAGGCGATGTGGGAAATTGTGGTAGATCTAACTTACCACTTATTACCAATGTCATGATAGTTAGAAATTTGAAACACAATTTACTTAGTATTAGTCATTTACGCGACAAGGGTTTTACAACTTCCTTTTCAGATAATAAGTGTAGCATTTTAGAAAAAGACCATAATTTAGTTTTCGAAGGTTATAGAGACAAAAATATATATATATTCTGAATATGAATATTAATCATAATTCAGATATGTGTCTCGTGGCTAATGATAATGATCCATGAGTATGGAACAAAAGCTTTTGTCATGTAAACTTCATAACTATCAACAAGCTAGCCAAAAACGATCTAGTTAGAGGATTACCCAAAATGAGCTTTAAGACTGACAACATTTGTAATGCATGTCAATTAGGAAAATTGACGAAATCTTCTAGTAAATCCAAGAAAGTCATACCAACATTACAACCACTTAAGTTACTTCAGATGTATTTATTTGGACCAACTAAGTTTCAGTCAATAAATCACAGTTGATATGTGTTTGTAATTGTTGATGATTACTCTCATTACGCCCGGACAATTTTCTTAAAAAACAAAAGCGACACTTTCGAACAATTCAAATCTTTCGTCAAAAGAATTCAGAAATCGAAAGGGCTTAAAGCTAAAAATATAAGAAGTGATCATGGCGGAGACTTCGAAAATAATGAATTTGAACATTTGTGTACAAAGAAAGGTATATATCATAATTTTTCGTTTCCTAGACTCCACAACAAAACGGAGTTGTAGAATGGAAAAATCGGACCTTATAAGAATGTGCAAGAGCGTTATTAAATGGAACCACTTTACCAAAACATTTCTGGGCAGAAGTTGTTGCGACTGCATGTTATATTTTGAATCGTGTATCCATTCGACCCCTCACCAAGAATACGTCTTATGAATTATTTAACCAAAGAAAGCCCAATATCTCATACTTTAAAGTCTTTGGTTACAAGCACTTTATTTTAAATACGAAAGACCAAATCGGCAAATTTGACCCAAAGGCCGATGAAGGAATATTTGTCGGTTACTCAGAATGAAGCAAGGCCTATCGTATATTTAATAAACGAACCAAAACTATTGAAGGATCACTTCATGTCTCATTCGATGAATTCTATTACCACCCTCATAATATATCATATGATGGCGAAACTATAGTCACAGATAATCCAATCATCACAAATTTTGATTCTGACTCAGAAATAACTGTTGAGGATATTCCTCAAACATGTGTGTTACAATATCCACCAAGAATACGATCTCCTCCAAGAATATTAAGAGATCATCCGGTTCAAAATATAACTGGGGAAGTAACATCACAAATAAGAACAAGGAGTCAACTCCATCAAATAGGTCATGTTGCGTTTCTTTCAAATAGCAAACCTAAGAATCCAAAAGAGGCTGCTACAGATGACTACTAGATCTTTGCTATGCAGGAAGAACTAAATCAGTTCGAGCGCAATGATATGTGGGAACTTGTTCCAAGACCAACTGATCAGTCAGTTATTAGTACTAAATGGGTCTATAAAAATAAGGCTGATGAACAAGGAAATATCACCAGAAATAAAGCAAGATTAGTAGCACAAGGGTATAATCAGGAAGAAGGTATCGACTATGAAGAAACATTTGCGCCGGTTGCTCAACTAGAAGCTATTAGAATCTTATTATCTTTTGCTTGTCACCACAATTTCAAACTTTATCAGATGGATGTCAAGAGTGCTTTTCTCAATGGATTTATTAAAGAGAATGTATATGTTGAACAACCTCCTTTGTTCGTACATGAAAATATCCTGACAATGTGTACAAACTTAAGAAAGCTCTGTATGGTCTAAAACAAGCACCTCGTGCTTGGTATGAATGATTACGTAGCTGTCTTATTAACTCAGGATTTCAAATAGGCAAAGTCGATCAAACTATGTTTAGTAAAAATTCTCAAAAAGATATTTTAGTTATCCAAATATATGTAGACGACATTATCTTTGGTTCAACAAACGATAAACTCTGCAAAGAGTTTGCAGATATTATGACCAGAGAGTATGAAATGTATCATATGGGAGAACTATCATATTTTCTTGGACTTCAAATCAAACAACTTCCGAACGGTATTTTTATTAATCAAGAAAAATACTGTGCAAATCTTGTCAAATGCTTTGGATTAGAAAACACATCTGGTAAACCAACTTCCATGAGTACAACTACACATCTTGAAAAAGATGAAAATGGTAAGAATGTTGACCAGAAACTATATCGAAGCATGATTGGTTCTCTTCTTTATCTTACAACCAGTCATCCAGATATAATGTTGAGTATTTGTCTATGTGCGTGCTTTCAAGCAGATCCAAAGGAATCACATCTACGAGCAGTGAAACGTATAATTCGTTATCTTAATAATACCAAAGATTTCGGTCTTTTCTACTCAAAAGAATGTCCACTCGAATTAGTACCATGTAGTGATGCTGATTTCGGAGGCTCTCGAACAGATAGAAAGAGTACAAGTGGTACATGCTATTTTATTTGATAATCACTTGTCTCTTGGTTCAGTAAGAAACAAAATTATGTCTCACTATCAACATATGCAACAAACACTTCAAGATTTTGATATTCGTTTATCAAATTCTATTATATACTATGATAACACTAGTGCTATAAACTTATCGAAAAATCCTGTGAACCACTCTCGAACCAATCATATGGATATCCATCATCATTTTCTAAGAGAGAATATCAAAAAGGGAAATATATGTCTCGAATATGTCCAAATTGAAAATCAACTAGCGGACATTTTTACTAAGCCTCTACTTGAGTCTAGTTTCATTAAGTTACGTAGAGAGCTGGGTCTTATCTCCAGAAAAGAAATTGACAAGTAATGTTATCACTAATGTTATATTTTTTAAGTTCTTTTCACTTTCTGTTTATATATACTCAAAACATTAGCTATTTTTGGCTATTGTTATATTGGGAAAAAATGAATATGAGCTTTTAATTCTTCTACGGCCAAGTATTCTTGATAATTCTTAGCCTCAAGTTTATATGTAGAGAAAAACCTATATAAACTAGGTACTCTCTCCATCTTAATCTCCCAAACTGATCATGGCACATATATGTGATGAATGTTCTCAAAAATCCCATATTTTTGTCACAAGTTCTGAACCGGAAGAGTACTACTCTCCGAAACTCCAAAACACAAATCAAAGCATCACTAATGCAATTGTACCCCCGGCAATATGCCAATTTTAAAATAGGCAAAGAAAGCATTGTTTTGTTCACCCCATACCAAAGAAAAGATCGACGAGATTCATCATTAACAAAAACATCAGATTGATCTTCAAAGACAGCTACGTAACGAGCAAAGACTGACCTCTGATCGACTATCTCTTTTAGAAAAAATGGCAATGTACTTTTGTGGCTCTAATAAACATAATGTACATGAGCCTATTCCAAACATGCCTTCATCCTCTACAAGTACGAATTCATGGGAATAGAAATTATAATAGGAACGAAGAAGCAGGAGAAAATTGGTCACCATGGACACCACGTATATCCGATATCAAAGAAGTTTCTACCGGTCACAATTCATCAACTTCACATTAAACGTACATCGTGGTTGTATTATCTTGTATTACTCATGTACTATTGTATACTTCCTATATATAAGTAAATTCTTTTTCTTTTTGACTGATTAATATCAGAAATGGTATGAAAAAAAACAACCCAGACTAACACCAGTTGACATGTCATTTTTTACCGGTCGTCCGTTTTGATCTCTGGTCAAAAACGGTTGACCGGTTAAAAATGAACGTTCGACCAGTCATGTCAAAAACTGTTTTTTTTATGTATACGGTCACTTCTTCAACCCATCTATTCATTTCATCCTTCAACCGGTTCCTTTTTCTAAACCCCAAAACCCTAGAAATCGAAATTCTTCATCTAATATCATTCAAATGGCACCTCCTCAAAAGAAATCGAAGAAAGCTTCAACTATTGAATTACAACCTATTGATATCTAAGTAAAGAAATGGCTAGTTGATCCAATTGCAGTCAAAAGGTGGAATGAGATGAAGGATTTCACAATTCATCCAGGTTCGTTTGTTCAATTCTTCGATTTCTCTAGTTATCATGTTCTTAACTTAGCGAAGAGTACTGATATTGAAACCCTAATTGATTTTAATCGAAATAATGTGGAAATTAACCATCTTATGATCAAACTATTCTACGCTAACTTGAATTTAGAGAAATACAAACCAGAAAATCCTGAACAATGCCTTTGGTTTGTTATATTGGTGTAACAACCCGTAAAATGCGAGCCAGTTTGAAATTTTTATTTTGGCAACTTTAGTGAATTTTGAATATTTAAAATGAATTATTTTAAATAATATCGACGAGAAATTTATTTTGAATATAATTAGAACGTATATATTATATACGTCGTCGTTAGAATATATAATAATTATATATAATTATAAAAGGAATTGAAAATGGCGCGGTAGTTCGAAAATTCGATTTCTAATTTCAAATGAATATACAGAATTCAATATAAGTCAGAATTGAACGAAACAAGAAATATTTGAATCTGTATAACTATATCTTTGTAACGAAGTTAACAAACTGAGATTTTATCTTAGAAATGATAAGATATGTCCAGTTTAAAATTAGAAATAGTCGCTGTGGAATTTATATATATTTTTATATATATAAGGCCCTTAAAAATGGACATTTTGCAAACGACCTCGGATTTCGACGAAACCAGTTTTGTTGGGTCCGTGATGTCGAGTTATTGCTAGATTCCAAATTTCATAATTTTTCGAATCAATATGTGAGCGTGGTAAAGGAAAACGTGTTTTGACCATTTCAGTTGATTTTAATCGACTGGGAATTGGCCATTTTTCATACGGTCTCAGAATTCGACGAAACTAGTTTTGTTAGGACCGTATCGTCAATACGAAGCTAGAAAATATTTTTCTAAAATTTTTAGAGTTCGTATGGGGCCCCGGTAATTTGAAATGTACGTTTAAAATTCAATATAAGGATTTAAAATGTAATTTCAACGGAAACTGATTGTAACGATCAAACCAGCTTACGATACATATCCCATTGTGTTCGGAATGGGGGTAAAACGCTATGGACGACAGGCGGTGGACCTCGTTTCGAGGTCGTATGTAAAAGTCAACCCTTTGGCAAAATTTAATAATAAAATAATAAAAAAAAAAAACTGCATTTTTATAAAAGAGTTTTAAAAACAGAATTTTTGAAAAGAAAAATAAAAACTGAATCTTTTAAAAGATAAAAACTGTTTTGTTTTTAAAAGAGTTAAAACTGAATTTTTAGAAAAAAAAGAAAGGAAAACTGATTTTAAAAATGAATTTAAAAACTGATTTTTATGAAGTAATAAAACTGATTTAAAAAGGCAAAAACTATTTTTTTTTGAAATATATAAACTGTATTTTTAAAGAAAGAAAAACTGATTTTTCTAAAAGGCAAAAACTGTTTTGATGGAAACTAAAAACAGTTTTAAAAAAAAAGGGATTATAAAAGCAGTTTTGAAAGAATAATAAAAATATAATCTTTATATTTAATAGCGAAGTCAAAATGCAATCTTTATATATTGAATAACATAGTGAAATTCGATTTTTACCTATGTAGAGGATACAGTCAACGAAAGCAACAGCAAGGCGAAGTAGGCGAAGTTTCTATTAAGGAAGAATCGTGTTAGTGGATAGCTATTGGTGAGGATCTCTCACTTTTCAATTTCGATTTTAGAATAAACATATATGAGTTGAAAATGAAAGTGAATTGCTATATATAAATATCTCTATATATATATATATATATATATACGCCCCTCGTCCACAAAACCATGGACGATATTTATTGGTTGAAATTGTTGTGAAAATTGATTGATAGCGAAGTGAAATAACATATATATGAAAAGTGAGATTTATATATATAGCGAAGTGAAATAACATATATATGAAGAGTGAAATTTATATATATAGCAAAGTGAAAATATCGAATATATGAAAAGTGAAATATATATATATAGCGAAGTGAAATAACATATATATGAAGAGTGAAATTTATATATATAGCAAAGTGAAAATATCGAATATATTGAAAGTGAAAATATCGAATATATGAAAAGTGAAATTTATATATATAGCGAAGTGAAAATATCGAATATATTGAAAGTGAAAATATCGAATATATTGAAAGTGAAAATATCGAATATATGAAAAGTGAAATTTATATATATAGCGAAGTGAAAATATCGAATATATTGAAAGTGAAAATATCGAATATATGAAAAGTGAAATTTATATATATAGCGAAGTGAAAATATCGAATATATGAAAAGTGAAATTTATATATATAGCGAAGTGAAAATATCGAATATATTGAAAGTGAAAATATCGAATATATGAAAAGTGAAATTTATATATATAGCGAAGTGAAATAACATATATATGAAGAGTGAAATTTATATATATAGCAAAGTGAAAATATCGAATATATTGAAAGTGAAAATATCGAATATATTGAAAGTGAAAATATCGAATATATGAAAAGTGAAATATATATATATAGCGAAGTGAAAATATCGAATATATTGAAAGTGAAAATATCGGATATATTGAAAGTGAAAATATTCGAATTGAAAACAATGTATATGAAATATTCGAATTGAAAACGATATATATATATATGAAATGAAAACGATGTATATGAAATATTCGAATTGAACTGAATAGAAAAGGAATTCGAAATGAATAGAATAGAACAGGAAATTGAATTGAATAGAAAACGAATTCGAATTGAATTGAATAGAAAACGAATTCGAATCGAATTGAATTGAATAGAAAACGAATTCGAATTGAATTGAATAAAAAACGAATTCGAATCGAATTGAATTGAATAGAAAACGAATTCGAATTGAATTGAATAGAAAACGAATTCGAATCGAATTGAATTGAATAGAAAACGAATTCGAATTGAATTGAATAGAAAACGAATTCGAATTGAATTGAGTAGAAAACGAATTCGAATTGAATTGAATAGAAAACGAATTCGAATTGAATTGAATAGAAAACGAATTCGAATTGAATTGAATAGAAAACGAATTCGAATTGAATTGAATAGAAAACGAATTCGAATTGAATTGAATAGAAAACGAATTCGAATTGAATTGAATAGAAAACGAATTCGAATTGAATTGAATAGAAAACGAATTCGAATTGAATTGAATAGAAAACGAATTCGAAATGAATTGAATAGAAAACGAATTCGAATTGAATTGAATAGAAAACGAATTCGAATTGAATTGAATAGAAAACGAATTCGAAATGAATTGAATTGAAAACGAATTCAAATTGAATTGAAATTTGAATTGAATAGAAATGAATTTTAAAACGAATCTATAAAGAAGAATTCAATTGTGATTTGAATTGAAAAGGAAGTTGAAAATGTTTTGAAACGAATTCAAAACTATTTATATAATTCGTTTTAAATAGAAATCGACGAAATTTATATTATATATATTATATATATAATATAATGGCCTGAATAGAACGCGCCGCGGCAGTTCGTGAATTTCGACCATTTATTTCAAACGGACATTGCGGGAGATCCGACCGTCGGATTCTCCTAAAACCGGAACCGTTGGGTTCGTATCGAAAAGAGCTTTCTAACGAATGTTGGAAATTTGAAATCTAACGGTTGGATTTGGAATTACGTCCAAATCAAATTCGAAAAAGGTCGCTGTAAGTGCAGTTCGATGACCGTTGATGGAAATCGACTGTACGGGCCTTGATAAAATTATTAAAAATAGTAATAATTTGTGTAAAATCATAAGAAATGATTTGTGAAGAATTGGGATGAAAAACTCCATATTTGAAAAGATAAAAATAGATTTTTATCGAAATGAACTAGTTATTAACTAGAAAAATAATCCAATGGTTATAAATAAATAAATTGGATTAGATTTGAATTGAAATTATCTATGGATATTTTCGATATTGGATTCCGTGATTACAGATATTGTGATGGGAATTTGGAAGATATCGATATCATTATTCCCGATATGATATCTGTTGGTTTCAGGATTTGATGTTAAATATAAGCCAATACTCTCTCTATTTAAAACCTTATATTTAATGTCAAATTTGATTGATTGATGGTTTGGATTGTGCTCGACCAGTTTATGAGCAAAATATGCTTTTACATTTAGCATTGGGTTGGGTTGAAAATATCTGTGTGCTAACGCCTTGTGAAACACTTCACGATTTAACGATAAGGTGTTTAGCGATATTGTGTTCATTTCAAATTTAATGAATGATTGTGAAATGATATTTTTCTTAAAGCGAAAAGAAACGTATTCCCGATTTTGGACAGGGAATGTTTTATAAATTTTTTTTATAAAACAGAAAGGATTTCGAGGCCCAAAACCCGATGATTTCTAAAGTGATTTAGAAAATGTATTATATGTTACATTGTGGTTCATCGCATATTCGATTAGTTGCTATTGATGAGGTATCTGTTTGGTGGCGGAGAATTTATTCTCTTGCTTAACACCCTTCTTTGAGACGTACGAGCTCAAAGGTTATGTGATTAATAGTGACTGATCATATGCGTGAATTACTGATGTGAAGTACTATATTTTGAAAGTACTTGTGATTATTATGTTGTGAAATGATTTTCCCTACTTCGGGATATGAAATGATTTAGTATGTGGCTAAAGATTCGGGTAACCCTGAGACTAAAAGTATGGGTGAGAGGGCGGTGTATGCTCTCCATGAGTGGGAGGTGCATCGTCGGTGTAGCCTACTCCTATGTGGGGTAGGTGCACATATATATATCGAGTTGCGAGGTGCGTACCCTTTGCCTTGTCGATGGGGAGCACGATATTTGGTTGCATACTTGTTTGTATGCATTGTTATGTTTTGGAATTCACATTTCCAAATGATTTGATTTGAGATCCCGAAGTGAAATCTACTTTGATATAGAAAGTTAGATATGTATTTCAAATGATTTGAAATAAGAAATCGGGAATAAAATCCAAAGGAATAATTTCTGTAAATTGAATTGGATTTGGAAAATCTAAGAGTGGTGATTAATCTAAATGGGTAGATTGGGATATTGCATGTTGATTGATGCATAGTAGATCCATATATCTATATTGATTGTTGTTTATACACTGGCTTTCATGGGGGTAAACCCGTTCCGCGAAAGTGGCGTGGTCCCGTGATTTGCCTTATTTTTGAACAAAGTTAACAACTGTTTTTGAGTTCTCACACCAGTCCCATGACTGACCTGTAGTTTGCTTTTCCCTTGCGAACTCGGGTGCCCCTATTTTCCACACGGGCAGTCGAGTAGTTTTATTTTGCAGATGTATTGAGCAGGATTCTGGATTGAAGCTTTAAGCTGTGTCCAGGCATTTACAGTCTTCCGCTGTGTAGTTTATATTTCCGCTGTGCATTGTATTACATTTATGTAAATTTATCTTCCGCTGTGTATTATTTTCGATATACTCTGATATTCTGTACTCTGATGTAACATTATTATGATGTTTATTGAAGTCTTCTGTTATTTGTTCTGATGTGTTGTATACCCAAAGTTAGCGTATGCGGGATTCGAACGGTCTTGGTCGGTTTAGCGATCGATTAGGTCCGGGCGAAATCCGTGTCGTTACAACGTGGTATCAGAGCTTTGGTTAAACTCAAATCTTTGGGGTACAACTCGTTAGAACTGAACAAAAGACTCATCAGAGGTAGGATTAGTAATGTCCTATAAAAGAATCCTCATTAGAGATAGAATCAGTAGCATTCTAGAATGAGTGACTCGTTAGAGATGGGGTTAGAAATGCCCCAGAATGAGTCGAGAGTTATTTGTTTATAAATAACGTATTTGTGATTATATATATAATCTGATTTTAGAAAATATGATTTTAAATATATAAAATTATATATTTGAAAATATAATCAATTAATTGATTGATGTTTGTGTTGTTTGTTTATTTGTTTGCTAATTTTGAACCATTATTCCTAATAGAACCAAATATTGAACGGTATTGAAAATTGGTCGCATTTGCTTGCATACATATACTCACATTGAACAGGTCATAGCAAGGAGGCTAGAGCAGAGAATAAAATTTGTTTGCCCGACAAATAGGTACATGTTTACTACATAATTTACTGTTTTGTTTGGGTGATGATGATTTTGTGAGCCTATTGGCTAGCCGCTTGGCTTTTTCTTTTTCTTTTTGAGATCTGAAGGACCGGGGAAGCTATTTGAAATTCCCCGATGCTCCCATTGCAGGGGAGGTTATGGCGAAATTTTTCGAAAATTTAGGGTGTTAGCCAAATTTTTGAAATTTTGAAAATTCTCAGAAACTAAAGAGTTGGAGAATGGAAGCCAGATCGAGCGTAGAGTTGATTAATCAAACCACTTTCGACTTTGTTCCTTTTCGGGGACGAAAAGTTTTAAGTGGGGGAGATTGTAACAACCCGTAAAATGCGAGCCAGTTTGAAATTTTTATTTTGGCAACTTTAGTGAATTTTGAATATTTAAAATGAATTATTTTAAATAATATCGACGAGAAATTTATTTTGAATATAATTAGAACGTATATATTATATACGTCGTCGTTAGAATATATAATAATTATATATAATTATAAAAGGAATTGAAAATGGCGCGGTAGTTCGAAAATTCGATTTCTAATTTCAAATGAATATACAGAATTCAATATAAGTCAGAATTGAACGAAACAAGAAATATTTGAATCTGTATAACTATATCTTTGTAACGAAGTTAACAAACTGAGATTTCATCTTAGAAATGATAAGATATGTCCAGTTTAAAATTAGAAATAGTCGCTGTGGAATTTATATATATTTTTATATATATAAGGCCCTTAAAAATGGACATTTTGCAAACGACCTCGGATTTCGACGAAACCAGTTTTGTTGGGTCCGTGATGTCGAGTTATTGCTAGATTCCAAATTTCATAATTTTTCGAATCAATATGTGAGCGTGGTAAAGGAAAACGTGTTTTGACCATTTCAGTTGATTTTAATCGACTGGGAATTGGCCATTTTTCATACGGTCTCAGAATTCGACGAAACTAGTTTTGTTAGGACCGTATCGTCAATACGAAGCTAGAAAATATTTTTCTAAAATTTTTAGAGTTCGTATGGGGCCCCGGTAATTTGAAATGTACGTTTAAAATTCAATATAAGGATTTAAAATGTAATTTCAACGGAAACTGATTGTAACGATCAAACCAGCTTACGATACATATCCCATTGTGTTCGGAATGGGGGTAAAACGCTATGGACGACAGGCGGTGGACCTCGTTTCGAGGTCGTATGTAAAAGTCAACCCTTTGGCAAAATTTAATAATAAAATAATAAAATAAAATAAAAATATAGAATCCCCCCCTTTTCTCTTCTGTTTGCCCCCCCCCGTTTCATTATACCAGAACGAAATAAAAAAAAAATATAGAAAACCCTAAGTTCATCGAATCGCGCCGCCCCTGACCTCGACCCGCCGACGAGCTCTTCGACGCATCGAAGCAGCGCCTCCTCCCTCCAGACATCCGCGACGCAATCGGAGCCTCCACCTCGAACACCACCTCGCGACACCTCCGAACGCCACCAGAGCCGCCAACTCCTCCTCCTCCCATTCGAAATCTCGGTGAGTGTTTAAGTTATTTTGTTTTGTTTTTATTTTTGTTTTAACAGTGAATTGAAAACTGTATTTTTTTATATAATTTAAAAACTGTTTTGTTTTTTAAGAAGAATAAAACTGAATTTTTATTTTAAGTTATAAAAACTGTTTTTTTATATAAAGTTTTAAAACTGTCTTTTTTTTTTGGAATAAAAAAAAAACTGCATTTTTATAAAAGAGTTTTAAAAACAGAATTTTTGAAAAGAAAAATAAAAACTGAATCTTTTAAAAGATAAAAACTGTTTTGTTTTTAAAAGAGTTAAAGCTGAATTTTTAGAAAAAAAAGAAAGGAAAACTGATTTTAAAAATGAATTTAAAAACTGATTTTTATGAAGTAATAAAACTGATTTAAAAAGGCAAAAACTATTTTTTTTTGAAATATATAAACTGTATTTTTAAAGAAAGAAAAACTGTTTTTTCTAAAAGGCAAAAACTGTTTTGATGGAAACTAAAAACAGTTTTAAAAAAAAAGGATTATAAAAGCAGTTTTGAAAGAATAATAAAAATATAATCTTTATATTTAATAGCGAAGTCAAAATGCAATCTTTATATATTGAATAACATAGTGAAATTCGATTTTTACCTATGTAGAGGATACAGTCAACGAAAGCAACAGCAAGGCGAAGTAGGCGAAGTTTCTATTAAGGAAGAATCGTGTTAGTGGATAGCTATTGGTGAGGATCTCTCACTTTTCAATTTCGATTTTAGAATAAACATATATGAGTTGAAAATGAAAGTGAATTGCTATATATAAATATCTCTATATATATATATATATACGCCCCTCGTCCACAAAACCATGGACGATATTTATTGGTTGAAATTGTTGTGAAAATTGATTGATAGCGAAGTGAAATAACATATATATGAAAAGTGAGATTTATATATATAGCGAAGTGAAATAACATATATATGAAGAGTGAAATTTATATATATAGCAAAGTGAAAATATCGAATATATGAAAAGTGAAATATATATATATAGCGAAGTGAAATAACATATATATGAAGAGTGAAATTTATATATATAGCAAAGTGAAAATATCGAATATATTGAAAGTGAAAATATCGAATATATGAAAAGTGAAATTTATATATATAGCGAAGTGAAAATATCGAATATATTGAAAGTGAAAATATCGAATATATTGAAAGTGAAAATATCGAATATATGAAAAGTGAAATTTATATATATAGCGAAGTGAAAATATCGAATATATTGAAAGTGAAAATATCGAATATATGAAAAGTGAAATTTATATATATAGCGAAGTGAAAATATCGAATATATGAAAAGTGAAATTTATATATATAGCGAAGTGAAAATATCGAATATATTGAAAGTGAAAATATCGAATATATGAAAAGTGAAATTTATATATATAGCGAAGTGAAATAACATATATATGAAGAGTGAAATTTATATATATAGCAAAGTGAAAATATCGAATATATTGAAAGTGAAAATATCGAATATATTGAAAGTGAAAATATCGAATATATGAAAAGTGAAATTTATATATATAGCGAAGTGAAAATATCGAATATATTGAAAGTGAAAATATCGGATATATTGAAAGTGAAAATATTCGAATTGAAAACAATGTATATGAAATATTCGAATTGAAAACGATATATATATATATATATATGAAATGAAAACGATGTATATGAAATATTCGAATTGAACTGAATAGAAAAGGAATTCGAAATGAATAGAATAGAACAGGAAATTGAATTGAATAGAAAACGAATTCGAATTGAATTGAATAGAAAACGAATTCGAATCGAATTGAATTGAATAGAAAACGAATTCGAATTGAATTGAATAGAAAACGAATTCGAATCGAATTGAATTGAATAGAAAACGAATTCGAATTGAATTGAATAGAAAACGAATTCGAATCGAATTGAATTGAATAGAAAACGAATTCGAATTGAATTGAATAGAAAACGAATTCGAATTGAATTGAGTAGAAAACGAATTCGAATTGAATTGAATAGAAAACGAATTCGAATTGAATTGAATAGAAAACGAATTCGAATTGAATTGAATAGAAAACGAATTCGAATTGAATTGAATAGAAAACGAATTCGAATTGAATTGAATAGAAAACGAATTCGAATTGAATTGAATAGAAAACGAATTCGAATTGAATTGAATAGAAAACGAATTCGAATTGAATTGAATAGAAAACGAATTCGAAATGAATTGAATAGAAAACGAATTCGAATTGAATTGAATAGAAAACGAATTCGAATTGAATTGAATAGAAAACGAATTCGAAATGAATTGAATTGAAAACGAATTCAAATTGAATTGAAATTTGAATTGAATAGAAATGAATTTTAAAACGAATCTATAAAGAAGAATTCAATTGTGATTTGAATTGAAAAGGAAGTTGAAAATGTTTTGAAACGAATTCAAAACTATTTATATAATTCGTTTTAAATAGAAATCGACGAAATTTATATTATATATACTATATATATAATATAATGGCCTGAATAGAACGCGCCGCGCCGCGGCAGTTCGTGAATTTCGACCATTTATTTCAAACGGACATTGCGGGAGATCCGACCGTCGGATTCTCCTAAAACCGGAACCGTTGGGTTCGTATCGAAAAGAGCTTTCTAACGAATGTTGGAAATTTGAAATCTAACGGTTGGATTTGGAATTACGTCCAAATCAAATTCGAAAAAGGTCGCTGTAAGTGCAGTTCGATGACCGTTGATGGAAATCGACTGTACGGGCCTTGATAAAATTATTAAAAATAGTAATAATTTGTGTAAAATCATAAGAAATGATTTGTGAAGAATTGGGATGAAAAACTCCATATTTGAAAAGATAAAAATAGATTTTTATCGAAATGAACTAGTTATTAACTAGAAAAATAATCCAATGGTTATAAATAAATAAATTGGATTAGATTTGAATTGAAATTATCTATGGATATTTTCGATATTGGATTCCGTGATTACAGATATTGTGATGGGAATTTGGAAGATATCGATATCGTTATTCCCGATATGATATCTGTTGGTTTCAGGATTTGATGTTAAATATAAGCCAATACTCTCTCTATTTAAAACCTTATATTTAATGTCAAATTTGATTGATTGATGGTTTGGATTGTGCTCGACCAGTTTATGAGCAAAATATGCTTTTACATTTAGCATTGGGTTGGGTTGAAAATATCTGTGTGCTAACGCCTTGTGAAACACTTCACGATTTAACGATAAGGTGTTTAGCGATATTGTGTTCATTTCAAATTTAATGAATGATTGTGAAATGATATTTTTCTTAAAGCGAAAAGAAACGTATTCCCGATTTTGGACAGGGAATGTTTTATAAAAATGTTTTATAAAACAGAAAGGATTTCGAGGCCCAAAACCCGATGATTTCTAAAGTGATTTAGAAAATGTATTATATGTTACATTGTGGTTCATCGCATATTCGATTAGTTGCTATTGATGAGGTATCTGTTTGGTGGCGGAGAATTTATTCTCTTGCTTAACACCCTTCTTTGAGACGTACGAGCTCAAAGGTTATGTGATTAATAGTGACTGATCATATGCGTGAATTACTGATGTGAAGTACTATATTTTGAAAGTACTTGTGATTATTATGTTGTGAAATGATTTTCCCTACTTCGGGATATGAAATGATTTAGTATGTGGCTAAAGATTCGGGTAACCCTGAGACTAAAAGTATGGGTGAGAGGGCGGTGTATGCTCTCCATGAGTGGGAGGTGCATCGTCGGTGTAGCCTACTCCTATGTGGGGTAGGTGCACATATATATATCGAGTTGCGAGGTGCGTACCCTTTGCCTTGTCGATGGGGAGCACGATATTTGGTTGCATACTTGTTTGTATGCATTGTTATGTTTTGGAATTCACATTTCCAAATGATTTGATTTGAGATCCCGAAGTGAAATCTACTTTGATATAGAAAGTTAGATATGTATTTCAAATGATTTGAAATAAGAAATCGGGAATAAAATCCAAAGGAATAATTTCTGTAAATTGAATTGGATTTGGAAAATCTAAGAGTGGTGATTAATCTAAATGGGTAGATTGGGATATTGCATGTTGATTGATGCATAGTAGATCCATATATCTATATTGATTGTTGTTTATACACTGGCTTTCATGGGGGTAAACCCGTTCCGCGAAAGTGGCGTGGTCCCGTGATTTGCCTTATTTTTGAACAAAGTTAACAACTGTTTTTGAGTTCTCACACCAGTCCCATGACTGACCTGTAGTTTGCTTTTCCCTTGCGAACTCGGGTGCCCCTATTTTCCACACGGGCAGTCGAGTAGTTTTATTTTGCAGATGTATTGAGCAGGATTCTGGATTGAAGCTTTAAGCTGTGTCCAGGCATTTACAGTCTTCCGCTGTGTAGTTTATATTTCCGATGTGCATTGTATTACATTTATGTAAATTTATCTTCCGCTGTGTATTATTTTCGATATACTCTGATATTCTGTACTCTGATGTAAAATTATTATGATGTTTATTGAAGTCTTCTGTTATTTGTTCTGATGTGTTGTATACCCAAAGTTAGCGTATGCGGGATTCGAACGGTCTTGGTCGGTTTAGCGATCGATTAGGTCCGGGCGAAATCCGTGTCGTTACAATTGGCAAACAAGTATTTATCTCATGTGAAAGAATGGCAATTGTTCTTGGTTCTTCGTTTTTGGGTGAAAAAATCTCGAGTAATTTTTGCAATGTCCATGTCCGTAATCAAATTAGCCATCAATTCATTGAAGATGACAAGGATAGCACAAAATCCATAGGTTTACGACTTACTGCGAGAGTTCTTCATCATACCCTTATGCACTCTCTATTACCAAGAATAGGATATTCTACTGCTGTCTATAAAGAAAATTTCAAGGCATTATATGCAATCTATGGGGATATTCGTATCAATTGGATTGAAATGATTTTTGAAGAGATTTTACAAGTGAACGATTGTACTAGGCCACATTTGTTCTATAATGAATATATCATGCGTCTATTGCTTGATTGTGGCATCACATCTCCTGAGTCGTCTGTTTCAAAGCCCAGATGCATCAACAATGCATCAATTAAACGGGTGAAGATTCCCGAACCATACTTCAATATTATGCCTTTTGAAAAATAGAAAGAACAAGGACATCAAGGAACTTCATCACGATCATCCCGCCCTAAACCTGAAGAAGTTAAACTTCTACGATCATCTTCTTCTACAAAGGACTCGCTTAACACCATTGCTCGGAATCAATTTCTCCTCGAAGCAAGACTTAAACGAATGGATACTAGGAATGAAAAATGCTTTAATAAAATTAATTTTTTCTTCGGAACTCTATGGGAAGCAATGTCGTGTGGTTCATCGTCTTCTATACAAGCTCAAGACCCTGGCAAACGTCCAGCCCCTCCTACTTTTGCTTAAACATCTTCGGAGGAGGGTACAAGCTTAGAAACTAGCCGTGGACGTGGTCGTGGAAAAACTCAAATTATTGAAGAAGAAGAAGAAGATGAGACGGAATCCGAATCTTCTTAGTTTATCTCTTGCTATGAACTTATGACTTTATTTTGCATTCAGACTTGATCCGACACTTGTATTTAAATATTGCCTTGTTTTATTCGTTTCATACTTGTATGTGTAACTTTTGGCATGACTTATGGTATTAGTTTATGTTTCTTATAACTCTGCTAGTATCATTTACATCCTCACTTATTTATCTGTTTAGCAACTCCTTTTTGTCGATGACAAAGGGGGAGAAAGTGGTACTCGCAATATATATGCAGGAAAATATAGTTTATATACAGGCACAATTTCAGGGGGGGTTATATACAGGGGAGATTTAGAGCTATATCGTCATCAATCAAAAAAGGGGAGAATGTTGAGTCAAAGATTTCATAGAGTTCTGATCTTTGGCACAAAGATAAGCCGTGATCGACAAAAAGAAGATAATCGGTTTGAAGAGACACAAAGAGCTACATATGGTATTTTACATTAGAGGTTGATTATTTGGTGTTTTAGTAGTGTTACCTACGTTAAAATCTGTCCTCAAATAATCACATACCTCAAAATTGTCAATATATATACAAATATATTTGTGTGGGTGCGTTTTTTACAAGTCCCTATTAAGTTTCAAAATATAAAAAAACCCGGTGATAAAAATAATATAGAATACATCCCTATTTTTGAATTTCCGCTAAAAAAATCCAGATCTACCCTTACACACCTAAAAAAACTATCTAACAACTGTTTGTCCTCATTTACTCAGTCTATCGCTCCTATTATCTCGCTCATAAACCTAATACTACAATTCTGGAAAACCGTCGATCACTCCAACAACGATTTTTTTATTACTTTTTTTTATTTTTACGAAAAACTAGACAATTAGATACATATATTACGTAAAATTGCATACATTTATGCAGCTAAGTGGAATAATTGCATACATATATTAATATTATGCAGAAAATAAATTATTAGCTTTGCGCAACATTGAAGTAGACAATTAGATACAAATATTACTTAAAATTGCAAACATTTATGCAACTATGTGAAATAATTGCATACATATACAGAACTGTACTGCATAATTGCTAACACAAAAGAAATGAAAAAAAAAGTAAATACATATAATTATAACAAGATGCATATATATATGCAAATAACAGAAATATGTGCATACTTACATGAAAAATTTCATAACATTTACATGTACTACATCAAAAAATAAATACAGACCACATTTACATGTACTACATCAAAAATTTCAGAACATTTACAAAGCAGAGATGATGGTCTTTTGAAGAACAAATAATTTTGTTAAGATCCAGCTTATTGCGCCACATCTGGTAGTCTCTGTAGAAACAACTGCAAATTTCAATCATTTGGAAAAAGATGGACGACCAAGCTTCAACAACACGACAACACCAATATCCGCCGGAACACTGTTATAAAAAATAGAAAATCAACATTAATAAGCTTAATGTGCAGTAACTGAAATTACAAAAACTGCTTCAGAATAATATAAATACATGCGTACAATTCAGCAAAATAACAATAATTTCTGAATATTTATATGCAAGTATTCCAGATATATGCATAGAAATATGAATATATTTGTAAAATAATATGTTTTTCTGTTTGTTTGATAAAAAACTGCATACATATATGCATATACTAAGAATAGATGCATATTTGTCCGCAACTTTTTATTAGAAGTTCAGTAAAAATCCACGAGTTCTAACAATGGTTTCGTGAAAGATGATTTCGTGATTGGAATCCTCATTTACTTTCTTGCTTTGTCTATATTTGCTCACAACCCACTTTTCATACAATACAAATCTGTATTATACATAACAGATACTTGTACGCATACATGTATATGTGAGCACACATATGAAACTTTAATTAAGCTACAAAGTTGGTTTTTTTCCTCATTCTATAGTTGAATCTCATATGAAACAGTCCCAAAGTTTACAATACCCTCAACATTTTGAAACCATATTTACTAAATCATTCCACCGATTCCATTTTCACTTTCACAATTATATTTCCTCAATCGCACTCGAACGCTAACTGAAACATATTTTAACGAAAATATGTTAATAACTTCATTTATAAACAAGTGTCACATCCAAATAAACCTAGAATTAACATGAAATAGAAACTAGATTGTTAGACAAAGAAAGCAGAACAATACCTATGTGACAAAATGCAAGTGACATAAAATTCATATAAGAGACAACACTGAACAGACTCTTCAAATAATAATATAAATACTTCAACCCCGAAACATTGGTAGAACAAAAATCAACAGAAAAAGGAAAAAGTTGCCCAAAAGGCATTTTCGACCAGCAGTAAGGTAGAAAACAGATTAAAGGGAAGCGAAAATGAAATATTCCCAGGTTTCTTATCCTGCTCGCAAGGGAAACGCTTTTACCTTAAAATAAGCAAATCCAATAAAATATAAAAATGAATGATTCAAAGTTTTTGATTCTCGTACCTTTTTGACTGACACAAGATTCCAGCTATCGAGAATCCAATACGAATGGAGCAAGAAATTTAAGAAACTGCGAAATAAAATCAGGCTTTGGAGTGAGAAGAGATAACTTTTGTTTCTGGAGCCGCCGCAGACATGGAGAACGAAATATAGGTTTCTGGAAAAGAAAAAAAACTAATTACGTAATGAGTAGATCCGACCTAGGTAATTACGACGTGAATTAAGAAAAAGGGCACTTTTGTAAAAAGATCAGCCGCTGTTTGAAATTAGGGATGTAATTTATATGTTTTGAAACAGGAGGATGTGAGCCTAATTAAGTTTTATTTTAAGGATGTGACCCTAATTTTCACTATTTGTGTACACATTAATTGTGCACATTGGGTAAAACCGGTCGACCGCCTGGTTTTCTAACAGTCGACCATTTCTGCCCAGTTTGCACAATAAACATGTACACATAAAAATAATGTATATATATTCAAATTTCTGTCTACTAGTCCTTTTTAACCTGTCGATCGTTTTCTTCCAGAAAGCAACCTTTCGTATAGAGACTTCCTTTTCATCAATGGTTGCTTCTCTTTCTCTTCACCAACAATCATGGCTATTGTTTGTAACTCTTCACAAAGGGTTACAACTGTTTATTCCTTATATAAACACCATGAGATCATCATTCCTATCATCGATTTCTATCATACTAACTTGACTTATTGCTATCTGTATTCTTGATCTCATTTCTATATTCTCAAGTGCTCAATTGCTCATATTTAATATAATATCGTTTGAATCCTAGAATTTATTTAATATTCTTTTGATTCTATACGATATCCACTTCCAAAGCTTCATATACACAAATATTCTATTTGAGGATAAGATTATAGGAAGATTGTACCACAAGTGACAAATTTGTGTTATCAAGAACACATATTGTCAACAACAATTATATTCATCTTTGTTGAAGTCCTCGGTGTTATTAGAGGCGTGAAATCCCGTTCATCTGCTCAGGTGTTGTATGCCTGTTCCTCTGGGTGAATTGAGATGGTTGTTAGTGAAAATCCAGATAGAAGTCTAGGACTGGACGTAAGACGGTGCTCCGAACTAGTATAAAAATCCCTGGTGTGATTTTTCTATTTTATTGCTTTTACTGTTTTATACATTTCTATAATTAGCTATTATTTCTACTTGAATGTTGTACATCAAATTACACGATCTGTGTGTACTATAATAAGCACGTACATGCATTATCAAAACATGATCAAAAGTTCCCAAATCCAATGGTCCCTTCAACGCAGTAAACTCCATATCACATCAAAGTTCCCAAATTGGAACGCTCTTCACTCTCAACTTAATTTTCTCCACCAAAGTCTTCCTTATTTCCCGAAAATAGTAATAGCATAATTACCACTGAATCTACAAACCTTTGTAGAAATAATTGATGCTCAATTTAAAACAAATTGCCTCGCTTTGATACCAATCTGTTACGCAAAAATTGCGCGAATGCAGAAGCGCAATAAGCAGGATCTAGAATTGCCAATTGAACATCAATCTAATCTAATAAAAATTATTCTATTACATCAAAAAAAATAGTAAATAACTATAATAGAGAAACAAAAAGACAAAATATTTATACTGGTTCCACTATCCTCCATAAGATAGTGTACATCCAGTCCAAAAGAGAGAGATTTTATTCCACATGAGAGAATTACAAGAGATTACAAAATAAGAGTTTACATATCCAAACCTTAAACAGGCTTAATAAAAAGAGACACCATTGGGGATCGCTGGCTCCATGCCAAGATGGGTTTACACTAAAGTCTACCCCTCAATATATAGCCAGTGCAAATCCGTGTGAGTCATCAATTACATTACCAACCAACATGTAATATATAATGGAGGAAAATTACCCTAGCAGCAATTATGCAAAGATAGAAAATAAATCAATCTGTTTCTATTGCATAGATGGAAGAAATTAATCCATTCGTTTATTTCTCTACCATCTCATCAAATGCAATCAATGCATTCCTATTATAAAAATATTTACTTTCCATTTTTTGCAAATTTGCTCCAATCAATTTGTGATTTTGTATCACCTAAATTTGACACTCTACGTTGAAGCAAAATCACATATCTGCAATACCCCATCACGAATCAAATTCTCTTCACATCATAAAACTCTTCAACAGAACTCCACCTTCAATCAAAATCTCACAATGAGATAGAAACCAAAAATGAATATTTGCCTAAAAGGTTCCAGCAAAGCTACCCCCCATCGCAGCATGTTAATGAGCTCAGACTACGTCCTCGCCCGCCAACAAAATGTTGCAAATATCCAAAATAAAAAAGAAGGCAGACAACAAATTAATCTCAACACCGCCAAGGCCAAAAATAATTCTCTCAATCACTAATTCAAATACAGAGCTACCACTTAGTTATTACAAACTTCACCCACCGCCTACGAAAGATGCATTAACCACCATGAGTTGCACTGTGCATAAACCAGCAGTCTAAAAGTGCTTGCAATAACATTGACACCCGTCTAACACTTAACCTGTAACGTCTCGCAAATCCGTACTATCTGAGTTGACTAATAACACCACACGTCCAACTCAAATTGCACAGAAATACAAATCATTATTAGAAAGAAGTTAGAGGACGAGAAATAGAAAGAAAGAAAAATTTGAATAGAAGAAAAACGAAGAACACAAATCTCACAGCGGAACGAATAAGATATATTAAATAACATAACTTTTAAAATACAAATCAGTAACTGTATATGCATACCATTATTAGAGCACAACAGTTATTCTTGGAACAGTTATAAACACCTGTTTCCAGATAGAACATAGTACACAGCGGAAATATGATAGTCTATAGCTAACTGGTGAAGCCTCCTGCTTCAAACTCCTCCAAGTGAATCTGAAAAATCCGGACTACTTGACTGCCCGTACAAATTTGGGCACCCAAGAGTTTAGGGAAAACAAAAACAAAATAAACTCTGGGTCAGTCATGAGACTGGTGTGAGTAAATTCCAATCATTTGTTTAACTTTAAAAATCTTTTCGAAAGAAAGGGTAATAGTAAGACCAGCCCACATGTAAACATGGATGGTTTTTACCTTACTATAACCCAAAATACTTTGATACGAAAATCCAGTGATATCATAATAGTGTCTAAATCAAATAAATAACCAAAAAGCAGAACGCTTGCATCTCACGCTCCATATATAACATAAAATCAAAAACCGCAAGGCGCTTATTGGGGATTGGATTTCCAACATGATAAGATATGGAACCACCTGCCGATAGTGTATCTCCAGAGGGGAATACACTGGGTTCAACAAGAACATCTTGCAATCCGGCCCATACATGACCGACCACTCATTTCGCTTGAGTGTATCGAATGTATATCACCAACGGTTGGGATCGGCAACCGTTTCCCGAATGGGACGATATCTTTCCCGAATGGGACGACATCTAATAGAATAAGGAATTAAATGAATTTCTCTAGATAGGTGATTATACACCTTAACGGGAGCGACCCACATAGCCATGCTGCCTGCCCGATTTTTGTCATTTCCTGGTTGTTGAGACCTGAGGCTACGATTTCTTATCATTCATTTATAACCCAATCACTTTGAATGCCAAATTGTCAGATCCGTTAATCATTAATTGATTTGCACAAATATATTCTGGATATTATGCTAAGGGAATAAATCCGTTGCCACCATGTATATTTATACAGACCAACATATTCGATTATTGGAAATACTCTGTCAGACATTCGTCTATATACGTTCGTTCTGGGATTGAACGAAACCGAAGGCACAATTTCTATTAATAGAAAAAGCTCTTGTACTTTACTCCGTCTTCGATTATCTTCATATAATCTGATTCGCAACGCTACTGCCAATACGAAGTGGTTCTCGGATAACAATCCAACCGGTCTCTCCATATTGACAACGATACTGGCAAATACTTCGATAGTCAGTTATTTAACTATCAAAGAAAAACAAACAAACATTCATCTACCAAACAAATCACTGGGCCTCTTAATTAATATTTCATTAATTAGATCAACCTTTCCATTTCCATATCAATATTAGTTAAGCAAATATTTTCATTTATCATCTTGGCCTTTTCGCTATTTGGAAAACATTTCCGTATATCGCCTTCTTTTATTTTCTGTACTTAGAAAATATCCTTTACTTATAATTGGAAACATTCCAATTATTTATCTTTTCCACGACCGTTCATTTCTACACTCAGGAAATATTATATTTCCAAAATTCCACTTATATGGGTTAAAATGAATGTTGTGTAAAACATCGTTACGACAACCCAAAATACTGCATTCAACTAATCTTATTCAAACATTTATCTTTAAGACAAAATCTTGCTATTTATCAGTTAAAAATGAAATCAATCAAGTTGGGGTATACTTACCTCTCAGACCTTGGCGGAATAACATCTTTAACTTCAAAACAGACAAGACCACTTATCTCAAATCACCAACACCATAAAAACGACTTATTCATTTTTAAAATGTGTATATATATATATATATTTCTCTTTCTATTCCAGATTTTCGATTTCCTTTTTGTTTATCATATTCTATTTTAAATTCGTTTCATTATCGAATTCTATATATATATATTGATATATCGATTCCTAATTATCAAATTTTCTTAAAAATATTCTAACTCCTTAAATTTCCGGAAAATTTCGCCATAACCTCCTTTGTACCGGGAGCATCGGGAAAATCCCTAAACCGCCACACAGACCTCTCCAATCAAAAAGAAAAAGAAAAATCCAAGCAGCTTGTCGATACGGCACATAAAACCTCATATGGAATTTAAACGTGTACCTTTTTGTCGGGCATACAAATTATAAAATTTCATACACTTCATTCCATACCTATCTAACATATGTTCACCTGTTTTCAATTCAATTCAACTCAACTCAATTCAATCGTTTAAATTCAGTTTCGCCCATTTATTCTTTAAATTAGCTTCTTAGCCTATTTCACTTGTTATTTGAACATATCTTGTTCATATGTATTTAAGTTTGTTTATAAATAAATTGAATCCCAAATTTCCTTTCAGGTTTCATATTCGATTTCGAATATGAAGTTCACAAACCTCATTTACTTATCAAAAGAAATATCTCGATCTAAAATTCGATTAACAAATTATTCTTCCACTTAGTTAATTCTATTCAAAAACAAATAACTGTTTTGTTTCAAAAATCAATCCATTTACCCCACTCGAGTTCATATTTATTTTATAACTCAAGTCCAGATTTTCAAATGGGAATTTGGATTTTATTTGCTTAAAAATTCTTATATTTATTTATATAAACCATTATGGTTTTTAAACGATTTTGGCGCTGCTTTTTTGGAAATTTGATTTTTACATAACTCAAAATCTATTAGACGAAATCCAGATTTTTCTCCTTCATTAGAAAACTAATATTCAACTAGTCCTGACGATCCTTATTCCAAAGAATTCCGACTTTATTTGAGTTCTATATATTCAATTGAAGTTCGAATCGCCAATTTACGAACTGCAGCGATGCGGCGAGTTTGTTTTAATTATATATATATATATATATGTTTAAACTTCGTTTACAACAAATTCAACTCCAAGCTGATATATTTTTAATACATATCAAATCAATTTTTTCCCAATTCAACATATTATTTCCAATTATCTAAAATAGTCGATTTTTCCTTACTCGGTAATATTTATACTTCGATCTTTATATTAAATTCCAATTCCTTTTATAGATTATAAATTATAAATCCTTTGGATTTATTTTCTATTCTGTTTAAATATCTGCATGCTGAAATATATTCCGTCGTTCCCATTTCGAAATGATTTCAACTTTCTATTTTCAAATTCTATTTTCTGTTCTCTTTGAAATTTCTATATTCAAATTCCACTTGAATTTTCTACATTCAAATTCTATTTTCAATTCTATTTGAATTTTCCATATTCAAATTCTATTTTCAATTCTATTTTAAATTCGTATTTGTATTTAAATATTCAAATTATCTCTCGATGATTAATTCACTATATTTATAAACACCATTTTATAAATTTTTCCTTGTTTTATATTTAAACAAGTCTATTTCGAAATCTATTAAAAACCAAAATCTTATTTTGGAATATTTCCGTTTAGAATAACTTATATATATATTTAACACCCAATTTATTTTCATATTCAATTTAACTTCTATTTAAATAAATTCGAATTAATAGAGTTCAAATCATAAATCCTTACGGATTTATTTTAGTTCAATTTATATTCTGAATATCAAAATAAATTCCATCGTTTAGTTCTTTAAAACGATTTCCCCATTTCTATTTTTAAATTCACACTTGAATTTAAATATTCAAATTATCCAATTATAATTTTTCGACTTTATTAATAAACACTGTTTATAATTTCATTTCATTTATCTGATTATCCAATGAAAATCAATCTATTTTATTTTAAACACCATTTACAAATTCACTTCAAATTCTTGTATTATTTAATTTATAAACATCGTTTATAAATTCAATACTTGTTTTATTTATTTCCAAAACAATTAGATATCTTTAGCCCATTCTAAATTCAAATTCTATTTTAGAAAATAAAATTTTCCTTTTAAATCTCAAAATCTCTTTCGCGATATTTCTATAAATCAACATTAAGACCCAGTGATATTTCAAACAATCAAAACAACCAATTATAATTGAAAGGTTTTCTAACACATTATGTATGACAGTATATTTGCAAACAAACAAACAAACAGATAATATATTTTTGAGGAATCCAGTTGGAACCCTCCAACTTGTTTTTCTTGCATCCACAGACGTTAGTCAACATAAATAATACCCGTCCTGCTTCGAAGCAGGATATCGCGGTATAGAAGATCATCCACTATCATAGCATGGGGCGTATAGGGTAATCATCCGCTAATGGTACCGCGGGCATCCGCTAATGATACTGCGGGAATCCAACCAATCACCAATATATAAATAATAGCACACCAAGCCTAAATAACTAATATATTTAAGATGCACAAAAATATTAAATGCAACCAAACAAGCAACAAACAATTATTTTTAACTGATAAAAATAATTATAAATAAAAGGTGAGTGAGATTTACTCACCGGGATTTTTATCGTAATCTATTTCAATCCAAATTCCATTGCTTATTTGACGATAATATGGCTTCAACACGTTTCGTTTTACTGAAAGTTGTTTTCGTATGAATGAGTTATATTCATAAAAATTTTGATTTTTTTTAAAAATGATAAATATAAACAAAGTAGCTATCTTAAATGATGTATATACCTTGAAATCTTTTTCTTTCTTTCTTTTGATTTCCATTGAGTTCTGACCATCCCTTAGTCAGCCACTCCATCCATTATGGATTTTACAACCGTTAATCACTTTTTAGGCTACTGCTAATTCTCCTGCTTCCCTTCCAAAATCACTAAACTTTCTTTAGAGACTTTTGAACCAAACAAAAACACCACTTATCCAATAACAGACCCTCATGAGCATCCACTTCCCCAAAAAAAAGATTGAAACTTCCCATCACTTTATTTTTGAGCCTAATTCTTCCACCTTGCATCGAACTCCATCCTACGACAACTTCATGTTTACTGAGTACCACAAAAACCCTCCACGAGTACAAATCCCAAAGTCGAGTTCTCCTCTGGCCTCATCGTGATTCTGGTCTGTCCCTCACTCGCCTACAGTTAAGGTACGAACGACAACTCGCCTTCATTCGTCTCCCTCACAACAACCAGACTTCGTCCTAGGTCAACGTTGACCCATCGCAACTTCGAATGCTTGAATCACGACATCAATCCTTCAGAAACTCAAAACCGCAACCAAAAACCATCAGACTACCTTGAGCTCATCCTCTCATTGTCTCGACATCGGATCTGTCGAGTTGTACCGCGATCCCTCGTGGATAGTCGGAGTTCCTCCTGCCGATATCAATATGAGCATCGCGATATCCCTTTCACGAGTATACCACGTCTTCGAGCTTTAGTAGACCTACGGATTTCAAATCGCGCTTCACGAGTTTGACTTCGTTTTCTTTGGTTTTGATTTCAGAGTGGAGGCATCTATTGATGTTTCGATTTTAGTATTGAGGATAGGAGGAGCGGCCATTTTATTGAGGCTTTAGATTTTAGTTTGATTTCCAAGCTTGTGAATTGAATTACAGAAGAATGAATTAGAAAGAAGGGGGTATGCGCGATTTATAGGAGATGCATACTTAGGTAGTAAGGAAATTTAGGGTATGCGTTGTACATATAGGTTATAGGCTAAGTTCAATGTATTTAATTTGATTTGATTTCGGTTTTACATTGATTTGAAATAAAGAGATTTTTATTTATTTTTAAAAGATAACGATTTGATTTCGATCCTATCTACAATCAAATATCTCATGCTTCACAATTAAAAATCGTGAACCACTATTTTAGCGTACTGACCGTCGTTCCAATGTAATAACGGTGTTCTGAGCTTAGCAGAATACATTCTGAAATTAAATTTGAACATGTATGTATATATAAAGTAACCATAATAAATTTATATATTATAATTTAAATTCAAACAAAAATTTCTCGATAATAAATTATTATTATCGTATATATTCAAATAAAATTCCTATTTATCAACTGAATCATTTTGATTCAGTTTTCAACTTCGATTTCATTTATATTTCGAATTACAATAATTCGATATATTCTAAATTAAATTATATTCGATTATTAAATTGATAACTCAATATAAAAATTTATTTATATTATCAATTCAATATTTTAAAACCATATTAAATATTTAAAATAAACTATTCGAAAAATCCGGGTCGTTACATTCTTCCCCCCTTAAAAGAATTTCGTCCCCGAAATTACTAAGTTAAGAAAATGCTATAAACCCATTACTTTTCAAAACTCACTTATGTTGAAACTCATCGTTTTATATTCCTACAAATTTTAATTTCACCGGTTCCACTCATTTAATCTGAATGATTTACATCCAACATATTCCCATTTGATTCATTTAACTTGCTTAAGTTAAATTTAAATTCCAGAATTCAAATCCCAGGTTTTCATTCCAAATCTTTTCGAAATCACACACACACATATATATTTATAACCATTTCTAATTCAAAACATTTGATTTTTTCCAAGCTATTTGTTTTATTCCAAACAAATTTCCATCAAAATTTATTCTAAGGTGGCAATCCATCACTTAGAAACTCGAAAATGAACACTGATGATGCTGCAGTCATCATCAGAGTTATTTCCCGGCCACTGAAGTGAGTTCAATGCTTTATTACTTTCAAACTCCATCTGAAAAGGTTTCTACTCAAAATCCTTTTAAAGCTATATTATTCTAATATACTTCAGAAAATATTATCCAACTTCCCAGGATTTAAATTCCAAATTCTGGTTTGAATTAGATTTTTAATTCATCTCATTTGTATATATTATCCATATACAAATCCTATTTTGGTTATATATAACAATTCCAATTTTTATTATCTAATTTGATTATAATATTAAAATCCAACACATCCATATATTATAATAATTTCATAAAATTATTCTTTTTCTATAAAAATAGAATTTTGGGTAAAATTATTTTATTTTCCCACTTAAAAACAATATCGTGTTCAATCTTCTGTTCAAATATTTATAAACTCTTAACGACGACGTGGCGTCCCACAATTCGATCAGAATTCATAAACTGCTCTACAGACTAGCCAACACAATATAAATCAAATTTTTATATTAATCAACAAATACGCTCTCTCGTACATATATACACTCAAATCATTCTAGGGTACTACTGACCCTTTCTCCAATGAGCACATTCATCATGCCTAGGTATTCGCTCAACCTAAGCTCTGATACCAACTGTACCGGCCCGCAAATCTGTACTATCTGAGTTGACTAATAACACCACACGTCCAACTCAAATTGCACAGAAATACGATCATTATTAGAAAGAAGTTAGAGGATGAGAAATAGAAAGAAAATTTTGAATAGAAGAAAAACGAAGAACACAAATCTCACAGCGGAACGAATAAGATATATTGAATAACATAACTTTTGAAATACAAATCAGTAACTGTATATACATACCATTATCAGAGCACAACAGTTATTCCTAGAACAGTTATAAACACCTGTTTCCATATACAACATAGAACACAATGGAAATATGATAGTCTATAGCTAACTGGTGAAGCCTCCTGCTTCAAACTCCTCAAATTGAATCTGTAAAATCCCGACTACTTGGCTGCCCGTACAAATTTGGGCACCCAAGAGTTTAGGGAAAACAAAAACAAAATAAACTCTGGGTCAGCCATGGGACTGGTGTGAGTAAATTCCAATCATTTGTTTAACATTAAAAATCTTTTCAAAAGAAAGGGTAATAGTAAGGCCAACCCACACATAAACATGGATGGTTTTTACCTTACTACAACCCAAAATACTTTGATACGAAAATCCAGTGATATTATAATAGTTTCTAAATCAAATAAATAACCAAATAGCAGAACTCTTACATCTCACGCTCCATATATAATATAAAATCAAAAACCGCAGGGCGCTTATTGGGGATTGGATTTCCTACATGACAAGGTATGGAACCACCTGCCGATAGTGTATCTCTAGAGGGGAATACACTGGGTTCAACAAGAACATCTTGCAACCCGGCCCACATATGACCGACCATTCATTTCGCTTGAGTATATCAAATGTATATCACCAACGGTTGGGATCAGCAACTGTTTCCCGAATGGGACATCATCGAATAGAATAAGGAATTAAATGAATTTCTCTAGATAGGTGATTATACACCCTAATGGGAGCGACCCACATAACCATGCTGCCTGGCCGATTTTTGTCATTTCCCGGTTGTTGAGGCCAGAGGCTACGATTTCTTATAATTCATTTATAACCGAATCACTTTGAATGCCACATGTCAGATCCGTTAATCATTAATTGATTTACACAAATATATTCTGGATATTATGCTAAGGGAATAAATCCGTTGCCACCATGTATATTTATACAGACCAACATATTCGATCATTGAAAATACTCTGTCAGACATTCGTCCATATACGTTCGTTCTGGAATTGAACGAAACCGAAGGCACAATTTCTATTAATAGAAAAAGCCCTTGTACTTTACAATGTCTTCGATTATCTTCATATAATCTGATTCGCAACGCTACTGCCAATACGGAGTGGTTCTCGGATAACAATCCAACCGGTCTCTCCATATTGACAACGATATTGGCAAATACTTCGATAGTCGGTTATTTAACTATCGAATAAAAACAAACAAACATTCATCCATCAAACAAACCACTGGGCCTCTTAATTAATATTTCATTAATTAAATCACCCTTTCCATTCCCTTATCAATATTTGTTAAAAAAATATTTTCAATTATCGTCTTGGCCTTTTCACTATTTGGAAAACATTTCCGTATATCACCTTCTTTTATTTTCTGTACTTAGAAAATATCCTTTACTTATAATTGAAACATTCCAATTATTTATCTTTTCCACGACCGTTCATTTCTACACTCATGAAATATTATATTTCCAAAATTCCACTTATATGAGTTAAAACGAATGTTGTGTAAAACATCGTTACGACAACCCAAAATACTGCATTCAACTAATCTTATTCAAAAATTTATCTTCAAGACTGAATCTTGCGATTTATCAATTAAAAATGAAATCAATCAAGTTAGGGTATAATTACCTCTCATACCTTGACTGAATAACATCTTTAACTTCAAAACAGACAAGACCACTTTTCTCAAATCACTAACACCATAAAAACCACTTATTCATTTTTAAAACGTATTTATGTATTTCTCTTTCTATTCCAGATTTTCGATTTCCTTTTTGTTTATAATATTCTATTTTAAATTTGTTTCGTTATCGAATTCTATATATATATATCGATATATCGATTCCTAATTATCAAATTTTCTTAAAAATATTCTAACTCCTTAAATTTTCGGAAAATTTCTCCATAACCCCCTTTGTACCGGGAGCATCGGGAAAATCCCCAAACCGCCACACAGGCCTCTCCAATCAAAAAGAAAAAGCCAAGCGGCTTGACGGTACGGCACATAAAACCTCATATGGAATTTAAACGTCTACCTTTTTGTCGGGCGCAAAAATTATAAATCTACATACACTTCATTCCATACCTGTCTAACACATGTTCACCTGTTTTCAATTCAACTCAATCTAATCGTTTTAATTCAGTTTCGCCCATTTATTCTTTAAATTAGATTCTTAGCCTATTTCACTTGTTATTTGAACATATCATGTTCGTATGTATTTTAGTTTGCTTATAAATAAATTGAATCCCAATTTCCTTTCAGGTTTCATATTCGATTTCGAATATGAAGTTCACAAACCTCATTTACTTATCAAAAGAAATATCTCGATCTAAAATTCGATTAACACATTATTCTTCCACATAGTTAATTCTATTCAAAAAATAAATAACTGTTTTGTTTCAAAAATCAATCCATTTACCCCACTCGAGTTCATATTTATTTTATAACTCAAGTCCAGATTTTTCAAATGGAAATTTGGATTTTATTTGCTTAAAAATTCTTATATTTATTTATATAAACCATTATGGTTTTTAAATGATTTTGGCGCCGCATTTCCGGAAATTTGATTTGTACATAACTCAAAATCCATCAGACGAAATCCAGATTTTTCTCTTTCATTAGAAAACTATTATTCAACTGGTCCTGATGATTCTTATTTCAAGAAATTCCGTCTTTATTTGAGTTCTATATATTCAATTGAAGTTCGAATCACCCATTTACGAACTGCAGCGCTGCGGCAAGTTCGTTTTAATTATAAATATATATAAACGTTTAAACTTCGTTTAAAACAAATTCGACTACATGTTGATATATTTTTAATACATATCAAATCAATTTTTTCCCAATTCAACATACTATTTCCAATTATCTAAAATTGTTGATTTTTCCTTACTCAATAATATTTATACTTCGATCTTTATATTAAATTCCAATTCCTTTTATAAATTATAAATCCTTTGGATTTATTTTCTATTCTGTTCAAAAATCCGCATGATGAAATATATTTCGTTGTTCCCATTTCGAAATGATTTCAACTTTCTATTTTTAAATTCTATTTTTAGTTCTCTTTGAAACTTCTATGTTCAAATTCCACTTGAATTTTCTACATTCAAATTCTATTTTCAATTCTATTTGAATTTTCCATATTCAAATTCTATTTTCAATTCTATTTTAAATTCGTATTTGAATTTAAATATTCAAATTATCTCTTGATAATTAATTCATTATATTTATAAACACCATTTTATAAATTTTTCCTTGTTTTATATTTAAACAAGTCTATTTTGAAATCTATTAAAAACCAAAATCTTATTTTGGAATATTTCCATTTATAATAACTTATATATATATATACATATATATTTAACACCCAATTTATTTTCATATTCCATTTAACTTCTATTTAAATAAATTCGAATTAATCGAATTCAAATCAAAAATACTTACGGATTTATTTTGGTTTAATTTATATTCTAAATATCAGAATAAATTCCATCGTTTAGTTCTTTAAAACGATTTACCTATTTCTGTTTTCAAATTCACATTTGAATTTAAATATTCAAATTATCCAATGATATTTTTTCCACTTTATTTATAAACACTGTTTATAATTTATTTCACTTATCTGATTATCCAATGAAAATCAATCTATTTTATTTATAAACACCATTTATAAATTCACTTCAATTTCTTGTATTATTTAATTTATAAACATCGTTTATAAATTCAATACTTATTTTATTTATTTCCAAAACAAGTAGATGTCTTTAGCCCATTCTAAATTCAAATTCTATTTTAGAAAATAAAATTGTCCTTTTAAATCTTAAAATCTCTTTCGCGATATTTTTATAAATCAACATTAAGACCCAGTGATATTTCAAACAATCAAAACAACCAATTATAATTGATAGGTTTTCTAACACATCATATATGATAGTATATATCAAACAAACAAACAAACAGATAATATATTTTCGAGGAATCCAGTTGGATCCCTCCAACCTGTTTTTCCTACATCCACAGACGTTAGTCAACATAAATAACACCCATCATGCTTCGAGGCAGGATATCGCGGTATAGAAGGTCATCCACTATCATAGCGTGGGGCATGTAGGTTAATCATCCGCTAATGGTACCGAGGGCATCCACTAATGATACTGCGGGAATCCAACTAATCACCAATATATAAATAATAGCACACCAAGCCTAAATAACTAATATATTTAAGATGCACAAAAATATTAAATGCAACCAAACAAGCAACAAAAAATTATTTTTAACTGATAAAAATAATTCTAAGTCAAAGGTGAGTGAGACTTACTCACCGGGATTTTTATCGTAATCTATTTCAATCCAAATTCCATTGCTTAGTTGACGATAATATGACTTCAACACATCTCGTTTTACTTAATGTTGTTTTCGTATGAATGAGTTATATTATTAAAAAATTTGATTTTTTTAAAAATGATAATTATAAACTAAGTAGCTCTCCTAAATGATGTATATACCTTGAAATCTTTTTCTTTTTTTCTTTTGATTTCCATTGAGTTCTGAGCCATCCCTTAGTCACCCAGTCCATCTGTCATGGATTTTACAACCGTTAATCACTTTTTAGGCTACTGCTAATTCTCCTGCTTCCCTTCCAAAATAACTAAACTTGCTTTAGAGACTTTCGAACCAAACAAAAACACCACTTCTCCAATAACAGACCCTCATAAGCATCCACTTCCCCAAAACAAAGATCGAAACTTCCCATCACTTTATTTTTGAGCCTAATTCTTCCACCGTGCATCGAACTCCATCCTATGACAACTTCATGTTTACTGAGTACCACAAAAACCCTCCAAGAGTACAAATCCCAAATTCGAGTTCTCCTCTGGCCTTATCGTGATTCTGGTATGTCCCTCACTAGCCTACAGTAAAAGGTACGAACGACAACTCGCCTTCGTTCGTCTCCCTCACAACAACCATACTCCGTCCTAGGTCAATGTTGACCCATCGCGACTTCGAATACTTGAATCACGACATCAATCCTTCAGAAACTCAAAACCGCAACCAAAAACCATTAGACTACCTCGAGCTCATCCTCTCGTTGTCTCGACATCAGATCTGTCGAGTTGTACCGCGATCCCTCGTGGATAGTCGGAGTTCCTCCTGCCGATATCAACAGGAGCGTCGCGATATCCCTTTCACGAGTATACCAGCGTCTTCGAGCTTCAGTAGACCTACGGATTTCAAATCGAGCTTCATGTGTTTGACTTCGTTTTCTTTGGTTTTGATTTCGGAGTGGAGGCATCTATTGATGTTCGATTTTAGTATTGAGGATAGGAGGAGCGGCCATTTTATTTAGGCTTTAGATTTTAGTTTGATTTCCAAGCTTGTGAATTGAATTACAGAAGAATGAATTAGAAAGAAGGGTGTATCCGCGATTTATAGGAGAAGCATACTTAGGCAGTAAGGAAATTTAGGGTATGCGTTGTACATATAGGTTACAGGCTAAGTACAATGTATTTAATTTGATTTCAGTTTTACAATGATTTGAAATAAAGAGATTTTTATTTCTTTTTAAAAAAATAACGATTTGATTTCGATCCTATCTACAATCAAATATCTCGGGGTTCACAATTAAAAATTGTGAATCGCTATTTTAGCGTACCGACCGTCGTTCCAATGTAATAACGGTGTTCTGAGCTTAGCAGAATACATTCTGAAATTAAATTTGAATGTGTATATATATATATATAAAGTAACCATAATAAATTTGTATAATATAATTTAAATTCAAACGAAAATTTCTCGATAATAAATTATTATTATTATCGTATATATTCAAATAAAATTCCTATTTATCAATTGAATCATTTTGATTCAGTTTTCAACTTCGATTTCATTTATATTTCGAATTACAATAATTCGATATATTCTGAATTAAACTATATTCGATTATTAAACTGATAACTCAATATAATTTTTTTTTATATTATCAATTCAATATTTTAAAACCATATTAAATATTTAAAATAAACTATTCGAAAAATCCAGGTCGTTACATAACCTGAGCACCTTCCTCGATCACCCCAGATCCCTCGAGCACCATCAACGTGAAGACCCCTGTCTAAACCACAACGATCTCTATCTTAACACCCGTCTACCACTTGACCTGAGCTTCTTTCCTGATCATCTTAGATCCCTCGAGCATCACCAACATGAAGACCCCTGTCCAAAACATGATCAAAAGTTCCCAAATCCAATGGTCCCCTGAAAGCAGTAAACTCCATATCACGTCAAAGTTCCCAGATTGGAACGCTCTTCACTCTCAATATAATTTCCTCCACCAAAGTCTTCCTTATTTCCCCAAAATAGTAATAGTATAATTACCACTGAATCTACCAACCTTTATAGAAATAATTGATGCACAATTTAAAACAAATTTGTTAATAGACACAGCCAATTTTTTTTACTTCTTACGCTTATGCTCTTACTTTTAAAAGTTACTCACCATAAAATCATCAGTCTCCTAAATCAAAAAAAAACCTAGATCGTTTCAACTGCAAACTTACATGAGTGCAAAATCGAAGAAAAAATGGTAAGAACAAAGAAAACATCATTATCTTCTTTGTGAATTTATAATATATCTCGGATTGTTGGAATTTGGCTTTGGTTGAATTAGTTTAACAAGGGAACAAACGTTGCTATAATATCATTGGGATTGGATATAAAGAAAATTGTCATGACTCCCAATTTGATATGTAGTTTAAGGATTAAACCGTAGCCAACAACTAAAATTTTATCCCCGATTTGCTGGAATTTTTGTAAGAATGATTTGAGTAGCAGATGTAGAATAAGAAAACTTTCATTTACATCTAGCAACTGCGTAGATGCAAATCGTTATACCCAGAAACCGTTTCCATAACCGACATAAACAATGAAAACGAACTCGCAGTTCAAATCATGCACACCTAAAGATTCGATACTTTATGGAATATATATATATATATACACATATACATATATATATATATATATATATATATATATATATATATATATATATATATATATATATATATATGGTCATGGTTGTACTTTGGGTCGAGCCGGCTTTTGGGCTGAAATAAAGAATTTAACCAACTTTCAAAAAAAAATGGTCATGGTTGGAAATTATAACTCAATAGTAAAAATATATCTGATTAAATTTAAGGTGTATATATAATTTTAGTACGTATTTTAATTGCTATTTGAAATTATATTGAAATAACAATAAAACATTGTGTGTGTATGTATCATAAACATATGTATTACTAATATGTATGTGCGTGCGTGTATATAAAGAAAGTCTATCTAGACACAAAATTTGACATAAAATCATAGTCTTTGGATTTCCCTATGATTTTCAATTCTTATATGAGGACAAACGATCCAGTTACTGATGATTGGTGATAAACCCCACAATAACGCTGACTCTTCCATGTCAATATCATATTTTCTATTTTCTTTATGTTTTTGGGTTAGGGTTTAATTTTTCCACAGCGAATGGTGTTGATTAACCATTAAAAAATATATTAATGATCATAAGAGTGAAATTAAGCCCAAATGGGTAATAAGGTAAAATTACATTTATTTGTTAAGGGCTACTTTCCTCATTGGTACTCCCCTTAGCAATTTTTTAAAAAATAAAAGATTGGTCTTCCTTTAACAATATTTGGAATGTCAATAACAATGCGCTTTTAAAAGAGAAAAACCTTTGTTCTCATTTTTAGTTAACTTTAATTTGCACTCTATAACGATATGCTGGCCAAAAAGTACTTATGTTACTAGTAGAAAAAAAATAGTTAAAATAAAATGCAGAAAATAAAACAATTAAATTATTAAATTGATGCATGTATGTAAGTGTTGTGGATGTACGCAAGTTATTGAAACTGAAGGGATTGAAGTTGGAGCAAGGATGAGGTATGGTTGACCTTAACCCACATACACATACACCCCTCTCCTTCTTAAGTAGTCACGTTGTATTCTTTATCCATCCATTCATGTTAAAATTCTTGAAAAATTAGCTATAATATACGCACTTCCGATCCTAACTACAAAAAAATTAAAATGATTTCAAAACTTCCCATAACAACTCTCAAATATGTAAATTTTAGTGTTCACTGAAAATAAAAAATTTACAGAGTTAAAAGTTTCAAAACTATTTAAAATTTTTGTTGCACTAGGAATGTGTCCCCTTCTTTATAAATGGAACTATGGTAAATGGATGGAAGATGAAGCTTTAAGAGATATTTTTTATATCGTTTTGAAATGTTATGAACTGAATTAGCTATAACAACTAGTTATAAATTATGAAATGACCAAAAAAATACATGTTGCAATATCAGTGACAAAATATTCAAAATTCAATTCAAAATTTGGTTACAGTAAAGAACCAATTAATAAACGAATAATTTGTAGTCATTGAAATGAACTTGGCAATTCTCAAAAATTTCTATAAGAGGAGAAATTAATGAGATAGACGACTATCCACGATAAAGTTTTTACAAAATTCTAACTTACATTAGAAACTTATAAAGTTTATTTCTCTAAAAAAAAAGAAATGTAGACAGTTTTTTTTCAAAAGATATATATATATATATACATACATACATACACACACACATATACATACATAACAATAAAGGAAAAAAGACTGGTGTCATGTTTTAAATGATGGATATAAATAGAGAACTATGAATACTGTGTTTTCCTGCCATGTTTCATTAACTTCTCGTGTTGTACTAGTGCGCATAGTTATTCAACCAAATTTAATTTCTTTAATTTGTAATGGCAACAATAATCACGTCATGTATGTGCTCTTCTACTAGTAAAGAAAATGATTGGGGCTTAAGAAGTAGAAGTATGCTTAGTACTTTTTAGCACGCATGTTTTTTGGTACTAAAGAGGGTAGTGAAGTACGATTTCCTACTCAATGTAATTATCATGTAGGTACATAATATTGAACAAGGGTATTAGACTATTACCTGTTTTTCATGATGAAATATTCCTCCATAGAAGGTAAAATTGATCACCTCTTCTTTCTTTGATTTGTAATTACCAAGGGGAAAATATTAACCCATTACTAATGTCATGTTAAGTAATCATCTCAAGTAATTAACATTCCTAACATTTATTCAGTTGTCTTAAAACAATTAGAATTTCCTATATCTATTTCAGATAATCAATAATTTAGTACACATTCTCCAATTCTGAACTTAATTAACTTATTAGAACAGCTAGATGCTCACACGTCAATTCTGGTGGTAGAAGAATGGCTGAAAGTTAGGGAAAAATTAATTGATGCTTGTAGTGATGGCGGCGATGTTCGCATTGTAGGAGCTAGTATAAACGCTAAAAAGCCAATAACTATGAGTTTTGTGAGTAAGAATGAACAAGTTTGCCCCCGAAGAAATTCTAACATGCTAATTAATTTTGTTACTCATAGTTTATTTGTTGCCTTAGGCAAAAGTATTAACAGAATTTGTCTGGGTTGAGCCTGACCATCTCCATGCAAATTTCAAGCACTGAAGGTGTTATGGGCAGATTTAAATTTCATTGAAATAGGTAAAAAAATTGCAGGATACAAGTAGGGCTGTCAACAGATACTTTCGGATACGGATAGTGCCATATCCGTATCCGCATCCGAAACCATTTTCGGATATCGGGTATCCGCATGGGCGGATACAGACGGATATCGGATAATTATCCGCTCCACCAACGATCGATAAATCAATGAACATAAATGAATTTTTTTAGCTTAATATTAAGCTTTTTCAACCAAATTGATTACTAAAGTGTTAAAAATAAATAATATGATGATAATATATAATTTTGAGCAATTAACAAGCATTTAGTTAGACTTTTGATTTTGCACATTAATAAATTAGTATATTTAATTGTGTTAAAATACACATAATTTAAGCTATAATCGGGAGAAAAAGCGGACAGATAATTTTCGGATGCGGATATGCCTATATCCGCATTCGCATCCGCTTTTCTGGATATCGGATATTTATCCGCTTTTCGGATATGGATGCGGACGGATTTCGGATTTTTCGGGTATCCATTGACAGCCCTAGCTACAAGATGTAAACCATAGTTTATAAAAAATTTGACAACTAGTAGTGAACTAGAAAATATGGCAGAAGTTCAATATCCACCTTTTTGTATACAAGTGGTAACCATACAGGGGAACCAAAGGTTAACGAAAAGTAACCATCTCCGGGAAATTGTAAAGTCAGCAGTGTAATATGGTTGAACCTACAAACAAGTCTACCAATTAAAATAGAGCCCAAGATTGTTGTCTAAACTCTGTAAGTTCTCACAAGGATACCAGATCTTATACTGCTAAAAATCTCAATCATTATATCCTATCAGCTTTGTATTTGATGAAAGACTTGTGATAGGAAGTGATCCAGTGATGCTACAACATTGGCTTACGTGAAGTTATGGCTATTCCGGATTGTATCTGATCCAACAAAGAAACTCATGATCTAAGTTCAATACTAAGGAAGAAGAAATAGATTTTTTGCAAAACAGATGTCCTTCATGGTTCTAATCAAAGTGCCAGATTGATGCTTATTTTTGCACCAATATCTAGAATGTAGTTATCACAGTCCCAAATTACTTCATTGACTCGGAGCTTCAGGCAACAAAGGATGCCAAAGTCATTATTGGCCTCTTTTTTATGCTTATCATCATTGAGCCCGCAACCGCTGCCAATCCTTATGGTCTTGATTGAAAAACCACCCGCACTGATAAAAGGAATTTTATGTTTCGGCATTCCATGAATACCCGAAGGTCGTAAGCAATTCACCTACCTTGTTGGGGTCAAGGGTCGATGTCTTGTATGCCGACATCCTGATTTAACATTAGTCATCGTCTCCAACAAGGCACATAATCTATTATTAACAAGCACAATGTTAACTCAGACTTAAACCCTGGAAATATCCGTAAAGAATCAAAATAAAGAACAGAGTCATATAGCCTTAGAAATGGATGAGACTTCATAGAAGAGGCTAAAGGAACAACATAATGCACTTACAAACATTTCAAACCGTGAAAAGCTAAGGATATGGACCGGTACCGGTCCATCATGGAATGTACATTAGTGGAGTTAGAAAATTGAATGTATTATATCACAGTGGAATGTACAATAGTGGAGTTAGATATATGTACCAATTCAAATGTTGAAATAAAATATTTATTTGAATAAAATTACTATTTGAACGTTAAATTCTTGTGCAATAGCATTTTATTAAAAAAAAAATTATTTCTGTATGTGTTGCAGTATATAATAGTACAGATACAAACACATTTATAGAATAATATATATGTTTGTTATCATCAAACAAAAATTATACTGTTATATTAACAATCTCCTAATTTTGATGATGACAAACATACACATAAGATTTTGAATACGATAAATGTGTTTGAATGTGAAGTATAGAACTCCCCTTATATGTATGCTCCCCCAACAACTGAACTCCTCGTATATATGTGCATATAGGTGAGAAATGAGTTGAATTTCCAATAGTAAAATATTCTTGAATTATTCACTCATCAATCAAAATCTTAACTATTCTCCCCTTTTGTTATCTTCAAAAGGATATAGAAATCGAAATAATGATGAATATAGACTAGAATTATAAATTAAAATGAAGAGAAAGAATAAATACCGTAAACCTCATCTAGTCAAACAAAAATCATAATATTCGTCAAACTAAAAGCTAATTTCACATTTTAGAATGATAGATTTACGGTGGATTTTATAAAATGGAGAGAGTTATGAAAATGAGTTCCATAAATTTTCAATTAATTTGAAAAAAAAAAGTTAGCACAAAATAGCAATGGATTTGGACTATAATTATGAATACAAGTCAAAAGAAAAAAAATAAAATATTGCAAATCCTAAAACTATCAATCAAAAAATCATAATATATCATAAAACAGTACCACATTTCACAATTCAGAAAATGGATTGATGGGTCGGATTTTACATGACGAACAGGATCTCATATATATATATATATATATATATAAATTATTCTTTTATTTTTATTTTCTTTTATTTAAGAGCGCACTAACCATGCATAACCATAAGGACTTTTGAATGAGGTTAGTTGCAAATTAAATTATAACCATTCTCTAACCATGCATGACCATATCTACGTTTTTTAAATGAGATTAGAGTAACACTTATTATATAAAAATCCCCTCATTATATAAAACCATAATAAATGATAGAAATATGGTAGAGATAGAGATGGTCGCAAAATAAATCCCTAAGTTAATTATATTATGAAATATTTTCAAATGTATAAGGATTTTTGAAAATTTTCGATTCTCTCTCATTCCGAAAATAGTATAGTCACATTTCCGTCACAAATTTTGAAACAATACTTTCTTTAATGATGTTAGAAAAAATCTCCACATTATATAAAACCATGATGAATGACAAAAGTAAGGTAGAAAAAGAAGATGATCGTTAAATAAGCACCAATCAAAGATATTATAAAATCAGTCTAATCATCATAAGAATTTAAATAATATCTCCTTTTTTTATGAAATATACTATAGTCATAACTCATCACGATTTCATAATTCTAATAATAATTTTGATGAGTTCCAAAAATAGTTCAATTTGGTTAATAATTTCATTTTTTGAGTAAATAATCAAAAATGATTTTAAATCTGAAAATATCAACTATAAGAGGGATTCTAAAGAATTATGCAAGTTTCAAATCAGTTTACAAAAATCAAACAGTTGAAAGTAAAATGTTTCGATACTTCTAAAATTGATACCATTGTAGGTCCTAATGCCCATAATTATAATGTTTCTAAGCTCAAGCAGACTATTCTAACAATTTCATTTCCTTTATCAAAGCACCAATCTTTCAATTTCTGAACTAGATTCATAAGATACTTTTCCACAATATTTACGACAAGCCCAAGACAATCAATGATTCAAATCAAAAGCAAGTTACTTGAAATCATTGGATGAAATTTATTTTTAGAAATCAAATCCAAAATTGATATCCATGAAATTCAATGTACAATCAATCACAAATGATTTCAAACACAAGATAGATAAGATTTTTGTGGCGTGACAATAACAAAGCAACATAGACAGAAAAGAGGAATAAAAGGAAGAATAAAAGAAGAGTAAAAAGAAGAACAGAAAAATGCGAGTTTACATATCATAGATGATTTACCATTGTCAATATGGTTCTCCAACTCGTTAATCTTGGCTAAGGAAATCTGAATGATTGATTCAACAAAAAAAGGGAATAACTTGAATTTTATCTCTTGTTCCTTAGCCACCTTTGGTACCAAAATGATTATATTATTAAGTGGTCTAACAAAAATTGTTTTACCACTCTTATCTTTATTTACACATTTTGGTACTCAAACTTTTTTGTATAACAATCCATTTCTATTGACCAAAGTACCTTTAGGAACCCAAATTTGTTTAGATTTAATTCAAACGGCTTTACTTCCTTTTAGGACCCACATGTGTTCAAATGAATTGTTTTTATTTCTAAACGTGCATTTATCACGTTTATGTCCAAAATTTCCCAAATTACACATTTAGAAATTCCATTGCAACTATCAGATTTTTTTTTTTAAATTGATTCGATTTTTCAAAAGAAAGTCCATTTTTATTTTCAACAACAAATTGGTTCTTTAGCAATATATTCAAAGATTTTTCCTCGACTGAAAATATTTCCAAATTCAACTTAAGACCGACAATTTTGGATTTCAAAAGATCGCTCTCATTTATTATCTTTGAACATCGATCATAGCAATTTCTGTTTTCTCAACGTCATTTTGTTTCAGAATCGAATTTTCATTTTCTACCAATTTGATTTTAACTTTGGACTTAGAAATATCAAATTCAAATTGTTTTTGCTTTTCAACCTCAAGTTTTTCAAATTTCTTGAATTTCTCAATTTCTTTTTTAAGCTCATTCAAAAGATTCGGTTTTCAGCAAATTTTGTTTCTCAACAATTTCATTTTTGGAATTTTTGGTTATCTTAAAATTCTCCAAACCCTTTTGTAATTACTTTTTACACATTAGCTCATCCTGTTTTTCTTTTGAACTCATAATTTATTTTTCAAATTTTCGAAAATTTTCTTTGAGATGAATTGAATCAGTTTCCAAATTTAAGCAATTTCTGCAATCAGAGATTAAAGATTTTATTAGAGCTTTCAAGTTTTAATTCCAAATCACTGTTTTTTACATCACAACTTAAGGTTTTTATTTTTAGATTTGAGTCTATTAACAAAATTAGTTAAATCACTACAAAGATAAACTAAATCTTTGTATGAAAATTCAACTATTTTATCGTCGGCTGAATCTCCATCGCCTGATTCATCTAAATCATCATCTGTATATCCAGTCAAGCATAAATCTGAATCTAAGTTGGCATTTGAGGGTTCTGAGCTATTATTGTCCTTTTTTACATACGTTGCATCGAGAGCTTTCCAAATTTCTGTGTAGTTAAAAAAGAGAGATATGGTTAAATTAGGAAAGGACATTTAATCATCAATTAAAAAAGAGAGATATGGTTAAAAAAGAGACATATCTCGCGTTTATCATGTTTATCATCAGTAATAGAAATAAGACCATGTTTTGTCATATATTTCAAAGATTTATAATTTAAATGTCCTAAACGTGCATGCCATAAAGGTAAAAAATCAACAGTATAAGCAGAACATTCATTTATTTCATTAATATTGAGTTTGAACATCCTATTATATGCAAAACCTTTACCCACAAACATGCCATTTTTGGAAAGAATTAAACTATCAGCCTCTATGACATACTTGACACCACTCTTGGACAGGATTGATGCACAAACCATATTCTTTTTTATATCAACGTGGAATACATTAGTGAAAGTGATCTTCTTATCAGAAGTGAAATGAATCTCCACATTTCCTTCTCCTAGAACCTTTGCACCATTTCCATTTCCCACAAGCACTTCCTGTTGATCTGCCAATTCTGTGTACGTTTTGAACAACCCTCTGTTGTTGCAAACATGTCGTTGCACTAAAATCAAACCACCAATCTGAAACAATACCAATGATTTCCCAGGCTTCATTATTCTCAACCATATTAGCATTTATAGAATGGCCTTTTTGTTTTCAAGTTTCCCTGCACTTTCGTTTGAAGTGCCCAAGTTTGCCGCAGTTATAGCAAGCCCTGTTTTTCTTATTGGATTAGAGTTAGCATACGACTTAGTTTTCTTATTCGGCTTAAAGATTTGGTTTTTATCATTCTTTCTCTTCTTTCCAGAAGTAACATTGTTCACATTTGTTGTTGGAAAACACCATCAAGAATTTATTTTCCTCTTCAATCCGTACATGTTATCCAATCCATTCCATTGTTCGTTCTTCAGTCATGTGTTGGATCTTTTTATGATAATGATTCCAACTAGGTGGAAGTTTAGCAGTAATAGCACCCACTTGAATTGACTTTGGAATTTGCACTTTTAAATCTGCAAGTTTTCCAACCAGAACTTGTAAATCATGCATTTGGTCCATTACAGAGATATCATCTTTCGTTTCAAATTCGAAATATTGTAAGGTAAGAAACTTATGTGTTCCATCCTTCATTCCAGTGCATCCCATATTTCTTTAGGCGACTTCAGCGGAGTGTCAAGGTCATACAAACGATCTGATAATGTATTAAGAATGTGTCCTCGGCATAGCAGTTCATCTTTCTCACATTTCATCCTCTATTTCTTCAGTTCTTCTGTATCTTTGTCAGTCGGAGGTGGAATCGGTGGATGATTTTCATAGTGGATTCTGCATTGTTATCCATAGCGGAAAATATCAGCCCCCACTTGTATGCGTTTTCCAACGGGTTTAACAACAGACTGCTTCCAAGATACGGCAAAACCAAAAGCCAATGGCATAGCGGATTCTGCACTGTTATCCATAGCAGAAAATATCTGCACCTACTTGTCTGAGTTTGCCAACGGGTTGAACAATAGACTGCTTACTTAGATACATAAAAATCTAAACCCAAAGGCATAACAAGTTCCCATCTTTTGATTATAATAATATTTTATAAGCCCAAGCCCACATGCATACTCATTCAAGCCTCCGTTCAAGCTTAAGACATTTTAATTCACAATATCATATATAAAATTTTCATATATACCTTCGAATAGTCCTAAAAACTTGGTGATATGGGACATAATTGTTCCCTACATTAAGACAATCCATCTCAACACAAACTGTAGTTAGTAACAAATTATCCAATTCAAGGTAGACTATCTACCCTAGAAATACATAGTTCAGTATCCATTGAATACTCAAATACAATATTACTAATTAATTAAAAACGCTAGTGTTGAAAATGTTAGGGTTTCCCCGGGATCTCTACACAATTAGATTTTAAAAGAGGGAAGAATAAAATAATAACAAACAAATTCCTCCAAACAAAACTTTATTATTCCACTAGCTGATTACAAAGAAAGACCTTCATCTCCCCCCATCTACTGCCAGAAACCTCTCCTTTCTTATCTGGTGTTCTTTCGACTATTCCTCGTGTCAAAAAACTTTTCCATATTCATTTAGGTAATGGTGTTATCTGCCACTTTTGGCATGACATTTGGCATGGTCAAATTCCATTATCTTATTCGTTTCCTTCTCTTTTCTCTTTGCTTCATTTTTGGATTTTACTGTTGAGGAAGTCATAAACATGGGTCCTTCTGGTATTCTTCCATCCTCTCTCTTTGATGTTTCTTGCTTTTTGGATCTCTTAGTTGTTTCTAGCCTTTTTCATCATACCCATATTTCCTCCTCCTATGATTGTTATATTTGGGCTTTGTCTCCCTTGAAATGATTTTCGGTAGTGTCGTGTTATCACTTCCTTAATCATTTTGGATGTGCTTTCTCTTTTGCTGGACTCTGAAAGTGTCATTTATCACCCGTAATTCTATTCTTTCAGTGATACCTCATTCATGATAAGATTAACACGAGAAGGAAACTATTTCGTTGTAATTTGGTTGCAAACCCTAACTATGTGCTACGCAATTTGCATGAAGAATTTGTTCACTAACATGATGGTGAGTTGCATGGTCTTCCGTACAAAGCTTCAAATGGAGCCATATCAATACTGGACCGATAAATATTATTATAGGCGAACTCAACCAGATGCAAATGGTCATCCCATGACCCCCCAAAATCTAATGTACAAGCTCTTAAGAGATCCTCTAGTAGACGATTCACCCTCTGTGTTTAACCGTCGGTTTGAGGATGGTACGCAGTACTGAGATGTAATTCTAACCCTAAGGCCTCTTGTAAGCTCTTCCAGAACCCATTAGTAAATAATGGATCTTGGTCACTCACTATACCTTTAGATACTCCATGAAATCTCACTACCCACTTCATATACAATTTCGTTAACTTAGCTGTCATTCTATTTGACTTGATCGGTATAAACCTTGCACTTGGTTAATCGATCCATAATCACCCAAATACTATCATGACCTGATCTAGTCCTTGGTAAACCATCAATGAAATCCGTTGAGACTTGTTCCCATTTCCATTCGGGAATTTCCAACGGTTGTAACAAACCTCTAGGCTTCTTTTGCTTGGCTTTAACTAACTGGCAATTCATGCACTTGGATATAAACTTCCCAACGTCTCTCTTCACCCCTTCCTAGTAGTAGGTCTGCTTCATATCTCGATACATTTTGTTACCACTGGGATGTATAGTTAATTTCGAGTGATGACACTCAGCACTTCATCTCTCAATCCATTAACATTGGGTACAACTAGTCTCTCATTCTTTCGAAGCTATCCTTCTCGATTAAGTCCATACTTGTTCATCCCCTCACCGTTCATACCCATCTCTACCTTGGAGGTGATTTCCAATAGGTTAGGATTGTCCCTCTAACTGGAACCGATCCGCTCAATCAAAGTCAGTCTGATCGTCAAACTTGCTAACATCTCTGAATCTAATTCACAGGCCTGAAATCATATCCTGCGATATACTCTAGTTGCTTCCATTCAAGAAACATAGCCCCCAAACTGGCATGTCTCCTACTCAATGCATCAGCTAACGCATTGCCCTTCCGGGGTGTGTATGTGATAATTAAATCATATGAAGGCAAGAACTCTAACCATCTCTGCCGACGAAGATTTAAATCCTTTTGAGAGAAAAGATAATTTAATGACTTATGATCAGTAAACAACTCGAATCTTTCCTCGAAGAGATAGTGTCTCCATATCTTTAATGCAAACACGATCGCTGCCAATTCCAAATAATGGGTAGGATATCTTTTCTCATGTGGTTTCAGTTGCCGACTAGCATAAGCTACAGCCCTACCTCCTTGCATCAGTACAACACCTAGTCCGGTACCACAGACATCCATGTATACCATCATTTCTTTGTTCCCCTTAGGAATAACTAACACTGGTGCACACGTCGACTTCTCCTTTAGACTCTTAAATGCATTCTCACACCTTTCGTCCCAAACAAAAGCTTGATTATTCTTGGTCAACTAAGTTAAGGTGTCGATATCATGGAGAAGTCTTGAATAAACTTATGATAATATCCAGCTAATCCCAAGAAACTTCTCACATCACGTTGCATTCTTGGACATAAACCAATCCAGTACCGTAGCTACCTTCGCAGGGTCCACAACAATACCATTCTCTGAAACAACATGGCCCAAGATTTTCACTTCCCTCCTCCTAAAGTGACACTTAGAAAATTTCACTTTCAATTTGTGTTTCCTCAACGCCTCCATCACTGTCCTCAAATGTTCTTTGTGTTCTTCCTCTATCCTCGAGTAAACCATGATATCGTCCATGAATACAAGAACAAAATTATTTAATTGATCCATGAAAACCCTATTCATAAGATCCACAAAATATGCGGGTGCATTGGTCAACTCGAATGGCATGAGCAACCACTCATAGAGTCCAGACGGCGTTCGAAATGCCATTTCAGGTATACTCTCGCTGCTACTCGGAGCTGATGAAATCCTGTCGCAAGATCCAACTGGGAAAACACACCTTCTCAGTTTAGTTGATCAAACAAATCTTCTCTCCGCGGAAGAGAATACCTATTCTTCCTGGTCACCTTGTTCAACTTGCTGTAGTCCACACATAAGCGAAGGGAACCATCGGCCTTGGTAGAAAATACAACTGATGCTCCCCACTCGGGATAACTTCTTCGGATAAATCTCTTCTTTAAAAGATTGCAAGCTTGCACTTTGACTCTCGCTGCTCCCTTGGCGCCATACGACGAATAGGCATCACTATAGCTCTGGCATCTTTCACTAAATCAATCGAAAACTGGATCTCTCAGTGTGGTGAAAGTCCGGTCACTCCTTCAAAGATGTCTGGATACACTCCAACAATAGGCACATCTGATAACTCATCATGCAGGATGTCGAGGGGATTTATAAAACTAGCCATCACCCTATCATTAGGTAGGCAACCCAATACCACGCTCTGCCCATCATACGCTCTAATGGTCGTCAAAGACCACTCACAGTCTACCACCACCCCATACCTTTGGAGCCAATCAACTTCCAAAATAATGCCAAAACCAGTAAAGCCTAAAACAAAGCAATTACAAGCAAACATACATCCATGACTCGATAAGACTAAATTTCGACAAATCATACAAAGGCCAGTCAAACCACCGATTGGGTTCGTTACAACTAAAGGTTTATCGACAATCTCTTGTTCCAGTTCCAACCTATCTACCAGGTCACTAGATACGAAGGAATGAGAAGTCTCTGCATCAAACAATACTCGAACAGGAACATCATAAGTAGAAAGCATACCTTGAATAACGACACCCTTTCCCTTCTCTGCCGCAGTTGGGGGATTCGATGAAGAGGGAACAACGTTGATTAGCATATGCTTTCACGATCTGCTTCTCCTTAGGGGGTTGTGGACATTCATTCTTGAAATGCCCCACTTGTTCACAATTGAAGCACTTCCTCTCCCCTAGCTTCATTCGATAATCTCTGATATAGTGGCCCTTCTTGCCACAACCAAAGCACTCGATACATTCTTATTCTTCTTTTTATGACCATCCTTGGTTTGGTTTTGTTTTCTCTTATTCTAGAACTTCTTCTTACCTTCACCGCTTGCCTGCTGTTTTGGCTCCTCTGCAGTTGTAATAGCAATCTCGGTCCTCATCTTAGGTTAAAGGCTCTCCGATCTCAATCCTTTCCCCATAACATATTCGAAAGTCTCATCGATATGGTTTATGAGTCTTCCCCCCAAGTACTCATTTAGGTCAGATATGAACTTCTCATTCTTCTTCTCAGTAGTATCGATAAGAGATGATCCATACATAGATAAGGTATCGAATTCGGCAATATATTCCGAGACTGCCCTACCATTCTGCTTAAGTTCCAAAAAATTCTGGAACAATTCTGATTTCTGAGCAGTTGGAATAGACTTGTCACCGATGCAAGTCTTAAACTGATTCCAAGTAACTTTATCTTCGGGAGTAGCCACTTTAATAGCATTTCACCAATTCATTGCTCATCCTTGAAGATGACGCGATGCTAGCTTTCTCTTTATTGCATCATCAATCGCCAAATCCTCAAAGGTGCGCTCACAACTATCAAGCCAATCCTGAACCTTCGTAGCAGATTATGTTCCGCGGTACGACTTCCCACCAAGACTAGTATAATCCTTATTAAGCTTGGCGAAATCGTCTCTAAGCGCCTGCACTACTGCACCACCATCGTTAGCAGAATTAGGAACGGTTCCCTGAGCATCTCTAAGCATATCTTGCATGAAGGTAGTAAACATCTGTGACACCCCACGTCCGTAATGCCACTCACAAAGGGAATGCATTAAGTTTCGTGAAGCGTTTAGGTGAATAGACACAAAATATTACAAGACAGATATAAAAAATTTTGCAGCGGAAATAAACAACTTTATTAATCATCAAAAGACCGTGGTCCAAAGCATCATTTGTCTGAAAATATGAAAACCCATTACAACATAAAAACCACTGTCTTGTACTTTATAAATATCAGAGTACATAAATGAAAGAAAATCCCCCAAGAACAAAATATGGCCATAGCAACAAGAATAGGAGCTTGATCCATACAAATCAGCAGCTCCAGCAAAATAGGTAGAATCGCGATCAACCCTGTGTGTTTTCTCCCTGAGAACATGGGGGGAAATGGAAGAACGAAGGGGAAACAAAAAGGTCAGACATAAAGTCTGGCGAGTCTAGTTACTTTTAGCCAGTAAATAAATAAAAGTAACATGATAGGCATACAAAGTGGATAAGAGAGATCACTACATAAATGGCAGGTATGACAAGGTATACAGGACAACATGATAGAATAGATAGCGCTTCTTAATACTTTTGTTGCTCTACACCAATACTAGTATAACAAATATGTAACATGATTACATACTCCCCAATTGCTTAACAAAAACAGGATGATCCCAACAGAAATATAATGAGAGTTTTAGGTGTACTCTAGCAATGGGTTTTAACCCAAACATAACTGGTACCTAAATAGAAATAACGGGTGTTAGCCAAGACAGAAGTACAGGTACCCACAGAAATAGACAGGACTAGATGTACCCTATTTACTACCCCCAATCGATTGGCTCCCTATTCCGTAAATACCCTGTGCTGGCCCCACAGTAGGGTGTATCACTCCCTAAAGTAGCAACCCTTTAATTTCCGGATGTGCACAACCATATCTACTGATGTCGTTGCGTCTTATTTTCCCCAGCAGGCGGAGTCATGCACGCACATGACCTCGCTGGAACGCACCGTCAACACCGCCCCCACGTTTGGATCTCTTACAATTAGCTCAGTAAGCGTGCCCCACTCCGACCTAGTTCGGACTACCCGTTTGATACCTATTTAAGGGTTACTGACTGAAATGGGTCCCACACAAGATGATGCAAGCTCTCCCCTTTGCCTTGCATCCCCCTATAGGTTTTCAACTGGTTATGTTTACCTAAAAGGTATCTTTAATTACATAACCTTTTCAGGTTAAGTTTGTGGACCTATATATACTAATATTACCTACCTACCCAAGATTTACTTAACCCTCCCACTAATTCAAGCATGTTTATTTAACGGTTAAATTTGTGGGCCTATATATACTAATATTAACCACCTACCCAAGATTTACTTAACCCTCCCCTTTTATTCAGCCAAGTTTACTTAACCCCCAACTTAAATTTAAGTTTATACAATCCCTATGGGTTAACCTAGGTTAAGTAGTCCAATTCATTACCACGTCCATTTACGGTTATAATGGGCTAGACCTCCCACATTAGTCCTACAGCATGTGGATGCTGGATATGCCGGTTAGATCCGGGCAGTCTTATTCCACAGTTGGACCTAACGTCGTGTCTTAGCCCGTTTCGTATTTACGTACTTAGATCTCCCACATTAGGTTCAACATTAGCGGCTGCTGGATATGCCGGTCGGGTCTGGGCAGACTTCCACCACTAACGTAACCTAACCTCGTGTCATAAGTACAATTACAATTCCTAATTGTAATTACTAACATTCCATTTTTAATTAATTAACCAATTAATTAATCCTTTCCTTCTATAGGTGTCAATACCTATTTTGCAACAATAATTTGAATTACATATCCATAAATGGTCATATTCAAATTATGCCATTTTTACCCAAATTTACCTATGTCATTATAGGTGATTATTTATATGTTTCCCTATTTGAATTATATGTCCAACTTATATATACATTATATAAATTAAGCCAATTATAAATCCCCTTTTTCCCCGTTTCCTAACTAACGTGATTGCATGTATTTTGGTGTCATTGAGGCTACAAAGTAGCACCGCCATAACAATAAAAAGGGAGTGACAAAGGTGATAGTTTCAGCACAGTTTGGGCATAAGCATGACAATAAGGTGAATGGACATGTAATCATCATAACAGGGTGAACACAGAACTAATGAACTTGTGGCAACTGCAATGTCAAAGTCAACATAACATGGTCTAAACTTGTTATTAAGATGTCTAACAAAATTAGGGTGACATAGTATCATGATTAGATCTAAAAGGGTGGCATCACATGTCAAGTTTACAACATATCGTGATTACTACAACATAATAGGTGAAAGGTGATTAGTGTAAAGGATTAGATCTAAATTAACAAGTTCGCATTTACCACAATATAGTTGCAAGTCAAGATCTACAAAGTCAGCATTGTAGAATGTCCATAATCATATTGGATCCAGGGATAATGACATAATAAACTTGCATAAGTTCACGATTCACAACATATATCCAATTCGTACTCTATCATAATTCACATTTATCCATTTAAACCTAAAAGTGACTAGAAACTCACAGAGATAGGTTTAAGGATTAGAGAATGATTCTGAATTCTAATTTCTGAAGTTAATTAGCAAATCCGTTATGTAGGTTTTGATTGTTGTCTTCTAACTTGAATTTGATTGATTAGGGTGGAGGCTAGGTCAACATAGAATTTAGCGGCATGAAGGCCTCATTACTTTGATTAATGAATTTAGGTTTAGGTCTAGGTGTGTTTATATAGGTGTAGTTGGTGAATTAGGGCCTTTAGATTAGGTTAGGTTCCATCTAAACTCTCCAAATCCGAAATACACATCACCCAACCAATTAGAAGTCGCCACGTAGCCCTAAAACTCCGAAAATCGTCACTGTCCAGATCAGCACGCAGGGGTCGACACCCTATGGCGGGAATTTTACCGCCCAGCCTCCCTTTTGCTTTTGAATCTCGAATTTGATTTATTATTTATTTATTTTAATTCTGGTTTATACTTAAATCTTCTAACCTCCATAACTTCTTCATACTGTATCTGTTTTACGCTAACTCAGACTTTATCTCAAGCAGAATTTTGAGACGAACGCAATGGCGCAACCCCTTTTACTTAAATTCTTATTCTAAAAATTAAGTATTCTTTATTTTCTAATTTTAATATTTTATCATTACGGGGTGTTACATTCTCCCCTCCTTAAAGGATTTCGTCCCCGAAATTTTCAAGTTAAGAAGAATGTATCCTACCATCCATCATCCATTTACTCATCTATCATCCACAAGCATCCATTGTCCTTAAAAGATTTCTAACGCTTATATGAGTATATGCAGAGGTGTGTGTATATGTCCTAATACTAATGTGAAAAATCAGGCTGCCTATTGATTCCGTTGACCTCCTTAATGCGATGTATGATTACTGCCATGAATCCAATATGTATGCAAATAATCCTATTATAACATGTAAGTTCTATATGTGTACGCGTCCATTCGTCCAAGTGCAACATCCATATGCTAACTCATCCATAAAAGAAAAGAAAATGCACTCACATACATATGCAGTATGAGAGAGTGATTGAGCAGATCTAGTGCCTAATGTGTGTGTGTATATGCATCCACAGGAAACCACTTGCATCCATCAAACATAACATGTCTCAAACACATGTTTACAATTGTGGGATTTCCTACCTAAAGGTCGAGGATTCGATCGATAGGATATACTCAGATGATAGAAGCAAATGCAAATAAAAGCTTTTGGAAGAGAAGTTAAGAACATTCCCTTGAAAAGGAAAGTTTACGAAGCGTAAAAATCTTGTCTTCGGTCTCCCAAGTTGCATCTTCTTGGTAGTCTCCCCACTGGACCTTCACCAACTTGACTTCTCGTTTGCGTAGCTTCTTAACCTCCGATCCACGTATGCAACTCGGAACTCATCCAATCATTGCTTCCTTCTTTATTTTTACTTCCTTTCGCAAGTTTGGCCCCACTACCTCTATACATTATATCACCACTTGGATGAATAGTCATCTTGGAATGATGGGCTTCCTCAAGGACTATCTTTAATAGGTTTCCCATCCTGATATGATTCACCTATCAAACCTCTTCTCAAGTACCCCCGACACTTGCTTATCTAGTTTCCCCCTTTTCTTTTAGGAGCCATATGGCGCACAGGTAATGCAACTGGCTTTGCATTGTCCACCAGGCATATAGCGAAATTAATCTCCCGCCTCTGGATAAACCTCGAACCTCATTTAAGATATCAGTGCCGGTCACAGATCATCGATAGATGCCTCAAGAGACTCTAGGAAACTAAGCATGACAGACCCTTGTGGATCACAAGAAATTTCGAGGGTGCTTAATGACCCACCTCTCACCACCCAGAATGGCACCATATGTGGTAAGCCAACCATCCCTAGAATAAACCCATAGCCCGTAAACCCGAGCACACATGCATCGCATTCAAATTTGATGCCTAACACAGATATTCTCAAACCCCTACAAATCATAGATAAATGAGCCGAACCATCAATGGGTTTGAGATAACTACGAGATCCACTACTATACTAGTAACTAAGTGCAGAGATTCAAAAACAGAACTAGATATAAATGAGTGTGAAGCGCGAGAATTAAAATGTGTTCTAACTGGATGATTTGAAAGAGGAACTAAACTTTCTACCGAAATTTTTCTACCTCTTTTAGGAGCATTGATCGCGAGAGCATGCACCTACCCTCCAGAAGTTCCTACCCTTTGACCTTGCCCCTTTTTCTTCGGGCAATCCTTAATAAGATGCCCAACCCCTCCATAAGCGAAGCAAGCATTCTTCTTTTTCCCGCAGTCGTTGGCTAAGTGACCCTCTCGCCCACAACTATGGCACTTCCTCTTATTTATAACTTTGTCATTCTTTTCGCCTTTCTTTTGTTGTTGTCCCTTCTTGGGCCACACCTCATTTTGTGTTGCTTCCTCAGCCTTTACTTCCTTCTTTTCTCCCTTATCTTCCTCATGCATTAGGGTCATAAACGTGGGCCCCATTGGAAGATGGGACATAGCTGAACCATATAGAGGCTCATTCAGCCCCTTAACAAACTACAAGGCCTTTTTGTGCGGTGTGTCTACCAACTCTAGCCCGAACCTTGCCATCTAGTTGAACATGTTCACATATTCCTTCACCGTCAAATTTCTTTGTTCGAGTGATAAGAACCTCTCCATCTGCATGCTTTTCTCGGCTTGGGAAAGAAATTTCATTTCAAATCTTTACCTAAAATCTTCCCAAGTTTCCACCGGATGTCCAGCTTAGGTGACTTCCTACCAAAATGAGGCTTCGTCCTTTAATAGTCAAGCAGCTAACTGTATCTTCCTCCCATCCTCTACTTCAAAGATTACGAACAAGTCCTTGGTCTCCTTAAGCCAATTTCGAGCTTCAATGAATGTCTCATTCCCATGAAATGGCTTCCCTCCCATAGCACAAAACTCTTTGCAGATCTTGGCAAAGTTATCTGCTCTTGGAGGGGGGGAGGAGGAATAATTGGCGCAGCTGGGGGAGGAACGTCTCTTTGGCCTTCGACAGGCATCGTAGCCTCCAAACACCTACGGAACCATCCGGGTATTGTGACGCCCTCTGGGATATTAGGAATGTTTTGTTCCCCAATCATGCTGAAAAAGGAAAATGAAGAAATTTAGATAAAGGACCGAAGGATATTACATATGGCTTCTTAGGGGAAATTTTCAAAACAGACTTTTCTTTTTGAAAATACTTTCTTTTAAAACCTTTTTGAAAAATAATTTTCACAAACTTTTATCTAATCTGGTAACCTTCATCTCTGATACCAAGTGTGACACCTCACGTCCGTTAATGTCACTCACAAAGGGAATGCATTAAGTTTCGTGAAGCGTTTAGGTGAACAAACACAGAATATTACAAGACAGATATAAAAAGTTTTGCAGCGGAAATAAACAACTTTATTAATCATCAAAATACCGTGGTCCAAAGCATCATTTGTCTAAAATATGAAAACACATTACAACATAAAAACCACTATCTTGTAATTCAGTAATATCAGAGTACATAAAAGAAAGAAAATCAACCAAGAACAAAATATAGCCATAGCAACAAGAATAGGAGCTTGATCCATACATATCAACAGCTCCAGCAAAATAGGAATCACGATCAAGCCTGTATGTTTCCTCCTTGAGAACCTGGGGGAAACGGAAGAAAGAAGGAGAAACAAAAAGGGTCAGGCATAAAGTCTGGCGAGTCTCGTTACTTTTAGCCAGTAAATAAATAGAAGTAACATGCTAGGCATACAAAGTGGATAAGAGAGATCACTACATAAATGACAGGTATGACAAGGTAAACAAGACAACATGATAAAATAGATAGCGCTTCTTAATACTTTCCTTGCTCTGCACCAATCCTAGTATAACAGATATGTAATAGGATTACATACTCCCTAATTGCTTAACAAAAACAGGATGGTCCCAACAGAAATATAATGGTAGTTTTAGGTGTAATCTAGCAATGGGTTTTAACCCTAACAGAACTGGTACCTAATCAGAAATAACGGGTGTTAGTCCAGATAGAAACACATGTACCCCACAGAAATAGACAAGACTAGATGTAACCTATTTACTACCCCCAATCGATCGGCTCCCTATTCCGTAGATACCCTGTGCTGGCCCTATGAAGAAAGGAATGCACTTGTCGGTAGCCTTAGAGATGAACCGACTTAAAGCAGCGACCTTTTCGTTCAGACTTTGGACATCCCTGATGCCCTTGGGGATTTGGATGTCCCTAATAGCTTGATTTTTTTCTGGATTGGCTTCGTTGCCCCGAGAATTAACACTGAAACCCAAGAATTTTCCAGAGACGACTACGAAGGAGCATTTCAGGGGGTTGAGTTCCATGTCATACTGTGGCAGAGGACATCGAACATTTCGAAGAGGTCGTGGACATGGTCGCTTATTGTTTTATATTTTACCAGATATCATCCACGTATACCTCCATAGGCCTCCCGATTTGATGTTTAAAGAGACGATTGACCATTCGTTGATAAGTGGCACCGGCGTTCTTGAGGCCGAAAGGCTTGACACGGTAGCAGTAAAGTACGAGGTCTGTTGTAAAGGAGATATGATCCTGGTCACGAAGATTCATTGGGATTTGATTGTAGCCTGAATAGGCATCCATGAAAGATAGGAGCTGGTACCCGGCAGTTGAGTCGACCAGTCTATCGATCTTCGGGAGCGGGAAGTTGTACTTGGGACATGCCTTGTTTAAATCGGAGAAGTTGACGCACTTCGCCATTTACCGTTGGCTTTCTTGACCAGGACCGGATTGGAGACCCACTCAGGGTAGTCAGCTTCGCGAATGAAGTTGTTATTGAGTAGGCGATCTACCTCCTCCTCGAGTGCTTTGGACCTCTCAGGTCCCAAGAAGCGCCATTTCTACTTGACTTGAGGCGTCGTAGGATCTGTGCTTAGAAAGTGATAAGCAACAGCAGGGTTGATGCCTTTCATGTTGAAGTGAGTCCATGCGAACACATCCAAGTTGGCCTTCAGGAAATCTATAAGATCCTCTTTGATTGCGGGGTGGAGTTGCGATCGTACCTTCAATACCCTTGTCGGGTCATCCAGATTGACGGGAACATCCTTTGTGGATTCGACCAGGGTGGCCCCCTCATATTCGGGCTCTTCGTCCTTATGTGGGTCGAGGTCATCGGAAAGACGGCAGTGGCGCCTGAGCCAGGGCCCAGACGTCGCTGATTGCTATGCAGAGATGCTCTTGGCGCAAGAAGGTGTGGGCATGGCTTTGCCCTTTTCCTTATCGCGTGCGTTCTTCAATTCTATTGCATAACACTCTCTGGTGCTCACTTGGTTAACTTTGACTATTCCAATCCCATTTTCTATCGGGAATTTTATTATGAGAGACCATGGCACCATACAAACCCGAAACTCGGTGAGAAAAGGGCGCCCTAGAAAAGCATTGTAGGGGGAATCGATGTCTATAACCACAAAAGTGAGAATCCGGACTCAGCTCCGGTCCCCTTTACCCAGTTCCACAGGTAGGTCGATCATACCTATAGAGGAGCTAGAGGCCCCTTTAATGCCACGGATCGTGCATGGCGCGACATGGCTTTAAATCGTTCGTTTCCAACTTCATCTGATCGTAAGCAGTTTTGAAGATGATGTTAACCGAGTTCCCTGAGTCAATTAATACCTTTTTGATAGAAGCGGCACCGATCTGAGCTGTGATAATTAGTGGATGGGTGGTCGGGATATCCATTCCAGGAGAAACTCTTTTGCAGAAAACGATGTCATCCAACATGATTTTTGGTAGCTTGGCCGGGGCGGATTCGCTGAGAGCGGAGTAGGCTTCATAAGTAGCATACTTTATGGAACTAACATGCTCCTCCATTTTACGAAAGATGTCGTGTGTGGGGTAAGGTCCACCACATGTAGTGTTGATCACAATCCCTCGCTTTGAATTATATGGACCTGGAGCTGCCTTGGCAGGCGCTGAAGGAGCCAGCGCCGAAGGCTGAGAGTTCGGTTCAGGAGGAAAGGGTTCTTGGACAAATTATTCTAGTCGTTTCTCATGTATAAGCTTCTCGATTGCGTCCCTAAGAAGGTGACACTCGTTAACAGTACCACAGGCATCCGTATATACTGTCATCCCTTCATTCCCCTTAAGAATAACTAACACTGGTGCACACGCCAACTTCTCCTTTAGACTCTTAAATGCATTCTCACACCTTTCGTCCCAAACAAAAGCTTGATTCTTCTTGGTCAACTGAGTTAACGGTGCTGCTATCATGGAGATTTCTTGAATAAACTTATAATAATATCCAGCTAATCCCAAGAAACTTCTCACATCCATTGCATTCTTGGGCGTAGACCAATCCTGTACTGTCGCCACCTTCGCAGAGTCCACAATAATACCATTCTCTGAAACAACATGGACCAAGAATCTCACTTCCCTCCTCCTGAAGTGACACTTAGAAAATTTCGCTTTCAATTGGTGTTTCCTCAATACCTCCATCACTGCCCCAAATTTTCCTTGTGTTTTTCCTCTGTCCTCGAGTAAACCAAGATATCATCCATGAACACAATAACAAACTTATTTAATTGATCCCTAAAAACCCTATTCATAAGATCCACAAATTATGCGGGTGCATTGGCCAACCCGAATGGCATGAGCAACCACTCATAGAATCCAGATGGCGTTCGAAATATCATTTCTGGTATACTCTCAGTTGCTACTCGGAGCTGATGAAATCCTGTTGCGAGATCCAACTGGGAAAACACTCTTGCTCCATATAATTGATCAAAAAAATCATCTATCCGCGGAAGAGGATACTTATTCTTCCTAGTTATCTTGTTCAACTCGCGGTAGTCCACACATAACCGAAGGGAACCATCGGCCTTGGAATCAAATACAACTAATGCTCCCCACTCGGAAACACTTCTTTGGATAAATCCCCTCTTTAAAAGGTCACCTACTTGCAGCTCGAGATCTCGCTGCTCCCTTGGCGCCATAGGACGAAGAGGCATCACTATAGGTCTGGCATCTTTCACTAAATCAATCTGAAACTCGATCTCTTGGTGTGGTGGAAGTTCGGTCACTCCCTCAAAGATGTTCGGATACTCGCCAGCAATAGGCACATCAGATAACTTATCATGCGGGATGTCGAAGGAATTTAGAAAACTAGCCATCACCCCATCACCAGGTAGGCAACCCAATACCATCCTCCTCCCATCATCCACTCTAACGGTCAATCACCAAAGACCCCTTAGAGTCTACCACCACTCCATACCTTTGGAGCCAATAGGCTCCCAAAATAATGCCAAAACTACCAAAGCCCAAAACAAAACAATCACAAGCAAACAGAAATCCATGACTCGATAAGACCAAATTTTGAAAAATCATACAATGGCTAGTCGAACCACCGGTCGAGTTCATCACAACTAAAGGTTTATCGACAATCTCGAGTTCCAATTCCAACCTATCTACCAGGTCACTAGATACGTAGGACTGGGACCCTCAGTATCAAACAATACTCGAACAGGAACATCATAAATAGAAAGCATACCTTAAATAACGACACCCTTTCCCTTCTCTGCCGCAGTTGAGGCGTCCGATGAAGAAGGAACAACGTTGATAGCATAAGCTTTCACGATCTACTTCTCCTTAGGCAGTTGTGGACATTCATTCTTGAAATGCCCCCACTTGATCACAGTTGAAGCACTTCCTCTCTCCTGGCTTTACTTGACAATCTCTGATATAGTGGCCTTTCTTGCCGCAACCAAAGCACTCGATATCTTTATCCTTTTTTCTGACTATCTTTGGTTTGTTTTTTTCTCTTATTCTGGAACTTATTCTTTCCTTCACCGCTATCCTACGGTTTTGGCTCCTCTGCAGTTGTAATAGCAACCTCAGTCTTTGTCTTAGGGTAAAGGCTCTCCGATCTCAATGCTTTCCCCATAACATATTCGAGAGTCTCATTGATATGGTTTATGAGTCTTTCCCTTAAGTACTCATCTAGGTCAGTTATGAACTTCTCGTCTTCTTCTCGGCATTATCGATAAGAGATAACCCATACTTCGATAAGGTATCGAATTCAGCAATATATTCCGAGACTGCCGTACCATTTTGCTTAAGTTCCAAAAAAATTCGTAACAATTCAGATTTCTGAGCAGCTGGAGTAAACTTGACACAGAAGCAAGTCTTAAACTGATTCCAAGTAACTCGATCTTTGGGAGTAGCCGCTTTAATAGCATTCCACCAATTCATTGCCCGTCCTTGAAGTTGACGCGATGCTAGCTTTCTCTTCATTGCATCATCGATCCCTAAATCCTCGAAGATGTGCTCACAACTATCAAGCCAATCCTGAACCTTCGTAGCTGATTCCATTTCGTGGAACGGCTTCCCACCAAGACTAGTATAATACTTGTTAAGTTTAGAGAAATTGGCACTAGGCGCCTGCACTATTGCACCACCACCGTTAGCAGTATTAGGAATTGCTTCCTGAGCATCCCTAAGCATCTTTCGCATGAAGGTAGTAATCATCATCCTTATATCAAGGACATTCCAATTGTTGGCCCCTGAACCCGCTCCCTCTTCAACTCCCGGTGCAGAATTCCTTACCGTACTCCTCATATTTTGGCTCATCGTTCAATCTGTAAAGAGAAAATGATTAACCATCTCCTTAGTGGAGCCAGTCAGTGCGACTTCATCCTTAGAAAATCAAAATATCACAAATATGCTCTCTCGTCTACATCTACTATCTCTCCCTGATGTCTTCCCCTTGGTTAAACTACGCAACCTAGGCTCTAATACCAAGTGTGACAGCCGCCCTGTACCATCGGACATTTCCCCGAAATGCGCTGTGCCAATGCCCGACTAGCATTGGACGGTCGTCAAAAAGGTTGAAACGATAAATTACCAAAGAACCTGTAGTATAACTCACAGCGCATGGATTAAAATATAATAATAACATAACTTAATATAAAATAGGCGAGACAGTACATAAGTTGGAAACTAAACCATATCTATTAGAGTAGCAGAATACAAAATACAGCTTCATGTCCAATTATTACTACTTTAAGATGCTGTCTCTAAAAGGAAATAAAAGAGATACACTACTAATGCCCAAAGTAGCGACTGGCAACAACATAGGGAGAATATATATAGAGTACGTGGAAGCCTCCTGCTCATCTCCGGACAACTACTCATGGATAACCACCTAACATTCCTCTAGTCTGCTCGTTTAGGAGCAACCAGAGTAATAAGAAGAGACATAAACTATAGGTCAGACGAAAGTCTTGTGTGAGTGATAGAAAATCTATGTAACTGATTAAAGCAATAATAGGTATAAATAATCATACCTGACCTGGACCTACAACCAAAGAGTTAGCACAACAAGATGTACAATACTCTAAGGTAACACTAACATAGAGTACAAAATGGAAGTGTGCGTGTCACTGTGATAACAAACATCAAACATAGTAATCATTTCTCACATCTCTCACCTGGTGCGTAAAGCATACGATACCCGCTGCTTTGATCACCAAAACCATTGGGGCCATGACAGGTCCACACCGACTTAGACTCGTACAACTATTGCAATGACCACACAGCCTTGGTCTATAGTCAATAACCCTACCTAGTCCACACTGCCCTGGCTCTAGGGTACAGGCCAACCAGTCCACACCGCCCTAGCTCTGGTTCATCTACATGGCCCCTCTCTCAATGGTGAACCAAATTTATAGATATCGATAACTCCTTTGCACACGTCCCGCAGAAGAGCCCAACTCTCGAAGTTAACTCGTTGGTTCCCATGTGGATCCTGAGTGATAACTTTCCACTTGAACTTCCTTTGCATCATGGGTTTTGGTCGAATTGGAGTTGGTCTTTAGAAAAATTCACGATCGTCATCACGTGGTACTGGTTGAAGCTCAAATACAGTTCGGCTCGATTCTTCGGTTCGGTACGAATATTTGGTGCTCAAGTTCCCTATTTGGCTCGGCCATTTCCGTTCGGTTCGATCCGTCATTGCTTTGGGGTTCGTTTCGTCATTTCTGTTCGGTTCAAACTCCCCAGCTCAGCCCGAAGAATCCATTTCGATCCGATCCCATGCCAAGCTCCATCTCGACCCCAACTCCAACTCGATTTGAATGGACTTCCTTCTTGCCATGCTTCCTCCTTCCACCACTCCAATTTGGTTTGAATTTCCCTTCGGACCCCCAATCCGGTTCGGCTAGCTGATCCGACCCGAACCGAATCCTGGCATTTTTCCAACAAGCTTGTATCGTCCATTCTCGCCATATGACGGCATTTTCACCTATTCTAACTTTCCTATGCAATCATAAAACATTCCCAATAGCAGTAGTAACATGTATAATCAACCAAAAACATCAAAACAATGATTTCACATGTTAACTTAGATCAAACATACCCAAATCCATGATTTTCCCCTTAACCCCTTAAATTCCGAGATTAACAAAATAAATCCGAATCAAGCCCATTTCATATAGGTGACGTGAAATATGATTTTAGAATTTTTACATATTTCTCCATATTTTTATGAGTCATTAATTCACTAATTAACCCTAATTAGCCATAATTAGTGAATAAACATGCTAATCACTCACCTTAGCCAATAATAAATAATAGATCTAAAACTTTTACTGATTTGGCTCGGATTCTAATGTGGTGCAGCAGCTCTACCGTGAATTTGGTGTTAATCCGGCTTGATCTGATGTAGGTTAGATTAATTTGTGATTAGAGAGTGATTTAGAAGATGGAAGCCATGATTAGGATTGAGAAAGGTTTGTGGCAGCTAGGAAAATGAAAGGAGATGGTTCTCCAACTCCTTTCAGCCCTCCCATAACCCTAACCCCGAATTGGGTTGTGGGCCTAGATGCTAGTAACTTAATTAAGCCCAATTAGGTTGTTTACCATCTCTCAAATCTTATTTCATCCATATCGCCCAAACGGTAAGTCCATTTTATAGTGTGACCACTCTACAGAATGGAAAACCATCATCCAAATCCAATGGAAGTGGTTTCAGGTCAAAACTCCTTACCAATCAAAAGTTATAGGCGAAACAAGATTCACTAAGGGGCAAAACGGTCATTTTAAAATATGGCAAAAATTATGAATGTGGGAAATGATCCAAATAGTCATTTCCCAAAGTTACACGACCATATGACTTTGCATGAAAATAAAAAAATATTCTATGATCCTCCGATATGCAGAATACGGGTCGTTACATCATGGCTAAATAAGTTGGCTACCAACTGGACATATCAACTGGCTTAAATATTATTATTTATATAATATAATCGGCTATGTAGCACCATGCTACACAACCATTATGCTAAAAAAAGACCTAAAATTGAGAGAATATCTTAATCGCAAACAACAAAAACAAGTATTTTCTCCCTTTAAAGTACAAGTAAATCTATATCTAATGAGATGTTTATAAAGACAAATAGAAATACTAGGTCAATACCCTAAATGGGCCTTAAAATCTTTCAAAAATAAATCCTCCACAAAACTTGGTCAAAATAAATCTTTCCATAAGTATTCCCATGTAGATAATTTTTTGCCTTTTCTAATGCAATAAAAGAGACAACTAATTACTCCATAAAATATACCAAATTTTTAAAAGATGCAATTAATCAATCTTCAAAAATCTAGGAAACCTATAAAATATGCAATGAATTTTAGTCATGATTCCATATAAACTCAAATATTTCCAAGATCTACATAAATATGGAAGGTTGTATCACAGAAAACCTGACAATCTCCACCTTGATACTATATTCCATATATGTCATCCAAGCTCCAACTAGATATGAAATCACTCCAATAATCACCGATTTCAAAACAAATCCACCAACCAAAAACCACCTATAAATGATGCATCTCGCACATGAGATGCACCACTCGAAAAATATTTCAAAATTGTTTATAATACCACAATGGCCTCCATGTAGGCTTTGTGGCTTTATGTTTCTGGCTCCACCTTGATTCAGATGGACTTGCCTCTCCCAATCCAGTTTGAGAAGTAATAACATTCTCCACCAAAGAAATCCATATATGATATCATTTCCTTGTACTGCGCAAAGAAGCTCCTTGTTACCCCTCCAAACCTTTATGACTCCACCTCTAGTCAAAAGATTGCAGCCTTTTTGTTCCAACTGTCCTATTGAAGCAAGATTCTTCTTAATTTCTGGAATGTACCTAAGTCTTGTTAGCTTCACTACCTTTCCATCATTCATCCTCAATCGAACTGAACCTAGGCCTTTAACATGCAAAACTCGACCGTTGGGAGATTCCACCTTACTAGTTTGTTCTTCATAATTAATAAATGCTTCCTTTTGATGGCATATGTGGAAACATGCTCCTAAATCAAGTATCCAATCATTGCTTTTGCCTTTATTAACACATAAGACATTGCCTTCAAGTTCCTCACCAAAATTCACCTTATTACCGCTATTATCTTGTTCATCCCTAAAAACAAAAGCAAGTTTTTTCTCTCTTCAAAGCGCAAGTAAATCTATCACTAATGAGATGTTTATATAGGCAAATAGAAAGACTAGGTCAATACCTTAAATGGCCCCTAAAATCTCTTAAAAATAAATCCTCTGCAAAACTTGATCAAAATAAATCTTTCCATAAATCTTCCAATGTAGATAATTTGTTGCCTTTCCTAATGCAATAAAAGAAGCAACTAATTACTCCATAAAGTTTACCAAATTATTAAAAGATGCAATTAATTAATCTTCAAAAATCTAGGAAACCTACAAAATAGGCAATGAATTTGAGTCATGATTCCATATAGACTCAAATATATTCAGGATCTACATAAATATGGTATATTGTATCACAGAAAACCTAGCAGAAAAACTCGTCAGCAACATACTTGCTTACATTGCAAATTGCAATTTAGTTCAATATCCATTACATTATCGAATACACTATTACTGAACAATTGAAGCACTGTATTAACGAACTTGTCAGCACTGTAAACACATACTACTTTGCCACTTCTAAAGAAAAGCCCAAACACACACCATGTCATTCACATGAAACCTAAGATGCACACCCTATCCCTTCAAGTCTACTCCATGAGCTAATAACGATAAATTAATTGTGCACGTTTCCAAGTTAAAGCGTCTCCACATCAATTGATGCCACCAAGATAAAGCTACGTTGGATGCTTCCATAAACAAAAAGTGCACCTCCTTATCGGCAGATCAAGCCCAAACAGTCAAGAGAATAAAGTGGACCATGATTTTTGACCATGGGAGTTTATAGTAGCAATAGAGGAATTTACATTGCCAAGATTTCTTAGAATACCCTTTGTACAAACATCAACTGATTTAACATGAGACGAACCTCCCTTTAAGGCAGATCCAGTACTACCAATATTATCAAAAAAGTCCAGTATTACTAAAACATGAAATATTGCTATGGGCCGTGAAAAAAACCCACCCAATGAAACCTGATTAACGTACATGAGCAAGAAGGTTAAAAGAACCTCCCACTGCGCCCACTAAAAGCACTAACCAAGTTTACAATTACAGGGATAGTAGTACCAGTACAAGAACATAAAACACATAGGAAAGTGTCAGAGCTAGCATAGACAGTAACATTTAATGGAGAAATAGGGAAAGGTGCATATACACTAGTGACATTAGGGAGGATGCACAGACGTTTTCCAATGAAAAGTGGTATATTTTGATGAATCTAAATAGACCTTAGTACCAGATGTAGTAGCATGCCCTAAATAGATCAATGTGCAATGGTGAGCCCATTTAGATCTGTTTATATGGGCAGTGAAAGGTACAAGAAAGTCGCTTCCGGTGCTAATGCAGGTAATTTCGAGTAGGATCTAACCTGGCAGTGAGTGACATATTAAATATGGCTTTCTAGATCCTTCCTCTCTTTATGTTTTACAATCCGAACAAACCAACACATTGATCTTCAAAAAATGCGTATACCCATAGAGAAAAACCAATGGACATAAATTTCATGCAGTTAGTCTAAACGAGTAAACAAATATATCTACCATAGTTGGTGAGCTTGAAAACTGATGGGTTTCAGTACGTGGGCAACGGTGAAAGTATATATAGTAGAAAGAGGAAGTGGAGAGATTTTCATGCATATGGGCCTTAAATTAAGGAAGCAGTCACAAACAATAATCGCGTAGGACCGTGCTAGTTTTCCTGGCTGCAAATCCGGGTAAACTGTGTGAAGCGGTACAAAAACAAGAATTCAGAGGGGACAATATTGTAAATTCACACGCATTTTTAGTAGGACACCCGAATTTACTGTTTTTTACCTCAAATTTTGACAAAATCCATTCTGAGCGCAGAAGCATTTTCGAGGGTAAATCAGCTGTTAACCGGCCTTTTGGTCCGGTTCCCAAAAGTACACATGACACGCCTGACTTCACACATCGCGTGGAACTAATGCCGAAAGGGACGCTTAGAAGCGAAGGAAACATGATGAAGAGGGATCACGCCAGCAGAGACCTCGCGACACCCCAAACTCCCAGTCGTGCAGCCTTCGAGGTGTCGAGCCTCGCAGCCTCGAGGTGCGAAATCCCGGACCCTCAAGGTGCGAAATCCCGCACCTTCGAGGTGCGAAATCTCGCATCCTCGAGGTTTGAAATTTCGCACCTACGAGGAGCGAAATTTCGTACTACGAGGTGCGAAATTTCGCGCCCCGGGGCCAGGTGCAAATTTCCCGTAGGCGCAGACTCCAGATGCGAATTTCAGCATGTGCTCCCCGATTTCTACCTACTCCTACCTAACCCCTACCTACTCCCTTCCTATAAATACCCCATTACTTCTCACTTGAAACTGATTGGAATTTGAGACATTTGGGCCTCTAGAGAGCTCCATTAATGGCATCACCCATTTGAGGAAGAAGAAGGGCAAAAACGTCTTTTCTTGAGATATTTAATTTATGATAATTATGACATCATATATGAGGATAATGGCATCATACCTTAAAGGTGACCTCATATAGCCCTAAGAATGACATCATAAGGCTTTATTATGACACCATCTAACATAAAAATGAATGTATTGAATGTAATGAGATGTCATGAGAGGGTCTCAACCTTGTAACTTTTTGCGATTAATAATATTCCAACAACGCTTCAAAGTGGACATAGGCCCCTCACGCGGCCGAACCACTATAAACTCTTGTGTTATTTACTACTTTTCTACTCTAGTCTATGTGACCAAATTAACTATTCCTAGTAATTGGAATCTTTGGTGTTTACGACATTTTTTGCCATCAACATTTGGTGCTTTCACTGACAAAACTCGAATTTTCTGCCTTTGTTGTACGTTGTCATCTCGACCCCCGACGAGCTTGAGGTTCCTTGCTAAACTTGCTATCGAGTCTGCTTACGATGGCAAAGCAACCAAAGAACACAATGGTCGGCTCTTCAGCCGCAGCCGAGGCCGGTACATCCCAACAACCTCAACCAACGGACGTCCCGACCACTAATGAAACCGTCCCTCCTACTGTGGGCCCCGAAGCGCCCGCGACACAAACTCAAATCCGTGCGCTTAATGAAAAATATGAGAGCACGGCGGTCGAGCTTAGTCAGTCATTAAGGAATAACATCGACGTTATGCGACAACTTCAAGAAAGTGAGCGAATCGTCGCTCGACTTCAACTAACTCGGAGCAATGCTCAACCCGACCAACCATATCGGAAACTTCCTCTTCCAAGTCGAGGGTCTGCATCAAAGGAGGAAGTTTTACCTCATCAACAACGTCGCCGCTCGCACCAATGCCCTCGGCACTGGTAATGGCAATGGATACGCCAACGACAATGGGAACGACGACCGAACTACCATCACATATAGTGAGGGGGCACAATACCGAGACCGGTCTTGCTTGATCATCAATGATGGACTAGGTCCTACAAACTAACCTCTTCCTCGACACAACCCGACGGTCGCTAATCAAGATGATGGGCCTGCTATTCCAACGGCCCGCGTTCCTCCAGACCAGGAACCGCATCACCCTGCTCCACCTCACCATCCACACCAAGACCCAATCATAGATGTCAAGGACATGGAGGAAGACGATATGGATGTCCATCATAGGAGACACCCTCGCAACAGAACTCCAGAACCTCGCCAAAACCCATGGGTCCCAATGGCGGATCCCCATCCAAATTACCTACCCGATGGTTCGAAGAATCATAAGGGAAATGCGAGGAAATGTGCACAATTCATGGGAAGCACACATTAGGCGTTACCCCTTCACAAGAAGGGTAAACGAAGCTGAATGGCCGCAATGCTTCAACATGCTGCAAATGCCGCTCTACGACGGCAGCACTAACCTATGTGTCTTCCTAAATCGATATGAATGGCAAATGAACTCGAGTTGGGGAAACGATCCGGTCAAATGCAAATATATCCCAGTCTTCATATCAAGGACCGCTTTGTTATAGTTCTCTTGGTTCCCGCTCAATTCCATTAACAACTTCGGTCAGTTAGCGACATAGTTGGTCAAGCAATTCAGGATGCACATACCAACTCCAAAGAATGCTCTCACCATTTCTAACTTATACAAAGAGCCCGCTGAGTCGCTCAAAAGCTACCTCTCCAGGTTAAATATTGCCCTCCCCGAGGACGAGGATTTGGACCCTCGCATCATACTCTTTCGGTTAGTCAAAGGTGTCCTCCTTACTTCTGAATTCGGGGCATGGATCGATCGGAAGCACCCAAAAAGCCTCATCTCCTTCTATGAGAAGGCAAATCAGTACTTATGCCAAGAAGAGGCAAGGCGCAACCGACTCTCAGCCACCAGTCGCCCCAATGCCATCAAACAGGCGTTGCAGATAACAACCTCAGAAGAAAACAAGTAGGAGAGCCCTTTGATCAGAACAGGGGGGAAGGTCCTAACAGGCAAAGACTGAACAATGGTAGGCAAGACGGCCGGAACAACGATCAGACCCCGACCGAGCCAAGAAAGCTCGACCCTTACCGAGCCTTCGAGACATACACCCCGTTAAACGAGGATCTAGAAACAATCTACTTGGAGACATGGAATACTTTGCCATATAAGAAGCCGTGCACCAGGGAATGAACCGATCTTAAGAAAAATACTGGGAGGTACTGCCGATACCATGACGTATATGGCCACAATGCCAATGAATGTCACCAGCTCAGGGATGCAGTTGAAAATCTTATTCGCGAAAAGCGACTTGAGCAATACATCCAAGAGCCTTTTCCTCCCGAAGCAAATCCAAAGCCTCAGTCACCAGCGCCTCAGGCAGCTGCCAAAGAAGCTCCAGGTCAATCTAATCCAAGGCGTGGGATCGTAATCAACACCATATGTGGAGGACCTTATCCCACACATGATAGCTTCCGAAAAATGGAAGAGTATATTAGTTCGATAAAGCATGCTACTTATGAAACCTGCTCCGCTCTCAACGAATTCATCCCAGCCAAGCTCCAAAAGACCATGCGGGACGACATCATCTTCCGCGAAAGAGATTCTACTGGGGTGAGAATCCCAATCATCGATCCATTGGTTATCACTGCTCAGATCGGTGCCGCTACTGTCCGAAAGGTATTGACCGATTCTGCAAGCTCAATCAACATCATTTTCAAAGCTGCTTACGACCAGATAAAGTTAGAAATAATGGACTTAAAGCCGTGTCATGCCACGATCCACGGCTTCAATGGGGCTTCTAGTTCGTCAGTAGGAGTGATCGATTTACCTATGGAGCTAGGAAAGGGGGATCGAAGCCTGGTTCGATTCCTCACTTTCATGGTTATAGACATAGATTCCCCCTACAACGCTTTCCTTGGGCGCCCATTAGAGTTTCGGGTTTGCATATCGCCATGGTCTCTCTTAATGGAATTATTGATAGAAAACGGGATTGGAACAGTCAGACGCGATCAAGTAAGCGCCAGAGAATGTTATGCAATAGAATGGAAGAAAACACGCAATAAGGAAAAGGGAGAAGAAGTGCCCACGCCTTCTTGCGCCAAAACTATTTCAGCATAGCAATCAATGGCGTCTGGGCCTTGACTCAGGCGCCGCTGCTGTCTTTTCGAAGACTTGACCCATGGAAGGACGAAGAGCCTGAGTACGAAAGGGCTACTCCGGTCGAATCTACAATAGTATTCCCGTTAATCCGGATGATCCATCCAGAGTTCTAAAGATAGGACCGCAACTCCATACCGCAATAAAAAAGATCTTGTAGATTTCTTGAAGGCTAACCTAGACGTGTTTGCACGGACTCATTCCAATATGAAAGGCATCGACCCTGCGATCGCTTTCCATTGTCTAAGTATCGATCCTACGACAATTCCAGTTAAGCAAAAGCATCGCTTCTTGGGACCCGCGTGGTCTAAAGCACTTGAGGAATAGGTAGACCGTCTACTCAACAACAATTTCATTCGTGAAGCTGACTACCTCGTGTGGGTCTCCAACCCCATTCTGGTCAAGAAGGCCAACTGTTAATGGCGAACGTGTGTTGACTTCTCTGACCTAAACAAAGCATGTCCCAAGGACAGCTTCCCACTTCCAAAGATTGACCGACTTGTTGACTCAACCGTCGGATACTAGCTGCTATCTTTTATGGATGCCTATTCAAGCCACAATCAGATCCCAATGAATCTTTGCGACCAGGATCATGCCTCTTTCATAACAGACCTCAGACTTTACTGTTATCGTATCATGCCCTTCGGCCTCAAGAATGTTGGTGTTACTTATCAGCGAATGGTTAATCGAATCTTTAAAAACCAAATCGAGCAGTCCATGGAGGTGTACGTGGACGACATGTTGGTAAAATCTAAAGCATCAAGCGGTCACGTCCACGACCTCTCTGAAATGTTCAATATCCTCTGCTAGTACGACATGAAACTCAACCCCTTGAAATGCTCCTTCGGAGTCACTTCGGGAAATTCTTGGGTTTCATCATCAACTACTTGGAAATCGAAGCTAATCCAAGCTATTTGGGATATCCAAGTCCCTAAGAACATCAAGGATGTCCAAAGTTTAAATGGAAAGGTCGCCGCTTTAAGTCGGTTCGTATCCAAGGCCACCAACAAGTGCATTCTTTTCTTCGATTTACTTTGAAAAGGGAAATGTAATTTCGAGTGGACCCCAGAATTCATTTCTGCATTCGAAGGACTTCTGGATCACTTAGAGCGACCACCTATCCTATCTAACCTTGTAGACCATGAGGACTTATACATTTATTTGGATGTTTCTACGCAAGCAATCAGCTTGGCATTAAATCGCCTTGAGGACTGCGTCCAGCGGCCCGTCTACTACATAAGCAGGAAATTAACAAGGGCAGAGAAGAATTACCTGAAGTTGGAAAAGCTGGCATTCTGCTTGCTTATCTCCTCTCAAAAGCTTCGAACATACTTCCAGTCTCATCCTATAAAGGTTTTCACCAATCAGCTACTACGACCGGTCCTGCAGTGACCTGAAGCGTCTGGACGGCTATTGAAGTGGATTATGGAGCTGAGCCAATTTGAGATAACCTTGATTCCCTGCCGAGCCATCCTCGGACAAGCTCTCGCTGACTTCATAGTAGAATTTATTACCCCTGAGGAGACTCCGACAGAGAACACAGAAGCTCCCGAGGTTCAGTGGAAATTGTTCGTGGACGGGTCCTCCAACAACAAGTGCTCTAAGGACGGAGTCGTGTTCATCACCCCCGAGGAACGCCCAATATGCTATGCGCTAAAAATAAATTTCCTTGCTACCAACAACAACGCGAAATATGAGGCCTTGATAGCCGGACTTAGAATCGCGATCGAGCTTAAACTAAAGACAATCCAAATCTTCTCTGACTCGCAACTCATCGTGCATCAAGTAAAAGGGGAATATCAAGCTAAGAGGGAATGACTCGCCCTATATTTGACCAAGGTTCAAGAGCTACTCACTCGTCTCGACCACTTCATCATTACTCGCATACCCAAAGAACAGAATGAAAAAGCTGATTCGCTATCCAAACTAGCAAGCTCCGAGGATCCACAACTTTTGTGGTTCGCCCCCGTCAAAGTGCTCAACTCCCCTAGTATCAAGCAAATTCAGACTGACGCAGTCATGAGCACCGAACCAGAATGTGAATCTGGAATGACACCAATTAGGAGTTACCTACAGCACGGGACCCTTCCGGGGAACTACAAGGAAAGACGAGCATTCATCCGCCAATCGGGTCGCTATTCTTATGGATGTGATTCTCTACCGCAGAGGTTTCTCCATCCCACTGCTCAGATGTGTAGCCCATCATGACGCTATCAAAGTCCTAAGTGATGTGCATGAAGGGGAGTGTGGCGACCATACTGGAAAGCAAATCCTGGCCAAAAAAATACTTAGGCATGGTTATTGTTGGCCCACACTCGATCAAGGCGCCGCAGATTATGCTCGCAAGTGCGATAAATGCCAGAATTTCTCAAAGATCCCGAGAGCCCCGCCTATCAAGTTAGCACAAATGATCAGCCCATGGCAATTCGCTATGTGGGGAATCGACATCATTGGAACTCCTCCAATGGCTAGAGGCGGGGCACGATACGTCGTCATCGTAGTTGTTTTTTTACCAAATGGGCAAAGACCAAAGCCCTCGCCACAATCAAAACCAAGAAGATAATCAACTTCATTGTACGCCACATCATTACTCGATATGGGGTATCTAAAACTATCATGTTTGATAACGGAACTCAATTCGAGAGCGCCGAATTCAAAGCCTTCTGCTAGCGGCACCGCATCGAAAAGAGATTCTCGATAGTGGCTCACCCTCAAGCCAATAAGCAGGTCGAAGCGGTCAACAAAGTTATTTAGTCCGCCATCGCGCCTGGAAAAGGCTAGGGGCATGTGGGTAGATGAACTTCCTTTAGCCCTATGGGCATACCGAACCACCAACAAGACAACAACCGGACATACTCCCTTCGGCGTCGCCTACGGATCAGAAGCCGTTATTCTTATTGAACTCAAGCTTCCATCTCACCGAGTCACTTATTTCGATCCAAGGACAAACCAAGATTTACTTCTAGGATCACTTGACTTGTTGGAAGAAAAAAGGAATGAAGCTGATCTCCGAGCTGCCGCCCAGCGGCAACGAGTCACCCAATACTTCAATTCTAGGGTCCGCCATAAGGACCTCAATGCTGGCGACCTCATATTAAAACGGGTCTTCCCTCCACCAGCAGGCCTTGCATCTCGTTGTTGTAACACCCCATGTCCATTAATGTCACTCGCAAATGGAATGAATCAATGTCCATGAAGCTTTATTATTGTATACAACAGATAAATTACAAGAATAAATAAATAAAACAACACAGCGGAAGACAAAACTTATTTTGTAGCATCATAACTCAAAACAAGCTTACATAAGTAGTTTCCAAAGCCATTACAACAGGATCAATAGTCTTTTCCAAAAACTTCAAAGTACATAAAGAAGCAAATACTTAAATAACATAAATGCATAAATCCCCACTGAGCATAAGCAAAGCCATAAAGATGAGAGAGTCCAAAGCGACATTTACTCTTTTCAAGCAACTGAAAGAAATCGGCACTAAGCCGTAGTATTCCCTCCTTACAAACCCGAGAGGGGGGGGGAGGAAAGAAAAGAGGTGGAAACAAACGGGTCAGACATAAAGTCTGGCGAGTCCAGTAATTTTAACAAATAATAGGTAAGGGAAATGATCAAGACATAAATAGGCATCATGATATGGCTGTAACATAGATAAGGTAGATAAAAAGGATGGACAAGATGATTTCGTTCCTAAGTACTAAGACAATCCTACACCTTGGTTAAGCGAACAACCCTCCAAGTACTAAACCCGAAGACCGAAGTCAACATCAGACTAGCACCCAAAGGACTATCCAACTCAACCAACATGTATTTCGTTACACCACACTTTTGCTAAGTTACACCACATTACTTAATTACACCGCACATCTACTAGTCTCTTTTACTCAAGGTTGATCCCTTCCCACTAACTGTACCCACATGACAAATTTGGTAGTTACTTGTACCTAGCTGTTATCGTAGGTGTCGGCTTGCTCCTACCACCGCTAAGGTACCCTTATTCTACCCATTCGATCGGCTCCCTAAACCCCGTAGGCACCCGTGCTGGCCCCACAATGGGGTGTATCACTCCCCAAGGTGGCAACCCCGATACCAACATGGAATACACGGCCATACCTACACGATGCAACAATGTCTTACCTACCAGCCCGGACCCATGCATGCACATGAACCCGTTGGACTTGCGTTGCCACCACTATTCACGTTTTGACCTCTTATATTCAAGCCTAGTATGCGTGCCTCAACCCCGGCCTAGTACCGGGCCCAACTAGATACTCAAACGGGTTACTAGTTGAAACGGGTCCCCATCCGACATAAGCCTCCCACCTATGCTTGGCTCCCACTAGGTTTTTCCCCCACTTAACAATTTTAATTTAAATGTCCATGTCTTACACATGCTACGGTTAAGCCCATGCTTACATGTCATAATTTACATGCCTTATCTTATTCCGGTTAAGTCCATATTTACATGTCATAATTTACATGTCACCCTACTTAACCCTCTAACCATACCCATGTCTTATTATGGTTAGTGTTCCTTAATTCATTCCTTATGATGAACGGTGCATGACCTCCCACATTAGACCGAACACCTTGTGGCTGCTGGATTTGCCGGGCGGTTCTGGGCAGTCTTACGCCACAAACTGGGTCTAATCTCATGTCACCCATCATTACGCCTACAATTCATGCCTTTGACCTCTCATATTAGACATCCAATTGTGGTAGCTGGATTTGCCAGGCGGTTCCGGGCAGTCTTACACCACAATCGCGCCTAACCTCGTGTCAAAGGTTTATTAATAATCGTATTTCACCCAAACCCCAATTTTCATGTCATGTGTTTCCAATTCAACATATAATCATGTTTTCACTCTTTGCCTATTCCAACTTGTCACTAATTTCACTAATTACATATTAATTAGCCTCAATTACAAATTTTCAATTATAGGCAATTTCATCAATTCCATGTAATTCATACCGAAATATGCCAATTTCACATATTATCCAATTATCCAAAATATCCAATAATATCCAATTTTCCATATTTCACATATCCCCATCGTTCCCACGTATTTGCATTCGCATGTTTTTTTAACATAGACTCGAAGGTAGCCTAGATCCAAAAATTAAAGGAATAGGGATAAGAAGAGAGAATCAAATCACAGGAAATTGGAATTAACACAACATCATGAAATAAAAGGGCACATAAACTGGCATAGAGGCATAATTACAGATTCAACATGAATAAACTGATAAAAGGTATGAACTTTACATAGAAACATAGGCATATGATGACATGGATCAAAAGGTGAAAACTTGGATGAGATTTAAATTACATACATATGAATCCTCTTTACAGCTTCATCATGTTACTTTTAATCCCATTATATTGTGAAAATCATCGTACTCACCTTTCTTGGTTAAAGAATAGAATTATGCACTGAAATTGGTGTAGAAACGTTGCGGTGTTGCTGATTTAACTTCTTGAATTGTTATAGAAGCTCTAATCTTTAATTTGAGTTGAAGTTGAATGCTTGCAATTTGAGTTAGAGGTGGCGGCTAGGGTTCAAAAGAGAGTTTGGCAGCATAATGGTGTCTTAGAAATTATTTATGAATTAGGGTTAGGTCTTAGGGTGTATATATAGGTGTAGGAAGTTATTTAGGCCTTAGGATTAACCCCAAAACTGATCTGGACCATCAAAAATCGTCCCAGGCCCAAAAATCGAACTAGCAGCAAAACAGGCCGAACCAGGTTCGACCTCCCAAAAGGGGAGGTCGGCCCCTAGGTCGACCTGGGGGTACCCAGGTCGACACCATGGTCGACCCCCTGGTCGACCTGGGTCCTGGGCGGGAATTTTTCCGCCCAGCCCGGGTACCTACAATTTCGAATTTGAATTTTCTAGCTGGGTTTAACTTTAATTAATTCTGCTTAATTACTCAAACTTCCGAGGCCCCTAACTTCCTCATACGAAGCCCGATTTATGCAAACTCGGACTCTATCTCAAGTAGAATTCCGAGATGATCGCAATGGCGCAACCAATTTCCCTTCATTCCTCTTTTAAAAATTTAGTGTTCTTAAATTTAGTTAATTCAATCATTCAAAATTCGGGTGTTACAGTTGCGAAGGTCCGTACTCCATACAACGGAAACTTAGCATTGGATCTTTCAAACTCGCAACCGTGGACGGAGCTAAACTCCCAAGGGCCTAGAACAGTGAACATCTCCGCCGCTACTTTACATAACTTAGCACCACAGTTGTTTATGCTTTCAACAATGTTTTTTTTTTTGACAATTCAAGGCATTGTGAAGGTGGTTATTGCCAAAGTTATTAGTGGAAATGATGTTCAACTTCCCATCTCTTCTTTTTTATGTTTACTTCGCGCATGACAAGTTTCACTAATCCTGATAGCTGGCTTACACCCAAATGGTTGATTATCGTATCAACCTTCGAGCCGTGAATCAGTACCACCGTCCGAATTTCGAGCCAACATCGAAAACCAAAACACAATGGCTACGCCCGGCACCTTGAGCATGGGACCCGACAACGACACTCGAGTCGTCGCCCCTGGCGCGACCGAGTATAAATAACCACGAACTCGAATCTCAAGCCCAGTGCCGGGACCGAGGATAAATCGTTCAGCGTCAAAGACCCAAGCGACGTGGGGCCACCCGGCAGCCAAGCAGGAGTGATGTAAATCCCTCCCCCGGCTACAGGTACCGGTCGAATCTTAGTGCAGCACCTAGAACGACCCTTTAATCATTTCTTCCCCGAAGCTCTCAAGGATGAGGTGTAGCCCATGGCCATGATTGGACACCAAGGGCTGATGGTCCGGGCTTCTCTTCCCAGGTTAATAAACGACGCCTGTGACTCGCCCCAACCCTATGAACGACGGGAGATCTATACAATGGACGAACTGCACAATGGGATGTCATACGCCTTCGCTACACTTGCGATTAACCCTGGGCAACCCAAACACAACAGGCGCTCAGCCTGGCTTCACAAACTACCGGTTTCCAGAACTGAGGGAAACTTAATAGAAGCCTACGCTATATCACACCCCCTAGAATAATTGAACTAGGGCGTGGTACACAATCACACCCCTCCGGAATAATTGACCCAAAGCGCGGTACACAATCGCTTTTTGTCAAGTGTGACGATAAGTATGCTTATGCAAGTACAGGATGCCCGAAAACATAAGAAGAACATCCAAACACTTGATATAAATTGCGATCTTTACTAATTCATATTTCCATTTCAACACACACATTTAGACATACTACATGTCTAACATCTTTCTTTCTAATGACAGGGTGTACATGAGAACCACACCATGTCTTGAAAAACCAAAAGCGAGGGCCGTACTCGCGTAAACTATCAGCCTACACTACCAAAATAAACGGTAGCTTATACTTAAGTTACTAAAACTAATCGTGTCTTTTCTTCTTTTGTTTGTGCTTATGTTTCTTTTTTGCAGATTCCGCACTTGACGGTTCATCCTTTGTACCAGGCCTCTTCTTGCTAGACCCGCTCCTTCCCTCTCGGCCTTTCTGAGAAGTGGTCGATTCATGAGAAGCCGAGAGACGCTTCTTGTCCGCCCCATTGCCGCTAGAGATCTTGGTGATGTCAACAAGGGCGGTATGCGGCGTACGTACGGGGGCACTTCTGGCAGCAAGGCCTACTACAACGCCACTCTTCTCGGGTATCTCCTTGCCTTCTTGCTCAGCTCGTTCCTTGGCCTCTCTACCAGCCCGACGCTCATCCAACTTCTGGGATCTGTGCGACGTGTCACCACCAGCTTTGGCCTTCTCAAGGGACTCAGTAGTCCTCTACTATGCTTCATTATCAGCTTTCATCTTCTCAACCGTCTTAGTGGCTCTCTCCTTAATATCATTCCTGGTCTTCATTAGGACCTCCTTCCTGGCAGCCTTGTCATGCCTCTGCTGCTCCTCCACCTCTTCATGCTTAGCCACCATTTTTGATTTTTGGGTTTCCACCATATCAGCCATTGAAGGAACATCAGCCTCCACTGGGCCCCGAGCAGCCGCACTTTGCCCATCATCCACCTCTCCTTCCTCCATAAGGGTATCGACCATGTTGGGGGTAAGCCTTATATCCAAATAGGTATCCAGTTGATCGTCACCCTCTCCAAATTGCACTACCGCAAGTCCTGGCCCAGATTCAGGGGCAGGTCCCGATGTCATGGTCAATCCAGGAAGGGCTGTACGTTGAAAACACAACCTATAGTCCACAAATACGTAATTACATTATCCTCGCAGATGCATGGCAAAAGAAATTTACTTTCGGGCAGGGATGGTGTAGATATGTCAAGCGGGGTACTGGTGGTGGTAGGTAAAGTGAATCCAGCCCCTCCTAGCTTAGGGTATTCAGGGTCATACTCGATCGAAACCCAAACGGAAACTGCGGAATCACTCACCATAACCGATTCAGGGGCTGATGGCCGGTAGAAGCTTGCTTCGGCAAATGTCTCCGCTACCACAACACTCTCAGTCATGATATACTTCCCTTTCTCAGCAGTGAGCCTCTCCGTCTCGGCAACCCCAAGCAGGAGCCTCTTACCCTCTTCCAGCTTCTTGCGCTCCTCGACAGTCAGGAGGTCAATCGTGAGTTGACGTTCATCTAAAGTTCCCACTTCTACCTTGGTCAAGAAGGCCTCATACTACACCAGCTTCTTCCAAGTTCGGGCTAGTTCCCGGGGATAATCCTCAACCCACAAGAGTCCATGGAATCTCATAACTTTGACGTACATGTTTTGGATGTCCTCCACCATAGACGATTGCACTCAGAACTCTCTGTTCTCCAGCTCCTCTCTCAATTGTTCTACCTTTCTCAGATGTGCCGCTCTCAGCCCATCCATTGTGCCTAACACATCCCGATTACTAGCCCCTGCTTCCTCCTTGGCCTTCCTCATTTCCTGGAGCTGCCTCTTCAAGCTGTCATTCTCCGCTCTTAAAGCATTGTTGTCAGGTTGGAGGTCGAAGACTCGTGCATTTTCCCTTTCCAGATCGGCGCATACTTTATCCACCTCGGCTTTGTCTCTCTTTAGGGTCGTGTTCTGCGTGGTAAGATCAACTATGGTTTCCGTGAAAATGGAGCGGGAGTGATCAGCCTCCCTCTTGAGGGCCTTGTACCATTTCTTTATCTCGGCTACAACAACGAGATTCATGAGTTAGCATCTAAAGATACGGGAATAAACGACAATGTGCTCACAGTACAGGGAGCAAACTTACCAATGTCCGCGTTTAGATGAACAGCAGTGGTCTTTGTTGCATCAATAGTTAACTGCTGATTCATGAGCTCCATATTCTTACTCTTGATCAGCTCCTATAGATGAAAGGAATAGGCGGTAAGCTCATCAGCCTGGTGGTACGCTTCCTTCACATGCATCCAGACCTCTACGGAGTCCCTAGCGGGATACGGGCTACGATCTTAAAGGACTGTCGGCTCATCAAAGTAATGTCGAGGGAAAGTCGTTTTCAACCATGCCCTATGTTCCTCCATAGCTAGCCTTTGTTGCTCAGAAGCCGCTAGGTCCTGCATCCCTGTTATGATTGCCCTCTCCGATCTCGGTTGGGCGAGTGGTGGCTCCCTCGGAATATGGGCAGGAACAGTGGAACTTGGAGAAGCTATCGAAGAAAGATGCCGAGAACCCCCTAAGTTAAGTTGAGAGTCTCCCTCAGACACCCAATACGAAGGGGGAGGAGGAATAGTAGGAGACTGTCGAGATCGATCCTCGTCCCGGGGTTCACCGCCGCGAACAATCGAGGGTGGATTGCCATATAACTTGGTCCCCCTTCTAAAGCACTCGAAGAAAGGATTTCTAGGGTGTGGGCGGGCTCCACGACCATAGCCTCATCCGTTGTGTCCTCTAGCCATGTCACCCGTCAAAAGAAATGAAATGAAACCAGTTACGTCGCACGCTAAGATAAGCCATTATGCTATGCAGTGTTAACGAGTGTATGCCCTAAGTTTTCTCTTAACAAACTAGATTGTGGTCCACTCGAAGGAGTTAACCCCTCCATAGAAAGAGTTAATTCATCTATGACCGCTGGAGTCGGCCGTAGAGATATGTGAAGATCAAGTTTATTTAGGTCATCAAACTGATGCTTGTCCTCGAGCTGGGTGGCAACCCCAGGGGAAGCCACCGGAAACAATGGCCTGATCGACTCTCCTTCCCCCGTCCCTCCAGTCGGGGAAGGAACGGGAGCACTCAATGGGCCCTCATCTCTAGCTGCGGCCTCCTCACAACGATCCTCGTCTGTACCGACGTCTCCTTGGAACCTGACGACCTTTTTCGGTCGGGGACCAACAGAGGGCATCTTTCTTCTCTGACCAGAGGTCGTAGGGTCTTTCGCCACCACCTTCTTTAGTACACCGCTAGCCACTGCTGGTCTAATTACTGTCTGATCATCAGAAAGCAACCCAGCATAGCGAAAGCGCTCTTGGCTTGTCGCAGTTTCCGTTTTGCGGAATTCCTCAGGGATTGCCCGCATGGCATTAAGGCGTTGCCTGTACTCATCACCCGTGGCTGCCTCCGGATTCCCTACCGCAGTCAAAAAAGGATAATGATAAGAAATGGAATCCAGGAATTTTATAACTGGAAGTAAAGTCCGAAAGCACTTACTTCCTTCCTTTAATCCACCTCCTTGAAAACCCAGGAGGGCAGCGCATAAAGAACTAGTCTGGTTTGAACACCAACGGCCTGGTCCATGTCCTGCTAAAGAATTTGGTGGCGGCTTTCACTTCCAGGAACCATTGGGAAGGCAATCTGGTAGACGTCCTTCTCAGGCTGAAGAAATACCGAATGTCCTCTTCGGTGGGTTCCATGTTCAAATACTCTTGGTATAGAACGTAAGTACCAAGGAGCGACGAGTAAGCATTTAGATGCAGTTGCGAAGGTGCAAGTAAGATAGCATGTCTCGAATAAAATCATTGGCGGGGGGCATGCACCCCGCAAAACGAGCTTGCCTGTTCCAGCCAGTTAAACTCAGGAGGTGCGTGAGGCCTTCCACCTTCTTTCGGCGCATGAACGTCACCCGCAGGTATATTAAACCGTTGCACCATTTTCCTAGCCGATGTAGCATCCAGGCGCGATGGCATTGAGTCCGTCGGATTTTCCAAGATAACGACATCGGGTAGCATATCCGGGCTACAAAGCCCGCTAGTGCATCTTCGTTCATAATATCCGCATTTTTGACCTCTTCACGTATGACCGGCAAATGTAGCCTCTCAAGTTGTTCCCCATTATCGGATACTTCGGGCGAATTGGCCAACTGAGAAGGAACAGATTCTTTAGTTGTCTCAAGCTCGCTGCCACTCGATCTACCGCTATTAGTAGAATCAGATGAAGGTGACGATAATGGGGAAGCCTCGGCTTTGAGGATTTTTCCCGTCTTTGATCCTGTTTACATGGTTAACTATATTTTAAGACACCAGTATTATTCATTGCACTGGAATAACCTATACCCCTCGTGTTGGTGAAAACTAGCAAGTGTGTGCGGGGTCGTGCAAGACTAAGGTATACATAGGAAAGTCAAATAGTCCAACTGTTCATTCATAGTTTAGATATATGCGCTATCCTATGTGAAAGATTCATGTCCTTGTCCGCGCAAATACCACCATATAAATTCGTACAATCATGCAAAGCAAGTGTGTAACTTGTAAACTTAAGGGCGGACAGTCAGGAGATCGAAGTGCTGAACCCGAAAAATGACATTCCACCGAGGCATGGCACAAAGTAGTGGGGATAGCAGACAACTAAAGAACCGCGATAGGCAAGAGTGGCTCCAACAAGCTTTGAAGTTCAAAAAATTCAAACCCTACTAGGCTCGAAATTTCAAACCCCAGAGGTTCGAAACTTCGAACCCCAGGCTCGAAGATCCAAACCCACCGAGGTTAGAAATTTTGAACCTAGCGGGTTCGAAACTCCGAAATCTAGAGGTTCGGAACTTCGAAACCTTCGGGTTCGAAATTTCGACCCTTGAAGTTTCGGGGATTCGAGTCCACGGAGGCTTAAAATTTCGAACCCTAAGGGCTTGAAGTTTCGAACCTCGAGGGGATCGAAATTTTCGACCCAAGTCGGGCCATCGCCTCACCCTCTTTCACGTCGAACCGCTCCGGCCAAGCCTCAACGCCTCGACCTCCTTCCTTCTCGCTCCTCAACCCCATACCTTACTTGAAAATCTAAGTTCGAAAATTAGGGGGCCTCGAAAATCGAAATTAATGGCGGTCGAGATAAAAAACAGTGGAAGGAGGAAATGAGGATGGGGGACTATTATAATAAAAGGAAATAGTTCCTTCGCATTCCCGAGAAATTCGAACCTATGGGCTCGAAATTTCAAACCCACGTGTTCGAAATTCCGAACCCACGAGTTCGAAATTCCGAACCCCTGGGGTCGAAATCTCGAACCTTAGCTATTCGAAAATTCGCACCCCACTGAAGAAAAAACGAACCCCTTCCCCCCCCCCCCCGTTCGAAACTTCGTGTCACGCGCTCATGAACATGTGTTCCTTGCGTATAATGGCCTCACAGACATAAGGGGCAACACCATGCGAATTATTAGGAACGCGAGCACGATGCCATACCCAAGACAGCTCGCTCGCAAACCTACAGCGAACGAACCCGTCGGCTAACGCGTGTTTTCCTTTAAACTTACAGGACAAACCAACAACTCAATTACTACTTAAACCAATCCAAAAAACATCATGTCAACACAAGACGCACTTTGGGGGGCAAATGTTAACCGGCCTTTTGGTACGGTTCCCAAAAGTTCACAAGACACGCTCGACTTAACACATCGCGTTGAACTAAAGCCGAAAGAGATGCTTAGAAGAGAAGGAAAAGGATGAAGAGGGATCGTGCCAGTAGAGACCTCGCGACACCCCAAACTCCCATTCGTGAAGCCTTTGAGGTGTGGAGCTCGCACCCTCAAGGTGCGAAATATCGCAGCTTCGAGATGCGAAATCTCACACCCTCAAGGTGTGAAATCTTGCCCCCTCGAGGTGTGTAATCTCGCATCCTCGAGGTGCGAAATTTCGCACATGCAAGGAGAGAAATTTCATACCTATGAGGTTCAAAATTTCACGCCCTGGGCCCAGGTGCGAATTTATCGTAGGCGCAGGCTCCAGGTGCGAATTTTTGCATGTGGTCCCCTATTTCTACCAACTCCTACATAACCCCTACCCACTCCTTTCCTATAAATACCCCATGACTTCACACTTGAAAGTGATTGGAATATGAGACCTTGTTACCTCTAGAGAGCTCCAATAATGGCATCTCCCATTTGAGGAAGATGAAGGGCAAAAGTGTCCCTTTCTTGAGATATTTAATATATTATAATTACGACATCATATATGAGGATAATAACATCATGCCTTAAAGGTGACATCATATAGCCCTAAGGATGACATCATATATCTTAGTTATGACATCATCTAACATAAAGATGAATGATTTGAATGTAATGAGCATTCATGAGAGGGCCTCAACCTTGTAAGTTTTCGTGATTAATAATATTCCAACAATGCTTCAAAGTGGACGCACGCCCCTCACGCAGCCGAACCACTAAAAATCTCTTGTGTTATTTACTGCTTTTCTGCTCTAGTCTATGCGACCAAATTAACTATTCCTAGTAGTTGGAATCCTTAGTGTTTACGACATTTTTTGCCATCAACATCAGCCAAAAATTCTAAGATAAAGTCATAGTACCTGGAATTTCACTGAGTTTCGCCTTAAAATTAGGATCCAAGGTCCCACACTTTTCTTTCTTGATCGGGTGAAACAACTGAAACTGTTTCGGGTACTGTCGCACATTCCTTTTACATAAAATTTATTTATTCTGAAGTATAACTTAATATCTATTACATGGATCACTAACTACAGCATTAGGTAAATACCGTAAAAGTGCAGTCGGTGAAAAGTTTGAAGTTTGAATTGATACTAATTGGAAACTTATTTTTGGCTTTTGAAAATAAAAATTAAAGACTGTTTTTTTGGGTTATTGATTGGTTATCAATTACAAACTGAAAATTTCTATTTTGAATTTCCAGTCTTTAATTGATTTTATTTTTGAAGTGTGTTATATATAGCAGGTCCCTTGCTTCAGGGTTGAGCTAATTCCTAACTTCGTACAATTACATTGACCAAGAGGCAGAAATGGAAATTGGTAAGCATGTGTCTGAGAGGTATATCAAGTTATGCATGATCATGATTATAGTGAACTCACATCAAGTTATGCATAGTCTTGTTTATAGTGAACTCACATCAAGTTATGCAAGTCAAATTCATCACTCTTATCTGCTAACTTTTAAAGATACAGCATCGCTACTCAATGAAGATTACGTTTTTTTCTTTAGCCATCCACCCATATCATTTTGATATGGAAGGAACCACCACTGTTCATTACTCGTAGCATATTTTACAAATACAGCAAGCAACAGTTAAATACAAATAATAAAATAATAATATGTTATAAGCAACAATCTTCGATTCTTGTTATCTACATATTTTTTAAATATGGTTTAATTATTAGCTCAATCTTGCCAACCATATGTTAATACTAACTTTTAGAGAGTTGTGATAATGGAAATGTAGCACCATTAATCACAGTCATCAACCTAAAGGATCTTCTTGATGAAATATTATTGAAAAATGTTCACTTAATTTAGTAATTGGTTATATATTCGTATGGCTTCATATTTTAGTAACTTTAGTTAAGAAAGCTTCAAAAGGTAAAAAAATATTATGATACAACCTTTTAACATATAAAATAGTACATATTTTACTAAAGGAAAGAAAGAATAAAGGGAAAGCAACGGTCATATGCCCATTATGAAAATGCAATGGTCACGTGCCCATTATTCAAGCATATTTACATTTATTTCTTGTATTATAAATAGAGGACTCCTCTACAAAATTTTAATAATCTTGTATTACAATTCTTCAATAATAAACTACTGTTTTTTCTCAATTCTGCTTTTCTATCATGGTATTTGAGCTGCACAAAGGCTTAACAATCATTAATCCATATTCATTGTTTGGTCATCGTGGCTAATGATACTGCTTCATCAGCTTTTGACAATGCTACTGGAACGATTGAAAGCCTCATTGATGTTGAAAAACTCACCAAAACTGTAATTAGTTCTCAATCACAACTAATTATAGTGCAATTGGACAAAAACAATTACTTGCTTTGGAAACTTCAGATCGAGACTGCAATCCTAGGTTATGGTCTTGAAGGCTTCATCATGTGGACTTTATCGGTTTCACCAAATTCATTACTGAGCAAGAGAATAAAATAGTCAGTAATGAAGAATACATGAAATACCACAAGCAAGATCGTTTAATCAGTTTATGGCTACTATCCTCTATCAATTAAAGCTTATTACCACAAGTGATTGGCTGCAAAAGTGCTAACGAGATATGGACAACAATAGAAAAATCCTTCAACAACCAGTCCACTATTAAAGTCATGTTTTATAAAAGACAATTGCAAAAAATAAAGAAAGACAACATTAACATGAGAGAGTACTTGAGCAAAATTAAATCTGTTTATGACATGTTAGAAGCTACTAGCCATAACGTGCAAGATTCTGAACAGTTCTTGACTATTCTCAATGACTTAAGTGAAGAATATGTGGCTGCAGAAGCCATAATTTCCTCATGAAAGGAATTCTCATCTCTTGATGATGTTCACTCTATTTTATTAGCACATGAAGTTAGGATTAAAGGCAAGAAAACACAAGAAAGAGATTTCTCTATTAACTATGCAGTGACTAAAAGTAATAACAATAACAAAAATCAGATAACTAATAATTATATAAATGAGCAAACCTTTTAGAGGGGCAACCCCACAATTAGAGGAAGATGACGCTGGAGTAACAACAATAACAATCGACCATAGTGTAAAATATGTGAGAAGATTGGCCATACTACTACCAAGTGTTATTTCAAATACAATTCAAACTACTCAGCAGACCAAGTCAGCAACAACAATCAAAGAAACACCAATTTCGCTGCCAATTTAGCACAAGGACTGGAAGATGCAACTAATCATACTGATCATATTCAAGATGAATCATAATAACCAGATTTGGGAGATAGCCATCATATCACTAACAATATGAACAACCTGAATCCTAGGAATAAAGAATACAAAGGTAATCAAACTGTAAGCATGGGAAATGGTAAGTGTGTTAAAATCTCTCGTACTGGCACTGGTAGTATCATTGGTAATAAACAGTTATTTTTGCATAATTTACTAAGAGTACCCACTATTAAGAAAAACCAAATTAGTGTGTCTTAATTTGCTAAAGATAATAATGTATACTTTGAATTTTTCCCTAAATACTACGTAGTTAGAGACATAATAAGTAGGAAAATTCTTCTATAGGGTAATGCTGTGGAGGGACTCTATGAATTCAATCTCAGCACCACAATACTACTATCAATGATCACCCACATTATAATCTGACTAATATTACTGATGAAGTTCAAACTAGAAGTACTTTTGACTTATGGCATTATAAGTTAGGACATCCTAGTGCTAGCATTGTAACAAAACTTGTTAATGATAATAAAATAAAATTTATTCCTAAAAAATTACCTTATGTATGTACTTATTGCAAGATGGGAAAAAGCCACAAATTACTATTCTATGATTCATTAATTGTGAATTCCAAACCTGGTCCATTAATTACCACTAATATTTGGGGTCCATCTCCTATATTTTTTGATTATGGATATAAATACTAAATCTCATTTGTTGATGCATACGCTAGATATACTTGGATATACTTCTTAACAGCTAAATCTGATACTAAAAGTGTTGTCATTAGTTTTATCAATATGTTTGAAAACCAAATAAACTATCAAATTAAAGTTATGCCATCTGATGGAGGATTATAAAACCAAATATTTTCTCTTATAATAGATCAAATATACAAACCACGGCCAAAATATATAATCCAAAGGTTAGTATACCTGATCTGCACAATATTGTTGGCACATGGCATCAAGAGAATGGTGACAAGGCTGCTAGTAACTCTGAAGGCCACCATAGTGATTATGAAACTAATGATGATCTGCCAGAGCAAACTAGCCACGACATTCAATCACCTACATAATCAAGTTGCAGACAATCAGAAGAAAGAAGAGAAGAAATCAGCAATGATAACAATTAAATTCTAGCAGCGGACAAGATGACTCACCAACTCAACTATCACTGCACCAAACTGGACATCCAATGATAACCAAATCAAAAAGAGGCATATTTAAACCAAAGACTTATACTGCAATCATTACTTAAGAAGAGCCAAATAGTAATCAATAAGAAGTCAGTGCCGACCCTTGGGCTGGGTAACCTAGGCGACAACACAGGGCCAGTTTCCAATGGGGAACATTATTTATAGCTGTTTTTTCTGCATAGAAGACAAGGCTTTTTTTCAACGTTCAACTCTTCTTTTAGTGCACATTTTGAGAAAACTCCAGCAGTGCCGGCATATCTCCAAACTCCAGCAGTGCTCACATCTTCTTCATCTCTTCTTTTAAATTGGATTTTCTTCCTCTCCTCTAAACTATTGTCGATATATTTCATTTCCATGATCTCTAATTTCAGATCCGCGTATGCATCTAAGTTATAAAAAAAATCAATTTGATTGTTCAATTTTTTCTTCTTTATTTTAGCTCAATCATAAACATAGAAATTTTGATCTGATCTACTTAATATTGCATCATGCCAAAATGCCAGAGTAATTGAAGTATATAAAAAGGGCAGATCTGATTATAGATGAAAGCTAACATTTGAATTTTTGTACTGCCTGGTAGTATTTGAACATGGTTATGGGCTTGCTGCACATTTTGAGTAAACCCGAACCCAGTTCTGACAATCAAAGAAGAAAATGTAGTGCCTGAGCTTGTTCCTGGAAAGACTTTTGAGGCAGCTGCTGAAGAGGTTAAAGTTGATGCTTAAGTTTGGTAATGAAATTAGTTCAGATTATCATATCACTCCCATTATTAGTTTGCAAAGTATATTTGCTTATGTCATGTTTTTCTTGCCAATTATTTACTGGACAATTTGGTTGATCAAAAATTTGTTCCCTTAGACGTCCTCTCAAGCCAGATGAGCACTGTTAGACTACTGTTTACTTATCGTTAATGGTGCAAATCTAATAGTTTTGTTAGAAAGGAAAAAAATATGGTTATTATCATTTAAATTACTTGTGACGGCTTGAAAGGGCCCAATATTGATTTTTGTCCATGGCCTAAATTTACATAGGACCGGCCCTACAAGCAGTCAAACACAAAGAATGGAGAAAGACAATCGATGAAAAATATCAAGAACTGATGAACAATTGTACATGAGAACTAGTGAGTCCACCAAACAACAAGAATATAATTTGATGCAAGTAGGTATACAGACTGAAAAAGAATCCAGATGGTTCCTTTAATAGATATAAAGAAGGACTTGGTGCAAAAGGATTCACACAAGAATTTGGTTTTGATTATAATGGAACTTTCTCATGACCAGCGGTAAAACCATTAACTATTAGACTTATATTGACAATAACATTAAGCAATAACTGGAAAATCAAGCAGCTAGATATCAACAATGCATTTTTAAATGGGAATATACATGAAGAGATATTCATGCAACCACTACAAGGCTATACACAAGACCCAACATTGGTCTGTAAACCAAATAAAGCAATCTATGATCTGAAGCAAGCACCCAGAGTATGGTTTTATAGACTTAAAGAAAGTTGGACAACAATAGGCTATTCACTTAACAGATCGGACACATCCCTATTCACAAAAATCATTGAATCGTCTACCAATTATATATTAATATATGTGGATGATTTAATTATCACAGGCAGTAGTGAAACTGAAATCAGAAAACTGATAGATTATTTGAACAATCAGTTCTCAATAAAAGATTTAGTTGAATTATCTTATTTCCTTGGAACAGTAGTTACAAGAAAATCAGATAAGGAAATTCATCTTTTCCAAAGAAACCATATTACAGAGCTTTTAAACAAGACAAATATGATTGAAGCAAATGGCCAACCAACTCCTATGATATCAAACCAACACTTGTCAAAGAATAGGGGGAAACTATCTCAAATATTAAACAATACATTAGTGTTGTAGGAGCATTACAATATGCTACTATAACACGACCTGATATTTCTTTCAGTGCAAACAAAGTATCTCAATTTTTGCAGGAACCCAGAAGTGAGCATTGGACAACGATGAAAAGAATACGTAGATACTGGAAAGCAACAATCAACTTTGGCTTATCATTAAAAGGCAACAAAGACTTAAACATTACAGCTTATTTAGATGCAGACTGGGCTACAGGCATAGATGATAGAAAATCATTTTCTGGTTACTGCATTTATATACGAGAAAGTCATATTTCTTGGTGGTCTAAAAAGCAAACAACCATCTTGAGATCAAGAACAGAAGCGGAATATGGGAGTGTTGCTAGTGCTACAACTAAAACTTTATGGCTACAATCATTGTTAAAGGAGCTAAAACTATCATCTAACAGAAATCCTATAATTTTGTGTGAAAATTTGAGCACAATCCACATGACAACGGATCCTATTCAGCATAGTCAAACCATACACATAGAAATCGATATCTATTCTGTTCGAGAGAAAGTTCAAAAGAAAATTTTACAAGTGAATCATATTCCAGCTTACTATTAGAGGGCTGACATGCTAACAAAATCACTCTCAGCAAAAAAATTCCACAGATTCAATTATGCACTTGGAATCGAAGAGTTACAAACAAATATCAAGTAAAAGATGGAACTTTCATACCTGGATCTTACCTATATCTTCACCAGTATGACGAAGGATTGAAACTGCTTACTCTTTACCAATGTCAATCCACACTATGGCAAATTAGGGTTGCAATGATAATAAAGGAAAGAAAGAATAATGTAAAAGCAATGGTCACATGCCCATTATGACAATGCAACGGTCACATGCCCATTGTTTAAGCCTATTTACATTTATTTCTTGTATTATAAATAGAGGACTTCTCTATACAATTTGAATCAACTTGTATTACAATTCTTCAATAATAAATTACTGTTTGATCTTAGTTCTGCTTTTCAATCATATTTTTAATCATTTAAGCAAAAAGACTTTCACAAAATATATAAAAATTTAAAAGGGTACTAAAAATGAAAGGTGCATAAATAAATTTACACATTGAATTAATGGATTTACGTTCAATTGGACATAATTATAGACACTGTCTCATGTTATGAAAAAAGAATAACATATTCTACCATGATTACATCTTAATAAAAGTTATCTTCAGATACAAAGTAATATAGATTAAGAATTGTATTGAGAAATTGTGACCCTAAATTGTACATACATTTAGAAATTTAAAATTACCCAAGATTGTGTAAAATAGCCACGTATAAGATAGTAACGAAATAGTTGGCTGTAATATAAATAAGTAGGCCAAAGTTCACTTATATTATTAAGAGCAACATGAAAATGGGTGTTGGGTTATAACTAATAGCAAGGGAGAAAGAAGAGTTGTAATATGTATACAAAAATAAAATATTGTTCAGGTTAGCAACATAAGTCTACATTAAAACTAAAAAACTAAAGCCACAATTATTGGCAATGCTGATAACATAAATATAATATTGTTCCAAATAATTATTGTTGTGCATCAAGTAATTTTATTTGCACAAGAATGAGAGATCCACACATTTAGAACTATATAACATTTCAGAATATAATGATAAAGAAACATAAATTCAAGGCTCCTTGTCTTACATGATCAACGAGAACTAGAGTAAGAAAACTATTATCCCGTGAATTTTCTAGTAAATTATGCATAAATCGTTGATCCTTGAAAAATCGTAAACTTCCAATGATATGTTTCATATGATAAATTAATTAAAAAATGCGATTTTCAATATTAAAACTTCATATGACATCACAATTGAAATTTAATGTCACCCATAAGAGATAGATCTGACTATCGCCATTCAATCTTGGATAGAAAATTGTAATAAAAAGAAGTGTTAAAAAGGGAAACTTATCCGTTTCCCTGAAAGAGATGCAACAATATTAAAGAAAATTATTGAATTTTCACTTCTCGAAGAGTTAAGAAAACTTAACAACGTTACAAACAACATTAGGAATTATAGCTATCCAGGGGTTGGACGAATTATCCAAAGAACATCGTTTAATTGTAGTAAGAGCACGAAAAATTGAACATTGCTTATCACAACCCTTCTTCGTGTTCGTTTCTTTTTGTCCAAATCGCTTCTCTTCTTGTCCAAATCACTTCCCTTTTTCCTGAATCATAAAGCTCATAATTATGGGGCACTAACAAAACAAGTAGTAGAAATCAGGAAATAAAACACAAAGAACAAATCAAGATTATCTTTGAGTACTATTATAAGATAAACCAAAGTCGGACAAAGGTAAGACATTGAATTTGTTATAGGATTACCTTTAAGTACTCATGTGATGTTATTTTTTCCCCCAAGCATGTCATGGACTAAAGTGAAAAAATGACAAGGTTGTTAAGAGACAAAAGAGAAATTGGGTACTTCAAGAGAACACTGGAAAAATGATGGAAAAACATATTTTTGGTTTCAACTAAATAATTCTTGTAACATTAGCTATAACATACACACTTCCGATCAGAAAAAAAAAAAAAAAAAAAAACTAAAAATGATTTCAAAACTTCCCATAAGAGCGATCAAATATGTAAATTTTAGTGTTTATTGAAAATAAAAATTTTACGGCGTTAAAAGATTCAAAACTATTAAAAAAATTGTTGCACTAGGAATGTGCCCCTTTGCTTTTTAAATGGAACTATGGTATATGGATGGAAGATGACGCTTTAGGAGATATTTTTAATACTGTTTTGAAACGTTATTAACCGAATTAGCTACAATAACTAGTTATAAATTATGAAATTACCAAAAAAATACGTGTTGCAATATCAATGACAAACTTTTCAAAATTCAATTCCAAATTTGGTTATAGTGAAGAAAAAATTAATAAACGAACACTTTGTAGTCATTGAAATGGACTTGGTAATTCTCAAAAATTTCTATAAGAGGAAAAATTAATGAGATAGAAGACTATCCACAATAAAGTTTTTACAAAATTCTAACTTACATTAGAAACTAATAAAGTTTATTTCTCAAAAAAAAATGAAACGTAGACAATTTTTTCAAAAGAAATACATACATACACATATATATATACACACACACACACATAACACTATAGGAAAAAGACTGGTGTCATGTTTTCATTAATGGATATAAATAGAGAATTATAAACACTGTGTTTTCCTGCCATGCTTCACTAACTTCTTGTATTGTACTGGTACACATAGTTACTCAATCAAATTTAATTTCTTTAATTTGTAATGCCAACAATAAGCATGTTATGAATTTGCTCTTCCACTCGTAAAGAAAATGGTGGGGACTAGAGAAACTTAAGATGTAGACGAATTTGCTTAGTACTTTTAGCATGCATTTTTTGTGGTACTAAAGAGGGTAGTGAAGTATGATTTCCTACTCAATGTAATTATCATGTAGGTACATAATATCGAATAAGGGTATTAGACTGTTACCTTTTTTCATGATGAAAGATTCCTCCGTAGAAGTTGAAATTGATCACTTCTTCTTCCTTTCATTTTTAATTATTGAGGGGGAAAATATTAACCCATTACTAATGTCATATTAAGTAATCATCTCAAGTAATTAACATTCCTAATTTTTATTTAGTTATCTTAAAACAATTAGAATTTCCTATATCTATATCAGATAATCAATAATTTAGTAAACATTCTCCAAATTCTGAACTTGATTAACTTACAAGAACAAATAGATGCTTACATGTCAATTCTGGTGGTAGAAGTATGGTTGAAAGTTAGGGAAAAATTCACTGATCCTTGTAGTGATGGCGGCAATGTTCGCATTGTAGGAGCTAGTAGAGACGCTAAAAAGGCAATAACTATGAGTTTTGTGAGTAAGAATGAAATAGTTTGCCCCAAAGAAATTCAAACACGCTAAATACTTTTGTTACTCATAGTTTATTTGTTGCCTTAGGCAAAAGTCTGAACATAATTTATCTGGGTTGAGCCTGGCCATCTCCATGCAAATTTCAAGCACTGAAGGTATTCTGGCCAGATTTAAATTTCATGGAAACAATTTAAAAAATTGCAGGCTACAAGGTGCAAACCATAGTTTATAAAAAATTGACAACTAGTAGTGAACTAGAAAATATGGCAGAAGTTCAATATCCACCTTTTTGTATATGAGTGGTAACCATATAGGGGAATCAAAGGTTGACGAAAAGAAATCATCTCCGGGAAATTGTAAAGTCGACAACCTCATATGGTTGAACCTATAAACAACTCTATCAATCAAAATAGAGCCCAAAATGGTTGTTTAAACTATGGTAGTTCTCTCACAGAGGTACCAGATTTTATACGGCTAAAAATCTCAATCACTATAATCCTATCAACATTCAATTTGATGAAAAACTTGTGATAGGAGCCCATAACTGCAGCCAATCCTTATGGCCTTGATAGAAAAACCACCTGCACTGATAAAAGGATTTTTAAGTTTCGACATTCCATCAATACCCAAAGGTCATACGCACTTCACTTGTCATGTTAGGGTCAAGGGTCAAAGTCTTGTATGTTGGCATCCTGTTTTAACATTACTCATCGCCTTCAACAAAGGGCATAATCTATTATTGGCAAGCACATTGTTAACTCGGACTTGAACCCTGGAAATATCCGCGATGAATAAATGTAAAGAACATAGTCATATAGCCTTAGAGAAGGATGAAACTTTGCGGAAGAGACTAAAGGAACAAGATAAAGCACTTACAAAAGTTTCAAACCCCGAAAAGCTAAGTATATGGACCGTTATCGGTCCATCGTGGAATGTACATTAGTGGAGTTAAAAATATGAAACTGAACGTATCATATCACAGTGGAATGTACAATAGTGGAGTTAGATATATGTACTAATTCAAATGTTGAAATAAAATATTTATTTGAACAAAATTACAGTTTGAACATTAAATTCTTGTGCAATAACATTTTATTCAAAAAATTATTCATTTCTGTATGTGTTGTAGTATACAATAGTACAGATACAAACGCATTTATAGAATAATATATAGTTTGTTGTCATCAAACAAAAATCATACTGTTATATTCAATAATCTCCCCCTTTTGATGATTACAAACATACACATAAGATTTTGAATATGATAAATGTGTTTGAATGTGAAATATAGAACTCCCCCTATATGTATGCTCCCCCTACAACTGAACTCCCCTTATTTAGGTGCATATGGTTGAGAAATGAGTTGAATTTCCAATAGTAAAATATTCTTGAATTATTCACTCATCAATCCAAATTTTAACCATTCCCCCCTTTTGTTATCATCACAAGGATTTTGAAATCGAAATAATCATGAATATAGAGTAGAAATATAAATTCAAATGAAGAGAGAGAATAAATATTGTAAACCTCATCTAATCAAACAAAAATCGTAATATTCTTCAAAGTAAAAGCAAATTTCACATTTTAGAATGATAGATTTACGATGAATTTTATAAAATGGAGAGAGTTATGAAAATGAGTTCCATAAATTTTCAATTAATTTAAAAAAAAAGCATAAAATAGCGATGGATTTGGACTATAATTATGAATTCAAGTCAAGAGAAAAAAAATCAAATATCTCAAACCTTAAAACTATCAATTAAAAAAAATCATAATATATCATAAAATAGTAACGCATTTCACAATTCTGAAAATGGATTGGTAGGTTGGATTTTACATGACGAGGAGGATCTCATGTATATATAATTTATTCTTTTCTTTTTCTTTTTCTTTTATTTTATTTAAGAGCAAACTAACCATGCATAACCATAAGGACTTTTAAATGAGGTCAGTTGCAACTTAAATTATAACCACGCTCTAATCATGCAAGACCATATCTACACTTTTTAATTGAGATTAGAGTAACACTTATTATATAAAAATCCTCTCATTAATAAAACCATAATGAATGATAGAAATATGGTAGAGATAGAGATGATCATGAAATAAATCTCTAAATTAATTATATTATGAAATTTGTTCAACTATATTAGGATTTTTGAAAACTTTTGATTCTCTCTCATTTCGAAAAATTGCATAGTCACATTTCCACTATAAATTTTGAAACATTACATTCTTCAATGATGTTAAAAAAATTAAACTCTTCACATTATATAAAACCATGATGAATGACAGAAGGATGGAAGAAAAAGAAGATGATCATGAAATAAGCACCAATTCAAAGATACTATAAAATTAGCCCAATCATCATAAGAATTTTAATTATTTGTCTTGTTGTGAAATATACTATAGTCACAACTCATCACAATTTCATAAATCTAATAATAATTTTGATGGGTTCCAAAAATAATTAATTTTGATTAATAATTTCAATTTTTGAATTAATAATAAAAAATGATTTTAAATTTGAAAATATCAACTATAAGAGGGTTTCTGAAAGAACTATGCAAGTTGAAGATCAGTTTACAAAAATCAAATAGTTGAATGTGAAATGTTTCGATACTTCTATAACTAATATCAATTGTAGGTCCTAATGCCCATAATGATTATGTATCTAAGCTCAAGCAGACAATTCTACCAATTTCTTTTCCTTTTTCAGAGCACCAGTCTTTCAATTTCAAAACTAGATTCACAAGAGATTTTTTTCACAATATTTATAACAAGCCCGAGACAATCAATGATTCAAATCAGAAGCAAGTTATTTGAAATCAATTGATGAAATTTATTTTCAAAAATCAAATCCAAAAATGATATCCATGAAATTCAATGTACAATAAGACAAGATTATTGTGGTAGTGACAAATACAAAGTAGTGTAGACTAAAAAGAGGAATAAAAGGAAGAATAAAAAGAAGAATAGAATAAAATGCGAGTTTAGAGATCATACATGATTTACCATTGTCAATGTGGATATCCGACTCGTTAATCATGGCTTTGAAACTCTGAATGATTGATTCAACAAAAATATGGAATAATTTGAATTTTATCTCTCATGAAGTTGTTCCTTAGCCACCTTTAGTACCTAAATGATTATAGAATTAAGTGGTCTAACAAAAATTGTTTTACCACTCTTATCTTTATTTACATATTTTGGTACCCAAAATTGTTTGTATAACAATCCATTTCTATTTACCAAAGTACCTTTAGGAACCCAAATTTGTTTAGATTTAATCAAAACAGTTTTACTTCCTTTTGGGACCCATATATGTTCAAATGAATTGTTTTAATTTCTAAACGCGCATTTATCACGTTTATGTCCAAAATTTCACAAATTACACATTTAGAAATTCCATTGAAACTATCAGAAAATTTCCTTTTAAATTGATTCCATTTTTCAGAACCAAGTCCAATTTTATTTTCAACAACAAACGGGTTTTTAGCAATATATTCAAAGAATTTTCTTTGGTTGAAAATCTTTTCAAACTCAGCTAAAGACCGTTGATTTTGTATTTCAAAAGACCGCTCTCATTTATCAGCTTTGAACATTGATCATTGCAAATGCTCTTTTCTCAACGTCATTTTGCTCCAAAATTGAATTTTCATTTTCTAGCACTTTGATTTTAACTTTGGACTCAGAAATCTCAAATTCAAATTGTTTTTGCTTTTCAACCTCAAGTTTTTCAAATTTCTTGAATTTCTCAATTTCTCTTTGAAGCTCATTCAAAATGTATTCAGTTTTCAACAAATTTTGTTTTTCAACAATTTCATTTTTGGAATTTTTGGTTATCTTAAAATTCTCCAAATCCTTTTGTAATTATTTTTAACAAATTAGCTCATCCACCTTTTCTTTTGAACTCATAATTTCTTTTTCAAGCTTTTGAAAATTTTCATTGAGATGAGTTAAATCAGTCTCCAAATTTAAGCAATTTTTGTAATTAGAGTATACGGATTTTTTTAGAGCTTTCAAGTTTTAATTCCAAATCATTGTTTTTTACATCGCAACTCAAGGTTTTCAGATTTCAGGTTTTTAATTTTGGATTTGAGGCTATTAACAACATTAGTCAAATCATTACAAAGATGAACTAAATCTTAATATGAAAAAACAACTATTTCATCGTCGGTTGAGTCTCCATCGCCTGATTCATCTGTATATCCTGTCAAGCATAAATTTTGAATTTCAGTTGATATTTGAGGGTTTTGAGATATTGTTGTCCTTTCTTACATACATTGCATCGAAGGCTTTCCAAATTTCCTATGTAGTTAAAAAAGAGAGATATGGTTAAATTAGGAAAGGACATTTAATCATCGGTTAAAAAAGAGAGATATGGTTAAAAAAGATATATATATATATATATATCACTTTAATCATGTTTATCATTAGTAACTGTTGGAAATGTTTTATTAACATTAAGTGAATTATTAAAAATCTTGAATAAGTGTATGAATGACTCCTATATGGGAATAGTCCCACATCATGGGATTATATAGAAGAGGCAAGCATTTATACTTGTTTCTAAGAAATCATGTTGGGGCCTTGGGCTCCCAATACATGCTTTGTTGTGAGGAGGGAGACCATGCATCATGACCACCACACATGCGCGCGCGACCGACCGACTCGACTCGACTCGACCCGACCTAGCCCGGTCCGGTTCGGTTCGGTTCGGGCTCCAGCTTTGTGGTGTAGACACTTATATTTTTTGGACCATAAAACTTAGCCTTTTTCGAACCGTTTTTTTTATGGAAAAGATTTCTGCAACGGTAAAAACTCTTATCCCTCAATTTTAGCGGCCCATTAATCAGTAACCCTAACCCTAATTCTCGTCCTATATATTGTCATTAGCTTCAGACGAGAATATCTACCGAATCACAATTTCTCTTTTTCTCTCAGCCACCATTAAATTTTTTCTTTCTCCTAGAAATTCTCGAGCAGTATTTTAATTCAAAAAGTGCAAATCTGCACTGATTTGTTGTGCAAGCAAATCAGTTATTGTTTTAGAGGCTGTTTTATCCTAGAGGCGGCGGCGAAGGAACGAACTGGTTTGCACCACCGACCAGATCGCCAAATCGTCTTCGAGAAAGCGACCTAGTCCGCGACTCAGCCATTGTTTCCCAATAGTAATAGAAATAAGACGATGTTTTTGTCATATATTTCAAAGATTTATAATTTAAATGACCTAAATGTTGCCATAAAGGTAAAGAATCAATAGTACAAGCAGAACATTGATTTATTTCATTAATTTTGAGTTTGAACATCCTATTACATGCATAAGCTTTACGCACAAACATGCCATTTTCGGACAGAATTAAACTATCAGCCTCTTAGACATTTTTGACACCACTATTGCACAGGATTGATGCAGAAACCAGATTCTTTGTAATATCAACGTGGAATACGCTAGTGAAAGTGATCTTCTTATTAGAAGTAAAATGAATCTCCATGTTTCCTTTTCCTAGAACCTTTGCACCATTTCCATTTCCTATGAGCACTTCCTGTTGATCTGCCAATTCTGTGTAGGTTTTGAACAACCCTCTGTTGTTGCAAACATGTTGTTGCACCATAATCAAACCACCAATCTGAAACCATAGCAATGAATTCCCAGACTTCATTATTCTCAACCATATTAGCATTTTTAGACTAGCCTTTTTGTTTTTGAGTTGCTCTGCACTTTCGTTTGAAGTGCCCAAGTTTGCTGAGTTATAGCAAGCCCTGTTTTTCTTATCCTTTATATTAGAGTTGGCATCCGACTTAGTTTTCTTATTCGGGTTAAAGCTTTGGTTTTTACCATTCTTTCTCTTCTTTCTAGAAGTAACATTGTTCACATTTATTGTTGGAAAACACCATCAAGAATTTTATTTTACTCTTCAATCCATATGTATTTTCCAATCCTTTCCATTGTTAGTTCTTTAGTCATGTGCTGGAGATTTTCATGATAATGATTCCATCTAGGTAGAAGTTTAGCAATAATAGCACCCACTTGAATTGACTTCGGAATTTGCACTTTTAAATCTGCAAGTTTTCCAACAAGAACTTGTAAATCATGCATTTGGTCCATTACAGAGATATCATCTTTCATTTCAAATTCGAAATATTGTAAGGTAATAAACTTATGTGTTCCATCTTTCATTCCAGTGCATCCCAGATTTCTTTAGGCGACTTCAGCGGAGTGTCGAGGACATAGAAACGATCTGAAAATGTGTTAAGAATGTTGCCTCGGCATAGCATTTCATCTTTTTCATGTCTCATCCTCTGTTTCTTCAGCTCTTTTGTATCTTTGTCAATCGGAGGAGGAATCGGTGGAAGATTTTCATAGCGGATTCTATGTTATCCATAGCGGATAATATCTGCCTCCACTTATTTGAGTTTGCCAATGGGTTGAACGACAGACTACTTCCTAAGATACAACAAAACCTAAACCCAAAGGCATAACGGATTGTGCACTGTTATCCATAGTGGATAATATCTTCCTCACTTGTCTGGGTTTCCCAATGGGTTGAATGGCAGACTGCTTCCTAAGATACAACAAAACCTAAACCCAAAGGCGTAACAAGTGCTCATCTTTTGATTATAATAATATTTATAAGCCCAAGCCCACATGCATACTCATCCAAGCCTCCATTCAAGCTTAATTCATTTTAATTCACGATATCATATATAAATTTTCATATGTACCTTCGAATAGTCCTAAAAACTTGGTGATGTGGGACTTAATTTTTCCCTACATTAAAACAATCTATCTCAACATAAATTGTAGTTAGTAACTAATTACCTTATTCAAGTTAGACTATATACCCCAGAAAGACACTGTTCAATATCCATTGAATACTTAAATACAATATTACCAATTAATCAAAAATGCTAGTGTTGAAAATGTTAGGGATTCCCCGGGATCTCCACACAATTAGATTTTAAAAGAGGGAAGAAGAAAACAATAACAAACAAATTCCTTCAAACAAACCTTTATTATTCCACCAATTGATTACAAAGAAAGACCTAAAATTGAGAGAATATCTCAATCCCAAAAAACAAAAACAAGTTTTTTCTCCCTTCAAAGTACAAGTAAATCTATATCTAATGAGATGTTTATATAGGAAAATATAAAGACTAGGTCAATACCCTAAATGGGCCTTAAAATCTCTCAAAAATAAATCCTCCACAAAACTTGGTCAAAATAAATCTTTCCATAAGTCTTCCCATGTAAATAACTTTTTTTCTTTTCTAATGCAATAAAAGAGGAAACTAATTACTCCATAAAATCTACCAAATTTTTAAACGATGCAATTAATCAATCTTCAAAAATATAGGAAACCTATAAAATAAGCAATGAATTTAAGTCATGATTTCATATAGACTCAAATATTTCCAAGATCTACATAAATATGGAAGGTTGTATCACAGAAAATTTAACAATCTCCACCTTGATATTATATTCCATAAATGTCATCCAAGATCCACCTAGATATGAAATCACTCCAACAATCACCGATTTCAAAACAAATCCACAAACAAAAAACCAACTACAAATGACGCATTTCCCACATGAGATGCACCACTCGAAAAACATCTCAAAATTGTTTGTAATACCATAGTGGCCTCCATGTAGGCTTTATGGCTTTACATTGCTGGCTCCACCTTGATTCAGATGAACTTGCATGCCTCTCCCAATCTAGTTTGAGAACTCAAAACATTATCTACTGTTTTTCCAAGCAATTCATATGTGTTATCATTTCCCTGATTTGCGCGCAGAAGCTCCTTGTTACCCCTCCAAACCCTTGTGACTCCATCTTTATTCAAAAGATTGCAGCCTTTTTTTTCAAATGTCCTATTGATGCAAGATTTTTCTTAATTTCTGGGATGTACCTATGTCTTATTAGCTTCAATACCTTTCCATCATTCATCTTCAATCGAACTGAAGCTATGTCTTTAACATGCAAAACTCGACCGTCGGCAGATTCCACCTTACTAGTTTGTTGTTCATAATTAATAAATGCTTTCTTTTGATGACATACGTGGAAACAAGCTCCTGAATCAAGTATCCATTCTTTGCTTTTGCCTCCATTAACATATAAAACATTGCATTCAAGTTCCTCATCGAAATTCACCTCGTTATCATAATTATCTTGTTCATCCGACTCTTCCTCCAATGCCTTCATCTTCTCCTTATCCCTTTTAAGTTTATGACAAAATCTCAGTTAATGATCGGGTTTGTCATAGTAAAGACAGATGTAATCCTTTTTCATGTTTAGTCTATTCGGCTGCCTTTCCATATTTCGTTGATTAACTCTCCTTACAATAAAAGCTTTTCAATTGCAGTTCCAATTTTCATTTCCTACTCCTTATCTTTTCCTTCTATAAGGCTCGTCCTCCGCATCTCTTCAATAAGAAAACTACTAACCACTGACCCCATTGAAATAACGTCATCCGAATTTGAGTTATTTAATGCAACTACAAGTGTGTCCCAACTCTTCGGTAATGAACTCGTCATCATTAAGGCTTGTGTTTCATCATCCACCTTGAAATTCACGGCAACCAATTGATTCACAATTTCTTGAAAATCATTAAGATGCTCTCCAATTGATCCACCTTCCTTAAGCTTTAGATTCACTAATCTTCTCATAAGAAGAGCATTATTTGTTGCGAAACCCTTTCCAATTTCTTCCATATTGCATAAGTAGATGTTTCATTAGCAACAATATGAAACGCTGGATTATAAAAAAAAAACCTCGAATAGATACAACAGACTTCCTATCCAAAGTCTCCCATTTTTCTTCGGATAGATTGTTAGGTTTTTCCCCATTATTCTCCAGTGGCTGATGAAGATGACTAAGATAAAGGAAATCTTTCATTTTTGCCCTTCACAATACCCAATTTCTTCCATTAAGCTTTTCAATAATTATTTTATCCATATTCATACCCTCTTCAAAAAAATTTGTAGAAGACTCTGATAGCAATTGTTAGGGTTTCTACATAATTAAATTTTTAAAAAGGGAAGAAGAAAACAATAACAAACAAATTTCTCCAAACAAACATTTATTATTCGACTAATTGATTACAAAGAAGGACCTAAAATTGAGAGAATATCTCAATCCCTTTGGACAAACATCAACTGATTTAACTTGAGATGAACCTACCTTTAAGGCAGATCCAGCAATGCCAATATTTCCAAAAAAGTCCAATATTGCTAAAATATGAAATATTTCTATAGGCCTTAACAAACCCCCCCAATGAAACTTGATTAACATGAGCAAGAAGGCGAGAAGAACCTCCCACCAAAGCACTAACCAAGTTTACAATTACAGCGATAGTAATACACATAGGGAAGAGTCAGAGCGAGCATAGGTAATTACATTTAATGGAGAACTAGGGAAAGCTGCATGCACATAAACCAGTGACATTAGGGAGGATGCACAGACGTTTTCCAATGAAATAGTGGTAGATTTTGACGAATCCAAACAGATCTCAGTACAAGATCTAAAAGTAGCACGCCATAAATAGATCAATGTGCAATGGTGAGCCCATTTAAATCTGTTTGTGCGGGCAGTGAAAGGTGCAAGAAAGCCGCTTCCGGTGCTAATGCAGGCAATTTCAAGCCGCTTCCGGTGCTAATGCAGGCAATTTCAAGCCGCTTCCGGTGCTAATGCAGGCAATTTCAAGTAGGATCTGACTCGGCAGTAAGTGACTTATTACATATGGCTTTCCAGATCCTTCCTCTTTTTATGTTTCACAATCCAAACAAAGCAACACATTGAGCTTCAAAAACTGCGTATACCCATAGAGAAAAACCAGTGGACATAAATTTCATGCAGTTAGTCTAAACGAGTAAACAAATATATCTACGATTGTTGGTGAACCGGAAAACTGATGGGTTTCAGTACGCGGGTAACCGTGAAAGCTTATATCGTAGAAAGAGGAAGTGGAGAGATTTTTGTGCATGCGGGCCTTAAATTAAGGAAGTAGTTACGTTTCATTTTACATAAAATTTATTTATTCTGAAGTGTGTAACTTAAAATCTATTACATGGATCACTAACTATAGCATTAGGTCAATGCTGCAAAAATGCAGTCGGTGAAAAGTTTGAACTGATACAAATTGATTAGAAACTATTTTTCGGCTTTTAAAATTAAAAATCAAAGACTTTTTTTGGGTTATTAATTGGTCATCAAGCACGAACCGAAAATTTTCTGTTTCAAATTTCCAGTCTTTAATTGATTATATTTTTGTTGTGAATTCGCCATCTGCTAACTTAAAAAATGTAGCATCGCCGCTCAATGAAGATTAAGTGTTCTTCTTTAACCATCCACCCATATCGTTCTGATATGGAAGGAGCCACCACTATTCATTACTTGTAGCATATTTTACAAATACAGCAAGCAACAGTTAAATATAAATAATAAAATAAAAATTAATAATACGTTATAAGCAATCAAATGTTCGATTCTTGTTATCTACAAAATTAACGTATCTAACAAACTGAACATGCGAAAAGCAAACCAAAAACCACATTAACATTTTGCAATACATTTAGCTACATAGGCCAACGTATATTGATAGAATTACAAACTAACAAAGCACGTACAATTTAATTGTAAACTATAATGCCCAAATAAGCGTGTGTCCGCTTAGAATTGTTAGAAACACGCTTAGAATTGTACAACATGCCGATGAAAATGGTTAAAATTGAAAAAGGATGGGGATACCGAATTTTCGCTTTCGGACGTGATGCCTCTTAATCAAAACTAAAGTGTCAATAATAATGCCTTTTTTTCCATGAGAAGATCAACTTCCAGTGAAATTTCATTGCATTACCACTGCCTAGATGTTAACTTAGAGGCTCAGACACAAACTTGCAGCATAGCTTGCTTTATTTTATGACTAAATACAAATAAGAAGCATTAACCTGCCTTGCCAAAAAAAGAAGCATTAACCTGCCTTCTTTTTTACTAGAGGAAATTCCATGGCCTTAAGCAATCATCATCTACTACAAAAGTCAGAGCATGTACATGGATTGTTCATTAAACCGAGATACATATGGAGCACTTCAACCTCTTAATTAAGCCCAAGCACTGTTGTATTCAAGTTCATTGAACCTGTTTCTTTCACTTCAGCCACTTCTTTCCCTTTTGGTGATTCTGATTTGTTCACAGAGCCAAAGGGCATAACATATATTGATGTTAACTTGGCTATTCATGTCTTCAAACTCATTGAACCTGTTTTTCAATTTAATGGAGTGATTGTGATTATAGAAAGCATTAAAACGTCAAAGAAACTTCAGACCATCCTTTAGTATAAGCTGCTGCTTGGCTAATAGTCAGAACCTCTAAGCAGCGAGTGTGATTTCATCAACAGAAGCTGCTGCTTGGGTTTTTCAAGTAGAAACTTCAGACCATCTTTAGGAGGTTTTGGCTATGTTTACATAAGTGGATTATGCTTCAGTTTCGAAAGAACTTGCCTCATTCTACAATGATCAGTAGGTTTTCCAGGTTTTGGTCCTTCAATGACTACTAAAAATGTTTTCTTTTCTTCCTCTTTCTTTCATCCTACTTGGATTGCAGTTACCTCGTTAAGCACTAGCTCTGTAATTGCATGTTTGTCTGCTTCTGCATGAAACTTCTAGGTTCATGACAAGCACTTGTTTCCAAATTTTATGGTATACAAGCCCTTTTGTTGCGCCAAGAGCTATTTTTACTCGGGTGTTCCAATCAAGTGGGCTTGTACTGTAGGTTAAATCTGTACAATTTCAATGTGTCAGTCATATGACGAATTTGAGTATGAACTTCATCAGTTTAACTTAATGAAGAAATTGTTAGCTGATAGGTAAGTATTCTATAAAAAAAATATTATCATCATGGAGAAAATATTATACTGAAGTAAAATGTGCGAAGGCTATTCAAATTGGAGTCAGATGCTTGGAGACTGTGAAACATAACTCGACATTTTTACCTTCAGTAAATATTTTAAAGAATGTGATTAAATTTAGACATAAGAAAAAGCAATTTGAGTTGGAAGGATTGATGGAAAAGCTAAGACTAAGAGCAAGCCTTAAGTTTGAAGATCTAAGACTAAGAGCAAGCAACGAAGATTCTACTCCATCAGTATTGCCAAAGATAATAAACAGAGACAACAGATAGCAAAGTCGTCGAGTCATCAAGTATGTGCAGTAAACTCCCAGCTCTTCTTCACCACCAGTAAACTCCCTGCCCATCATTTGACCTATTTCAGCAAGGTAAAGCCCAAAAGCAGCAGCAGCTTCTTTCAACGAAACAGTGCTTCGAACCAGCACGTACAGGCAAGCCTCCCTTATCATATATTCATATGCAGCTTCGACTTGATCTCGAAGTCCTTAACTGGGCCAAGCTTGCAATATACTTAAGCTCCTTTTCAAAAAACGCAATAGAAGCCTGTGGCCAGTGAATCCATTCAAAATACGGATTTTCCAAGTTCCAAGTATACCGTTAAGCAATTGATAAAATCGGAAGGTTGGAATAACTATTTATTTCTATTCACAAAAATTGAAATTTGTTTAAATAGAGTTATCTATCACAACTATTAAAAAGAGGAAGATATTATAATAGACATCTATTAAAACTGAGAAATAAAAGAGTTGCTAAAAATAAATTTATTAAACTTTCCAAAGAAGTAGTTGTAACAGTAGTTAAAACTGGAATTTTGCGACATTTGCAAGAATACAATTGTAATTTGGTCTTTTTATTGTACTATATGTATCATCGGCTTAATGTAGTAATGTTACCTCCGTTTCTGCCCGCTATTTTTTGTGTACACGCGTCATTAAGATATATGCACTATTGTAAATAATCAACAATAGTCTGTTCTAAGGGTGCTACTTTAGTATACTTAGAAGTGGAATTTATCACGGTCCTGATATTTTCTAATGTGGATTGTTCCGTGTAGTAGGTTGTCACAATATATCCCAAATAGTCCTTAAGATATGCTTCTGTTATGGTATTATATCATGTATTTGTTTATTTATACTATTTTTGTACTGTGGTACTTAGAAATGTGAATATATGTTTCACAAAGATTAACGGTCTCATTTACTTAATGGCAGGAGATAACACCAACCCTATTACTATCGAGAATCTTGGTAATCATTAAACCATTAAATCTGACCTTAAAATCGAGTTCGTCAAAGCAATAGTAGATGTTAAAAGCATAATATGTTAAATAACACTCCAACATCATCATTCACTGTGACGGAGGAAGTAGGATTAGCGTTGTATTTCCTTTCGATCATGATCTGGTGGATATAGAATTATACATATCCATATCATGTAAATAATGCACTAAACTTGCAGGTATATAAGTGTATAAATGTGGGCATTCACTGACAAGAAAAAACCAAATCCATTAGTTGCTTCCTTTGATAAATGGAGAAATGATAACCAGAAAATAGGATTTAATGAGGAAAATAATAATTATTAAACATAAGTAAAATTAAATTAAAACTTATGCTTGAATTCATTGAGGACTCTATAAAGATGGTCCGAGAACACAAATTTGTTATTTTTGTTATTGCTAGCTAATTCAATTAATATCATCAAAACAAGAGAATAACACAATTACGTATGAGCGCAGTTAGATGTATGCAAAGAAACATATAAAGAAAGCATGGATGGTTAGGTAAATGTGGATTACACAACTTATAATTTACATGTAGCAACACAAGGAGGGTTTGCAGCATGAACATGTAAACAGATGTTATGGGCTTTTTTGTAACATTTTATTTTTGGTTTTATTTTCATAAAGAACGTATGTTACAACATGCTTTCAAAAGAAGTCCCGATTTTCAATGAAATGCTTCCTAATAGAAAATGAACAACTATAAGGATACAACTTTGGAACAAACTAAGAGATTGTTTCTGTGGTTAACTACTTCCTACAATATTCAATATACTATCTTAGATTATATTGTACTAAACTATTTATTCTAATCAAGTTATACTTACATCAATATTTGAGGAGAAAGTCTCACTCGAAATACTAAGAGCAACGGTGGTACGAACAAGCACATAAGCATACTACAGCAAAGAAGGAAGTTTCTGATCCCAATTCGGATATATGTCAAAATAAATTAAACTAAAATAAAACGATGTGTGTGTATGTGTACAAGTAGTAGGAGGTGCACAACCAAGAAAATACTTCAGCAACAACATCAAAATTGAACAAATATCTATAATGTTTTTTTACATAAGGTGTATATGCACTTATTTTTCTGGGATAGAGCGAACCTGCATGCCATTTTCCAAGACCTCCCAATCTGAGCAGATCAAATATTCTTTCAATTTTGAGCATAAGATTACTGTTGACATGAAAATAACAACAAATTTAGTGAAATCAAGCACCTACAAGTAAGAAATTATAGCATCCGTCCGATTTAGGAGAATGAATATACATTTTAAAGTTGTGTGCAAGGTTTTTACATAACTCTCACATATATAGAGAAAACAAAGAGCTGTAGCCGACACGTGTAGAACATGCAAAAACTACGCGGTAAGAACAAGGGAAGGAAGCGCGTGATGGTCATACAAAGCGCTTGCAACGTGAAATTTTCTATGTATTGTAACAATTGATTCAGGCATTCTACATGTTCTTAGATATTCCTGAATAATCAAAAGAACCAATACACAATGCATTCATTCATCAACCAAGACAAAAGGAAAAAAATAAACATACAAATTCAAAATAAAATAAGATCTATATATGAGCAAATAAAACCGGAATTCTACATTAAACCACGACCACTGACATTGCACAAACTTATCATATATTAATATCACATTTTCGGCAGACTCTATATAGAAATTTCCAACAAATACAAATATAAGATACAATTATTATTTTTAAGCTCACTTTTACAAAATGTCCAGTTAGAAAACTTGAATATCACAATGGTCAAACAACTCCTAAACTTTGATTTTCTTCTATCAGAATAAAACAACAGGTAGATAGCTAAATGCTTGAATCTTGCCAAATGACTACACAAATAAATTTCAATCTGTGAATTACATGAAAATAATGAAGTATGGAATTACAACCCAAACAAACAACATTTGCATGCTGGACAATAATTAATATGTTTAGCAACTTGGAAGAATTAAATAATTCAAGTAGAAATCAAATGATAATTGGAGTAATTAAAAAAATGTTTTGAGCTCTCAATCCATATTGTTTAAACTAGCATAAACACATGCACAATGTAAAGACTTGTTTTGTTGCTTAAGTTATACTCTCTTTTGCGTTTGTGAGTTTTTGATTTTGTATTACCAAAAAAAAAAAAAAAACTCCACAATAACATTATTGAAATGTATTTTGCTATGTGTATTCACATCAAAATCATTAAGTTACATGAGTTTTAAATAATGGCTTGTCAAAAATTACTATAATATGGGAACCACCTTGTATTAGTTATATGTAGATTGAGTTATAAAATGAAAATTCTATTAAAAGTATGGTTCATTGATAATACCCAAAACATACATACTCCAAACTTTTAGTCATAGAGCTAATAGCATGGAAAATAATAAAAAATATACTCGAAGTACTCACAATCACGTGGTTGTCAGAAATCATAAGTAATATAGGAAGATTAAATAATTGTTGTAAAATCTACCTACATTTAATGTTATGACGGTTAGAAATTAGAAAATTATCGTATTCTAATTATCTTATTTGGAAGCCTGAATTCAACTTTCAAGAATGAAAATAGAAAATCAAGAGAAATAACTCTAATCAATGTCAGTGTAAATAAAAAAATGTGTAAACTAGCCATGGTTTGTATAAGTACAAAAAATAATAATATGGTTTAAGTATTAACTCAATCTTGCCAACTATATGTTAATATTAACTTTTAGAGAGTTGCGATAACCGAAATGTAGCACACTTAATCAGAGTCATCAACCTAAAGGATCTTCTTGATGAAATATTATTGAAAATGGTGCATTTAACTTAGTTACTAGTTATATATTCGTATGGCTTCATATTGGTAACTTTATTTGAGAAAGCTTTAAAAGGGCAAAAAAATATATTATGGTACAACCTTTTTACATATAAAATAGTATATATTTTAATAAAGGAAAGAAAGAATAATGGAAAAGCAATGGTCACATGCCCATTATGACAACGTAACGGTCACATGCCCATTATTCAAGCCTATTTACATTTATTTCTTGTATTATAAATAGAGGACTTCTCTATATATTTTGAATCATCTTGTATTACAATTCTTTAATAATAAACTACTGTTTCATCTCAGTTCTGCTTTTCTATCATGGTAAGAGCTTCATTAAGGCTTAATGGCCATTGATTCGTATTTATTGTTTGGTCATCATGGCCAATGATACTGCTTCATCAGCTTCTGACAATGCTACTGGAATGAGTGAAAGTCGCATTGTTGTTCACAAACTCATCAAAACTATAATTAGTCCTCAATCGCAACTAATTATGGTGCAATTGGATGAAAACAATTACTTGCTTTGGAAACTTCAGTTCAAGACTGCAATCCAAGGTCATGTTCTTGAAGGTTTCATCATGAGGACTTTATCAGTTCCACTAATATTCATTACTGATCAAGAGAATAAAATAGTCAGTAATGAAAAATACATGAAATACCACAAGCAAGACCGTTTAATCAGTTCATGGCTACTATTCTCTATCAATCAAAACTTATTACCATAAGTGATTGGCTGCAAAAGTGTTAACAAGATATGGACAACAATAGAAAAATCCTTCAACAAGCAGTAAGTTGCTAAAGTCATGTATTATAAAAGATAATTGCAAAAAATAAAGAAGGAAAACCTTACCATGAGAGAGTGAGCAAAATTAAATCTGTTTCTGATATGTTAGAAGCTACTTGCCATAAATTGCAAGATTTTGAACAAATCTTGACTATTCTCAATGGCTTAAGTGAAGAATATGAGGCTATAGAAATCATAATTTCCTCACAAAAGGAATTCTAATCTCTTGATGATGTTCTCTCTATTTTATTAGCACATGAAGCTAGGCTTGAAGACAAGAAAGCATAAGAAAGAGGCTTCTTTATTAACTATGTAGTTAATAAAAGTAATGACAATAACAAAAATCAGATAGGTAACAATTATAGAAATGAGCAAACCTTTCAGAGGGGCAACCCCACCACCAGAGACAGAGGTAGTAGAGGAAGAGGAGATGGAGTAACAACAACAACAACAATTGACCATAGTGTCAAATATGTGAGAAGATAGGTCATACTGCTATCAAGTGCTGTTTCAGATACAATTCAAACTACTTTCAGGCCAGGCCAGCAATAACAGTCAAAGAAACACCAATTTCCCTGCCAATTTAGCACAAGGACAAGGAGATGCAACTAATCATACTGATCATATTCAAGATGAATTACGGTATCCAGATTCGGAAGCTAGCCATCATATCACTAACAATTTGAACAACCTGAATCTTGGGAACAAAGAATACAAAGGTAATCAAACTGTAAGCATGGGCAGTGGTAAGTGTGTTAAAATCTCTAATACTGGCACTGATCGTATCATTGGTAATAGGCAGTTATTTTTGCATAATTTACTAAGGGTATCCACTATTAAGAAAAACCTAATTAGTGTGTCTCAATTTGCTATAGATAATAATGTATACTTTGAATTTTCCCCTAAACGCTGTGTAGTTAGAGACATAATAACTAGGAAAATTCTTCTACAGGGTAATGATGTGAAGGGACTCTAGGAATTCAGTCTCAGCAACCGCAATACTACTATCAATGATCACCCACATTGTAATTAGACTAATATAACTGATGAATTTCAAACTAGAAGTACTTTTGACTTATGGCATTATAAGTTAGGACATCCTTGTGCTAGCATTGTAACAAAAATTCTTAATGATAATAAAATAGAATTTATTTCTGCAAAATTACCTTATGTATGTACTTATAGGAAAAAGCCACAAATTACCGTTCTCTGATTCATTAACTGTGTATTCCAAACCTGATCAATTAATTAGCACTGAATTTGGGGTCCATCTCCTATATTTTCTGATTATGGATATAAATACTACATCTCATTTGTTCATGCTTACACTAGATATACTTGGATATACTTCTTAAAAGCTAATTCTAATACTAAAAGTGTTGTAATCAGTTTTATCAATATGTTTGAAAACCAAATAAACTATCAAATTAAAGTCATGTAATCTGATGGAGGATTAGAATACAAACCCCTGACAGATTATTTTAAAAGTAAGGGTATTATACATAGAGAAACATGTTCCTATACTTCTGAACAGAATGGTATATTTGAGTGGAAACATAGACACATCGTTGAATCGGATTTAACTTTGTTAGCTCAAGCATCTTTGCCACATAAATTTTAGCGTGATGCTTTCAGTACTACTGTGCATCTAATAAATAAAATGCCCACTAAATTAAGTACTGAAAGACATAAAACCTCTAGAAAATCTATTTAATGTCAAACCTGATTATAACAGTCTAAAACACTACAACAGATTTACCTTTTAATAGCACGTGAAAAACGCTATAATAGGTTACCATAGCATTAGTGACGACGCTATATAACAACATGCAATAATAGCTCTGGTATATCTTATAGTTGAAATCTAAATGCTATAGTATTATACATTTTATAGCGCACTTTCGCCATCATGAAATGTTTTACATAACATTCATATCTTACTATGATAAATACTTGCTTTTTTTTTATAGCATTACCACTGATTTCATAACTCATACTCAATGATATGAAAAGTTTTCCACATGGTTTACATTTCATATAGCATTTCACATTTTGATTCCATAAGAGGAACTTTCCGCTATGAATATTTGTAGTATACATAGCGTTTCAGCGTTTTTATAGCACACATTCAATGATATGAAAAGGTTTTCAACATTATTTAATATTTTACATAGCATTTCACCTTTTATTTCCATAATTGAAATTTTCCGCTATTAATAGTTTCAATATATAGCACATATTTCAGCTTGATCTTTACATAGCAAATCTCTTATTTAATTTGTGCACAATTCAAACAATTAAGCGTTAAATTCACAACACAAAACTGTCAATAACAAAAATCTAATACCAAAAGCATATTTGAATTCAATTACAAAGTCATAGTTAATAAATCTACTAATCAATATAGAAATAAGTCAACACATATGTTGTTCAAAGATCGTTTCAAAACTAGATTACATGAAAAATCACTTAGTCTTCAGCTTGTTAGCTCATCCAATTTCTAGAACCTGCAAGTCACAAGCACAAGTTACAGTCTTATAACAAAGCAAAATGCAAGTAACACAATTAAAATGCAAAAATGAAACAGTGTTTGACTTTTACTTAAAACACTGGTTCATTTCTAAAGATGGAGAACCCATCCTAAAAACACAATAATACCTTTCTAGAAAAATCAATATGTACATCACATCTCACTTGTATTTATACTTTTACTTCCAGGTATAAACTTTGATATAAACGTATGAATATATACATGTTGTTCTAAACGTAAGAAAAATACAGATTTTGCAGATATATTCAATCTTTTCCTTATATAGTAATCAAATAACTTCGAACCATCACAAAAGGAAAATGAAATGTGGTACCTTTCATCTAAGAGTTTGATCGGATGCCAAACCTGAATCATTCCCAAGTTATAAATTAGAGAACAAAAAAATAGTTTTTGACATACAACTGAGCCTGGAAACACGGTTTCCAAACCAGTTTGGAAACTGGAAACTCATGGGAACTGAGTTTCCAAATGAGCTTCCAAACTCAGTTTAGTTTAGTCCAGAGTTTCCAAACTGAGTTTGGAAAGTTACCAAACCAAGTTTCAAGTTTCCAATCTCAGTTTGGAAACCGAGTTTCCAAATTCAGTTTGGAAACCACCAAGTTTCCAAACTCAGTTTTCCAAATTTAAAACTGAGTTTTACAAACTAATTTCCAATGGAATTTTTAAAAATAAAATAAAAAGCATGTCGAACATGAATTAAATCAACAAAATAAATTCACTGTTTGCATGATCCACTTTAATGGACAAACGATCAACATTATGATACCCTAACTCATATAATTATGTGATTAAATATTTAAAGAAAAACAGTAACAGCGAATAGAAACTAAGGTACAAGGTAAGAGAATAAAACTGGGAAAGGTATAAAATAGTAAACTTACTATTTATCTACTTCGAGAAGAAAATAGTTCGACAACAATAAGATTGAGCATCAAATTTGAGACAGCTTTGAATAACAGCTTCTTCCTGAAAACAACTTTAGACAGTCCAGATGGTGAAAAATGGAAAGGTGTAGAAGCACACACACACACAGAAGAAAAAAACGTAACTGAAAGGAACATAAAAAACATTGTAGTAGTATGTAAGATCAATATTAACATTAACTTCTTTTCTATGCTATTATCAGTAGTACACAATATTTATATATTTTTTGCACTAACATATTAACATTACATACCAGTCACCGGCGTGAATTGTTCTGTCCCCATCCCCTGTGTGCCCCGTGTGCCCACCCAATCACAGCCCCCTGATTTCCACCTTTTGCAGTTACATCCCTCAATTGTTGTGGGACTTAATTGCAAAAGGTGGAAATCAGAGAAATCTAGGCCGTTGAGCATACGGGGACAGGGTAAATGAGACAGAAGAATTGGCCTCCCAGTCACCTTGCTGCACCAGTTGTAACCAAAATCATCAAAATTTGGTAATTCTATTTTTGTTTTTCAGTTATGCCATTTGTTTCAAAGTAGTAATATCTAGAGTTAAGAGAAAATAATTTGATGATCCTTGTTATTGTTTCTGTGAATTAGGGTTTTTCTTGTTCCATAGTTGCGAAGAAACAAAAATAATTAACACGAAGAACTGTTAATGAGGTAATTATAGAAATAATTCAAAGTTGTGATATCCAATGCTGTTGAGATATTCAGAATGAGTTAATTAGGAATGATATTAATAATTGAGTTAATGTTGGAAATAAAGACAAATAAATACTTTACCTTATATTCGGTATTGTATTAAGTGTGATTTATATTGGGTATTATTCAATTAGGCCAAATATTCCCTAGAATATGTTGTACTAGATTATTCCTCTCTTATATATAAGTAGAAGGATCTCTCTTGTAATAGATATACAAATTAATAAAATGTAGTCTGCAATTGTTCATTGCTCTTCTCTCTCTTCTCTCTGATCTCAATTCTTTCATGGTATCAGAGCGGGTCAAAGGAAGGAGAGGTATATATATATATTAAAAAAAAAGGGGGAGTCGGCAGTCCCTAAAGCCAGTGCAGCACCGTCGTGTGAAATCTTCAAAGCAAGCTGTCCCTCCGTTGAAGCCAATCACTGCTCCAATCTGAAGCCAATCACTGCGCCAACCTAAAACCATCAAAACCAAACCAAAACCAAACCAAAACCAAAACCAAAAACCATTGAGTGTGGTCCACTTTAAAAACCATTGAGTGTGGTCCACTTTAAAAACCATCAAAACCAAACCAAAACCAAAACCAAAAACCATTGAGTGTGGTCCACTTTAAAAACCATTGAGTGTGGTCCACTTTAAAAACCATCAAAACCAAACCAAAACCAAACCAAAACCAAAACCAAAACCAAAACCAAAACCAAAACCAAAACCAAAACCAAAAATCAAAACCCAAAACCAAAAACCATTGAGTGTGGTCCACTTTAAAAACCATGAATATTGAGTGTGGTCCACTTTAAAAACCGTTATTGAGTGTGGTCCACTTTAAAAACCATTGAGTGGTTGGACCACTTTAAAAAAACCAATGAGTGGTTGGTCCACTTTAAAAACCATTTGTTAAAAGTGAAGAGTTGCTGATGGCGTATGGAAATTTGAAGCTGACTGTCATTTTGTTCGTGATGCAATCCAAGGTGCAATCCAAGATGGGCATTTGTGATCCGCATGCTCCATCTTGAGGGGGGGTGTTGAGATATTCAGAATGAGTTAATTAGGAATGATATTAATAATTGAGTTAATGTTGGAAATAAAGACAAATAAATACTTTACCTTATATTCGGTATTGTATTAAGTGTGATTTATATTGGGTATTATTCAATTAGGCCAAATATTCCCTAGAATATGCTGTACTAGATTATTCCTCTCTTATATATAAGTAGAAGGATCTCTCTTGTAATAGATATACAAATTAATAAAATGTAGTCTGCAATTGTTCATTGCTCTTCTCTCTCTTCTCTCTGATCTCAATTCTTTCAAATGCTTCAAAGTATCATTTTTGACTACGCACACACCATTCATATGACTTCATTCCTTCTATTATTCATGAAATATAAATCAGTATGCTTCTTTCTTGTCTGACTTCATGTTACAACATTGTCAGTGATAGTGGCTTCAGAAACAAATGATTCATCATCATACACTGCAGAACCAACATTGGCATTTCTGTTTTGGAATAGCATTTTTGACTTTTAGTTTGAAAACTATTATTTAAAACTACAGAACCAAATACATTTTTTGAAAAGTTAAAAAGATTCAAAATGAAAAGCTGAAAATCGACTTCAAGAACAAAAAAACTAAAACAAAAAGGTTCTGAGCCTTTGGCTCAGTTTCAATTTGAAACCGAGCCTTTCCGGCTCAGTTTGGAATCGAAACTGAGCCGCAGCCAGGCTTAGTATCAATCTAAGCATTCCAGGCCCGGTTTCAAATCGAAACTGAGCCTCAGGATCTGTTTCCAAACTGAGCCTTTCAGGCACGGTTTTGGTTTCAAAACTGAGCCGAAAGGCACAGTTTCGATTTCAAAACTGAGCCTGAGGCTCAGTTTAATTATCTTCTTGTATACCAAAGTTTTCACATTCTCAACTATTTCATTGGTCACTTCACATAATTCATATTATAATCTACTAAATCTTTTTTTAAAATCTAAACTGTATTTCGGAGTTAAAAGAGAATAATAGTCAGTAAACTAGTCTTGAAAGCTGAATACTTGCCTTTTATTTTCTTTATTGTCAATATCATAAAGCTGGATACCGGCGGTTTCTTTTCTTTTCTGATGGCAAACTTGATTAACATTTTCCATCAAAACCGATAACGTTAGACCAAACACCGCTGCATACATCACCAATCCACCTTTCGCAAACTCTTTCCCTCTAGTCATCTTCAAACAGAACCAATGCGCCAGAACTACGCATTTCCGAAAAGAAAAGAATGATTACCTTTGCTAAACTCGTTCTCCAAATTATCAATTAGCCGTTGCTATGCTTTATCCTTATCCATCATTGCAGGCATCTCCTTTTTCAACCTGGCCTATAAAATAAGCATAAATTTTTGATGCTCTTGCACGCTTCACAAATTGATTTATCTGCGGAGAAAAACCAATGTTTTCAGCCATAGGTCATGGGCAGAAATGATATATAGATAAAATCAAAGTTCTTAGCCAAATGTTATGGGCAAAAAGTAACGTACACAGTGATCATAGGATTTCTTCGGTATGTATTTCAAGTTAGAAAAAACATCATCTTGTTCTTTCTCAAAGGGATCTTGTCCAATTGGACCAACCATATTTCCATTTACTGGTTTCTCATTGAATGAACTGTTATTATGGTTTAAGAAAAATCAGAACATAAAAAAAAAAACCACAGAGCGAGTCAAAATGATGCTAAGCAAAGAAAATGAGAATTATAGAAGTGCATATGCACTGCATGAAGCGAAGAGAAAAAGGCAATAAAATGCAAAGGAGTGGCCAACCAAAATAATGCTACAGACCGTTCTTTCAAAGCAAGCATAGGGAAAAGCAATTCTAAGCATAAGGAATACTAGTCATGGTCAAATGCATGAACATGCTCAATTTCCTAAGCTACAGGCAATGCATTTATGGAGACATGAGTAAACGAAGCATGTAATTTAAACAAGGCACATGCTGACTAAGTTAGTTGCGCAATTCCCTAGGGAAAAGATCTTGCCATATATGCTCTTCAGGACATATATTAATTTGTATTTAAACTGACTCTAAGGAAAATAAATGTATTCCGGGAGTGCAATAAAAATTCTGTTTATTTTAAGTTTTTTTTTTTGCAGTATTAATTAAGATACCCACAAAACTGTTTAAAACTTTTGAAATGTTTAATATAGGCAATGAACATAACTTTTCACAAAAAATGAGATCATTTCCATATATAAAAGTGCACACATACATGATTATATGCATATATGCATGGCGTTCACTAGATCAGAATTCATGCATGCCCTTACTGAAACGGGATATGTATAATTTATGTTGGTGTATGTTATAAGATAGCAAGCATAAATTTTTTAACATAGTGAAATACATGCATATTTTTATAGTAAGTTGCAATATATCATCCGCTATTGACTTTAATCTAAAACTACATTTTTTTTGCTTTCTATTACTAAGAGGATAGTTTTCTTCTACATTTTCCTGACTTGTGTACAACATAAAACTTTGTATTTGTTATTTACATGTCATAAACTATATAGTTTTCAATAAAAGTTTGCAACTTTGAAGAAGCACGATATTCAACATTTCTTCTACTTAAAAAATAATCACAAATAACCTAATAATATCAACGGACTAAAATCTAGAAATTATAGCTAGGAACTTCCTTTCAAAAAATTTAAAAAGAATCTAAATGCATTTGGTACAAACATCTTTCTTTTGTATTGTTTCCAAAATCTAGATATAACATAACCCAAATAAGAAGTGAGGAACTCTCATTACAAGTTGAACAAAATTACAAAACGTTCAAAGTAAAGCAATATTTATCATTAGATTGAATAAAGCAAGAACAAAAAATTGCAATGTATTATAGATGAAGCCGAGAAAATATTAACTTATAATGATTTTAACCAAGCAATAGATTATTTTTGGCAATGTATATATTGTATCATGCCAATAGAAACGAAAATAACATACATCATACAAAATTGTGGCAATATTTGTTATAGAAGGTGTAATTATAGAGTAAGTGACAAAGTAATGACATATATATGTATCTTAAGTTATAATCAACATGATATGTATAAACTTAGAATGATTTACGTGTGCATACATACAAACATACCTAGAGACACATATGTAGACGCATATACACGTACACATAGTCATACATAAGGATTCATTACATCTTGATATTTTTTGGAGTCATACATTTAGTTTTACAAAAGCTCAGTTTGTTAGGATGAATCTAACTTTTTAAAGAAAAATATTATCTTAAGGCAAAGTCTGATTCATTGGCCTAAATTCATTTAGCTTTTTGAATATGCGAAATTATTTTCACTACTTTCAAATTTGGTGAAGATGATCTTGAACGACACAAAAAGTACGAATTTGCAATCTAAAAAACAGTGGATTGAAGCGTAAAGGTTGTTGTGGGCCCTTAGTACATATATATATATAGTATGTATGCATGTATATGTTTGTGCACAGTATTTATATATGTATATATGCAATGTATTATGCCTCTCTCTCTCTATATACACACACACACACACATATATCCCAACCATTTTTGTAAAAAAATCATGATTACAATATGTTGTATATAGCTTATATATTATAAACAACAAAATTTAGGTTTATGGCGATAGTTGGAAAAACAACTTAAATCGCACAAAATCCAATATGAATCAACATTAGAAAGTCGACCCATAACAAACAAAAATCACCTTTCAACTGAAAGATAAAAGAAGGCATGGTTAAAAAAACCTTAGTCTGGCCTTTGAAAGTTATTTTGTGGATAGTTCACGCATATATGTACGAATATCTTTGTCAATGTATAATAAACTTGACAAAAATATCAAATAGACAGAACAAATGTGCAACGTTTATATAAATAATAAGAGTCAGATGTTAATTTCCCACAAAGAGTCTGAAAAACAATTTTTAATGGGTAAAAAGAAAATAAGTTGTTTTTAAGAGTTTGGTTTTATTTTATTAGACATTATTATCGATGAGAATTTGTATTTCAGTGCAAATAACATTATATCAGATTGGAAGGAACTTATGATACCATGGTGCTTTTCTATTCATAATCAGTAGATACGTTGATCCTATAGCTAAAACTTAAGAAATGAAAGATCATTAATGTTACATAGGTAACAAACCAACATAAGTTCAAAGTGAATGTGAGATACCTTGCATTTATTATTAAGGTTGTTTTCCTCATCTTATCAGTTATGACACTGGCGATGATGAATTTACCACTATACTTCACCCTCTTTGAAGCACTGCCACATGGCTTTCTTTTTTTGTCCTCGCCACCTTGTGTGTATGTTTTGCATACCTTTGTTGCACATGTGCTTGGTTCATGGAATTTTCTAGTGTAAGCAATGCTAAAAACAGAGTTAGTAGAGGAAAAAGTACATCACAAATATCTTAAATATAAGTGAGTTTTAAGTGCAAGTTTCACAATATAGCAAAATTAATAGTCCAACCATAAAAAAATATTTGGAAAACATTGTACTTCTTATCAAAAAATCAATTTGAAAGTTCTTCCAGTGGATGAAATTTAAGGCCTTGGGCAATTCCATATGAGGATAACATGTCTAACCATTTGACAATTATACACGTACAATGATCTTCGGGAAGTGCATGTTTATAAACAACATAATTTCTATTATCCTGTAAATTCTAAGGAGAACATTATACCAGAATAAACTCAAATAATTCTTTCCACTTAACACGATAATACATTTGAAGTGTTGATGTTATCATAATTCTTTGGCATCAATAATTGAGCACTAACTTCATAAAAGCAGCAACTGTTGGACACCAGCGAGAAAATGGCACCAACCTTTATAAACCAAAAAAAAATACAACCTCATCCACTAAAAAGAATTGTGCGTGATGAGGGATTTTGAGATTGGCAATTCAATTAGATGAAATTATTATCTATGAATAAAAAAACATAATAACCTAGAAATGATCCAACAAATTCAAGAAATCTTGCCTCAACTTTTTCCAATAGCTTTCATCCGAGCAATGCCATAACCATCGTGCATTGTAGCATTTCTCTCAAGCCAATTCTCATAATTACTGCCTGACAAATATTTATACAATATATCAGATCAGATGTCTATTAAGTTTTATAAAACTTGGTTAATTTTTAGAAATATGTTTATTTTTTGTAGAACTTGATTACTTTAAGTTAATTCTTATATACTTTGTTGATTTTTATAAACTTATCAGATTTTATGAATTTTCGACACCACCACCTTTGCACCGTTAGTGCTTTCTCGCACACCCCAATTCAATATACATTTACACGATCAAACAAGAATGGATTAATGCATATATAACAAAATATACTTCGTAATGGCATACACAATTAAATACATAAAAAGATACCTTTTATTAATAATTTTAGCTAGCAGTCTACCATACAGCAAAGCAATGTTCTGTGTACCTATATAGAAAAGTAAAAAAGAATAATTAGGATGCAAAATGATGGCACATTTTATATGAAATTGCTACATGTTTGGCATAAGTATATTTCTTAGTGAATGCCTAAAAGAATATCATTGCTTGCCAAGGGCGATGAAATGCATGTAAAATAATAATGAATCATACATTTCTTAGTAAAGATCATCGATTTCAAACAACAAGACATAAATAATGGACAAAAAAAGGTGTTACCTATAGTAATTAACTAACTGTGTTTTTTTATTGGCATAGATAACCTTGGCGTTTATAAACAACACATTCTAGCAAATTTACTAGATTAATATTAAGGCACCTATCAGTGTTGTGGTGGCTGTAACCAGGTCTTAAGCAATAGTATACACATAAATTGAGATAATAAAAATAGCATGTTAATAACTTCTCATATGCATGTTCAGCAATTCATTTTGTCCTGGGTTATCTTTAGTTTACTAAAAAGTTGAGATGATTGATAAATAAGACACTGTCCATAAACATCTGAAAGAATATGTCATAAAATTCATATAGCTAGGGCAAGATAATGATATTTTCATTGACATCTCAAATCTTCCATCGGATGAACTACAATTTATGGGAAGATAATGATATTTATACTACGTTGAGTAATTACCTCTACCTATAAAGATAAAAAAATATTAATCTTTATTCCCCTTACATCCTTTAAGGTAAAACATCCAACAATCATAGACTTCGCTAAGTACTTGAGCAGTAAACTAAATTTATCTAAGTCAAAGAAAATTAATGATAATACCTTGTTTGGAATCAAACAAGCTCCATACTCCATTGATTATAAAAAATCACATGACAAATCATATTATAAACAAACAAACCATCTACTTACCAACCACTCTCTATGTCTTTGCAAATCTTCATTATCCAGCAACTGCTTGAGCCTACATCTTCTCATTGACATAGCCTTTATGCACTGTCCCAAACCCTTCTTACTCTAAAAAATAATTATAGGGGAAATCATGAGTTATAGCTCTCAACTCAGTCAATCGAAATGCAATAAATCCAACATCAAAAGCATTTGAAAAATCACCCTAAACGGACCCAATAGAAGAACTCAGAGGCATACGGTCAGGTTTCATAACTCCACCAATTATGACCTCTAAGGGTCAGATTTTTTTTTAAAATACCTCTTTGGACAACTCCTCCGATTTGGAGGACTTTGGAGTGAATTGAAGACGGCGTCCAGCTAAGTTGTTCGAAAGTGATCGACTTACGAGACGCTGGAATGGATCGAAGATGGTCTACTCTGGGGAGTTTCTGTATTTGTGGAGAGTGTGGAAAAATTTGGCGATTTGGGGGAATATTAGGTCAAGATGGAGAATGAAAGTGGGAATTTTTATTTTGGCGACCTTCGTTTTATTTTTGCCCGCCTTGCTTTTTCACTCCCGCTTTTCTAACGTTGGGTCTAAAATAGCGGAATAAATCCATAAATAACAAAATGTACAAGTTAATTTCTTACTTTATTTTATATAGCACATTTTATGTGCTATTTATTTTTTTAAATAATTTATTTATAGCTCTTTAATATAATGCTATAACACACAGCAATGTATAGTACAATTTCTTGTAGTGAAAACATTTGGTTGCCTATGTTTCCCTTACTTAAGACCTTACAATAATCATAAACTTGACTATAAATCTAAACCCAGCTCTTTCATAGCTTGTTGCAATAATCAAAAAGAGTTTAGAAGTATAGACAAGTATGGTAGAATATTTACAAGCAGACATGTTATTTTGGAATAAAATATTTTCCTTTATAGTAGAACAGATATACAAACCACAGCTAAAATATATAATCCAAAGGTTAGTATACTTGATATGCACAATATTCTGACACATGGCATCAAGAGAATGGTGACAAGGCTGCTGGTAACTCTGAAGGACACCACAGTGATAATGAAACTAATGATGATCTGCCAGAGCAAACTAGCCATGACATTCATCACCTACAGGATCAAGTTGCAGACAATCAGAAGAAACAAGAGAAGAAATCATCAATGATAACAATCAAAACTCTAGAAGCAGACAAGATTAATCTCCTACTCAACTATCACAACATCAAACTGGACATCCAATGATAACCAGATCAAAAAGAGGCATATTCAAACAAAAGACTTATACTGCAGTCATTATTGAAGTAGAGCCAAATAGTTATCAACCAACAGTCAAACACAAAGAATGGATAAAGGCAATGGATGAAGAATAGCAAGCACCGATGAATAATTGTACAAGAGAACTAGTGAGTCCACCAAACAACAAGAATAAAATTGGATGCTAGTGGGTATACAGACCGAAAAAGAATCTAGATGGATCCATTCTAGATATAAAGCAAGACTTATTGCAAAAGGATTCACACAAGAATTTGATTTTGATTATAATGAAACTTTCTCATGACTAATGGTAAAACCCTCAACTATTAGACTTATATTGACTACAACATTAAGCAATAACTGGAGCAGCTAGATGTCAACAATGCATTCTTAAATGAGAATCTACATTAAGAGATATTCATGCAACAACCACAAGGCTATACACAATGCCCAACATTGGTATGTAAACTGATTAATGAAACCTATGACCTGAAGCAAGCACCCAGAGTATGGTTTGAAAGACTTAAAGCAAGTTTAACAACACTAGGCTACTTACCTACCAGATTTGACACATCCCTATTCACAAAAATCAGTACCACTTATATATTAATATATGTAGATGATTTAATTATCACCGGCAGCAGTGAAACTGAAATCAGAAAATTGGCAGATTATTTGAACAATCAGTTCTCAATAAAAGATTTAGGTGAATTATCTTATTTCCTTGGAATAGAAGTTACAAGAAAATCAGATAAAAAAATTCATCTTTGCCAAAGAAAATATATTATAGAGCTTTTAAACAAGACAAACATGATTGAAGCAAATGGCCAACCAGCTCTTATGATATCAAACCAACACTTGTCAAAGAACAGGGGGAAGTTTTCTCAAATACTGAGCATTACAATATTTTACTATAACATGACCTGATATTTCTTTTAGTGTTAACAAAGTATCACAATTTTTGTAGGAACCCAAAAGTGAGCATTGGACAACAGTGAAAAGAATACTCAGACACTTGAAAGCAATAATCAACTTTGGCTTATCATTAAAAGGCAACAAAGACTTAAACATTACAGCTTATTCAGATGTAGACTGGGCTACATACATAGATGATAGAAAACCAATTTCTGATTATTGCATTTTTATAAGAGAAAGTCTTATTTCTTGGTGCTCTAAAAAGCAAACAAACATCTCCAGATCAAGCACAGAAGCGGAACATAGGAGTGTTGCTAGTACTACAACTGGAATTTTATGGCTACAATCATTGTTAAAGGAGCTAAAACTATCATCTAACAGAGATCTTATAATTTGGTGTGAAAATTTGAGCATAATCTACATGACAACATATCCTATTCAGCATAATAAAACCAAACACATAGAAATTGATATCTATTTTGTCCGAGAGCAAGTTCAAAAGAAAATTTTACAAGTGACTCATATTCCAGCTTACTATCAGAGGGATGATATGCTTACAAAATCATTCTCAGCCAAAAATTTCCACAGATTCAGAGATGCACTTGGAATTGAAGAGATACAAACAAATACCAAGTAAAAGATGGAGCTTTCATACCTGGATCTTACATGTATCTTCACCAATACGACGAAGGACTTAAATTACTTACTCTTTACCAACGTCACTCCACAAAATGGCAAATTAGAGTTGCAGCAGTAATAAGAAATAAAGAATAATGGGAAAGCAACGGTTACATGCCCATTATGACAATGCAACAGTCACATGACCATTATTCAAGCCTATTTACATTTATTTCTTGTATTATAATTAGAGGACTCGTCTATACAATTTGAATCATCTTGTATTACAATTTTCAATAGTAAACTATTGTTTCATCTCAGTTCTGCTATTCTGTCATATTTTTAATCTATTTATGCAAAAAGGCTTTCAAAAAAGATATAAAAATTTAAAAGGGTAATAAAAATAAAAGGTACATAAATAAATTTACACATTGAATTAATGGATTTACGCTCGAATGGACATAATTATAGACATTGTCGCATGCTATGAACAAAGAATAACATATTCTACCATGATTACATCTTAATATGAGTTATCTTCAGATACAAAGTAATATAGATTAAGAATTGCATTAGAAATTATGACCCTAAATTGTACATACATTTAGAAATTTAAAATTAACCCAAGATTGTGTAAAATAGCAACATAAAAGATAGTAATGAAATAGTTGGCTGTAATATAAATAAGTAGACCAAAGTTCGCTTATATTATTAAGAGCAACATGAAAATGGGTGTTGGGTTGTAACTAATAGCAAGGGGAGAAAGAAGAGCTGTAATACGTATAGAAAAATAAAACATTGCTTATGTTAGCAACATAAGTCTACGTTAAGACTACAAAATTAAAGCTACAATTATTGGCAATGCTGATAACATAAACATAATATTGTTCCAAATAATTACTGATGTGCATTAAGTAATTTTATTTGCATAAGAATGAGAGTTCCACACATTCAGAACTATATATTCTGTCAGAATAGAATGATAAAGAAATGTAAATTCAAGGCTCCTTGTCTTACATGATCAACGAGAACTTCAAATGATATGTTTTATATGAAAAATTAATTGACAAATGCGATTTTCAATATTAAAACTTCATATGACATTACAATTGAAATTTATTGTCACCCATAAGAGATAGATCTGACTACCACCATTTAATCTTGGATAGAAAATTGGAATAAAAAGAAGTGTTAAAAAGGGAAACTTAACCATCTCCCTGAAAGAGATGCAATAATATTGACAAAAAATTATTGAATTTTCACTTCTCAAAGAGTTAAGGAAACCTCATAACGTTACAAACAACTTTAGGACATTATAGTTATCCTGGGTTAAACGAATTATCCGAAGAAGATCGTTTAACTATAGTAAGAGCACAAAAAATTAAACATTGCTTATCACAACCCTTCTTCGTGTTCGTTTCTTTTTGTCTGAATCACTTCTCTTCTTGTCCAAATCACTTCCCTTTTCCCTAAATCGTAATGCTCAAAATTAAGGTGCACTAACAAAAACAATAGCAGAATTCAGGAAATAAAACACAAAGAACCAATCAAGATTATCTTTGAGTGCTCTGATAAGATAAACCAAGGTCAGACAAAGGTAAAACATTGAATTTATTATAGGATTACCTTTAATTACTCATGTGATGTTGATTTTGATGTGCGAAAGTTGCACATATGCGGAAACACAATAAGAAGAATTTAGATTTGCCAATGGAACATCAATCTAATTTGATAGCAATTATTCTATTACATCGAACAAATAGTAAATAGCTATAACAGAGAAACAAAGAGACACAATATTTATACTGGTTCCACTATCCTCCATAAGATAGTGTACGCCCAGTCCAAAAGAGAGAGATTTTATTCCACATGAGAGAATTACAAGAGATTACAAAATAAGAGTTTACATATCCAAACCTCAAACAGGCTTAATAAAAAGAGATACCATTGGGGATCACTGACTCCATGCCAGGATGAGTATACACTAAAGTCTACCCCTCAATACATAGCCAATGCAAATCCACGTGAGTCATCAATTACATTACTAACCAACATACGGTAATAATATAACAGAGGAAAATTACCATAGCAACAATTATGCAAAGATATAAAGTAAATCAATCCGTTTCTTTTGCATAGATGGAAGAAATTAATCCCTTCATTTATTTCTCTATCATCTCAACAAATGCAATCAGTGCATTCCTATTATAAAAATATTTACTTTCCATTTTTTTGCAAATTTTTTCCAATCAATTTGTGATTTTGTATCATCTAAATTTAACACTCCACCTTGATGCAAAATCACATATTTGCAACACCCCATCTCGAATCAAATTCTCTTCACATCATAAAACTCTTCAACAGAACTCCACCTTCAATCGAAATCTCACAATGAGATAGAAACCAAAAATGAATATTTTTCTAATGGGCTCCAGCAAAGCTACCCCCATCAAACCATGTTAATAAGCTCAGACTACGTCCCCGCCCGTCAACAAAATGTTTCAAATATCCAAAATATAAAAGAAGGCAGACACAAAAGTAATCTCAACACCGCCAAGACCAAAAATACTTCTCTCAATCGCCAATTCAAATACAGAACCAAAATCCAAATCTCTGTATGCACAAAAAATCCCTCTCCCTCCACTTAGTTATTACAAACTTCACCCACTGCCTGCAAAAGATGCATCTACCACCATGAGCTGCACCGTGCATAAACCAGCGGTCTAAAAGTGCTTGCAATAACATCGACACCCTTCTAACACTTGACCTGAGCTCCTTCCTCGATCACCCCATATATCTCAAGCATCATCAACGTGAAGGCCCCTGTCTAAACCACAATGATCTCTGTTTCGACACCCGTCTATCACTTGACCTGAGCTCCTTTCCTGATCATCTTGGATCCCTCGAGCATCATCAACATGAAGACCCCTGTCTAAAACATGATCAAAAGTTCCAAAATCCAATTGTACCTTCAACGCATTAAACTCCATGTCACGTCAAAGTTCCCAGATTGGAACGCCCTTCACTCTCAACATAATTTCCACCACCAAAGTCTTCCTTATTTCCCCAAAATAGTAATAGCATAATTACCACCGAATCTACGAACGTTTGTAGAAATAATTGATGCACAATTTAAAATAAATCGCCTCTCTCTGATACCAATCTGTTATGCAAAAATTGCGCGAATGCAGATGCGCAATAAGCAGGATCTAAATTTGCCAATTGAACATCAATCAAATCTAATAGCAATTATTCTATTACATTAAACAAATAGTAAATAACTATAACAAAGAAACAAAGAGACACAATATTTATACTGGTTCCAGTATCCTCCATAAGATAGTGTACGTCCAGTTTAAAATAGAGAAATTTTGTTCCATAAGAGAGAATTACAAGAGATTACAAAATAAGAGATTACAAAATAAGAGTTTACATATACAAACCTCAAACATGTTTAATAAAAAGAGACACCATTGGGGATCGTTGGCTCCATGCTAGGATGGGTTTACACTAAAATCTACCCCTCAATATATAGCCATTGCAAATCCATGTGAGTCATCAATTACATTACCAACCAACGTATGGTAATAATATAATGATGGAAAATTACCATAGCAACAATTGTGCAAAGATAGAAAGTAAATCAATCTGTTTCTTTTGCATAGATGGAAGAAATTAATCCCTTCATTTATTTCTCTACCATCTCATCAAATGCAATCAATGCATTCCTATTATAAAAAAATTTACTTTCCATTTTTTGCAAATTTGTTCTAATCAATTTGTGATTTTGTATCACCTAAATTTAACACCCCACCTTCATGCAAAATCACATATCTTCAACACCCCATCTCTAATCAAATTCTCTTCACATCATAAAACTCTTCAATAGAACTCCACCTTCAATCATAATCTCAATGAGATGGAAACCAAAAATAAATATTTGCCTAATGGGTTCTAGCAAAGCTACCCCCCATCACACCATGCTAATGAGCTCAGACTACGTCCCCGCCCGTCAACAAAATGTTGCAAATATCCAAAATATAAAAGAAGGCAAACACCAAAGTAATCTCAACATCGCCTAGGCCAAAAATAATTCTCTCAATCACCAATTCAAATACAAAGCCAAAATCCAAATCTCTGTATGCATAAAAAATCTCTCTCCTGCCACTTAGTTATTACAAACTCCACCCACCGCCTGCAAAAGATGCATCTACCACCATGAGCTGCACCTTGCATAAACCAACGACTAAAAGTTCTTACAATAACATCGACACCTGTCTAAAACTTGACCTGAGCTCCTTCCTCGATCACCCCAGATCCCTCGAGCATCATCAATGTGAAGACCCCTATCTAAACCACAATGATCTCTGTTTTGACTCTCGTCTATCACCTGACCTGAGCTCCTTTCCTGATCATCTTGGATCCCTCGAGCATCATCAACATGAAGACCCCTGTCTAAAACATGTTGAGTCAAGGATTTCATAGAGTTTTGATCTTTGACAAAGAGATAAGCCGTGATCGACAAAAAGAAGATAATCATTGGTTTGAAGAGACACAAAGAGCTAGATATGGTATTTTACATTAGAGGTTGATTATTGGTGTTTTAGTAGTGTTATCTATGTTAAAATCTATCCTCAAATTATCACATACCTTAAAATTGTCAATATATATACAAATATATATGTGTGTACACATTAATTGTGCACACGGGGTAAAACCGGTCGACCGCCTGGTTTTCTACCAGTCGACCGTTTCTGCCCAGTTTGCACAATAAACATGTACACTTAAAAATAACATATATATATATATTCAAATTTCTGTCTATTGGTCCTTTTTAACCCGTCGACCGTTTTCTTCCAGAAAGCAACCTTTCGTATAGACACTTCCTTTTCATCAATGGTTGCTTCTCTTTCTCTTTACCAACAATCATGGCCATTGTTTGTAACTCTTTACAAAGGGTTACAACTGTTTATTCCTCATATAAACACCATGAGATCATCATTCCTATCATCGATTTCTATCATACTAACTTGACTTATTGCTCTCTAAATTCTTGATCTCATTTCTATATTCTCAAGTGCTCAATTGCTCATATTTAATATAATATCGTTTGAATCCTGGAATTTATTTAATATTCTTTTGATTCAATACGATGTCCACTTCCAAAGCTTCATATACACAAATATTATATTTGAGGATAAGATTATAGGAAGGTTGTACCACAAGTGACAAATTCGTGTTATCAAGAACACATATTGTCAACAACAATTATATTCATATTTGTTGAAGTCCTCGGTGTTGCTAGTTCATCTGCAGCTGGTAGATAGGTTTTTGCTTGCTTTCATTGAGTTTTCTCATCATCCAATGCCTGTATTGTTTTATGGAGGCAATAGTTTTTACTGTTATGATTTCCATATTGATTATTTCTAGTACAAGGATTGATTCATAAGAGTTTATGAATCATCAACCATACCTTGTATTTGGAATTTTTATCTGGAGTATCATTAGCATTGGGCTTAGATGCTTTTGTCTACATATCTGTATGGGTTGCTTGGATGGATGGGTTGGTTTAGGAACAACGACTGCTAATCTGAAATGTATTCATTCGGCATGAAGATGAAAATGCAAATATGAAGAGAAGATGGTTCGAGGAGTGCAAATTTGCACTAATGAGTGTTGAAGGTCACTATGTGGGCTATTTTTATTTCCTATGTATTTCAGCTGCTTGTATTTCGGTTTTCTTTTCTCCTTTATATTGTAAAGGTTAGTATGCTAACCTGTTATGCTTGTACTTTCTTTTTTTAGTAGAAATAAAGTGAACCAATTTTCAAAAAAAAAAGTCCTCGGTGTTGTAAGAGGCAAGTGTTGAAGTCCTCAGTGTTATAAGAGGCGTGAAATCCCGTTCGTTTTCTCGGGTCTTGTATACATGTTCCTCCGAGTGAAGTGAGGTGGTTGTTAATGAAAATCCAGAAAGAAGTCTGGGACTGGACGTAGGACGGTTCTCTGAACCAGTATAAAAATTCCTAGTGTGATTTTTCTATTTTATTGCTTTTACTGTTTTATACATTTCTGTGATTACCTATTATTTCTACTTGAGTGTTGTACATCATATTACATGATCCGTGTGTACTATACTAAGCATGTAAACGCATTTTTATTTGGTATCGGAGCAAGGTTATCATATAACCATAACACAGTTATTTGATATATTCTTGTAATATGGCCAATAACACAAGTACTAGTACTCAAAACACCACTTACATGGAAGCTCAATCAACACAAAGACCTCCATTCTTCAATGGTCTCAACTATAGCTATTGGGCAACACGTATGTCATTCTTCATGCAGTCAAATAGCTATGATGCTTGGAATGCTACCCAAAAATAAATAGTGAATCCAACAACTGATTATTTAGAATCGTCACTAGGCTAAGAAAACGGCAGCAGTCGTAAATGCAAAAGCAATAAACATGTTGTTTTGTGCATTAGACCAAAATGGATATAACCGTGTTAGTATCTGCACCACTGCATATCAAATTTGGCAAACGCTAAAAACCACTCATGAAGGTACTAACAAGGTTAAGCCAAAATAGCCATGCTGAAAAGTTAGTTTCAAATTTCAAAATGAAGCTGAATGAGACAATCAATGATATGTATTCACAGTTTCAAACCATTCATCATGCACTTATTGGTTTAGGAAAAAAATATTCAGATTTTGATGTTGTTTCGACAGTCCTACATTCTTTGACTAGTGAATGGGAAGGAAATTTTTTTAGCAATTAAAGGAGCTAATGACCTTTCTGTCATGAAGCCAGATGAATTGATAGGAAATCTAATGTCCTATGAAGCTAATTTGCAGGCTAGAAAGGAACATAAAGAAGAAAAGAAAATTGTAGCATTTCATGCTAAAAAAATGAAGTTGAATCAGAATATGAAGACGAAGACCTAACATTCAATGCAAAAGGTTTCAAAAAATTCCTCAAACAACGAAAAGCAAGTCGATATAACAAAAAGAAAACTGGATCAAATAAACCATCTTCTTCCGCTATAGAATGTTTCAACTGCCACAAAATGGGGCACATGTAACACCCCACCTCCGTTAAGGTCACTCACAAAGGGAATGCCTTAACTTTGGTGGAGCATTTTAGTAAACAGAATAGAAACTTACAAGACAGATAAAACAGTACTTGAAAATTTTATAACTTTATTACAATAGAAACCGAAATAAGCTTGGTTACATCCTTTCAAATCACAATATCAGAATTCAAGTACAAAATATCAGTCTTGTACAAAAGCCTTAAGAATGCATAGTTTAAAATCATAATCCCCTCAGAAGAAGACAAGCCATACTTTAAGCACTTCAAGCGGAAGAAATCTGGATCAAGCTAGAGTACTCCCTTCTACAAAACCTGGGGGGAAACGGAAGAAAGGAGGCGAAACAACAAGGGTCAGACAAAAAGTCTGGTAAGTCCAGTGATTTTCAGTTATGAACAGATAATAATAACATGACATGAAAATAAAACTGGATGAGAGATAACAGTAACAGGTGTAGCGGATATTACAGAAGAACAGAATGACATAAGCTATTTCTTTACACTTCTCTGCACTAATACTAGTATAACAGAATTAGGTGTCACCCTAATGTCTAAACTGAAACTGAAACGGGTACAGAATAATTTCCACAGAAGAGAGTGCTAGTAATGGGCCTTTACCACCCGAACAGAAACAGACAGAAACAGAAACAGATTAATCCCTACGGAAACAGAATGTAGAATTAGGTGTACACTAGTAATGGGCCTTTACCACCCGAACAGATGGTACCACGCAGAAAAAGACAGGTGTTACCACCCAACAGAAACAGACGGTACCAACAGAAACAGACAGAACTAAGTGTACCCTAAAACCCTACCCCAAGCGATCGGCTCCCTAATACATAAATACCCTGTGTCGGCCCCACAGTAGGGTGTATCACTCCCTAAACTGACAACCAATTGGCACAGACCTATTTACAGATGTCACAGCGTCTTACATCCTCAGAGGCAGACCGGGATCCATGCACGCACATGACCCGGTTGGAACACACCATCAACACCCCTCGCCATTATCAGAATGAACCGCTTATAATTAGTTCAGTAAGCGTGCCCGGACCCTACCTACTGTTGGGTCAAAGTTTTGATACCAGAAAGGGTTACTGACTAATATGGGTCCCAAACAACAGATGACACAAGTAAATTCCCTCCTAACCTTGTGTCCCCAGACTAACAGATTTCAGATTAACTTGTTTACAAGTTCAGACATACAGAGATCAGATTTACTAGTTCACAGATTAGAAAATCAAACCAACAAGTTTTCAGACTAACGGATCAGATGTACAGATTTAACAGAATTTCAGATTTGTCTAACTTTGTATTGGGCCTACAGATTCATGAACGGGTTTAATATATATATTAGTCCAGTTGGGTTTACCCTATCCACCCAACACGTTTTGGACATCATTTTTATCTCAGATTTGCATTAATTAATTGTTAATGCACAGACCTCTCACATTAGGTCGCTAGCTTGTGGCCGCTGGATGGGCCGGGCGGTTCCGGGCAGACTTCTGCCACAAGCCAGACCTAACCTCGTGTCTAAACATATTATGACTAACTTCTCACATTAGAACCTATTGTTTGCGGCCACTGGATGTGCCGGGCGGTTCCGGGCAGGATTACGCCACAAACTCATTCTAACCTCGAGTTAGCCATGTTCATCTTTGCGGCCAATTAATTAATAATTTACCATTTATGCCCACGCCTAATATACATGTCAATTATTCATAGCTAATTCAGATTATGTCAATAACAGACTGAATATATCAACTTAGCAGATAACAGATTTTCGCGGATTAGGCGACTTAACGGATTCAGCAGATTAAGTAATTTAGCAGATTTAGCATATAACAGATTTGGCATTTTTAGCAGATGACAGATTTGGCAGATGAACAGATCTAGTAGACTAGGAAGTAGAGCAGAACTAGCAGATTAAGCAATATAACAGAACTAGCAGATTAGGCAATATAACAGAACTAGCAGATTAGGCAAATATAGCAGAACTAGCAAATTAGGCAAATATAACAGATTTAATCATTCCTTAAAGTTTCACAAACATATCTTGCCTAATTATAAATTTGGCCTAAGTTTGCATGCCTAAATAGTTGTCATGATTCACACTATGATCATATACCCCACGTTTGCATTGAATTTACATGTCACAGATTATGGTCATAATTTACATGTCCCAATTTAGTTCAACTTGCCTAGTACAAAAGATTCACATATAAATTATACCAAATATAGCCATCAATTTCAATGCATGTCATATATTCAAAAATCTCCTACTTAGGTGTTATTCACATTTGATAGTTATCAAATCTTAATATAGATCTTCACACCTAAGTCATATTCTCTTTCAAATCATGAATTGTTATATAAACAATATGCCCAACAATCTAGTTATAACAGATCTTAATTCAAAATATGCGTTATATCCAATGTCTCAAGTCACATGTTAACATACTATGGTTCCTCTTCTTCCAATTCACAGAATATGCATAGATCTAGATCTAGTTTACAACCTATGTCCTTTTTCTTAAATCAGTCACGGATTAGCCATGTCCAATTATGCCACATTCATTATTTGTCCCAATCATTTTAGCGTTCATGCGTTAATCTCTTAGGAGATTGGCGCAGGCTCGTAGTAGCCTGGCTATAGAACAGAAAGAAGAAGAGATACAGAATAAAATAGATCAGAACAGAACATACACAATCTCAAATTCAGATTTACAATCATGTCACAATTATGAATAAAGTTTATATCGGAAAATAACTGCACTTGCCTTGATTGGATTCTAAAAGAAAGATAGTTGTAGCGACGTTAGTTGATCTTCTTTAACCGTTGTTGAAGTTTCAAGCTTGAATTGAGTTGCTTAGGTTGATGTTGATTAGCTTTCAGTTTTGATTCCAGCAGAGTAGCGACGCCATTTTTATTTTTATTTAGAACAGAGGCAGAGTAGAAGCAGAATAGAATTGTGTGTAGAGAAGGCTAGGTTTGGGGCTGTTTAAATAGGTTTAGGCAGACGAATCTAGGCAGAAAACGAGACCAGATACATAAGAATGCACCCAGGCCCAAAACCAGGTTCGGGGACCAGGTCGACCCCCAGGTCGACTGCCCAGTCGACCTGGTCGGCGGGGGGTCGAGTGCCCAGTCGACCTGGGTACTGGGCGGGAAATTTCCCGCCTAGTCTGTTCTGGGTTTTGAATTCGAAATTTGAATTCGAATTCGAGCTGTTTTGAACTCTGAAAATTCCTGAAATTTTGGAGGGCCATAACTTGGTCATACGAACTCCGATTCTCGCAAACTCGGACTCGTTTTCAAGTAGAATTTTGAGACGAACGCAATGGCGCAACCCGCTTTCCCTAATTCTTATTTTATATTTTAATTACACTTAGATTTGTAATTCTTAAGTTCACAGAAAATACGGGGTGTTACATTCTCCCCTCCTTAAAGGATTTCGTCCCCGAAATCTTCAAGTTAAGAAGAATGTGTCCTACCATCCAACATCCATCTACTCAATCATCAATCACTGGCGTCCATTGTCCTTAGAAACTTCTAATGTTGTATGAACATATGCAAAAGTGTGTGTATATGTTCCTTATCTAATGCAAAGATCAGGCGGTCCACTGATTCAGTTGACCTCCTTAATGCGAATTATGCCAGTGCCATGAGTCCAACATGTATGCAATTTTCCTACTCGATACATATCATTTCTATATGAGTGCACAACCATTCAGTCATATGCAACATCCATGTGCTGAGTCAACCATTTTGCATCCACAAAAATTGAAAATGCTCACACATCCATATGTAGTATGAGAGTGTTTTCGAGCCGATCTATTGCCTAGTGTGTGTATATGCATCCACGAGCAACCACTAGCAACCACTTGCATCCACTTGCAACCATCAAACATAACATGTCTCAAACACATGTTTACACCCATTAGTTTCTACCTAAAGTTCGAAGATTCGGTCGATAGGATACAGTCGAATGATGGAAGCGAGTACAGATAAAACAAAAACTTGGTTCCCATTAGACATGGGTCCTAAGTATCGGCCCCGAAGACCGAAACCAACATCAGAATGACACCCAGAGGATTACCCTCTTTAGATAATGTCAAAACTGGAAATCTTAACCTTATCGGGAATATTCAGATATTTACAGATTACTGGTACAGATCAGGTTACTGAACTAAGCATGATAAAACCCAGAATGTATGCGTCCAACTTGACGCCTAACACAGATATCTCTCAAACCCCAATCTATCACAAACAGATTAGTCATAACCCTTATGGGTTTGAGTCTACAGCGGAATCAGAAACATTACTAGTATTAAAGTGTAGAGTATCGATTACAGAATCAAAATGCCAGAATCAGAAAGAGTTTTAACTCAACAATCAGATAAGAAACATAAACCTTCTACTCAAATTTTCTTATTTCTATCCTATCCATTCGCCTGTCCTCCAGAAGTGGGTTCTGCCCTCTGTCCTTGCCCTCGTTTCTTCGGGCAGTCCCTAGTGTAGTGTCCCATCTCACCACAGTTGAAGCAAGTTCCCTTCCTTTTTCTGCAATCCTTGTTCAGATGAGTCGAGCTTCCACAAGTAAAGCACTTTTTCCCCTTCTTATCTTCAGACTTCTCATCCTTCTTTTGTGTTTCCTTTTTGGGCCATGCTTTTTTATTCTGTGGTTCTTCCTTCTTTGTCTCTTTCGGGCCCTTGTCTTCCTCGTGCAGTAGTGCCATGTCCACCAATTTCTCGTAAGTCGCTCCCATGGGTACATGGGTCATGGCTAGGCTGTGCAGTGGCTCGTTCAATCCTTTAACAAAGCGGAGAGCCTTTTTATGCTGAGTGTTGACTAAATCCAATCCGAACCTAGCCAGTTGGTTGAACTGGTTGACGTATTCCTTGACCGTCATACTTCCTTGCTTAAGAGATAAGAACTTTTCTAGTTGTAGACTTCGTTCAGCTTGCGAGAGGAATTTTGTCTCAAACCTTGTTCTGAAATCCATCCATTTTTCAACAGGCCTCTCGGCGTTAGTGACTTCCCACTAATAGGAATCTTCGTCTTTGAGCAGCCATACCGCCAACTGTACCTTCTTCCTATCGTCCACCTCGAAGATAACGAATAGATCCTCAGTTTCTTTGAGCCAGTTCCTCGCTTCTACGAATGATTCAGTTCCCCTGAAATCCTTCCCACCCATGGCCCTAAAATCTCTATAGATCTTTGAGAAAGAAATTGCACGAGGAGGGGGTGGAGGAGGGGGATCATTTGCTGGACCTGCGGCGGCGGTCCTAGCCTCAAGATATTGACGAAACCAACCGGGTACATGAACACCCTCTGGTATCTCAGATGCTTCAGACATGCTGAAACGAAAAAGGAAAGATTCAATTACAAAAAGGACTGAAGGAAAGGTATATGGCTCTTGGGGATTATGTTTTTCAAAATAAGCTTTATTTTTGAAAATAATTCCTTTCAAAACCTTTTTGAAAATAGTTTTCAAAAACTTTACCCAATCTGGTAACCTTCGGCTCTGATACCAAGTGTAACACCCCACCTCCGTTAAGGTCACTCACAAAGGGAATGCATTAACTTTGGTGGAGCATTTTAGTAAACAGAACAGAAACTTACAAGACAGATAAAACAGTACTTGAAAAATTTATAACTTTATTACAACAGAAATCGAAATAAGCTTGGTTACATCCTTTCAAATCACAATATCAGAATTCAAGTACAAAATATCAGTCTTGTACAAAAGCCTTCAGAATGCATAGTTCAAAATCATAATCCCCTTAGAAGAAGACAAGCCATACTTTAAGCACTTCAAGCGGAAGAAATCTGGATCAAGCTAGAGTACTCCCTTCTACAAAACCTGGGGGGGAAACGGAAGAAAGGAGGCGAAACAACAAGGGTCAGACAAAAAGTCTGGCAAGTCCAGTGATTTTCAGTTATGAACAGATAATAATAACATGACCTGAAAATAAAACTGGATGAGAGATAACAGTAACAGGTGTAGCGGATATTACAGAAGAACAGAATGACATAAGCTATTTCTTTACACTTCTCTGCACTAATACTAGTATAACAGAATTAGGTGTCACCCTAATGTCTAAACTGAAACTGAAACGGGTACAGAATAATTTCCACAGAAGAGAGTGCTAGTAATGGGCCTTTACCACCCGAACAGAAACAAACAGAAACAGATTAATCCCTACGGAAACAGAATGTAGAATTAGGTGTACACTAGTAATGGGCCTTTACCACCCGAACAGATGGTACCACGCTGAAACAGATAGGTGTTACCACCCAACAGAAACTGACGGTACCAACAGAAATAGACAGAACTAAGTGTACCCTAAAACCCTACCCCAAGCGATCAGCTCCCTAATACATAAATACCATGTGTCGGCCCTACAGTAGGGTGTATCACTCCCTAAAGTGACAACCAATTGGCACAGACCTATTTACAGATGTCACAACGTCTTACATCCTCAGAGGCAGACCGGGATCCATGCACGCACATGACCCGGTTGGAAAGCACCATCAACACCCCTCGCCATTATCAGAATGAACCGCTTATAATTAGTTCAGTAAGCGTGCCCGGACCCTACCTACTGTTGGGTCAAAGTTTTGATACCAGAAAGGGTTACTGACTAATATGGGTCCCAAACAACAGATGACACAAGTAAATTCCCTCCTAACCTTGTGTCCCCAGACTAACAGATTTCAGATTAACTTGTTTACAAGTTCAGACATACAGAGATCAGATTTACTAGTTCACAGATCAGAAAATCAAACCAACAAGTTTTCAGACTAACGGATCAGATGTACAGATTTAACAGAATTTCAGATTTGTCTAACTTTGTATTGGGCCTACAGATTCATGAACGGGTTTATTATATATATTAGTCCAGTTGGTTTAACCCTATCCACCCAACACGTTTTGGACATCATTTTTATCTCAGATTTGCATTAATTAATTATTAATGCACAGACCTCTCACATTAGGTCGCTAGCTTGTGGCCGTTGGATGGGCCGGGCGGTTCCGGGCAGACTTCTGCCACAAGCCAGACCTAACCTCGTGTCTAAGCATTTTATGACTAACTTCTCACATTAGAACCTATTGTTTGCGGCCACTGGATGTGCCTGGCGGTTCCGGGCAGGATTACGCCGCAAACTCATTCTAACCTCGAGTTAGCCATGTTCATCTTTGCGGCCGATTAATTAATAATTTACCATTTATGCCCACGCCTAATATACATGTCAATTATTCATAGCTAATTCAGATTATGTCAATAACAGACTGAATATATCAACTTAGCAGATAACAGATTTTCGCAGATTAGGCGACTTAACGGATTCAGCAGATTAAGTAATTTAGCAGATTTAGCATATAACAGATTTGGCATTTTTAGCAGACTTAGCAGATGACAGATTTGGCAGATGAACAGATCTAGCAGACTAGGCAGTAGAGCAGAACTAGTAGATTAAGCAATATAACAGAACTAGCAGATTAGGCAATATAACAGAACTAGCAGATTAGGCAAATATAGCAGAACTAGCAAATTAGGCAAATATAACAGATTTAATCATTCCTTAAAGTTTCACAAACATATCTTGCCTAATTATAAATTTGGCCTAAGTTTGCATGCCTAAATAGTTGTCATGATTCACACTATGATCATATACCCCACGTTTGCATTGAATTTACATGTCACAGATTATAGTCATAATTTACATGTCCCAATTTAGTTCAACTTGCCTAGCACAAAAGATTCACATATAAATTATACCAAATATAGCCATCGATTTCAATGCATGTCATATATTCAAAAATCTCCTACTTAGGTGTTATTCACATTTGATAGTTATCTAATCTTAATATAGATCTTCACACCTAAGTCATTTTCTCTTTCAAATCATGAATTGTTATATAAACAATATGCCCAACAATCTAGTTATAACAGATCTTAATTCAAAATATGCGTTATATCCAATGTCTCAAGTCACATGTTAACATACTATGGTTCCTCTTCTTCCAATTCACAGAATATGAATAGATCTAAATCTAGTTTACAACCTATGTCCTTTTTCTTAAATCAGTCACAGATTAGCCATGTCCAATTATGCCACATTCATTATTTGTCCCAAACATTTTAGCGTTCGTGCGTTAATCTCTTAGGAGATTGGCGCAGGCTCGTAGTAGCCTGGCTATAGAACAGAAAGAAGAAGAGATACATAATAAAATAGATCAGAACAGAACATACACAATCTCAAATTCAGATTTACAATCATGTCACAATTATGAATAAAGTTTATATCGGAAAATAACTGCACTTGCCTTGATTGGATTCTAAAAGAAAGATAGTTGTAGCGACGTTAGTTGATCTTCTTTAACCATTGTTGAAGTTTCAAGCTTGAATTGAGTTGCTTAGGTTGATGTTGATTAGCTTCTAGTTTTGGTTCCAGCAGAGTAGCGATGCCATTTTTATTTTTATTTAGAACAGAGGCAGAGTAGAAGCAGAATAGAATTGTGTGTAGAGAGGGCTAGGTTTGGGGCTGTTTAAATAGGTTTAGGCAGACGAATCTAGGCAGAAAACGAGACCAGATACATAAGAATGCACCCAGGCCTAAAACCAGGTTCGGGGACCAGGTCGACCCCCAGGTCGACTGCCCAGTCGACCTGGTCGGCGGGGGGTCGAGTGCCCAGTCGACTCCCCAGTCGACCTGGGTACTGTGCGGGAAATTTCCCGCCCAGTCTGTTCTGGGTTTTGAATTCGAAATTTGAATTCAAATTCGAGCTGTTTTGAACTCTGAAAATTCCTGAAACTTTGGAGGGCCATAACTTGGTCATACGGACTCTGATTCTCGCAAACTCGGACTCGTTTTCAAGTAGAATTTCGAGACGAACGTAATGGCGCAACCCGCTTTCCCTGATTCTTATTTTATATTTTAATTACACTTAGATTTGTAATTCTTAAGTTCATAGAAAATACAGGGTGTTACAGCACATGCACAAGGATTGTCCGGAGCAAAAGAAAAGGTCAGAAAATGACAAATTCAAATACAAGAAGGACAAATCAAAGAAACGGGCATTTTCAGTTACATGGGATGATTCAGACTCGTCTTCATCAGAAAGTGAAAGTGACACAGAAAATGAACAAGCAAATGTTTGTTTCATGGCAGCAGAAGATGGGGTACAAATTCCTACATTTGATGAAGTACTTGATATTAATGCCGAATTGATAGTTAAATATAAAGACTTAAAACGACAATTCAAAGAAGCCAAAGCATATTTGAGTAGAGCAGAGTTTGAACGAGATATGTTAAAAGACGAGAAGAAAATATTAGAAGAAGATCTTGAAAAACTTCAAGAATCATCAGCTAATATTGACTCTCAATTATCTCTTTTAAGTCAAGAAATTGAAACTCAAAAAGAGAAAAATGATGCTCTTACTACTAAAAATCATGAGCTTAAGGCAAAAGTCAAAATTCTGGACCTTGAAAAGGCCAGTTTAAAAACTAAACTAGATGATATTACTCAAAATGTTTCTAACTTTAACAAAGGTTGAGAAAATTTGACAAAAATCATTGAAAGTTCACAATCTACTTCAAACAAACAAGTTTTGGGATCTAAGAAACAAGAAACCAAGAAATATCTCAAGAAGAAGAAAGATAAAGCTAAGAAAAATCTTCGTTTATTATATCCCAAGCCAAAACCACTTGTGAAATTTCAAAAGAAAAATGTCAAGACTATCAAGATATGGGTTCCTAAAACAAATAATAATTTGATTAAGAACAAATATATTCGACATTTATGAATACTGTGCATCTTAATTCAAATTATTTATATAAAGGGGATACCAGACCCGTATGGGTTTGGACTCCTAAGACCTAACTCTTAGGACCCTATTAAAAGGTGGGTACCATGGACCTAATCTTATTTTTTGCAGGTCCCACTTAAGAAAAGAGGAAAGTGGATATTGGACAGTGGTTGCTCGAAGCACATGACTGGAGCCAAGAGCTTATTGACAAATATTACATACTCAGATGGTGGCTCCGTCACATTTGGAGATAATTCAAAAGGCTATATCATCGGCAAAGGCGATGTGGGAAATTGTGGTAGATCTAACTTACCACTTATTACCAATGTCATGCTTGTTAGAAATTTGAAACACAATTTACTTAGTATTAGTCATTTATGCGATAAGGGTTTTACATTTTCCTTTTCAGATAATAAGTGTAGCATTTTAGATAAAGGCCATAATTTAGTTTTCGAAGGTTATAGAGACAAAAATATATATATTCTGAATATGAATATTAATCATAATTCAGATATGTGTCTCGTGGCTAATAATAATGATCCATGAGTATGGCACAAACACTTCTGTCATGTAAACTTCATAACTATCAACACGCTAGCCAAAAACGATCTAGTTAGAGGATTACCCAAAATGAGCTTTAAGGTTGACAACATTTGTGATGCATGTCAATTAGGAAAATTGACGAAATATTCTTTTAAATCCAAGAAAGTCATATCAACATTACAACCACTTAAGTTACTGCATATGGATTTATTTGGACCAACTAAGGTTCAGTCAATAAATCACAGTTGATATGTGTTTGTAATTGTTGATGATTACTCTCATTATACCCGGGCAATTTTCTTAAAAAACAAAAGCGACACTTTCAAACAATTCAAATCTTTCGTCAAAAGAATTCAGAAATCGAAAGGGCTTAAAGTTAAAAATATAAGAAGTGATCATGGCGGAGAGTTCGAAAATAATGAATTTGAACATTTTTGTATAAAGAAAGGTATATATCATAATTTTTCATTTCCTAGGACTCCACAACAAAACGGAGTTGTAGAATGGAAAAATCGTACCTTACAAGAATGTGCAAGAGCGTTATTAAATGGAACCACTTTACCAAAACATTTATGGGCAGAAGCTGTTGCAACTGCATGTTATATTTTGAATCGTGTATTCATTCGACCCCTCACCAAGAATACGCCTTATGAATTATTTAACCAAAGAAAGCCCAATATCTCATACTTCAAAGTCTTTGGTTACCAGCACTTTATTTTAAATACAAAAGACCGAATCGTCAAATTTGATCCAAAGGCCGATGAAGGAATATTTGTCGGTTACTCGGAACGGAGCAAGGCCTATTGTATATTTAATAAACGAACCAAAACTATTGAAGGATCACTTCATGTCTCATTCGATGAATTCTATTATCACCCTCATAGTATATCATATGATGACGAAACTATAGTCACAAATAATCCAATCATCACAAATGTTGATTCTGACTCAAAAATAACTGTTGAGGATATTCCTCAAACATGTGTGTTACAATCTCCACCAAGAATACGATCTCCTCCAAGAATATTAAGAGATCATCCGGTTCAAAATATAACCGGGGAAGTAACATCACAAATCAGAACAAGGAGTCAACTCCATCAAATGGGTCATGTTGCATTTATTTCAAATAGCAAACCTAAGAATCCAAAAGAGGCTGCTACAGATGACTACTAGATCATTGCCATGCAGGAAGAACTAAATCAGTTCAAGCGCAAAGATGTGTGGGAACTTGTTCCAAGACCAACTGATCGGTCAGTTATTAGTACTAAATGGGTATATAAAAATAAGGCTGATGAACAAGGAAATATCACCAGAAGTAAAGCAAGATTAGTAGCACAAGGGTATAATCAGGAAGAAAGTATCGACTATAAAGAAACATTTGCACTGGTTGCTCAACTAGAAGCTATTAGAATCTTATTATCTTTTGCTTGTCACCACAATTTCAAACTTTATTAGATGGATGTCAAGAGTGCTTTTCTCAATGGATTTATCAAAGAGAATGTATATGTCGAACAACCTCCTTTGTTCGTACATGAAAAATATCCTGACTATGTGTACAAACTTAAGAAAGCTCTGTATGGTCTAAAACAAGCACCTCGTGCTTGGTACGAATGATTACGTAGCTGGCTTATTAACTCAGGATTTCAAATAGGCAAAGTCGATCAAACTATGTTTAGCAAACATTCTCGAAAAGATATTTTAGTTATCCAGATATATGTAGACGACGTTATCTTTGGTTCAACAAATGATAAACTCTGCAAAGAGTTTGCAAATATTATGACTAGAGAGTTTGAAATGTCTCATATTGGAGAACTATCATGTTTTCTTGGACTTCAAATCAAACAACTTCCGAACGGTATTTTTATTAATTAAGAAAAATACTGTGCAAATCTTATCCAATGCTTTGGATTAGAAAACACATCTGGTAAACCTACTCCCATGAGTACAACTACACATCTTGAAAAAGACGAAAATGGTAAGAATTTTGACCAAGAAACTACATCGATGCATGATTGGTTCTCTTCTTTATCTTACAACCAGTCATCCAGATATAATGATGAGTATTTGTCTATGTGCACGCTTTCAATCAGATCCAAAGGAATCGCATCTACGAGCAGTGAAACGTATAATTCTTATCTTAATAATACCAAATATTTTGGTCTTTTCTACTCAAAAGAATGTCCATTCGAATTAGTATCATGTAGTGATACTGATTTCGGAGGCTCTCGAATGGATAGAAAGAGTACAAGTGGTACATGCTATTTTATTTGAAAATCACTTGTCTCTTGGTTCAGTAAGAAACATAATTATGTCTCACTATCAACATGTGAAGCTGACAGCAGCTCTTGCTTGTACTCAAGTAATATACATGCAACAAACACTTCAAGATTTTGATATTCGCTTATCAAATTCTATTATATACTATGATAACACTAGTGCTATAAACTTATCGAAAAATCCTGTGAACCACTCTCGAACCAAACACATTGATATACGTCATCATTTTCTAAGAGACAATATCAAAAAGAGAAATATATGTCTCGAATTTGTCCAAATTGAAAACCAACTAGCAGACATTTTTACTAAGCCTCTACTTGAGTCTAGTATCATTAAGTTACGTAGAGAGCTTGGTCTTATCTCCAGAAAAGAATTTGACAAGTAATGTTATCACTAATGTTATATTTTTTAAGTTCTATTCACTTTCTGTTTATATTTACTCAAAACATTAGCTATTTTTGGCTATTGTTATATTGGGAAAAATCGAATATGAGCTTTTAATTCTTCTACGGCTAAGTATTCCTGATAATTCTTAGCCTCAAGTTTATATATAGAGAAAAACCTATATAAACTAGGTACTCTCTACATCTTAATCTCCCAAGCTGATCATGGCACATATATGTGATGAATGTGCTCAAAAATCCCATATTTTTGTCACAAGTTCTAAACCGGAAGAGTACTACTCTCCGAAACTCCAAAACACAAATCAGAGCATCACCAGTGCAATTGTACCCCCGGCAATACGCCAATTTTAAAATGGGCAAAGAAAGCGTTGTTTTGTTCACCCTGTACCAAAGAAAAGATCGACGAGATTCATTATTACCAAAAACATCAGATTGATCTTCAAAGACAGCTACATTACGAGCAAAGACTACCTTGGATTGACTATCTCTTTTAGAAAAAATGGCAATGTACTTTTGTGGCTCTAATAAACATAATGTACATGAGCCTAGTCCAAACATGCCTTCATCCTCTACAAGTCTGAATTCATGGGATAGAAATTATAATAGGAACGAAGGAGCAGGAGAAAATTGGTCACCATGGACACCACGTATATCCGATATCAAAGAAGTTTCTACCAGTCACAATTCATCTACTTCACATTAAACGTATATCGTGGTTGTATTATCTTGTATTACTCATGTACTATTGTATACATCCTATATATAAGTAAATTCTATTTCTTTTGGACCGATTAATATCAGAAATGGTATAAAAAAACAACCCAGACTAACACCAGTCGACATGTCATTTTTTACCAGTCGACCGTTTTGATCTCTGGTAAAAAACGGTCGACCAGTTAAAAATGAACGTTCGACCGGTCATGTCAAAAACTGTTTTTTATATATACGATCACTTCTTCAACCCATATATTCATTTCATCCTTCAGCCGGCTCCTTTTTCAAAACCCCAAAACCCTAGAAATCGAAATTCTTCATCTAATATCATTCAAATGGCACCTCCTCAAAAGAAATCGAAGAAAGCTTCAACTATTGAATTACATCCTATTGATATCTCAGTAAAGAAATGGCTAGTTGATCCAATTGCAGTCAAAAGGTGGAATGAGATGAATGATTTCACAATTCATCCACGTTCGTTTGTTCAATTCTCCGATTTCTCTAGTTATCATGTTCTTAACTTAGCGAAGAGTTCTGATATTGAAACCCTAATTGATTTTGATCGAAATAATGTGGAAATTAACCATCTTATGATCAAATTATTCTACGCTAACTTGAATTTAGAGAAATACAAACCAGAAAATCCCGAACATTGCCTTTGGTTTGTTATATTGGCAAACAAGTATTTATCTCATGCGAAAGAATGGCAACTGTTCTTAGTTCTTCATTTTTGGGTGAAAAAATCTCGAGTAATTTTTGCAATGTCCATGTCCGTAATCAAATTAGCCATCAATTCATTGAAGATGACAAGGATAGCACAAAATCCATAGGTTTACGACCTACTGCGAGAGTTCTTCATCATACCCTTATGCACTCTCTATTACCGAGAATAGGATATTTTGCTTCTGTCTATAAAGAAAATTTCAAGGCATTATATGCAATCTATGGGGATATTCGTATCAATTGGATTGAAATGATTTTTGAAGAGATTTTGTAAGTGAATGATTGTAGTAGGCCACATTTGTTCTATAATGAATATATCATGACTATTGCTTGATTGTGGCATCACACCTCCTGAGTTGTCTGTTTCAAGGGCCAAATGCATCAACAATGCATCAATTAAACGGGTGAAGCTTCCCGAACCATACTTCAATATTATGCCTTTTGAACAACAGAAAGAACAAGGACATCAAGGAACTTCATCACGATCATCCCGCCCTAAACCTGAAGAAGTTAAACTTCTACGATCATCTTCTTCTACAAAGGACTCGCTTAACACCATTGCTCGGAATTTCTCCTCGGAGAAAGACTTAAACGAATGGATAATAAGAATGACAAATGCTTTAATAAAATTAAGTTTTTCTTTGGAACTCTATGGGATGCGATGTCGTGTGGTGCATCGTCTTCTATACAAGCTCAAGACCCTGGCAAACGTCCATCCCCTCCTACTTTTGCTTAAACATCTTCGGAGGAGGGTACAAGCTTAGAAACTAGCCGTGGATGTGGTCGTGGAAAAACTCAAATTATTGAAGAAGAAGAAGAAGATGATGAGACGGAATCCGAATCTTCTTAGTTTATCTCTTGCTATGCACTTATGACTTTATTTTGCATTCAGACTTGATCCGACACTTGTATCTAAATAATGCCTTGTTTTATTCGTTTCAGACTTGTATGTGTAACTTTTGGCATGACTTATGGCATTAGTTTATGTTTCTTATAACTCTGCTAGTATCATTTACATCCTCACTTATTTATCTGTTTAGCAACTCCTTTTTGTCGATGACAAAAGGGGAGAAAGTGGTACTAGCAATATATATGCAGAAAAATATAGTTTATATACAGGCACAATTTCAGGGGGGATCATATACAGGGGAGATTTAGAGCTATATCGTCATCAATAAAAAAGGGGGAGAATGTTGAGTCAAGGATTTCATAGAGTTCTGATCTCTGACAAAGAGATAAGCCGTGATCGACAAAAAGAAGATAATCATCAGTTTGAAGAGACACAAAGAGCTACATATGGTATTTTACATTAGAGGTTGATTATTTGATGTTTTGGTACTGTTACCTATGTTAAAATCTATCCTCAAATAATCACATACCTCAAAATTGTCAATATATATACAAATATATTTGTGTACACATTAATTGTGCACACAGGGTAAAACCGGTCGACCGCCTGGTCATCTAACAGTCGACCATTTCTGCCCAGTTTGCACAATAAACATGTACACATAAAAATAATGTGTATATATATTCAAATTTCTGTCTACTAGTCCTTTTTAACCTGTCGATCGTTTTCTTCCAGAAAGCAACCTTTCGTATAGACACTTCCTTTTCATCAATGGTTGCTTCTTTTTCTCTTCACCAACAATCATGGCTATTGTTTGTAACTCTTCACAAAGGGTTACAACTGTTTATTCCTTATATAAACACCATGAGAACATCATTCCTATCATCGATTTATGTCATACTAACTTGACTTACTGCTATCTGTATTCTTGATCTCATTTCTATATTCTCAAGTGCTCAATTGCTCATATTCAATATAATATCGTTTGAATCCTAGAATTTATTTAATATTCTTTTGATTCAATAAGATATCCACTTCCAAATCTTCATATACACAAATGTTCTATTTGAGGATAAGATTATAGGAAGGTTGTACCACAAGTGACAAATTCATGTTATCAAGAACACATATTGTCAACGACAATTATATTCATCTTTGTTGAAGCCCTCAGTGTTATTAGAGGCGTGAAATCCCGTTCATCTGCTCAGGTGTTTTATACCTGTTCCTCCGGGTGAAGTGAGATGGTTGTTAGTGAAAATCCAGATAGAAGTCTGGGACTGGACGTAGGACGGTGCTCCGAACTAGTATAAAAATCCCTGGTGTGATTTTTCTATTTTATTGCTTTTATTGTTTTATACATTTCTATGATTAGCTATTATTTCTACTTGAGTGTTGTACATCATATTACACGATCTGTGTGTACTATAATAAGCACATACATGCATTATCAAAACATGATCAAAAGTTCCCAAATCCAATGGTCCCATCAACGCAGTAAACTCCATATCACGTCAAAGTTCCCAAATTGGAACGCTCTTCACTCTCAATGTAATTTCCTCCACAAAAGTCTTCCTTATTTCCCGAAAATAGTAATAACATAATTACCACGGAATCTACAAACCTTTGTGGAAATAATTGATGCTCAATTTAAAACAAATCGCCTAACTTTGATACCAATCTGTTATGCAAAAATTGCGCGAATGCAGAAGCGCAATAAGCAGGATCAAGATTTGCCAATTGAACATCAATCTAATCTAATAACAATTATTCTATTACATCAAAAAGATAGTAAATAACTATAACAGAGAAACAAAAAGACAAAATATTTATACTGGTTCCACTATCCTCCATAAGATAGTGTACATCCAGTCTAAAAGAGAGATATTTTGTTCCATATGAGAGAATAACAAGAGATTACAAAATAAGAGTTTACATATCCAAACCTTAAACAAGCTTAATAAAAAGAGACACCATTTGGGATCGCTAGCTCCATGCCAGGATGGGTTTACACTAAAGTCTACCCCTCAATATATAGCCAGTGCAAATCCGAGTGAGTCATCAATTACATTACCAACCAACATGTAATATATAATGGAGGAAAATTACCCTAGCAGCAATTATGCAAAGATATAAAATAAATCAATCTGTTTCTTTTGCATAGATGGAAGAAATTAATCCATTCGTTTATTTCTCTACCATCTCATCAAATGCAATCAATGCATTCCTATTATAAAAATATTTACTTTCCATTTTTTGCAAATTTGCTCCAATCAATTTGTGATTTTGTATCACCTAAATTTGACACTCTACCTTGATGCAAAATCACATATCTGCAATACCCCATCACGAATCAAATTCTCTTCACATCATAAAACTCTTGAACAGAACTCCACCTTCAATAAAAATATCACAATGAGATAGAAACCAAAAATGAATATTTGCCTAAAAGGTTCCAGCAAAGCTACCCCCCATCGCACCATGTTAATGAGCTCAGACTACGTCCTCGCTCGCCAACAAAATGTTGCAAATATCCAAAATAAAAAAGAAGGCAGACAAGAAAGTAATCTCAACACCGCCAAGGCCAAAAATAATTCTCTCAATCACTAATTCAAATACAGAGCTACCATTTGGTTATTACAAACTTCACCCACCGCCTACGAAAGATGCATCAACCACCATGAGCTGCACCGTGCATAAACCAGCTGTCTAAAGTGCTTGCAATAACATTGACACCCGTCTAACACTTAACCTGTAACGGCCCGCAAATCCGTACTATCTGAGTTGACTAATAACACCACACGTCCAACTCAAATTGCACAGAAATACGAATCATTATTAGAAAGAAGTTAGAGGACGAGAAATAGAAAGAAAGAAAAATTTGAATAGAAGAAAAACGAAGAACACAAATCTCACAGCGGAACGAATAAGATATATTAAATAACATAACTTTTGAAATACAAATCAGTAACTGTATATGCATACCATTATTAGAGCACAACAGTTATTCCTGGAACAGTTATAAACACATGTTTCCAGATACAACATAGAACACAGCGGAAATATGATAGTTTATAGCTAACTGGTGAAGCCTCCTGCTTCAAACTCCTCCAAGTGAATCTGTAAAATCCGGACTACTTGACTGCCTGTAAAATTTGGGCACCCAAGAGTTTAGGGAAAACAAAAACAAAATAAACTTTGGGTCAGTCATGGGACTGGTGTGAGTAAACTCCAATCATTTGTTTAACTTTGAAAATCTTTTCGAAAGAAAGGGTAATAGTAAGAACACCCCACACATAAACATGGATGGTTTTTACCTTACTATAACCCAAAATACTTTGATACAAAAATCCAACAATAGTATAATAGTGTCTAAATCAAATAAATAACCAAATTGCAGAATGCTTGCATCTCACGCTCCATATATAACATAAAATCAAAAACCGCAAGGCGCTTATTGGGGATTGGATTTCCAACATGACAAGGTATGGAACCACCTGCCGATAGTGTATCTCTAGAGGGGAATACATTGGGTTCAACAAGAACATCTTGCAACCCGGCCCACACATGACCGACCACTCATTTCGCTTGAGTGTATCGAATGTATATCACCAACGGTTGGGATCAGCAACCGTTTCCCGAATGGGACAGCATCGAATAGGATAAGGAATTAAATGAATTTCTCTAGATAGGTGATTATACACCCTAACGGGAACGACCCACATAACCATGCTGCCTGCCCGATTTTTGTCATTTCCCGGTTGTTGAGACCTGAGGCTACGATTTCTTATCATTCGTTTATAACCCAATCACTTTGAATGCCACATTGTCAGATCCGTTAATCATTAATTGATTTGCACAAATATATTCTGGATATTATGCTAAGGGAATAAATCTGTTGCGACCATGTATATTTATACAGACCAACATATTCGATCATTGGAAATACTCTGTCAGACATTCGTCCATATACGTTCGTTCTGGGATTGAACGAAACCGAAGGCACAATTTCTATTAATAGAAAAAGCTCTTGTACTTTACTTCGTCTTCGATTATCTTCATATAATCTGTTTCGCAACACTACTGCCAATACGAAGTGGTTCTCGGATAACAATCCAACCGGTCTCTCCATATTGACAACGATATTGGCAAATACTTCGATAGTCAGTTATTTAACTATCGAAGAAAAACAAACAAACATTCATCCATCAAACAAACCACTGGGCCTCTTAATTAATATTTCATTAATTAAATCACCCTTTCCATTCCGTTATCAATATTTGTTAAACAAATATTTTCAATTATCATCTTGGCCTTTTCGCTATTTGGAAAACATTTCCGTATATCGCCTTCTTTTATTTTCTATGCTTAGAAAATATCCTTTACTTATAATTGGAAACATTCCAATTATTTATCTTTTCCATGACCGTTCATTTCTACACTTAGGAAATATTATATTTCCAAAATTCCACTTATATGGGTTAAAACGAATGTTGTGTAAAACATCGTTACGACAAACCAAAATACTGCATTCAACTAATCTTATTCAAACATTTATCTTCAAGACTAAATCTTGCTATTTATCAGTTAAAAATGAAATCAATCAAGTTGGGGTATAATTACCTCTCAGACCTTGACTGAATAACATCTTTAACTTCAAAACAGACAAGACCACTTATCTCAAATCACCAACACCATAAAAACCACTTATTCATTTTTAAAACGTACATATATATATATATATTTCTCTTTCTATTCCAGATTTTCGATTTCCTTTTTGTTTATAATATTCTATTTTAAATTCGTTTCATTATCGAATTATATATATATATATATATTGATATATCGATTCCTAATTATCAAATTTTCTTAAAAATATTCTACCTACTTAAATTTCCGGAAAATTTCGCCATAACCTCCTTTATACCGGGAGCATCGGGAAAATCCCCAAACCGCCACACAGGCCTCTCCAATCAAAAAGAAAAAGCCAAGCGGCTTGCCGATACGGCGCATAAAACCTCATATGGAATTTAAACGTGTACCTTTTTGTTGGGCACACAAATTATAAATCTTCATACACTTCATTCCATACCTGTCTAACATATGTTCACCTGTTTTCAATTCAATTAAACTCAATCCAATCGCTTGAATTCAGTTTCGCCCATTTATTCTTTAAATTAGCTTCTTAGCCTATTTCACTTGTTATTTGAACATATCTTGTTCGTATGTATTTTAGTTTGTTTACAAATAAATTGAATCCCAAATTTCCTTTCAGGTTTCATATTCGATTTCGAATATGAAGTTCACAAACCTCATTTACTTATCAAAAGAAATATCTCGATCTAAAATTCGATTAACAAATTATTCTTCCACTTAGTTAATTCTATTCAAAAATAAATAACTGTTTTGTTTCAAAAATCAATCCATTTACCCCACTCGAGTTCATATTTATTTTATAACTCAAGTCCAGATTTTCAAATGGAAATTTGGATTTTATTTGCCTAAAAATTCTTATATTTATTTATATAAACCATTACGGTTTTTAAACGATTTTGGCGCTGCTTTTTTGGAAATTTGATTTTTACATAACTCAAAATCTATTAGACGAAATCAAGATTATTCTCTTTAATTAGAAAACTAATATTCAACTAGTCCTGATGATCCTTATTTCAAAGAATTCCGACTTTATTTGAGTTTTATATATTCAATTGAAGTTCGAATCACCAATTTACGAACTGCAGCGCTGCGGCGAGTTCGTTTTAATTATATATATATATATATAAATGTTTAAACTTCGTTTACACCAAACTCAACTCCATGCTGATATATTTTTAATACATATCAAATCAATTTTTTCCCAATTCAACATGCTATTTCCAATTATCTAAAATTGTCGATTTTTCCTTACTCGGTAATATTTATACTTCGATCTTTATACTAAATTCCAATTCCTTTTATAGATTATAAATTATAAATCCTTTGGATTTATTTTCTATTCTGTTTAAATATCCGCACGCTGAAATATATTTCGTCGTTCCCATTTTGAAATGATTTCAACTTTCTATTTTCTGTTCTCTTTGAAATTTCTATATTCAAATTCTACTTGAATTTTCTACATTCAAATTCTATTTTCAATTCTATTTGAATTTTCCATATTCAAATTCTATTTTCAATTCTATTTTAAGTTCGTATTTGAATTTAAATATTCAAATTATCTCTTGATAATTAATTCATTATATTTATAAACACCATTTTATAAATTTTTCCTTGTTTTATATTTAAACAAGTCTATTTCGAAATCTATTAAAAGCCAAAATCTTATTTTGGAATATCTCCATTTATAATAACTTATATATATATATATATATATATATTTGACACCCAATTTATTTGCATATTCAATTTAACTTCTATTTAAATAAATTCGAATTAATCGAATTCAAATCATAAATCCTTAAGGATTTATTTTAGTTCAATTTATATTCTGAATATCAGAATAAATTCCATCATTTAGTCCTTTAAAAAGATTTCCCCATTTCTATTTTTAAATTCACATTTGAATTTAAATATTCAAATTATCCAATGATAATTTTTCAACTTTATTAATAAACACTGTTTATAATTTCATTTCAATTATCTGATTATCCAATGAAAATCAATCTATTTTATTTATAAACACCATTTATAAATTCACTTCAATTTCTTATATTATTTAATTTATAAACATCGTTTATAAATTCAATACTTGTTTTATTTATTTCCAAAACAAGTAGATATCTTTAGCCCATTCTAAATTCAAATTCTATTTTAGAAAATAAAATTTTCCTTTTAAATCTCTTCGCGATATTTCTATAAATCAACATTAAGACCCAATGATATTTCAAACAATCAAAACAACCAATTATAATTGACATGTTTTCTAACACATCATATATGATAGTATATGTGCAAACAAACAAACAAACATATAATATATTTTTGAGGAATCCAGTTGGATCCCTCCAACCTGTTTTTCTTGCATCCACAGACGTTAGTCAACATAAATTATACCCGTCCTGCTTCGAAGCAGGATCGCGGTATAGAAGATCATCCACTATCATAACGTGGGGCGTATAGGGTAATCATCATCTAATGGTACCGCGGACATCCGCTAATGATACTGCGGGAATCCAACCAATCACCAATATATAAATAATAGCACACCAAGCCTAAATAACTAATATATTTAAGATGCACAAAAATATTAAATGCAACCAAACATGCAACAAACAATTATTTTTAACTGATAAAAATAATTCTAAATAAAAGGTGAGTGAGATTTACTCACTGGGATTTTTATCGTAATCTATTTCAATCCAAATTCCATTGCTTAGTTGATGATAATATGGCTTCAACACATTTCGTTTTACTGAAAGCTGTTTTCGTATGAATTAGTTATATTCTTAAAAATTTTGATTTTTTTTAAAATGATAAATATAAACTAAGTAGCTCTCTTAAATGATGTATATACCTTGAAATCTTTTTCTTTCTTTCTTTCTTTTGATTTCCATTGAGTTCTGAATCATCCCTTAGTCACCCACTCCATCCGTCATGGATTTTACAACCGTTAATCACTTTTTAGGCTACTGCTAATTCTCCTGCTTCCCTTCCAAAATCACTAAACTTGCTTTAGAGACTTTCGAACCAAACAAAAACACCACTTCTCCAATAACAGACCCTCATGAGCATCCACTTCCTCAAAACAAAGATGGAAACTTCCAATCACTTTATTTTTCAGCCTAATTCTTCCACCTTGCATCGAACTCCATCCTTCGACAACTTCATGTTTACTGAGTACCACAAAAACCCTCCACGAGTACAAATCCCAAAGTCGAGTTCTCCTCTGGCCTCATCGTGATTATGGTCTGCCCCTCACTCGCCTACAGTAAAAGGTACGAACGACAACTCGCCTTCGCTCGTCTCCCTCACAACAACCAGACTCCGTCCTAGGTCAACGTTGACCCATCGCGACTTCGAATACTTGAATCACGACATCAATCCTTCAGAAACTCAAAACCGCAACCAAAAACCATCAGACTACCTTGAGCTCATCCTCTCGTTGTTTCGACATCGGATCTGTCGAGTTGTACCGCGATCCCTCGTGGATAGTTGGAGTTCCTCCTGCCGATATCAACAAGAGCGTCGTGATATCCCTTTCACGAGTATAACAGCGTCTTCGAGCTTCAGTAGACCTACGGATTTCAAATCGTGCTTCACGAGTTTGACTTCGTTTTCTTTGGTTTTGATTTCGGAGTGGAGGCATCTATTGATGTTTCGATTTTAGTATTTAGGATGGGAGGAGCGGCCATTTTATTGAGGCTTTAGATTTTAGTTTGATTTCCAAGCTTGTGAATTGAATTACAGAAGAATGAATTAGAAAGAAGGGGGTATGCGCGATTTATAGGAGAAGCATACTTAGGCAGTAAGGAAATTTAGGGTATGCGTTGTACATATAGGTTATAGGCTAAGTTCAATGTATTTAATTTGATTTGATTTCGGTTTTACATTGATTTGAAATAAAGAGATTTTTATTTCTTTTTAAAAAGATAACGATTTGATTTCGATCCTATCTACAATCAAATATCTCGGGGTTCACAATTAAAAATCGTGAACCGCTATTTTATCGTACTGACCGTCGTTCCAATGTAATAACGGTGTCCTGAGCTTAGCAGAATACATTCTGAAATTAAACTTGAACATGTATGTATATATAAAGTAACCATAATAAATTTATATAATATAATTTAAATTCGAACAAAAATTTCTCGATAATAAATTATTATTATCGTATATATTCAAATAAAATTCCTATTTATCATCTGAATCATTTTGATTTAGTTTTCAACTTCGATTTCATTTATATTTCGAATTACAATAATTCGATATATTCTAAATTAAATTATGTTCGATTATTAAATTGATAACTCAATATAAAAATTTATTTATATTATCAATTTAATATTTTAAAACCATATTAAACATTTAAAATAAACTATTCGAAAAATCCGGGTCGTTACATTCTTCCCCCCTTAAAAGAATTTCGTCCCCGAAATTACTAAGGTAAGAAAATGCTATAAACCCATTACTTTTCAAAACTCACTTATGTTGAAACTCATCATTTTATATTCCTACAAATTTTAATTTCACCTAAACTTTTGGCTTCCACTCATTTAATCTGAATGATTTACATCCAACATATTCCCATTTGATTAATTTAACTTGCTTAAGTTAAATTTAAATTCCAGAATTCAAATCCCGGGTTTTTATTCCAAATCTTTTCGAAATCACACACACACACACATATATATTTATAACCATTTCCAATTCAAAACATTTGAGTTTTTCCAAACTATTTGTTTTCTTCCAAACAAATTTCCATCAAAATTTATTCTAAGGTGGCAATCCATCACTTAGAAACTCGAAAATGAACACTGATGATGTTGCAGTCATCATCAGAGTTATTTCTCGTCCACTGAAGTGAGTTCAGTGCTTTATTACTTTCAAAATCCATCAGAAAAGGTTTCTACTCAAAATCCTTTTAAAGCTATATTATTCTAATATACTTCAGAAAATATTATCCAACTTCCCAGGATTTAAATTCCAAATTCTGGTTTGAATTAGATTTTTAATTCATCTCATTTGTATATATTATCCATATACAAATCCTATTTTGGTTATATATAATAATTCCATTTTTTATTATCTAATTTGATAATAATATTAACATCCAACACATCCATATATTAAAATAATTTCAGAAAATTATTCTTTTTCTATCAAAAATAGAATTCTGGGTAAAATTATTTCATTTACCCACTTAAAAACAATATCGTGTTCAATCTTCTGTTCAAGTATTTATAAACTCTTATCGACGTCATGGCATCCCATAATTCGATCAGAATTCATAAACTGCTCTACAGACTAGCCAACACAATATAAATCAAATTTTTATATCAATCAACAAATACGCTGTCTCGTACATATATACACTCAACTCATTCTAGGGTACTATTGACCCTATCTCTAATGAGCACATTCCATCAAGCCTAGGTATTCGCTCAACCTAAGCTCTGATACCAACTGTACCGGCCCACAAATCTGTACTATCTGAGTTGACTAATAACACCACACGTCCAACTCAAATTGCATAGAAATACGATCATTATTAGAAAGAAGTTAGAGGATGAGAAATAGAAAGAAAGAAAAATTTGAATAGAAGAAAAATGAAGAACACAAATCTCCCAGCGGAACGAATAAGATATATTAAATAACATAACTTTTGAGATACAAATCAGTAACTGTATGTACATACCATTATCAGAGCACAACAGTTATTCCTAGAACAGTTATAAACACCTGTTTCCAAATACAACATAGTACACAACGGAAATATGATAGTCTATAGCTAACTGGTGAAGCCTCCTGCTTCAAACTCCTCTAAGTGAATCTGTAAAATCCCGACTACTTGGCTGCCCGTACAAATTTGGGCACCCAAGAGTTTAGGGAAAACAAAAACAAAATAAACTCTGGGTCAGTCATGGGAATGGTGTGAGTAAACTCCAATCATTTGTTTAACTTTAAAAATCTTTTCGAAAGAAAGGGTAATAGTAAGACCAACCCACACATAAACATGGATGGTTTTTACCTTACTACAACCCAAAATACTTTGATACGAAAATCCAGTGATATTATAATAGTTTTTAAATCAAATAAATAACCAAATAGCAGAACGCTTACATCTCACGCTCCACATATAATATAAAATCAAAACCGCAGGGCGCTTTTTGGGGATTGGATTTCCTACATAACAAGGTATGGAACCACCTGCCGATAGTGTATCTCTAGAGGGGAATACACTGGGTTCAACAAGAACATCTTGCAACCCGGCCCACACATGACCGACCACTCATTTCGCTTGAGCGAGTGTATCGAATGTATATCACCAACGGTTGGGATCGACAACTGTTTCCCGAATGGGACAACATCGAATCGAATAAGGAATTAAATGAATTTCTCTAGATAGGTGATTATACATCCTAACGGGAGCGACCCACATAGCCATGTTGCCTGCCCGATTTTGTCATTTCCCGGTTGTTGAGGCCTGAGGCTATGATTTTTTATCATTCATTTATAACCCAATCACTTTGAATGCCACATTGTCAGATCCGTTAATCATTAATTGATTTGCACAAATATATTCTGGATATTATGCTAAGGGAATAAATCCGTTGCCACCATGTATATTTATACAGACCAACATATTCGATCATTGGAAATACTCTGTCAGACATTCGTCCATATACGTTCGTTCAGGGATTGAAGGAAACCGAAGGCACAATTTCTATTAATAGAAAAAGCCTTTGTACTTTACTCCATCTTCGATTATCTTCATATAATCTGATTCGCAACGCTACTGCCAATACGGAGTGTTTCTCGGATAGCAATCCATCCGGTCTCTCCATATTGACAACGATATTGGCAAATACTTCGATAGTCGGTTATTTAACTATCGAAGAAAAACAAACAAACATTCATCCATCAAACAAACCACTGGGCCTCTTAATTAATATTTCATTAATTAAATCACCCTTTCCATTCCCTTATCAATATTTGTTAAACAAATATTTTCAATTATCATCTTGGCCTTTTCGCTATTTGGAAATCATTTCCGTATATCGCCTTCTTTTATTTTATGTACTTAGAAAATATCCTTTATTTATAATTGGAAACATTCCAATTATTTATCTTTTCCACGACCGTTCATTTCTACACTCAGGAAATATTATATTTCCAAAGTTCCACTTATATGGGTTAAATCGAATGTTGTGTAAAACATCGTTACGACAACCCAAAATACTGCATTCAACTAATCTTATTCAAAAATTTATCTTCAAGACTGAATCTTGCGATTTATCAGTTAAAAATGAAATCAATTAAGTTAGGGTATAATTACCTGTCAGACCTTGACTGAATAACATCTTTAACTTCAAAACAGACAAGACCACTTATCTCAAATCACCAACACCATAAAAACCACTTATTCATTTTTAAAACGTATATATATATATATATATTTCTCTTTCTATTCCAGATTTTCGATTTCCTTTTTGTTTATAATATTCTATTTTAAATTCGTTTCGTTATCGAATTCTATATATATATATATATATATATCGATATATCGATTCCTAATTATCAAATTTTCTTAAAAATATTATAACTCCGTAAATTTTTGGAAAATTTCTCCATAACCTCTTTTGTCCCGGGAGCATCGGGAAAATCCCCAAACTGCCACATAGGCCTCTCCAATCTAAAAGAAAAAGAAAAAGCCAAGCGGCTTGGCGATACGACGCATAAAACCTCATATGGAATTTAAACGTGTACCTTTTTGTCGGGCACACAAATTATAAATCTACATACACTTCATTCCATACCTGTCTAACACACGTTCACCTGTTTTCATATCAACTCAGTCCAATCGTTTGAATTCAGTTTCGCCCATTTATTCTTTAAATTAGCTTCTTAGCCTATTTCACTTGTTATTTGAACATATTATGTTCGTATGTATTTTAGTTTGCTTATAAACAAATTGAATCCCAATTTCCTTTCAGGTTTCATATTCGATTTTGAATATGAAGTTCACAAACCTCATTTATTTATCAAAAGAAATATCTCGATCTAAAATTCGATTAACAAATTATTCTTCCACATAGTTAATTCTATTCAAAAATATATAACTGTTTTGTTTCAAAAATCAATCCATTTACGCCACTCGAGTTCATATTTATTTTATAACTCAAGTCCAGATTTTTCAAATGGAAATTTGGATTTTATTTGCTTAAAAATTCTTATATTTATTTATATAAACCATTATGGTTTTTATATGATTTTGGCGCCGCTTTTCTGGAAATTTAATTTTTACGTAACTCAAAATCCATCAGACGAAATCCAGATTTTTCTCTTTCATTAGAAAACTGTTATTCAACTGGTCCTGACGATTCTTATTTCAAGGAATTCCGTCTTTATTTGAGTTCTATATATTCAATTGAATTTCGAATCGCCCAATTACGAACTGCAGCGCTGCGGCGAGTTCATTTTAATTATATATATATATATATGTTTAAACTTCGTTTAAAACAAATTCAACTGCATGCTGATATATTTTTAATACATATCAAATCAATTTTTTCCCAATTTAACATTCTATTTCCAATTATCTAAAATTGTCGATTTTTCCTTACTCGATAATATTTATACTTCGATCTTTATATTAAATTCCAATTCCTTTTATAAATTATAAATCCTTTAGATTTATTTTCTATTCTGTTTAAAATTCCGCATGCCGAAATAAATTTCGTCGTTCCCATTTCGAAATGATTTCAACTTTCTATTTTCAAATTCTATTTTTAGTTCTCTTTGAAATTTCTATATTCAGATTCTACTTGAATTTTCTACATTCAAATTCTATTTTCAATTCTATTTGAATTTTCCATATTCAAATTCTATTTTCAATTCTATTTTAAATTCGTATTTGAATTTAAATATTCAAATTATCTCTTGATAATTAATTCATTATATTTATAAACACCATTTTATAAATTTTTCCTTGTTTTATATTTAAACAAGTCTATTTCGAAATATATTAAAAACCAAAATCTTATTTTGGAATATTTCCATTTATAATAACTTATATATATATACATATATATTTAACACCCAATTTATTTTCATATTCCATTTAACTTCTATTTAAATAAATTCGAATTAATCGAATTCAAATCAAAAATCCTTACGTATTTATTTTGGTTCAATTTATATTCTGAATATCAGAATAAATTCCATCGTTTAGTTCTTTAAAACGATTTCCCCATTTCTATTTTTAAATTCACATTTGAATTTAAATATTCAAATTATCCAATGATAATTTTTCCACTTTATTTATAAACACTGTTTATAATTTCATTTCAATTATCTGATTATCTAATGAAAATCAATCTATTTTATTTATAAACACCATTTATAAATTCACTTCAATTTCTTGTATTATTTAATTTATAAACATCGTTTATAAATTCAATACTTGTTTTATTTATTTCCAAAACAAGCAGATGTCTTTAGCCCATTCTAAATTCAAATTCTATTTTAGAAAATAAAATTTTCCTTTTAAATCTCAAAATCTCTTTCGCGATATTTTTATAAATCAACATTAAGACCCAGTGATATTTCAAACAATCAAAACAACTAATTATAATTCACAGGTTTTCTAACACATCATATATGACAGTATATGTGCAAACAAACAAACAAACAGATAATATATTTTCGAGGAATTCAGTTGGATCCCTCCAACCTGTTTTTCCTACATCCATAGACGTTAGTCAACATAAATAATACCCATCCTGCTTCGAGGCAGGATATCGCGGTATAGATGGTCATTCACTATCATAGCGTGGGGCATATAGGGTAACCATTCACTAATGGTACCGCGGGCATCCGCTAATGATACTGCGGGAATCCAACCAATCACCAATATATAAATAATAGCACACCAAGCCAAAATAACTAATATATTTAAGATGCACAAAAATATTAAATGCAACCAAACAAGCAACAAACAATTATTTTTAACTGATAAAAATAATTCTAAGTAAAACGTGAGTGAGATTTACTCAATGGGATTTTTATCGTAATCTATTTCAATCCAAATTCCATTGCATAGTTGACAATAATATGGCTTCAACACATCTCGTTTTACTGAAAGTTGTTTTCGTATGAATGAGTTATATTCTTAAAAATTTTGATTTTTTTAAAAATGATAAATATAAACTAAGTAGCTCTCCTAAATGATGTATATACCTTGAAATCTTTTTCTTTTTTTTCTTTTGATTTCTATTGAGTTCTGAACCAACCCTTAGTCACCCACTCCATCCGTCATGGATTTTACAACCGTTAATCACTTTTTAGGCTACTGCTAATTCTCCTGCTTCCCTTCAAAAATCACCAAACTTGCTTTAGAGACTTTCGAACCAAACAAAAACACCACTTCTCCAATAACAGACCCTCATGAGCATCCACTTCCCCAAAACAAAGATCGAAACTTCCCATCACTTTATTTTTGAGCCTAATTCTTCCACCGTGCATCGAACTCCATCCTACGACAACTTCATGTTTACTGAATACCACAAAAACCCTCCACGGGTACAAATCCCAAAGTCGAGTTCTCCTCTGGCCTCATCGTGATTCTGGTCTGTGCCTCACTCGCCTACAGTAAAAGGTACGAACGGCAACTCGCCTTCATCTGTCTCCCTCACAACAACCAGACTCCGTCCTAGGTCAACGTTGACCCATCGCGACTTCGAATACTTGAATCACGACATCAATCCTTCAGAAACTCAAAACCGCAACCAAAAACCATCAGACTACCTCGAGCTCATCCTCTCGTTGTCTCGACATCAGATCTGTTGAGTTGTGCCGCGATCCCTCGTGGATAGTCGGAGTTCCTCCTGCCGATATCAACAGGAGCGTCGCGATATCCCTTTCACGAGTATACCAGCGTCTTCGAGCTTCAGTAGACCTACGGATTTCAAATCGCGCTTCACAAGTTTGACTTCGTTTTCTTTGGTTTTGATTTCGGAGTGGAGGCATCTATTAATGTTTCGATTTTAGTATTGAGGATAGGAGGAGCGACCATTTTATTGAGGCTTTAGATTTTAGTTTGATTTCCAAGCTTGTGAATTGAATTACAGAAGAATGAATTAGAAAGAAGGGGGTATGCGCGATTTATAGGAGATGCATACTTAGGCAGTAAGGAAATTTAGGGTATGCGTTGTACATATAGGTTATAGGCTAAGTTCAATGTATTTAATTTGATTTCGATTTTACAATGATTTGAAATAAATAGATTTTTATTTCTTTTTAAAAAGATAACGATTTGATTTCGATCCTATCTACAATCAAATATCTCGGGGTTCACAATTAAAAATCGTGAACCGCTATTTTAGCGTACCGACCATTGTTCCAATGCAATAACGGTGTTCTGAGCTTAGCAGAATACATTCTGAAATTAAATTTGAATGTGTATATATATATAAAGTAACCATAATAAATTTATATAATGTAATTTAAATTCAAACAAAATTTCTCGATAATAAATTATTATTATTATCGTATATATTGAAATAAAATTCCTATTTATCAACTGAATCATTTTGATTCAGTTTTCAACTTCGATTTCATTTATATTTCGAATTACAATAATTCGATATATTCTGAATTAAATTATATTCGATTATTAAATTGATAACTCAATATAAAAATTAATTTATATTATCAATTCAATATTTTAAAACCATATTAAATATTTAAAATAAACTATTCGAAAAATCCGGGTCGTTACATAACGTGAGCACCTTCCTCGATCACCCTAGATCCCTCGAGCATCATCAACATGTAGACCCCTCTCTAAACCACAACGATCTCTGTCTCGACACCCGTCTACCACTTGACCTGAGCTCCTTTCCTGATCATCTTAGATCCCTCGAGCATCACCAACATGAAGACCCCTGTCCAAAACATGATCAAAAGTTCCCAAATCCAATGGTCCACTCAAAGCAGTAAACTCCATATCACGTCAAAGTTCCCAGATTGGAACGCTCTTCACTCTCAATATAATTTCCTCCACCAAAGTCTTCCTTATTTCCCCAAAATAGTAATAGTATAATTACCACTGAATCTACCAATCTTTATAGAAATAATTGATGCACAATTTAAAACAAATCGCCTCGCTTTGATACCAATCTGTTATGCAAAATTGTGCGAATTCGGAAGTGCAATATTAGGATCTAGATTTGCCAATTGAACATCAATCTAATCTAATAGCAATTATTCTATTACGTCAAACAAATAGAAAATAACTATAACAGAGAAACAAAGAGACAAAATATTTATACTGGTTCCACTATCCTCCATAAGATAGTGTACGTTCAGTCCAAAAGAGAGAGATTATATTCCACATGAGAGAATTACAAGAGATTACAAAATGAGAGTTTACATATCCAAACCTAAAACAGGCTTAATAAAAAGCGACACCATTGGGGATCGCTGGCTCCATGCCAGGATGGGTTTACACTAAAGTCTACCCCTCAATATATAGCCAGTGCAAATCAGTGTGAGTCATCAATTAAATTACCAACCAACATATGGTAATAATATAATGGAGGAAAATTTCCATAGCAACAATTGTGCAAAGATAGAAAGTAAATCAATCCGTTTCTTTTGCATAGATGGAAAAAATTAATCCCTTCATTTATTTCTGTACCATCTCATCAAACGTAATCAATGCATCTTTATCATAAAAATAATTACTTTCCATTTTTTGCAAATTTGTTTCAATCAATTTGTGATTTTGTATCACCTAAATTTAACAGATTTTTCCCAAGCATGTCTTCGAATAAAGTGAAAAAATGATAACAAGTTTGTTAAGATGCAAAAGAGATATTGGGTACTTAAAGAGATCACTGGAAAAAGTATGGAAAAACATATGTAGAGTTTCAACTAAATAATTCTGTTTGCGTTCATTTTGACATCGTTTTGAAATTAATCGGGTCAAGTTTCCCTTTTAATATTATTTTTGAATTAATGTAAGAAGATAACTAATATAATTGCATAGTGGATGAATCAATAATTTTATTATATGATTTTAAAAAAGTATTGTTATTGACACACCATTTTCTATTTTGGAGGACGGGGTGAGGGGGGAAGATTTTAAGAACACTCCACTTTTTTTAAATTGTTAAGAGGGATCAATGTAGGTGACTAATTTTTTTGGCTCCGTCTATTCTCACCCCACAATTTGCTCTCCCCACCGATAATTTAAAAAAAAAAATTTTCACCCCAGTTTTTTCTTTTCTCACCCCGTTTATTCCTTAACTACCCCTGTTTCTTTCATTATCTATGTTTAGTTTTTTTTTAAACTTCCTTCTACAGTTTTTCGTTTCTCCATCAAAACCTTAGCAACTTTACATTCTACTATCTGTATAGTAAAAGATGCAAACAGTAAGGAAACAAATATACGAAAAGAAGATCAAAACAGCAGTATTATAACAATTTTTGATCTATTTTCTCGTTTTGGTCGAAATTAAACAATGATTTTGCTGAGTTGCATTCAAGGATAGGGTTGATTAAATCAACTAGCCCTTGAAATTTTGATTTATTTTGATTAATGTCATGGTTAACATCAATTAAAATTATTAATTACATTTAATGAAACGCGCAACTAATAATTTAAGGGAAAAATTGGAATTACCAATTTAATATTTTGAACGGGGGGTGAAAAGTAATTAATGGGGTGTTAATAGACACAACCATTTTTTTTACTTCTTATGCTTATGCTCTTCCTATTAAAAGTTACTCACCATAAAATCATAAGTTCCTAAATCAAAAAAACCCTAGATCGTTTCAATTGCAAACTTACATGAGTGCAAAATCAAAGAAAAAAATGTTGAGAATGAAGAAAACATCATTATCTTCTTTGTGAATTTATAATATATCTCGGATTTTTGGAATTTGGCTTTGGTTGAATTAGTCTAACAAGGGAACGAACGTTGCTATAATATCATTGGGATTGGATATAAAGAAAATTGTCATGACTCCCAATTTAATATGTAGTTTAAGGATTAAACCGTAGCCAACAACTCAAATTTTATCCCCGATTTGCTGGAATTTTTGTAAGAATGATTTGAGTAGCAAATGTAGAATAAGAAAACTTTCATTTACATCTAGCAACTGCGTAGATGCAAATCGTTGTACCAAGAAACCGTTTCCATAACTGACATAAACAATGAAAACGAATTCGCTGTTCAAATCCTGCATACCTAAAGATTATGTTCGATACTTTACGGAAGATATATATATATATATATATATATATATATATGGTCATGGTTGTACTTTGGGCCCAGCCGGCTTTTGGGCTGAAATAAAGAATTTAACCAACTTTCAAAAAAAAAATATGGTCATGGTTGGAAATTATAACTCAATAGTAAAAATATATCTGATTAAATTTAAGGTGTATATATAATTTTAGTACGTATTTTAATTGCAATTTGAAATTATATTGAAATAACAATAAAACATTGTGTGTGTACGTATAATAAACAAATGTATTATTAATATGTATGTGCGTGCATGTATATAAAGAAAGTCTATTTAGACACAAAATTTTGGCATAAAATCATTGTCTTTGGATTTCCCTATGATTTTCAATTCTTATATGAGGACAAACGATCCAATTACTGTTGATTGGTGATAAACCCCACAATACGCTCACTCTTTCATGTCAATATCATATTTTCTATTTTCTTCATGTTTTTTTTTGGTTAGGGTTTAATTTTTCCACAGCGAATGGTGTTGATTAACCATTAAAAAATATATTAATGAACATAAGAGTGAAATTAAGCCCAAATGGGTAATAAGGTAAAATTACATTTATTTGTTAAGGGGCTACTTTCGTCATTGGTACTCCCCTTAACAAATTTTTTAAAAATAAAAAATTGGTCTTCCCTTAACAATATTTGGAGTATCAATAACAATGCGCTTTTAAAAGAGAAAAATCTTTGTTCTCACTTTTAGTTAACTTTAATTTGCACTCTATGACGATATGCTGGCCAAAAAGTACTTATGTTACTAGAAGAAAAAAAATTAGTTAAAATAACACAAAATAAAACAATTAAATTATTAAATTGATGCATGTATGTAAGTGTTGTGGATGTACGCAAGTTGTTAAAACTGAAGGGATTGAAGTTGGAGCAAAAGTGAGGTATGGTTGACCTTAACCCACACACACATACACCCCTCTCCTTCTTAAGTAGTCACATTGTATTCTTTATCCATCCATTCATGTTAAAATTCTTGTAAAATTAGCTATAATATACGCATTTCCGATCCTAACTACAAAAAAAATTAAAATGATTTCAAAACTTCCCATAACAGCTCTCAAATATGTAAATTTTAGTGTTCACTGAAAATAAAAAATTTACAGAGTTAAAAGTTTCAAAACTATTTAAAAAATTTGTTGCACTAGGAATGTGTCCCCTTTCTTTGTAAATGGAACTATGGTAAATGGATGGTAGATGAAGCTTTAAGGGATATTTTTTATATCGTTTTGAAATGTTATTAACTGAATTAGCTATAACAACTAGTTATAAATTATGAAATGACCAAAAAAATACATGTTGCAATATCAGTGACAAAATTTTCAAAATTCAATTCCAAATTTGGTTATAGTAAAGAACCAATTAATAAACGAATAATTTGTAGTCATTGAAATGAACTTGGCAATTCTCAAAAATTTCTATAAGAGGAGAAATTAATGAGATAGACGACTATACACGATAAAGTTTTTACAAAATTCTAACTTACATTAGAAACTTATAAAGTTTATTTCTCAAAAAAAATGAAATGTAGACAGTTTTTTTTTTCAAAAGATATATATATGTATATATACATACACACACACACATACATACATAACAATAAAGTAAAAAAGACTGGTGTCATGTTTTAAATGATGGATATAAATAGAGAACTATGAATACTGTGTTTTCCTGCCATGTTTCCTTAACTTTTCGTGTTGTACTAGTACGCATAGTTACTCAACCAAATTTAATTTCTTTAATTTGTAATGGCAACAATAATCACGTCATGTATGTGCTCTTCTACTAGTAAAGAAAATGATGGGGGCTTAAGTAGTAGAGGTTTGCTTAGTAATTTTTTAGCACACATGTTTTTTGGTAGTAAAGAGGGTAGTGAAGTATGATTTCCTTCTCAATGTAATTATCATGTAGGTACATAATATTGAACAAGGGTATTAGACTATTACCTGTTTTTCATGATGAAAGATTCCTCCATAGAAGGTAAAGTTGATCACCACTTCTTTCTTTGATTTGTAATTACCAAGGGGAAAATATTAACCCATTACTAATGTCATGTTAAGTAATCATCTCAAGTAATTAACATTCCTAACATTTATTCAGTTGTCTTAAAACAATTAGAATTTCCTATATCTATTTCAGATAATCAATAATTTAGTACACATTCTCCGATTTTGAACTTAATTAACTTATTAGAACAACTAGATGCTCACATGTCAATTCTGGTGGTAGCAGAATGGTTGAAAGTTAGGGAAAAATTAATTGATGCTTGTAGTGATGGCGGCGATGTTCGCATTGTAGGAGCTAGTATAAACGCTAAAAAGCCAATAACTATGAGTTTTGTGAGTAAGAATGAACAAGTTTTCCCCCCGAAGAAATTCTAACACGCTAATTTATTTTGTTACTCATAGTTTATTTGTTGCCTTAGGCAAAAGTATTAACAGAATTTGTCTGGGTTGAGCCTGACGATCTCCATGCAAATTTCAAGCACGGAAGGTGTTATGGGCAATTTAAATTTCATGGAAATAGGTTAAAAAATTGCAGGCTACAAGATGCAAACCATAGTTTATAAAAAAAATAGACAACTAGTAGTGAACTAGAAAATATGGCAGAAGTTCAATATCCACCTTTTTGTATACGAGTGGTAACCATACAGGGGAACCAAAGGTTAACGAAAAGAAACCATCTCCGGGAAATTGTAAAGTCAACAGTGTAATATGGTTGAACCTACAAACAAGTATACCAATCAAAATAGAGCCCAAAATGGTTGTCTAAACTCTGTAAGTTCTCACAAGGATACCAGATCTTATACTGCTAAAAATCTCAATCACTATATCCTATCAGCTTTGTATTTGATGAAAGACTTGTGATAGGAAGCGATCCAGTGATGCTACAACATTGGCTTACGTGAAGTTATGGTTATTCCAGATTGTATCTGATCCAACAAAGAAACTCGTGATCTAAGTTCAATACTAAGGAAGAAGAAATAGATTTTTTTGCAAAAGAGATATCCTTCATGGTTCTAATCAAAGTGCCAGATTGATGCTTATTTTTGCACCAATATCTAGAATGTAGTTATCACAGTCCCAAATTACTTCATTGACTCGGAGCTTCAGTCAACAAAGGATGCCAAAGTCATTATTGGCCTCTTTGTTATGCTTATCATCATTGAGCCCGCAACCGCTGCCAATCCTTATGGCCTTGATAGAAAAACCACCCGCACTGATAAAAGGATTTTTATGTTTCTGCATTCCATGAATACCCGAAGGTCGTACGCAATTCACCTATCTTGTTGGGGTCAAAGGTCGATGTCTTGTATGCCGACATCCTGAACATTAGTCATCGCCTCCAACAAAGCACATAATCTATTATTAACAAGCACAATGTTAACTCAGACTTAAACCCTGGAAATATCCGTAAAGAATCAAAATAAAGAACAGAGTCATATAGCCTTAGAAATGGATGAAACTTCATGGAAGAGGCTAAAGGAACAACATAATGCACTTACAAAAATTTCAAACTGTGAAAAGCTAAGTATATGGACCGGTACCGGTCCATCATGGAATGTACATTAGTGGAGTTAGAAAATTGAATGTATTATATCACAGTGGAATGTACAATAGTGGAGTTAGATATATGTACCAATTCAAATGTTGAAATAAAATATTTATTTGAATAAAATTACTATTTGAACGTTAAATTCTTGTGCAATAGAATTTTATTTAAAAAAAAAATATTTCTGTATGTGTTGTAGTATATAATAGTACAGATACAAACACATTTATAGAATAATATATATGCTTGTTAACATCAAAGAAAAATCATATTGTTATATTAACAATCTCCCAATTTTGATGATGACAAACATACACATAAGATCTTGAATACGATAAATGTGTTTGAATGTGAAGTATAGAACTTCCCTTATATGTATGCTCCCCCAACAACTGAACTCTCCGTATATATGTGCATATAGGTGAGAAATGAGTTGAATTTCCAATAGTAAAATATTCTTGAATTATTCACTCATCAATCAAAATCTTAACTATTCTCCCCTTTTGTTATCATCAAAAGGATATAGAAATCGAAATAATGATGAATATAGACTAGAAATATAAATTAAAATGAAGAGAAAGAATAAATACCGTAAACCTCATCTAGTCAAACAAAAATCATAATATTCTTCAAACTAAAAGCTAATTTCACATTTTAGAATGATAGATTTACGGTGGATTTTATAAAATGGAGAGAGTTATGAAAATGGGTTCCATAAATTTTCAATTAATTTGAAAAAAAAAAGTTAGCACAAAATAGCAATGGATTTGGACTATAATTATGAATACAAGTCAAAAGAAAAAAAATAAAATATTGCAAATCCTAAAACTATCAATCAAAAAATCATAATTTATCATAAAATAGTACCACATTTCACAATTCATAAAATGGATTGATAGGTCAGATTTTACATGACGAAGAAGATTTCATATATACATATATATATATAAGGATTTTTGAAAATTTTCGATTCTCTCTCATTCCGAAAAATAGTATAGTCACATTTCCATCACAAATTTTGAAACAATACTTTCTTTAATGATGTTAAAAAAATCTCCACATTATATAAAACCATGATGAATGACAGAAGTATGGTAGAAAAAGAAGATGATCGTGAAATAAGCACCAATCAAAGATATTATAAAATCAGTCTAATCATCATAAGAATTTTAATAACATCTCTTTTTTTATGAAATATACTATAGTCATAACTCATCACGATTTCATAATTCTAATAATAATTTTGATGAGTTCCAAAAATAGTTCAATTTGGTTAATAATTTCATTTTTTGAGTAAATAATCAAAAATGATTTTAAATCTGAAAATATCCACTATGAGAGGGATTCTAAAGAACTATGCAAGTTTCAAATCAGTTTACAAAAATCGAACAGTTGAAAGTAAAATGTTTCGATACTTCTAAAATTGATACCATTGTAGGTCCTAATGCCCATAATTATAATGTATCTAAGCTCAAGCAGACTATTCTAACAATTTCATTTCCTTTATCAAAGCACCAATCTTTCAATTTCTGAACTAGATTCACAAGAGATTTTTTCACAATATTTACGACAAGCCCAAAACAATCAATGATTCAAATCAAAAGCAAGTTACTTGAAATCAATGGATGAAATTTATTTTTAGAAATCAAATCAAAAATTGATATCCATGAAATTCAATGTACAATCAATCACAAATGATTTCAAACACAAGATAGACAAGATTTTTGTGGCGTGACAATATCAAAGCAACATAGACAGAAAAGAGGAATAAAAGGAAGAATAAAAGAAGAGTAAAAAGAGGAACAGAAAAAATGCGAGTTTATATATCATACATGATTTACCATTATCAATGTGGTTCTCCAACTCGTTAATCTTGGCTAAAGAAATCTGAATGATTGATTCAACAACAAAATGGGAATAACTTGAATTTTATCTCTTGTTCCTTAGCCACCTTTGGTACCAAAATGATTATATTATTAAGTGGTCTAACAAAAATTGTTTTACCACTCTTATCTTTATTTACACATTTTGGTAGCCAAACTTGTTTGTATAACAATCCATTTCTATTGACCAAAGTACCTTTAGGAACCCAAATTTGTTTAGATTTAATTCAAACGGCTTTACTTCCTTTTAGGACCCACATGTGTTCAAATGAATTGTTTTTATTTCTAAACGCGCATTTATCACGTTTATGTCCAAAATTTCACAAATTACACATTTAGAAATTCCATTGCAACTATCAGTTTTTTTTTTAAATTGATTCGATTTTTCAAAACCAAGTCCATTTTTATTTTCAACAACAAATTGGTTCTTTAGCAATATATTCAAAGATTTTTCCTCGACTGAAAATATTTCCAAATTCAACTCAAGATCGACAATTTTGGATTTCAAAAGATCACTCTCATTTATTATCTTTGAACATCGATCATAGCAAATTCTGTTTTCTCAACATCATTTTGTTTCAAAATCGAATTTTAATTACCAATTTGATTTTAAATTTGGACTCAGAAATATCAAATTCAAATTGTTTTTGCTTTTCAACCTCAAGTTTTTCAAATTTCTTGAATTTCCCAATTTCTTTTTCAAGCTCATTCAAAATCGATTCGGTTTTCAGCAAATTTTGTTTCTTAACAATTTCATTTTTGGAATTTTTGGTTATCTTAAAATTCTTTAAATCCTTTTGTAATTACTTTTTACACATTAGCTCATCCTCTTTTTCTTTTGAACTCATAATTTATTTTTCAAGCTTTTGAAAATTTTCTTTAAGATGAATTGAATCAGTTTCCAAATTTAAGCAATTTCTGCAATCAGAGTTTAAAGATTGTTTTAGAGCTTTCAAGTTTTAATTCCAAATCACCGTTTTTTACATCACAACTTAAGGTTTTTATTTTTAGATTTGAGACTATTAACAACATTAGTTAAATCACTACAAAGATGAACTAAATCTTTGTATGAAAATTCAACTATTTTATCGTCGGCTGAATCTCCATCGCCTGATTCATCTAAATCATCATCTGTATACCCTGTCAAGCATAAATCTGAATCTAAGTTGACATTTGAGGGTTCTGAGCTATTATTGTCCTTTTTTACATACGTTGCATCGAGAGCTTTCCAAATTTCCTTTGTAGTTAAAAAAGAGAGATATGGTTAAATTAGGAAAGGACATTTAATCATCAATTAAAAAAGAGAGATATGGTTAAAAAAGAGACATATCTCGCGTTTATCATGTTTATCATCAGTAACCGAAATAAGACCATGTTTTGTCATATATTTCAAAGATTTGTAATTTAAATGTCCTAAACGTGCATGCCATAAAGGTAAAAAAATCAACAGTATAAGCAGAACATTCATTTATTTCATTAATATTGAGTTTGAACATCCTATTACATGCGTAACCTTTACCCACAAACGTGCCATTTTTGGAAAGAATTAAACTATCAGCCTCTATGACATACTTGACACCACTCTTGCACAGGATTGATGCAGAAACCATAATCTTTTTAATATCAACGTGGAATACATTAGTGAAAGTGATCTTCTTATTAGAAGTGAAATGAATCTCCACATTTCCTTCTCCTAGAAGCTTTGCACCATTTCCATTTCCTACGAGCACTTCCTGTTGATCTGCCAATTCTGTGTAGGTTTTGAACAACCCTCTGTTGTTGCAAACATGCCGTTGCACTAAAATCAAACCACCAATCTGAAACAATACTAATGATTTCCCAGACTTCATTATTCTCAATCATATTATCATTTATAGAACGGCCTTTTTGTTTTCAAGTTGCCTTGCACTTTCGTTTGAAGTGCCCAAGTTTGCCGCAGTTTTAGCAAGCCCTGTTTTTCATATTGGATTAGAGTTAGCATACGACTTAGTTTTCCAATTCGGCTTAAAGCTTTGGTTTTTATCATTCTTTCTCTTCTTTCCAGAAGTAACATTATTCACATTTGTTGTTGGAAAACACCATCAAGAATTTTATTTTCCTCTTCAATCCGTACATGTTTTCCAATCCATTCCATTGTTCGTTCTTCAGTCATGTGCTGGATCTTTTTATGATAATGAATCCAACTAGGTGGAAGTTTAGCAATAATAGCACCCACTTGAATTGACTTTGGAATTTGCACTTTTAAATCTTCAAGTTTTCCAACCAGAACTTGTAAATCATGCATTTGGTCCATTACAGAGATATCATCTTTCGTTTCAAATTCGAAATATTGTAAGGTAAGAAACTTATGTGTTCCATCCTTCATTCCAGTGCATCCCATATTTCTTTAGGCGACTTCAGCGGAGTGTTGAGGTCATACAAATGATCTGATAATGTATTAAGAATGTGGCCTCGGCATAGCAGTTCATCTTTCTCACGTTTCATCCTCTATTTCTTCATTTCTTCTGTATCTTTGTCAGTCGAAGGTGGAATCGGTGGAAGATTTTCATAGTGGATTCTGCATTGTTATCCATAGTGGAAAATATCAGCCCCCACTTGTCTGCGTTTTCCAACGGGTTGAACAGCAGACTGCTTCCAAGATACAGCAAAACCTAAAACCAATGGCATAGCGAATTCTGCACTGTTATCCATAGCGGATAATATCTGCACCTACTTGTTTGAGTTTTCCAACGGGTTGAACAATAGACTGCTTCCTTAGATACAAAAATACCTAAACCCAAAGGCGTAACAAGTTCCCATCTTTTGATTATAATAATATTTTATAAGCCCAAGCCCACATGCATACTCATCCAAGCCTCCGTTCAAGCTTAAGACATTTTAATTCACAATATCATATATAAAATTTTCATATATACCTTCGAATAGTCCTAAAAACTTGGTGATGTGGGTCTTAATTGTTCCCTACATTAAGACAATCCATCTCAACACAAACTGTAGTTAGTAACAAATTATCCAATTCAAGGTAGACTATCTACCCTAGAAATATATAGTTCAGTATCCATTGAATACTCAAATACAATATTACTAATTAATCAAAAACGCTAGTGTTGAAAATGTTAGGGTTTCCTCGGGATCTCTACACAATTAGATTTTAAAAGAGGGAAGAATAAAACAATAACAAACAAATTCCTCCAAACAAAACTTTATTATTCCACCAGCTGATTACAAAGAAAGACCTTCATCTCCCCCCATCTACTGCTAGAAACCTCTCCTTTCTTATCTGGTGTTCTTTCTACCATTCCTCGTGTCAAAAAACTTTTTCATATTCATTTAGGTAATGGTGTTATCTGCCACTTTTGGCATGACATTTGGCATGGTCAACTTCCATTATCTTCTTCATTTCCTTCTCTTTTCTCTTTGCTTCATTTTTGGATTTTACTGTTGAGGAAGTCATAAATATGGGTCCTTCTGGTCTTCTTCCATCCTCTCTCTTTGATGTTTCTTGCTTTTTGGATCTCTTAACTGTTTCTAGCCTTTTTCATCATACCCATATTTCCTCCTCCTATGATTGTTATATTTGGGCTTTGTCTCCCTTGAAATGATTTTCGGTAGTGTCGTGTTATCACTTCCTTAATCATTCTGGACGTGCTTTCTCTTTTGCTGGACTCTAAAAGTGTCATTTATCACCCATAATTCTATTCTTTCAGTGATACCTCATTCATGATAAGATTAAGACGAGAAGCTATTTCGTTGTAATTTGGTTGCAAACCCTAACTATGTGATACGCAATTTGCATGAAGAATCTGTTCACCAACATGATGGTGAGTTGCACGGTCTTCCGTACAAAGCTTCAAATGGAGCCATATCAATACTGGACTGATAACTATTGTTATAGACAAACTCAACCAGATGCAAATGGTCATCCCATGACCCCCCAAAATCTAATATACAAGCTCTAATGAGATCCTCTAGTAGATGATTCACCCTCTGTGTTTGACCGTCGGTTTGAGGATGGTACGCAATACTGAGATGTAATTCTGACCCTAAGGCCTCTTGTAAGCACTTCCAGAACCCATTAGTAAATAATGGATCTTGGTCACTCACTATACCTTTAGATACTCCATGAAATCTCACTACCCACTTCATATACAATTCCGTTAACTTAGCTGTCGTTCTATTTGACTTGATCGATATAAACCTTGCACTTGGTCAATCAATCCATAATCACCCAAATATTATCATGACCTGATCTAGTCCTTGGTAAACCAAATGAAATCCATTGAGACTTGTTCCCATTTCCATTCGGGAATTTCCAACGGTTGTAACAAACCTCTAAGCTTCTTTTGCTCGACTTTAACTAACTGGCAATTCATGCACTTGGATATAAACTTCCCAACGTCTCTCTTCACCCCTTCCTAGTAGTAGGTCTGCTTCATATCTCGATACATTTTGTTACCATGGGGATGTATAGTCAGTTTCGAGTGATGACACTCAGCACTTCATCTCTCAATTCATTAACATTGGGTACAACTAGTCTCACATTCTTTCGAAGCTATCCTTCTCGATCAAGTCCATACTTGTTCATCCCCTCACCGTTGATACCCATCTCTACCTTGGAGGTGATTTCTAATAGGTTAGGATTGTCCCTCTGACTGGAACCGATCCGCTCAATCAAAGTCAGTCTGATCGTCAAACTTGCTAACATCTCTGAATCTAATTCACACATAGGCCTGAAATCATATCTTGCGATATACTCTAGTTGCTTCCATTCAAGAAACATAGCCCCCAAACTGGCATGTCTCCTACTCAATGCATCAGCTACCGCATTGCCCTTCCGGGGTGTGTATGCGATAATGAAATCATACGAAGGCAAGAACTCTAACCATCTCTGCTGACGAAGATTTAAATCCTTTTGAGAGAAAAGATAATTTAATGACTTATGATCGATAAACAACTCGAATCTTTCCTCGAAGAGATAGTGTCTCCATATCTTTAATGTGAACACGATCGCTGCCAATTCCAAATTATGGGTAGGATATCTTTTCTCATGTGGTTTTAGTTGTCGACTAGCATAAGCTACAACCCTACCTCCTTGCATCAGTACAACACCTAGTCCGGTACCACAGACATCCATGTATACCGTCATTTCTTTGTTCCTCTTAGGAATAACTAACACTGGTGCACACGTCGACTTCTCCTTTAAACTCTTAAATGCATTCTCACACCTTTCGTCCCAAACAAAAGCTTGATTATTCTTGGTCAACTAAGTTAACGGTGCCGTTATCATGGAGAAGTCTTGAATAAACTTATGATAATATCCAGCTAATCCCAAGAAACTTCTCACATTCGTTGCATTCTTGGACATAGACCAATCCAGTACCGTAGAAACCTTCGCAGGGTCCACAGCAATACCATTCTCTGAAACAACATGGCCCAAGAATTTCACTTCCCTCTTCCTGAAGTGACACTTAGAAAATTTCGCTTTCAATTTGTGTTTCCTCAACGCCTCCATCACTTTCCTCAAATGTTCCTTGTGTTCTTCCTCTATCCTCGAGTAAACCATGATATCTTCCATGAATACAAGAACAAACTTATTTAATTGATCCCTGAAAACCCTATTCATAAGATCCACAAAATATGCGGGTGCATTGGTCAACCCGAATGGCATGATCAACCACTCATAGAATCCAGACGGCATTCGAAATGCCATTTCAGGTATACTCTCAGCTGCTACTCGGAGCTGATGAAATCCTATCGCAAGATCCAACTGGGAAAACACACCTTCTCAGTTTAATTGATCAAACAAATCATCTCACCGCGGAAGATAATACCTATTCTTCCTGGTCACCTTGTTCAACTCGCTGTAGTCCACACATAAGCGAAGGGAACCATCGGCCTTGGTAGAAAATACAACTGATGCTCCCTACTCGGGAACACTTCTTCAGATAAATCTCTTCTTTAAAAGATCGCCTACTTGCACTTTGACTCTCGCTGCTCCCTTGGCGCCATACGACGAAGAGGCATCACTATAGCTCTGGCATCTTTCACTAAATCAATCCAAAACTGGATCTCTCAGTGTGGTGAAAGTCCGGTCACTCCTTCAAAGATGTTTGGATACTCTCCAACAATAGGCACATCTGATAACTCATCATGCAGGATGTTGAGGGGATTTAGAAAACTAGCCATCACCCCATCACTAGGTAGGCAACCCAATACCACCCTCTGCCCATCATCTGCTCTAATGGTCGTCAAAGACCACTCACAGCCTACCACCACCCCATACCTTTGGAGCCAACCAGCTTCCAAAATAATGCCAAAACCAGTAAAGCCTAAAACAAAGCAATTCCAAGCAAACATACATCCATGACTCGATAAGACCAAATTTTGACAAATCATACAAAGGCCAGTCAAACCACTGATTGGGTTCGTTACAACTAAAGGTTTATCGACAATCTCTGGTTCCAATTCCAACCTATCTACCAGGTCACTAGATACGAAGGAATGAGAAGTCTCAGTATCAAACAATACTCGAACAGGAACATCATAAGTAGAAAGCATACCTTGAATAACGACACCCTTTCCCTTCTCCGCCGCAGTTGGGGGATTCGATGAAGAGGGAACAACGTTGATTAGCATATGCTTTCACGATCTGCTTCTCCATAGGGGGTTGTGGATATTCATTCTTGGAATGCCCCACTTGTTCACAATTGAAGCGCTTCCTCTCCCCTGGCTTCACTCGATAATCTCTGATATAGTGGCCCTTCTTGCCACAGCCAAAGCACTCGATACATTCTTATTCTTCTTTTTCTTACCATCCTTAGTTTGGTTTTGTTTTCTCTTATTCTGGATTTTCTTCTTGCCTTCACCGCTTGCCTGCGGTTTTGGCTCCTCTGCAGTTGTAATAGCAATCTCGGTCTTCATCTTAAGGTAAAGGCTCTCCGATCTCAATCCTTTCCCCACAACATATTCGAAAGTCTCATCGATATGGTTTATGAGTCTTCCCTCCAAGTGCTAATTTAGGTCAGTTATGAACTTCTCATTCTTCTTCTCAGTAGTATCGATAAGAGATGATCCATACTTAGATAAGGTTTCGAATTCGGCAATATATTCCGAGACTGCCCTACCATTCTGCTTAAGTTCCAAAAATTTCTGGAACAATTCGGATTTCTGAGCAGCTGGAATAAACTTGTCACTGAAGCAAGTCTTAAACTGATTCCAAGTAACTTTATCTTCGGGAGTAGCCGCTTTAATAGCATTTCACCAATTCATTGCTCATCCTTGAAGATGACGCGATGCTAGCTTTCTTTTTATTGCATCATCAATCGCCAAATCCTCAAAGATGCGCTCACAACTATCAAGCCAGTCCTGAACCTTCGTAGACGATTATGTTCCGCGGTACGACTTCCCACCAAGACTAGTATAATCCTTGTTAAGCTTGGCGAAATCATCTCTAGGTGCTTGCACTACTGCACCACCACCGTTAGCAGGATTAGGAACTGCTCCCTGAGAATCTCTAAGCATATCTCGCATGAAGGTAGTAAACATCTGTGACACCCCACGTCCGTAATGCCACTCACAAAGGGAATGCATTAAGTTTCGTGAAGCGTTTAGGTGAACAGACACAAAATATTACAAGACGGATATAAAAAAATTTGCAGTGGAAATAAACAACTTTATTAATCATCAAAAGACCGTGGTCCAAAGCATCATTTGTCTGAAATATGAAAACCCATTACAACATAAAAACCATTGTCTTGTACTTTAGAAATATCAGAGTACATAAACGAAAGAAAATCCCCCAAGCACAAAATATGGCCATAGCAACAAGAATAGGAGCTTGATCCATACATATCAGTAGCTCTAGCAAAATAGGCAGAATCACGATCAAACCTGTGTGTTTTCTCCCTGAGAACCTGGGGGAAATGGAAGAAAGAAGAGGAAACAAAAAGGTCAGACGTAAAGTCTGGCGAGTCAAGTTACTTTTAGCCAGTAAATAAATAAAAGTAACATGAAAGGCATACAAAGTGGATAAGAGAGATCACTACATAAATGGCAGGTATGACAAGGTATACAGGACAACATGATAGAATAGATAGCGCTTCTTAATACTTTCCTTGCTCTGCACCAATACTAGTATAACAGATATGTAACAGGATTACATACTCCCCAATTGCTTAACAAAAACAGGATGATCCCAATAGAAATATAATGGGAGTTTTAGGTGTACTCTAGCAACGGGTTTTAACCCAAACAAAACTGGTACCTAAACAGTAATAACGGGTGTTAGCCAAGACAGAAGCACAGGTACCCACAGAAATAGACAGGACTAGATGTACCCTATTTACTATCCCCAATCGATTGGCTCCCTGTTCCGTAAATACCCTATGCTGGCCCCACTGTAGGGTGTATCACTCCCTAAAGTGGCAACCCTTTACTTTCCGGATGTGCACAACCATATCTACTGATGTTGTTGCGTCTTATTTTCTCCAGCAGGCGAAGTCATGCACGCACATGACCCCGCTGGAACGCACCGTCAACACCGCCCCCACGTTTGGATCTCTTACAATTAGCTCAGTAAGCGTGCCCCACTCCGACCTAGTTCGGAGTACCCGTTTGATACCTATTTAAGGGTTACTGACTGAAATGGGTCCCACACAAGATGATGCAAGCTCTCCCCTTTGTCTTGCATCCCCACTACAAGGTTTTCAACTGGTTATGTTTACCTAAAAGGTGTCTTTAATTACATAACCTTATCAGGTTAAGTTTGTGGACCTGTATATACTGCTATTACCCACCTACCCAAGATTTACATAACCCTCCCACTAATTCAAGCATGTTTGTTTAACGGTTAAGTTTGTGGGCCTATATATACTAATATTAACCACCTACCCAAGATTTACTTAATCCTCCCCTTTTATTCAGCCAAGTTTACTTAACCCCCAACTTAAATTTAAGTTTATACAATCCTTATGGATTAACCTAGGTTGAGTAGTCCAATTCATTACCATGTCCATTTGCGGTTATAATGGGCTAGACCTCCTACATTAGTCCTACAGCATGTGGATGTTGGATATGCCAGTCGGGTCCGGGCAGTCTTATTCCACAGTTGGACCTAACGTCGTGTCGTAGCCCATTTCGTATTTACATACTTAGATCTCCCACATTATGTTCAACATTAGTGGCTGCTGGATATGCCGGTCGGGTCTGCGCAGACTTACACCACTAACGTAACCTAACCTCGTGTCATAAGTACAATAACAATTCCTAATTGTAATTACTAACATTCCATTTTTAATTAATTAACCAATTAATTAATCCTTTCCTTTTATATGTGTCAATACCTATTTTGAAACAATAATTTGAATTACATATCCATAAATGGTCATATTCAAATTATGCCATTTTTACCCAAATTTACCTATGTCATTATAGGTGATTATTTATATGTTCCCCTATTCGAATTATATGTCCAACTTATATAAACATTATATAAATTAAGCCAATTATAAATCCCTTTTTCCCCGTTTCCTCACTAACGTGATTGCATGTATTTTGGCGTCACTGAGGCTACAAAGTAGCGCCGCCACAACAATAAAAAGGGAGTAACAAAGGTGATAGTTTTAGCACAGTTTTGGCATAAGCATGACAACAAGGTGAATGGACATGTAATCATCATAACAGGGTGAACACAGAACTAATGAACTTGTGGCAACTACAATGTCAAAGTCAACATAACATGGTCTAAACTTGTCATTAAGATGTCTAACAAAATTAGGGTGACATAGTATCATGATTAGATCTAAAAGGGTGGCATCACATGTCAAGTTTACAACATATCGTGATTACTATAACATAATAGGTGAAAGGTGATTAGTGTAAAGGATTAGATCTAAATTAACAAGTTCGCATTTACCACAATATAGTTGCAAGTCAAGATCTACATAGTCAGCATAGTAGAATGTCCATAATCATATTGGATCCAGGGATTATGACATAATAAACTTGCATAAGTTCATGATTCACAACATATGTCCAATCCGTACTCTATCATAATTCACATTTATCCATTTAAACCTAAAAGTGATTAGAAACTCACAGAGATAGGTTTAAGGATTAGAGAATGATTTTGAATTCTGATTTCTGAAGTTAATTACCAAATCCATTATGTAGGCTTTGATTGTTGTCTTCTAACTTGAATTTGATTGATTAGGGTGGAGGCCAGGTCAATTTAGAATTTAGCAGCACGGGGGCCTCATTACTTTGATTAATGAATTTAGGGTTAGGTCTAGGTGTGTTTATATAGGTGTAGTTGGTGAATTAGGGCCTTCAGATTTGGTTAGGTTCCATCTAAACTCTCCAAATCCGAAATACACATCACCCAACCAATCAGAAGTCACCACGTAGCCCTAAAACTCCAAAAATCGTCACTGTCCAGATCAGCACGCAGGGGTCGACACCCTATGGTGGGAATTTTACCGCCTAGCCTCCCTTCTGCTTTTGAATCACGAATTTGATTTATTAATTATTTATTTTAATTCTGGTTTAAACTTAAATCTTCTAACCTCCATAACTTCTTCATATTGTATCCATTTTACGCTATCTCAGACTTTATCTCAAGCAGAATTCGGAGATGAACGCAATGGCGCAACCCCTTTTACTTAATTCTTATTCTAAAAGTTAAGTATTCTTTAATTTTCTAGTTTTAATATTTTAACATTACGGGGTGTTACATTCTCCACTCCTTAAAGGATTTCGTTCCCGAAATTTTCAAGTTAAGAAGAATGTATCCTACCATCCATCTACTCATCTATCATCCACAAGCATCCATTGTCCTTAAAAGATTTCTAATGCTTATATGAGTATATGAAGAGGTGTGTGTATATGTCCCAATACTAATGTGAAAAATCAGGTTGTCTACTAATTCAGTTGACCTCCTTAATGCGATGTATGATTAGTGCCATGAATCCAATATGTATGCAAATAATCCTATTATAACATGTAAGTTCTATATGTGTATGCGTCCATTCGTCCAAGTGCAACATCCATATGCTAACTCGTCCATAAAAGAAAAGAAAATGCACACACATACATATGTAGTATGAGAGAGTGATTGAGCAGATCTAGTGCCTAATGTGTGTGTATGTGCATCCACAGGCAACCACTTGCATCCATCAAACATAACATGTCTCAAACACATGTTTACAATCATGGGATTTCCTACCTAAAGGTCGAGGATTCGATCGACAGGATATACTCAGATGATAGAAGCAAATGCAAATAAAAGCTTTTGGAAGAGAAGTTAAGAACATTCCCTTGAAAAGGAAAGGTTACGAAGCGTAAAAATCTTGTCTTTGGTCTCCCAAGTTGCATCTTCTTGGTGGTCTACCCACTGGACCTTCACCAACTTGACTTCTCGTTTGCGTAGCTTCTTAACCTCCGATCCAAGTATGCAAGTTGGAACTCATCCAATCATTGCTTCCTTCTTTATTTTTACTTCCTTTCGCAAGTTTGGCCCCACTACCTCTATACATGATATCGCCACTTGGATGAATAGTCATCTTGGAATGATGGGCTTCCTCAAGGACAATCTTTAATAGGTTTCCCATCCTGATATGATTCACCTATCAAACTTCTTCTCAAGTACCCCCGACACTTGCTTATCAAGTTTCCCCCTTTTCTTTTAGGAGCCATATGGCGCACAGGTAATGCAACTGGCTTTGCATTGTCCACCAGGTATATACGGAAATTAATCTCCCGCCTCAGTGTAAACCTCGAACCTCATTTAAGACATCAGGATACTCACAGACTATTGGTGCCGGTCGCAGATCATCAACAGATGCCTCAAGAGACTCTAGGAAACTAAGCATGACAGACCCTTGTGGGTCACAAGAAATTTCGAGGGTGCTTAATGACCCTCCTCTCACCACCCAGAATGGCACCATATGTGGTAAGCCAACCCATCCCTAGAATCAACCCATAGCCCATAAACCCGAGCACATATGCGTCGCATTCAAATTTGATGCCTAACACAGATATTCTCAAAACCCTACAAATCATAGATAAATGAGCCGAACCATCAATGGGTTTGAGACAACTACGGGATCCACTACCATACTAGTAACTAAGTGCAGATATTCAACAACAGAACTAGATATAAATGAGTGTGAAGCGCGAGAATTAAAATGTGTTCTAACTGGATGATTTGAAAGAGGAACTAAACTTTATACTGAAATTTTTCTACCTCTTTTAGGAGCACTGATCGCGAGAGCATGCACCTGCCCTCCAGAAGTTCCTTCCCTTTGACCTTGCCCCTTTTTCTTCGGGCAATCCTTAATAAGATGCCCAACCCCTCCATAAGCGAAGCAAGAATTCCTCTTTTTCCTGCAGTCGTTGGCTAAGTGACCCTCTCGCCCCAAACTATGGCACTTCCTCTTATCTTTAACCTTGTCATTCCTTTTACCTTTCTTCTACTGTTGTCCCTTCTTGGGCCACACCTCATTTTGTGTTGCTTCCTCAGCCTTTACTTCCTTCTTTTCTCCCTTATCTTCCTCATGCGTTAGGGTCATAAACGTGGCCCCCATTGGAAGATGGGACATAGCTAAACCATGTAGAGGCTCATTCAACCCATTAACAAACTGCAAGGCCTTTTTGTGCCGTATGTCTACCAACTCTAGCCCAAACCTTGCCAGCTAGTTGAACTTGTTCACATATTCCTTCACCGTCAAATTTCTTTGTTTGAGTGCTAAGAACCTCTCCATCTGCATGCTTTTCTCGACTTGGGAAAGAAATTTCATTTCAATTTTTTGCCTATAATCTTCCTAAGTTTCCACCGGACGTCCAGCTTAGGTGACTTCCTACCAAAATGAGGCTTCGTCCTTTAATAGCCAAGCAGCTAACTGAATCTTCCTCCCATCCTCTACTTCAAAGATTATGAACAAGTCCTTGGTCTCCTTGAGCCAATTTCGAGCTTCAACGAATGTCTCATAGCACATAACTCTTTGCAGATCTTGGCGAAGTTATCTGCTCTTGGAGGGGGAGGAGGAGGAATGATTCACGCAGCTGGGGGAGGAACGTCTCTTTGGCCTTCGACAGGCGTCGTAGCCTCCAAACACCTACGGATCCATCCGGGTATTGTGACGCCCTCTGGGATATTAGGAATGTTTTGTTCCCTAAACATGCTGAAAAGGAAAATGAAGAAATTTAGATAAAGGACTGAAGGATATTACATATGGCTTCTTGGGAGAAATTTTCAAAACAGACTTTTCTTTTTGAAAATACTTTCTTTTAAAACCTTTTTGAAAAATAATTTTCAAAAACTTTTATCTAATCTGGTAACCTTCAGCTCTGATACCAAGTGTGACACCTCACGTCCGTTAATGTCACTCACAAAGGGAATGCATTAAGTTTCGTGAAACGTTTAGGTGAACAAACACAGAATATTACAAGACAGATATAAAAAGTTTTGCAGCGGAAATAAACAACTTTATTAATCATCAAAATACCGGGGTCAAAAGCATCATTTGTCTGAAATATGAAAACCCATTACAACATAAAAACCACTGTATTGTACTTCAGAAATATCAGAATACATAAAAGAAAGAAAATCAACCAAGAACAAAATATAGCCATAGCAACAAGAATAGGAGCTTGATCCATACATATCAGCAGCTCCAGCAAAATAGGCAGAATCACGATCAAGCCTATGTGTTTCCTCTTTGAAAACCTTGGGTGAAACGGAAGAAAGAAGGAGAAACAAAAAGGGTCAGGCATAAAGTCTGGCGAGTCTAGTTACTTTTAGCCAGTAAATAAATAAAAGTAACATGCTAGGCATACAAGGTGGATAAGAGAGATCACTACATAAATGACAGGTATGACAAGGTAAACAGGACAACATGATAAAATAGATAGTGCTTCTTAATACTTTCCTTGCTTTGCACCAATCCTAGTATAATAGATATGTAATAGGATTACGTACTCCCCAATTGCTTAACAAAAACAGGATGGTCCCAACAGAAATATAATGGTAGTTTTAGGCGTTCTCTAGCAATGGGTTTTAACCCCAAACAGAACTGGTACCTAAACAGAAATAACGGATGTTAGTCCAGACAGAAACACAGGTACCCCACAGAAATAGACAAGACTAGATGTACCATATTTACTACCCCCAATCGATCGGCTCCCTATTCCGTAGATACCCTGTGCTGGCCCTATAGTAGGGTGTATCACTCCCTAAAGTGGCAACCCTTTAATTTCTGGATGTGCACAACCATATCTACTGATGTCACTGCGTCTTATTTTCCCAAGTAGGCGGAGTCATGCACGCACACGACCCTGTTGGAATGCATTGTCAACACCGTCCTTACGTTTGGATCTCTTACAATCAGCTCAGTAAGCGTGCCCCACTCCGACCTTGTTCGGATTACCCGTTTGATACCTATTTAAGGGTTACTGATTGAAATGGGTCCCACACAAGATGATGCAAGCTCTCCTTTTTGTCTTGCATCCCCACTACTAGGTTTTCAACTGGTTATGTTTACCTAAAAGGTGTCTTTAATTACATAACCTTATCAGGTTAAGTTTTTGGACCTGTATATACTGATATTACCCACCTACCCAAGATTTACTTAACCCTCCTCTTTTATTCAGCCAAGTTTACTTAACCCCCAACTTATATTTAAGTTTATACAATCCCTATAGATTAACCTAGGTCAAGTAGTCCAATTCAATACCATGTCCATTTATGGCTATAATAGGGGAGACCTCCCACATTAGGCCTACAACATGTGGATGCTGGATATGCCGGTCGGGTCCGGGCAGTCATATTCCACAGTTGGGCCTAACCACGTGTCTTAGCCCGTTTCGTATTTACATACTTAGACCTCTCACATTAGGTTCAACATTAGTGGCTGCTGGATATGCCGGTCGGGTCCAGGGAGACTTCCACCACTAACGTAACCTAACCTCGTGTCGTAAGTACAATTACAATTCCTAATTGTAATTCCTAACATTCCATTTTTAATTAATTTACCAATTAATTAATTCTTTCCTTTTATAGGTGCCAATACCTATTTTGCAACCATAATTTGAATTACATATCCATAAATGGTCATATTCAAATTATGCCATTTTTACCCAAATTTACCTATGTCATTATAGGTGATTATTTCTATGTTTCCCTATTTGAATTATATGTCCAACTTATATAAACATTATATAAATTATGCCAATTATAAATCCCCTTTTTCCCCGTTTCCTAACTAATATGATTGCATGTATTTTGGCGTCATCGAGACTACAAAGTATCATCTCCATAACAATAAAAAGGAAGTGACAAAGGTGATAGTTTCAGCATAGTTTTGACATAAGCATGACAACAAGGTGAATGGACATGTAATCATCATAACAGGGTGAACATAGAACTAATGAACTTGTGGCAACTACAATGTCAATGTCAACATAACATGGTCTAAACTTGTCATTTAGATGTCTAACAAAATCAGGGTGACATAGTATCATGATTAGATCTAAAAGGGTGGCATCACATGTCATGTTTACAACATATCGTGATTACTACAACATAACAGGTGAAAGTTTATTAGCATAAAGGATTAGATCTAAATTAACTAGTTCACATCTACCATAATATAGTTGCAAGTCAAGATCTACGTAGTCAGCATAGTAGAATGTCCATAATCATATTGGATCCAGGGATAATGACATATTAAACTTGCATAAGTTCATGATCACAACATATACCCAATTTGTACTCTATCGTAATTCACATTTATCCATTTAAAACTAAAAGTGACTAGAAACTCACAGAGATAGGTTTAAGGATTAGAGAATGTTTCTGAATTCTGATTTCTGAAGTTGATTAGCAAATCTGTTGATGTAAGCTTTGATTGTTGTCTTCTAACTTGAATTTGATTGATTAGGGTGGAGGCTAGGTCAACTTAGAATTTAGCAGCATGGAGGTGTCATTACTTTGATTAATGAATTTAGGGTTAGGTCTAGGTGTGTTTATATAGGTGTAGCTGGTGAATTAGGGCCTTCAGATTAGGTTAGTTTCCATCTAAACCTTCCAAATCCGAAATACACATCACCCAGCCAATTAGAAGTCACCATGCAGCCCTAAAACTCCGAAAATCGTCACTGTCCATTTCAACATGCAGGGGTCGACCCCTATAGGGGGTCGACACCTATGTCGACTCCCCTAGGGTGGGTCGACACCCTCTGGCGAGAATTTTCCCACCCAGCCTCCCTTCTGCTTTTGAATCCCGAATTTGATTTATTATTTATTTATTTTAATTCTGGTTTAAACCTAAATCTTCTAACCTCCATAACTTCTTCATGTTGTATCCATTTTACGCAAACTCGTACTCTATCTCAAGTAGAATTCCAAGACGAACGCAATGGCGCAACTCGTTTTACTTAATTCTTCTTCTAAAAATCGAGTATTCTTTAATTTGCTAATTTAATATTTTAACATTACGGGGTGTTACAACATCGTCCTTATATTAGGGACATTCCCATTGTTGGCCCCTGAACCCGCTCCCTCTTCAACTCTCGGTGCGGAATTCCTTACCGTAATCCTTGTATTTCAGCTCACCGTTCAATCTGTAAAGAGAAAACGATTAACCATTGCTTGAGTGGTGTCAGTGCAGTGCGACTTCATTCTTAGATAAGCTAATCTATACTATATTAATGAGTTAGAAATGGAGAGGGTAGGCTACTTTGTAAACTCAACCGTCGCGGATTTTCTTTTTCTGCTTCTTCTATCGCTTTCTAATTTACCCTCCTCATTTCTTTTATCCCGAAACCCTCTTCTTCTTTTCTCTTACTCGATAACTCTATCTTACTGAACCATGCTACAATTTCCAAATTTTGCCTGCTATATTCCTTTTCGTGTCCTAATTTCTTCCGCACTTTTTAAACCCTGAAACAATTGGGCAATTTAACAAAGCAACTATGATTTTGGACTGTAATTTCTACCGTTGTTTAAAAAATTCCTAAAACCCCGCCATTCCAACCATGCATTCATCAACACCATATTCGTGGCTTCAAATTCAATTTCAAATTCATGCCCGTTATTAATGTCGGTTTTCTCGAATATCATCGTCTTCAGGTTTATCTTCCTCATCGCTCCTTCCTCCACCTTCATTCACTGGTTTTTTCGCATTTAGGTACATTTTTTATTGTTTGAAATTTATTTTAAAACTGATTTAAGTGTTCAATGAATATACATGAACTTTCATGTAATTTAGATATTCAATTTCTCATTTTTTGGACAATTTAATCATGCAATTTTGATTTGGGATAATTTTATTGGTAATTTTATTTGTGTTCATGTTATCCTAATTTATCTACAAGGATCAAGTGGGACATCGTTTACAGAATACTCATTTTTGCAATTTCTTGAATTCTTTTTTATGACAATGCTTCCCATGCGTACTTATGTAAATGTTAAAATTTCCCCATTTTCTATATGCAAATTATACCATACCCACTCCTCAGAAAATTATTCTGTGTTCAAAAATATCCCATTCCATTGTTATGATGGTTCGTTGAAATATTCATTAGATAGTGTTTTTGGTATTGGTCAAATGTCAAAGTTAATTGTTAAATAAATATAATTACTGTCATGCCATACACACACACTCTATGTGATTATTTGTCTTGGTACAGCCAATAGTGTCTCTATAGGGTTACTCGTGAGATACAATGATCTTGATTTTCCTATATCTTCGTGAGAGACACTGCAAAGTATGGTATTTACTTGAATCTAATCCTCTTAGTCAAGTAAAGTTGTGTCACAATCAATCTAATAAACTAAGTAAAAATGTTAGTTTAATGAGTTTAGCTTACTCTAAAGCCGACTTAAACTCAGTTTTAAAGGTCAGTTTTAAGAGTGAGTTTAACTCAGTTTTATATTGAGTTAAACTCAGTTTTGTTGTATTTGAATATTTTAATAGTCGTTTCCATAATTTTTCTTTCTTTACCTTCAGTTGCCCAGTATGTTATTCATTAAAGATCAAAGCAGTAAAACATTAGTGCAAAAAGTAAGAAAAATGATTTAAATATGTTTGCATGGTATATAGGGGACGGTATGAGAAGCTAAAAATTAAGGTATGGATGAATCTCTTATTATATCATTTTTTGTCAGTCTATATGTTTACTTTTGGCTATGTTGTCATTAAATTACACGTTTTGCATGTTTGTTCGCCCCCAAAATACATCTGAATTTGTTATTACTTTGGGAAAGCAAGCTTTATGTTTAGAAAATGATTTTGATCTATGTTCAGATGTTAGCATTCTTCGTTTCTGTAAGAGGCAGGATTATATATGATTTTGGTAAAAGATATTAAGTAGATTGTCGCTGATATGTCCAGACCATTGTAGGTGTGAGCGTTAACTTTTAACCACTAATTCATGCAAATAGTTTTCTTCTTGAGTTTAGACACGTAGTCCATTTACAAAATAGTTTTCTTCTTCAAAAAGTTCCAATATACAACTTCTACAGCTTGGTAACAATTATTTTATTAAACTATAGAAGCATAGGTGAATTGTTTAATTTATAATATGATTATATGGTTTGAAGTCAATGCAAATTACAATATTATAAAGTATGTTATATTCTCTCCAAAAATGTACTGCTTAGTTATTGCAAATAGTTGATTCTAGATTTGTATCCATGAAATAGCTACACTACCACAAAATATCCATTGAAAATGGTTTATCTCCGACCAACATAGCTTCGTAAAATGGTTCAATATTTGATGAATTATTTACTACATATTAAATGTATGACTTGAATTCTTTTTCTAAACCACGTCAGAGCTTACTGGCATAATAGTGCGGTATTAGATTGGTTTAGGAAATATTGGCACCAATGAGCATGACATACCATGCTTACCAACTTCAATGTAACTTATTCAAATTTAATTAGATAAATTTGTCTTATTAGGTTTAATTTCTTCACACTAAAGGGTAAACGGAGTGGTTAAATCTTATCGCCAATGGGATGATCGAGTTTGAATAAGAAACAAGTTTATTGTTTGAAGTTTGTATTTTTCATTTAGTTATTAAGTCGCATTTTTAATATATTTGCTATAGGTTGCTTACTGATTTTAGTGAAAAGAACATCCATTTTTTCCATTCCATGATAGTATGGTATGGAATGGATAATCAGCTATAGCCTAAACATATTTTTGTTTTATCATTTTGATTGTGAACGTAAGAATAGGGCAGTAGTTTATTACTCAATAATGTCTCTTCCAATTAATGTGAATGCACTTGAACTTTGTGACGCGTTATGACTTAATTGCACATCACTTAACATTGCTTTTGTAAATTTGTTAACAACTTTCAGTAAACTAAAGTAGAAAATATACCATATTTGCTCCTTCCTATTTATTGAACCGAACAATGAATTATTAAATATTGCTGCTAGATGTAGAAATTAAATAATTAGTTATTTTTTTCACATTTACAGAAAATAATTTGGACTAGAGTCAGGTTTGTTCTATTATTTCGTTTGAATTTTGTTGATAAAGTACATTGAGTTCTCGATTACATTTGAAAACTGAAAAAGTTTAATTTTCACAAATGTTAAGATGACAACCATGCAATTACACTGCTCCACTCACCACTTTTTTCTACTGGTTTTTCAGCATTACTGCTAATATATTTAATTTTTTATAAACATCCGTCAACAAATGGGTAAGAAATGCAGCGGGATTAGTCGCCTTAACTCGCATTTGAGCCAAAAGTTAGATTTTTTTTAGTGATATGATACTGTCAGCTTCATCCAACGATTGTCTCACGATGTTCTCCTCAGGTATTTAATTTCAATACATGTATGCTTGATTGAATTCTGCTCCAATACTAATCTATTTCACAAATTTATTCTATATTAGTCATTTCCAGTGCTTTCAATGAGTATAGTATTTGGTATTTTGTTGAGCTTTTTAGCAGAATAAGTGAGTTTGCCTTCAAAATCCATCTTAGTCCTCATGGCATTTGAATAATTAAATTTAACATGTGAAGACTTACTTTTATTTAGTTTCAAATTTTATGACAAATTATATTTCATATTGTGCTGCTTGATTTGAGTAACTAAATTTGTTTTCTTTGGAATCCACTTTAGGTGTTGAAAAAAAAATCAACTTTCTATGTTACAGCATTTAGGAAAAAAAATCTGCTATGTATTGTTTTATATTAGATTTAGTTTTACTTTTAATGCTTAGTCATATTTAATATTTTGTTGACTTCTTCTTAATGATAATTAACATCCAAATCCACATCGATTATCAGAATGTATTCAAACTCATGCATATAGGGCACTTAAATTATAAAAGTCAACATTTAATGCTCAGAGGTTTTGTAAGTTTGATGCATGAAAAATGGCTTTATGTGAAAATTTATAACTTTCAGGCTTTTATGCTTTCTTTAATGATATATAGTATATATTTCTATTTTACATACTATTATTCATCAGTTTTGCTTTGCAGTCTATTATCTAAAAAAAATTTATGCTGTAGAACTGCCATTCAACTATGAAAACTAATTTTTAGGGGCCTGTAATTTTTATATCATTCTTAATGCTGTTAATTTTAATGCTTATTTTGGTCATATATACATTATACCATTTACACAAGGCAAGATAACTGTTTGTTTTTTTCTTCTAATTTGTAAGAGCATACATACGTTAGTTTATGTTATTGTTTCTCTTCAAATTCTTTTCAAACTACTAACTAAAACATTACTTATAACTCTTTCCAATTATTGACCAAATTCAACAAATATGTGGTTTAATAGCTGCACACTAATATTTAAATAATATTCTTGCAAAATTATTAATAATCAAGATACTTTGTTCACTTAATTATTTATAAGATGGTGTCATGTATACAATCACATTTTCTAGATTTTATGGAGTTTCATGGTTAACTTTGTTTAAGGATCATGTACTAAATGGGTTTGCAATTTATTTTCCTTTGCCATTGTTCACCATGCTTATAGTTACTGTCAATAAAGTTGTAAGTTGAATGTTTTGTTGGCTGTTTGTTTTATAATATGCTTTATTATGTACACCCACCATTGCCATCCTTGCAAGGTTTTATTAATTTCAACCACCACTGCCCTCCTTTTGCATTGGATCTACATCGGTATTCATGACTACACATTAGACGTTGGTTTGGATCAATCAAATGTTTTGACTTTCGGTTTGTATCCAATTTTCTTTATTTCTCCCTTTATGAACTTTGAATTTGTTTTAATATGGAGTAATAGGTTTTGGTTTAAATGCGTTTCTTCCATAGAGGAGAGTATTTTTAGAATTAGTTGGATATTAATGAATAATTTCAACATTTCAATGCTACTTTTGATATCAATTTATATTCCTAAAGATTCAACCTTCTTCTTATTCAATCTCATAGTTTGTTCCCTTAGTGGGTAATAAATTTACAGTTGACAACCTGCTTTATTAATAACTTAGCACAACCTTGCTTATCCACATCATTGCAAGCAATAAACTTTGGAATAGTTTATGGTACCGGTCCGAAATTTAACATTTCTTAGTGCACCTGACGCAACATGTTTATGCATATGTAAAAATAAAATAATATTTATATTAATATAAACAAAGTACTCATGTATCAATCATGATAATAGCATGATCCCTTTAAGTTTTCCAGATGCACCAATTGTAGATTTTGTCAGGATATCAGTTGTTCTTTGTTTGTTATAGATTTAAAAACAATGACTAACGATAAAAATTAGGCATGAGTGGCCTATATTGGACACCCATACTTTCAAACAAGGAAATAAAAATAAATGAAGACAAAAAGTAACATCATTTCCCTTTCCACCTTCAATTATAATAAGTAGACTATTTCATTAATTTTACATATATTGTACATATGTCAGTAGTATACTATTCACCATTGTTAAAGTATGAGCCTTTTAGTTTACTTTGTCCACTTATTTGGGTAATAAGGAAAAATCAACAAAACTGGTGGAAAATTTATAAGAAACCATACTTCTTTTCAAATTTTAAATTATGAATAGAAATATATTTTATGATTTTGTATAACAGATATGAAATTTGGATGAAAGTAAATTTTTATAGTATATTGTTTGCAAAGAGCAATTTTTGCTACCGCAGTTAGAAAATAGACGTATATAATCTGTACCATGGCCAAGAAACTTCAAAACATTTTAGTTCTCTTACTTTGCTTTCTAATTTATTTACTGGATATTTTGCTTATTTTTCTTCATAACAAGCTCGAAATGAATTTATAGTAACCATATTTGATTTTTTTGGATGACGCAATGATCGTTATGTGAACTGGAGTTGTTTTAAAAAGAATAAAATGAGTTAGATTTTACATCTTAATTGTTTGTATTTAAAAAATTTATGTCTCCTTTTATATAGATCATATAATAGAAACTTATTAAACCGAAGAGATGTACCACTATCATTTTCTTAATTCTTAGTGTATTTGCCACAAAATTTGGAATTATTTTTGATGGATTAAAGTCTTAATAAGTGCATAGTTTAAGTGCTAAAATTCTATATGTGCATAAAGATGAAAATAATTACATATTTGATTGTAGATTAGTTTAACTATTACTATTTAGAACAATGATAAATATGTGTATAACATATATGTTAGGCCAAATAACTCAGATTAATTTAACTATTACTATTTAGAACAATGATAAATATGTGTATAACATATATGTCAGGCCGAATCACTCATTACTATTATTGCTAAATTAATGGAAATAAATGATTTAACAACTTTAATGACTCTTATTTTGTCCATTTCATTTTATGTATTTAGGAGTGAAATAGCAACATTTAATAAAATTATTGGCATTTAATGGTTGGAAGTTTTCAATTTCTATCCAAACATTAATGATTTTCAGCCCATGGACTATGGTTAAAAACCTTTACCTATAGTTTGTGGAAATAGCAAGTTATATTTTCATAAGAAGCTTAATACATTTGAGCTTTTAAAGAAGAATTTTTTATTTTTGATGCTAAGAGATGTTTTTGTGGTATTTTAGAGGAGAATATTGAGCATTTATTTTTCTCTTGTTCATTTTCCAATTTTATTTTAATAATGGTTTTAAGGATTTTTGTTTTCAGTCAGTTAAATTCTTTTAGTAACTGCGATCTGTATTGGAATTGTTGTATATTTGATTATTATAATTTCAATCAAATATATGATTTGGATTCTTTAGTGCCTATTATTTGTTGGTTCATTTGGTCGGAGAGAAACCTGAAATTGTTTCATTCTGTTTCTGTTTCTGTTGATAAATTAATTATTATGATTGTTACCAACTGTCTGAATTGGATGGATAACTCCCACTATAAGTTATATAGTAAGTCTTGTTTTGAGAGATATTTGCTTAAGGTTAGATGTAATTTGAGTTTATTTAATAGAATTAATCATTATTTTAATTGTAACAGATTATGTATTTGTTTTTTATGTTTGCTTTTTGTTTTCTTGTTTGTCTCATTTTTCTTGATTTATTTTATCTCGCATCCACATATATATATGGATATATTTATTGATATATTCTTAGAATATATTTATATATATCCATATATGTGTGTGTGTGTGTGTGATGTTTGCTAATGTGTTGGTTTGTGTATTTCAGGTCGCAGGTTGTGGATTGAAGATGTGGTGCTTTTGGATAGTTGTCTTTGGATGATGGATGTTTTCGCTATGATTTCTCTAGAGTGTGTTTTTGGAGAGACTTTTGTATTGTACTGGTTTTGTTCTTTTTTGTATTTTGTTTGGAGTGACTAGTTTATTATAGGAATAGATATACTTCAATTTCGGGTGGTAGCCTTACCGGAATTCGATATTCGAGTACGATGGGCGGTGGTTTATCCGGAGCTCATCTATCTTCTTTCCTATGCATAAACTTAGTTAGGTCTTGCGTAGCACTTTTGGTTATCCTTTTGTGCTGTAGTCTCAGTTTTAAACTTTTATTCTTATTATTATATATGTGTGCTCCCTTCTTTTCAGAAGATCACACATTTTTGCTCTAAAAAAAGGCTGCGTAATAAATTGTTCTTTTTTAAATGATATTTGTACAATTTGTGTTTTTATCACTTGACCTATACTGATGCGGTTGATGATATCTATAATTTTCAAATCGTAATATTATTGACTAAAAGATCAGTGTTTATTTATACTGCAATCCATCTATAGGTTGAAACTTCCGTATTTCAAAAGTCGTCGATCGAAATTTCAAGTAAACCAAGGATGTGAAGCATTTCGTTTTGTTCGCTGTTTGTTTTATAATATGCTTGATTACATATACCTGTACACTTTTTTTGTAAATCGTTATACAATTAGTGTATTCATCTCTTAACCTATAAAGATGCAGTTCATGATATTTATGGTTTTCAAATCATATGTTCAGCGTTTATTTACATTACAATCGATTGACAGGTTGGGACTTCTAAATTCAAAAATAGATGATCGAATGTTCAAATAAACTACGAGTGTTAAGAGCATCGTTTTTTACCCCAAAATGAAACGTTACATTTTTTGGTGTGCATCATGCAACTATTTTTTACTCTAATGTAATTTTATTTTTGCTCTCACCTAAAAAAATATTTATATCGTTTTGATGCTTCTCACTTGAAAGAAAAGAAGTATTTGCCTTATCTATATATTTTTCCAAATTATTTTGGGGGTGCTAATCTCATTTTTCATGCTATGGACATACATTAAGCAGGTATCTTCTATCATATGCAAATGCCTACATTTGTACTGAGATAATTTGGCCAAATTACGCTATTTTATATCAAAATTCTTAAAAAATATATGCAAAATCGGCTCTTATAAATTTTAGTTTCATTTTATTTGTTTTTTTAGTTAACTTGGAACTCAATGTGAGACGACCCGAACTTCCTCATGAAGGAAAGCCCAGATTGAATTGAGAACACGACAAATCAGAATACAAACAGAAGAACATTTCATTGCTTATTACAACAATTCCATCAGAATACAAGAATATAACAAAGTATAAATAAATATCATACATTCGATAAATATAAGAGATTTACAATTTACAATGTAGCGGAAAAATAATACAAAACACAACTTAAAAGAATATATGAATACAGAGCTTTCCGAATATCATTCCAGCTGTATACCAGGATCCTATGAATATAAATCTGCAAAAACCAACTACTAACTGCCCGTGTGGAAAATAAGGGCACCCAGAGTTTAGGTTAAAACAATAAACTCCAGGTCAGTCATGTGAATGGTGTGAGAACTAAAACAGTTATTAATCTTTATTTTAAAGTTCGGTAAATCAAGGGACCACGCCGTATAACACGGAACGGGTTTCCGCCCAAGAATACCAGTGCATAAAACAAACAGCGCAATACTAAATAAAGAACAATGAAGCTATTATAAAACTCAAGTCCCATCACACAACGCAATGCAAGCCGGAGGATAGAGTTTTTTCCTTATAATAGCCAAAAATGCTTGGTACGTGAAATTTCATGTTTTATTATTACTATATGTGTATAATGTTAAAACAATTTCAATCACAAGTATCAATCATAGATGACATAAGTGCCCCATACCACTATGTCGCCATATATAGGTTTACAACTAAAACCGCAAAATGTCCTATTGGAAGTTGGATTTCCATCTGTGAACCGAGGCAAGGGATCGTCCTTACCGCTGCGAGACAATCTAGCCTACCATGTCTCAGGATCAAAACACATCAACCCTTGGATCTTCAAGGCCGGTCCACACAGAGTGGATTAAAATGCCTGAACACTGCGTTTCCCCGCCCTATGGGGCGTAACTGGTCATACCCCGACCAAACCATCGGTCCCAGATCGATCGATATAACCGAGGCGCCTCGCAATACATCATCCACATAAGTAAAAAGCCAGGGCTATTAAAACGCTGACACCATTCCTAGCTAGAAAGAAATGCATGTCCTCCCTGTAGTCCTCTCCCGTTTCTGGTTCACACCGAGGTGTGAGGCTCGCGAATTAACACTATACACAAAGCTATGCCACAAAGGCCGTGCTTTGATCATCAACCATAAGACTCTGCTTTTCAACAGAAGCCTTGATCATTTGCATCTCAGCTTGCCACACAGGCAATTCACGCTATGCAACCGATGTCTATCAATCACACAGAATGAAATCCGATGTTAGACACACATCCATTTACAAGTTCGTTTTGGGTCTGAACGAAACCGGAGGCACCTTATTCCTCCCCCATATGTCCAATACAGGGGAGAGATCCTCGCATATCCGTCGATCTCTAAGTACGTCTGGACGATCACCAGTTATTACCTTGTCTTAGGTGTACAGCCCAATCAAGACATCAGTAATCATCCAAACGATGTGAAGACCTCCGGTGTAACAACCGGAAAATCTGAACCAGTTTAATTTTTTTTAATTTGGCTATTTTAATGGATTTTAAATATTTAAAATAAATTATTTTAAATAATAACGATGAAAAGTATGTTTGAATCGATGTTTGAAAATAAATATATTTATTTTAAATTATAAACAAGGCCTGAAATGGCGCGGCAGTTTCAAATTTTGAATTTGAACTTTGACTAACTATACCGGGTGCAAAATAAAACTGATTTTAGTGGAACCAAAAGTAGTTAAATCTGTTTATGATTATCTTTCTAACGAATCTGAAAAATCGAAGTTTCATAGCGGGAGCCAAAAGTTATGGCCAAATGAATTTTCATAAAGGTCGCTATAGAATTTATATAGCCCGTGAAAATAGCCATTTTGCAAACGACCTCAGAATTCGACGAAACCACTTTTGTTGGATCCAGGATGTCAAATTATTGCTAGGTTTCAAATTCTAGAATTTTTGAAGTTAATATGGGAGCGTGGCGAAGAAAAATGTGTTTGGTTGATTTTTGTTAAATTGGATCGACTAGAAAATAGCCATTTTGCAAACGGTCTCAGAATTTGACAAAACTAGTTTTGTTGGGACCGTATCGTCAAAACATAGTTAGAATTATTTTTCTGGAATTTTTGGGATCGGTATGTGGCCCCGGCAAATTGAAATGTACGTTCAAATCAAATATTGAATGTTTTATATTTTAATTTGAAGAGAAACTGACTGAAACAGTCGAATGGCCCCATGAAACATATCCCATTGCGTTCGGAATGGGGGTATTTAGCTAGGGGCGACAGTCGTTGGGTTTGGATTGGAGTTCGTATGAGTTAAGGGGTATTTTCGGATTTAATAAAATATATAAATAAAAAAATAGACCAATCAAATTCATTTCTCTCTCCCCGCTTTCTTCCCCTGAGACTTCGCAACCAACGGCGACTGTGCTCCCAACCTTCTCTCCTCTTTTCTGGCGAATCTGATCACCAGAACCCATCGACCCAGTTAGGGTTTTTGAAGATCTCGATCCCCTCTCCACATCCATACCTAACTCGACACCTGCAGCAGCGCCATCGCCGAGATCCGACGCCTCAAAGACCACGACTTTGGAGCTCCGCCGCGCCTTGATGCTGACGTCGATCTAGGTGAAACCGTCAGCACCAGGAAGCAGATTCGAGGCTCTTCAACGCTGTGTAGTCCGATCGAGGCCAAACTTCACGGATTTGGCGAGAAATCGAAACCTAGTTTCGTGCTATTTCGAAAGGTACACGGCTGAAATAAATTAAATGATTTATAGCACTTTAAAGCGCTATGAATTTTGATTTTACAATAAAAATCATATCTTTTTGCTATGTTGTCGAAATCCAGTGAAACAATAGACACCGGGACCGTGTGGACGTCTTCTACATTTTAGAGGAGACCGAATATTTCTTTGAGCCTTCTGCAATTTTTGGAGGAGTGGAACCCAATGTGAGATTTCTGAATTATAAACGATATGGAAACGACGATGTATAAATTATATAGTCGATGTATGAGTTATATAAGCGTTGTACACCTCATGTTTAAGCGTTGTATAAGTTGTATGTTCGATGTATAAGTTATACATGCGTTGTAAAAATGATATATGCGTTGAAATGAATTTAAATGATATTGAAATGAAATTGAAATATAGCTATTTACATATATATATATATATATATACACACTCCACTCGTCCACTGACCATGGACGATATACATTGGTTGTGATATTGTTTGGATTATTGGTTGATGTGAAATTTGTTGAATATCATGAATGGTTGATTTGAAATGATTGATTGTGGTTGAAATCCCAACAGGATTAGTATATGGGAAAATTCATTTGCATATGAACTAGATATTGAAATCCCCATTGTCAAAAGCTGCGAAGCTTTAAGGTAGAGCGAAGAGCTGTACTCAGGACGGTGCCGGTTTTAACTACCCTGCCGTTATGATGCCGAAATTTTCAATAATATTCACGTGTTAGAATTATTTTCATGTGTTGAAACCATATTCATGTGTTGAATAGAACTTCATGTGTTGAATAGAAATTCATGTGTTGAATAAATTCTTTGAAAGATAAAAATAACATTTTATCACATATATAGACTATATAAATTGTTCGTGTTTTAAAATAATTTGTTTCAACAAAAAAAATCACAATTTTATTATATATACGAATTGTTAAAAATAGTGATGTGTTGAAATAAATATCCGTTGGATAAAAATGTCATTTTTATCAAATATATGAAGTGAATATAGTTTTGAAATCTAAGAATGGATTATATTTATATATATATAATTAAAATAAATCGTATAACGAAGCTGCAGTTCGTATTTTGAAACCGTGATTTCAAACGATTATTTCGGGAGATCCGACCATCGGATTTTCCCGAAACCAAAACCGTTGGGTTCGCTTTTAAAATATCTTTCCAACGACACCAACTTTGTAAAGATCCAACGGTTGGTTTGTCTGGGATCTTTAATTCAAATCTGAAGAAAAATAGCACCAGAATCGATTATATATATATAATCCAAATAAATCGAATAACGACGCTGCAGTTCGTATTTTGAAATCGTAACTTCAAACGATTGCACAGGGAGATCCGACCGTCGGATTTGCCTGTGTGGCATGCTAAGATGCAAATGATCAAGGCTTCTGTTGAAAACCAGAGTCTTGTGGTTGATGATCAAAGCACGGCTTTGAATAGCTAGCTTTGTGTTTAGCGTTGTTTCGCGAGCCTCACACACCGGTATGAGCCAGAAACGGGAGAGGACATCAGGGAGGACCTGCGTTTCTTTCTAGCTAGGAGTGGTGTTTGTGGTTTGACACGCCCGTGCATTTTACTTATGTGGATAATGCATAGTGAGGCGCCTCGGTTAGTTCGGTCTCTTTAGAGCCGATGGCCTGGTCGGGATATGACCTTTTTACACCCCATAGGGTGGGGAGACGCAGTGTTCAGGCATTATAATCCACATCGAGTAGACTGGCCCTGATGATCCAAGGGGCAGTTGCGGCTATTCCTGAGGCTCGGGCTAGAGAGTCTCGAAGCGGTAAGGACGATCCCTTGCCTTGGTTCATGACGGAAATCCAATTTCCAAATACGACATCTTGCGGTTTTGATTGTATACCTATATATGGCGACATAATGGTATGGGCATTAATGCCGTCTATGATTGATAGTTATGATTGAAATTGTTTTTGAAACATATAAACACTAGTATTAATATCAAATGCGTTTGTTTTATTCGTATCAAGCATATCTTGGCCATTATAAGGTAAAACTCTATCCTCTGGTTTGTGTTGCATTGTGTGATGGGAACTGAGTTTTATAATTGCTTCATTTTTATAAAAAGCATTGCGATGCTTAAAAGATTTACTTGTTTAAGCGTTGGCAATCCAATGGAGTCAAACCGTTTCGCGTTAGCGGCGTGGCCCTGTGATTGGCCGTATTGAAAAATATGTTAAGTAGATTTCTCATACCAATCCCATGACTGACTCGTAGTTTGTTTCACTTGCAAACTTTGGTGCCCCTATTTCTACACGAGCAGCCTTGTATTCAGGTTTTAGCAGGCTCTTTCTGGATAGATGGAGCTGAAGATGGATCTATCATTTATCTCTTTTTGTGCTGTTCAGCTCCTGTTGTACATATCATGTTTTGATTCCGCTGTAGACATTTTATGTAAAGCTGAATTGTATTTTGTACTAGGTATGATCCTGTATACTGTGTAACTCTGATGATTATGTTTATCCAGTGTATTATTTGTACATTATCTAGTGTATTTATTTATTTCTGTTCTGCTATTATCTGTTTATGTGTTTATTCCAAAGATTACCCTTTCCACCATCGTATGGGGATTTGGGGTCATCACAAACGTGGTATCAGAGCCATGGTTAAGCTTAGTTCTGGAATATAACATATTAACGAACTCGTAAGAAATGGAACCAGTAGTGTTCTAAGACGGATCGCTCATTTCAGATAGGATTAGAAATATCCTAGAATGAGTGAAGCAGAATGAAATACACCGTAGTAGACACATTTACATTCAAGTATATGTCTCTATGCTTTACAAATACCTTTTCTGTTGACCTGACACTTTGTCTGCTATTTGCAGACGCACTAGAAAATGAGTGGCAGAAACAGAAGAAGTAACACAGACCCAAATATTGAAGCTCTAGTAAAGAGGTATCGAAATCTGGGTGGATCACCATTCTTAGGCAAAGAATCTATTATGGAAACACAAGCTTGGATTCATTCTGCTGAGAAAATCTTTGAAGGTTCAAATGTGAGTGATGACCAGAAAAGATTACTGGCATCTTCGGCACTCAAAGAAGAAGCTTTGTTCTGGTGGGATTCGATTATTAAGGATAATCCAGAAGGTGATATTACCTAGGATAGATTTAAAGAGATTTTCAGTGAAAGATTTATTCCTCCCGAAGCAACTGAGCGGTTATGTGATGAATTCTATTATCTGATACAAGGAGATATAACCATTCCGGAATATCATAAGAAATTCAACGAACTTTCTCATTTTGCCCCTCATCTAATTCAAAATTCAAAGAGGAAGAGTCTGAGGTTTATTAACGGGCTCCAAAGAAAGTACCAAAGTAGTGTAATGGGGCATGTGAAGCTTCCTTTTTCTGAAATGATATACATGGCTTATCAGTATGAAGATCTTGATAAGCGAGGTCTTTTGGTCGACGAAGAGGAATGCAGTTCCAGCAGTAAAAGGGAATTTTAAGCTGATAGCCTAGAGACAAGTACACAGCTAGAAGCAAGTACGACATTTGGGGTCAGAAAGAAACCTAAGGTCAATCTAAAGAAGGTTAAATCTGAGAAAGTGCCAGTAACAACTGCCACCTTCTCTAACTGCAATAAGCAAGGACATCTGTCGATAAGTTGCAAATCTCTTCAGAAACATATAAAGGGTAAATTTAAATCCAAGAACAAGTTGCAAGAGAAAAGAAAATGCAATCTTTGCCATCGGGTTGGCCATGTAAAGCAAGATTGCCGGCTATTAAAGAAATCTAAAGTAGTACAGGTAAATGAAGTAGCAGAAACTTCTGAACCCTCAGCTAGTCAAGCAAGGCGACATGTTTTAGAAGGCATGCTTACTGTCAAAAACATCCCAGTTAAAGTACTGTTTGATATAGGTGCGTCGCGAAGCTTTATTGCAAAGAATGCGGTTAAGAAACTGGATTTGAATTTGACAAAGCTTAAAGAACCCATGACTGTCCATAATCCGGTTGGGGGTTCCCTCGATCTTAGTTGGGTTTGCGGAGTGCCTGTTTCTTTTTCCTTCCATCGATTCCCTACTATCGCGATCATCATGAATTTTACAAAGTTTGATCTTATTCTGGGAATGGATTGGTTAACCAAATATGACACTGAGGTTAAATGCGCTGACAGAGTCGGAAGGGCGAAGATTAAATCAGGCAATTATATAACCATTCCATGTGAAGGTCCGAATTCTGATAGGAAAGACTTTTGGTCAGCTTTAGATGTTTCTCCTGCTCAATTAGAACCTATTCCTGTCGTTACGGAGAATATTCCGGTCGACATTGAAAATATCCCAGTTGTCAAGAACTATGCGGATGTGTTCGAAGAAGTTTTGAGCTTACCACCGCATAGAGAAATTGATTTTAAAATCTCTTTAGTTCCGAATGCAAGACCAGTAGTTCACACTATTCGAAGAATGACCTTGAAAGAAAAAGAAGAGTTAGACAACCAAACTCGACAGCTAGTATAGAAGGGTCTGATCAGGCCTAGTTTCTCTGATTGGGGAGCAGCAGTGGTATTTGTCCCAAAGTTAGACGGTGCTCTCAGACTATGTGCGGATTATCATGACTTGAATAAGTAGACATTGAAAAATAAATATCCATTGCCGCGGATTGATGATTTATTGGATCAATCGAATGGCGCACAAGTATTTTCCCGAATGGACCTAGCTACAGGTTTCCATCAGCTTCGTATTGCCGAAAAGTGTGTTCCTTTGATAGCATTCATAGGTCCAGATTTATTCTACGAGTGGTTAGTAATGTCGTTCGGCTTATGTAATACTCCAGCTTATTTCATCGATCTAATGAACCGGGTATTCAGAGAAGTATTGGATAAATTTGTTCTGGTTTTCATTGATGATATATTGATCTTCTCTAAGTCAGAGAGCGAGCATGAAAAGCATTTGGAACAAGTGTTAGAAATTCTGAGAAAAAATGTTTTAAAAGCCAAATTTTCCAAATGTATATTCTGGCAAGAAGAAGTCAAATTTCTTGGCCACGTCATGTCAAAGCAAGGAATTTCAGTGGATCCCAGTAAAATCACTGCTATTCAGAATTGGAAACAGCCTCATACACTCACAGAAGTCCGAAGTTTTCTCGGATTGGCTAGTTACTATCGGAAATTCATTAAGGATTTTGTGAAGACATCTAGTTCCTTAACGAAGCTTACTAAGAAACACTCGAGATTCAATTGGACTCCCGAATGTGAGGTAGCTTTCCAAGAGCTGAAGTTAAAACTGACAACTGCTCCAATGTTAACAATCATTGATGGCAATCAAGACTTGAAAGTCTGGACCGATGCTTCTAAAGAAGGCCTTGGCACAGTGTTAATGCAAAGAGGCCAGGTAGTTGCTTCTGCTAACCGTTAATTGAAACCACATGAAAAGAATTATGTAACTCACAATCTTGAATTGTTAGCTATCGTGTTTGCTATGAAAATCCTAAGGCATTATCTATTGGGTGAGAATTTTGAATTATACACTGATCATCAATCATTGAAGTATTTATTCACCTAGAAGGATTTAAATATGAGGCAGCAGCGTTTGTTAGAATTTCTCGCGGCATATGATCTTGATATTTTATATACTCCGGGGAAAGCCAATGTTGTGGCTGATGCACTCAGCATGAAGAATGTGATCACTGCAAGTATTATCATTACACCATCATTGATTGATAAAATATCTATTCTTCAGAAAGACGATAGTTTTGTTAAAGAGATGATCAAAAGAACTCAAAAGGGCGAAGTCTCCCATTTCCAAGTGGATAGCGCTGGAGTTCTGAGATTGAAAGGAAGAATTTGTGTTCCCGACAATCTTGAGCTCAAAAGAGAAGTAATGGACGAGAGTCACAAGTCCAAACTGAGTATCCACCCAGGGGTTAGTAAAATGTATAATGACCTCAAGCGAACTTTCTGGTGGAAGGCAATGAAAAGAGATATCTCTATATATGTTAGCCAGTGTTCCACCAGTCAACAAGTCAAAAGCGATCAACGGAAACTCGCTGGATTGTTGCAACCGTTGGAAATTCCAGGTGGGAAGTGGGAACAGATTTCATAGATGGTTTGCCCAGAACCAGGAAAGGAAATGACAGTATTTGGGTGATCGTAGATCAGTTCACGAAGACCGCTCATTTCATACCTGTCAGATCAAATTGAACAGCTCAGAGTCTGGCGCAGATTTATTTTAGAGAAATTGTTAAACTTCATGGAGTTCCCATGAGTATCGTTAGTGATTGTGACCCGATTTTTGCTAGTAAATTATGGGAAGCATTCCAAGTAGAATTGGGAACGAAACTGAACTTGAGCATCGCATATCATCCTCAAACAGATGGTCAAACGAAGAGGGTGAACCGTATTCTTGAAGATTTATTACGGGCTTGTATTATTGATTTTGGTGGATCATGGGAAGACCATTTGCATTTGGCCGAGTTCTCATACAACAACAGCTACCAAGCAAGCCTGACAATGTCACAATTCAAAGCACTGTTTGGTAGACCGTGCCGATCTCCTGCTTGTTGGGTAGAACCTGGTAATAGACTTGTATTGGGACCCGATATGATTCGCGAAGCTGCGGACAAAGTCAATTTCGTTAAGAAATGATTACTAGCCGCCCAAAGCCGACAGAAGAGCTATGCAGATAAGAGAAGAAGAGATTTATCATTCGCTGTTGGCGACCACGTGTATTTGAAGGTATCTCCGATGAGAGGAGTAATCCGGTTCGGTAAAACAGGGAAATTGGCACCCAAATTTATTGGTCCGTTTCCTATTCTGGAACGGATTGGAACTCTCGCTTATAAAGTTCAATTGCCAGACTGGTTGCCTGGAGTACATAATTTATTTCACGTATCTCAACTTCGAAAGTATGTTCACGATCCAGACTTGATCGTGGAAGAAGCAGCGCAATGGGATATAGAAATTACTCCAGAATTGGATGTGAGAAGAGAGCCGCTAAAGATTATTGGCAAAGAAACCAAAGAACTGAGGAACAAGAAGGTTCGCTTAGTCAAAGTGCAATGGAATGGAGATCCGCGAGATTGTACTTAGGAAACCGAGGAGAGTATTAAGAAAGCCTATCCTAAGTGCCGGGTGGATATCTCTGATTGACTCTGGTGCAAGGTACATTTACCATATTTTGCATTTCCATTTTGTTCTCTACTTTTTTGTTGTTTCTTTGGATGGATGTAAACTTTTTAATTATATAGTCTGAATGTTTTCAAAAGAATATATGAATTAATTAGTATATTTTTTGAAAGGTTAAAAACAAATTGATTGTTGTTTGATTTTTGTGATTGTGGATTTGATTAATTAAATTATTAGAATGATAGTTAATTTAATCAATAAGAGAATGATGGTAAATTTATTCAATTAAATCACACATTGAACTGATTTAAAAATAGATAGAAGTGTGCATTGTATATGTTTGAATAGGTCAATGGATTAGTTGTTGAGTAAAGAATTTATTTGCATGCCCGACAAATAGGTAAACCTTAATGAGTTGGATGCGCAATTTTATTATTATATCAACTCCTGTGAATGCCATTGGATGTGGAGTGCTGGTTGTTCTGTGTGTAATAATAAATGTCGCCATAGGATAGTAACAATAAATTTTGAACTACACCACATGGCATACTCCTTGAAGATACGCATACTTCATCATATACCACACAAGCATTTGGAGCTTGTGTGACGAGGTTGAAGATTTACCATACGAGCGAGAGGCTTGTATGGCGATGACCATATATTACATGTTGAACTGATGGCTGATATGGACCATATAAAATGTAACGGTAAATTGCAAGATTAATAAAAAACCCCACACGGGTCTGGAGATGACAATAAACACATCTCTCTGGTCATTAAGGCACAAAAACCATTTATAGGGTGACGAGAATTTATTCTCTGGAGTTATGATCTATACACACTCCCCTGTGGACACCGGAATATATTACTATAAATATGTGCATGCTTATTAGGATTAATTGGGTACCTAATACGGCCCAATAAATTTCCAAATCCCTCCCCGTATAAAGGAGGTTATGGCGAAATTTTTCGAAAATTTAGGGTGTTAGCCAAATTTTTGAAGAATTTGAAAATTCCTAGAAACTCAAAAGTTGAAGAATGGAAGCCGAAATGAAAGTTGAGTTGGTTAATTAAACAACTTTCGACTTCGCTCCTTTTCGGGGACGAAAAGTTTTAAGTGGGGCAGATTGTAACAAGCCGAAAAATCTGAACCAATTTAAAAATTTTAATTTGGCTATTTTAGTGGATTTTAAATATTTAAATAAATTATTTTAAATAATAACGATGAAAAGTATGTTTGAATCGATGCTTGAAAATAAATATATTTATTTTAAATTATAAACAAGGCCTGAAATGGCGCGGCAGTTTCAAATTTTGAATTCGAATTTTGACTGACTATACCGGGTGCAAAATAAAACGGATTTTAGTGAAACCAAAAGTATTGAAATCTGTTTATGATTATCTTTCTAACGAATCTGAAAAATCGAAGTTTCATAGAGGGAGTCAAAAGTTATGGCCAAACGAATTTTCATAAAGGTCGCTATAGAATTTATATAGCCCGTGAAAATAGCCATTTGGCAAACAACCTTAGAATTCGACGAAACTACTTTTATTGGATCTGGGATGTCAAATTATTGCTAGGTTTCAAATTCCAGAATTTTTGAAGTTAATATGTGAGGGTGGGGAAGGAAAATGTATTTGGTTGATTTCTATTAAATTGGATCGACCAGAAAATAGCCATTTTGCACACGGTCTCAGAATTCGACGAAACTAGTTTTGTTGGGACCGTATCGTCCAAACATAGCCAGAATTATTTTTCTGGAATTTTTGGGATCGGTATGTGGCCCCGACAAATTGAAATGTACGTTCAAATCAAACATCGAATGTTTTATATTTTAATTTGAAGAGAAACTGACCGAAACAGTGAATGGGCCCACGAAACATATCCCATTGTGTTCGGAATGGGGGTATTTAGCTAGGGGCAACAACGTTGGGTTTGGATTGGAGTTTGTATGAGGTAAGGGGTATTTTCGGATTTAATAAAATATATAAATAAATAAAATAGACCAATCAAATTCATTTCTCTCTCCCCGCTTTCTTCCCCTAGACCTCGCAACCGACGGCGACTGTGCTCCCAACCTTCTCTCCTCTTTTCTGGCGAATCTGATCAACAGAACCCGTCGACCCAGTTAGGTTTTTTGAAGATCTCGATCCCCTCTCCACATCCATACCTGACTCGACACCTGCAGCTGCGCCATCGCCGAGATCCGACGCGTCAAAGACCACGACTTTGGAGCTCCGTCGCGCCTTGATGCTGACGTCGATCTAGGTGAAACCGCCAACGCCAAGAAGCTGATTCGAGGCTCTTCGATGTTGTATAGTCGGATCAAGGCCAAACTTCACGGATTTGGCGAGATATCGAAACCTAGTTTCGAGCTATTTTGAAAGGTACACGGCTGAAATAAATTAAATGATTTATAGCACTTTAAAGCGATATAATTTTGATTTTACAATAAAAATCATATCTTTTTGCTATGTTGTCGAAATCCAGTGAAACAAGAGACAATGGGACCGTGTGGACGTCTTCTACATTTTAGAAGAGACCGGATATTTTTCTGAGCCTTCTGCAATTTTTGGAGGAGTGGAACCCAATGTGAGATTTCTGAATTATAAATGATATGGAAACGACAATGTATAAATTATATAGTCGATGTATGAGTTATATAAGCGTTGTACACCTCATGTATAAGCGTTGTATAAGTTGTATGTTCGATGTATAAGTTATATATGCGTTGTAAAAATGATATATGCGTTGAAATGAATTGAAATGATATTGAAATGAACTCGAAATATAGTTATATACGTGTATATATATATATATATATATACTCCCCTCGTCCACTGACCATGGACAATATATATTGGTTGTGATATTGTTTGGATTATTGATTGATGTGAAGTTTGATGAATATCATGAACGGTTGATTTGAAATGGTTGATTGTGGTTGAAATCCCAATAGGATTAGTATATGTGAAAATTCGCCTGCGTACGAACTAGATATTCAAATACCCATTGTCAAAAGCTGCGAGGCTATAAGGTCGAGCGAGGAGCCGTACTAGGGACGGCGCCGGTTTTAACTACCCTGCCGTTATGCTATCGAAATTTTCAATAATATTCACGTGTTAGAATTATTTTCATGTGTTGAAACCATATTCATGTGTTGAATAGAAATTCATGTGTTGAATAGAAATTCATGTGTTGAATAAATTCTTTGAAAGATAAAAATAACATTTTATCACATATATAGACTATATAAATTGTTCATGTTTTAAAATAAATTGTTTTAACAAAAAAATCACATTTTTATTATATATATGAATCGTTAAAAATAGTGATGTGTTGAAATAAATATCCATTGGATAAAAATGTCATTTTTATCAAATATATGAAGTGAATATAGTTTTGAAATCGAAGAATGGATTATATTTATATATATATTTAAATATAATTAAAATAAATCGAATAACGAAGCTGCAGTTCGTATTTTGAAACCGTGATTTCAAACGATTATTTCGAGAGATCCGACCATCGAATTTTCCCGAAACCGAAACCATTGGGTTCGCTTTGGAAATATCTTTCCAACGACACCAACTTTGTAAAGGTCCAACGGTTGGATTGTCTGGAATGTTTAATTCAAATCTGAAGAAAAACAGCGCCAGAATCGATTATATTTATATATATATAATTATAATAAATCGAATAACGACGTTGCAGTTCATATTTTGAAATCGTAACTTCAAACGATTGCACTGGGAGATCCGACTGTCGGATTTTTCCCAAAACTGGAACCATTGGATTCGTTTTGAAAAGATCTTTCTAATGATATAAAATTTGCAAAGATCCAATGGTTAGATTTTCAGATATGTGTAAGTCAAATCTGAAGAAAAACAGCGCCACGGCCGCGTTATGGCCTGAAGCGTCGTTTGAATGAATTGGCTATTTTTAAATAAATAAAAATAGCGATAAATCATGATAAAATATTATAAACGATATGGAATGGAAATAAATTGAATTTTCTCGGTTTATTGGATATTTGATGGTTGAATGTGTTTGACGTGAAAATTACATTAATGAATTGAATTATTGGTGTCGAATAATTTAACCATTAAAGTGAATTGATTTGAAATTTTAAATATATGTGAATTATTTGAAAAGACCGAGTTAATTCGCATTTCAAATAATTGATCGACAATTAAAAGTCTAAGATATGAAGACGGTGCAAGACCGATGATCTTCACGTCGAATGGAGGGGTGCTACTGATGCTCATTATAGGAGTAGCTACCTTGAAAGGGCTGAAGTGGTAGCCGTCCGGACATACTTGTTGATTGTATGGATGTGCGAGGTATAAAGTGCCTCCGGTTTCGTTCAGACCCAGAAAGGACTTGTAAATGGACTGTGTGTCTGACATTGGGTATCATTCTATGTGATTGATGTATATCGGTTGCATGGAGTGGTTTGCCTGTGTGGCATGATAAGATGAAAATGATCAAGGCTTCTGTTGAAAAGCAGAGTCTTATGGTTGATGATCAAAGCACGGCTTTGAATAGCTTGCTTTGTGTTTAGTGTTGTTTCGCGAGCCTCACACACCGGTATGAGCCAGAAACGGGAGAGGACATCAGGGAGGACCTGTGTTTCTTTCTAGCTAGGAGTGGTGTTTTGGGTTTGACACGCTCGGACATTTTACTTATGTGGATGATGGATAGCGAGACGCCTCTGTTTGTTCGGTCTCTTTGGGGCCGATGGACTGGTTGGGATATGACCAGTTTACACCCCATAGGGTGGGGAAACGCAGTGTTCAGGCATTATAATCCACATCGAGTGGACCGGCCCTGATAATCCAAGGGGCAGTTGCGGCTGTTCCAGAGGCTCGGGCTAGAGAGTCTCGAAGTGGTAAGGACGATCCCTTGCCTTGGTTCATGACGGAAATTCAATTTCCAAATACGACATCGTGCAGTTTTGATTGTATACCTATATATGGCGACATAGTGGTATGGGGCATTAATGCCGTCTACGATTGATAGTTATGATTGAAATTGTTTTTGAAACATATAAACACTAGTAATAATATCAATTGCTTTTGTTTTATTCGTATCAAGCATATCTTGGCCATTATAAGGTAAAAATCTATCCTCTGGTTTGTGTTGCATTGTGTGATGGGAACTGAATCTTATAATGGCTTCATTTTTATAAAAAGCATTGTGATGTTTAAAAGATTAATTTCTTTAAGCACTGGTAGTCCAATGGAGTAAACCTGTTCTGCGTTAGCGGCGTGGCCATGTTAAGTAGATTTCTCATACCAGTCCCATGACTGACTCGTAGTTTGTTTCACTTGCAAACTCGGACGCCCCTATTTCTACACGGGCAGCCTTGTATTCTGGTTTTAGCAGGCTCTTTCTGGATAGCTAGAGCTGAAGATGGATTCTATCATTTATCTCTTTTTATGTTGTTCAGCTCCTATTGTACATATCATGTTTTGATTCCGCTGTAGACATTTTATGTAAAGCTGAACTGTATTTTGTACTAAGTATGATCCTGTATACTGTGTAACTCTAATGATTATGTTTATCCAGTGTATTATTTGTACTTTATCTGGTGTATTTAATTATTTCTGTTCTGTTGTTATCTGTTTATGTGTTATATTCCAAAGATTACCATTGCCACCGTCGTACGGGGGTTTGGGTCGTCACATCCGGTCTTCAAGCACCGTCTTCATCCTCGACACATCGTCGAATCAGTTACTCAGAATGGGATAAACCCGATCTTTCTGAATAACTCGTGTATATAATAAACAAGTGTTATTAAAACACAACATACGCCTCATTCCAATCCAGAGTATTCCTTTATTCAAATATCCTTATACTTTGGGAAAGGTTCCCATTAATTTTATCAAAGATAAATTCTTTAAATTTATTCTTTAATCTTCCTTTGGATATCATTTCAATCTAATTAAAGATGCATTAAAACTCCACTTGGTTTTAATCTTCCCAAAAATCAGTATTAACGATTGTTTAACTTGGGAAATCATATCCTGTCTTTAACTGGGTTAAAGAACCAATGTCATTTAAAACACGATTCACGATAAACCCAAAATCACATTTCATTCCATCAGCTTTTAACCGTAAATTAGCAAGTGAACAATCCCCTAAGTATTAACCCCGAAGGCCGAAACCAACATCAGATCAATACCCAGGAAACCATTCAATTTGACTAGTCTCCAGTTAGTTTCTGATTTTCTTAACTCCATTGGGTCTAAGAACAGTATTATTAAAGATACCATTCACGACAACCCAAAATCTCATTCTATTGTTAATCGGGTTAAAGAACAAGTGTTATTTTAAAACACTATTCACGATAAACCCAAATCACATTCCATTAATTATGGAATCTTCACGGAAAAACAAATCAATGTATAATCGATTTCAATTTCCATATCCGACCAATAATGTAAATGGAATAACGGTGTAACAACCCGGAATTTTAGAACGAAATTTAAATTTAAATTTAAGCTATTTTGAGGAATATGGAGTATAAAATTGGTTATTTTTATGAAATAAAAATTTGAAATAACTTTAAAATTAGTTTTTATATACTATTTGATTTAACACAAACTCAGGAAAATTATTAAATTAAATTATTGAATATAAATTGGTACTAAATAAAATTTAAGATATTATTAATGGGATTCATTAATTTTTGCTGAAAGATTGTTCGGAAATAATGTGTTCATTATTGAAGAAATAAATTCCAATACATACATTTATAAACGTTGTGCTGAATAAACGAGATTTACACGACCAACCGTTTTGAATTTTTAATGTTAAGATTCCTTTGTTGTTTAATATGAACGTTATAGAAAGGAAGAGTTACTACCATTATTAATCAAGAAATGGATTATTTTAATTTTTATTTGGTTTAAAAGGAAAGATGTATGGTTAATGTGAACATGGACTTTTATTTTTGAACATAACATTCTATTAAAAAGGAGATGGCATTCAGACATTTTTACCAAGATCTAACGGTATTACAAGTTGAACCGTAACAATAAAAATAAGATAAACTTTGAGTTAAAGAGAGTAGTATATCAAGAAGGAAAATTTTTTCATTGGCAATTTCAAATTGAAGTTTAATATAAATAGTGATTCATATTGTTTTAAACAAACTGCTAAATTTATTTCATGAAGATTGATTATTCCATCTTTTCTACTTTTCTTAAATTCATCGCCTCCTTTCTCCCTCCTCCATTGTCCTCATTAATCACACATCCATCCTTATTTTAACATGTATGCATGTGTTTCAATCTACCATTTATTTTCTTTCCCTAAACTCACTACCTCCATTCTCTCCACTTAAATTCTTCATTAATAACGCATTTATCTCTTTCCATCATCCTACTAATTTACTTCCTTTATTTCTGTTAACTTATTTCTCTTCACTCTAATTTAACGTATCTTATTTACACGTTCTCATTTCTTATATTTCCATTCTCTTTTTTTTTCCTTTCTTTTTTTTCCTTCATTTCTTTTTTCTCTCTTTTTATTCTTCAAAAACTAATGGACCTACGAGTATATTTCTATTCTTTTTATTCATGTCTATGCAATTGAATACCTTCCTGTTTTGTCTTTCGTGTTTTATTTTGAAATTTGAATAGGAGATGACGGGCTGTTTCTTGAATTAATGGACTAAATAATTTAATATTATAAATAACCAACATTTAGCAAACCCTGATTGCCCAACTTCAACAGCTGCCGCCCTTTTCTTCTTTATGGCTGAAAACATCCTATTCTCATCTCTAAAATTCTCCCGACCTACTTCGAATTAAAAACCTCAACCAAAAAAAAATCGAAGATATTTTGGAGCACTATGGATTCAACGGCTATGATGGGCTGAATCAATTCCTGGTGATCGGAATTGGACAGCAAAGGGCGCGACTTTGGAGGGCATTTCGAGTGCCATGACGAGGCCGAGTTCAACCATGTTGCTGGCGCCAGGTGGGGTTGCAAAGGGGTACGAGGTGATGGTCTTTGATCGGTGGATGGTGATGAGTGGAGGTGCATGGTGGAGTTGGTCTATGAGATGATGGGTTCGGTTCTTACTTCAGAGAGTAACGAAGAGGAAGGGGATTTACCCCTTAATCATGGTGATTAAAGAAAAAAATTAGATTTATTATTTAAATTGTTTATAAATATAATCAAACCTTTAAACGATCATATCTTTTGCAATCGAAATCAGAAAATTGCAAACTGAAGTGCGTTGGAATCAGAAAATTTTCAGAACTGAGAGAGCCGTAACATCGAATAGAACTTCTTGAAAGCAATTGGGACAAATTCTGAACACGTTTGAATTTCTAATACTGATCCAATCAAGGTGAGATTCTATTATAAATAATTAAATTAATTTAATTATAAATTTTCCTTGTTATTTAAGTAATTGAATGGTGAATGAAGTAGATCTGAGATGTGATAATATTCTGAATGTTTGCTTGGTTTATCTGTGTGTATAATTCCAGATCTGCTAGTTAAAAATTTCAGATATGTATGCGATGGAAAATTTGAATAATCATTTTGTTTTATTTTGTCGAATTATGCTTTATTGATATCCTATGAATCATGTATATATAGAAATATCACATTGTTTATGTTTTTGAATTGAAATAGAAAAATTCAATTCAATACCACTTTGTTGTTACTTATGTTGACTAGACCTTTTTATTTCAAACATAATATTGATATGATGTTTGTAGAATGGAAATGTGATGATATAAAAGAAATTACATTTATATTTAATGTAATTAGGACATGAATTTTTTCACCGCTATAAAAATTACAATTGTAGGTGATAAATAAGAGTATGATTTTGCGATGTAAATAAAATTACATTTTTATATGTAATTAAGAATAGGATTTACTTGTAAAATATAAATTAAATTTTTGTTATGTAAATAAAGATGAGAATTTACATTGCAAATTTAAAACATATTTTTGTTATGTAAATAAAGATGAGAATTTACATTGCAAATTAAAAACACATTTTTGTTATGTAAATAAAGATGAGAATTTACATTGCAAATTAAAAACACATTTTTGTTATGTAAATAAAGATGAGAATTTACATTGCAGGTTAAAAACACATTTTTGTTATGTAAATAAAGATGAGAATTTACATTGTAAATTAAAAGTACATTTTATTGTATAATTAAAGAATAGAATTTACATTGTAAATTGGAAAGGACATCTTTATATGTAACTAAAGATTAAAAATTTACATGTAAAATAAAATTTCAATTTGATATGTAATGAAAGAGTAAGAATTTGCATAGCATATAAAATTTCATTTTTATATGTAATTAAGGTATAGAAATTTACATTGCAAATTAAAAGACAAGATTTGACGTGTAATATTAATTACATTTTTAATGTAATTAAAAAGTATGATTTTATATTGTAAATTAAGGGACAAATTAAAAGATAGGAATTTTACATTATAATGTTAATTACATTTTTAATGTAATTAAAAAGTAGAATTTGACGTTGTAAATAAAATTACATTTTTAATGTAATTTATAAAGATAAAAATTTTCACCGTTATGTTAATTACATTCTTATGTAATTAAAAAGAAGAATTGGGCATTGGAATCAAAATTACATTTTTATGTAATTTAGAAAGGATAAAAAATTACATGTAATTAAAAATAATAATTTTGCATTAGAATGTAAACTACATTTTTGCATGGTAAATTAAAAGATAGAAAATTTAACATGGAATGCTAATTACATTTTAATGTAATTACAAAGAGGATTTTACAGTGAAATTTGAGGAATGGAATTTACATTTTTAGTGTAAATAAAAGTTAAAGAATGAGAATTTGCATTGTAAATAAAAAGTACATCTTTATTACGAAATTAAAAAGAGAAATTTTGCATTATAATGTTAATTACATTCTTAATGTAATTAAAAAGGAGATTTTACACTCTAGTTGAAAGATAGAAGTTTTCATGTAATGATAATTACATTTTTAATGTAATTAAAAAGAAGGATTTGACGTTGTAATGTAAATTACATTTTTGTTGTAATATTAAAACGATAGAATTTTCACCGTATTGTTAATCACATTTTTAATGTAATTAGAAAGGAGATTTTACAGTGTAATTAAAAAAAGAATGAATTCAACATTGAAATAGAATTTACTTATTCTTTTGTAAATATAAGAAGGAAAAAAAATGAAATGTAACGTTGAATTAGAATTTACATTTTTATGTAAAGGAAAGAAAGAAAAGGAAGGATTCATCGTTGAATTATAATTTAATGTAAATAAAGGGATAAAAGGAATAAAAGAATATTTTTAAATGTTGGAATCTTATCTTCATTTTTAAATGAATTAAAATTGAATTGAGATCGGTAGTTGTTTAGCTCATTGTTAAATCGAATGACATTATGGGTGAATGTTTTATATATTTTCATATAAGTATAATTAAAATTAAACGAATCGAGCGCGGTAGTTCGCGTTTTGGAATCGTACCTTTAAAACGACTATACCAAAAGATCCGACCGTTCGGATTTTCCCAAACCTGAAAACATTAGGACCGTCTTGGAAAGATATTTCCAATGATATAAACTACGTTAAGATCCAACAGTTAGATTTTGAGATATGTGAAATTCAAAATTCCATAAAAACAACGCCATAACCGTATATGACCTGTAACGTCGTTTTTATAAAAAGGGCTATTTTTAATGAAATAAAAATAGGAATAAATCGTTATAAAATACAAATAACGATATGAAATTATTTTCAAATTTATATATGCGAGAATTATTTGGAAAGTCCGAGTTTACTCTCATTCCAAATAATGATACGACGTTCGAAGAATTGAAGACGGCGATTGAAGACCGACGATCTTCACATTGAATGGGTAACTAGTGTTGAGGCCCTGGATTGATTTGTTCCCAAGACGTGGCTAAGATGGTTGTTGTCCGGACGTAGTGTTGATTTGCACGGATTTGGCTTTCGCTCAGACCCAGAGCATAAGCTTATAAATGGAATGTGTGTCCAACATTGTACTCCTTTATATTGTATTTATTGATTTTCTGTCGAATGTATGATTGTTTGGTGTCGGAGAATTTATTCTCTTGCTTAACACCCTTTCATATATTTCGGCAAAGGATTGGTAGTGTGATATGGAGTGACAGTGTGGCATACTAAGATGCAATGATCAAGGTTTCTTGTTGAAAAGCAGAACCTTGTGGTGACGATCAAAGCACAGCTTGAATAAGCATAGCTTTGTGTATTACGTAACTTCACGAGCCTCACAACCCGTGGAGTCTAAAATGGGAGAAGGGAACGCAGGGAGAGCAGCACGTTTCTTTCTAGCTAGAATTAGTGTCGGTGCTTAAACTGGCTGATATTTTACTTATGTGGATGATGGAATGAGGCGCCTCGGATGTTAGGTCCTATAGGACAGGGAAACGTGTGTTCAGGAATAACTAATCCACAAAGTTGTATGTGTGGACCGACCCTGCAGGATCCAAGGGTTAACTGCGGGGAATCCTGAGACATTAGCTAGAGTGTCTCGAATCGGTAAGGAGCTCCTCCCTAGCCTTGACTCATGATGGAAACCCAATTTCCAATACAACACCATGCGGTTTTGATTGTAGAACTAGTATAGCGACATAGTAGGATGGGGTACTATGTCGTCTATGATTGATACATTATGATTGAAATGTATTTTGAAACATATATACACTAATAATAATATCAAATCTGTTTTTAACATATCAAGCATTTTTTACCATTATAAGGTAAAACTCTATCCTCCGGTTTGCGTTGCATTGTGTGATGAGACTTGAGTCTTATAATGGCTTCATTTTTCTAAAAAGCATTGCGTTGTTTTACGATTTACTTATTTATTTGTTCAGTCACCTTAAGTTATGCACGGCAATCCATTGGAATAAACATGTTCCGCGTTAGCGGAGTGGTCCTTGGATTTGCCTTATTATTATTAGATTAGTCAAGTTAGATTTCTCATACCAGTCCCATGACTGACCCGTTGTTTGTTTCCACCTTTGCAAACTCGGGTGCCCTCTTTTCCATACGGGCAGTCGAGTAGTTTGTATACAGGTTCTTATCTCGAGCAGGATTCTGGATCGAAGCTTAAAACTGTGTCCAGAGCATAGTTGTCTTCCGCTGTATCTATTTTATTGTTTCCGTTGCAATGTATTAAAATATTGTAATTTATCTTCCGGTGTAATTTTATTCGATGTACTCTGATATTCTGTACTCTGATGTAACATTACCATAATGTTTATAAAAGTCTGCTGTTATTGTTCTGATGTGGTTGTATTCCCAAAGTTAACGTACTCGGGTTTTGAACGGTCTTGGTCGATTTTGCGCTCGATCGGGTCGGGCGAAACCCGAGGTCGTTACAGTTGGTATCAGAGCTCTGGTTAGCTCAAATCTTTGGGGTACAACTCATTAGAACTAAACAAAAGACTCATCAGAGATTGGATTAGTAATATCCAATAAGAATACTCATTAGAGATAGGATCAGCAGTATCCTAGAATGAGAAAACTCATTAGAGATGGGGTTAGTAATGCCCTAGAATGAGTTGAGAGTAACAAGTTCACAATTAACGTATTTGTGATTATATATATAATCAATCTGTAGAAAATATTATTTTTGAATATATAAAGGTTATATATATTTTTAAAGTTAATCAACTAATAAAATTATTGACAATAATGAAATGAAAATTGAATTGGTTAATTAAACAATTTTTAGCTTCGTTCCTTTTCGATGACGAAAAGATTTTAAGTGGGGGAGATTGTAACAACCCGGAATTTTGGAAAGAAATTTTAATTTTAATTTAAGCTATTTTGAGGAATATGGAGTATAAAATTGGTTACTTTTATGAAATAAAAATTTGAAATAACTTTAAAATTAGTTTTTATATACTATTTGATTTAACACAAACTCAGGAAAATTATTAAATTAAATTATTGAATATAAATTGGCACTAAATAAAATTTATGATATTATTAATGGGATTCATTAATTTTTGCTGAAAGATTGTTCGGAAATAATGTGTTCATTATTGAAGAAATAAATTCCAATACATACATTTATAAACGTTGTGCTGAATAAACGAGATTTACACGACCAACCATTTTGAATTTTTAATGCTAAGATTCCTTTGTTGTTTAATATGAACGTTATAGAAAGGCAAGAGTTGCTACCGTTATTAATCCAGAAATGTATTATTTTAATTTTGATTTGGTTTAAAAGGAAAGATGTATGGTTAATGTGAACATGGACTTTTATTTTTGAACATAACATTTAAAAATGAGATGGCATTCAAACATTTTTACCATGATCTAATGGTATTACAAGTTGAACCGTAACAATAAAAATAAGATAAACTTTGAATTAAAGAGAGTAGTATATCAAGAAGGAATTTTTTTTTTCATTGGCAATTTCAAATTGAAGTTTAATATAAATAGTGATTAATATTGTTTTAAACAAGCTGCTAAATTTATTTCATGAAGATTGATTATTCCATCTTTTCTACTTTTCTCAAATTCATCGCCTCCTATCTCCCTCCTCCATTGTCCTCATTAATCACGCATCCATCCTTATTTTAACATGTATGCATGTGTTTCAAGCTATCATTTATTTTCTTTCCCTAAACCCACTACCTCCATTCTCTACACTTAAATTCTCCATTAATAACGCATTTATCTCTTTCCATCATCCTACTAATTTACTTCCTTTATTTCTATTAACTTACTTCTCTTCACTCTAATTTAACGTATCTTATTTACATGTTCTCATTTCTTATATTTCCATTCTCTTATTTTTTTCTTTTTCCTTTATTTTTTTTCCTTCATTTCTTTTTTCTCTCTTTTTATTCTTCAAAAACTAATGGACCTATGCGTATATTTCTATTCTTTTGATTCATGTCTATGCAATTGAATACCTTCCTGTTTTGTCTTTTCGTGTTTTATTTTGAAATTTGAATAGGAGATGACGGGCTCTTTCTTGAATTAATGGACTAAATAATTTAATATTATAAATAACCAACATTTAGCAAACCCTGATTGCCCAACTTCAACAGTTGCCGCCCTCTTCTTTTCTATGGCTGAAAACATCCCATTCTCATCTCTAAAATTCTCCCAACCTACTTCGAATTGAAAACCTCAACCCAAAATAAAAAATAAAAAAAATCGAAGATATTGGGGAGTACTATGGATTCAATGGCTATGATGGGCTAAATCAATTCCTGGTGATCGGAATTGAACAACAAAGGGCGCAACTTTGGAGGGCTTTTCGAGTGCCACGACGAGGCCGAGTTCAACCATGTTGCTGGCGCCAGGTGGGGTTGCAAAGGGGTACGAGGTGATGGTCTTTGATCGGTGGATGGTGATGAGTGGAGGTGCATGGTGGAGTTGGTCTATGCGATGATGGGTTCGGTTCTTACTTCAGAGAGTAACGAAGAGGAAGGGGATTTACCCCTTAATCATGGTGATTAAAGAAAATAATTAGATTTATTATTTAAATTTTTTATAAATATAATCAAACCTTTAAATGATCATATCTTTTGCAATCGAAATCAGAAAATTGCAAACTGAAGTGCGTTGGAATCAGAAAATTTTCAGAACCGAGAGAACCGTAACATCGAATAGAACTTCTTCAAAGCAATTGGGACCAATTCTGAACACGTTTGACTTTCTAATACTGATCCAATCAAGGTGAGATTCTATTTTAAATAATTAAATTAATTTAATTATAAATTTTCCATGTTATTTAAATAATTGAATGGTGAATGAAGTAGATCTGAGATGTGATAATATTCTGAATGTTTGCTTGGTTTATCTGTGTGTATAATTCCAGATCTGCTAGTTAAAAATTTCAGATCTGTATGCGATGGAAAATTTGAATAATCATTTTGTTTTATTTTGTCGAATTATGCTTTATTGATATCCTATGAATCATGTACATATAGAAATATCACCTTGTTCATGTTTTTGAATTGAAATAGAAAATTTCAATCCAATACCACTTGGTTGTTACTTATGTTGACTAGACCTTTTTATTTCAAACAAAATATTGATATGATGTTTGTAGAATGGAAATGTGACGATATAAAAGAAATTCCATTTATATTTAATGTAATTAGGACATGAATTTTTTCACCGCTATAAAAATTACAATTGTAGGTGATAAATAAGAGTATGATTTTGCGATGTAAATAAAATTACATTTTTATATGTAATTAAGAATAGGATTTACTTGTAAAATATAAATTACATTTTTGTTATGTAAATAAAAATGAGAATTTACATTGCAAATTAAAAACACATTTTTGTTATGTAAATAAAGATGAGAATTTACATTGCAAATTAAAAACACATTTTTGTTATGTAAATAAAGATGAGAATTTACATTGCAAATTAAAAACATATTTTTGTTATATAAATAAAAATGAGAATTTACATTGCAGATTAAAAACACATTTTAGTTATGTAAATAAAGATGAGAATTTACATTGTAAATTAAAAGTACATTTTATTGTATAATTAAAGAATAGAATTTACATTGTAAATTGTAAAGTACATCTTTATATGTAACTAAAGATTAAGAATTTACATGTAAAATAAAATTTCAATTTTATATGTAATGAAAGAGTAAGAATTAGCATAGCATATAAAATTTCATTTTTATATGTAACTAAGGTATAGAAATTTACATTGCAAATTAAAAGACAAGATTTGACGTGTAATATTAATTACATTTTTAATTTAATTAAAAAGTATGATTTTATATTGTAAATTAAGGGACAAATTAAAAGATAGGAATTTTACATTATAATGTTAATTACATTTTTAATGTAATTAAAAAGTAGAATTTGACGTTGTAAATAAAATTACATTTTTAATGTAATTTATAAAGATAAAAAATTTCACCGTTATGTTAATTACATTCTTATGTAATTAAAAAGAAGAATTGGGCATTGGAATCAAAATTACATTTTTATGTAATTTAGAAAGGATAAAAATTTACATGTAATTAAAAAGAATAATTTTGCATTGGAATGTAAATTACATTTTTGCATGGTAAATTAAAAGATAGAAAATTTAACATGGAATGCTAATTACATTTTAATGTAATTACAAAGCGGATTTTACAGTGAAATTTGAGGAATGGAATTTATATTTTTAATGTAAATAAAAGTTAAAGAATGAGAATTTGCATTGTAAATAAAAAGAACATCTTTATTATGTAATTAAAAAGAGAAATTTTGCATTATAATGTTAATTACATTCTTAATGTAATTAAAAAGGAGATTTTACACTGTAGTTGAAAGATAGAAATTTTCATGTAATGATAATTACATTTTTAATGTAATTAAAAAGAAGGATTTGACGTTGTAATGTAAATTACATTTTTGTTGTAATATTAAAACGATAGAATTTTCACCGTATTGTTAATCACATTTTTAATGTAATTAGAAAGGAGATTTTACAGTGTAATAAAAAAAGAATGAATTCAACATTGAAATAGAATTTACTTTTTTTTGTAAATATAAGAAGGAAAAAAAATGAAATGTAACGTTGAATTAGAATTTACATTTTTATGTAAAGGAAAGAAAGAAAAGGAAGGATTCATCGTTGAATTATAATTTAATGTAAATAAAGGGATAAAAGGAATAGAAGAATATTTTTAAATGTTGGAATCTTATCTTCATTTTTAAATGAATTAAAAATTGAATGGAGATCGGTAGTTGTTTAGCTCATTGTTAAATCGAATGACGTTATTATGGGTGAACGTTTTATATATTTACATATAAATATAATTAAAATTAAACGAATCGAGCGCGGGTTCGCGTTTTGGGATCGTACCTTTAAAACGACTATACCAAAAGATCCAACCGTCGGATTTTCCCAAAACTAAAAACATTAGGACCGTCTTGGAAAGATCTTTCCAACGATATAAACTACGTTAAGATCCAACGGTTAGATTTTGAGATATGTGAAATTCAAAATTCCATAAAAACAACGCCATAACCATATATGACCTGTAACGTCGTTTTTATAAAACGAGCTATTTATAATGAAATAAAAATAAAAATAAATCGTTATAAAATATAAATAACGATATGAAATTGTTTTCAAATTTATATATGCGAGAATTATTTGGAAAGTCCGAGTTTACTCTCATTCCAAATAATGATACGACGTTCGAAGAATTGAAGACGGCGATTGAAGACCGACGATCTTCACATCGAATGGGTAACTTGTGTTGAGGCCCTGGATTGATTTGCTCCCAAGACGTGGCTAAGATGGTATTTGTCCGGACGTAGTGTTGATTTGCACGGATTTGGCTTTCGCTCAGACCCAGAGCATAAGCTTATAAATGGAATGTGTGTCCAACATTGTACTCCTTTATATTGTATTTATTGATTTTCGGTCGAATGTATGAATGTTTGGTGGAGGAGAATTTATTCTCTTGCTTAACACCCTTTCATATATTTCGGAAAAGGATTGGTAGTGTGATATGGAGTGACAATGTGGCATACTAAGATGCAATGATCAAGGTTTCTTGTTGAAAAGCAGAACCTTGTGGTGACGATCAAAGCACAACTTGAATAAGCATAGCTTTGTGTATTACGTAGCTTCACGAGCCTCACAACCCGGTGGAGTCTAAAATGGGAGAAGGGAATGCAGGGAGAGCAGCACGTTTCTTTCCAGCTAGAAGTAGTGTCGGTGCTTAAACTGGCTGATATTTTACTTATGTGGATGATGGAATGAGGCGCTCGGATGTTAGGTCCTATAGGGCCGGGAAACGTGTGTTCAGGAATAACTAACCCACAAAGCTGTATGTGTGGACCAGCCCTGCAGGATCCAAGGGTTAACTGTGGGGAATCCTGAGACATTAGCTAGAGTGTCTCGAATTGGTAAGGAGCTCCTCCCTAGCCTTGACTCATGATGGAAACCCAATTTCCAATACGACACCATGCTGTTTTGATTATAGAACTAGTATGGCGACATAGTAGGATGGGGTACTATGCCGTCTATGATTGATACATTATGATTGAAATGTTTTTTGAAACATATGTACACTAATAATAATATCAAATCCGTTTTTAACGTATCAAGCATTTTTAACCATTATAAGGTAAAACTCTATCCTCCGGTTTGCGTTGCATTGTGTGATAGGACTTGAGTCTTATAATGGTTTCATTTTTCTAAAAAGCATTGTGTTGTTTTACGATTTACTTATTTATTTGTTCAGTCACCTTAAGTTATGCACGGCAATCCATTGGAATAAACCCGTTCCGCGTTAGCGGCGTGGTCCTTGGATTTGCCTTATTATTATTAGATTAGTCAAGTTAGATTTCTCATACCAGTCCCATGACTGACCCGTTGTTTGTTTCCACCTTTGCAAACTCGGGTGCCCTCTTTTCCACACGGGCAGTCGAGTAGTTTGTATACAGGTTCTTATCTCGAGCAGGATTTTGGATCGAAGCTTAAAGCTGTGTCCAGAGCATAGTTGTCTTCCGCTGTATCTATTTTATTGTTTCCGCTGCAATGTATTAAAATATTGTAATTTATCTTCCGCTGCAATTTTATTCGATGTACTCTAATATTCTGTACTCTGATGTAACATTACCGTAATGTTTATAAAAGTCTGTTGTTATTGTTCTGATGTGGTTGTATTCCCAAAGTTAACGTACTCAGTTTTTGAACGGTCTTGGTCGATTTTGTGATCGATCGGGTCGGGCGAAACCTGGGTAGTTACAAACGGCAAAGCCATTTAAATTCCATATGTATTACAGTCTTCCTCCACAGAAGTTCACTTCGATTATTATCAATCGAATTCCATTCAATTCCAATTTAATATATTAAATTAGAAAACTTTACTTTGGAAAATTCTCGTTAAATCTTAATAAAAAGATTTATAAATTCCAAATCACATTTCACTGTAAAGCGGGTTAAAGAACGAATGTCGTTAAAAACGCAGTTCACAACAAACCCAAAATCCCATCAGTCTCTAGCTGTAAATTAGTAAGCGAACAGTTCCCTAAGTATTAACCTCGAAAGCCGAAACCAACATCAGTACAATACCCAGGAAACCATTCAACTTAGCTAATCTCCAGTCAGTTTCTAATTTTCTTAACTCCATTGGGTTTAAGAACAGTATTATTAAAGATACCATTCACGACAAACCCGAAATCCCATTTGATAATAAATGCAAGGCTCTAAATAAAAAATATATCGGCTTATATTCAATATCAAATTCTAAAATCAACAAATATCGTATTGGAATAACGATATATATATATATATATATATCTTCCAAATTCCTCCACAACGTCCGTATAATCACGAAATCCCATATCGAAATATTCCGAAGATAATTTCGATTCAATTCCATTCCAATTCATATATTGGAAATTCTGCTTATTTTTAAAATCATTTCAAACCCAATTCATTTATTTAAAAATATTGGATTTTCTAATTCTAGTTCATAACTGATTCACTTTAAGTATGGAATTTTTCAGCGCAATTCTTTCCAAATCATTTATTATGATTTTACACAAATTATTAATATTTTTGATAATTTTATCAAGGCCCGTACAGCCGATTTCCATAAACGGTCATCGAACTGCACTTACAACGACCTTTTCCAAATTTGATTCAGACATAATTCCAAATCCAACCGTTAGATTTCAAATCTCTTATATTCTTGGAAAGCTCTTTTCGATACGAACCTAATGGTTCCGATTTTAAGAGAATCTGATGTTCTTATCTCCCGTAATGTCCAATCGAAGTCAATGGTCGAAATTCGCGAACTGCCGCAGCGCGGCGCGTTCTATTCAGGCCATTATATATATAAATAAATAAATAAATAAATATTTCGTCGAATTCCTTTTAAAACGTATTTTATAAATCGTTTTAAATTCGTTTTCAAAACGATTTCAACTTCATATTCAATTTCAAATCAAATTTTAATATGCCATATCATATATATATATATATAAATGATAATATTTTCAAAACATTATATTTCGAAATCATTTCATTTTCGATATTCATTATAAAAATGAATAAAATCGATATAAATATTGTTCACATCAAAATGGCGTTAATTTAATCAACACGACTTTATATATTTAAATATTTTCGTGTCCATCCAAATCAGACATCAAAACCAAATTTTGATCTTTTACTGAATATTATTTTAAAATATTCATTATTTTAAAATAATCGTTATTTTAAAATATTCATTCTTTCTGAACTGGAATCAGACACAGTAAATTACCATATAATGTTATTTTACGGATTTCATACAACACATGTATACAACAACAGTGATAAATAATCATCCATCATCCAGAGTGCATTCTACACTATATAAGCATTAAATATAAATATTCAATGCTCATATAGTCTGTCAATCAATCGATCGACATACAGCTAATTATTGGGACTAGTGTATGTCATATACCATCCCAATACCCGTGTTGGTTTCAATCAACAAATATCGAATTTTATTTATGCAGTTTGGCGATGTGTAAAATTTATCGTCCCAATCAATATTAGTCAATTGTGCATACATAAAAAAATCGTCCGATTTGTTTTAAATATTTATTTTATTCATATACACATTAAAAATTGTATTTTTAACTATAAAATATTTTTATTTAACTATAATTTTTTTATTCCGTTTCAAATCACACAATCAATTTTCACAATACAATCAATCAAACAAACAAGCCGTCCATGGTCTGTGGACGATGGACGTCGGGTGCTGCTAAGCACTGTCTGCATCCTAGTGTATATTTAAACTAGAAAATAAAATAAAAGTGAGAAGTTCTCACCTTTGGGATCCACTCCGCCGTGCTTTAACGGACGATGGTTTGGATTCTATTCCAAATTGCAACGCAATCTTCTTCACGTTGTTTGTAGATAAAAATCATATTTTTATTTCAACGTTATAGGGATAAAAATAACATTTTTATACCATTACTATATAGATAAAAATGGAATCTCTCTATCGCTAATGAATATATTAAAATCACGTTTTCACATTGCCATTCAAATGATAAAAATCATATTTTTACTTTGCTACATATATAATAAAAATAACATTTTTTTATATCGTCACTTCATATATAAAAATCGTATTTTTATTCTATTGCTACATATATAAAGATCTAATTTTTATTATCTATATATTATAAAAATCATATTTTTATTATTTCTATAATATGAAAATCATATTTTTATATGGCTACTATATAAAAAATCTAATCTTTATACAAATAAAAAACTAAGCTTTTTGTTTATAAAAATCAAACCTTTTCTTATGATAAAAAAAACAAATCTTTTTCAAGAAATAAAAATCTATTCTTTTCTCACTATTATATATAAAAATCGAATTACTTTAAATAGATAAATAAAAATAAAGAAAAAGGGAGGTAAAACTTACAGTTGAATGGGGTTTTCCAGAGGGGGGCGGAGCTCGCGCTCGCTGGAGGGGGAGAGGGTGGCTCGGCGTCCGGCAAGGGGGTGGCGCTAGGGGCTGCGCGAGGTGGTCTTGGGCTGTGGAGGGTGTTTTGACGCGGCTTTCAGAAGGAGAGGGAGGAGAGAGAAGCGCGAGGAGGGGACGTCATCGAGGGTGGGGCGAACGTCGGTGGCGCCGCCGTTGGAAGCGCGCGGTGGCGACTCCCTTCCCCCCTGTTGCTCCCTTCTTCTTTTTTTGGATTTATTTTCTATTTGAAAGGGGGGGTTGACTTAGAAGAGAGGAGAGTAGGGGGTTTATTTATTATTTTAATTATTTAATTAATTTTCCAAAAAAGTAACTTTAAATTTCGATCTCCAAACGAGACCCACTGCCTATCATCCCAAGCTAATTTCCCCTATTTTGAACACAATGGGTTATGTATCGTAAGCCAGTTTGGCTGTTACGATCGGTTTCCGTCAAAATCAAATTATAAATCTATATATTGAATTTAAATGCATATTTCAATTTACCGGGGCCACATACGGACTCTAAAAATTTCCAAAAAATATTTTCTAGCTTCGTATTGACGATACAGTCCTAACAAGACTAATTTCTTCCAATTTGGAGAACGTTTGAAAAATGGCCATTTTCTAGTCGATCCAAATTAATTAAAATCGACAAAACACGTTTTCTTTTTCCACGCTCACATATTGATTCAGAAAATTATGAATTTTGGAATCTAGCAATAATTTGACATTCTGGATCCAAAAAAGGTGGTTTCGTCGAAAACGGAGGCCAATTGCAAAATTTCCATTTTTAAGGGCTATATTTTCCATAGCGATTATTCTAAATTTTCAATTGGACATAACTTTTTATTCCCACTATTAAATTTCAATTTTTCAGATTCGTTGGAAAGATATTTTCAAATAGATTCTAATATTTTTGGTTTCGCTAAAATCCGGTTTATTTTGAATCCTATACATTCATTTGAAATTTAAAATCGAATTTTCAAACTACCGCACCATTTCCAATTCCTTTTATAATTAAAAATAAATATTTATATTCTAACATCGATTCAAATAAATATATACGTTCTAATTTTATTCAACATAAATTTCTCGTTGTTATTATTTAATATAATCATTTTAAATATTCAAAATTCATTAAAATTGCCAAAATAAAATTTTTAAATTGTTTCGGATTTTCCGGGTTATTACACAACGTTTATTCTCATAATTTTTAAGCATGAGTCTACCAATTTCTTCAACAATGATTTTATGACTGATTCATCTATTATTGAAAATGATGAAAATCGGGTATTGGAATCAATGGATATGGATACGGTTGAAGCCACTGTCTACTGGTTTCTTTATTTATGGAAAGATACAGAAAAAAAAACTTAAAGAAATTTAATGTTTTATTGTTGTAGCATGAACAGTTTGCTCTACGTGCCAAAGTGACTTGATTCTGGCCCTTAGGTGCTGAAGTAGTAGTTTGCTCTATATAAAGTGACGTGATTCTGTCCCTTATGTGCTAAAGTAGCAGTTTTGAATCAATAATCCTTACTATAATTAATTATCAAATATAATTTAATATCTAGCATATATTGATTTGTTAGATGTGGTTTTTAAAGGAAATGCATTCATATCATTGTCAAGCCAATAACGTTTCTACATGAACTTTTTTTTAAAGAAAACAAAACCTTTGTTTTCAAAGTAGTCAACCTTTGAGATCTGCCATCTTAATCAATAAGTTCTTACAATGAACTGGGATAAATTTTTAATATTGGTATTGTTCATGTCATTCACGCTCTAAGACAACAATTTTCTCTTTTCTCCATGATAATGTTTCCGAACAAATACTAAAGTAGAAAACTCTAGATCCGCCATTTTCTAATGATCTGCCATTTTCATCAATACGTTCTTACAATGAACTTGGATAAGTTTTCAACATTGATACTGTCAATGTCATTCAGGATCTATATGATAGCCATTTTCTCTTTACACCATGATAATGTTTCTGAATAAATACTAAAGTAGACAATTCTAAAATTTTGGGAACAGTTTTGGTTTGAACGCTTTGGTTTCCAAAGTAAAAAAATTATTCGAAAATAAATTCAAACTTTTTTGTAGAATAAGGTTTCCATTATTATGTTTAAATTGATCTTTTTGTGTCACTATGAATCCTTGGTTAAATGTTAATTTGCATTCTAGGAAAACAAGTCTGATGCTTCAACTATGAAATTTTGTCAGTGCTTGAAATTGTTAGTAATGCATAAAGTATTTAGAAGCATTATACACATGCCAATGAATTTTTCTCATGAGTGTTCAATTTGCTAATTGTTGACGACAAAAAATGTCAAAAACACCAAAGATTCTTATTACTAAGAATTGTAGTTTTGGTCGCAAGACTAAGTAAAAGAAAGCTGTAAATGACACAAAGGATTTATAGTGGTTCGGCCTTGGTAGAGGCCTACATCCACTTTGGAAAGGCGTTGGAATATTATTGATCACTCAAGAATTACAAAGTAGAGTCATGCTCATGAAACTTCATTACATTCACTTTCATAATTTTCATAGGCTAAGTATTTGGGAAAAAGACTAGTCCTTCTTCATCCTCAAATAGGAGATGCCATTAATGAGGTACATGAAGCTCTATGAAGGTCCCAAGTGATGAAAATCCAACCTCTTTTAAGTGTGAGCTATGAGCTATTTATAGGAGTGGGGTTAGGTAGGATTAGGTAAGAGTAGGTTGGAATGGGGGACCACATGCAGAAATTTGCACCTGCCATATGCACATGCACGAATTTTGAACACAGGCCTTGGTGCGAAATTTCGCACCTGCTAGGCGTGAATTTCGTACCCTGCCAGATGTGAATTACCCCTATCCGAGGTGGGGAGGACCTTACGTTTGGGCGCTTGAGGCTTGCGACAACTTCGGGGTCCGAGGCCTTAGTTAAGGAATGTTCTTTGGGTGTTGCGAGGTTCTAAGTGGTATGGTCCCTCCTTGATCTTGTTCCCTTCGCTCCTAAGCGTCCCTCTCGGTCTTAGCTTCACCCGATGCGTTGAGTTGAGCATGTCCGATGTACTTTTGGGAAACGAACCAAAAAGCCGGTTAACATTCGCCCCCAAAGTACATCTTGTCTTGACATGATGTGCTTTGTATTGGTTGAGATGATAGTTGGGTTGTTGATTAATCCTGTAAATTAAAGGAAAACAAACATTTAGCTATTGAGTTGTTCGCTCTGCGTTTGCGAATGAGTCGTTGTCGAGGGGTGCGCTATACTCAAGTCACTAAGTTTCTGCAATGCGTCGTCTCTGTGGGTGCACGGGAGTCGGTATGCATGCGTTGGGAGTATGTATACGAGTGAGCGTGGTGCAATGTCTCGAACCCGGACGTGCTATGTGAACTTTCAAACACCAGAGGGTTCGAAATTTCGAACCCGATAGGTTCGAAATTTTTGAACCAACCTTGGAATACAATGGGACGAACTTTCCTTTTATAAATAGCCCTCCCCCTCATTTTCTTCCTTCTATTATTTCCTTCCCTGGCCGCCATTGTTGTAAAAGCTCCAAAGCCAAAAATTTTGAACCTGAAACATTTGAAACCGAATTAAGTAATGCCTGGGGTCGAGGGGATAAGGAGGAAGGAGGTCGAAGGACCATGGCATCGCCGGAGGGGGTCGACGCGAGAGGCGGAGATACGAGCCTCTGAAGAAGGTATGGAAGTTCGAACCCGACTGGGTTAGAAGTCTCGAACCTCCATAGGTTCGAATTCTTGAACCTTTGGGTTCGAATTTTTCGAACCTCGTGAGATTTGAAATTTCGAACCTTGATACGTTCGGATTTTCGAACCTCGGGAGGTTCAGATTCCCGAACCCTCAGGTTTGATTCCTCGAACCTGGTGGGGCTCGAAATTTTGGACCCAGAGGGGTTCGAAATTTTGAACTCTGAGGGGTTCAAAATTTCGAACACAGGGGTTCAAAATTTCGAACCTGGAGTGGTTCAAAATTTCAGACTTCGAGGCCAGGAGCCTTGGATTCTAAAATGGGTTGGCGACTTTCTTTCCTCTCTAGGACTTTGACCTCCCGACTGCCCATCTTCAGATTTACATTTCAATCATACAACCGTGCATTTAGCACTAATGTATACACCAGGGGTAACGCAAGCAGGGTTTCGAAAATTTCACGTAGTATAGAACATACATTCGGACCAGGACTTGAACTATTGGACTATTTCGAAACTTTCCTTATGTTACTTTTCTTTGCACAACACTACACACATATGTTAGTCGTTACCGACACAAGAGGTACAAGTCACTTTACTGCCAGTACTAATACTGATGTGTTGAAGTATAGTTAGCAGTGCAAACAAGATCAAAGACTGGAAAGACCTTGGAAGCTGATGCTCCTCGCCCTCACCACGTACATCTGGCTCTACCCTAGTGGTAGCTCGTCTGGCAGCGAGCTTGAGGCTACCAAAGGATCGACTCCTTCTCACACAGCCAGGTCACCTGAAGCATCTGAGCACGGGGAACAAACTGAGAGGCAGCATTCCCCAGTTGTAACTGAGGAGGTCGAGAATGTGGACATTATGAGTGAGGATGCGCCAGCGTCTATGGCGGCCCGGGACATGTTGTCTAACGAGGTTGTCTTGGAGAATCCGATAGATTCGGTACCATCACGCATGGACACCACACAATTAGAAAAATGGCGGCATGTTTCAACATACCGATGGGTGAAGCCCATGTCCCAGGAAGGGATGGCAGGGCTCATGCGCTGCCCGAGGGCTCACCGCCTAGAACAGACAGGCTTACTTTGCCGGGTGTGTTCCCCCGGCCATTGACTTCATTCGAAACATGGTATACTATTTTCGCCTTGCACCATCGCAATTGCACTCGAATTCTTATGCTTCGCTCTTGGGCACCTGTGTTCTCAGCCACGAGTTCTTGCAATGGGAACCAACCAGAGAAGATATCTGATACTTTTTCCATCTAAGGAGAACGAGCAATGCCGCATCCTCTCAATGGTTTCTGAAAGCGACCGCTGCCATCAAATTTCTTATTGGGAAGTGGGCCAGGCCGTTAGTGATTAAATATAAATGGTTCTTTGTCCGCTGCCCTCCTGGGTTTGTGAGGATATAGATAGAAGGGAGTAAGTATTCCTCTAAATTTGTTCCTTGTTGTAAATTCCTGGGTCTCCTATCTCATTTTTCTTTTGATTGGATCATGGCAGGGAATACGAAGGCACCTACCGGTGATAAGTATCAGCAATGCCTTAATGCTTTGCGAGCGATACCGGAGAACCTCCGTAAAACCGGCACCGTGACGAGTCAGGAGCGCCTTCACCACGCCGGGTTGCTTCCTATTGATCGGGATGTGATTAGGCCCATAGTTGCAAGCAGTGCACCAAAGAAGGGAGTGGCTACAGGTTCAACCGCTGTTGGGCGGAAGAGGAAGATGCCCCCTGCTGGAGGGGAACTGCAAAAGACTGCCCAATCTCAAGGAGATGTGGGCAGAGGAGAGACTCGCGGTCAAGAGGAGGCTGCCAGAGATGAGGGGTTGTCGAGCGCTCTTGTCTGGCCTCCGAGGTCAAGGAACGCTGGGTAGACCACAGTCTCCTGCGACCCATTCCGGGACGCGGTCGCCTCGCTCGAGTATGCGGGCCAGTTTGATGGTTTAAATAAACTCGACCTGGATTTGACTTCGTGGCCAAATACAACGAACATTGAAGAGCTAATCGTTGCTGTGGAGGGGTTAACTTCTTCGAGCGGGCCACAATCTGGTCTGTTGAGAGAACTACTAGGACACATACTCATATACATTGCATAGCATAGATGTTTGCCCGCGCGTGTGACTTGACTAACTTTGACCCGTTCCCTAGGCAGGTGATATGACTAGAGGACTTGGTGGGCAAGGTTACGGACATGGGGACCACCGACGCCCCCGGGGCTCTTCCTTCGAGAGTTTCAGGAGATCGACCATTTAATATGATGTCCCACCCCCACCAGGACAGGGTAGTGAACATGGGGTAGGGATCAATCTCAACGATCCCCGACCCCTCCTCCTCCTTCTCCCATTCGCGTGTCTGCGGGAGATTCTCGACTTAACCTAGGCGGCTTCCAACCTTTACTTGCGACAACTCCCCCGCATACTACCCCTTCGGCATCCGTTCAGCCTGTTAGGGGGAGAGAGTCGTTGTTTGGCCATCCAAGACCGGATAGATAGATTGTAACAGAGATATAAGACTTGATGGAGCCTCAAGTTCAAGAGCTTTCTCTGGAGCGGAAGGCGTTTCTGAAACATCATTTCCCTCAGCATTACTTTGATGAGCTGTTCTTTCTCCCCGATCTCCACCCATCCCCTGATAGGGGATCCGAGGAAGTATGGATGCATGTACAGGTTGCGTACTATCAGGCCAACGAGCTCACCAAGTATTCTTTTCACCTTTCGGAGCTGATCAAGAAGAAGTACCTAGAGCTTCTTAATTGGCAACTGACCATTGATTATGAGAAGACCTTCGTTTCCAACCTAGAAACCGAGATAGGTAAGCCTATCTGGTGTGTCATAGTTACTTGCCCATTATCCTTCGCATTTTCAAATTCTTACTTTCAATTGCGTTACCGCAGCGGAGCTGAAGCAAGCCTATGTGATTCTGAAGACGGAGGTTGCGCATGACCGCGATACTTTTAATGATACAGTAAGTCGCTTGACCATCGGGAATACAACCCTTAAGAGGGATAAGGATGAGTGGTCTGAAACATGCACCGACATGGAAAGGGAGATGGGAAAGTTACTCAGCTCCAGAATGATAATGTCGCTTTGAGGGAGGAAAATAGAAGGTTGCATGCTGAGAATGCCGAGGTGGTTGAGCTGCCTAGTTGAGCTGAGGAGGCAACTTGAAGAGATGAGGAAGGAGAAGGAGGATGTTGAGGCTAAATCGGAATGTGTTGAACACGGTTGATGGGTTAAAGGCCGAATATATGAGGGAGGTAGAGTAGTTGAGGGGCAGCTGGAGGATGCGGAATTCCGCGTAGGATCATCCTTTCAAGAAAGCATCCAGAATATGTATGTCAAGATTCTGAAATTCCGTTGGCTTATATGGGTCGAAGACTACTCCCGTGAGCTGGCTCGAACTTGGGAGAGGTTGGTCCCATATGAGGCCTATTTGCGTCAAGTAGATGTGAGCACTTTGGATGAGCGCCTGCATATGACTGTCCTCCTAACTGACGAGAAGCGTGAGAAGCTGGAGGAAGGGAAAAAATTGCTCCTTGAGGATGCTGAAAAGAGAGGTTGGCCAGGCTTACCGCAGAGAAGGGGAAGTCTGTCATCGCCGAGAGCGTGACTGTGGCGGCTACATTTGCAGTGGGAAGTTCTTACCGGCCCCCGGCCCTCGAGTCTGCTATGGTGAGTGGCTCCGGACCCTTGGCCCAAGCCTCTACTGAGTACAATCCTGACTATCCGACGCTTGGGGACACCGGTTTTACCTTGCCTGCAGTAGCGAGTGCCTTTCCTTCCCTCCTTACACCGTCCATGACCGTAGGTAAATTCCCTTTACCCTGCATCCCTGAGGATGATGTGATTACCGAATTTGTAGACTAATAAGGTCGCATTTTTGTTGTGCAGCTCCTCCTGGGCCATCAATGCCTGACCCTACCTCCGTGATCCCACAAACGACTGAGTCAGGACCAGGGCCTGCGGAGATGCAGTTTGGAGAGGATGGTGATCGGCTTGACACATTCTCAGGGATTGAGATAACTCCTAGCATGTGTGACATTCTTAACGAGGAAGGAGAGGTGGTGGGTAGACAGAGTGGTCCGGCCAGAGGCCTAGTTGAAGCCGACGTGCCTTCGATGGCGGCTCTGGTTGCAGCTCAAACAGCCAAAATGGTTGCCAAACGGGAAGAGGTGGAGGGGAAGGAGAGGGTTGCTGACGAGGCCCGGAAGAAAAAGGAGGAGAATGAAGCCCAGCGGAGGGCCTCCGAGACCCTCGAGAAAACCAAGGCTGCTGATATTAAACCGCATAAGTTCCAGAAGCTGGTCGAGCGATGGGCCGCTAGAGAGGCCAGGGAGAAGGCTGAACGGGACAGAAAGGAGATCCCAAAAAAGAGTGAGGCTATGATAGGGCTTGGTACTGGGAGTGCCCTCATGCCTACGCCGCTTTCCATTATTATTGATATCACTGAAATCTCCAGCGGCGATAGTGCCAGTGAACAACGCCTTTCGGTTACTCACGAATAGGTTACTCCTCCGAAGGGCCGAGGAAGCAGGAGTGGATCGAGTAGGAAGAGATCTGGTGTCGGGGAAGAACCGTCGAGTATTGAAACTGCGTAAGAAAAAACACAAGTACAAAAGGAAAAAGCATGATTAGTGTTAGTAACTTAAGTAAAAGTTACCATTATTTTGGTAGTGTGGGCTGATAGTTTACGCGAGGACGACCCTCGCTTTTGGTTTATCAAGACATGGTGTGGTTCTCAAGTACACCCTGTCATCAGAAAGGAATATGTTAGGCACGTAGCATGTTAAATGTGTGTGTGTGTGTGTAAAAATTGAAATATGAAGTAGTAAAGATCGCAGTTCATGTCAAGTGTTCAGATATTCTTTTTATGTTTTCCAATGTCCTGTACATGCATAAGCATACCTATTGTTGCACTTGTCATAAAAGCGATTGGATACCGCGCTCTGGGATTATTCCAGAGGGGTGTAATAGAGTGTTGTCTTCAGTAAGTTTCCCTCAGCTCAGGAAACCCATAGTTTGCGAAACCAAGCTGTGTGCCTGCTGTTTTGGGTTGGCCGAGGTTAATCCCAAGTATAGCAAAGGCGTAGGGCGTCGCGTTATGCGGTCCGCCAGGTGGGTGGCTCTCCCTTCGTTGATCGGGTTGGAGCTAGCCGTCAGCATCGTTTATTCGCCGATGAGGTAAGCCCGGATCATCAACTCTAAGGTCCGATCATGGCCATGGGCTACCCCAAAGCCTTGAGAGCCTGGGGGAAGAAACGATTTTAAGGTCGGTCTTGGCGCTTCGCCAAGATTTGACCGACACCCGCAACCGGCGAAGAGAGACTTGCATCGCTCTTAGTCGGCTGTTTGTGGTGGCGCCAAGTCACCTGGACTTGGACGCGGAACGATTTATGCTAGGCCTCGACACGGGGCCAGCGTTCGAGTAAGTGGTTATTTGTACTCGGTCGCGCCATGGGCCGACGACTAGAGTCGCGTTGCCGGCTCCCGTGCTCGGGGTGCCGGACGTAGCCAAGTGTTGTAGTCTCTGTGTTGGCTCGAGGTTGGGACGACGGCATCGGCTCTCATTCCCGAGGTGCCGATACCGCTGTCATATGTTTGATTTGCGCTGGTTGTCAGAACTGACAAGTCACATCACGTGAGAAGTAAACAACAAGGAGATAGGAAAACTGAACACCATTTCTACTAATGACTTTGGCAGTAGTAGCCTTTACAATTCCTTGAATTTCTAGAAAACAAAACATTGTTGGAAAACATAAACAACCGTGAACTGAGTTATGTAAAGTAGCGGTAGAGATGTTCGTTGTTCCATGCCCTTGGGAGTTCGGCTCCGTCGACGATGGCGAGTACGAAAGTTCCATCATTAAGCTTTTGCTATATGGAGTACGGGCCTTCCCAACGAGGCGCGAGGCCTGTTGGCGGGGGGAAACGCGCTTTAGGATGAGGTCCCTTATGTTGAGGTCCTTATGGCGGACCCTGGAATTGAAATATTCGGCTACTCGTTGCGGTTGGGCAGCGGCTCGGAGGTCGGCTTCGTTCCTTTTTTCCTCCAGTAGATCGAGTGACTCCAAAAGTAGATCTTGGTTCGTCTTGGGATCATAGTAAGTGACTCGATGGGATTGAAGCTTGAGCTCAATAGGAATGACGGCTTCAGATCGAAGGCGAAAGGAGTATGACCGGTTGATGTCTTGTGGGTGGTCCGGTAGGCCTACAGGGCTAGACGGAGCTCGTCGGACCACATGCCCCTGGCCTTTTCCAGGCGCTTTTTAATGATGGATTTGATGACCTTATTAACCACCTCAACTTGCCCATTGGCTTAAGGATGAGCCACCGATGAAAATATTTTATCGATGCCATGGCACGGACAGAAGACTTTGAACTCGGCGCTCTCAAACTGAGCGTCATTGTCTGAGATGATGGCTTGGGGAACCCCATAGCGGGTAACGATATTGTGGACAACAAAGTTGATCATCTTCTTCATGGTTATGGTGGCGAGAGCTTCTGCTTCTGCCCACTTGGTGAAGTAGTCCACTGTGATGACGGTGTATCATGCCCCACCTCTAGCCATTAGAAGAGTTCTGATGATGTCGATTCCCCACATGGCGAATGGCCATAGGCTGACCATTTGATACAATTCGGTAGGCGGGGCCCTTAGGATCTTGGAGAAGCGCAGTCTGCACTTGCGCACTTGCGGGCGTAGTCCGCGGCGTCCTGGTCAAGCGTAGGCCAATAATAACCATGACTGATTATTTTTCTGGCTAGGGTTTGCCCGCCAGTGTGGTCACTGCATTCGCCTTCATGCACATTGCTCAACACTCAGCGGGCGTCGCCATGGGCTACGCATCAGAGCAAGGGAGTAGAAAAAACCCTGCGATAAAGTACTCCATCCATAAGAAGGTACCGAGCTGATTGGCGAGTGAGCACCAGCCTTTATTTGTAGTGCTTTGGTAGGGTCCCATGCTGTAGGTAATTCCTGATTGGTGTCATCCATGACTCGAGCTCAGGTTCGGTACTCATGACCATCTCGGTTTGTCCTTGACGTTTGGAGAGTTGTTCACTTCAAATGGGGCGAACCCATTAAGTTGCGGATCGTTGGAGCTTGCCATCTTGGTGAGGGAATCTGCTTTTTAATTTTTCTTTCGAGGGACATGGGTGATGACAAAGTGGTTGAAGTAGGTGAGTAGCTCTTAAACCCGGCCCAGGTATAGGGTAAGTCGTCCCTCTTTCACTTGATACTCTCTCTGCACTTGACGGACAATCAGCTGTGAATCCGAGAATATTTTGACGATCTCTAGCTTGAGTTCGATCGCGATTCTGAGCTCGGCGATCAAGGCCTCATATTCTGTGTCATTGTTGGTAGCAAGGAAATTTAGTCTCAACGGGTAATATATCGGGCGTTCTTCAGGGGTGACGAGGACGACTCCGGTCCCGGAGCATTTCCTGTTAGAGGAGCCGTTCACGAACAATTTCCATTGGGTATCGGGAGCTCCAGCGTTCACAGTAGGAGTATCCTCTAGTGCAGTGAATTCCACTATGAAATGTGCAAGAGCTTGGCCGAGTATGGCTTGCCGAGGGATTAACATTATCTCAAATTGGCTTAGCTCCATACTCCATTTCAGTAATCGACCGGATGCTTCGGGCCGTTGCAGGACCAGACATAGCGGTTGGTCGGTGAAGATTTTTATGGGATGAGACTGGAAGTATAGTCGGAGCTTTCGAGAGAAAATCAACAAGCAGAATGCCATATTTTCCAGCTTCGGATAATTCTTTTCTACCCCCGTCAGCCGCTTTCTGATATAGTAGACGGGTCGTTGGACGCGATCTTCGAGGCGTATTAGTGCCAAGTTGATTGCCTGCGCAGAAACAACCAGATAAATGTATAAGTCCTCATGGTCTATGGGCTTAGACAGGACACGTGGTTGCTTTAAGTGATCTAGAAGTTCTTTGAATGGTGAGACGCATTTAGGGTTCCACTCGAAGTTGCGTTTCCCTTTACGAAGTAAATCGAAGAAAGGAATGCACTTGTCGGCCTTAGAGATGAACCGACATAAAGCAGCGACCTTTCCGTTCAGACTTTGGACATCCCTGATGCCCTTGGGGATTTGGATGTCCCTAATAGCTTGATTTTTTTCTAGATTGGCTTCGATGCCCCAAGAATTAACAATGAAACCCAAGAATTTTCCAGAGACGACTCCGAAGGAGCATTTCAGGGGGTTGAGTTTCATGTCATACTATGGCGGAGGACATCGAACATTTCGAAGAGGTCGTAGACATGGTCGCTTGTTGTTTTAGATTTTACCAGATATCATCCACGTATACCTCCATAGGCCTCCCGATTTGATGTTTAAAGAGACGATTGACCATTCGTTGATAAGTGGCACCGGCGTTCTTAAGGCTGAATGGCTTGACACGGTAGCAGTAAAGTCCGAGGTCTATTGTAAAGGAGGTATGATCCTGGTCACGAAGATTCATTGGGATTTGATTGTAGCCTGAATAGCATCCATGAAAGATAGGAACTGGTACCCGGCAGTTGAGTCGACCAGTCTATCGATCTTCGGAAGCGGGAAGCTATCCTTGGGACATGCCTTGTTTAAATCGAAGAAGTTGACGCACTTCGCCATTTTCCGTTGGCTTTCTTGACCAGGACCGGATTGGGGACCCACTCAGGGTACTCGGCTTCGCGAATTAAGTTGTTATTGAGTAGGCGATCTACCTCCTCCTCGAGTGCTTTGGACCTCTCGGGTCCCAAAAAGCACTGTTTCTACTTGACTAGAGGCATCGTAGGATCTGTGCTTAGAAAGTGACAAGCAATAGCGGGATCGATGCATTTCATGTTGAAGTGAGTCCATGCGAACACATCCAAGTTGGCCTTCAGGAAATCTATAAGATCCTCTTTGATTGCGGGGTGGAGTTGCGATCCAACCTTCAATACCCTTATCGGGTCATAGAGATTGACGGGAACATCCTCTGTGGATTCGACCGGGGTGGCCCCCTCAAATTCGGGCTCTTCGTCCTTATGTGGGTCGAGGTCATCGGAAAGATGGCACTGGCGCCTGAGCCAGGGCCCAGATGCCGCTGATTGCTATGCTGAGATGCTCTTGGCGCAAGAAGGTGTGGACACGACTTTTCTCTTTTCCTTATCGCGTGTGTTCTTCAATTCTACTGCATAACACTCTCTGGTGCTCACTTGGTCAACTTTGACTATTCCAATCCCATTTTCTATCGGGAATTTCATTATGATAGACTATGGCACCATACAAACCCGAAACTCAGTGAGAAAAGGGCGCCCTAGAAAAGCATTGTAGGGGGAATCGATCTATAACCACAAAAGTGAGAATCTGGACTCAGCTCCGGTCCCCTTCACCCAGTTCTACAGGTAGGTCGATCATACCTACGGGGGAACTAGAGGCCCCTTTAATGTCGCAGATCGTGCATGGCGCGACATGGCTTTAAATCATTCGTTTCCAACTTCATCTGATCGTAAGCTATTTTGAAGATGATGTTAACCGAATTCCCTGAGTCAATTAATACCTTTTTAACAGATGCAGCACCGATCTGAGCTGTGATAATTAGTGGATCGGTGGTCGGGATATCTATTCCAGTAGAAACTCTTTTGCGGAAAACGATATCATCCAACATGATTTTTGGTAGCTTGGCCGGGGCGGATTCGCTGAGAGCGGAGTAGGCTTCATAAGTAGCATACTTTATGGAACTCACATACTCCTCTATTTTACGAAAGATGTTGTGTGTGAGGTAAGGTCCACCACATGTAGTGTTGATCACAATCCCTCGCTTCGAATTATATGGACCTGGAGCTGCCTTGGCAGGCACCGAAGGAGCCAGCGCCGAAGGCTGAGAGTTCGGTTTAGGAGGAAAGGGTTCTTGGACATATTGTTCTAGTCGTTTCTCATGTATAAGCTTCTCGATTGCGTCCCTAAGCTGGCGGCACTCGTTAACAGTACCACATGCATCCGTGTATACTGTCATCCCTTCGTTCCCCTTAAGAATTACTAACACTGGTGCACACGCCAACTTCTCCTTTAGACTCTTAAATGCATTATCACACCTTTCATCCCAAACAAATGCTTGATTCTTCTTGGTCAACTGAGTTAACGGTGCTGCTATCATGGATATTTCTTGAATAAACTAATGATAATATCCAGCTAATCCCAAGAAACTTCTCACGTCCATTGCATTCTTGGGCGTAGACCAATCTTGTACTGTCGCCACCTTCGCAGAGTCCACAACAATACCATTCTCTGAAACAACGTGGCCCAAGAATCTCACTTCCCTCCTCCTGAAGTGACACTTAGAAATTTTCACTTTCAATTGGTGTTTCCTCAATACCTCCATCACTGTCCTCAAATGTTCCTTGTGTTCTTCCTTTGTCCTCGAGTAAACCAAGATATCGTCCATGAACACAATAACAAATTTATTTAATTGATCCCTAAAACCCCTATTCATAAGATCCACAAAATATGTGGGTGCATTGGCCAACCCGAATGGCATGAGCAACCAATCATAAAATCCAGACGGCGTTCGAAATGTCGTTTCTGGTATACTCTCAGTTGCTACTCGGAGCTGATGAAATCCTGTTGCGAGATCCAACTGGGAAAACACTCTTGCTCCATATAATTGATCAAACAAATCATCTATCCACGGAAGAGGATACTTATTCTTCCTAGTTACTTTGTTCAACTTGCGGTAGTCCACACATAACCGAAGGGAACCATCGGCCTTGGTATCAAATACAACTAACGCTCCCCACTCGAAAACACTTCTTTGGATAAATTCCCTCTTTAAAAGATCACCTACTTGCACTTCGAGATCTCGCTGCTCCCTTGGCGCCATAGGACGAAGAGGCATCACTATAGGTTTGGCATCTTTCACTAAATCAATCTGAAACTCGATATCTCGGTGTGGTGGAAATCCGGTCACTCCCTCAAAGATGTCCGGATACTCGCCAGCAATAGGCACATCAGATAACTCATCATGCATGATGTCGAAGGAATTTAGAAAACTAGCCATCACACCATCACCAAGTAGACAACCCAATACCATCCTCCTCCCATCATCCACTCTAATGGTCAATCACCAAAGACCCCTTAGAGTCTACCACCACCACATACCTTTGGAGCCAATCGACTCCCAAAATAATGCCAAAACTACCAAAGCCCAAAACAAAGCAATCACAAGCAAACATAAATCCATGACCCGATAAGACCAAATTTCGACAAATCATACAATGGCTAGTCGAACCACCGATCGGGTTCGTCACAACTAAAGGTTTATCGACAATCTCGAGTTCCAATTCCAACCTATCTACCAGGTCACTAGATACATAGGAATGGGACCCCCAGTATCAAACAATACTCGAACAGGAACATCATAAATAGAAAGCATACCTTAAATAACGACACCCTTTCCCTTCTCTGCCGCAGTTGAGGCATCCGATGAAGAAGGAACAACATTGATAGCATACGCTTTCACTATCTACTTCTCCTTAGGGAGTTGTGGACATTCATTCTTGAAATGCCCTACTTGATCACAGTTGAAGCACTTCCTCTCCCCTGGCTTCACTTGACAATCTCTGATATAGTGGCCTTTCTTGCCGCAACCAAAGCACTCGATATCTTTATCTTTTTTTCTAACCATCTTTGGTTTGTTTTTGTTTTCTCTTATTCTGGAACTTATTCTTGCCTTCACCGCTATCCTGCGGTTTTGGCTTCTCTGCAGTTGTAATAACAACCTCAGTCTTCGTCTTAGGGTAAAGGCTCTCCGATCTCAATGCTTTCCCCATAACAGATTCGAAAATCTCATTGATATGGTTTATGAGTCTTTCCCTCAAGTACTCATCTAGGTCAGTTATGAACGTCTCGTCTTCTTCTCGGCGTTATCGATAAGAGATAACCCATATTTCGATAAGGTATCGAATTCGGCAATATATTCCGAGACTGCCTTACCATTTTGCTTAAGTTCCAAAAAATTCCGTAACAATTCTGATTTCTGAGCAGTTGGAGTAAACTTGTTACTGAAGCGAGTCTTAAATTGATTCCAAGTAACTCGATCTTTGGGAGTAGCCGCTTTAATAACATTCCACCAATTCATTGCCCGTCCTTGAAGCTGACGCGATGCTAGCTTTCTCTTCATTGCATCATCGATCCCTAAATCCTCGAAGATGCGCTCACAACTATCAAGCCAATCCTGAACCTTCGTAGCTGATTCCATTTCGTGGAACGACTTCCCACCAAGACTAGTATAATCCTTGTTAAGTTTGGAGAAATTGGCACTAAGCGCCTGCACTATTGCACCACCACCATTAGCAGCATTAGGAATTGCTTCCTGCGCATCCTTAAGCATCTCCCGCATGAAGGTAGTAAAAATCATCCTTATATCAAGGACATTCCAATTGTTGGCTCCTGAACCCGCTCCCTCTTCAACTCCCGGTGCGGAATTCCTTACCGTAGTCCTCGTATTTCGGCTCATCGTTCAATCTGTAAAGATAAAATGATTAACCATCTCCTTAGTAGAGCCAGTGCAGTGCGACTTCATCCTTAGATACGCTAATAGTATATATATATAGTTTTTGAAAATCAAAATATCACAAATATGCTCTCTCGTCTACATCTACCATCTCCCCCTATTGTCTTCCACTTGGTTAAACTATGCAACCTAGGCTCTAATACCTGACGGCCGCCCTGTACCATCGGACATTTCCCCGAAATGCGCGGTGCCAATGCCCGGCTAGCATTGGATGGTCGTCAAAAAGGTTGAAACGATAATTTACCAAAGAACATGTAGTATAACTCACAGCGCATGGAATAAAATATAATAATAGCATAACTTAATATAAAATAGGCGAGACAGTACATAAGTTGGAAACTAAACCATATCTATTAGAGTAGCGGAATACAAAATACGGCTTCATGTCCAATTATTACAACTTTAAGATGTTGTCTCTAAAAGGAAATAAAAGAGATACACTACTAATGCCCAAAGTAGTGACTGGAAACAACATAGGGAGAATATATATAGAGTACGTGGAAGCCTCCTGCTCATCTCCGGACAGCTACTCATGGATAACCACCTAACCTGCCTCTAGTCTGCTCGTTTAGGAGCACCCAGAGTAATAAGAAGAGACATAAACTCTAGGTCAGACGAAAGTATTGTGTGAGTGATAGAAAATCTATGTAACTGATTAAAGCAATAATAGGTATAAATAATCATACCTGACCTGGACCTACAACCAAAGAGTTAGCACAACAAGATGTACAATACTCTAAGGTAACACTAACATAGAGTGCAAAATGGAAGTGTGCGTGTCACTGTGATAACAAACATCAAACATAGTAATCATTTCTCACATCTCTCACTCGGTGCGTAAAGCATACGATATCCACTGCTTTGATCGCCAAAACCATTGGGGCCATGACAGGTCCACACCGACTTAGACTCGTACAACTATTGCAATGACCACACCGCCTTGGTCTATAGTCAATAACCCTACCCAGTCCACACCGCCCTGGCTCTAGGATACAGGCCAACCAGTCCACACCACCCTGACGGACCGAACCAAATTTATAGATATCGATAACTCCTTTGCACACGTCCCGCAGAAAAGCCCAACTCTCGAAGTTAACTCGTTGGTTCCCATGTGGATCCTGAGTGATAACTTTCCACTTGAACTTCCTTTGCATCACGGGTTTTGGTCGAATTGGAGTTGGTCTTCAGAAAAGTTCACGATCGTCATCATGTGGTAGTGGTTGAAGCTCAAATACAGTTTGGCTCGATTCTTCGGTTCGGTTCGAATATTTGGTGCTCAAGTTCCCTATTTGGCTCGGCCATTTCCGTTTGGTTCGGTCCATCATTTCTTTGGGGTTCGGTTCGTCATTTCTGTTCGGTTCAAACTCTCCAGCTCAGCCCGAAGAATCCATTTCGATCCGACCCGATCCCATGCCAAGCTCCATCTCGACCCCAACTCCAACTCGATTTGAATGACCTTCCTTTTTTCCATGCTTCCTCCTGCCACAACTCCAGTTTGGTTTGAATTTCCCTTCGTACCCCCAATCCGGTTCGGCTAGCTGATCCGACCCGAACAGAATCCTGGCATTTTTCCAACAAGCTTGTATCGTCCATTCTCGCCATACGACGGCATTTTTACCCATTCTAACTTTCCTATCAATCATAAAACATTCCCAATAGCAGTAGTAACATGTATAATCAACCAAAAACATCAAAACAACAATTTCACATGTTAACTTAGATCAAACATACCCAAATCCATGGTTTTCCCCTTAATCCCTTTAATTCCGAGATTAACAAAATAAATCCGAATCAACCCCATTTCATATATGTGACGTGAAATATGATTTTAGAATTTTTACATATTTTTACGAGTCATTAATTCACTAATTAGCCATAATTAGTGAATAAACACGCTAATCACTCACCTTAGCCAATAATAAATGATAGATCTAAAACTTTTACTGATTTGGCTCAGATTCTAATGTGGTGCAGCAGCTCTACCTTGAATTTGGTGCTAATCCGGCTTGATCTGATGTATATTTGATTAATTTGTGATTAGAGAGTGATTTAGAAGATGGAAGCCATGATTAGGATTGAGAAAGGTTTGTGGCAGCTAGAAAAATGAAAGGAGATGATTCTCCAACTCCTTTCAGCCCTCCCATAACCCTAACCCCGAATTGGGTTGTGGGCCTAGATGCTAGTAACTTAATTAAGCCCAATTAGGCTGTTTACCATCTCTCAAATCTTATTTCATCCATATCGCCCAAACGGTAAGTCCATTTGATAGTGTGACCACTCTACATAATGGAAAACCATCATCCAAATCCAATTGAAGTGGTTTTAGGTCAAAACTCCTTACCAATCAAAAGTTATAGGCGAAACAAGATTCACTAAGGGGGAAAACGGTCATTTTAAAATATGGAAAAAATTGTGAATGTGGGAAATGATCCAAATAGTCGTTTCCCAAAGTTACACGATCATATGACTTTGCATGAAAATAAAAATATATTCTACGATCCTCCGATATGTAGAATACGGGTCGTTACATCATGGCTAAATAAGTTGGCTACCAACTGGGCATATCAACTGGCTTAAATATTATTATTTATATAATATAATCGGCTATGTAGCACCACGCTACACAACCATTATGCTAAAAAAAGACCTAAAATTGAGAGAATATCTTAATCCCAAACAACAAAAACAAGTTTTTTCTCCCTTCGAAGTACAAGTAAATCTATATCTAATGAGATGTTTATATAGATAAATAGAAATACTAGGTCAATACCCTAAATGGGCCTTAAAATCTTTCAAAAATAAATCCTCCACAAAACTTGGTCAAAATAAATCTTTCCATAAGTATTCCCATGCAGATAATTTTTTGCCTTTTCTAATGCAATAAAAGAGACAACTAATTGCTCCATAAAATATACCAAATTTTTAAAAGATGCAATTAATCAATCTTCAAAAATCTAGGAAACCTATAAAATATGCAATGAATTTGAGTCATGATTCCATATAGACTCAAATATTTCCAAGATCTACATAAATATGGAAGGTTGTATCACAGAAAACCTGACAATCTCCACCTTGATACTATATTCCATATATGTCATCCAAGCTCCTACTAGATATGAAATCACTCCAATAATCACCGATTTCAAAACAAATCCACCAACCAAAAACCACCTATAAATGATGCATCTCGCACATGAGATGCACTACTCGAAAAATATTTCAAAATTATTTGTAATACCACAATGGCCTCCATGTAGGCTTTGTGGTTTTACGTTTCTGGCTCCACCTTGATTCAGATGGACTTGCCTCTCCCAATCCAGTTTGAGAAGTCATAATATTCTCCACCAAAGAAATCCATATATGATATCATTTCCTTGTATTGCGCAAAGAAGCTCCTTGTTACCCCTCCAAACCCCTGTGACTCCACCTCTAGTCAAAAGATTGCAGCCTTTTTGTTCCAACTATCCTATTGAAGCAAGATTCTTCTTAATTTCTGGGATGTACCTAAGTCTTGTTAGCTTCACCACCTTTCTATCATTCATCCTCAATCGAACTGAACCTATGCCTTTAACATGCAAAACTCGACCGTTGGGAGATTCCACCTTACTAGTTTGTTCTTCATAATCAATAAATGCTTCCTTTTGATGGCATATGTGGAAACATGCTCCTAAATCAAGTATCCAATCTTTGCTTTTGGCTTTATTAACACATAAGACATTGCCTTCAAGTTCCTCACCAAAATTCACCTTATTACCGCTATTATCTTGTTCATCCCTAAAAACAAAAGCAAGTTTTTTCTCCCTTCAAAGCGCAAGTAAATCTATCACTAATGAGATGTTTATATAGGCAAATAGAAAGACTATGTCAATACCTTAAATGGCCCCTAAAATCTCTTAAAAATAAATCCTCCACAAAACTTGGTCAAAATAAATCTTTCCATAAATCTTCCAATGTAGATAATTTGTTGCCATTCCTAATGCAATAAAAGAGGCAACTAATTACTCCATAAAGTTTACCAAATTATTAAAAGATGCAATTAATCAATCTTCAAAAATCTAGGAAACCTACAAAATAGGCAATGAATTTGAGTCATGATTCCATATAGACTCAAGTATATCCAAGATCTACATAAATATGGTATATTGTACCACAGAAAACCTAACAGAAAAACTCGTCAGCAACATACTTGCTTACATTGCAAATTGCAATTTAGTTCAATATCTATTACATTATCCAATACACTATTACTGAACAATTGAAGCACCGTATTAACGAACGTGTCAGCACTTTAAACACATACTACTTTGCCACTTCTAAAGAAAAGCCCAAACACACACCATGTCATTCACATCAAACCTAAGATGCACACCCTATCCCTTCAAGTCTAATCCATGAGCTAATAACGATAAATTAATTGTGCATGTTTCCAAGTTAAAGTGTCTCCACATCAATTGATGCCACCAAGATAAAGCTACGTTGGATGCTTCCATGAACAAAAAGTGCACCTCCTTATCGGCAGATCAAGCCCAAACAGTCAAGAGAATAAAGTGGACTATGATTTTTGACCATGGGAGTTTATAGTAGCAATAAATGAATTTACATTGCCAAGATTACTTAGAATACCCTTTGGACAGACATCAACTGATTTAACATGAGATGAACCTCCCTTTAAGGTTGATCCAGCACTGCCAATATTATCAAAAAAAGTCCAGTATTGCTAAAACATGAAATATTGCTATGGGCCGTAAAACCCCACCCAATGAAACTTGATTAACGTACGTGAGCAAGAAGGTTAAAAGAACCTCCCACTGCTCCCACTAAAGCACTAACCAAGTTTACAATTACAGGGGATAGTAGTACTAGTACAAGAACGTAAAACACATAGGAAAGTGTTAGAGCTAGCATAGACAGTAACATTTAATGGAGAAACAGGGAAAGGTGCATATACACTAGTGACATTAGGGAGGATGCACAAACGTTTTCCAATGAAAAGTGGTAGATTTTGATGAATCTAGACAGACCTTAGTACCAGATGTAGTAGCATGCCCTAAATAGATCAATGTGCAATGGTGAGCCCATTTAGATCTGTTTATATGGGCAGTGAAAGGCACAAGAAAGTCGCTTCCGGTGCTAATGCAGGTAATTTCGAGTAGGATCTAACCCGGTAGTGAGTGATATATTAAATATGGCTTTCTAGATCCTTCCTCTCTTTATGTTTTACAATCCGAATAAACCAACACATTGATCTTCAAAAAATGTGTATACCCATAGAGAAAAACCAGTGGACATAAATTTCATACAGTTAGTCTAAACGAGTAAACAAATATATCTAACATGGTTGGTGAGCTTGAAAACTGATGGGTTTCAGTACGTGGGCAACGGTGAAAGTATATATCGTAGAAAGAGGAAGTGGAGAGATTTTCATGCATATGGGCCTTAAATTAAGGAAGCAGTCACGAACAATAATCGGGTAGGACTGTGCTAGTTTTCCTGGCTGCAAATCCAAGTAAACTGTGTGAAGCGGTACAAAAACAGGAATTCAGGGGGGACAATATTGTAAATTCACATGCATTTGTAGTAGGACACCTGAATTTACTGTTTTTTACCTCAAATTTTGACAAAATCCATTCTGAGCGCAGAAGCATTTTCGAGGGTAAATCAGCTGTTAACCGGCCTTTTGGTCCGGTTCCCAAAAGTACACAAGACACACCCGACTTAACACATCGCGTGGAACTAATGCCGAAAGGGACGCTTAGAAGCGAAGGAAACATGATGAAGAGGGATCGCGCCAGCAGAGACCTCGCGGCACCCCAGACTCCCAGTCGTGCAGCCTTCGAGGTGTCGAGCCTCGCAGCCTCGAGGTGCGAAATCTCAGACCCTCGAGGTGCGAAATCTCGCACTTTCGAGGTGCGAAATCTCGCACCTTCGAGGTGCGAAATCTCGCATCCTCGAGGTTTGAAATTTCGCACCTGCGAGGAGCGAAATTTCGTACTACGAGGTACGAAATTTCGCGCCCCGGGGCCAGGTGCAAATTTCCCATAGGCGCAGGCTCCAGATGCGAATTTCAGCATGTGCTCCCCGATTTCTACCTACTCCTACCTAACCCCTACCTACTCCCTTCCTATAAATACCCCATTACTTCTCACTTGAAAGTGATTGGAATTTGAGACCTTTGGGCCTCTAGAGAGCTCCATTAATGGCATCACCCATTTGAGGAAGAAGAAGGGAAAAATGTCCTTTTCTTGAGATATTTAATTTATGATAATTATGACATCATATATGAGGATAATGGCATCATGCCTTAAAGCTGACCTCGTATAGCCCTAAGGATGACATCATAAGGCTTTATTATGACATCATCTAACATAAAAATGAATGTATTGAATGTAATGAGATGTCATGAGAGGGTCTCAACCTTGTAACTTTTTGCAGTTAATAATATTCCAACAACGCTTCAAAGTGGACATAGGCCCCTCACGCGGCTGAACCACTATAAATCTCTTGTGTTATTTACTACTTTTCTACTCTAGTCTGTGCGACCAAATTAACTATTCCTAGTAATTGGAATCTTTGGTGTTTACGACATTTTTTGCCATCAACATTTGGTGCTTTCACTGAGAAAACTCGAATTTTGCGCCGTTGTTGCACGTTGTCATCTCGACCCCTGACGAGCTTGAGGTTCTTGCTAAACTTGCTATCGAGTCTGCTTACGATGGCAAAGCGACCAAAGAACACAATGGTTGGCTCTTCAGCCGCAGATGAGGCCGGTACATCCCAACAACCTCAACCAACGGACATCCCGACCACTAATGGAAGCGTCCCTCCTACTGTGGGCCCAGAAGCGCCCGCGACACAAACTCAAATCCGTGCGCTTAATGAAAAATATGAGAGCACGGCGGTCGAGCTTAGTCAGGCATTAAGGAATAACATCGACGTTATGCGACAACTTCAAGAAAGTCAGCGAATCGTTGCTCGACTTCAACTAACTCGGAGCAATGCTCGACCCTGACCAACCATATCGGAAACTTCCTCTTCCAAGTTGAGGGGCCCGCATCAAAGGAGGAGGTTTAACCTCATCAACAACGTCGCCGCCCGCACCAATGCCCTCGACACTGGTAATGGCAATGGATACGCCAACGACAATGGGAACGACGACCGAACTACCATCACATATAGTGAGGGGGCACAATACCGAGACCGGTCTTGCTTGATCATCAATGATGGACTAGGTCCTACAAACTAACCTCTTCCCCGACACAACCCAACGGTCGCTAATCAGGATGATGGGCCTGCTATTCCAACGGCCCGCGTTCCTCCAGAACAGGAACCGCATCACCCTGCTCCACCTCACCATCCACACCAAGACCCAATCATAGATGTCGAGGACATGGAGGAAGACGATATGGATGTCCATCATAGGAGACGCCCTCGCAAAAGAACTCCAGAACCTCGCCAAAACCCATGGGTCCCAATGGTGGATCCCCATCCAACTTACCTACCCGATATGGTTTGAAGAATCGTGAGGGAAATGCGAGGAAATGTGCACAATTCATGGGAAGCACACATTACGCGTAACCCCTTCACAAGAAGGGTAAACGAAGCTGAATGGTCGCGATACTTCAACATGCTACAAATGCTGCTCTATGACGGCACCACGGACCTATGTGTCTTCCTAAATCGATATGAATGGAAAATGGACTCGAGTCGGGGAAACGATCCGGTCAAATGCAAATATATCCCAGTCTTCTTATCAGGGACCGCTCTGTTATGGTTCTCTTGCTTCCCGCTCGATTCCATTAACAACTTCGGTCAGTTAGCGACATAGTTAGTCAAGCAATTCAGGATGCACATACCAACTCCAAAGAATGCTCCCACCCTTTCTAACTTATACAAAGAGCCCGCTAAGTCACTCAAAAGCTACCTCTCTAGGTTAAATATTGCCCTCCCCGAGGACGAGGATTTGGACACATCATACTCTTTCAGTTTGCCAAATGTGTCCTCCTTACTTCCGAATTCGGGGCGTGGATCAATCGGAAGCACCCAAATAGCCTCATCTCCTTCTATGAGAAGGCAAATCAGTACTTATGCTAAGAAGAGGCAAGGCGCAACCGACTCTCAGCCACCAGTCGCCCCGGTGCCATCAAACAGGCGTTGCAGATAACAACCTCAGAAGAAAACAAGTAAGAGAGCCCTTTGATCAGAACAAGGGGGAAGGTCCTAACAGGTAAAGAACGAACAATGGTAGGCAAGACGGCCGGAATAACGATCAGACCCCGACCGAGCCAAGAAAGCCCGGCCCTTGCCGAGCCTTCGAGATATACACACCGTTAAACGAGGATCTAGAAACAATCTACTTGGAGACATGCAATACTTTTCCATACAAGAAGCCGCGCACCAGGGAATGAACCGATCTTAAGAAAAATACTGGGAGGTACTGCCGATACCATGACGTATATGGCCACAATACCAATGAATGTCGCCAGCTCAGGGATGCAATTAAAAATCTTATTCGCGAAAAGCAACTTGAGAAATACGTCTAAGATCCTTTTCCTCCCGAAGCAAATCCAAAGCCTCAGGAACCAGCGCCTCATGCAGCTGCCAAAGCAGCTCCAGGTCTATCTAATCCAAGGCGTGGGATCGTAATCAACACCATATGTGGAGGACCTTATCCCACACATGATAGCTTCCGAAAAATGGAAGAGTATATTAGTTCGATAAAGCATGCTACTTATGAAACTTGCTCCGCTCTCAACGAATTCGTCCCAGCCAAGCTCCAAAAGACCATGAGGGACGACATCGTCTTCCACGAAAGAGATTCTACTGGGGTGGAAATCCCAACCACCGATCCATTGGTTATCACTGCTCAGATCGGTGCAGCTTCTGTCCGAAAGGTGTTGATCGATTCCGGAAGCTCAGTCAACATCATTTTCAAAGCTTCTTACGAACAAATGAAGTTTGAAATAATGGACTTAAAGCCGTGTCGTGCCGCGATCCACGGCTTCAATAGGGCTTCTAGTTCGTCAGTAGGAGTGATCGATTTACCTATGGAGCTAGGAAAGGGGGACTGATGACGGGTTCGATTCCTCACTTTCATGGTTATAGACATTGATTCCCCCTACAACGTTTTCCTTGGGCGCCCTTTAGAGTTTTGGGTTTGCATATCGCCATGGTCTCTCTTAATGGAATTTTTGATAGAAAACGGGATTGGAACAGTCAGGCGCGATCAAGTAAGCGCCAGAGAATGTTATGCAATAGAATGGAAGAAAACGCGCAATAAGGACAAGGGAAAAGAAGTGCCCACACCTTCTTGCGCCAAAACTATTTCAGCATAGCAATCAATGGCATCTGGGCCTTGGCTTAGGTGTCGCTACTGTCTTTTCGAAGACTTGACCCATGGAAGGACGAAGAGCCTGAGTACGAAAGGGATACTCCGGTCGAATCTACAATAGATATTCCCGTTAATCCGGATGATCCATCCAGAGTTCTAAAGATAGGACCGCAACTCCATTCCGCAATAAAAGAAGATCTTGTAGATTTCTTGAAGGCTAACCTAGACGTGTTTGCACGGACTCATTCCAATACGAAAGGCGTCGACCCTGCGATCGCTTTCCATTGTCTAAGTATCGATCCTACGACAATTCCAGTTAAGCAAAAGCATCGCTTGTTGGGACCCGCGTGGTCTAAAACACTTGAGGAATAGGTAGACCGTCTACTCAACAACAATTTCATTCGTGAAGCCGACTACCTCGTGTGGGTCTCTAACCCGGTTCTGGTCAAGAAGGCCAACGGTAAATGGCGAACGTGTGTTGACTTCTCTGACCTAAACAAAGCATGCCCCAAGGACAGCTTCCCACTTCCAAAGATTGACCGACTCGTTGACTCAACCGTCGGATACCAGCTGCTATCTTTTATGGATGCCTATTCAGGCTGCAATAAGATCCCAATGAACCTTTGCGACCAGGATCACACCTCTTTCATAACAGACCTCGGACTTTATTGTTATCGCATCATGCCCTTCGGCCTCAAGAATGTCGGTGTTACTTATCAGTGAATGGTTAATCGACTCTTTAAAAACCAAATCGAGCAGTCCATGGAGATGTACATGGACGACTTGTTGGTAAAATCTAAAGCATTAAGCGGTCACGTCCACGACCTCTCTGAAATGTTTAATATCCTCTGCTAGTACGACATGAAACTCAACCCCTTGAAATGCTCCTTCGGAGTCGCTTCGGGAAAATTCTTGGGTTTCATCATTAACTCCCAAGGAATCAAAGCTAATCCAAGCTATTCGGGATATCCAAGCCCCCAAGAACATCAAGGATGTCCAAAGTTTAAATGGAAAGGTCGCCGCTTTAAGTCGGTTCGTATCCAAGGCCACCGACAAGTGCATTCTTTTCTTCGATTTACTTCGAAAAGGGAAATGTAATTTCGAGTGGACCCCAGAATGCATTTCTGCATTCGAAGGACTTCTGGATCACTTAGAGTGACCACCTATCCTATCTAACCCCGTAGACCATGAGGACTTATACATTTATTTGGATGTTTCTATGCAAGCAATCAGCTCAGCATTAAATCGCCTTGAGGACTGCGTCCAGCGGCCCGTCTACTACATAAGCAGGCAATTAACAGGGGCAGAGAAGAATTACCTAAAGCTGGAAAAGCTGGCATTCTTCTTGCTCATCTCCTCTCGGAAGCTTCGAACATACTTCCAGTCTCATCCTATAAAAGTTTTCACCAATCAGCCACTACGACCGGTCCTGCAGTGACCCGAAGCGTCTGGACGGCTATTAAAGTGGATTATGGAGCTGAGCCAATTTGAGATAACCTTCATTCCCCACCGATCCATCCTCGGACAAGCTCTCGCTGACTTCATAGTAGAATTTACTACCCCTGAGGAGACTCCGACAGAGAACACAGAAGCTCTCGAGGTTCAATGGAAATTGTTCATGGACGGGTCCTCCAACAACAAGTGCTCTAAGGACGAAGTCGTGTCCATCACCCCCGAGGAACGCCCAATATGTTATGCGCTAAAACTGAATTTCCCTGCTACCAACAACAACGCGAAATATGAGGCCTTGATAGCCGGACTTAGAATCGCGATCGAGCTTAAACTAAAGACAATCCAAATCTTCTCTGACTCGCAACTCATCGTGCATCAAGTAAAAGGGGAATATCAAGCTAAGGGGGAACGACTCGCCCTCTACTTGACTAAGGTTCAAGAGCTGCTCACTCGCCTTGACCACTTCATCTTTACTCGCATACCCAAAGAACAGAATGAAAAAGCTGATTCGCTATCCAAACTAGCAAGCCCCGAGGATCCACAACTTTTGGGGTTCGCCCCCGTCAAAGTGCTCAACTCCCCTAGTATCAAGAAAATTCAGACTGAGGCAGTCATGAGCACCGAATCTGAAGGTGAATCTTGGATGACACCAATCAGGAGTTACCTACAGCACGGGACCCTTCCGGGGAACTACAAGGAAAGACGAGCACTCACCCGCCAATCGGGTTGCTATTCTTATGGATGGGATTCTCTACCGCAGAGGTTTCTCCATCCCACTGCTCAGATGTGTAGCCCATCATGACGCCATCAAAGTCCTAAACGATGTGCATGAAGGGGAGTGTGGCAACCATACTGGAAGGCAAATCCCGGCCAAAAAAATACTTAGGCATGGTTATTGCTGGCCCACACTCGATCAAGGCGCCGTTGATTATGCTCGCAAGTGCGATAAATGCCAGCGTTTCTCAAAGATCCCGAGAGCCCCGCCTATCAAGTTAGCACAAATGATCAGCCCATGGCAATTCGCTATATGGGGAATCGACATCATTGGAACTCCTCCAATGGCTAGAGGCGGGGCACGATACGCCGTCATCGTAGTTGTTTTTTTTACCAAATGGGCAAAGGCCGAAGCCCTCGCCACAATCACCACCAAGAAGATAATCAACTTCGTTGTACGCAACATCATTACTCGATATGGGGTTCCTAAAGTTATCATGTCTGATAACGGCACTCAATTCGAGAGCGCCGAATTCAAAGCCTTCTGCCAGCGGCACCGCACCGAAAAGAGATTCTCGATAATGGCTCACCCTCAAGCCAATGGGCAGGTCGAAGCGGTCAACAAAGTTATTTAGTCCGTCATCGCGCCTGGAAAAGGCTGGGGGCAAGTGGGTAGATGAACTTCCTCTAGCCCTATGGGCATACCGAACCACCCACAAGACAACAACCGGACATACTCCCTTCGGCGTCGCCTAAGGATCAGAAGCCGTCATTCGTATTGAACTCAAGCTTCCATCTCACCGAGTCACTTATTTCGATCCAAGGACAAACCAAGACTTACTTCTAGGATCACTTGACTTGTTGGAAGAAAAAAGGAATGAACTTGATCTCCGAGCTGCCGCCCAGCGGCAACGAGTCACCCAATACTTCAATTCTAGGGTCCGCCATAAGGACCTCAACGTTGGCAACCTCATACTAAAACGGGTCTTCCCTCCACCAACAGGCCTCGCACCTCATTGCTGTAACACCCCATGTCCATTACTGTCACTCACAAAGGGAATGCATCAATGTCTATGAAGCGCTATTGTTGTATAGAACAGATAAATTACAAGAACAAAAAAAAACACAGCGGAAGATAAAACTTATTTCATAGCATCATAACTCAAAAAAAAAGCTTACATAAGTAGTTTCCAAATAGGGATAGCAATGGGGCGAGGCGGGCGCGGGTAGTACCACCCCATCACCCGCCCCGTTGGGAGATTTTTTGCCCCGTGCCCGCCCCATACCCACACGGGTATCCATTAAACGGGTTTTAAACAGGTTGCGGGTAATGGCGGGTATTTGTGGGTATCCATTATATTTATTCAAATTATTTTTTAGCCATTTATTGAAATTATTCAAAAGTACATTTGGTTAAAAAAACAAATTAGACCAATTCTTAAATGCTAACCTCAAAATACCAATACATATTTAAACCAACATCCAAAAAAGAAGAGACAACAACAGAAGTATCCACCAAAATATCGACAGCCAGTTATAAATTGTTGAGTAAAAGCATGCACACAAATACCGAACAGCCAACAACAATATTTTTTTTATTGACTATTGATAATAAATCACATTCAATACGGGCACGGGTACCCGCGGGCATGGATATCTTACTATCCGTACCCGCCCCATTAATTAACGGATATTAAAAATACCCGTTTATTTTACCCATGGATACCCATTTAACTATCCGTTTCATATCCATGACGGATTTTACCCGCAGATAACCGCGGGTACGGATTTTTTTGCCATCCCTATTTCCAAAACCATTACAATAGGATCAATAGTCTTTTCCAAAAACTTCAAAGTACATAAAGAAGAAAATACTTAAATAACATAAATGCATAAATCCCCACTGAGCATAAGCAAAGCCATAAAGATGGGAGAGTCCAAAGCGATACATCTACTCTTTTCAAGCAACTGAAAGAAATCGGCACTAAGCTGTAGTATTCCCTCCTTCCAAACCTTAGGGGGGAAGGAAAGAAAAGAGGTGGAAACAAACGGGTCAGACATAAAGTCTGGCGAGTCCAGTAATTTTAACAAACAATTGGTAAGGTAAATGATCAAGACATAAATAGGCATCATGATATGGTTGTAACATAGATAAGGTAGATAAAAAGGATGGACAAGATGATTTCGTTCCTAAGTACTAAGACAATCCTACACCTTGGCTAAGCGAACAACCCTCCAAGTACTAACCCCGAAGACCGAAGTCAACATCAGACTAGCACCCAAAGGACTATCCAACTCAACCAAAATGTATTTCGTTACACCGCACTTTTGCTAAGTTACACCAAATTACTTAATTACACCGCACATCTACTAGTCTCTTTTACTCAAGGTTGATCCCTTCCCACTAACTGTACCCACATGACAAATTTGGTAGTTACTTGTACCTAGCTGCTATCGTAGGTGCCGGCTTACTCCTACCACCGCTAAGGTACCCTTATTCTACCCATTCGATCGACTCTCTAAACCCCGTAGGCACCCGTGTTGACGCCACAGTGGGGTGTATCACTCCCCAAAGTGGCAACCCCAATACCAACATGAAATACACGACTACACCTACACGATGCAACAACGTTTTACCTACCAGCCCGGACCCATGCACGCACATGAACCCGTTGGACTTGCGTTGCCACCGCTATTCACGTTTTGACCTCTTATATTCAAGCGCAGTAAGCATGCCCCAACCCCAGCCTAGTACTGGGCCCAATTAGATACTCAAACGGGTTACTGGTTGAAACGTGTCCCCATCCGACACAAGCCTCCCACCAATGCTTGGCCCCCACTAGGTTTTCCCCCACTTAACCATTTTAATTTAAATGTACATGCCTTACACATGCTACGGTTAAGTCCATACTTACATGTCATAATTTACATGCTTATCTTATTCTGGTTAAGTCCGTATTTACATGTCATAATTTACATGTCACCCCACTTAACCTTCTAACCATACCCATGTCTTATTATGGTTAGTATTCCTTAATTCATTCCTTATGACGAACGGTGCATGACCTCCCACATTAGACCGAACACCTTGTGGCCGCTGGATTTGTCGGGCGGTTCCGGGCAGTCTTACGCCACAAACCGGGTCTAACCTCGTGTCACCCATCGTTACGCCTACAATTCATGACATTGACCTCTCACATTAGACGTCCAATTGTGGCAGCTGGATTTGCCGGGCGGTTCCGGGCAGTCTTACTCCATAATCACGCCTAACCTCGTGTCAAAGGTTTATTAATAATCGTATTTCACCCGAACCCCAATTTTCATGTCATGTGTTTCCAATTCAACATATAATCATGTTTAACTCTTTGCCTATTCCAACTTGTCACTAATTTCACTAATTACATATTAATTAGCCTCAATTACAAATTTTCAATTATAGGCAATTTCATCAATTCCATGTAATTCATACCCAAATATGTCAATTTCACATATTATCCAATTATCCAAAATATCCAATTTTCCATATTTCACATATCCCCATCGTTTCCACGTATTCGCATTCGCGCGTATTTTTAACATAGGCTCGTAGGTAGCCTAGATCCAAAAATAAAAGGTATAGGGATAAGAAGAGAGAATCACATCACAGAAAATTGGAATTAACACAACATCATGAAATAAAGGGGCATATAAACTGGCATAGAGGCATAATGACAGATTCAACATGAATAAACGGATAAAAGGTATGAACTTTACATAGATACATAGGCATATGATGACATGGATCAAAAGGTGAAAACTTGGATGAGATTTAAATTACATACATACATATGAATCCTCTTTATAGCTTCATCATGTTACTTTTAATCCCATTATATTGTGAAAATCATCGTACTCACCTTTAGTGGTTAAAGAATAGAATTATGCACTGAAATTGGTGTAGAAACGTTGCGGTGTTGCTGATTTATCTTCTTGAATGCTCTAATCATTAATTTGAGTTGAAGTTGAATGCTTGCAATTTGAGTTAGAGGCGGCGGCTAGGGTTCAAGAGAGAGTTTGGCAGCATAATGGTGTCTTAGAAATTATTTATGAATTAGGGTTAGGTCTTAGGGTGTATATATAGGTGTAGGAAGTTATTTAGGCCTTAGGATTAACCCCAGAACTGATCTGGACCATAAAAAATCGTCCCAGGCCCAAAAATCGCACTAGCAGCAAAACAGGCCGAGCCAGGTTCGACCTCCCAAAGGGGGAGGTCGACCCCTAGGTCGACCTGGGGGTACCCAGATCGACACCATGGTCGACCCCCTGGTCGACCTACCCGATCAGGTCGACCCCCTGGTCGACCTGGGTCCTAGGCGGGAATTTTCCCGCCCAGCCCGGGTATCTGCAATTTCGAATTTGAATTTGAATTTTCTGGTTGGGTTTAACTTTAATTAATTCTGCTTAATTACTCGAACTTCCAAGGCCCCTAACTTCCTCATATGAAGTCCAATTTACGCAAACTCGGACTCTATCTCAAGTAGAATTCCGAGACAATCGCAATGGTGCAACCGATTTCCCTTCATTCCTCTTTTAAAAATTTAGTGTTCTTAAATTCAATTAATTCAATCATTCAAACTTCGGAGTGTTACATTCTCCCCTACCTAAAGGATTTCATCCTCGAAATCTCTAAGTCAAGAAGAACGTATCCTACCATCCAATCATCCATCTACTCAACCATCAACTACAAGCAACCATTGTCCTTAAAAAATTTCTAATGCTTTTCATGTACATATGCATAGTGTGTGTATATGTTCGTATACTGATGCAAAATCAGGCGGTCCACTGATTCAGTGGACCTCCTTAATGAAAATAATGATAGTGCCATGTATCCATCATGTATGCAAAGAACCCTATACATATCATTACTACATGTGTGCACAATCATTAATTTAAATGCAACATTCATATGATACACACATCCAATGTACATTCATTTTACTAAATACATCCATTTATATGCAATATGCAATATGAAAGTGACTGAGCCGATCTAGTGCCTAAAGTGTGTGTATATGCATCCACGAACAACCACTAGCAAACACTTGCATCCACACGCATCCACTATACATAACATGTCTCAAACACATGTTTCAACCATAGGACTACTCTATCTAAAGGTCAAAGATACTAGTGAGAGGACATACTAAAGATAGAACAAGTACAAGCTAAGTGATAAAAGAGAAATTAAAAGACATACCCTCGAAAAGAAAAGGGTACAATGAACGCATCTTCTCTTCCATCTCCCAAGTAGCGTCGCTCTCATCATCTCCCCATTGCACTTTGACAAGCTTGACCTCTCGATTCCTCAACTTCTTAATCTCCGGCCCAAGAATGCATGTAGGAGCTCGTCGAATCGTCACATCACGCTCTATCTCCACCTCTCTAAGCAAGCTCGGCTCTACCACTTCCGCGGTCTCATGCAAGCACTTCCTCAAATGTGATACATGGAATACGTCGTGTACACCACTAAGACTCTCGGGCAACACCACTCTATACACCATCTGTCCAATCCTCTCCTTAATAGGAAACGGTCCTACGAACCTTGGTGCTAACTTCCCAACGGTCCCAAAGCGAACAACATTCCGTAATGGAGACACCTTGATAATGACCATGTCCCCAATATCAAATTCAAGATCTGTCCTCCTCTTGTCTGCATATGATTTCTGCCTATCTTGCACCGTCTTCATCCTCCTTTGAATCAAATCGATCTTTTCCGAAGTCTCTATAATCATATCGGGCCCAAGTAAGATCTTATCCGTAGATTCCCACCAACATGTAAGTGAACGACAAGGCCTTCCATAAAGAGCCTCGAAAGGTGCCATGCCAATGCTAGACTGAAAACTATTATTATACGCGAACTCCACCAAAGGAAGATGCTCCTCCCATGTACCTCTGAAGTCTAAAACACATAGCCCCAAAAGGTCCTCTAGAATACGATTCACCCTCTCGGTCTGGCCGTCCGTCTGAGGATGATATGCAGTGCTCAAACATAACTGAGTCCCTACTGCCTCTCTTAAGCTCTTCCAAAACTCGCTAGTAAAAATAGGATCGCGATCGCTCACTATGCTGGAAAGAACACCGTGCAAACGAACTATCTCTCGAATGTATACGGAGGCTAACCATGGAGCAGTCCTCGTACTCTTCACGGGAATGAAATGGGCGCTCTTAGTAAGTCTGTCTACCACAACCCAAATCCCCGTATTACCCTCCCTCGATCTCGGTAACCCATCAACAAAGTCCATCGAGACACTCCCCCACTTCCATTATGGGACCTCCAATGGGTGAAGCAACCCACCGAGCTTCTTTTGCTCTGCTTTTACTTGTTGGCACACCAAGCATCTAGCGACAAACTCGGCCACATCCCTCTTCATACCGGCCCAAAAGTAAACTCGTCTCATGCCCATGTACATCTTGTCCCCGCCGGGATGAATGGTCATCTTCGAACGATGTGCATCATCAAGAATGGTCTTCCTCAAGTTCTCGTCTCGTGGTACACAAAGTCTACCGTCCCTACGTAACCAACCCTTATCATCTAGGGTATACCTACTGAGATGGCTCGATGACTCCTCCCTTATGAGCTTCTCCACCAACTCAACCAACTGTGGGTCATCTCGCTGTGCCTCACCAATCTGTCCCAAAAGCGTAGGTCTGACCTCTAAGGATGATAAAAAACTGGGTACAAAATCAATGGAAGGTCTAAAGTCAAATGTAGAGATGAACTCTAAGCTTTGCCGCTCAACAAACAACGGACTCAAGGACAACCTTTTCCTACTTAAGGCGTCTGCCACCACGTTACCCTTGCCAGGGGTATATGCTATTTCGAAATCGTAGGACGCCAAGAATTCCATCCACCTTTGCTGCCTTAAGTTCAAGTCCTTCTAAGAGAACAAGTATTTTAGTGATTTGCGGTCTGTGAACAATTCGAATTTCTCGCCAAGAAGATAATGGCACCAAGACTTAAGCGCGAAAACAATAGCGGCCAACTCTAGGTCATGTGTAGGGTAATTTCTCTCATGCACTCTCAACTACCTTCCTCCATAGGCTATTACCCTCCTCTCTTGCATTAAGACTGCACCTAGTCCTGTCCCATAAGCATCGGTATAAACGGCAAATGGCTTACTCCCATCTGGCAACACTAAGACTGGGGTTGTGGTCAAAGCTCTCTTTAAACGTTGGAACGCATCATCACAATCTATGTCCCACGTGAAAACTAGGTTCTTCTTCGTCAAGCATGTCAATAGGGCTGATATCTTTGCGAAGTCTTTGATAAACTTAATATAGTAGCCTGCCAACCCCAAGAAACTCCTCACCTCGGTAGTATTTTTAGGGACCTTCCAATCTTGGATAGCCACCACCTTCGCGGGATCCACAGCTATCCCTTCTTTGGAAACCACGTGCCCTAAGAATCGCACTTCTTTCCTCCAAAAGTGACATTTAGAAAATTTAGCTTTAAGGATATGCGCTCGTAGGGTCTCCAACACTTCCCTAAGATGTAGGGCATGCTCTTCCTAGCTCTTAGAAAAGATCAAGATGTCATCCACAAAGACCACCACGAATTTATTAAGGCACTCCCTAAACACCCTACTCATCAAGTCAACAAAGTATGCGGGGGTGTTTTTCAAACCGAAGGGCATTACAAGCCACTCATAGAAACCGTCCGGAGTCCTAAAGGTAGTCTTGTCTATGCTATCCTCAGCCACTCTCAACTGATGGAAACCAGTGGCTAAGTCCAACTGCGAAAACACTGAGGCGCCAACTAACTGATCGAAGAGATCATCAATCCTCGGCAGTGGGTGCCTATTCTTCTTAGTAAGCTTATTAAGTTCTCTATAGTCCACACAAAGTCTAACGGACCCATCCGCCCTCGTGGAAAATACTACTAGAGCACCCCACTCCGATATACCACGTCTTATGAATCCCTTCTCAAGCAACTCCCCTACTTGCTTATTGAGCTCCCTCCTCTCACGAGGAGCCATGTGGCGTACTGGCAGAGATACGGGTTTTGCATTGTCTACAAGATAAATACAAAAGTCTGTCTCACGTTTTGGGGTAGACCCCTCACCTCATCGAAGACATCAACATATTCACGGACTATACGAACAGAATGTAAATCATCATTGGATGCGTCAAGTGACTCAAGATAACTAAGCATCACCAATCCTCTAGGGTCACAAGAAATATCAAGGGTCTTTCCACTACGAGTCAACAATTTTACTACCCTTCGTTCACAATCTAGGATGGCACCATATCTGGCCAGCCAATCCATCCCTAGAATCAACCCATAGCCCATGAAACCAAGCACAAAAGCATTACATTCAAAACCAACGCCTAAGATAGACCATCTCAAATCCCTACAAACCATGGATAAATGAGCCGACCCACCAATAGGATTTGAGACTACAATGGGATCCACAACGAGACTAGTATTTGAGTGCAGTGTTTCAACTAATGATGTAGAGATAAACGAATGTGATGCGCCAGAATCGAATGAAGTACGAACAGGATGATCAAACAAGAAAATCAAACTTTCGAAAGAAATTTTTCTACCTTCTTCCTGTCCCGGAGCCATGAGAGCGTGAATTTGCCCTCCGGAAGTAGAACCTGCCCTCTGCCCTTGCTTATTAGGACAGTCCTTCACAGCATAACCCGCATCACCACAATGATAACAAGCGAACTTCTTCTTCTTCCAACAGTCTTTCTTCAAATGGCCGGGTATCCCATAGTTGTGACACTTCCTCTTTTCTTTACCGCCTTTCTTTTGTTGTTTGGCTTTCTTTGGATCCTCCTTCTTATCTTGCGGCCTAAAAATACTTACACCCTTCTCTTCTTCATGCATGTATGCCATATCAACAAGCTTTTCATACGTAGCCCCCATTCGAATGTGGGACATAGCTAAACTGTGAAGCAGTTCATTTAGGCCCTTTGCAAACCTCAAGGCCTTCTTGTGAGGCGTATTCACCAACTCTAGTCCAGATCTCACCAATTTATTAAATTCGGTCACATACTCCTTCACGGTCAAGTTTTCCTGCTTCAATGTCAAGAACCTCTCTATGTACATACTCTCCTCAGCTTGAGAAAGGAATTTCAAGTCAAACCTTCCCCTAAAATCTGCCCATGTCTCTACAACACACTCTCCATTAGTAACCTCCCACCAAAACGAAGCTTCGTCCTTCATCAACCAAGCAGCCAATTAGACCTTCCTACAATCGTCCAAATCGAAAATGCCAAACAGATCCTCCACATCTTTCAACCAATTTCTAGCTTCAACGAACGTTTCAGACCCACTAAAAGGTTTTCCACCCATCGAACGAAAGTCTTTACATATCTTGGAGAAAGCATCTCCATGCGGAGGAATGACTGGAGCTGGGGGAGGAAGAGGAGGGATGTCGGCCGGACCCACGGCAGCACTCCTAGCCTCGAGATATTGATGAAACCAACCGGATACATGAACACCCTCTGGTATCTCATATGTTCCAGACATGCTGAAAAGAAAAAGAAAGAGTTTCAAAACAAGTGAAGCGAAAGAGATATGTATGGCCGCGGGGATTATGCTCTTTAAAGTAAACTTTCCTTGAAAAAAGCTTCTTTAAAACAAGTTTTTGAAAATACTTTCTTGGAAAATAATAATTTTGAAAACACTTTTCAAAACTTTTTATCTGTTCTTGTAACCATAGCTCGGATACCACGTGTAACACCCCATGTCCATTAATGTCACTCACAAAGGGAATGAATCAATGTCCATGAAGCGTTATTATTGTATAGAACAAATAAATTACAAGAATAAATAAATAAAACAACACAGCGGAAGATAAAACTTATTTCATAGCATCATAACTCAAAACAAGCTTACATAAGTAGTTTCCAAAGCCATTACAACAGGATCAATAGTCTTTTCCAAAAACTTCAAAGTACATAAAGAAGCAAATACTTAAATAACATAAATGCATAAATCCCCACTGAGCATAAGCAAAGCCATAAAGATGAGAGAGTCCAAAGCGATACATCAACTCTTTTCAAGCAACTGAAAGAAATCGGCACTAAGTTGTAGTATTCCCTCCTTGCAAACCTTAGGGGGGGAAAGGAAAGAAAAGAGGTGGAAACAAACGGGTCAGAAATAAAGTCTGGCGAGTCCAGTAATTTTAACAAATAATAGGTAAGGTAAATGATCAAGACATAAATAGGCATCATGATATGGCTGTAACATAGATAAGGTAGATAAAAAGGATATACAAGATGATTTCGTTCCTAAGTACTAAAACAATCCTACACCTGGCTAAGCGAACAACCCTCCAAGTACTAACCCCGAAGACCGAAGTCAACATCAGACTAGCACCCAAAGGACTATCTAACTCAACCAACATGTATTTCGTTACACCACACTTTTGCTAAGTTACACCACATTACTTAATTACACAGCACATCTACTAGTCTCTTTTACTCAAGGTTGATCCCTTCCCACTAACTGTACCCACATGACAAACTTGGTAGTTACTTGTACCTAGCTGCTATCGTAGATGCCGGCTTGCTCCTACCACCGCTAAGGTACCCTTATTCTACCCATTCGATCGGCTCCCTAAACCCCGTAGGCACCCGTGCTGGCCCACAGTTGGGTGTATCACTCCCCAAAGTGGCAACCCCGATACCAACAAAAAATACACGGCCATACCTACACGATGCAACAACGTCTTACCTACCAGCCCGGACCCATGCACGCACATGAACCCGTTGGACTTGCGTTGCCACCGCTATTCACGTTTTGACCTCTTATATTCAAGCGCAGTAAGCATGCACCAACCCCGGCCTAGTACCGGGCCCAATTAGATACTCAAACGGGTTACTGGTTGAAACGGGTCCCCATCCGACACAAGCCTCCCACTTATGCTTGGTTCCCACTAGGTTTTTCCCCCACTTAACCATTTTAATTTAAATGTCCATGTCTTACACATGCTACGGTTAAGTCCATACTTACATGTCATAATTTACATGCCTTATCTTATTCCGGTTAAGTCTATATTTACATGTCATAATTTACATGTCACCCCACTTAACCCTCTAACCATACCCATGTCTTATTATGGTTAGTATTCCTTAATTCATTCCTTATGATGAACGATGCATGACCTCCCACATTAGACCGAACATCTTGTGGCTGCTGGATTTGCCGGGCGGTTCCAGGCAGTCTTACGCCACAAACCGGGTCTAACCTCGTATCACCCATCGTTACGCCTACAATTCATGCCTTTGACCTCTCACATTAGACGTCCAATTGTGACAGCTGGATTTGCCGGGTGGTTCCGGGCAGTCTTACACCACAATCGCGCCTAACCTCGTGTCAAAGGTTTATTAATAATCGTATTTCACCCAAACCCCAATTTTCATGTCATGTGTTTCCAATTCAACATATAATCATGTTTACACTCTTTGCCTATTCCAACTTGTCACTAATTTCACTAATTATATATTAATTAGCCTCAATTACAAATTTTCAATTATAGGCAATTTCATCAATTCCATGTAATTCATACCGAAATATGCCAATTTCACATATTATCCAATTATCCAAAATATCCAATAATATCCAATTTTCCATATTTCACATATCCCCATCGTTCCCACGTATTCACATTCGCGCGTATTTTTAACATAGGCTCGAAGGTAGCCTAGATCCAAAAATAAAAGGAATAGGGATAAGAAGTGAGAATGAAATCACAGAAAATTGGAATTAACACAACATCATGAAATAAAGGGGCATATAAACTGTCATAGAGGCATAAAGACAGATTCAACATGAATAAACTGATAAAAGGTATGAACTTTACATAGAAACATAGGCATATGATGACATGGATCAAAAGGTGAAAACTTGGATGAGATTTAAATTACGTACATACATATGAATCCTCTTTACAGCTTCATCATGTTACTTTTAATCCCATTATATTGTGAAAATCATCGTACTCACCTTTCGTGGTTAAAGGATAGAATTATGCACTCAAATTGGTGTAGAAACCTTGTGGTGTTGCTGATTTATCTTCTTGAATTGTTATAGAAGCTCTAATCTTTAATTTGAGTTGAAGTTGAATGCTTGCAATTTGAGTTAGAGGCGGCGGCTAGGGTTCAAGAGAGAGTTTGGCAGCATAATGGTGTCTTAGAAATTATTTATGAATTAGGGTTAGGTCTTAGGGTGTATATATAGGTGTAGGAAGTTATTTAGGCCTTAGGATTAACCCCAAAACTGATCTGGACCATCAAAAATCGTCCCAGGCCCAAAAATCGCACTAGCAGCAAAAAAGGCCGAACCAGGTTCGACCTCCCAAAGGGGGAGGTCAACCCCGAGGTCGACCTAGGGGTACCCAGGTCGACACCATGGTCGACCCTCTGGTCGACCTACCCGATCAGGTCGACCCCCAGGTCGACCTGGGTCCTGGGCGGGAATTTTCCCGCCCAGCCCGGGTACCTACAATTTCGAATTTGAATTTGAATTTTCTGGTTGGGTTTAACTTTAATTAATTCTGCTTAATTACTCAAACTTCCGAGGCCCCTAACTTCCTCATACGAAGCCCGATTTACGCAAACTCGGACTCTATCTCAAGCAGAATTCCGAGATGAACGCAATGGCGCAACCCATTTCCCTTCATTCCTCTTTTAAAAATTTAGTGTTCTTAAATTTTGTTAATTCAATCATTCAAAATTCGGGGTGTTACAGTTGCGAAGGTCCGTACTCCATACAACGAAAACACAGCATTGGATCTTTCAAACTCGCAACCGTGGACGGAGCTAAACTCCCAAGGGCCTGGAACAGTGAACATCTCCGCCGCTACTTTACATAACTCAGTACCACAGTTGTTTATGCTTTCAACAATGTTTTTTTTGACAATTCAAGGCATTGTGAAGGTTGCTATTACCAAAGTTATTAGTGGAAATGATGTTCAACTTCCCATCTCTTCTTGTTTATGTTTACTTCGCGCATGACACATTTGACTAATCCTGACAGCTGGCTTACACCCAAATGGTCGATTATCGTATCAACCTTCGAGCCGTGAATCAGTACCACCGTCCGAATCTCGAGCCAACCTCGAAAACCAAAACACAATGGCTACGTCCGGCACCTTGAGGACGGGAGCCGGCAACGCCACTCGAGTCGTCGGCCCGCGGCGCGACCGAGTATAAATAACCACGAACTCGAATCTCAAGCCTAGTGTCGGGACCAAGGATAAATCGTTCAGCGTCAAAGACCCAAGCGACTTGGGGCCACCCGGCAGCCAGGCAGGAGTGATGTAAATCCCTCCCCCGGCTACAGGTACCGGTTGAATCTTGGCGCAGCACCGAGACCGACCCTTTAATCGTTTCTGCCTCGAAGCTCTCAAGGCTGAGGGGTAGCCCATGGCCATGATCGGACCCCAAGGGCTGATGATCCGGGCTTCTCTTCTCAGGTAAATAAACGACGCCTGTGACTCGGCCCAACGCTATGAACGACGGGAGATCCATACACTGGACGGACCGCACAATGCGACGTCATACGCCTTCGCTACACTTACGATTAACCCTGGGCAACCCAAACACAACAGGCGCTCAGCCTGGCTTCGCAAACTACCGGTTTCCTGAGCTGAGGGAAACTTACTAGAAGTCTGCGCCATATCACACCCCCTGGAATAATTGAACTAAGGCGCGGTACACAATCACACCCCTCCGGAATAATTGACCCAAAGCGCGGTACACAATCGCTTTTTTGTCAAGTGTGATGATAAGAATGCTTATGCAAGTACGGGATGCCCGAAAACATAAGAAGAACATCCAAACACTTAATACAAATTGCGATCTTTACTAATTCATATTTCCATTTCAACACACACATTAAGACATACTACATGTCTAACATCTTTCTTTCTAATGACAGGGTGTATATGAGAACCACAACATGTCTTGAAAAACCAAAAGCGAGGGCCGTACTCGCGTAAACTATCAGCCTACACTACCAAAATAAACGGTAGCTTATACTTAAGTTACTAACACTAATCGTGTCTTTTCTTCTTTTGTTTGTCCTTATGTTTCTTTTTTGCAGATTCCGCACTTGACGGTTCATCCTTTGTACCAGGCCTCTTCTTGCTAGACCCGCTCCTTCCCTCTCGGCCTTTCCGAGAAGTGGTCGATTCATGAGAAGCCGAGAGACGCTTCTCGTCCGCCCCATTTCCGCTAGAGATCTTGGTGATGTCAACAAGGGCGGTATGCGGCGTACGTACGGGGGCACTTCCGGCAGCAAGGCCTACTACAACGCCACTCTTCTCCGGTATCTCCTTGCCTTCTCGCTCAGCTCGTTCCTTGGCCTCTCTAGCAGCCCGACGCTCATCCAACTTCTGGGATCTGTGCGACGTGTCACCACCAGCTTTGGCCTTCTCAAAGGACTCAGTAGTCCTCTACTATGCTTCATTATCAGCTTTCCTCTTCTTAACCGTCTTAGCGGCTCTCGCCTCAATATCCTTCCTGGTCTTCATTAGGACCTCCTTCCTGGCAGCCTTGTCATGCCTCTGCTGCTCCTCCACCTCTTCATGCTTAGCCACCATTTTTGATTTTTGGGTTTCCACCATATCAGCCATCGAAGGAACATCAGCCTCCACTGGGCCCCGGGCAGCCGCACTTTGCCCATCATCCACCTCTCTTTCCTCCATAAGGGTATCGACCATGTTGGGGGTAAGCCTTATATCCAAATAGGTATCCAGTTGATCGTCACCCTCTCCAAATTGCACTGCCGCAAGTCCTGGTCCAGATTCAAGGGCAGGGCCCGATGTCATGGTCAGTCTAGTAAGGGCTATACGTTGAAAACACAACCTTTAGTCCACAAATACGGTAATTACATTATCCTCGCGGATGCATGGCAAAAGAAATTTACTTTCGGGCAGGGATGGTGTAGATATGTCAAGCGGGGTACTGGTGGTGGTAGGTAAAGTGAATCCAGCCCCTCCTAGCTCAAGGTATTCAGGGTCATACTCGATCGAAACCCAAACGGAAACTGCGGAATCACTCACCATAACCAATTCAGGGGCTGATGGCCGGTAGAAGCTTGCTTCGGCGAATGTCTCCGCTACCACAACACTCTCAGTCATGATAGATTCCCTTTCTCAGCAGTGAGCCTCTCTGTCTCGGCAACCCCAAGCAGTAGCCTCTTACCCTCTTCCAGCTTCTCGCGCTCCTCGATAGTTAGGAGGTCAATCGTGAGTTGACGTTCATCTAAAGTTCCCACATCCACCTAGGGCAAGAAGGCCTCATACGGCACCATCCTCTCCCAAGTTCGAGCTAGTTCCCGGGTATAATCCTCAACCCACAAGAGTCCATAGAATCTCATAACTTTGACGTACATGTTTTGGATGTCCTCCACCATAGACGATTGCACTCAGAACTCTGTGTTCTCCAGCTCCTCTTTCAATTGTTCTACCTCTCTCAGATGTTCCGCTCTCAGCCCATCCATTGTTCCTAACACATCCCGATTACTAGCCCGTGCTTCCTCCTTGGCCTTCCTCATTTCCTGGAGCTACCTCTTCAAGCTGTCATTCTCCGCTCTTAAAGCATTGTTGTTAGGTTGGAGGTCAAAGACTCATGCATTTTCCCTTTCCAGATCGGCGCATACTTTATCCACCTCGGCTTTGTCTCTCTTTAGGGTCATGTTCTGGGTAGTAAGATCGGCTATGGTTTCCGTGAAAATGGAGCGGGAGTGATTAGCCTCCCTCTTGAGGGCCTCGTACCATTTCTTTATCTTGGCTACAACAACGAGATTCACGAGTTAGCATCTAAAGATACGGGAATAAATGACAATGTGCTCACAGTACAGGGAGCAAACTTACCAATGTCCGCGTTTAGATGAACGGCAGTGGTCGTCGTTGCATCAATAGTTAACTGCTAATTCATGAGCTCCATATTATTCCTCTTGATCAGCTCCGATAGATGAAAGGAATAAGCGGTAAGCTCGTCAGTCTGGTGGTACGCTTCCTTCACATGCATCCAGACCTCTACGGAGTCCCTAGCGGGATACGGGCTAAGATCTTAAAGGACTGTCATCTCATCAAAGTAATGTCGAGGGAAAGTCGTTTTCAACCATGCCCTCTGTTCCTACATAGCGAGCCTTTGTTGGTCAGAAGCCGCTAGGTCCTTCATCCCTGTTACGATCGCCCTCACCGATCTCGGTTGGGCGAGTGGTGGCTCCCTCGGAATATGGGCAGAAACAGCGGCACTTGGAGAAGCTATCGAAGACAGATGCCGAGAACCCCCTAAGTTAAGTCGAGAGTCTCCCTCAGACACCCGATACGAAGGGGAAGGAGGAATAGTACGAGACTGTAGAGATCGATCCCCGTCCCGGGGTTCACCGCCGCGACCAATCGGGGGTGGATTGCCATATAAGTTGATCCCCCTTCTAAAGCACTCGAAGAAAGGATTTCTAGGGTGTGGTCGGCCTCCACGACCATAACCTCATCCGCTGTGTCCTCTAACCATGTCACCCGTCAAAAGAAATGAAACAAAATCAATTACGTCGCACGCTAAGATAAGCCATTATGCTATGCAGTGTTAATTCATCCATCACCGCTGGAGTCGGCCGCAGAGATATGTCAAGATCAAATTTATTTAGGTCATCAAACTGATGCTTGTCCTCGAGCGGAGTGGCAACCCCAGGAGAAGCCATTGGAGACAATGGCCTGATCGACTCTCCCTCCCCCGTTCCTCCAGTCGGGGAAGGAACGAGAGCACTCAATGGGCCCTCATCTCTGGCTGCAGCCTCCTCACAATGATCCCCATCTCTACCGATGTCTCCTTGGAACTTGATGACCTTTTTCGGTTGGGGACCAGCAGAGGGCATCTTTCTTCTCTGACCAGAGGTCGTAGGGTCTTTCGCCACCACCTTCTTTAGTACACCGCTAGCCACTGCTGGTCTAATTACTGTCTGATCGTCAGAAAGAAACCGAGCATAGCGAAAGCGCTCTTGGCTTGTCACAGTTTCCGTTTTGCGGAATTCCTTAGGGAACGCCCACATGGCATTAAGGCATTGCCTGTACTCATCACTTGTGGGTGCCTCCGGATTCCCTACTGCAGTCAAAAAAGGATAATGATAAGAAATGGAATCCAAGAATTTTATACTTGGAAGTAAAGTCCGAAAGCACTTACTTCCTTCCTTCAATCCACCTCCTTGAAAACCCAGGAGGGCAGCGCATAAAGAACTAGTCTGGTTTGAATGCCAACGGCCTGGGCCGTGTCCCGCTAAATAATTTGGTGACGGCTTTCACTTCCAGGAACCATTGGGAAGGTGATCTGGTAGACGTCCTTCTCAGGCTGAAGAAATACCGAATGTCCTCTTCGGTGGGTTCCATGTTCAAATACTCTTGGTATAGAACGTAAGTACCTAGGAGCGACGACTAAGCATTTAGATGCAGTTGTGAAGGAGCAGGTAAGATAGCATGTCTCGAATAAAATCATTGGCTGGGGGCATGCACCCCGCAAAACGAGCTTGCTTGTTCCAGCCAGTTAAACCCTCAGGCGGTGCGTGAGGCCTTCCACCTTCTTCCGGCGCATGAGCGTCACCCGTGGGTATATTAAACCGCTGCGCCATTTTCCTAGCCGCTGTAGCATCCAGGCGCGATGGCACCGAGTCCGTCGGATTTTCAAAGATAACGACATCGGGTAGCATATCTGGGCTACAACGCCCGCTGGTGCATCTTCGTTCATAATATCCGCATTTTCGACCTCTTCGCGTATGACCAGCAAATGTAGCCTCTCAAGTTGTTCCCCATGATCGGATACTTCGGGCGAATTGGCCGACTGAGAAGGAACGGATTCTTTAGTAGTCTCAAGCTCGCTGCCACTCGATCTACCGCTATTAGTAGAATCAGATGAAGGTGACGATAATGGGGAAGCCTCGGCTTCTAGGATTTTTCCCGTCTTTGATCTTGTTTGCATGGTTAACTATATTTTAAGACACCAGTATTAGACATTGCACTGGAATAACCTATACCCCTGGTGTTGGTGAAAACTAGCATGTGTGTGCGGGGTCGTGCAAGACTAAGGTATACATAGGAAAGTCAAACAGTCCAACAGTTCATTCATAGTTTGGATATATGCGCTATCCTATGTGAAAGATTCATGTCCTTGTCCACGCAAATACCACCATATAAATTCGTACAATCATGCAAAGCAAGTGTGTAATGTGTAAACTTATGGGCGAGCAGTCAGGAGATCAAAGTGCTGAACCAGAAAAATAACATTCCACCTAGGCGTGGCACAAAGTAGTGGGGCTAGCAGACAACTAAAGAATCGCGATAGGCAAGAGTGGCTCCAACAAGCTTCAAAGTTCAAAAAATTTGAACCCTACTAGGCTCGAAATTTCAAACCCCAGAGGGTCGAAACTTCGAATCCCAAGCTCGAAGACCCGAACCCACCAAGGTTTGAAATTTTGAACCTAGAGGTTTCGAAACTCCGAAATCTAGAGGTTCGGAACTTCGAAACCTTCGGGTTCAAAATTTCGACCCTTGGAGTTTCGGGGATTCGAGTCCACGGAGGCTTAAAATTTCGAACCCCAAGGGCTTGAAGTTTCGAACCTCGAGAGGATCGAAATTTTTGACCCAAGTCAGGCCACCGCCTCACCCTCTTTCGCGTCGAACCACTCCGGCCAAGCCTCAACGCCTCGACCTCCTTCCTTCTCGCTCCTCAACCCCGTACCTTACTTGAAAATCTAAGTTCGAAAATTAGGGGGCCTCGAAACTCGAAATTAATGGCGGTCGAGATAAAAAACAGTGGAAGGAGGAAAGGAGGATGGAGGACTATTTATAATAAAAGGAAATAGTTCCTTCGCATTGCCTAGAAATTTGAACCTATGGGCTCGAAATTTCAAACCCGCGTGTTCGAAATTCCGAACCCCTGGGGTCGAAATCTCGAACTTTAGCTGTTCGAAAATTCGCACCCCACTAAAAAAACGAACCCCCCCCCCCCGTTCGAAACTTCGTGCCATGCGCTCATGAACATGTGTTCCTTGCGTATATTGGCCTCACAGACACAAGGGGAAAAACCATGTGAATTAATAGGAACGTGAGCACGATGTCATACCCAAGACAGCTCGCTCGCAAACCTACAGCGAACGAACCCGTCGGCTAACGCGTGTTTTCCTTTAAACTTACAGGACAAACCAACAACTCAATTGCTACTTCAACCAATCCAAAAAACATCATGTCAACACAAGACACACTTTGGGGGGCAAATGTTAACCGACCTTTTGGTACGGTTCCCAAAAGTACACAAGACACGCTCGACTTAACACATCGCGTGGAACTAAAGCCGAAAGAGATGCTTAGAAGCGAAGGAAACAGGATGAAGAGGGATCGTGCCAGCAGAGACCTCGCGGCACCCCAAACTCCCATTCGTGTAGCCTTTGAGGTGTGGAGCTCGCACCCTCAAGGTGCGAAATATCGCAGCTTCGAGATGCGAAATCTCGCACCCTCAAGGTGTGAAATCTTGCCCCCTCGAGGTGTGTAATCTCGCATCCTCGAGGTGCGAAATTTAGCACCTGCAAGGAGCGAAATTTCATACCTATGAGGTTCGAAATTTCACGCCCTGGGCCCAAGTGCGAATTTGCCGTAGGCGCAAGCTCCAGGTGCCAATTTCTGCATGTGGTCCCCTATTTCTACCAACTCCTACCTAACCCCTACCCACTCCTTTCCTATAAATACCCCATGACTTCACACTTGAAAGTGATTGGAATATGAGACCTTGTTACCTCTAGAGAGCTCCATTAATGGCATCTCCCATTTGAGGAAGATGAAGGGAAAAAGTGTCCCTTTCTTGAGATATTTAATATATTATAATTATGACATCATATATGAGGATAATGACATCATGCCTTAGAGGTGACCTCATATAGCCCTAAGGATGACATCATATAGCTTAGTTATAACATCATCTAACATAAAGGTGAATGATTTGAATGTAATGAGCATTCATGGGAGGGCCTCAACCTTGTAAATTTATGTGATTAATAATATTCCAACAATGCTTCAAAGTGGACGCACGCCCCTCACGCGGTCGAACCACTAAAAATCTCTTGTGTTATTTACTGCTTTTCTACTCTAGTCTATGCGACCAAATTAACTATTCCTAGTAGTTGGAATCCTTGGTGTTTACGAAATTTTTTGCCGTCAACATCAGCCAAAAATTCTAAGATAAAGTCATAGTACCTTGGAATTTCACTGAATTTCGCCTTAAAATTAGGATCCAAGGTCCACACTTTTCTTTCTTGATCGGGTGAAACAACTGAAACTGTTTCGGGTACTGTCGCACATTCCTTTTACATAAAATTTATTTATTCTGAAGTATAACTTAATATCTATTACATGGATCACTAACTACAGCATTAGGTAAATACCATAAAAGTGCAGTCGTTGAAAAGTTTGAAGTTTGAATTGATACTAATTGGAAACTTATTTTCGGCTTTTGAAAATAAAAATTAAAGACTGCTTTTTTGGGTTATTGATTGGTTATAAATTACAAACTGAAAATTTTCTGTTTTGAATTTCCAGTCTTTAATTGATTATATTTTTGAAGTGTGTTATATATAGCAGGTCCCTTACTTCGAGGTTGAGCTAATTCCTAACTTCATACAATTACATTGACCAAGGGGCAGAAATGGATATTGGTAAGCATGTGTCTGAGAGGTATATCAAGTTATGCATGATCATGATTACAGTGAACTCACATCAAGTTATGCATAGTCTTGATTATAGTGAACTCACATCAAGTTATGCAAGTCAAATTCATCACTCTTATCTGCTAACTTTTAAAGATGCAGCATCGCTACTCAATGAAGATTACGTTTTTTTTCTTTAGCCATCCACCCATATCATTTTGATATGGAAGGAACCACCACTGTTCATTACTTGTAGCATATTTTACAAATACAGCAAGCAACAGTTAAATACAAATAATAAAATAATAATAATAATATGTTATAAGCAACAATCTTTGATTCTTGTTATCTACATTTTTTTAAATATGGTTTATTTGTTAGCTCAATCTTGCCAACCATATGTTAATACTAACTTTTAGAGAGTTGTGATAATGGAAATGTAGCACCATTAATCACAGTCATCAACCTAAAGGATCTTCTTGATGAAATATTATTGAAAAATGTTCACTTAATTTAGTAACAGGTTATATATTCGTATGGCTTCATATTTTAGTAACTTTAGTTAAGAAAGCTTTAAAAAGGCAAAAAAATATTATGGCACAACCTTTTTAACATATAAAATAGTACATATTTTAATAAAGGAAAGAAAGAATAATGGGAAAGCAATGGTCACATGCCCATTATGAAAATGCAATGGTCACGTGCCCATTATTCAAGCATATTTACATTTATTTCTTGTATTATAAATAGAGGACTCCTCTACAAAATTTTAATCATCTTGTATTACAATTCTTCAATAATAAACTACTATTTTTTCTCAGTTCTACTTTTCTATCATGGTATTTGAGCTTCACTAAGGCTTAACAACCATTAATCCATATTCATTGTTTGGTCATCATGGCTAAATATACTGCTTCATCAGCTTTTGACAATGCTACTGGAATGATTGAAAGCCTCATTGATATTGAAAAACTCACCAAAAATGTAATTAGTTCTCAATCACAACTAATTACAGTGCAATTGAACAAAAACAATTACTTGCTTTGGAAACTTCAGATCGAGACTGCAATCCAAGGTTATGATCTTGAAGGCTTCATCATGGGGACTTTATCAGTTTCACCAAATTCATTACTGAGCAAGAGAATAAAATAGTCAGTAATGAAGAATACATGAAATACCACAAGTAAGATCATTTAATCAGTTTATGGCTACTATCCTCTATCAATTAAAGCTTATTACCACAAGTGATTGGCTGCAAAAGTGCTAACGAGATATGGACAACAATAGAAAAATCCTTCAACAACCAGTCCACTATTAAAGTCATGTTTTATAAAAGACAATTGCAAAAAATAAAGAAAGACAACATTACCATGAGAGAGTACTTAAGAAAAATTAAATCTGTTTCTGACATGTTAGAAGCTACTAGCCATAACGTGCAAGATTCTGAACATTTCTCGACTATTCTCAATGGCTTAAGTGAAGAATATGTGGTTGCAGAAGCCATAATTTCCTCACAAAAGGAATACTCATCTCTTGATGATGTTCACTCTATTTTATTAGCACATGAAGTTAGGATTAAAGGCAAGAAAGCACAACAAAGAGATTTCTCTATTAACTATGCAGTGAATAAAAGTAATAACAATAACAAAAATCAGATAACTAATAATTATATAAATGAGCAAACCTTTTAGAGGGGAAACCCCACAATTAGAGGAAGATGACGCTGGAGTAACAACAATAACAATCGACCATAGTGTAAAATATGTGATAAGATTGGCCATACTACTACCAAGTGTTATTTCAAATACAACTCAAACTACTCAGCAGACCAAGTCAGCAACAACAATCAAAGAAACACCAATTTCGCTGCCAATTTAGCATAAGGACTGGGAGATGCAACTAATCATACTGATCATATTCAAGATGAATCATAATAACTAGATTTGGGAGCTAGCCATCATATCACTAACAAAATGAACAACCTGAATCCTAGGAATAAAGAATACAAAGGTAATCAAACTGTAAGCATGGGAAATGGTAAGTGTGTTAAAATCTCTCGTACTGGCAGTGGTAGTATCATTGGTAATAAGCAGTTATTTTTGCATAATTTACTAAGAGTACCCACTATTAAGAAAAACCAAATTAGCGTGTCTTAATTTGCTAAAGATAATAATGTATACTTTGAATTTTTCCCTAAATACTACGTAGTTAGAGACATAATAACTAGGAAAATTCTTCTATAGGGTAATGCTGTGAAGGGACTCTATGAATTCAATCTCAGCACCACAATACTACTCTCAATGATCACCCACATTGTAATCAGACTAATATTACTGATGAAGTTCGAACTAGAAGTACTTTTGACTTATGACATTATAAGTCAGGACATCCTAGTGCTAGCATTGTAACGAAACTTGTTAATGATAATAAAATAAAATTTATTCCTAAAGAATTACCTTATGTATGTACTTATTGCAAGATGGGAAAATCCATAAATTACTATTCTATGATTCATTAATTGTGAATTCCAAACCTGGTCCATTAATTACCACTGGTATTTGGGGTCCATCTCCAATATTTTCTGATTATGGATATGAATACTACATCTCATTTGTTGATGCTTACACTAGATATACTTGGATATACTTCTTAACAGCTAAATCTGATACTAAAAGTGTTGTCATTAGTTTTATCAATATGTTTGAAAACCAAATAAACTGTCAAATTAAAGTTATGCCATCTGATGGAGGATTATAAAACCAAATATTTTCTCTTATAGTAGATCAAATATACAAACCACAGCCAAAATATACAATCCAAAGGTTAGTATACCTGATATGCACAATATTGTTGGCACATGGCATCAAGAGAATGGTGACAAGGCTGCTAGTAACTCTGAAGGCCACCACAGTGATTATGAAACTAATGATGATCTGCTAGAGCAAACTAGCCACGACATTCAATCACCTACATAATCAAGTTGCAGACAATCAGAAGAAACAAAAGAAGAAATCAGCAATGATAACAATTAAATTCTAGCAGCAGACAAGATGACTCACCAACTCAACTATCACTGCATCAAACTGGACATCCAATGATAACCAAATCATAAAGAGGCATATTTAAACCAAAGACTTATACTGCAGTCATTACTTAAGAAGAGCCAAATAGTAATCAATAAGAAGTCAGTGCCGGCCCTTGGGCTGGGTAACCTAGGTGACAACCCAGGGCCAGTTTCCAATGGGGAACATTATTTATAGCTGTTTTTTCTGCACAGAAGACGAGGCTTTTTTTCAATGTTCAACTATTCTTTTAGTGCACATTTTGAGAAAACTCCAGCAGTGCCCACATCTTCTTCATCTCTTCTTTTAAATTGGATTTTCTTCCTCTCCTCTAAACTGTTGTCGATATATTTCATTTCCATGATCTCTAATTTCAGATCCGCGTATGCATCTAAGTTATAAAAAAAACGGTTTGATTGTTCAATTTTTGCTTCTTTATTTTAGCTCAATCATAAACATAGAAATTTTGATCTGATCTGCTTAATATTGCATCATGCCAGAGTAATGGAAGTATATAAAAAGGGCAGATCTTATTACAGATGAAAGCTAACATTTGAATTTTTGTACTGCCTGGTAGTATTTGAACATGGTTATGGGCTTGCTGCACATTTTGAGTAAACCCGAACCCAGTTCTCATAATCAAAGAAGAAAATGAAGTGCCTGAGCTTGCTCCTGGAAAGAATTTTGAGGCAGTTACTGAAGAGGTTAAAGTTGATGCTTAAGTTTGATAATGAAATTAGTTCAGATTATCATATCACTGCCACAATTAGTTTGCAAAGTATATTTGCTTATGTCATGTTTTTCTTGCCAATTATTTACTGGACAATTTGGTTGATCAAAAATTTATTCCCTTAGACGACCTCTCAAGCCAAATGAGCACTGTTAGACTACTGTTTGCTTATTGTTAATGGTGCAAATCTAATAGTTTTGTTAGAAAGGAAAAAATATGGTTATTATCATTTAAATTACTTGTGACCGCTTGAAAGGGCCCGATACTGATTTTTGTCCATGGCCTAAATTGACATAGGACCGGCCCTACAAGCAGTCAAACACAAAGAATGGAGAAAGATAATGGATACAAAATATCAAGAACAGATGAACAATTCACATGAGAACTAGTGAGTCCACCAAACAACAAGAATATAATTCGATGCAAGTGGGTATACAGACTGAAAAAGAATCCAGATGGTTCCTTTAATAGATATAAAGCAAGACTTGGTGCAAAAGGATTCACACAAGAATTTGGTTTTGATTATAATGAAACTTTCTCATGACCAGTGGTAAAACCCTTAACTATTAGACTTATATTGACAATAATATTAAGCAATAACTGGAAAATCAAGCAGCTAGATATCAACAATGCATTTTTAAATGGGAATCTACATGAGGAGATATTCATGCAACCACTACAAGGCTATACACAAGACCCAACATTGGTCTGTAAACTGAATAAAGCGATCTATGGTCTGAAGCAAGCACTCAGAGTATGGTTTTATAGACTTAAAGAAAGTTGGACAACAATAGGCTATTCACTTAACAGATCTGACACATCCCTATTCACAAAAATCAGTGAATCGTCTACCACTTATATATTAATATATGTGGATGATTTAATTACCACATGCAGCAGTGAAACTGAAATCAGAAAATTGATAGATTATTTGAACAATCAGTTCTCAATAAAAGATTTGGGTGAATTATCTTATTTCTTTGGAACATAAGTTACAAGAAAATCAGATAAGGAAATTCATCTTTTCCAAAGAAACCATATTACAGAGCTTTTAAACAAGACAAATATGATTGAAGCAAATGGCCAACCAACTCCTATGATATCAAACCAACACTTGTCAAAGAATAGGGGGAAACTATCTCAAATATTAAACAATACAGGAGTGTTGTAGGAGCATTACAATATGCTACTATAACACGACCTGATATTTCTTTCAGTGCAAACAAAGTATCTCAATTTTTGCATGAACCCAGAAGTGGGCATTGGACAACGATGAAAAGAATACGTAGATACTTGAAAGCAACAATCAACTTTGGCTTATCATTAAAAGGCAGCAAAGACTTAAACATTACAACTTATTCAGATGCAGACTGGGCTACAGGCATAGATGATAGAAAATCAATTTCTGGTTACTACTTTTATATACGAGAAAGTCATATTTCTTAGTGCTTTAAAAAGCAAACAACCATCTTGAGATCAAGAACAGAAGCGGAATATGGGAGTGTTGCTAGTACTACAACTAAAACTTTATGGCTACAATCATTGTTAAAGGAGCTAAAACTATCATTTAACAGAAATCCTATAATTTTGTGTGAAAATTTGAGCACAATCCACATGACAGCAGATCCTATTCAGCAAAGTCAAACCAAACACATAGAAATCGATATCTATTCTATTCGAGAGAAAGTTCAAAAGAAAATTTTACAAGTGAATCATATTCCAGCTTACTATTAGAGGTCTGACATGCTAACAAAATCACTCGCAGCAAAAAAGTTCCACAGATTCAATGATGCACTTGGAATCGAAGAGTTACAAAAAAATATCAAGTAAAAGATGGAACTTTCATACCTGGATCTTACCTATATCTTCACCAGTATGACGAAGGATTGAAACTGCTTACTCTTTACCAATGTCAATCCACACTATGGCAAATTAGGGTTGCAACGATAATAAAGGAAAGAAAGAATAATGTAAAAGCAATGGTCACATGCCCATTATGACAATGCAACGGTCACATGCCCATTGTTTAAGCCTATTTACATTTATTTCTTGTATTATAAATAGAGGACTTCTCTATACAATTTGAATCAACTTGTATTATAATTCTTCAATAATAAATTACTGTTTGATCTCAGTTCTGCTTTTCAATCATATTTTTAATCATTTAAGCAAAAAGACTTTCACAAAATATATAAAAATTTAAAAGGGTAATAAAAATGAAAGGTGCATAAATAAATTTACACATTGAATTAATGGATTTACGTTCAATTGGACATAATTATAGACACTGTCTCATGTTATGAACAAAGAATAACGTATTCTACCATGATTACATCTTAATACAAGTTATCTTCAGATACAAAGTAATATAGATTAAGAATTGTATTGAGAAATTGTGACCCTAAATTGTACATACATTTAGAAATTTAAAATTACCCAAGATTGTGTAAAATAGCCACATATAAGATAGTAACGAAATAATTGGCTGTAATATAAATAAGTAGGCCAAACAGGGCCGGTCCTAGAAGTTTTGATGCCTAAAACCAAATTCAAAACTCAGGCCCTTAACCTAATACTGTTATCGTCAATTAAATCATCTAAATAATGAGAAGGCAACAAATCAATGTAAAGTTTGGGGGTGTTGCTGTCCATTTCATATTATTCATTAGAATTAATCTTAAAAAATTCTGTTTCAATCGGCAACAAATTGGCAATCATCATGCATTTTGATCGGCAACTTGCTGTCGGTTGTAGCGAATAAACTTCAAAAAAAAAATATGGTTAACAACATGTTTCCGATCACAAAGAATGGCAGTTGACAATTTGTGGCTGATTAATGAAAAAAAATTAATAATTTAAATTGGATTTCTGTTCATAGCTCAAGCTCTGATTGGAACAATAATTCGGTTTCTACACCAAAATCAATATTAATTACTTATAAATAACATCAATGTAGCCAGCAACTTAGGATATAGAAACCAAAATATTAGGGACAAGCCTGAATTGAATAAAGTAGCAAACAAATCCATACAGTAAATAATTTGCCAATTTTCAGAAAAGGGGACGAGAAGTTGAAAATAGTAAATTAAGTACCTTTTATAATTTCACTTCTAAGAAAACAGGCCTGAATTAAATAAAGTAGTGAACAAAGACGGTAACAGAACAATCAAAGTCGTCCACATCCAATTATTCCCTAGCCGCCTGGAAGAAAGTTGGAGAGAAGCCTGGAGGTACCAATTGCCTTCGCCGTCGAGTTGTCATTGCAGATCGAACCGTCAACTATAGTCGTCGTTTTCCTTGATTCACTCTCTAATTTGAAGTCGAGATTTGCTATGGATGAAGTTTTTTTTCTTTTTAAAACGATACTTTTTCTGATGCGCGATATTGAAGATGGTGCCCTAAACTTTTAGCGGCCCAAAGCCATTGCTTTGGCTACTTTACCCAAAGGCCGGCACTGAGGCCAAAGTTCACTTATATTATTAAGAGCAACATGAAAATGGGTGTTAGGTTGTAACTAATAGCAAGGGGAGAAAGAAGAGTTGTAATATGTATACAAAAATAAAATATTATTCAGGTTAGCAACATAAGTCTACATTAAAACTAAAAAATTAAGGCCACAATTATTAGCAATGCTGATAACATAAATATAATATTGTTCCAAATAATTACTGTTGTGCATCAAATAATTTTATTTGCACAAGAATGAGAGATCCACACATTTAGAACTATATAACATTTCAGAATAGAATGATAAAGAAACATAAATTCAAGGCTCCTTGTCTTACATGATCAACGAGAACTAGAGTAAGGAAACTATTATCCCATGAATTTTCTAGTAAATTAGTGCATAAATCGTTGATCCTTGAAAAATCGTAAACTTCCAATGATATGTTTCATATGATAAATTAATTGACAAATGCAATTTTGATTTTCAATATTAAAACTTCATATTGAAATTTAATGTTACCCATAAGAGATAGATCTGACTACCGCCATTTAATCTTGGATAGAAAATTGTAATAAAAAGCAGTGTTAAAAAGGGAAACTTATCCTTCTCCCTGAAAGAGAAGCAACAATATTAAAGAAAATTATTGAATTTTCACTCCTCGAAGAGTTAAGAAAACTTTACAACGTTACAAACAACATTAGGAATTATAGCTATCCAGGGGTTGGACGAATTATCCGAAGAACATCGTTTAATTGTAGTAAGAGAACAAAAAATTGAACATTGCTTATCACAACCCTTCTTCGTGTTCATTTCTTTTTGTCCAAATCACTTCTCTTCTTGTCCAAATCACTTCCTTTTTTCATGAATCATAAAGCTCATAATTATGGTGCACTAACAAAACAAGTAGTAGAAATCAGGAAATAAAACACAAAGAACAAATCAAGATTATCTTTGAGTACTATTATAAGATAAACCAAAGTCGGACAAAGGTAAGACATTGAATTTGTTATAGGATTACCTTTAAGTACTCATGTGATGTTATTTTTTCCCCAAGCATGTCATGGAATAAAGTGAAAAAATGACAAGATTGTTAAGAGACAAAAGAGAAATTGGGTACTTAAAGAGAACACTGGAAAAAGGATGGAAAAACATATTTTTGGTTTCAACTAAATGATTCTTGTAACATTAGCTATAACATACACACTTCCGATCCTAACTACAAAAAAAAAAAAAAAAAAAAAAAAAAAAGATTTCAAAACTTCCCATAAGAGCCACCAAATATGTAAATTTTAGTGTTTATTGAAAATAAAAATTTTACGGCGTTAAAAGTTTCAAAACTATTTAAAAAATTGTTGCACTAGGAATGTGTCCCTTTGCTTTTTAAATGGAACTATGGTATATGGATGGAAGATGACGCTTTAGGAGATATTTTTAATACTGTTTTGAAACGTTATTTACCGAATTAGCTACAGCAACTAGTTATAAATTATGAAATGACCAAAAAAATACGTGTTGCAATATCAATGACAAACTTTTCAAAATTCAATTCCAAGTTTGGTTATAGTGAAGAACCAAATAATAAACGAACACTTTGTAGTCATTGAAATGGACTTGGTAATTCTCAAAAATTTCTATAAGTGGAAAAATTAATGAGATAGAAGACTATCCACAATAAAGTTTTTACAAAATTCTAACTTACATTAGAAACTTATAAAGTTTATTTCTCAAAAAAAAAAAACGTAGACAATTTTTTTCAAAAGAAATACATACATACAAACATATATATATATATATAGACACTCACACACATGCATAACACTATAGGAAAAAGACTGGTGTCATGTTTTCATTGATGGATATAAACAGAGAATTATAAACACCGTGTTTTCCTGCCATGTTTCACTAACTTCTTGTATTGTAATGGTACACATAGTTACTCAATCAAATTTAATTTCTTTAATTTGTAATGCCAACAATAAGCATGTTATGAATGTGCTCTTCCACTCGTAAAGAAAATGGTGGGGACTAGAGAAACTTAAGATGTAGATGAATTTGCTTAGTACTTTTAGCATGCATTTTTTGTGGTACTAAAGAGGGTAGTGAAGTATGATTTCCTACTCAATGTAATTATCATGTAGGTACATAATATCGAATAAGGGTATTAGACTGTTACCTTTTTTTCATGATGTAAGATTCCTCCGTAGAAGTTGAAATTGATCACTTCTTCTTTCTTTCATTTATAATTATTGAGGGGGAAAATATTAACCCATTACCAATGTCAGGTTAAGTAATCATCTCAAGTAATTAACATTCCTAATTTTTATTTAGTTATCTTAAAAAAATTAGAATTTCCTATATCTATATCAGATAATCAATAATTTAGTAAACATTCTCCAAATTCTGAACTTAATTAACTTACTAGAACAAATAGATGCTCACATGTCAATTCTGGTGGTAGAAGAATGGTTTTAAGTTAGGGAAAAATTCATTGATGCTTGTAGTGATGGCGGCAATGTTCGCATTGTAGGAGCTAGTAGAGACGCTAAAAAGGCAATAACTATGAGTTTTGTGAGTAAGAATGAACAAGTTTGCCCCAAAGAAATTCAAACACGCTAACTTATTTTGTTACTCATAGTTTATTTGTTGCCTTAGGAAAAAGTACGAACAGAATTTATCTGGGTTGAGCCTAGCCATCTCCATGCAAATTTCAAGCACTGAAGGTATTCTAGCCATATTTAAATTTCATGGAAACAATTTAAAAAATTGTAGGCTACAAGGTGCAAACCATAGTTTATAAAAAATTGACAACAAGTAGTGAACTAGAAAATATGGCAGAAGTTCAATATCCACCTTTTTGTATATGAGTGGTAACCATATAGGGGAACCAAAGGTTGACGAAAAGAAATCATCTTCGGGAAATTGTAAAGTCGACAACCTCATATGGTTGAACCTATAAACAACTCTATCAATCAAAATAGAGCCCAAAATGGTTGTTTAAACTATGATAGTTCTCTCACAGAGGTACCAGATTTTATACGGCTAAAAATCTCAATCACTATAATCCTATCAACATTCAATTTGATGAAAAACTTGTGATAGGAAGGCGATTCAGTGATGCTGCAATATTGGCCTCTTTGCTATGCTTATCATCGTTGAGCCTATAACTGCAGCCAATCCTTATGGCCTTGATAGAAAAACCACCTGCACTGATAAAGAATTTTTATGTTTCGACATTCCATCAATACCCAAAGGTCATACGCACTTCACTTGTCTTGTTAGGGTCAAGGGTCAAAGTCTTGTATGTTGGCATCCTGTTTTAACATTACTCATCGCCTTCAACAAAGCGCATAATCTATTATTGGCAAGCACATTGTTAACTAGGACTTGAACCCTGGAAATATCTGCGATGAATAAATGTAAAGAACATAGTCATATAGCCTTAGAGAATGATGAAACTTTACGGAAGAGACTAAAGGAACAAGATAAAGCACTTATAAAAGTTTCAAACCCCGAAAAGCTAAGTATATGGACCATTATCGGTCCATCGTGGAATGTACATTAGTGGAGTTAAAAATATGAAATTGAATGTATCATATCACAGTGGAATGTACAATAGTGGAGTTAGATATATGTACTAATTCAAATGTTGAAATAAAATATTTATTTGAATAAAATTACTGTTTGAACATTAAATTCTTGTGCAATAACATTTTATTCAAAAAATTATTCATTTCTGTATGTGTTGTAGTATACAATAGTACAGATACAAACGCATTTATAGAATAATATATAGTTTGTTGTCATCAAACAAAAATCATACTGCTATATTCAATAATCTCCCCCTTTTGATGATTACAAACATACACATAAGATTTTGAATATGATAAATGTGTTTGAATGTGAAATATAGAAGTCCCCTTATATGTATGCTCCCCCTGCAACTGAACTCCCCTTATATAGGTGCATATGGGTGAGAAATGAGTTGAATTTCCAATAGTAAAATATTCTTGAATTATTCACTCATCAATCCAAATTTTAACCATTCCCCCCTTTAGTTATCATCACAAGGATTTTGAAATCGAAATAATCATGAATATAGACTAGAAATATAAATTCAAATGAAGAGAGAGAATAAAGACTGTAAACCTCATCAAATCAAACAAAAATCATAATATTCTTCAAAGTAAAAGCAAATTTCACATTTTAGAATGATAGATTTACGATGAATTTTATAAAATGGAGAGAGTAATGAAAATGAGTTCCATAAATTTTAAAAAAAAAATTAGCATAAAATAGCGATGGATTTGGACTGTAATTATGAATTCAAGTCAAGAGAAAAAAAATCAAATATCTCAAACCCTAAAACTATCAATTAAAAAAATCATAATATATCATAAAATAGTAACGCATTTCACAATTCTGAAAATGGATTGGTAGGTTGGATTTTACATGACGAGGAGGATCTCATGTATATATAATTTATTCTTTTCTTTTTCTTTTTATTTTATTTTATTTAAGAGCAAACTAACCATGCATAACCATAAGGACTTTTAAATGAGTCAGTTGCAACTTAAATTATAACCACGCTCTAATCATGCATGACCATATCTATGTTTTTTAATTGAGATTAGAGTAACACTTACTATATAAAAATCCTCTCATTATATAAAACCATAATGAATGATAGAAATATGGTATAGGTAGTGATGATCATGAAATAAATCTATAAATTAATTATATTATGAAATCTGTTCAACTATATTAGGATTTTTGAAAACTTTGGATTCTCTCTCATTTCGAAAAATTGCATAGTCACATTTCCACTATAAGTTTTGAAACAATACATTCTTCAATGATGTTAAAAAAAATTAAACTCTTCACATTATATAAAACCATGATGAATGACAGAAGGATGGAATAAAAATAAGATGATCATGAAATAAGCACCAACTCAAAGATACTATAAAATTAGTCCAATCATCATAAGAATTTAAATTATTTCTCTTGTTGTGAAATATACTATAGTCACAACTCATCACAATTTCATAAATCTAATAATAATTTTGATGAGTTCCAAAAATAGTTAATTTTGATTAATAATTTCAATTTTTGAATTAATAATCAAAAATGATTTTAAATTTGAAAATATCAACTACAAGAGGGTTTCTGAAAGAACTATGCAAGTTGAAGATCAGTTTACAAAAATCGAATAGTTAAATGTGAAATGTTTCGATACTTCTATAATTAATATCAATTGTAGGTCCTAATGCCCATAATTATAATGTATCTAAGCTCAAGCAGACAATTCTACCAATTTCTTTTCCTTTTTCAGAGTACCAGTCTTTCAATTTCAAAACTAGACTCACAAGAGATTTTTTTTCACAATATTTACAACAAGCCCAAGACAATCAATGATTCAAATCAAAAGCAAGTTATTTGAAATCAATTGATGAAATTTATTTTCAAAAATCAAATCCAAAAATGATATCCATGAAATTCAATGTACAATAAGACAAGATTATTGTGGTAGTGACAAAAACAAAGTAGCGTAGACTAAAAAGAGGAATAAAAGGAAGAATAAAAAGAAGAATAGAATAAAATGCGAGTTTAGAGATCATACATGATTTACCATTGTCAATGTGGATATCCGACTCGTTAATCATGGCTTTGGAACTCTGAATGATTGATTCAACAAAAATATGGAATAATTTGAATTTTATCTCTCATGAAGTTGTTCCTTAGCCACCTTTAGTACCTAAATGATTATTGAATTAAGTGGTCTAACAAAAATTGTTTTACCACTCTTATCTTTATTTACATATTTTGGTACCCAAACTTGTTTGTATAACAATCCATTTCTATTGACCAAAGTACCTTTAGGAACCCAAATTTGTTTAGATTTAATCAAAATGGTTTTACTTCCTTTTGGGACCCACATATGTTCAAATGAATTGTTTTTATTTCTAAACCCGCATTTATCACGTTTATGTCCAAAATTTCACAAATTATACATTTAGAAATTCCATTGAAACTATCAGAAAATTTCTTTTTAAATTGATTCCATTTTTCAAAACCAAGTCCATTTTTATTTTCAATAACAAACGGGTTTTTAGCAATATTTCAAAGAATTTTCTTCGGTTGAAAATATTTCCAAACTCTGCTAAAGACCGTTGATTTTGTATTTCAAAAGACCACTCTCATTTATCAACTTCGAACATTGATCATTGCAAATGCTCTTTTCTCAACGTCATTTTGTTCCAAAATCGAATTTTCATTTTCTAGCAATTTGATTTTAACTTTGGACTCAGAAATCTCAAATTCAAATTGTTTTTGCTTTTCAACCTCAAGTTTTTCAAATTTCTTGAATTTCTCAATTTCTCTTTGAAGCTCATTCAAAATCTATTCAGTTTTCAACAAATTCTGTTTTTCAACAATTTCATTTTTGGAATTTTTGGTTATCTTAAAATTCTCCAAATCCTTTTGTAATTATTTTTAACAAATTAGCTCATCCTCCTTTTCTTTTGAACTCATAATTTCTTTTTCAAGCTTTTGAAAATTTTCATTGAGATGAGTTAAATCAGTCTCCAAATTTAAGCAATTTTTGTAATTAGATTATACGGATTTTTTAGAGCTTTCAAGTTTTAATTCCAAATCATTGTTTTTTACCTCGCAACTCAAGGTTTTCATATTTCAGGTTTTTAATTTTGGATTTGAGACTATTAACAACATTAGTCAAATCATTACAAAGATGAAATAAATCTTAATATGAAAAAACAACTATTTCATCGTCGGTTGAGTCTCCATCGCCTGATTCATCTGAATCATCATCTGTATATCCTATCAAGCATAAATTTGAATTTCAGTTGATATTTGAGGGTTTTGAGCTATTGTTGTCCTTTCTTACATACATTGCATCGAGGGCTTTCCAAATTTCCTATGTAGTTAAAAAAGAGAGATATGGTTAAATTAGGTAAGGACATTTAATCATCGGTTAAAAAAGAGAGATATGGTTAAAGAAGATATATATATATATCACTTTAATCATGTTTATCATTAGTAATAGAAATAAGACGATGTTTTGTCATATATTTCAAAGTTTTATAATTTAAATGACCTAAATGTGCACGCCATAAAGGTAAAGAATCAATAGTACAAGCAGAACATTGATTTATTTCATTAATTTTGAGTTTGAACATCCTATTACATGCACAAGCTTTACGCACAAACATGCCATTTTCGGACAGAATTAAACTATCAGCCTCTTAGACATTTTTGACACCACTGTTGCACAGTATTGATGCAGAAACCAGATTCTTTTTAATATCAACGTGGAATACGTTAGTGAAAGTGATCTTCTTATTAGAAGTAAAATGAATCTCCATATTTCCTTTTCCTAGAACCTTTGCACCATTTCCATTTCCTATGAGCACTTCCTGTTGATCTGCCAATTCTGTGTAGGTTTTGAACAACCCTCTGTTGTTGCAAACATGTTGTTGCACCAGAATCAAACCACCAATATGAAACCATAGCAATGATTTCCCAGACTTCATTATTCTCAACCATATTAGCATTTTTAGACTAACCTTTTTGTTTTCGAGTTGCCCTGCACTTTCGTTTGAAGTGCCCAAGTTTGCCACAGTTATAGCAAGCCCTGTTTTTCTTATCCTTTATATTAGAATTGGCATCCGACTTAGTTTTCTTATTCAGGTTAAAACTTTGGTTTTTACCATTCTTTCTCTTCTTTCCAGAAGTAACATTATTCACATTTGTTGTTGGAAAACACCATCAAGAATTTTATTTTCCTCTTCAATCTATATGTGTTTTCCAATCCTTTCCATTGTTAGTTCTTCAGTCATGTGCTGGAGATTTTTACGATAATGATTCCATCTAGGTAGAAGTTTAGCAATAATAGCACCCACTTGAATTGACTTTGGAATTTGCACTTTTAAATCTGCAAGTTTTCCAACCAGAACTTGTAAATCTTGCATTTGGTCCATTACAGAGATATCATCTTTCATTTCAAATTCGAAATATTGTAAGGTAATAAACTTATGTGTTCCATCTTTCGTTCCAGTGCATCCCAGATTTCTTTAGGCGACTTCAGCGGAGTGTCGAGGTCATAGAAACGATCTGAAAATGTGTTAAGAATGTCGCCTCGGCATAGCAGTTCATCTTTCTCATGTCTCATCCTCTGTTTCTTCAGCTCTTTTGTATCTTTGTCAATCGGAGGAGGAATCGATAGAAGATTTTCATAGCGAATTCTATGTTATCCACAGCGGGTAATATATGCCTCCACTTATTTTATTTTGCCAATGGGTTGAACGACAGACTGCTTCCTAAGATAGAACAAAACCTAAACCCAAAGGCATAACGGATTGTGCACTGTTATCCATAGTGGATAATATCTCCCTCACTTGTCTGGGTTTGCCAATGGGTTGAACGGCAGACTGCTTCCTAAGATACAACAAAACCTAAACCCAAAGGCGTAACAAGTGCTCATCTTTTGATTATAATAATATTTATAAGCCCAAGCCCACATGCATACTCATCCAAGCCTCCATTCAAGCTTAATTCATTTTAATTCACAATATCATATATAAATTTTCATATGTACCTTCGAATAGTCCTAAAAACTTGGTGATGTGGAACTTAATTTTTCCCTACATTAAAACAATCTATCTCAACATAAATTGTAGTTAGTAACTAATTACCTTATTCAAGTAAGACTATATACCCCAGAAAGACACTGTCCAATATCCATTGAATACTCAAATACAATATTACCAATTAATCAAAAACGCTAGTGTTGAAAATGTTAGGGATTCCCTGGGATCTCCACACAATTAGATTTTAAAAGAGGGAAGAAGAAAACAATAACAAACAAATTCCTTCAAACAAACCTTTATTATTCCACCAATTGATTACAAAGAAAGACCTAAAATTGAGAGAATATCTAAATCCCAAAAAACAAAAACAAGTTTTTTCTCCCTTCAAAGTACAAGTAAATCTATATCTAATGAGATGTTTACATAGGAAAATATAAAGACTAGGTCAATACCCTAAATAGGCCATAAAATCACTCAAAAATAAATCCTCCAAAAAACTTGGTCAAAATAAATCTTTCCATAAGTCTTCCCATGTAGATAACTTTTCGTCTTTTCTAATGCAATAAAAGAGGCAACTAATTACTCCATAAAATCTACCAAATTTTTAAACGATGCAATTAATCAATCTTCAAAAATATAGGAAACCTATAAAATAGGCAATGAATTTAAGTCATGATTTCATATAGACTCAAATATTTCCAAGATCTACATAAATATGGAAGGTTGTATCACAGAAAATTTAACAATCTCCACCATGATACTATATTCCATAAATGTCATCCAAGCTCCACCTAGATATGAAATCACTCCAACAATCACCGATTTCAAAACAAATCCACAAACAAAAAACCAACAACAAATGACGCATTTCCCACATGAGATGCACCACTCGAAAAACATCTCAAATTTGTTTGTAATACCATAATGACCTCCATGTAGGCTTTATGGCTTTACGTTGCTGGCTCCACCTTGATTCAGATTAACTTGCATGCCTCTCCCAATCTAGTTTGAGAACTCATAACATTATCCACTATTTTTCCAAGTAATTCATATGTGTTATCATTTCCTTGATTTGCGCGCAGAAGCTCCTTGTTACCCCTCCAAACCCTTGTGACTCCATCTTTAATCGAAAGATTGCACCTGTAATGACCCGAAAATCCGGTCCAATTTGAGCTGACCAAATAACACAAGTCTAACCCCAAATTGTACTGAAAACTAGGAAATTAATAGAAAGAAGTTAGAGGGTGAGAATAGATAAGATAGAACTTATAGAATAGAAGAAGAAGAAGAAGAACATCACCATCAGAGTAAACACGAATCTCACAGCGGAACGAATGAAATATAACATAACTTTTGAAATACAAACAGTATATGTATACAATAGCACTTATCAGAGTACAACACTTACAACACAGCGGAAATAATAATAGCTATAGAATCTTGAAGCCTCCTGCTCCAAGCTCTCCAAGTGTATCTGTAAAATCCTGAACTACTTGACTGCCCGTACAAATTTAGGCACCCAAGAGTTTAGGTAGAACAAAACAAAGTAAACTCCGGGTCAGTCATGGGACTGGTATGAGTAAAACAGTTTAACAGTTTGAACAAGTAAACGATATCTCATAAGAACACGCCATATAACAGAACGGGTTTTCCCTTATGAGAATCCAAAATATCTTTATATCAAAAAAAACCTTTTGATATTATAATAATGTCTATCAACCACAGTATAATAATCATTTAGCAGAAACGCTTCCATCTCACGTTCTACATATATAGTATACAATCAAAACCTCAAGCACGTATTAGGTAATGGATTTCCAACTATGACAAGGTATGGAACCACCTTCCGATCAGTGTACTCTAGGAACGATACACTGGAGTTCAACAAGAACGTCTTGCAACTCAGCCACACATGACCGACCACTCATTTCGCTTGAGTGTATCGAATGTACATCACCAACGGTTGGAATCAGCAACTGTTTCCCGTATATATATGGGACAGCATTGATAGATCAAAGAAGCAAATGAATATTCTCTAGATAGGTGATTATACACCCTACTTCGGTGCGACCGACTTAGCCATGCTACCTACCCGATTTTTGTCATTTCCTGGTTGTTGAGGCAAGAGGTTACGCTTACTTTCCATTCATTTATAACACGATCGCTTTGAATGTCACATTATCAAATCCGTTAATCATTAATTGGTTTACACAAATATTCTGGATGTTATGCTAAGGGAATAAATCCGTTGCAACCATATATATCTATACAGACCAACCCATTCGATCATTGGAAATACTCTGTCAGACACTCGTCCATATACGTTCGTTCTGGGATTGAACGAAACCGAAGGCACTATTCAGTACATCCATCCTAGGCAATCTCTACCTAGGACTTATACAACAGCCCTTGCACTTTACTCCGTCTTCAATTTTCTTTGGCATATTCGCAACGCTTATGCCAATACAGAGTGGTTCTTTGGATAAGAATCCAACCGGTCTCTCCATATTAACAACGTTAAAATGGTAAAACTTTGATAGTCGGTGATTTAACTATCAAATGAAAACATGTCGGTGTGCAAACAACGATCTTAATTCCAAATGGAATTATCGATAAAATCATCCAACATATAAATATATATATATACATATTCATATTTCCTTATTTTCTATGATTAGAAAATATACGTTGTTAACACTGGAAAACATTTCCATAGCTTATTCACGTATCACAATTCTTCCACAACCATCAGTCCCTAACTGTAAACTAGTAAGAGAACAATTCTCTAAGTATAAACCCTGAAGGCCGAAACCAACATCAGATCCACACTCAGAAAACCATTCGACTTAACTAATCTCTAGTCGGTTTCTAATATTGTTTTAACTCTATTTGATTAACTCTTATTCGAATAACACTAATTGATTAACTCTAACTGGTTAACTCTTATTGAATAACTTATTTGATTCAACCCCTTTTTGATTAACTCCTTTCGAATACTAATATTCAATTACTTTATAGATTTACAAAGATTTTCCCTTTTAACAACGTTTATTCATTTATAAAGATTTACTTTTAGTAACGGTTCTTCACTTTTAAAAAAATGTCCTTTAACAACGTTTCTCCACTTATACATATTCCCCTTTAATAACGTTTTCCTTTTTATAACGGTTTCCTTTTTATAATATCCTATTTATTTTCTAAACAAATATCCTCCTTTATAATATCCTATGATTTTATAAATGCTTTATTTTCAAATTTATGTCCTTTTATAAAATCGGTTGATTTTATAAAATCCCTTTATTTCAATATACATTGAAATATTCCTTTTTACATCCCGGGGTTTCTTATGATATTTAAAATATCGAATAGCAAATGATCAATATCATTCTAACACACATAACCCATAACAGATATACATCACATCATATATCACAATATATGAAAACAGTAAAATAAATGTTGAGGAATCCAGTCGGATCTCTCCAATTTGTATCCCTGCATCACAGATGTTAAACAATATAGGTAACATCACTTTCATTTCAAGAAGAAATATTCTGATCGACAAAATTAATAATTAATAACGATATATATATATATATATATATATATATATATATGTGTGTGTGTGTGTGTATATGTATATAACCATAACTGTGTTTTCAATCAATTATTTAACAGTCCATCTAAACAGTCCATACACAGCAATCAATCAATATTTATCAAAAATGAAGTACAGTTTATAAAAATATAAACTGAGCAGAGTTGGTGAGTTTTACTCACTTTGGCAGTTCATCGTTAAAGAACGATAAACTGTTATTTGATTTGAATCAAACAATTTATTTCGCCATAAATTCAAACGAGCTCCAATCCACTTCCAGTCCATCCCATTTTGTAGCCACCGTCCATACGATCCTAACGGATCCAGTTTTGTTGAATTTCGTCAACATATGAACAAGTTATGCGGTTTACAAATTAGTGTACATTTTGAATAATTTAAACTTGAATAAAAATCTAAATCAAATGGGCTTTACCCATTATTTACCGGCCCACCCAACATCTAAAAGCCCGCTGACCCATTTCCACTCCATACCCGTCTTCCCCATCCTCCTACGCGGCTCCAGCAAAACACAACACACAGCCATAGCCGACACCACAACCACCTCCTCATCTACCGAACTCCTCCATCGTCACCGCCATTTCTCTTCCCATCAAAACTGCTTCAACTCCTACCATTTCCGTAAGACTCGATGGCCAAATCCTTCGACGCGGCTTTCACAAACCCATGCCCTTTCCACAGCAGTGTCCGAACCTTTCATCAACAAAACCCCTCCAACAATTGCCAACCCGAGCGACTCAACCTCCTCAACACAAATCCAAGATCAAAAATCTTAAACGATGCTCCAAATCCGAGTTTACCCAAACCCTAGTCTTCACTGTGAAACTCGCGCATCAGGAAATGATGTGTCGCACCTTCTAAAACTTATACAAAGTTGTAGAGAATTCCGATGCGAATCCACGTATATGAGTATTGTGATTTATTGATTTTTATTTGGATTTGTTCTAGATTTCTGAACTCGCCATTTTTGTTGAGAGGAAACAAAAAGTAACAGCGGGTTTTTACTGAGGAATCAGGGTTTAAGGAAAGTAAGGGGGTATTTATAGGACAACAAAATATCTAGATATTTTTTTATTAATATTTTAATATTTTATTTTGTCAATTTCTATCTGTATTTGTCTTCTAAAAATTCGTGTGATCACACACAATACCCAAAAATCACGAAACTGGACATGCAGCTATAATTCGACATTACGGACCCAACGAAACTAGTTTCGTCGAATTCCAACTCCGTATGCTCACACAACGTATTTTTAACTGTCGAAACACTAACTGTTTTACACTCTAAAAATCCGTATGGCCATACAATGACTCTAAAAATTACGGAAATTGATATCTAGCAATAATTTAACATTACGGATCCAACAAAATTAGTTTCGTTGAATTCCGACTTCGTTTGCAAAAGTGGTAATTTTTAAAGCTCTGGATGACTCATTTAAATATATAAATATATTTAAATATAATTAAATATAATTAAATAAAATATTAATAAATTAATATTATCGCATATATTCACACCAGAATACCATACAGCTCTAGAATATCATATCAGAATTTACAGCTTGATATTTCAGATTCCAGATTATCTCGATATTCAGTTTATACTGAAAAATCTATTTATAACGTATATAAAGCATCGCAAATTATAAAGGAATTCCACAGCGACTTTTTCTGAAATTTGATTTGGTCATAAATCAAAATCTACCCGACGAAATCCAGATTTTTCTCTTCCACTAGAAAATTATACTCCTCCAGCTCCGTACGTTTCTTGTTTCACAGAAATCCGATTTAAAACGAATCATGTACATTCAGTTGAAGTTCAAATCGCTAAATAGCGAACTGCAGCGCCATTTCGAGCTCGATTTTAATTATAATATAATTTATACGTTCAAACGCTGTAAATGAAACATATTCGTTATTATATTTCAAATCTAAACGCTACCAAATCCCTTACACTATCCAAATTCAGACAATAATGACAATTCAACTATTTCTGACTATTTCGACATTATAATATATTATTATATTATAATTATTAATTAAATATTCAATATTATGTAATTCAAGTTATCGATATTTTCCTAAATCGATATCTTTTATAATTAAATAACTTTATTATTCTATCTCTAAAATACGGGTCATTACATTCTTCCCCACTTAAAATAATTTCGTCCTCGAAATTGCTAAGGTAGAGGACGACCATATCTACTGAGTAAATATTTATCAGTTTACCCCTTAACTTCAGTTTCAACTTAACCACTTAAATTCCAATTAAAATATTAATTTATTCCGACTAACTAAAATTTTCAAAAATTCTGAAAATTTTCTAACGCTTGAATTTTTCGGAAAATTTCGCCATAACCTCCTTTGTACAGCCCTATCGGTAAAACCACAACTCGCCTCTCTAGGCCTTCTCCAACCAAAAGAAAATAAAACAGCCAAGCGACTTGCCAATTCGGCTCATAAATTCCAAACTCATATCAATTATAAACTTGTACCTTTTTGTCGGGTACATCATTATATCCCTACCATCTGCTATCAATTTTTCATATATCATGCCATCAAAATCAAACTCCAATCTGTCTTTTATTCTCAACACAATTATTGGCTTGTACTCAAGTAAAATTCCATTCAAACTCTAATCTCAAATTTCAATCTCTCAACTTACCAACTCAATTTCATATTCACTTATTTCAAGTTAAATCCCAATTTATAAATCACTTTTACCAGTTCATCTATTTAACTCATAAGTTAATTTAATTTCCGAATTTAAATTCCTGGGTTTATTCAAATCACTTGAAATCATAATAACAATTCAAAATCCTTTGAATTCCTGAATAACTTGTTTTTGCAAAACAATTTCAAAACAAAATCTTTGGTAGTAATCCGTCACTTAGCAACTCGAAAATTACACCGATGATGTATCGATCCATCATCGGAATTATTTCCCAGCGATCAAAGTGAGTTCAATACTATATTCCTTTCAAAACCACTTTTAAACACTTCCCATTTTGAAATCAATCCCAGATATCCTTATCAAAACAAATTTAAAACCTCCCAGGATTTTAAAATTCACGTATACTTAATCCAGATTCAATTACAAACACTGGTATGAATTTCCAGTTTTAAATTTCCATTCTGACTTTAATTTCAGATTTAATTCATTTGTAACACTTATACGAATTCTGAATTGTTATTTATAACCATTCCACTTTTATAATCTTATTCGATTATAATAACAACCAATACACCCAATTATACTATGTTAATTTCAAAACATATCATGTTGGTTCATCGTATTCGAGTGTTTAGAAACCCCTATCGATATTGTGGTGCCCCACTAACGACCAGAATTCATAAGCCACTCAACCAATAAAGCTCCACAATATAAAACAAATTTTTTTATCAATAACAAATACGTTCACTCGTATACATACACTCAAACTCAATCTAGGGTATTACTAACCTTATCTCTACCGAGTCACGCCACAGAGCCAAGGTAATTCGCTTAACTCAAGCTCTGATACCAACTGTAATGACCCGAAAATCCGGTCCAATTTGAGCTGACCAAATAACACAAGTCCAACCCCAAATTGTACTGAAAACCAGGAAATTAATAGAAAGAAGTAAGAGGGTGAGAATAGATAAGATAGAACTTATAGAATAGAAGAAGAAGAAGAACATCACCATCAGAGTAAACACGAATCTCACAGCGGAACGAATGAAATATAACATAACTTTTGAAATACAAACAGTATATGTATACAATAGCACTTATCAGAGTACAACACTTACAACACAGCGGAAATAATAATAGCTATAGAATCTTGAAGCCTCCTACTCCAAGCTCTCCAAGTGTATCTTTAAAATCTGAACTACTTGACTTCCCGTACAAATTTAGGCACCCAAGAGTTTAGGTAGAACAAAACAAAGTAAACTCCGGGTCAGTCATGGGACTGGTATGAGTAAAACAGTTTAACAGTTTGAACAAGTAAACGATATCTCATAAGACCACGCCGTATAACGGAACGGATTTTCCCTTATGAGAATCCAAAATATCTTTATATCAAAAAAAACCTTTTGATATTATAATAATGTCTATCAACCACAGTATAATAATCATCTGGAAGAAACGCTTTCATCTCACGTTCTACATATATAGTATACAATCAAAACCGCAAGCACGTATTAGGTAATGGATTTCCAACTATGACAAGGTATGGAACCACCTTCTGATCAGTGTACTCTAGGAACGATACACTGGAGTTCAACAAGAACATCTTGCAACTCAGCCACACATGACCGACCACTCATTTCGCTTGAGTGTATCGAATGTACATCACCAACGGTTGGGATCAGCAACCGTTTCCCCCATATATATGGGACAGCGTTGATAGATTAAAGAAGCAAATGAATATTCTCTAGATAGGTGATTATACACCCTACTTCGGTGCGACCGACTTAGCCATGGTACCTGCCCGATTTTTGTCATTTCCTGGTTGTTGAGGCCAGAGGTTACGCTTACTTTCCATTCATTTATAACACGATCACTTTGAATGTCACATTATCAAATCCGTTAATCATTAATTGGTTTACCCAAATATTCTGGATGTTATGCTAAGGGAATAAATCCGTTGCAACCATGTATATTTATATAGACCAACCCATTCGATCATTGGAAATACTCTGTCAGACACTCGTCCATATACGTTCGTTCTGGGATTGAACGAAACCGAAGGCACTATTCAGTACATCCATTCTAGGCAATCTCTACCTAGGACTTATACAACAGCCCTTGCACTTTACTCCGTCTTCAATTTTCTTTGGCATATTCGCAACGCTTATGCCAATACAGAGTGGTTCTTTGGATAAGAATCCAACCGGACTCTCCATATTAACAACGTTAAAATGGTAAAACTTTGATAGTCGGTGATTTAACTATCAAATGAAAACATGTCGGTGTACAAACAACGATCTTAATTCCAAATGGAATTATCGATCAAATCATCCAACATAAATATATATATATATATATATATATATATTCATATTTCCTTATTTTCTATGATTAGAAAATATACGTTATTAACACTGGAAAACATTTCCATAGCTTATTCACGTATCACTATTCTTCCACAACCATCAATCCCTAACTGTAAACTAGTAAGAGAACAATTCTCTAAGTATAAACCCCGAAGGCCGAAACCAACATCAGATCCACACTCAGAAAACCATTCGACTTAACTAATCTCTAGTCAGTTTCTAATATTGTTTTAACTCTATTTGATTAACTCTTATTCGAATAACTCTAATTGATTAACTCTAACTGGTTAACTCTTACTGAATAACTTATTTGATTCAACTCCTTTTCGATTAACTCCTTTCGAATACTAATATTCGATTACTTTATTGATTTACAAAGATTTTCCCTTTTAACAACGTTTATTCATTTATAAAGATTTACTTTTAGTAACGGTTCTTCACTTTTAAAAAAATGTCCTTTAACAACGTTTCTCCACTTATACAGATTCCCCTTTAATAACGTTTTCCTTTTTATAACGGTTTCCTTTTTATAACGGTTTCCTTTTTATAATATCCTGTTTATTTTCTAAACAAATATCCTCCTTTATAATATCCTATGATTTTATAAATGCTTAATTTTCAAATTTATTTCCTTTTATAAAATCGTTTGATTTTATAAAATCCCTTTATTTCAATATACATTGAAATATTCATTTTTACATCCCGGGGTTTCTTATGATATTTAAAATATCGAATAGCAAATGATCAATATCATTCTAACTCACATAACCCATAACAGATATACATCACATCATATATCACAATATATGAAAACAGTAAAATAAATGTTGAGGAATCCAGTCGGATCCCTCCAACCTGTATCCTTGCATCACATATGTTAAACAATATAGGTAACATCACTTTCATTTCAAGAAGAAATATTCTGAGCGACAAAATTAATAATTAATAACGATATATATATATATATATATGTATATATATGTATATAACCATAACTGTGTTTTCAATCAATTATTTAACAGTCCATCTAAACAGTACATACACAGCAATCAATCAATATTTATCAAAAATAAAGTACAGTTTATAAAATATAAACTGAGCAGAGTTGGTGAGTTTTACTCACTTTGGTAGTTCATCGTTAAAGAACGATAAACTGTTATTTGATTTGAATCAAAAAAATTATTTCGCCATAAATTCAAACGAGCTCAAATCCACTTCCAGTCCGTCCCATTTTGTAGCCACCGTCCATACGATCCTAACGGATCCAGTTTTGTTGAATTTCGTCAACATATGAACAAGTTATGCGGTTTACAAATTAGTGTACATTTTGAATAATTTAAACTTGAATAAAAATCTAAATCAAATGGGCTTTTCCCATTATTTACCGGCCCACCCAACATCTAAAAGCCCGCTGACCCATTTCCACTCCATACCTGTCTTCCCCATCCTCCTACGCGGCTCCAGCAAAACACAACACACAGCCATAGCCGACACCACAACCACCTCGTCATCTACCAAACTCCTCCATCGTCACCGCCATTTCTCTTCCCATCAAAACCGCTTCAACTCCTACCATTTCCGTAAGACTCGATGGCCAAATCCTTTGACGCGGCTTTCACAAACCCACGCCCTTTCCATAGCAGCGTCCGAACCTTTCATCAACGAAACCCCTCCAACAATGGCCAACCCGAGCGACTCAACCTCCTCAACACAAATCCAAGATCAAAAATCTCAAACGATGCTCCAAATCCGAGTTTACCCAAACCCTAGTCTTCACTGTGAAACTCGCGCATCAGGAAATGATGTGTCGCACCTTCTAAAACTTGTACAAAGTTGTAGAGAATTCCAATGCGAATCCATGTATATGAGTATTGTGATTTATTGATTTTTATTTGGATTTGTTCTTGATTTCTGAACTCGCCATTTTTGTTGAGAGGAAACAAAAAGTAACGGCGGGTTTTTACTGAGGAATTAGGGTTTAAGGAAAGTAAGGGGGGTATTTATAGGACAACAAAATATCTAGATATTTTTTTATTAATATTTTAATATTTTATTTTGTCAATTTCTATATGTATTTGTCTTCTAAAAATTCGTGTGATCACACACGATACCCAAAAATCACGAAACTGGACATGCAACTATAATTAGACATTATGGTCCCAACGAAAATAGTTTCGTCAAATTCCGACTCCGTATGCTCACACAGCGTATTTTTAACTGTCGAAACACAAACTGTTTTACACTCTAAAAATCCGTATGGCCTCACAGTGACTCTAAAAATTACGGAAACTGATATCTAGCAATAATTTAACATTGTGGATCCAACAAAATTAGTTTCGTTGAATTCCGACTTCGTTTGCAAAAGTGGTTATTTTTAAAGCTCTGGATGACCCATTTAAATATATAAATATATTTAAATATAATTAAATAAAATATTAATAAATTAATATTATCGCATATATTCACACCAGAATACCATACAGCTCTAGAATATCATATCATAATTTACAGCTTGATATTCCAGATTCCAGATTATCTCGATATTCAGTTTATAATGAAAAATCTATTTATAACGTATATAAAGCGTCGCAAATTATAAAGGAATTCCACAGCGACTTTTTCTGAAATTTGATTTGGACGTAAATCAAAATCTACCTGACGAAATCCAGATTTTTCTCTTCCACTAGAAAAATATACTCCTCCAGCTCCGTACGTTTCTTGTTTCACAGAAATCCGATTTAAAACGAATCATGTACATTCAGTTGAAGTTCAAATCGCTAAATAGCGAACTGCAGCGCCATTTCGAGCTTGATTTTAATTATAATATAATTTATACGTTCAAACGTTGTAAATGAAATATATTCGTTATTATATTTCAAATCTAAACGCTACCAAATCCCTTACACTATCCAAATTCAGACAATAATGACAATTCAACTATTTCTGACTATTTCGACATTATAATATATTATTATATTATAATTATTAATTAAATATTCAATATTATTTAATTCAAGTTATCGATATTTTCCTAAATCGATATTTTTAATAATTAAATAACTTAATTATTCAATCTCTAAAATACGGGTCATTACAGCAGCCTTTTTTAACAAATGTCCTATTGATGCAAGATTTTTCTTAATTTCTGGGATGTACCTAAGTCTTATTAGCTTCACTACCTTTCCATCATTCATCTTCAATCGAACTGAAGCTATGTATTTAACATGCAAAACTCGACCGTCGGCAGATTCCACCTTACTAGTTTGTTGTTCATAATTAATAAATGCTTCCTTTTGATGACATACGTGGAAACAAGCTCCTGAATCAAGTACCCATTCTTTGCTTTTGCCTCCATTAACTTATAAAACATTGCATTCAAGTTCCTCACCGAAATTTACCTCGTTACCGTAATTATCTTGTTCATCCGACTCTTCCTCCAATGCCTTCATCTTCTCCTTATCCCTTTTAAGTTTATGACAAAATCTCAGTTAATGATCTGTTTTGTCATAGTAAAGACAAATGTAATCCTTTTTCATGCTTTTCAATTGGAGTTCCAATTTTCATTTCCTACTCCTTATCTTTTCCTTCTATAAGGCTCGTCCTCCGTATCTCTTCAATAAGAAAGCTACTAACCACTGACCCCATTGAAACAACGTCATCCGAATTTGAGTTATTTAATGCAACTACAAGTGTGTCCCAACTCTTCGGTAATGAACTCGTCATCATTAAGGCTTGTGTTTCATCATCCACCTTCAAATTCACGGCAACCAATTGATTCACAATTTCCTGAAAATCATTAAGATGCTCTCCAATTGATCCACCTTCCTTAAGCTTTAGATTCACTAATCTTTTCATAAGAAGAGCCTTATTTGTTGCGAAACCCCTTCCAATTTCTTCCATATTGCATAAGTAGATGTTTCATTAGCAACAATATGAAAAGCTGGATTATAAAAAAAACCTCGAATAGATACAACAGACTTCCTATCCAAAGTCTCCCATTTTTCTTCGGATAGATTGTTAGGTTTTTCCCCATTATTCTCCAGTGGCTGATGGAGATGACTAAGATAAAGGAAATCTTCCATCTTTGCCCTTCACAATACCCAATTTCTCCCATTAAGCTTTTCAATAATTATTTTATCCATATTCATACCCTCTTCAAAAAAATTTGTAGAAGACTCTGATAGCGATTGTTAGGGTTTCCTCAGGATCTCTACATAACTAGATATTAAAAAAGGGAAGAAGAAATCACTAACAAACAAATTTCTCCAAACAAACATTTATTATTCGACCAATTGATTACAAAGAAAGACCTAAAATTGAGAGAATATCTCAATCCCTAAAAATAATAGCAAGTTTTTCCCCCTTCAAAGTGCATGTAAATCTATCTCTAATGTGAGGCAAATAGAAAGACTAGGTCAATATCTTAAATGGCTCCTAAAATCTTTTAAAAATAAATTCTCCACAAAACTTGGTCAAAATAAATCTTTTCATGAGTCTTCCCATTTAGATAATTTGTTGGGTTTTCTAATGCGATAAAAGAGACAACTAATTACTCCATAAATTCTACTAAATCAGCAACATAAATGCTTACATTGCAATACAGTTCAATATCCATTACGTTATCGAATACACTATTACTAAACAATTGAAGCACCGTATTGACGAACTCCTCAGCATTTTAAACACATACTGCTTTGCCTCTTCAAAAGAAAAGCCCAAACACACACCATGTCATTCACATGAAACCCAAGATGCACACCCTATCCCTTCAAGTCCGCTCCATGAGCTAATAACGGAAAATTAATCGTGCACGTTTCCAGTTTAAAGCTTCCCCACATCAATTAATGCCACCAAGATGAAGCTACGTTGGATGCTTCTACTTCTAGTAACCAAAAGTGCACCTTTTTATCGGTAGAGCAGCTCAAACAGTAAGGGAATAAAGTGGACCATGATTTTTGACCAAGGGAGTTTATAGCAGTAATAGGGGAATTAAAATTGCCAAAATTTCTTAGAATCCCCTTTGGGCAAACATTAACTGGTTTAACATGAGACGAACCTCCCTTTAAGGCAGATCCAGTACTGCCAGTATATCCAAAAAAATTCCAATATTGCTAAAATATGAAATCTTGCTGCAGGCCATAACAATTCTTCGATTCTTGTTATCTACAAAATTAACATATCTATCAAACTGAATAACCGAAAAGCAAACAAGAAACCACATTAATACTTTGCAATCTTTCATACATACTGATCTTTTTTACACCTATGATTATGGTACACTTACCTATATATGCTAACATATATTGATAAAATTACAAACTAACAAAGCAAGTACAATTTAATTGTAATCTACAATGCCCAAATAAGCGTGTGTCAGCTTAGAATTGTTAGAAACACACTTAGAATTTTACAACTGGCTGCCGAAAATGATTAAAATCGAAAAACGTGGGGATATACCGAATTTTTGCTTTCAGACGTGATGCTCCTTAATCAAAACTGGAGTATCAATAACTATGCCTTTTTTTCATGAGAAGATCAACTTCCACTGAAATTTCATTGCATTGCCACATCCTAAATGGTAACATAGAGGCTCAGACACAAACTTGCAGCATAGCTTCCTTTATTTTATAACTAGATACAAATATAAAGCATTAACCTGCCTTCTTTTTTACTAGAGGAAATTCCATAGCCTGAAGCAATCATCATCAACTACGAAAGTCATAGCATGTACATGGATTGTTCATTAAACCGAGGTACATATGGAGCACTTCAACCTCTTAATTAAGCCCAAGCACTGTTGTATTCAAATTCATTGAACCTATTTCTTTCACTTCAGCCACTTCTTTCCCTTTTGGTGATTCTGATTTGTTCACAGAGCCAAAGAGCATAGCAGAAGATGCTGCTTGGCTAATAGTCAGAACCATCCTTTAAGCATTAAAATGTCAAAGAAACTTCAAACCATCCTTTAAGCAGAAGCTGCTGCTTGGCTAATAGTCAGAACCTCTAAGCAGTGACTGTGATTTCATCAGTAGAAGCTGCTGCTTGGGTTTTTCAAGTAGAAACTTCGGACCATCTTTAGGAGGTTTTGGCTATGTTTACATATGGTTGCAGTGGATTATGCTTCAGATTTGAAAGTAATTGCCTCATTCTACAATGATCAGTAGGTTTTCCAGGCTTTGGTCCTTCAATGACTACAACAAAGGATTTCTTTTCTTCCTTATTCTTTCATCCTACTTCGATTGCAGTTACCTCGTTAAGCACTAGCTCTGCAATTGCATGTTTGTCTGCTTCTGCATGGAACTTCTAGGTTCATGACAAGCGCTTGTTTCCAAATTTTATGTCATACAAGCCCTTTTGCTACGCCAAGAGCTATTTTTACTCAGGTGTTCCAATCAAGTGGGCTTGTACCGTAGGTTATATCTGTACAATTTCAATGTGTCAGCCATATTATGAATTTGAATATGAACTTCATCAATTTAACTTAATAAAGAAAATGTTAGCTGATAGGAAATTATTCTATACAAAAATTTATTATCATTATGGAGAAAATATTATACTGAAGTAAAAAGTGCAAAGGCTATTCAAATTGGAGGTAGATGCTTGGAGGCTGTGAAACTTAAATCGATTGTTCCACCTTCAGTAAATATTTTAAAGAATGGGATTAAATTTAGACATAAGAAAAGGCAATTTGAGTTGGAAGGATTGATGCAAAAGCTAATTTCAGGATCCAAGCAGCTTACATGGTATTAAAAAACAGAACTTCCATGTAGAAAGATTCAAAAGGTGAAGTTTTATGTTTCAGATATGGCAAAAGTTGGACAGATGAAATGTGCTTGCACCTTGGAAAATAAGATATGGACACATGAAAGGAGCTGGCCTTAAGTTTGAAGATCTAAGACTAAGAGCAAGCAACGAAGATTCTACTGCATCAGTATTGCCAAAGATAGTAAACAGAGACAACATATAGCAAAGTCGTCGAGTCATCTAATATGTGCTGTAAACTCCCAGCTCCTCTTCACCACCAGTAAACTCCCTGCTCATCATTTCACCGATTTCAGCAAGGCCAAGCCCAAAAGGAGCAGCAGCTTCTTTCAACAAAATAGTGCTTCGAACCAGCACGTACAGGAAAGCCTCCCGTATCATAGGCAAGATTCGACTTGATCTCAAAGTCCTTAACTGGGCCAAGCTTAGCAATATACTTGAGCTCTTTTTCAAAAACGGAATAGAAGCCTATGGCCAATGAATCCATTCAAATATGGATTTTCCAAGTTCCAAGTATACCGGTAAGCAACTGACAAAAATGGAAGGTTGTAATAACTATTTATTTCTATTAACAAAAATTGAAATTTGTTTAAATATTTAACTCTATTACAACTATTAAAAAAGAAAGATATTGTTAGACACTGTTTGTAATAGAGCACGGAGCTCAAGTATTGTTAGACACTGTTTGCTACAGTTCAGTTCTGTGCTAACAGTTGTCTAGGAAAGTCTTTGATGGGTACCCTTGCTTGTTTACTGTCAGTCGTGTACTGCTGTCTACTGTACTCATATGTTATCTACTTTTGTAGTATGTGATGCTGATTTTCAGCACTAGCTTTCCTTTTGTAAAGCATGTAATTTGCCGGTCATCGGTATGTAATAAGTAGTCTTGTAATATAGCAAGCTCCTGCACTGTAATCTAGAATAGATTATGTGGACGGCACACAATAAATGCCGTAGGTAGTGGACGGTCCACTTTAAAAACCGAAATTAGTTAACTGCTAACTACAGTCATCTGTACTTTATTGTAATTTTATTATCAGTTATAATAAAAGAGTGTTACGGAACACTATAAAAACCAGTCGGCTATGCCAAAAAAAAAAAAAAAAAAAAAAAAAAAAAAAAAAGATATTATAATAGACATCTATTACAAATGAGAAAATAAAAGAGTTGCTAAAAAACCAAATCCATTAGTTGCTTCCTTTGATAAATGGAGAAATGATAACCAGAAAAGAGAACTTTACGAGGAAAATAATACTTATTAAACATAAGTAAAATTAAGTTAAAACTTATGCCTGAATTCAGTGAGGACTCCATAAAGATGGTCCGAGAACACAAATTTGATATCTTTTTTTTATTTTTTTTATTGTTTTCTAATTCAATTAATATCATCAAAACAAGAGAATGACACAATTATGTATGAGCGCAGTTAGTTGTAGGTAAAGAAATTAACATATAAAGAAAGCATGGATGGTTAGGAAAATGTGGATTACACAACTTATAATTTACATGTAGCAACACAAGGAAGGTTCACAGCATGAGCATGTAGACCGATGTTATGGGCTTTTTTGTAACATTTTATTTTTGGTTTTATTTTCATAAAGTACGTCTGTTGCAACATGCTTTCAAAAGAAGTCCCGATTTTCAATGAAATACTTCCTAATAACAAATGAACAACTATAAGGACACAACTTTGGAACAAACTAAGAGATTGCTTCTGCGGTTAACTACTTCTTACAATATTCGGTGTATTACCTTATATTATATTGTACTAAACGATTTAGTCTAATCAAGTTATAGTTACATCAATGTTTGAGGAGAAGGTCTCACTCAAAATACTAAGAGCAGCGATAGTATGAACAAGCACACAAGCATACTACAACAAAGAAGAAAGTTTCTGATCCCGGTTCGGATATATGTTAAAATAACTTAAAATAAAATAAAATGATGTGTGTGTATGTGTATTTGTAGTAAAAGGTGCACAACCAAGAAGAATACTTCAGCAACAACATCAAAATTGAACAAATCTTCGTAATGTTTTTTTACATAAGGTGTGTATGCACTTATTTTCTGCAATAGAGCGAACCTGCATGCTATTTTCCAAGACCTCCCAATCTGAACAGATCAATTATCCTTCGAATTTTGAGCATAAAATTACTATTGATATGAAAAGAAAAACAAATTTAATGAAATCAAAAATTTTAAGTAAGAAATTATAACATCCCTCTGATTTAGGAGAATGAATATACATTTTAAAGTTGTGTGCCAAGTTTTTACATAAAGCTCACTTATATAGAGAAAACAAAGAGTTGTACCTGACGCGTGTGCAGCATGCAAAAACAACGCGACAAGTACAAGGGAAGGAAGCACGTGATGGTCATACAAAACGCATGCAACGTGAAATTTTCTATGTGTTGTAACAACTGGTCCAGGAATTAACATGTTCTTAGATATTCCTTAATAATCAAAAGAACTAATACACAATGCAGTCGCTCATCAACCAAGACAAAAGGAAAAAATAAACCTACAAATTCAAAATAAAATAAGATCTATATATGAGCAAATTACACTGGAATTCTACTTTAAACCACAACCAGCACAAACTTATTATATATTAATATCACATTTTCGGCAGACTCTATATAGAAATTTCCAACAGATATAAGATACGAATACTATTTTTAAGCTCACTTTTACAAAATGTCTAGTTAGAAAACTTGAATATCACAATGGTCGAATAACTCTTGCCAACTATTAATTGAATCTTGCCAAATGACTACACAAATAAATATCAATCAATGAATTAAATGAAAATAATTATGTATAGAAATACAACCCAAGCAGACAACATTTGCATACCGGACGATAATTAATATGTTTAGCAACTTGGAAGAATTAAATATTTCAAGTAGAAATCAAATGATAATTGGAATAAATAAAAAATATTTTGAGCTCTCAAGCCATTTTGTTCAAACTAGCATAAACACATGCACACTGTAAAGACTTTTTTGTTGCTTAAGTTATACTCTCTTTGAAATGCATGCATTTGTGATTTTTTGATTTTGTATTACCCAAAAAAAACCACAATACCATTATTGAAATATATTTTGCTGTGTGTATTCACATCAAAATCATTTAGTAACATGGTTTTTAAATAATGGCTTGTCAAAAATTACTATAATATGGGAACCACCTTGTATTTGTTATATGTAGATTGAGTTATAAAAGGAAAATTCTATTAAAATTATGGTTCAATGATAATACCCAAAACATACATACTCCAAACTTTTAGTCACAGAGCTAATTGCATGGAAAATACAAAATAATATACTCGAAGTACTCACAATCATGTGGTTGTCAGAAACCATAAATAATATTGGAAGATTAAATAATTTTTGTAAGATCTACCTATATTTAATGTTATGCCGGCTAGAAATTAGAAAATTTTCGTATTCTATTTATCTTATTTGGCAGCCTGAATTCAACTTTCAAGAAAGAAAATAGAAAATCAAGAGCAATAACTCTAATCAATGTTAATGTAAATAAAAAAAATGTGTAAACTAGCCACGGTTTGTATGAGTACAAAAAAATTTAATATGGTTTAAGTATTAGCTCAATCTTGCCAATTATATGTTAATGTTAACTTTTAGAGAGTTGTGATAACCAAAATGTAGCACCCTTTATCACAGTCATCAACCTATAGGCTCTTCTTGATGAAATATTATTGAAAGAGGTGCATTTAACTTAGTATCTGGTTATATATTCACATGGCTTCATATTTTAGTAACTTTAGTTGAGAAAGGTTTAAAAAGACAAAAAATATTATGGTACAACCTTTTTACATATAAAATAGTACATATTTTAATAAAGGAAAGAAAGAATAATGAGAAAGCAACGGTCACATGCCCATTATGACAATGCAACGGTCACATGCCCATTATTCAAGCTTATTTACATTTATTTCTTGTATTATAAATAGAGGACTCCTCTATACAATTTGAATCATCTTGTATTACAATTCTTCAGTAATAAACTACTGATTCATCTCAGTTCTGCTTTTCTATCATGGTATTAGAGCTATTAAGGCTTAACAGTTATTGAGCCATATTCATTGTTTGGTCATCATGGCCAATGATACTGCTTCATCATCTTCTGACAATGCTACTGGAACGTTTGAAAGTCTCATAGCTGTTGACAAACTCACCAAAACTGTAGTTAGCCCTCAATCACAACTAATTATAGTGCAATTGGACGAAAACAATTACTTGCATTGGAAATTCAGATCGAGACTACAATCCAAGGCTACGGCCTTAAAGGCTTCATTATAGAAACATTATCAGTTCCACCAAAATTCATTACTGATCAAGAGAATGAAATAGTTAGTAATGAAGAACACATGAAATACCATAGGAAAGATCGTTTAATCTGTTCATGGCTACTATCCTCTATCAATCAAAGCTTATTACCACAAGTGATTGGCTGCAAAAGTGCTAACGAAATATGGACAACAATAGAAAAATCCTGCAACAACCAGTCAGTTGCTAGAGTCATGTTTTATAAAAGATAATTGCAAAAAATAAAGAAGGACAACATTACCATGAGAGAGTACTTGAGAAAAATTAAATCTGTTTCTGACATTTTAGAAGCTACTAGCCATGAAGTGCAAGATTCTGAACAAATCTCGACAATTCTCAATGGCTTAAGTGAAGAATATGAGGCTGCAGAAGCCATAATTTGCTCAAAAAGGAATTCTCATCTATTGATGATGTCACTCTATTTTATTAGCACATGAAGCTAGGCTTGAAGGTAAGAAAGCACAAGAAAGAGACTTTTGTTTTAATTATGCAGTTATGAAAAGTAGTGACAATAACAAAAATCAAATAAGTAATAATTATAGAAATGAGCAAACCTTTCCGAGGGGCAATCCCACCACCAGAGGCAGAGGTGGTAAAGGAAGATGACACTGGAGTAAAAACAACAACAATTGACCATAGTGTCAAATATGCGAGAAGATTGGTCATACTGCTATCAAGTGCTATTTCAAATACAATTCAAGTTACTCAACAGGCCACGCCAGCAATAACAATCAAAAAAACACCAGTTTCACTGCTAATTTAGCACAAGGACAGGGAGATGCAACCAATCGTACTGATCATAACCAAGATGAATCATGGTACCCAGACTCGGGAACAAGCCATCATATCACTAGCAATCTGAACAACCTAAATCTTGGGAACAAAGAATACAAATGTAATCAAACTATAAGCATGGGCAATGGTAGGTGTGTTAAAATCTCTCATACTAGCATCGGTATTATCATTAGTAATAGGCAGTTATTTTTGCATAATTTACTAAGAGTACCCACTATTAAGAAAAACTTAATTAATGTGTATCAATTTGCTAAAGATAATAATGTATAGTTTGAATTTTTTCCTAAATACTGTGTAGTTAGAGACATAATATCTAGGAAAATTCTTCTAAGGGTAATTCTATAAAGGGACTCTATGAATTCAATCTCAGCAACCATAATATTACTATCAATGATCACGAACATTGTAATTAGACTAATATAACTGATGAAGCTCAAACTAGAAGTATTTTGACTTTTGGCGTTATAAGTTAGGACATCCCAGTGCTAGCATTGTAAAAAAAATTCTTAGTGATAATAAAATAAAATTTATTCCTGCAAAATTACCTTATGTATGTACTTATTGCCAAATGGGAAAAAGTCACCAATTACCATTCTTTGATTTATTAACTATGTATTCCAAACCTGACTTATTAATTACCACTGATATTTGGGGTCCATTTCCTATATTTTCTGAGTATGGATATAAATACCACATCTCATTTGTTGATGATTACACTAGATATACTTGGATATACTTCTTAAAAGCTAAATCTTATACAAAAAGTGTTGTCATCAATTTTATCAGTATGTTTGAAAACCAAATAAACTGTCAAATTAAAGTCATGCAATCTGATGGAGGATTAGAATACAAACCCCTGACAGATTATTTTAAAAGTAAGGGTATTATACATAGAGTAACATGTCCCTATACTTCTGAACATAATGGTATAATTGAGAGGAAACGTAGACACATAGTTGAATCAGGTTTAACTTTGTTAGCTTAAGCATCTTTGCCACTAAATTTTGGCCTGAAGTTTTCAGTACTTCTGTGCATCTAATAAATAGAATGCCCACTAAAGTATTGAAAGACATAACACCTCTAGGAAAGCTATTTAATGACAAACATGATTATAACATTCAAAAACATTTGGTTTCCTGTGTTTCCCTTAATTAAGACCTTATAATAATCATAAACTTGACTATAGATCTAAACCCTGTTCTTTCATAGGTTACTGCAATAATCAAAAAGGGTTTAGATGTATAGACAAGTCTGGTAGAATATTTACAAGCCGACATGTTATTTTTGAAGAAAATATTTTCTCTTATAGTAGATCAGATATACAAACCAAAACCAAAATATATAGTCCAAGCATTAGTATACCTGGTCTGCACAATATTCTGACACATGACATCAAGAGAATGGTAACAAGGCTGCTAGTAACTCTGAAGGTCACCACAGTGATAATGAAATTAATGATGATCTGCCAGAGCAAACTAGCCGCGACATTCAATCACTTACAGGATCAAGTTGAAGACAATCAGAAGAAACAAGAGAAGAAACCAACAATGATAACAATCAAAACTCTAGCAGCAGACAAGATGACTCACTAACTCAACTATCACAACATCAAACTGGACATCCAATGATAACCAGATAAAAAAGAGGCATATTCCAACCAAAGACTTATACTGTAGTCATTACTGAAGAAGAGACAAATAGTTATCAACAAACTGTCAAACACAAATAATGGATAAAGGCAATGGATGAAGAATATCAAGCACTGATGAACAATTATACATGGGAACTAGTGAGTCCACCAAACAAACATGAATATAATTGGATGCAAGTGGGTATACAGACTGAAAAAGAATCCAGATGGATCAATTAATAGATACAAAACAAGACTTGTTGCAAAAGGAATCACATAATGATTAGGTTTTGATTATAATGAAACTTTCTCATGACCAATGGTAAAGGACTCAACTATTAGACTTAAATTGACTATAGCATTAAGCAATAACTGGAAAATCAAGCAGCTAGATGTCAATAACGTATTCTTAAATGGGAATCTACATGAAGAGATATTCATGCAACAACAACAAGGCTATACACAAGGCCCAACATTGGTATGTAAACTGAATAAAGCAATCTATGGTCTGAAGCAAGCAACCAGAGTATGGTTTGAAAGACATAAAGAAAGTTTGACAACACTAGGCTATTAACCTACTCGGTCTGACACATCCCAATTCACAAAAATCAGTGAATCATCTACCACTTATATATTAATATATGTGGATGATTTAATTATCACAGATAGTAGTGAAACTGAAATCAGAAAATTGGCATACTATTCGAACAATCAGTTCTCAATAAAAGATTTGCGTGAATTATCTTATTTCCTTGGAATAGAAGTTACAAGAAAATCAGATAAAGAAATTCATCTTTACCAAAGAAAGTATATTACAGAGCTTCTAAACAAGACAAACATGATTGAAGCAAATGGCCAACCAACTCCTATGATGCCAAATCAACACTTGTCAAAAAATGGGGGGAAGCTATTTCAATTATTAAACAATACATGAGTATTGTCGGAGCATTACAATATGCTACTATAATACAACCTGATATTTCTTTCAGTGTTTGCAAAGTATCTCAATTTTTGAAGGAACCCAGAAGTGAGCATTAGACAACAGTGAAAAGAATACTCAAATTCTTAAAAGCAACAATCAACTTTGGCTTATCATTAATAGGTAGCAAAGACTTAAACATTACATCTTATTCAGATCCAGACTGGGCTACAGACATAGATGATAGAATATCAATTTCTTGTTATTGCATTTATATAGGAGAAGGTCTTATTTCTTGGTGCTCTAAAAAGCAAACAACCATCTCGGGATCAAGCACAGAAGCGAAATATAGGAGTGTTGTTAGTACTGCAACTGAAATTTATGGCTACAATCATTGTTAGAGGAGCTAATACTATCATCTAATAGAAATCATATAATTTGGTGTGAAAAATTGAGCACAATCTACATGACAACAGATCCTTTTTGGCATAATTGAACCAAACACATAGAAATCAATATCTATTTTGTTCGAGAGTAAGTTCAAAAGAAATTTTTACAAGTGAATCATATTCCAGCTTACTATCAGAGGGCTGACATGCTTACAAAATCACTCTCGGCCAAACATTTCCACTGTTTCAGGCATACACTTGGAATCGAAGAGTTACAAACAAATACTAAGTAAGAGATGGAACTTTCATACCTGGATCTTACTTGTATCTTCACCAGCATGACAAAGGATTGAAATTGCTTACTGTTTACCAACGTGAACCCACAAAATGGCTGATTAGGGTTGCAACGGTAGTAAAGCAAAGAAAGAATAATGGGAAAGCAATGGTCACATGCCCATTATTCAAGCCTATTTACATTTATTTCTTGTATTATAAATAGAAGACTCCTCTATACAATTTGAATCATCTTGTATTACAATTCTTCAATAATAAACTATTGTTTCATCTCAGTTCTACTTTTCTATCATATTTTTAATCTATTTAAGCAAAAAGGCTTTCACAAAAGATATAAAAATTTAAAAGGGTAATAAAAATGAAAGGTACATAAATAAATTTACATATTGAATTAATAAATTTACGCTCAGTTGGACATAATTATACACACTGTCACATGTTATAAACAAAGGATAACATATTCTACCATGGTTACACATTAATATGAGTTATATTCAAATACAAAGTAATATAGATTAAGAATGGCATTGACGAATTGTGACCCTAAATTATACATACATTTAGAAATTTAAAATTAACCCAAGATGGAGTAAAATAGCAACATATAAGATAGTAATGAAATAGTTGGCTGTAATATAAATAAGTAGACCAAAGTTCGCTTATATTATTAAGAGCAACACGAAAATGGGTGTTGGGTTGTAACTAGTTGCAAGGGGATAAAGAAGAGCCGTAACATGTATAGAAAAATAAAATATTGTTTATGTTAGCAACATAAGTCTACATTAAGACTACAAAATTAAAGCTATAATTATTGGCAATGCTAATAACATAACATAACATTTATCTGATTCTATTAAAGAAACGTAAATTCAAGGCTCCTTATCTTACATGGTACTGAGAACTAGAGTAAGAAAACTATTATTCCACGAAGTAGCTAGCAAGTTAGTGCACAAATCGTTGATCCTTGAAAAATTGTAAACTTCCAATGATATGTTTCTTATGATATATTAATTGACAAATGCGATTTTCAATATTAAAACTTCATATGACATCACATTTGAAATTTATTGTCACCCATAAGAGATAGATCCAACCACTGCCATTTAATCTTCGATAGAAAATTGGAATAAAAAGAAGTGTTAAAAAGGGAAACTTAACCGTCTCCCGGAAAGAGATGCGACAATATTGAAGAAAATTATTGAATTTTCACATCTCAAAGAGTTAAGGAAACTTTACAACATTACAAACAACTTTAGGACATTATAGCTTTCCTGGGGTTGGATGAATTATCGGAAGAAGTTCGTTTAACCGTAGAAAGAGCACGAAAATTTGAACACAGCTTATCACAACCCTTCTTCTTGTTCGTTTCTGTGACGGCCGCCCATAACCCTGCACTAAACAAGAGGGATAATGCGCTAAAAAGTGTGCCAGGCAACTATGGACGATCATCAGAGTAGGTAAACAACATCGAAACCTGTCATAAAATAACAACGCAAGGATAAATTATAATAGAACATATACAACAGGTAATGATAGTGAAGCAGAAACCACTAAACTTTCATGACAACTAGAGAGTAATCCCCATACACGTAGATAACAACAATAGTGTTTGTACAATTTGCCTCACTACAACACTCAGAGAAATAGCAAGCAGTGGAAAAACAATGGAACTAGATAGTAGTAAAATGGTACGTCGGCCTCCTGCACGCCACCGAGCAGCAACCTCGCCCTCACTAACCAATCACCGGTCAGCTGCCACCTAGTCTGCCCATCTAAACAACTGGAAGAACAACCCTAGGTAATAAGAAGAAAAATAAAACCTTGAGTCAGACAACAGTCTTAGTGAGTGATAAAACAGCTAAAAAACTTCATCAATAAAGTATATGAAAATGGGTAAAACCACTAATCTATCCAGCTCCAGAGAAGAACTCTCAACTGCCTTTCCCACACCTGATAGTGATAGCCTTTACGATTCATACATCTAAAGGAACAACAATTCAGCCATGGCAACCAGGACAACAATTCATACATTGAGATAGCAATTCAACCATTATCATGACAAGCATTCAAATGTCCATGACCGAATCTGGCTATCACCTCCAACCTTGCTTTGGATCCTTCGTTATCGTATGACTAGCTAACAACTTGCCATCAATTGTCAAAGACCATACACGACGCCCCGGTTCTAGCAAAACCCCGCACGCAATACTCAATCCATGTCTAGGCCATGCATGACGCCCAGGGCACTCGACCTACAACTGGTCTTCAGTTGTACCCTTACTTTGGATCCGCTAAAACCTACGACAACTACAGTTCCTCGCCCTTCTCATCTCTACTCGTTATCAATTACGACTATTAATCAGCTCAGAATACCTTAGAGCAATCACTTCACACGAACTCAATATATTCTTGAGTCGATTCAACATTCATCACATCCGATGAACATCACCTCACTTCGTCATTCCCCATTTAATTCACTTCGAAGTTATCATCACTTTCGAGGCGAAGAAAACATCGATCAAATGGTCCGAAATAATCCATAGCATTAGATAAATTTGCTAAAGGAAACAAATCACAATACTTAGGCCATCAACTGCCTTGTTTAGACTCATTGCTGAAATTCCATCATTCGGACCGACCGACCCAAGGAGGACCGACCCGACCAACCCGATACCTAGTCGACCCAACCTAACATGAACCCATGCTGCTCGACCCGGAATGTGAACGGCCGACCACCTGTATGCACGACCCAAAGTCTTCCTCCTCGTACATGTCCGACCCACCTCAAGATCGGCCCATATTAACTGATCGAACCCACCGTGACCGACCCGACCCAGACTTCCTCCAAAACCAGAACTCTCAGACCCGTTCGACCGACCCACACCAAGACCAACCCAACCCATCGTGACCGACCCGATCCAGGTGAGAGCGATCGACCAGCCATGGCTTCTGACTTGTTCTCCAAGACACATTTTGGGGACCGACCGACCCACCCTGGCTCGCTTGGCCACCAAAAACCTGCACTTTACCAATTCCTCCCCGATTTCGACCAAAACTTCGCCAAACAATAGATTTAATGAAACCGACTCATCCAATTCATCCAATATGACCACAACCATTATATGAAATCATTAACATCACCAATATGAAAATTTCATCAATAATTATGTAAAATTTCAAACTCAACACAAATGTACGTATGAGCTAAACCATGGATTTAACTTACGTATTCATACGAAATGTCATAGAAATTACCTATCTAAACTTGTTAAATCATATCATAGTGTGATTAATATGAAAATGGACTTACCAGTGCATAGATCTATGAGAAAACACTTGAATTTAATGAAAAACATGACCAACTACTCATACACTTCACTGAATCCATGTGAGAGACGTAAACCACTCACCGATTCTCCCAAACAAGAAAAAATCAATGCAATAAGATACCGGACAGCAAGCACTTCGCACCAATCTCCTTGATCCGATGAACTCTTGCTCAGTTGACGTAGATCTGGCCCCTAATGGTGTAGATCTATGATTTCCCTCCTTAGATTTGGATTTTTAATGGTGGAAAGTTGCTAGGCTAGGAGGAGCGTAAGGCACCAAATGAGAGAATGGAAAACTAAAACCCTTTCCCAAATCCCTTACCCCCTATTTATACTTCCCACCATCCCACTAATGGGCCTCCCCCAAATCAGACCATTAGGCTCCCAAAACTTAAACAACCAACTGAAAACCCTTAAAACAGCGATTTCTTCCAAACCGCTGAGCCAAATCTTTAATGTAACCACCCTACAGAAAAAAAACCATCAATTCCTTTCCAATGGCACAGATCTCACCCTATGACTCGACCATAGTCAAAATTTATTCCCTGCATAAGGCTGATAAGGGCAAAATGGTCACAAACAAAATCGGTAAAAATTATGGACATGTCTCGCATCCACGTAAGCAACATATTAAATGAGAATGATCCAACCCTTAGGGAATGAAATAAAAATATTTTACGATCCTCCGATACGTAAAATGCAGGTTGTTACATTCTCTCCCCTTAAGAATTTCGCCCATGAAATTCCAAGCAAACATAAGCAATCACAACAATTTCACATGTCTATCATCCATGAGAAGCCAATTCTATCATCCAAACTAGCAACCATCAAGCCATGCATCCATAGCCTTATCCTAGCACGCGGAATTCTATCAAACAACAACAAGATACAACCATATAACGATGACACGATATGTAAAGGTCCTACAGACAAAGTGTTCTGGATGAGTCTCCTTCATGCCCTCTTCCGTCTCCCACGTACAATCGTCGCTATCTTCACTCCATTGTACCTTGACTAGCTTAATCGTCTTCCTCCTAAGTTGTCTCGTGTCTTTTCCCATAATAAAAAGCGGTTTACGAGGTTTCGTAACTACGGTTTCTACTTCTTGGCCTTTGTACTGCTCTGGAGATACCACCACATTCGAATCATGCACGAACTTCCGCAGAAACGACACATGGAACACATTAAGCATGCTCGACATCTTCTTGGGTAACTCCAATCTATATGCAAGTTTTCTGATTCGCTTTACCATCAGAAATGACCCAACGAACCTTGGGGCTAACTTTCCCTTATTTTCGAATCGAACCACATGCTTCAACGGCGAAATCTTCACGAAAATCTTATCTCTGACGTCGAATTCCAAATCTTTTCAATGCTTATAGCATAACTTTTCCGACGACCATGGACTGCCTTCATTCATTGTCGAACGATCTTGATACAATTCGAGGTTTCTCTAATCATCTCAGGCCCAAGTATCAATTTATCTCCAGTTTCTAACTAACAAGATGGAGAATTACACGGCCTCCCATATAGTGCCTTATATGGTGCCATCCCAATGCTCGACTGGTAGCTGTTGTTATAAGCAAACTCAACCAGATGCAGATGGTCTTCCCATGATCCTCCGAAGTCTAACACACAGGCCCTCGGGAGATCTTCCAAAACTCGTTTGACTGTCTCGATCTGGCCATCAGCTTGGGGATGATACGCCGTACTCAAACACAACTCGGTTCCACATGATTCTTCCAAACTTATCAAAAATCCGTTAGTGAACAATGGATCTCGATTACTCACTTTACTTTTTGGGACACCATGGAATCAACTATCCATTTCACATAAATTTCAGCCAGTTTTGGCACCGCCCTAGTCGCCTTGACAGGAATGAACCTCACACTTTTGGTCAAGCAATCCACAATGACCCAAATCCCTTCATTTCCTGCCCTGGTTCTAGGTAGTCCATCGATAAAATCCATCGATACTTGCTCCCACTTCCACGTAGGAACTACCAATGGTTGAAGCAAACCACTCGGCTTCTTCTGTTCAGCTTTCACCAATTGACAGTTCATGCACTTGGAAATGAACTTTCCAATATCTCTCTTTATCCCTTCCCGGTAGTAGACTCGCTTCATGTCCTGATACATCTTATTGCCACCTAGATGAATCGTCAACTTCGAGTGATGACATTCTCTTAGAACCTCATTTCTCAATTCATCAACATCAGGAACAACCAATTGTCCTTGCTTCCGAAGCCAACCTTCACGATCGACTTTGAACTCTTTGTCTTCCGGTTCTAGCTTATGGATAAACACGACAAGCTTTACATCTTGCTTTTGGCTCTCGCCAATCCTTTCGATGAGTATAGGTCTTATCGATAAGCTTGCCAACATTTCAGGTTCCAACTCGCACCTTGGCCTGAAATCTAACCTTGCCTAATACTCGAGGCACTTCCATTATGAAAACATCGCTCCCAAACTTGTGTGTCTTCGATTCAATGCATATTCAACTGCATTGCCTTTGCCTGGAGTATAGGCTATACCAAAATCATACTATGCCAAAAACTCTAGCCATCTTTGCTGCCGAAGATTCAAATCCTTTTGGGAGAAAAGATACGTTAATGACTTATGATCCGTAAACAACTCGAACCGAACTCCCAAATGGTAATGTATCCACATCTTCAGAGCAAACACAATCGTCGCTAACTCTAAATCATGAGTTGGGTAATTCCTCTCATGTGGCTTTAGTTGTCGACTCGCATAAATCACAACCTTATCCTTCTGCATTAGCAATCCTGCAAGTCTAATACCACATGCATCGATGTATGCCACCATCTCTTCATTCCCACTTGGAACGGTCAAAACGGAAGCACTCGTCAGTCTCTCTTTTAGGATCCCGAATGCTTGTTTGCATCCCATGTGAACACTTGGTTCTTCTTCGTTAATCCTATTAACGATGCTTCTATCTTGGATAAATCCTTGATAAACCATCGGTAATATCCTGCCAACCCCAGGAAACTCCAAATATCTGTCGCATTCTTAGGTCGATCCCAGTTCTGGATTGCTGCCACTTTAGCAGAGTCTACCACTATACCATTTCCAGAGTCAACATGGCCTAAGAACCTCATTTCATTCCTCCAGAAGTGACACTTCGAGAACTTATCCTTTAGCTAATGCTTTCGCAAGATCTCTAACACAACTCTCAAGTGTGTCATGTGTTCTTCCTCATTCCTGGATAAACCAGAATATCATCCACGAACACAAGAACGAACTTGTTCAACTGATCTCTGAAAACTCTATTGAAAACTCTATTCATAAGATCCACAAAGTACGTTGGCGCGTTAGTCAGCCCGAATGGCATCACCAACCACTCGAAAAATTCGGATGGTGTACTAAAAGCAGTCTTTGTTACACTATCCTTCGCCACCCTCAAGTGGTGAAATCTCATTGCGAAATCCATTTGAGGAAACACTTTGACCTCGTAAAGCTGATGGAACAAGTCATCAATCCTTGGCAATGGATACTTGTTCTTCTTAGCCACCTTGTTCAGCTTACGATAGTATACACACAACCTTTACGATAGTATACACACAACCTTAACGATCCATCTGCCTTGGTTGAAATACGACTGGTGCACCCCATTCGGAAATACTTCTTCGAATGAATCCCTTCCTAAGAAGGTATCGAACTTGCACCTCCAACTCTTGCTGTTGCTTAGGTGCCATCCGCCTAAGAGGCATAACGATTTGTCTAACACCCTCGACCAAATCGATCCTAAACTCGATCTCTCGATGCGGCGACAATCTTTTGACCTCGTCAAAGATATCCTCATACTCATTAGCAACCAGCACAGTTGACAAGTCTTTTTTTGGAATCACAAGCGAATATAGATAGCTAACGAAGACACCCGCTTCGCGCTTACACGTTATCAACACTTTTTTGCCCCTACACTTCCCCGACTCTCACCTCTAGCTTCTCGCAATTCACTCTTTCCGCATACCTCTTGAGTCAATCCATGCCCAAGATGATCCCAAACCCAGCGAAGTTAAGAACAAAGCAATCACACACAAAAGGGAAACAATGACTCAACAACACTAGACCATGACACAACATGCACAAACTGGATGAACCCCCAACTGGATTTGTTACGATCAATAGTCTATAAAAAATATTGGGTTCCAAACCTATGAGACACACAAGCTCATTACAAATGAATGAATGCAATGCTCCAGTATCAAACAAAGCTCGAGCTGAAACACCATGAATATATAGAGTACCTTGCACCATGACACCCTTTCCCTTATCTTCTACGGTAGGAGCTTTCGAAGAAAACGACAATTCCCCTAAAGCATAAGCCATAACCACTTGCTTCCCTTTAGCTAATTCTGGACAATCTTTCTTCTCATGTCCCGGTTTCCCACACTTTAAGCACTTCTTCTCAGCTTTAGGACTCTTGCATTCACTAGCAAAGTGGCCTTTCTACCAACAATTGAAGCAAATCACTTCTCACTTTTGCTTCTTCTAGACATCCTTTCCTTTCTATTGTTGCTGCTGCTTCTTTTTCTTATTATTACCACCCTGTTGTGACTTCTGTTCTTCCTTAGGTGCAACAAAAGACATCTTCTTATGGAACAAACTTTCATGCCTCAAAGCCTTGTTGGCAATCTTCTCAAAGCTATCATCGAGGTGATCCACAAGCTGATTCCTAAGATATTCATCCAACCCCAAGACAAACATATCGTTATTTTGATATGCAGTATCCACATATGAGCATACTTTGACAAGGCTTCGAAGTCAGAAACATAGTCAAGAATTGGGAAACCATTTTGTTTAAGCTCCACAGGTCTCTTAAACAGAATTGACTTTTGTACGGTGGAGATAAACTTCGCTTCAAACTTGGCTTGAAATTGCCCCCATGAGATATCTTCCTCAGGAGTCTCAAGTGTGACAGAGTTCCACCAGTCCATTGCTCTGCCCTCGAACTTCCTTGATGCAAGATTCCTCTTTGTTGCATCATCAATGCCCAAGTCCTAGAAGATCCGAACACAAGTGTCCAACCACCTTTGAACCTCTTCAACTGGTTCGGTGCCCTTGAACTGTTTCCCTCCCAATGATATAAAGTCTTTGCACAGCTTTGCAAATTCCACAGCTCTAGGCACTTGGACTCCAACATCAACCGTAGCTGCCGCTGGAGCGACGTTCCTTCAAAGGCATTCATCTATCATAGCTTCGAACATGGCCGCGTAGTCATGTACACCGCCATTACCCCCTCCAGCACTAGCTTCCCTAGCAACGTGTCTTGATGGTCATCTACTCATTCTAAATATGCAATTTAGAATAATTAGCCACTTCCAAGAAAAATGCTAAAGGAACACAACCGCTACTACTATATATGCTAATATATATAGTAAGCATCCAACTGAAATCTACAAGTACCGTCTCATATGTAATTACGTCTTAAACTTTGGCTAAAATCATTAATCAGAGCTCTAATACCAAATGTGATGACCACCCATAACCCCTACACCGAACAAGAGGGATAATGCACTGAAAAGTGTGCCAGGCAGCTATGAACGATCATCAGAGTAGGTAAACAACATCGGAACCTGTTGCAAACTCATAGCGCAAGGATAAAATATAACAAAACATGTACAACAGGTAGTGATAGTGAAGCAGAAAACACTAAGATTCATGACAACTAGAGAGTAATATCCATACATGTGGATAACAACAATAGTGTTTGTACAATTTGCCTCACTACAACACTCAGAGAAATAGCAAACAACAGAAAAAACAATGGTACTAGATAGTAGTAAAATAGTACACCAGCCTCATGCTCGCCACCGAACAACAACCTCGCCCTCACTAAGCAATCATCTGTCACTTGCCACCTAGTTTGCCCATCCAAACAACTGGACGAACAACCCAAGGTAATAAGAGGAAACATAAAACCTTGAGTCAGACAACAATCTTAGTGAGCGATAAAACAGCTAACTAACTTCATCAATAAAGTATATGAGAATGGGTAAAACAACTAATTTACCCAGCTCCAAAGAAGAACTCTCAATTGCCTTTCCCACACCTGATAGTGATAGCCTTTATGATTCATACATCCAAAGAAACAACAATTCATCCATGGCAACCAGGAAAACCATTCATACATTGTGATCGCAATTTAACCATTATCATGACAAGCATTCAAACGTCCATGACTGACTCCATCTATCACCGCCAACTTTGCTTTGGATCCTTCATTATCGTATGACTAGCTAACAACTTGCCATCAATTGTCAAGGACCATACACGACGCCCCGGTTCTAGCAAAACCCCACACGCTATACTCAACACGTGTCTAGGCCATACACGACGCCCAGGGCACTCGACCTACAACTAGTCTTCAGTTGTACCCCTTCTTTGGATCCGCTAGAACCTACGACAACTACAGTTCCTCAGCCTTCTCATCTCTAGTCGTTATCAATTATGACTATTAATCATCTTAAAACACCTTAGAGAAATCACTTCACACAAACTCAATACATCCTTGATTCAATTCCACATTCATCACATCCGATGAACAAATCACCTCACTTCGTCATTTCCCATGGAATTCACTTCGAAGTTATCATCACTTTTGAGCTGAAGAAAATATCGATCATACGGTCCGAAATAACCATAGCATTAGATCAATTTGCTAAAGTAAACAAATCACAACACTTAGGCCATCAACCACTGCGTTTAAACACATTGCTGAAATTCCATCATTCAGACCGACCGACCCAAGGAGGACTGATCCGACCGACCTGACGCCTGCTCGACCCAACCTTGCATGAATCCATGCTACTCGACCCGGAATGTGCACGACCAACCACCTGCATGCACGACCCAAAGTCATCCTCCTCGTACATGTCCAACCCACCTCAAGATGGACCCGGAGTAACTGGCCTGACCCATCGTGACCGACCCGACCCAGACTTCCTCCAAAACCAGAACTCTCAGACATGTTCGACCGGCCCACACCAAGACCGACCCGACCCATTGTGACCGACCCGACCCAGGTGATACCGACCGACTAGGCATGGCTTCTGACTTGTTCTCCAAGAATCATTTAGGGGACCGAGCGACCCACCCTGGCTCGCTCGACCGACCCAAAACCAGAACTTCACCAATTCCTCTCCGATTTTGACAAAAACTTCGCCAAACGATAGATTTGACGAAACCAACTCATCCAATATGACAACAACCATGATATGAAATCAATAACATCATCAATATGAAAATTTCATCAATAATTATGTAAAGTTTCCTAAAATCACCGCAAATGTACATATGAGCAAAACCATGAATTAACTTGCATATTCACATGAAATAACATAGAAATTACCTATCTAAACTTGTTAAATCAGATCATAGTGTGATTAATATGAAAATGGACTAACCAGTGCATAGATCTATGAGAAAACACTTGAATTTAATGAAAAACGTGATCAACTACTCATACACTTCATTGAACCCATGTGAGAGATACAAACCACTCACCGAGTCTCCCAAACAAGCAAAAATCAATGACATAAATTTTCGGACAGCAAGCACTTTGCAGCAATCTTCTTGATCCGATGAACTCTTGCTTCAGTTGACGTAGATCTAGCCCCCAATGGTATAGATCTATGATTTCCCTCCTTAGATTATGATTTTTAATGATGGAAAGGTGTTAGAGGAAGGAGGAGCAAAAGGCATCAAATCAGAGAATGGAAAACTAAAACCCTTTCCCATATCCTTACCCCCTATTTATAGTTTCCACCAGCCCACTAATGGGGCTCCCCCAAATCAGCCCATTAGGCTCCCAAACCCTGAACAATGAACTGAAAAACCTTAAAATAGCGATTCCTCCCAAACCGCAGAGCAAAATCTTTTATGTAACCACTCTACGGAAAGGCAACCATCAATTCCTTTCCAATGGCACAAGTCTCACCCTCTGATTCGACCTGAGTCAAAAGTTATGTCCTGTACAAGGCTGACATGGGCAAAATGGTGACAAACAAAATCGGTAAAAATTATGGACATGTCTCACATCCTCATAAGCAACATACTAAAAGATGAGAATGATCCAACCCTCAAGGAATGAAATAAAAATATTTTACAATCCTTCGATACGTAAAATGAGGGCTGTTACAGTTTCTTTTTGTCCATGTCACTTCTCTTCTTGTCCAAATCACTTCCCTTTTTTCCTAAATCATAAAGCACAAAATTAAGGGGCACTAACAAAACCAGTAGTAGAATTCAGGAAATAAAACACAAAGAACCAATCAAGATTATCTTTGAGCACTCTGATAAGATAAACCAAGGTCGGACAAAGTTAAGACATTGAATTTGTTATAGGGTTACCTTTTTGTAATCATGTGATGTTGATTTTTTCCCCAAGCATGTCGTGGAATAAAGTGAAAAAATGACAACAAGGTTGTTAAGAGATAGAAGAGATATTAGGTACTTAAAGAGAACACTGGAAAAGGGATGGAAAAACGTATGTTTAATTTCAACTAAATAATTCTATTTGCGTTCATTTTGACATCGTTCTGAAATTGATCTGGTCAAGTTTCCCTTTTAACATTATTTTTGAATTAATGTAAGAAGATAACTAATATAACGGGATAGTGGATGAATCAATAATTTTATTATATAATTTTAAAAGAGAAAAACATTTGTTGTCACTTTTAGTTAACTTTACCCATACACCCCTCTCCTTCTTAAGTAACCACATTATTGCCTTTATCCATCCATTCATGCTAAAATTCTTGTAAAATTAGCTACAATATACGCAATTCCGGTCCTAAATACAAAAAATTAAAATGATTTCAAAACTTCCCATAAGTGCCATCAAATATGTAAATTTTAGTGTTCATTGAAAATAAAAAATTAACGGGGTTAAAGTTTCAAAACTATTAAAAAAATTGTTGCACTAGGAATGTGTCCCCTTTCTTTATAAATGGAACTATGGTAAATGGATGGAAGATGAAGCTTTAGGATATTTTTTTATATTGTTTTGAAATGTTATTAACCGAGTTAGCTATAAAAACTAGTACGTTATAAATTATGAAATGACCAAAAGAATACGTATTGCAATATTAGTGACAAACTTTTCAAAAATTTAATTCCAAATTTATTTACAGTAAAGAACCAATTAATAAACGAATAATTTGTAGTCATTGAAATGAACTTTGTAATTCTCAAAAATTTCTATAATAAGCGAACTAATGAGATAAAAGACTATCCACGATAAAGTTTTTACAAAAATTATAACATACATTAGAAACTTATAAAGTATATTTCTCAAAAAAAAAAGAAACATAGATAAAAAAAATTCAAAAGATACAGACACACACATACATAATAATGTAGGAAAAAAGAATGGTTTTAAGTTTTAAATGACGGACATAAATAGAAAATTGTGAATACTGTGTTTTCTTTGCCATGTTTCATTGACTTCTCATATTGTACTGGTACGCATAGTTACTCGATCAAATTTAATTTCTTTAATTTGTAATGTCAACAATAAGCATGTCGTGTATGTTCTCTTCTGCTAGTAATGAAAATGATGGAGACTAAAGAAAATTAAGAAGTGGAGGAATTTGCTTAGTACTTTTAGCACGCATGTTTTGTTGTAATAAAGAGGGTAGTGAAGTACAATTTCCTACTTAATGTAATTATCATGTAGGTACATAATATTGAACAAGGGTATTAGACTATTACCTGTTTTTCATGATGAAAGATTTTTCCGTAAAGGTGAAATTGATCAGTTCTTCTTTCATTGATTTGCCATTACAGAGGGGGAAAATATTAACCTATTACTAATCTCATGTTAAGTAATCAAATCAAGCACTGAACATTCCTAATTTTTATTTAGTTATCTTAAAACAATTAGAATTTTCCATATCTATTTCAGATAATCAATAATTTAGTAAACATTCTTCAAATTTTGAACTTAATTAACTTATTAGAACAACTAGATGCTCACATGTCAATTCTGGTGGTAGAAAAATGGTTGAAAGTTAGGGAAAAATTAATTGATACTTGTAGTGATGGAGGTGATGTTCGCATTATAGGAGCTAGAGGGACGCTAAAAAGGAAATAACATGAGTTTTGTGACTAAGAATAAACAAGTTTTCCCCGAAGAAATTCAAACACGCTAATTTCTTTTGTTACTTATAGTTTATTTGTTGCCTTAGGCAAAAGTCTTAACATAATTTGTCTTGGTTGAGCCTGGCCGTCTCCATGCAAATTTCAAGCACTGAAGGTGTTCTGGCCAGATTTAAATTTCAGGAAACAGGTTAAAAATTGCACGCTACAAGGTACAAACCATAGTTTATCAAAAATTAACAATCAGTAGTGAACTAGAAAATATGGCAGAAATTCAATATCCAGCTTTTTGTATACGAGTGGTAACCAAATAGGGGAACCAAAGATTGACGAAAAGAAACCATCTCCGGGAAATTGTAAAGTCAACAGTGTCATATAGTTGAACCTACAAACAACTCTACCAATAAAATAGATCCCAAGATGGTTGTCTAAACTTTATAAGTTCTCATAGGGATACCAGATTTTATACTGCTGAAAATCTCAATCACTATAACCATAACAACATTGTATTTGATGAAAAACTTGTGGTAGGAAGGCGATTCAGTGATGCTGCAATATTGGCTTACGTGAAGCTATGACTATTCAAGATTGTATCTGGTCCAGCAAAGAAACTCATAATCTAAGTCTAATAATAAGGGAGGAGAAATATATATGTTGAAAAGGAGATTTCCTTCATGGTCCTAATCAAAATGAGAGATTGATGCCTATTTTTGCACCAATATCTAGAATGCAGTCATTATAGTCCCAAATTACTTCATTGACCTGCAACTTCAGGTAACATAGGATGCCAAAGTCATTATTGGCATCTTTGTCATGCTTATCATCATTGAGCCCACAACTGCTGCCAATCCTTATGGCCTTGAAGAAAAAACAACTGCACTGATAAAAGGATTTTTAAATTTCGGCATTCCATGAATACCCAAAGGTCGTACGTCACTTGTCTTGTTGGGGTCAAGGGTTAAAGTCTTGTATGCCGGCATCCTGATTTAACATTACTCTTCGCCTCCAACAAAGCGCATAATCTATTATTAGCAATCACATTGTTAACTCGGACTTGAACTCTGGAAATATCCGCAAAGAATCAAAGTAAAGAACAGAGTGGTATATAGCCTTAGAGAAGGATGGAACTTCACGGAAGAAACTAAAGGAACAACATAAAGCACTTACAAATGTTTCAAACCCTGAAAACTAAGTATATGGACCGGTACCGATCCATCATGGAATATACATTAGTGGAGTTAGAAATATGAAATCAAATGTATTATATCACAGTGGAATGTGCAATAGTGGAGTTAGATATATGTACCAATTCAAATGTTGAGATAAAATATTTATTTGAATAAGATTACTGTTTGAATGTTAAATTCTTGTGCCACAACATTTTATTCAAAAAAATATTTATTTTTGTATCTGTTGTAGTATATAGTAGTAGAGATACAAAAACATTTATAGAATAATATATATGTTTATTATCATCAAACAAAAATCATGCTGTTATATTCAACAACCTTCCCCTTTTGATGATGGAAAACATACACATAAGATTTTAAATATGATAAATGCGTTTGAATTTGAAGTATTGAACTCCCCCTGTATGTATGCTCCCCCTACAACTGAACTCCCCCTATATATGTGCATATGGGTGAGAATTGAATTGAATTTCCAATAGTAAAATATTCTTGAATAATTCACTCATCAATCAAAATCTTAACCATTCCCCCCTTTTGTTATCATCAAAAGGATACAGAAATTGAAATAATGATGAATATAGACAAGAAATATAAATTCAAATGAAGAGAGAGAATAAATACCGTAAACCTCATCTAATCAAACAAAAATCATAATATTCTTCAAAATAAAAGAAAATTTCACATTTTAGAATGATAGATTTACTATGGATTTTATAAAATGGAGAGAGTTATGAAAATGAGTTCCATAAATTTTCATTTATTTTTATAAAAAAAATTAGCACAAAATAGCGATGGATTTGGTCTATAATTATGAATTCAAGTCAAGAGAAAAAAATCAAATATTGCAAATCCTAAAACTATCATTCAAAAAATCATAATATATCATAAAATTGTAACGCATTTCACAATTCGGAAAATGTATTGATAGGTCAGATTTTACATGACAGGGAGGATCTCATATATATATATATATATAATTTATTCTTTTTATTTTATTTATTTAAGAGCACGTTAACCATGCATAAAAATAAGGACTTTTAGATAAGGTCAGTTGCAACTTAAATTATAACCATTCTCTAAACATGCATGACTATATCTACGTTTTTTAAAATGAGATTAGAGTAACACTTATTATATAAAAATCCCCTCGTTATATAAAACCATAATGAATGATAGAAATATGGTAGTGATAGAGATGGTCATGAAATAAATCTCTAAATTAATTATATTATGAAATATGTTCAACCTTATCAGGATTTTTGGAAACTTTCATTTCTCCTTCATTCTGAAAAATAGTATAGTCACATTTCCATCCTAAATTTTGAAATAATGCTTTCTTTAATGATGTTAAAAAAAATTAAACTCTACACATTATATAAAACCATGATGAATGACAGAAGGATGGTGGAAAAAGAAGATGATTGTGAAATAAGCATCAATTCAAAGATATTATAAAATCAGTCCAATCATCATAAGAATTAAATAATATCTCCTCTTGTTATGAAATAAACTATAGTCATAACTCATCACAATTTCAAAAATCTGATAATAATTTTGATGAGTTCCAAAAATAGTTCAATTTGATTAATAATTTCAACTTTTGAATAAATAACCAAAAATGATTTTAAATTTGAAAATATCAACTGCAAGAGGGATTCTGAAAGAATTATGCAAGTTGAAAATAAGTTTACAAAAATCAAACAGTTGAATGTGAAATGTTTCAATACTTCTATAATCGGTATCAATTGTAGGTCCTAATGCCTATAATTATATTTTATCCAAGCTCTAGAAGACAATTCTAACAATTTCATTTCCTTTATCAGAGCACCAATCTTTCAATTTCAGAACAAGATTCACAAGAGATTTTTTCACAATATTTACAACAAGCCCAAGACAATTAATGATTCAAATCAAAAGCAAGTTATTTGAAATCAATTGATGAAATTTATTTTCAGAAGTCAAATCCAAAAATGATATCCATGAAATTCAATGTACAATAATTCACAAATGATTTCCAACACAAGATAGACAAGTATACTGTGGCAGCGACAAAAACAGAGTAGCATAGACAAAAAAGAGGAATAAAAGGAAGAATAAAAAGAAGAGAAAAAAAGAATTGAAAAAAAAATGCGAGTTTAGAGACCATACATGATTTACCATTGTCAATGTGGATCTCCAACTCATTAATCTTGGTTGAGGAACTCATAATGATTGATTCAACAAAAACAGGGAATAACTTGAATTTTATCTCTCATGAAGTTGTTCCTTAGCCACCTTTGGTACCTAAATGATTATAGAATTAGGTGATCAAACAAAATTTTTTTTACCACTCTTATCATTATTTACACATTTTGTTACCCAAACTTGTTTGTATAACAAACCATTTCTATTGATTAAAGTACCTTTAGGAACCTAAATTTGTTTAGATTTAATCAAAATGGTTTTACTTTCTTTTGCGACCCACATATGTTCAAATGAATTGTTTTTATTTCTAAACGCACATTTATCACGTTTATGTCCATAATTTCACAAATTACACATTTAGAAATTTCATTAAACTATCAGAAAATTTCTTTTTAAATTGATTCGATTTTTCAAAACCAAGTCCATTTTTATTTTCGACAGTAAATTGGTTTTTTAACAATATATTCAAAGATTTTTCTTCGGTTGAAAATCTTTCCAAATTCAACTCAAGACCTTTGATTTTGTATTTCAAAAGGTCATTCTTGTTTATTAGCTTTGAACATCGATCATATCAAATTCTCTATTCTCAACATCATTTTGTTTCAAAATCGAATTTTCATTTTCTAGCAATGTGATTTTAAATTTGGACTCAGAAATCTAAAATTCAAATTATTTTTGCTTTTCAACCTCAAGTTTTCAAAATTTCTTGAATTTCTCAATTTCTTTTTCAAGCTCATTCAAAATCGATTTGGTTTTCAGCAAATTTTGTTTTTCAACAATTTCATTTTTGGAATTTTTGGTTATCTTAAAATTCTCCAAATCCTTTTGTAATTATTTTTTACAAATTAACTCATCCACTTTTTCTTTTGAACTTATACTTTCTTTTTCAGGTTTTTGAAAATTTTCGTTGAGATGAGTTAAATCAGTTTGAAAATTTAAGTAATTTCTGCAATCAGAATTTAAAGATCTTTTAGAGCTTTCAAGTTCTAATTACAAATCATCGTTTTTTAAATCACAAACTCAAAGTTTTTAGATTATAGGTTTTTATTTTTAGATTTGAGACTATCAACGGCATTAGTTAAATCATTACAAAGATGAAATAATTCTTTATATGAAAAATCAATTATTTCATCGTCGATTGAGTCTCCATCAGCTGATTCATCTGCATCATCATCTGTATATCCTGTCAAGCATAAATCTGAATCTAAGTTGACATTTGAGGGGTCCGAGCTATTATTGTCCTTTCTTATATACATTGCATCGAGAGCTTTGCAAATTTCTTGTGTAGTTAAAAAAGAAAGATATAATTAAATTAGGAAAGGACATTTGATCATCAGTAAAAAAAAAAGAGATATGGTTAAAAAAAGAGACATGTCTCCTATTTATCATGTTTATCATCAGTAACAGAAATAAGACCATGTTTTGTCATATATTTCAAAGATTTATATTTTAAATGTCCTAAACGTGCATGCCATAAAGGTAAAGAATCAACAGTATAAGCAAACCATTCATTTATTTCATTATAGTGAGTTTGAACATCCTATCACATGCATAACCTTTACCTATAAACATGCCATTTTTGGACAAAATTAAACTATCAGCCCGTAGACATATTTGACACCAATCTTGCACTGGATTGATGCAGAAATCAGATTATTTTTAATATCAACATGGAGTACATTGGTGAAAGTGACTTCTTATTAGAAGTCAAATGAATCTCCATGTTTCCTTTTCCTAGAAACTTTGCACCATTTCTGTTTCCCATGAGGACTTCTTGCTGATCTGCCAATTCTGTGTAGGTTTTGGAACAACCCTATGTTGTTGCAAACATGTTGTTGGACCAGAATCGAACCAACAATCTGAAACCATAGCAATGGTTTCCTGGACTTCATCATTATCAACCATATTTGCATTTTTAGACCATCCTTTATGTTTTGGAGTTGCCCTGCACTTTCATTTGAAGTGCCCAAGTTTGTTGTAGTTATAGCGATCTTGTTTTTCTTATCCTTTGGATTAGAGTTGGCATTCGAATTAGTTTTCTTATTCGGCTTAAAGCTATGGTTTTGACCATTCTTTTTCTTCTTTCCAAAAGTGACACTGTTCACATTAGTTGTTGGGAAACACCATCAAGAGTTTTACTTTCCTCTTCAATCTGTACGTGTTTTCCAATCCTTTCCGTTGTTACTTCTTCAGTTATGTGCTGCAGCTTTTTACATAATTATTCCAACTAGGTGGAAGTTTAGCAATAATAGCACCCACTTGAATTGACTTTGAAATTTGCACTTTTGTATCTGTAGGTTTTCCAACCTTAACATGTAAATTATGGATTTAGTCCATTACAGAGATATCATCTTTTATTTCAAATTCGAAAATTTGTAAGGTAAGAAATTTATCTGTTCCATCTTTCATTCTAATGAATCCCAGATTTCTTTTGGCGACTTCAGCGGAGTGTCGATGTCAAACAAACGATCTGATAATGTATTAAGAATGTGGACTCGGCATAGCAGTTCATGTTTCTTATGTTTCATTCTTTGTTTCTTCAGTTCTTTTGTATCTTTGTAAGTTATAGGAGGAATCGATGGAAGATTTTCATAGCGGATTCAGCATTGTTATCCATAACGGATAATATTTTCCGCCACTTGTCTGAGTTTGCCAGCGGTTTGAACAACAAAATGCTTCCCAAGATACAACAAAACCTTAACCCAAAGGCGTAGTGGATTCTGCACTGTTATCCATAGCGGATAATATCTGCCCCCATTGTTTGAGATTGCCAACGGGTTGAAGGACAGACTTCTTCCTAAAGAACAATAAAACCTAAACTCAAATGCGTAACAAGTGCCATCTTTTTATTATAATAATAATTTATAAGCCCAAGCCCACATGCATACTCATCCAAGCCTCCATTCAAGCTTAAGTCATTTTAATTCACAATATCATATATAAATTTTCATATATACCTTCGAATAGTCCTAAAAACTTGGTGACGCAGGACTCAATTATTCCCTACATTAAAACAATCTATCTGAACACAAAATGTAGTTAGTAACTAATTAACAGATTCAAGGTAGACTAGACACCCCAGAAGCACACAGTTCAATATCAACTGAATACACAAATACAGTATTACTATTACTAAAAAATGCTAGTGTTGAAAATGTTAGGGTTTCCTCGGGATCTCTACACAGTTAGATTTTAAAAGAGGGAAGAAGAAAACAATAACAAACAAATTCCACAAACAAATGTGACATCCCACGTCTGTTAATATCACTCTATCAGAATGCATGAAGTTTCATGGAGCGTTATAGGTAAACAAGAACATGAATATCACAAGACAGACATATAAAATGGCAATAGAATTTAACACTTTATTTAAGAGAAAACATCGTGGTCCAAAAATTAGTTACATCATAATTTTGAAATACTGGATACCAGTTACATAAAATATATGTCTTGTACTTAAATCAGCAGAGTACAATACTATAAAATCATAATCCCAAAAAGAGCCATAACAGAGAAGAAGAATAACCAAAGTGGTACATCGAAGCAAATCCAAGATCCAAGCTAAAGCAAGAGAGAGAGTCCTAATCAAGTCTGAGAACTCCCACCTTGAGAACCTGGGGGGGGGGGGGGAGAAGTGAAGAGATAGAAAAGGAAACAAAACGAGTCAGACATAAAGTCTGGTGAGTCCAATTATTTTAGCATATAAATAAGTAAAAGCATCATGACAAGCTTATAAATTGGATGAATAAGATAACATTATATAAGGTAAGTATATCAAATTGAGCAAGATAAGCAAGATAAACAGAACATGATATATTGCGCTTCTCACGTACTTTTCTCTGCACCACTACTAGTATAACTATAACATGATGATCCCTACAAGAACAAGATGGTAGACTTAGGTGTACTTCTAATGAGAGGTTTTTACCCCATACAATCATAACAGGTATTCCCTCATGACAAGTGTCATCTCCAACTATAATAACGGGCTCCTAAACAAGCAAGACTAGATGTACCCTATTTACTACCCCAATCGATCGACTCCCTAACTTGTAGATACCCTGTGCTGGCCCCATAGTAGGATGTATCGATTCCTAAAGTGGCAACCCCATTGTTTACAAGATGCACAACCATATCTACAGGTGTCACGACATCTTATCATTCCCTCATAGGTTCCGGGCCCATGCACGCACATGACCCTATCGGAATGCGCAGCCCACACCATCCCTTAGATGGACCTCTTACAACCAACTCAGTAAGCGTGCCCTGACCCCGACCTAGTTCGGGTTCTCCGTTCGATACCAAGATAGGTTACTGACTGATATGTGTCCCACACACCAGATGATGCAAGCTCTCCCCTTTGTCTTGCATCCCCATTACTAGGATTTCAATAGGTTATGCCTACTAGTTTAACAAGGTTGCATAACCCAACAGGTTAAGTTTGTGGGCCTATATATATAAATATTACCCACCGCCCCAAGATATACATAACTCACCTATTGTTTCAAGAAAGTATACTTAACCCCTACTCAAGTTAACAGGTTCATGTAATCCTTATGGATTCAAACAGTTCAAGTATTTCTAGTTCATCACCATTCATTCATTTATGGTTACAACGCGCTAGACCTCCCACATTAAACCAACAACTAATGGATGTTGGATATGCCAGTTGGGTTCGGGCAAACTTCTTCCATAAGTCGGACTTAACCTCGTGTCTTAGCATGTTGCATGTTTATGCACTTAGACCCCTCACATTAGATTCATCACTTGTGGAGCTTGGATATGCCGGTCAGTTCTGGGCAGACTTCTTCCAAAGTGCAACTAACCCCGTGTCTATGCGCACTTACATTTTCTGATTACAGTGAATCTAGGCACTTTCATTATTAACCAATTTTTCCCTGTTTCATTATAGGTTTTCATGTCCCTTTTTCTCCAGTCATATTCATCATGTAACATATGCCCCGAATTAAGATCTTTAATCACAGCTTGGTATATGCCCCGAATTCATATTCACGTATTTAACTCAAGTTATGCCCAAATTTCCTAATACAAGTTATATCCCAATTTTAACGTTTTCCCTCGTTACCAATTTCACACGTTCGCATATTTCAGCGGTATGCCTAGGCTCGAAGGTAGCCTAGCTATAAAATAAAAAGGCAAAAGAAGAAGGGAAGAGAGCAGAAATAAGCATAATAATAAGATAGACATATGATGATAGAAATAGGCATAGCAATTGAATAATCATATAGTGACAGAATTAGGCATAATAGCAAGATATACATAAAAGAACAGATCTGATAAACATGTGATACTAGAACTGATTAGGCAAAGTGACATGATTAAGAAAACTAACATAATAGGGATGTCACAAATAGGCATATAGGTACAAATCAATAGATCAGGTGTACCAGTAATGGTAGATCTGATTTGATAAATGGGCATAGGCTTAAATCCAATTCATAAACATGTCAAGATTAACATTTAAATGTTTAGATCTAAAAATAACATAGACTCACTGTGATTGGATCTTAAAGAACAGATAATTAATTGCAGATGTTATAGCATAGATCTCTGAATATGAATAACTTGATTATTGAAAAAGAAATAGGCTAGATCAAACTATGTTGGAGTAGCACCTCATTGTCTCCATTGAATGAGATGAATAAAACAATGGATATAGGGTCCTATTTATAGCATAGGTTCAACGAATCTAGCCAAATATTCAGTCCACATACACAGGAATTAATATGGTTTAGATCTGGGGGTGACAACACCCCCTTATGGTGTTGACCCATGGGTCGACACCCCTAAGGCTGGGGTCGACCCCCAACAGGTTTGATTCCCCCGTTGTCCCGCCTTTGATTTCTGATTTTCTGAAATGTTTATTTATATATATTTAGCTTATATGTTTATAAACTTCAAACTTTAATATCTTTTTAATACGATGCCCGTTTTACGCAAACTCAGAGTCTATCTTAAGAAGAATTCTGAGACAAACGCAACGGCGCAGTCCGTTTTATTCATACTCAATATTTAATTAAGTATTCTTTAATTTATCATTATAGTGTGTTATAAAAATACGGGGTGTTACATTCTCCGCTAGTTAGAGGATTTCGTCCCTGAAATCTCCAAGTAAAGAAAAATGTATATCCTAACATCCGTCATCCATCTACTCATCCACCAATCACAGATATCCATTCTCCTTAAAAGTTCTCTAATGCGTATATGAACATATGAAAATGTGTGTGTACATGTCCCTATATTAATGCGAAAAATCAGGTGGTCTACTGATTCAGTCGACCTCCTTAATGTAAGGTATCTTAGTGCCATGAATCCAACATGTATGCAAATAATCCTATTATATCATATGTGTGGACAATCACTCATCCAAATGCAATATCCATACGATGATACACCCACTTTCATCGATCGAAAGAAGAAAATGCACACACATACATATGCAGTTTGAGAGTCATTTAGCTGATCTAGTGCCTAATGTGTGTATATGCATTCATGAGCAACCACTTGCATCCACTTGCATCCATTAAACATAACATGTCTCAAACACATGTTTACATCCATGGGATTCCTACCTAAAGGTCGAAGATTCGATCGATAAGATATACTTAAATGATAGAAACAAGCATGAATAAAAGCTTCGGGAAAATAAGTTAAGAACGTACTCTCAAAAAGGAAAGGATATGAGGCACGAATCTTGTTTTTAGTCTCCTAAGTTGCATTCTCGCGGTCCTCTCCTCATTGCACTTTTACTAACTTAACCTCCTTGTTGGGCAGTTTCTTTACCTCCGACCCGAGAATACAGGTAGGAACTCGTCTAACTGTCGCCTCCCATTCCACCTATACTTCCTCAAGCATACTCGGCTCAACTACTTCTTCCATATCATGCAAGCACTTCCGTAAATGATAAATTTGGAAAACATCATGAATGTCGGACAATCTTTCTCGTAGCTTTACTCTGTAGGCCATTTGGCTAATCCTTTTTGTTATAGGAAAGGGCCTTACAATTCTTGGTGCCAATTTCCCTACAGATCCAAAGCGAACCACATTCCTCAAAGGTGATACCTTAATGAAAATCTTATCTCCCACCTCAAACTCAATGTTAGACCTTCTCTTATCTGCGTAGGACGTCTGCCTATCCTGAAGTATCTTCATTCGCCTTCTAATAAGATCAATCTTTTCTGAAGTTTCTCTAATCAATCCAGGTCCAAGTAGAAGTCTTTCTGTAGATTCCCACCAACAAATCGGCGATCGACAGGGCCGCCCATACAATGCTTCGAAGGGTGCCATGCCAATACTAACTTGCTAACTGTTGTTGTAGCCGAACTCTACTAAAGGAAAATGTTCTTCCCAAGTCCCTCCGAAGTCTAGGATACATAGTCTTAAAATATCCTCAAGAACTCTATTCACCATTTACATCTATCCATCGGTCTGAGGGTGATAAGCGGTGCTCAAACACAACTGTATACCTAATGCTTCTTGCAAGATATTCCAAAATTCACTGGTTAAAATGGGGTCATGATCACTTACGATACTGGAAGGTACTCCATGACGATGGACTATCTCATGAACGTAAACTATTACCAACCATAAAGTCGTCCTCTTACTCTTAACTGGAATGGAATGAGCGTTCTTAATAAGCCTGTCAAATATAACCCAAATACTGGTATTGCCATTTCTTGATCTAGGCAAACCATCAATGAAATCCATAGAGATGCTCTCCTACTTCCACTGTAGGACTTCCAGAGGATGAAGTAAACCACTGAGATTCCTTTGCTCAGCCTTGACTTGCTGGCAAATCAAACATCGAGAGACAAACTCTGCCACATTTTTATTCATCCCAACACAAAAGGAAACCCTCTTCATATATACATACATCTTGTCACCGCCAGGATGAGTAGTTATCCTAGAATGATGGGCTTCCTCAAGGATTGACTTCAACAAACTCCTAAGTCAGGGAACACAAAGCCTTCCGTCTCGTCGCAACCACCCTCTATCATCCGTGGAATATCTATTGAGGTGACTAGATGTCTCCTGTAATGACCCGCATTTTTAGCTGTTGAATAATTAATTAATTTAATTATTAAATATCGAGTTGGCGATATCGATAACTAGAATTAAATAATAATTATATTTAATTAATATAAATAATAGAATAATATATTTCAGGGATAATCAGAATTAGTGGAATTCACAATATTGTGTGAACTTGACAATTCAAAGTATATAATTCAGTTTAGAGTTGAATTATAATAATGAATATATTATTTGAACGAAGTTTGAACGTATAATTATATTATAATTAAAATCGAGCTTGAAATCGCGCGGCAGTTCATTATTTGGCGATTTGAACTTCAACTGAAGGTACAGGATTCGTTTTAAGCTGGATTTCTGTGAAACAAGAAACTTCGGAGCTGGTGAAGTATATTTTTCTAGTGGAAGAGAAAAATCGGGATTTTGTCGTGTAGATTTTGAGATATGTCCAAATCAAATTTTAGAAATGTCGCTGTGGAATTCCTTTATAATTTATATTGATTTATTTATATTTAAAAGGGATTTTAATATAAATCGAATATCGATATAACTGGGAATTTTGAAATATCGAGTTAAAATCCAATTGGAGCTGTATGGTATTCCACTGTGAATATATATGATAATATTTATTTTTTAATATTAGATTATATTGTTTTTAAATATATTTATGTATTTAAATGGGTTATTTAGAGCTTTAAAAATAGCCATTTTTGCAAACGAAGTCGGAATTCGACGAAACTAATTTTGTTGGATCCGCAACATCAAATTATTGTTAGATTCCAAGTTTCGTGATTTTTGGGGTCACTGTGTGGCCGTACGGATTTTTAAAGTGAAAAACAGTCGATATTTTGATGGCTAAAAATAAGCTATTTGAGCGAACGAAGTCGGAATTCGACGAAACCAGTTTCGTTGGGACCGTAATGTCGAACTATATGTATAAGACCATTTTCATAATTTTTGAATATCGTGTGTGATCACACGGATTTTTAGAAGGCGAAATAATTACAAAAATAAAATATCCTAACTAATTAGTGGACCTAAACAAGGCCACATATCCCCTTTCTCAGCCACATAGTAAATTCATCCCCGTATATAACCACCCTCTTGGCCTCCGCATTTATTTTTCCAGCAAAAACCATTTCGTTGATATTAAAAATCAAAACATCCCAAAATAGAATGCTAAAAATCATAATAATTATGTATCTGAGTTATTGAAACGTTTCTCTACATTGCAGTACCTATTTCGTGTAGCTTGGTTCCCTTTACCATCGAACTATGTAAACAGCGAATAGCTAGGGTTTGCTATCGTTTGAATTTGAGGCTTTAATGTTGAATTTGGAGTTCGGAAATTGGTTTAGTAAAGAGTATAGCACTCATTGGGATATTTTGGTGGGATTCGATCTAAATTTATGTCGATAGTTACTGTAGAGCTCGAAATACTACTGGAGGACGCGTCAGTCCCTAGGCGTGCGAGTTGAGGAAAATGGAGCCGAGAGGATGGAAATTTGAACGAGAAGTCCGATGGTGATATTGGTTTGATTAATGGTGATATGTGAAAAGAGGAATTGGGATTTCAATTTCCGTTAATGGCCACAGTGAAAAGATTCAGCGCGTATTGATATGGAGAAGAGGGTGGCGGTATGGCCTTTAAGGATGTGGATGGGTTGATGTTCAAAATGGCAAGGCCCATCAAAGAAATAAAAACCCAAGTTTTTATTTAAATTTTTTTTATACTTGTATAAGTTATAACTTCGTCATACGGTGTCAGATTAACGAACGGTCAGATCCGTTGGGACCGTATGGACGAGAGCTTCAAAATAAAGCTGACTGGAAGTTGATTGGGGCTCATATGAATTTTTGGTGAAATAAATTGTTTGATTCAAATCAAACAACAGTTTATCGTTCTTTAACGATGAACTGCCAATGTGAGTAAAACTCACCAACTCTGAACAGTTATATGTTTATAACGTATTTTTAGAACTATTAATCATCTGTTGATTGTTGTGTGTTAACTGTTTGGTTGAATTGCTTGTGTATTGGTTGAAATTATTGATAACGATATATGTATAAATAGTTAGTCAAATATTGATTCTGTTTAGCAGAATATTTCATATTGAAATGAAATCGATGTTAATTGTATTGTTTAACATCTGTGGATGCAGGGAAAATAGGTTGGAGGAATCCCACTGGGTTCCTCAACATTTATTTTATTGTTTTCATATATAGTGATATATGATGTGGTATATAATCTGTTGTTGATTATGTGTGTTTGAATAATATCCATCAATGTTATTTGGTATTTTAAATACCATAAGGAATACTGGAATGTAAAAAAAGGATATTCAAAGTATAGTTTGAAAATAATTTATTTATATAAAATTAATGGATTTTATATATAAAAGGAAAAAGGATTTAAAAAAGGAAATAAAATTAAAATCAAAAGAGTTAAAAAGAATATATTTGTAAAATAAATATAAGGGAAAAATATTTGTAAAACAAATATAAAGAAAATGATTGGTAAAACAAATGTAAAGAGAAAATATTTGTAAACCATTTACAAATAGAATTGAAAAAGGATTATTTATTTAGAAAATAAATAAGATAATACAAGGGATATTTATTTGTAAAATAAATAGGATAATGAAAAGGAAAATATTTGTGAAATCAAATATAAAGGAAAATATTTGTGAAATCAAATATAAAGGAAAATATTTGTATAACAAATAAAAAGGGAATAATCGTGAAAACAAATATAAGAGAAAATATTTGTTAAATAAATAGAAAAGATAAAAGAAATATTTATTTGTTAAATAAATAAAATCGAAAAGGGAATAGTTGTTTGTTAAGAAAACAAATAGAAAAGGAATTAATTCAAAGAAGTTAATCGAAAGGAGTTAATTCAAAGGAATAAAATGAAAGAGTTATTCGAAGTGAGTTAATCGAATATAGTTATTCGAATAGAGTTAAATCGAATATCAGTTATTCGAATAGAGTAATTGATTAGAGTTAATCAATTAGAGTTAATCGATTAGAGTTAAATCGAATTTGGGTTAATCAAATAGAGTTAATCAGTTAGAGTTAACCAGTTAGAGTTAATCGATTAGAGTTAATCGAATTAGAGTAAATCGATTAAAGTTAATCGAGATAGAGTAAATTGAATATAGTTAATCAAATAAGAGTTAGTCGAATATTAGTTATTCGAATAGAGTCAAAAGGAGTTAATCGATGCTAGTTTAATCGAAAGGAGTTAATCGATGTTAGTTTAATCGAAAAGAGTTAATCGATGTTAGTTTAATCAAAAGGAGTTAATCGAATCTAGTTATTCGAAAGGAGTTAATCGAAAGGAGTTATCAAATATAGTTTATTCGAAAGGAGTTAAGTGAAAAGAGTTTGTCCAATAGAGTTAATCAAATAGAGTTAATCGATTGGAGTTAAATCAAAAGAGTTAATCCAATAAGAGTTAATTGATAAGAGTTAATTGAATAGAGTTAATCGAATATAGTTTATTCGAAGAAAGGTTTTCGAATCTAGTTATTCGTAAGAGAGATTATCGAATATATTTATTCGAAGGGAGGAGTTATCGAATAGAGATTATTCGAAATAAAGTTAAGTAAGGAAGATTGTTAAAGGTTTAAAAGATAAACTTTGACTATTTTGAAGTTAAAACGTTGTTCAGTTAAGGTCTGAGAGGTAATTATACCCCAACTTGATTGACTTCCTTCTTAACTAAGGAATGGTAAGGTACGATAGTGAATGATGGTTAAGTTAATTTAGTAAATGGTTTGAGTTGGCATAGCGATGTTTTATTTAAACATCTGTTTAAATCCAATGAAGGAGCTTTGGAAATGTTTTCCAAATAAGAATCAGAAATGTTCTTCTAATATAGAAAATAAGAAATGGAAATGTTTTCTATTGTTAATAACGTATATTTTCTAAATTCAGAAAATAAGAAATGTTGAATATAAGGAAACAGGAGATGAAAAAAATGAATAAGTTAAATAGAGAGATAAATGTTCTATGATGATTAATCGATATAATTTCCATTTGGAAATAATATTGTTATTTGCACACGTGTTTTCTTTGATAGTTAACTCACCGACTATCAAAGTTTTTGACCATTTTAACATTATTAATATGGAGGGACCGGTTGGATTATTATCCGAAGAACCACTCCGTATTGGCATAAGCGTTGAGAATCATATATGCCAAAGATGATTGAAGACGGAGTAAAGTGCAAGGGCTGTTGTATAAATCTTAGATAACAAATTGCCTAAGATGGATGTACTAAATTGTGCCTTCGGTTTGTCCAGTCCCAGGACGATCTGTATGGAAGAATGTCCGACAGAGTATATGTAATAGATCGCGTAAGTTGATCTCTTCAAACGTATGTACGTTTGGTGGTGGAGGAATTCGTTTCTCTTAGCTATATACCCGTTGTATTTTTGAGGAAATCAATTTGTGATTTGGCGGGTATGACAATGTGACATTCAAAGTGAATAAACATGTGATCTGTCAGAGATAAGCGTAACTTCTAGCCTCACAACCGGGAAATGACACAAATCGGGCAGGCAGCATGGCTATGTAGGTCGCACCTATTAGGGTGTATAATCACCTGATCTAGAGTTTCATTTACTTCTAAAAATATATTGTCAATGCTATCCCATTCAGGAAACGGTGCTGATCCCAACCGTTGGTGATATACATTCAATACACTCAAGTGAAATGAGTGGTCGGCCATGTGTGGCCGGGTTGCAAGATGTTCTTGTTAAACCTAGTGTATTCCTCTCTAGTGGTACACTAGCAGAAGGTGGTTCCATACCTTGTCATAGTTGGAAATCCATTACCCAATATGTGCTTGCGGTTTTGATTGTATACTATACATGTAGAACGTGAGATGAAAGCGTTTTTGCTAGATGATTATTATATTGTGGTTGATAGACATTATTATAATATCAAAAGGTTTTTGATATAAAGATATTTTGGATTCTCATAAGGGAAAAACCTGTTCCTTTATGTGGCTTAGTCTTATGAGATATTGTTTACTTGTTCAAACTATTTTAAATTGTTTTACTCATACCAGTCCCTGACTGACCCGGAGTTTATTTTGTTTTGTTTTCCCTAAACTCTTGGGTGCCCAATTTGGTACGTGCAGTCAAGTAGTCAGTATTTTACAGATACTTGAAGAGCTGGAGCTGGAGGCTTCAGGGTCATATAGCTATAGTTTATTTCCGCTGTGTTGTAAGCGCTGTACTTTGATAGATGTGTATTCAAGTGCAGATTTATATTTCAAAGTTATGTTATATATATATATATATATATATTATATTTTATTCGTTCCGCTGTGAGATTCGTGTTACTCTGATGTTGTGTTCTTCTTCTTTTATTCTAAGTTTCTATCTTATCTATTCCCACCCTCTAATTTCTTTCATTAACTACCGGTATTTTTCGATGTTTGGTTAACCGTCATTGAGTTTATGTCGATAACCAAAGTCGCTAAAAATCCGGGTCGTTACAGTTGGTATCAGAGCTTAAGGTTAAGTGAATTACCTTGGCTTTGTGGCATGACTCAGTAGAGATGGGGTTAGCAATACCCTAGATTGAGTTGAGTGCATATATACGAGTGAGCGTATTTGTTATTGATATAAAAATTGTTTTATATTGTGGTGATTTATTGGTTGAGTTGTTTATGAGTTCTGGTCGATCACTTTGATCCACTGTATCGGTACGGGGTTCTAAACACTCGAATACGATGGGTCGACACGATATGTTTTGAAAAGAGGGTAAATGAAATAATTTTACCTAAAGTATATTTGTTATTATAATCGAGTAAGATTGTAAATTAAATGGTTATATATAAATAACCCATCTAAATTCATATAAGTGTTACGAGATGAGTTAAATCTGAATTCAAATCAGAATTGAAATTACAGCCCTGAAAGGTTGGAAACGTGTTTGTAAATGAATCTGGGTTAAATATAAGAGAATTTTAAAATCCTAGGAGATTTTAAATTGTTTTACAAACATTGGGAATTGTAATTTGAAAATTGATTTCAAAATAAGAAGTGTTAGAAATGGCTTTGAAAGTGATATAGTATTGAACTCACTTCGATAGCTGGGAAATAACCCTGATGATGAATTACGACATCATCAGTGTTCATTTTCGAGTTGCTGAGTGACGGATTACTACCAAGGATTTTGTTTTTGAATGGTTTTGAGAAGATAAATTGTTTGAAATCCTGGAAGGGAATGTTTGATTTTAATATGGTAAACTGTTTATAACTCCCAGAAAAGAGCAGTTTGAATTAAAAACAAATTAAATAGAAATTTGTGAAAGCAAATTTGAAATTTGAAATAAAGTCAGTTAAGTGGTAACTGAAATTGAATTAGAATGATATCGAGACAAATAGGATTTGTGAGATTCGAATTTGAAGTATAATTTGATAATCAAGTTAACAGTTTGGAATCGAGAATGAAACTCGAGTTTGAAATGATATTTGGCTTGTATATAAGCGAATGATTGTGTCGGAAATAAACGTGATTGGAGTTTGATTGAGATGACATTAGTATATGCTGAATTAGCAGCAGATGTAAAGGATATAATGATATGCCCGACTAAAAGGTACCAAGTTTATACTTGATATAAGCATGAGATTTATGAGCCGAATTGGCAAGGCGTTTGGCTGTTTGATTTTCTTTTGGGTTAGAGAAGGCCTAGAGAGGCGAGTTGTGGTTTTACCAATAGGGCTGTACAAAGGAGGTTTTGGAAAAAAAATCCAAAATTATAAGGTGTTAGAAAAAATTTCAGAATTTTTGAAAATTTAGTTAGCTAGAATGAATTATTATTTTAGTCGATATTAATTAGTTTGGAGAAACAGGAGATAAGAGGTAAACAGATAAATTTTTACCTAATAGATAGGGTCGTCCTCTACCTTAGCAATTTCGAGGATGAAATTATTTTAAGGGGGAAAGATTGTAATGACCCGCTTTTTTAGCTGTCGAATAATTAATTAATTTAAATATTAAATATCGAGTTGGCGATATCGATAACTGGAATTAAATAATAATTATATTTAATTAATATAAATAATAGAATAATATATTTCAGGGATAATCAGAATTAGTGGAATTCACAATATTGCGTGAACTGGACAATTCAAAGTACATAATTCAGTTTAGAGTTGAATTATAATAACGAATATATTATTTGAACGAAGTTTGAACGTATAATTATATTATAATTAAAATCGAGCTTGAAATGGCACGACAGTTCGTTATTTGGCGATTTGAACTTCAACTGAAGGTACAGGATTCGTTTTAAGCTGGATTTCTGTGAAACAAGAAACGTTCGGAGCTGGTGAAGTATATTTTTCTAGTGGAAGAGAAAAATCGGGATTTCATCGTGTAGATTTTGAGATATGTCCAAATCAAATTTTAGAAAAGTCGATGTGGAATTCCTTTATAATTTATATCGATTTATTTATATTTAAAAGGATTTTTAATATAAATCGAATATCGATATAACTGGGAATTTTGAAATATCGAGTTATAAATCCAATTGGAGCTATATGGTATTCCACTGTGAATATATATGATAATATTTATTTTTTAATATTAAGTTTAATTGTTTTTAAATATATTTATGTATTTAAATGGGTAATTTAGAGCTTTAAAAATAGCCATTTTTGCAAACGAAGTCGGAATTCGACGAAACTAATTTTGTTGGATCCGCAACATCAAATTATTGTTAGATTCCAAGTTTCGTGGTTTTTGGGGTCACTGTGTGGTCGTACAGATTTTTAAAGTGAAAAACAGTCGATATTTTGACGGTTAAAAATACGCTGTGTGAGCAAACGGAGTCGGAATTCGACGAAACCAGTTTCGTTGGAACCGTAATGTCGAACTGTATCTACTTGACCATTTTCGCAATTTTTGAATATCGTGTGTGATCACACTGATTTTTAGAAGGCGAAATAATTATAAAACCGGGGAAGCGGAAACGAAATTGTAGGGTGAGGGGGAAGCTCAAGGAAGGCTTCGCTCGCTCAATTCGCTTGTTTAGTAGACAGCAAGGGCGTAGCCTGTAGGGGCATGTTTACCGCACCCGAAAAAGCCAGCTCCTCGATCTACTTCAACGGGAGCAACTGAAATCACTCAAGGCACTGGCCCCTTAGCCGAATAAGACACTGGAAAATGGTTCTCCACTTGGAACATCATAGACTGCGGGGGGTCTCTCTCCTTCGAGTGTATTACTATGGCGTGAAACAGGTAGATAGTCTCCTTCTCGTATGATAAGAGGGAAATTAAAAATTAGGCTCTTACGCAATTAGTAGGGAACAACCTACTCTTACCTTAAAATATCCTGACTAATTAGTGGACCTAAACAAGGCCATATATCCCCTTTCTCAGCCACATAGTAAACTCATCCCCGTAGATAACCACCCTCTTGGCCGCCGCATTTATTTTTCTAGCAAAAACCATTTTGTTGATATTAAAAATCAAAACATCCCAAAATAAAATGCTAAAAATCATAATACTTATGTATCTGAGTTGTTGAAACGTTTCTCTACATTGCAGTACCCATTTCGTGAAGCTTGGTTCCCTTTTCCGTCGAACTTTGTAAGCAGCGAGTAGCTAGGCTTTCCTATCGTTTGAATTTGAGGCTTTAATGTTGAATTTGGATTTCGGAAATTGGTTTAGTAAAGAGTATAGCACTCGTTGGGATAGTTTGGTGGGATTCGATCTATATTTGTGTCGATAGTTACTGTAGAGCTCGAAATACTGCTGGAAGACGCGTCAGTCCCTGGGCGTGTGCGTTGAGGAGAATGGAGCCAAGAGGATGGAGATTTGAACAAGAAGTCCGATGGTGATATTGGTTTGATTTATGGTGATATGTGAAAAGAGGAATTGGGATTTCAATTCCCATTAATGGCCACGGTGGAAAGCTTCAGCGTGTATTGATCTAGAGAAGAAGGTGGCGGTATGGGCTTTATGGATGTGGATGGGCTGATGTTTGAAATGGTAAGGCCCATCAAAGAAATAAAAACCCAAGTTTTTATTTAATTTTTTTTATACTTGTATAATTTTAACTTTGTCATACGGTGTCAGATTAACGAACGGTCAGATCCGTTGGGACCGTATAGACGAGAGCTTCAAAATAAAGCTAAATGGAAGTGGATTGGGGCTTGTATGAATTTATGGTGAAATAAATTGTATGATTCAAATCAAACAACAGTTTATCTCTCTTTAACGATGAACTGCCAATGTGAACAGTTATATGTTTATAACGTATTTTTAGAACTGTTAATCATCTATTGATTGTTCTGTGTTAACTGTTTGGTTGAATTGCTTGTGTGTTGGTTGAAATTATAGATAACGATATATATATATATAAATCGTTTGTCAAATATTGATACTGTTTAGCAGAATATTTCATATTGAAATGAAATCGATGTTAATTATATTGTTTAACATCTGTGGATGCAGGGAAAACAGGTTGGAGGAATCCGACTGGATTCCTCAACATTTATTTTATTGTTTTCATATATGGTGATATATGATGTGATATATAATCTGTTCTTGATTATGTGTGTTTGAATGATATCGATCAATGTTATTTCGTATTTTAAATACCATAAGGAATACTGGAATGTAAAAAAGGGATTTTCAAAGTATATTTTGAAAATAATTAATTTGTATAAAATCAATGGATTTTATATATAAAAGGAAAAAGGATTTTAAAAAAGGAAATAAAATTAAAATCAAAAGAGTTAAAAAGAATATATTTTTAAAACAAATATAAGGGAAAAATATTTGTAAAACAAATATAAAGAAAATGTTTGGTAAAACAAATGTAAAGAGAAAATATTTGTAAACCATTTACAAATAGAATTGAAAAAGGATTATTTATTTAGAAAATAAATAAGATATTATAAGGAATATTTATTTGTAAAATAAATAGGATAATGAAAAGGAAAATATTTGTGAAATCAAATATAAAGGAAAATATTTGTGAAATCAAATATAAAGGAAAATATTTGTAAAACAAATAAAAAGGGAAAAATTGTGAAAACAAATATAAGAGAAAATATTTGTTAAATAAATAGAAAAGTGTAAAGAAATATTTATTTGTTAAATAAATAGAATTGAAAAGGGAATAGTTATTTGTTAAGTAAACAAATAGAAAAGTAATTAATCAAAGGAATTAATTCAAAGAAGTTAATCGAAAGGAGTTAATTCAAAGGAATAAATCGAAAGAGTTATTCAAAGTGAGTAAATCGATTATAGTTGTTCGAATAGAGTTAAATCGAATATAAGTTATTCGAATAGAGTAATTGATTAGAGTTAATCAATTAGAGTTAATCGATTAGAGTTAAATCGAATTTGAGATAATCAAATAGAGTTAATCAGTTAGAGTTAACCAGTTAGAGTTAATCGATTAGAGTTAATCGAATTAGAGGTAATCGATTAAAGTTAATCAAGTTAGAGTAAATTGAATATAGTAAATCAAATAAGATTTAGTCGAATATTAGTTATTCGAATAGAGTCGAAAGGAGTTAATCGATGTTAGTTTAATCGAAAGGAGTTAATCGATGTTGGTTTAATCGAAAGGAGTTAATTGATGTTAGTTTAATCGAAAGGAGTTAATCGAATCTAGTTATTCGAAAGGAGTTAAGTGAAAGGAGTTATCAAATATCATTTATTCGAAAGGAGTTAAGTGAAAAGAGTTAGTCCAATAGAGTTAATCAACTAGAGTTAATCGATTAGAGTTAAATCAAAAGAGTTAATCCAATAAGAGTTAATTGATAAGAGTTAATCGAATATAGTTTATTTGAAGAAAGGTTTTCGAATCTAGTTATTCATAAGAGAGATTATCGTATATAGTTATTCGAAGGGAGGAGTTATCGAATAGAGATTATTCGAAAGAGAGTTATGTAGGGAAGATTGTTAAAGGTATAAAAGATAAACTTTGACTATTTCGAAGTTAAAACGTTGTTCAGTTAAGGTCTGAGAGGTAATTATACCCCAACTTGATTGACTTCCTTCTTAACTAAGGAATGGTAAGGTTTGATAGTGAATGATGGTTAAGTGAATTTAGTAAATGGTTTGAGTTGGCATAGCGATGTTTTATTTAAACATCTGTTTAAATCCAATGAAGGAGCTTTGGATATGTTTTCCAAATAAGAATCAGAAATGTTTTTCTAATATAGAAAACAAGAAATGGAAATATTTTCCATTGTTAATAACGTATATTTTCTAAATTTAGAAAATAAGAAATGTTGAATATATGGAAACAGGAGATGAAAAAAATGAATAAGTTAAATAGAGAGAAAAATGTTCAATGATGATTGATCGATATAATTTCCATTTGGAAATAATATCGTTGTTCGCACACGTGTTTTTCTTTGATAGTTAACTCACCGACTATCGAAGTTTTTGACCATTTTAACGTTGTTAATATGGAGAGACCGGTTGGATTATTATCCGAAGAACCACTCCGTATTGGCATAAGCATTGGGAATCATATATGCCAAAGATAATTGAAGACGGAGTAAAGTGCAAGGGCTGTTGTATAAATCTTAGATAACCAATTACCTAAGATGGATGTACTGAATAGTGCCTTCGGTTTGTCCAGTGCCTAGATGACCTGTATGGAAGAATGTCTGATAGAGTATATGTAATAGATCGCGTAAGTTGATCTCTTCAAACGTATATATATTTGGTCGCGGAGGAATTCGTTTCTCTTAGCTGTATACCCATTGTATTTTTGAGGAAATCAATTTGTGATTTGGTGGGTATAACGATGTGACATTTAAAGTGAATAAACGTGTGATCTGTCAGATATAAGCATAGATTCTAGCCTCACAACCGGGAAATGACAGAAATAGGGCAGGCAACATGGCTATGTAGGTCGCACCTATTAGGGTGTATAATCGCCTGATCTAGAGTTTCATTTACTTCTAAAAATCTATTGTCAATGCTGTCCCATTCGGGAAACGGTTGCTGATCCCAACCGTTGGTGATATACATTCGATACACTCAAGCGAAATGAGTGGTCGGTCATGTGTGGCCGGGTTGCAAGATGTTCTTGTTGAACCCAGTGTATTCCTCTTTAGAGGTACGCTAGCCGAAGGTGGTTCCATACCTTGTCATAGTTGGAAATCCATTACCCAATATGCGCTTGTGGTTTTGATTGTATACTATATATGTAGAACGTGAGATGAAAGCGTTTCTGCTAGATGATTATTATATTGTGGTTGATAGACATTATTATAATATCAAAAGGTTTTTGATATAAAGATGTTTTGGATTCTCATAAGGGAAAAACTTGTTCCGTTAAACGGCGTGGTCTTATGAGATATTGTTTACTTGTTCAAACTGCTTTAAACTGTTTTACTCATACAAGTCCCATGACTGACCCAGAGTTTATTTTGTTTTGTTTTCCCTAAACTCTTGGGTGCCCAATTTGGTACGGGCAGTCAAGTAGTCAGGATTTTGCAGATACTTGAAGAGCTGGAGCAGGAGGCTTCAGGATCATATAGCTATAGTTTATTTCCGCTGTGTTGTAAGGGCTGTACCTTGATAATGATGTGTATTCAAGTACAGATTTATATTTTAAAGTTATGTTATATATATTATATGTTATTCGTTCCACTGTGAGATTCGTGTTAGTATGATGTTGTGTTCTTCTTCTTCTATTCTTAGTTTCTATCTTATCTGTTCTCACCCTCTAATTTCTTTCATTAACTATCAGTATTTTTCGATATTTGGTTAGTCGTCATTGAGTTTATGTCGATAACCAAAGTCGCCAAAAATACGAGTCGTTACATCTCCCCTCTACTAAGCCTATCCAAGATATCTGAAATCTATGGATCCTTTCTGTAACACCCCGTATTTTCTGTGAACATAAGAGTAACAAATTAGAGAATAATTAAGTTGTAAAAAAATAATTAAGGGAAATGGGTTACGCCATTGCGTTCGTCTTGAAATTCTACTTGGAATAGAGTCCAAGTTTGCGTAAGTCGGACTCCGTATGAAGAAGATATGGCCTTCAGAAGTTTCAATAAAAACCACCCCGAAATTCAAAACAGACACCCGGGCTAGGCGAGAAAATTCCCGCCTAGGACCCAGGTCGACACTAAGGTCGTCCTGGGGGTCGACCTGGGTAAACAGGTCGACACTAGGGTCGACCTTCCCCCCTCCCTTTTTTCCAGATCTGGAGACAGATCCATTTTTCTGCACCTGGACGCCTTTCTGACCGGATTCGTGAGCTCTAACCTATTTAAACACCCCCAAACCTAGCTTTCTCTCCACACAATTTCATTCTTCCTATACTCTGCCTCTATTCTAATTAAAAATAAAAATGGCGTCGCTACTCTGTTGGAATCAAAACTAGAACTAGTGCATCTTCTTCCAATCTGAATAGAGTTAAAAGAGAACAACTATTTTCTAATCTAATCGATAGTCTACGCCAAAGGAGCGCTATTCAGTGTCAGAATACAGATCCCAGAAATCAAGATTTACCTTTTCAATCGTGAGTAAAGTTATTTTCAGATATGAAATTTAATAATTATCTTGACATTTTTGTGAATCTGGATTTGAGGTTATGCATACTTTTCTGTGGATCTATCTTGATTGTGACAGTTCTGTATCTGTTCCCTCTTTTCTTCCTTTTTGTTTATAGCCAGGCTACCATGAGCCTGCGCCAAATCACATAAGAGATTAACGCACGAACGCTAAATTTTGGGACAAATAATGGATAATGCATAATTCGACATGACTGATCTTTGACTGATTTGAGAAATGGACAAATGTTGTAAATTAGATCTAGATTTGTGTATACTCTACAATTTGGAAGAAGAGGAATCATTGTATGATAACATGTGACTTGAAACTTGGCAACATAATGCATGTAAAAAAATTAAGATCTGATTTTGAGATGTTATAATTTAAAGTTCTAGACATTGGGGTAAATTTTATGTAATGATTCATGACTTGAAAAAGGAATATGTGACTTAGGCGTAGAGACCTATATTATAATAGGATAACTATCAATGTGAATATGCCTAAAAGTGGACTTTTGGATATTTTTCATTAAAGGCTATAATTCAGCATAATTCATATGGTATATCATGATTTGGGCTTTTAGAGAATATTCTGTACTATGCAAAGTTTAACTAAAGATTTGGGCATATGTTGTATTATGAATTATGACCATGATTTAGGCATGTAAGTTTAGGCTAAATTTATGATTAGGCAAGACATGTAAATAAAGTTTTCGAAATATATAATCTGTTGAATTTCCTAATCTGCTAAATCTGTTACCTGCTAAATCTGTTGAATTGCCTAATCTGCTAAATCTATTATCTGCTGAATCTGTTGAATTCCCTAATTGCTAGATCTGTTATCTGTTGAATTTCCTAATCTGTTGAAAGCTAAATAATTGTAATTTGGGTATGAAAATCCGTAGGCTCGATCTAAGATTGAGCAAAACATGGAAATTTGATTAATTTGTTGTAACCTGTAAAGAAGTTTAATCCGTTAAATGAACAGAATTATTTTGATATCTGTATAATCTGTAATGGAATGAATTGGATATGACACGAGGTTAGACTCTGTTTGCAGTAGAAGCCTTCCCGGAACCAATCGGCTTAACCAGCAACCGCAAACTGTCAGTCTAATGTGAGAGGTCGTAGGCATAAGTAAAATATGCTTAGACACGAGGTTAGGTCTGGCTTGTGGCAGAAGTCTTCCCGGAACTGCCCGGCACATCCATCGGCCACAGGCTACCGACCTAATGTGAGAGGTCTATGCATTAATATTTAATTAATGCAAATTTAATAGAAATGCGGTGTCTAAAAACGTGTTGGGTGGATAGGGTTAAACCAACTAGACTGAAGAATCTAATAAACCCGTTTCGTGAATCTGTAGGCCCAATACAAAGTTAGACAATCTGTAAGTCTGTTAAATTCGTACATCTGATCTGTTAATCTGAAAACCTGTTAACTTGATTGTCTGATCTGTAAACTAGTAATCTGAACTCTGTCTGAAACTTGTAAACAAGTTAATCTGAAATCTGCAAGTCTGGTGACACAAGGTTAGGAGCGGAAATACTTGTGTTATATGTTGTTTGGGACCCATATTAGTCAGTAACCCTTTCTGGTATCAAAACTTTGACCCCACACTATGTAAGGGTCCGGGCACGCTTACTGAACTAATTATAAGCGGTTCATTCTGATAATGGCGAGGGGTGTTGATGGCGCGTTCCAACCGGGTCATGTGAGTGCATGGATCCGGTCTGCTCTGAGGATGTAGGACACCGTGACATCTGTAAATAGGTCTGTGCCAATAGGTTGCCACTTTAGGGAGTGATACGCCCTACTATGGGGCCGACATAGGGTATTTATGTATTAGGGAGTCGATTGCTTGGGGGTAGGACTTAGGGTACACTTAGTTCTGTCTGTTTCTGTTGGTACCGTCTATTTCTGTTGGGTGGTAACACCTGTCTGTTTTTGCGTGGTACTGTCTGTTGGGGTGGTAAAGGCTCATTACTAGTCTACACCTAATTCTAACATTCTGTTTGCGTAGGGATTATTCTGTTTCCGTCTCTGATTCTGTTTCTGATTCTGTTTCCGTAACTTTTGTCTGTTGGGGTGGTAAAGGCCCATTAGTTGGGTGGTTAAGGCCCATTATTAGTATTCTGTTTCTGTACCTTCTATCTGTTGGGGGTGGTAAAAGCCCATTATTAGCATTCTATTTCTGTACCGTCTGCCTCTGTTCGGGTGGTAAAGGCCTATTACTAGCATTCTGTTTCTGTAGAGATTATTCTGTTTCAGTTTATACATTAGGGTAACACCTAATCCTGTTATACTAGTATTAGTGCAGAGAAGTGAAAAGCTTAGCTTAGCCTATATCATTCCGTTTCTTCTGTTAACCTGCTACTTCTGTTACGGTTATCTCACATCCAGTTTTATTTACATGTCATGATACTATTATCTGTTTATATGCTGAAAGTCATCGGACTCACCAGACTTATGTCTGACCTAGTTTGTTTCGCCTCTTTTCTTTCCGTTACCCCCCCCCCCAGGTTTTTAGGGTGGAAACATAAGAGCTTGATTCAGATTCTCTCTGCTTGAAGTGTTTGAAGTATTGCTGGGCTTTGGCTCTATCTTTCCATGGCAGTTTATATTGGGAATTATGGCTTTAAAAACTATGCATTCTGAAGGCTTTTGTACAAGACTGATATTTATGTACTTGAATTACGATATTGTAACCAAACTTATTTCTGTTTCTATTGTAATAAAGTTATAAAATTTTCAAGTACAACTTGTCTGTCTTGTAAATTTCTGTTCTGTCTACAAAAAACGCTTCACCAAAGTTAAGGCATTCACTTTGCGAGTGACCTTAACGGAAGTGGGGTGTTACACTTTTGCTATGAAGTTCCTATCTGATCCAAAAGAGTAGGTCTCACCTCTAGCGATGCCAATAAACCAGGTGTAAACTTGGTGGAGGGTCTAAAATCAAAAGTCGATATGTACTCCAAGCTCTGCCTCTCTACGAATGGAGGACTCAAGGTCATCCTCTGCTTACTCAGTGCGTCTGCCACCGCATTACCCTTGCCAGGGGAATAAGCAATCTCAAAATCATTGGACGCTAGGAACTGGATCCATCTTTATTGCCTAAGATTGAGATCTTTCTGCGAGAGCAGGTACTTGAGAGATTTATGATCAGTGTACAACTCAAACTTTTCTCCAAGTAGGTAATGGCGCCAAGTCTTATGTGCAAATACTATGGCAGCCAACTCCAAGTCATGGGTAGGGTAGTTCTTCTCATGAACCCTTAGTTGTCTGCCTCCATAACTAACTACCCTTCCCTTTTGCATCAGAACCGCACCAAGCCTTGTACCACATGCATCAGTGTATACTATGAACACTTTGTTCCCATCCGGCAAAGTCAAGATTGGGGTTGTTGTCAGAGCCCTCTTCAGTAGCTGAAAAGCATCCTCACAGTCTATACCCCCAGAAAATGTCATATTCTTCTTCATCGGTCTGGTGAGTGGGGCTGATATCTTTGCGAATTCCTTAATGAACTTTCTATAATAGCCCGCTAGACAAAGAAAACTGCTCACCTCCATTGCATTCTTTGTAGCTTGCCAATCTTAAACCACAACTATCTTCGCGGGATCTACTACTATCCCATATTTAGAGACCACATGCCCTAAAAATTTCACTTCCTTTATCCAAAAATGAATTTGGAGAATTTTGCGTTCATCTGGTGCGTATGGAGAGTTTCCAAAACCTCCCGTAAATGTTGGACATAATCTTCCTCTCTTTTTTCCAGAAAATCAAGATATCATCAACAAAGACCACAACAAACTTGTTCAGAAACCCCCGGAACACTCTACTCATCAGATCTACAAAATATGCGGGTACATTAGTCAATCCAAAAGGCATGACTAACCATTCGAAGAAACCGTCTGGAGTTCTGAAAGCGGTCTAATCTATATTGTCCTCATCCACCCTCAACTGATGAAACCCCATGGCCAAGTCTATTTGGGAGAAAATAGATGCACCAACAAGCTGGTCAAACAGATCATCTATCCTCGACAGTGAGTGCCTATTTTTCTTAGTGAGCTTATTCAACTCCCTGTAATCCACATATAAGCGAAGTGAGCCATCCGCCTTAGTGGCGAATACCCATTCAGATATGCTTCGCCTAATAAATCCTTCCTCAAGTAGCTCACCTACTTTCTTGCTGAGCTCCCTCCTTTCTTTGGGAGCCATGTGGCGCATAGGCAATGCAACTGGCTTTGCATTGTCCACCTAGTATATACGAAAATCGATCTCACACCTCGGAGGTAAGTCCCGAACCTCCTCAAAAACATCAGGATACTTACAGACTACTGGTACAGATCATAAATCATCGATAGATGCATCAAGCGACTCTAGGAAACTAAGCATGATAGACCCTTCGGGGTCACAAGAAATCTCGAGGGTCCTCCCATGGCAAGTCAAAAGTCTAACGACCCTCCTCTCACAATCTAGAATGGCACCATACATGGCTGGCAATCCATCCCTAGAATCAAACCATAACCAATGAACCCAAGCATATATGCATCGCACTCAAAGTCGATGCCAAACATAGATATTCTCAAATCCCGATAAATCGTTGATAAATGAGCCGTACCACCAATGGGTTTGAGACAACTACGGGATCCAAAACCATACTAGTACTAAGGTGTAAAGACTCAACCACAGAATCGGATATAAAAAAACGCGAAGCACCAGAATCAAAAAGAGTTCTAGCAGGATAATTGGAAATAGAAATCAAGCCTTCAACAGAAACATTCTTACCTCTATTTGGAACACCTTCCACGAGAGCATGCACCTGCCCTCTAGACGATCATGCCCTCTGGCCCTGACCCTGCCTCTTCGAGCAATCCTTAATAAGATGTCCGACCTCTCCACAATGGAAACAAGCATTCTTCCTTCTCTTGCAATCCTTGATTACATGAACCACTCGACCACAATTATGGCATTTCCTCTTGCCTTGGGCTTTGTCATTCTTCCCGCCCTTCTTTTGCTATTGTTGTCATTTCTTAGGCCACATTTTCTTATTTTGTGTTTCCTGAACCTTCGCTTCTTTCTTTTAACCTTTATCCTCTTCGTGCATCAATGCCATATCAACGAGCTTCTCAAAAGTTGCTCCTATCGGAATATGAGACATAGCCAACCCATGGAGGGGTTCATTCAATCCACTACCAAATCTCAAAGCTTTCTTGTGCGGGGTATTCAATAGCTCCAAACCAAACCTTGCTAATTAATTAAACTTATTGACGTATTCCTTAACAGACATGCCTCTTTGCTTCGACGCCAAAAACTTTTCCATTTGCATGCTTTGCTCGGTTGAGAAAGAAATTTCATTTTGAATCTCTGCGAGAAATCATCCCAAGTCTCTATTGGACATCCGGTTTGAGTCACATCCCACTAGAACGAAGCTTCATCTATTAGATGCCAAACGACCAACTAAATCTTCCTACAGTTATCGACCTCGAAAATCCCAAAAAATCCTCCGTCTCCTTGTGTCAATTCCCTGCTTCTACAAAAGTCTCAGTTCCTCGGAATGGATTTCCTCCCATAGCATAGATATCCTTGCATATCTTAGATAAATTATCAGCTCGCTGAGGAGGAGGAGGAGGAGGAGGAACAACGGCTGCAGGTGGGGAAGGGGCATCTGCTTGGCCTTCGGTAGGTGTCGTAGCCTCTAGATACCTATGAAACCAAGCCAGTATCTGTATGCCCACTGGAATATTCGGTTCCCTAGACATGCTGAAAAGAAAAAGGGAAAAGGGATTCAAACAGAGAATCGAAAAGATACTTTATGGTTTTGGGGATTATGTTTTCAAAAACAGACCTTTTCCTTGAAAATACTTTGTTTTTGAAACTATTTGAAAACAATTTTCAAAATCTTTTATTCGATCTGGTAACCGTCAACAGTGATACCAAGTGTGACACCCCACGTCCATTAATGTCACTCTATCAGAATGCATTAAGTTTCGTGGAGTGTTATAGGTAAACAAGAACATTAATATCACAAGACAGACATATAAAATGGCAGCGAAATTTTAAACTTTATTTAAGAGAAAACGTCATGGTCCAAAACTCAGTTACATCATAATTCGGAAATGATGAATACCAGTTACATAAAATATATGTCTTATACTTATATCATCAGAGCACAGTACTATAAAATCATAATCCCAAAAAGAGCCATAACAGAAAAGAAGAATAACTAAAGTGGTACATCAAAGGAAATCCAAGATCTAAGCTAAAGCAAGAGAGAGTCCTAATCAAGCATGAGCACTCCCACCTTGAGAACCTGGGGGTAAAGGGAAGAGAGAGAAAAGGAAACAAAATGGGTCAGACATAAAGTTTGGCGAGTCCAGTTACTTTTAGCATATAAATAAGTAAAAGCACCATGATAGGCATATAAACTGGATGAACAGGATAACAATATATAAGATAGGTATATCAAGATAAGCAAGATAAATAGAACATGTTATATTGCGCTTCTCAAGTACTTTGCTCTACACCACTATTAGTATAACTATAACATGATGTTCCCTACAAGAACAAGATGGTATACTTAGGTGTACTTCTAGTGAGAGGTTTTCACCCCATACAATCATAACAGGTAGTCCCTCATGACAAGTGTCATCTCCAACCATAATAACGTGCTCCTAAACAAGCAACCCTAGTTGTACCCTATTTACTACCCCAATCGATCGGCTCCCTAACTCGTAGATACCCTGTGCTGGCCCCACAATAGGATGTATCACTTCCTAAAGTGGAAACCTCGTTGTTTACAAGATGCACAATCATATCTACAGATGTCACGACATCTTATCATCCCCTCCTAGAATCCGGGCCCATGCATGCACATGACCCCGTCGGAATGTGCCACCCACACCGTCCGTCAGATGGACCTCTTACAACCAACTCAGTAAGTGTGCCCTAACTCGGACATAGTTCGGGGTTCTCTATTTGATACCAAGATAGGTTACTGACTGATACGGGTCCCACACACCAGATGATGCAAGCCCTCCCCTTTGTCTTGCATCCCCACTACTAGGATTTCAACAGGTTATGCCTACTAGTTTAAAAAGGTTGCATAACCCAACAGGTTAAGTTTGTGGGCCTATATATATAAATATTACCCACAACCCTAAGATTTACTTAACCCACCCACTGTTTCAAGCAAGTTTATGTAACCCCTATTCAAGTTAACAGGTCATGTAATCCTTATGGATTCAAACAGGTTAAGTATTACTAGTTCATCATCATTCATTCATGGTTACAATGCGGTAGACCTCCTACATCAAGCCTATAACTAGTGGATGTTGGATATGCAGGTTGGGTCTGGGCATACATCTTCCACAAGTCGGACTTAACCGCGTGTCTTAGCATGTTACGTGTTTATGCTCTTAGACCACTCACATTAGATTCATCACTTGTGGACGCTGGATATGCCGGTCGGTTCTGGGCAGATTTCTTCCACATGTGTAATCTAACCTCATGTCTAAGCGCGGTTACATTTTCTGATTACAGTGAATCTAGGCATTTCCATTATTAACCAATTTTTTCCTATTTCATTATAGGTTTTCATGTCCCTATTTCCCAAGTCATATGCATCATGTACCATATGCCCCAAATTAAGATCTTTAATCGCAGTTTGGTTTATGCCCCAAATTCATATTCATGTGTTTAAGTCTAGTTATGCCCAAATTTCCCAATACAAGTTATGTCCCAATTTTAACGTTTCGCCTCATTCCCAATTTCATGTGTTCGCATATTTAAGCGGTATGCCTGGGCTCGAAGTTAGCCTGGCTATAAAATAAAAAGGGAAAAGAAGAAGGGAAGAGTACAGAAGTAAGCATAATAACAAGATAGACATGTGACAACAGAAATAGGCATAGCCACTGAATAAGCATATAGTGACGAAATTGGGCATAATGACAAGATAGACATGTAAGAACAGATCTAATGAACATGTGATACTAGAACTGATTGGGCATAGTTACATGATTAAGAAAACTAACATAATAGGGATGTCACAAATAGGCATATAGGTATAAATCAATAGATCAGGTGTACTTGTAGTAGTAGATCTGATTTGATAAATAGGCATAGGCTTAGATCGAATTCATAAACATGCCAAGATTAACTATTAAATGTTTAGATCTAAAAATAACATAGACTCACTGTGACTGGATCTTAAAGAATAGATAATTAATCGCAGATGTTATAACACAGATCTCTGAATATGAATAACTTGATGTTGAAGAAGAAATAGGCTAGATCAAACTATGTAGGAGTAGCACCTCATTGTCGCCATTGAATTAGATGAATAAAACAATGGATATAGGGTCCTATTTATAGCACAGGGTCAACGAATCTGTCTAAGAATTCAGTCCACTTAAGCAGGAATTAATATGGTTCGGATATGGAGGTGTCGACACCCCCCTTATGGTATCGACCCATGGGTCGACACCCCTAGGGCTGGGGTCGACCCCCAACGGGTCTGATTCCCACATTGTCCCGCCTTAGTTTTCTGATTTTCCGGAATGTTTATTTATATATATTTAGCTTATATATTTATAAACTTCAAACCTTAATATCTTCTTAATATGATGTCCGTTTTACGCAATTTCGGAGTCTACCTTAAGAAGAATTCCGAGACGAACGCAATGGCATAATTTGTTTTGCTTAGTTCTCAATATTTAATTAAGTATTCTTTAATTTATCATTATAGTGTGTTATAAAAATATGGGGTGTTACAATAAACCTTTATTGTTCCACTAATTGATTACGAAGAAAGACCTAAAATTGAGAGAATATCTCAATCCCTGAAAACAAAAACATTATTTTTCTTCCTTCAAAGTACAAGTAAATCTACCTCTAATGAGAGGTTTATATGGGCAAATAGAAAGACTAGGCCAATACCCTAAATGGGCCCTAAAATCTCTCAAAAGTAAATCCTCCACAAAATTTGGTCAAAATAAATCTTTCCATAAGTCTTCCCAAGTAGATAATTTGTATCCTTTTCTAATGCAATAAAAGAGGCAACTAATTACTTCATAAATCAAACAAATTTTTAAAAGTTACAATTAATCAATCTTCAAAAATCTAGGAAACCTATAAAAATAGGCAATGAATTTGAGTCACAATTCCATATAGACTCAAATATATCCAAGTCTACATAAATATGGAATGTTGTATCATATAAAACCTAACAATCTCCACTTTGATACTATATTCCATATATGTCATCCAAGCTCCACCTAGATATGAAATCACACCAACAACCACCGATTTTAAAACAAATCCACAAACCAAAAACCATCTACAAATGATGCATCTCCCACATGAGATGCACCACTAGAAAAACATCTCAAAATTGTTTGTAATACCACAATGGCCTCCATGTAGGCATTATGGCTTTACATTGCTGGCTCCACCTTGATTCAGGTGAACTTGCCTCTCCCAATCTAGTTTGAGAACTCATAACATTCTCCACCGTTTTTCCAAGCAACTCGTATATTTTATCATTTCCCCGTTTTACGCGCGGAAGCTCCTTGTTACCCCTCTAAACCTTGTGACTCTGCCTCTAGTTGAAAGATTGCAGCCTTATTGTTCCAACTGCCCTATTAAAGTAAGATTCTTATTAATTTATGGGATATACCTAAGTCTTGTTAGCTTCACCACCTTTCAATCATTCATCTTCAATCGAACCGAACCTATGCCTTTAACATGCAAAACTCGACCGTCGGCAGATTCCACCATACTAGTTTGTTCTTCATAATCAATAAATGCTTCCTTTTGATAACTTACATGGAAACAAGCTCCTGAATCAAGTATCCTATCTTTGCTTTCATCTTCATTAACACATAAGACATTGCCTTCAAGTTCCTCACCAAAATTCACCTCATTTCCATTATTATCTTATTTATCCGACTCTTCCTCCAATGCCTTCATCTTCTCTTTGTCCCTTTTAAGTTTATGACAAAATCTCAGTTGATGACCGGGTTTGTCACAATAAAGACAAATGTAATCCTTTTTCATGTCTGGTCTATTTGGTTGCCTTTCCATATTTCATTGATTAACCCTTCTTGCAATAAAAGCTTTTCAATTGGAGTTCAAATTTTTGTTGACTCCTCCTTATCGTTTCCTTCCATAAGGCTCGTCCTCCGCATCTCCTCATTAAGCAAGCTACTAACCACTGACCCCATTGAAACAACGCCATCCGAATTTGAGTTATTTAATGTAACTACAAGTGTTTCCCACTCTCTGGTAATGAATTCATCATCATTAAGGCTTGTGTTTCATCATTCACCTTGAAATTCATGGTAGTCAATTGATTCACAATTTCATGAAAATCATTCAGATGCTCTCCAATTGATCCACCTTCCTTAAGCTTTAGATTAATCACCAATCTTCTCAGAGTAAGAGCCTTATTTGTTGCGGAGTTCTTTGCATAAACCCCTTCCAATTTCTTCCATATTGCATAAACATATGTTTCATTAGCAACAATATGAAGCACTGAATTATCCAATAAAATATTGAATAGACACAATAGCCTTTCTATCTAAAGTCTCCAATTTTGCTGCAGATAGATTGCTTGGTTTTTCCTTATTATTCTCCAGTGGCTAATGTAGATCATTAAGATAAAGGAAATCTTCCATCTTTGCCTTCCACAATCCTAATTTCTTCCATTAAGCTTTTTAATAATTATTTTATCCATATTCAAATCGTCTTCAAAAAACTTGTTTAGAAGACTCTGATACCAATTGTTAGGGTTTACCCGGGATCTCTACACAATTAGATTTTAAAAGAGGGAAGAAGAAAATAATAACAAACAAATTCCTCCAAACAAACCATTATTATTCCACAAGTTGATTACAAATAAAGACCTAAAATTGAGAGAATATCTCAACTCCTAAAAATAAAAGCAAGTTTTGTCTCCCTTCAAAGTGCAAGTAAATATATCTCTAATGAGATGTTTGTATAGGAATAAAAAGACTAGGTCAATACCTTAAATGGGCCCTAAAATCTCTTAAAAATAAATCCTCCATAAAACTTGGTCAAAATATATCTTTCCATAAGTCTTCCCATGTAGATAATTTGTTTCCTTTTATAATGCAATAAATGAGACAACTAATTACTCCATAAAATCTACCAAATTTATAAAAGATGCAATTAAGCAATCTTCAAAAATCTAGGAAACTTATAAATAGGCAATGAATTCGAGTCATGATTTCATATAGACTCAAATATATCCAAGATCTACAAAAACGTGGAATGTTGTATCACAGAAAACCTAACAGAAAAACTCGTCAGCAACATAAATTCTTACCTTACAATACATTTCATTATCCATTACATTATCCAATACACTATTACTGAACAATTGAAGAAGCGTATTGACGAACTCGTCAGAACTATAAACACATACTGCTTCGCCTCTTCAAAAGAAATGCCCAAACACACACCGTGTCATTCACATGAAACTTAAGATGCACACCCTATCCCTTCAAGTCTGCTCCATGAGCTAATAACAGTAAATTAATCATGCACGTTTCCAAGTTAAAGCTTCTCCACATCAATTGACGCCACCAAGATGAAGTTATGTTGGATGCTTCCAAGAACAAAAAAGTACCTCCGTATCAGCAGAGTAAGCCCGAACTGTCAAGAGAATAAAGTGGACCATGATTTTTTACCATGGGAGTTTATAATAGTAATAGAGGAATTAACATTGCCAAGATTTCTTAGAATCCCCTTTGGACAAACATCAACTGATTTAACATGAGGCAAACCTCACTTTAAGGCAGATCCAGTACTGCCAATATTACCAAAAAAGTCCAATACTGCTAAAACATGAAATATTGCTATGGGCTGTAACAAACCCACCTAATGAACTTGATTAACATACAAGAGCAAGAAGGTTAGAAGAACCTTCTAGTGTTCCCACTAAAGCACTAACCAAGTTTACAATTACAAGGATAGTAATACCACTACTAGAACGGTAAACACATAGGAAGTGCCAGAGCTAGCATAGACAGTAACATTTAATGGAGAAACAGAGAAAGGTGCATACACACCAAGTACACTAGGGAGGAAGCACAGATGTTTTCCAATGAAATAGTGGTAGATTTTGATGAATCTAGATAGACCTTAATACCAGATCTAGTAGCATGCCCTAAATAGATCAATGTGCAATGGTGAGCCCATTTAGATCTGTTCGTATGGGAAGTGAAAGGTGCAAGAAAGCCGCTTCTGGTGCTAATGCGGGCAATTTCGAGTAGGATCAGATCCCGTAGTGAGTGACTTATGAAATATGGCTTTCTAGATCCTTCCGCTCTTCATGTTTCACAATCCAAATAAACCAACACATTGAGCTTCAAAAATTTCGTATACCCATAGAGAAAAACCAGTGGACATAAATTTCATGCAGTTAGTCTAAACGAGTAAACAAATATATCTACCATTGTTTGCCACTGTTGGTGAACTTGAAAATTGATGGGTTTCAGTACGTGGGTAATCGTGAAAGCTCATATTGTGGAAAGAGGAAGTGGAGAGATTTTTGTGCATGTGGGCCTTAAATTAAGCAGTACGAATACAGGAATTCAAGGGGGTAAATATTGTAAATTCACATGCATTTGTAGTGGGACACCCGAATTTACTGTTTTTACCACAAATTTTAACTAAATCATTTCCTAGCACAGAAGCATTTTTGAGGGTAAATCAGCCAAAAAATCCTAAGATAAAGTCATAGAACCCGTGAATTTCACTAAATTTCGCCTTAAAATTAGGATCCAAAGTCCCACACTTTTCTTTCTTGATTGGGTAAAACAACCGAAACTATTTGGGGTACTGTAGCAAATTCCTTTTACATAAAATTTATTTATTCTGAAGTATAACTTAAAATCTATTACATGGATCACTAACTATAGCACTGGTAAATACCGCAAAAATGCAGTCGGTGGAAAGTTTGAAGTTTGAATTGATATAAACTGATTGGAAACTACTTTTCGGCTTTTGAAAATAAAAATCAAAGACTATTTTTTTGGGTTATTGATTGGTCGTCAATTACAAACCAAAAAATTTCTATTTCAAATTTCCAGTCTTTAATTGATTATATTTTTGTAGCGTGCTATATATAGCAGGTCCCTAGCTTTGGGGTTGACCTAATTCCTAACTTCATACAATTACATTGACTAAGGGGAAAAATTGGATATTGGTAAGCACGTGTTTGAGAGCTATACCAAGTTATGCATGGTGTTGATTATAGTGAATTCACATCAAATTATGCAAGTCAAATTCATCACTCTTATCTGCCAACTTTTAAAGATGCAGCATCGCTGCTCAATGAATATTAAGTTTTTTCTTTACTCATCCACCCATATCGTTTTGATATGGAAGGAGCCACCACTATTCATTACTTGTAGCATATTTTACAAATACAGCAAGCAAAAGTTAAATATAAATAATAAAGTAATAGTAATAATATCTTATAAGCAATCAAATCTACGATTCTTATTATCTACAAAATTAACATACCTAACAAACTGAATAACCGAAAAGCAAACAAGAAACCACATTAAGGGTGCATTTGATTTTGAATGGGAATGGTTATTTGGAAGGGGAATTATTCCGAACGGAGAATGTGTTTTTTTATGAAATGGGTAAATTAGAAGGGGAAAGTTATTATTTTATTATATTATTGTTTTTGTATTTATTATTTTTATTGTTTGTGTTTGTGTGTGTGTATTGTCGAACAGAATTATAGAATGCAGAATATAAATTTCGGAATACATGATCGTATGATTTTTGTTATTTCAGTTTGAACTAACAAGTTTGCATCTATTCATACATCTATTTTGTTTAATCAAATAAACATGGATTCAAATCCTTTAATGGACGACAGTTTGTTTGAATTTACACAGCATTTTGATCCAATTTCTGTTGCTCCATAATTTGATTCGACTGGAAACAAATTGCAGAATTTAATACAAATTGCAGAATACAAACTGTAGAATTTAAATTTATTAATTCAAACACCAGTATAATGCAGAATACCATTTCACAAAATGCAACAACAAGTACATTAAAAAACTATAGCAATACATTAAAAAACTACAATGAACCAGTCCTCAACTTCTGAACATAATGAAGAATACAACATCTAAGCTGTGTGGGCTTGTCAATCAGAAACAAAAAAGGGTTGATGCCCCTTCTGTTATCTGACGCTGACAGAACAACCCTTGCCTCCCGCTCGAGATATTCATCATCATCGTGACGTACTGCCATGCACAAAAAAAGAATCTCATTTCGATCCATGGAATGAGGATTTAAGCTTGAATTTTCGGTTTGTGGAATTTGGTATTGAAAAGATAATGAATTGGAGTGAATATATAGGGGAGGGAAAGGAGGGTCGGATGTTCTAGAAATTTCTTTCGTGTCAGACGCGTCAGACTTCTCTGACGCGAAAGCTAACTTTCCAATAGTTCATCTCGAAGGGGGTATTTTAGTGGGCCCTACAGAAGCACGTCAGACGCCGATGCAAACATCAACTGCCCTATCCGAAAATCAAATGCTACATAATATTTTGCAATCTTTCATACATACTGACCTTTTTTACACACATGATTACGGTACACTTACCTATACAGGCCAACGTATATTGATATAATTACAAACTAACAAAGCAAGTACAATTTAATTGTAAACTGTAATGCCTAAATAAGCATGCGTACTGATTTTAAAATTTATGAAATTATACATGTATCCGTACTTGCATCTATTAGCGGGCACCACAATAATGAAAGTAACCTGAGTCTGAGCTCGACTGCTTTTGCAATGGAATCTTTGCTTCCAGATATATTTTTGGCCCTTACTCAAGGCCTCATCTTTTATTTCAGAATTCTTGGAAAAGGATACTTATTTTATTTCTTTCATCTTCTTTCTGTATCTACCATGCCTGATTTGTTCAAGATGTTTAATATTCCTTGTGTAATTCTTATGAGAAAAGGCCATAATTCAACAGGAATTTATTGCATTTTCAATTCAAGAATATAAATATTGTCTACTGAAGGGGAGGATGGGTCATCCTATTAGGGGTGATTATTATTTGGTTAAACCAGATAAACTAACCAAACCAATTTATTTTAGTTGGTTTGGTTTTGAAATTGAATCGGTTTGTAATCGGTTTGGAAAAATATTTAGTTTGGTTATCGGTTTAACCAAGTTAACCGAACTTTTATTATATTTTCAAAATTATCAATATTATAATAAATATTTTAATTAGATTTGTTCCCCAAGTAAATTTAAATCATCACGCATGTGTCAAAATTACTTTTAGGAAGCATAAGAATCATAAATAACAGTTCTCTAATCATATACTTATGATTTATTTCAAATTATAGTTAATATTAAAATCATAAGGTCTAAAATATTTTTACTTCGGTTAAATCGGATAACTAACCGAACCAACCAAACTTAATCTGGCTGGTTTGGTTTTCATTTTTATCGGTTTTCGTTTGGTTTGGCAAATTTCATCATCGGATAAACAAAACCAACCAAACGCTCACTCGTACATCCTGTAGTATTCTATCAGTTATAGTTACAATATTTTTGCATTGGACCTTCATAATTTTTTATTTTTTTCAATCAATATTTGAAATTTTTTGCATAGCCACTCAAGTCTCCAGTTTCTCTAATATATTAAGGTATGAGAGTAAAAATATTCAAAAAAAGGGAAAAATTGTTGTATTTAGAACATTAACACTAATTTGCAATTAAATCTGAAAAACTAGTACTTGATAAAAAGATCTACTCCAAAAGATCAAAGTTGCAACATTAATGCATTTGATTCAATCCGAGAACTGATTACATCTCCTGTACATGCTTCACTACTTCTAATAATGTTCCTTGAGAATGCCGCTCCAGTTAAATGAATCAGTTGCTACAAAGAATTTTTTAAGTATGTATAGTTATGCTCAGGTATTCGTTTAAAAGTAAAAGTTCTGCTTTCTAATTCTAAGTATGTTTTTAACATTTAGCTTAAAATAGAATTAGCTTCATTATTTAAGGTGCACTACTTATAAGAAATACTTATTTCATGAAAAGAACAACTTTGGCACAAACACCCCCGAAGAGGATTTTTACAATTCAAAAAGGATAAGATCTAAAAATATGGAGCCACAAAGACAGAAAAAGTAAAGAACTAAGGGATTTAGAGTGGTTCGGCCTAGAATCGGCCTACGTCCAATATGGAAGAAGTTCCCATTATTATCATAGAGACTACAAGGTACATTTTCTTTGCTTTATCACTCATTTTATCTCTTTTACAAGTTTCTCTCTTTACTTCTTCTCTATTTTCCTTTGATCCACTCAAATCCGCTAAAGGAATTGCTAGATCTATCTAAGTGTGATGATTGTTGATGTAGATCTTTAACTATTGAACACTTGGATGACTTTAAATGATTCCACGGAGGCTTTGATGTTGGATCTAAGAATGGAGAAGTTTAATGGAGGTTGGAGTGATTTGGAATTGCTGAGAAATGAATTGGACAATACTTCGTAGAGAGAAGATTCTGCCTTTTGAATGTGGGAAGTCATGGAGTATTTATAGATGTAGAATGAATGGAGTGGAAAAGCTGAAATTTCATGTGTGCAGGTTATGGATCGGTCCCTAACTTATTTATGAAAATGCCAATGCACCGGTTCCATGCCTGATCCATAGCCAAAAGTGCTTGCACCCGATCCATCCAGTTGGATGCTGACTTGGCGATCCATATATGTAAGTGCTGACCGATCCATGAAGTTGGATGCTGACCGACCAATCCATATATGTAAGGAACATCAACCGACTCATGGGATATTGCCTCCGACCAATGCATAGCAGTGTGCGACCGACCCATACCATTTAGTACTGACCGATCCATACCATTTAGTACTGACCGACCCATACCAATTAGTGCTGACCGATCCATACCATTTAGTACCAACCGATCCATTAACTAGAATGGCGACCAACCCATAAGGAAACTACATGACCGATCCATTGAGAATGTATACGACCGAGCCATATATTATCTTTTGACCGACCCATTATTTATGGCCTAATTTTAGTGGATTAACATTTGCCACTTGGAGTTTATAATTTTGTTCAAAAATTATAAGCTTCGAAATAAATGTTAAATGCACTATAGGTGTCCATAAAATGATGAACCGGTTACGTTTTTATATTTTATTGCTTTATACATGCATGGATCGACACTATCATTTTTCTATGGATCGGATGTAAACTAATTTACATGGATCGGGTGTAGTGCGTGCTATGGATCAGAGCAGACTGACATAGGGTGGATCGGAATGGCCCGTTTGCATATTACTTTTATTCCCTTCTTGGATCCGCCCTCTTTCACTTTTATTGTTCCTCTAGTCAAAGAATTTTAATGGCGGTGGTCTCTTTTTCTTGAAGAAAACTCACGACTCAATTTCCAGCCTCCTCTTCAATTGAATTCCTTCTCAATCCAACTTGTACCTCATCAACTCTTGAGCCTGCCTTCAGCCTATTCGAATCGATTTGGAGCCAAACCCCTTGAATTTGCACTACTTCAATGCCATTCAACTTCGAATCAACCCCAAGTACTCTAATCCAACCATTCATTGACATTGTAGGTATTATTCTTTTTGGAATTTGTGTCAAATTGGTGATTTTCAATTTAGGGTTTTGAATTGGGACGGTAGCGGTCGAAATGATTTTTTGGGTACGCTTTTGATTTGGGTTGAATTTTGTGTGTATAAATCCAATGATGTTTGCTTGAGGCATAGCCTCATCAGGCTTTGTAAAACTGATTTAAATTCACCCGTTTCAAATTGACTTTTTGCTGGGGTGTTCACACTTTAATTTTGATCCATGATTATTTCCGTGAATTTTATGTTGAGCCTCTATTGTAATCCAATTTCAGTCTCAAAGTACTGATATGAATTCATGTTTCGACAATGATATTATGTATGAACTTTTGTATGAACAACCTTTATGTTGAGTTCTTAATCGACATCGAAATTCTACAAACTTTGATTTTGAGTCTTGTAGAGAGATCCATGTTTGAACTGCCTTACACTTAGTTTTGCCATTGTGATAATGCTCGTTTTTTGTTTGTTGAGACCATAGTGATCAGCTTGTACATGATTGTGTTATGATGTGTAACACCCCACGTCCATTAATGTCACTCACAAAGGGAATGCATTAACTTCCATGGAGGTTATAAGTGAATATAGAACTGAAAAATTACAACAAGACAGATAATAAATAGTACTTGGAAATCTAAAACTTCATTTTATTGCAGCGGAAATTAAACATGTTTGTTACATCATAAAACCATAGATCATAACCAAGTACAATATCCATCTTCATAAAAACAAAATAGATAATCCCATTACATAAATAGCCATTAAAAAGATAACAAGCTGGACTTTACTTCAACCGTCCAAGCATTCCAAAGAGAGATGAAGCAATTCAATCAAACTCCACTAGAGCTGGGCCCAACCTGAGGACCTGGAGGGGGAAAAAGGATAGAAATAGAGGGGGTCAGACATAAAGTCTGGCGAGTATGATAATTCTAACAATACTATTATCAAAATAACTAGACTAAGGCATAAGCTGGAAGACAAGTAAATGTCTATGAACTCTTAGGAAGATAAAGATAGCGTTTAAGATAACGTTAAAGATAACGGTAAATGCACACCTAATTACTAACGAATGATTACTACACTACACCGCACATTACTACACTGCACCACACCAGTCACCCTATTGTTTGATCCCACTTGCTTCACACAGAAACTTTATAAATAGCCTTACGTACCCCTAGCTGACTACATAGGTGTCGTCTGCCCCTATCTCCACTAGGTGTACCCCACTACCCACTTTCGATCGGCTCCCTACTCGTAGATACCCGTGCTGGCCCCACAGTGGGGTGTATCACTCCCCTAAAGTGGCAACCCGATACAACTTGAGAATGCACGGCTTATACCTACACGATGCAACAACGTCTTACCTACCAGCCCGGGTTCACACACGCATACGAAACCCGTTGGACTTGCGTTGCCACCGCTCCCCATTTTGGGCTCTTACAGTCGAACCCAGCATGCGTGTCCCGTCCTCGACTTGGGTCGAGCCCACAAAGATACGTTTGGGATACTGGTCGAAATAGGCCCCCACAAGCTACCCACCTAAGCTTGTCACTAGTATATCCCACTTAACCCTCTTAGTCATGTTCTTTTACATGTTGGTTAAGTCTTACTAATCGTATTTCACATGCCACTAAGGGCACCCCCTAGATTCCTCATGTCACCCAAGGCACCTACTTAACCCCCTAGTCCCACCTTACATGTTTATCTGGTTAAGTATTTCTTAATTCATTCAGGCTATAACCTCATAAAGACCTCTCACATTAGACTGGCATTTATGGCAGCTGGATTTGTCGGGCGGGTCCGGGCAGTCTTACACCATAAAAGAGTCTAACCTCGTGTCTTTACAACCGTTATGCTTTAGTTTAGGCTTAGGACCTCTCACATTGGGTTGACATTTGTGACCACTGGATTTGCCGGGCGGGTCCGGGCAGGTTTACGTCACAAACGAGTCCAACCTCGTGTCCTAAGCATTGATTAACACTTAAAATCTTTTACCCAAGTTTGAATAATTCCCTATTCAAATTATTAATTAGGTCAACTTTGAATGATGTCCATAATTGACTCAATTATGGCCATCCACTTATGGCATGCAAAATCATATCAATTGCACCCCAACTTTTTAATATTAAATCCTTAATATTACCCCTACCCCACGTTTATACGTTCGCTTATTCAACGCATAATATAGGCTAGACTTGTATAGTCTAACACCTAGCACAAAGATAAATTATCACAACATATAGACAATTAAAATAAATCTAATCATAATAGGGGTGAAACTTGCATAAACTACACATGTTAAGGATCAAAAGGTGTCAACTTGTTAAATGTCTCAATTTACATGATATGATCATAGCCCAAATCTATACAAAAACTTGCATATGGGGTTTTTAGGCAACATAATGATGGTGTGAACTAGCATAGGATATCACATATGTCATAGCATAATTCTAGATGTCATAATAGATGTCTTGGCATATGTTTATAACTTTTCTAATCAATCTAACTTGCATATGTGACTTGTCATATAGATCAACATAACCCAAACATGATGATTTAATTAATATGAACTAACTAGCATAGATGGTAACATCATGGCCTTTTTAACATGTATGATTTATGACAACTTAGCATAGAAACTTTCAACATACATAACATCATCGTAGCATGATTTACAACATATAAGATATCATCATCACATAACATTGGATTTACAATATACATGATAGCAAAAGGGGTTTACAACAACATATATGATAATTCACATCATCTACTCATAATCCATTCATAACTCAATCTAATTAAAATAATAATAATCTTGTTAAGATCATCATACTCACAATTTAGAGAAGAAAAGAGAGAGTTTTGCTTTGCTTTAGGGTTGAGAGAATTAGAATTGAATTTGCTTTTCTTCTTTCTTAGTTGGCGGCGGCTCCATTGATTTCCATGGCTATGGTATGACGATAACTATTATATTTTAATTAGGTTTAGGCTTAGCATTAGGATGTATTTATAGGTGTAGGAAGTTAGTTAGGACCATTAGATTAACCCTGAACCATGAGAACCAATCGAATGCAAAATCTGCATTTGAGCGAATCGGCCCACGGGTTGACAGCCAAACACCCTGGATTAACCCCTAGTCGACCCAGCAGAGCTCGGGTCGGCCTCAAAAATGGGCCAGTTCGGTTATTCCCCCTCCCAATTCGCTGTTTTGAACTTTTTCGCATATTTATTTATTTAATTTTTAATTTTTATATATATATCAATATATATATTTCTCTGCGCAACCCATTTCACTTAATTCTTTTCTAAAAATTAAGTATACTTTAATTTGTGAATTTTAATGTTATAAAATTATAGGGTGTTACATTCTCCCCTCCTTAAAGGATTTCGTCCCCGAAATCTCAAGTCAAGAAGAATGTATATCCTACCATCTAATTGTCCATCTACTCAACCATCAAACACCAGCATCCATTGTCTTTAAAAGACTTCTAATGCTTTAATGTTTATATGCACAGTGTGTGTATATGTCCATATCTAATGCAAAATTAGGCGGTTTACTGATTCAGTCAACCTCCTTAGTGCAATTCATGATAGTGCCATGCGTCCAATATGTATGCAAAAGATTCCTAATGATACATATTAATTCTATATGGTGCACAACCATCCACCCGAATGCAGCAACTATATGATAATACAACCATTATACATCCATTTTACTAAATACATCCATATATATGCAATATGCAATATGAAGTGACTGAGCCGATCTGGTGCCTAATAGTGTGTGTATATGCATCCATGAGCAACCACTAGCAAATACTCGCATCCACTTTGCATCCACCATACATAACATGTCTAAAACACATGTTTCAACCATAGGATTGTCGTAACTAAAGGTCAAAGATACTAGCAAGAGGATATACTAATGATAAGATAAGTACAAGCTAAGTGATAAAGGAGAAATTAAAAGACATACCCTCAAAAAGAAAAGGGTATCGTGAACGCATCTTCTCTTCCGTCTCCCAAGTAGAGTTGCTCTCATCATCTCCCCATTGCACTTTGACTAGTCTTCCTTAGGTCATCGTCTTTTGGTACACAAAGTCTACCGTCCCTACGTAACCAACCCTTATCGTCTAGGGTATACCTACGGAGATGGCTTGATGACTCCCCTCCTTTGAGTTTCTACTAACTCAACCAACTGCGGGTCATCTCGCTGTGCCTCGCTAATCCGTCCCAAAAGCGTAGGTCTGACCTCCAAGGATGCTAGCAAACCGGGTACGAAGTCAACGGAAGGTCTAAAGTCAAACATCGAAATGAATTCTAAACTTCGCCGCTAAACAAACAAAGGACTTAATGATAATCTTTTTCTACTTAAGGCATTGGCCACCACGTTACCCTTGCCAGGGGTATATGCTATCTCAAAGTCGTAGGACGCTAAGAACTCCATCCACTTTTGCTGCCTCAAGTTCAAGTCCTTTTGAGAGAATAGGTATTTTAAAGACTTGTGATCAGTGAATAATTCGAATTTCTCGCCAAGAAGATAATGACGCCAAGACTTAAGCGCGAAAACAATAGCGGCCAATTCTAGGTCATGTGTGGGGTAATTCTTCTCATGCGCTCTCAAATGCCTTCCACCATAGGCTATTACCCTGCCCTGTTGCATTAAGACTGCGCCTAGTCCTGTCCCACAAGCATCAGTATAAACGGTAAACGGCTTACTCCCGTCTGGCAATACTAAGACTGGGGCTGAAGTCAAAGCTCTCTTCAAACGTTGGAACGCATCATCACAATCTACGTCCCATGTGAAAACTAGGTTCTTCTTCGTCAAGCTTGTCAATGGAGCTGATATCTTTGCGAAGTCTTTGATAAACTTCCTATAGTAGCCAGCCAACCCCAAGAAACTTCTCACTTCGGTAGCATTTTTAGGGACCTTCCAATCTTGGATGGCCACCACCTTCGCGGGATCCACGGCTATCCCTTCTTTGGAAACCACGTGCCCCTAGAACTGTACTTCCTTCCTCCGGAAGTGACACTTAGAAAATTTAGCCTTAAGGCTATGCGCTCGTAGGGTCTCCAACACTTCCCTAAGATGTAGGGCATGCTCTTCTTCATCCTTAGAAAAGATCAAGATGTCATCTACAAAGACTATCACGAATTTGTTAAGGTACTCCCTAAACACCCTACTCATCAAATCAACAAAATATGCTGGGGCGTTTGTCAAACAGAAGGGCATCACTAGCCATTCATAGAAACCGTCCGGAGTCCTAAAGGCAGTCTTGTCTATGCTATCCTCAGCCACTCTCAACTGATGGAACCCAGTGGCTAAGTCCAACTGCGAAAACACTGAGGCACCAACTAACTGATCGAAGAGACCGTCAATCCTCGGCAGTGGGTGTCTGTTCTTCTTAGTAAGTTTATTAAGTTCTCTGTAGTCCATACACAGTCTAAGGGACCCATCCGCCTTCGTGGAAAATACTACTGGAGTACCCCACTCCGATATACTTCGTCTTATGAACCCCTTCTCAAGCAACTCCTTCACTTGCTTATCGAGTTCCCTCCTTTCACGTGGAGCCATGTGGCGTACTGGCAAAGATACTGGTTTCGCATTATCCACAAGATATATTCGAAAATCTATCTCCCGCTTCGGAGGCAAGCCCTTCACCTCCTCAAACACATCCGAATATTCTCGGACCACTCTAACAGATCGCAGATTTCCCTCAGACGCGTCAAGCGATTCTAGATAACTTAGCATAACCGAATTTATGGGATTACAGAAGATTTCGAGAGTGTTGCCAAGGCGAGTCACGAGCCTAACTACTCTCCTTTCACAATCAAGAACGACCCCATTTCTGGATAACCAATCCATTCCTAAAATTAGCCCATAGCCCTTGAAGCCCAACACATAAGCATCACATCTAAATTCAACGCTAAGTATGGAAATTTTCAAATCCAAACACATCATAGACAAATAAGCTGAGCCCCCAATTGGATTCGAAACAACTAAGGGATCCTCTACTAAACTGGTGTTTAAGTGCAGTGATTCAACTAATGATGTAGAGATAAACGAATGTGATGCGCCCGAATCGAATAAGGTACGGACAGGATGATCAAACAGAAAAACTAAGCTTTCAACAGAAATGGTTCTACCTCGTTCTTACAGCGGTGGGACCGCGAGAGCCTGAACTTGTCCCCTTGCCTGCCCTGGTGCCATAAGAGCCTGCACCTGTCCTCCCGAGGTAGCTCCTGCCCTCTTCCCCTTCTTTGGGCAGTCCTTCACTAAATGTCCCACATCGCCACAATGAAAACAGACTGTCTTCTTTTTCTTTCGGCAATCCTTGCTGAGATGGCCTGGGGTTCCACAGTTAAAGCACATCTTCTTTCCCTTGCCATTATTGTCTTTTCCACCCTTCTTGTTTTGCTGTTGTCGTTTCTTCTGATCCCCCTTCTTCTCGGGTGCCTTATCAGCTTTAGCGCTTTTCTCCTCATGCATGAGCACCATTTCTACTAACTTCTCAAAGGTGGCCCCCATCGGGATGTGGGTCATAGCCAACCCTTGCAATGGTTCATTCAAGCCATTCACGAACCTTAGAGCCTTCTTCTCCGGCGTGTTTACTAAGTCCAAGCCAAACCTTGCTAACTGATTAAATTTATTGACATATTCTTTCACTGATGAGCTTCCTTGCTTCAATGTCAAGAACCTTTCCATATATAGATTTTCTTCCGCCCTTGAGAGAAACTTCGCCTCGAACCTACGTATGAAATCCGCCCAAGAGTCAATAGGACGCTCCCTATTAGTGACCTCCCACCAAAACGAGGCCTCTCCCTTCATCAACCAAGCTGCTAAATGAACTCTCCTCCCTTCTTCTACTTCAAAGATTTCTAGCAATTCTTCCACCTCCTTAAGCCAATCTCTAGCTTCCACAAACGTTTCTGACCCTTGAAATGGTTTTCCACCCGTAGCCTTGAATTCCTTGCATGTCTTTGCAAAAGTATCTACGTGAGGAGGAGGAGGAATGGGTGCAACTGGTGGTGGAGGAACATTGGCTGGACCTGCAGCGGCCCTAGCCTCTAATAACCTCCTATACCATCCTGGTATCGTTACACCGTCGGGTAGATTAAGATCTTCAGCCATGCTGAAACGAAAAAGGAAAGATTCAGAATGGAGAATTCGAAAGATAAAGATATGGGCTATTGGGGATTATGTTCTTTTTTCTTAAAAACTTTACTCTTTAAATTTCTCATTAAAACATGTTTTTATAAGCACTTCTTCCAAAAATAACTATTTTTCTAAAGTATTTTTATCTGTTCTGGTAACCTTAAGCTCTGATACCACGTGTAACACCCCACGTCCATTAATGTCACTCACAAAGGGAATGCATTAACTTCCATGGAGGTTATAAGTGAATATAGAACAGAAAAATTACAACAAGACAGATAATAAATAGTACTTGGAAATCTAAAACTTCATTTTATTGCAGTGGAAAGTAAACATGTTTGTTACATCATAAAACCATAGATCATAACCAAGTACATTATCCATCTTCATAAAAACAAAATACATAATCCCATTACATAAATAGCCATTAAAAAGATAACAAGCTGGACTTTACTTCAACAGTCCAAGCTTTCCAAAGAGAGATGAAGCAATTCAATCAAACTCCACTAGAGCTGGGCCCAACCCGAGGACCTGGAGGGGGAAAAAGGATAGAAATAGAGGGGGTCAGACATAAAGTCTGGCGAGTATGATAATTCTAACAATACTATTATCAAAATAACTAGACTAAGGCATAAGCTGGAAGACAAGTAAATATCTATGAACTCTTAGGAAGATAAAGATAGCGTTTAAGATAACGGTAAAGGCACACCTAATTACTAACGAATGATTACTACACTGCACCGCACATTACTACACTGCACCACACCAGTCACCATATTGTTTGATCCCACTTGCTTCACATAGAAACTTTATAAATAGCCTTACGTACCCCTAGCTGACTACATAGGTGTCGTCTGCCCCTATCTCCACTAGGTGTACCCCACTACCCACTTTCGATCGGCTCCCTACTCATAGATACCCGTGCTGGCCCCACAGTGGGGTGTATCACTCCCCTAAAGTGGCAACCCGATACAACTTGAGAATGTACGACTTATACCTACACGATGCAACAACATCTTACCTACCAGCCCGGGTCCACACACGCATACGAAACCCGTTGGACTTGCTTTGCCACCTCTCTCCGTTTTGGCCTCTTACAGTCGAACCCAGCATGCGTGTCCCGTCCTCGACTTGGGTCGAGCCCACAAAGATACGTTTGGGATACTGGTCGAAATGGGCCCCCACAAGCTAACCACCTAAGCTTGTCACTAGTATATCCCACTTAACCCTCTTAGTCATGTTCATTTACATGTGTGTTTGGTTAAGTCTTACTAATTGTATTTCACATGCCACTAATGGCACCCCCTAGATTCCTCATGCCACCCAAGGCACCTACTTAACCCCCATGTCCCACCTTACATGTTTATCTGGTTAAGTATTTTTTAATTCATTCAGGCCATAACCTCATAAAGACCTCTCACATTAGACTGGCATTTATGGTAGCTGGATTTGCCGGGCGGGTCCGGGCAGTCTTACACCATAAAAGAGTCTAACCTCGTGCCTTTACAACCGTTATGCTTTAGTTTGGGCCTAGGGCCTCTCACATTGGGCTGACATTTGTGACCACTGGATTTGCCGGGCGGATCCGGGCAGGTTTACATCACAAAAGAGTCCAACCTCGTGTCCTAAGCATTGATTAACACTTAAAATCTTTCACCCCAGTTTTAATAATTCCCTATTCAAATTATTAATTAGGTCAACTTTTAATGATGTCCATAATTGACTCAATTATGGCCATCCACTTATGGCATGCAAAATCATATCAATTGCACCCCAACTTTTTAATATTAAATCCTTAATATTACCCCTACCCCACGTTTATACGTTCGCTTATTCAACGCATAATATAGGCTAGACTTGTATAGTCTAACACCTAGCACAAAGATAAATTATCACAACATATAGACAATTAAAATAAATCTAATCATAATAGGGGTGAAACTTGCATAAACTACACATGTTAAGGATCAAAAGGTGTCAACTTGTTAAATGTCTCAATTTACATGATATGATCATAGCCCAAATCTATACATAAACTTGCATATGGGGTTTTTAGGCAACATAATGATGGTGTGAACTAGCATAGGATATCACATATGTTATAGCATAATTCTAGATGTCATAATAGATGTCTTGGCATATGTTCATAACTTTTCTAATCAATCTAACTTGCATATGTGACTTGTCATATAGTTCAACATAACCCAAACATAATGATTTAATTAATATGAACTAACTAGCATAGATGGTAACATCATGGTCTTTTTAACATGTATGATTTATGACAACTTAGCATAGAAACTTTCAACATACATAACATCATCATAGCATGATTTACAACATATAAGATATCATCATCACATAACATTGGATTTACAATATACATGATACCAAAAGGGGTTTACAACAACATATATGATAATTCACATCATCTACTCATAATCCATTCATAACTCAATCTAATTAAAATAATAATAATCTTGTTAAGATCATCATACTCACAATTTAGAGAAGAAAAGAGAGAGTTTTGCTTTGCTTTAGGGTTGAGAGAATTAGAATTGAATTTGCTTTTCTTCTTTCTTAGTTGGCGGCGGCTCCATTGATTTCCATGGCTATGGTATGACGATAACTATTATATTTTAATTAGGTTTAGGCTTAGCATTAGGATGTATTTATAGGTGTAGGAAGTTATTTAGGACCATTGGATTAACCCTGAACCATGAGAACCAATCGAATGCAAAATCTGCATTTGAGCGAATCGGCCCACGGGTTGACAGCCAAACACCCTGGATTAACCCCTAGTCGACCCAGCAGAGCTTGGGTCGACCTCAAAAATGGGCCGGTTCGGTTATTCCCCCTCCCAATTCGCTGTTTTGAATTTTTTCGCATATTTATTTATTTAATTTTTAATTTTTATATATATATATATCAATATATATATATTTCTCTGTGCAACCCATTTCGCTTAATTCTTTTCTAAAAATTAAGTATACTTTAATTTGTGAATTTTAATGTTATAAAATTACAGGGTGTTACATGATGCGTGAATTTTTCCAATGTTTGAGAAATTTGACCATTAATTTGGTTGTTTGAATCAATTGCATTTGTACATTAAAACTTGGCCGTGACATTGAGAGGCTGGAGAATTAAAAGTGCTAATGGACCTTTTATAGCCGATCGTGATGGATCAATTGGTGTCGATCCATTATGGTTCGGCTATTGTCGATCCATGGATTGGTCGGAATCGATCCATCATGGATCGGAATCTTCCAATCCATGGGTCGAGATCCATCATGGATAGGTTAATGATAATGGATTATGGATTTTTTACTACCGGTCCATTGCGCTCTTGTGTTGCTTCGTTAGTTCTTTTGATCATTGAGCCTTTTCTGTGTTGTGCTGAATATAGAAGCGATAAACAAACTTTACTCATGACTTATATTTCGAAGGCACTCTTTTACTGTCTCTTGTTATGTAATAAAAACATTTGTATGTTTTGGGCTAATATTTTGTTGTCGATTTCCCTTATCGATAGCATATTAGATATAAAAGTTCTAATTTTAATGAACTTATGACTTGCATTGAATGATATATCTGTGTAAGATTGCTTTGCCTGATCGTTTATATTTTAATCGAGCACCTCTTGCACAGATATCAACATTCTAATAGAAGTTCGCATTGATGCTTGGAATTGATTATGATGATTATGAATCATACACCTCACTTTTATGATAACTCATATAGCTATGCACAGCATAACACTTTGTAACTTAGGAAACACGCACCTGTGGTTTGTTTTCAAACATGATTATTTGTGTATAAATGGTAACTCGATAGCAATCGCATCAACAACCTGTGGAAGCATCTGGCTCCGCTCAAGTTGAGACTTCTGCCAAGGCTTCGGAAACCGTGATGGCTAATGTCCCTGAGTCAAATGTTAATCAACATTTTCCTATGCCTCGACCTCTTATTAAAGCACCTCCCAAGAGAGAACCAATGAAACTTTCTAAGCGTTCGTTTAAACAATTGTCTGCTCAGTTTAGAATTCCGAAAACTGATGCGAAATTACCGAATGAGAACGAATTCGCTGACCTCCCAACCTTGGCTATATTACAGTTAATCATTAATGCTAATGATGGGAGTCGTTTCTCCTTTTAACCCATTCCTCGAACTGATTCTTCGGTGCTTAGCTATTGCCCCTTTCTAGCTACACCCGAATAGCTACACCATTTTAATTGGTCTTTAAGTGCTTTTTATGAGGACAAAGCAATGCACGCCCACTTTCTTGGACATCTGTTCTTTATATGTTTTCAAAAGTAGGAAGGAATGCCCGTCAATTATCTTTGTCGAAGGCATCCGAAAATCTAAGATTATCACCAATTTGTTAGAAAGTTCTCGGGGATTTATAAATCAGTACTGCTACATCCGGCGTCCTGATAGTTTTAATGGAAGGTGGATGGAAGGAGGTGAATATTTACTTAGAGTTTCTTCATTTCATTTTCCATCTAGGCTTTGATTCTTATATCCTTTCCTTATTTTACATAACTTCCTTCTTTCGATCAAGATGCTGCTATTGATCAGACTCTATTTGATTCTTTGAAAGTTGTTGTCGAGAAAGAGAGAAGTAGGAAATTCTTAATTATAGAGGAATTCCTTCGTCAATATCATTTACTAAATCTTTCACGAACACTTGTGTTAGACCAAACTTTTGTTTCTTCTTCCACATCTGGTGGCCCGAGCACTAAGGAAGATATTGTCGCTAAAACTTCTTCTTAGTAACCTACTATAAAGAAATGCTCGGATCCCGCTAGTGGTAGTAAGACACCCTTAAAATCCCTACTTTCTTCGATTGTTGAAGAAGAATTTACACAGGCGAAGGCAAAGGACTTTATGTACTAAACAGACTGAGGAAGGTGAGACCACTCCGGGAGCCGATCCAATCATTGAGAAACTGGCTAAGGATCCCGTCATTCCGGACACTCATGAGGAACTTTAAACAAAACACCGGCTATTACAATCCAAAACATCTCATACAGCCCCATCATCCACAACACTCATGACATTCTCAACAACCTCGGCATTCTCAACACTCGCAACATTCCCACCAGCCTTAGCAATCTCATGACCAATTATTGACCGATGAACAAAGGCAGTGGAGGCATGATGCCTATGATGAATTAGATGAAAAGGAGAGGGCACAAGGTTCTCACAGTGACCGAGATAAATATGATGACCACCACGATGACCGATATGATGATCGTCATGATCGGAGTGAAGGGGAGATGAGGAAAGCCGCCAAAAGGAAGGGAAATAGGGATAGTCAAGGTAAGGATGATTCTCAAAAGCGCCCTAGATCAGAAAAACTTCCTGCTACCCAAACTACTTCGTCCGATATTCATCCTATCGATATTCAAGCGATCATACAGAGGCCCCGTTACGATATGGCAATGGCAAACCGTGCACTTGTTGAACGATTTAAGGGTTGGTGTTTGAAAGGGATGTTCTTTGACTTGGAAATATACCCATCTAATAGGCGGAATATACTTAGAGAACTGGACATCTTGAAAGGCAACATGCTTAAGCAGTTGGAATCTACAAAAAGTCAGCTCGAGACACAGCTAGATGTAGTCAGGAGTTGAGCTGATAAGCAGCTAGTTTTATGGTACAAGTTTGCCGACAATCTCCAAAGGCTTAACAGAGTTAACCTTGATCGGATTGCTATGCTGGAGGATGATAAGGTTAAATGGGGCCAAGGTTCTTGAATCCCGAGACGCTAACATTGCATCACTCATGCAAAGGAACACAAAGTTAGAAGGGCTAGAGGATGATAATAGGAGACTCAAAGAAGAGCTTGCTGGCGCTAAACTGAGAGAAAATACGCTAATGGCGCAAGTCAAAGATGCTCAGTCTACCCAATAATTTTTCGAATCTCAACTAGTCATAGAAAAGCATGCTTCCATGACATATCAGCAAGAAAAAGACGAGCTCCATGAGATGAACACTGCTCAAAAGTTGTCTATTTCTGTGTTGTCGACTAGGGTTGAACTTCTCGAGGAAGATTGAGTTAAGGCTTCGACCACTTTCAAAAATGCTAAGGAGGACACTGATGCCACTTTATTTTAATTTTATGTCTTCATCGTTATGATTCAGGGAAGCTTACGCTATTTGGCATCTGTTCGACGACGAATATTCTATGAATTACAATATCGTCGCGAAGTGTAATAAACTGCAAGCGCACAGCGTATACTTGTAGTACGTTAGCGAATACGAGTCAATCCACAGGGAAAGAATAATTTTAAATTCTATTCAATCAAATTAAACCAAACTTTAAAATATATTAACTAAAATTTAACAAAATTAATGACTAAGTTGAGAATACATCTATTGGTTAAGAGCAATTTAGAGGTGTTTTCACTCTCTAGATCACAAAAATCAACATGATGAAGTTATGATCTCTATTTATGTGGTCATAAGTGAGGTTAGATATTGTGTTTATCATAAGTATGACATATTTATGCTATTAATTAGCATAACATAAGTCATCAAACTATAACACAAATCTAATTCACTATTCAATTCTCATGAAAAAGACAACAAGTTGAAAGCAATATCAATTTTAAGAATACTCTATTTACTATTAATTAGTAATATAGAATATCGAATGTTGATTAACACTTCCTCTTTTTTCCAAAATCATATATAGATGAAAAGAAAAATTTTGTTGTATCACTTAGTCAAGCATGATTTATCATCTATTAATTAGAAGCATAGATTATCAAAACCAAGCATGATTAACAAAATACATTAAACATCCATTCTTAAATATGCACAAATAGAGAGCATGAAAAATAAACTATGTTGAATATATATGATTAGAGAGCGTCATCAACCCTAAATTAAAGGGGGTTTAGCTCCTCATTTGTATGATTATTTCAGCACCAATAGATTTCAACATTGACGAAAAACAAAAATAGAGAACTAAATAAAGGAAAGTATATTCTAATTGCATAAAAGAAAAGTACAGGTAAATAAAAAAACAACTAATTAAAATTTTATTAAAAAGAGATATTACAATAAAAAAATGGCTAAGAAGCCATGGAAGAAAAAGTGGTTTTGATTTGAGCCTCCATTCTAAACTAAATAGAATCCAAGTTCCTTTTTAAATCAACATAAAAGGGTTATTTATACACGAGTAAAACACTAATATGACTTTTAGCATGCTACCAAGAATGCCCTTCATTTAAGCTTCCTTTTGTCTTTAGCAATAATGATTCATGAAGCCCTTTTCTTCACTAAAGAAAGAGGGAGAGTGGGTGGGGTCCTCCACCAATCTTCTATTTGAATTGATCCTTCTCCATTGATTAATTTCCTTTTTTGTGGCAAGGCATTGATTTTCTTTTTTTCCTTTGTATGCATATATATCTTTATGAAGCTCTCTTCCAAATGCACCAAATGTCTGTAAAAACAACGAAAATGTCCAAGTAAAAATTCTCAAAATAACTTAAGCACAAATGACCATTTATCCTTTGTATGACGATGAATGTATGATATTTTGAAATCAATTGGATTATGGTTTAAACGCGATAAAATACCCACATATGACATTTATTTACACTAAACAAGAATAAATATGTGAATATAAATGTGCATTTTTACGTGCACATCAGCATCTGATTTTGCAATGACTTTGGCCCTAATTTGGGAATCTGTACTTAAACATACCGAAAGTACTCACGACGAAGATTACGTCTTGTACAATCTATTAGATGAGGAATCCCATGAAGCCTTGGCTGAGGGAAAGAAAAAAATATATGGAGGAACGAGCTAAATCCTCTGGGAAGAATGCCCCAGAGGCAACCGCTACCGATGCTCCTTCCTGTTCTATCAATGTTGAGGCTTCAGGTTCTCAGACTCCAACTGTGCCTCTCGCTGATCCCTCTATTGTTCACAAAGAAAAAGTTACAACTGCTGGGGAACATACCGCAACGAGCGATATTATTGAGGAGCATACTGGAAATGGCGAAGGAGGCGACAACAATAACCTGGACAAATATAAAGTTGAGCACAGAAATCTTCAAGCCACGGGTAAAACCGATATTGACCAAGATATGTCATACTTGGATTCTCTTTGTAATTCACCAGGGTCTCTTGCGTTCCATGCTCAATATTCCTTTGTATTAGGCTTAGTCTTTCCACAACCTTCTCCTACCGAAGTCAATGCTACAACGGCTGAAGCCATTATCACCGACTTGACCTTGGTGTCAATTAACTCTTCTGCTCCAACTGTCGCTCTTCCTCCAGGCGATGCATCTTCACAGCCAGGGTTGCAAGACACAAAGATTGGTGCACTTATTGACTTGGATAATGTCGGTTACACTCTTAGTGACGAGGCCAAGGATACATATACAGATGGAAGTCCGAAAAAAGATGTTGAGGATCAAGAAAAGAAGAAAACTAAGCCTTTATCGCCTTCAAGGCAAAAGGGAAAGCGCACTGTTAAAAAGAAAGGAGTTATCATTTTATCTTCTCCTGAGAGTCCTTCTGGTGTCATAGGAGCCAAAGATGGGAATTAGCCAGTTGATACACCCTCTCCTTCTTCTACCAAGATTGGTAAACCATCTCTAACGTCTGGCGGTTCCAAGAATGGAAAGAAAATAGTGCTCATTGCTGCCTTACTTTACTTTATTCTACCTTGCTTTCACATATTTGTTTAGACCTGTTGTATATGAGAGTTCCTGTCCTCGCTTATCACTTTATGCTACTCTGTGTCTAAGACTTGTGTTGCTGTTGTTGTGAAGCTGTTATTGCATTTTCTGTATTTTGGATGGTAGTTGTTACTTCAGCTTTGTTGTATTTTCTTATGCACTTTCTTCTTTGTAAATTACAGGTCTTTTATTTGGTGTGAATTTGTGATGAGCTTGTGGTATGTATTACGAGCATTATTACTATGTCTTAATGCGGTAGTTGATACCCCATACGAAAGGTCGTCACAAACTCATTAGGCCGGATGTGATCAACTTTACTAGTTTTCCTTGGTTATGACTAGAACACGTGAAGCCCCTGCTTTATGGGCTAAGTTTCTTGCTTTCTCCATTGCGTTTAGAGCTTCTCAGTTTGCCAATTAACTATGGAATTTTTTTTAGTTGACCAAACTCGTGCCTTTAGTTGAAGAACTTTCCTAGTTTATGGGCCCCTCCTTGGGAAGCCTTATATTTTTGTCCCAATGTTTATTTGTTATCCGACTAGTTAGTTTAGACATAGGAGGCCCTTGTCTGCAAATAGGCTGATGTATTCCATCGTCCGTGATTTCACTGGGTGCCCCTGGAGAAGTCTTTGGTTAAAGACCAACATTCGTCACAGTCTAAATGAATCTGGTGCTAGCCAAATTAATTGGATGCCACCTAAGAGGTCATTCAAGTCTACCGATCGTCGCAACTCGAGATACCCAAGCACTATCCAAACTAATGGATGTCTCCAAAAAGGTCTTTTGAATATGCTGATTCCCGAGTCTGAGATGATCAGACACTAACAATCTAATCGGATGCCCCTGAAGAGGTCTTTTGAATCTGCCGATTGTCGAATCTGAGATGATCAGACACTAACAGTCTAATCAGATGACCTGAAGAGGTCTTTTGAATCCGCCAATTGCCGAGTCTGAGATGATCAGGCACCAACAATCTAACTGGATGCCCCTAAAGAGGTCTTTTGAAGCCTATCGATCGTCGAATCTGTGATCAGCAGACACTAACGAACTAACCGGGTGCCCCCGAAGAGGTCTTTATTCCCAATGTTTGTCGTAATCGGGTCAAATGTGTCGTGACGCTGACGATCTCATTGAGTACCCACTTTCGGCTGGGAATTCTGATTAGCTTCACTATGAGAGGCTTTATTATTGCGTAGTTCCACGGAGCGGACGCCGGCTCCATTATCGGACGCTCGTCTTAACAAGCTATCCTAATAATGGGACTAGGGTCGTGGGTCTCCCTTTTCAAGAGATGCCCCTTTGGTGAAACTTGCAATTTTTTGTCTTTAGATTTGACATTGTACCTTTTAACTGTCTAACTCTTTATGGCCTTCACTTTTCTCCTGCAAGGTCGTGCTTTACACCTTCGTATTTGTTGTGAATGGTGTTTATGGCACTCATCACTTGGGCTGTCCCTATCAGGATTTGCTGTAAAGGTCACCAGGTCTTATTGGGTTGTTGGTGGGCAATCGTTCGATGGCCTGCAATCAAAACCGATTTAAGCAACTTTGAATAATTAAACAAAAGTTAGCAAATGTAAGATTCAGGCAAGCACGTATACCATTGAAACCAAGAATTTTGATTGATGTCAACAAAGAGAAGAGCAATGGAAATCTAGTCATGAAGATAAGGTTATATACACACACACACACACACACATTGAGTCGTGTTAGAGTCGAGTTAGAATTATGTTATAATACATCCTCAAGTATAACACGAATATACAAAACAAGGCATATATATAAGGCTTTAACGAAGCAATGATTGTATAGACTTAGCTGTACCAGTCAGCTGGTAGAAATATGACCAGTCGACTGGTTAGCATGATTCTGTACATAATAGTTTTAAAAAGGTATTAATCCAAATGTTTTAAATTATGATTCAACCAGTCGACTGATTTGAAACAGAAGCCTTTTTTATGAAGAGTCACATTCTTTCATGAAGAGATTTCTCTTTAATTATCAATGGAAATGAACGCAACTTTTTAATGAAACTCTTCATGAAGGAATGCTACTCTTCTACTATTATATGAACAGTACAAACGTGTTTTCCAAATCACCAATTTACCGATTCTTATTCTATTCTCTCTATTTTCTGAAATTGCACTTCTATATTCTTTGCAATATAAAGCTCTCTAAAATTCAAGTTACTTGTTGAATCTTTGATATCATTTCACATATTTTAATTCACCAAGCAACAAACTTCCTTCAAGTCTTCATATTCACTTCAAATACTTGAGGATAAGATTATAGGAAGGGTTTACTTCATCGTGACTATTCCGTGTTGATTAGAGAACACATTCAAGAGTCAAAAACCTTTGTAAAGTGTGAAGTCTGGTGTGGGTGCTCAGGCGGGAACATCCTTGTTGGTGATCAGGTGTATTTTGACCTATAAGAGAGGGCGTGATAGTGGATTACGAAGAGGAGCTTCGGGACTGTATATAGGGCGGGAAGTCCGAACCAGTATAAAATTCCTGGGGTCGTTTCTTATTGACCAGTGAATTTGAAATGTTGCACATGGGAAACTATCTTACTTTTTGGGTTTACAAATTAAACAATTATCAGATGGAATTTTCATTAATCAAGAAAATTATTGTACTAATCTAATAAAACGTTTTGGAATGGAAAACAATTCAAGTACACCAATGAACACGATGACACACTTAGATAAAGATGAAACGGTAAAGAGTCGATCAAAATTTATATCGAAGTATGATAGGTTCACTTCTGTATTTAACTGCTAGTAGACCGGATATTATGATGAGTGTTTGCTTATGTGCTCGTTTTCAAGCTAATCCAAAAGAATCACATTTAAGGGCACTAAAACGTATATTACGTTATCTTAGCAGTACCAAAGATTTTGGACTTTTCTATCCAAAAGATTGTTCCTTCGAATTAGTCTCATATAGTGATGCTAATTTTGGAGGATCACGGACGGATCATAAAAGTACAAGTGGAACATGTCACTTTACCGTTAAATCACTTATATCTTGGTTTAGCAAGAAACAGAATTGTGTCTTACTGTCAATATGTGAAGGTGAACATATATCTGCTGCACTAGCTTGTGCTCAAGTAATATAGACGTAGCAAACACTAAAAAAATTTAACGTAAACTTGTCTAATTCCATAATTTATTGCGACAATACAAGCGTAATAAATTTATCTAAGAATCCGATAAACCATTCTAGAACTAATAACATTGATATAAGACATCATTTCTTGGGAGACAATATTGAAAAACAAGCCACTAATTTAGAGTTTGTAAACTCAGAAAATCAAATTGCTGACATCTTTATTAACCCCTTTTAGATAATACTTTCATAAGACTTCGACGAGAACTAGGAATTGTATCTTTCAAAGATCTCTAAAATATTATTTGATTACTTTGCGCTTATAGTGTCTAAATACTTTTTAATCGATGACAAAGGGGAGAGTTATATTTTCAATGATCAAAATGGTGGATTTATATATAGTTATATTTTCTATGCTCATAATGATGAATCTATTTATTGAAAAGTATATATATGTGCTAACATTTTGTTGCAGGAATCAAAATGGTAAGTTTATAAATTTATGAACTAACAAAATGTTGCAGAAATTCAAGGGGAGCAAATACTCAGGGCGAGAAATTCGAATATGTTGTCATCAATAAAAAAGGGGGAGAATGTTGAAACTAAGAATTTTGATTAATGTCAACAACGAGAAGAGCAATGGAAATCATGTCATTAAGATAAGGTTACATACACATACACACACATATCGAGTCGTGTTAGAATTATGTTAAAATCTATCCTCAAGTATAACACGAATATACAAAACAAGGCATATATATAAGGCTTTAAGAAAGCCATGACAAAACAGACTCAGCTGTACCAGTCGACTGGTAGAAATATGACCAATCGATTAGTCAACATGATTATATACATAATGGCTAGTTTTAGAAAGGTTTTAATCCAAATGTTTTAAAGTATAATTCAACCAGTCGACTGATGGTTTTTAGACCAGTCAACTGATTCGAAACAGAAGCCTTTTTTATGAAGTGTCACCTTCTTTCATGAAGAGATTTCTCTTCACTTATCAATTATTAATGGATGCAACCTTTTACTAAAACTCTTTATGAAGGAATGCTACTCTTCTACTATTATATAAACACTACATACATATTTTCTAAATCACCAATTTACCGATTCTTATTCTATTCTCTGAAATTGCACTTCTATATTCTTTGAATATAAAACTCTCTCAAGTTCAAGTTACATGTTGAATCTTTGATATCATTTCACATCTTTTAATTCAACAAGCAACAAACTTCCTTCAAATCTTCACATTCACTTCAAATACTTGAGGATAGGATTATAGGAAGGGTGTACTTCAACGTGTCTACTCCGTATTGATTATAGAACGCATTCAAGAGTCAAAATCCTTTGTAAAGTGTAAAACCCTGTGTGGGTGCTCAGGCGGGAATATCCTTGTTAGTGCTCCGGTGTATTGTAACCTATTCCTTCGGGTTAAGAGAGGGTGTGATAGTGAATTCCGAATAGGAGCTTCGGGATTGGACGTAGGGCAGGAAGTGCGAACTAGTATAAATTTCCTGGTGCTGTTTCTTATCGCATTTACTTTTTATTTGTGATATATTTCTATAGCTTAGCTTTTACCTGCGTAACTATTGTAATTTACTAGCTAGTTTATCATTTCCGCTATATCCATATAAAGATCCTGATAAGTCGTATACACCGACTTTTCATATACTTCTTTCATTCGTATGTACAAAGTTTGATTATAGTTTTTGTAATGTATTTAAAAGTTTTTTTATAGGAAATATGAATGAAAAATCAAGTAAAATAATGGCGGAGGAGATCCCTGTTCAGTGCTCGGGGTATTTGAATGCCATTCGTCGTCTTTAATTTGAAGGTGTCATTTAGGGGCATTTGGCTTATAATGTAAGTTCCTTCCCAATTGGTTCCAAACACTCCAGTCCCGATTATCACTCTCTTCAATACAAGGTCCCCAATCTCGAAGGTACTTTGTTTGACTTTTGAGTTGAAATGCCCAGCAATCCTTCTCTGATGAGAAGCTACTTTGATAACTGCATCATTTCTTCTTTCTTCGATGGTCAAGTGCTTCAAGGTGTAGCTTCTCATTCTCTTCTTAAGTGAATCCTGCAGTGAGTGGGAACTTCCAGCTCCACCGAGATCATGGCATCAGACCCAAAGGCTGGAGAGAATGGAGTGTGCCCAGTCACAATTTTATGAGTCGTGCGGTAAGCCCATAGTGAAAGTGGAAGCTCGTCTACCCAACCACCTTTATCTTTCTCAAGACTGGTTGATTTTATGATTTTGTTTACTTCTTCGACCTGCATGTTGTCCTGCGGATTGGCCAATACTGGCAAACTCTTATGAATCTTATATTTGGCGCAGAATTCCTCAAACTCTTCGCTTTCAAATTGTATCCCATTATCTATAATTATCTTCTGTGGCACAACAAACCTGCAAATAATGCTCTTCAAGACGAAATGGATAACTTTCTTTGAGGTGATCGTGGCCAGTGGTTCTGGTTCGGCCCACTTAGTGAAGTAATCGACATCGACAATGGAGTATTTGAAACTGGATTTTGTAGTAGGTAATGCTCCAATTAGATTGATGCCCCAGACAACAAATGGCCATGGGCTGACCATTTGAGTCAATTTAGCAGATGGTACTCTTGGAATCTTCGTGGATCTGACATCTGTCCCATTTCTTTTTGTAAGTCATGGAGTCTAAGTTCACATCTAGCCAGAAGTAACGATATCGTAGAATTTTCTTGGCTAGTGTTTGACCACCAGTGTGTCCTCCGCACTCCCCCTCATGCAATTCTGTCAGGATTACTCTTGATTCTTCTTTGGTGACACAACAAAGAAATGTCATAGAGAAGTCTCACCTTTATAACCGACCATCTTGAACAAGATACATGGGAGCCATTCTGAGCAGCTTTGTTCTCTTTTTCAGATCATCTGGGAGCATACCTCTGAGCAGATAATCTTTGATTGGAATCATCCATGAATCTAATTCTACGGCAATTTCCATGATCCAGTCTATATCATGGTCATCGATGCTGGGATTCGAAATAAGTTCAATTGGCACTATTCCCAGCAATTGTGCATCTCCCGTGCTGGCGAGCTTTGCGAGTGAGTTAGCCTTCAAGTTCTATTCATGAGGAATATGCGAGAAAATGTAGTAGTCGAAGTAATCGAGTAACTCCTAAGCTTTTGATAGATAAGCTGACAAGTTTCCTCCTTTAGCCTGGAACTCTCTCTTGACTTGACATACTACCAACTGCGAATCGCTGAAATGTGTAAGGCTTTCAACTGTAATTCTCTTTCAATTCTCAATCCAGCAATCTGGGATTCATATTCTACTTTATTATTTGTTGATGGGAATTCTAATCTCAAGGCATTGCATAGAGAACGTTCTTCAGGAGTCTCAAGCATTACTACTGCCCCTGAGCAATACTCATTCATAACACCATCAACAAATAATTTCCATCGAGTGACCACTTCGATGGCTTCTTCCCTGTCATCACTCCTATATATGAATTCAGCGACAAAGTCTGCTAAGGCATGTCCATTAATCACCCTTCGCGGATGGTAAGTGACATCTTATTGACTGAGCTTGATGTTGCACTTCAATATCCTCCCAGAAGTCTCTGGATGGAACAAGACCTTCTTCAGAAGCCGATCAGTGAGAACCTTGATAGGGTGAGACTGAAAATATGGTCTTAACTTTTTAGAGGCTATGAGTAGATAGTATGCGAGCTTTTCCAACTTGGTATAGTTTAACTCTACCTCTGACAACCTCTTGCTGATATAGTACACCGGCCTTCAAACTTTCGATTCCTCTCTGACTAAAGGAGCGCTTAATACATAGGATGAAATTGCCAGGTACAAGAATAGATCTTCTCCGTCTTTAGGCTTAGACAACATTGTTGGCGACTCCATATGCTTGATTAATTATTCAAAAGCAGTTTGACATTCCATAGTCCAATTGAAGTCTTTCCTTTCTTTTCTTAGAGCATCGAAAAGAGGAATGCACCGATCTGTTGCCTTAGAAACGAAACGGTTCACGGAAGCAACTTTCCCTTTCAGACTTTGTAGCTCTTTCTTTGTTCTAGGGGCTCGCATTTCTCTCAAAGCAGTAATCTTTTAGACTTTACCAACATATCATCTACATAAACCTCCATAGTCTTGCCTATTTGAGATTTGAACATGGAATTGACAAGGAGCTGATAAGTCGCTCTAGCATTTTTCAACCCAAACGACATCACTTTATAACAATACAAGCCAACATCTATAATAAAGCTTGTATTTTCTTGGTTTGGTTCATGCATCATGATTTGATTATAACCCGAGTATGCATCCATAAAAGATAAGAGTTCATGCCCCGCCGTAGCATCAACAAGCTGGTCAGTTCTGGGTAGTGGGAAACTACCTTTGTGACATGCTTTATTAAGGTCAGAAAAATCGTTGCATACTTGCCACTTTCCGTTGGGTTTCTTTACAAGCACAGGAATTGAGACCCAAGAAGGATATGTAGATTCTTGTATAAAGTGGTTCTCCATAAGTCTTTCCACTTCTTCTTTGAGGGCAGCTGACCTTTTCGGACCCTAAATCCTTCTTTTCTACTTGATTAGAGTGATGCTTGGGTCAATGTTGAGTGCATGAACTGCAACTTTGGGGGATATGCCGCACTTGTCAGAGTGACTCTAAGCAAACACGTCAAGATTAGCTTTCAAAAACATAACCAACTCTATCCGCAATTTGGGCCCAGTTGAGAGCCTATCTTCAACACCCTATCCAAATCTTTATCATGGACTGGAACTGGAATTGTGACTTTAGCAGGAGCCACACTCTCCCCCACCCTGTACTGGCCTTTCGCGGATCAATCTCCTTTTGAGCCCCACTATGCTCGCCGGTACAGGGGCCATGCTCTAATTGCTATAAGGTAGGATCGCAAATGCGGAAGGGGACCTCCGCAGTCTTTCCTTTGTCCTACTTGCTATCTTCTCTTAGCTCGTTGATATAGCACTCCCTGGTAATGTCCCAATCTTCTTTAACCACACAACCCCCTTATCCGTCGGGAACTTCATTATCAAGCACATGGGGGCTAATATGATTCTGAAGGTTGTCAGAGCTGGTCTTCCCAGAAAAGCATAATATGCTGATGGCTCATCTGTAAGAACATAGGAATACATTAAAGCGGCTTTCCTCTCTCCGTCTCCACGTTCCACTAGTAAATCAATAACCTCAATGGGTAGCTTCGGTTACCCTGTGAGCCCTTAGATTTTCTTCTGGCGAGCTTGCACGTTTGATATGGAAAGCTTCATTTTGTTGAAAGTGCTTTTGAATAGTACATTCACTGAGGCTCCATAATCAACTAAGACCCTCTTCACAATGACCGGGCCTATCCCGACCGTCACTACCATGGGATCTTGAGTTGGAGTGACTATTCCTTCTTTATCCTTCCAGTTGGACATGACATCCCTAACTAAAGTTTTCTGTTGCTTCGCGGAGATGGAACTGTTCAAAACCAAGCACTTTTCTTTCTTTGGAGCATTCTTGAGTGCATCAGCATATCTCTCAATGTCTCCCCAACTTTCCCCTGCTTGATGGGGACCTTTGGAAATGGTGTTGATTATGGGCCTTCGGCTAACCGGTGCTAGGGCATTATCTCCCATTCCAGATGAATTTTGCTCTTGGGTAGCTTAAGGAGGATTGACAGTCTGTGGCCTCTTCACATACTGCTACAGGTGGTTCTTTCTAATCAGTTCCTCAATCAAGTTCTAAAGATGCTTGCACTCATTTGTATTATGGACCGGTTGATTGTGGAAGCGGCAGATCCTCCCACAATTTGCCTGACTATCGCCCACCTTCTGAGTCTTCGGCTTTGGATAGTCCTCAGTATCCTTAGTGGAAATAAATTCTCTGGTGTCTTCGTCAATAGGGTTAATTCAATAGCTTTAAAGAAGTGGAACTTCTCCCCATTTCGATTGTCTTTAGCATCATTCCCCTGCTTTTGGCACCCATTGTTCTTTTGGCCACTTGGAACATCATTTTCTTTCTTTAGTGGAACCGTGCTACCCTCGGCAATATCCATAGAAAAAGATGGATCACCTTCTACATCAATGCACTCCTCCGCCTTTGCATAGAGCTTCTCTAAGGTGTTAGGCTTCTTCATTTTAATCTATCTTCCAAACTTCAACTTTTTAATTATAGCATGCTTCAATGCCATTAATACTGGCTGAGGTTCCGGATCTGCAACTTCTGGTGCTGCTGCGACATTAAATCGTGTAAAGAAGGCTTTAACTGGATCTTTAGGCTTTTACTTCATGTTATTTGACGACATCACATCCTTTAACCTTTGTGGCTTGTAGCCTAAACTGCTCTTTGAATTTCTTAGCTAGGAAGGAAAAATTGTCCACAGATCTTGGTGGAAGCTTGGTAAACCAAAGCAAGGCCACTCCCTCCAGGTATACCAGGAAGTATAAGCATTTGAGCTCATCCGTAGCTCTAGCACCATCCACGTATTGATTATATTTGCATAAGAACAGGTTAGGATCACCAGTCCCGTTATAATCTCAAATCGTCGGTGGATTAAACTTTAGTGGGAAATTGGCTAGTTGGATACTTTTAGTGAGTGGAGTCATAGACGGAGAAAACTCCCACTCCTTCTCATCATCATTCCTCTCAGCACTTTCCTTCATGATTTTCCGTACCATTTCTTCAAGAAGCTCCTTCTCATCGAATAAATCCGCAGGGCGGACGCCATATCCTTCGCCGGTTGTTCGCTTTAGCAAACGGTCGTGGATAGAGATCTCGGGCCCTTGCCTCCCACATGGGGAAGTGCCCCTTTGGCGGAACTAGTCGCTTTGTGAGAAGTTGGTTTTTCAGAATGGTTCCTAGCAGTTGGTTTAGATTTCTCGTGATTGACCCCGTCCGAATGATCAACCTCTTGAAAGGATTGATCTCGATTTGGACTAATGGCGGAAGAGTTAGCACGCTTAGCGCGGATGACATTAGCATTGACTTTCGTTGTAGCACCTTCGAGAGCAAAGAGGGATTCTAATTTTGCCATCATGGCCTTATTGGAGATATATTTGTTGATTCAAACCAGCGATGGCTTCATTTAACTCGTCTCTAGTCACACCAACTCCTGCTCTGGAGGATTGGCCAATATAAAAATTAGTTTGTGGAGTAGTGATAAGATCATCCGCTACATTATCAGAACACAAAGCTATCACGGTCTTACTAGCTGGCGGCTTTTTTAGAGGTGCTGGGGCATTATCTTCCATTCCAGATGAATTTTGCTCTTGGGTAGCTTAAGGAGGATTGACAGTCTGTGGCCTCTTCACATACTGCTACAGGTGGTACTATCTAATCAGTTCCTCAATCAAGTTCTAAAGATGCTTGCACTCATTTGTATTATGGACCGGTTGATTGTGGAAGTGGCAGATCCTCCCAGAATTTTCCTGACTATCGCCCACCTTCTAAGTCTTCGGCTTTGGATAGTCCTCAGTATCCTTAGTGGAAATAAATTCTCTGGTGTCTTCGTCAATAAGGTTAATTCAATAGCTTTAAAGAAGTGGAACTTCTCCCCATTTCGATTGTCTTTAGCATCATTCCCCTGCTTTTGGCCTCCATTGTTCTTTTGGCCACTTGGAACATCATTTTCTTTCTTTAGTGGAACCGTGCTACCCTCGGCAATATCCATAGAAAAAGATGGATCACCTTCTACATCAATTCACTCCTCCGCCTTTGCATAGAGCTTCTCTAAGGTGTTAGGCTTCTTCATTTTAATCTATCTTCCAAACTTCAACTTTTTAATTATAGCATGCTTCAATGCCATTAATACTGGCTGAGGTTCCGGATCTGCAACTTCTGGTGCTGCTGCGACATTAAATCGTGTGAAGAAGGCTTTAACTGACTCTTTAGGCTTTTACTTCATGTTATTTAACGACATCACATCCTTTAACCTTCGTGGCTTGTAGCCTAAACTGCTCTTTGAATTTCTTAGCTAGGAAGGAAAAATTGTCCACATATCTTGGTGGAAGCTTGGTAAACCAAAGCAAGGCCACTCCCTCCAGGTATACCAGGAAGTATAAGCATTTGAGCTCATCCGTAGCTCTAGCACCATCCACGTGTTGATTATATTTGCATAAGAACATGTTAGGATCGCCAGTCCCGTTATAAGCTCAAATCGTCGGTGGATTAAACTTTAGTGGGAACTTGGCTAGTTGGATCCTTTTAGTGAGTGGAGTCATAGACGGAGAAAACTCCCAATCCTTCTCATCATCATTCCTCTCAGCACTTTCCTTCATGATTTTCCGTACCATTTCTTCAAGAAGCTCCTTCTCATCGAATAGATCCGCAGGGCGGACGCCATCTCCTTCGCCGGTTGTTCGCTTTAGCAAACGGTCGCGACTAGAGATCTAGGGCCCTTGCCTCCTACATGGGGAAGTGCCCCTTTGGCGGAACTAGTCGCTTTGTGAGAAGTTGATTTTTCAGAATGGTTCCTAGCAGTTGGTTTAGATTTCTTGTGATTGACCCCGTACGAATGATCAACCTCTTGAAAGGATTGATCTCGATTTGGACTAATGGCAGAAGAGTTAGCACCCTTAGCGCAGATGACATTAGCATTGACTTTTGTTGTAGCGCCTTCAAGAGCAAAGAGGGATTCTAATTTTTCCAGCATGGCCTTATTGGAGATATATTTGTTGATTCAAACCAGCGATGGCTTCATTTAACTCGTCTCTAGTCACACCAACTCCTGCTCTGGAGGATTGGCCAATATAAAAATTAGTTTGTGGAGCAGTGATAAGATCATCCGCTACATTATCAGAACACAAAGCTATCACGGTCTTACTAGATGGCGGCTTTTTTAGAGGTATTATTTCAAACAGATTTCTAAACTTCAAAGAGAATTCGTCAATTGGCCCTGATCTTAGATTTGTAGAAACAGACTTCGAACTTGACTGCCTCCACAAAGCACTTAACATTGAGAATGTGAACGTGGCCATATGGTGGGCGCCAAAAAGTGTTTATACCAAAAATGGAACAAACACCCCCAAAGAGGATTTTTACAATTCACAAAGGATAAGATCTAAATATACAGAGCCACAAACATAGAAAAAGTAAAAAACTAAGGGATTTAGAGTGGTTTAGCCTAGAATCAGCCTACGTCGACTATGGAAGAAGTTCTCATTATCATCACAGAGAATACAAGTTTCTCTCTTTACTTCTTCTCTTTTTTCCTTTGATCAACTCAAGTTCGCCAAAGGACTGACTAGATATCTCTAATTGTGATGATGGCTGATGTAGATCTTCAACAATTGAACACTTAGATGACTTTAAATGATTCCATGGAGGCTTTGATGTTGGATCTGAGATTAATGGAGGTTGGAGTGATTTGGAATGGTTGAGAAATGAATTGGACAACACTTCATGGAAAGAAGATTCCGTCCTTTGAATGTGGGAAGTCATGGAGTATTTATAGGTGTAGAGTGAATGGAGTGGCAAAGCTGAAATTTTATGTGTGTAGGTTGTGGATCGCTCTCTAACTTATTTACGAAAACGCCAATACACTGGTTACATGCCCAATCCATAGCCCAAAAGTGCTTCTGCCTGATCCATCCAGTTGGATGCTGACCGATCCATATATGTAAGTGCCGACCGATCCACAAAGTTGGATGCTAACCGACTGATCCATGTATGTAAGGAACAATAGCCGATTCATAGGATATTGCCTCCGACCGATCCACAACAGTGTGCGACTGACCATACCATTTTGTACTAACTGATCCATACCATTTAGTACCAACCGACTCATACCATTTAGTACTAGTACTGATCAATCCATGTGTTCCCAACCGCCAATACAATGGTAAGCTCACCGGTCTTTGCATAATCTGAAGCACAGTAGCCATGTGTTCCCATGACATTGGTAGTTAAATGAGTTTTGTTGCCAACAGGCTAACTTTGGCAAGGTCAAAGTCGGATAGTTTAGGATTAAAGTCTTCGTCTAATAATACATTGGCATTATTCATCTCTCGACATATATAATAGGAGGTTTTGCTGCATCGTGTATAAATAAGCAAAGCCCTTTTGCTGCACCAAGAGCTATTTTTTCCTCGGGTGTTCCAATCAAGTGGGCTTCTACTGTAGGTTGAATCTGTACAATTTTAATGTGACATCCATATGATGAATTTGAATATGAACTTCATTAGTTTAGCTTAATGAAGAAAATGGTAGCTGGCTGGAAATTATTCTAAATAACAATTATTATCATCATGGAGAAAGTACTGAAATAAAAAGTGCAAAGTCTATTCATATATTGGAGTCAGATGCATGGAGGTTATGAAACTTAACTTGATTGTTTCACCTTCAGTAAATATTTTGAAGAATGCAATTAAATTTTGGACATAAGAAAAAGCAATTTGAGTTGGAAGGATTGATGCAAAAGCTAATGTCAGGATCCAAGCAGCTTAGAAGGGATTAAAAAACAGAACATCCATGTAAAAGGATTCAAAAGGTGAAATTTTATGTTTCAGATGTGGCAAAGCGGACACATAAATGTGCTTGCACCCTGGAAAATAAGATTATGGAGTCAATCGCTGAGAAGTAAGTACTCTAGGACTACGAAAGGCACTGGCCTTAAGTTTGAAAATCTAAGAGGAAAGCAGCAGCAGCTTCTTTCACGAAAATAGTGCTTAAAACCAGCACGTGCAGGCAAGCCTCCGGTATCATAGGCAGCTTAGACTTCAACGTCGATCTCAAAGTCCTTAACAGGGTCAAGTTTAGCTATATACTTAACCTCCTTTTCAGAAAATGCATTAGAAGCCTATGGTCAATGAATCCATTCAAAATAGGGGTCTTTCAAGCTCCAAAGTGTATGGGTAAGCAACTGACAAAAAAAGACGGTTGCAGTAACCATTTATTTTTACCGACAAAAATGAAAATCTGTCTAAATAGAGTTATCTATTAAAACTACCAAAAAAGAATGGTTACTAGTATTACGGCATAACGGTGAGAAAACCGACTGTTATTAAAGTAGTATAATATCAAAGGAAAACATATGCAAACTATTTTTTACTGATATAATATCTACTCATAATCAATTGATTCAGAATGAACATAACTTGTGAAATATATAACTTGTAGAATAAAATCCAAATCACTCGCACATTCGTACAATGATGGAAAACCGATCAATAACAAAACTTAATTGAAAAAAAAAACTTGATAATTTATTATATTACCAAGTTTCAGAATTATTACAGTTATACTAGAACAAGAACCATATGTACAAATTTAAAATAAATAATATTGAAAGGAGCGGTGGCTTTAACTGTGTTGACGGCAAAAATTGTCGAAAACACCAAGGATTCCTATTACTAGGAATTGTTATTATGGTCGCAAGGCTAAGTAAAAGAAAGCGGTAAATGACACAAGTATTTATAATGGTTCAGCCACGGATTAGGTCTACATCCACTTTGGAAAGGTGTTGGAATTTTATTAATCACTCAAGAATTACAAGGATAGAGCCACGCTCATTACATTCACTTTCATAATTGTCATATGCTAGGTATTTGGGAAAAAATATATTTAATTCTCCTTCTTCCTCAAATAGGAGATGCCATTAATGGGACTCATGAAGCTCTAGGAAGGTCTTAAGTGAAGAAAATCCAACCCCCTTTGAAGTTTGAGGCCATGGGCTAATTATAGGAGCGGGGATAGATAGGAGTAGGTGACAATGGGGACCACATGTAGATTTTTGCACCCGCCACTAGCACATTAACAAATTTCGAACCCGGCTTCAGGCGCAAAATTTCGTACCTGCTGGGTGCGAAATTTCGCACCCGCTAGGTGCGAAGTGCGCCTTATGGGTGGTGCGAACCCGCTCGATATAGGTGCCAGGATGGCCTGTGGTTCGGGTTCATGGCTCGAACTGCGAGGCTTTTGTTTGGCAATGTTTGGAGGAGTGGTGAGGTTCGTGAAAGTTGTTGGCTGAATCCTTAATTTTTAGTCGATCTGGTGATTCTGTGCAACACACTTGTTGGCGGAAATCGAATGAACAAGGCGGTGCCCACCGTTTTGACCTAACCGGCTTGGTCGATCGCTGCCGAGATTCTGGGGCCCTGGACCCCCACCGACGCTGCGCCCAGACCCTCTTGATGGCTCGTTTCGGCTCGGAGAACGGCTCGCCTTCGGCTCGGAGCACGGCTCGCCTTCGGCTCGGATGCAGACGGATACTGATGAAGGTCGCGTTCGAGGGATGCGACCTCCTACTAGTGCATAGACTCGAGTCTTCTGTTACTGGACCCCGGATGATTTTGGCAATGCCTCTGGGCTGTAATATTACGCGATATGTTGAGTCGAGCGTGTCTTGCGTACTTTTGGGAACCGGACCAAAAGGCCGGTTAACATTTGTCCCCTCAAAGTATGTCTTGTGTGAACGAGACGTGCTGTGAAGACATGCATGGCGATGGACGGGAAGATCTATGTAGCATGCTTAGTGACCGGTCGTGAACGTTTCCTTGAGTTGTGCGCCGGAAGTGCGCTTCTTCGGAGCGTTTGAGGCGCATCGTTGAAACCTATCGGTATGAATTTAGGACTCCCACGTTGTTAAGTGCTTTGACTCGCTTGAATCTTGCCGCTTAGGTGTCAACCTTCCAAAGGTGCCTAATTGTTGTAGGTTAGAGAGGTTGATTGTCAGTTGCCGACTCCCGATTGCATCAAAGTGCAAACGGTTCGCTATCGGGTCTGAATCGCGTATGCATTCACACGTTTGTACGTGGTTTCGCGCGATGTGATCTGAGTTGGAATGAGTAATATGAAGGTGAATTTCCTGCCATGGGCCGGTAATCGCACAATTTCGCTTTTCGAGGATTTTTCGGATCGAGAGCAGATCGTTTGATGTGTACATTTGAACCCTTAAGTCTTGTGGGCATGCATTTGAATCAAGTCGGTCTGCTGAGTTGAGGTTTCCAAAGCATGTATGCATGGTCATTGCCATGGCCTAGGCGTGCGATCGCCCTAAGTGGTTGTTGAAACGTTATTGGGATGGAGCTTGATTGCATGGAGTATTCGCTGGATCACTTGGATTTGCGAAGCCAAAGTTAATCATCGATCAAAGCTGGTCCCCTTGACCAACGTTTCGGCAACTCGCATATGTAAATGTCGTTGTTAGGACAATACTCGGCATAGGTCATGGCATGTAGTCGTGTAGATTTTCCTTTGAGGCGAGGCCGGTCCCAAATGCTAAGCGCGTGTACTTTGATGATAGGGCATTTGGTGAGTACGCGAGTGGTTGCTGAGTCGTGATTGACTTGGTAGCAGAAGCTTTGAAATATGACCATAGCTTGGTGTAAGATCCTGAATTCCAATCCCGTAATGTTCGTTCGGGGTATGCCGATCCCCTGATGGTAGTTGCTTCCTATCTTCTCTACTCCGGACAGAAAATCAACTTGAGGCATGGAGGATACCAAAATACTTCTTTTATACTTCGGATGTTCGAGGTGTTGTTAGGTTTTCGGGAGAAGCGAAGACAGATATGGAAGTAATAGGGCTTGCGGATTTGGCACTCAAGAATGTGGAGCGGCGGATCCTCGGAAACGGAATTAGGAATTCGGATAAAGGTTGCCAAGTATGTGTGAATATGGGAGTGGGCTTCGTATCCCGGACACTTAACAAACCCTCCTGGTTTTTCGAGAGGTCGAAGATGGTTTGAGGGACATGATAATCTAGCAGGTGCGTGGGAGCACGACGCGTAATTTCGCACTCTGATGACTTAGTCTTGGCTCCAAGCTTGGCCTAGTAAACTTAAACATTTGCATGGACTGATAAGCGGACAGTGATCAATGAGTATTGGTTTTGCGACGTGGCTGTAACAACCCGTATTTTTGAATAACATGTTATAACATAAATCAAGGCAGAATTAAACTGTAAAATCTGAATCAAGGGAAACGGGCTGTGCCATTGCGTTCGTCTCGGAAAAATACGTGAAATAGAGACCGAGTTTTCGAAAATCGGAGTCCGTATGACCGAGATATGGCCTCGCGAAGTTTCACGAAAAATTCAAAATTCAAAACAGATTCAAATTTCAGAAAATCAGGGTAGGCGGTAAAAATCCCGCCCAGACCAGGTCGACCTGGGGGTCGACCTGGGTGTCGACCTGGGTGGGACCAGGTCGACTGGGGAGTCGACCTGGGGGTCAACCTGCCTGGTCGGACCCAGGCAACCTGGTGCACCTATTTTGGCTGTTTTGACCTGTTTTGTTGGCTAGTGACGGGATTTGATGGCTCTGATTGAATCTAGGGTTAATCCTATGGCTAATACTATCCTAATCTTCTATAAAAAGACCCCTAAGCCTAGCCTAAATCATCATTATTCATTCCTACAACTAAACTATGCCAAAATGATTCTTGATTATGGCCTCCATCTTTATATCATGGCCTCCATCCCCTTCATGAAAGTTTGAGTGTTCAAATCAAGTAAAAGAGCCCTCTTTCTTCCTTAAAGAATTCATCTTTCTTCATAGCAAATCAAAGAAGCATCTTATTTTCTCAAAGCTTGGATTGGATCTTATTTTATTTGCGGATTTGCTAGTGGCTTCGTCTCAATCTTTATATATATTAATTCTAGTCTTCATAGCATTGTAAGCCCTATAATACTCTTAGATTCTAACTATGAAGTTAAATGTGATATGTTGCAAGTTGAGTTTGTGCCTAAGTATGATATATGCTTTGATCTTATCATGTTATGCATGAATATATTCTATGCATATTTGAAAACCTATCACCTTGACCTTGTGGGCTAAAAGCTTCAAGCTTTATATTAAAGGTTGCATTTTGGCAACATGGAAGTTATCATATCCCTTATGATAACTTGCATGTGAGGCTAAATGCGAACTTCTAGTAACTTATACACGTCATTTATCACCATGTATCACTTATATGCTAAGTTTGGTTTTATGCATACTTTTGAAGCCTAATAATGCTATATGCGAACTTTTAGCCATCATCCTATGTCCTTCATAATCATGTTTCACCTATTTGCTTAAGTTGATACTATGCATGTTTTGATGCCTATGATGTAATATGCAAGCTTATGAACCTATTTATGCCTCATATGCCACCACGTTTAACTTGTGGCCAAAACATCCTTATGCTATTTTGTGGCCAAATCACCCTTATGCTATTTGATATGTATGAGGCCAAGTCACCTTTTATGCTATCATACATGTTGAGGCCATATGCTAGTATGTTGAACCCCTTTTGGCCTTAAATGTCACCATGTTTAATTTGTGGTAGTTTTTCCCATCTTATGCCCACCTTGTCATATAGTTATGTTCCCTCCTTGATCCATTTGCGTTGATACGAATTTACGTGCGATGGGAATACGTTATGGGTAGTTGGGCAAACTTAATAACATGAGAACATGACTCGAAAATATGACATGAAAGTTTGACATGTGTTCATGCTTGAAAACACGAACGTGAACATGACATGTAGAAAACATGAGAATGGCCAACTTGAGGTTGGGTTGAGTTTGTAGCATAAATCTACCCGGAACCGACCAGCTTAACTAGTGGCTACAAGCAATAGGACCCAATGTGAGTAGTTGGTCATGTCGCACTTAAAACCCGAGGTTAGACTAGGTTGTGGTGTAAAGCTACCCGGACCCGCCCGGCTTAACTAGTAACCACAACAAAGTCTAATGTGAGAGGTTGGGGTGCATTAAGTTAATTAATGCCACATGGTAGGGTTAAGTCATGGATTACTGGAATATACTTAACCAATTAAACACGATGGATTGGTAGGGTTAAGTCATGGACTACTTGAATATACTTAACCAATTAAACACGATGGATTGGTAGGGTTAAGTCATGAACTACTTGAATACACTTAACCAATTGAACACGATGTATTGATAGGGTTAAGTCATGAACTACTTGGACACACTTGACCGACTCAATACATGGTTAGGATAGGGTTAACCACACTTAACCCGCTTGAAACCCTAGTTACGGGGTCCTTTTCAGCAGTAACCCATCAGAGCGTATCGGGATACCCTAGGGACTAGGCTAGGGGTGGGGCACGATTACTGGGCTGATTGTAAGAGACCAAAGGAGACGGCTGAATGGTGCACCGGTTGTTTAGGCGGACCATGGTCGTGCACATTAAGTCCGGAGTTGAACATGGGCACCGGTAGGTTTAGACTGTGCATACTTGAATTGTGTCTGAGGTTTACACCGTAGGGCCGGATACACCCTAGGGTGGACCTTGCACAGTCAACTACATTACATGATTAAGCCGTATGACACCGATACACGACGAGTTAGGCTTATAGGGAGCCGATCGACTAGACCGAGGAGTTGGACCTCGATTAAGGTCATCTCATGATGTGGGCCAGCTTTGGGCCAAGGAATCATTTCTTGATTATACTTGACATGGATTAGAATACTAGTACACACCCGGTGCAACTTAACCTTGTATATGCGATGCCACACTTGATCTATCTTGTTAACTTTTCACCATGCTAGTTATCACCCTATGTTTCATCTCTGCTTCACATGACCAGTTAACTTTATTAGTTTTTATACTAATAGTAGATAGGACTTACCAGTCTTTTTGACTGACCCGTTTTCTTTCGCCTCTTTTCTTCCGTTCCCCCCCCCCCAGGTCCTCAGGGTGGGAACATTGGAGCTTAGCTTGGATCTTTATAGCTTGCTTACTGGATTTGCTCATGTACGGTTTTGGACATTGAGCTAGCTATGGTTTATCACTTCACTTTGGGGATAGTACTTTATATCTTTCAGTTTTTCAGTTTATGTTTTTCTCTAGACTTTGTTTGTTGGAAAATAATGAGCAAGTACTTTGTTGTAACTTAACTATGGTTTTGAAATACTAGTTTTATCCGCTGCTTTACTACTCTGTTTTACTTATATGTTCTGTCTTGTGATACCTGCATGCATGTTTACCTTGTTTAAACGCCCCTCCGAAGCTAGTGTGCTTGCAAGAGTTACCCTGGCGGAGGTGGGGTGTTACATTTGGTATCAGAGCATAAGGTTTACAAGATCTGAGCAAAAGGTTTTTAAAACTTACCTTTTGAAAAACTATTTTCAAAACCAATTAAGTATTTTCCAAGAAAAGTCTAGTTATTTTAAAAAGGCTATTCCCCAAAAGCCATTAGCACTATCCTTCGTTTTTTCGTTCTGAATCTATCCATCTTTTTCTTTCGTTTCAGTATGGACGATAATTTTGCAATCCCGGAGGGTGTACCAGTACCTATTTGGTTTAGAAGGTACATGGAGGCAAGGGCGAATGAAGCCGGCCCCACGGATATTCCTCCTCCTCAGCATACACAAGCGGATTTCGCGGAGCTTTGCAAAGACTTTAAGGCGATGGGTTGCAAGAATTTTGTCGGAATGGATACTTCTGTGGAGGCAAGAAACTGGTTAAAGGAAACTGAAGACCTCTTTGTTATCTTTGATGTGGAAGATCGTAGGAAAGTTCTGTTGGCGGTATGGCTATTGAAAGGGGAAGCTACTTATTGGTGGGTAGTCACCACCACTACTAGACCAATTGAGACTTGGGATGACTTTATGAGAAGGTTTGGACAAAAGTTTCTATCATCAACAGAAGAGAACCTTCAGATGGAGAGGTTCCTATCTCTAAAGCAAGGGGACATGACCGTTAGGGAATACGTGGATAAGTTTAATCAACTTGCTCAGTTCGGTCTAGAATTGGTAAACACAGCCCGGAAGAAGGCCCTACACTTTTCTCTAGGATTGAATGAGCCATTGCGCGGTTTGGCCATGTCTCATACACCCCTGGGGGCGACCTTCGAGAGTTTGGTGAATATGGCCCTACTCCAAGAGGAAGATAAGAGTGACAAGAAGAAGGTCAAGGCAAATAAGTCTCAAGGCAAGAAGATACACTCCGAGAAAGGAGGAAAGAACGACAACACGTCAAGTAAGAAGAGGAAATGCAACTTCTGTGGGATCGTTGGGCACATAGCCAAAGATTGTAGGAAGAAGAAGAGGAAGTTGGGAGAATGCTTTCATTGTGGAGAGTCTAGACATTTTAGCAAGAATTGCCCGAAGAAGCAAGGACAAGGGAAAAGGCAAACTCAGCAAGCAGGACCCTCTGGAGGGCAGTTGCAGGCTCTCCTCACTCTTGATCGAGGTAGTGTTTCTGTAAAAAGTCATGTTTACATTTCTGATTTCCCTGTTCATACCTTATTTGATTCTGGCGCATCGCATAGTTTCATTTCTGATCTTGTTGAAAGTTTGCACCTAAGTACTAGTCTAGTTGAGGTCCGTTAGTGTTTCAAATCCAATTGGGGGTTCCGCCCATCTACCTGTGATTTGTGTGGATTTGCAAATCTCTATCTTGAGCATAGAATTCATGTGTAATGCTTAGGTTCTCGGGTTTATGGGATACGGGTTGATTTGGGTGTGGATTGGTTGTCCAGTTATGGAGCCATTCTTGACTGTGAGCATAGGGTAGTGAGGCTCATGACTCGCCTCGGTAATACCCTAGAAATTTCTTGTAATCCTAGAGGTCCCGTCATGTTATGTTATCTTGAATCTCTTGACTCGTCCATCGATGATCTGCAATCTGTAAGGGTGGTCCGAGACTATCCTGATGTCTTTGAAGAAGTAAGGGGGTTACCACCTAAGCGGGAGATAGATTTCCGCATTTATCTGGTTGATAATACCAAGCCAGTTACATTGCCCGTTAGGCACATGGCCCCGCAAGAAAGAAGAGAGATTGGTAAGCAAATCAAGGAGTAGCTTGAGAAAAATTTCATTAGGCGAAGCATTTCAGAATGGGGTGCTCCGGTGGTATTCGCTACTAAGGCGGATAGTCCATTTCACTTAAGCATGGGTTAGAGAAATCACCCTAGTAAGTACATTTGGCAAGGTGGATTGGCACTTGTTTCCAAGAGATAGTTTTCTGCGTGGGATACCGTATAGTACGTAAACGAGATCCAAGATTCACTGACGAATTTTTGAAAGCTTGCATGAAACCATGAGTACACAGTTGGGTGGAAGCCAAATATTTTAGGCAAAGAACAAGTGGAAATGGAACGAGAGGAAACAGTGAAATGAGTTCTAACTCATATTTTTGAAATAAGAATTAAGAACTACGGAATTGTGAAGTTAAAAGACGGTCAAGGCACGATGGGATTAAGCACAAGAAAATGCGGCTTAGAAGACTGAAGGCTAGATACGCGCATTAAATCTCCTTCTAAGAGTATATCCTTGATCCCTATTGTTCCGTAGAGCTTACTCGCATGCTATCTTTTAAGTATATCCTCTCGTTCCTATCCTTAATCTTAGTTCTGTGGCAAACCCCATAAGGAGTATGACTCGCCTATTTGTGATATATGGTTGGGGTGAAGATGTTCATCACCAAACTATTTGTGCTTTATGGGATATGGGTAATAACTGATAGACTTACAAAGAGAGCCCATTTTATTCCAGTGAAAAGCAAGAGGACTGTATCATGGCTAGCATCTGTTTATCTTCGAGAGATAGTGCGGTTGCATGGAGTTCCTTCTAGTATAGTTAGCGATCGTGACCCAATTTTCACTAGTCAGTTCTGGAATAGGTTGCAAGAAGCGATGGGTACGCGATTGAATCTGAGTACAGCCTATCACCCCCAGACGGATGGCCAAACCGAAAGGGTGAATAGAGTGCTAGAAGATCTCTTGAGGCTTTGTGTTCTCGACTTCGGTGGTACTTGGGAAGACCACCTTCCTCTTGTAGAGTTTGCTTATAATAACAGCTACCAAGCAAGCATAGGAATGACACCATTCGAAGCTTCGTATGGGAGGACGTGCAAGCCACCAACATGTTGGTGGGAAGACGATGGATAAGCTTATAATTGAGCCCGACATGATAAGGGACACATCCGAGAGGGTTGAATTGATTCGAAGGCGGATGAAAACGGCCCATGACAGACAGAAATCCTATGTAGACAAGCGAAGGACAGACTTAGAATTTAAAGTTGGAGATATGGTCTTTGTGAAGATTTCTCCTTTGCGAAATATGGTTCATTTTGGGCGGCTGACACCAAGGATCGTAGGACCCTTCCCTACTATAGAAAGAGTTGGGAAGATGACTTATAAGGCGGAATTGCCCGAGAAGTCGGCCGGAGTGCATAATGTCTTTCATGTCTCGCATCTCTGGAAGTGTTTGCACAAGATCCGCCGAAGTGGTTGAACCAAGTATTCTCGAAGACATGGAGGTAGAGAAAGAGGCAACCCTGAGACGAGCTCCGATTCGTATCATGGAAACGGAGACATAGAAGCTAAGAAGCAAAGAAGTTAAGCTTGTTAAGGCACAATGGAGTGAAACAGAGGAAGACGCAACTTGGGAAACCAAGGAGAAGATGCGTGTGCTTTATCCATTTCTTTTTTAGGATACATTTTCAATCTCTTTTCCTAGATTGGTATATCTTCCCTTTGCTATCCATGTTTATCTAGTTTATCTTGTTTCGTAAATCTTGTCATGAGAACCTTAGGTAGAAACCCTTGGTTGAAACATGTATTTGAAACATGTTATGCTTGATGTTTACAAGTGGTTGTAAGTGTTTGCAAGTGGATACTCGTGGATGCATGATACACATTAGGCACTAAGATCGGCTCACACACTTTCATACCGCATATGCATGAGTGTTTATGCTTATTCATGGATGAAACTTGTATGCTATCACATGGATGTTGCTTATGGATGGATGTTATGTGCACTCATAAAGAGACTGTGGATTATATTAGGAATTTGCATACATATGGACTCATTTCACTAACATACTTTGCATTAAGGAGGTTTACTGTATCAGTAACCGCCTGATTTTCGCATTAGATAAGTACGTATACACACACCTTTGCATATGATCATACAGCATTTAGAATCCTTTAAGGACAATGACTGTACGTGGATGATGTTTTGAGTAGATGGATGATGGATGGTAGGATACGTTCTTCCAAACTTGGAGATTTCGGGGATGAAATCCTTTAAGGAGGGGAGAATGTAACAACCCGTATTTTTGAATAACATGTTATAAAATAAATCAAGGAAGAATTAAACTGTAAAATCTGAATCAAGGGAAACGGGCTGTGCCATTACGTTCGTCTCGGAAAAATACGCAAAATAGAGTCCGAGTTTTCGAAAATCGGAGTCCGTATGACCGAGATATAGCCTCGCGAAGTTTCACGAAAAATTCAAAATTCAAAACAGATTCAAATTTCAGAAAATCAGGGTAGGTGGGAAAAATCCCGCCCAGACTAGGTCGACCTGGGGGTCGACCTGGGTGTCGACCTGGGTGGGACCAGGTCGACTGGAGAGTCGACCCCAGGGTCGACCTGGGGGTCGACCTGCCTGGTCGGACCCAGGCAACCTGGTGCACCTATTTTGGCTGTTTTGACCTGTTTTGTTGGCTAGTGATGGGATTTGATAGCTCTGATTGAATCTAGGGTTAATCCTATGGCTAATACTATCCTAATCTTCTATAAAAAGACCCCTAAGCCTAGCCTAAATCATCATTATTCATTCCTACAACTAAACTATGCCAAAATGATTCTTGATCATGGCCTCCATCTTCATATCATGGCCTCCATCCCCTTCATGAAAGTTTGAGTGTTCAAATCAATTAAAAGAGCCCTCTTTCTTCCTTAAAGAATTCATCTTTCTTCATAGCAAATCAAAGAAGCATCTTATTTTCTCAAAGCTTGGATTGGATCTTATTTTATTTGTGGATTTGCTAGTGGCTTCGTCTCAATCTTTATATATATTAATTCTAGTCTTCATAGCATTGTAAGCCCTATACTACTCTTAGATTCTAACTATGAAGTTAAATGTGATATGTTGCAAGTTGAGTTTGGGCCTAAGTATGATATATGCTTTGATCTTATCATGTTATGCATGAATATATTCTATGCATATTTGAAAACCTATCACCTTGACCTTGTGGGCTAAAAGCTTCAAGCTTTATATTAAAGGTTGCATTTTGGCAACATGGAAGTTATCATATCCCTTATGATAACTTGCATGTGAGGCTAAATGCGAACTTCTAGTAACTTCTACACGTCATTTATCACCATGTATCACTTATATGCTAAGTTTGGTTTTATGCATATTTTTGAAGCCTAATAATGCTATATGCGAACTTTTAGCCATCATCCTATGTCCTTCATAATCATGTTTCACCTATTTGCTTAAGTTGATACTATGCATGTTTTGAGGCCTATGATGTAATATGCAAGCTTATGAACCTATTTATGCCTCATATGCCACCACGTTTAACTTGTGGCCAAAACATCCTTATGCTAGTTTGTGGCCAAATCACCCTTATGCTATTTGATATGTATGAGGCCAAGTCACCTTTTATGCTATCATACATGTTGAGGCCATATGCTAGTATGTTGAACCCCTTTTGGCCTCAAATGTCACCATGTTTAATTTGTGGTAGTTTTTCCTATCTTATGCCCACCTTGTCATATAGTTATGTTCCCTCCTTGATCCATTTGCGTTGATACGAATTTACGTGCGATGGGAATACGTTATGGGTAGTTGGGCAAATTTAATAACATGAGAACATGACTTGAAAATATGACATGAAAGTTTGACATGTGTTTATGCTTGAAAACATGAACGTGAACATGACATGTAGAAAACATGAGAATGGCCAACTCGAGGTTGGGTTGAGTTTGTAGCATAAATCTACCCGGAACCGACTGGCTTAACTAGTGGCTACAAGCAATAGGACCCAATGTGAGTAGTTGGTCATGTCGTACTTAAAACCCGAGGTTAGACTAGGTTGTGGTGTAAAGCTACCCGGACCCGCTTGGCTTAACTAGTAACCACAACAAAGTCTAATGTGAGAGGTTGGGGTGCATTAAGTTAATTAATGCCACATGGTAGGGTTAAGTCATGGATTACTGGAATATACTTAACCAATTAAACACGATGGATTGGTAGGGTTAATTCATGGACTACTTGAATATACTTAACCAATTAAACACGATGGATTGGTAGGGTTAAGTCATGAACTACTTGAATACACTTAACCAATTGAACACGATGTATTGATAGGGTTAAGTCATGAACTACTTGGACACACTTGACCGACTCAATACATGGTTAGGATAGGGTTAACCACACTTAACCCGCTTGAAACCCTAGTTACGGGGTCCTTTTCAGCAGTAACCCATCAGAGCGTATCGGGATACCCTAGGGACTAGGCTAGGGGTGGGGCACGATTACTGGGCTGATTGTAAGAGACCAAAGGAGACGGCTGAATGGTGCACCGGTTGTTTAGGCGGACCATGGTCGTGCACATTAAGTCCGGAGTTGAACATGGGCACCGGTAGGTTTAGACTGTGCATACTTGAATTGTGTCTGAGGTTTACACCGTAGGGCCGGATACACCCTAGGGTGGACCTTGCACAGTCAACTACATTACATGATTAAGCCGTATGACACCGATACACGACGAGTTAGGCTTATAGGGAGCCGATCGACTAGACCGAGTAGTTGGACCTCGATTAAGGTCATCTCATGATGTGGGCCAGCTTTGGGCCAAGGAATCATTTCTTGATTATACTTGACATGGATTAGAATACTAGTACACACCCGGTGCAACTTAACCTTGTATATGCGATGCCACACTTGATCTATCTTGTTAACTTTTCATCATGCTAGTTATCACCCTATGTTTCATCTCTGCTTCACATGACCAGTTAACTTTATTAGTTTTTATACTAATAGTAGATAGGACTTACCAGTCTTTTTGACTAACCCGTTTTCTTTCGCCTCTTTTCTTCCGTTCCCCCCCAAGGTCCTCAGGGTGGGAACATTGGAGATTAGCTTGGATCTTTATAGCTTGCTTACTGGATTTTCTCATGTACGGTTTTGGACATTGAGCTAGCTATGGTTTATCACTTCACTTTGGGGATAGTACTTTATGTATTTCAGATTTTCAGTTTATGCTTTTCTCTAGACTTTGTTTGTTGGAAAATAATGACCAAGTACTTTGTTGTAACTTAACTATGGTTTTGAAATACTAGTTTTATCCGCAGCTTTACTACTCTGTTTTACTTATATGTTATGTCTTGTGATACCTGCATGCATGTTTACCTTGTTTAAACGCCCCTCCGAAGCTAGTGTGCTTGCAAGAGTTACCCTGGCGGAGGTGGGGTGTTACAGTGGCCCTCGAGGAATGGACTTGCTTGGAATGTCGACCCGAATGCGTATGTAGGATGTTGACACACAGTTGAACTGTTAGGCTCGGGTTCCAATCAATAACCCAACCACGACGCGGTTACATCTGGACTCAAGTGTTGCGCTAGCGGTTGGCGATGGCCATGGCGTTAGTTGTTAAGGCTAAAGGTTGTCATCATGTTCCGGAGTGTCTGCTTTTGTGGATTCCGGGCACTGTTTGAAAGCCGAAAGGCCTCCAGTGCCTGGACTCTGGCTCTGGATTGCCTTCGTTGCGAGGTGAAGGCACTCTCAAGATGGTGACTCCAAGGGATGTTGTGAAGATGCGCAGGGACTGAAGGGGATCTGATCTGGTCTTGAGATTGCCAGGCCGGTGCAATACTCGGTAGAGGGATGCCCCCAAGCCCGGGTACGTGGGTAACCGTGGATTTATAGAAAGAGGAAGTAGGGAGATTTTTGTGCATGTAGGCCTTAAATTAAAGTAGTTGCATTTCATTTTACATAAAAATTATTTATTCTGAAGGATAACTTAAAATCTATTAATAGATTCACTAACTATGGCATTAAAGCATCTCCATTGTATAGAACATATGTGCCCAAAATGTTAAATCAATGTAAGAAGACAACCCATTAGAAGAAGAAAGAACAATTCAATGCAAATGTTATTTAAAACAATAATTTCACTCATGTCGCCAATCAAATTATGACAAATAATATATTTATTTCAATTATTTATATTTAATTAAGTGTGAATGGTTTCATACAATGAAATACAATGTCTACAACTAGACATTGCACTTGACAATGTCTTTTATTTTGTTTGTTACATCATATCAACGTTCTATTACACATTAGCATTGGAGATAAAATTTCATTTTACATTGTTAAATGCATATATGTAAATTGTAATGTATTTAATGTAACAACCACAATAGCACTAAGATACTCTTAGGTAAATACCACAAAAATGCAGTCGGCGAAAAGTTTGAACTGATACAAATTGATTAGAAACTATTTTTCGGCTTTTAAAAATAAAAATGAAAGACTGTTTTTTTTATTGATTGGTCCATCAATTACAAACGGAAAATTTTTTGTTTCAAATTTCCAGTCTTTAATTGATTATATTTTGTAGTGTGTTATTGTTATATATAGGAGGTCCCTTGCTTCGGGCTTAACCTAATTCTGAACTTTATACAAGTACATTTACATTGACTAAGGAGCAGAAATGGATATTGATAAGCACGTGTCTTGGACTCTTGATTGTGAACACACATCAAGTTAAGCAAGTCAAATTCACCACTCTAAAGATTAAGTTTTTCTTCTTTAACCATCCACCCATATTGTTCTGATATGGAAGGAGCCACCACTATATTCATTACTTGTAGCATATTTTATAAATACAACAAGCAATAGTTAAATATAAATAATAAAATCAGAATAATAATATGTTATAAACGATCAAATCTTCGATTCTTGTTATCTACAAAATTAACATATCTAACAAACCGAATAACAGAAAAGCAAACAAAAACCCACACAAATAATTTGCAATCTTTCACACATACTGACCTTTTCTACACCTATGATTATCGTAAATTTACCTATATAGGCCAACATATATTGATAGAATTACATAGGGCTGTTATGGTTGGACCGTTCAACCGTCGAACCGCACTAACCGTTTGTACGGTTACCGTCTACTATGGTAACGGTGACATTGACGGTTGTGGGTTTTGATAACCGTGGTATACCATACCAACCGCACATGATTTTTTTGTAGTATTTCATAAAAAAAATTGTTTTTCAATAACTTAAGCTAGATAAATAATAAATAACATATATATAAATTATTTGCATCTTTATTTATAGACAACACGCACATGGATGGTTTGTTTCATAGATAAATAAACTAATTCTTAAAATTAATGTTAAAACTTGAATTATTTATGGATAACAATGTAAATTTACGGTAATAATTGTGGTAACGGTTAGACGGCTACGGTTGTTAAATTTAGGTGATACAAAATCACAAATAGATGAGAAGTACATTTTGTTTAATATGGAAATACATGAAGTATTAATTGCATTTGTATGAGATGGAAAGAAATAAATGCAAGCATTAATTTCTTCCATCTATGTAAAAGAAATGGACTGATTTACTTCCTATGTTAGCACATTTGTTGCTATGGTAATTTGTCTCCATTATATTATTACCATATGTTGGTAATTTAATTGGTGACTCACATGGATTTGCACTGGCTATATATTGAGGGGTAGACTTTAGTGTAAACTCATCCTGGTGTAGAGCTAATGATCCCCAATGGTGTCTCTTCTTGTTAAGATATGTAAACTCTTATATTTGTAATATCTTGTAATTCTCTCGTGTAAAACAAAATCTCTCTCTTTTGGACTGGACGTACATTATCTCGATGATAGTGGAAGCAGTATAAACATTGTATGTCTCTTTGTTTCTCTGTTATAGTTATTTACTATTTTGTCGATGTAATAGAATAATTGCTATCAGATTAGATTGATGTTGAATTGGAAAATCTAGATCATGTTTATTGTGCTTCTGCATTCGCGCAATCTTCTCGCACAACAGATTGATATCAGAGCCAGATGATTTGTTTTAAATAGTGCATCAGTAATTTCTACATAGATTGGTTGATTCGGTGGTGATTATGCTATTACTATTTTGGAGGAAAAGGAGACTTTGGTAGAGAAGATTATGTTGAGGGAGAAGAGTGTTCCAGGCTTGGAAGTTTGATATAGCTTGAGCTTTAGATTCTCATTAAGGTGGAGTTATATGTTTGTTCAGGAATGCGACTTCATAAAAAACAGCTTGGAGAAATTGCTTAGAGGTGGTAGCGACCAAAGAAGAACAACTGGAGGTGTTAGCGACATTTCCAAGTGTTTGAGGACTCTATATAACTTCAAGTTCTGTTGAGAAATGCTCGCATTGAATGAGATTTTGATGATAAAGAGTATATTATGTTAAAGGAACCATTGGATTTAAAAATTGTATCTGATGTAGCTGAATTCAAGGACGGATTTGACGCCACTCAGACTTATCAACTTGTGATGCCGTCTTGGAGAGTTCAGTACATAGAGCTGATTTTGGCGGATTTTGTGCCACTGTGATACACTGTCGATTTTATGATGTCGTCTTAAAGAAGGTTCTACATGCAAATATGTGGAAGAAGAGAGAATTATGTTGCATACAGAGATTTGGATTTTGGCTTTGTTTTTTTGAATAGGTGATTGAGAGAATTATTTTTGACCTTAATGGTGTTGAGATTATTTTGGAATCTGCTTTTTTTTTATTTAGATATTTACAACATTTTGTTGGCGGACAGGGACGTAGTCTGAGCTTGTTAACAAGGTGTGATGGGGTAGCTTTGCTGGAGCCCATTAGGTAAATATTCATTTTTGTTTTCTATCTCACTTTGAGATTTTGGTTTAAGGTGGAGTTCTTTTTGAAGAGTTTTATGTTGTGAAGAGAATTTGTTTCGAGATGGGGTGTTGCAGATATGTGATTTTGCATCAAGGTGGAGTGTTAAATTTAGGTGATGCAAAATCACAAATAGACGAGAAGTAAGTATTTGTTTAATATGGAAATGCATGAAGTATTAATTGCATTTGCATGAGATGGAAATAAATAAATGCAGGCATTAATTTCTTCCATCTATGCTAAAGAAACGGATTGATTTACTTCCTATGTTAGCACATTTGTTGCTACAGTAATTTGCCTCCATTATATTATTACCATATGTTGGTAATTTAATTGATGACTCACATGGATTTTCACTGGCTACATATTGAGGGGTAGACTTTATTATAAACTTATCCTAGCGTAGAGCTAGTGATCCCCAATAGTGTCTCTTCTTGTTAAAATATGTAAATTGTAATCTCTTGTAATTCTCTCATGTGGAATAAAATCTCTCTCGTTTGGACTGGATATACATTATCTCGATGATAGTGGAACTAGTATAAATATTGTATGTCTCTTTGTTTCTTTGTTATAGTTATTTACTATTTTGTTGATGTAATAGAAAAATTGCTACCAGATTAGATTGATATTCAATTGGCAAATCTAGATCATGTTTATTGTGCTTCTGTATTCGCGCAATCTTCTCGCACAACAATGGTAACGGTTATAAAATTTGTCAACCGTCAACAACGGTTACGGTTGAAGGTAAAATTGACGGTTGTCGTAAGCGCAACACCCTTAGAATTGCAAACTACCAGAGAAAGTACAATTTAATTGTAAACTGTCGTGCCCAAATAAGCATGCGTACAGATTTCAGAATTTATGTAATTATACATGTATCCATACTTGCATGGCAAATCCAACAAAGCATCCGATTTACAAAATGCTGAAATCCAACCTCAAAATGCCTCCCAACAACGTGCGGATTTTACCTTTCGTTCGGATTTCAGGAGGAAAAGTTTCGGAATGTGCAAACTCTTAAGGCTCTTGTTGAACAAACACATGTACTTAGGTGTTTGTTGAACAAACGCATGATTCCAGGCGTTTGTTCAACAAACGCCTGGATAAAACAATTCTGCCACTGTATTTTCTTACTCATGCAGCACGGGACCACTTTTAACGGAAATAACATCCCATTTTCATTTATTGCCTGCCACACATGCATGATGGCCCACCTTTTCATGTGGCGTTCACTTTTTGGCTGCAACTTTTATATAATTGAATGTATTTGTTTCCACGTGCGGACCCACTTTTACCATTCAGGCGTTTGTTCAAGAAACGCCTCATTTGAGACGTACAAACGCCTGACTCTAAAACTATTGGGAATTCCAGGTTTTGAAGAGTGTGAAAAATCGAAAATCTGCAGCCCTAAACAGTTGGAGATGCTCTTAGGGGACACTACGATGATGAAAGTAACCTGAGTCCGAGCTCAACTACTTTTGCAATGGAATCTTTGCTTCCATATATATTTTTGGCCCTTACTCAAGGCCTCATCATTTATTTCAGAATTCTCGGAAAAGGTTAGTTCTTTTATTTCTTTCAGCTATTAGTTGATTCTTTTGTTGCCAAATGAAATCTTGCCATTGTTAATTCAGAATTGGCTTCTCCCTGCCATAATTCTAGTGACTATTATATGTTGAGAAGAGGCCAATTTAGTTCAACCCAAAAATTGATTACATCTCTTGTACATGCACTGCTTCGAGTAAAGTCCGCTGAGAATGCCACTGCAGTTAAGTAATCGGTTTCTTGTTTGGAACTAGATCCAACTACAAAGTATTTTTTATGTATGTACAGTTAAAGCTCAGGTAGTCATCTAAAAGTAGAAGTTCTGCTTTCTAATTCTAAGTGCGTTTTTAACAATTAGCTTTGAATAGAATTAGCTTCATTTTTTAAGGTGCACTACTTATAAGAAATACTTTTTTTTTCCATGCAAAGAACAACTTCAACTGAAATTTCAACTGAAATACTTAGAGTCTCAGACACAATCTTGCAACATAGCTTGCTTTATTTTATGACCATATATATGAATAAGAAGCATTAACCTGCCTTCTTTTTTACAAGAGAAAAATTCCATAACCTGAAGTAGTCATCATCTACCTCAAAGTCAGATCATGTACATGGATTGTTCATTGAACTGAGGTGTACAGGGCCATTTGTTTTAATGCTGAAGTCTGAAACTTAGTGGTGCAGCCAAAAAATTGTGATAGAGCAACTAGGCTGCTTAGCATGTTGTAGATCTAATGCATTGTATTAGGTTTCGGTGAAACGTATGATGACCTAATTAACTGAGTAGTTACTGCGTGGCTGAAATGATTAACTATTTTCAGTTTAGCTACTACAACGCCCGTTAATATATCTAATCTTTATACACACACACATACATTTTTTTTCATCAATTTTTTTTACCACCTTCCATTCATATTTGACACACTTAGATACATTGTTACAAGCATTGAAATGTACAGTTCTAAATGAAAATAGTAGATAGACTAGATGCATACAACATTTTCTCTAAAATAAATGTAAACATGGATTTATCGTAATGGAGCTGCTTAGTAATTATAGTTTGATATTCTGACAATGTTTCCTGATTAGTTGTTAATGATAGTGAAGGTTAGTAGACTAATGCTTAAGGGGTTTATTCCAGGCATATTCCTTGACAAATGACTAGAAGCAGCAGTGCAGATGTAGCAATGGAACATCTCATTGCAATTCGAAGTGCAAAAACAGTTGAATGAAAGGTCGAATCCCGTATTTTAGTTTCAGAACATTCTTTTAGAGAATTTTAATTATATTTCATAACTAATGTTTTTGTGGTTACAGTTAAAATAACTGTTATATGTACCAAATTATTGGTTCAGTTTACATCCATAGTAATCCAAATAAGCAGTTTATATTTTTTTTTAAACCGCAACCTAATTATTTTATATACTTTTTTTATATGTACTTTAATCAAGTGTTTTGCTATAAGAAAGGCAACTTACTAAAATTTTCTTGTAAATGGTATGTTTTATGCCTATAGACGTATATTCATGATGATGTACATATATTATACTGTAATATACATGCAAACTCACAGACATGGTGTAGAGATCTTTAGTTATGACTTGTTCATCATGTTGAAAATAAAAGGAGAAAAATAAACTTGGTTTTATAACGTCAACTATGTAACATATTAAATTCTTGTATTATGAAAGGTTTAAATTAATGGAAGTAAAATCTAGATTTCTTAATTATGTAATTTGAAAATTCTAGAGAATGAAAAATCTAGAAAATAAGAGAATTAAGGAAAGACCTAGAAAAAAGAGAAGTGTAGAAAAAGAAAACTTTAGAAGCAGAAAAGTGTAGAAAAAGAAAACTTTAGAAGCAGAAAAGTGTAGAAGCATGGCTATGTTATAAATAGAGGTATATTCCCTCATTTGTTGTATCAAGCAAGAATAAGCAACAAATAAAGAGAGTTTTTCAATAATTCAAGGTTTCTTTTATTCTCTCCCTCTTCCTCCTTAAAAAATATTCAACAAAGTGGTATCAGAGCAGATCGCTAACATGACGTCGTCCAATGTCTTAAGGCATGCTACCGAGAAGTTTCATGGCTTTTGCATCTTCGTTTTGGACATCTTAACTTCAAAGGACTAGAATTACTCATCAAGCAGGAGAATGGTTGGGTTCATAAACAAGGTTCGACATTCTTTATGCGGTTTGATTTGTGAGCCGATGCATGGAGAATCCAACCACAACACATTTGAAGGCAGGAAAGAGGATTCTTCACTATGTTAAAGGGACAACAAACTTTGGTTTTGTAACACCCCACATCCTTTAGTGTCACTCACAAAGGGAATGCACTAAGTTCTGTGGAGCATTTAGGGTAAAAAATGCAGATAAATTACAAGACAGACAAAATTAAAACAACGGAAAATAAAACTTTACTTTATTGATAAAATAGTTTGTACAACAATTGTTTTCCAATATCAGAGTATCATCTGTCTTAAAAAATAAGCACAAAATAACATTTATATTCCCCAATGTAGAATAAGCCAGCCATAGCAGCAGAAAAAGAGAGTCCAAAGCACTTTGTCAAAGAATCTTCGAGCTTGGGAAGAGTGACGGTCCAATCTAACCTGAGCTATACTATTCCCTCCTTAACTACCTGGGGGGGGGGGAAGGAAGAAAAGAAGACGAAAGAAAACTAGGTCAGACATAAAGTCTGGTAAGTTCAGTTACTTCTAACATGTGAACAAGGAAAAACAAAACGACATGAATTAACTGAATACAAGACAATACCATGATGATAGGGCCAACAAGATAGGATAAGATTAACACAAGATATGCTAAGACAAGATAAACTGGATATGCTTTAATACTTTCTCCGCTTCGCTATTAACCTGTTATTATGGTTTCTATGTCTCTGCACCACCTATCTAGTGTCCCAACTAGTAATCTGTCTAAAATGATAACGCGATCCCAATCCCAGTAATTGTGGTTGCCTTTAGGCGTACATTTATTATTTATTACCTAGATCTAATCTAGGGTTTTATATCAAAGTGCTTCCTAGATTCCACTCGGGTTTACGCGGCTTATCTAATGCTTCACAGATTCAGGGTTTATGCCACCTAGGTCCAACTAGGGATTACGCTACCTGTCGAACGATGCCCCTAGTCTAGGACGCACTACCTCGAGTGGTATATGTTCCTAGACTTTCCCCACGTATGTGTCGCGAATCGTTTATCGCTGTCTAGATGTACATGTCCTGAAATGTGCGACCCAAGTCCCGTGGCAGGGCTATTCTAGAAACACGGAACTCGGTCGGGAGCTTTCAGATATCAGCCGATGCAGATGCTAAGGTCTGTTTTTCCAGAGGCTATGGTCCCACCTGACCCCTCCCTCAACTAATGAAAGGCTACCCTTGAAAAATTGAGAACTATACGCAGGCCCGCTATGCCCCACTGTCTTATGACCATCCTCACCCATAACTAGATAGCAAGTATATGGTCGTTTGGAGTTCTCCGCCTTTACGCTTTACGTATCTCGACTGACTCAAGATGGTAGGTAGACGACGAGTTTCTATCACAGGGCTACTGGTCTCGTCGAATCACGCTGGTCCACCCTAGTCTTTAGGTTGCCTTAAATTGCAACCAAGGCATACCCTTGGTTCTCCTAACGCAGACCTTAACCTCTGTGAGCCCAGGAGGATCATCTGCAGCCTCACAGAGAGATACCAAGAGTACCCTCACGTCCCCTCGAAGCCTCGGGCTTCGTAACCCAATTCGTTGGAGCCTTCTTTAAGATCAGATGGACGTTCGCTCCTCCTCGTGTTATACTAAGAATTACTACTTAGTTTTCCTAACTAAGGTTTACCACTTCGTTTCCTGAATCATCGTTTTCTTAACTAAGGTTTACCACTTAGTCCTTTTAACTAAGGTTTACTACTTAGTTCTCTTTCTCGTCAAGTTGGATTGGTTAAGTGTCATCAGTCGATACAAGTTAACTTAACCGATTCATTTGTCATGTTAAACTGGTTAAGTGTTACCAGTAATTCACGTTGACTTAACCCTACCAGCATCAAGTTATATTGGTTAAGTATTTACTTAACCCTACCCATTCATCTTGTATTGGTTAAGTGTTCCTTTTTAACTTAACCTTGCCTATCTGTTTTAACTAACATGTTATAACGGTTAAGTGTTCCCTTAGTTAACTTAACCCTAACATTAGTTTGATTAACATGTTCTAATGGTTAAGTATTGGCCTTTCATGTTTTTAACTTAACCCTATTCATTTATCACACTCTGATGGTTAAGTGTTCAAGCTTACTTAACCCTACGGTCTAGTCCAGCTAACGTATTAAATTGGCTAAGTGTATTAAATTTACTTAACCCCAACCTCTAGTCTAGTTAGCATGTTAAATTGGCTAAGTGTATTAACTTTACTTATCCCCAACCTCTAGTCTAGTTAACATGTTAAATTGGCTAAGTGTATTGAATTTACTTAACCCCACCTTCTAGTCTAGTTAACATGTTAAATTGGCTAAGTGTTTTTCTTAGTTACTTAACCCCTACAAATCTTGTCTTGTTACCATGTTAAGTTGGTTAAGTGTTCTAGTTAACTTAACCCTATCGTTCTAACTTAACTGTGTTAAGTTGGTTAAGTGTTCTTATGGACTTAACCCTCCCATTCTAGCTTAACTGTGTTAAGTTGGTTAAGTGTTCTTATGGACTTAACCCTCTCATTCTAGCTTAACTTTAATTGTCTTATTAAAGCACCAGCCACTCACATTAGACAGGTATTGTTGTGGCTGCCGGTATGCTGGTTGGTTCCGGGCAGTCTTACGCCACAACTCAGTCTAACCTCGGGCCTTTATCGGGCTCAATGCCTTAACCTCCCACATTGGATAGGTATTGTTGTGATCACTGGACAGTCGGGCGGGTCCGGACAGGTTTACAACACAACTCAATCCAACCTCGGGTTAAGCATATTCATATTTTCAACAATGTACACATTTCTCATTTAGGACAAATTCTATATGTAAATTATTCCTAATTTAGTTATGCTATAATTACATTATCAACATTTATTATTATGGCCCACTTTCCCTCTAAATAATTTTTGGTATGTAAATTATATTAAATTAATTGTCACTAACCATGATTATGCTAAATATGACAATTACATGTAATTTCATGTTATTAATCAGAATAGGCTATACCCCACCTTCCCAAACTCGCCATAATAGTCATGCCCAAAATCACTATGTCATATATTTGGCGTTCCAAATCAATAGCTAAGCCTAATCTAGATTTAATGTTCCTATTTACATTTCATGTTAAAACTAGATTTAATATTCTAGTTTACCGTTTATGTCCAAAACTTGGTTTACATGCCAAATTCATACTTTGCGGTCAATTAACAATTTATCATTTATGCCCATGTAAATTATTCACTATTATAGCCAATTCAGATTATGACAACATATTTATTATGCCAAATTAATTTAATTAAGCTATGCCCAATCTCTGCGTCATATACGTATAACATGATTTCACAAGTTTTCTAAGTACTCATGAAATGGCACTAACAAAAGGAATAGGGGATAAGCACAAGAATTGATATAAAAGGATAGGCATGCATTAATGAGCCAAATAACAATAAGGGATCAATTAGGTTTGATGTACCTAATAGTGAATAGAAATATACTAGCCAAATTTCACATTAAATATGAGATCCAACATAATTAAGGGAATAGGCACGCAATAAATACACAAATAATGGCTCCAATAGGTTCGATGTACCTAACAGCGAATAGGAATATACTAGCCAAGTTCAACATAATTAAGGGAATAGACATGCAATGAATACACAAATAATGGCTCCAATAGGTTCGATGTATATGGGTAGATCTAACTTAATAGATAAATTCTCATAATCAAGATCCAAGGATAATTAAGAATAGACTGGAATAGATAATCAAGTTTAGATCCAATTTCACAGTCATAATCTTAGGCAATAATATCATGTTCATGAATCATAGGTAATTATCCACCATTGTCCTTGTCATAGTCATAGGCATTGGTTTATGCTCCTAGTCAAAGGCTTATGTTCATAGTCAAAGGCTTATGTTCATAGTCAAAGGCTTATGTTAATAGTCAAAGGCATATGGTTTCAAAGGCCACAGTTCCATAGTCATAATCTTAAGCATTGGCAATTTAGTCATAATGTGTTCTAGGCCATAATCAAGAATCAGATCCAAAGTCATAAACAAGCACAGATTCACTGAAATGATAAGGCATATTTCTTATATTCTTTTAATTTCATGTCACGAATAAAAAAGGCGTTCAAATCTAAAAAGTAACCGACTTACATTGATTGGATTTAGAAAAGAATAGAAAGATAGCATTGCTTGAAGCCGTTGAATCTTTACTTGAATCCTAACTTGTTTTGAATCTTCTCTTGAAAGACTTGAGCAGCATATCCTCGTCTTGATTTATATTTTATTTTAATCTATTTATTTAGATTTAGAGGAAGAAGAAGAAGCCATGTCCATCAAGAATTTGTGCAGCATAAGGTTAGAGAAGAATGGTGCAAAGAGAAGGAGACTAGGGGGCTGTTTATATAGGATTGCAAGTTAATTTGAGCCGTCGATGAAGCCAAGGTTAATCAAAGCCATCCGTTCTAAAGAGAAGCCAATTATGTTCACAATTACTTTCTTAATGTACATTATTAACATTTATTATTAAATTTGTATGCACATTAGATACATCCCCCCTTTACACATTTATTATTAAATTTGTATGCACATTAGATACATCTCCCCTTTACACATTTATTATTAAATTTGTATGCACATTAGATACATCTCCCCTTTACAAATTTATTATTAAATTAGTAACTTTAGTGTTAACAGAAATACGGGGTGTTACAGGTTTGTACTACTCTGTTCCTAATAATTATGATCTTGTTGGATATAGCGATAGTGATTGGAGTGGAGATATAGATGACCGAAAAAGAACAAGTGGTTTCGTGTTCTACATGGGAGACACAGCTTTCACATGGATATCGAAAAAACAACCAATTGTCAAGCTTTCCACATGCGAAGCAGAGTATGTAGTGGCTACTTCATGTGTTTACCATGCAATTTGGTTAAGGAACTTGCTAAAAGAATTAAATTTGCCACAAAAGAAGTCAACCAAGATTTTCGTGGATAACAAGTCAGCAATTGCTTTGCTAAAAATCCAGCCTTTCATAATCGAAGAAAGCATATTGATACACGCTATCACTACATTAGAGAGGGTGTCAGTAGAAAGGATGTGCAGCTAGAGTACGTGAAGTCCAATGATCAAATTGCTGATATTTTCACCAAGCCGCTCAAGTATGAAGACTTTATCAGGTTGAGGAATCTGCTTGGAGTAATAAAACCAAATTTACGGGTGGGATGTTGAAAATAGAAGGAAACAAACAAACTTGGTTTTATAACGTCAATTATGTAACAAATTAAATTCTTATATTATGAAAGGTCTAAATTAGTGGAAGTAAAATCTAGATTTCTTAATTATGTAATTTGAAAATTCAAGATAATGAAAAAACTAGAAAATAAGAGAATTAAGGAAAGACCTAGAAAAAAAGAAGTGCAGAAAAAGAAAACTCTAGAAGCAGAAAAGTGTAGAAGCATGGCTATGTTATAAATAGAGGTCTACTCCCTCATTTGTTGTATCAAGCAAGAATAAGCAATCTACAAAGAGAATTTTTCAATAATTCAAGCTTTCTTTCTTTTATTCTCTCCCTCTCCCTCCTTAAAAAATATTCAACACATCATTAGTTAGGACCAAAAGGTACTTAATTTATGCAGCAATTTTCCCATTTTATTTGCATTTTCTAACGTCAGTGTTTTCTTTTTTTGGTCTCACTAGGATTGAACCCGTGCTTCGCACACGAGTTACCATTGGGATTGTAGTGACATCAAGTATTGACGAGGTTTGCTATATGTAAAGACCTGCAAATCCCCGCCCTTTGAATCGACCATAAACCACACAGGTCTAACCCAAAAGGTGAAAATCTACGAATACTTTAACTTTGGGCATACAACACATTACAACATATAACAGAAGACTTTTATAACACTATAATAAATGTTACATCAGAGTACAGAATATACATATCAGAGTACATTGATAAATAATACAGCGGAAGAATAAATTACAATAAATGGATACATTGCAGCGGAACTAATCTCAGTGGAAGGCTATCAACATTATGGCCACAGCTTCAGTCTTCAATCCAGGATCTTGTTTTATATATCTGTCAAATAAGCTACTCGACTGCCCGTGTGGAAAGAGGGCACCCGAGTTTGCAAAGTGAAACAAACTACAGGTCAGTCGTGGGACTGGTGTGAGAATTCTTAAACTAACCTTAATTAATAATAAGGCTAATCACAGGACCACGCCGCTAACGCGGAACGGGTTTACTCCATTGGATTGCCAGTGCATGACTAAAGTAAATCGTCAAAATAACGCAATGCTTTTTAGAAAAATGAAACCATTATAAGACCCAAGTCCCATCACACAATGCAACGCAAACCGGAGGATAGGGTTTTACCTTATAATGATCAAAAGATGCTTGATACGATAAACACGGTATTATATAATAATAGTGTGCAACCAATTTGAAATACATCAAAGTAAATATATCAATCCTAGACGGCATAAGTGCCCCATCCCACTATGTCGCCATATATAGGTATACAATCAAAACCGCGTGATGTCGTATTGGAAATTTGGGTTTCCATCTGAGTCAAGGCTAGGGAGGAGATCCTTACCGATTCGAGACACTCTAGCAATGCCCCAGGATTGGTACTCTGTCCAACCCTTGGATCCTGCAGGGCCGGTCCACACTTACTTTTGTGGATTGGTTATGCCTGAACACACGCTCCCCGGTCCTTTTGGACCTATACTACGGCCAGTGGCGACCGCATAAACCCGAGGCCTCGAAAAATCCAACAACCACAATGAATAAATGCCAGCGCTGGTAGGTCCCTAGCACCACTCTAGCTAGAAAGAAACGTGCGCACTCCCTGCGTTCCCTTCTCCCGTTTTAGACTCTACCGGGCTGTGAGGCTCGCGAAGTCACGATATACACAAAGCTATGCCTAAATAGACTGTGCTTTGATCATCAACCACAAGGCCTGCTTTTCAACAAAGCCTTGATCAATTGCATCTTAGCATGCCACATTGTCATACTCTACCATATCATTGATCATCTACCAATATATATATAACCTCTAAGCTCATACTTCTTAGAGAAGGGGGTTAAGTGAAGAATAAATTCTCCACCACCAAACAGAAATATATAATCAGTAGCGTTCAACAAATACAGTAGAAAAGAATACAATGTCAGACACACAATCCATTTACAAGTCCGCTCTGGGTCTGAGCGAAACAACGTGTCCGTCGATCTCCAAATACATTTGGACGATCATTACCAAATACCTTGCCTTGGGGTGTCCAGTCCCAATTCAAGATACCAGTCATCATCATCCCAACGATGTGGAAACTTCGGTCTTCAATTGCCATCTTCATCTTCGACTCTTGATCGTCGTGATGATTATTCAGAATGGGTTAAACCCGGTCTTTCTGAATAACTCGCGCATTTTGTGATGAAAAATCAAATATTGGAAAATCACACATTACGCCACATTTCCCACTCAGAATATTCTTTTAATAAGATATTCATATTAAAAGATTCTCATTAATTTTATCAAAGATAAATTAATAAATTTAATCATAAATCTTCCTTAAAAGATTTATTAAAAATTCTAAATTTGATTTAATATCAAAAATCATTTTCACAAGATTATTTATTTTAAAGAATAAATCTTCTTTTAAACGGGTTAAAGAACTCGTGTCATTTAAAACACAGTTCACGATAAACCCATAAATCAATTTCCAAAATATGGAATTTCACAGAAATCAATTAATACATAATCGATGTGAATTTCTGTATCGGACTAACAATATACATGGAATAACGGCAAAGCCTCTTAAATTCCATATATAATATCGGTCTTCTATTACAGAAGCCCATCTCGATTATTACCAATCGAATTTCCACTTAATTCCAATTTATTTTATTAAATTGGAAAACTAGATTTTTAGAAAATGCCTTTTTAAATCTATAAAATAGATTTATAAATTCCAAATAATAATTTCGATGTAAATTGGATTAAAGGACAAATGTCATTTAAAAACACCATCCACGATAAATCCACTTCACATCTCAATTTATTTCATATCATAAAATAAGATTTGCAAATTCTAATAATCTTAAGTAAAAGATTTCTCTTTAAATATTTATTATTATAAGAAAAAAAAAATATTTTAGAGATAATCATTAAAAACATTCTTTATATAAAAGATTTTTACCTTTTACAAATATTCTTTGTTTAACATATACTTAATTAAAATATATATATATATATATATAAAAAGAATTTCTAATGTAAAAATATTCTTATTTAAAAGAACATCTGAATCGGAATGCGACTCAACCATTTACCATATAATTTGGATTATATGGATTTCACACACATCATATATATGACAATAACAATATAATCATCAAATCATCCATTTCATCCAAAGTGTAAATTTCAACTGTGTAAGCGTTAAAATTAAATAATAATGCTCATCACAGCCTGTCGATCTACCGATCAACATACAACTAAATATTGGGATTAGTGTATGTTAATTTTCATCCCAACACCCGTGTGGGGTTTCAACCAGCAAACAAATAATAAATTATTTGTGCACTTGGGCGATGTGTAAAAATAATCGACCCAATCACATAAACAAGTCAGGTAACTTGCCTATGGCAGTGTAATAAACAATATATAACACGATGATAAAAATATCTCTTTTATTCCTGTTCTTTTTATCGCATGTAAAGTATCAATAAAAATGTAATCTTTATTTCTATTCTTTTATCGCATCAAAAATGATGATAAAAATATAATCTTTATTTCAGTTCTTTTCATTGTAAATAAATGAAAAGAAAAATGTAATCTTTTAATTCCATTCGTAATAGGGGATATAAATAATAACACAAAATATAACTATTCATTTCATGCTTTATTTGCAATAGAGAATGCAAATAAAGATTCAACCTTTTTATTTGATGTTTATTTACATAGAGGAATGTAAATAAAAAAAAAATTGTAATTTTTTTTTTATTTCATAATTTATTTGCATTAAGGATTGCAAATGAAAATATTTCTTTTATTCTCCTGTTTTAATTGCGTCGAGTAAAGCAAATAAAAGTGTAATATTAAATTTCTAGTTTTATTTACATCAAGAAATGTAAATAAAAGAACAACTCTTTATTTTATGTTTATTTACATCAAGTGAAGTAAATAAATAATTAAAAATGTAACTTTTATTTTAATGCTTTGTTCACATTTAAAACATGCAACAAAAATGTATCTTTTGTTTTTAATAAATTTGTTTGCATCTAAATTTGCAACAAAATGTAATTTTATCTCCTTTATTTTATTTGCATGATAGAATGCAAATAAAAATGCATATTCTCTTTTCTACATTTCGTTTGCATTGTAGCATGCAAACAAAAATGTATTTTTCTTGTATTGTTTACATTATGAAATGTTAACAAAAATGTGAATTTTTGATTTCATGGAATATTTGCATGAAAATGCAAATAAAAATAAAAATGTACTACTTTAAAATCATGTTATATTTGTGTTGGAGTACACAAAAATTGTTCTTTTATTTTAATGTTTTATTCGTGTTTAAGAACACGAATAAAAAGACCATTTTTAATTTTCTATGTTATATTTGTGTTTGAGAACACAAACACAAAGGATCATTCATTTTCTATAATGTATTTGTGTTTGGGAACACAAATAAAAAGGTTCGTTCATTTTTCAAAATGTATTTGCATAAGTGAATGCCAATAAAAGAATAAATTTTACTTTAATATATATATTTGTATTCGTAAATACAAATAAGAGAACAGTTTCATTTTAAATATATATTTGCATTTTTAGATGCAAACAAAAGAACAAGTTTATTTTTAATGTATATTTACATTGGTACATGCAAATAAAAGAATAATTTTATTTTCAATAAACCTTTGCATTGGTGAATGCAAATAAAAGAACAACTTTTTTATTTACAAAATATATTTACAAATGTAAAGTAACTTCTGAAAATAATTTCTTAAAGGTTTTGTTCGCATTGTGAATGCAAACAAAAAGGCCAATTTTATTTATTTCATGTTACATTCACATTGAAGAACATAATAAAAAGTTAACTTATTTCCTATGTTAGATTTGCATTAGTGAATGCAAGATAAAGAACAAATTTTGTTTTAATGCATAATTGCATTTGTGAGTGCAATTAAAAGAGCAGATTTATTTTCAGTGCATATTTGTATTTGTGAATACAAATAAAAGAATGAACTTTTGTTTTCAATGTTTTATTTGTATTTGAGGATACAAATAGAACAACATATTTCATTTTAATGGTTTATTTGTATATGTAAGTACAAATAAAAGGGACAAACTTTATTTTCTATGTTCACTTGTATTTGTGAAAACAAATAAAAAGAACAAATTATTTTCCAATGTTTTATTTGTATATGTGAATACAAATAAAAGAACAAATTATATTTCAATGAACAAAATTTCAACAAAAATGCAATCTTATTTTATAAACTCTTCATTTCAACAAAATGAAAATAAAGATATAATCTTTTTATCCTAATCTTTACGGTGAAACCCAAATCACATTAAAAATGTAATTTCTTAATGTAAAATCTTTCTATTGAAAACAATGAACACATAAAAATAAAACCTTTTACATTGCTTCTTTTTATGAAAACACTATTTCATTAAAAATGAAATTTTTATGTTGCTTCTTTTTATTGAAAACAATATTACATTAAAAATGAGATTTTTAATGTTGCAACTTTTATTGAACATCAAATTGACAAATAAATTATGACTTTTGATTGAAAACTATTTTTACATAAAAAAAATGAAATCTTCTGTTTTCATTCTTTTTAATGATAGAACCTCATATTAAAATATATCTTTTTTTATTCATTCTTTTTTTTTTTTTTTTATGTAAACAAATTCACATTAAAAGATATATTTTTCTTGATCCATTCTCTTTAATGTAAACAAATAAAGATATATTTTATTCATTGTGCCAATTTCTATTATAAAATCAACCAATAAAAATAAATATTTATTGTCGACCAAATTCCATTGTTAAATCAACAAATAAAAATAAATATTTGTTTGTCGTTTGACTTCTATTGTTCATTTCAGAAAAATGAAAATAATATATTTTAATAATATAAAATAAATCAGAACGTCTAGATCTAAATAAAATATGTGCTTAAATCTAAATTTAGATTTAATTTTCCAACCGCAATTGAAACTCAATAATATATGCAATTTAAAGGTGGATCTAATCATAACATGAACAATAAACACACCACAAGCAACAATCAACCATTTATTTACATACAACATTTCAGGTCTGAATTAACATCATCACACAATTATTTTAGAGCAAGAAAATAATTTAATAATAAATTAAATAATGAAAATTTGAATTCTCACATTGAAATTTGGCTGAAATTCGACTGTCTCCTTTTCAGCTACGGTCTGCGCCATCGCGAAGCTCTTAATTTTGTGATTCCAACGCAATTTACGGTTTGTCAAACGGACCTCGTATGAGAGAGTTACGGATTTTTAAAGATCGAACGAATAAAATAATTAAATAATAAAATAATAATAAAAGAAAAAAAAAAACGCAACCTTCTTCCTCACGTTCAAGAACTTCGGCCTCCACTGTAACCCACTTCCCACCGTCCCTCCTTCTGCACGCACCACCAACGAAGCCACCAGAACTCGATCAGCGACCGCCCCTTCGAAGCCCGCACCAGCCACCACCTTCGGCCGGAAGCATGGCCAACTCGGCCTTCCATCTCGCCCAGAAAACACCCAAAAACGCAGCGGCTTTGGCCTCGAAATTCGTGAAATCCGTGAACCTAATGATGATCATAGCCGTATAGATCTAAAGCTCTCGAAATTCTCTTCGATTTGGTACCAAGTTTGCCAATTTTCGTTAAGCGGATCAAAAGATATTAAGGTTTGAAAATGGGAGGTTTCTGGCCATCGGTTTAAGGTGGCGGCTGGCCATTAGGGTTAGGGCCGATTTTTTTTAGGGTGCGTTTTTTACAGGTCCCTATTAAGTTTCAAAATATAAAAAAAACCCGGTGATAAAAAAAATAAAGAATACGTCCCTGTTTTTGAATTTCCGCTCAACAAATTCCTGATGTACCCTTACGCAGCTATCGCTCCTATCATCTCGCTGAAAAAATCTCGCTCAAAAAAAAAAAAGATCACTCAGTCTACCGCTCCTATCATCTCGCTCAAATCATGTCGCTAAAAAAAAAGAGTACTCAGTCGATCGCTCCTATCAACTGCTCAAATCCCTAAATCATGTCCCTAAACCGATCGCTCTTCTATCTCGCTCAAAACCCAAATTCCACGACTTTGCAAAACTCTGGATCAATAAAAATAAAAAACGTCCTGTTTTGCTTTGCTGTCGACATATTCAAGTACAAGAAACAGCGAAAAAAGTTATTAAGCTAATTGTTTTTTCGTTCTGTATGATTGTAAGCAAGTACGCTTATGAATTAAATGTTTGAATGCATTTATTCGTAATAAAAGCACGTTGGAATTTCAGAATTAAACAATACAGCAAAATAACAATAAAATCTGCATATTTATATGCATATATTCTGAATATGTGCATACATATATACATATATTCTATATGATTTTTTTCTGATTGCTTGATAAAAAGATACATACAGATATGCACATTTGTGTAAATTTAGTTTATAAGATATCACACTGTTGTAGTTTTAAGAAGAAAAAAATGATTCCTAGTTTATTTGAGTAATATTTGCATAATTTTGTGCAAGTTTGAAGAAAATGTGCATATATTTATGCAAGTATCATTAAAAATTCGACCGTATACATATTTAATGTATGCATTTTTGTAGAATTTATAAATTTTTTGTAGAATGGTTGAAAAATTTTCTTCAGTAAATATATGCAGATATTCATATTAATTGCATATTTGTATACTAAATTTTCATTAACTTAACAATATTAAATATAGAGGGTTAGAAAATTTGCATAAACTTGTGTAAACATTTAGAATACTTGCATAATATAATTCAAAATTTTGTTAAGTGAGTATATTATGCGATTAATGAATTCAGTTGCATATACATGTGCAGATATGCTACAAAAATGCATATGTACGTACAATTATTAAACTTATATGCATGTATTATAACCACTTGTGTATTTATATATGTCGTTGCTTCGGTGAGTTTTTCTTCAATCCTTATATAAATAAGTTTTGTAAGTTCAAATTTTTATTGCCATCACACGGTGAATTTTCAGGGTTTTTATGCTAATAAATCCTGTAAGTCTTTTTTCTCCGACTTTTTTTTTTTTTTTTTACGAAAAACCAAACAATTAGATACAAATATTACATAAAATTGCACATATTTATGCAACTAAGTGAAATAATTGCATAATAAGATATCACACAGTTGTAGTTTTAAGAAAAAAAAACGATTCCTAGTTTATTTGAGTAATATTTGCATAATTTTGTGCAAGTTTGAAGAAAATGTGCATATATTTATGCAAGTATCATTAAAAATTCGACCGTATACATATTTAATGTATGCATTTTTGTAGAATTTATAAATTTTTTGTAGAATGGTTAAAAAAATTTCTTCAGTAAATGTATGCAGATATTCATATTAATTGCATATTTGTATACTAAATTTTCATTAACTTAACAATATTAAATATAGAGGGTTAGAAAATTTGCATAAACTTGTGTAAACATTTAGAATACTTGCATAATATGATGCAAAATTTTGTTAAGTTAGTATATTATGCGATTAATGAATACAGTTGCATATACATGTGCAGATATGCTACAAAAATGCATATGTACGTACAATTATTAAACTTATATGCATGTATTATAACCACTTGTGTATTTATATATGTCGTTGCTTCGGTGAGTTTTTCTTCAATTCTTATATAAATAAGTTTTGTAAGTTCAAATTTTTATTGCCATTACACGGTGAATTTTCAGGGTTTTTATGCTAATAAATCCTGTAAGTCTTTTGTCTCCGAATTTTTTTTTTTTAACGAAAAACCAAACAATTAGATACAAATGTTACATAAAATTGCACACATTTATGCAACTAAGTGAAATAATTGCATACATATATAGAACTGTACTGAATAACTTGTACATACACTACAACAAAAAATAAGTACAGAACGCTTCAATCTTTTGGAAAAAGATGAACAACAAAGCTTCAACGACACCACAGCACCAACATCCGCTGGAACACTGTTATACGAAAAAGAAAGTCAACATTAATAAGCTTAATGTGCAGTAATCAAATTACAAAAACAGCTTCAGATTAATATAAATACCTGCGTATAATTCAGCAAAATAAAAAATAATTTCTGCATATTTATATGCAAGTAATCTAGATAAATGCATAGAAATATGAATATATTTTTAAAATATCTGTTTTTGCTATTGTTTGATAAAAAATTGAATACAGATATGCATATATTAATAATAGATGCATATTTGTCGGCAACTTTTTAACAGAATTGCTGGAAAACCTAATAGGGACCTGTAAAAAACGCACCCATAATTTCTGCATATTTATATGCAAGTATTCTAGATAAATGCATAGAAATATGAATATATTTTTGAAATATCTGGTTTTTTAATTGTTTGATAAAAAATTGTATACAAATATGCATATATTAAGAATACATGCATATTTATCGGCAACTTTTTTACAGAATTGCTGGAAAATCCAGTAGTTCTAACAATAGTTTCATAAATTAAGGGTGCAACACCTACACAAGCTCCACTAATCCTCCATTCACGTATCTTCATCAGTTATAACAATATCTGCATTTTTTAATGCAAATATTAACAATTTATGCATAATCGTATGAAGAAATTCTGTGTGAAGTGAATATATGAAAAACCTATACACCAGTTATAACAATATCTGCATTTTTTTATGCAAATATTAACAATTTATGCATAATCGTATACACCTATTCAGAATATAAAAACAATTGCATTCCCAAATTTAACAAATAAATTTGTACGCTCTGTAACAAATTTAAAACTTTATACATGATTAAATTATCAATCGTCAAGACTATATAATTAAAGAAGATCAAATTAACCAATTAACAAAGATCGAGCAAAAAAATGATACCCGTAGAAAATAAAAATTATAAATTACCTTGAAGAATAAACATTCATTACAGAAATCAACGATGGATCGAATTAAATCACTAAAATAATTCTGAGCGAATTAGATTTTAGATCGACGGAATGAAAAAAGATGAGAAAGATGATGCGCCGCCATTTTTCAGAATTATATGATTGTGGAAAGAACTAAACCCTAATACGTGTTTCGTGTTGTTTTAATTATGACGGTAATTAACGAAAAAGGGCATTAGTGGAAAAAAAATAACCGCTATTTGAAAATAAGGATGAAATTTATATGTTTGAAACGAGGAGGATGTGGGTCTAATTAAGTTTAGTTTTAAGGATGTGAGCCTAATTTTCACTTTTTTTTATTTATTTAATATTAAATCTCGAATTTCGTGCTTAAAAGGTAAAATTTCGGACTTTCTCGGATTTGGGCTTGCTTACTGTCGATCTTAACGTTTTGAGGCCTTCTGAACGCGATGGGCTATGTCCCAAGGTCCAATTCTGATGTTTACAGAAGTTTTTTTCGGTTTTAATTTAAAAATGCAATATTAAATTAATTATTTAATTTTTACCGTACATTTAAATATGCCGGGGTCACATACGACCTCAGAAAATTCTAAAAAAAATATTTTTAGCTTTCTTATGACGATACGAATCCAACAAAATTATTTTCGTCGAATTCTGAGACTGTTTGAAAAATGGCTATTTTTAAGGCGTTCAAATTTAACTATAAATAGTCAAAACACATTTTATTTCGCCACGCTCACATATTAATTCGAAAAATTCTGAAATTTGAAACCTAGCAATAATTTGACATTCCGGTTCCAACAAAAGTGGTTTCGTCCAAAACCGAGGTCGTTTGAAAAATGACTATTTTTAAGGCCAATATATTTAATATAAAAAAATATATTTTTAAACAAATAAATCCCGAAACTCAAAATATATAAGTGTTTACTGTTTTTCAATGTAGAAACATCATTCTGAACTCAATGGAAGTGGTTTCGAGTTCAAATTCCTTCGTATGCAAAAAGTAGCATTTTGACCTTTATAAATTTCATAGCGACCTTTCTAAATATTGAATTGGCCATAACTTTTGATTTCCGCTATGAAATTTCAATTTTTCAGATTCGTTGGAAAGATATTTTTAAATAGATTCTAATATTTTTGGTTTCACTAAAATTCGTTAAATTTTGCATCCTGTACGGTCAGTCAAAGTTCAAGTTTGACTTTTCAAACTACCGCGCTATTTCTAACTCTTTTGTTAATTAAAATTAAATCATTCATTCTAACTTCGATTTAAATCAAATTTGTGATCATTATTATTTAAATAAATTATATTATATTGTCAAAATTCATTAAAACTTTCTAAAATAAAAATTTTAAATTGGTCCTGATTTTTGCGGGTTGTTACAATCGCCCCCACTTAAAAACTTTTCGTCCTCGAAAAGGAACGTAGCTAAAAATTGTAAAAGTAACTATCTTAATTTTAAATTTTAATGGTTAATTATCTTTTCAAAATATATATAAAAATCATATTTCAAAGAATAGATTATAAATATCAAAAATACGTTAATTATAAATTCGTAACTCTGAACTCGTTCTAGGGCATTACTTACCCCATCTCTAACGAGTTCACTCATTCTAGGATACTGCTGATCCTATCTCTAATGAGTATTCTTATTGGACATTACTAATCCAATCTCTGATGAGTCTTTCGTTCAGTTCTAATGAGTTGTACCCCAAAGATTTGAGCTAACCAGAGCTCTGATACCAACTGTAAAGACCTGCAAATCCCCGCCCTTTGAATCGACCATAAACCACACAGGTCTAACCCAAAAGGTGAAAATCTACGAATACTTTAACTTTGGGCATACAACACATTACAACATATAACAGAAGACTTTTATAACACTATAATAAATGTTACATCAGAGTACAGAATATACATATCAGAGTACATTGATAAATAATACAACGGAAGAATAAATTACAATAAATGGATACATTGCAGCGGAACTAATCTCAGTGGAAGGCTATCAACATTATGGCCACAGCTTCAGTCTTCAATCCAGGATCTTGTTTTATATATCTGTCAAATAAGCTACTCGACTGCCCGTGTGGAAAGAGGGCACCCGAGTTTGCAAAGTGAAACAAACTACAGGTCAGTCGTGGGACTGGTGTGAGAATTCTTAAACTAACCTTAATTAATAATAAGGCTAATCACAGGACCACGCCGCTAACGCGGAACGGGTTTACTCCATTGGATTGCCAGTGCATGACTAAAGTAAATCGTCAAAATAACGCAATGCTTTTTAGAAAAATGAAACCATTATAAGACCCAAGTCCCATCACACAATGCAACGCAAACCGGAGGATAGGGTTTTACCTTATAATGATCAAAAGATGCTTGATACGATAAACACGGTATTATATAATAATAGTGTGCAACCAATTTGAAATACATCAAAGTAAATATATCAATCCTAGACGGCATAAGTGCCCCATCCCACTATGTCGCCATATATAGGTATACAATCAAAACCGCGTGATGTCGTATTGGAAATTTGGGTTTCCATCTGAGTCAAGGCTAGGGAGGAGATCCTTACCGATTCGAGACACTCTAGCAATGCCCCAGGATTGGTACTCTGTCCAACCCTTGGATCCTGCAGGGCCGGTCCACACTTACTTTTGTGGATTGGTTATGCCTGAACACACGCTCCCCGGTCCTTTTGGACCTATACTACGGCCAGTGGCGACCGCATAAACCCGAGGCCTCGAAAAATCCAACAACCACAATGAATAAATGCCAGCGCTGGTAGGTCCCTGGCACCACTCTAGCTAGAAAGAAACGTGCGCACTCCCTGCGTTCCCTTCTCCCGTTTTAGACTCTACCGGGCTGTGAGGCTCGCGAAGTCACGATATACACAAAGCTATGCCTAAATAGACTGTGCTTTGATCATCAACCACAAGGCCTGCTTTTCAACAAAGCCTTGATCAATTGCATCTTAGCATGCCACATTGTCAGACTCTACCATATCATTGATCATCTACCAATATATATATAACCTCTAAGCTCATACTTCTTAGAGAAGGGGGTTAAGTGAAGAATAAATTCTCCACCACCAAACAGAAATATATAATCAGTAGCGTTCAACAAATACAGTAGAAAAGAATACAATGTCAGACACACAATCCATTTACAAGTCCGCTCTGGGTCTGAGCGAAACAACGTGTCCGTCGATCTCCAAATACATTTGGACGATCATTACCAAATACCTTGCCTTGGGGTGTCCAGTCCCAATTCAAGATACCAGTCATCATCATCCCAACGATGTGGAAACTTCGGTCTTCAATTGCCATCTTCATCTTCGACTCTTGATCGTCGTGATGATTATTCAGAATGGGTTAAACCCGGTCTTTCTGAATAACTCGCGCATTTTGTGATGAAAAATCAAATATTGGAAAATCACACATTACGCCACATTTCCCACTCAGAATATTCTTTTAATAAGATATTCATATTAAAAGATTCTCATTAATTTTATCAAAGATAAATTAATAAATTTAATCATAAATCTTCCTTAAAAGATTTATTAAAAATTCTAAATTTGATTTAATATCAAAAATCATTTTCACAAGATTATTTATTTTAAAGAATAAATCTTCTTTTAAACGGGTTAAAGAACTCGTGTCATTTAAAACACAGTTCACGATAAACCCATAAATCAATTTCCAAAATATGGAATTTCACAGAAATCAATTAATACATAATCGATGTGAATTTCTGTATCGGACTAACAATATACATGGAATAACGGCAAAGCCTCTTAAATTCCATATATAATATCGGTCTTCTATTACAGAAGCCCATCTCGATTATTACCAATCGAATTTCCACTTAATTCCAATTTATTTTATTAAATTGGAAAACTAGATTTTTAGAAAATGCCTTTTTAAATCTATAAAATAGATTTATAAATTCCAAATAATAATTTCGATGTAAATTGGATTAAAGGACAAATGTCATTTAAAAACACCATCCACGATAAATCCACTTCACATCTCAATTTATTTCATATCATAAAATAAGATTTGCAAATTCTAATAATCTTAAGTAAAAGATTTCTCTTTAAATATTTATTATTATAAGAAAAAAAAAATATTTTAGAGATAATCATTAAAAACATTCTTTATATAAAAGATTTTTACCTTTTACAAATATTCTTTGTTTAACATATACTTAATTAAAATATATATATATATATATATATATATATAAAAAGAATTTCTAATGTAAAAATATTCTTATTTAAAAGAACATCTGAATCGGAATGCGACTCAACCATTTACCATATAATTTGGATTATATGGATTTCACACACATCATATATATGACAATAACAATATAATCATCAAATCATCCATTTCATCCAAAGTGTAAATTTCAACTGTGTAAGCGTTAAAATTAAATAATAATGCTCATCACAGCCTGTCGATCTACCGATCAACATACAACTAAATATTGGGATTAGTGTATGTTAATTTTCATCCCAACACCCGTGTGGGGTTTCAACCAGCAAACAAATAATAAATTATTTGTGCACTTGGGCGATGTGTAAAAATAATCGACCCAATCACATAAACAAGTCAGGTAACTTGCCTATGGCAGTGTAATAAACAATATATAACACGATGATAAAAATATCTCTTTTATTCCTGTTCTTTTTATCGCATGTAAAGTATCAATAAAAATGTAATCTTTATTTCTATTCTTTTATCGCATCAAAAATGATGATAAAAATATAATCTTTATTTCAGTTCTTTTCATTGTAAATAAATGAAAAGAAAAATGTAATCTTTTAATTCCATTCGTAATAGGGGATATAAATAATAACACAAAATATAACTATTCATTTCATGCTTTATTTGCAATAGAGAATGCAAATAAAGATTCAACCTTTTTATTTGATGTTTATTTACATAGAGGAATGTAAATAAAAAAAAAATTGTAATTTTTTTTTTATTTCATAATTTATTTGCATTAAGGATTGCAAATGAAAATATTTCTTTTATTCTCCTGTTTTAATTGCGTCGAGTAAAGCAAATAAAAGTGTAATATTAAATTTCTAGTTTTATTTACATCAAGAAATGTAAATAAAAGAACAACTCTTTATTTTATGTTTATTTACATCAAGTGAAGTAAATAAATAATTAAAAATGTAACTTTTATTTTAATGCTTTGTTCACATTTAAAACATGCAACAAAAATGTATCTTTTGTTTTTAATAAATTTGTTTGCATCTAAATTTGCAACAAAATGTAATTTTATCTCCTTTATTTTATTTGCATGATAGAATGCAAATAAAAATGCATATTCTCTTTTCTACATTTCGTTTGCATTGTAGCATGCAAACAAAAATGTATTTTTCTTGTATTGTTTACATTATGAAATGTTAACAAAAATGTGAATTTTTGATTTCATGGAATATTTGCATGAAAATGCAAATAAAAATAAAAATGTACTACTTTAAAATCATGTTATATTTGTGTTGGAGTACACAAAAATTGTTCTTTTATTTTAATGTTTTATTCGTGTTTAAGAACACGAATAAAAAGACCATTTTTAATTTTCTATGTTATATTTGTGTTTGAGAACACAAACACAAAGGATCATTCATTTTCTATAATGTATTTGTGTTTGGGAACACAAATAAAAAGGTTCGTTCATTTTTCAAAATGTATTTGCATAAGTGAATGCCAATAAAAGAATAAATTTTACTTTAATATATATATTTGTATTCGTAAATACAAATAAGAGAACAAGTTTCATTTTAAATATATATTTGCATTTTTAGATGCAAACAAAAGAACAAGTTTATTTTTAATGTATATTTACATTGGTACATGCAAATAAAAGAATAATTTTATTTTCAATAAACCTTTGCATTGGTGAATGCAAATAAAAGAACAACTTTTTTATTTACAAAATATATTTACAAATGTAATGTAACTTCTGAAAATAATTTCTTAAAGGTTTTGTTCGCATTGTGAATGCAAACAAAAAGGCCAATTTTATTTATTTCATGTTACATTCACATTGAAGAACATAATAAAAAGTTAACTTATTTCCTATGTTAGATTTGCATTAGTGAATGCAAGATAAAGAACAAATTTTGTTTTAATGCATAATTGCATTTGTGAGTGCAATTAAAAGAGCAGATTTATTTTCAGTGCATATTTGTATTTGTGAATACAAATAAAAGAATGAACTTTTGTTTTCAATGTTTTATTTGTATTTGAGGATACAAATAGAATAACATATTTCATTTTAATGGTTTATTTGTATATGTAAGTACAAATAAAAGGGACAAACTTTATTTTCTATGTTCACTTGTATTTGTGAAAACAAATAAAAAGAACAAATTATTTTCCAATGTTTTATTTGTATATGTGAATACAAATAAAAGAACAAATTATATTTCAATGAACAAAATTTCAACAAAAATGCAATCTTATTTTATAAACTCTTCATTTCAACAAAATGAAAATAAAGATATAATCTTTTTATCCTAATCTTTACGGTGAAACCCAAATCACATTAAAAATGTAATTTCTTAATGTAAAATCTTTCTATTGAAAACAATGAACACATAAAAATAAAACCTTTTACATTGCTTCTTTTTATGAAAACACTATTTCATTAAAAATGAAATTTTTATGTTGCTTCTTTTTATTGAAAACAATATTACATTAAAAATGAGATTTTTAATGTTGCAACTTTTATTGAACATCAAATTGACAAATAAATTATGACTTTTGATTGAAAACTATTTTTACATAAAAAAAATGAAATCTTCTGTTTTCATTCTTTTTAATGATAGAACCTCATATTAAAATATATCTTTTTTTATTCATTCTTTTTTTTTTTTTTATGTAAACAAATTCACATTAAAAGATATATTTTTCTTGATCCATTCTCTTTAATGTAAACAAATAAAGATATATTTTATTCATTGTGCCAATTTCTATTATAAAATCAACCAATAAAAATAAATATTTATTGTCGACCAAATTCCATTGTTAAATCAACAAATAAAAATAAATATTTGTTTGTCGTTTGACTTCTATTGTTCATTTCAGAAAAATGAAAATAATATATTTTAATAATATAAAATAAATCAGAACGTCTAGATCTAAATAAAATATGTGCTTAAATCTAAATTTAGATTTAATTTTCCAACCGCAATTGAAACTCAATAATATATGCAATTTAAAGGTGGATCTAATCATAACATGAACAATAAACACACCACAAGCAACAATCAACCATTTATTTACATACAACATTTCAGGTCTGAATTAACATCATCACACAATTATTTTAGAGCAAGAAAATAATTTAATAATAAATTAAATAATGAAAATTTGAATTCTCACATTGAAATTTGGCTGAAATTCGACTGTCTCCTTTTCAGCTACGGTCTGCGCCATCGCGAAGCTCTTAATTTTGTGATTCCAACGCAATTTACGGTTTGTCAAACGGACCTCGTATGAGAGAGTTACGGATTTTTAAAGATCGAACGAATAAAATAATTAAATAATAAAATAATAATAAAAGAAAAAAAAAAACGCAACCTTCTTCCTCACGTTCAAGAACTTCGGCCTCCACTGTAACCCACTTCCCACCGTCCCTCCTTCTGCACGCACCACCAACGAAGCCACCAGAACTCGATCAGCGACCGCCCCTTCGAAGCCCGCACCAGCCACCACCTTCGGCCGGAAGCATGGCCAACTCGGCCTTCCATCTCGCCCAGAAAACACCCAAAAACGCAGCGGCTTTGGCCTCGAAATTCGTGAAATCCGTGAACCTAATGATGATCATAGCCGTATAGATCTAAAGCTCTCGAAATTCTCTTCGATTTGGTACCAAGTTTGCCAATTTTCGTTAAGCGGATCAAAAGATATTAAGGTTTGAAAATGGGAGGTTTCTGGCCATCGGTTTAAGGTGGCGGCTGGCCATTAGGGTTAGGGCCGATTTTTTTTTATTTATTTAATATTAAATCTCGAATTTCGTGCTTAAAAGGTAAAATTTCGGACTTTCTCGGATTTTGGCTTGCTTACTGTCGATCTTAACGTTTTGAGGCCTTCTGAACGCGATGGGCTATGTCCCAAGGTCCAATTCTGATGTTTACAGCAGTTTTTTTCGGTTTTAATTTAAAAATGCAATATTAAATTAATTATTTAATTTTTACCGTACATTTAAATATGCCGGGGTCACATACGACCTCAGAAAATTCTAAAAAAAATATTTTTAGCTTTCTTATGACGATACGAATCCAACAAAATTATTTTCGTCGAATTCTGAGACTGTTTGAAAAATGGCTATTTTTAAGGCGTTCAAATTTAACTATAAATAGTCAAAACACATTTTATTTCGCCACGCTCACATATTAATTCGAAAAATTCTGAAATTTGAAACCTAGCAATAATTTGACATTCCGGTTCCAACAAAAGTGGTTTCGTCCAAAACCGAGGTCGTTTGAAAAATGACTATTTTTAAGGCCAATATATTTAATATAAAAAAATATATTTTTAAACAAATAAATCCCGAAACTCAAAATATATAAGTGTTTACTGTTTTTCAATGTAGAAACATCATTCTGAACTCAATGGAAGTGGTTTCGAGTTCAAATTCCTTCGTATGCAAAAAGTAGCATTTTGACCTTTATAAATTTCATAGCGACCTTTCTAAATATTGAATTGGCCATAACTTTTGATTTCCGCTATGAAATTTCAATTTTTCAGATTCGTTGGAAAGATATTTTTAAATAGATTCTAATATTTTTGGTTTCACTAAAATTCGTTAAATTTTGCATCCTGTACGGTCAGTCAAAGTTCAAGTTTGACTTTTCAAACTACCGCGCTATTTCTAACTCTTTTGTTAATTAAAATTAAATCATTCATTCTAACTTCGATTTAAATCAAATTTGTGATCATTATTATTTAAATAAATTATATTATATTGTCAAAATTCATTAAAACTTTCTAAAATAAAAATTTTAAATTGGTCCTGATTTTTGCGGGTTGTTACACTATAGTTCCATTGGTTTTCTACCATTGGTATATAATTTTCTATAAGAGATAAGCTGTTGTAACATAGATACTATGCATCTCGTTTGATGCTATTATGCTGTAAAACATAGCTGGATATGTTAAATTACAAAGCAGAAGTAAGAAGTAATTGCAGTACATAATATTGTACATTAAGTTTAGATAAAGACACAAACAAATGTACACAATTCATGCAATTGAAATATACGCTAAGCGATTGACTGTCACACATGCAAAGGTGAACGCCCTTTAGGCTTAGAATTTGAAATCTTCAACCTCACTTCAATTGACATTTGTCCTTCTCATTGTAGTGGTAATTGTGATGGACGTTAAACCATATTAAATCATCAATTAATAGAAGCTTAGTGAGACGACCCAAACTTCCTCTTACGGGAAAGCCCGAATTGAATTGAGAACACGACTGATCAGACACAAACAATATAACATTTCATTACTATTACAACAATTACATCAGAGTACAAGATATCAGAGTATAAATAAATAATATGCATTGGAAAATATTAGAGATTTAAATTACAAAGTAGAGGAAATAAAATGTATAACTACAATGTATAATGGAAAAAACATTTACAACACAACTGAATGAAATACATGGATACAAAGCTTTCTGAATATAGCTCCAGCGATAGTCCAGGATCCTGGGAAAAGAAATATCTACGAAAACCAAAACAACTAGCTGCCTGTGTGGAAAATATGGGCTCTCATAGTTTAGGTAGAAACAATAAACTCTGAGTCAGTCATGGGACTGGTGTGAGAACTAGAACATTTATTGGCTTGATTTTAAGGTTAGTTAAATCAAGGGACTACACCATATTACACGAAACGGGTTTACCCAGAAGAATACTAATGCATAAAACAAACAGCGCAATGCTAAATAAAAGAACAATGAAGCTATTATAAGACTCAGGTCCCATCACACAATGCAATGCAAGATGGAGGATAGAATTTTACCTAATAATAGCCAAATATGCTTGGTACGCGAAATTTATCTTTTATTATTACTATAACTGAAGAAATCAACTTCAAATATTAATGTATCAGTCATAGACGGCATGATGGCCCCATCCCACTATGTTTCCATATATAGGTTTACAACTAAAACCGCAAAATGTCATATTTGAAGTCTGGATTTCCATCATGATGGCTACTGATCAGAAAGATCGATCACGAAGTGTAACACTCAACGGCTTATGTCACGTGCATTTGAAAACGCCGTAATACACATCCGCACTATATCTAGGATATCGAGTATCTCAACGGCTTACGTAACATGCATGAGAAAACGTCGTATACTTTATCCTTCTTGGAATCGAGGGGTGTGCCCTATCCCTACCAGGTGTAGAGCGACCACACCCAGCCTATCTCGGTCGACCGAATCCATCCTCCTCTCGAAAGTATATTGATCTAACCATCAGTTCACCATCATACCGATGTGTGAGGCTCGCGAATTAACGCTACACAAAGCTATGCTAATTAAAGCCATGCTTTGATCATCATCCACCAAGCTTTGCTTTTCAACAAAGCTTGGATCACTGCAACTCAGCATGTCACACTGTTAATCCATAACATATCATTGATCTCAACCAATATATAACCTCTAAACTCGTACGTCTCAGAGAAGGGTGTTAAGCAAGAGAATAAATTCTCTACCACCAAATAGATATATATATTTAACAGAGATCAACGAATACAACATAATGGAATACAATGTCAGACACACCATCCATTTACAAGTCCGTTCTAGGTATGAACGAAACTGGAGTCACCTTATTCGTCGTTCCATATGTCCAATATAGGAGAGAGACCCTCGCATATCCGAACAATCAACAAATACGTCCGGACGGCTACCACTGTAGCCCCTTAAAGGTGGCTACTCCAATCATGGGCACCAGTAGCAACCCATCCATTCGATGCGAAGATCGTCGGTCTTGCACTGTCTTTAATCTTTTCGACTATATGTCATCGTAACAATTATTCAGAATGGGTTAAACCCGGTATTTCTGAATAACTCACGTATCTTATAATCAATTGTTATAACGACACATCATACGCCTCATTCTAATCCAGAATATTCTTTTATTCGTATTTCTTTATTCTGGAAAGGTTCTCATCAATCTTATCAAAGATTATCACTTTTAAACACATTGTTTAATCCATTTCTTTGGAAATCATTTCAAAAGATTTTATAGTATCGTTGTACAGTTTAAACCAAATTAAGGTTTATCAATCTAGTCGGGATTGACGCCTTACCGAAGTAATCCTTCATTTTATTATCCCATCCCAAGCTATTCATCCCATGGAGCAAAACTGGTAGTACTCCATATCTAACACAACTGTGGTATTGGTAAATTCAATAACCATTTCATGTTCAAAACTAATCAAAGATTTAACTACGCATGAAGTAAAACTGGCGATACTCCATTTTCGAACACTTCTAAAATTTGGCAAAATTAAGTACCACATTAACATTTCAATCTAATAACAGATTCATTAAAACTCCACTTAGTTTTAATCCCCAAAAATCGTTATTTAATGATTATTCAAATTTAGAAAATAAATCCTGTCTTTACTGGGTTAAAGAACCAGTATCATTTAAAACATCGTTCATGATAAACCCGAAATCATCTTCATCAAAATGGAATCTTCACGGAAATCATAACAGTATATAGTCGATATAAATCTCCATATCAAACCAATACTATAAACGGAACAACGGCAAAAAGTTTTAAATTTCATATATAGTAATGGTCTTCCTTTACAGAAGCTCATCTCGATTATTACCAAATCGAATTCCATTCAATTCCAATTTAATATATTAAATTGGAAATCTATACTTTGGAAAATTCCATTAATCTTAGTTAAAAGATTATAAATTCCAAATCGTATTCTTCATTGTAAATTGGGATAAAGAACCAATGTTATTTAAAACAACGTTCACGATAAACCCAAAAATCCAATTCTTTTATTCAATTCCAATTAAATATTAATTAATTGGAATACTTCACTAAATCTTAATTTAATGATTTATTCTTTTCTCAACTGGGTTTAAGAACAGTGTTATTTAAGACACCGTTCACGACAAACCTAAAATCCCATTTAATATCAAATACAAGTCTCTGAATAGAAATTATATCGCCTTATATTCAATATCAAATTTTGAAACCAACGGATGTCATATAGGGAATAACGATATCTGTATCTTTCAAATTCCTCTATAATATCCATATAATCACGGAATCCAATCTCGAAATACTCCGAAGATTATTTCCATTCTAAATCCATTCCTATTTGTTCGTTGGAAAATTCTAGTTAGTTTAAAACCATTATCAATGTCCAATTTATTTATTCCTAAAAATAATTGGATTATTATTCTGGTTATTAACTAGTTCATTTTGATAAAAATATATTTTTATCTTTTCGAATATGGAATTTTTCATCCAAAATCTTTCCAAAACCCTTATCATGAATTTCCATAATTTTTCCATATTTTTAATAATTTTAATATTGCCTGTACAATCGATTTTCAATATCGACCATCGAACTGCATCCATAGCGACCTTTTCTGAAATTGATCTGGACATAATTTAAAATGCAATCGTTCAAATTTACATTTCTTATATTCGTTGGAAATCTCTTTTCGATAGAAACCAAACGGTTCGGGTTTTGGAGAATCCGACGGTCGGATCTCCCGTAACATCAATTCAAAGTTAATGGTTGAAATTCGCGAACGGCCACTGCGTGGCATGTTCTATTCAAACCATTATAAAATATTTATGGTAATATATCATCGACTTCCATTCAAAACGTATTTATAAAATATTTATAAATTCATTTTAAAATGATTCCCACTTCTATTTCAATTTTAAATCAAAATTGAATATTCTATGTCATTATAATATTAAAATGGTAATATTTTCAAAATATCAAATTTTGAAATCACTTTTCGATATTCATTATAAAATGAATAAAATTGACAAAAAATCCCGTTCGTGTTAAATTGGCATTTAACTACTTAAAATGGCTTCACATTTCAATATTTTCGTGTCCATCCAAAATTGGACATCAAAATCACATTTTGATTATTCACTGAATATTATTTTAAAATATTCGTTAATTCTGAACTGGAATCTGACTCAATCAATTACCATATAATTTCAGTTATATGAATTTCATACATCGCATGTATACAACAATAATGATAAACGATCACTAAAAATTCGTACAACATCAAGAGTGCATTTTACAACTGTATAAGCATTAAAATAAATAAATAATGCTTATACAGTCTGTCAACCCATCGATTGACATACAACTAAACAATTGGGATTAGTGTATGTCAAATATCATCCCAATACCCGTGTGGGGTTTCAACTAACAAATATTGTTTATTATTTATGCAGTTGGACGATGTGTAAAATTTATCTTCCCAATCAATGTCAGTTGGGTTCCACTCCTTCTAAATTTGTGGCTAGCTCCGAAATTCCTCCGGTCACTTCTAGAATGTAGAATACGTTGTCACGAGTCCAATGTCTCCCATTTCAGTGGATTTCGACACTGTATGAGAAAGTTGTATATTTTTGAAGGTTAATGACATTTTTAAATTAATTAACAATGTGATTAATTAAAAATCAAATTACCTTTCTCTATTAAAACCCCAAAGCATGTTCAAACAGCAGCTCTAAACTAGGGCTCCGTCTCTTACACAAACCAAGGCACGAGGTGTCGATCGGCTGGTACCATGTCGATGACCTCCGCACGAGCTTCCCAACGCCCCCTCACACGGCGAAGTCGAATGCACAAAGGCGGAGCAATTCGACGTCGAACGACGCGAGTTTGAGGGGGTGAATCAAGTCGAATATGCAACGATAGGAGACCAGACCCGTATATATGGATTTGAAGAGGGTAAAAATCTCCACTTTTGCTTCAGAAATTTTTTGAATTCATTGAAAGGATCGAAAGTTATGGTGCGAGAAAGATCGGAACGTTTTCTGTATTGGATTTCTGAACGAGGTGACGGGTTTTAATTAAATGAAATTAGGTTATGAATTTTCTTATTGGGTGGCTTATATATTTATTTTATTATTTTAATTCTTTTATTTCCAAAAATAGTGCTTTTACATCCGAACTCCAAACGAATCCCAATGAATGTCGGCCCTAGCTAAATACCCTCATTCCAGACACAATGGAAATGTTTTGTAAGCCAATTCGAATATTACGATCAGTTTTTATCAAAATTAAATATAAATCAATATATATATTGAATTTAAATGTACATTTTAATGTATCAAGGCCACATACTAACTCCAAAAATTACAGAAAAATTAATCTAGCTATTTTTTGATGATACGGTCCTAATAAAACTAATTTCATCGAATTTGAAGACCATTTGAAAAATGACCCTTTTTCCAATCGATTAAATTCAAACTAAAATTACCAAACACATTTAAATTCACTACGCTAACATATTAATTCCAAAAATTATGAAAATTGAAATTTAACAGTAATTTGACATTTCAGATCCAACAAAAGTGGTTTCGTCGAAAACGGAGGTCGTTTGCAAAATGGCTATTTTTAAGGGCTATATATTATATTAATATACACCAGTACGTAGACACGTCCGCTGGACATGTGCATAGTTAAATTTGACCAAAATTCAATGAAAGAGAATATGGAACAATATACAGTTTAGTAAGCAAGCTTCAGTCTTCAATTATAATAAAATTTACAACAGTTAGACAAAAAAGAATACTTCAGCAGTCAGATTATGGAAAAAGAAATCTTGTGACAGCATACAGTCAAAATAGAAAGAAGTGGAAAAAATTAATTACTATAGCAGATAGTTAAAAAAGGTGAAATAAATTAGTACTGAACTGGATACAACATTTATGCTCAGTCTGTTCAATAATTCAAAATATATTGTAAGAGCTGGGTTTACAGAACTGGGCTTGTACTTATAATGTAGTACAGTGACAAAGAGCAAGAAAAATAGTAGATATAATAATTGAAGTAGCATAAATGCATTCACAGCTAGAACCCATGTCTGTCATATTTGTCCCAAGGCTGACAGTCCATGCATACGGTTGCAAAAAAGTAATGTAGTAATGTGAACAGGAAGGTTGGGGAAAAAATGATAAAGCAAATTCCAGTTTAAGCAATGCAATGGTATAGGTAGCAGATCTGCTACAGTTTTATATTTGTTGGTGAATGGACTATTATAAAAAAAAATTAAAGATCTTAGTATGTTTCATATACTCTTCCTTTCACTTTTGGTCAATATGCCTCCGCACAGGTTAGTGGTAATAAGAAAATAAGAAATTTAAGGTATGTATTAATGGTACAAAATATATTTAGATAGCACAGAATGAAAAAATACAGGTACACATATTATCTGAGGGTACTAAAAATTTGAGGTTACAGTAATATTAATAATTAAACAATGGGAAATGACATACTCCGGACCCTCTTTCTGTCTTCATGTTTTTGAATTAGTTGGAAACCATCATAGATTAAACAAAAGATAATTAGATATCAAATGATAAAATAAGAAATGTGACACAACCATAAAATTACAGGAGCCTGATGAATCAGTACATACTAAAAACTCAGAATTTCTTGCTGGTCCAAAACATGATGCTAGATGTATAGTTAATGGAATATATGATCCAATTAATCATGTACATACCTGTAAAAATAAGAGTGGAATAGCTGTAAAAGTGTTAATTACTCAGTTTTGTACTCCATGTGTTGCTGGAAAGCATAGAAAATATGATGAATGGCGTAAGTATAGGAAATCAAGGAAAAAGTTGAACAAAATTCAATTGTGGTAAGTTTAAAGTAATCATGATATATGGACTGGAAAAAAGAAATAACAAATCTAATAAATGCAGACATGTAGTGGGTTTACAAAATCTTAGATGGTACATAATCGATACACGATCGAGGAGGTGAATGGGAAAAATTAAAAATACCTTAAATTTCATCAATAGTCCAGTGATGAAAACCGAATCAAGGTTGGGCTGCCTTAAATGTATTCCAATTATCACAGTGAGCAAACCATGCTGCAAAACTTGTTATTTGTTGGCACTCATTCTTGATGCAATATCCACCCCAATAAAAGTTCATAAACAATATCCACCCCAATACCTATTTAACATCAAACATTGCGATTAGTCCTGCCTATTGTCACACAAATGATATGTTCTTCTCCACCCTATTGAACAAAAGTAACACGGTTCATGTTCTTGTACATTAACCATAGAAGGCCACTTAATCTGTAAACTCCAAAAGTATAATTAGCAGTGACAAATGGAAAAAAAATTATTTCCTTTTGCAGAAGTGCTATTCGAACTGGAAATTCAATAATAGAAAAGAAGAAAAAGAGCAACTGAAATAAGTTATTGCATAAATTATAGACAACCCTTCACAAACATAGTTTACCATACAGTCAAATATTAACCGGAGAAAATTGACATAGAGTCAATGCTTATTTAAAAGTTTACCGTGCATCAAGCATATGGGAAGAAATGATCAAATTCTAAAAAAAGCAGGGTTAGATGGTGCATAATTAAGGAACTTACAAAGCATAAAAAAGTATTGGATTATAATTAAGGTAAACATAAGTCTGTCAACTCTACTCTGTACCACATGAATTTACAACGAATTTGGCAAAACCGACCTTGTACTTTTTCTGAATTGAATTTTATATCCCAAGAAAATATAGAGAATTAGGAAACACAGAGATACAGTTTAAAAAAGTGTAGGTTCAACTTGCTATATTCCATACAGTTGATAAGCCTGAATATAAAAACATAGATTCTAAGCAAATAAAAAATTCAAATTTCAATTCAGTTTAAACCTTTATTAGTTTAAATCAACACTCTAAAGAATGAAGACAAAAAGTGAAATAGAAATTCGAATAACAAATCAAAAATGAATCAATGAAGAACACAATTTGCCTTATGCCACTCACTTTGTGCTCTAATCTTTCTTCTGCTTCATTTCCTGTTATTTCTAAAAGCTACAACAAATCTACCAAACCGAACCTCAAAAGTAAAATTTCAACGCTATATACCTTTATACAAAACGACAAAATGCGAAACACCAAAGAACTGTTTGATAAGATTCCAAAATAAGTCAAGTATCATGGACCATACTCATGAACAACTACATCCAACATGGAAGTCAAGGCTATTCTCTCAAATTGCTTGCTGAAATGATAAATGAGCTATCTTGCATTGTCAGTTGGTTTAAAAATTTGTGCAATAATTTTGGTAGCTCAGTTCTGGAATGCAGTTGCATTATTTAGCTCAAAAAATAGGATAACTACAGAATGCTATATTTATTTGCAAATGCATTGGTAAATATGTACCCACATTGCATAACTTTATTAGTCCAAACCTTTTAACTGATATAATTAACTATAAATTGAATTCAAATGGAAATGTTTTCACATGGATAATAAAATAGCTAATCAAGGCACTTTTATGTTTATTTGGAGAAAAGAGTCATGAAAATCAATTTAATTTTTAGTTTTGCACAGCTTCGCCTAGTAAGTTATTAACCACAATAATTGGTATTCTTAAATTCAAAGTATAATAACATCCGTCTCAAAAATTAATTTCAAACACAATGACTTAGAAGGAGAATTCACAGTCAGAAGGTACGCCTTAGGCATAAAAGACTGCAAAATGTAGCCAAACATGTACCAAAATATAGGTATGCTATGTCTCTCATAGTTTAAAAGTAACCAATACCTATTGCTAACAAAAGATTTAAGGACATTAAAATTCAAGTTATCCTAAGCACTTCAACCTCTAAAATTGGTAGTATCGACAACAAAATAAACTCTACAATAGTAAATTGGTTCAACTATGCATTCATGAAGATTTGAAAGCATGAGAAACATATCTGAATGAAATTAAATAATAGTTCTTCAAAAACAACCAAACCTAAAAATATATTTTGTGGGAACATAAGAAACACAATTAAAACTACTTACATTTTGATAGAATATAGTTTTCTCCTAAATAATTTTTTTACCATATTAATTAAAAGAAAATGAAGTAAAAAAAATGGGGTAGGAAACCTTATCCAAATGTCGTACCATGATTTTTCTACCCAACCACCATTAGGAAACACAGATCTAAGCTTTCTCCATCAATACTCCGCACGAACATAACAAAGATCCAAGCTTTCTCCATTAATATCCGATAGAAACATAAAGAACTACATGAAACAAAATCGCAGGAATATTTAAAAGAAAAGAAAATCAAGTTAAATGAATAAACAGGGTAGGGAAACCTTAACCAAATGTTGTACCATAATTTTTCTACCCAACCGCCTTAGCAAACACAGATCTAAGCTTTCTCCATCAATATTCCGTAAGAACATAAGAAAGATCCCAGCTTTCTCCATTAATATCTGATAGAAAGATAGGAAACTACAGGAAACAAAACTGAATGCTTTTTGATAATTTGTAATGCAATATGGAACCATACAAAAAATGGGAGTGGAATCCTTATCCAATACCTGTGCTAGCATTCTTCAACCCAGACCATTGTATAATCCAATGCTATTCTCTTATTCTGGATGAAATTGGGGCAAAGAAATAAGGACATACGAAAAGATAAGAAAGAAAGGCATAAGCAGTTCGAAATGGGTTGAAAATTGAAATGTGCGGAAGGTGGAAATGGCATCAAGACGTGGTGTACTTGTTTGAGACGTGGGCCTACATGATGAAAGTGGATACATGAAAAATGACAGATCTACCCAGAATTTGAATGCATCTTAGTTACGTTGTAAAGAGGGCAAAGGGTGTTTCTGGAACTTTAAAAAAGCTTCACCACAAAAAAAGAATTGGCATTATAGTAAAGATATATATATATATATATAATTACATAGCAACTATTTTAAATTTTAAACCGAACACAACTTCTGTTTATTATGAAATCTGGATTTTTCACATTCATCCAAAAGATATAATTAAACAGATTCAAATGTTTTTGGTTTTACTGAAATCCGATTTATTTTGAATTCTATACGTTCATCTGAAATTTAAAATCGAATTTTCAAACTACCGCTCCATTTCAAACTCTATTTATAATTAAAATAAATTTATGCATTCTAACTTCGATTTAAACAAATTTTAAATCATTGTTATTTAAATAAATTATTTTAAATATTCAAAATCCACTAAAATAGCTAAAATAAATTTTTTAAATTGGTTCAGAATTTCCAGTTGTTACAATCTACCCCACTTAAAATATTTTCATCCTCGAAAAGGAACAGAGCTGAAAGTTGTTTAACCAACCAACTCAACTTTCATTCTGGCTTTCATTCTTCAAATTTCAGTTTCTAAGAATTTTCTAATTTCTCAAAAATTTGGCTAACACCCTAAATTTTTGAAAAATTTCGCCATAACCTCCTTTATATGGGTTGGTCGGTAAAACCACAACTTGCCACACAGGGGCCTCATCAATCAAAAAGAAAAAGCCGAGCGGCTTGCCAATCGGCTCATAAAATCATCAAACCCAATGAATATAGTAAACATGTACTTATTTGTCGGTCATACAATTTTATTCCTCTTCTTAGCTTCCATGTTATGACCTGTTCATTATATACACATGTGCATATATGCAATTTCAGTCAATTTTCAATTCAGTTCAATATTTGATGTTAAATTCGACTTAGTTCAATATTTTTCTTACATTAGTTATATTATACAATACCGATACATTTTTAAAACAAAAAGCATCCATACATTCATACAAACATCATACATATACATACATATATCCAAAATCCTAGTTCATTACATTAAAACATAGCTTTCTAGGAAGTCGTGCCTCCTTCTTGCATAATTTCCAAAGCAGATAGCTCATTTCCTTTGGATTTCTTATCACCCTTCTTTAACGGGCAATCTCGGGCTAGATGCCCTACTTCTTTGCATCGGAAGCACTTCTTTTCTTTTCTTAGTTTTCTGGATTTTTTCTTTACTTTTGGACACTTATGTATAAAATGTCCCATCTCTTTGCACTTGAAACAAACTATGTCCACTCTTATCTGTGTCTCTTATTGGTTTTATTATTCCAATATTTTAATTAGTTGAACAAATAATCACACAGCATAACCAGCAATCAATTTGTTGGTTAATTTTTCAAATGTATAACTTTTATACATATTCAAAATCATATTTTCAATGCCAAATCACAAACAGTAGATTGGAAATTATATAGATATTCACTTTCAAAAGACGAACACATATATTGATGTTGTGGCCACATCATCAGAATTATCTCCTGGCGACTAGAGTGTGATTCTATATCTATCCAGTATATTTGAGACTTCAAATACATGTATATTCAAAATCTTCATATACTCGGTAGTCCAAATTCAATATAAAATAAATATTCAAATACAAATAATAGGATATAAAATTTTCAAAATCTAATTTGATTTTAAAAAATAACACTCTTTTAACTCATTCAAGGATACTACTGATCCTATCTCTAAGGAGTTATTCTCATATGATATTACTAATCCTATCTCCTATGAATTCTTTCGTTCGGTTCTAATGTGTCTTGTTCTCTAGCTTTGTAAACCAAAGCTCTGATACCAAACTGAGATGACCCAAACCTCCCCTTACGGAAAAGCCCAGATTGAATTGAGAACATGACTCATCAGACACAAACAACAGAACATTTCATTGCTATTACAACAATTACATCAAAGTACAAGATATCTGAGTATAAATAAATAATATACATTGGAAAATATTAGAGATTTAAATTACAAAGCAGCGGAAATAAAATGTACAACTACAACATATAACGGAAAATACATCTATAACAAAACTGAATGAAATACACGGATACAAAACTTTCCGAATATAGCTCCAGCTGTAATCCAGGATCCTGAGAAAAAATATATCTGCGAAAACCAAAACTACTAGATACCCGTGTGGAAAATATGGGCACAAAGAGAAACAATAAACTCTGAGTCAGTCATGGGGCTGGTGTGAGAACTAAAACAGTTATTAGCTTGATTTTAAAGTTAGGTAAGTCAAGGGACCACGCCGTACAACATGGAACGGGTTTAACCCCAAGAATACCAGTGCATAAAACAAACAGCGCAATGCTAAATAAAAGAACATTGAAGCTATTATAAGACTCAGGTCCCATCACACAATGCAACGCAAGCCGGAGGATAAATTTTTACCTTATAATAGCCAAATATGCTTGGTACGTGAAACTTATCTTTTATTATTACTATAATTAAAGAAATCAACTTCAAATATAAATGTATCAAGAATAGACGGCATTGTTGGATCTAGATTAACCCTAGAGGGGGATGAATAGGGTTTATTAAATTTTCACGAGATATTAAAATATTCACAGATCACAAAATATAGCAAAAATAGAAATGCAAAAAGTAAATGACACAAGAGATACCCAGCTTCGGCAAAACCCTGCCTACTGCTGCATTCCTAAGGTTTCTACTAAGTGATAGAACAAATCCCGCATACAAGACCATGTACACTCGCAAACCCTGCTCCTATTCTAACCCTACGCTCAAAACCCTAGACTGATCTAATCCCCTAGATCAGATTTCCCCTGATTACAACCCAATAACCAGTAATCTAGATTTTATGGAATCTAGCAACTGTCAGTCAACACCCTGACTAGATCCCTAGATTTTATAGACCTAGAAACTGTTCGGATTTGTTTACAACACAAATTAAAAACAATAAAACATAAAAAAACAAAATGAAAAAACCCTAGGAGTTAAAATGAGGGTTATCCCATTTCAAAGATGGCCGGCCCTTTTCAATATTGATGCACTCATATTTGTCTCCCCTTGATCACTTGCTTTCTCTCGTGGAAATAGAAAATGGTAGCTGGAAAAAATGAAAAGCTAGGGTTTTTCCACGACGGCTCCAAATCAAATCGACGCTTAATTGATGAAGTGTAATTCTCTTGTGCTCAAGTTTGATGCTCCTTCATCGTTCGTTTGATTCTCTCTGTCTAGCGATTGAAACCCTAAAACATTTATGAGTTATTCTATTTTCTATGGAATTCTTTGAAATGAATTTGTTGGATTTTCAATCGTACATTGCCAGTGATGATATTGTGTTAAATAGGATTAAATGAAACCCTAGTAACTCTGATTTCACGTGAATGGCTCGATGCTGATTTTGCCCGATTTCCCTTTTTGATTTGGTCTGCATTGATTGTGAAAAATTGTTGATTGATATGTGATGAATCTGGATGTTGTTTTTGACTTCACACAGATTTTCCCTTTCGATTGTTTCCTTGAATGAATTTATGATTGGACCAAAATAGGAAATAAATGAATTTGATTTTCCATGAACCAATCATTCATTTTCTGGAAATAAATTGTTGTCTCTTGCCATGTATATGTTTGCCTCGAAATTACATTGGAAAGATAATTTGAAAAACTTGCCCAAAAGGAAATTGATCAAATTTTTCCAAAAGAAAACTTTCCCAAAACTGGAAACTAAAATATATTGTTTCTTGCCCATTTTGAAATCACTGATTGATTAATGATTTCGAAAAAAAACTGATTTCTGAAAATATTTTGCACGTGCGAACTCTTGGGCAATTTCAGGAAACATTTGAATGATATTGAATTTCCTTGCCATATTTTTCCATGATTAACTTGGAGATTTTACTGATTGTTTTGCCATCAATTCTGAATTTGCTTACTGTGTATTCATGTATACATGAAACTGATTAGCACAAAAAAACTTTCTTGCCAACATTCCTCCTTTGCTAAACATTGATTAAATGTTCATTTATTTCATACATGTCGAACCTAGGCTCTGTGTATATTTCTTGCCAAACTGTTTCACTTGTTATATATGCAGTAACATATCCCATAAATTTGTGATGCAGTTACACCATTCCTTTGTCTTGCACTTTAGTCTATTTAAAACTGCCATCTCTAGTTGTATGCACACTGTCCTTAATAGTTGCACAAACCATCTTTATTGTAGAATGAAAACACAAGAATGTTGAAAAGAATTTGTTGATTTCCTGTATGCTCTGTTGTATTTTGCACATACACACTGCTATACTCCATTTCTCTTTGGCACTTCTCCTGGCTTGCTATTTGCTGATTTGTTGCATATTTATCATCCATGACTTTTGCTTATGCATGTATGTATTGCGTTTTTTATCACTTTCGATTACACTGTTTGCGTCATATCACCATATGTACACACTGAATTTCTCCACTGTCATGATCTTCCATATAACAATGGACATTTCTCACTTGAATATGAAACTGTTGCTTCCGTTCACTTGGACTTGAAAACATTTGTGCACTTCCATTGTCCAATGTTGTTGCTTATATTTGCTCTCACACCTTTGTTGTTTGTACGAACCTGCTCAGTTTGTGAATATCTTTGCCATGCAGCATGACTTTTGGAGTCCTTGATCATTCTGTACACATAAATTTGGTTTGCAGAAAAACTACATTGCTTGTTACTCGTGTACTGACCTATGCACTATGACTTTTAGCCTTGATGTAGCATGCTACATGTGTACATGCTTTCCTCACTTGTCCCACTGCTATGTATTGCTGTTTAAAGCTCCACCATTCATGTAATGATGTAAAGTTGTTGTGAACACTTTTTTTTTTTGACTAGCTTGTTGATTGTATACATGCACCATATATATGTGCACCATCCTGTGCATGCTAACTTGTTTGGGCTGTGTTGACTTTGTTGCTCGACCCTTGAACTTTCTGTTGGCTTTACATTGAGTTATTTTCATGTGTGCACTGAATCGAGACGGTCCATGTGGCTACTCCTCAGTTGCTCGCTACTACATACTGATTGGCAAGGCAGTGCACACGTGTATAAATATACACATGCGTATATGCAGCCATTAGAAAATTTTCCTGTCCCTACACTAAAAAATTTGGTATATACACTGACTGCCTTGTGGTATTTACAATGTATTACTGTGAATATCACAAGCTGTCTAGACACAGTTGGATGGATATGAAAATCAGATCGAGTCAGTAAAATGATGAGAAACACACCGAAATTCTAAGGTAAATAAATTTTCAAAATAAAAATTATATTCGCTAGAATTTAGATCATTATTTCTGTGCCAGATACTGTGTGTGTTTCTATATGTGACAGGTATGAAGACAGGACTGACTGATGGATGCTGTGAAGACAGAAGATTTAAGATGAAGACAATGAATGAGTGTATAAGTGTCTGTATATGAGTCAGACAGTGAATGAGTGATGTAGTGAGGAGTTGTGTGTATATATATGAATTGTACTATTATTTGTAATAAACAAATTCGTTTGAAATAAAATATTATTTTATTATTGTCAAACAAACTTGTCTATTTTATTCAGTCAATTTACGAGTACAAATATTCTGTGAATGTATTTAAATAGTGGAGTATTGAATAACTGTACTGTTTGAATGTTGAAATAGAATATTCAGTTTGAATAAAATACTGTATGAATATATGAATGTCTGTGCAGTTGTATTCTATTTAAATATAAATATTATATTCCTGTCTGTGATGTATTTATAGAACAGTACAGTAAAAAACACATTTAAAATAAAATATATTTAGTTGTTATCATCAACCAAAAATCATATAATTGTGTATACAACACTGTTATATACAACAATCTCCCCCTTTTGATGATGACAAACAAATATAGGATTTTGAATACAACAAATGTGTTTGACAGTGAATATTGAACTCCCCCTATTTATTTGCTCCCCCTACAACAGAAAACTTCCCCTATAACTGTGCATGAGTGAAATAAATGAACTATAACTGTGCATGAGTGAAATAAATGAATTTGATGAATTTTCAAAATTAAAAATATTTATAAAATATTCACTCATAAATCAAAATCGCAATCCATTCTCCCCCTTTTGTTATCATCAAAAGGAAACAGAATTTAAAATGCAAATGAAAAGTGACTAATAAATATAATTTCAGCTGAAGAGGAAGAACGATCATCACAAATCTCAATCAGTCAAATAAAAATCATAATAAACTGAGAACAGGTGGCATATTTCATATTGTAGAGAATGTCGGATTTACGATGAGTTTTATAAAAATGAGCAGAGTTTTAAAAGTATGAATATTTTCCAATTATTTTCCGATAAAAATTTGTAATATAAAGCACAAAACAGTGATGGATTTGGATTATAGTTAATAATTCAATTTAAGTGACAAAATCGAATAATCTCAAATCCCAATACCCATCAATCAACAAATCATAATACGTTATAAGATTTCAGCACATTTTACAAATTAGAAAATGGATTGATAGGCTGGTTTTTACACACCAAGGAGAATTTCAAATTAATTTCTTTTTATAGCACATTATTTCCTTTTTCTTTTCTTTTATTTAAGAGCACACAGACCACGCATAACCAGAGCTTGGATTTTTAAATGAGGTTAGTCGCAGCTTAAATTATAAGTTATCTCATAACCATGCATGACCAGAGCTTGGATTTTTAAATGAGGTTAGAGACACCCTTATGTATTAATTATATTTTTATCGTTTTCAGCTTCAGAAGAAAAATTCCTCGGTATCAAAAACCAATATGAATGATAGAAATGTGGTAGGTACAGAAATGGACTGTGAAATAAATTTCTAAATTAATTATATTATGAAATATGCTCGACTGTACCAGGATCATTGAAAATTTTCAATTATCACTAATTCTGAATAATAACATAGTCCAGTTTCTATCACAAATATTTCCACTGTTTATTCAAGATAAATTTTTAAAAAAAAATATATATATTAACTCTCCACATTAACATAAGATTATTATGGATGGCAGAATGATGATAGATAAAGAAGATGGTCGTGAAATAATTGCCAGTTCAAAGATATTATAATAAATGTTCAACCATCATGAAAATTATAAATAAAATCTCCTCTTGTTGTGAAATATACTGCAGTCACAATTCATCTCAATTTCAAAATCTGATAATAATTTTGATGAATTATAAATCAAGTTCAATTTGGAGATTGATTTCAATTTCTGAATGAATAATCAATAAATAATTTTAAAATTGAAAATCAATTACAAGAGGAAATTGAAAAGATCTATACAACACAAGAGGGATTAATAGTATATACAAAAAAATTCAGCACTTCTGATACCAATTGGTGTATCTATTAATGAGGATTATAAGAAGACAATGGAGACAAAACAGGATATCACTGATAGTAGAATCTTAAAGCCCAAGCAGACAAATTTAGCACATTTATCAGAGTAGCAGACACGAACAAGTAGTCATTTGAAAAACAGTATCAGAGCAGCAATCAGATCAAAAACAGGGAATTTGCGAAATATTTTCAAATCAATATCAGGATAGCATAACAAACAATTTCAATTCAGACTTGATAGGATGACGGTCACAACAGATGATTCATGATCCAGGATTAAAAATACCGTTTATTTCAAATTATTTGATGGAATATGAAGATATCAGGATTCAATGAATCGATCACCCCAAATTGTAAATTTTAATTCCAGATATGTGTGAGATTCAATAAATCAATAATTTCAAATGATTTTAAACAAAAAAATATTCAAATTAAATAATCATGAAATAACAATGAGATTTAAGATCAGATTTTAAAAAAAATCACAAGTATCTCTGACAAGCCCAAGAGAAATTTCAGATCATTTACATCAATTTTGAGAGGTATTCATGATCCATAAAATTAAAATAATTTATTTGAAATCACTTGAATCAATGTCAAATTTTGGGATATATTGAATCAGTCACACAATATTGATAATTTCAAATTTAAGAGGTATGTGAGATTCAGAATATCAAGAATTTCAGATGATTTCAAACAAACAGATGTCAACCATAAAATGATCATGAATAAAGATGAATTTTAAGATGTATCATTGAGATTCTAGACAATTTAAAATTTCCAAGCCAATCTGAAAATCAATGAAATTATCACAACTGAGAAGTAGCAGTGTGCTGTAATGAGTATATTATTTCAAGCTTTTCTAAATTGAATTAGAAGAAACTCAAAATAGCAGAGATGTGTAAAATTCCATTAATTATTCAGATCTTCAAAAATTTAGGATTTAGATTAACAGTGTTCAAGATATGACAAAAATACATCAACACTTTCATGAATTCAGACATCAAAAAATAAACTTCAAAAAACAATTACATATATTTACAAAAATAAATTCAAGATCTGGAAATGATTAAAACATCAGTGTTTTATTCTAATGAAGCGAATTTCCAGAAAAATATGAATTCTGCAATCTAAAGTAAAGGAAGCCCAAGAAGTTACAAAGATACGACAGTGAAAAATCAAAAAAAAAATAGAAGGGACAGAAAGAAAAAAAGAAAAAAACAAAGAATATTTACAAAGGTGAGTTTAGAGATCATACCAGAATCCAATATAAATCAAAATCTCTAACTCAAGAGTCTTGGCTAAGGAACTGCGAATGATTACAGAAGTATTGAGCAGCTTGAATTAAATCTCTTTTGCCTAGCAGTTCCTCAGCCTCCTCCGGTACCTAACAGTTTAGACAATCGAGTGGTCTAACGAAATAATTATAACAACTCACAGTTGTATTCATATGTTTTGGTACCCAGACTTGTTTGTACAACAAACCACTAGAATTAACTTTCGTACCCTTAGGAACCCAAATCTGTTTGAACTTGACGAAACCCTTTTTATTTTTTGGATCTAAGAATGTTTAAGTGGTTTATTATAAAACGATTTCTCATCACAATTTTGATTCAAAACACATTTGAAATTTTTCAGAGTTCAAATTTTCAAAGCAGTTCTTTCCAAAGAAGTTTGAGGGACTTTCCAAATCATTTGAATTTTGTTTTCCAAATACATCATTTTTCGCGAAGCCAAGACCAGATTTATTTCCAATAGAAACTTGGTTTTGTAACAACATATTCAATGATTTTTCCCCATTAGAAAATTTATCCAACGTTGATTCTAATCATTGAATTTTGGATTTTAGATCGCTATTTTCTTTTAATAAATTTGAGTAATTATTTATAGCGATCTTCTGTTCAGCATTGGACTGTTTCAAAACCAAATTCTCATTTTCAAGCAATTTAATTTTTGCTTGGGATTCGGAAATTTCAAGTTCAAAATGATTTTGTTTTTCAGATTCAAGTTTTCAAAGGTTTTGAATTTTTCAATCTCAATTTCAAGCTCTTTCAAAATCAGATCTGTTTTCAACAAACTATTATTTTCAGTAATATCATGTTTGGAATTTTTGGTATCCTTAAAATTTATAAATTCCTTTTGTAAACAATTGTTTGCATCTTTCAGCTCAATCTCGTTATCTTTTAAAATTAGAATTTCTTCTTCAAGCCTTTGAATGTTATTATTGAGATGTGCGAGATCTGTTTTCTATTTCATTGTTTATTGAGTCTCCATCAGCTGATCCACCTGAGTTATCTTCTGTAAAACCTGCCAAGCATAGATCTGAAGTTGAGTTGTCATTCTGGGGTTTTGAGCAGTTGTTAGACTTTCCATACAGCAAGCTGAGAGTTTTCCAAATATCCTACGCGGTTAAACAATGAGAGATAAATTTTAATTAATCATTACCAAGAAAAGAATAAATAATATGCATAACACGAGAATTTAAAACTTCATTCCTCTTATCTAATATATCTCCTAAATTTTCAGTAATATTCCAATATTCAAAATTAACAGATTTTAAATATAATTCAAAATTTGATCTCCAAATTAAAAAATCTGTCCCATTGAAAATAATTAGAATATCACTGGACTGACTCTCAAAAGACTGATAACTAGGATGACCCATGACTCTAGAGTTAACAGAATACCAACTCTGATACCAATTGTTGGATCTAGATTAACCCTAAGGGGGTGAATAGGGTTTAATAAATTTTCGTGAGATATTAAAATATTCACAGATCACAAAATATAGCAGAAAAAGAAATGCAGAAAGTAAATGACACAAGAGATACCCAGCTTCGGCAAAACCCTGCTTATTGTTGCATTCCTAAGGTTTCTACTAGGTGATAGAACAGATCCCGCATACAAGACCATGTACACTCGCAAACCCTGCTCCTATTCTAACCCTACACTCAAAACCCTAGACTGATCTAATCTCCTAGATCAGATTTCCCCTGATTACAACTCTATAACCAGTAACCGAGATTTTACAGACTCTAACAACTGTCAATCAATACCCAGACTGGATCCCTAGATTTTACAGACCTAGAAACTATTCGGATTTTTTTGCAACACGAATTAAAAACAATAAAACATAGAAAAAAAACAAAATGAAAACCCCCTAGGAGTTAAAATGAGGTTTATCCCCTTTCAAAAATGGCCGGCCCTTTTCAATATTGATGCACTCATATTTGACTCCCCTCGATCACTTGCTTTCTCTCGTGGAAATAGAAAATAGCGACTGGAAAAATTGAAAAGCTAGTGTTTTTCCACGATGGCTCCAAATCAAATCGACGCTTAATTGATGAAGTGTAATTCTCTGGTGCTCGAGTTTGTGCTCCTTCGTCGTTCGGTTGAATCTCTCTGTCTGGCGAATGAAACCCTAAAACATTTGTGAGTTATTCAATTTTCTCTTGAAATCTTTGAAATGAATTTGTTGGATTTTCAATCGTACATTGCCAGTGATGATATGGTGTTGAATAGGATTAGATGAAACCCTAGTAACCTCTGATTTCATGTGAATGGCTCGATGCTGATTTTTCCCGAATTACTTTTTTGATTGGGTCTGCATTTATTGTGAAAAATTGTTGATTGATATGTGATGAATCTGGATGTTGTTTTTGACTTCACACAGATTTTCCCTTTCGATTGTTGCCTTGAATGAATTTCTGATTGGACCAGAATAGGAAATAAATGAATTTGATTTTCCATGAATCAATCATTCATTTTTTGGAAATAAATTGTTGTCTCTTGCCATGTATATGTTTGCCTCGAAATTACATTGGAAAGATAATTTGAAAAAATTGCCCAAAAAGAAATTGATCAAATTTTTCCAAAAGAAAACTTTCCCAAAACTAGAAACTAAAATACATTGTTTCTTACCCATTTTGAAATCACTGATTGATTAATGATTTCGAAAAAAAAAAACTGATTTCTGAAAATATTTTGCACGTGTGGACCCTTGGGCAATTTCAAGAAATGTCTGAATGACATTGAATTTCCTTGCCATATTTTTCCATGATTAAATTGGAGATTTTACTGATTATTTTGCAATCAATTCTGAATTTGCTCACTGTGTATTCCTGTATACTTGAAGCTGATTAGCTCAAAAAACTTTCTTGCCAACATTCCTCCTTTACCAAACATTGATTAAATGTTCATTTATTTCATACATGTCGAATCTAGGCTCTGTGTATATTTCTTGCCAAACTATTTCACTTGTTATATATGCAGTAACATATCCCATGAATTTGAGATGCAGTTACACCATTCCTTTGGCTTGCACTTCAGTCTATTTAAAACTGCCTTTTCTAGTTGTATGCACACTGTCTTTAATAGTTGCACAAGCCATCTTTGTTGTAGCATGAAAACACAAGAATGTTGAAAAGAATTTGTTGATTTCCTGTATGCTCTGTTATGTGGCTCTGTTGTATTTTGTGCATACACACTGCTATACTCCATTTCTCTTTGGCACTTCTCCTGGCTTGCTATTCACTGATTTGTTGCATATTTATCATCCATGACATTTGCTTATGCATGTATGTATTTTCTTTTTGATCTCTCTTGATTACACTGTTTGCAACATATCACCATATGTACGCATTGAATTTCTCCACTGTCATGATCTACCTTATAACAATGGACATTTCTCACTTGAATATGAAACTGTTGCTTCCGTTCACTTGGACTTGAAAACATTTGTGCACTTCCATTGTCCAATGATGTTGCTTATATTTGCTCTCACACCTTTGCTATTTTTATGAACCTGCTCTGTTTGTGAATATCTTTTCCATGCAGCATGACTTTTGGAGTCCTTGATCATTTTGTACACATGAATTTGGTTTGCGGAAATACTTCATTGCTTATTACTCGTGTACTGACCTGTGCATTATGACTTTTAGCCTTGATGTAGCATGCTACATGTATACATGCTTGCCTCACTTGTCCCACTGCTATGTATTATTGTTTAAGCTCCACCATTCATGTATTGATGTAAAGTTGTTGTGAACAAATTTTTTTTACTAGCTTGTTGATTGTATACATGCACCATATATATGTGCACCATCATGTGCATGCTGACTTGTTTAGGCTGTGTTGACTTTGTTGCTCGACCCTTGAACTTTCTGTTGGCTTTACATTGAGTTATTTTCATGTGTGCACTGAGTCGAGATGGTCCATGTGGCTACTCCTCAGTTGCTCGCTACTACATACTGATTGGCGAGGCAGTGCACATGTGTATAAATATACACGTGTGTATATGCAACCATCGGAAAATTTTCCTGTCCCTGCACTAAAAAATTTGGTGTATACACTGACTGCCTTGTGGTTTTTACAGTGTATCACTACAATTATCACAAGATGTCTAGACACAGTCCGATGGATATGAAAATTAGATCGAGTCAGAAAAATGATGAGAAACACACTGAAATTCTGAGGCAAATAAATTTTCAAAATAAAAATTATATTCGCTAGAATTTAGAGTATTATTTTTGTGCTAGATACTGTGTGTGTTTCTATATGTGACAGGTATGAAGACTGGATTGACTGAAGGATGCTGTGAAGACGGAAGATTTAAGATGAAAACAGTGAATGAGTGTATAAGTGTCTGTATATGAGTCAGACAGTGAATGAGTGATGTACTGAGGAGCTGTGTGTATATATATATATATATGAATTGTACTGTTATTTGTAATAAACAAATTCGTTTGAAATAAAATATTATTTTATTGTTGTCAAACAAACTTGTCTATTTTATTCAGTCAATTTACAAGTACAAATATTCTGTGAACGTATTTAAATAGTGGAGTATTAAATAGCTGAAATGTTTGAATGTTGAAATAGAATATTCAATTTAAATGAAATACCGTATGAATATATGAATATCTATATAGCCATATTCTATTTAAATATAAATATTATATTCATGTCCGTGATGTATATATAGAACAGTACAGTAACAAACACATGTAAAATAAAATATATTTAGTTGTTATCATCAAACAAAAATCATATAATTGTGTATACAACACTGTTATATACAACTCATCCCACTATGTCGCCATATATAGGTTTACAAATAAAACTGCAAAATGTCGTATTAGAAGTTTGGATTTCCATCATGATGGCTACTGATTCGAAAGATCGATCACGTAGTGTAATACTGAACGACCTACGTCCCGTGCATGAGAAAACGCTGTAATACACATCCGCGCTATATCCAGGATATCAAGTATCTCAACGGCTTACATCCCGTGCATGAGAAAACGCCGTATACTCTACCCTTCTGTTACTCAGGGGGTGTGCCCTATCCCTACCAGGTGTGGGGCGACCACACCCAGCCTATCTCGGTAGACCAAATCCATCCTCCTCTCGAAAGTATACTGATCTAACCAATAGTACACCATCATACCGATGTGTAAGGCTCGCGAATTAACGCTACACAAAGCTATGCTAATTAAAGCTATGCTTTAATCATCATCCACCAGGCTCTGCTTTTCAACAAAGCTTGGATAACTTCAACTTAGCATGTCACACTGCCAATCCATACTATATCATTGATCTCAACCAATATATAACCTTTAAGCTCGTACGTCTCAAAGAAGAGTGTTAAGCAAGAGAGTAAATTCTCCGCCACCAAACAGATATATATTTAGCAAAGATCAACGAATACAGCATAACGGAATATGATGTCAGACACACCATCCATTTACAAGTCTGTTCTGGGTCTGAACGAAACCGGAGGCACCTTATTCCTCATCCCATATGTCCAGTAAAGGAGAGAGTCCCTCACATTTCCGAACAATCAAAAAATACGTCCAGATTGCTAGCACTGTAGCCCCTTCAAGGTAGCTACTCCAATCATGGGCATCAGTAGCATCCCATCCATTCAATGTAAAGATCGTCCGTCTTGCACCGTCTTCAATCTCTTCGACTGATAGTCGCCGTAACCATTATTCAGAATGGGCTAAACCAGTCTTTCCGAATAACTCGCATATCTTATAATCAAGCGCTATAACAACACATCATATGCCTCATTCCAATCTAGAATATTCTTTTATTTGTATTTCTTGATTCTGCAAAGGTTCTCACTAATTTTATCAAAGATTATCACTTTTAAACACAATGTTTAATCCATTTCTTTGGAAATCATTTCAAAAGATTTTATAGTATCTTTTCACAGTTTAAACCAAATTAAAGTTTATTAACCTAGTCGGGATTAACGCCTTACCGAAGTAATCCTTCATTTTATTATCCCGTCCCAACCTATTCATCCCATGGAGCAAAACTGGTAGTACTCCATATCTAACACCACTCTGTTATTGGTAAATTTAATTACCATTTCACGTTCAAATCTAATCAAAGATTTAACCATCGCATGAAGTAAAACTGGTGATACTCCATTTTCGAACACTTCTCAAATTTGGAAAATTTAGTTACCACATTAACACTTCAATCTAATTAAAGATTCATTAAAACTCCACTTAGTTTTAATCACCAAAAATCATTATTTAATGATTATTCAAATTTAGGAAAAAAAAATCCTATCTTTACTGGGTTAAAGAGCTAATGTCATTTAAAACATCATTCACGATAAACCCAAAATCATCTTCCATCAAAATGGAATCTTCACAGAAATCAAAACAGTATATAGTTGATATAAATTTCTATATCAAATCAGTACTATAAATGGAATAATGGCAAAACCTTTTAAATTCCATATATAGTAACGGTCTTCCTTTATAGAAGCTCATCTCATTTATTACAAAATCGAATTCCATTCAGTTCCAATTTAATATATTAAATTGAAAATCTTTACTTTGGAAAATTCCATTAATCTTAATTAAAATATTATAAATTCCAAATCGTATTCTTCACTGTTAATTGGGTTAAAGAACCAATGTTATTTAAAACATCGTTCATGATAAACCCAAAAATCTAATTATTTTATTCAATTCCAATTAAATATTAATTAATTGGAAAACTTCACTAAATCTTAATTTAAAGATTTATTCTTTTATCAACTGGGAAAAGAATAGTGTTATTTAAGACACCGTTCATGACAAACCAAAAATCTAATTCAATAACAAATACAAGTCTCTGAATAGAAATTATATCGGTTTATATTCAATATCGAATTCTGAAACCAACGGATATCGTATTGGGAATAACGATATCTATACAATATCCATATAATCACGGAATCCAATATCGAAATATCCCGAAGATTATTTCCATTCCAAATCCACTCCAATTTATTCATTTGAAAATTCTGGTTATTTTAAAACCATTTTCAATGTCCAATTTAGTTATTTCTAAAAATAATTGGATTACTATTCTAGTTATTAACTATTTCATTTTGATAAAAATATATTTTTATCTTTTCAATATGGAATTTTCATCCAAAATCTTTCCAAAACCCTTATTATGAATTTACATAATTTTTCCATATTTAATAATTTTAATATCGCCCGTACAGTCGGTTTTCAATATCGACCACTGAACTGCATCCATAGCGACCTTTTCTGAAATTGATTTGGACATAATTTAAAATCTAACCATTCATATTTAGATCTTGTATATTTGTTGGAATGCTCTTTTCGATACAAACCCAACGTTTTCGGTTTAAGGAGAATCTGACGGTCGGATCTCCCGTAACATCAATTCAAAAATAATGGTTGAAATTTGCGAACGGACGCTACGCGACACGTTCTATTCAAGCCATTAATATAAATAAAATATATATTTCGTCGATTTCGGTTCAAAACATATTTATAAATTCATTTTAAAACGATTCCCACTTCTATTTCAATTTTAAATCAAAATTGAATATTCTATATCATTATAATATTAAAATGATAATGTTTTCAAAATACCAGAATTTGAAATCACTTTTCGATATTCATTATAAAATGAATAAAATTGACAGAAAATCCTGTTTGTGTTAAAACGGCGTTTAACTACTTAACACCGCTTCACATTTCAATATTTTCGTGTCCATCTAAAATCGGACATCAAAATCACATTTCGATTATTCACTGAATATTATTTTAAAATATTCACTAATTCTGAACTGGAATCAGACTCAATCAATTAACATATAATTTCAGTTATATGGATTTCATACATCACATGTATACAACAATAATGATAAACAATCATTAAAAATTCGTACAACATCAAGAGTGCATTTTACAACTGTATAAGCATTAAAATAAATAAATAACGCTTATATAGTCTGTCAACCCATCGATTGACATATAGCTAAACAATTGGGTTTAGTGTATGTCAAATATCATCCCAATACCCATGTGTGGTTTCAACCAACAAATTTTGTTTATTATTTGTGCACTTGGGCGATGTGTAAAATTTATCTTCCCAATCAATGTTAGTCAAATGGGTGTACATACACAAACCGTCTGATTTGTAAATGAATATTTATTTTATTTCAGGAGAATTTTATACAGCGTGTATAATTAATATATATGTCGCATATATAAATAATTTATACACGTTGTTTACAAAAAAAATCGACATTATAACGGCGCGATATTAGAACCGGAATAATGTCTAGCATTATCCCTCTCCTGATACTGGCTCGCGGCATACGCATCAATCAACAAACCACAATCATATCACAATACAATCAATTTTTCCTACAATACAATAAAATCACACAAATCATCCATGGTTTGTACAAAAAGTAGTGACAGGAACTAGTAAGCCCCATTTACAACCTATTATGTAATAACTGTAAAATAATTTTAGTGAGAGAGAGAGTTCTCACACTGGATTCCACTCCTAAATTTGTTGCTAGCTCCAAAATTCCTTCGGTCTCTTCTAGATTGTGGAATACCCTGTCACGAGTCCAATATCTCCTGTTTCACTTGATTTCGACACCGTATGAGAAAGTTGTATATTTTTGAAGGTTAATGACATTTTTAAATTAATTAACAGTGTGATTAATTAAAAATTAAATTACCTTTCTCTATTAAAACCCCAAACCATGTTCGAACAGCAGCTCTATACTAGAGCTCTGACTTTCACGCAAACCGAGGCACGAGCTGACTATCGGTTGTTATCACGTCGAAGACCTCCATGCGAGCTTCCCAATGCCCCCTGACATGGCGAACTCGAACACACAAATGCGGAGCAATTCGATGTCGAACGGTGCAGGTTTGAGGTGGTGAATTAAGTCGAATATGCAACGATAGGAGACCAGACCCGTATGGATTTGAAGAGGGTAAAAATCTCCACACTTTTGCTTCAGAATTTTTTTGAATTCATTGCACGGATCGAAAGTTATGGAGGGAGAATAATCGGAACGTTTTCCGCGTTGAATTTTTGAACAAGGCGGCGGGTTTTAATTAAATGAAATTAGGTGATGAATTTTCTAATTTGGTGGATTATATATTTATTTTATTAATTCTTTTTATTCCAAAATAGTTCTTTTACATCCGAACTCCAAACGAATCCCAACGAGTGTCGTTCTTAGATAAATACCCTCATTTCGGACACAATAGAATATGTTTCATAAGTCAATTCGACTGTTTTGATCAGTTTTTATCAAAATTAAAATATAAATCAATATATATTGAATTTAAATGTATATTTAATTTACCGGGGCCATATACTGACTCTAAAAATTATAGAAAAAATCTAGTTATGTTTTGACGGTACGGTTCTAACAAATCTAATTTCGTCGAATTTGGAGACCAATTAAAAAATGGAATTTTTACAGTCGATTAAATTCAAACTGAAATTACCAAACACATTTAAATTCACTGCGCTCACATATTAATTCCAAATATTATGAAAATTGAAACTTAACAATAATTTGACATTCCGAATCTAACAAAAGTGGTTTCGTCGAAAATGGAGGACATTTGAAAAATGGTTATTTTTAAGGGCTATATATTATATTAATATATATATAAATTCCATAGCGACTATTTTAAATTATAAACTGGACACAACTTTCAAATTATATTATGAAATCTGGATTTTTCACATTTGTTAGAAAGATATAATTAAAAGATTCAAATGTTTCTGGTTTTACTGAAATTCGATTTATTTTGAATTCTGTACATTTATCTGAAATTTAAAATCGAATTTTCAAACTACCGCTCAATTTCAAACTCTGTTTATAATTAAAATAAAATTATACATTCTAACTTCGATTTAAATAAATTTTAAATCGATATTATTTAAAATAAATTATTTTAAATATTCAAATCCATTAAAATAGCTAAAATAAAAATTTTAAATTGGTTCAAAAATTCTGGGTTGTTACACTTAGTAAACATAATTGGGAGCACATTGGTCTATCTATGGATGATATGACAATATACATATACAAACTGTATGAAATATCTGGTGTTGTCAAGTTTTGAATCATGTATGTTTACCTGCAAATCTCAAATGTTCGTTATCCCATGTTTATCATATATCTCCTAGTACCATATATATATATATATAGGTGTGAGGCACGCTTCATGGCACCCCATATTAATAGCACCCCATTTGCATCTGATTTATAGTCACAAGTTTATAATTAATTAAGTTAGCGGGAAGAGAGAAAGATAGTAGGAGGAGAAAGAAAGGGGAATGTGTGGTGGAAATCAGGAGGGCTAAAGGGGCGCTGCACTATTTGGGGTGCTCTTGATCCTATCCCCCCCCCCCCCCCACACACACACACACACACACATATATATATATATATATATATATATATATATATATATATATGGCAATTAAATGCTTTGACCGACTTCTAAGAAGCAGCTCGTTAGTAAAGGAGAAAAGGGATGGTTACTCGTTAGCATGGAAGAAAGCAGACACCAAGTACACATACATATATATTATTGTTGGAGGAACCAAATAATAAAAGTAGACTGATAAAACTGGAATAATGCATGAAATAAACTGTTAGTCAAAAGCAATGTATACACAGGGGTGGTACTACACCTAGCTTACGTAGGGCTAAGGCCCTATGTGAATTTTTAAATTTTAATTAGAAAAAAGTGAACATTAAACTTTGGCCCTACCTCATAATCAATGTTTTGCCCTATGCCAATGCCTAGTTTAACTCAGTTTGCCCGATAGATCAAATAGGTAATGATTTTACCTTTTTAGCATTGTTGAAAACTGTATATGAATATATTTTTTGTTGCTAAAATGGAAAAACATTATAATCTGAAGTTGCTAGTGATGGCAAAGTTTTCTCACCCATTTTGGCCCTACCTAAGGTGAAATGCTGGCTCCGCCGCTGCGTGTACAAACAAAATTAATCAAGGGTTGATGCCACTGTGCCCGACTGGAAAACCGGGTAAAACATGCAAATTGGGACAAATTGTGAATATTAAGAGGCAGATTGACAATTGTGTATGAGTTCATGGTGAAAACATCAGAATTTTGTCTCTTCCCCCAGATTTTGACAAAAACAAAACCAGGTGCTGAAGCATTTTTGTAATCCCATGGACTGCGCATGCAAAATAAAGCAAAGGTTTTTGTTACACAAAATAATATAGGAAAGTCCAACTGGGAAACATTAACCAAAGGTAAGGACACCAAAGTGCAAAATTCAGAAGTAAAAAGCATATGTTTGCTTCTAGTCGCACACTATTATTATTCCTCTTTGATTCCAGAAGTTGTAGCATTGTTGGACGACAGAATCGTTTTTTGGCATTAGCTTTGCGAGTGGTGGTGAGTTTAATCTTTTTCCACAAAAGACCAGGCGAATTGCTCCGCTTCACCATTTCTACTGTCCTTGTTCCCCTAAATGCTCCGAATCCGCTCATTTTCTCTCCTAGGTTAGCAGTTATGTTCAGTATTTACCTACAAGATTCAAATGAAAAAAGAGATATGATTCAGCATAGATTTGAAGATTCAACGTATGATTTATGTTTAATAACAACAAAAAGGTTGATAAATGATCATGTATACTAACTTATTATTTTTGAATTACCAAAGAACAAACCACCGCAATACATTTAGGGAATTTTGACGAAATATCAGTTTTTTCCTTTTTTATTTCAAAAGCATCACCACTTCAACTTTCTAAAATGCCTTCCTTAGTCTTCAACATCAAAATGTCTAGAGACACAAAATTTAAAAGGCATAAGGCCATTGACTTGATCATTTTACACTAAGGCCAGTCCCTAAAAATCTTAAGCATGTTATGGCAACAAAATCCAAAAGTGTTTTTTGCTTATTTTAAAAGTTTGCCTACTTATAAGAAGTCAATATGTAAAAAAGACAAACGTTAGATTTCTGAATCAGTCAAAATAGAATTCAAACTTAACTTTCAAATATAGGATGTTGAATTCAACATTGAAAATCCAATTTTGAAAATTCAAAATCTAATAATTGATGATTTCAAAGCTAAAATTTCAAAATTTAAAGTTCTGAATTTGAAATTAAGAATGAAAAAAATTCAAATTCTGAAAATAAAATTCTGTGATTCACATATTGGATTTAAGACTTTTATAACTAAAATTTTAAATTAAGAGTAGGAATTTTCAAATTTTGAAAATTTTAAATTTTGGTAATTCAAACTTTCAAACTATATAAATAAATAAGATTTAAAATTGAACTATTTAACTCAAAATTTGAAGTCGGCAATACAAAAACGAAAGTTGTAATTTCAAAAATGCAAATTGTAAGATTTCAGTGTATGAATTTGAAAATTCAAGCTGTGAAAATTTTGATTTTTTTTTTTTAAATAGTTAGATGATTTGAATTTTAAATTCAAATAGCGATATTGTGAATTTTTTGAAAATTCAAATTACAGCTTTGATAATTCGAAGATTGAAAACTGGAGAAACCAAATTTAGTAAGTTCAGTATTACAAATCTCAAAATTTTGACATTTAAATTTTAAATTCAAATATATATCTCTTTGATTTATATATACGTGTTTACTGATTATGTATGGACATGTTTACTTAATCGCACTTTGATGTGGATGTATGGATGCACTTTGTTCTATAAATAAATAAATTAATATATATATATATATAGTATTATAATACAAACTTTAAAATTTATATTTGAATAATTTACAATTCGATATTTGAGTTTAAATTTGAACTTTGTATTTTCTTGATATTAAAATGGGATTTTAAGGCATAAGGACGGACAAAATCAACCAAATATTTAGCCATAAGGACAACAGCCTAAAATTTTAGCCTTAAGGGCGATTTTTAGTCAAAGAGAGAAATTCAGGGACTCACTATAATTTCATACTTTACTTAAAACTTTGTCCTTATGGCTAATTTTTTTGCCTTTTTACTAAATTTTTTGTTCATTTTGTTTTTCACACTTTTTCCTGTATTAAAATATTGAATTAAAAAGTCTTAGTCTCAAAATTATAGATTACTTTTATGAATTTTTTGAAAATTTTCTATTTTAAAATTTCTTCTGTGATAAAAAATAGATAAAAAGTTGTTGAGTTTTAGTTAAAGAAAAAATTAAGCTAAATTTTGTCCTTCCATTGTAGACTTTTAGGCCTTGCATTTGAAAACGTTTTTAAAAAAAACTTTATGTTAACCACGAGACTCCTCAGTGGTGGGTTTGAATAATCTGTGGAATTTGGAAGTAGAAATAGATTTATGTTACAAATAATTTTTATGATTAGTCATTACCGGTCTATTAAAATATGATCTAGAAGTAACTATATGTGCAAAATTTCCTATTAAGTTTGTTTGAATGCTTTATTTTTTTTAGAGGTGAAGATATGATAATCCATAAATTATAGGGATTCTGCCTATCACAATAGAAATATTCGCATGCGTTATTATGAAAAACAACTTAGCAAAAACAGACATCCGCTGCCTCTTTATTTCTACTATAGAAACTAAAGTCAATAAAATCTGGTAATAACTTGAAGAAATTGATCAGTTCGCACCCTGAAAAATACCTCTCTACAGCTCTCCACTTTTCTTCTGCATCATAACTGCATTAAAAGAAACAGTCGCCCTCTATATCACTAAGTAGCAGTAAGAATCCGTATATGCAGCAGACTGGTAACAAAAATTAAACTGACCGTGTGTGCAGCATCTATCATGTACAATTTTAGTTGTCACTTTTCTTGTAATTACATTATCAGTTGTTGAGCTCGTTATTCTGTAACATCTTTTATCACTGACCAACAAAGTTCTGCACTTGTTTTCTCGTTCATTTTTTGTATGGGTAGATTGCTGCAGACTCAAATGAAAAACAATCAAAATGCCCACGGCATATAAATGTGTTACAATAAAGCTTAGAATGAAAAACTGACCTGCGACTGACAATGCCATGCATCAAGGAAAGCTGCAGGTTTTGCTGACTAAGCCAATTAAAATGTTCAAGTTAAGACAAAAAATTGTAAGAACGTTATTAGCTTATCAGTTGTCCACATAAAATATGCTTGTTGTGAACACCTTTGAAGTAACAGAAGCACCAAAAGACATTGTAGAAAACTAAGAATGCTATTGTTGAAATTAATGATTCAAATATTTGTTGAAAAGGAAATAAATTGATTGATTATCAATTAATTAATTGGCTTGTATATGGGAAGATATAAGAGGAAGTTTTCTTTTTGAAAAAAAATAACAGGTCAATCAATCAATTAATGAAGAATCAATTTACTCAGGGAAAGAGATTGAGATCGTGATTGCGCCAACCATTTATGCTCCAATCAAATCAAAAAAGATATTATATTTATTTTTCTTCAAGTTCAAGTAATCTAGAAATTTCTCTTCTTTATCTCCAAGAAATTTCTCTACATAAATAGGGTAGGGATCATGTTACTGTATGAATGCGAGCAATCCACCATTAATCTTCTCTCTATTGTAACTCATTTCTTCAATAAGAAAAACAAAATTGTTGGTCCATGGACGTAGACAAAGCCGAACCACGTTAAATTGGTGTGTTCTTTCCTCTATTTTCTGTTTTGTTCTCTCAATAATTTGTGCCACTTGATTTTATTTTATTTTTGGCGTTGTTGAAATAGTTGACGGACTAAATCATTGGGTTTGTTCGTTTTCCGCTGCCCAAATCTCTAATTCTGCTCTACAGATTGGTATCAAAGCTAGTTGTCCTGTTCAAAGACTTTTTTAGCCATGTCAAATTCCGCAAAGAATAACTGTGGTAGAAGCGCTACAAATTATGGAATTGCTAGATTTGATGGAAAATGGGATTTTGGCACATGGAAGATGAAGATGGAAGCGGTGTTGAAGAAAAAGATGACATTTAAGGTTGTCTCAAATCCAAAGAAATTGAGGAAATTAGCACCTAAAGAGATAGAAGAATTGGAAAAGGATGCTCTTACTACCATCCAACTTAGCCTTTCTGATGAAGTGCTTAGAGAGTTTTCTCATGTGAAAAACTGCTAAAGAATTGTGGGATGCTCTTCAGAGAAAGATCTACGACAAGTTTCTCACCAATCGCATCATCTTACAGCAACAACTTTATTCTCTCAAAATGAGGCCCGGAACAGATGTATTTGCTCATATAGATGCCCTCAACATACTTGTCATGAATCTTCGAGCAGTTGATGTGAAGATTGAGGATGAGGCGCAAGCTGTTATTCTTTTATATTCTTTACCTACAGAGTATAATACTTTTGTTAACTTTATGATCTATGGGCTTTCATCTATTTGCTTGGAGGATGTGAAGACAAATTTGCATAACAAGATGTTGAGAGGAAAGCTAGCAAGCATGAGCATGGAGAATGATTCTAAAAGCCTGGTTGCACAGTGAGAAAGAAGTAAAAGTAGACCTAAATACGGTGGAGATAGAGCGAAGTCCAAATCTCAGTCAAGAGGAGCCCGGAAGGGAGTTTGTTATTATTGCAGAAAACATGGACATTATATTGCAAGTTTCCCCAAGTTGGAGAATAAAAACAAAGCTGTTCCGCAGAAGGCTTCAGCATCTACAGTGGAGACATCAAATTCAAATAATGATCCTGACATTTTTACAGCTTCTGCCTTTCCTATAAAGAGTACTATGTGGATTATTGACTCGGGAGCATCCTATCACATGACACCTGATAGACACTCTTTTTCCACTTATCGTCAGCTTGATGGAGAAGAGGTTCTCATGGAAAATAATGCTTTTTGTCGCATGATTGGTATTGGAATAGTAAAAATAGGATGTTTAGTGGTGTTGTTCGTACTTTATGTGATGTCAGGCATGTGCCTGATTTAAGGCGTAGTTTGATCTCTATTGGAGCATTGAACAATTTTGGCTTAAAGTGTGTAATAGAAAAAGATTCATGAAAAGTTACAAATGGCTCACTGATAGTAATGAAAGGGGCAAAAGCTGAAAATCTATATTTACTGAAGGGTACAACTGCTGTTGCCGAGACTGCTTCGGTTATTGATTCAGTTGATTCTGATTCTACCAGATTGTGGCATTTTCGTATGGGTCATATTAGAGAGCGCATTTTAGAAGTATTGAGAAAACGAGGCTTGATTGACAGTGTTCATCATTCAAAACTTGACTTTTGTAAAGGATGTGTACATGGAAAGCAGACGAAGGTTTCTTTTGGCATTACAGAGCATAAGTCTAAAGATGTTTTAGAGTATGTTCATACTGATGTTTGCGGACCCACACCATGCCTATCTTATGGAGGAGCCAGATATTTTGTTTCATTTGTGGATGATTTTTCTAGAAAAGTATGGGCTTACTTTATGAAGTCCAAATATGAAACTTTTGATAGGTTTCAAAGTTGGAAATCTCTTGTTGAGAAGCAGTCTGGAAAAAAAATGAAGGTTCTTCGTTCAGATAATGATGGTGAATTCACTTCTCAAAAATTCATCAAATTTTGTGAGTTTGAGGGATTCAAAAGAGACTACACCACGCCAGGAGACCCTCAGTCAAATGGGGTTGCAGAGAGATTGAATCGGCCTTTGTTGGAAAGAACTCATTGCTTATGACTGACTGCGGGATTAAATAAGAGATTTTGGGCAGATGCATTATCTACGGCGGTTTTCCTTATCAACCGCACACCTTCTACCGCCATAGATATGAAGATTCCGGAAGAAATATGGAATGGAGAGCATGTATTATATTCCTTTCTTAGAGTGTTTGGTTGTCCAGCTTATGTGCATGAGAGCAAAGGAAAGTTGGATCCAAGATCTCGCAATTGTATTTTTCTTGGCTATAAAAAAGGAATTAAGGGTTATAGGATGTGGTGTCCTACTAACCAGAAGATTGTTACTAGCAGCCATGTCACATTTGATGAGAAGGCTATGTTGAAGGTGGAGCCTTCTTCTTCAGTTAATGATGATGTTAAGAGGACAGATTCAGAATACCAAACACAAGGCAGATCATCAGACTTCCATACGAGTAAAAATGTTGATTCTGATGACACCGTGGTTGATAGGGTAGAGACAGAGGATCAATCTCAAGGTGGAGCTCAAATTCAAACTCGACCAACGAGAGAGAAGAAAAGACCTACGTGGCTTGATGATTTTGTGGGATTAAGCATTGAAGATATTGACTTTAATGACAAGACAACTTATGCATTAAGCATATTTCATGATGAACCAAGAGACTACAGAGATACCATCAATTCAGTTGATAGCTTCAGTTGGCTAGTAGCAATGGAGGAGGAGATTGAGTCTTTGCACAAAAATTACACTTGGGATGTAGTGTCACTTCCTTCCGACAAGAGAAAAATTGGATGTAAATGGATCTATAAGGTGAAAGATGGCGGCAACGGTGCCTTGAGGTACAAAGCAAGATTAGTGGCGAAGGGTCATGTTTAGAAGAAAGATGTGGAGCTTCATGATATTTTTTCTCCAGTTGTTAAAAACACTTCCATTCGCATTCTTTTGGCATTAATTGCTCACTTCGACATGGAGTTGAAACAACTAGATGTCAAGACACCATTCTTGCATGGTGATCTTGAGAAGGACATTTACCTACAGCAGCCAGAGGGGTTCATTGATAGCAGCAGGCCAGGTCATGTTTGGAAACTCAACAAATCTCTTTATGGCTTAAAACATTCTCCTAGTCAGTGGTATAAGAAATTTGATAAGTTTATGATCTCACATGGTAACTCTAGAAGCTTTAAGGACCAATGTGTCTATTTTAAAAGATGCAATGATGACATCATCTATTTGTTACTTTATGTTGATAATATGTTGATAGCTTCTAAGAGCATGTCTAAAATTTCAGAGTTGAAGATGGAGCTCAGTAAGGAATTTGAGATGAAAGATTTGGGAAACACACAGAGAATTTTGGGGATGGAGATTCAGAGGGATAAAAAGCAAAGAGTTTTGAGGCTCACTCAAACTCAATACATCGAGAAAGTCCTATCTCGATTTGGTATGGAGAATGCTAAACCGGTGGCTACTCTATTAGACTCTCAATTCAAGCTATCCAGAGGTATGTATCCCACATCAGACGAAGTCAAAAGGGATATGTGTAATATTCCTTATTCTAGTGCGGTTGGAAGCCTTATGTATACTATGGTATGCACAAGGTTTGATTTAGCTCATGCAGTTGGTGTTGATAGTCGATATATGTCTAACCTAAGTAAAGAGCATTGGCAAACAGTGAAGTGGATACTCAGATATCTTCGTGACACTTCTTCAGTTAGCTTGTTATATGGTGGAGTAGATGGAGACAACTCTCTTAGAGGATACTGTGATTCAAATTATGTTGGGGATAGAGATGGACGGAAGTCGGTATCGGGCTATGTTTTTACACTTGGCATAGGCCCGATTTCATGGAGATCAAAGTTGTAGTTTATCGTAGCATTGTCGACTACCGAAGCAGAGTTAATATTGATTGTGGAAGCAACAAAGGAAGGATTGCACTTACTTCAGTTGTTGGATAATCTTTCAATGGCGCCGCAGACAGTGGAGCTATTTTCAGACAGTCAGAGTGCGATTCATCTTGTTGAGAATCAAGCTTAGAGTTCACGGACGAAGCACATTGATGTTAGAGGTTTCTTTCTTATGCTTGAGGAAGAACGAAGCAATATCAAATTATTGAAGATGGGTACTTCTTATAATCCTTCAGATATGATGACCGTGTCACTTCCAAAGGACAAGTTTGAGCATTGCTCAAACTTAATCAGTTTGCTTCCTGTTACTTGAGCATCATGGGGTGCTAGCCTAACAACTTCTATGTTGATTGTTGAAGATGAGATGATGAAGAAAGATTGTCATATTTGAATCAAGGTGGAGTGTTGAAATTGATGATTTAAATATTTGTAGAGAAGAAAAGAAATTGATTGATTGTCAACCAATTAATTGGCTCTTATATGGAAAGATATAAGAGAGAGTTTTCTTTTTGGAAGAAAAATAATAGACCAATCAATCAATTAATGAAGAATCAATTTACTTAGGGAAAGAGATTGAGACCGTGATTGCGCCAACCATTTATGCTCCAATCAAATCAAGGAAGATATTATATTTATTTTTCTTTGTGCCCAAGTAATCTAGAAACTTCTCTTCATTATTTCAAAGAAATCCCTCAATATAAATAGGGGTCATGTTATTGTATGTTATTGTATGAATGCGAGCAATCCACCATTAAATTTCTCTCTACTGTAATCTTATGTAGTCATTTCTTCATTGAGAAATAAAAAAAATATTGTTGGGTCCGTGGACGTAGGCAAAGCCGAACCACGTTAAATTGGTGTGCTCTTTCCTCTATTTTCTGTTTTTGTTCTCTTTATAATTTGTGCCACTTGATTTTATTTTATTTTTAGCATTGTTGAAATAGTTGACAGCCTAGATCATTGGATTTATTCATTTTCTGCTGCTCAAATCTCTAACTTCGCACTACAGCTATGACATATTTCTAATTCTCAAGCCACAGTAGAAATATAAAGCGACCTACATAAAGAGGTTGTGTATTGCTAACAAATTGGTCATAGACTGTTACCACTATTATTACTAAATAGGAAAATAAATATATAGTACTTATGTATGAGCATTATATCGGTATATTAGGGGATTATGTGGCGTGTAGAATCAGGCAATTTACGAATCTATTAAATAATAGTAAAGCAGAAGAATTTCAAGCTCTCTCATTGATTCTCTCAATTCTCTCAATTCCCCTTAATTCTCTCCTCAATTCTCCTTAAATCTTAAAAGATACTTTTATTGAATCAAAATAATACACAATATAAATCTACGTTATCATTAAAGCTCTTTCCTTGATTTTCTACATTATCTTTATCCACCTTAAAAATTTAGAGATATATTGCGTTACATTTAAATTTAATCCTACAAACAAACCTAATTACTCTGTAATATAATCTACACTACCGTAGAAGCCACCAATTATTTTGTCAGCTCAAAATTCGTGTTTCAACTTTTTTTTTTTCCTTTTTTGCGCTTCTTTCTATCGTCCCTCTTCTTCTTCTTCCACAAATTAATTCCATCTTATTTACGAAGCAGAAAAGGATCAACTAGGAAAGTTCAGATAGTTTCATTTAATCAAATCATCTGGGCTTAATTTATCGTTCTAGCAAATATCCTCTTCTTTGTCATTCTCTGAACTTTCATACTCCGATCCCTCTTTTCCACAATGATTCTAGGGTCAAACCAAAACCCTAAATCTGAACCAGTTGACTCCGGCTTCAGTCCGCGCAACCTGACCCTAATTCGCCATCTCCCCTTCAAGATCTCATTTTCAGCTACATGTGCAGAAACCCCAAATTTCCATTCTAGCATAAAGGCAAGGAAGTGGCGTTGTCGTCATATTTTAGCAAATACGGTGTTGCGTACATATGGTAAGTACTTTATTTTTGTTATATTGGTTTTAATTTTGGCTTTCTGATTTTGATGAAATTTTGACTGTCTATGCAATACTACTCTACTCTATTAATGCATTCCAAGGTGATTTGGTTTCTTTCCTGTTATCAAATTACTCAAATGAAGTCATCTAAAGCTCCTTCTTCACGCAACTCCAATTAGTAGAACGTCCATCAGTGGAACTACGTTAAAGATAAGTATTTAGCTATAAAGTTTTGTGATTGTCTTATTGTTTTATATGCCTTCTGGGTCCCATGATGTTATAATAAATCTTCTTTCAGTTAATTTAACCATAAATTGTCTGGAATTTCACTTAAAGACTAAAAGCTCAGGTAAAGCTTTAATGGTGAGTCTAACTGTTCTAGAAAGCTATTTATCATAATATTATTATACCACCAGATTATCTTCAACTTACATGACTGTGATTGCTTTTGGAAATATCAGGTTTTTCAAATTTTTATTTATAGATGTGTCCATGAGATGCTACATAGACCAAGCTTTTTTAAGTATTATAATTTGTTAGTATTAGTTGCATCTTATTACATTATAAGTTTGTCTGCTCCAGGATGTCCGACAAGCACTTCTCCCATTAGAGCAACTTCTTCCCTTTTCCATATGCTTTCTGAATATGTAAGTTCCTTCGCATTAATTTTTTATTTATTAACTTCGTATTTTTGACTATTTTTCTTTCGTTACCTCTGTACTTAAGTTTATGTCCCTAACTTATTTCAGACACCAATTTCTTCAGGCACTACATATAACATGTACGTGAGAATTCCTTTTTAAGAACTTATAATTACTATTGTGATTCTTGGTTAGGTATGTGTTATATAACTGGATGTATAAAATGGTTGCTTAATTTGATCCTAACATGTCTAGAATAGAAAACCAATTTTTACCGTCTACCATCTGTTAAATATATTACTACTGACTTGCACTGAATGACTTCCTCTGTATGGGAGACGCTTTTGCTTGGATGATATGGTTGTGTCTTATGATGGTCAGTTTATTTATGTAAATTTATATAAGTTGTGTTATGCACACAATCTGAGTGTAGGTTTTTGCTGGTTTAAACTGCTTGCATCTTTGGATATTTCTTATATCGCCACCAGTGGGGTATGTCAACTGCCTTTATATATATATATATATATATATATATATATATATATATATATATATATATTGGGAAAGTCTAAAAGGACACAAAATTTTGACACAAATTTAAACACACAAAATCTGAGTCATTGGATCTCCCTCTGAATTACACTTCACACATAAAGACAAACAATTTTTATGGTCCAGATTTTGTTTACATACTTTTGTGTCTAATTTTGTGTCTTTATAGTCGCTCTCATATATATATATATATATAATAATCGGCTGTGTAGCTTCACGCTACCCAACCGTCTTCTTCTTAAAAAAAATATTACTACTGCTGCCATCCTCGTTTTGCTTGATAGAATAACAGTGGGATAAGATTCTTTGTGATGGTTGCATGTTTATGTTTTGGTGTGTACAATTTATGATATGTGTAAATTTTGATTGAAATCAACAATTTTATTTCTAATTATGATCCACTTAACCTCACTCCAATTATGACTTAACAGTAAAATATGTCATTTATAACTTTGTGTTGTTTTAGGCTTATGGAGGCTGAGTTGTTTATATCGATGTAGAGATTTGGACATCTTTATTAATTTGTAACAATTATCTTAATTTATGTTTTATTCATTCATAGTTTTATGCCTGTAAACAACAATACATATGTAATGAATTGGTTTTTTTTGGTAAGTTCATATATTGTTGTTATTGCTCCAGGCACATCCATGCATTTTTGTTAGTTCATTTCTTCTTTTCAATCTAATTTGGAAATAGCAGGTTGTTACAGGATTGCAAAAATTAAATTTGTTACCTTCCACCTAATTCTTGACTAATATTTTAAGTGACCAAAATCCAGTTAGATGTCGCGAGAAGAAGTTTGAGGCTTGCTAATTTTATTATTTATCTATAGATGATTTTAACACATAAATGGATTACAAGATGCTCACTATTCATGTTAATTTTCTTGCTAATTCTGATTAGGAAAAACGATCAAGCACCCTAGAATATTTAACACGAACTTTTGGAGCATTCATGTGATAATGGAATGTTTCAACTAACAATCAAGGTAAGTGTACAAAATGTGTTATATTTGTTATTTTTACACTATACACACTAGGTTTAACTACATTTACAACCAAGTAAAACAAAAAACCAAGCTCCAATCATATGACACTACTTATTCTTCAAAGAAATATAAATTACAAACACATATCATGTATAAACAACAACAATTATTATATTATATTTATTTTGCCGAATTACTATGTGCTATATAATAAAGTTCCAATTTTAACATTAAAATTTTAAAATCTATATTTTATAACATTATCGTGTGCAACGCACGGGTTACACACTCGTTCACAACTAATAAAGAAAATATTACCTAACTATAATTTATTTGAGTATAGCTAACTTTTAATTCAGGTCATTATATGTTAGTTAATTGAAGTGAGGTGGATAATTAGGAAGTTAAAATACGACAATAAGGCCAACTTTAACGTTCTAAGCAATTCCTTGCACTTGTGTTGTCAATGTCATATGTTGCTTCTTTATTTTGGTTGCGTAGGCAATATAACTGTGACACCTATGATTTCCAGGAACTAAAATGGTGTATGTGGAAATGTTTGAAAATGAGCATAAACCTCATATGAAGTGACTTCACGGAAATCCAAAATCATATGTACTGAATAAGCAAACTGAATTGACATCATATTATCTGCAAAGCGTATATAAATTTATTAGACCGTCTCACATTGTTCGCTATTATAGCAAGGTGGAAGATGATCCACCATATCGCCTACAAACAAACAACTTTGTTGATGAAAAAGAAAATATCAGTTGTTTATATATATATATATATATATATATATATATATATATATATATATACACCCTCCCCCTAAATTCCAACCACACAATCCCCCACTCATTCTCCCTCTTTCCATTTAAATATTCTTTGTTAGTGGAAAGAGGGAGAATAACTCCGCCTGTGTAGTTTTCTATGCAGCCTGTCCCAAGCCAGGGTAAAGGAGGAGGGTTGTGATAGGCTTGGCGAGCCAACGTAAAAACTTAGTCACTCATATGGATATGGAACCTTATGATTTTTAATTTTGGGTTCCATATCTAGCCAACCCCAATTTGTTTGGGATATATGGCTTTGTTGTTGTTGTTGTTGTTGTTGTAGTGGAAAGAGGGAGAATGAATGGGGGATTGTGTGGCTGGAATTCAGGGGAGAGTTCACGTGCAATATAAGAGGTGTAGCGGAACTCTCCCTATATATATATATATATATAATGTTGAAACGTAGAATAAGACTACAAAGTGGATTGTACCAAAATTGTGCAAACTTTGGAAAGAGTCTCATAAGAAATTCCACCAAAAAATTGTGGTCATGTTTTAAATATTTTCTGGTCTGCCTCCCTCAGAGAAGTAAGACGTTGTATTGGAATTGAGTAATAGGTAAATAGTTTAAGTATACCAACAAATTCTACATACTACTTGGTTTATGTGCCATGTCTTTTGAAGTGGTACTCTTCAACATCAATAGAGACATGGCTTAAATGAATTTGTTCATAACACGACTGCATAATAACGGAATAGCAAATAAATAAAGGAGAGTAATCAACGCAGAAGAAAAAAAGAAATAAATATTTGAGTCAGCACGACAAACTATATTATTGAAATATGAATTATCCTAAACTGAAGTATCAGTTACATGCAATTGACCACAGATATATGGAAGTTGTATATCCCGTTACAGGAAGTAAAATGATGGACCTGCCGAAAATTAAAAATAAGTGGCCAGTAGATGAATAATATAAACTCATAGATGTTTTGCAGGGGAATCATGGATGAATTTGCAACATGAATTTAAGAGCATAGAATCAGAAAAAAGAAAGGTAATATACTTGTTAGATCGAAATTTGGACCTAACACCCAAATTGTTATAAACTGTAGAGAATTCTAAATGAGGAATCAGAAAAAAGAAAATAACACTCAGAATTTATAGTGGTTCGGCGTTAATGAGCCTACGTCCACTTTCTATCTTATTGATTATGCTTTAAAAGCTAGTACAACAGTGTTTTCTTTCGATATTCCAGTGGTTTGACAACAATGGCGGACTCAGCATTCACTATTGCCAAAAAGATCCCGAAAAATGCCAAGCTCTGGGCTATTTATAGCTGATTTCGTCAGGCGGATCGCGGACACGTGGCACGAATCCCGAGATTTTCGGATCGCATCGCCACCATTGAAGAAACAGTCAAACTAGCCGTTGAAAACAGGTGTCGTCAGATCTGTGCGATTCGGATCGCTGAAGACCAGCTCGTGGTTGAACGGGCCAGAGGGTTCGGTTCGTTACAAGGGATCGGATCGCCTGGAGGTGACGTTCGTCGACGAGATGGTTTCGATCCGTTCTTGGGCGAGACGATGGCGTGCGATCCATTCCTGGGCGAGACGATGGCGTGCGATCCATTCCTGGGCGAGACGATGGCGTGCGATCCATTCCTGGGTGAGACGATGGCGTGCGATCCATTCCTCCAATTTCTTGGGGGACTTGGTTTCCTGGTTCCCCCTTATGAATGATCCTGGATGGCTTGGTCAAAAAGCGGGCCAACATTTTGCCCCCTCGAAGTATGTTTTATTGATGATGAAACATGCTTCGAAGATTCTTATTTACCCTCTCCTGAAGTTAACAGTCGCATTGGTTCAAATTGACACATGCGTGAGTCGGATCGCCATAGGACGATTCGGTCCGATTTGGTCATCTGCTCGTCGCGTGCTGGGCTCCTAGGGTCTTGTGCGATACGGGGCGTATATTCCTTCGAGTCGTGACGGGCTCTAAGTTTCGTGGGCCATTATTTCAAAGCGGTCCGTGGGCTTCTTTGTGTTTTCATCTTCGGATCGTGGCCTGTGGGGCGCTTCGTGGACCGAATAAGACAAAAGATGGGAGATAAACGGTCACCTTCTTTGCCTATATAAGCCGACGCTTCCCTCTTCATTCTCCTTCTTTTTCCTCTCTGCTGAATCGTCTCGCGCGAGCTATTGAAAAACGAACCCGACCTTTTAAACTCTCGAAAATCCAAGTATTCTCTCTGTTTTTAGAAAGGTAACATTATAGAAAGCACTCTCACATTACTTTCCTGAATTTCTACGGCTGATTCGAGGGAGAAACAATATAGATCCGCGACTCTCTGAATAAATTACCAAGCCGCCATGGCCATTGAGCGTAGAGCTCAGACCTTGAGGTCGGGAAGGAGACGAGGAAGAAGAAGGACGCAGAGGGGGAAGGAAGGCCGACCCAGATCGTGGTCAAGGATTGAAAACGAAAGCAAGCGGCGAGACGGGAGATGGCAACAGAGGGTCGTATCGTGGCAGTCGCAACGGTTCGTGAGGGAGCCTTCCCTTCGTCCGGCGATCTGATGAGGGGCACACTCTCTGCTCTACGATCCAGAAAGGGGCGATCCCTCTGTTATGCGAGTCGAAGGGGGGGGGATCCCCTTTCCGTGCGAGTCGAAGGGGGCGATCCCGCTTCTATTCGATCCGTCTCACGGCTGGTGATACGAAGGAATTTCAGTCTTTAATCAGCGCCTTGTCGCTACAAAACTCTGGACAGTTAGGATAGAGCCTTGCCGTTGATCTCTCTGGACTAAATGACTTCATGATTTGACTGCATATGACGACTAATGACCTTTAATAACCTCGACTGCTTTTATGTTTTATTATCGTTTTTAATAATGCGCACACACAAGCACACACAGCAGCACTTGCACACACGGGGAACGGGTAGTGTTGATCTTATCGTTCATATTTTCTCGTCCTGGCAGCAATGTCGAACGACCACTCTTCCTCAAGATCTGTAGCCGAAACGGAATCCGAGACTCCTGAACAGCATAATCTTCAAATTCCTCCAATCAATCCAGAAGGTGGAGATTCTGGGTCCGAATATGAAGCCACAGAATCAGATCCGACAGAAAGCACGTCATCCAGCAACAACTCCGATTCTGACGAGCGAGCTCCGGACGAAATTCCAGGCGCAGTCGGGATAGATAAATTCTCTGACTCTTTAGCGTCCAAGCTCGACGAAATAAAACTCAAGAGAATCTGCCTAAGACACGGCATTCCTTGGGACGATGTCTTAACACCGGGAAGCGATGACAGACCTCATTTAGCACCGGAAGGGTATATGTCGATCAGTCGGACAATGTGTCTAGTAGGAGCTATCCCTCCGTTCCCTCCAATTGTCATTGAAACTCTGAGACGATTAGGCATTGCCCCGATGCAGCTTCATCCAAACGCCTACGCGTCTCTATATTCTTTGTATGTTGCTTACGCGGAAATCTTGCATGCCGAACTCAAATTCAGAGACCTGGTGTTCTTCTTTCTCTTCAAGCACCGTTCTTCTGCAACCCCCAACTTCTCCTTTTTTGAATCAGTGGCGAACAGGAAAGTTCTGTATGACGGGTACAGCAACATCGGGGATCCTAAGTCTGACTGGTTTTACATAAGAAGACAGGCTGGATGCTCACGGAGATGGCTCAAATCAAGTAAATTTTGATCGCCTAGCTGAATATCTTGCTTAAGGAGTCTAAGTAATAACATTCTTCCGCTTTTTCCTTTGTCTTAAACAGATCATATCTTCCCGAAAACAGAGGGCGCATTGTACAACAGCCGGTTATCCATTCTTTTGCAAAGCAGATCCGACTTTTTAAGGATTAAAAAATGCATTACGGATGACAACCTTCACAAGCATCGCCTCTTGGATAGGAAATTTGGACTTGGAACCGGCGGCAAACCTTATAAATATGTGCCCCCGACGGAAGGAGAGGGAACTTCACAAGCGGTGGAGACAACCAAATTTCACAAAAGCCCTTCTCCGATAGTCATCCAGGACGACGAGGACTTGAATGTATACAGGGGAGATGAATCCCGTGACGAACACACCTCGTTCCGAGTCGATGGGAACGAGACGATCCGTGCTACCGAAGGTGTTGTCACTCGATCCCGAGGCAACACCTCGCAACCTCTGCGTACTACGACCACGAGTCGATCTCAGGGGGGCGCAGCGAACCGCCCTCCACGAACCGAAGCTACCCGAACTGATGGTCAGAACGCAACTCGACCTGGGAAAGAACCTATGACCCACTCCCATCGTCCTGGAACCTCTGCTCGACCCGTTCCGAGCACTTTGCCCATGAGAGAGGATGATGATGACCACTATGATCCTGCTGCTCCTGTCACTGAGGGGGATCTCTCTCGCCTTGTCAAAATGTGGGATAGGTTATTTGATGAGTTGGCCGCCCAGAGGCAGGAAAGTTCCATCCTACGGCAAAACCTGACGGCTATGGATAGAAGACTTGATGAGCTAACAAGGCAAAGAGCATCGCCAGTTCGTCCACTCACCCCAGCATATTCCTCTTCATCTGAAGAATCGCCGAGACCTCCGCGGCGACCGTATGAGAGAGCCGAAAACATAGAGCAGCTTCGGTTCGGGACCCTGCCCTCACAGGAAGAAGAAGAACTAGGAGCAGGACCCACGAACCGTAATACGAATGGTCAAGCGACGGCTCACAGGACTCGGGATGTGAACAGTCCTGTGTACGACAGACCACCTCAGCCCCGTCGCCGCACGCATACTCATGATAACAGGGGGCAGCGAAGCCCCGTCCAAGTCCCAGATTTTGTGGCTACTCCCCGAAGAGAGATCAGAGAACCTCGTCGGGCCAGAGGCACTGACCCTGAACCTCCTATGACTAGTGCAAACGTCGCAGCCATGGTTCACCAGATTTTGGCCGACAGCCGTGGGCAGCGGAACGAAGATTGGGGGATTGGTCGCAGTCATACTCCTTTTACCGACGATATTTTGGATGCAACTTTTCCAAGGCGTTTCAACATGCCACAAATGAACCGATACGCAGGAAGGTCTGATCCTGTTCAGCACCTAATGAGATACTCTTGGTCGATGACTGCTGCCGCCGCTTCTGACGCGGTTAAGTGTAAAGCGTTTCCCATATTCCTGAAAGATGTGGCTTTACTATGATTTACTCATCTGCCGGCAAGATCGATCTCCAGCTTCAGGGAACTAAGCGAGAAGTTCGTAGAGCAATTCCGTATCTACGCACAGAAGACGAAAAGCGTGATCGATCTATTTCTTGTCAAACAGCGACCAGGCGAAGGTCTAAAGACGTACCTGGATCGTTTCAATTTGGCCGCCACAGAAGTCAAAGATCCTCATGAGCCGACCATTGTCGCAGCACTAATTGATGGAGTGGATAAGGACACTGAATTCGGAAGGTACTTGGCAGGCAAACCACCCCACACCAGAGAATTATTCTATGAGAAAGCCAACGTACATCTGCGCCGGGAAGAGGTATACGCAAACCGAAAGCTTAAAACAACTGATAAGGAAGAAGTTCAGAGCAATGTCGCCATCAAACAGAATGGCGACAGCTCCGGGAAAGTTGAAGTTAACGTCAGAAATCAGAATCAGGGTGGCCGTCAGCCGGGTAACAACAGTAACAATGGTAACGACAACAATCGGAAGAGGGGCCGAGGGAACGATTCCCAGAGAAGGACTCGTCCCAGGGCCTTTGAAAGTTATACACCCATCAATGATACTTTGGAGAATATTTTCGTGGATGCGTATGAAGTCCTCCAAAACAAGAGGCCACCTCCTAGAGAATCGACAGAAAAAGAGCGTGAGACAGGAAAGTTTTGCCTCTTTCATCAAATTCACGGTCATTCGACGAATGAATGCCGCCACCTTAGGGACGTGGTCGAAAGGCTACTTCGAGAAGGGAAGCTAGATGAATACAGAGTAGCGCCTAGGGACAGGGGGCAAGCAGTGCAGGCCCCGAATCAGAATCAAAGTCAACTTGCTCCTAGACCGACTGCTCAGCAAAAAGGAAAGAATATTGTTATCAATACCGTGATCGGAGGACTCTATCTTGCTGGGCATGGTTCCAAAGCGTTAGATCAATACGTCAACGCAGCCAAACAACACCTCGAAGTGGGGGAATGTAGCAATCCCGAGGACAGTACTCCGGTGAAGCAGCAGAAGATGATGACTGATGATGTTGTTTTTCGAGAACGGGATAGCGTCGGAGTCCATGCTCCAACTGAAGATCCGCTTGTAATCACAATACCCATTGGGCCAGCCACTGTTCATAAGGTCCTGGTGGATAACGGGAGTTCCGTTAATATTCTCTTCAAAAAGGCCTTTGACCAAATGAATCTTGAAATAAAAGACTTGAAGCCCTGCCAGGGGTGGATCCGTGGATTCAACGGAGCATCCACCGCTCCAATGGGTTATGTAGAGTTGCCAGTCACACTGGGGGAAGGAGAACGCCAGAGAGTGAGAATCCATCCCTTTGTGGTTTTGGATGTTGAATCACCATATAATGCCTTCTTGGGCCGACCGGCCCTCGCAAAATTCAGAGCCTGTATAGCCCCTTGGTGCTTGTTATTGAAATTCCCCACAGAAGCTGGCATTGGTATCGTCAGAGGGGATCAAGTTGCTGCGCGAGCATGTTATGTCGCCGAACTAAAGTTACTTCGCAATGGAGGGGATATCGACACTAAAGGCACTTCTCCCCCTTCGGGGGTAGGGACATTATAGCAACCAAAGAAGACAGTTGTTGGAGAGTTGCCTAAAGTGGTGCCCGAGGATATGGATCCCAGAGAGGATCCAGAACCCGGGGGCAGAACGGCGACTCCCAACGAGGCAACTGTGGATGTACCAATCGATGACAGTGACCCGGAGAAGGTCCTTAAGATTGGATCTCAGTTAAGTCCAAATCTTGCCGAAGAATTGACGAATTTCTTAAAGAACAATTTGGATGTATTTGCTTGGACCCATGCGGACATGTGCGGGATATCCCCATCAATCATGAGCCATTCTTTGAGCATTAACCCTAAACATCCTCCAGTAAAGCAAAAAAGGCGAGTGTTGGGCCCAGAGAGGTCCGCTGCCTTGAAAGAAGAGGTCGGAAAGCTAAAGAGTAATGGGTTTATCAGGGATTCCACTTACCCAGACTGGATTTCGAATCCAGTCCTGGTGAAGAAGGCCAACGGAAAGTGGCGAACGTGTATCGACTTCTCGGATCTAAACAAAGCTTGTCCAAAGGATGGTTTCCCATTACCTCGAATTGACCAGTTGGTAGACTCGACGGCAGGTCATGAGCTTCTCTCATTCATGGATGCTTATTCAGGATATAACCAAATTCCGATGCACGTTCCGGACCAAGAGCATACCAGCTTTATCACTGATCTGGGATTATATTGTTACGTAGTAATGCCTTTTGGTTTGAAGAATGCAGGCGCTACATACCAACGTCTGGTCAACAGAATGTTTTATAACCAAATCGGGAAGACAATGGAGGTATATGTCGATGATATGTTGGTTAAATCCAAGCAATCCTTTCAACACACCACTGACTTGGCAGAGATGTTCGGCGTTCTTAGGAAGTATGGGATGAAACTCAATCCCACCAAATGTTCATTCGGTGTTGCTTCCGGAAAATTCTTAGGATTCATTGTCAGTTCGCGCGGTATTGAGATTAATCCGGACCAGATCACGGCAATCAGGAACATTCAGGAACCTAGGCAAATTAGAGATGTGCAAAGCCTTGCCGGAAAAGTGGCCGCACTAAGCAGATTCATCTCCAGGGCTACGGATAAGTGCATTCCATTCTTCGACTTAATAAAGCGAGGGAAACGCCACTTTAAATGGACTCCTGACTGCGTAGAAGCGTTTCAGAATTAGCTCAGCCACTTGGAGAAACCTCCAATTCTATCTAAACCAATAGACCACGAGGATTTGTTCGTGTATTTGGCAGTATCATCTCATGCAGTCAGCTCAGCATTGGTAAGGGAAGAGGAGAAGGTCCAAAGACCTGTGTATTACGTGAGTAAAAAATTAACAGCAGCAGAACGTAATTATCCACGGATAGAAAAACTGGCGTATAGTTTACTGATTGCCTCCAGAAAGCTTCGGCACTATTTTCAAGCACATCCTATTATCATATATACTGATCACCCACTCAAGCAAGTTCTACAGAGACCAGAGGCGTCTGGAAGATTACTCAAATGGAATATTGAGTTAAGTCAATTTGACTTGAACTTTCAGCCCAGACGATCAATTCGGGGGCAAGCGATAGCTGACTTCATAGCAGAATTCACAGTTCCTGAAGAAGACATAGCAAACGAAGAAGTGGAACCCTCAAAATTACTTTTCGACCCTGATGTATGGAAATTATATACTGATGGTGCTAGAAACAATGAAAGATCCGGCGCCGGAATAGTGCTCGAAACCCCCGAGAAACGATTGATAACTTATGCCATCCGAATGGAGTTTCAGGCCACTAACAACGGTTCCGAATACGAAGCTTTGATAGCCGGATTAAAGATTGCAAAGATGCTAGAAGTCACGAAATTGAACATCTTCTGCGATTCCAAGTTAGTTGTGAACCAAGTTATTGGGAAATTCCAAGCTAAAGGTGCAAGATTGATTCTGTACTTAAAGAAAGTGAAAGAGCTGCTCAATGAGTTCGATCACTACAGCATATCTCATATTCCGCGGTCAGAAAATCAGCAGGCGGACAAGTTGGCAAAGGTGGCTAGTTCTAACGATCCTGAAACGATAGGGCTAGCCCCCGTTGAAGTACTTCGGTCACCCAGCATCGATCAGATGGAAATCGACCTTGTAATGGAGACGGAACCAGAAAAGGAGTCGTGGATGACTCCTATAAGGAATTTCCTAATGGATGGAGCGCTTCCGGCCAGGAAAAGCGAGAGGCGTAAAGTGATTCGTAAAGCCGCCCGATACGTGCTGCAAGGCGAAATCCTTTATAGACAAGGGTATTCAATGCCCCTCCTTCGGTGCATAGCCCACGATGACATCAGACGTGTGCTGCAAGAAGTCCACGAAGGTGAATGTGGCGACCACACTGGGGGGCAAACCTTGGTGAAAAAGATATTACGGCATGGTTACTTCTGGCCCACCATAAACAAGGATGCCGTAAGATATGCACGACGATGTGATGCATGCCAGAGATTTTCAAAGATACCTAGAGCGCCTCCAAGCCAATTAAAAACAATGATGAGTCCATGGCCATTTGCTATGTGGGGAATTGATATCATAGGAAGTCTCCCCATAGCAAGGGGCGGAGCAAAGTTTGCTATTGTGGCCATAGATTATTTCACTAAGTGGGTCGAGGCAGAACCACTAACTACAATCACAACTAAACGAGTGGTCAATTTCGTTGTGAGAAACATCATTTGCCGATTTGGAATTCCAAAGATTGTGATAACGGACAACGGAACTCAATTTGATAGTGCTGAATTCAGAAACTTCTGCCAAAAGTATCACATCGATAATCGATACACCTCCGTGGCACACCCACAATCAAACGGGCAAGTCGAAGCTGCAAATAAAGTAATTAAGTCCATTCTGAAAAGAAGAATGAAGCGGGCTAAAGCCATGTGGGCTGATGAATTGCCCTTGGCACTATGGGCTCACAGAACGACATATAAATCCGCGACCGGACATACCCCGTTCTCCCTCGCTTTTGGAACAGAAGCAGTCATCCCGATTGAGATAAAGGTACCTTCTCATCGGGTGACCTATTATGATCCAATGACCAATAATGAATTGCTCCTTGAATCCCTGGATATGATCGAAGAAAAGAGGGATGAAGCCGACCTGCGTGCTCTGAGATGCAAACAACAGGTCGCCCGCTATTACAACAAAAAGGTCCGAACCCGAACCATGGAACCCGGAGACTTGGTTCTGAAACGTGTCTTCCCACCCCCAACTCATATGGGAGCGAAGTGGGAAGGACCGTACTCTATTCTCAGCAAGCTTGATAATGGAACCTTCAAGCTGGCAACCGTAGATGGAAAGGAAATCCCCAGAGTGTGGAACGCCCAACATCTACGGCCATATTTAACATGAGAGTTTCAAATCTATTCTTTTGCTTTGTTAAAAACTATGTACAAGGCATGACTTGCCTAGAATAGTCTGATTTCTTAAAGCAAGAGGTTATAAAGTGGACGTAGGTCATGATTCGACCGAACCACTATAAAAATACTGTGTGTTACTTACCTTTACTGCACCTTTATTTATTCGTCTGTTTATTCTTATGAAAAATCAATGCGAATAATCCAGGTACCCGAAGTCTGGTGCCAACAGTTCATCCCGTAGACTAACCGAAGGGACCCAAAGCCTTGGTAAATGCTCTAGCTGCTTGTCCGACTGGTTTTAATCCTCGGAGCTTGGATTAAAATGTAAACCTGAGACGAGTGTGAGGGGCATGCATGATCGCAGATGGCTGAGCTCGAACTCTAACTCTCCAGAGAGAGAGAGAGTATAAAGGCGTCTCCGATTGAGCGCTGAGAAAGAGCTCCTTTCCCGCTGAAGGATCGGGGAGCGAATGAATCGCTGAGCTCGAACTCTAACTCTCCAGAGAGAGAGAGAGTATAAAGGCGTCTCTGATTGAGCGCTGAGAAAGAGCTCCTTTCCCGCTGAAGGATCGGGGAGCGAATGAATCGCTGAGCTCGAACTCTAACTCTCCAGAGAGAGAGAGAGTATAAAGGCGTCTCCGATTGAGCGCTGAGAAAGAGCTCCTTTCCCGCTGAAGGATCGGGGAGCGAATGAATCGCTGAGCTCGAACTCTAACTCTCCAGAGAGAGAGAGAGAGTATAAAGGCGTCTCCGATTGAGCGCTGAGAAAGAGCTCCTTTCCCGCTGAAGGATCGGGGAACGAACGAATCGCCGAGCATAAAACTCTAACAATTGATTAGGGGGCATCACGCACTCCTATGCGAACGCTAAACTTTGATATAACAAGTGTAACATAGCATGAACATTCTTCTTCTTATTGATTGACTGACATATAATTATTAATAGCTGGCTAACGACTAAATGTGGAAAGTTTCTATGAATACAGGTACACAATGATGTAAGAAGAAACAAATTCTTGATTATGTACTGCAAATCAGCAAAGTGAAAACAAGTTAGAAACAAAAGTGAGGGCCAGTCTCACAGTTACACCTCCTGGCCAGTGGGAAGCTTAAAAGGCAAAATATCAGTAAACATCCTATTTATGCTTTGATATCTTCTCTCGCTTCTGCCTCTCCAGCCTCTCCTTATCGGCTTCAGATGGATCCCCCTTCTTCCTTTTCCGCTTGTCCACGAGGGGAGCATCTGACTCCTCCGAGGTTTCCTCTCCCCCATCTTTTCCCTTGCTTCTGCCAGAGAGGGAAGCCGGGAAGTCATCAGGGTTTGCGAAGTGAAGTTGCCGGCTGATGGACTTGGACTGGATTTTCATAATCATCCCAGTTTTGGGATCGAACTCTGCAAGGGGGACCACATTCAAAGCCTCATCCCCCACCTTCTTCAAAGCCAACTCTTTCTCTTGTCTGGCTTTTCGGTTGGCCAGGGGTTCCTCATCATCATCATCATCGTCGGCCTTCTTGGTGCCGGTGATATCCTCTTCATCATCCACATGCCGACCATCCAAGTCTTTTAAAGCCTCGATAGTCTCAGCATCTTTGGGTACGTCGGCACCAGGCACCGAGATGCTTCCTTCAGCTGTTGCGGCCTCGACTTGCTCTGAAACATCGATTTCAGCGCCCGGCAGGGCGGTCCCCTCCTCCACTTCTCTCTCTTTTCCAACACCCTTGTCGGCGGGCTCGCCACCTGCATTATAAGAGACACACATTACTAATTCAATGGGTTGTCCTGTTAGACGGTGACAATTCGCAATCGCTTTAGCAAAATTGTTGGGAAAAGAGAAAGGTACCTTCAGCAGATACACCCTCTTGAGCAGACCCGGATGCTCCAACAGCCACGGGAGTTAAGCCTAAGGGAATTAGCGGGTCGTCAGGGTGATACTCCTCAACTCCGGAAGTTTTAGACTTGGCGGCAGAGCCGGAACCTTCGTCAATCTTGCTTTTGCCTTTAGCCATGGTTCTCTCCTTCTCCATTTCCGCCAGGATTAAGCGACGGCCCTCTGCCAGATCCTCAGGCTCGTTGTCCCTTAGGATGCTTTTCATCAATTCATCTTCATCAAGTTCTTCGACCCCCAGTCTATGCTTTTCGCCCTCCACGATGGCATCCCATAAGTTGGCCAAAGTAACATGATAATCCGGGATCCATGAGATATTGCGAGTTTTGAGAACCTGACCGAGGAAATCGAAAATCATCTCCTCAAACCCCTCAATTTCTTTCTCTCTTTCAAGGAGTTTGTGGTTGGAGGCGGTGGCCATTTCAATGGCGCTATCCACGTTCTTTTCGGCAAGAGCTGCCCGTCTCTCCGCGTCCGCCACCTGATCATTCAAGACCACTTTTTCCGCCTCTGCCAGAGCCAATTTCTCTTTTAGACTCGCTTTTTCCGCCTCCCAAGCAGCCTTCTCAGTCTCAAAATGGCCTTGTGCCGTTACCAATTCGATGTTGGCCATTCTGAGGTCTTCAACTTCCTTTTTTAAGGCCATTTTTTCCTGGCTATTGGAATCCAGTTCTGAGTGAAAACGCTGCTTGGCATTTTCTAATTCAGTTTTATAGTTAGCGGCGTCCCTCTGTGCCAAAGCGAGCTGGGCTTGAGCGTCTTCCAGATCTTTTCCTAATTTTGTCCTAGCCCTTTCATTATTGTCGAGTTTTGCTTTAGACCTGTGAGCTTCAATTTCAAGTGTTCGGATGACTTCCGAAAGATTAAGTGCGTGCTTTTTCATCGCCTCGTACTGTTTGGCCACGTGGCGGATATGCCCGATAACTTCTTTATCCCAGTTTTTAGGGACCGGTTCCAAGGCAGGAACAAAGACCATCCTATCAAAGAACATTCCTGGAAATTGTTCCCGTAGCTTTTCCAGCCTACCTTGGATTTCAGGACCGTGAACGTAATCCCGTGAGCCGGGGGCAGCTAGCTCTGGTTGGCTGGTAGGGACAATATCACTTCTCTCTCGCTCAGTGTCTTTAGATGAATCTCTGTCCCCATCTTTGGATTCGTGTCGCCTTTTGGACGACCGGCTGTGGGAAGGCGCACTCTTAGGAGGAGTCAACTCTTTTGGAAGTGTCTTCCCCCCGGTCGGGATTGTTGGATGACTCAAAGGCCTGGTAGAAGTTGACTTGGGTGGAGATCGAGGTTGCGAAGAGCTCGGCCTATGAGGGGGACCGCGAGGGCGCTCGGTACCCGATCGAAGGCTGGGAGTGCCTTCGCGAAGAGAGCGGTACGAATAGGATTTCCTGCGAGACATCGCTCCTGTAAAAAGAAAAGAAGAGCATATTATCACATTGAATATCCACAACGTAATAGTGCGCGGTCAGGCAGTGTGTGTGAGGTGTGCATCCCATATAATTCCCCCTAACAAACCCGGGCCTGGAGACAGGCTCGTCTGGCCCGTTTCGCGTCCCCTTGATGAATCAGTCGCCTCTTCGGGAGCAGAAAAGAAAGGCTCCTCGCCGAAGTCTTTCTCCGTGTATTCAATGTCGGGCAAAGGGATTTTATTCAGCTCATCGAATAATTGTTCTTCTGTCAATTCGTCATCACCGACAGTTCCCATTGGAGCAGAAGCAGGGATTTCTTTCGATATTCCAGTGGTTTGACAACAATGGCGGACTCAGCATTCACTATTGCCAAAAAGATCCCGAAAAATGCCAAGCTCTGGGCTATTTATAGCTGATTTCGTCGGGCGGATCGCGGACACGTGGCACGAATCCCGAGATTTTCGGATCGCATCGCCACCATTGAAGAAACAGTCAAACTAGCCGTTGAAAACAGGTGTCGTCAGATCTGTGCGATTCGGATCGCTGAAGACCAGCTCGTGGTTGAACGGGCCAGAGGGTTCGGTTCGTTACAAGGGATCGGATCGCCTGGAGGTGACATTCGTCGACGAGATGGTTTCGATCCGTTCTTGGGCGAGACGATGGCGTGCGATCCATTCCTGGGCGAGACGATGGCGTGCGATCCATTCCTGGGCGAGACGATGGCGTGCGATCCATTCCTCCAATTTCTTGGGGGACTTGGTTTCCTGGTTCCCCTTATGAATGATCCTGGATGGCTTGGTCAAAAAGCGGGCCAACATTTTGCCCCCTCGAAGTATGTTTTATTGATGATGAAACATGCTTCGAAGATTCTTATTTACCCTCTCCTGAAGTTAACAGTCGCATTGGTTCAAATTGACACATGCGTGAGTCGGATCGCCATTGGACGATTCGGTCCGATTTGGTCATCTGCTCGTCGCGTGCTGGGCTCCTAGGGTCTTGTGCGATACGGGGCGTATATTCCTTCGAGTCGTGACGGGCTCTAAGTTTCGTGGGCCATTATTTCAAAGCGGTCCGTGGGCTTCTTTGTGTTTTCATCTTCGGATCGTGGCCTGTGGGGCGCTTCGTGGACCGAATAAGACAAAAGATGGGAGATAAACGGTCACCTTCTTTGCCTATATAAGCCGACGCTTCCCTCTTCATTCTCCTTCTTTTTCCTCTCTGCTGAATCGTCTCGCGCGAGCTATTGAAAAACGAACCCGACCTTTTAAACTCTCGAAAATCCAAGTATTCTCTCTGTTTTTAGAAAGGTAACATTATAGAAAGCACTCTCACATTACTTTCCTGAATTTCTACGGCTGATTCGAGGGAGAAACAATATAGATCCGCGACTCTCTGAATAAATTACCAAGCCGCCATGGCCATTGAGCGTAGAGCTCAGACCTTGAGGACGGGAAGGAGACGAGGAAGAAGAAGGACGCAGAGGGGGAAGGAAGGCCGACCCGGATCGTGGTCAAGGATTGAAAACGAAAGCAAGCGGCGAGACGGGAGAATGTATACGAGGACTTGAAACCCTGCTTCTGCTCCAATGGGAACTGTCGGATCTGATCGCCCCCTGCGCTCCGCGATCCAGGATTTCTTCGTCGACCAGTTCGTGCACATTCTCCTCGATCATTTCGTTGGTCTGCGAAACTTTGGATCTTTTCCCAGCCATGATATCCGAATCGCTGGAATCTTCAAGAAAATGAATGACGAAACTTTAAGGCTGAGTTTCTCAGTGAAAGCACCAAAAATGTTAGATCGAAATTTGGACCTAACACCCAAATTGTTATAAACTGTAGAGAATTCTAAATGAGGAATCAGAAAAAAGAAAATAACACTCAGAATTTATAGTGGTTCGGCGTTAATGAGCCTACGTCCACTTTCTATCTTATTGATTATGCTTTAAAAGCTAGTACAACAGTGTTTTCTTTCGATATTCCAGTGGTTTGACAACAATGGCGGACTCAGCATTCACTATTGCCAAAAAGATCCCGAAAAATGCCAAGCTCTGGGCTATTTATAGCTGATTTCGTCAGGCGGATCGCGGACACGTGGCACGAATCCCGAGATTTTCGGATCGCATCGCCACCATTGAAGAAACAGTCAAACTAGCCGTTGAAAACAGGTGTCGTCAGATCTGTGCGATTCGGATCGCTGAAGACCAGCTCGTGGTTGAACGGGCCAGAGGGTTCGGTTCGTTACAAGGGATCGGATCGCCTGGAGGTGACGTTCGTCGACGAGATGGTTTCGATCCGTTCTTGGGCGAGACGATGGCGTGCGATCCATTCCTGGGCGAGACGATGGCGTGCGATCCATTCCTCCAATTTCTTAGGGGACTTGGTTTCCTGGTTCCCCCTTATGAATGATCCTGGATGGCTTGGTCAAAAAGCGGGCCAACAATACTAATTTGTATAACTATGATCCCAAGTATGTATTATACATTGGTCAGATAGACAACAGCGACGCTAGTTGGAGGATAAAATGCATTAACCTATTAGTGATCCAAGAAGAAGAAGAAAAATCATAGGAACATGATTTTAGCATAATAGTGAATCCAGAGAGGGCGCAGTTAGGCATGAGCTATCAATGATAGGGAGAACAAATTTAGAGAGACAACAATTAATCATAAATTTACCCGAAATCGAAGAAATAAGCTACCAAGAAAAACAATTACCACCTATGTTTACTTTGATATTTAAAAATTCAAAATAAGGCGTTCCACCATGGTAATGGGTTTCTCCAGGAAAATCAGAAAATTACCTCCATTTTGTGTCACTTAAAATGGATCCTATTAGGAAGAACCTTCTACAAAAAGGTACAAACGCTGACTATATTTAGGCATTTATGTGCATTAGCAGTCAGACTGTTGGGAAACAATGGCTGAGTCACGTACTTTGTCGCTTTCTTGAAGACGATTCGGCGATCTGGTCGGTGGTGCAAAACCAGTTCGTACTTCCGCCGCCGCCTCTAGGATAAAACAGCCTCTCTAAAATGAATAACTGATTTGTTTTGCACAACAAAACAGTGTAGATTTGCACTTTCTTATTTAACTGCTCGAAAATTTCTGAAAGAATATTTTTTTTTTTATGGCGGAGGAAGAGAAAACGTATTTTTTTTTGTACTAATCTCGTCTACAACTGAAGATAATATATAGACGGGATTAGGGCTGAACGAAAATACTGGTCAGTGGAGGAAAATAGGATCTGTGAAATACTTGGTCAAAAGTTTACTGCTTCATATATAAAAGTCGGCTCAGAAATATTTTCCGTATTGAAAAACTGGTTCGAAAAATGCAGTGTTTTCTGGACTAAAAATATAAGTGTCTACACCACATAGCCAAGGCCCAAGCCCAAATCCGATCTGAACCGAACCGAGCCGGGTCGAGTCGGTCGGTCGCGCGCGCGTGTGTGGTGGTCATGATGCATGGTCTCCCTCCTCACAACAAAGCATGCTTTGGGAGCCCAAGGCCCCAACATGACTTCTTAGAAACAAGTATAAATACTTGCATCTTTCTTATAGTCCCATGATGTGGGACTATTCACAAATAGGAGGCATCATAAACTCATTTCATATTTTAAATAATTCATAAAATTTCCAATAATCCCCCACTTGATTTTTTTAAAATATTATCGAGCAGTTTCTAAAAATGTAAGACTGTGCATAAACAAAGGCGTCATCCGACTTGAACCTTTGCGTAGTGAATAAGATTCAGTTTTTACTAGAGTGACACGTAGTCTTGAACTCTATTCCTGACATCAAACCACACACAGTCTTTTCTATAATGCAATCAAATAAGCTCGTGCGTGTATGGTCATGCACGTCTATCCCAGTTTAGTGAACGCTCTAGAAGTTTTGCCCAAAACTCCATAGGAAATGGCCACATTTCCACATTCACATAGGTGAGTCTATCAAGAGTACTCCTGAAGGTAGGTACTCCACTCCAAATAGAGTACATATCTCATTAAGAGTTTCTATTAACTCATCCTCTATCACTTTAGGAATACATACTTCTTAGTTTTTCATATAGCATGCTCAACTTCTATCACTACACAACTTGTTTTTACCCATTGAACCTATTTCTTGGGATCTCCAATCATTTAGGTCGGGTTACCATTGTGCGTGACTCAACAATCTACGGGCAATAGTCCCATTCTTTTAGAATAATTGTAGACTTTCTCTCTGGACAGTCCTTTCGTCAAAGGATCTGCCAAATTTTCTTCACTACGTACGTAATCTACTCTAACGGTACCTGTAGAGATTAGCTCTCTAACCGTGCTGTGCTTACGACGTATTTGTCGTCTCTTACCGTTATAATAACGATTCTGAACTTTTGCAATAGTCGCGGTACTATCGCAATGTATCAACACAGCCGGTATCGGTTTTTCCCATAAGGGAATCTCTACTAGCAGATTTCTCAAATACTCTGCTTCTTCACTAGCTGTAACTAGTGCTATCATCTCAGACTCCATAGTAGACTGAGCCAAAATAGTCTGTTTCTTGGATTTCCAAGAAACATCTCCTCCAGCGATGCTAAATAAATAGCCACTGGTCGCTTTAGAATCATCTGATAAAGTATTCCAGTCTGCATCTGAGAATCCTTCAAGTACAGCTGGAAACTTTTCATAATGTAATCCAAGGTTCATAGTTCGTTTAAGGTATCTCATGACCCTTTCAATAGCATGCCAGTGCTCTATACTGGGTCTACTGGTAAACCTTCACAATAATCCCACGACATAGGCAATGTCGGGTCTAGTACAATCAGTGGCAAACCGAAGGCTGCCAATGATGCTCACATAATCAGACTGTCTTACACCTTCACCAGTGTTCTTAAATAACTTTACACTTGGATCTTATGGTGTACATGCAGGTTTACAGTCAAAGTAATTATATTTCTTTAGTATCTTCTCAATGTAATTAGACTGATCCAAAGAAATTCCCTTTTCTGACCTAGTAATTTTAATACCAAGGATTACACTCGCCTCACCTAGATCTTTCATGTCAAAATTGGCACTTAATAAGGATTTGACTGAATTTATGGCATGAATGTTTGACCCAAAGATGAGTAGGTCATCTACATAAAGGCATATAATAGTGCAAATGTCATTCTCAAAATTGTAATAAATGCATTTGTCACTTTCATTAACTTTAAAATCATTTGAAATGATTAAGTTATCAAATTTTTCATGCCATTATTTAGGTGCTTGTTTTAAACCATATAATGATTTATCTAATTTGCATACTTTATGTTCTTGACCATGTACTACAAATCCTTCAGGCTGGTCCATATAAATTTCTTCGTCTAATTCACCGTTCTAAAAAGCGGTTTTAACATCCATTTGGTGTATTAGTAAATTATGAATGGAAGCAAGTGAGATTAATACTCGAGTGGATGTTATTCTAGTTACAGGTGAAAAAGTATCGAAGAAATCTATATTTTCTTTTTGTCTAAAACCTTTAGCTACTAGTCGTGCTTTGTATTTATCTATTGTACCATCAGGTTTTAGTTTCTTTTTAAGTACCCATTTACAGCCTATAGATTTACAACCAGGGGGTAAATCTGCCAAATGCCAAGTCTTATTGGATTCAAGAGAATCCATCTCATCATTTATAGCCTCTCACCATAAATCAGCATCTAATGAAGATAAGGCCTCTTGGAGGTTTAAGGGATCCTCCTCTATAGTAAAAGCGCTAAAATCCAAACCAAAATCATTTACGGTTTTTGCTCTTTTACTTCTTCTAGGTTCAGCTTCAGAACTTTTATTAAGTTCTGTTCTAATAGGCGTACCTGATGTGCCCCCACTATTCCTTAATTTAAAAGGAAATTTAGTTTCATAAAAATCGGCATCGTTTGATTCAATTATGTTATGTGCATTTATATCATAAAATCGATATGCTTTGCTATTAATAGCATAGCCTACAAATACACATTCATATGCTCTACTTACCAATTTTATTCTCTTAGGGTCTGGAATGCGAACATATGCTAGACAACCCCAAGTTCTAAAGTATGAGACATTGGGTTTATGATTCTTTAAAATTTCATAAGGTGAAATTTTATTCTTAGATTTAGGGATTCTATTTAAAACATAACATACAGTCAATAAAATATCCCCTCCACCAATGTTTTGCTGCACCAGAATTTAGTAGGATGGAAACTACTAATTCGGTAAAAGTCCTATTTTTTCTTTCAGCTTTACCGTTCATTTCAGGTGAATAGGGTGCAGTTCTCTCATGTACAATACCATGTAATTTATAGAAGTCCAGAATTGAATTAGATTCATATTTTGTTCCTCTATCACTACGAAATCTCTTGATTTTCCTATTTGTTTGATTCTCAATCTCAGTTTTGAATGTTTTAAACATGTCAAAAGCATCACTTTTATTTTTCATAAGATAAACATATGTGAAATCAGAACAATCATCGATAAAAGTGATAAAACAATGATGTCCATGTCTAGTCAATGTGCCATCAAGTTCACATATGTCAGAATGAATCAAGTCTAAGGGTTCAGATTCTCTATCAACATATTTATGAGGTTTCTTTGTGATTTTTGCTTGTGTACAGAATTCACATTTATCATATTCAGATTCTGCTATCTTAGGTATCATATCTAGAGTGCTCATGTTATGAATTATCCGTTTATTAACATGACATAATCTAGAGTGCCAAATATTAAAATCACACAACATATAAGCATAATTATTCACTTCATTAGATTCAACATTTAATTTGAACATTCCCTCAGAAGCATAACCCTTTCCTACAAAGTTTCCCTTATACACTATGGTATACAAATCAGCCCCAATAAATTGAGTAAACCCTGCCTTATTAAGGAGATAGCCTGACACCAGATTCTTCCTCATCTCTGGACTATGCAAAACATCTTTGAGGATCACAGTCTTTCCAGAGGTAAACTTGATCTCCACGTTTCCAATCCCTGCAACTTTAGTGGTGTGAGAATCTCTCAGCAACACTTTCTGATCATCAGTAGCCGTGTATGTGGAAAACATAGCACGATCATAGCAGACATGGCGAGAAGCACCAGTGTCCACCCACCAACCCTCTGATCCACCAACAAGGTGAATCTCAGTAATCATAGCCATGAGAGGCTCCTCCTCAGTCAAGTTAGCCTGTGGTACAGAGCTAGGCTTGTTCCGACACTTTCGTGTCATATGACATGGTTTTCCACAGTTGTAACATAGAAACAACTGTCCAGAGTCATTCTTTTGAGCTGATTTTTGCTGTTCTTTTGAGTTTCCTTGCGGATTCCCATTCTGTTTGTTGCGTCTGTTCTGATTCTTAAAAGACTTCTGGTTTGGTTTCAGAACTGCGGGTTTGGTCTTTTTAGTGTTGTTGTTTGAAACAAACAACACTTCCTCTTTCTGGTCCTGTTTGCGTGCCGCCTCCTCAATGCGAAGGCGAGTGATCAAACTCTCTAAGGAAAATTCCCTAGTCTTATGTCGTAAGAAAATTTTAAATTCTTTCCAACCTGGGGGCAGTTTGTCAATAATAATAGCAATTTGAAACTATTCATCCAAAACCATACCTTCGGAGAATGAGCTATTTTCTGCAGCTCATGAGACTGCATCTCTACTGACCTATCATCTGTCATCTGGTACTTGAGATAGCTGCTTACAGCATACTTCTTTGCCCCTGCCTCCTCTGTATCCTAGTTCTTCTGCAGTGCTTCCAAGATCTTCTTTGCTGTCTTGTCCTCTGAGTTATAGTAATCATACAGATCATCGCTCAATCCGTTCAGAATAAAATTCATGCATAGATAATCCTGTTCAGTCCAGGTGCTTTGATTGTTCAGTCCAGGATGTCATCTGCGCTTCATCAGTTCCGTCAGGCTTGTCTGCCAGCTGTGGTTTGTCGGTGGTCAGAGCAGCAGCCACCTTCCTCATCGTCAGGTAGAACTCCATTTTCTGACGCCATCGTTTGAAGTGCAGACCTTCGAAACGAAACGGGGCAGCAGTCACCAATGGGATCTGGAATGCAGAGGAAGGAGCAGCATCATCTATGGTTGTTGTCGAAGCCATTGTTTCGAATCGTCTTCAAATTGTTAGGAAACAATGGCTGAGTCACGTACTTTGTCGCTTTCTTGAAGACGATTTGGCGATCTGGTCGGTGGTGCAAAACCAGTTCTTACTTCCGCCGCCGCCTCTAGGATAAAACAGCCTCTCTAAAATGAATAACTGATTTGCTTTGCAGAACAAATCAGTGCAGATTTGAACTTTCTTATTTAACTGCTCGAAAATTTCTGAAAGAATATCTTTTTTTTTTATTTTTTTTATGGCGGAGGAAGAGAAAATGTATTTTTTTTCTGTACTAATCTCGTCTACAACTGAAGATGATATATAGACGGGATTAGGGCTGAACGAAAATACTGGTCAGTGGAGGAAAATAGGATCTGCGAAATACTTGGTTAAAAGTTTACCGCTTCATATATAAAAGTCGGCTCAGAAATATTTTCCGTATTGAAAAACTGGTTCGAAAAATGCAGTGTTTTCTGGACTAAAAATATAAGTGTCTACACCACATAGCCAAGGCCCAAGGCCCAAGCCCAATCCCGAACCGAACCGGGTCGAGTCGAGTTGAGTCGAGTCGGTCGGTCGGTCGCGCGCGCGTGTGTGGTAGTCATGATGCATGGTCTCCCTCCTCACAACAAAGCATGCATTGGGAGCCCAAGGCCCCAACATGACTTCTTAGAAACAAGTATAAATACTTGCATCTTTCTTATAGTCCCATGATGTGGGACTATTCACAAATAGGAGGCATCATAAACTCATTTCATATTTTAAATAATTCATAAAATTTCCAACATAGATTTGTGGGTGAATGCGGACACATGTTGAGTATTATTACCGACATATATGGCACATTCGTAGGATGGGTGTCAAGAAGAACGTATACCATGAAAAGCAAGTTTCCTATGCAGATGCGCATAAATATGATGGGATAAAATGATATTATCTAGTACTATATTTTCTTTTAATATATTGTATGTCTTCATAAAGTTCTCACGTAGTAGAATCTTTTCTCTGTTCTTAATTATCGGGAGACTTACATTAGTCAATTATAAGAAATATTTCTGACATTCAGTACCGACCCTGGATATAGGCCCACTAGGCGGCCGCCTAGGGCCTCGGACCGGTAGAGGGCCTCAAATTATATCTTGGGTATATATAAGTTATGTGAGAATAGCTACCGCAAAGAGTAGAACGGTTAAGTAGTTGCGGTGCATGAGTTCCATGCAGAGGTGCCCAGTTCGAACCTAGGCAAACTCAAATTAGCAAGAGCCAACATTTTTCTCCTACAGTGGCCTCCCTTTTTTCCTCCCTTACAGCTGCTTCCCTCTCGGGCCTAGGGCCCTATGCAGCTCAGGGCCGGCCCTGATGACATTAATAAGATCATACCTTTTAACAATTTCCCTACCTTGGCCATGTATTAGACTACTTCTTTACTATGCATTCAAATCGGATCCAGAATCAAGGGACTTTACAAATTACAACAAAAATTGATTACCAGATCTCACTCACCACACATAATTCTTCAATCATTTCTTATTCTTTTAGTTCCCTCTTTTTTTCAGCACATTGAAAAGGTGGAGGATCTGAACCGCCAATTAATCTTCCAGGTAATTGCATAAACTGCAGAAATCAAACGCAACAACAACAGATATATGAGGTGAATGCAATACATGCACAAGTGAAAGATTAAATATTGAAGTCAATAATTTGTAATCGGGAATTACTTCATCATAACAATTTTTGCAAAGTCCAGGAGCTTAATATCGCTCCCAACTTTCATGCTTTCAAACCAGCTCTTCGAGTTTAAGACATTGACTTTGAGGTTTTGATCAATTTCTTCTGCTGTAGACACGACACGAACCCTTCCATCTTCAAAAAAGATCAAAATACATGAAACCACTTTGAATTTCATTACAATAAACTATATGCATCATATCAAGGGAGAAAATTATCGTCAAGATACCAGAGTCTGTGTTCTCAAATTCAATTAGCCTTTTTTTAATGTCAGTTAGCAAATGTGTACAACAGTAACCTGTTTCATTTTAACCATTAAGCGTATTCAATAAATTAAATTATATAAAAACAGGATAGCCAAACAACAGTTAGCAATAGTGAGAAGTTTCAAAGTAAAATAACAACAATAATTAATAGGAAATCTTGTTGGTTATCAGTGAATAATCTAAAGGCAAGCAAAAAAATATGTAGAATGTGGATTATGAGATCAAAATCTTCGTATTAGGCAGCGTTATGTCACAATAGTGAATGTACTAATATTTGGTAAGAAAACATGATGATCAAATAGAAATATGTTCAAAATATAATTGTACGTTTTAGACCAAAAAAATTACGTTATCATAGTCAATATCTAACTACATAAACTGAACTTTGCAAGAAAAATGGCATCTAAAAAAATGAAAATAAAAATTGTAGCAGTTCCTGAGTTGAGAAATTCAAAGTGAAACGTATATTATTCATAAACAATTCATGCATTGTCTTAATGATGAGAACAGTTGTAATCAAACTAATGTAGATATAAAGGATTAAATCATGAAGCTTAATTTATTTTTTGAAAATACAATCAGACACATGGCTAACATGTCAATTTGATAATGATACATATATAGCAATGATTATCTTAGATAAAATTTATTAGCTTTATATTTTCCTATAACATGTTGAGTAATGATCTATTGAGTTTGAGAAACAATTTATCTAGTCTTGCAACTCCAGTCCAATATTTTTTTGCTGTCGATTCTATACTAATTGGACTCCCATTGATGCGAAAGATCGGCACATGCCCATAATCTTCAACCATCAAGCAATATTAACGTAAGAGAGGCAATTTTGAGATAAAGCTCACAAAAAAGTGAAGAGCTTGTGATTAGCATACTTACATTAAATATGGAAGTTGTTTACCGATCTTATATTGAGTATTGAATTAGACATAATATTCAGGCAAGACGGTGGACTGTAGTGGCCAAAAAAAGTAACGTATTATTCTTTATTGGCAAACAATATTGACCTAGTTTAAAGAAAGTCGTTGCTCAATAACGATTTTTTGATGTAATTAATTTTAATAACACAGCCCTATCAATTAGAGAGTAGTCATCACATAAGAAATAGTTAAATCAACACATGAATGACCATTACTTCTATTTATGTAGTTACCCCCATAGTAGAATTGCAGAGATGTGAAATACGAAATAAGCATTAAAAGAATCGAATCTTCAAATGAAGGAAGAGTAAGTTAATGCTATTCGGTGGATACTAAAGGTGTGAAATTAGCAGGTAAGAAACTAAATTGTAGGACATATGAATGATAAAAGTATCTTATAGTCATCCCGTTCAAAAATTGAAGGGTATTCTAGACGATTTCTAAATGGTGTCTTCCCATTGTATATGGATTATTCTGGTTTTCATATGTTAGAACAATATTTTATAGTTACAGAAAAAGTCCAGAATAAAAAATTTGAAACTAAATAACATGCATATAAAATATCATTGTTTATTGATTAATATATGTTAAGATTTCAGTATACTTTAACAATATCCAATCGTGAAACCCTAGATTCAAATATGTAACCCATATTGATTTAATTGAGAACAAATCAGAAATAGATTAGCGGAAGCGTACCTGAATCCATAGTTAATTATTGCACTACCTGAATTCCATAATCGATGGCCAAGGAGAAGATGAATTTGGTTCGGTCTTCCAAATTGACACAAACCCTAGATTAGATTCAGCTCTCCGTAGAAGAGGTTAGAGAGTTGCTAAGGCTTGTGTAATTTGGGGACCATAACCCTTTATTTATAGATTTGGCATTTTGTAATTCAGCCCTTCAACAAATTATAAAATGCCCCGATATCTACACATTAGGCCCATGATAACTTAAACTTTAAGCCTATTAATTCTGATCCAAAATTAGATCACTTTAATTAGGCTTTACACCAAAATAGCACAACACATTTTATTTTACATATGTGACCCAATTGACGAAATATTGCAACAATCTCCCCCTGGGTCACATATGAAATAACCTTAAAATGTATTTAACTTTATGAGCTCCAAAATTTGCTATTTATAACATATGGTGTATCTGAAACAATCTCGTCCATTAATTGGGTTGACAAAGGATCAAAGCGGCATTCATTACATTTATCGTAACTAAACCCATCAATGGTCACATATATCAATACAATCAAACGACATAGATCAATCATGGATGCGTAGCATGGAAATTACATGAAATGTGATCTATACATGTCTATTTCCAACTGGTCCTTCTTTAGTGAGATCAAATGTTTAATATTTAAACAACCTGAGTGCAAAGAAAAATTCATTACTTTATTTCTGATCAGAAAAAGAACTTGATATGCATATATCTGTAACTGAAGTATAGAGCAATGAGTCATATGACAATACCAAATGCAAACTCCCCCTGAACCAAAATATCCTTACATAAAAGTTACACCAATTGAGCTACATGCTCATGAGAGACCTTAGGTGATAACCTTTTGGTATGCGGATCCGCCATAATGGAGTTTGTCTAAGTGTGCTCTATGAATTACAATATATTTTGCACTCTTCCCTTATTGGAAAATAATATATTCTTTACTGTCACAATATTACTTGGTCTTTCAATTCTTTATCTATAACTGGAGTCTTGTGACAAAATTTCATTATTATTTTCCATATTTGGATGTCTTATAACTAACCAAAGACGATATTTTCAAAATGGCGAAAACTATAAGTGCCTAAATTTTCCCTTATATAGTTTCACCCATAAAATATATTATCATTGCTAGAAGTGGATCTTTTACAGTAATGAAATCCAAAGTATCTGGATCGTAATTCTTTATGATCTCCACCCGATCCGATCTTTTATCTATGAGCATATAATCTTTTATTTTGTCTTTTAAATATATATCATATATATCATAACCATTTTTGCTACTAAATCATTGATCCACTTTTAATATCAGTAAGGTATCTGCCAAATAATACACGCATATCCATATGTGTATATACACTAGTATGCATTAGTATTCACACTGCGAATGCATGAGAAATCTTTTGCATTTCTTTAATTTCAAGGATGGTAGCATTTATCTGTTTGGTAAAAGAAAAACAACTGAATCGCAATTTACATACCAAATCTTTTAAGCATTTATCTTCCTAATTCTTTTGTAATAATCCAAATATCACCCCATGAACAATAATGGTGTATTTGAATCCCAAATACAAAAGACTAATCCATAAATGAGTTTCTTAAGTAGTTTCACCAATGTCTCCATTGAGAAACATAACTTTAATCTCCATCAGATAATGCTCAAAAGTACAAAATGTAGTAAGCTCCAAAGCGATCAATTCTAAAGAATCGTTTACTAAGTCCAAAATGAAACATTCCTTAAAGAAAATAAAATTTCCTTTTAATAATAGAGATTTCAATAAAAGTGCCTTATAAAATTCATTATTAACCACTTGACCCCTTTTGGCTTTGAATAGTTATTCATAACCAATGATCTTATTACTAGAGTTAGAGTGAGATTTCAAACTTTATTATCCATATAGATTTATGCTATATATTCATTTCTTAAATCCACGTTTTAGACTAGTACCTTACATGGATTGATGTAAGTCCATAGCATCATCTTTATCAATCCATTATTTATCTTTATGAAGAAATACTATGCAATAATCTGAAATAGCATTTCTTCTCATTTAGGTGGATTTCCATAGTGATCTTTGCATTTTGAGGTTGTTGAGTTTGTTTTCTTGAAACAGTAACCTTAGCTTATAGAAAAAATTATCTTCAACATCATCTTATTATGATTCTTAATTTACTTCTTCCTAATAAAAGAAAACAAATCTTAAACTTTAAGCGAAAGAAGCAACCGCAGTTGAATCAAAGATAATGATTCTCTTTAAAGACAATGATATTACTTTATTTCTCCCCCCAAACTTAACATCCTTAAAATAACTATTTCAATTCCCGCTTTAAAACTTTTCCTTAGTGTGGGTTCATAAAAAATTATAAACTTTAAATCCCTTAGAATATCAATAAAGCATTTTCTATCTTTACGATATCTCAATCTATAATTCCTCAGTAAACTGAAACAAAAATTATATTAGTCACCAAAACAAAATTTGAGATATCATTACATAAGTTATTTAGCATAAGTAGTCATAACTTATATGAGCTTCAATTACATAAGATTTTGAATTTATTCATAAATTAACATTACTATTTCTTGATGAACAATAATAACCTAATATGTTCATGTTATAAATTTAAAACCGAAAACTGTCTAAATGACAGCATAACAAAAAATCAAATATATCCAAAAAATTTGACTTAAATCTTAATAATAACTATAAAATATCAAGTATATTTTACTTTATATGTCTGTATATCTCATTAAAGAAACAACTATAAAAAAATATCCATACGTTATTTCTTTTCTTTGAGATCCTTAGCAACTTCTTAATCCTTATTCATACATTTATTTACAATGTATATCAAATGAGTACTTTTCAATCATAAAAACTTCAATCTATATTTTAATTACTAAAGCGCTAAATTAGCCCATTAAGATAACATATTATTCTTAAAATAATTTTAATCTTTAAATGAATATACTGAAGATAGCACCAAAAATAACAATAACTTGAGCGTCTTTAGCTTTTGAAGCAGTATTTTTTTCCGTATAGTACTCATTTATATTTCTTTGACTTTGACTTTATGTAATCAAGCACCACAAAGAGTGCTTGATTTCCCTTATTGTTTTCACAAAAACCGTTTCCATTCTCAGTAGATAACTTGTACAAAATTAGTTATCGTTACCTACATCCTTGAAAACTTCTGAAGTATTTACTTAATGATCATTTAACTCTTGCCTTTGAATTATATCACCTTTCAATATTCTTCATAACATTATAAGAATATTTAACTGTAGTAGGGTTGGCTGTAACCCTCTTAGTTACAAGAGTTAAATCTATAAAGTCAAGAACAAATAACATGCTCTCTTACAAATCCTTATTTTTATCCCAAAACAAGATGGAAATATTCATTAAATTGACAGATAATTTAGTTAAATTAGCTGAAATTGAACAAAAAATAAAATGAAGATTGACCGTATATGCTCATAGCCAAATATCAACCGTAGTAAATTCAAATAATTGGTAAGTCTCTTCTCAATATACCTAGTACACATTAATATCAAGTCTTTGGACAGTAATATTAACTGTAAGTGGTACTCTTGTTGTAATAATCAAACACTGACAATAAATTCAAGTCAAATAACAACCTTCCTTTGGGCCGATTAATTATTCACTCGAAAAACCTTATAATTGTCACGTATTAATCATCACACATGTGTTCGGCCAAATATTAGTCTTCCTTTGGGCCGGCTAATACTCGCATGAATAACTACACACAAATATCAAACATTTCCATGAACCACCAAAATATAGAGGTCACTTTGGTGACATATTATTTCAGTCAATTCACTATGTATGTAGGATATTTACGGTTAACCCAAATCACATTTGATATTCAATACAAGGCTATGAATAGAAAATATATCGGCTTATATTCAATATCAAATTCTACGATTAACAAATGTCGTATTGGAAATAACGATATAAATATATATCTTTCAAATTTCCATAACAACATCTGTATAATCACGAATTCCAACATCGAAATATTCCGAAGACAATTTCGATTCACTCCAATGCAATCATTGGAAATTCTGGTTATTTTTAAAACCCTTTTTAAATTCAATTTATTTATTTAAAAATAAATAGAATTATAATTCTAGTTCGAAACTAGTTCATTTCGATAAAAATCTATTTTTATCTTTTCAAATATGGAGTTTTTCATCCCAATCCTTTCTAAATCATTTCTTATGATTTTACACAGATTATTATTATTTTTAAAATTTTTATCGAGGCCTGTACAGTCGATTTCCATCAACGGCCATCGAACTGCACTTACAACGACCTTTTTCAAATTTTATTTGGATGTATCTCCAAATCCAACCGTTAGATTTCAAATTTCTAATATTCGTTAGAAAGCTCTTTTCGATACGAACCCAACGGTTCCGGTTTTAGGAGAATCCGACGGTCGGATCTCCCGTAATATCCGTTCGAAGTCAATGGTCGAAATTCGCGAACTGCCGCGGCGCGGCGCGTTCTATTCAGGCCATTATATTATATATATAATATATACTTCATCGATTTCAATTCAAAACGTGCTTTATAAATCGTTTTCAATTCATTTTCAAAACGGTTTCAACTTCATATTCAATTTCAAATCAAAATTGAATATTCCAATATAAATTCGTTTTAAATTCATTTCAAATTGATTTCAATTCAATTTCGATTTTAATTCGATTTGAATTCATTTTCTTTTCAATTCAATTCAATACGAATCCGTTTTAAATTCAATTCACTTCGAATTCGTTTTACATTCAATTCAATTCGAATTCGTTTTACATTCAATTCAATTTCAATTCGAATTCATTTATATTCAATTTCAATTCGAATTCATTTCTATTCATTTTCAATTCGAAATCATTTCTATTCATTTTCAATTCGAAATCATTTCTATTCATTTTCAATTCGAATTCATTTCTATTCATTTCGATATATCAGATTTGAAATCATTTTCGATATTCATTATAGAATGAATAAAATCGATATAAATATCGTTCACGTTAAAATGACGTCAATCTAATCAACACGGCTTCATATATTTCTATTTTCTAATATTCTATTTCAAATATTTCTTTTTCAAATATTTCTATTTTAAAACTGGAATAAGGCCCAATCAATTACCATATAATATTAATTATATGGATTTTCTACAACACATGTATATATCAACAACGATGAATAATCAACCATCATCCAAAGTGCTTTCTACACTGTATAAGCATCAAATATAGATATTCAACTCTTATAACAGCCTGTCAATCAATCGATCGACATACAACTGAACAATCGGGATTAGTGTACGTCAAATATCATCCCAATACCCGTGTGGGGTTTTAAGCAATCAAACACAGATTTTTATTTGTGCAGTTGGGCGATGTATAAAATTTATCGTCCCAATCAATGTCCTTCAAATAGGTGTACATAAACAAACCGTCCGGTTTGTAAATGAATATTTATTTATTCACATTCACGTTAAAAATTATATTTTTAACGATCAAACTATTTTATTCAACCAATGAATATTCTATTCGGTTCATTTATTAAATAAAATGTTATCTTTATTTTTCTAACTTATTTTAGAAAATTTCGGCGGCATAACGGCACGATACTAGAAACGGGACGAGGCCTAGCCTTATCCCCGGTCTAGTGAAGGCCCACGCCATTCACACATCAATCAAAATCACCAAACAACCAAATTCAAATCAAATCATCTAACTAATTTATGCAACCAAACAAACAAGTCCATGGTCTGTGGACGATTGTGTCGGGTGCTACTAAGCACCGTCTGCATCCTAATATATATATAACTAGAAAAAGAAATTGAAAGGTGAGAAGTTCTCACAGTAGGTTCCACTCCGCCGGTTTTCTGAATTTCTGAGCTGCTCGGATTTGCTCTTTTTCACGCTGTACATATAAATAAAAATCACATTTTTATCATCACCTTTGTAATTCGCTTCACATATAGAAATCTCATTTTTATCGAAGTAAAAATCATATTTTCAATTCGCTACTTCGCTATAAAAATTATATTTTTTATTTCTTCTTCATATATATTTTTCGACGCTTCATTCTATATAAAAATTATATTTTTATATCTCTACGCTTTATAAAAATTATAGGTTCACTTTAAAAATCATGTCTTCAAGGACATAAAAATCGAGTCTTTAAGTAAGTAAAAATCGAGTTCATAAGTGAGTAAAAATCATGTTTTTAACTGAAAGAAAAAGATCATTTTTTTTAAACCAAAGTAAAATCAGTTTTTTTTTCTTAAATCAAATAAAATGATAATATAATAAAATCACTCCTATTTCAACTTATATACATAATAAAAATCATGTTTTACATCCATGTTAAAACTGAAAAGGAAATTCAATTTGAAAGCTCACCGGTTTTCGAGTGGAGGCGAGTTTGACGTCGAAGTGGCGGCCCTGGGGTCGGAGCGGGCTCGGTTCTTGGCTGCGTTGAGATGTGGTGGCGCGGCTTTCAAAGAGGAGAGGGAGAGAGAGAAGTCGGGTTGGCTGTAGGAGGTGGGTGATGGCGGCTCAGGGAGGTTCGGCGGCTTCAGGTGCTCGGCAGGGATTTGGGCGCTCGCGGTTTTGCTGGCTCGAGGGCGACGAGAAGGAGGAGAACGGGGATGAAGGCCGGAGTGGAGTGGCGGGGGTGTGGAGGTGGGCGACGGCCTCCTGGAGCGGTGGCACGGCCGACGAGGTCAAGGGGGAAGGGATTTGGGTGAACGTCGGGCTCAGAGGAATTGGGGCGCGATTTAGGTTTAGGGGAAATTAAAAGGAAAGGAAAAGAAAGAGGGGGTATTTATGTAAAAGGAATTTTATTTTATTATATATTTTTTTCTCCATATGAGTTGACTTTTCATTTGAACTCGAAACGAGACCCAACGACTGTCGCCCCTAGCTAATTACCCCCATTCCGAACACAATGGGATATGTATCGTAGGCTGATTCGGCTGTTACGATCAGTTTTCGTTGAATTTACATTTAAATCTATATATTCAATTTTAAACGTACATTTCAATTTACCGAGGCCACATACAGACTCTAAAAATTCCAGAAAAATTATTTCTAGCTTCGTATTGACGATACGGTCCTAACAAAACATATTTCGTCAAATTCTGAGACCGTTGGAAAAATGGCCATTTTCCAGTCGATTAAAATCAACTAAAACTGGTCAAACGCGTTTTCCTTTGCCACGCTCACATATTGATTCAAAAAATTATGAAATTTGGGATCTAGCAATAATTTGACATCACGGACCCAACAAAAGTGGTTTCGTCGAAATCCGAGGTCATTTGCAAAATGTCCATTTTTAAGGGCCTGAATTCCATAGCGACTATTCAGAATTTTCAACTGGACATATCTTTTGATTCCCGCTATGAAATTTTGATTTGTTGGATTCGTTGGAAAGATATTATCGATTAGATCCTAATGTTTTTGGTTTCACTAAAATCCGGATTGTTTTGCACCCGGTACATTCAATTGAAGTTTGAAATCGAATTATCGAACTACCGCGCCATTTTCAATTCTATTTATAATTATATATAATTATTTATATTTTAACGACGACGTATATAATATATACGTTCGAATTATATTCAAAATAAATTTTCCCGTCGGTATTATTTAAAATAATTCATTTTAAATAATCAAATTTCGCTAAAGTTGCCAAAACAAAAATTTTAAACTGGCCCATATTTTCCGGGTTGTTACAATCTCCCCCACTTAAAACTTTTCGTCCCCGAAAAGGAACAAAGTCGAAAGTGGTTTGATTAAACAACTCTACGTTCGATCTGGATTCCATTCTAAAACTTTTCAATTTCTGAGAATTTTCAAATTTTCAAAAATTTGGCTAACACCCTAAATTTTCGAAAAATTTCGCCATAACCTCCCCTGCTCCGGGAGCCACGGGAAAATCCCGAAATTGCCATATAGGCCCTCTGATCTCAAAAAGAAAAAGAAAAAGCCAAGCGGCTAGCCAATCGGCTCATAAAATCATCATCACCCAAACAAAACAGTAAATTATGGTAAACATGTACCTATTTGTCGGGCAAACAAATTTTATTCTTCTGCTCTAGCCTCCTTGCTATGACCTGTTCAATGTAAGTATATGTATATGCAAGCAAATGCGACCAAATTTCAATACAATTCACTATTTGATTCAATTAGGCATAATGGTTCGAAATTATCAAACAATTAAACAAACAACACAAACATCAATCAATTAGTGAATTATCATTTGAAATTCATAACTTTGATATACAGTCAAAAATCCCATTTTTGATGCCAAATCACAACAATAAGCCCTATCTAATTTTGGTTCTCACACCAGTCAATAGGAGATATATAAATATCACACCTTCAACACTCGAACACTAATTCTGATGATGTAGCTACAATCATCAGAATCATCTTCGGGCGACTAGAGTGTGAATCTATATCTATCCAGTATATTGAAATTTCGAATATACGTTTGCAAGGCGCATATGCAAAATCTTTATATACTGGACTGTCCAAATCAATATAAAATAAATAATCAAATACGAATAATTGATTTTAAATTTTCAAAACAAAATTGGTTTTCATTTTTATTTTAAAAATTTACTCTTCACACTCGTTCTAGGATACTACTGATCCCATCTCTAACGAGTCATCCTCGTTGGATATTACTAATCCAATTCTGATGAATTCTTTCGTATGGTTCTAATGTGTCTTGTTCTCTGAGCTTTGTAATCCAAAGCTCTGATACCAACTGTGAAGACCCGTAACTTCCCCGGTGAGGAAAGCGGCGGATAGTTCGAGAACAAGCCACAACAGAACGCATATAAAAGAACATTTCGTTGTATATTACAACAATGCATCAGATTACAAGAATATACAGAGTATAAATGAATATACATTACACAGAAATATCAGAGATTTAAATTACATTTAAATACATCGCAGCGGAAAATAATACAATACACAACTGAAGGAGATATACGGATACAAAGCTTTCCGGATATCGTTCCAGCTGTAAACTAGGATCCTGTGAATATAAATCTGCAAAACCAAAACTACTAGCTGCCCATGTCAAAATAGGGGCACCCAGAGTTTAGGTCAAAACAATAAACTCCAGGTCAGTCATGTGACTGGTGTGAGAACTAAAACAGTTATTAATTCTTTATTTTAAAGTTAGGTAAATCAAGGGACCACGCCGTATAACACGGAACGGGTTTCCTCCCAAGAATACCAGTGCATAAAACAAACAGCGCAATGCTAAATAAAGAAAAATGAAGCTGTTATAAGACCCAGGTCCTATCACACAATGCAACGCAAGCCGGGGGATAGGGTTTTCCCTTATAACAGCCAAAGAATGCTTGATACGTTTAAAACAAATCATTTGATACTATTATAAGTGTATAGTGTATAAAACAACTTCAAATCATAAGTATCAATCATAGGCGACATGAGCGTCCCATGCCACTATGTCGCCATATATAGGTTTACAAATAAAACCGCAAATGTCACGTATTTGGAAATTGGATTTCCATCTATGAACCGAGGCTAGGGATCGTCCTCTACCGATTCAAGACTGTCTAGCCCGAGTCTCAGGGACAGAACGCATCGACCCTTGGAGCGACAGGGCCGGTCCACCGATGTGGATTAAACTTAAATCCTGAACACTGCGTTTCTCCGCCCTTTGGGGCGTAAATGAGCCAACGAATGACTCCATCGGACCCGGATCGTCCGATCAAACCGAGGCGCCTCGCAACAGCAACAACCACACAGGTGAAAAGTATATAAATGTCAGGGCTGGTAGGTCACTGACACCACCCTAGCTAGAAAGAAACGCATGTCCTCCCTGAGGTCCTCTCCCGTTTTGGTTCACAACCGGGGTGCGAAACTCGCGAAGTAAACGTTACACAAAGCTACGCCACAAAGGCCGTGCTTTGATCATCACCACAAGACTTTGCTTTTCAACAGAAGCCTCGATCAATTGCCACTTAGGCATGCCACACATGCAATTCACTCCATTCGTTTGATATCCATCAATATATAACCCCTGAGCTCGTACGTCACAGAGAAGGGCGTTAAGCAAGAGAATAAATTCTCCGCCGCCAAACAGATATTTATTTAATAGAGATCAATCACGCGGACTAAAATCCAATGTCAAACACACAGTCCATTTACAAGTCCGTTCTGGGTCTGAACGAAACCGGAGGCACCTAGTACCCCGCATATCCATCGATCTCCATGTACGTCTGGACGATCACCAACTGTTTCCATCTTCTTGGGTGTACATCGCAATCAAGATCATTAGTAATCACCCGAACGACGTGAAGACCTCCGGTCTTCGACCATCGTCTTCATCTTCGACTTATCGTCGTATCAGTTATTCAGAATGGAATAAACCCGGTCTTTCCGAATAACTCGCGTATATTTTAAATAAGTGTTACACAAACACAACATACGCCTCATTCCAATTCATCAGTCACTAACCGTAAATTAATCAAGAGAATAATTTCCCAAATATTAACCCCGAAGGCCGAAACCAACATCAGATCAATATCCAGAAAACCATTCTGCTTGGCTAACCGATAGTTAGTTTCTAAATTTCACATTCATAGGGAAAGGTTCCCATTAATTTTATCCAAGATAAATTCCTTGGATTTATTCTCAAATCTTCTTTTGAATTTCGATTCAACTAGTCGGAATTAGCGAACCTTACCGAAGTAATCATTGGTTTTAATTTCCCAATCCCAACCTATTCATCCCATGAAGTAAAACTGGTTATACTTCATATCTAACACCACGGTGTTATCGGTAAATTCAATTACCATTTCACGTTCAAATCTAATTAAAGATTTAACTATCGCCTGGGGCAAAACTGGTGATACTCCATTCTCGTTCATTTCAATCTAATTAAAGATTCATTAAAACTCCACTTAGTTTTAATCGTTAACTGGGTTAAAGAATCAGTGTCATTTAAAACACGGTTCACGATAAACCCAAAGTCACATTCCATTAATTATCGGGTTAAAGAACGAGTGTTATTTAAAACACTGCCCACGATAAACCCAAAAATCAATATCAATTCCAATTAACTATTATTTAATTGGTACACTTCATTAAATCTAAATAAAAAGATTTAATCTTTTCTCCACTGGGTTCAAGAACAGTGTTAGTGAAGACACCATTCACGACAAACCCAAATCACATTTGATATTCAATACAAGGCTATGAATAGAAAATATATCGGCTTATATTCAATATCAAATTCTACGATTAACAAATGTCGTATTGGAAATAACGATATAAATATATATCTTTCAAATTTCCATAACAACATCTATATAATCACGAATTCCAACATCGAAATATTCCGAAGACAATTTCGATTCAAATCCACTCCAATGCAATCATTGGAAATTCTGGTTATTTTTAAAACCCTTTTTAAATTCAATTTATTTATTTAAAAATAAATAGAATTATAATTCTAGTTCGAAACTAGTTCATTTCGATAAAAATCTATTTTTATCTTTTCAAATATGGAGTTTTTCATCCCAATCCTTTCTAAATCATTTCTTATGATTTTACACAGATTATTATTATTTTTAATAATTTTATCGAGGCCTGTACAGTCGATTTCCATCAACGGCCATCGAACTGCACTTACAACGACCTTTTTCAAATTTGATTTGGACGTATCTCCAAATCCAACCGTTAGATTTCAAATTTCTAATATTCGTTAGAAAGCTCTTTTCGATACAAACCCAACGGTTCCGGTTTTAGGAGAATCCGACGGTCGGATCTCCCGTAATATCCGTTCGAAGTCAATGGTCGAAATTCGCGAACTGCCGCGGCGCGACGCGTTCTATTCAGGCCATTATATTATATATATAATATATATAATATATACTTCGTCGATTTCAATTCAAAATGTGCTTTATAAATCGTTTTCAATTCATTTTCAGAACGGTTTCAACTTCATATTCAATTTCAAATCAAAATTGAATATTCCAATATAAATTCGTTTTAAATTCATTTCAAATTGATTTCAATTCAATTTCGATTTTAATTCGATTTGAATTCATTTTCTTTTCAATTCAATTCAATACGAATCCGTTTTAAATGCAATTCACTTCGAATTCGTTTTATATTCAATTCAATTCGAATTCGTTTTACATTCAATTCAATTTCAATTCGAATTCATTTATATTCAATTTCAATTCGAATTCATTTCTATTCATTTTCAATTCGAAATCATTTCTATTCATTTTCAATTCGAAATCATTTCTATTCATTTTCAATTCGAATTCATTTCTATTCATTTTCAATTCGAATTCATTTCTGTTCATTTCGATATATCAGATTTGAAATCATTTTCGATATTCATTATAGAATGAATAAAATCGATATAAATATCATTCACGTTAAAATGACGTCAATCTAATCAACACGGCTTCATATATTTATATTTTCAAATATTCTATTTCAAATATTTCTTTTTCAAATATTTCTATTTTAAAACTGGAATGAGGCCCAATCAATTACCATATAATGTTAATTATATGGATTTTCTACAACACATGTATATATCAACAACGATGAATAATCAACCACCATCCAAAGTGCTTTCTACACTGTATAAGCATCAAATATAGATATTCAACGCTTATAACAGCCTGTCAATCAATCGATCGACATACAACTGAACAATCGGGATTAGTGTACGTCAAATATCATCCCAATACCCGTGTGGGGTTTTAAGCAATCAAATACAGATTTTTATTTGTGCAGTTGGGCGATGTGTAAAATTTATCGTCCCAATCAATGTCCTTCAAATAGGTGTACATAAACAAAGCGTCCGGTTTGTAAATGAATATTTATTTATTCATATTCACGTTAAAAATTATATTTTTAACGATCAAACTTTTTTATTCAACCAATGAATATTCTATTCGGTTCATTTATTAAATAAAATGTTATCTTTATTTTTCTAACTTATTTTAGAAAATTTCGGCGGCATAACGGCACGATACTAGAAACGGGACGAGGCCTAGCCTTATCCCCGGTCTAGTGAAGGCCCACGCCATTCACACATCAATCAAAATCACCAAACAACCAAATTCAAATCAAATCATCTAACTAATTTATGCAACAAAACAAACAAGTCCATGGTCTGTGGACGATTGTGTCGGGTGCTACTAAGCACTGTCTGCATCCTAGTATATATATAACTAGAAAAAGAAATTGAAAGGTGAAAAGTTCTCACAGAGGGTTCCACTCCGCCGGTTTTCTGAATTTCTGAGCTGCTCGGATTTGCTCTTTTTCACGCTGTACATATAAATAAAAATCACATTTTTATCATCACCTTTGTAATTCGCTTCACATATAGAAATCTCATTTTTATCGAAGTAAAAATCATATTTTCAATTCGCTACTTCGTTATAAAAATTATATTTTTTTATTTCTTCTTCATATATATTTTTCGACGCTTCATTCTATATAAAAATTATATTTTTATATCTCTACGCTTTATAAAAATTATAGGTTCACTTTAAAAATCATGTCTTCAAGGACATAAAAATCGAGTCTTTAAGTAAGTAAAAATCGAGTTTTTAAGTGAGTAAAAATCATGTTTTTAACTGAAAGAAAAAGATCAGTTTTTTTAAACCAAAGTAAAATCAGTTTTTTTTCTTAAATCAAATAAAATGATAATATAATAAAATCACTCCTATTTCAACTTATATACATAATAAAAATCATGTTTTACATCCATGTTAAAACTGAAAAGGAAATTCAATTTGAAAGCTCACCGGTTTTCGAGTGGAGGCGAGTTTGACGTCGAAGTGGCGGCCCTGGGGTCGGAGCGGGCTCGGTTCTTGGCTGCGTCGAGATGTGGTGGCGCGGCTTTCAAAGAGGAGAGGGAGAGAGAGAAGTCGGGTTGGCTGTAGGAGGTGGGTGATGGCGGCTCAGGGAGGTCCGACGGCTTCAGGTGCTCGGCAGGGGTTTGGGCGCTCGCGGTTTTGCTGGCTCGAGGGCGACGAGAAGGAGGAGAACGGGGATGAAGGCCGGAGTGGAGTGGCGGGGGTGTGGAGGTGGGCGACGGCCTCCTGGAGCGGTGGCGCGGCTGACGAGGTCAAGGGGGAAGGGATTTGGGTGAACGTCGGGCTCAGAGGAATTAGGGCGCGATTTAGGTTTAGGGGAAATTAAAAGGAAAGGAAAAGAAAGAGGGGGTATTTATGTAAAAGGAATTTTATTTTATTATATTTTTTTCTCCATATGAGTTGACTTTTCAATTGAACTCGAAACGAGACCCAACGAATGTCGCCCCTAGCTAATTACCCCCATTCCAAACACAATGGGATATGTATCGTAGGCTGATACGGCTGTTATGATCAGTTTTCGTTGAATTTACATTTAAATCTATATATTCAATTTTAAACGTACATTTCAATTTACTGGGGCCACATACAGACTCTAAAAATTCCAAAAAAATTATTTCTAGCTTCGTATTGACGATACGGTCCTAACAAAACTAATTTCGTCAAATTCTGAGACCGTTGGAAAAATGGCCATTTTCCAGTCGATTAAAATCAACTAAAACTGGTCAAACGCGTTTTCCTTTGCCAAGCTCACATATTGATTCGAAAAATTATGAAATTTGGGATCTAGCAATAATTTGACATCACGGACCTAACAAAAGTGGTTTCGTCGAAATCCGAGGTCATTTGCAAAATGTCCATTTTTAAGGGCCTGAATTCCATAGCGACTATTCAGAATTTTCAACTGGACATATCTTTTGATTCCCGCTATGAAATTTTGATTTGTTGGATTCGTTGGAAAGATATTATCGATTAGATCCTAATGTTTTTGGTTTCACTAAAATCCGGATTGTTTTGCACCCGGTACATTCAATTGAAGTTTGAAATCGAATTATCGAACTACCGCGCCATTTTCAATTCTATTTATAATTATATATAATTATTTATATTTCAACGACGACGTATATAATTTATACGTTCGAATTATATTCAAAATAAATTTTCCCGTCGATATTATTTAAAATAATTCATTTTAAATAATCAAATTTCGCTAAAGTTGCCAAAACAAAAATTTTAAACTGGCCCAGATTTTCCGGGTTGTTACAGGTTATAAAGAGACACCAAAATTATATTTGAATTTATCCTTAATATATGTACAATATATTTTGAGTGTTATAAAACATTCTCAATGCTTTAGGTCTATATGACATCTGAAAAACTCAAAATTATAATAATGACATAACGAGTTTTAGTCATAGTTGTCATAATCTATTGCTTTAGGTATGTAGTTACATTCATGACATTTCCTTAATAAATATGATACAAGACATCACAAATAAATCACGATACCATAGATGAATGTCATGATCAATTACCACATAAAATTATGTGTAAACGACATAATAAATATCATACTGAATAACCTGAATGACTGATGTAACCATGATGTATATCCGAAGCATAATATAACATGTGCTTTTTATACTGTCAACCAAAAAAAAAAAACTTTTTTTTTAAACGGTAGAATTTACTGTAGTTTGACCACAATAAAGTAACCTACTGATCATCATCCTAAAAAGTAGGTGAAATGGTCCAAGATTCAAACATGATAGCTAATTAGATAAAGCAACACAAATGCAAAATATTATATACCAAACCCAAAAGGCATAAAATAAAAGCATCATAACAGGTTACCGAAACATCATACACATGCAATGAAACATTATTTGCATATGACAAATAAGTTAATGTGGCATGTCCTACGTCCGTACAATAAGCAATAATTGTTTCAAATAGTACACATGGTATATAAAAAAAACTTTTTTTTTAAAAGCCCGTAAGGATAGCATGAGATTCGCTCAGTAGAGCTTCCGAAACTTTATGCATAAAACGGGTTCAAGTCTTGGTCAAAACAAATAATATAATATATTACATCAGAAGTAACAATAGACCGGCGGCTGCAGAATGCAACTTACAACTGAACGTAATAAACATATATTTTTAAACAAAAAACCAGAACCCGTTGAATTAACATATTGACAAATTATATTATATTAACATTATTCATGCTGGATCCATATAACCAATGAAAGAATGTGAAGGAGATAACAGATCTTAATCCATATAGATCTGAGACTTAACCCAAATTAAAAAAAAAAAATTTTAAATTATTAGCCGCAGTTAATAAACTCAACCTGTTGTGAAATGAAAACATAACATATAAACCGTATGAATTGAAAACATAATTCAATCTTTGTTCTGAAATGGCAAAACAACATGTATAAAAGAAAAAAAAATAAAATTTTCCCAATAGAATCAATAATGGTTGGCTCTGATGCCACTTGTTAATGGGGCTGGAAATTTTTACCATATTACCACTTACCAGCCATTACCAACCGCTACCAACGAAAGTGGTACCGAACAATCGATAACCAATTTGATTGGTACGGTATGCCAAACCACATGAAAATATGCGATATGGTAATGGTAATTGAGCATTGAAAATGGTAATTACCATACCTACCACATATAAGTTTATTACATAACGAAGAATTTTTAATACGTAATGATTTAATAAAATACCTAGAAAACACTATTATGATACAAGATTGAATGCAATTTTAATTATACATCTTAGAAACGATATAATATAAATGGTATTTTTGTTCATAAGTATTCATGCATGTTTGACTACGTAAAATAAGATATATAAATAATAATACAATAACAAGAAAAAAATATTTAATATTTTAACGTGAAATATTGTAAACAAAAAGATCTCAGAGTAGCGAATGGTAAAAACATATTACCGACCTCTACCAACCATTACCAACCATAAACATTACTATTGGTAACCGATTTTTTTGGCTGGTAATGGTATAATTTTTCTATTACCATATAAAGTCGGTACGGTAATGGTTTTGAGTACAAAGTTACAGTACCAAACCGACTCCACCCCTACTTGTTAAGATTTCAGTATACTTTAACAATATCCAATCGTGAAACCCTAGATTCAAATATGTAACCCATATTGATTTAATTGAGAACAAATAAGAAATAGATTAGCTTGATTAGCGAAAGCGTACCTGAATCCATAGTTAATTATTGCACTACCTGAATTCCATAATCGATGGCCAAGGAGAAGATGAATTTGGTTCGGTCTTCCAAATTGACACAAACCTTAGATTAGATTCAGCTCTCCGTAGAAGAGGTTAGAGAGTTGCTAAGGCTTGTGTAATTTGGGGACCATAACCCTTTATTTATAGAGTTGGCATTTTGTAATTCGGCCCTTCAACAAATTATAAAATGCCCCGGTATCTACACATTAGGCCCATGATAACGTAAACTTTAAGCCTATTAATTCTAATCCAAAATTAGATCACTTTAATTAGGCTTTACACCAAAATAGCACAACACATTTTATTTTACATATGTGACCCAATTGACGAAATATTCCAACAATATATTCTAAATAGATATAAGTATTTATATTTATCATGTTTTAGAATTATAATCGTCTAAAGTAATTCATTTTTATTTAACAGTTTCAAAATAATACTTTTAGAATTTAAATAATTAACATGTTATATTGAATTGTTGTACATATATTAAACGAATAAATCATGGAAAATTTTATATTCTTTTCAAAAAATGACTCGTTTCATTTTTTTCTCTTTAGTCCTCTATCATTTAGAAGTATGAGGACATTTTTTTGTTTCAAATATTTGCAGTAAATATATTAATATTAGTATAAAGATGAAAACATAATACAATCAAATTTAGTATTAGAATAGTTGTGTTGGGTAAACTTTAAATGAGATATTGGAAATGATAAAAATAAAGGGATAAACGACAATTCGTAAAGTGATGTGTCTTTATGTGTCAAGAGTCATAAATTAAGTGGTGTCTATTAGTAAATTGGTGTGTCTATTTAATATGTAATGTTTATTGGTAAAGGGTCATGTCAATTAGTGAAATGGTGTATATTGAGTTGTAAGGTCATGTATACCACTATATGAATATGGGTGGTCATTTTGTGTAACACCCCGTGAATTCTATAACATTAAGCTTCACAAACTAAAGTGTAATTAATTCTAAATGAAAGAATTAAGTGAAACAGGTTACGCCATTGCGTTCGTCTCGGAATTATGCTTGAGATAGAGTCCGAGTTTGCGTGTATGAAGGAGTTATGACCTTCGGAAGTTTCAGAATAAAATTTAAAATTTAAACAGCTCGATTTCAAATTCAAAATTCGAAAAACAAGCTCAAACTGGACTGGGCAGGAATTTCCCTGCCCAGGTACTAGGTCGACCATAGGGTCAACCATGGTGTCGACCTGGTCACCCCAGGTCTACCATAGTGTTGACCTGGGTGTCGACCTACCTGGTCGACCTGGTTGGCTGGGTCTGGGTCTGGCTCGAATTTCTGTGGCTCGGTGTGTCATTAGGGCTGACATGTCACCTCTTGATTGGCTCTTTGAACTTTGGATGGTCTAGATTCCTCCTGTCTTCATCTGACGGCTTAAAACAATTTAAAAATCTATACACCCTAAGTCTTAACTAAAAATTCACACAAAAAAATAAGATTCGGGTCGTCATGCTGCCAGGAAGGAATTGAGCGTAGCCGTCAAGAGAGAGGAGCTTAGAGACGAATAAAATTAAGAAGACTAAAGCTTAATCAAATTAATCAACGCAACGTTAAATCTACCCAAAGGAACGCATCTCAATTTCAGAATCCAGAATTCAAGATTCTGCATTCGTTGTAAGTATAGTGATCTTTCAGAATATGAATAAAACTGTGACGTGATTCGATGTAAATGAAAATAGAATTGTGTTATTGTATAATGATGATATGAATTCTGTGTATTGTACTAATTCTGTCATGACTTGTGTATTGATATTTGTGGCATAAATTGATTGATGCAAGCCTATTGAACATTTATATATGAAAATAATGGCACTTGTAAGTTTGTGGCAAAAACTAGAATTTGATCCCTTTATGTTTATGGCATGGACTATATACATTCTCTAAGTCTAGATTAAGGCTTATGTAAACATGTTCTAGATTTGAGACATTTTATGCCTACATGACCCAAAACCTATTAACACATTCTTATGTTTATTTGCAAGTATAATTGGATCTATACTAATTACCATTTGGATTACATAAACTATGCAAGTTTCGTGTTGAAATAGGCTATATGGTTAGTTGTTAAAATTGGACATTTTGGTGATTATACAACATGTTAGTTTTGTTGCTGACATTATGCCAAGTTAAACATGTACAAACCCAAGTTTGTATAAGCCTAAACTATGCCATTTTATATGACACCTACTTAGTTATACTCTGATTTGGATGCAAGTTCACATGACCCATAATTTATGTTAGTTGAATCGCTAAATTGCAAGTTCATGCACCACACACCTTTATGTATTGTGAAATGTTACATGTTCTTGATTTCCCCTTTTTCTCACGTTTAAAAAGTTGGGCTAAGTTGTGTCAAGCCCAACATTTGTTATAATGTTGCGAACGTACAAACGAGGGTAATAACATTGGGTGTAGAACATGAAAATATATGTTGGCATGGTTGGCACATGCCAATGACAATGACATTTAAGCGGTATGAATTGTTATACCCAAGAATAAAGGACATGACATTTACATATAATTGAGAAGTGATAAAATATGTAAATTTAGAAAACACGGTATGCTTAACCTGAGGTTGGATTGAGTTGTGATGTAAACCTGCCCGGACCTGCCCGGCTGTCCAATAGTAATAACAATACCTATCCAATGTGGGTGGTTAAGCATTGAGCCCAATAAGAACCCTAGGTTAGACTGAGCTACGTTGTAAACCTGCCCGGAACCAACCGGCACATCCAGTAACCGTAGCAATATCTGTCTAATGTGAGTGGTCAGGTGCTTTAAGAGGCTAATGACAGATGGTAGGGTTAAGTCAACTAAAAACACTTAACCAAATTCAACATGTTAACAAGAATTAATGGGTGAGGTTAGGTAAACACAGACACTTAACCACTTAACATGTTTGAATAGAAAACCCTAGTAACGAGGGACCCGTTTCAGCAGTAACCCAAGTTAGGTATCATGGTATCCTGAAACTAGGCAGGGTGGGGCACGATTACTGGGCTGATTGTAAGCGGTCAAAACAACGGCGGTGGGTGCACAGTGTAGGTTCTAACGGGGTGCGGGCGTGCACACACTCCGGAGCATAAAAACCAAGCACTGGGGCACCAGTAGTATAACCTATGTATTCTAGAATTGTGTCGGGGCCGCCACCATGGGTCTTGATACACCCCATGGTGGGACCAGCATAGGTATATAAAATTCTTGGGGGCCGTATGACACATGTTTATAAGAGTAGGAGCCGATCTTTAGAAAATGAGGATCACTTCACCCTCAGCATCGGGTGCCTGTTAGAATAAGATCAAGTAGGTGCAGAGATATAGTGTGGGTGCGATAGTACATTCAATTCTAAACGACACTTCCTTAGCTTGTGATACTTTCATGTTTTCAATTTATATCTATCATGCCCTTTTTCTTATTCACATACTGAAGAGACACTATATTTACTCAAGCTTTATGTCTGACTCTATTTTCTTTTCATCTTCTTTTCTTTCGTTTCCTCCCAGGTCCACAGGGAGGAAACAACCCAGCTTGGTACTCTTTTGCAAGCTTCAAGACCGTAGACGTATGGTTTGGATCTCTTTTGCTCGGATTATGGCTTTGGATATCACTATGGGGATTTTTGTTACTTTATTTATGTTTTATGCTCCTTTAATAATCAAGACAGTAATGAGGTTGTAATGTTGGATGTATTTTGAGACAATTATGGAAATGTTTTGTATGAACACGTATTGATGAAATAAAAGCCTGTTTGTTTTCCGTTGTTTTAAAATATGTGTACTTATATCTATCTTGTGTTTATCTGTGACTTTTACTTATAAACCTCCACCAAAGTTAAGGCATTCCCTTTGTGAGTGACTTTAACGGAGGTGGGGTGTTTCACTTGGTATCAGAGCACAGGTTTACCAGATAAGATAAAAGTTTTTGAAATTGTTTTCAAAAGAAAGTTCGAAGAAGCATTTTTTAAGAAAAAGCGTTATATTTTTAAAAAAGGCATAATCCCCCAAAGCCATGTGCACTTTCTCTCTCTATCCTTCGTTTTGAATCTTTCCTTTCTGTTTTAGCATGTCTGGAGACCTTAACCTTCCAGAAGGAGTGCCGATACCCAGCTGGTTTAGGAGGTACTTAGAAGCAAAGGCCAATGGCGCGGGCCCAGCAGACATTCCTCCTCCAGTGGTCGCGGTTCCTCCTCCTCCTCCACCTCCTCGTGGAAATGCCTTCGTAAAAACATGTAGAGACTTCAAGGCTATGTGTGGAAAAGACTTTTATGGGACAGAATCCTTTGTAGGAGCAAGAAACTGGCTAAAGGAGACCGAGGATCTGTTTGTCATCTTCGGAGTTGATGACAGGCAAAAGATACAGCTAGCAGTGTGGTTGCTTAAAGATGAAGCTTCCTATTGGTGGGAGATTACCAATGCTCAGAGGCCAGTGGAAACATGGGAAGATTTCAGGACAAGATTTGAGATGAAATTCCTCTCCCAATCTGAAAGAAACCTGCAAATGGAGAAGTTCCTAACTCTTAAACAGGGGAGCATGACGATCAGGGAGTACGTCAATCAGTTTAATCAGCTGGCCAGATTTGGGCTGGACTTAGTAAACACCCAACACAAGAACACTACAACAAAACAGTCCTTTTACAACGGGCAAAAACCGTTGTAATATGCATTTTACAACGGGCATATGCCCGTCTTAATATGACCCGTCGTAATAGCTCCTGACTATTTGACAACGGGAAATGACCGTTGTAAAAGACCGTTGTAATAACTCGCTCTATCACGTGGAATGACTCTATGACAATGGTTATTAACCCGTTGTAATAGCTAATAAATTACAAGCGGCCTTTGCCCGTTGTAATACAGTATATTACAATGGTTTTTGCCCGTTGTAATAGCAAATTTAAATATAAATTCCATGATATGCATCCATAATAATAATAAATATTTTAACATGCAATAAATACTGTAATGCAACAATCAAAATCACATAATAACACATACTAAAAGACTGAAGCAAGAATCATATAATTTCAACACATTTCAAAAAGTTCGATAAGTTTATACTCCAAAAGACTAAATAAGTTTACATTCCAAAAGGTTACATAACTTACGTCGACATAGTTCCAACATAAATTACATAACTAGTTTCATAAGTACCAAAACTAGACCAAGGAAATGTAATCTTTGTGCCACGCGACGGCAGATCCAACGGCGTGTTGATCTTGAGTCTGCATATATTTACTAGCACGGTGTGACTGCAAAAAAAGAAAAAAAAGTTATCAAATGTAGAGAGAATATATTATTATACACCATTCAAAACTTATTATACAACATTTAAGTATTTGCATTGCTGTAACTTTACAGCCTTTGGTTCCATAGTCTTCCTACTTCAGTTTAGACACCACCATATCCACAGTTTGCAGTTGTATTGAGGTAAAAATATTTGTATTTGTAACTGACATTATATACGAACTTTTATTTCTACAATTATATGACCAAAGGAAGAATTAATTACATAATAAATAGGCTTCTATTGAAAGTCCAAACCTATGTTATGAAAAGCGCGCTTAAGCGCCGCTTAAGCGTTTTTGGAACCTTCAACGCTTAAATTTTCAATAAGCGGAACATATTAAGCGTTTGGCGCTTAAGCGCGCTCTATTAGAGCCTATGAGCGCTTCGCTTAAATTTAAGCTGTTATTTGGAGATACTAAGCGATGGCTTACTAGGTTTATTCTTTACCGTTCATTTGAACTCATCAGTCCCTAATGACAGTTTTCTCAAAAAAATCCATGTCGAAAAATTAGAAACCTGCAAAAATCTTAACAGATTACTCAGCTAAAATCATGATTTCGCTTGCTTGATTCTACGGTCATCTTCTATTTTCATTGTCTTCTGAGATTTTTGAAGAAACGAAAACCCTAGGTAATATTCGATTCTCTTTTCTCATGTCGCTTTCACATGTAACCCAAACTTTCATAATTATAATTATAATACTAGTTGATTATCAGTACCGACTCTTGATTTTTGTTAGAAATCTACTGTAGTCGGTCAAGTCATTTTTTTAATGGTACCCTACATTAACAAAAAAAATTGGATAAACTATGTACTTGTAACATCATCTTTGTAATCATAAAGATTACAAAATTATCGAATTCTAGCAACAGCTGTGTTGTACAGTGATTTTGGAAACAAGTACCATATTATTTTTGGTAACTACAGCCTTTTTGCCTTTATATCTTGTTAGATCAATAATTAATTTGCAGATGCATTCATGTTAGCTTCATTACTATGCAGCCAATGTTCACTTCCTGTTACTTTCACTTAATGCCTTCAAGCATGTTTTTATTTTCTGGGGTAAATGTGTGCTGAGATTTTCATTGTTATATGTAGTATGCATGTATAAGTATAATAAATATAGTAATGGAGGTATCCTGATGAATATCATTAAACTTTCCATGACCAAACAATATAAATAAGTTGGTATAAAATGCATACATGAATCTTTATGCACTGAAACTGTAATATATCCGCCATAACAACTTAAGAATGCATGTAGACATCAAGCAGTCATATGCTAATGTTTGATATTTTTTTTGAAGTACCACGCACTTCTTAATAACTGACTCCTAATAGATTTTTGTTTAATTTTCCATTCGAGTGTGAAATATTTCATATGTATTTGAACATTTTTATCAACAACTATCTTTTTATATGCTTATGTTTATGCTAAGTGCCAAACAGCTAAGAGTAGAACCTGATGGTTTTAAATTTTATTTTAGTGTGTTGGAGATATTTTGATTTTTGGCATCATGTCCACATCCGGATCTACTCAAATATATATGCAAAGAGTGAGACCATCTAATGACCCAGGATGGGAGTATGGTCAGCCTATGCCAGAAAACAGGCAATATATAAAATGTGATTTGTGTGGTATTATTACTAAAGGAGGGATAAAGAGGCATAAGCAGCATCTAGTTGGTGGGTTTAAGGATACAAAAGCTTGTCAAAAAGCAACAAAGGAAATTCGAGAGGAGATTGAGAAATATATGAAGTCCTATTGTGATAAAAAAGAAGAAAAGAGGAGACTGCATGAATTTTCAATTAGAAATGTGAATATCTATAGGGATCAGGATGAACAACAAAATGATGAATATGAAGAATTATCATTAACATCTAGCAGCGTGTCAAAATCATCCATTTTGCCAAAGGGACCTAAGCATAAAGAATCCCTTGATAGTATGTATCCTCCCAATCCGGATAACATGATTAAAAAACCCATCGATAACAAGCATAGAAGGAAAGTTAGAGACACATGCTGTGAGTATATTGCAGACTTTTCCTATCAAAATTCTATATCATTTCATGCAGCAGAGACTCCAAGTTATATGAGGATGGTTCAGGCAATAGGGCAATATGGAGAAGGTTTGATAGCTCCTACATTCCATGAAATCAGAGTTCCTTTGTTGAAAAAGATGGTGTTGTCAATAGAACAATGGGTTGAATCATTCAAGACACATTGGGAAAACTATGGGTGCAGTATTATGAAAGATTGGTGGACAGATGGAGTAGGAAGAACACTTATAAATTTCTTGGTTAATTGTCCGAAAGGGACCATCTTTTTGAAATCGCTTGATGGCTCTGAATATATCAAGGATGCAAAATTAATTCATTAAATGATAAATGACGTGATAGACGAAGTTGGCGAGAAGAACGCTGTGCAAGTAAGTTTTTCTTTTTAAGTATACTTGGCTCCATTAAAATAATTTCTCTACTATCTCATTCTGTATTTGAATTATTATAGATCATCACTGACAATGCTTCTAATTATAAACTTGCGGGGAAATGGATAATGGAAGAGAAGAATATATTTTGGACTCCATGTGCTGCACACTGTATTAATTTGATGTGTCAAGATATTTCTCGTTTATCATATGTGAGTGAGGCTGTAAAAGAATCTATGTACATCTCAAAGTTCATTTATAATCATGCTAATGTGTTACACACAATGAGAAAATTTACAAACAAAAGAAACATAGTAAGACCAGTAGTAACTAGATTCGCTACTAGTTTTCTATCCATGGATTCTTTTTATGGGCTGAAGAATAGTTTAAGAAATATGATACATTCAGAGGATTGAAGTAGATTAAAAGCAGTGAAAAGCGAAGAAGGGAAGAAAGTGACTAAAATAATAAAGAGGTCCACATTTTGGAATAAGTTACATTTTGCACTGAAAGTACTTGCTCCGTTAGTTGATGTTATTCGATTGGTGGACGCTGAAGAAAGGCCTTGTATGGGTTACATTTATTATGCGGTGGAGGACTGCAAAAAGAAATTTGAGGCAAACATTGGAACTAATGAGAGAACAAAATATTCAGAGTTGCTTAGGATAATTGAGCATAGATGGGCCGAACAGCTTCATCAACCATTACATGCAGCTGGGTTTTACCTTAACCCTTCCATTTATTTTGATGAAGAGAAGCATACAATTCCAATCGAATCTAATTCAGAAATAAAAAGTGGAATGTTTAAGGCTATTTCTACTTTAGTCACAAACGAAGAGGAACATGAAAGAATTATCGATCAACTTCTTGTATACCGTACTGCTGGAGGTATGATGGGTATGCCTATTGCTGTCTAACAAAGGAAAACTGTGGCACCGGGTATTCATTACTATACTAAAATGGTTTAGATGTTTTAATATCAATTGAATTAAATCCTTATCTTATTTTGATTGAAGCTGAGTGGTGGATTACTTGGGGCAGTGAGGTTCCTGAGTTACAGAATTTTGCTAAAAGAGTTTTAGGCCTTATTGTGTCTGCTTCGCCTTGTGAAAGAAACTGGAGTGCATTCAATAATGTAAGTCATGTCGTTTAATTCTTGTCATATGCTGAATACTTGTATAATCAATTAATCATTTAATCTTCTATTTCATTTTTTTTTCTTTTAATTTCCAGATACATAGCAAAAAAAAAAAAAGAAATAGACTTGAACATCAAAAATTGAATGATCTCGTGTATGTTCAATACAATACAAAGTTAAGACATCGTTATGAATGTCGCACTAGTTTGGCAGGAAGAGATGTAGATCCAATTGTTTTAAAATCACTAGATGATGCCTGCGAGGATTGGATAGTTCCTCTTGATGATGTTGCTAATGAAAATATGGGTGAAACAGATGATAATATTGGTCCCAGTAGTCGTATAAGGCTATGCAAAAGGAGGAGACAAGAAGAGAGCCAACTCCTAAGTCAAATAAATGAGAAACAACCTGTTGAGCATTCAGGTTCAGAGACTGAGGACGACGGTGATGCACAAATCGGTGAAGAAGAGAATTTGGATGATGATACTGGATCAGCAAGGGAGGAGGACATTGACTTTTAATTAGAAAGTAAGAAGTTTTAATGTTTCTAGAAGCATATGGCTACGAATTCTAATGTATAATTATCTATACTGATTACTGTTTTATTTTATTTTAAACTTTGATGTTGACTTATGTATTAATCTGTCCCTAGATAGCTGTAACTCTTACTGCTAAATGTACCGTTGTGTTAGTTATTGTAATATTTACTGTTAATCTATCGCTAGTTTATTTTTAAAGTTCGTTTACTCGGTTACAAAAAAATTTAATGCTCAGGATTTTCACTACTTTGTGCTTTTGGTTTGATGTCCGCTTTATTTGACAGCAAGCTAACTGGTTGTAAATATTTTAAGCATACCATGTCCATGTTGTATATCTTTGTAAATGACATGAATGCAAACATTGTAAACCACAGCTGGTGCGTACATACTTCAAATAAGATGGATGTGTATGTTCATTTTTGTATTTTTTGTTTACTTTGTATATAATTCAAACTAAAAGAGTGTTTGCATTTGTTTAGTGCGTTTTTGTTTGGTTCATTCATTTTTATGTGCTTGGATGATTTGATAGAAGTTCTCTGTTTCATTTTGCATGCTTGAACAATGTTCATTTTGTGAGTTTTTGTTTTTGTTCATTTTGTTTGCTTTTTTCTTTAGTTTAGTTTGTAAACTATTGTGCTGTTGAATTAAATAATGTAGCTTGTGTTGTTAAATAATGTAGCTGTTGAATTAAATCTGTTCGTCTACAGGTGTGTCCGTTGGATTTAAACGGTAGCGACCGTTGTCTAACGGTTATTCTCATTGGCTGTTGAATTCGAATTCAACAGCACACAAAATATACCATTTCGGACGGCGCTTTTGTATATTTGGATTATGACTTCATCATATTTTTTTGGCAAACATTGTAGTCACAAAAATGTATCCCAACAACCAAATTTGTCATGCTATGCATTAACTAAAAACTAAACTTTAAACCTGATTTAAAATAGTGTTAATTTTTTTAAGGGATATATGACAGTACATTTTCTTTTTCCGATCAAGTTCTAAACTGCCGCATGTTCTAATTATGAACCCAAAATGGAACTGACAGTTCCTGAATGAACTAAAGACACAAAACATATTCCACAAACTAGTTTCTACCGAGATCCAAATGACGAGATCAAAAAAAAAACGCATGCACAACATGGCAGCAGTCAACCAAGCACCACAACAATCCAACAATAGTAGGTATACCCCATATGCAATCCATGTAAACTATCGGCAGCAAAACGGTGCATTACGATGGTTACAAGTTTAGCAAAAAACATAAAAACGCAGTCAACCATAAATTAAATCCAATGTTAATTCCTATTGAAGTTAACATGCTCGAACAACATTAATCATGAGATTTTTACTCACCTTGAAACGACAACGATGGACCGGCTTCGAGGACGTGAAGACAGTAGCTCCAGGCATCATAGGCGGCTTCAGGTTGCGATGGAAACGGTGGGCGATCAGAATTGGTTGTTCTAGAATCTCACCGCGTATCTTGGTTGCGGGTTCGGTTATGGATCTCGTATTTCTGGTGGATGGCGGATGGTGAATGGTGACAGAGGGCGGATGGGTTCGATTTGCCATGGCTAGGGTTCGACTCAGTGGAGGATGGAGGACGCGAACAATGGCGGAGCGATGGAGGTGGCGGCTCAACTAAGCGGGTTCGAGTTCAATTGAGGCCGAGGAGGGAGGAAGGCGGTGACGGATTTGATCGGTGACCATGATTTCTCGATTTGGGCAAAAGGGAATTTTAATTTGGTGAGGGAAAAAAAGAATCGGTGGAGATGGGCAATATTTGGCTGATGAGAAAAATAAAAGGGGGAAAGTGGGAAAATAAACAGCAAACAAAACGCGTGTAAAGAAATGAACAAGGACACGTTCAAAACATTACAGAACCATTATAACACGTGTAGACAAACATGGTAACATGAACAAGTGGCATAACTATAATAAAACCATTATTTAAAAAAAAATACATACTAATTGAATACTCCAAATATATACCATTTATACACATGATACTAATGTATTTGTACATTCCTCAAACAAAATCTCAAATAAAATTTTAATACCAAAATTTAAATCTAAATAAAATAAATTCTCAAGCTACATTGAAAAATAAAAATTTAGAATTCTCTAACAAAATTTTAAAATATCACTAATATTTAATTTAACAAAATATTTAAATCGAATATAAAAAATTTAAATTTACCCTTGCAAAATCAATTTAAAACCAACATAAAATGGACAAAATTTCAAATTTATAAACAAATAAAAATTCTTAGCTACTAAATCCAAATAAATTTCATATTTTAAACATTAAAATTTTTGGTTCGTTACACTTTTTCTGTAGATGCGCCTTCTTTTTCCATCGACTATTGTAAATGAAGATAATCGAGGTACTAATTCTCTATTTTTTATGCAAAATCGAGTTGATGTCAGAGTTGTATAACGACGAGGATTTTAGGGTTCGAAAGAGGAATACGGTAAACGACAAGAATTTTGTTTGCAGATCTGATTTTAGGTATCGCGGTTTTTTTCTTCCTGAAGATGCGTGAATAATGGATGACAACTGGGAGCTTTGAACATGAGGAAAATGAAGTAACCAAGTTTATTATGATAAGCTGAACAAACCATCCAGATCTACTTTTAAAGTTGCCATGGATTACTAGTATAAAATGGCAAAAATTGTTTCCGTAGTGATATTATTAATGATTAATTATTAAATTATAATAAACAATATAATATTATTAATGATTAGTGTCATATAATATATTAATTAGTAATAAATGATAGTATATTATAATTAGTAATTATTAACATATGATTAATATAATATTATTAAAGATTAATAAATAACAAGTATTATTTTTAAGAAAGCATTTTAATTATCAATTATTGATTGTCACCTATTACACCGAACATTTTTAGCACGTTGTAATAATCGTTAATTATTACAAGTTATAAATGATTAATATGTAATGTTATTAATGATTAATTATTAAATAATAAAAATATATAGTATTATTAATGATTAGTAAATATTAATGCATTATTATAGTTACGGGCAATAATATAAATAATATAACATCGTTGAATGAAATCTAATATGTATACAATAATATAAAGAAAACATTATTTAAATTTTTTTTACAGCTATTTGGGTAGACATTGTAGATATTATTAATTTTACAATGATGATATAAATAATATAATATTATTGTTAATAATTATTATTAATGATTAATTATTAAATATTAATAAATAATATAATATTATTAATGATTAGTAACATAATTTTATAGTTAATAGTTAGTAATTATATTACAATTGACATATAATACAATAGATATTTTGTGAACATTTTAAAATTGACATCTATTACAACGGACGTGAAATGACCGTTGTAATAACACTCTATTACAATGTGCAGTTTTTACCTGTTGTAAAAAGAGCGTTGTAAATGATATCTATTACAAGTGTCCAGAAACGCCCGTTGTAATAGCATTCTATTACAACGGGCAGCCTATGCTCGTGGTAAAAGAGTGTTGTACAGGCATCTATTACAACGGTTCAGTAAGTGACCGTTGTAATAGCAGTTTATTACAACGGGCAGCCAGCGCCCGTTGTAAAATGGACGTTGTAATAGGGCATTTTTGTTGTAGTGGAAGGCGCTTCGCTTCGTCAAAGGTTTGAATGAGCCTCTACACAGCCTTGCGATGACCCATGTATCCACAGGAGCGACTTATGAAAGCTTGGTGGACATGGCGTTGTTACACGAGGAAGACAACGACAAGAAAGAGACTAAGGTGGAAGAAAAGAAAGAGGGTCTACAAGCTAAGAAAACAGACTTCAAGAAAGGAGGGAAGAACAATAAGCGCCATGAGAGGAGAAGGTGCAATTTCTGTGGCATTGTTGGACATATATCGAAAGACTGCCGAAAAAGGAAAGCGGAGATGGGTGGGTGCTTCCATTGCGGAGAGACTGGACACTTGGCTAAGGACTGCCCAAAGAAGCGAGGGCAGGGACAGAAGGCTGGATCCACTTCAGGGGGTCAAGTTCATGCACTGGTGGCCCCTTCACAGGAATGAGGTAGTAATATTTCTGTAGAAAGTGTAGTCTATCTTTATGATCATCCAGTTCGCACACTTTTTGACTCTGGCGCATCACACTCCTTTATTTCATCTGCCTTAGTAGAATCTCTGCATCTAGACACTAGTATGGTAGAGGATCCCTTAGTAGTTTCAAATCCAATTGGGGGCTCCGCTTACTTGTCAATGGTTTGTTTAGGTTTGAAAATCTCTATTCTCAGCGTTGAGTTTAGTTGTAATGCATTTGTTTTGGGCTTCTCGGGATATGGTTTGATCTTAGGCATGGACTGGTTATCCAGTAATGGTGCCATTCTTGATTGTGAGAAAAGAGTAGTTAGACTCTTGACTCGGCTTGGTAACACTCTAGAAATTTCTTATAATCCCTTGAATGCTGTTATGCTTAGTTATCTAGAGTCGCTTGATGCTTCTGATGAAAATTTGCAGTCAGTTAGAGTAGTCCGGGAATATCCGGATGTCTTTGAGGAGGTATAGGGCTTACCTCCGAGGCAGGAAATAGACTTCCGCATATATCTTGTGGATAATGCAAAGTCTGTAGCTTTACCTGTCAGACACATGGCTCCAAGGAGAGAAAGGAGCTCAGTAAGCAGGTTAAAGAACTTCTCGAAAAGGGGTTTAGTAGACGGAGCATTTCGGAATGGGGTGCTCCAGTGATGCTCGAAACTAAAGAGGATGGTTCGCTTCGCCTTTGCGTCGACTATAAGGAGTTAAACAAATTGACCAAGAAAAATAGGCACCCCCTTCCCCGAATCGACGATTTGTTTAATCAGCTTGTAGGTGCGACGGTCTTCTCCCAACTTGATCTGGCAACTGGGTTCCATCAGCTAAGAGTAGCTGAAGACAGCATTGATAAAACGGCGTTCAGAACCCCAGACGGTTTCTTCGAGTGGCTTGTCATGCCTTTCGGCTTGACAAACGCACCCGCTTATTTCGTATACCTAATGAGCAGGGTGTTCAGAGAATTCCACAACAAATTTGTGGTTGTCTTCGTAGATGATATCTTAATCTTCTCAAAGAATGAGGAAGAACATGCTCAGCATCTGAAAGAAATCATGGATACTCTCCGTGCACATCAGCTAAAAGCCAAATTCTCCAAGTGCCAATTTTGGAGAAAGGAGGTAAGATTTCTGGGGCATATAGTGTCCAAAGAGGGGTTGGCTGTGGACCCCGCGAAAGTGGTGGCAGTGCAAGATTGGAAGACACCAAGAAATGCAACCGAAGTTCGAAGCTTTCTTGGGCTAGCCAGATTTTACCGAAAGTTCATTAGGGATTTCGTGAAAATCTCAGCTCCACTCACCAGGCTAACAAAGAAGAATCTGGCATTCACTTGGGATTTGGACTGCGAGTTTGCTTTCCAACGATTAAAAAGGGCTCTCACAACAGCCCCGGTTCTGACTTTGCCAGATGGAAGCAAAATGTTCACAGTATATACGGATGCTTGTGGTACGTGGCTAGGTGTTGTTTTGATGCAAGAAGGGAGGGTAGTAGCTTATAATGGAAGGCAATTGAAAGTTCATGAAAAGAACTACCCAACCCACGATCTTGAGTTAGCCGCCATCGTCTTTGCGCTTAAGTCTTGGCGCCATTATCTCCTAGGTGAGAAGTTCAAATTATACACTGACCATAAATCGTTGAAATATCTCTTCTCGCAGAAGGATCTTAACTTGAGGCAGCAAAGATGGATGGAGTTTCTTGCCTCGTATGACTTTGAAATTTCTTATACTCCCGGCAAAGGCAACGTAGTAGCAGACGCGTTGAGCCGAAAGAAACTGACCGTAAGCCCTCTCTTTGTGGAAAGACAAAGCTTGGAGTATATAGCCAGTTTTAACTTTAGGCCCTCCTCGGATTTTGTACCGGGTTTGTTAGCATCTCTCGAAGTACGCCCTACTCTCTTGGACTCAATAGGGGCTGCACAACGTGAAGACCCTCGGCTTGTTGATGTGATTGATAAACTTATCAGGGGTGAGACTTCTAGTCACCTCAGTAGATACGCCATCGGTTATAAGGGTTGGCTGAGGCGAGGTGGAAGATTATGAGTCCCACAAGCAAGGGAGTTGACAAAGAAGGTTCTCGAGGAAGCGCATCATTCCAAGATGACTACACACCCTGGCAGTGATAAGATGTACAAGGATATAAAAAGGACTTTCTTTTGGAGCGGCATGAAGAAGGACGTGGCAGATTTCGTTTCTAAGTGCATGACCTGCCAACGGGTCAAGGCGGAACAGAAGAAACCTGGAGGACTACTACATCCTCTAGAAGTCCCGCAATGGAAGTGGGATAGCATTTCAATGGACTTCATTGACGGGTTGCCTAGGTCAAGTAGAGGCAATACTAGTATTTGGGTAATAGTGGACAGGCTTACTAAGAGCGCCCACTTTATACCTATCAAGAGTAGAAGGACTGCCCCGTCACTAGCTTCTCTTTATCTCAAGGAAATAGTTCGACTCCATGGAATATCCTCCATCATAGTGATTGACAGAGACCCCATCTTCACGAGCGAATTTTGGCGGAGTCTGCAAGAAGCTGTCGGCACACAGCTATGTTTGAGCACGACCTATCACCCCCAAACTGATGGTCAGACAGAAAGGGTGAATACGGTACTAGAAGATCTTCTAAGACTGTGCGTTCTTGACTTCGGAGGAACTTGGGAGGATCACTTTCCTTTAGTGGAATTCTCCTATAACAACAGTTACCAAGCCACCATCGATATGGCGCCCTTCGAAGCTTTGTATGGAAGACCTTGCTGATCACCAACTTGTTGGTGGGAGTCCATTGACAAGATTATACTTGGGCCAGACATGATTTGAGAGACTTCGGAGAAAGTGGATTTGATACGAAGGAGAATGAAGACTGCCCAAGACAGACAGAAATCCTACGCCGACAAAAGAAGGACCGACCTTGAGTTTGAGGTTGGGGATAGGGTTTTCCTTAAGGTATCTCCTTTAAGGAACGTCGTTCGCTTTGGATCCGCAGGAAAACTAGCACCAAGATTTGTAGGACCGTTTCCTATCATCGAGAAGGTTGGGAAGATGGCCTATAGATTAGAGCTACCTGAGAGACTGGCCGGAGTTCACAACGTCTTTCATGTTTCTCACCTCCGGAAGTGTTTGCATGAGTCTGTGGAAGTGGTGGAACCTAGCATTCTAGAAGAAGCCGAAGTGGAACGTGAAGCAACTGTGAGGAGAGTTCCAACCTGCATCTTAGGAACTAAAGTGAAAAAGCTACGCAACCGCGAAGTCAAACTCGTTAAAGTTCAGTGGAGCGACGCTGAGGAAGACGCGACTTGGGAAAACAGAGGACAGAATACGCACTGCCTACCCTTTTCTTTTTGAGGGTACATCTTTGATCTCTCTTTTTCCTTAAGTTATGCTTTATCTTTTTAGGTATATCACCTCGGTCCTTTTCCTAACTCCTTAGGTAGAAAACAAATGGATGCAAACATGTATTTGAAAACATGTTATGGATGATGGCTGCAAATGGTTGCTAGTGATTGCTAGTGGTTGCTCGTGGATGCATATACACACACCCTAGGTTTTAGGTCGGCTCAGTCACTTCATATTGCATATGCATATATGTATTCTCATTTGTATATGGTTGAAACTTGATATGCTGTCATATGGTTGTCGCATTTGTATGAATAGTTGTGCATTCATGTAGAATTATGAGTAGGAAAAATTTGCATACATAATGGATTCATGACACTTACATGATTCGCATTAAGGAGGTCAACTGAATCAGTAGACCGCCTGATTTCTACATTAGATAAGGACATGTACACACACTATGCATATGATCATGAAGCATTAGAAGTATTTTAAGGTTAGTGGACGCCTGTGTTTGTTGGTTGAGTAGATGGACGGTTGAATGGTAGGATATACATTCTTCCTAACTTGAAGATTTCAGGGACGAAATCCTTTTAAGGGGGGGAGAATGTAACACCCCGTGAATTCAATAACATTAAGCTTCACAAATTAAAGTGTAATTAATTCTAAATGAAAGAATTAAGGGAAACGGGTTATGCCATTGCATTCGTCTCGGAATTCTGCTTGAGATAGAGTCCGAGTTTGCGTGAAACGGACTCCGTATGAAGGAGTTATGACCTTCGGAAGTTTTAGAATAAAATTAAAAATTCAAACAGCTCGGTTTCAAATTCAAAATTCGAAAAACAAGCTCAAACTGGGCTGGGTGGGTATTTTCCCACTTAGGGACCAGGTTGACCCTATGGTCGACCTGGTCACCCCAGGTCGACCTGGATGGCTGGGTCTGGCTCTGGCTCGAATTTCTATGGCTCGGTGTGCCATTAGGGCTAACATGTCACCTCTTGATTGGCTCTTTGAACTTTGTATGGTCTAGATTCCTCCTATCTTCATCTGACGGCTCAAAACAATTTAAAAATCTATATATAAACCCTAAGTCTCAACTAAAAATTCACACAAAAAAATAAGATTGGAGTCGTCATGCTGCCAGGAAGGAATTGAGCGTAGCCGTCAAGAGAGAGGAGCTTAGAGACGAATCAAATTAAGAAGAAGACTAAAGCTTAATCAAATTAATCAACGCAACGTTAATCTACCCAAAGGAACGCATCTCAATTTCAGAATTCAGAATCCAGAATTCAAGATTCTGCATTCGTTGTAAGTGTAGTGATCTTTCAGAATATGAATAAAACTGTGATGTGATTCGATGTAAATGAAAATAGGATTGTGTTATTGTATAATGATGATATGAATTCTTTGTATTGTACTAATTCTGTCATGACTTGTGTATTGATATTTGTGGCATAAATTGATTGATGCAAGCCTATTGAACATTTGTATATGAAAATAATGGCACTTGCAAGTTTGTGGCAAAAACTAGAATTTGATCCCTTTATGTTTATGGCATGGACTATATACATTCTCTAAGTCTAGATTAAGGCTTATGTAAACATGTTCTAGATTTGAGACCTTTTATGCCTACATGACCCAAAACCTATTAACACATTATTATGCTTATTTGCAAGTATAATTGGATCTATACTAAGTACCATTTGGATTACATAAACTATGCAAGTTTCATGTTGAAATAGGCTATATGGTTAATTGTTAAAATTGGACATTTTGGTGATTATACAACATGTTAGTTTTGTTGTTGTTGACATTATGCCAAGTTAAACATGTTTAAACCCAAGTTTGTATAAGCCTAAACTATGCCATTTTATATGACACCTACTTAGTTATACTCTAATTTGGATGCAAGTTCACATGACCCATAATTTTTGTTAGTTGAATCGCTAAATTGCAAGTTCATGTGCCACACACCTTTATGTATTGTGAAATATTACATGTTCTTGATTTCCCCTTTTTCTCACATTTAAAAAGTTGGGTTGAATTGTGTCGAGCCCAACATTTGTTATAATGTTGCGAACGTACAAACGGGGGTAATAACGTTGGGGGTAAAACATGAAAATATATGTTGGCATGGTTGGCACATGCCAACGACAATGACATTTAAGCGGTATGAATTGTTATACTCAAGAATAAAGGACATGACATTTACATATAATTGAGAAGTGATAAAATATGTAAATTTAGAAAACACGGTATGCTTAACCCGAGGTTGGATTGAGTTGTGACGTAAACCTGCCCGGACCCGCCCGGCTGTCCAGCAGTCACAACAATACCTATCCAATGTGGGTAGTTAAGCATTGAGCCCAATAAGGACCCGAGGTTAGACTAAGCTACGGTGTAAACCTGCCCGGAACCGACCGGCACATCCAGTAACCGTAGCAATATCTGTCTAATGTGAGTGGTCAGGTGCTTTAAGAGGCTAAGGACAAATGGTAGGGTTAAGTCAACTAAAAAAACTTAACCAAATTCAACATGTTAACTAGAATTGATGGGTGAGGTTAGGTAAACACAGACACTTAACCACTTAACATGTTTGACTAGAAAACCCTAGTAACGAGGGACCCATTTCAGCAGTAACCCAAGTTAGGTATCATGGTACCCTGAAACTAGGCAGGGTGGGGCACGATTACTGGGCTGATTGTAAACGGTTAAAACGACGGCGGTGGGTGCATAGTGTAGGTTCTAACGAGGTGCGGGCATGCACACACTCCGGAGCAGACAAACAGGGCGCTGAGGCACCAGTAGTATAACCTATGTATTCTAGAATTGTGTCGGGGCCACCACCATGGGACCATGGGTCTTGATACACCCCATGGTGGGACCAGCATAGGTATCTACAATTCTTGGGGGCCGTATGACACATGTTTATACGAGTAGGAGCCGACCTTTAGAAAATGGGGATCACTTCACCCTCAGCATGGGGTGCCAGTTAGAATAAGCTCAAGTAGGTGCAGAGATATAGTGTGGGTGCGATAGTACATTCGATTCAAAACGACACTTCCTTAGCTTGTGATACTTTCCTGTTTTCTGTTTATATCTATCATGCCCTTTTTCTTATTCACATACTGAAGAGTCACTGGATTTACTCAGGCTTTATGTTTGACTCTATTTTCTTTTCGTCTTCTTTTCTTTCGTCCCCCCCAGGTCCACAGGGAGAAACAACCCAGCTTAGTACTCTTTTGCAAGCTTCAAGACCGTAGACGTATGGTTTGGATCTCTTTTGCTCGGATTATGGCTTTGAATATCACTATGGGGATTTTTGTTACTTTATTTATGTTTTATGCTCCTTTAATAATCAAGACAGCAATGAGGTTGTAATGTTGGAAGTATTTTGAGACAATTATGGAAATGTTTTGTATGAACACGTATTGATGAAATAAAAGCCTGTTTGTTTTCCGCTGTTTTAAAATGTGTACTTATATCTGTCTTGTGTTTATCTGTGACTTTTACTTATAAACCTCCACCAAAGTTAAGGCATTCCCTTTGTGAGTGACCTTAACGGAGGTGGGGTGTTTCATTTTGTGTGGTGTAAGAGAGAAAAAAAGAGAAAAAAAAAGTGAGTAAGAGTGAAAGTGAGTGAGGAAAGAAAAGGAAAAGAAAAAGTGAGAGGGGATAAGTCCCGAAAAAAAGAAAGAGTGTTGTAATGAAAGTTGAATTATAAAAGTAAACAAAATTGTTGTGTATCCTCCTCCTCCTCTATAATAATTCCTCCTCTTATTAGTTTTTACAAATTGGTATCAGAGCTACTCTTCTTAAATTCTACAAATTGGTATCAGAGCTAGGTCGAAATTATGGAATTTCTATTCCGTAAGTCGTATATTCTCACAAAAAGAAATTTTGAACAATGGAGTAATGTAAAGAAAGAAGAGTTGATCTCCAAAGGGTTATGGGAGGTTGTTGAGAATGATTACGAATGGCCAAAATATGTTAAAAACATGACGGAGAAAGAAAGTAAAGCGTTTACGAGCTTGAGATGGAAAGACCATAGTGCTCGTGTTGTGATGTGTGAGAACGTCGATGGAGTAGCATGTAGTCACATTATTGGTGAAAAAACGGCAAAAGATTCGTGGAATTTACTGAAAGAGGTGTATGCAAAATATTACAAAGGAGAAGAAGAAGAGAAAGTTAATGAATATGATGAAGAAGAGATCGAAAGATTCAAAGCGGAGCTGATGGAAAAGAAAACTGCTAAAGACAAAGAACCTGAAGTAGAAGAGAAGGTTGAAAAAGTGAAAGTAGTGGAAGAAAATTTTGAAAATGACGAAAAAGAGGACGAGGTAGAGGAGGAAAAAAGTGAAACACAAAAGGTTGAGGAGAGCGATGCTGAAGCTGAAATGTTGGGAGTAGAAGATGAGAAAAGTTTGATGAAAAAGAGAAAGCTATAAAAGCTAAAATTGTGGTTCCAGAATCCAAAGAAGAGACTATAGATCCATTGAAGAAAAGCAAGTTGCTGCAATGGAGAATATCGCAGGTAATGTTGATGAGACAATAATGGACAGCAAAGAAGAAACAGTGCAAAATAACAACCCAGTGTTGATCGGAGAACCTGGAGTTGGAAAGATAACTGTGTTAGAAGGGCTACCACAGATAATAGTTAGAGGTGATGTGCCAAGCAATTTACTGGATGTTAAGTTGATAGCACTTGATATGAGAGCATTGGTGGTTGGTGTGAAACATAGAAGAGAATTTGAGGAGAGGAAGAAATCTATGCTAAAAGATGTGAAGGATTCAGATGGGAAAGTGGTATTGTTCATTGATGAGATACATTTGGTGCATGGAGCAGGAAGGGCTGAGGGAAGTATGGATGTTGCCAATTTGTTCAAACCAATGTTGGTTAGAGGGCAATTGGCGCAACCACATTAGAAGAGTACGGGGAGCATGTTGAAAAAGATGATGCTAAGGAGGAGATGCCTCCGTATGCTATTTTGGTCGGTGACGTATACAAGCCCCCTTAAAGAAATAAAGCATTTAAGTTTACAGGGGAGTTTTGTTGGGTAAACTTTAAATGAGATATTGAAAATGATAAAAATAAAGGGATAAGTGGCAATTCGTAAAGTGATGTGTCTTTATGTGTCAAGAGTCATAAGTTAAGTGGTGTGTTAATAAATTGGTGTGTCTATTTAATATGTAATGTTTATTGGTAAAGGGTCATGTCAATTAGTGAAATGGTGTCTACTGAGTTGTAAGGTCATGTAGACCACTATATAAATATGGGTGGTCATTTTGTGTGTTGTAAGAGAGAAACAAAAAGAGAAAAAAAGTGAGTAAGAGTGAAAGTGAGTGAGGAAAGAAAAGGAAAAGAAAAAGTGAGAGGGGTTAAATCTGAGAAAAAAAGAAAGAGTGTTGTAATGAAAGTTGAACTATAAAGTAAACAAAATTGTTGTGTATCCTCCTCCTCCTCCATAATAATTCCTCTTCTTATTGGTTTCTACAAATTGGTATCAGAGCTACTCTTCTTAATTCTACAATTTGATTCCGAGTCAAATACTGTGAAAAGAATTGAAATATATTGATATATAAATTTTGTTAATACTTGCAGACCCTTTAAATCGTATAATTCGGTAACTTTTCGGATTGGAACAACTTTCAAAAAAAAGGGTAGACAATTCTCTGTTGAATAATACAATTAATTGGAACATAAGGTCTTCTAGACATCCATGAATTCAATATTACATGTTGCAATAACTAATGTTGACCATCCTGGCTATAACATTTTATATTGCTACTATGTTAAAATCGAAAACACTATTGTTAAGAAATTTAACAAAATGTTAAAATTAAGTGAGAATGTACTATATATATAAGCTATAACTGGTTCATTATTTCCAGCCACTCAATCAGAAGTTACAATACAATAAGTATCAGCAATAAGTTTAATTAAAGATCAAAATGAGCAGTAATATTTATTTATATATAATGGTTGTTTAGAACGCTTAATTAAAAATATCTAGCATTAATTGTATCTCAATGCCAGTCTAACAGTAATAAAAAAAATTGAACATATACCATTAATTCCTATATTTCAGTAATTAATCTGACTGATACAACTTTTAGAAAAAATTGGGTCTACTTCTCGTTTTCATACGTTAAGTTGGAATATAAATTTTGCTTGAATTCTCAATCAACTCAATGTTACATATTACAGTAATTAAACATAGGCCCAACCAGATTACAATTTACAACCTTTGTACTGTTACTTACTGCTACTATTTCAAACTATTTGTGAAAATTATTATTAAGTAATTAAGCAGATTTAAAGGATAAAATACTCATTTAACTGATGCATTATTTCCATGTAATCGATAATTACAATACAATAAGCATCGGCAATAAATGAAATAGACCAAAATGAACAATAACTAAAAATTATGTAGAAAGGTTGTTTAAAATGTTTAATTAAATATACCCAGCATTAATTAACATCTCTGTGCAAGTCATACAAAAAGTAAAAAATTTGAATATCCACTATTAATTCAAAAATTTCAGTATTTTTTTTTCAATTAATATAACTTCCTGAAAAATTGGGTAGACATTTCGTTTTTTCGTAAAATTAGTTGGAATAGAAACTCTCATAGAATTCTTAATTAACTCAATGTTACATATTACAGTGACTAAATATTGACTTAGCAAGGTTACAAATTTTCTGTAATGCTATACTTTAAAATCAGTGTAAAAATTATTTTTAAGAGATTTAACAAAATTAAATGAGAAAAAATTGTAGAACTGATTGATTATTTCCAACCACACAGTCAGTAGTTACAATACAATAAGCATCAGCATCAAACGAATTAAAGATCAAAATGAACGGTAATCAATTATTATACAGACAGGTTGTTCAGAATGTTATATAGATGTATCTAGCATTAATTCCATTTCTAACTAATCTTGTACTAACTAAAAAATTGAATATACAAAATTAATTCATATATTTTAGTAACTTTTCAGATTGATACAACTTTTAAAAAATGGGTAGACTATTCTTGTCTGATACAATTAGTTAGAATATAAAGTTTCATTCGTAGAGTTCTTAATCAATTCAATGTTACATATTTTTTTAACTAAATACCGACTCAGACTGATTACAGCCTTTTGTATTGCTACTATTTCAAAAAAATTGTAAAAATCATTAGTAAGAAATTTAACAGGACTAAATGAGAAAATAATCATATAACTGAGTCATTAGTTCCAACCACACAACCAATCATCACAATACAATAAGCGTCAGCAATAAACGATTGGAAGATCAAAACGAATGGAAGTGCATACTCCCCAAAGTCATTTGGAATTACATGTTAATCCAAAAGAGAATGAGAACAACTTGATTTTAGTATATAAGTGTTTAGTTGGCAATGAAACTGTGGTAGTATAATGAAGATGAGTACAATAAATTCGAAGCTGGATTGCAGGTAGGTAGTCCAACTTATGAATCGCTTATATTTCCCAAATATGATACTTTAGGTTGTGCATAGGTGAGTGGAACTGATTACATATCCCAAAATGTCACTGAAACACTTAAACTTAGTACAGTCCCGATCCTTCACATCTAAATGGATGTAAAATGCATGGATGTCAATGAACTGGAAATCAATTCGGTTTAAACTAATATCTGGAAAATAGTGAAAAGTTTATGTATACCAATGATGCTACCGCTTGATCAACCATGTGTGCGAAATTTAATCATAATTTGAAGCAATAAGCCATAACTGCATGTTGTTACAGAGTTATTAGAAACGATTGTTTTTGCTATTGAATGACAATTAGGATAAAAGGAAAATTGATAACATTGAAACGCTGGAGAGCAATTTAAATATTTTCAAAAATGGAAGGTTTAAATTAGCATGGTCGATCAGTTGAAATTGAAACAGCCATTGTTAAGAATAGAGCAAAATAATTTTTTTAGCAAATGTATGTTTTAGTATACTTGATATGGTAGTCGAATTGGGAAACTTACCAGTACAACGTATCTTTAGCCTATGAATCCAAATAAACTCTATCAATAACTCCTTCCAATTTATGCACGATTTTAAATTTGAAAACAAAAATGTACAATGATAAAAAAGGACAACAACAGTAGATCTGAAAACATGTTGCAGCACAAATCCTAACCAATCAATTATAAAATCTACATATAATTAAAGATTTTATTTGCGAGTGTACCAAATTACTAACCCTGCGGAACCCAGTTCCCGAATTTGTGACTGAATCAACAGGAAGAGACACTGAGTGAAGATGTCGAGGTGGTACGAATTGCTGGTACGCAAATGGAGAAGAAAGAAGCAGCTTCTGCTAATCTATCTATATCTATATAATAATTTCCACTAATTTTAACTTTGGCTATATTTTTGGGTTTTAATGACTTTTTGTTTGTTGATTTTCTAGCACATGAATTTATGATCTCTCTCTCTCTCTGTAGATATATATACATCTGTTTTGGTTGAATATTTGAAGAGCATATAAGTTTTTCCAATTTCAATTTTTAGACTGTTTAAAACCATTTTGATTTTCAATAATTTTTTATTTGGACTAAGGATATCAACTTGATCAATCGTATGTGTTCTCCAATTTATGTTTCTGATTTTACGCTTTGAACTCAACTTTGATGGTTTGAGTTGAAATTTGGTTTAGGATATATTTGAATTTGCTCTTGGGTTTTGGCTTGAATGCAAATCACTTCCATTTGTTGATGATGATTTTTGGTTGAATTTACAGTGTATAAAACCTTTATTTTCATATATAATAGCTGCTCTAATTTTAATGCACTAATTAGCTTTGTGATTGTATTATATTCTGCTGTTGCCACGTTGCATGTATGACTGACTTTACTTTTGTTTCTTCTCATACTAATTTTGTTTCCTTTTTCCAGTAATTGGTTCCGAGTTTATTTGAATTGAATTATGTGAAACTTTTAATTATTTCATTCTAGTTTTGCACTAATAAATTGAATCAGGTATGGAACAGGTTAATTTGGAGTCCAACAATCAAGTATATACAAATTTGCACTTAATTGACTGCTTTCTGAACAACATGTATACCAATTTGCATTTAATTGACTGCCATATTCCAATTTGTTAATCAACCTTTAGTTTTATGTTCTTACCAAATATTCACTTCTCATATTTCCAATATATGAAACTCTTTTTTTTTCTTTGTTCTTTTTTAATTTTACTTTACATCGAGTTTATTTGTAACGACCCGCATTTTTTCTGGTAATTATTTAATTTATTTTATTATTTAAAATATTTGTTTTGGATTTATTTTATCGAATTCAGTGGTTTCCTTTGGAATCTATTAATTAAATAAATAATAAAATAATATTTTAAATTTCCAAACCTGTCAGAAAATATTTTGTTGGCAATATAGGTGAACAGACAGTTTGAAATGGTCTAATAGTGGTTATATCGAAGTTATATAGGCGATTCTGTTCAGTCGACGATGCGTTGAATATATATAGTTTATAATTTAATTAAATAACGAGCTGCAGCGGCGCGGCAGTTCGTGTTTTGGCGTTTTGAACTTTAATTGGCTGTACAGGGCCCAAATTAAGTCGGATTTTCTCGAAACAAGAAACGTTGGAATCTGTTGAACTATATCTACCTAATAGAAGTGAAAAATCAAGATTTCCATGTTATAGATTGCGAGTTATGTCCAAATTAAATATTCAAGAAGGCAGCGGCATATTCGTTTTTGGCCATAATGGTTTATTTGAAATAACTCCATACCGGATTTGAATTTGGACAAGGTTCTTTTGGGACATAGTGTTAATTTAATTTTTAGAAATTTACTGTAATTTTTAATAAATTAAATATGCAACTTTTTATTTGGAGTATTTTGCACCCTTAAGCAGCATTTTGGGTTTTCACAATATAAGTCAATCTATCGGTATTATTACATTTTCGGGATCGCGACACCTCGCTGATCATGACTGTATTTTTATTTCAGTCTGCAACGCTCATATATGAATACATAGTGGTGTAGGTAACTTTATTTGAATGGTTAACTGGTCAAACGAACTTCAAATTTAACGAAACAAGTTTCATACGAAACCTTAGGAAGAGGTCTAGTGAAACGTTAAGGCCTCATATTTTTAGGATTTTTTCTGCAATTTTTAGGAATTAAAGCTCGGTGTTTTTCATCGATATTTTCTAAGGGATTTTCGCAAACGATGTCGGAATTCGACGAAACCTGTCCCATTGGATCCGGAATATGTTTTTATGTTAGGAATAGGTGTCCTTATCTCGATTAAAGATTGTATGTAGTGGTTTTTAAGCCGATTTTTCCACGACAAAGTTGCGTACATTAAAATATTATTAAATCATCCCACCCATCATATGTTCACTTGCAAAGTGTCCAGCAGCATGCGCTCAAACTAATTTCAAAGGTTGCCTTGCGTTTAAAAAAAAGAAATAACACTGCCCTTCATGTACGAGACATCCCAACTTTTCATTTCTTTGTCTGTCTATCAGGAACAACGTGCCGACCAAGTAAATTCTCGAGTCCATCCCTACTCTATTTTATCTGCACACCTATACACTAGAATTACTTGGCCATCACGGGTGTTCTTCCCTATATAAATGCATCTCCTGGCATGTTTTTCACCAACTCAAAAACAAAAGCATACTTCCTCAACTTCACCAAAGTGCTGAAGCAAAACCGAACCACTGTGTAAAATAAAATACAAAACAAAAGAGAAGTAAATAAAGGAGCTTTACTGCAGGCCGTTGAAAGGGAAGCATGCGTAGTCATGGCGAAGGTAGCTGTTGTAGTTCGGCGCTGGAAGTGGTTGTTGGTTTCGGTGACCGAGTCAGTCAAGGATGGAGAAGAAAATGGGTTGGCGTTTTAATTGTTGCGTGTACAGGAGAATGGTAGTTGTTTGAAACTTTGAAATACTGGGAACATGAAGTGAAGCATGGGAAATAATACAAGAGGCATTTGCGGTCCTGATATGCATGAAACGTTGTATTTCTTTACATGGAAGGAGCATTGTGTTGAGGGAGGAAACAGTTCGGTGGAGGGAAAGTTGTGAGGGCAGAAGTATATATATATATATATATATAAAATGACGCAAAGAAAATGCAGGAGGAAGCAAACAACGGTGAAGTGGAAAAGGGAATGGTGGAAGGAGAAGTATTGGGTAACGTGAGATGGAGGGGACGTGGAAAATTTAGAGAGGAAGGAGTATAAAGGGGGGATGCCAACGTATGGGTAGTGAAGAATAGGCATGCAGCAAAATGAAGTAAGGGGGTAGCAGGTGGGAAGAAAGAATGGTGCAGATGTTTGGCGTGTAGACAAGAACATGCGGAAAAAAAAAGAAGAAGAAGAAGGGAAAGGTGGAAAGGCGGAAATCGTGAATACAGAAGAAAAAATATTGAGGCTAATGTCGGATTCCTCAGAAAGGGTGAAGGCAGTCAGCGTACTGATTAACGACTAATGAAGGCTGCGTTGATCACGGTTATCAAGGGAATGAACGGTAATTTATTAATAACATTGTTTATTAATCAATGGCTTAAAATTTAAAGGAAAACAAATAAAATTTGTGATCGCGATGTTTTCGCCATACGTCAACAGGATTCAGTAAAATCAGTGGCGTTGGAGTCACAATGACGTAGGCTAGGCAGGAAAGCTGGTTCGGATGGGATCAGAAGCAACCAAGATTTCAAACGCTCGGTTAAAATTGTACGGTATAACGAGTCAACCGCAAATTGAAAAAAAAACTGGTGAGTTAATTCTCACACTATTCTGGACTACTATGATGTGATAAATCCATTAAAAAAATATATACTGGTTGATTGACTGCATTGGTTGCTTATGGTTGATTAGATGGTTGTTTGTTTTATTATTGCTGTTAAATTATTTATTTAAATGTGATAACCATCTGTGATGCAGAGAAGGACAGGTTGGAGGGATCCGACCGGATTCCTCAAAATAACTTGTGTGTGTTGTTTATTTTTATACTGGTTGCACATAACTGTTTGAACCCCAATTGACATCAAAACCTGTTGATTGTTGAATTGATGTGACCGTTGATGTGATTTTTAGTCGGTCGACAGTGGTTGGCAGTGAGGGTTTAAATCTATAGTTTTCCAAACATCGTTTTGCCGTCAGGCGAACAGACGCAGTTCCAAGTTATAAAATTTATTTTATAACTAAATTAATTTTTTGAGGTTATTTTATTTTATTTTAAAATAAATAAGAAGTTTTATAATTATATTTATAATTTAAAATCATGTTTTAGAAATGCGATGATTAAAAGTTTATATAGTGAATTTCTACGCAGTTGTACAAACAGAGGTCAGAAACTAGCCGATGGGTTAGTGAAAGAGAATAATTGTTTTATACAACAATTAACCGATGTTTTAAATTAATTAAGTTATTTAATTAATTTAAGAAGAGAAATTGAATAGAAGTCAGTTAGCCGCTTAACTGAGGGTTATGGTTGGCAGGAACCAACTGTTTATCCTGTTATTTATGAACTGCAGTCATTCATGAACTGCAGTCAGGAACTAACCTACGGGTTAGTGAAATGAAATAATTGTTTTTATAATCAATTAACTGATGTTTTAAATTTATTAAGTTATTTAATAAATTTAAGGAAGAAATGATAACGTAAATCAGTTAATGGTCAACTGATATGTACGGTTGGCGAAAATCAACCGTTTAAAGTTGGAATTTGACGATTGGGTCAATTTGTTTTAAATTGATCAAATCAAAGGGATTGGCATTTAAAAGACTTGAAATTTCCTTTAAAATAAATATAAGTTATGGATAGATTAGTATGAAAAGGGATTTGAATTTATTTCAAATCGTATAAACAAGATTTGTAAATATGGGTGCAACCTAAGGCGTACATTCCAATCAGAGTTTTGCTCAATTAAGAAAAGAAATTAATATGAAAAGTGGGTTTTCAAATGAAAGAAAATGGTTTATAAAACCAAGATAAATGGAAATGGGAATAACATATTGGATTATTGAGATGGTTTGACATTGGTTTTAAATTATAAGCTTTTATCTATCTTGAGATAAGAACGTTGTCGATCAAGGTCTGAGAGGTAATTGGAATACCCCAACTTGAACGGCTCCGCTATTATCGAGAGATGATATTTGTTTGTAATGTATAGAGAAGTGATTATCGAGATGTTTTGCGATAAATGGAATTTATCATTTATTTAAAACAAACCTTTAAAAATGGATTAGCAATCGAAAGGAATTGAATCTAGTTCAAATCGTATAAACGAGTATGAAAAAGGGGTTTTACCCAAAACAAGGATTTTAAAACAAGCGTTCACCTGGGAACGAAATTAAGCGAAGTGGTTTAATCGTAATAAGAAAGAGATTTTGGTAATTAAATATTTGTCGTTGATTAAATAAGGATATAACGATATGAAAATGATAAAGGGAAAGGGAAAGTGGATTTATTGAACTATAACCATGATTTCAAATCAAAGAGAAAGTAAAAAGGGTTTTGAGGTAATTATACGATGTTAACGACCAAAGAGGAAATAAAAACTGATTTATAAAATATGGCAATATTTCCAAACAAAGGAAATGGGAAAAAAGAGCTTGGTAAATATGTTGTTCTAAAGCAAGTAGCGAGTAATGTTTTCAAGTAACGAAACCCATAAGAGTTTTGTTAAGATAAAGTTATGAAGTCGATTATAAGAAATCGATAAATTGGTTTTATGAGATATTTCATATAAAGGACCTGAGCTGCCAGTCCACTGAGATACACTGTTATGATTTGATAGTTAAATCACCGACTATCAAAGTTTGGCCTTTTATCGATAGTTGGTACGGAAAGACCGGGATCGAATTTATATTCGAAAACCATTCCAACCAACAAATACGTAACGTCGAAGATATCAGAAGATGGTCGAGATGGAGCATTGAAGACCGTTGATCTTCATGAGCGGAAGAACTACTCGTTGGATTTCTAAGGGTCGCTCCCGAAGATATTTTGACTTGTGATTCTGTCGTGATTGAATTCTTCGGATTGCAAGGACTTCTCGCTACTGATCTATAGGGTGATACCTAGGATGCAGTAGGAGAGTGCCTTCGGTTCATCCTGATCCTGGATGACTTGTATGGATGGATGTTTGACAGAGTATTTCCAGAAAGGTCATGTACCTTGATTTCTCCAACCGTACCAAGAGTGGAAGCAGAGAAGGAAACTTCTTTAGCTGACACGTAATGTATTGTTGTAGACGTCAATTAAGTGATTTCGATGGATCTGACAATGTGGCATTCGAAGTGAATCTGATGTGATGGTAAAGCGTAGCCTCAAGCCTCATCAACCCGGAAATGACAAAAATCGGGCAGGCAGCATGGCTATGTGGGTCGCTCCCATTAGGATGTATAATCACCTATCTAGAGAAATTCCTTTTGCTTCTTTAATCTATCGATGCTGTCCCTTTTCGGGAGACGGTGGTTTGAGCCCAACCGTCGGTGATATACATTCGATACACTCAAGAGAAATGAGTGGTCGGTCATGTGTGGGCCGGGTTGCAAGACGTTCTTGTTGAACCCAGTGTATTCGCCTCTAGAGATACACGTTCGGAAGGTGGACCCATACCTTGTCAAGTTGGAATCCAATATCCAATAAGCGCCCGCGGTTTTGGTTTGTATACTATATATGGGGAGCGTGAGATGCAAGCGTTCCTCTAAATTGATATTTACTTGTATTTAGACACTATGATAATATCAGACAAAGATATTGATTTCAAAAAACGTTTTGGGTTATAGTAAGGTAAAAACCGTCCGTGTTTATGTGTGGGCTGGTCTTACTATTATCCTTTTATTTCAGAAAGGATTTTCAAAAGTTAAACAAGTTGTGTGTGCTGTGAATTTATTACTGAAAGTATTCCAGACTGACCCGGTGTGTTTTTGTTTTAAATCAAATGTGCTCGGGTCAGACCAAGCATATTTACAGGTTAGGTTCCGCTACAAGTTTCAGAGTTGGAAGCAGGAGGGTTCACCGTTAGTTATACAAGTATTTCCGCTGTGATTGATGTATGTTTACTCTGATAAATGGTATGTATATATACAGTCTTCTTTTCAAAGAGATTTGTTATATTATATTTACTCGTTCCGCTGTGAGATTCTGATGTGTTCTTCTTCTTTCTTCTATTCTAAATTTCTTTCTTCCTATTCCTCATCCTCTAACTTCTTTCTATTAACAGTTTGGGGTTCGATACTTGGATTTTTGACAAGTAATACGGGATTAAGTATTGTTGTTGAAAATTCGAGCGTCGAATTTTCCCGGGCCGTTACATTATTACTGTTTATTAAACCTTTAAATGATTTGACATTTAAGGAAACAACAATCAATTGAGATAAGTTATAAAAGGAGTTCTTTTGCAATTACTTTACAGCTGAGTTGAATCATGTGAAACTTTTAATTATTCCATTCTATTTTTGCACTACTAAATTGAATCAGGTATGGAACAAATTAATTTTGATTCCAACAATCAAGTATATATGACAAGAATAATGGTTATATAATATATACAATAAATGGTTACATAATATATATAATTAAATCTTATCACGTATACATAATATATACGCTATATTTGAAAAAATCCAACCTGCTTTCTGAACAACATGTATACAATTGCACTTAATTGACTACCATATTCCAATTTGTTAATCAACCTTTAGTTTTGTGTTCTTACCAAACAAAACTTCTCATATTTTCAATATATGAAACTCTTTTTTTTCTTTATTCTTTTTTAATTTTACTTTACATTGGTTTTTTACTGTTTATTAAACCTTTAAATGATTTGACATTTAAGGAAAAAACAATCAATTGAGATAAGTTATAAAAGGAATTCTTTTGTAATTACTTTACAGCTGTTGCATGCCAGCTTGACCTTTTCTTTCTTCTTTGAAAATGTGAAAACATATTTTGCTATAGAAACTGAAACTCTCTATGACATTGGGCTACCGTGATAATGTGCATTGTTAGTGAATGTCTTCGTTCTTTTTATTAATGTATTACAAATTTTTAAACATATACTATTGTGGTATATAGTAGGAATATAACACATAAATGAACTAAAGTATTAGTCATCTTAACACATTAATGTAATTTAGCTATCTTAACATTTTTCCTAAAATTGTTAGCTAGCATTTATGTTCTAAATCCTTATTCAACATAAATTTATTTATTTTGTAGGAATATAACACATTAATGTAATTTAGCACTAAAGTATATAGTAGGAATATAACACATTAATGTAATTTAGCCATCTTAACATTTTCCTAAAATTGTTAGCCAGCATTTATGTTCTAAATCCTTATTCAACATAAATTTATTTATTTATTTTGTCAGTTAACGTTCACCGGGATAACAAGTAATAAAAAAGGAATACAATAAGTCATCATTAACTTCGTACCCAATAAAAATTCATGTTTTATGAGAAAATGCAAAAGTATTCAAATTATTTCATCTTTACATGATACAATCAATTAATTTTGTATATATGGTAAAGAAGGTTTGATTTGAAAAAAATACCAGAATTATTTTTTTCCAAAATTAGTCTTTGTGCCTATATTTAAATATTACCATATAGTGGAGACACAACCTAAGAAAACATAAAATAGAAAACATGAATGAAAAATTATAAATGAAAAAATATGAAAGCATAGAAAATTAATGATATTTATTACAATGAAAGCATATCATATAGACATTAATTAGAAACAAATTCTTTTTTGTTTATAGGAGATTTGTATAAAAATGATTTATTTCCTTCCTTCTAAAGGCCTATGTATGTAAGTTAGCCATCTTAACATTTTCCTAAAACTGTTAGCTAGCATTTATGTTTTAAATCCTTATTCAACATAAATTTATTTTGTCAGTCAACATTCACCGGGATAACAAGTAATAAAAAAGGAATACAATAAGTCATCATTTATATTAGTTATGTTTTAAAAAAGGAATACAATAAGTCTTGATTGTTGCAAAATATGTATTGTAAATATCATTGAAAGAAAAAAAAATTAATGAACATCAAAAAGAGTTTGTCAACAAGATGCTTCAACAAAAAGATATTGTAATATAAAGATTTAAAAAATAATATTAGAAGAGGTATTGAGATTAACATCTGAATACAAAGAAAGTAATGTGAAAATCAATTAACATTTAATGATAAGATCAATGTTTAATCAATCAAAGTTATGGGTTTTGTTAATGTATGCCTAATGATATATGTTAAGGTTAAATAAATAATTATTAAAAGAGCTAATTTCGTAACTAATAACAATTCATGTTTTAGGAGAAAATGAAAAGTATTCAAATTATTTCATCTTTACATGATACAAATAAATAACTATTAAAAGATAAGGAAATTTACTTTAAATACCTAAATTATCCATACACAATTAAAAGGGAGAAGATATACGTATGTAATTTAGCCATCTTAACATTTTCCTAAAATTGTTAGCCAGCATTTATGTTCTAAATCCTTACTCAACATAAATTTATTTATTTTGTTAGTCAACGTTCACCGGGATAACAAGTAATAAAAAAGAAATACAATAAGTCATCATTAATTTCATAACCAATAAAAATTCATGATTTAGGAGAAAATGCAAAAGTATTCAAATTATTTATCTTTACATGATAGAATTAATTAATTTTGTATATATGGTAAAGAAGGTTTGATTTGAAAAAATTACCAGAATCCAAAATTAGTCTTTGTGCCTATATTTAAATATTACCGTACAGTGGAGACACAACCTAGGAAAACATAAAATAGAAAACATGAATGAAAAATTATAAATGAAAAAATATGAAAGGATTGAAAGTTAATGACATTTATTACAATGAAAGCATATCATATAGACATTAATTAGAGACAAATTCCTTTTGTTTATAGGAGATTTATATAAAAAGGATTTATTTCCTTCCTTCTAAAGGCCTTGCACTATATTCATCTGCCCTATAAATAAGTGTAGCAAAAGAAAATTGAACTTTATCATGGTATTTGCTGTATAGCTCTTTTGTTTGGTTGGTAGGAGCATTACAGATTTTGGAAAGTGCATCGAGTGTTGTCGCAAGAGTTGTGGTTCCTTTCACTGTTTTTTCGAATGTATTACTGTGCCAACTCCAAATTGTTGTGATAAAGAGTGCTGCTGATTTTAGCCTTTAGTTCCTAAATGGTTGTCATGTGTGATCTTTTGTATTGCTAAGTCATATTATCTAAAAAGGTTCACATGTGAACATTATGTGATTTTGTATTCGTAAATGGTTTTGTATTGCCCACAATGTTCATCAAAACTTCAAATATTTCAATTGCTAATTTGGACCATGTGCAACAAGTTTGTTTTCTCCCTAAATATATTATCACATTTTTCATAATTTTAAATTATTTATCATGCTGGCTATTATTTTCTTTCAATTCATATTAATAATGTTTTGGCAAAATTTTAATTTTTAGTCATGTATGTTGTTGAGTATCAAAAAAGAGGACTCCCCCATGCGCATATGTTAATATGGTTGGAAGAAAGTGGTAAGAAGGATTGGAACAAATTAGGTAAGCATATTGAGTTAAAAAATTGTTTACAGCAGCCATGGGGTCGGCCTGATATTGAAATATCATTTCAGAAAAATTAGCAAGTTTGCATACATTAGTTATTGCAAAAATTTATCCATAACACATTCAATCATCACAGCGAAATTCATACCGCAAGTGTCATCAAGGAAATTCAAACAAAGTTTGTATCACTTTTAAAACATTATCCTCGCTTATATCAACATTTAATTCTCATGTCTGTATGTTACCAAGGGAAAAGAAGAAAATCAGAATGCATGAGATTAGTTTGTTCGAACAAACATATTAGTTTAAAAAAGAATGCAAGAATCGAATAGTAAAACAAATACATGCATGTTGCAACCCAAGGCGGAATGTCGATTACACGAATACTTTTACCAGCGATTCGTTTGTAAATTCTTCACCAACTGAACAGAAGTATAATTTGATATTTCAGTAAGAAGACGTACTGGAAGAGAGGAGGAGGAAATCACCAGCGAACGCAAGAAGAATTGCAATCGGGAACCGAGTAAACAAGAAGGTAGATTGGGTTTGTCAATTATCATGTTCGGACATGGGAACCGGGTAAACAATAATTGTTTTACAGAATAATTTCCTGTCAGCTACCATTTTCTTCATTAAGTTAAACTGATGAAGTTCATATCCAGACTCATCATATATATAGCCGATACATTGAAATTATACATATTTAACCTACGGTAGAAGCCCACTTGATCGGAACATCCGAGCAAAAATAGCTCTTGGCGCAGCAAAAGGGCTTTGCTTATTTACACCATACAGCAAATCTTCCTATTAGACGAAGACTTCAGTCCTGAACTATCCGACTTTGATCTTGCAAAAATTAGCATTTTAACAACAAAACTCATGTAACTACCAGTGTCATGGGAACACATGGCTATTATGCCCAAATTATGCAAAGAGCGGCGAGCTTACCATTAAATCCAATATCTATAACTTTCGCATGTTTCTTCTTGAGCTAACTACTGGTAGAAGAGCTACGATTCTTAACAAATTGACGGCATGAATACCCAAGTTAACGTCAATATTATGCCCTTCGGCTCTGTAAACAAATCAAAATCACCAAAAGAGAAAGAAGTGGCTTAAGTGAAAGAGAAAAGAATACGATTGCGGCTTATCTGTTTTCACATTTGTCTTTTATTATGAGAGCACGAGTTATTCTCGTGCCGCTCCCTTTTCTTTTATTTGTTGCAGCCGCTTTGGGCCTTTCACCTTTTTACCCCATTCTGCTGTGTGTATATATTACATCAATTTAATACAAAAGTTTCATCTGTCCTTCGATTTTACAATTTTCTGAATATCTTAACTTGGTATAGGAGCATTGTATTAATTGCTTAACAGCACCTTACCATCCTGGTGTTGATCTCATCTCCTGCTTCTCTGATTGTAGCTCACTGGTGAAGTTGGATTTAATTCCCCTCCTCAGTAAATCTTCATCATCGGAGGGGGAAGTTGATTTCTAACAGCATGCCATGCCTGACCAAGATTGTACACGGCTGTATATCATAAGTATACCTCGCATGTGCAAATCCAGTGGCTGCATCATCGCAGTTATCAACTGGTAACAGAAAGTTATCAAGAAAGTCAGTCAAGAAATCAAGAAAACACTTAAACACCTCTGTGCCTTACCATTAACCCAAGTCAGAGTGTGTTTCCTCATCACTCTTGGATACCTGATTGCATCAGCGTGTTAAGTGCATTCGATATTCCTCTTGATAGTCAATTCTTGACCTCTGTTCTTGTTTTGAAGCCGTTGTCTCATCGTCATGGTTGAAATAACCAATTCTTCGGCAACTTCAGATCCATCCATTGGGTCAAATTCTATAGGGACTGCTGCAAATAATATAATAAAAAGTGTAGTTAGTCCTCAAACACAACCGGTAATCATTCAACTCGATGAAAACAATTATCTTTTGTGGAAATTGCAGATTGAAACTACCATACAAGGTTATGGGTTAGAAGGCATCATTATGGGTACTTTTAATGTACCCCAGAAGTTCATCACTGATCAGTCTAGCAATATTGTTCCAAAATGAAGAATACAGTAAGTATCATATGCAAGATAGACTAATTTTTGCATGGTTGTTATCGTCTATTGGTGAAAAGTTGTTACCACAAGTTATTGGGTGTGAGACCGCAGTTGAAATATGGCAAATTATTGAAAAGTCTTTTAATAATCAATCTTATGTTAAAATCATGCAGTACAAAAGGCCGTTGCATAAGATCAAAAAAGATAACGCACCCATGAGAGAATATTTGAGTAAAGTGAAATCTATATGTGATATGCTTGAAGCTACAGGACATAAACTGCCGGATTCAGAGCAAATACTGTGTATCTTGAGTGGATTAAGCGATGAGTATGAAGCTGTAAAAGCTATTATTGCAACACAAAAAGAATTTTCATCACTATATGATGTACATGTTATTCTCCTATCACACGAGGCTAGACTCGAAAGTAAAAGAACTCAAGAAAGCAACTTCAGTGTCAATTATGCTGCCAACAATTCAAGAAACAAAATCAGAATTTCAAGAGTGAACAAACCTTTCAGAGAGGTGGTCAGCTAACAAGAGGAAGAGGAAGAGGCAGGTGGAACAATAACACCACCAATAAGCCTAAATGTCAAATCTGCTAAAAGGTTGGTCACAATGCACCAAGGTGTTTCTTTAGGTTCAATGCAAATTTTGCAGTGAACCAAAATATAACAACTCAGAGGGGTTCGAACCCAAGTGCCAACCTTGCACAGACTCAGAATGATGCTTCTGCTCAACCTGAATCATCAAGAAATCAAGGTGAAAATGCAAGAACTGATCATATAAATGATGATAGCTGGTATCCTGATTCCGGTGCTACCAATCATATCATAAATAATCTTGAAAATCTTAATCTTGTTAATAGGGAATACAAAGGTAATCAGTCTATAATGGTAAGTGCATTAACATTCCACACATTGGTAAAGGCAGTATAAATGGTAAGAGAAAACTTTTCTTACATAACTTATTAAGGGTTCCTAAAATCAAGAAGAAATTAATTAATGTATCACAATTTGCAAGAGATAACAATGTGTACTTTGAATTCTTTCCTGCACATTGTTTTGTTAGAGACTTACTGACTAAAGGCATTCTTTTGCAGGGTGATGCAGTTGGGCTATCAAGTTTAATATTGTTAACTGTAGTAATAGTACAAGCACTGTTACATGTTGCAACAATTCTGAAATTACTATAAACCCTGTTACATGTTGCAATAATTCTTAAATTAGTAATAATGTTGTTACTTTTGCTACTTGGCACTACAAACTTGGTCATCCCGATGCTAGTATTGTAAAGAAAATTCTTCTTGATAATAAGATACCCTTTGATGACATTAATTTACCCTATATTTGCAATTTTTGTCAAATGGGTAAAAATCATAAACTGTCATTCACAAATTCTACTACTATTTATGCCGAGCCATTACAAATGATAGCTACAGATTTATGGGGTCTAGCTCCAATAAACACTGATTTGGGTATAAATATTATATATCTTTTGTGGATGCAAATTCTAGATACACATAGTTATATCTGCTCAATTCAGAATCTGATACACAAAATGTTGTTAGACACTTTGTTAATCTTGTTGAAAATCAGTTCAACAACACTGTTAATACTGTACAGTCTGATGGGGGGCTCAGAATTTAAGCTTCTTGCTACTTACTTTAAGGATAAAGGTATTATTCATAGAATAACTTGTCCTTACACATCTGAGCAAAATGACTTAGTTGAGAGGAAACACAGACATATAGTAGAAACTGGTTTAACACTATAAGCTCAAGCCTCACTACCATTAAAGTTTTGGCCTGAATCTTTCAATTCAGCAGTGTTCTTAATCAACAGAATGCCCACCAAAACTTTAAATGATGTCAGTCCATTAGAGAAACTATATAGTGTTAAACCAGGCTACAAATGTTTAAATCCTTTTGGATGTCTTTGTTACCCATATTTGAAGCCATACAATACACATAAATTTGGCTTTGAGTCTACACCATGCACTTTTATTGGCTACTGTAATAATCAAAAAGGATTTAAGTGCATTGATTCACATGGCAAAATGTATATAAGTGGACATTAATGCATTGATGAGAGAATTTTTCCATTCAAGCAATCAGACATGAAGACATCCAACAAAGTTTATAATTTAAAAATCATTATACATGAACCACCCGTCCTTGGTAATGTATGGGAAGAAATGACCAGTGTTGAGGCTGCTGAAGCTCATGACAATGATCAAAGTGTTGTTGTTCAACAAACTGATAATTCAGAGACACCCAACCGCGCCTTGCAGTCACCTAGTTCAGCAAAAAGTTCAAGTAGAATGTCAAAAAATATTCAGAATAATCAGCAAGCCAATAATAATGGGGAGAACGATTCCAATGACAATAACAACGAGCAGCCAGAATCTATTTTACCAGTCAATCCTCCTCAGACTCAAACTGGTCATCATATGATGACCAGAGCCAAAATGGCTTTTTTAAGCCAAAGACATATGCTACTGATATAAACAATGATGAGTCAAATAGCTTCAATCAGGCTATTAAAGATGAAAACTGAAGAGATGCAATGAGAGATGAATATAATGCACTTATCAGGAATCATACTTGGGAACTAGTTCATCCACCCAGTAATAAAATATAATTGGATGTAGATGGACTTGTAAGTTAAAAAGAAATCCTGATGGTTGAATCAATAGATAATATAAGGCAGACTAGTAGCTAAAGGTTTCACTCAGGAGCATGGTTTTGATTTTAATGAAACATTCTCTATTGTAGTACTGGTAGCTAAAGGTTTCACTCAAGAGTATGGTTTTGATTTTAATTAAAAGATTAATTAACGGTTTCATTTGCGTAATGGAAGGAGATAACACCAACCCTATTAGTATTGGGATTCTTGGTAATCTTTAAGCCATTAAATCGATTTGAAAATCGAGTTTGCCAAAGCACTAGTAGTTGTTAAAGGCATAATCAGGTAAATAACACTCCAACATCATTATTCGCTGTGAGGGAGGAAATAACATTAGCATTGTATTTCCTTTCGATCATGATCTGGTGGATATAAAATTATACATATCCATATCATGTAAATAAAGCCCTTAAACTTGCAGGTATATAACACACGCAGAAACAAGGGTGCGCATGCACACATACATATTTTTCTTGTGTGTGTTTTAGGAGAAAGGGACATATGAGTTTATAAGTGTGGGCATTCAATGACAAGAAAAAACCAAATCCATTAGCTGCTTCCTTTTATAAATGGAGAAATGATAACCAGAAAAGAGGACTTCATGAGGAAAATAACAATTATTAAACATAAGTAAAATTAAATTAAAATTTATGCCTGAATTCATTGAGGACTCCATAAAGATGGTTCAAGAATACAAATTTATTATTTTTGTTATTGCTAGCTAATTCAATTAATATCATCAAAACAAGAGAATGACACAATTATGTATGAGCGCAATTAGTTGTAGGCAGAGAAGCATGGCTGATTAGGCAAAGGAGGATTACACAAATTATAAATTACATGTAGCAACATAAGGAAGGTTTGCGCCATGAACATGTAGACAGATATTATGGGCTATTTTGTAACATTCTATTTTTGGTTTTATTTTCACAAAGTAAGTCTGTTCCAACATGCTTTTAAAGGAAGTCCCGATTTTCAATGAAATATTTCCTAATAACAAATGAAATAAGGATACAACTTTTGAACAAACTAAGAGATTGTTTCTGTGGTTAACTACTTCCTACAATATTCAATGTATTATCTTAAATTATATTGTACTAAACTATTTAAGTCCAATCAAGTTATACTTACATCAATGTTCGAGAAGAAGGTCTCACTCAAAATAGTAAGAGCAATGATAGTACGAATAAGCACACAAGCATACTACAACAAAGAAGGAAGTTTATGATCCCAATTCAGATATATATCAAAAAAAAAGTTAAAATCAAATAAAACGATGTGTTTGTATGTGTACAAGTAGTATAAGGTGCACAACCAAGAACAATGCATCAGCAACAACATCAAAATTGAACAAATATTCGTAATGTTTTTTACATAAGGTGTATATGCACTTATTTTTCTGGGATAGAGCGAACCTGCATGTCATTTTCCAAGACCTCCCAATCTAAACAGATCAATTATCCTTCAAATTTTGAGCATAAGATCACTATTGACATGAAAAGAACAATAAATTTAATGAAATCAAGCATTTCATTTAAGAAATTATAGCATCCCTCCGATTTAGGAGAATGAATATACATTTTTAAGTTGTGTGCAAGGTTTTAACATAACTCTCACTTATATAGAGAAAACAAAGAGTTGTAGTTGACGCGTGTGGAACATGCAAAAACCACGCGACAAGAACAAGGGAAGGAAGCACGTGATGGTCATGCAACACGCTTGCAACGTGAAATTTTCTATGTGTTGTAACAACTGATTTAGGCATTCTACATGTTCTTAGATATTCCTGAATAATCAAAAGAACCAATACACAATACAGTCATTCATCAACCAAGAAAAAAGGAAAAAAAAAACCTACAAATTCAAAATAAAATAGGATCTGTATATGAGCAAATAAAACCGGAATTCTACATTAAACCATGACCACTGACAATGCACATTATATATTAATATCACATTTTCGGCATACTCTATATAGAAATATCTAACAAATACAAATTATAAGATACGGTTATTGTTTTTAAGCTCACTTTTACAAAATGTCTAATTATAAAACTTGAATATTATAATGGTCAAACAGCTCCTAAACTTTGATTTTCTTTGATCAGAATAAAACAACATGTAGAGGGCTACATGCTTAAATCTTGCCAAATGACTACACAAATAAATTTCAACCAATGAATTAAATGAAAATAATTAAGTATAGAAATACAACTCAAACAGACAACATTTGCACGCAGGACAATAATTAATATGTTTAGCAACTTGAAAGAATTAAATAACTCAAGTAGATATCGATTAATAATTGGAGTAATTAAAAAAATGTTTTGATCTCTCAAGTCATTTTGTTTAAACTAGCATAAACACATGCACATTGTAAAGACTTGTTTTGTTGCTTAAGTCATACTCTCTTTGAAGTCCATGCATTTGTGAGTTTTTGATTTTGTATTACCAAAAAAATATATACCACAATACCATTATTGAAATATATTTTGCTATGTTTATTCACATTAAAATCATTAAATAACATGACTTTTAAATATTGGATTGTCAAAAATTACTATAATACGGGAACCACCTTGTATTTGTTATATGTAGATTGAGTATAAAAAGGAAAATTCGATTAAAAGCATGGTTCAATGATAATACCCAAAACATACATACTCCAACTTTTAGTCATATAGCTAATTGCATGGAAAATACAAAATAATACACTCGACGTACTCACAATCATATGGTTGTCAGAAACCATAAGTAATATAGGAATATTAAATAATTGTTGTGAGACCTACCTTTATTTAATGTTATGCAAGTTAGAAAATTTTCATATTCTATTTATCTTATTTGGGAGCTTGAATTCAACTTTCAAAAATGAAAATAGAAAATCAAGAGCAATAACTCTAATCAATGTCAATGTAAATAAAAAAATTATGTAAACTAGCCACCGTTGGTATAAGTACAAAAAAGTAATATGGTTTTAATATTAGCTCAATCTTGCCAAGTTTATGTTAATATTAACTTTTAGAGAATTGTGATAACCGAAATGTAGCACCCTTAATCACAGTCATCAATCTAAAGGATCTTCTTGATGAAATATTATTGAAAAAGGTGCATTTAACTTGTTAGCTGGTTATATATTCGCATGGCTTCATATTTCAGTAACTCTAGTTCAGAAAGCTTTAAAAAGGCAAAAATATTATGGTACAACCTTTATACATATAAAATAGTACATATTTTTAATCTATTTAAGCAAAGTGGCTTTCACAAAATATATAAGAATTTAAGAGGATAATAAAAATGAAAGGTGCATAAATAAATTTACACATTGAATTAATGGATTTAAGCACAATTGGACATAATTATAGACACTATCGCATGTTAAGAACAAAGAATAACATATTCTACCATGATTACATCTTAATATGAGTTATCATCATATACAAAGTAATATAAATTAAGAATTGCATTGAGAATTTGTGACCCTAAATTATACATACATTTAGAAATTTAAAATTAACCTAAGATTGTGTGATAATAGCAACATATAAGATAGTAATGAAATAGTTGGCTGTAATATAAATAAGTAGTCCCAAGTTCTCTTATATTATTAAGAGCAACAAGAAAATGGGTGTTGGGTTGTAACTAATAGCAAGGGGAGAAAGAAGAGTTGTAATATGTATAGAAAAATAAAATATTGTTCAGGTTAGCAACATAAGTCGACATTAAGACTACAGAATTAAAGCTACAGCTACTAGTTATGCTGATAACATAAACATAATATTGATCCTAATAATTATTGTTGTGCATCAAGTAATTTTATTTGCATAAGAATGAGAGATCCACACATTCAGAACTATATATCTTGTCATAATAGAATGATAAAGAAATGTAAATTCAAGGCTCCTTGTCTTACATGATCAACGAGAATTAGAGTAAGAAAACTATTATTCCATGAACTTCCTAGCAAATTAGTGCACAAATCGTTCATCCTAAAAAATGTGTAAACTTTCAATGATATGTTTCATATGATAAATTAATTGACAAATGTGATTTTCAATATTAAAACTTCATATGACATCACAATTTAAATTTATCGTCACCCATAAGGAATAGATCCGACTACCGCCATTTAATCTTGGATAGAAAATTGGAATAAAAAGAAGTGTTAAAAAGGGAAACTTAATTGTCTCCCTGAAAGATATTGAAGAAAATTATGGACTTTTTACTTCTTAAAGAGTTAAGGAAACTTTACAACGTTACAAACAACTTTAGGACATTATAGCTATCCTAGGGTTGGACGAATTATCCAAAGAAGTTCGTTTAACTATAGCAAGAGAGCACGAAAAATTGAACACTTCTTCACAACCCTTCTTCGTGTTCATTCCTTTTTGTCCAAGTCACTTCTCTTCTTGTCCAAATCACTTCCCTTTTTTCCTAAACCATAAAGCTCAAAATTATGGTGCAGTAACAAAACCAATAATAGAATTCAGGAAATAAAACACGAAGAACTGATCAAGATTATCTTTGAGTAGCCTGATAAGATATACGTCCCGCCTTTTGACCACTTCAAATCGGTATTTAAACCAATTTAAAACTTTCAAACCGACGGTTCATTATTTAGCTTGTAGAGTTCAAAACACAGAATCAACACAGAGAAAACACAGAATAAAATAATAACACAGTATTAACAGTGAAATAACTTTAATATATAAATAAAAATTTGGAATAGAGGATATTTTATATACAAGGAAAATCTTTACTGGTTTAAAAACTTCAGAGTGCGCACGTCTTCGGGATCCCCATCTTCACCGGTCTTTGAATCCTGAGCTGTAATCTTTAAACTTGTACTGCTCGGGTCTGACCCGAGCGTTCCATTCAAAACATAAAACACTCGAGTCAGGATTAATCATAGTTCAAGTAAATTAACTTCAATAGAAACTGAAATATAACAATCAGTCCCAACATCCAAAATAAAAGTTGTGTAGTCTCTTGTTCTGATCAGTGTGTAGTGTATGTCCTATATCAACTAAAATTAAGTATGGTATTTGTTCAATCAATTTGGCTAGGTACAAACTTAGTGCAGTACCCGTCCAAAATCAGGTGTTATATATGTCCATATCCGTTTACAGGTAAATTGCAAATTCATGTGAATAGAGGTAAGGTAAAACTAGAAGCATACTAACAAATTAAAAATGGTTTCAACAAATGTACCAAATAACCCATCTATATTAATGGTAAACAATGTTTAATATTTAGTATACTCAACATAGCAGCATAGTTAGAAAGTGCTCTAGATCTCGAAATATCCATGTCAAAACATGTGCTAACAAAAAGGGGCAAGCTATGAATCTAAAGTATCACATAAAATCAGGTCAACATAGCACCAATTGCTCTAAGTCAAATATAAATGGTTATAAAATACTAGTTTCCAAACGCAGGTGAGCCAGTTTCAAGGTGACAACAACAGTGACATGTGGCAGGAGCAAGGACTTGCCCAATTCAAAGTGCAATGGCATATGTACAAAGGTCAAACACAAGTCAGCAAGCCTATGTCTTATACATATTATTTCACAACCGTTTCAGAAAAGGATATGGGTATATACATATGCGGAACAAGGTAAGGTGGCGGTTTCGATTACCTACCTGCCTGAAATCTAATGTATACATTTCTTAAGACAATAGGCGCCCAAATCTCTAATCAACTTAAATACCATATAAACGCCATGATTAACAAGAACATTTCAGTTTAACAGTGACTATAAATTTCAAGTTGGAAAAAACAAAGAAAGTGGCTCACTGTTAAAATATATTTGCCAAAACACAAAATACTTTACTGTTAAGAATATTTAATGGGGAACAAACAATTCTGTTGTTGCACAGGGAACTGATTTTTGGTGGATAGATGCTACAAAACATGCATTACCCAAAGGAACTGAAATATATATATATATATATATATATATATATATATATATATATATATATATATATATATATATATATATATATATATATATATATAGTCCACACCCTTAAAAACAGTTCAACAATATATGTAGGACACAGTGGATACCGATGGCACATATGTTTATATACTGATGTAAATGTATGTAACAGGTTGGCAAATGGATCACAATAGTTTTGGGTTGACGTGCTACTTAATTTCTGTACACCACAGTTCATCCATATGTGAAGCTATACAATATTATAAAAGAAACCGGTCACACATAGTAATTTGCTATCATAAAACTATGATGTATCTCTAAAGCCGCCGGTATACAATATTTAACTTTGATGTTAACTTAATTTCGACATTTGTAACTTCTACAAAATAAGCCTAGCCTTAGTTCTTAGATTATTACTCAAGTACATAAATTCACTGGTCCAACAGATTTAAAATTTAAAACTGTATGCGACTTAAAGTGAAGAAGCAATAGACTTAGCTCCACCGAAGAAAGCCTAATAATCATCCATCTTATCTTAGTTCCATATAGATGTGTACCAAATAGGAATGCTATTAAGTTTGTTTGGAGAAAGGGGAGCACGTTCACTGTGCAGTAGTCATAATCCTTTACCCAAGTATTTCCAGTTCTTAACATGCAAGAAAATGTATCTCCAGTTCTTAACACATGAAGCAAGGTATGCTAAGAATGGAGGAGGCAAAGGTCAAATATATGACACATTAGGTATTATGGCCACAAGTGTAAAACAGTGTTAATATCAAGGCAGTGTGTATATATATGCTAATTATATGTATACATACATAATATATATATACACACACACACACATACTATAGCCACCACATATACACACTGAACAATACCAGACAACAACGTGATCAGTGTAAATTTCATTGTCTCAAGTATAATGCGTAAGAGTGTAGCAAACAACTCAGTGAATAAAGAACAAGCAGACAATTATTCAATGTTATCATGCAAATTTTAATCAGTTTTATGTTGATGATCAGCATGTTTAATATATGTATGTATGCTGACGGCATACATTTATACACATGGAAATATGCATATATATATATATACATATATATATATACATATATATATACATATATATACATATATATATATATATAGCAGACAATTATTCAATGTTATCATGCAAATTTTAATCAGTTTTATGTTGATGATCAGCATGTTTAATATATGTATGTATGCTGACGGCATACATTTATACACATGGAAATATGCATATATATATATATACATATGCATATATATATATATATATATATATATATATATATATATATATATCCGCATCAGCCTCCAAATGCATGATGTTCCAACACTCGCGAAAAATCAGATAATTACACTTTTTCTTTTCTCTTTTTTTTTCCCCTTTTTTTCTCTCTCTTTTCTTACAATGTTAACGATATTAATTCTGGCATGCCACTTCCAGGCTTCCAGTTTTAGCCATGCATTATTAAATGAAGAAACCAGTTTATGCAAAATTCTATTACATTTTAAAGCTTAAAGTTCTGTTTGTTACATGGTCTTTCAAAACTCTATATCTTTTCATTAAGTAATGATATTCCACCCACATACATTCTATTATTAAAACCCCATTCTAAACAGGTAGCAATCCACTCCAACATGCAACATATATGAGTTTTAAATCATAAATAAGACAGTATAATTTAAGGTACTAAGCACAAAATAGGTTCTTTAGGTTTAGGCAGCGTACACTCTCTTTAAACACCAGTATAGATGTTGTAATAGGGTTCAGTAATCAAACACAATAGTCAATCAAACCAATCCAACAAATGAATTCTACTTCAATCCCTATAGAGATTAAATCACTTGAATACAGACTAATCGTGAGTGAGATAACTCACCTTGAAACTGTGAAGAAAGCATAGCAATGAATTTTCAAATCGACGCGGTGGAGTTTCGAAGCTCGATCTACAAGCGCCTTTGAAGTGGTGCTAGGGTTTTGTTGACGCCGTGCTTCAGGCGGTCACCAGGGCTCAAACCGATGGAGGAATCAGGTGAAGGGAGACCGCTTTCGATTTTTGGAAGAGGATCGGATCTCGATTTGGGGAAAAATGCTCAGCCTTTGATGTTGGATAGAGGCGGTGGATTGCCTCGACGATGGTGGAGAACAGTGGCTTTGGTTGGCTTAAGGAGGAAGGCGAATTGATGGAGATGGAGGCCATTAAAAATTAGGAAAGCAACGGATTCATTTTTAGTTGAAGAAAAATTGGGGAGATGCGATTCTTTTATAGAAGAGAAAATAGAAGGGATAAAAACGATGTCCATCGGTAGAGTAGGGTAGCGCGATTTACAAAGACATAGGTCGAGGAAATTTTTTTGGGAAGTTAATTTCTGCGTACGAAATTACTTGGTGGTGAAGGAAATAAAAGGGTGAACGCTATGCAATTTAATTCTACCGCAATTTACGTTATACGTTTTGTCTTTGTTCCATCACAAACGGACTCCAAATGCTATGAAACTTGACGTGCTGCTCCTTTTTCACATTATAAATCCAATAAAATTATTATTACTGTAATCCGACTCTGTATATATACAATGTTATTTTAATTTTTAAATTATATATATCGGTTCGCTAATTTTATCCCATTTGTTTATCAATAATTCCGTTCGCTTCCAGATTCGAACGTTGAATAAAATTTTTTTACAAATACACGCATATATTTTATCAAATAAAATCCCCAATCCGTTTAACGTTGAATAATGTTTATCTCAAATCCAAAAATTTATATTCTTCAGTCGTATTTCAAATCCAATTCAAATATCAATCAAATTTATTATTGACTAGTTACAGGTAAATAATTGATTTTCGATTAGCCATTCTGAAATTTTAATATCGAATTCAATTCTTATTCAAACCCATAAACTTTGATTTTTAACTGTTTATCGTGAAATCCATAATTAATTTCTATTTCAAATTGACAAAATTTCTAGGTCGTTACAATCTTCCCCCTTTAAAACTTTTCGTTCCCGAAAAGGAGAGATCGTTAGAATTATATCAATGTATTCATATTTAGGTAATTATTTTAAATATCGATATTTAAGTCATCAAACTTCCTTGTTTATTCATCATATTCAATTAACTCAAAAAATCAATTTTTTTTCCTTATAGTTGGAGATCAAACTTAATCAAACACGATTCTCCAATTATCTTCCGAATCGGGTTTTACTTCTTTTTCATGCTTTTAAACTATATTCAATTTCCTTAGACCAATTTCTATCTCCATTTATTCGAGATATCTCCCTATTTCACATTCCACCCAATCTTATAAGGGATTCAGAATCATATAATTCCTTTTCGAAACCAATTTATTTTCGATCTCCAATTTCTGCATTTCAACTTATTCCGATTTCCTTTATAACTTTATTCACAGCTGAACTTATTTCTTATAATTCAAGTTCAACCAAATTACCTTACCTTCAATCCATTTAGTTTTTCCCAACACTCATTGAAGATTGTAAATAACATTTCCTCGACAATTTGTCAAGTGAAAGCTTGAAGATTTCAAAAATCCAATATCTTTTATAACTTAAATTCATATAGAAAATATTTGGATTATTACTCTGGAGCTATAGAACAGAAAATACCCCAAAATCCTTTTTATTAAATTAATTAGTTAGGTATATTTTAATTTCAAAATTAGAGATTTGAAAATATTTGATAACTCGAAGTTTAACAAGTCTATTGTCGTTCTTACAGACGTTAGGCATACGCTAGCCAGGCGCACATCTAAAATCTCCAAGTACTAGGCATACGCTAGCCAGGCGCACATCTAAAATCTCCAAGTACTAAATATCCTTGCTTCAACTCCCAGTGAAAATATTTCAAAAATTCCTTTAAAAACAGATACGGAAAGTACTAATGTGATAATGATATGTTGATTGTTCATGAATCGTAGATACACAATGGTTTCGTTTGGATCTCCCAGAAAACATCTGTATCCGTAGGAATTCACTTCCCTGTGAATTTCGTCATGGACAAATCAATGGAAGTTATTTAATTAAGAATCAAAAGAAAATCTGAGGTCATTGAGCATTGACTGCTCTATCTCAAAGTCACAAAACAAATCATGGAATTATGAAGATACTTCAAGTCACGAGGACAATCAAGTCATAAAGACTAATCAGGTCACGAAGACCAATCAAGTCACGAAGACACAATGTTGCATCAAACAGGTGGTTCACCATCACCAAGATATTCCACACATTACATGTCTCCATTCTACCTTTAGTAACTCTAGTGGTTACATCTCTTTCACGTGTAGATATGCCATGTGGACCGTAGGTACACAATGGTTACGCCTGATTCCCTCAGGAAACATCCATACTCGTAAGCATTCGCAGCCTTGCGGATTATGTCATTATCACGACTGTATACCGCAGCAGACACAATCGTTACGCTTGGCTCCCCCAAGAAATATCTGTCTGCCGTAGGCCATATACAACCCTGCGAATTACGCTACACGGTCGTGTTCTTCAAGGAATAATGACAACTCGAGTTTTATGTCTAGACAACCTACTACCACCAGCAACACCTCTCAACTAAGCTCGAAATTCAAAGAGAAAGAAAGGTACTTTCCTTATTTTTCTTTGAAAATATATAATACTATACGTATAGTACTTTATTTCATACTCCTCATAAATCATACTTATGTTAACTTACATAAGATTTTTCTTTCCAAATTGTAATTTCAAACACCTCATTCTTACATAACCCCATTGTATAAGATTTCATTTCAAATCGATTTCCTTCCAAATCATTAGTTTCCAAATCCACCTAATCCTTAATTATATAAGTTTCGGAAATTTCTATATCCAATATCAAAATCGAATATCCTCACATTCCATTCAATTTCAAAATTTATCTTGAATCAATTATTTGATATCCCTTTCAAACTCAAATCCTTAAATCTACTGGTTATAAACCAAATTTCTTCCAGTTCTCCAATTATTAAATACATTGCTTAACTCGAATCTCTATGCTCCCAAATTTTCAGAATTTTCCAAATTTTTCATCCATGCACTATTACTCTTTTACGTTCACATCATTCGACCGTAAATTAGCAAGTGAACAACTTCCTAAGCATCAACCCCAAAGGCCGAAATCAACATCAGATCAGCACTCTGGAAATTATTCAACTTAACTAATTTTCAGTCAGTTTCTAAATTCCTTAACTCCATCTCTTAATTTCTTATCGAATCATTCCTTACACAACTCTTGAATCCAATTTCAAATCCATTCCTCTTATGTTCTGCCGCCCTTAGTTTTCAACGTGCGGCTCTCTATTCTTTAGTTCTCACCATTTTGATTTGTCAAAATCCGTTAACTTCTCACAATCCTTGAAAATCAGTTCATATTCATTTTCTATAATTTTAGAAAACCTCCTATTACTATTGGAAAACATTTCCATATATTTGCAAATCTTTAATTTCAATAGAAATATACTTTATTCTTAGGGGAAATATTTTTAAATTCGTTATTTGGACTAAAACAGATATTAAATACACACCGCTATTTTCACTTAATAGCTAACACTCATTTCTCACTCTATTTAACCACTTTGGCTATCTAACCTTTAACCATTTCTTAGTCAACAATGAAGTTAATCAAGTTGGGGTATATTTACCTCTCAGACCTTAACTGAACAACATTATTAATTTCGAAACAGATAAAATTCACTACTTCAAACACCAATAAAACATTTATTCTCAAAATTTTTGATTTTAAGTTAAGAATTTATTTCCTTTACAATAATCGTTGACAATAATTCACACCTTCAAAATATTTAACTTTAAAATATACATTATTCTTTAATATGAACATATAAATAATTAATCAATAATATTTTAAATTTTAATTAAAAACGAAAAGTAAACAGTGTTTTCTTAGAAATTCGATATAACCGATTTTCACGAATAACTTTCATCGAATGATCTCTTATTCGATAATTCATTCCGAACTTCGGAAACATCTCATTTGATTTATATTCTGAACTTTAGAATAATTTCACCATACTTGTTCACTCCATTTCCTTTACCTCCAATTCCATTTGCAACGTTTCTACTTTCAAACGTTATTTTCTTTTAAAAAGTAAATATTGTTCCTTTTATCGAAATCTGAACTCGTGTCAACAAATTAATTTTAATTCCATTCAATTACAAGTTCAAATCCCATTAAAATCTCCACCCATATCTTGCTTCATTTATATTCTTGTTTATACTTTACTTCTTGTTAATAAGTTAACGAGTTTATACTTCACTATCGAATTAATATATTCGATTACATATTATTGATATAAAACCAATTATAATTTATCTTGTCACGTTTTGAATAAATTAATCAAATTTAACACAGTTGTATTCCAATTATATCTCTTTTCCGATTTTATAATCATTTATCTCTATCCCGAATATCAAAATAAAATCCATCGTTTTATTTTCGAATCGGTTTCAAATTTCCTCTTTCATTTAAAATCCTATCTTAATTCTTATTTTTAATCAATTTCAGTTATTTCTAATTACACAATTGATTCGTTGATTCTCTTATACATATTTTCCTTATAGAAGAAAAGCTCTCACAGAACTGGATTCGAAGACTGGGGATTCCGAACAAGTTTTAAATCTCAAAATAATTTTTTATTTTCGCTATATCAGTTCCAAAATGTTACTTTCCAAAATATATAATACTCCCAAAGAAATTTCCTTTCTAAAATTTACTTTAAAATTATTTTCATTTCCAAAATTAATATCCCAAAATATTTTTATTATAAAATTCTGTTTTTCTAGTGTCGATCCTACCCATTTAAACCCGATAAGCTACACTTTGAATAAACCAAAGCTCTGATACCACTTGTAACGTCCCACCTTTTTGACCACTTCAAATCGGTATTTAGACCAATTTAAAACGTTCAAACCGACAATTCGTTATTTAGCTTACAGAGTTTAAAACACAGAATCAACACAGAGAAAACATAGAATAAAATAATAACACAGTATTAACACCGAAATAACTTTTATATATAAATCAAAATTTGGAATAGAAGATATTTTATATAAGGAAAATCTTTACTGGTTTAAAATTTTCAGAGTGCGCACGTCTTCGGGATCCCCAGCTTCACCGATCTTTGAATCCTGAGCTGTAATCTTTAAACTTGTACTGCTTGGGTCTGACCCGAGCGTTCCATGCAAAAATATAGAACATTCGAGTCAGGATTAATCATAGTTCAAGTAAATTAACTTCAATAGAAACTAAAATTTAACAATCAATCCCAACTTCCGAAATAAAAGTTGTGTAGTCTATGGTTGTGATCAGTGTGTGGTGTATGTCCTATATCAACTTAAATTAAGTATGGTATTTTTTCAATCTATTTGACTAGGTACAAACCTAGTGCAGTACCCGTCCAAAATTAGGTGTAATATATGTCCATATCCATTTACAGGTAAATTGCAAATTCATGTGAATAGAGGTAAGGTAAAACTAGAAGCATACTAACAGATTAAAAATGGTCTCAACAAATGTACCAACAACCCATCTATATTAATGGTAAACAATATTTAGTATACTCAACATAGCAACATAGTTAGAAAGTGCTCAAGATCTTGAAATATCCATGTCAAAACAGGTGCTAACAAAAAGGGGCAAGGTATGAATCTAAAGTATCATATAAAATCAGGTCACCATAGCACCAATTGCTCTAAATCAAATATAAATGGTTGTAAAATACTAGTTTCCAAACGCAGGTGAGCCAGTTTCAAGGTGACAGCAACAGTGACATGTGGCAGGGGCAAGGACTTGCCCAATTCAAAGTGCAGTGGCATATGTACAAAGGCCGAACACAAGTCAGCAAGCCTATGCCTTATACATATTATTTCACAATCGTTTCAGAAAAGGATAGGGGTATATACATATGCATAACAAGGTAAGGTGGCGGTTTCGGTTACCTGCCTGCCTGAAATCTAATGTGTACATTTCTTAAGACAATAGGCGCACAAATCTCTAATCAACTTAAATACCATATACACACCATGATTAACAAGAACATTTCAGTTTAACAGTGACTATAAATTTCAAGTTGACAAAAACAAAGTACGTGGCTCATTGTTAAAATATATTTGCCAAAACACAAAATACTTTACTGTTAAAAATATTTAATGGTGAACAAACAATTCTGTTGCTGCGCAGGGAATTGATTTTTGGTGGATCGATGCTATGGCACAAAACATGCATTACCCAAAGGAACTGAAATATATATATATATAGTTTAGACCCTTAAAAACAGTTCAATAATATATGCAGGACACAGTGGATACTAATGGCAAATACGTTTATATACTGATGTAAATGTATGTAACAGGTTGGCAAATGGAGCACAACAGTTTTGGGTTGACGTGCCATTTAATTCCTGTACACCACATTTCATCCATATATGAAGCTATACAATACTATAAAAGAAACCGGTCACACATAGTAATTTTCTATCATAAAACTGAGACGTATCTCTAATGCCGTCGGTATCCAATATTTAACTTTGATGTTAACTTTTTTTTGAAAGGAAAAGGTAGTGAATCAGCATGATTCACGCCTAATATATTACCATAGCATAACAAGTCGTGTATATACAACATATGTACAACCAAAAAAACAGGCTATCGCTACAACACAGCGATCATAATAGATACATACGGCCTGAAAAAAGAGAGAGCAAATACTACATGACATTACAAAACATAATACTTAAAGCCAAAATAAGCAGCAGCCAATGTCCTTAAGCGTCAGGACCGGTGGTGTGTCGCACACGCTTGCGCACCCGGTCAGCAATGCTCTCCGCATACCTCTTTCTCTCCGTTCCTGCCCAGTCATAAACAAAGTTAAGTATGGAGTAAATGATACTATTAGGGGCTTTCATCTTGCATTTAAATTTTCTAGAGTTGCGCTCATGCCATAAAATCCAAGTATAAGCAAAGTTCAGCAAAGCAAAAAGGAAACTGTTGTGTGAATCATCTAAGGCCGGGTAAATGAAGTGCCAAAAGTTATATTGATCATGAATGAAATCCCCCCAATGCAAGTCCAAGTAAAGAGAAACTAGACACTTAGTCCAAATGTAAAACGCAAGGTCACAATTCAAAAAAAGGTGATGGTAGTCTTCGTCGTCATGTCCGCAAAACACACAGCCACCCACTACGTTTACACCTCTCTGTCTAAGCCTGGAGATCGTATTCAAACGACCATGCATCACAATCCACATGTGGATTTTAACTTTATCAGGAATTTTGATGTTAACTTAATTTCGGCATTTGTAATTCTACAAAATAAGCCTAGCCTTAGTTCTTTGATTATCACTCAAGTACATAAATTCACTGGTCCAACAAATTTAAAATTTAAAACTGTATTTGACTTAAAGTGAAGAGGCAATAGACTTAGCTCCACCGAAGAAAGCCTAATAATCATCCATCTTATCTTAGTTCCATATAGATGTGTACCAAATAGGAATGCTATTAAGCTTGTTTGGAAAAAGGGGAGCACGTTCACTGTGTAGCTGTCATAACCCTTTACCCAAGTATTTTCAGTTCTTAACATGCAGGTAAATGTATTTCCAGTTCTTAACACATGCAGCAAGGTATGCTAAGAATGGAGGAGGCAAAGGTCAAATATATGGCACATTAGGTAGTATGGCCCCAAGTGTAAAATAGTGTTAATATCAAGGCAGTGTGTATATATATATATATATGCTAATTATATGTATACATACATAATATATAAATATGTATAAACATACTATAGCCACCACATATACACACTGAGCAATACCGGACAACAACGTGATCGGTGTAAATTTCAATGTTTCAAGTATAATGAGTAAGAGTGCAGCAAACAACTCAGTGAGTAAAGAACAGGCAGACAATTATTCAATGTTATCATGAAAATTTTAATCAGTTTCATGTTGATGACCAGCGTGTTTAATATATGTATGTATGCTGACGGCACACATATATTCACAAGGAAATATGTATATATCTATCCACGTCAGCCTCCACATGATGTTCCAACACTCGTGAAAAATCAGATAATTACACTTTTTCTTTTCTCTTTTTTTTCTCTCTTTTCTTACAATGCTAACGATATTAATTCCAGCATGCTACTTCCAGGCTTCCAGTTTTAGCCATGTATTGGTAAATGGAGAAACCAGTTTATGCAAAATTCTATTACAGTTTTAAGCTTAAAGTTCTGTTTGTTACATGGTCTTTCAAAACTCTATTTCTTTTCATTAAGTAATGATGTTCCACCCACATACATTCTATTATTAAAACTCCATTCTAAACAGGTAGCAATCCACTCCAACATGCAACATATACGAGTTTCAAATCATAAATAAGACAATATAATTTAAGGTACTGAGCACAAAACAGGTTCTTTAGGTTTAGGCAGCATACACTCTCGTTAAACACCAGTATAGATGTTGTAATAGGGTTCAGTTATCAAATGCAATATTCAATCAAACCAATCCAACAATCGAATTCTACTTCAATCCCTATAGAGATTAAATCACTTGAACACAGACTAATCGTGAGTGGGATAACTCACCTTGAAACCGTGAAGAAAGCGTAGAAAAGAATTTTCAAATCGACGCGGTCGAGTTTCGAAGCTCGATCTGCAAGCGCCTTTGAAGTGGTGATGGGGTTTTGTTGATGCGGTGCTTCAGGCGATCATTAGGGCTCAAACCGATGGCGGAATCAGGTGAAGGGAGACTGCTTTCGATTTTTGGAAGGGGATCGGATCTCGATTTGGGGAAAAAGGCTCAGCCATTGATGTTGGATAGATGCGGTGGTTTGTCTCGACGGTGGTGGAGAACAATGGCTTCGGTTTGCTTAAGGAGGAAGCCGAATTGATGGAGATGGAGGCCATTAAAATTTAGAAAAGCAATGGATTCATTTTTAGCTGAAGAAAAATTAGGGAAATGCGATTCTTTTATAGAAGAGAAAATAAATGGGATAAGAACGATGTCCATCGGTAGAGTAGGGTAGCACGATTTACAAAGACATAGGTCGAGGAAAATTTTCCTTGGGAAGGTAATTTCTTCGTATGAAATTACTTGGTGGTGAAGGAAATAAAAGGGTGAACCCTATGTAATTTAACTCTACCGCAATTTACGTTACACGTTTTATCTTTGTTCCATCACAAACGGACTCCAAATGCTACGAAACTTGACGTGCTGCTCCTTTTTCACATTCTGAATCCAATAAAATTATTATTACTGTAATCCAACTCCGTATATATATAATGTTATTTTAATTTTTAAATTATATATATCGGTTCGCAAATTTTATCCCATTTGTTTATCAACAATCTCATTCGCTTCCAGATTTGAACGTTTAATTAAATTTCTTTACAAATACAAGCATATATTTTATCAAATAAAATCCCCAATCCGTTTAATGTTGAATAATGTTTATCTCAAATCCAAAAATTTATATTCTTCAGTTTATTTCAAATCCAGTTCAAATATCAATCAAATTTATTCTCGACTGGTTACAGGTAAATATTTGATTTTCGATTAGCCATTCTGAAATTTTAATATCGAATTCAATTCTTATTCAAACCCAGAAACTTTGATTTTTAACTATTTATCGTGAAATCCTTAATTAATTTCTATTTCAAATTGACGAAATTTTTGGGTCGGTACAATAAGCCAAGGTCGGACAAAGGTGAGACATTGAATTTGCTATAGGAATACCTTTAAGTACTCACGTGATGTCGATTTTTCCCCAAGCATGTCATGGAATAAAGTGAAAAAGTGACAACAAGGTTGTTAAGAGACAAAAGAGATATTAGGTACTTAACTAGAACACTGGAAAAAGGATGGAAAAACGTATATTAAGTTTCAACTAAATAATTCTATTTGCGTTCATTTTGACATCATTTTGAAATTAATCGGGTCAAGTTTCCCTTTTAACATTATTTTTGAATTAATGTAAGAAGATAACTAATATAACTGCATAGTGGTTGGATCAATAATTTTGTCATATGATTTTAAAAGAGAAAAACATTTGCTGTCACTTTTAGTTAACTTTAATTTGCACTCAATGATGATATACTGGCCAAAAAGTACTTATGTTATTAGATTAAGAAAAATTAGGTAAAATAAAATGCTCAAAATAAAACAATGAAATTCTGATATTGATGCGTGTATGCAAGTGTTGTGGATGTACACAAGTGGTTGAAACTGAAGGGATTGAAGGTGGTGCAAAAATGAGGTATGGTTGACCCTAACCCACACACCCATCTCCTTTTTAGGTAGTCACATTGTAGTCTTTATCAATCCATTCATGTTAAAAATCTTGTAAAATTAACTGTAATATACGCACTTCCGATCGTAATGACAGAAAAATTAAAAATATTTCAAAAGTTCCCATAAGAGGCATCAAATATGTAAATTTTAGTGTTTATTGAAAATAAAAAAAATTACGGAGTTAAAAGTTTCAAAACTAATAAAATTTTATTTGTTGCACTAGAAATGTGTCCTCTTGCTTTAGGACAAATTTTCAAAATAGGCTTGTTCTTAAAACTAATAGCAATTTTAGACTAGTTTTAAAATTATTTGCAAGAGTAGGCTTGTTTTGGCCACCTCAACGCTGAGGTGGCCAGCGGTTAAAAAAAATATACACGGAGGCACACTTGGGAAATGCGCCACTTTAAAACTATAAGGACGCACTTCAAAAGTACGCCTAGGAAAAATACAACGAACATTTTTCTTAGCCTGACACATGCATGTGTCTCCGCCTATTCAACTCTCTGAAGCTTCTTAGTAAATTAATAAACAAGAAAGGGAAGAAAACAAATAATCTTTGTGCCTTTCCACGTTGCTTCAATTGTCAGTTTCTCTATGATTTTCATCTTCCTTTTTTGGTTTATGCATCTCTTCTTGTCTTCTTTTCATTATTAAATCCTAAAGCATGTAAGCTTCGACTTTTATAAAAAAAAATTAGAAAAAAAACGCAAGGAAACACAGCTGATCACCCTAAACTCCACCACTACCACTACATGGTCTACATCGCTCCTCTCCGACACCTGCATCTGCTAACCAATAAAACCCATACACATGTCCTCAGCCACCTCAAATCATTTCCACAACAAAGGTCCACCATCCAGACCTTAAACAATTAGTTAGAGTTGTATAGCCGTTGTCCTACACAACAACTCTAAATCTTAAACAATTAGTTAGAGTTTAAATCATGGAAGAAGGATTACTTCGTATAAGGAAGAAAATGGTGAAGACGAGTCTGCATGCAGTTTGACTTTGAAGTGTATGTGGGCACGGGTTGTTGAGAACCAGTGGCTTGAGGTAGGGCCCTTCAGCAGTTTCGAAATGGTGGGAGGAAAAATATGGAAGGAGCAGATACATGGGAGAAGAAGCGTGGGTTAAGGGGCATTAGGCATTGATGCATGGGTTAAGAAGCGTGTGTCTAAGCAGCAGATTATAGCTGCTTAAAATTTCATGGGCGCACTTGTGATGGACCGCCCCGCACCAGCCGACATTTCCTCTGAAAGTGCGCTGTACACATGCCCGACTAGCACAGAACGATCGCCAAAGAAAGGAAAGAAGAGAATGAACTAACAAGGAACCTGTAGAATGTCTCACAGCGCATGGAACAAAATATAATAATAACATAATCTTGACATAAAACAGGCGAGACAGTGCATAAGCTGAAAACTAAACCAACATAGAAGCGGAAATCCAAATATAGCTTATGATCCAACATCATTGTTACAACTTTAAAACTGTCTCTAAAGCAAAAGAAAGCTAAAGTAGAAGATGCACTACTAATGCCCAAGCAGTGATCCTCAACAACACAGGGAGAATATATATATATATCATACGTGGAAGCCTCCTGCTCGTCTCCGGATCAGCTACTCGTGCATAGCCAGCTAACATGTCTCTAGTCTGCTCGTGAGAGCACCCAGAGTAATAAGAAGAGACATAAAACTCTGGGTCAGACAAAAAATCTGGTATGAGCGATAAGCAGCTAAACAAAACAATAACAGGTATACTAAACCATACCTGAACCTGGACCTGCAACCAAAGAGTTAGCACTACATACCGTACAATACTCTAAGGTTTCATTTGAACAAATGGTGTAAGGATACGGGGGTGGGGGTGTGCATGTCATAATAATGGCAAACAAATCAAACATGGCAACCATCCTCACATCTCTCACTCAGTGCGTAAAGCATACGATATATACCGCTTCGATCACTAGACCCATCGAAGTAGTGATGGAGTTCAACTTGTACAACTACTGCTACTACCAAGCTTACCACATGGAGTTACTACCAAACCTTTACAAATGACCCCATTTCATTGGTCTATAGCTCTTTAGTCATACCTAGGCCACTATGGCCCTGAATCCGTTCACGTACTCCCTACACATAGTGATCCAAAGTTATAGACATCGACAACCCCTTAGCACACGTACCGCAACAAAGCCCAACTCATGAAGTCGACTCGTTGGTTCCCATCTGGATCCTGAGTACAAGCTTCCCATTTGGACTACCTTTGCGTCTCGGGTTTTAGTCTTCTCCTCCGGATCAGTCTTCATTCAGTTCTCCTCCTCAGATCATGCACCCCTGGGTGGTTCGGTTCGGCCTCCACCAGCTCATGGTCAAGCTCCAGGTCGCGGTTCAGATCGTGGTGTGCCTCCACGATCGGATCGGTCTCTCTCTAGTTCCAGTTGAGCTTCGGTTCGTGGGACCCTGTTCGGATCGGGTCGCAGTCTCTTCTGGCTCGTGGTCTTCAAGGAGGAGCAGCTCGTAGAGATGGTTCACGATCGGGACTACACGATCGGGTCGTGCTCCTTCCTTCATGGCGTCAGCTTGTGGGTCGTGACTTGCGGAACGGGTCGGGTCGTGGAGAGCAGGGGCGATCCGATCCAGCTCTGCATATTTTCCTGCAACTTCTTCCAGCGACTGTTTTACGCCATACGACGGCGTTTTCGACCATTCTAACTTTCTAATCAATCACAAAGCATACCATACAGTCATAGCAACATATAAAATCGACCATAAACACCAAAACAATAATTTGATAGGTTATAACGGATCAAACATAGTCAAAATTCCACATTTTCCCTTAAGCATGTTTAAGCAAAACTAATCATAGGATTAACAAAACTTAACCAAATCAAGCCAAACTTCTAACAAAGGTCTAAAATAGTGTTTAAGAATTTATGAATATTTTTCTAGAATTTATTTATGCATAAATTCGCTAATCTTCACTAATTACTCTTAATTAACCGTAATTAGTGCAAAACTATGCAAATCACTCACCTTGGCCACAAATAAAATTTTCAGAACTGAAACCTCGCTGATTTGGGCAAATAGTGATGTCTAACAGCAGCTCTAATACTGATTTGGTGAAGATCTTCTTTGATTTGATGTTGATTAAGCCAAAACTTGATTAGAAAGTGATTAGAAGTTGATTTGGGTGTTGGAGGCCATTGCTAGGGTTCCAAGAATGAAAGTGGCGGCTGAAAGAAATGTTTTCTAACCCTAATCAGCCCCTATACATCTCTAATCCCGAAATCTCCTTTGGGCCTAGCTGCTAATCACTCGGTTAAGCCAAATTAAGCTATTTTTCACCATCTGAAACTTGTTTTAGTCATATCTCCCAAACGGTGAGTCCGTTTGGCTAATGTAACAACTCTACGGAATTGTAAACCATCATCCGGAGCCAATGGAAGTGGTCTCAAGTCAAAATTCCTTTCCAGTCAAAAGTTATGGTCAAAACAAGATCAGCTAGGGGGAAAATGGTCATTTAAAAATCGGCAAAAATCATGAACATGGGAAATGACCCCAATAGTCGTCTCCCAAAGTTACATGACCGTACGACTCCGTATGTGAAAGTAACAAATATTCTACGATCCTATGATGCGTAGAATGCGGGTCGTTACACTCTCCCCCCTTAAGAAATTTCATCCCCGAAATTCCTTTACCCAAAACATACAAAAGATCTCGCATGCCTACCAACCATATACAACAATCAATCATGCAAAACAAACAAAACAACACTATCCTAGCATGCAGAAAGACTAAATCAAAGTTAAAATCTTACTAGGCGAAGAGTTCTGGATACGTCTTCCTAATGCTCTCCTCTGTCTCCCAAGTACAGTCATTCTCATTCTCGCCCCACTGAACTTTGACTAATTTCACCGCCTTCCTTTGAAGTTGCTTCGTATCATTCCCAACAATATGCATAGGCTTGCGGTTCCCAACCGCCTCTGGTTCAACTTCGATATAATCCAACTGATCAGGTGAAATAGTCACGTCTGGGTCGTGCACGAACTTCCTTAACTGGGAAACATGAAATACGTTATGAACTCCTGCCATCTTGTCTGGTAATTCAACTTTATATGCCAAATTCCCAATTTGCTCAAGAACTGGGAATGGACCAACAAATATTGGTGCTAACTTGCCTCTCCTTCCAAATCGTATCACGCTCTTCAACGGAGATATCTTGATAAACACCAAGTCGCCAATGGAGAACTTTAAATCTCTTCTCCTCTTATCGGCATAACTCTTCTGCCTATCCTGGGCAGCCTTCATTCACTGTTGGATAACCTTAATCTTAGCTGAAGTTTCTCTTATCACATCTGGTCCAAGCACAAACTTTTCACCAGTTTCTAACCAACATGACAGTGAGTTGCACGGTCTTCCGTACAAAGATTCAAATGGAGCCATGCCAATACTGGATTGATAACTATTATTATATGCAAACTCTACTAGATGCAAATGGTCATCCCATGATCCACCAAAATCCAATACACAGGCTCTCAAGAGATCCTCTAATATACGATTCACCCTCTCAGTTTGACCGTCGGTTTGAGGATGATACGCGGTACTGAGATGTAATTCTGATCCTAACGCCTCTTGTAAGCTCTTCCAAAATCCACTAGTGAACAACGGATCTCGGTCACTCACAATGTCCTTGGGTATTCCATGAAATCTTACTACCCACTTTACATATAGTTCAGCAAGCTTAGTTGCCGTCCTGTTTGACTTGACGGGTATAAATCTTGCACTTTTGGTCAATCGGTCCACAATTACCCAAATGCTATCATGGCCCGATCTGGTCCTTGGTAACCCATCAATGAAATCCATTGACACTTGTTCCCATTTCCATTCTGGAATTTCTAATGGTTTTAACAAGCCACTAGGCTTCTTTTGCTCAGCTTTAACTAGCTGGCAATTCATGCATTTGGAAATGAATTTCCCAACGTACCTTTTCATCCCTTCCCAGTAGTATGTCTGCTTCATGTCTCGGTACATCTTGTTACCACCGAGATGTATAGTTAGTTTTGATAGATGACATTCTCTAAGCACTTCATCTCTCAATCCATCGACATTGGGTACAACAAGCCTTCCATTCTTTCTAAGCCATCCATCTCGATCAAGCCCATACTTGTTCATCTCCTCGTCGATACCCATCTCTAACTTGGAGATGATTTCCAGTAGGTTAGGATCGTCCCTTTGACTAGAGCCGATCCGCTCAATCAAAGTGGGTCTGATCGTCAAACTTGCTAACATTTCTGGATCCAACTCGCACTTTGGTCTGTAATCATACCCATCGATGTACTCCAGTTGCTTCCAATCTAGAAACATAGCCCCTAAACTGGCATGTCTTCTACTCAATGCATCAGCTACCGCATTCCCTTTTCCAGGTGTATATGCGATATCGAAATCATAGGAAGCCAAGAACTCTAACCATCTTTGCTGTTGGAGATTTAGATCCTTTTGAGAGAAGAGATACTTTAACGATTTATGATCGGTAAACAACTCGAATCTTTCTCCCAAGAGATAATGTCTCCACATCTTCAATGCGAATACGATCGCTGCCAATTCCAAATCATGGGTAGGGTATCTTTTCTCGTGCGGTTTCAATTGCCGACTTGCATAAGCTACAACCCTACAGCCTTGCATCAATACAACACCTAGTCCGGTACCACATGCATCTGTATATACCGTCATCTCTTCATTCCACTTAGGAATGACTAACACCGGTGCACATGTCAACTTTTCCTTTAAACTTTTGAATGCATTCTCGCACTTTTCGTCCTAGACGAAAGCCTGATTCTTCTTGGTCAACTGAGTCAACGGTGCTGCTATCTTGGAGAAATCTTGGATAAATTTATGATAATATCCAGCTAATCCCAAGAAACTTCTTATGTCTGTTGCGTTCTTGGGCATAGACCAATCTTGCACCATAGCCACCTTCGCAGGATCCACGACAATACCATTCTCTGAAACAACATGGCCCAAGAATCTCACTTCCCTCCTCCAGAAGTGACACTTAGTAAACTTTGCTTTTAATTGGTGTTTTCTCAACACATCTATCACTATCCTCAAATGTTCCTTGTGTTCTTCCTCTGTCCTCGAGTAGACCAAAATATCATCCACGAACACAAGGACAAATTTATTCAACTGATCTCTGAATACCCTATTCATAAGATCCACAAAATATGCTGGGGCATTGGTCAGCCTGAATGGCATGACCAACCACTCATAAAATCCAGACGGCGTTCGAAAGGCCGTTTTAGCTATACTCTCAGCTTCCACTCTAAGCTGATGAAAACCTGTCGCAAGATCCAACTGGGAAAATACTCTCGCTCCACTCAACTGATCAAACATATCATCTATCCGCGGTAGAGGATACTTATTCTTCCTCGTCACCTTATTCAACTCGCGGTAGTCTACACACAAACGAAGGGAACCATCGGCCTTGATAGCAAACACAACTGGTGCTCCCCACTCAGAAACACTCCTTCTGATAAATCCCTTCTTCAAAAGATCGCTAACTTGCACCCCGAGATCTCGCTGCCCCCTTGGTGCCATATGATGAAGTGGCATCACTATAGGTCTGGCATCTTTCACTAAGTCAATACGGAACTCAATCTCTCGATGTGGTGGAAGCCCGGTCACTTCCTCGAAGACGTCCGGATACTGGCCAACCACGGGCAAACCTGACAACTCACTATGCGGGATGTCGAGGGAATTTAGAAAACTAGCCATTACCCCATCACTAGGTAGACCACCAAACACTACCATCCGCCCATCATCCGCTCTAGCTGTCACCAAAAAGCCCTCACAGTCTACCACCACCCCGTATCTTTGGAGCCAATCGACTCCTAAAATAATGCCAAACCCAGTAAAGCCCAAAACAAAGCAATCACAAACAAACATGCATCCATGACTCGATAAGACCACATTACGACAAATCATGTTAAGGTTAGTCGAACCACCAATCGGGTTCGTCACTACTAAAGGTCTATCGACAATCTCGGGCTCCAATCCCAACCTATCTACCAGGTCACTAGATATGAAGGAACTGGAAGCTCCGGTATCAAACAATACTCGAACAGGAACATCATAAACAGAAAGCATACCTTGAATAACGACATTCTTTCCCTTCTCCGCCGCAGTTGGGTCATTCGACGAAGAAGGAATAGCATTAAGGGCATATGCTTTCACCATCTTCTTTTCTTGAGGGGGTTGCGGACACTTGTCCTTGTGATGTCCCACTTGGCCATAGTTGAAGCACTTCCTATCCGTTGGCTTGGCCCGACAATTACTAGCATAATGGCCCTTCTTACCATAGCTGAAGCACTCAACATCTTTCTTATTCTTTTTCTTCTGGCCATCCTTAGTCTGATCCTGCTTTCTCTTATTCTGAGAACCATTCTTGCCTCCACCGCTTGCTTGCGGCTTCGGTTCTTCTACAGATGCAGCCTCAGTCTTCGGCTTAGGGTAAAGACTCTCTGACCTCAATGCTTTCCCCATAATCGATTCAAACGTCTCATCGATGTGGTTAATAAGCCTTTCCCCTAAGTATCCATCCAATCCAGTTATGAACTTCTCGTTCTTCTTCTCGGCAGTATCAATAAGAGATAACCCATATTTCGACAAAGTGTCGAATTCGGCAATGTACTCCGAGATCGCTCTGCCATTCTGCTTGAGTTCCAAGAATTTCTTAAACAACACTGACTTATGAGCAGCTGGAATGAACTTATCGCTAAAGCGAGCCTTAAACTGATCCCAAGTAATCTGATCGTCGGGAGTAGCTGCCTTTATAACATTCCACCAATTCATTGCCCGTCCTTGCGGCTGATGGGATGCTAGCCTTCTCTTCATCGCATCCTCGATACCAAAATCTTCGAAGATATGCTCGTAGCTGTCCAACCAATCCTGAACATCCGTAGCCGACTCTGTTTCGTGGAACGGCTTCCCACCAAGACTAGTATAATCCTTGTTCAGCTTGGCAAAATCGGCCCTAGGCGCCTGCACTATTGGACCACCACCATTATCAGCATTGGGAGCTTCCCTCTACACATCCCTGAGCATCTCTCTCATGAGGTCAGTAAACATCGTCATCATGTCAGCAGCATTCCCATTATTGGCTCCTCTACCGGTACTCCTTGCGTATCGGCTCATCACTTAATTTGCACAGAGAAAACGATTAACCATCTCTATAGTGGTGCCAGTGCAGTGCGACTTCATCCTTAGCTATACTAATAATATATATATAGCTTTTAAAAACCAAAATAATCACAAATACGCGCTCTCACATAAGTATATTATCTCTCCCTGATAACTTCCCTAGGTTAACTACGCAACCTAGAGCTCTGATACCAAGTGTGACGGCCCGCCCCGCACCAGCCGACATTTCCTCCGAAAGTGCGTTGTACACATGCCCGACTAGTACATAACGGTCGCCAAAGAAAGGAAAGAAGAGAATGAACTAACAAGGAACCTGTAGAATGTCTCACAGCGCATGGAACAAAATATAATAATAACATAATCTTGGCATAAAACAGGCGAGACAGTGCATAAGCTGAAAACTAAACCAACACAGCAGCGGAAATCCAAATACAGCTTATGATCCAACATCATTGTTACAACTTTAAAACTGTCTCTAAAGCAAAAGAAAGCTAAAGTAGAAGATGCACTACTAATGCCCAAGCAGTAATCCTCAACAACACAGGGAGAATATCTATCTATATATATATATATATCATACGTGGAAGCCTCCTGCTCGTCTCTGGATCAGCTACTCGTGCATACCCAGCTAACCTGTCTCTAGTCTGCTCGTGAGAGCACCCAGAGTAATAAGAAGAGACATAAAACTCTGGGTCAGACAAAAAGTCTGGTATAAGCGATAAGCAGCTAAACAAAATAATAACAGATATACTAAACCATACCTGAACCTGGACCTGCAACCAAAGGGTTAGCACTACATACCGTACAATACTCTAAGGTGCCATTTGAACAAATGGTGTAAGGATACGGGGTTGGGGGTGTGCATGTCATAATAATGGCATACAAATCAAACATGGCAACCATCCTCACATCTCTCACTCAGTGCGTAGAGCATACGATATCTATCGCTTCGATCACTAGACCCATCGAAGTAGTGATGGAGTTCAACTTGTACAACTACTGCTAATACCGAGCTTACAACATGGAGTCACGACCAAACCTTTACAAATGACCCCACTTCATTGGTCTATAGCTCTTTAGTCATACCTAGGCCACTCTGGCCCTGAATCCGTTCACGTACTCCCTATACATAGTAATCCAAAGTTATAGACAACGACAACCCCTTAGCACACGTCCCGCAGCAAAGCCCAACTCATGAAGTTGGCTCGTTGGTTCCCATCTGGATCCTGAGTACAAGCTTCCCGTTTGGACTACCTTTGCGTCTCGGGTTTTAGTCTTCTCCTCCGGACGGTCTTCATTCAGTTCTCCTCATCAGATCGTGCTCCCCTTGGTGGTTCGGTTCGGCTTCCACCAGCTCGTGATCAAGCTCCAGGTCGCGGTTCGGATCGTGGTGCGCCTCCCCGATCGGATCGGTCTCCCTCTAGTTCCAGCTGAGCTTCGGTTCGTGGGACCCTGTTCGGATCGGGTCGCAGTCTCTTCTGGCTTGTGGTCTTCAAGGAGGAGCAACTCGTGGAGATGGTTCACGATCGGGACTACACGATCGGATCGTGCTCCTTCCTTCATGGCGTCAACTTGTGGGTCGTGACTTGCGGAACGGGTCGGGTCGTGGAGAGCAGGGGCGATCCGATCCGGTTCTGCATATTTTCCTACAACTCCTTCCAGCGACTGTTTTACGCCATACGACGGCGTTTTTAACCATTCTAACTTTCTAATCAATCACAAAGCATACCATACAGTCATAGCAACATATAAAATCGACCATAAACACCAAAACAATAATTTGGTAGGTTATAACGGATCAAACATAGTCAAAATTCCACATTTTCCCTTAAGCATGTTTAAGCAAAACTAATCATAGGATTAACAAAACTTAACCAAATCAACCCAAACTTCTAACAGAGGTCTAAAACAGTGTTTAAGAATTTATAAATATTTTTCCAGAATTTATTTATGCATAAATTCGCTAATCGTCACTCATTACTCTTAATTAACCGTAATTAGTGCAAAACTATGCAAATCACTCGCCTTGGCCACAAATAATATTTTCAGAACTGAAACCTCGCTGATTTGGGCGAATACTGATGTCTAACAGCAGCTCTAATACTGATTTGGTGAAGATCTTCTTTGTTTTGATGTTGATTTAGCCAAATCTTGATTAGAAAGTGATTAGAAGTTGATTTGGGTGTTGGAGGCCATTGCTAGGGTTCCAAGAATGAAAGTGGCGGCTAAAAGAAATGTTTTCCAACCCTAATCAGCCCCTATACATCTCTAATCCCGAAATCCCCTTTGGGCCTAGCTGTTAATCACCCGGTTAAACCCAATTAAGCTGTTTTTCACCATTTGAAACTTGTTTCAGCCATATCTCACAAACGGTGAGTCCGTTTGGCTAATGTGACCACTCTACGGAATTGTAAACCATCATCCGGAGCCAATGAAAGTGGTCTCAGGTTAAAATTCCTTTCAAGTCAAAAGTTATGGTCAAAACAAGATCAGCTAGGGGCAAAACGGTCATTTAAAAATCGGCAAAAATAATGAACATGGGAAATGACCCCAATAGCCGTCTCCCAAAGTTACATGACCATACGACTCCGTATGTGAAAGAAACAAATATTCTACGATCCTATGATGCGTAGAATGCGGGTCGTTACAGCACTTGTGAAGTGTGCCCTTATATTTTTAAAGGGGCGTGTTTCCTAAGTGTGCCCTCGTGTATTTTTTATAACCACTAGCCACCTCACCGTTGAGGTGGCCAAAATAAGCATATTCTTGCAAGGGCATTGTTTTTGACACTCCAATTATTGTTAAGGGGAGGCCAATTTTTTATTTTTTTAAAAATTGTTAAGGGGAGTAACAATGAGGAAAGTTGCCCCTTAACAAATAGAGGTAATTTTACCTTATTACCAATTTAGCCCTTTAACAAATAAAGGTAGTTTTTTTAACAAATATTGTAAGTGCCATAGTAATTTTGTTTTTCAATTCACGTATATCAATTTTTTTTAAACCCTAAAGGATAAGCATTTTCAAAGGAATAAGATCGAACTAATTCTTTTTTTTTTGGGTCAACATAAATATGCCGAATTTTATAATTATGACGGAAATGCATCAAAATGATTATTAATTTTGACATATCACTGTCGAATATATACATAATTGATTACGTGTTGCATTCAGTGCAGTGGTGACGAACTGCTTATTTTACTTTTGTTTCTCTTGTTGAATAAGTTTTTTTTAATCTAATTTGAAGGGGCAATACAGAAATATTGAGTAGTGTGAAACAATATGTTCGTATAGCCCTTTAACAATTTTTCAAAGAGTGGAGTGTTTTTTAAAAAATGACCCCCCTTAACAATAGTTGGAGTGTCAATAACAACACCCTTCTAGCAAATAGTTTTAAAACTAGCCAAAAACTGATATAGTTTTAAAAACAAGCCTATTTCTAAAATTTGTCCCTTGCTTTATAAATGGAACTATGGTAAATGGATAGAAGATGAAGCTTTTGGAGATTTATTTTATATTGTTTTGAAACGTTATTAACCGAATTAGCTCTAACAACTAGTTATAAATTATGAAATGACCAAAAGAAAATAAATATTTTATCGTTAAAAAAATATTTTTTAACGTGTATCTGAATAAAATAAATATTCATTTACAAATTGGACGATTTTTTTATGTACACCCATTTGACTGATATGGATTGGGACGATAAATTTTACACGTCGCCCAACTGCACAAATAAATTCTGTGTTTGTGGATTGAAACCCTACACGGGTGCTGGGATGATATTTGAGGTACACTAATCCCAACTGTTTAGTTGTATGTCAGTGACAAATTTTTCAAAATTCAATTCCAAATTTGGTTACAGTGAAGAACCAATTGATAAACGAATAATTTGTAGTCATTGATATGAACTTGGTAATTCTCACCAATATCTATAAGAGGAGAAATTAATGAGATAGAGGACTATCCACAATAAAGTTTTTGTAAAAATTCTAACTTACACTGGAAACTCATAAAGTTTATTTCTAAAAAAAAAGAAACATAGACTTTTTTTTTCAAAAGATATATATATACACACACACACACAAAACACTACAGAAAAAAAACTGGTGTAATGTTTTAAATGATGGATATAAATAGAGCATTACGAATACAGTGTTTTTCTGCCATGTTTCATTAACTTCTCGTATTGTACTAGTACACATAGATACTCAATCAAATTTAGTTTCTTTAATTTGTAATGCCAACATTAAGCATGCCATGTATGTGCTCTTCTGCTAGTAAAGAAAATGATGGGGACTAAAGCAACTTAAGAAGTAGAGGAATTTACTTAGTACTTTTAGCATGCATGTTTTGTGGTACTATAGAGGGAAGTGAAGTATGATTTCCTACTCAATGTAAATATCATATAGGTACATAATATTGAATAGGGGTATTAGACTATTACATGTTTTTCAAGATGAAAGATTCCTCCATTGAAGGTGAAATTGATCACTACTTCTTTTGATTTGTAATTACCGAGGGGAGAAATATTAACCCCTTACCAATGTCAAGTTAAGTAATCATCTCAAGTAATTAACAATCCTAATTTTTATTTAGTTATCCTAAAACAATTAGGATTTCCCATATCTATTTCAGGTAATCAATAATTTAGTGAAAATTCCCCAAATTCTGAACTTAATTAACTTATTAGAACAACTAGATTCTCACATGTCAATTTAGGTGGTAGAAGAATGGCTGAAAGTTAGGGAAAAATTAATTGATGGTTGTAGTGATGGAGGCGACGTTCGCATTGTAGGAGTAATGGCGGCGATGTTCGCATTGTAAGAGCTAGCAGAGACGCTAAAAAGGCAACAACCACGAGATTTTTGAGTAAGAATGAACAAGTTTGCCTCGGAAAAATTCAGACACACTAATTTCTTTTGTTACTCATAGTTTATTTATTACCTTAGGAGAAAGTCTTAACGGAATTTGTCTGGGTTATGCCTGGCCATCTCCATGCAAATTGCAAGCATTGGAGGTGTTCTGGCCAGATTTAAATTTTGTGAAAACAAGGTTAAAAAAAATGTAGGCTACAATGTGCAAACCATTGTTTATCAAAAATTGACAACTAGTAGTGAACCAGAAAATATGGTAGAAGTTCAAGATCCACCTGTTTGTATACGAGTGATAACAATATAGGGGAACCAAAGGTTGACGAAAAGAACCATCTCTAGGCAATTGTAAAGTCAACAATGTCATATGGTCGAACCTACAAAATACTCTACCAATCAAAATAGAGCCCTAGATAATTGTCTAAACTCTGTAAGTTCTCACAGGGATACTAGATTTTATACTGCTGAAAATCTCAATCACTATAATCCTATCAACATTGTATTTTATGAAAAACTTGTGATAGGAATGTGATTAAGTGATGTTGCAATGTAGGCTGACGTGAAGCTAAGGCTATTCAAGATTGTATCTTGTCCAGCAAATGAACTCATGATCTAAGTCTAATACTAAGGAAGGAGAAATAGATATGCTGCAAAAGAGATATCCTTCATGGTCCTGATCAAAAAGCAAGATTAAAATCTATTTTTTCACCAATATCTAGAATATAGTCATCAGAGCCCCAAATTAGTTCTTTGTCTTGCAACTTGTAACATCCCATAAATTTCAACCATTTAAGTCATTGAATAAATTTAATTATTGAATTTAAAGTGATTTTAAGATAAATTTTATGATGTTATTTATGAACGATTTCAAATTGATTTCTAATAAACAACAATCTGTAATTAGATAAATGATGATTTATATCAATTGAGATCATTATCAAATTGTACGTATATTTTAATAATTAACTACGAACTATTGATAATAAAAGAAAATAGTAGTTGAATCATTATTTTGTTTAAAAACATTAATATAGAAGTTTTGTGATAATTGATAACAAACTAATTATTGTTTCCAGTTTAAATTGTATAGGAGAAATTGTAACGAAATGAGGTGGCAACGATATACAATGTAAGTTTTAACTAGCATAGTTGACGAAATTTAATGTTGACATTAATAATCAAATAAATCATGCACATAATTTTTTTTTGCTCATTCACATTTCATGCCAGTTTATTTTCTTTCCTCTTCTTTTTTTACTTTCCCCAAATTCACAAGCTCTTTTCTCTCCACTTTATTTCTCCATTAAATACACATTCATTTCATTCGCTTATGTATTTATTTATTTCCCTTCATTCTATTAATTTATTTCCCATCATTATTATTTTTCAAAAAACTCATGTTAATAGTCCTGAACTTAAATATATAAGGACAAAACCAAGTAATTAAAGTATACCCAACATGACGTCCTTACCATACATTTATCCATTTTCAAACATTCTGTGTTGCATGCGTTTCCGTATGCTTGCATTATTATCTCCTATAAGTAAGCCACGTCTCTATAAAAAAATAAAAAGAGAGAAACACATGGTTCAAAAAAAAAAGGAAAAGAAAAAGAAGATATAACATTAAAAACCATACGCTTAGTGCAGGTCAGTGAACGAAGAGGCATATTCCAACGTTATAATTGGAATGGTGATTCACCACGTTCTTTCCAATTTTCCTGCTGCCCTTTGTTTTGTTTATATAAACAACTCATCCTTATATGTTCACATACTTTTTCTCTCATCTTCGACCTTCTCTTGCGTTTTCTTTCTCCTTTAGATCTGAGCTTTAAAAAAAAGTTCAGTCCTTCCCCTCAAATTGAAGGCTAGTTCTTCCTCAATCGAAGTCGCTATTATCGAAGTCCAATACCGAACTGGGAATGAAACAGCAGTTCGCCACTGCCGTTAGCTTCATTTCTTGCACGCTTCCACTTCGTTGATTTAAAGTGAGTATTTGCTCACGATTAATTATTGATTCAAGTTTATCAACTTTTGTAATTTAACTAAATATAATAGTTAATATTTTGATTGCTTGCTACTTTGGATTTTTTGATTTTGCTGGCTTCGTACTGGTCATTTTTTTTTTGCAATTAGCTTGTGAAATCTTGGCTTGCATGATTTTTTTATGTTTATTTCTTATTATGTTCATTGTTTATTTTGTTTATTACCTGACATGTTTTGATTTGCTTATGCCACTAATCATGCGTAGAAATGTTCCTAATATCTGAATATATCGTATACTACCTTGATTTCACCCTGCTATATATAAGAAATCTAAATATTTTGTTTGCATATTACCCAGTTTGCCAAAAATCTAAACTCCTATGTCTATATCTACTGTTTGTTGGAAATAAACTTGGTTTTTAGGAAAATATTAATTGTGCAATGAATTTAATTATTGTATTAATGGAAGGATAGAATAAATGGTAAGAGTTATCAAATGAAATTTGATATGTTAAGGAAAGTAGAAATTAGTGGTTAAGGACAATTCTAGAGAAGAAGACTCTAGAATCCTTATAATGCTATAAATGTAAGTGTAATCTCTCATTTTGTGGTATGGAAAAAAATGAAGCAATAACAATGTAATCGTTCAATTACTACGTTTTATCTCTCTTCTCCTCTCTATATCAAATTCCAACATGGTATCAGAGTTAGGTTAAAAAAGGTGGAAGAGATGAAAATAGCTAACTAGTCAAGTCAGCAAGAGAGTTCAAAGAATAATTTCCAAAAAAAAAAAACAATCAGAAAGCGTATTTGATTTCCATGGCCGAAGCGGTAGAAGAAGAAGAGCAAGGATCTCCGCACACCGTTGATCCAATGTCCCAGAAGCAGAAGAATGGAAAATCTGAAAAGTCTATCGAAGAAGACGAGGAGCTCCTAAAGGCAAGACCTTTGGAGAAAAGAAAGCAGCAAACTTGCAGCAGCTATCGAAGCTGTTGTTGAACATGGCACAAGTGGCCATGGAAGAAATGCTATTTTAGAATTATTGGTGAGAAAGTGCACCATAGAGAGAAAGTGCTTCGATATTATTATTATTTTTGAAGGTGATGAGAGAGTGCAACACAAATCGAAGAGAAAGTGCTTCGTTAATTTTTGAAGGTGATGAGAGAGTGCATCACAAATCGAAGAGAAAGTGCTTCGAATCAAGGAATCTGTTTGGAGTAGTAAAACCAAGTTTAAGGGAGGATATTGGAAATAAACTTGGTTTTTAGGAAAATATTAATTGTGTAATGAATTTAATTATTGTATTAATGGAAGGCTAGAATAAATGGTAAGAGTTATCAAATGAAATTTGATATGTTAAGGAAAGTAGAAATTAAGGGTTAAGGACAATTCTAGAGAAGAAGACTCTAGAATCCTTGTAATGCTATAAATGTAAGTGTAATCTTTCATTTTTTGTATGAAAAAAAAGTGAAGCAATACCAATGCAATCGTTCAATTATTCTACATTTTATCTCTCTTCTCCTCTCTATATCAAATTCCAACACTATTTGCATCTGAATATTTTGTTGCTCTGCTTCAGTTTCATGTACAAGATGTGTGTGCTCAAATTTGTCATGTTCAAAACTATGAAGAAAAACCCACAATCACTTGGTTTATATCTAAAGAAACCGTGTTCAAGTATAAACTTTCATCTTGTTAGGAAGGCAATTAAATTTAATATTAGGCTAAACAATTCAAATCAATAGACTACAAGCGATAATACATTAGAATCATGATTTACTTTTCAAATCATTATTTAATCAATTGCATGTATTTTGATCCTATGTTTGAACTTTTTACCATGTATAATTTGAAAACCATACAAAGAAATTTGATGACCATAATCATAAAAAAGAGTGAATTAATGATCAATGTAAAGCATAAAGTAAGACAATTGCTTTTGAATAGTATGGACTTGTATAGGGAAGTCAAAATTTAGCCTTAGAATGTCAGGTATACCACTAGAACATTAATTTGGAAATGAAAATAGAAATTGTTTCTGATTATCAGTTTTGTAAAAAAAAATATAGAATGAATGACATGAAATTTCATTTGATGGCAGTTGAACATGTACTAATCGATGACTGAACATTCCAGTAACTTGATAATTATTGCTGCACCTTTGTGCATTATGCTTTGATTATATATCTGGGTGCATGTAGGTGGATACATATGCATATCTACCTGAAAGCTTATATTTTGCCTCTGTTTGTGTATTATACTTCATATTATAACTTTAGTTTGTAAGGGTAGAAATATTACGCATGTCTTGAGACCTGAAATATGTTTATATATATATATATATATATATAAAGAAAACTTGTGCATTGTTTTGTCACCCACTGCATCATGTTGAGAAATATATGCATTAGCCAATTACATGCAGACACTTTGAAAATTGCATTTTATTTGGCCAATATGTTTGTATGCAACTATGTTGTTATTTGCCTTTAAGTGCATTGTTTTGTGTATATTTATGATGCCTGTTTTGCTGTTATTCGTGCATACTCTATTGAACTTCATTGCATTTGTTTTATCATGGTTTCCGGGACGCTGGGGCAGTGCACTTGTGTATACATGTACACGTATGTACAAGCAGGCTTCTGTGACTGTTTGTCCCTGAAATAAAAAATGATGAGCGCAGATGTTATATTTGATATTGAACTGATACTAACTAGATTTGCACCTAGTTTAAACTGATTTGAATAGACAATGCTGTAATTTTAAGTTGATAGTGAGTTGATACCACACAACTGTTTATTTTGCATATGATATATTTGATGTTAGAATTAATTATTATATTCTGTTTTTATTGAAGTTAATTTACTTTAACAATGATTAATCCAGACTCAAGTGTTTTAAATTTTGGAATGGAATGCTTAGATCAGATACGAGTGTTGCAGATTTAAAGATCTCGATTATTGAAGTTACAGAGTATCGAAGATGCCCGCTTTTGGTCCGCTTAAAAATTCGCAAATTTTTGGTAAATAGATTAATGTATATTTTTCTTTTGCTGTTTTTAAAAATATTGTAAAACTAGGATATTTTTGTAAAAATTATTCCGCTGCATGTTAATATGTTCTTTGATTCTGTGTATTGATTCTATTAAATCTCATATGCATTAACAGTATGTCGTTTCGAGCGGTTTAAGTTGGTTTAACTACCGACTTGAAGCGGTCAAAAAGGCAGGTCGTTACACAACTTCAGGCATCAAAGGATACCAAAGTCATTGTTAGCCTCTTTGTTATGCTTATCATCATTGAGCCCACAACTGCCACCAATCCTTATGGCCTTGATAGAAAAACCATACGCACCGATAAAAAGATTTTTAAGTTTCGGCATTCCATGCATAACTGAAGGTCGTTCGCACTTCACCTTTCTAGCTGGGGTTAAGGCCGGTCAAAGTCTTGTATGTCGGCATCCTGATTTAACATCACTCATCGCCTCCAACAAAGGACATAATCTGCTATTGGCAAGCGCATTGTTAACCGGACTTGAACCCTGGAAATATCCATGAAGAATCAAAATAAAAATAATAATCATGTAGCCCTGGAGATGGATAAAGCTTCACGGAAGAGACTAAAGGAACAAGATAAAGCACTTATAAAAGTTTCAAACCCCGAAGAGCTTAGTATATGGACTGGTACCGGTCCATCATAGAATGTACAATAGTGGAGTTAGAAATATGAAATTGAATGTATTATATCACAATGTAATGTACAATAGTGGAGTTAGAAATAGATACCAATTCAGATGTTGAAATAAAATATTTATTTAAATAAAAATACTGTTTGAATGTTAAATTCTTGTGCAATAGCATTTTATTCAAAATAAAGGTTTATTTCTATATGTGTTGTAGTATAGAATAATACAAATACAAATACATTATAGAATAATATATATGTTTGTTATCATCAAACAAAAATCATATTGTTATATTCATGAATTTCCCATTTTGATGATGACAAACATACATATAAGAATTTGAAAAAGATAAATTAGTTTGAATGTGAAGTATAGAACTCCTCTTCTATGTATGCTCCCCCTACAACTGAACTCCACCTATATATGTGCATATGGGTGAGAAATGAATTGAATTTCCAATAGTAAAATATTATTGAATTATTCACTCATCAATCAAAATCTTAACCATTCTTCCCCTTTTGTTATCATCAAAAGGATATAGAAATCGAAATAATGATCCATGTAGACTAGAAATATAAATTCAAAACAAAAGAGAGAATAAATACCTAAAACTCATCTAATCAAACAAAAATCATAATATTCTTCAAACTAAAAGAAAATTTCACATTTTAGAATGATGGATTTTATAAAATGGAGAGAGTTATGAAAATGAGTTCCATGAATTTTCAATTAATTTTTTTTAAAAAATTTTTTAGCACAAAATAGCGATGGATTTGAACTAATTATGAATTTAATCCAAGAGGAAAAAAACCAAATATTACAAATCCTAAAACTGTCAATCAAAAAATCATAATGTATCATAAAATAGTAACACATTTCACAATTCAGAAAATGGATTGATAGGTCGATTTTTACATAACAAGAAGGATCCTATATATATATATATATATATATGTATATGTATATAATTTATTCCTTTTTTCTTTTGTTTAAGAGCAGACTAACTATGCATAACCATAAGGACTTTTAAATGAGGTCAGTTGCAACTTAATTATAAGCATTCACTAACCATGCATGACCATATCTAGGTTTTTTAAATGAAATTAGAGTTACGCTTATTATATAAAAATCCCCTCATTATATAAAACCATAATGAATGATAGAAATATGGTAGAGATAGAGATGGTCATGAAATAAATCTCTAAATCAATTATATTATGAAATATGTTTAACTGTATCTGGATTTTTTAAAACTTTCAATTTTCTCTCATTCCGAAAAATAGTATAGCCACATTTCCATCCCAAATTTTGAAACAATATTTTCTTTAATGATGTTAAAAAAATAATTACACTCTCTACATTATATAAAACCATGATAAATGACAGAAGGATGGTAGAAAATGAAGATAATCATGAAATAAGCACCAATTCAAAGATATTATAATTTTTTTTTTGAGGAAGACGGTTGTACAGCACGGGGCTACACAGCCGATTAGCATAATATATAGAAATAATAGTCTGGTTGACAAGCCCAACCAGTGGCATAGAGTTCAGGACGGGGGACGTCCCATAAGCAGTCTAAATAGATATATTACATACTACATACATATGTTGCATCTCAAAAGACTAGTAGCATAAAGTATTAATTAAACACTCTAAACATCGTACTGCATATAATATAAGATATGTCCAGCGAGCATAGCAAAGCACCACGAGCCCTCATCCACGCTGGGCTGAGCTACTACATTGGGTACCCGAAGAAGGAGGCGCCTGGAGGGTGTGTCTGAAGAGAGCATGCCTAGAAATTCCTGTATATGTATCAAATTGGTGAACGATCAAGCTACAGGTACCAAAGTATTGCATCTTTCTTTTATTAAAGATATGTGCATTGCACTCAATCCAGATACCCCAACAAAAAATCGTCAAAAAGGAGTCCATCAAGTGATTTGGTAGGTTATGTTGCCAATATTCGAAGAAAGAAGTAACGTTGGGTATGTAGCCAAGAAGAAAAGCGCTGGACGCAGCCCAAATCTTGAAGGAGAAGTCGCAGTCGAAGAAAAGGCGTTTGATTGTTTCCCCGTTTGCATTGCAGAACGTACATCTGGGATTGTCAGTGATGTGTAGTTTGTGAAGTCTGCTCTTGGTGTTGATTCGATGGTGAACCAGGCACCATTGTAGGAATATCATACGAGGTAATAGCCGACATTTCCATAGGCGAGGGAAGGTGAAGCAACGCCCTGGATGAGATAGAAAACTATAGCAGGAAGAAACCGAAAAGCCTTTGCTTCGGTTTAAAGCCCACAAGTATTCATCAGGCCCAAAAGAGGGGTTGATTGAGGTTGCAGCACTTAGTATTTGATGGATGTTAGATAGGGTATTAAAATCGAAGAGGCCCAAAGGATAAAGGCTTGATGGGCTCGAGCCAAGATATTATAAAATTTATCCAATCATCATAAGAATTTAAATAATATCTCCTCTTGTTATGAAATATACTACAGTCACAACTCATCATAATTTCATAAATCTAACAATAATTTTGATAAGTTCCAAAAATAGTTCAATTTGGTTAATAATTTCAATTTTTGACTAAAAAATTAAAAATGATTTTTAATTTGAAAATATCAACTACAAGAGGGATTCCGAAAGAACTATGCTGACATGAACCAAACCCCAGCTCCATGGTGGCAAGGTCTATCTTTGGAAAATAACACATTAATGACATCAGCATATTACAGAATATAGCATAATACATAAAATCAAAGAATAATTTACGTCATATCATAACAACGGATTCATAATCATCACAATCAGAGTTAAACAGATACAGGATCCTACTTAGTACATAAAATGTTTCATCAAGTAGATAATAAGTCTGCAGCATAATCAAATATAAACATGCATAAGATAGTACTTAAGAGTTCAAAAGAAATGATAAGAAGACAAGTCTTCGTGTTCAGCCAAAAGAGCACCCCATGCTATGATGCATATCCAAAAGAAGGCCAATCACCTGATTACTTGACTGCCAGTGTAAAAATAGGGGCATCCAAGTTTGCAAGGGAAAAACAAACTACGAGTCAGTCATGGGACTGGTATGATAAATCCTACAATTACTTAACTCTTTTAAGAATAAGGCAAATCACAGGACCACGCTGTATGACATGGACTGGGTTTACTCCATTGCATTGCCAGTGTATAATATAAAGTACATTTAGAAACCACACAATACTTTTAGAAAAATGAAGCCGTTATAAGACTCAGGTCCCATCACATAATTCAACACAAGCCGGAGGATAGAGTTTTATCTTATAAGGACCAAATTTGTTTGATACGCATAAAACAAAAACCATTTGGTATTATTATTAGTGTTTAGATGTTGTAAGAACAAATTCAATATAAAAGTGTCAATCATAGACAGCATAAGTACCATATATTATGTCGCCATATAGGTTTACAACTAAAGTCGTACGATGTCGTATTGGAAATTGGATTCCATCTATGAGTCAATTCAAATGAACTTCCTCAACGGTTTCACATCACCTCTAGGAAGATGTCCAGGATCACACCTATGGGCAACTCTTGGTTAGCGTCAGGGCCGGTCCACACCTAACGTTTGTGGATTATTTATTCTTGAACAATACGTTTCCCAGTCCCATCGAACCTCATAAATGGCCATTGTCGACCAAACATATCTGAGGCACCTCGCAAATCATCATCCATATAAGTAAAAATGTATGGGCTCCATACCATGACATCACTCATAGCTAGAAAGAAACGCATGTCCTCCCTGAAGTCCTCATCCCGTTTTTGACTCAAATGGAGGTGTGAAGTCGAGAATTAATGCTATAACACGAAGCTATGCTATTTAAAGCTATGATTCGATCATCATCCACAAGACTCTGCTTTTTAACAAAAGCCTTGATCATAGCATCTCAGCATGCCACATTGACAATCCATGCCATACAACTGATATCTACAAATATATAACATTTAAACTCGTATGTCTCAGAGAAGGTTGTTAAGCAAGAGAATAAATTCTCTTCCACCAAACAAATATATATTTAATAGGAATCAATAAATACAGAGTGAAATCCAGCGTTAGACACACAATCCATTTACAAGTTCGTTCTGGGTCCAACGAAACTGAAGGCACCTTATTCCTCATCCCATTTGTCCAATACAGGAGAGAGGTCCTCGAATATCCGAAAAATCAACAAGTACGTCCGGACAACTACCACTATAATCCCTTCAGGGAGCTACCCATATCCAAGGCATCGGTAGTAATCCATTCGATGTGAAGATTTCCGGTCTTGCACCGTGCTCATTATCTTCGATTTTTAGTCGTCGTTTAATTATTTGAAATGAGAATTAACTTGGTCTTTTAAAATAATTCTCGCATACATAAATCAAATCATATTCTTTCCTTTGGTTAAGTTATTGGCCTTCCTAATTCATTTAACTATCTTATATTAAAAGATTCAATCGAGAATTTAATTCCATCGTCGAATTAAATACTCTGTCCCAACGTATCCAAAATTCATTAATAAGTTTTCATGCCAAATTATACTTAACCATTTTCATAAACGAAGTAAAATTGGTTCGCTCACATTCCAAATCGCTTATAATTATTTAAAATGATTTTCCGGTATTTTTATATATACAAAAATAGCTCGATTGAGTCGAACGACGTTTCAGGTCATTATGCTGCACCTACACTGTTTTCATTCAATTTTGAATTAAATAATCCTAATGGTCTAACCGTTGGATCTTAGCATACTTATTATCATTGGAAAGATTTTTTCGAAATGAATCCAATGGTTCTAATTTTGGGAAAATCCGATGGTCGGATTTCCCGGTATACTCGTTTTAAATTACGAGTCGAAAATGCGAACTATCGTTGTGCATTGCGTTTAATAAAATTTATATTTTTCGTATAAAAATATATTTCGTTAAAAGGCTTCCAAACTATTTAACTGACTAAATATTTGGCTAGTGCTTAAAATTTTCGGAAAATTTCGCCATAACCTCCTTTGTATGGAGTGCTCGAAAAAATCACATATGACCTAAAAAGGCTCCAATAAATCACAGTACATCAGTACAACATGTGTACACTGAGAGATGCGTGAAAACAAATCATCCTAATGCCCGTGCGGGATTTAATTTTTTTTTATTGTGAACGACTATTGTGTCACATATATATATAACTAGAGTGACGTTTATATTTTTGTCATCTCCAGACCTGTGTAGAGCTTATTATTAAATCCTACAAATTTATTTATATTTTATTTAAGTCCATATCAAGTCCAGTCTTCATTCGATAACCAATATGCCATATACCTGATCTACGGTCATTTGTTCTCGTCATATAGCATCAAATAAATGAATACAATATGGTTCACATCATATAAGCATCAAACAACAACATGCTTATATGGGCATGTTTAGCTATGCTTATGTAGTGTAGTCCAATACCTGCTTTCTATCCTATGCTGTTGTTTAATTAATCCAGAGACCATCACTCGCATCCAATGCACACACAATAGTTATAAATAAATACTCAACATCCAATGCCATTATAGGCGCCACAAGTGTCCATCCACGTAGTGTGAAATGCGAATGTCAAATTTTCACACTACGCTTCTAATGCAAATGATTTATGACTAGTTCAAGTGTTGAACTAACAAAAATATCAATGAATGCATGTATGCAGTAATGAATGTCAACAACATGATTACATAATTTTAGTCGCCCTTATTAGTTAAAGATTACATTTTTAACTAACTAAATTTTATGCCATCGCATACACTAGTTAAAAATCACATTTTAACTGTCTAAAATTTATGTCATTGCATATACTAGTAAAAAATTACATTTTTAACTATCTAAAAATTGTATCATCGCATACACTAGTTAAAAATCACATTTTTAACTATCTAAAATTTATTTCATTGCATACACTAGTTAGAAATCACATTTTCAACTATATACAATTGATGTCATCCTCTAATAGATTTTATTTATCAACTTACACTAATTGTTTAACTTAATAATTAATTTTCATGCGATTAAATTTCTAATTTACCCCTTTCTAAAGTGAGTTTAGATTTCTCATCGCGATTTCCACTCCACCAAAACTTTAGCACGGAGGAATACGACTTTGCCGAGCTTCTATGCGGTTTCCCGTAGGTCCAAAGAGCTCACACTTCGCTCTAACACCTTCTAACACTTGCTAGCTTATAGATCCGAGAGAATCAAGCTAAACAAAAGCAAAAACGAATGCGAACATATGTGTTGAAGTCAATAACCCCACTGTTTGGAATTTATATGGTGAATAGAGAGTGTTTTGGAAGTTGTAGAGGGTGTATGAAGTGATGTAGACGTGGTAGAAAGGTGTAGGAAGTGTTGGGGAGCAAAAGGAGAAGTTTTTAGTAAAATAAGAGAGAGAGAGAGAGAGAGAGAGAGAGAGGAGGGCTTAGGGGGGCACGGCCGTGGCCAAGGGAGAGGGCACCGACGTTGGGGAGGAGGGGGAGGAGGTGGCGGCGGCTTAGAGGGTGGGGGAGGCGGCGACAAGGTGGTGGAAGGAGGAAGTGGTCACCATTTGTAAGAAGGAGGAAAAAGTGAAAGAGAGAAGGAGTGGAAGAGAAAGAGAGAAAGGGGAGGGAGTTTGTGCAAAGTTCCACCTTTCACATGGATTGATGATGTGGTGCTATCTGGGAGCTTAGAAGAAATACATTTCAAGCCATTGGATTTTCCCCATTCATTTCAAGTTATACGACTTCATGTTTATAAAAGTGTGCTAGTTGGCCTCCACCTCTTTTGATCGCACAATCACAATTTAACTCTGTTTGCTATGAATTTTTGGCTCATGATAATAAATGTAACTGTGAATCCAACAGAACAAATTTTGTTGAATTCCGAGTTCATTTGACCCTCCGTTTTATTTTTCGATCAAGTTTAAGTTCACTTTTTATGCGTATTTTGGCGACGTTAAATCCACTCATGCCTATGCAGAAACACCAAAAATAACGAGGCTTTGCATATCCTCATTATTCGTCGATACGAATCCAGAAATAAAAATGGAATCAAATTTCGATATCGTCTCAATAATGTTCCTTTGTATATTGATCGTCAGTTTTACCCTGAACTGTTTTGCCTCGCACAGCCACACATTAACTTCGTTTGGCATGCCAATTGAAACCTAGACATGATTGATTATTCTGAGTCCAACAAAATTGGTCTCGTCGAATTCTGAGTTTTCTAACAAAATTTCAATTTTTACGGCTTATGCAATGTTTTCAAAATTCAGAAATTTTAAATTCCAACGTATTTTCTTATAAAATTATATTAAAATAAATTTTAAATTGGTTGTGAAATTCTGGATTGTTACGATCTCCCCCACTTAAAAACTTTTCTTCCCCGAAAAGGAAGCAACAGTAAAGTAGGAAATAAAATAGTAATGTAATGTATCATAAATGACCTCACACAAGAGCTAATAAGAGATGTCCACTCTGCACTTGGGATAAGCATGTTTAATGCTATCCTCCGTTTCCCATGTACAGTCACTAGAATCTCTGCTCCATTGCATTTTGACTAAATGCACCTTCTTGTTCCATACATAGAACCCTTGTTTCTCTGCCAATTATCTTCATCGGCTCTTTATGCACAGTCAAACTCGAGTAATATCTATTATTGGTTGATTTTCCTCTTCCACGATCAAGTCTAGATCATGTACATGCTTCCGAAGTTGAGAAATGTGAAACACATCATGCACTCCGGGCAACCAATCTAGTAAGTGAACTCTGTAAGCTAGAGTTCCAAACCTCTCGAGTATAGGAAATGGACCAATATATCTAGGTGCCAACTTCCCAGTCTTCCCGAATCGAACCACTCCCCTCATCGACGAAACTCTCAAATAGACGTGATCACCAACAGAAAAGGCTACATCTCTTCTTTTAAAATCTACATAACTCTTATGTCGGCTCTGTGCTTCTAGTAGTCACTTCTTAATGAAATCCACTTTATCTGAAGCTTCTGGGATCATATCCAGACACAATACCAACCGTTACTAGGCTCTATCCAACATGCAGGAGATCTACATGGTCTGCCATACAATGCTTCAAACAGTAATATTTTTAAACTTGCATGGAAGCTATTATTATATGAAAACTCAACCAAATGTATATGATCTTCCCAGTATCCTCCAAAATCAAGAATATAAGCCCACAATAAATCTTCCAATATACGGTTCACCCTCTCAGTCTAGCCATCTTCCTGAGGATGATATGCGGTACTAAGATTGATCTTAGTCCCCAATTCATATTGGAATGCTTCCTAAAATTTACTAGCAAAGATCGGATCACGATCACTAACATGCTGTTGGGAACCCCATGCAGTCTGACAATCTCTTTCACATATATCTGAGCAAGATACTGAGCGGTTCTAGTCGATTTCACTAGAATAAAATGAGCACTCTTCATAAAATGACCAACAATAACCCAAATACTATCGTTGCCTTTCTTGGTCTTAGGCAATTCATCAATGAAATCCATAGAAATCTGATCCCACTTCCATTCTGGAATCTCCAATGGTTACAACAAACCGACGACCTTCTCTTGATCACTCATGATCTGTTGACAAGTAGAACACCTGCTAACATATATAGAAATGTCTCTCTTCATCGACTTCCACCAGAATGTGTGCTTTAGATCATAATACATCTTAGTTACCCCTGGATGAATACTATGCTTGGATTTGTGGCATTCATCCATCACTTCTCTTCTAAGCTCAGGAATATTCGGAGCACATATTCGGCCTAACAATCTCAGAATTCCCTTGTTATCAATCTGGAAACTCAAGACTTCGCCTTGCTGAATTCTTTTGACAATCTTTTGAACAAACTAATCCTTTTTCTGTAAAACGAAAATCTTCTCAATCAATGAAGACGTTATAATCAGATTAGCAATGATTGCATTCTTTCTGCTAAGTGCATCAGCTATAACATTGGCTTTCCCTGGAGTATACAAAATATATAGATCATATGCTGCAAGAAATTCTAACCAACACTGTTATCTCAAAATCAAATCTTTCTGGGTGAACAAATATTTCAGTGATTTATGATCTATATATAATTCGAACTTCTCACCCAAAAGATAATGCCGCTATATATTCAAAGCAAACACCACAGCTAATAGCTTTTGATTGTGAGTAACATACCTCGTCTCATATGGCTTCAACTGACGGCTAGCATATGCAACAGCTTGGCCTCTTTGCATTAATACCACACCTACTCCTTCATGGGAAGCATCTGTGTAGATAGTCAAATACAGATTGTCATCTATGATAGTCAATACTAGAGCAGTAGTCAACCTTACTTTCAACTCTTGGAAAGCCGCCTCACATTCCGTCGTCCAATTAAATCTTGCATGCTTATTTGTAAGCTTCGTCAATGGACTAGATAGCTTCGAAAAATCTTTAATGAATTTGCGATAATATCCTGCCAATCCCAGAAAACTTCTAACTTCTGTGGGGGTGCTAGGTTGCTTCCAATCCCAAATGGCTGTAATTTTGCCTGGATCCACTGAAATTCCTTCCTTTGATATAACATGACTAAGGAACTTCACTTCTTCTTGCCAGAATATGCATTTAGAAAATTTGGCTTTCAGTACATTCTTTCTCAGAATCTCCAAAACTTGCTCCAAATGCTTTTCATGCTCGCTAGCTGACTTAGAGAGATTAAAATATCATCAATAAAAACTAGCACAAATTTATTCAACACTCCGCGAAATACTCGATTCATCAAATCGACAAAATAAGCAGGAACATTATATAACCCGAATGGAATTACTAACCAATCATAAAATAAGTCTGGACCTCTGAAAGCTGTCAATGAAACACATTCTTCGGCAATCCGCAATTGATGGGAACCTGTAGCTAGGACCATCTTTGAAAAAATTCGAGCTCCATTCAAGCAATCTAATAAATCATCGATGCGTGGTAATGGATATTTATTCTTCAATGTTTTCTTATTGAGATCCCAGTAATCTACGCACAATCTGAGAGTACTGTTTGACTTAGGAACAAATACTACGTCTGCTCCCCAACTCGATAAACTAGGCCTGATCAAACCTTTCCATAAAAGTTGTTGAGTTTGATCACCCAACTCCTCCTTCTCTTTCAATGTCATTCTTCGAATTGCATGCACAACTGGCCTTGCATTCGGAACTAGATCGATCCGGAAATCAATTTCTCTATGCGGAGGTAGACTATCGACTTCTTCAAACACATCCGCATAATCTCTAACAACTGGAATATTTTCAATAGGAGCAGGAGAAACTTCAAGAGCAGACCAAAATTCTTTTTCGTTTGAACTTGAGCCTATGTACGATATGATAATTCTCCCAAGTTTTTTATTAACTTTAACCACTCTTTCGGTACATCTAACTTGGGCCTCATATTTCATTAACCAATCCATCCCAAGTACGATATCAAACTCGAAAAAAATCATAATAATACAAACAAAGCCAAAATGATAAAGAGAATAAAAGATGGACACCCCACAACACCAACTAAGATCAAGAGATCCTACTATCGGATTGTGGATACTAATTGGATTCTGAAGGTTTCTTAACGTTAAATCTAATTTCTTTGCCAAGTTACTCGAAATAAAACTTCGTGATACTTCCGTATCAAATAATACTTTAACAGGAATATTTTTAATTGTAAGTGTAGCTTCCAAAACATATGGTCTTCCTCCGCCAGTAGTTGGAGCTGGTGCATTCGCCCTATCATAAACAAGAGCTACCTTATCTTTCTTAGTCAGTGGGCAGTTCCTTGAATGTCTCGGCTTATGGCAGTTATAGCACTCACCACTGTTGCGAGACTGTTGGCTAGGGTCGGATTCATTTCTTCTTGGCCTTTTAGGAGCATTACATTCTCCAGACAAATGGCTATACTTGTTGCAATTAAAGCATTTAATCTTTGCTCGCTTACTCTCCTAGATTTAGCTACTTCAGTCTTGACTATTTCAGGCTTCCTGTCAGGAATCTTTCTCTTGTTGCTCGCTTGGATTCTCTCCATATCTGCTTGAGAATTCTTCTTATCGATGTTCTCATATCTGCAAGCCATCTCGACAACCTTTGCAAATGGAAGCTCTATGTGGGTCTCACTCGGTTGTGGTACCTCCTCTGAAGACCCTCAATAAACCCCTTGTTCTTCTTAGCTGGGTTCTGAATTAGTTCCAGTCCAAAACGAGAGAGTTCGTCGAACCTCTGGACATACTCATGAAAGGTTCTGTCACCTTGCTAGAGATTAGAAAACTCATCATACATGCTCTCTACTTCTTGTTGCAGGACAAATTTTTCTTCAAAAATCTCCTTAAACCTTGCCCATGTCATATCAACTCCCGGATTACCTACTGTTACTGCTTCCCACCAGATTAGGGCCTCATCTTTGAGTAACCAGGATGTTAAAAGTCTTTTTCTATTATGTTCCAAATCTAGGCCTTCGAAGATCCGTTCGCAAGACCTCATCCAAGATTGAGCTTCTATTACAGTTTTGTACGCCTGTGAATGGCACTCTGCCCAAATTCTTATATTTCTTGGCAACAACATCAAGATCAAACCGTTATTGTGGCGATGGTTGCTGCTGAATTACAGGTTCACTAATAACTGGAATATTATCCCTTCCTCCAACCCGACCGCTCCTAGTTCTGCCTCTTGCAATCATTTTCTTTTAGTTCTGCGATTAGCAAGAAAGAGTCAGGCCAACAGAAAAGATATCTAAAGGAATAGTAAAAGCATAAAGACATATGCATAAATAATGATGTAATGATCAAGTCATACGCTATTTTGGTGTACTCACTCTAGGATATTACTAATCCTATCTCTAATGACTTACTCATCCTAGAATACTGCTGATTCTATCTCTGACGAGTCGTTTAATATGTTATCTTCCAGAACTAAAGTTAACCAAAGCTATGATACCACGCCTGAGATGAACCAAACCCCCGCTCCATAGTGGCAAGGTCTGTCTTTGGAAAATAACACATAAATCACTCCAGCAGATTACAAAATATAACATAATACATAAAATTAGAGAATAATTTACATCATATCATAACAGCGGAATCATAATCATCACCATCAGAGTTACACAGATACAGGATCCTACTTAGTACATAACAAGTTTCATCAAGTAGATAGCAAGTCTATATAGCAGAATCAAATATCAACATGCATAAGACAGTACTTAAGAGTTCAAAAGAAATGATAAAAAGATAAGTCTTCGTCTTTAGCCAAAAGGGAACCCCAAGCTATGGTGCATATCCAAAAGAAGGCCAATCAACTGATTACTCGACTGCCCGTGTAAAAGAAGGGGCACCCAAGTTTGCAATGGAAAAACAAACTACGAGTCAATCATGGGAATTGTATGAGAAATCCTATAGTTACTTAACTCTTTTAAGAATAAGGCAAATCACACGACCACGCTGTATGATACGGAACGGGTTTACTCCATTGGATTGTTGGTGCATAATATAAAGTACATTTATAAACCACACAATGCTTTTAGAAAAATGAAGCCGTTATAAGACTCATGTCCCATCACACAATGCAACGCAAGCCGGAGGATAGTGTTATACCTTATAAGGCCAAATATGCTTGATACGCATAAAACAAAAATCATTTGATATTATTATTAGTGTCTAGATGTTGCAAAAACAATTTCAATATAAAAGTATCAATCATAGACGACATAGGTACCATATATTATGTCGCCATATAGGTTTACAACTAAAACCAAATGATGTCGTATTGGAAATTGGATTCCATCTATGAGTCGAGGCAAATGATCTTCCTCATCGGTTTCGGATCATCTCTAGCAAGATGTCCAGGATTACACCTATGGGAAACCCTTGGTTAGCGTCAGGGCCGGTCACACCTATCATTTGTGGATTATTCATTCCTGAACAGTACGTTTCCCGGTTCCATCGGACCTCATAAATGGCCATTGTCGACCAAACATATCCAAGGCGCCTCACAATCCATTATCCACATAAGTAAAAATGTCTGGGCTCCATATCATGACACACCCATAGCTAGAAACAAAAGCATGTCCTCCCTGAGGTTCTCATTCCGTCTTTGACTCACACCGAGGTGTGAAGCTCGTGAATTAATGCTACAACACGAAGCTATGCTATTTAAAGCTATGCTTCGATCATCATCCAAAAGGCTCTGATTTTCAACAAAATCCTTGATCATAGCATCTCAGCATGCCATATTGACAATCCATGCCATACAACTGATATCTACCAATATATAATGTCTAAGATCCTATGTCTCAGAGAAGGGTGTTAAGCAAGAGAATAAATCCTCTTCCACCAAATAGATATATATTTAATAGGAATAAATAAATACAGAGTGAAATCCAACGTCAGATACACAATTCGGGTCCAAACGAAACCGAAGGCACCTTATTCCTCGTCCTATATGTCCAATACAGGAGAGAGGTCCTCGCATATCCGAAAAATCAACAAGTACGTCCGGACAACTACCACTATAACCCCTCAAGGGAGCTACCCATATCCACGGCACCAGTAGTAATCCATTCAATGTAAAGATTTCCGGTCTTGCACCGTGCTCATTATCTTCCACTTTTAGTCATCGTTTAATTATCTGAAATGAGAATTAACGTGGTCTTTTCAAATAATTCTCGCATAAATAAACCAAATCATATTCTTTCCTTTGGTTAAATAATTGGTCTTCCCAATTCATTTCACTACCTTATATTAAAAGTGGTTCAATCGAGAATTTAATTCCGTCGTTGAATTAAATACTCCGTCCCAAACTATCCAACATTCCTTTATAAGTTTTCATGCCAAATTATACTTAACCATTTTCATAAACCAAGTGAAATTGGTTCGCACACATTCCAAATCACTTATAATTATTTAAAACAATTCTTCACTATTTTTATATATATAAAAATAGCCCAATTCAATCAAACGACGTTTCAGGTCATTCTGTTGCACTGGCGCTGTTTCATTCAATTTTGAATTAAACATTCCTAACGATCTAACTGTTGGATCATAGCATACTTATTATCGTTGGAAAGATCATTTCGAAATGAATCCAACAATTCTAATTTTGGAAAAATTTGACGGTCGGATCTCCCAGTATACTTGTTTTAAATTACGAGTCGAAAACGCGAATTACCGCTGCGCAATGCATTTAATTTTTTTTTTCGTATAAAAATATATATTGTTAAACGACTTCCAAACTATTTAATTGACTAAGTATTTGGCTTCCTAAAATTTTCTAAAAAATTCGCCAAAACCTCCTTTGTACGGAGTGCTCGGAAAAATCACGTATGGCCTAAAAAGGCTCCAATAAATCACAGTACATCAATACAACATGTGTTTACTGAGAGATGCGTGAAAACAAATCATCCCAATGCCTGTGCTAGATTTTTTTAAAAAAAATTGTGAACAATTATTGTGTCACACACACACACACAATATATAACTAGAGCGACATGTATATTTTTTTTCATCTCTAGACTTGTGCAGGGTTTATTATTAAATCCTGCAAATTTATTTATATGTTATTTAAGACCATATCAATACCAATCTTCATTCGATAACCAATATGCCATATACGTACCTGATCTCCGGTCATTTGTTCACGTCGTATAACATCAAATAAATGAATACAATACGGTTCACATCATATAAACATCAGGCAGCTACATGCTTATATGGATATGTCCAGCTATGCTTATGTAGTGTAGTCCAATACCTGCTTTCTATCCTATGGTGTTGTTTAATTAATCCAGAGACCATCACTCGCATCAATTGCATGCATAGTAATTATAAATAAATAAATACTCAACATCTAATGCCATTAAAGGCGCCACAAGTGTCCATCAACGTAGTGTGAAATGCGAGTGTCACATTTTCACACTACGCTTCTAATGCAAATGATTTGTGATTAGTTCAAGTGTTGAACTAACAATAATATCAATGAATGCATGTAAGCAGTAATGAACGTCAACAACATGATTACATAATTTTTGTCGCCATTATTAGTTAAAGATTACATTTTTAACTAACTAAATTTTATGCCATCGCATACACTAGTTAAAAATCACATTTTAACTATCTAAAATTTATGTCATCGCATACACTAGTTAAAATTTACATTTTTAACTATCTAAAATTTGTATCATCGCATACAATAGTTAAAAATCACATTTTTAACTATCTAAAATTTATGTCATCATCTTATAGCTTTTATTTATCAACTTACAATAATTGTTTAACTTAACAATTAATTTTCATGTGACTAAATTTCTAATCGTGAGTTTAGATTTCTCACCATGAGTTCCACTCCACCAAAACTTTAGCGCAGAGGAATGCGACTTTGCCGAGCTTGTATGTGGCTTTGCGAATGTCCAAAGAGCTCAAACATAGCTTTAACACCTTCTAACACTTGCTAGCTTGTAGATCCGAGAGAATCAAGCTAAATGGAAGCAAAAAAAGACATGAATGGAGGTGCCGAAGTCAATAACCCCGCTGTCTAGAATTTATATGGTGAATAGAGAGTGTTTTGAAAGTTGTAGAGGGTGTATGAAGTGATATAGAGGTGATAGGAAGGTGTAGGAAGTGTCGGGGGAGCAAAAAGGAGGAGTTTTAAGTAAAATAAGAGAGAGAAGGATTGGTGGGGCACAGTCGTGGTCAAGGGGGAGTGCGCCGGTGTTGGGGAGGAGGGCAAAGGCGGTGGCAGCGGCTTAGAGGGTGGGGGAGGCGGCGACAAGGTGGTGGAAGGAGGAAGTTGTCACCATTTGCAAGAAAGGGGAGGAAAAAGAGAAAGAGTGGAAGAGAAAGAGAGAAAGGGGAGGGGGTTTGTGGAAAGTTCCACCTTTCACATGGATTGATGACGTGGCGTGATCTGGGAGCTCGAAAGAAAAACACTTCAAGCCGTTGGATGCTCCCCATTCATTTCAAGTTATATAACTTCATGCTTATAAATGTGTGCTAGTTTGCCTCCACCTCTTTTGATTGCACGATCACAATTTAATTCCGTTTGCTATGAATTTTTGGCTCATGATAATAAACGTAATTGCGAATCCAGCGGAACTAGTTTCGTTGAATTTCGAGTTCGTTTGACCCTCCGTATTATTTTTCAATCAAGTTTACGTTCGCTTTTTATGCGTATTGTGGTGCACGTTAAATCCGCTCACGCCTATACAGAAACTCCAAAAGTAATGGGGCTTTGCATCTCCTCATTATCCATCGATACAAATACAGAAAAAAACGGAATCAAATTTGGAGATCGTCTCAATAATGTTCCATTGTAAACTGATCGTCAGTTTTACCTTGAAATGTTTTGCCTCGCACAGCCACACGCTAACTTCCTTTTTGCGTGCCAATTTAAAACTGCCCATGATTGATTATTCTGTGTCCAACAAAATTGGTTTCATAAAATTATAAGTTTTTTTAGCAAAATTTCACTTTGTATGGTCTATGCGATGCTTTTAAAAACCGAATTTTTAAATTCCGATGTATTTTCTTATAAAATTATATTAAAATAAAATTTAAATTGGTTGTGAAATTCTGGGTTGTTACATATGCAAGTGTAAAACCAGTTAAAAAAAATCAAATTGTTGAATGTGAAATGTTTCAATACTTCTAAAACTGATATCACTTGTAGGTCCTAATGCCCATAATTATAATGTATCTAAGCTTAGGTAGACAATTCTAACAATTTCATTTCCTTTATCAGAGCAGCAATCTTTTAATTTCGGAAGTAGATTCACAAGAGAATTTTTCACAATATTTACAACAAACCCAAAACAATCAATGATTCAAATCAAAATCAAGTTATTTGAAATCACTTGATGAAATTTATTTTCAAAAATCAAATCCAAAAATGATATCCATGAAATTCAATGTAGAATCAATCACAAATGATTTAAAAAACAAGATAGACAACAATATTGTCATAGTGCCAAAAACAAAGCAGCATAGATAGAAAAGAGGAATTGAAAGAAGAATAAAAAGAAGAGTAAAAAGAAGAATAGAAAAACATGTGAGTTTATAGATCATACCTGATTTACCATTGTCGATGTGGATCTCCAACTCATTAATCTTGGCTGGGGAACTCTGAATGATTGGTTCAACAAAAATTTGGAATAACTTGAATTTTATCTCTTATGAAGTTGTTCCTTATCCACCATTGGTACCTAAATGATTATAGGATCCGGTGGTCTAACAAAAATTGTTTTACCACTCTTATCTTTATTTACACATTTTGGTACCCAAGCTTGTTTGTATAACAATCCATTTCTATTGAACAAAATAGCTTTAAGAACTGAAGTTTGTTTAGATTTAGTCAAAACGGTTTTACTCTCTTTTGAGACCCATATATGCTCAAATGAATTGTTTTTATTTCTAAACAACCATTTGTAACGTTTATGTCCAAAATTTCACAAACTACACATTTAGAAGTTCCATTTGAGGGTTTTGAGCTATTGTTGCCCTTTCTTACATACATTGCATCGAGAGCTTTCCAAATTTCATGTGTAGTTAAAAATGAGAGATATGGTTAAATTGATCAATACTAAGATAAGAATATATGATATGCATAGCACAAAAATTGATAATAATGTTTTTCTTATCTAACATACCACCCATGTTTTCAATAATATTCCAATATTCAGAATTAATAGATTTGAAATAGAATTCAATTTTTTGATTTCCAGTTTAAAAAAAGCGTTCCATTGAAAATAGTTGGAATATTACTGGACTGACTCTCGCTAAACTGACAATTAGGAAAATATTGTCTGAGGAATACATGACTCTAGAGTTGACAGAAAATACCTATTTTAATACCACTTCTAGGATCTAAATTAACCATAGAGGAGGGGGTGAATAAGGTTTTCTGCATTTTTTAGGAATATAAAAAATATTACAGCTCAGATCATAGCAAAATAAATGAATGCGAAAATAAACGACACAGAATCCAGCTTTGGCAAACCCCTGCCTACTGCTGCATTCCCCACGGTTTCTTAATAAGAATGAAAAAAATATCCCACATACAATACTTGTACACTCGCACCCTCTCGCTATCGTTCTAATCCTATGCTCAAAACTCAACACTGACCTCAAACCCTAAGATCAATTTTTTCCCTAACTACTAACCCTGTAGCTAGAATCCTAGTTTACATAAACTAGAAAAAACTATAAGATGATTACAAGAATTAAATAACTTAAAAACAAATTAAACTAAACAAAACCCAAAATAAAACAATTAAAGGATATGCCGACCGCTCTTTGCAAATGCTATGTCACTTAAAATATTATCGGCTTCCTCCTTATTCCAATGGCGGACAAAATGAAAAATTGGGTTTTTCTTCCTAAATCGCAACCCTTAAAATCTAAGAAATTATTTTGATTTTGAGGAAGATCAAAAAATCCGAATATATGTGAGTTCTCTAATCTATTTTTTTTGATTGAATTGCTTTGATTTTTGATACTCTTTTGCTTATGATGGTCATTGGTATTTATAAGGTTAGAAACCCTTTAATCTCTCTGATTTCATATGTATTGATTTGGTCTTGTTGTTGCATGATTCTTGCATGATGAATTCCCATGAATCCCTGATCGCTATCAATGATAGATAGGGTGGATTCTTCCTGATCGCTTAAGACCCTAGGTGGACCGATCGATCACTTATTAACCCTCGATAGTATATTCAATGTTGACATAAACTAAAGGGCACTAGCTAAGGCTCCCATCATTCACGCATATACACTTTCCATGCATAAGGTGAGAGATGGTATTTTATCGTTCGCTATAGATAACCCCTTAGTCGTTTACTACTTCCCGTAGGATAGGTAGCCATATCTGACGTTTTAGTTTCCAGGTTTGGGTAGGCCCACAAACACCTTCCATTTAAGACTCCTAAACTGAAAATCCTATTCCCAGGTGGACTCTTTAAGCCTAGTCACTTAGCCGTTTAGGACCCAGGAACCAGACTATACGCGAAGGTTATTAGTTCATACCCCATTTGCCTTAAATACCTTTCCTTATTTGGGATAAAGTGGGTTGCGTTATTAAGCCATTCCCGTTTTGTCTCTCTTCAAGTGAAAAACTATATGCATATGATTCATTATCGTCACAGGTTATTATGGTTTATAATATTTTACATTTTTAACCTACTAAGTCCAATTCTATTTTTAATTATAAGTTTTATATTCATTAACATAAATAAGGAAGGTTATATCCCCTTTTCCCTAGGATATTTATTTGACTTCTTCCCTAATTTGGACTAAGTATTTAAACGACAATCAATATCAATTAACCCCCTTTTCGTCACCCATTTTCTTTTAATTTCTTTGCGTATTTCCCTTTATGACCATAACGGTCATATTTTCCTAAGGCAACCATTTATCTATAATTTCCATTGATTACAATTGTGACGGCCCGCCCCGCACCAACCGACATTTACTCCAAAAGTGCGCTGTACACATGTCCAGTTAGCACGGAACGGGTCGTGAGAAGGAAAAGGAAGAAGGAAATGAACATACAAGGAACCTGTAGAATGTCTCACAGCGCATAGGACAAAATATAATAATAACATACTTGACATAAAACAGGAGAGACAGGGCATAAGCTGAAAATCAGAACTAAACATCATAGCAGCGGAAATCCAAAAATACAGCTTATTACAACTTTCAAACTGTCTCAAAGCAAAAGCAAGGTAAATGAGGTACACTACTAATGCCCAAGTAGCGACCACCAACGACACAGGGAGAATGTGTATATATATAATACGTGGAAGCCTCCTGCCCGCCTCCGAATCAGCTACTCGCACACCACCAGCTAACCTGTCTCTAGTCTGCTCGTGTGAGCACCCAGAGTAATAAGAGGAGACATAAAACTCTGGGTCAGACATAAAGCCTGGTATGAGCGATAAGCATCTAAAGTGAACAATAACAGGTAGACTAAAACATACCTGAACCTGGACCTGCAACCAAAGAGTTAGCACTACATACTGTACAACACTCCAAGGTATCATATCAAACAATATAAGATACGGAGGTGGGGGAGGTGTGCATGTCATAGGGATGGCAAACAATCAAGCATAGCATCCATCCTCACATCTCTCACTCAGTGCGTAAAGCATACGATATTCACCACTTCGATCACCCACCCCTTGCTACGATCACTTTGCCCCATGAAGTCATAAATGGCTTCACTGCACTGATAACGTAGCCACTAATCATTTGCTATGTCCACTTTGCCCCATGGAGTCACAAGAACCCCACTGCACTGGCTCATAGCCTTACTAATCCTTACTATGTCCACTTGCCCCATGGAGTTATTCACCCCATCTGCGCTGGCTCATAGTCTTACTACGCATCACCTTGCCCCTCAGGTCATAATGACCCTACTGCACTGATAACGTCGTCTTGCTACCATCACCTTGCCCCTCAGGTCAAAATGACCCTACTGCACTGATAAGTAGCCCATCATTCATTCTTAGTGGTGAATCGAAATTATGAACGTCGACAACTCCTTAGCACACGTCCCGCAGCAAAGTCCAACCATGAAGTGAACTCATTGGTTCCCAACTGGCTCCGGGATCCTGAGCTCTAACTCCCATTTGGACTACCTTTGCATCTCGGGTTATTGGTCATCACCATCGAATCGGATCGGATCAGCCTTCACATTCTTCATCGGATCGGGTCGCGCCTCCTACGTCGAATCGGGTCGCACTCCCCCATCGTCTCGTGAATCCAGTCTCCATCGAATCGGGTCTCCACTTCTGGTCGGATCGTGAATACCCCATATAGATCAGATCGCGCTCCTCCATCGTCTCGTTGTGCATCGGATCGTGGATGCTGCCTTCCTCTAGTTGGATCGTGATATGAAGCACGAGTGGATCGGATCGGGTCGTAATGCTCATTGGCGATCCGGGTCGGAGTACTTCAATTTGGGCACGGCGCTGCATTGATTCGTCTCGTGGGCCTTGCGCAGATGGTTCGGTTCGGAGGAGATGACTCGACTCGTGGTGATGTCCCACGATCCCATAGGGCGATCCGATCGTCCCTCAACCCCCTATGCGATCCGAACCTGTAACACCCCGAATTTCGGTTAATGCTAAAATTCACTAATTACAGAATAAATAATCTCAGGTGTGAGAATTGGGGGAAACGGGCTGCGTCATTGCGTTCGTCTCGGAAAAATATGCGAAATAGAGTCCGAGTTTTCGAGAATCGGAGTCCGTATGGCCCAGTTATGGCCCAATGAAGTTTTTAGAAAATTCAAAGTTCAAAACAGATTTAAAATTCAGCTTCAAATTTCAAAATTGGGCCATTGGGCGCAGGCGGGGAAAATTCCCGCCTGGCTACCCAAGTCGACAGCCCTGTCGACTGGGCAGTCGACTTGGCTAGGACCAAGTCGACAGCCCTGTCGACTTGGGTGTCGACAGGGGGTGCTCGGCCATTATGGCCTGGTGCACCATTTTAGGGTTTGGCTGTGTTTTGGGCTATTCTCTAGAAGCTTCCGAGATCTGATGGTCCTAAACTAACCTAGGGTTAATCTAAGGGTCTAAAACACAACCTAATCCTATAAATAAGACCCTAAGCTAGCCCTAAATGATCATAATCCTATCTCCTAACTAAACTATGCCAAAATTTTCTATGATCATGGCCTCCACTCAAAACCCTAGCCTCCATCCTATTTCTAAACTATTTCTATGAAGGCTTTCATATGCATACAAGCATCTTTGAGTTGTATGAGTGATCATTAGCTTGCATTCATCATCAAGTTGCAAGCTTTATGTTCAAGGCTAGAGTTTTTGGGTGATTTTGGCAAGGGTTTGCTTATGGGAGCTTAGTGGTGAGTTTCTATAGCCCTAATAATCAATTGTTAAATTGATTATGATAGGATATGATAAGATATGGCTATGTTTGTGGATAAATGTGTTTATGCAAGTTTAGTATAGTGTATGTTGTGTGTTTTGCAAGTTTTATGCTATATGCGAGTTTAATGCTATGTTTTATGATGCTCACTATGCAAAACACTATGTTGAACATTTATGCATATGTAACATGTCATGCAAACTATATGCGAGATTATATGCAAGTTATATGTAACATGTTATGCAAGTTATGTATTTGGTTTTATGCATGCTAAGTATTTGGTTTTATGCATGCTATGTAATTGGTTTTATGCATGCTAAGTATTTGGTTTATGCATGCTATGTATTTGGTTTTATGCATGCTATGTATTTGGTTTTATGCATGCTAAGTATTTGGTTTATGCATGCTATGTATTTGGTTTTATGCATGCTAAGTATTTGGTTTTATGCATGCTAAGTGTTTGGTTTTATGCAAGTTATGATGCAAGTTCATATGCAAGTTATGATGCAAGTTCATATGCAAGTTATGATGCAAGTTCATATGCAAGTTATGATGCAAGTTCATATACAAGTTATGATGCAAGTTCATATGCAAGTTTGCCTCTATGTATGGCATAAGTACATGTGCAAGTTCATCCCTTTTAGACCTATGACATGTATGCAAGTTGACACCTTTATGATAGGTCTATGACATGAACATTTAAGCAAGTTACCATTTTATGACATATGTGATTCATGCAAGTTTGGGTTGGTTATTTATGCAAGTTGGGTTTGTGGTCATATATACAAGTTGACACCTTTTAAACCCATGATAATGCTAATGATATGCTAAGTTTAACCCATTGTGTGTATGATGAATCTTCTCTTTTGAAGTATGTCATGTTAACGTATTTACGTGGGGACGATGGGGTAAAAATTAATGAACACATAAAATTGTGTGAAGTGGGTATAATTAAACATACCGTAAAGTGGATGGACATAATTGGGAATTTACCTATTAAGTTAGGTCTACCCATATTATGGAATTGGGAATTTACCTATTGAGTTAGGTCTACCCATATTCTTAAATATTTGTAATTAATTAGGGATAATTAATACAAATTATGGGGGTGATTAATTAGGTGTAATTAATCTACTAAGACACGAGGTTGGACCCTTTTGTAGCATAAGACTGCCCGGAACCGACCGGCAAATCCAGCGGCTACAAATGATTGGCCCAATGTGAGAGGTCTTAGTCATAAACTAAATACGTGACAAGTGTAAAGACACGAGGTTAGACTCTGTTATGGCGTAAGGCTGCCCGAAACCAACCGGCATATCCAGCTGCCATAAAAGACAGTCTAATGTGAGAGGTCTTTACAAAGGTTACGATCTTAATTAATTAAGAAACACTTAACCAAATTAGCATGTAGAGGGGCATGAGGGGTTAAGTGGGTGCCTTGGGTGGCATGTAGTAACTAGTGGGGGTACCTTGGGTGGCATGTAGTAACTAGTGGGGGTACCTTGGGTGGCATGAGGAAACTAGTGGGTTGCCTTGGGTGGCAATAGAAAATACGATTAGAACACTTAACCAAAGTGGAACATGTAATTAAACATGATTAAAGGGTTAAGTAAGTGCCTTGGGTGGCATGTGGGAATCAAGTAAGTGCCTTGGGTGGCATGTGGAAATCTAGTGGGTGCCTTGTGTGGCAATTAAGGTATGATTAAATGACTTAACCAAAATTTATAACATGTAGGTGGACATGGTTAAGGGGTTAAGTGGGATTCACTAGATAACATGACAAGCTTAAATAGTAGCTTGTGGGGGCCCATTTCAACCAATATCCCAAACGTATCTTTGTGGGCTCGACTCAAGTCGAGGACGGGACACGCATATTGGGCTTGACTATAAGAGGCCAAAACGGGGTAGCGGTGGCAACGCGAGTCCAACGGGTTTCATATGCGTGTGTGGACCCGGGCTGGTAGGTAAGACGTTGTTGCATCGTGTAGATATAATCCGTGCACCATTTGTTGTATCGGGTTGCCACTATGAGGAGTGATACACCCCATTGTGGGGCCAGCACGGGTATCTACGGTAGGGAGCTAATCGCTTGGGAGTAGTGGGTACACCTAGTGGAGATAGGGGCAGGCGGCACCTATGTAGTCAGCTAGGGGTACAAGAAACTACTGAGGAAAATTACTAAGTACACTTAGTGGGATCAACCTTTAAGTAGGAATTACCCTTGGGTGGGTAGAACTGGTGTGGTGCAGTGTAGGAATTACCCTTGGGTGGGTAGATCTGGGGTGGTGCAATCTAGTAATTATCCTTGGGTGGATAAATGCGTCTTTTCGGTTATTTTAGTACATCCTGTGTTTAGTTGGCTACTTAGTGTAGTCATTATCCCCAGAGGTACCGTACCTTGTTTATATCATACCCTAATTACTTTAATGATTGTATTGTTAGGGTTATAGGACTCACTCAGACTTATGTCTGACCCCGTTGTTTCTTTATCTTTTTCCCAACCCTCAGGTTTTCAGAGTGGGCCTAGCACTAGTGGGCTTTGATCAGACTGCTTTACCTATCTTTTGGAGCTTGGACCGTGGATGTAAAGCTCAGTTTATCTTTTCTATTATGGCTATTAGGTTATGTGGTGGGATTATGTACTTTTGTTTTTATCAGGATGGATATTATGTACTTGACTCTTATTTATGGTTTTGGTGTAACCAAACATGTTTTACTTTCCGCTGAAATGAAATGATGTTTTAAATTCTCAAGTATTACTTATATCTGTCTTGTTGTAATTTTTCTATTCTATATTCACTTAAAATACTCCACCGATGTTATGGCATTCCCTTAGTGAGTGACCGTAGCGGGTGTGGGGTGTTACACGTGGTATCAGAGCTTAAGGTTACTAGAACAGATAATTTTTTTAGAAAAACTATTTTCTAAGAATATTTTTGAAAGGAGTATTTTCAAAAACATGTCTTTTAAGAGAAAAGTTTTTGAAAGAAAAGCATAATCCCCAATAGCCATATCTATATCTTTCGAATTCTCCGTTTTGAATCTCTTCCTCTCTCGTTTTGAGTTTCCCCTCCGTGTATAGATGATCTTTCTAAGATAGATAAGAATGGAAAACCACTTCAAGAGACTTAGACGTTAGACGGATTAGAAGTTGGTTCAAGAAGGAGGAGGACTGGTAGGTACCTATTGGATAGTCGATGGGAGGAAGGCTCAAATAGTTGTTTGGTTAATGAAGGACGAAACCTCATTGATGGGAGGTTACGAGTGGAGAATGGGAAGAAGAAGGCTAGTAGTTACCCTTTTGGGAGGAATAGGACACCCTATTAGGATTGTCTAAGGAGGCAAGGGCAAGGTACGGAATCTCCTGGAGGGTAGTTGTATTCCCTCACTGCTAGGGTACCAGATGGGGATAGGACCGTCTAGGTTGGAATTTGGATTTCTTTATTGTCCGGTTCGAACTTTATTTGATTCTGACGCATTGAGTTCGTTTATCTCATCATTGTTAGTTGAGTCACTGCACTTAGACACCAGTTAGTAGATGATCCCTTAGTTGTTTCAAACCCAATTGGGGCTCCATGATGTGTTTGGGTTTGAAAGTTGCTATACTTAGCGTTGAGTTTAGATGTGATGCTTTTTGGGCTTCACGGGCTATGGGTTAGTTTTGGGCATGGACTGGTTATCCAGTAGGGGTGCCGTTCTTGATTTTGAAGGGAGAGTTGTTAGGCTTATGATCCGTTTGAGTAACACTCTCGAGATCTCTTGTAATCCTATGGAAACTGTTATGCTAAGTTATCTAGAATCGCTTGACACGTCGGTCGAGAGTTTGCGATCTGTTAGAGTGGTCCGGGAATACTCGGATGTGTTTGAGGAGGTGAAGGGCTTACCTCCGGAGCGGGAGATTGACTTCCGAATATATCTGGTAGACAATGCCAAACCAGTATCTTGGCCAGTGTGCCACATGGCTCCTCGTGAGAGGAGGGAACTCCATAAGCAAGTAGGCGATTTGCTTGAGAAGGGGTTCATAAGACGAAGTATATCGGAGTGGGGTGCTCCAGTAGTTTTTGCCACGAAGGCGGATGGGTCCCTCAGACTTGGTGTAGGCTAAAGAGAACTAAATAAACTCACAAAGAAGAATAGACACCCATTGCCGAGGATTGATGATCTCTTTGATCAGTTAGTTGGCGCCTCAGTATTTTCGCAGTTGGACTTAGCCACGGGGTTTCGTCAAGTGAGAGTGGCTGAGGATAGTATAGAGAAGACTGCCTTTAGGGCTCCGGATGGTTTTTCGAGTGGCTGGTGATGCCATTTGGTTTGACGAACGCCCCCGCATACTTTATTGATGAGAAGGGTGTTCAGGGAGTACCTAAATAAGTTCGTGATGGTCTTTGTAAATGACACCTTGGTCTTTTCTGGGAGCGAAATAAGTTTTCGTATGTGCTCAATAGGTTGAGCAAAGCCAGTTGTGGAATAAACGGTGGTTTTGGAGCGAGACTGGCAAGGACATCCAGAGTTGGACAAGGGCTTAATTATTTAGCCGTTTTTACTAGTATCATCTCACGTAGGTCGTCTGAATTCGAAGGAGGTATCCCTTGGGTGTTTGTCTGATATTGGTTTAGGCCTTTGGGGCTTGCATTTGGGGGATGTCGAGTTCGACTTGGGTGGTCTGCGTGAGAGATGGACAGTTGTGATGATTTTGGATGGGATTCTTAGCATCCTATGAGTTTGAGATAGCGTATACCCATGGCAAGGGTAACGTGGTGACGAATGCCTTAAGTAGAAAAAGGTTGTCCTTGAGTTCATTGTTCGTTGAACGACGGAGCTTAGAGTTTATTTCTATGTTTGACTTTAGACCTTCCGTTGACTTTGTACCCGGTTTGCTAGCCTCCTTGGAGGTTAGGCCTACTCTTTTAGGGCGTATTGGCGGAGCACAGCGGGACGACCCACAGTTGGTTGAGTTAGTAGAGAAGCTCATGAGGAGGGGGAGTCGTCCAGCCATTTGAGTAGGTACACCCTAGATGATAAGGGGTGGTTGCGTAGAGACGGTAGACTTTGTGTACCGCAAGATGGGGGTTTGAGGAAGGCTATACTTGATGATGCACATCGGTCGAAGATGACCATTCGTCCCGATAGGGACAAGATGTACCAAGACATGAAGCGAGTTTTCTTTTGGGCCGGTATGAAGAAAGATGTGGCCGAGTATGTCGCTAGATGCTTGGTGTGCTAGCAAGTGAAAGCGGAGCAGAAGAAACCCGGTGGGCTGCTTCACCCATTGGGGGTTCCGCTATGGAAGTGGGATAGTGTCTCGATGGATTACCGAGATCAAGGGAAGGTAATACGGGAATTTGGGTTGTGGTAGACAGACTTACTAAGAGCGCCCATTTTATACCCGTGGAGAGTAAGAGAACTGCTCCATGGCTAGCTTCAGTTTACATTCGAGAGATTATTAGATAGCATGGTGTACCTTCCAGTATAGTGAGCGATTGAGATCCTATCTTCACTAGAGAGTTTTGGAAGAATTTGCAAAAGGCGGTAGGGACTCAGTTGTGTTTGAATACCGCATATCATCCTCAGACGGACGGCCAGACTGAGAGGGTGAATTATGTCCTAGAAAACCTTTTGAGACTTTGTATCTTAGATTTTGGAGGTATATGAGAAGAGCATCTTCCGTTGGTGGAGTTCACATATAATAACAACTTTCAGTCCAGTATTGGTATGGCTCCTTTCGAAGCTCTCTATGAAAGGCCTTGTCGATCACCTACATGTTGGTGGGAATCTACGGATAAGATCTTGCTTGGACCTGATATGGTTAGGGAGACTTCTGAGAAGATTGACTTGATTCGAAGAAGGATGAAAGCAGCGCAGGATAGGCAAAAATCTTATGCGGACAAGAGGAGGACGGATCTTGAGTTTGAAGTTGGGGACATGGTCTTTGTCAAAGTGTCTCCGTTACGAAATGTGGTTCGCTTTGGATCTGTTGGGAAGTTAGCACCAAGGTTCGTAGGGCCGTTTCCTGTTAAGGAAAGGATTGGACGGATGGCATATAGAGTGGAGTTGCCCAACAGACTTAGTGGTGTACATGATGTATTCCATGTGTCACATTTGAGGAAGTGCCTACATGAGACCGCAGAGGCGGTGGAGCCGAGCTTGCTTAAAGAAGTAAAAGTAGAGCGTGATGTGATTATTCGACGAGCTCCTACCCGCATCCTTGGGTCAGAGATTAGGAAGTTGAGAAACAGAGAGGTTCGACTAGTCAAAGTGAAAAGGGGAGAAGGTGAGAGCAGTGCTACTTGGGAGACAGAAGCGAAGATGCGTTCGTTATACCCATTCCTTTTTGAGGGTATGTCCTTTAAACGTCTCCTTTATCGTTTGTCTAGTGCTTATCTTATCTTTAGTATGTCCTCTCGTTAGTACCTTTGACCTTTAGATAGGGTAAACCTATGGTTAAAACATGTGTTTGAGACATGTTATGTTTGATGGATGCATGTGGATGCAAGTGGTTGCTAGTGGTTGCTCGTGGATGCATATACACACACTCTAGACACTAGATCGGCTCAATCACTTCATATTGCATATTGCATATAATTGTGTGTAGGTAGCTATATTTATGGATGTATAATGATTGTGTTATCATATGGATGATGCATTTTGGTGAATGATTGTGCACTCATGTAGATATTGTATGTGTCGATAGGGTTCTCTCGCATACATAATGGATGCATGGCACTATCATGGTTTGCATATGTTCATACATTAGATAGGGAACATATACACACACTTTTTGCATATGCTCATACATCATTAGAAATTGTTTTAAGGACAGTGGATGCCCGTGTTTGATGGATTGAGTAGATGGTTGTTTGGATGGTAGGATATGCATTCTCCTTAGCTTAGAGATTTCGGGGACGAAATCCTTTAAGGAGGGGAGAATGTAACACCCCGAATTTCGGTTAATGCTAAAATTCACTAATTACAGAATAAATAATCTCAGGTGTGAGAATTGGGGGAAACGGGCTGCGTCATTGCGTTCGTCTCGGAAAAATACGCGAAATAGAGTCCGAGTTTTCGAGAATCGGAGTCCGTATGGCCCAGTTATGGCCCAATGAAGTTTGCAGAAAATTCAAAGTTCAAAACAGATTTAAAATTCAGCTTCAAATTTCAAAATTGGGCCATTGGGCGCAGGCGGGGAAAATTCCCGCCTGGCTACCCAAGTCGACAGCCCTATCGACTGGGCAGTCGACTTGGCTAGGACCAAGTCGACAGCCCTGTCGATTTGGGTGTCGACAGGGGGTACTCGGCCATTATGGCCTGGTGCACCATTTTAGGGTTTGCTGTGTTTTGGGCTATTCTCTAGAAGCTTCCGAGATCTGATGGTCCTAAACTAACCTAGGGTTAATCTAAGGGTCTAAAACACGACCTAATCCTATAAATAAGACCCTAAGCTAGCCCTAAATGATCATAATCCTATCTCCTAACTAAACTATGCCAAAATTTTCTTTGATCATGGCCTCCACTCAAAACCCTAGCCTCCATCCTATTTCTAAACTATTTCTATGAAGGCTTTCATATGCATACAAGCATCTTTGAGTTGTATGAGTGATCATTAGCTTGCATTCATCATCAAGTTGCAAGCTTTATGTTCAAGGCTAGAGTTTTTGGGTGATTTTGGCAAGGGTTTGCTTGTGGGAGCTTAGTGGTGAGTTTCTATAGCCCTAATAATCAATTGTTAAATTGATTATGATAGGATATGATAAGATATGGCTATGTTTGTGGATAAATGTGCTTATGCAAGTTTAGTATAGTGTATGTTGTGTGTTTTGCAAGTTTTATGCTATATGCGAGTTTAATGCTATGTTTTATGATGCTCACTATGCAAAACACTATGTTGAACATTTATGCATATGTAACATGTTATGCAAACTATATGCGAGATTATATGCAAGTTATATGTAACATGTTATGCAAGTTATGTATTTGGTTTTATGCATGCTAAGTATTTGGTTTTATGCATGCTATGTAATTGGTTTTATGCATGCTAAGTATTTGGTTTATGCATGCTATGTATTTGGTTTTATGCATGCTATGTATTTGGTTTTATGCATGCTAAGTATTTGGTTTATGCATGCTATGTATTTGGTTTTATGCATGCTAAGTATTTGGTTATATGCATGTTAAGTGTTTGGTTTTATGCAAGTTATGATGCAAGTTCATATGCAAGTTATGATGCAAGTTCATATGCAAGTTATGATGCAAGTTCATATGCAAGTTATGATGCAAGTTCATATGCAAGTTTGCCTCTATGTATGGCATAAGTACATGTGCAAGTTCATCCCTTTTAGACCTATGACATGTATGCAAGTTGACACCTTTATGATAGGTCTATGACATGAACATTTAAGCAAGTTACCATCTTTATGACATATGTGATTCATGCAAGTTTGGGTTGGTTATTTATGCAAGTTGGGTTTGTGGTCATATATACAAGTTGACACCTTTTAAACCCATGATAATGCTAATGATATGCTAAGTTGAACCCATTGTGTGTATGATGAATCTTCTCTTTTGAAGTATGTCATGTTAACGTATTTACGTGGGGACGATGGGGTAAAAATTAATGAACACATAAAATTGTGTGAAGTGGGTATAATTAAACATACCGTAAAGTGGATGGACATAATTGAGAATTTACCTATTAAGTTAGGTCTACCCATATTATGGAATTGGGAATTTACCTATTGAGTTAGGTCTACCCATATTCTTAAATATTTGTAATTAATTAGGGATAATTAATACAAATTATGGGGGTGATTAATTAGGTGTAATTAATCTACTAAGACACGAGGTTGGACCCTTTTGTAGCATAAGACTGCCCGGAACCGACCGGCAAATCCAGCGGCTACAAATGATTGGCCCAATGTGAGAGGTCTTAGTCATAAACTAAATACGTGACAAGTGTAAAGACACGAGGTTAGACTCTGTTATGGCGTAAGGCTGCCCGGAACCAACCGGCATATCCAGCTGCCATAAAAGACAGTCTAATGTGAGAGGTCTTTACAAAGGTTACGATCTTAATTAATTAAGAAACACTTAACCAAATTAGCATGTAGAGGGGCATGAGGGGTTAAGTGGGTGCCTTGGGTGGCATGTAGTAACTAGTGGGGGTGCCTTGGGTGGCATGAGGAAACTAGTGGGTTGCCTTGGGTGGCAATAGAAAATACGATTAGAACACTTAACCAAAGTGGAACATGTAATTAAACATGATTAAAGGGTTAAGTAAGTGCCTTGGGTGGCATGTGGGAATCAAGTAAGTGCCTTGGGTGGCATGTGGAAATCTAGTGGGTGCCTTGTGTGGCAATTAAGGTATGATTAAATGACTTAACCAAAATTTATAACATGTAGGTGGACATGGTTAAGGGGTTAAGTGGGATTCACTAGATAACGTGACAAGCTTAAATAGTAGCTTGTGGGGGCCCATTTCAACCAATATCCCAAACGTATCTTTGTGGGCTCGACTCAAGTCGAGGACGGGACACGCATATTGGGCTTGACTATAAGAGGCCAAAACGGGGTAGCGGTGGCAACGCGAGTCCAACGGGTTTCATATGCGTGTGTGGACCCGAGCTGGTAGGTAAGACGTTGTTGCATCGTGTAGATATAATCCGTGCACCATTTGTTGTATCGGGTTGCCACTATGGGGAGTGATACACCCCATTGTGGGGCCAGCACGGGTATCTACGGTAGGGAGCCGATCGCTTGGGAGTAGTGGGTACACCTAGTGGAGATAGGGGCAGGCGGCACCTATGTAGTCAGCTAGGGGTACAAGAAACTACTGAGGAAAATTACTAAGTACACTTAGTGGGATCAACCTTTAAGTAGGAATTACCCTTGGGTGGGTAGAACTGGTGTGGTGCAGTGTAGGAATTACCCTTGGGTGGGTAGATCTGGGGTGGTGCAATCTAGTAATTATCCTTGGGTGGATAAATGCGTCTTTTCGGTTATTTTAGTACATCCTGTGTTTAGTTGGCTACTTAGTGTAGTCATTATCCCCAGAGGTACCGTACCTTGTTTATATCATACCCTAATTACTTTAATGATTGTATTGTTAGGGTTATAGGACTCACTCAGACTTATGTCTGACCCCGTTGTTTCTTTATCTTTTTCCCAACCCTCAGGTTTTCAGAGTGGGCCTAGCACTAGTGGGCTTTGATCAGACTGCTTTACCTATCTTTTGGAGCTTGGACCGTGGATGTAAAGCTCAGTTTATCTTTTCTATTATGGCTATTAGGTTATGTGGTGGGATTATGTACTTTTGTTTTTATCAGGATGGATATTATGTACTTGACTCTTATTTATGGTTTTGGTGTAACCAAACATGTTTTACTTTCTGCTGAAATGAAATGATGTTTTAAATTCTCAAGTATTACTTATATCTGTCTTGTTGTAATTTTTCTATTCTATATTCACTTAAAATACTACACCGATGTTATGGCATTCCCTTAGTGAGTGACCGTAACGGGTGTGGGGTGTTACAGAACCCCTGCACCTTGTCCAGCGAGCTGTTTACGCCCCTCGACGGCGTTTTCGACCATTCCAACTATTCTAAACAGTCACATAGCATTTCATACAGTCATAGCAACATGCATAATCAACCACATACATCAAAACATCAACATGGTAAGTCAAAATGGATCAAACATACCCAAAACCCCATATTTCCCCCTAAGCATATTTAGGTGAAACTAATGATAGGATTAACAAAACTTAACCAAATTAACCCAAATTCATATCAGAGGTCTAACACATCATTCCGAATTTTATAAACATTTTTCCAGAATTTTATCATGTATAAATTCGCTAATTAACACTAATCACCCCTAATTAGCCATAATTAGTGTAAAACTATGCAAATCACTCACCTTAGCCACAAAATAAACTAAGATCTGAAATAATGCTCTGATTTGATGCGAATCCCGATGCTAAACAGCAGCTCCAAGGTTGATTTGGTGAAGATCTTCTTTGATTAGGGGTTGCTAAGCCAAATCCTTGACCAAAAGATGATTTGGAGGTGATTTAGAGGTTGGAGGCCATTTTTAGGGATTCTTGGTGATAAGTGGAGGCTAGAAAACTGAAATGGAATGATTCTCCATCTCATTTCAGCCCTCCCATAACCCTAATCCCGAAATGGGTTATGGGCCTACTCACTAATCACCCGATTTGGCCCGGTTAAGTAGTTTTTCACCCTCCAAACCTTGTTTCAGCCATATCTCCCAAACGCTAAATCCGTTTGGCTATTGTGACCACTCTACGGAAAGAGAAACTAACAAACGAATCAAATGGAAGTAGTTTCAGGTCAAAATTCCTTTCCAATCAAAAGTTATGGCCAAAACAGTAATGACTAGGGGCAAAATGGTCATTTAAAAATCGACAAAAATCATAAGCATGGGAAATGACTCTAATAGATGTTTCCCAAAGTTACATGACCATACGACTTCTCATGGGAAAGAAATAAATATTCTACAATCCTATGATGTGTAGAATACGGGTCGTTATACTCTTCCCCCCTTAAGAAATTTCGCCCCCGAAATTCCCTAATCCAAACACACACAAAGGTCCCGCATGCCTATCAATCATAAAACAACCATCAAACATGCAAAACAAGTCTATCCTAGCATGCGGAATAACTAAATCGCAAAGTAAATCTTACCAGGCAAAGAGTTCTGGATGTGCTTCCCTAATGCTCTCCTCTGTCTCCCAAGTACAATCATTCTCGTCCTCGCCCCACTGAACCTTGACTAGCTTCACCGACTTCCTTCGAAGTTGCTTCGTATCGTGCCCCACAATACGAATCGGCTTGCGGTTCCCAACCGCCTCAGGTTCTACCTCGAAGTCCTCTAACTGATCAGGTGAAATAGCCATATCTGAGTCGTGAACGAACTTCCTTAGTTGGGAAACATGGAACACATTGTGAACTCCCGCCATTTTCTCTGGTAAGTCAACTCTATACGCCAAATTCCCGACTAATTCAAGAACAGGGAACGGGCCGACAAATCTTGGTGCCAACTTGCCTCTCCTGCCAAATCGTATCACGCTCTTCAATGGAGAGATCTTGACAAACACCAAGTCACCAACGGAGAATTTCAAATCTCTTCTCCTATTATCAGCATAACTCTTCTGCCTATCCTGGGCAGCTTTCATTCGTTGCTGAATGATCTTAATCTTATCCGAAGTTTCTCTCACCACATCTGGTCCAAGCACAAACTTCTCGCCAGTCTCTATCCAACATGATGGTGAGTTACACGATCTTCCGTACAAAGCTTCATATGGAGCCATACCGATACTGGATTGGTAGCTATTATTATATGCAAACTCTACTAGATGCAAATGGTCATCCCATGATCCACCAAAATCCAATATACAAGCTCTCAAGAGATCTTCCAATATACGATTCACCCTTTCCGTTTGACCGTCGGTCTGAGGATGATATGCGGTACTGAGATGTAATCTTGACCCTAGAGCCTCTTGTAAACTCTTCCAAAACCCACTAGTGAACAACGGGTCTCGGTCACTCACAATACTTTTGGGTACTCCATGAAATCTCACTACCCACTTCATATACAATTCTGCCAACTTGGCTGCCGTTCTGGTCGATTTGACTGGTATAAATCTTGCGCTCTTAGTCAATCGATCCACAATTACCCAAATGTTATCATATCCCGATCTAGTCCTAGGTAAACCATCGATGAAATCCATCGAGACTTGCTCCCATTTCCATTCAGGAATTTCTAATGGTTGCAACAACCCACTAGGTTTCTTTTGCTCGGCTTTAACTAGCTGGCAATTCATGCATTTGGATATAAACTTCCCAACGTCTCTTTTCATCCCTTCCCAGTAGTAAGTCTGTCTCATGTCTCGATACATCTTATTACCACCGGGATGTATAGTCAGTTTTGAGTGATGACATTCTCTAAGCACTTCATCTCTCAAACCATTCACGTTGGGCACAACTAGTCTTCCATTCTTTCGAAGCCATCCATCTCGATCAAGCCCATACACGTTCATCTCCTCATCGATACCCATCTCTAGCTTGGAGATGATTTCTAATAGATTAGGATCGTCCCTCTGACTAGAACCAATCCGCTCTATCAAAGTGGGTCTGATCGTCAAACTAGCTAGCATAACTGGATCCAATTCGCACCTTGGTCTGAAATCGAACCCCGCGATAAACTCCAGTTGCTTCCATTCAAGAAACATTGCCCCTAAGCTGGCATGTCTCCTACTCGAGGCATCGGCTACCGCATTACCCTTCCCAGGTGTATACGCGATATCAAAATCATACGAAGCCAAGAACACTAACCATCTCTGCTGACGGAGATTCAGATCTTTCTGAGAGAAGAGATACTTTAACGATTTATGATCGGTAAACAGCTCAAATCTTTCTCCCAAGAGATAGTGTCTCCACATCTTCAGCGCAAATACAATTGCTGCCAATTCCAAATCATGGGTAGGATACTTCTTCTCATGCGGCTTTAGCTGTCGACTAGCATAAGCTACAACCCTACCTCCTTGCATCAATACAGCACCCAGTCCGGTACCACAAGCATCCGTGTATACCGTCATCTCTTCATTCCCCTTAGGAATGACTAACACTGGCGCACGCGTCAACTTCTCCTTTAGACTCTTGAAGGCATCCTCACATACTCCGTCCCAGACGAAGGACTGATTCTTCTTAGTCAACTGAGTCAACGGTGCTGCTATCTTGGAGAAGTCCTGGATAAACTTACGATAATATCCAGCTAATCCCAAGAAACTTCTTACATCTGTTGCATTCTTGGGCGTAGGCCAATCCTGTACCGTAGCCACCTTCGCAGGGTCCACGGCAATACCACACTCTGAAACAACATGACCTAAGAATCTTACTTCCCTTCTCCAAAAATGACACTTAGAGAATTTCGCTTTCAATTGGTGTTTCCTCAACACCTCCATCACTATCCTCAAGTGCCCCTTGTGTTCCTCCTCTGTCCTTGAATAAACAAGGATATCATCCACGAACACAAGAACAAACTTATTCAACTGATCTCTGAATACTCGATTCATAAGATCCACAAAATAGGCTGGTGCATTGGTTAACCCAAACGGCATGACCAACCACTCATAAAATCCAGACGGCGTCCTAAATGCCATTTTCGGAACACTCTCATCCGCTACTCGAAGCTGATGAAATCCTGTCGCGAGGTCCAACTGGGAGAACACTCTTGCTCCTTCCAGCTGATCAAACAAATCATCTATCCGCGGTAGAGGATACTTATTCTTCCTCGTCACCTTATTCAACTCGCGATAGTCCAGACACAAACGAAGGGAACCATCTGCCTTAGTGGCAAACACAACTGGTGCTCCCCACTCGGAGACACTCCTTCTAATCAATCCCTTCTTCAAAAGATTGCTGACTTGCACCCCGAGCTCTCGCTGCTCCTTTGGTGCCATACGACGAAGTGGCATCACTATAGGTCTGGCATCTTTCACTAAATCAATACAGAACTCAATCTCTCGGTGTGGTGGAAGCCCGGTCATCTCCTCGAAGACGTCCGGATACTGGCCAACCACGGGCACATCTGACAACTCATCCTGCGGGATGTCGAGGGAATTTACAAAACTAGCCATAACCCCATCACTAGGTAGACTACCAAACACTACCCTCCGCCCTCACTGTCACCAAAAAGCCCTCACAGTCTACCACCACCCCGTATCTTTGGAGCCAATCGACTCCCAATATAATGCCATACCCAGTAAAGCCCAAAACAAAGCAATCACATACAAACATACATCCATGACTCGATAAGACCAAATTCCTGCAAATCATACTAAGGCTAGTCGAACCACCAATCGGGTTCGTCACAACCAATGGTGTATCGACTATCTCGGGTTCCAGTCCCAACCTATCTACCAGGTCACTAGATATGAAGGAACGGGAAGCCCCAGTATCAAACAAAACTCGAACGGGTATATCATAAATAGAAAGCATACCTTGAATAACAACATTCTTTCCTTTCTCCGCCGCAGTTGGGGCATTCGACGAAGAAGGAATAGCATCAAGAGCATATGCTTTCACAATCTGCTTCTCCTTAAGAGGTTGCGGACACTTGTCCTTCTGATGTCCCACTTGACCACAGTTGTAGCACTTCCTTTCCGCTGGCTTGGCCCGGCATTCCTTAGCATAATGGCCCTTCTTTCCACAGCCGAAGCACTCAACATCTGTAACGACCCGTATTTTTGGTCGATTAATTTTAAATATTTTATATCGTTTTAAATATTGAGCCGATAATATAAATGAATTTTTATATTAAGTGTCGATTTAAGAATGAATCTCGATTTAATATCGAGTATATTAAATTATCGTAATACGAAAACAATGTGTAATTTAATCCAAAGCTAAAACTAAGTTCAAAATATAATTCAGATGATCAGTATTTATTTGGATATAGACGATGATAAAAATATTTTTATCGGAGAATTGATTTATTTCTGAGATTAAACTATTTTATATCAAGTTAATATGGTTATTTTATATATTCGTTCGAATTAAAATTAAAATATATTATGTTGAGTTCAGAATTGTGTTATAATATTTAAACGTCGGTCGTTACGTTAAAATAGTGGTTCGGAATTTCGAGTTAATGGACCACAGAATATTTTAGTCATTTTATTTAAAAACAAATCTAATCAAATCTAATTAATATCAACCACCCTACGTTTGTAGAAGCCGACCTATCTTCTGTTAAACTCAGACCTCAAATTTTTCTCGAGCCAACAACTTTGTCTCCAAGTTTCACGATCAAGCAGACACAAATTTAATGGCCAAAGTACTATCTGTTTCCTTCCGCACCTCTATATATTGAGGCCATCGCCCTTTGTAATCCACATTCTGAAATCAAACGAAAAACCTTTACTCGTTGACCATCCTCCTAAACAAACAAAGCCATTTTCCCTATATCTTCAATTCAAAATCTCTGAATCAGGATATCGAGGGTAGTGCAATTGATTTGGAGTTGCTCGATTTTGGTACAGTCGAAAGAGTTAGATCGCGATGGAATTTTTGGGGGAAATCGCAAAGCTTGGAAAGGTTCGAACTCAAACCGTGAGTTAGGGCTTTGGGTAATCGATAGTGATTCGGAGCTCGCAGGTGGTTCGAATATGGATTTGAGATGACAGGCACTCGGTTGTTGTTCGCGATTTAAGGAGGAAGGCCGACGTTGGTTTCAGAGCTAACATGGGTGGTGCGATTCAACTGTTGAACGATGGATGTTGGGAAGGGAGCGATTGGATGAGGGGGTCACTGCGATCTCAGTAAAGGGCAACGCTAGACTGGAATGGTGCGAACAAACTGGTGAGGGTCTGGGAGAATTGGGGGTCGGCAGCGTGGAAAATTGGGAGGGTTCGACAAGTGGATATACTGGAGTTAGAACTGGTGATTTATGGGGAGTCCTGCTATGTAAATGTGGGGTTTGGCAGTTGGGTTTTTGGGTTTGGTCAAAGTCGGCGAGTTCAGGTATGGTGCAGGAGTTCGAGATTTTGATGTTAGAAATTTGAAAGGGGTTTGGTCTGGGTAAGGGTTGAGGATGTTTGAGGCATTTCAATGGTCCAATGGTGAAAGAAGGTGCAGTTCTAGTAGATGACAGCAAGGTATTTGTTGAAATGCCGTATTTGGAAAGTTTTGCTTAAGTTGATTTCGTTAACGGGAGCTATTCAGAAATTCGTTGTGTCGATTAGTCGAGTAGTTTGGTCAAGTATTGGCATGACCGTAAGGTACGTCTTTAAGAAATTTACATTACATAGAATAATTTGTTTATGTTAATAATTAAAATGAACAATAATTTAATCGGTAAATAATAAATCATCAAAGGTACAAAATGAACTCCATTGAAACAAGCCGAGACGATATGGAATCAAGCTGGATATTCGACAATCAAAAATCGAGGTGAGTAAATCTCACTCACAGTTTTATATTTAAATTTATTTTTGAAAATAAATTTGTTGGTTGCTTGGGTGCATGAATGAATTGTTGAATTAGTGTGGTTATTGAATTTCCCGCAACACTATTAGCGGATGCCCGCAGTATCATTAGCGGATGACACTACGCCCACGTACATAAGTGGATCCCCTTTTATATCGCGATATCCTGCCTTGAAGCAGGATGGGTATTATCTATGTGACTAACATCTGTGGATGCAGGAAAACAGGTTGGAGGGATCCAACTGGATTCCTCAAATTTATTTAATGTTGTTCACATATTTATATATGTATGTGATGTGTGAATTGAATGGATGATTTGTGTGTTAGGTATTAGAATATCACTGGCCCTAGATATTTATAATATCATAAGAAGTGACTTTTAGATTCGAGAAGGAAATTTTATTTTATTGGAATAAAAATTTGGATTTCAAATAAACTAAGAAAACAATAACTTGTTTAAATAATAAAACAAGTACTGAATGTATAAATGATTTGTAAGGAAATTATCATTTGGTAATATTAGATTTTAAATTCAAGTTTGAATTTAAAGAGGTAATTTTAAATTTTGAAATAGAAATGGGATTACAAATTGGTTCGGAAATATTTACTTGTTTAAAAATAAAAACAGGTAATTGAATTTATAAACTATGTTTATAAATGAAAAAGGAGATTATCATTTGATAAATTTTGAAACGTGAATGCAAGCGTGATTTTAAAAGGAAGTTTATCCACCCAAAGTAGAAATGAAATTTCAAAGGGAGTTTGAAATAGAACTTGTGTTAATATTTAAAACAAGAAGTATAGTTTATAAACGATGTTTTAAATAAATGTGAAAATCATCATTTGGTACTTTATAAATTCTAAATTCAAGTATGATTTGTTTTCTGAAATAGAAATTAGATTTCAAATGTAATTTGAATTGAAATGTGGCTTAATACTTAGAACAAGAAGTGAAATTCTAAACGATATGTTTAAATAAAGAAAAATAACTAGTATTGGATTTATTTAATTTTTGATGAAATTAAAAAGTGACTTTGAATAGGTTCAAGAAGGAAACGATCAAATTTATTCCGACATTCGGAATATAATTTGAATTGAAATAAGTCCATCTGGTTTGTTTTAGAATTCGACTATGTCCAATTTACAAGTGCAAATTGTTTTTAGAAAGGGGAATTTTACTTTTCGAAATAGAAATGGTATTTCGAATAAATTGAGAAGATTTAACTTGTTTTTAAATTAAAACAAGTTGCTGGAATTATAGACGCGGTTTATCAAGGAAAAATATATATTATCATTTGATAATATTAAACTTTAATTTCAAGTAAGGGATGTAAAGCAGGAAATTTATCTTTCAAAGTGGAAATTTGAATTTCAAATGGAATATGAAATATAAGCTTGTTTTAAATGGTTAAAACAAGAAGTAAAATTTATAAACGATGTTTATAAGTAGAAAGGGAAAATCATCATGGGATGATTTGGGTATTTGAATTCAACTTGGAATTTAAAAGGAGATTTATAACTTGAAATCATTTCAAAAGGAGACGATGAAATCAAATGAAGAAGTGAATTTATATACAAGGGTTATATAGGTGACGAAGTAATTGTCGTCGAGTAATTTGGAAATAAATTTCCAAATGAAAGAAATGGGATCGAATGTGAGATTTAAATCAAGTTTTGATATTACAAGCTTTTATTCGTCTCAAGATAAGAACGTCGTCGATCAAGGTCTGAGAGGTAATTAAAATACCCCAACTTGAACGACTTCACTATTGTCAAGAGATGATATTAGTTTGTAAATGGTAAAGGGATATCGAAATGAGTTTATCTTGAAGTTTGTTTAATCTTCGAAATTTGAAGTGGGATAGGGACGTTGGGTTATATACCAGTTTATTTCCAAATAATAGAAATCTAATATAATGCGATTTGAGTTTGAATAAATTCATACCCGAGTTATGAATATGGAATAGAATAATCGACGAACATGGATAATTCGAATTTGTGAAGGTAGATTTGGAAAATAGGCTTAATTTATTTTTAAATATTAAAGAATGGAGTTCGAATTAAATTATAAACGAAGATTTTAAATGTTTATATTTAATTTAATTAAAACGAACTCGCCACGGCGCGGTAGTTCGTAAATTGGCAATTCGAACTTCAATTGAGTATATAGAACTCAATATAAGTCAGAATTTGATGAAACAAGAAATGCCCGGACCGATTGAACGATAGTTTTCTGAAGGAAGAGAAAAATCTTGATTTCATCGTATAGATTTTGAGTTATGTCAAAATCAAATTTTCAGAAAAACAGTGCCAGAATCGTTTTTAAACCATAATGGTTTATTTAATAAATTTAAAGGATTTTAAGTGAATAAAATTCGATTCTTTTTAGGAAAAATCCGAGTTTGAGTTATCAAATAAATACGAACTCAAATCGAGAAAATGAACTGATTTTTGAAACAAAAATCAGATTTAAATTATCGAATAAAGTTAGCGAGTTCAAAAGAAATTAGTAATGTGATTTTTGATCGAACCTAACTTTTGTTTTAAGTAAACTGAATTGTAAATTTGATCAAAGTATGAAAACGGGATTAGAATTGGGAAGTGAGAAAAGAGTTGAGTTTGATATGTCTATAAGCGAATACAAATATATTTGAACGTGATACGTTCAAAATTTAAAGTGTATGAAACCAAAAAGCTAAGTAGAAAATTTAATTAGCGAATGGTAGCGTATTTTTGGTAAAAAGGGTCGAATTGTTTGAAACGAATTGGGAATAGGCATATATATGTTAAACAGGTTTGGGATGGAGAATATGAAGAGAGTATGAAGAATATTATTAAGTGCCCGACAACAAGGTGCATGTTTCAATTTCCGTATGAGGTTTTATGCGCCGAATCGGCAAGCCGCTTGGCTTTTTGATTTTCTTTTTGAATGGAGAGGCCTGTGTGGTGGTTTGGGGATTTTCCCGATGCTCCCGGTGCAGGGGAGGTTATGGCGAATTTTTCCGGAAATTTAAGGAGTTAGAATATTTTTAAGAAATTTTGATAATAGAAATCGATATAACGATATATATAGAATTCACTAAGAGAATGAATTTAGTATAAGATATTAGAAAAGGGCCAGTGAGTGTGAAATTGTTTGATGGCTGTTTGATGGATGTTTATTTTTCCTTTGATAGTTAAAACACCGGCTATCAAAGATTTTTACCATCGTTGTCAATACGGAGAGACCGGTTGGATTTAATATCCGAGAACCACTCCGTATAGGCATAAGCGCTGCGAATTTGATTATACTGAAGAAAATTGAAGACGGAGTGAAATGCAAGGGTCATCCTGTTTCAGAATGGTGTTTTCTGTTTGTCCAGTCCTAGGACAACTTGTATGGACGAATGTCTGACAGAATATTCCTAACGATCGCATAAGACGATCTTTTTCAAGGTATTATGTCTGGTGGCGGAGGAATTCGTTTCTCTTAGCTTTTATACCCGTAATATTTTTGAAAAGATCAACTAGTGATTTGACGGGTTTGACGATGTGGCATTCAAAGTGTATGGTGGCCAGATGTTCTGAAAGATAGACGTAGCCTCAAGCCTCACAACCGGGAAAGGACAAAAATCGGGCAGGCAGCATGGCTATGTGGGTCGCACCCATTAGGGTGTATAATCACCTATCTAGAGAAATTCCTTTTGTTTCTTAATCTATCGATTCTGCCCATTCGGGAAACGGTGGTTTGAGTCCAACCGTTGGTGATATACATTCGATACACTCAAGCGAAATGAGTGGTCGGTCATGTGTGGGCCGGGTTGCAAGACGTTCTTGTTGAACCCAGGTGTATTCGCCTCTAGAGATACACTGTCGGAAGGTGGTCCCATACCTTGTCATAGTTGGAATCCAATCTCCAATAAGCGCCCTGCGGTTTTTGATTTTATACTATATATGTAGAGCGTGAGATGCAAGCGTTCTACTATTTGGTTATTTATTTGATTAGACATTATTATAATATCACTGGATTTTGATATCAAAAATGGTTTGGGTTATAGTAAGGTAAAAACCATCCGTATTTATGTGTGGACTGGTCTTACTATTATCCTTTTCTTTCGAAAGATCTTTGAAGTTAAACCATATGGTTGGAGTTTACTCACACCAGTCCCATGACTGACCCAGAGTTGTTTTGTTTTGTTTTTCCTAAACTCTTGGGTGCCCAAATTTGTACGGGCAGTCAAGTGTTTCAGGCTTTTACAGATACCCTTAAAGGAGCTGGAAGCAGGAGGCTTCACCGCTAGTTATTTTAGAGTTATTTCCGCTGTATCAAATGTTATGTTGTACTCTGATGTTGGTATGTATATATGTACAAAACAGATTTGTATTTCAAAGCTTATGTTATATAATATATTTTATTCGTTCCGCTGTGAGATCCGTGTTTACTTGGATTATGCTCAGTTGTGTTCTTCTTCTTCTATTCTATTAGTTCTATCTTTTCTATCTCACCCTCTAATTTCTTTCTATAGATGATTCGGTATTTTCGATGTCTGAACAGTCGACGCTGGGTTTTGTGTCGATTTTCAGAGTCGAAAATCCCGTGGTCGTTACAACATCCTTCTTGCTCTTTTTCTGGCCACCTTTTGATTGGTCCTGCTTCCTCTTATTCTGAGAGTTATTCTTGCCTCCACCGCCTGCTTGCGGCTTTGGCCCTTCTGCAGATGCAGCCTCAGTATTTGACTTAGGGTAAAGACTCTCTGATCTCAAAGCTTTCCCCACGATCGATTCAAAAGTCTCATCGATGTGGTTGATAAGCCTTTCCCCCAAGTACCCATCCAAACCAGTAATGAACTTCTCATTCTTCTTTTCAGGAGTATCAATGAGAGACAGTCCATACTTCGACAAAGTGTCGAACTCAGCAATATAATCAGAAACTGCCTTGCCACCCTGCTTGAGTTCCAAGAACCTCTTGAACAACACCGACTTCTGGGCAGCTGGAATAAACTTCTCGCTAAAGCGGGCCTTGAACTGAACCCAAGTAACCTGGTCCTCTGGAGTAGCTGTTCTAATGGCATTCCACCAATTCATCGCTCGCCCTTGCAGCTGACGAGACGCTAGCCTTCTCTTCATCGCATCCTCAAGACCCAAGTCATCAAAGATACGATCACAGCTATCCATCCAATCTTGAACATCCGTGGCCGACTCCGTTCCGTGGAACGGCTTTCCACCAAGATTAGTGTAATCCTTGCACAACTTGGCGAAATCGACCCTAGGCGCCTGCACTACTGGGCCAACACCAACTCCGGGATTGGGAACTGCCCCTTGCACTTCTCTAAGCATGTCTCTCATGAGGTTGGTAAACATCGCCCTCATGTCAGCGGCATTCCCATTATTGGCCCCTATACCGGTACCTCTAACATGTCGGCTCATCGTCAATCTGAAAAAGGAAAACGATTAACGACCCCATAGTGGTACTAGTGCAGTGCAACCTCTTTCTTATACTACTAATAGTATATATATACATAGCTTTTGAAAACCAAAGTAATCACAAATACGCGCTCTCATATACGTACTAACTCTCCCTAGTGCCTTTCCCTAGGTTAACTACGCAACCTAGAGCTCTGATACCAAGTGTGACGGCCCGCCCCGCACCAACCGACATTTACTCCAAAAGTGCGCTGTACACATGTCCAGTTAGCACGGAACGGGTCGTGAGAAGGAAAAGGAAGAATGAAATGAACATACAAGGAACCTGTAGAATGTCTCACAGCGCATAGGATAAAATATAATAATAACATACTTGACATAAAACAGGAGAGACAGTGCATAAGCTGAAAATCAGAACTAAACATCATAGCAGCGGAAATCCAAAAATACAGCTTATTACAACTTTCAAACTGTCTCAAAGCAAAAGCAAGGTAAATGAGGTACACTACTAATGCCCAAGTAGCGACCACCAACGACACAGGGAGAATGTGCATATATATATAATACGTGGAAGCCTCCTGCCCGCCTTCGAATCAGCTACTCGCACACCACCAGCTAACCTGTCTCTAGTCTGCTCGTGTGAGCACCCAGAGTAATAAGAGGAGACATAAAACTCTGGGTCAGACATAAAGCCTGGTATGAGCGATAAGCATCTAAAGTGAACAATAACAGGTAGACTAAAACATACCTGAACCTGGACCTGCAACCAAAGAGTTAGCACTACATACTGTACAACACTCCAAGGTATCATATCAAACAATATAAGATACGGAGGTGGGGGAGGTGTGCATGTCATAGGGATGGCAAACAATCAAGCATAGCATCCATCCTCACATCTCTCACTCAGTGCGTAAAGCATACGATATTCACCACTTCGATCACCCACCCCTTGCTACGATCACTTTGCCCCATGAAGTCATAAATGGCTTCACTGCACTGATAACGTAGCCACTAATCATTTGTTATGTCCACTTTGCCCCATGGAGTCACAAGAACCCCACTGCACTGGCTCATAGCCTTACTAATCCTTACTATGTCCACTTGCCCCATGGAGTTATTCACCCCATCTGCGCTGGCTCATAGTCTTACTACGCATCACCTTGCCCCTCAGGTCATAATGACCCTACTGCACTGATAACGTCGTCTTGCTACCATCACCTTGCCCCTCAGGTCAAAATGACCCTACTGCACTGATAAGTAGCCCATCATTCATTCTTAGTGGTGAATCGAAGTTATGAACGTCGACAACTCCTTAGCACACGTCCCGCAGCAAAGTCCAACCATGAAGTGAACTCATTGGTTCCCAACTGGCTCCGGGATCCTGAGCTCTAACTCCCATTTGGACTACCTTTGCATCTCGGGTTATTGGTCATCACCATCGAATCGGATTGGATCAGCCTTCACATTCTTCATCGGATCGGGTCGCGCCTCCTACGTCGAATCGGGTCGCACTCCCCCATCGTCTCGTGAATCCAGTCTCCATCGAATCGGGTCTCCACTTCTGGTCGGATCGTGAATACCCCATACGGATCGGATCGCGCAACTCCATCGTCTCGTTGTGCATCGGATCGTGGATGCTGCCTTCCTCTAGTTGGATCGTGATATGAAGCACGAGTGGATCGGATCGGGTCGTAATGCTCATTGGCGATCCGGGTCGGAGTACTTCAATTTGGGCACGACGCTGCATTGATTCGTCTCATGGGCCTTGCGCAGATGGTTCGGTTCGGAGGAGATGACTCGACTCGTGGTGATGTCCCACGATCCCATAGGGCGATCCGATCGTCCCTCAACCCCCTATGCGATCCGAACCCCTGCACCTTGTCCAGCGAGCTGTTTACGCCCCTCGACGGCGTTTTCGACCATTCCAACTATTCTAAACAGTCACATAGCATTTCATACAGTCATAGCAACATGCATAATCAACCACAAACATCAAAACATCAACATGGTAAGTCAAAATGGATCAAACATACCCAAAACCCCATATTTCCCCCTAAGCATATTTAGGTGAAACTAATGATAGGATTAACAAAACTTAACCAAATTAACCCAAATTCATATCAGAGGTCTAACACATCATTCCGAATTTTATAAACATTTTTCCAGAATTTTATCATGTATAAATTCGCTAATTAACACTAATCACCCCTAATTAGCCATAATTAGTGTAAAACTATGCAAATCACTCACCTTAGCCACAAAATAAACTAAGATCTGAAATAATGCTCTGATTTGATGCGAATCCCGATGCTAAACAGCAGCTCCAAGGTTGATTTGGTGAAGATCTTCTTTGATTAGGGGTTGCTAAGCCAAATCCTTGACCAAAAGATGATTTGGAGGTGATTTAGAGGTTGGAGGCCATTTTTAGGGATTCTTGGTGATAAGTGGAGGCTAGAAAACTGAAATGGAATGATTCTCCATCTCATTTCAGCCCTCCCATAACCCTAATCCCGAAATGGGTTATGGGCCTACTCACTAATCACCCGACTTGGCCCGGTTAAGTAGTTTTTCACCCTCCAAACCTTGTTTCAGCCATATCTCCCAAACGGTAAATCCGTTTGGCTATTATGACCACTCTACGGAAAGAGAAACTATCAAACGAATCGAATGGAAGTGGTTTCAGGTCAAAATTTCTTTCCAATCAAAAGTTATGGCCAAAACAGTACCGACTAGGGGCAAAATGGTCATTTAAAAATCGACAAAAATCATAAGCATGGGAAATGACTCTAATAGATGTTTCCCAAAGTTACATTACCATACGACTTCTCACGGGAAAGAAATAATTATTCTACAATCCTATGATGTGTAGAATACGGGTCGTTACAACAATTAATGTCATTTATGAGCCCAACGACCATAATTTTCTTAAGACACTAATTACAATGGAGTATCCCTATTTTATCAGTCCAAAATATATTTAATTGTTGTACCCCAAAAGACATTTCTAATTTTATTTATTTACTTATTTATTTCCTGTTAAATATAAATAAATAAATATATGCACTGGGCCAATCACGTTAAGTTGACTACTTGTGGTACTGGATTTGTCGGTTGGTTCTGGTCTGGCTTCTACCACAAGTTGAACTTAACCTCGTGCTTTAGTACATTTATTTTAACACATCAAACCCCTCACGTTAGGCTGACTACCTATGGTTGCTGGATTTGCCGGTCAGTTCCGGGCAAGCTTATACCACAAGTGAGCTTAACCTTGTGTCTAAATGCGATTATAATTCAAATTTCCTAAATATGGTGTACAATGTTTATCTTAAATAAATTTTAGGAATTGTAACGGCTATCCTTTCATTTTCACTTTCCTCATTTAACAATTGGTTACAATTGTTATTTATTGATTTGCGGTCCTATTTATAGCAATTAATTATATTGATTGCTACAAATGGTCACCAAAAATATATTCATTTAATATGGAATACAATTTACATATATGATTCCATAAATGAATACCATTCAACATTTCAAACCTTCAAACATTTAATTGGTGTTTAACGAGACTGATTTCCAGATCTACAGTGTTATGCAATGTCCACAATACATTCTATAACATAATTGCAATATATTTCATGACATAAATGTAGGAATAGGTGTGAACTAGTTTATGGAATCCTACAATTCATTTTATGCATAGCCACAATGTACAGTTCCCTGTTTTAATACTTTTTATAACTAGATCTAATGGGTGTCAGTCTAATTACATCAATTTATTTATCAAGGCTGATAGGCATAGGCATAAAAATTGAATCTTTTACTAACGAGATAAATACATTATTATAAATGTATATGTAAATTTCCCACTCACCTTATAGCTTCAAATTTCTCAATTTTCAACCCTTTAGGCTTACAATCTCCAAATTCTTATAAATCTACAGTTTATCTACAAACGGGAAAAGTCTAGATCTATAGAAATGTAAGAAAAAAAGGAAAAGAGCGAAGAGTCTAACGTTGAGCATCCTCTTCAATTGAATCTATTAATCATCCCAATTACATATAAATTTGATTTTATTTGGTATATATATGAATATATTTTATTTAGAAGTTAGGTTAGAAGAGGAAGAAAAATGGCAGAGTTTCGTTGCTTCTATAGATTTAAATGGAAGAGAATGGGTATCTATCCCTTTATTTATTGGGTGAAAATGGCCTAGAACTGTCGAATTAGTTTTAAGTTATATCCTTCCATCCATTATATATAAAAATTAACCTAACCCTTCAAGACCTAGCCGTCACTGGGCAGTTTGACACCTAGTAGGTCGACCTGAGCAGTCGACCGCCGGTAGACCCCCATGTCGACCGCCTGAGCATCAAACTGCCCAGGCCGGCTTGGCCCACTAAGGTAAGTTATTAATTAACATTCTAGTTTATTTATTTTCCGTCCGTTTTCATATTTTGTCCGTTACATTTTCATACGGACTCCGTTCGTGAAATTCCAAACATAAAAGTTGACCAAAATTCCGAGAAGAACGCAACGGTTAAAGTTTCATGGCCAAATTCCATCATTTGCAGAAATTCCTATTTTTGAGCTTCTAAATAAATAACTAATTATTGTTAAAATTCCGGGTTGTTATATTCTTCCCCCCTTAAAAGGAATTTCGTCCTGAAATTCTGACAACTACTTATCAAATCCTACACAACCAATTTGTGTACACCCACTTTGCAACCATATGTATATGTGCATGGTGTACTTAATGCGTTTCAACCATAAAATATGCATGCAAGATGATTCTAAATCAGGCCCTCTATATGTATGCATTGAAATTTTAAAAACACTTTCAAAAACATCATGCAAAACATCTTAAATATACTGGCAGTTCTATATGAATGCAAAATTTGAAAATTCTTTTTCATCCATAAACTTCACACAATTACGAATAAAAGTGTGAAGCAACCAATTTTGCATCCAAAACCTACCATCCAAAATGTTACACGATCTAATCGTTCCTTATTTAATTTCTCCTAAACCGGAAAAAGGAAATTGGAGATAAGATTTTTAACATTTTTCCTGCTCACAACTTTTCCAATTCCCACCCTGTAGTGGAATTTTCACCTCATTTACCTAAAATACTCCAAAAAATTCCATATGTAGACTGTAAAGGAGGCTTAAATTAAGCTCTAAAACGTAAAATGAGTTAATTAATAACTCTTGGGCATCGTTGATAAGGTATGAAAAATGCGTTTCCAAGACTAAAACAGCCTTTTTCTTGTTTTCGTTGATGACTTTATCGTATCTTCGGTCCTACTACACCCCTAAAACGCGCACACAAAGTATCCAAAAATCTTTCTTACACTATTCATGTGACCAAAAATCAAAATTTTTCATAAAAATATTTTTTGGCTTAAAAACTTCTTATGTTTATTTTGAAATTTTCTTTTCAAAACTATTTCACTTTCCTATAAAATAAGGAAATGATAAAAAATGTTTTATTGTCGTTGTTTTTTTTCTCAAACAACATTTTCCCAAAAGCTTTTGAAAATGTATTTTGCGGAAATTTAAACGATTCAAGTCACATGTTGGCGAAGAAGAAAGTTAATCATGCCAAAAATGCGGAAATTGAAATCAGCCACAAAAGACCAAAATAAATTTTAGCTTTAACAAGGAACAATGATTTATTTATTAATATACCCGTGATATGGAGTTGGTCCTTTACAAAAATTTACCCAACACAGAGTTCTATTCTTTCCCGCTCTAGGACCACTGTTAGTTTAGATAAGAAAAATGAGATTTCATTCAAACAGGAATGCATGAATGACAAAATATCCAAACATAAAAATCTCATCAACATAAGTCGTGTGATTTAAATAACACTAACAGTTACAAGCACGAATCGCCATAAAGCCAAGAACCTGGTGATGGAAAGGGATAACAACAAAACAACACTGAATGCAATAAAAACTATTAAAAACCTCAAAAAGACAATTCTATCCTAACTCCTCCCTCCTTAAATCTTACAAAAATCATTCAATGGAGGACGCTAGCTTCGTTCATCTTAACTCCTCCCTCCCTAAATCACTCAATCACTATGCTAAATCTCACCCTCCGTCATCTTCTCAAGCCTCCAACTTTCACCGCTTGACGCTGACTCATTGCCAATTCATCATTTCCCCAATGATCCAGAAAGTATTCATAACCAAGTTAATCCGAGTTCATCGCCAGCGCAACCGTCACTATCCTATGCTTAGGTAGCAGCTTCTCGATCAAAGCTTCCACCTGTCCTCCCCAATTCCCCCACCAAGCGGCGAAGGATCCTTCTAGTGTTCAAGTCGGTGCAAAAGACGCTGAAATTTTCAAAATCGGAAAGATGTTGTCTCAAATGTGCAGATCAAGGACACATGGCAAGATTATGTGGGAATGCTTTGATATGCTATCAATGCTCTTGCTTTGGACATGCAAGCTAGCAATGTCCTAATAAAAAGCTACCATCTTCCCGAACCAAAAATGCTGAGTTGATGCGTCCCAACGCAACTCGAACAACGTACAGCCGTGAGCCAGGTGGCCTGCAAAATCAGAATAAGTGGTCCTACCGGTCTCCTCAACACTCTAATCGTCATAATAACCCTAAATCTATTACCTCTCACTTTAAAGTTAAACTACTTATCACTTCAAATGAAAACCCCTCTCCTTCCTCTAACCACTTCTCCAAATCCAACCAAAAATTTCCTCTTTTCTCTGAAATGGCAGATGCCTACCTCTACCTCATAGCGATTACCATCGATGGGCATTGGTCCATCGAAATGCTTACTCGAGCTCTTAAATCAACGTTTGGACAAGATCACGAATGGCCAATTTGGCACATTTCAGATAACTCCTTTCTCATTAGCTTTCCTGATGCCGCTACTAAGAATCATGCCCTACACTTAAAAATAATGGACAAAGAAGATGGAGTTTTTCTCCTCCAGCAAGCAACTACCCATGAAGAAATTCTTGAGCCTTCATTTGAGAAAAAATCATGGGCTAAGATAAGTGGCTTTCCTGAATTTTATAGAAACAGCTTAGAAGCAATCAGGGAAGCTTTAAAACCAATGGGACGTCTCGTTCATACGGACTCATGCGATTGGTCCTTTGTTGATGATCGCTACCTATATGTTAAGATGCAATTTTATGAAGGTATCTCAACCTCATGCACTTATATAGCCTACCTGAATAATCATGCAGCGAAGCTTCGGATTGATCGCCGGACACATGCTCACCCCCTGACAATGCCCAGAAACACACCTCTTGGGAATTGATTTTGATTATGATGGCTACATCTTTCAACCCTTAGCTCAACAACTAGATCTGATGGAAAATGACGAGTATGATGTGATGTCAGATGAAGCAGCGAGGCAAGTCCCAAGGACGCTTGAAGATCAACAACATGACTTGGACATGTATGTGCAACACAATGAAGACAATGTGGTTCCCCGATGGGACCTACTGGCTGATCTGGACCTTTCAGTTCCCCTGCATCAACAACTACCATCTCACCAGGAACAACAAGAGCAAATTCATCAAGAAGGTCAAGATTCAACTTCTCCACACATCTCTTCGATTGCAATCAGAAGGAGTGCTAGTATCAGCAGAGCTCACTCTCTACCTTCGGACACATCGGGTAGCTGCTTTGAACCTGTTGTTTTTTCTTCGGCTAATAAGGATTTAAATAAAAAACTAGCAAAATGCATGGGTGTGTGTTTGCATGGTAAATATCATTCTGCCTGCAAACCCTAGAATAGCAGCGTACTAACCACTCTGAATGAAGATAGTTTCATGGAATATCAGTGGGTTGGGGGACCCCACAAAAAATCGTGTTGTCAATCTTATTATCTCCCCACATCATATTGATTTCCTATTTCTACAGGAAACCAAATTTCTAACCCATCCAATTCCCTCATTCGTCGACTTTGTGTACCTCACTTATCTGGTTGGACACATGTTGATGCTTTGGACACTCGTGGAGGTTTAATTATAGCGTGGAATGATCACGTGTGGTCCTTCAACCACTCTCTCTCTCTCTCTCATCCATTAGTCCTGCACGTGTCCCTTCGTCACATTTACTTAAACACTATTTTCCATTTCACTAATGTTTACGCACCAAATGACTTTCATGGTAGATCTAAAATATGGCAACATTGACAAAACTTATCACACAATATAAATAATCCTTAGATTATTGGAGGAGACTTCAACCTACTCGATCCTTTGATGAACGTAATTCAGGCAATACCTCCAATGACTCCATTCATTTCAATGCATTTATCCAATCTTGTTCTCTCATTGAACCCCCTATCAACAATCATCGCTTTACATGGTCAAGTAGAAGGGAAGTCCCCTCATTGGCTAAGGTAGATCGTTTTTTCTTCAATCTTAACTGGGATGATCTCTTTCCTTTGTCGTTAGTCCATGGTTTAGCTACCACCATTTCAGATCACTGCCCAATTCTTTTAGACACTTGCTCTGGCACTCATATTAAACGTCCATTCAGATTTGAACGACTCTGGCTTCTAGAACCTTCTTTTGATGATTTCATAAAACACATTTAGGGGTAATTATCAAATCACCAGTCAGCCATTGATAGGTTGGTTTGTAAAATTCGTCATTGCGTAAGCTAATTCGTCCATGGGCCAAAAATGTGTGGAACTCTTTGAAAACCTGAATCTCATCCACACAAGATGTCATCCTCAACCTAAACATCACTGAAGAACTCCATCCTTTATTAGATTCTGAACGTCAAAACCTGAAAGAATACGAGGAGGAATTAGATAGACTAATCAAACAAGAAAAAATTGGATGGAAACAGAGATCAAAAACTAAATGGATTAATGAGGGGGACAAAAAACACTGCTTATTTTCATCGTATGGCTAATTGCCACCGTCGTGCTTCCTTTATTTCAGAGATTATTCACAATAATGTCACTCTTAATGACTCAAAGAAAATTTGCCAATATTTTACCAATTTCTACAGAAATCTTCTTGGATCATCTCCAGCTCCTTCTCCAGAAATTGATTGGCACTATTTATACCCAAATCCATCTCCCATTCCCGTTGATCACCTTTCTCAGAGGAAGAAATTTGGAAAGCTCTAAAAGACATGGCAAATGATAAGACCCCTAGGCCTGATGGTTTTGGGCCAACCTTATCTAAACACTTTTGGCCCACTTTAAAATCTGATATCATTGAATTGTGCTCAGAATTCTACTTCAAGCCTTCTTCAATTGCCAAATTGAACTATGCTAAAGTTATCCTCATCCCAAAGTTTCCTGGTGCAAACACCCTCTCATCTTTTAGAACCTATTAGTCTCCTTAATACCACATTCAAGATCATCACCAAAATCTTCGCTAACAGACTTCAACACTATATTGATTCTCTAGTTAGCAGTGAACAATCTGCATTCATCTTAGGAAGAAACATTCTTGATTGTGTTGTGGCCACCCAAGAAGTAATCACTTACTGCCATGCTTCTAGCACCCCTGGGGTCCTCCTTAAACTTGAATTCTCAAAAGCATTTGATTCAGTTAATTGGGACTTCATTCTGGCTCTTATGGCCCACAGGGCCTTCCCATTGAAATGGTGCAACCGGATCAATGCAATCCTGAACACTAACTTTTCCACATTTTGTAATAATGGGGAAAATGGAGGTAAAATATATTCTAAAAGAGGCTTAAGACAAGGAGACCCCCTCTCACCTCACATTTTTGTGCTGATAGCAGATGTCTTCAATCAAATGGTGAAACTTTCCCTCTCTCATAATATTTTTTCAGGCATTTCATTCCCAAACTCTAAGCTATGTACATCCAGTTTACAATATGCAGATGACACAATTCTTTTTGCCTCCCCCACCCCCTCAAATATTCACTGTCTTAAAGTTCTTCTCTGTACATTTGAAATAGTGTCAGGTCTTTCCATTAACTTCAATAAAATTTCCATCATCATGTTGGGTAACTGTACTCATCTGGCCCTATTATTGTTGAATGCCTTAACTGTAAGCTTGACTCAATCCGAATAAACTTTCTGGGTACCCCTCTCTGCCCTACCAAGCTTCATAAATTCGATTGGCTCCCCCTTATTTCCAAAATTGAAACCAGACTCTTAAGCTGGAAAGCTAACTCCTTATCCTCTGCTAGTCGACTTATCCTGGTTAAGCATGTCCTCTCATCCATATCGACTTATTGGATGTCCTTCTACAAACTCCCTACATGGGTAATTAACAAAATCGATTCAATTCACAGCTCCTTCCTATGGAGTGGTGGAAAACTGAAAAAACAAATCAATTGGAAAACTGTCTGTCTACCTTTAAATCATGGCGGACTTTGAGTTCTTGATCTCTCCTCTTTCAACCTTGCGCTGCTTGCTAAATGGCTACGGTGCATTCTCTCTCCAGGGCATTTTATTTGGAAAGATTGGATCTTCTTACGTTTTTACAACTCGAACCCTTTTCTAATTCTTCACTTCCGACCATCTGCTAGACCGTCGCCATTCTGGCGGGGGGTATTATTAACCATCACCAGAGTCAAATATCTCTTTCATGTGAAAATAAAAAACAGTGAATCTTTTTTATTTTGGATGGATATTTGGAAGGAGCAGATCCCCTTATCTAATTTTTTCCTAACCTCGCATCAATAAATCAATCCTACCCTTTAACCATTGCATTGGCACGTGGACTCGGCCCAATGGGCTTTTTTCCTTCATCACTTCTTTCGCTTGATGATATCGATGAGATAATTTCAATTGGGAAAATTTCCAACTCTATTCAGTTTTTAGATGGATCTGATTCGTACATATGGGCTTTAGACCCGACCAACAATTTCTCAGTTGCAGCCTGTTAAAAATTCTTGGTCTACCTAGGTCGTTGTTTCTCCTTCTCCCACATATGGAAATGTCATCTTCCTCCTCGCTCCATTTTTTTTCAATGGCTCCTCATCCACAACCGCATAAACACAAAAGACAGATTACGTCGCTTCTATATCAAAACCGATCCTGTATGTGTGCTCTACAACCACCATAATGAATCCCTTCCACATCTCTTCTTTGAATGTGATTTCTCTTTTGCGGTGTGGGCTGCAATCAGTTCATTCTTGCTTGGTTTCATTCCTTCTATCCACTCATTCTTCGAATATTGGCAGCACAACCCCCTGACCCCAAACTAGATTCCTTAGTGGCTTTCTTCTCCTCGAGCATTTGGATAGAACGCAATGCACATGTCTTCGGCAAACCTAAGAAACTCTTGATGGGAACATGTTATCATATCCTGCACCTTTTTGAATCATGGATAAAACAGTTAGGCACACACGCTTCAGACTCGCTCTCCCCATGCCGCAGCCCCTAGAACGCAGGGAATTGGCTCACTCTTTCCCTACTGATGTCAGACGAAGATATATATATATATATCATCTTTATGATCTATTTTGGTTGTGTAGTTATATGCTATGATCACTGCTGTTTGATGTACATATTTTATGATATGTTTGCACTATCTCTATTGACCTTAGGGTCTAGACTTTTTATGCCACTAGTTGGGCCTGTCAACCAGCTTATATTATTAGCTACCTATATTTACATGTAACCGGTTGTGTAGCATCACGCTACACACCCGTCTTACTCAAAAAAGAAAGAGAAAAAAAACAACACCAAGACTCCCAAAACAATGGCTACAAACAATGAGATGTCTTGCACTGCGGCTGAAGTTCAAACCATTTTTATGATCTTTGATTAACCATACCATGGTAGCAAAAATTCTCAATCTCGTGTTACAAACACTGTTGGTGTTGTTGGAGGTTTCCACATCACCTCTTCCAAGAGAGAATTATGATGACAAAAGAGACCTACCACAAAAATTCTTCTCATGGAAATCCACACACTATTTCCTAAGCACAAAATAGATAGGTGAAATTACAAAAAGTAATTCCATGAGACAACACACAAGCACAACAAACTGAGTTGGATAAGATGCGACACTAAATGATGGTTACGCCACCGATCAAGCAAAGGATTAAATTCCCGCATCATGAGACAAATCTACTCATAACTTCTCAAACGATGTGCTAAATAGGTCACATGTCTACATAGGCAGTTTAAACATAGATTATCGACATCAAGAAAAAGAGTTTTGCTGCAAAATCTCTAAAGCCGGTCAAACAAGAGACCACTCAGTCTGCATTCAACACAGACTCCTCTAAAATCTAATCAAGATTATCCTCAGAAAGAGCATCAAAAGATAGCTTAATCTTCATCTCTGAAATGATGATCACCTTCGAAATAACCAATTCGAATAAGGTATAACAAAGGTGAATGCAGCACAACAACAATCCTATTCTTAGATTTCGAGCAATGGAACGGTGCAAGTCCATTGCCTTGCCAAATTTTCGTAGCCATAAATCGGTGGGACCTTTTTGCTTATTCCGATCCAACCAAAGGACATCTACCTAAGGAGGATACTTTAGTGGTGGGAGTAGGATCGAATATTGCAACTAGGTATTACCGGCCATGAATTTGTCGAAGAGAAGAAATTAGATCTTGGATTATTAGTGAGGCAACATCTAATGCGCAAACAAGCGTGAAAAAGAGGAGATAAGGCAACAACAAAGAAAGGATAAGAGTGTGGTTCGGTTAGATGAGGAAGGAAGGACAAAAGAAAGGAGTTAAGGGGGATAATTTTGGACGCAACTTTTACAGTTGAGTCCTAGGTCCAGTTTGTACTAAAACTCATCAACTAATTGACCGTCCTAGTATAACACTAAATGGTCAACTACCAAATGAGTTTTGGACAGAGGTTGAACCTTTACCTTATTTGGCCGAATTAAAATATTAATCATCCCGCTCCATCTCTTAAGATTTAATGTGATCCGAAAAATAATTATCCTCATCACGACGATACCAAATACCGTATTCAAATTCCAAACCAACTCTAAGGATTTATAGTCTCAACAATGATGCTTCGACTACACAACAACCAGCAAATTTAAAAAATAATTCACCTAGAAATCCGTAGTATAACTAAAATGGATTTTTCCCTTACTTAGCTAACAACAAACCGACGATTCACGAAATCAAATACCCTAAAATTTGGACGAAGGATTCTCCTTAGCCTTTTCGAAGAAAAATTTAAAACTTTTCCAAAAATGGAATTTTATTGTAAACTAACGGTTTCGTATTCACAAACCAATTTATAATTATTACTACTATTTATATTCTAGTTTTATATTTCAAACTGGAAAAACCTTTTCATGTCCAAAAATGTTAGAGCTTTTGAGTCTTAAGGGTTAATTGTGGTAATTTCAATAAATTATCCAATATATATAGGAAAATGGATACTAGAAATCACGAGGAATAGATATTTATTATTTTCAAGTTTATTGGTATATTCCTTGTCATTTCTAACTCCTTCTTATATTTATTAAAATTACACGATAGCTCTAAAATTTTGAAACATGAATAGATTAAAAACCTTAAAACCATACATTTATAAAACTAGGCCTTTATAAAACCATTTTCCGAGACCGTATTTTAAAAATCATTTTTGTACTTTCCAATACAGTTTTAAAAATAGAATTTCCTCTAATACAAGGCCAAGTACTCAACTGAATATTTCAACAATGGTAGATTCAGAATTTTAACGAAGTAACAAATGGGTACACCTCGTAATTATATTTCAGAAATGGATATAACATATTAATGTAGGCTCTTTCCCTGTTTTTGGATCGAGTAACGGTCTTAACAGGAACTAACAAACAAATCCAAAAACTAGAAATCCCAACTACCTCGGTTGTAGCTAGATTTTCTTCCAATAAAGAAACTCGAATAACCGGAATCTACCATATGTTGTCCTCATGCCCTTCATGACGAGATCACCAATGTACTGTAGGGTAAGACAGAATTGGCTAGAAACCCGAACTCAACATACTTCAACACTTAGTCAATTAAATCCCATTTTAGTTATTAAACCCACGACTAATTCATTGTTGAAATAAATTAAAGTCGAGTAAGAAAGATGAAGAAAAAAAGAAAAGAAAATCAAATTACGTTCTATCATGAATCCTAATTTAACTAATCCCTTTGATCGTTTAACCTAAGCTATGATACCAAATGTAACACCCCACACTTTTCTGCACCCAAATTTTGACAAATATCAAAACTTGAACACATCCAAGCATGGAGTGTGTATATCTGGTACCTATAATAAATGAGCATGAGCATAATCAGAGTATGATAAAGAAAACTCACAGCGGAAACAAAATAAGATAACTATTATTAACTCAAGTAACTACCTTTTCAAAGTAAGTCACTTTTCCAATATCGAGAATGAGAGAGAACGAGAACTAAAAGCCAAACTTAAACACCTGTGAGAACCCGACCTTCTCTAAGAATCCTGGGAGGTTGTAATGAGGAGGGGGGTTAGAACAACAAGTTATAGTGACTAAGAAATTTACAATAAATTTTATAATACACATATGTATCCCATTTGGTTCAGCCCAAGATTTATGACTAACCAGGTTAACGATACTAGTCCAACCTAGTAAATGTTTACGCATGACTTTACTACCCTTCCCAAAGTAGTATTTCCAAAGTATAATACTAAGATAGGACATTTACGTACATATTTTGTGAAGCCTTTATACCAGAACATGACTGATTATTTAACCGAGAGTGGCCCCCTAATTATAGGGTTTCTATATCCATATACTTTCATTCATTTTATTCTTAATCATTTATCGCCTCACTATCAATGATAGATAGGGTGGATTCTTCCTGATCACTTAAGACCTTAGGCAGATCGACTGGTCATTTATTAACACTGATAGTATATTCAATGTTAACATAAACTAGAGGGCATGAGCTTCGGGCCCTATTAGTTAAGGCTTTCGTCATTCACGCATATACCCTTGTCTCACATAAGGTGAGAGATGGTACTTTATCGTTCGCTATACCTTCTAGCTGACATTATTATATAACCCCCTTAGTCGCTTATTACTTCCCGTAGGATAGGTACCCATATCTGACATTTTAGTTTCAAGGTTTGGGTAGGCCCGCACACACCTGCCATTTAAGACACCTAAACTGAAAAACCTATTCCCAGGCTGACTCTTCAAGCCCTGTCACTAAACTGTTTAGGACCCAGGAAGCGAACTATACGTGAAGGTTATTAGTTCATACCCCATTTGTCTTTAATACCTTTCCCTATTTAGGATAAAGTGAGCTGTGTTATTAAGTCATTCTCGTTTTGTCGCTCTTCATGGAAATACTATATGCATACGATTCATTATCATCATAGGTTACTATGGTTAATAATATTTTACATTATTAACCTACTAAGTCCAATTATATTTTTAATTATAAGTTTTATATTCATTAAGATAAATAAGGAAGGTTATATACCCTTTTCCCTAGGATATTTATTTGACTTCTTTCCTAATTTGGACTTAGTATTTAAACGGCAATCAATATCCATTAACCCTCTCTTTGACACCCATTTTCTTTTCATTTCTTTGTTTATTGCCCTTTATGACCATAACTGTCATATTTTCCTAAGGCAACCATTTATCTTTAATTTCCATTGATTATAATTAATGTCATTTATGAACCTAACAACCATAAATTTCCTAAGACATTAATTACAATGGAATATCCCTATTTTATCAGTCCCGAATATATTTAATTGTTGTACCCCAATAGACATTTCTAATTTTGTTTATTTATTTGTTGCCTGTTATATATATATATATATATGTATATGTATATATTTATGCACCTGGCCTCTCACATTAAGTGGACTACTTGTGGATGCTGGATTTGTCGGTCGGTTCCGGGCAGGCTTCTACCACAAGTTGAACTTAACCTCGTACCATAGTACATTTAATTTATTTTAACGCATTAGACCCCTCACATTAAGCTGACTACCTGTGATTGCTAGATTTGCCGGTCAGTTTCGGGCAGGCTTTTAGCAGAAGTGAGCTTAACCTCATGTCTAAATGTGATTATAATTCAAATTTCCTAATTGGGGGTGTACAACATTTATCCTAAATAAATTTTAGGAATTGTAACCATTATCCTATCATTTTCACTTTCCTCATTTAATAATTAGTTACAATTGTTATTTATAGCAATTAATTATATTGATTGCTACAAATAGTCACCACAAGTATATTCATTTAATATGGAATACAATTTATATAAATGATGCCAGAAATGAATACCATTCAACATTTCAAACCTTAAAACATTTAATTTGTGTTTAACGGGACTGATTTCCAGATCTACTGTAATGTTCCGGAATTTTCTACCATTTATTTGAAATATTTTATTTATTTAAAATATTGATTTATGTTCAATTAATGGATTTGACAATTTTAGTTTGAATATTTAAATTTTAATATAATAATATTTTAATTTTGGGATATTGAGAAAATATCAAATTTTCATTTTTGAATTCAAATTGGTTACCTTCATATATTATAACGATTCATAAACAAAATTGATTTCTAACATTTTTAATACCGTTTGAACTTAGATTTTTTTGATTTTTGATAGTTATATATGTTGATTGAAAGGTAATGATAGTTAACATAATTTTAAGTAATTTGTTTAATAGTTTATAGATGGTGTCATAGTTGACTACCATTACTAATTGTGAATCAATAACGGCTGTAGGTAGGAAAACCAAAGGTAACAAACAAATGGAAATTTGGATTCCAGCGATATAATGTTGCAGTTCAGTTGGAACATTATATTATCAGATCAGGTATAACTTAAGTCATCTAAAAAAATGATACATTGAACAGATATGTTATATTCAAAAGAAAACATAAAATATACAGATTTACACCATCAAAATTGACAGATTTGGATCTGATAAAATATATTCATATACAGAAAAGTTACAACAATCCAAAGGAGTACATAAAATAAAAGTTTGAAAAAAAAAAAAAAAGTAAAATATATGCAAATCAAATTCGAACATGGCACAGAGAATCCAAACAGATCTTCACTGCCGTCAAACACCACTTTCTTCAGCAATTAAATCAACCTGGAAAAAGAAGAGACAGAGCTATAAATAGCTAGTAATATATATAGATACATAGATGGTTAAAAGATTTTGAAAGAGGAAAGAATGTTTAATATGATTTGAACTTTCAATTGAACAGATATAAAAGAAACAGTCAAATGTATACACATCTGCATCAAATCTATAGGGCTGAACAGTTGAAGAAAACAAGTACATGTATATATTATACATCAAAATCTATGCAATGTACAGCTATATATATGTGGTCGGGATTTCCTGAACAAATCCATACTAGGATTGTCGTGCCATGCATATAGGATATATAGGTTACCAAGCAAATCTTCAAATGGAATTTAAAATTCAATAGCTACAAAATTTAAACTTAATCTACATAAAAACAGTTCGATCTTGTGTATGAATCTGAACAAGATCGTATGGGAAAATACAACAGAAATCACATACCACAAAATCAAAACAGCTATGAAACAGCCAATACATAGTTGTGCTATGATATCACAATGCAAATCTTTCAAGGACAAGAGCATGTGAACAAAGATTTTCAAACAAGAAAGAAATCTAAGATATTAATAACGAAATTGACCATACACAATTCATACAAATCTATGAATAAACAATTTAATGACTACATATACATAGGACAGACAAATGTGAATAGACAAAACAAATAGCTTCATAGCTTCTACATAGGAACTGCTCAGTTTTGTATACGGCCAAGCAGAAATGGTGCATGAAAATGCAACATAAAGTGTATACAATTTCTGTAAAGTACCACACAACCAGCAATGTTCCATCATCAATAGTTCGACTGCATAGTATAGCTGAAACAAGAAAGTAAACCCCTAAGAACTAGTAACAGCTAAAACAGTACAAGGAACAACTAAGGGAAACAATTATATATATTATCAACTCTGAAAATCAACAGATTATACATGTGTTTATATATCCAAGGAAGTCTGCACTATATCTAAAGGGGGAACAGGAAATCCAACGTTTAGACATCACACTTGCACTGTCAAACATCACACAAACATTTCCATCACAAAGATCATGGCAGAACCGAAATCAACTAGGGTTTAGGGATAACTAAGGCTAACAATCTATGATTTTACAACTGGATTGACGTTGTTCTTAGCATGATAATAACCGCAAGTATAAATACAGGTCGCACATCTCAAATTCTTCAACAACAAACCATGAACAAAATTCGAAACCTCAGAAATTAAACCAGGAAAGGAAATCAAAACAAAAATTAAATCATGAAAAGAAAAACTTAGCTGTTGGCGATGGGACTAGGGTTCGGTCTTGAAGCCGCGATCTCGTCTTCGGTGGGATACCGTGAAGTTGAGGAGGTCGGAGGATTTGGGTTGGCAGACGGAAGAAAGCGGAGCCCGATTTCTTGCTGGAGGAAGCAGCGATCGAAGCAGGATCGGCATGGAAGGAATTTGTCCTTTTTCTTTTTCTCTGAGGGTTTGTGGCGGCGTACAAATGAATGGGGAGGGTTTCGATGGTCTGGGATATAAGGAGGATGCGGGTTTTAAAGTGTGGTGGGCTGAACGAAGGTAAGGCCCAATTATTTTTTTTAGTTTAAATCTAAATAAAGGCTTAACTTAGTTGTTTAATTTAGAAATTTTATCTAAATGGTGGAAAATTTTAAACCCTTCCATACCCTTGGTTGAAGGTCTAATTGGTTATGCTAATTAGGTTAATCAATTTTAAAACAAAATTTATTATTTGTTTAATATAATTCAGTCATTTACAAATGTAATTAATGTTTATCATTTTAATTTATTAAGCGTTTTAACTATGTAATTAATTTAACTTGAAAAATAAGGATTTAAGGAAATTAATTAGGGTCTGTATAACAAGGTAATTAGTTAGGATTAATTTATTTTAACTAAGAATTTAATTAATTTAACAAAGGCGTTAATATTTTAATATTACAACTCAATTCATATATGAACAGAAATGGGCAGAACAATTCGTGTTACGATCATGACGACAAGCAGAACAGAATCGGAAAGAAGTTGGCAACAATAAGAATCAAAGGTGAGTTAACCTCACTCAGTTTCCTCCCATTTATATTTGATATAAATTGGGTTTTGTTTTATATATTATGGTTGCTAGGAATGGACTGTCTGCAAGTTATATCTTGTTGATTTGAAAATGGAATTTAAACGGTTGTTTAAATTCCGTGAATTATAGAATCGTTATTTTTAACGATTAAATCAAATAAAAGAAATTTTCCTTGATTTACACGGTTATAAAATAATCGTGTTTGAAACTATGTGAATTGTTTGCATGATCTGATTACTGATTGAGGGTCGTCCTTTATCATTAGATAAAGGAAACAGTTGGGATTGGCAATTGATTTGATTTATGAATAGTTGAATTGAAATTCAACGTTTGATTTAGTTTAACCAGTATTGGTTGAATAATTCGATATCACCTTTCGTGTTAGAAAACCGTGGATTTTTATTAAGTGGGTCATTCCGTACGAAATTTATTTTGGAATTTAAAATAAGTTCAAGTGTATTATTTTGAATAGGGCAGTTTTAAAGAGAAATAAGGATTTTTATTATCCAGTTAATCGAGTTAGGATTTAATTGAATCATTGTTATAAAATTTGAATTGATCAAATATAGTTATTGGAGACAGAGTCAGTCAAACATAGTTATTCAAGATAAGTACCATTTTGTAAGACTGCTAGCGAAATTCGCAGGGCTGCAGATAGCCTACGGCGGTCAGATGTTTCTTGAGTGAATCAGGCGTAACCATTTTTGATCGCTGTGATCTAGAGTCGAGCGAATGGTGTTAAACCAAATAGTAGTAAATCGATAAGTTAATTAAATCGAGTTAGTCAAAGTTGAGTTGATTAGGTCGAGTTGGCAAAAGAATCTTGTTAAATAAGTCAAGTTAGTCGAGTAAGTTAAGCTGTTAGAGTTAACCAGTTATGGTTAATCGATTTAAAGTAAATCGATTGGAATTAAATCAAATTAGAGTTATTCAAATGGGATTAATCAGGTTTGAATTAATCGAGTTGTAATAAAGTAAATAGAATAGTAAAAAGGAGTTTATCGAATATCACTTATTCGAAGTAGAGTCGTTGAATGTAATTTATTCGAGAAGTGAATTAAATCGAATATGAGTTATTCGAAGAGATAGTTAATTGGATATGGTTCATCCGCAGGAGAGAGATTTTCGAATACAGTTTTATTCGAAAGAATGATAAATTGAGTATGGTTATTCGGAAAGAAGTTGTGAAAGATTCCGAAGATGAGCCTTGTTTATTTCGAGGTTGGAAATGTTGTTCAGTTAAGGTCTGAGAGGTAATTATACCCCAACTTGATTGGCTTCGTTTTTAACAAAGGAATGGGTAAGGTTCGGTGGTGAAGATTGATCGAGTAAATTGAGCTAATAAGTAAAAAGAGTTGAATTGGCTGAGTGATGTTTTATTTAAACATCAGTTTTAATCAAATGAAGAAGTTGGGAAATGTTTTTCCAAACAAAGATCAGGAATGTTTATAGAAATAAGCAAAGGAAGTAATTCTGAAAATATCCCAATGATAATCAAGTATATTTTCTAAATGTAGAAAATAAGGATTTATGTAAATGGGAAATGACTAGGTCAAGGATAATTTAATCCGAAAGGAAATAAACATTGGATGATGTTTGGTCGATAGAAATTTCCATCTGGAAATAATATCGTTGTTTGCACACTGTTTATTTATTTGATAGTTAAATCACAGACTATCAAAATCTGACCTATGCGATCGTTAGTTCGGAAAGACCGGGATCGAATTCATATTCGAAAAACCATTCCGACCAGCGAATACGTGAAAGAAGATTTGTGCAGATGGAAGAATTGAAGACCGTTGATCTTCATGAGCGGAAGAACCACTGATTGGATTTCTCTGGTTTAGCGGCCGAAGATATTTCGACAGTGATTCTGTCGTGATTGGAATCTACGGGTTGCAAGGACATCTCACTACTGATCCATGGGGTGATTCCTATATGAGATGCAGTAGGAGAGTACCTTCGGTTCATCCTGTTCCTGGGTGACTTGTATGGACGAGTGTCTGACAGAGTATTTCCAATGGGATCACGTATGTTGATTTCTTCAAACGTACGATAGTTGGTGGCGGAGGACGACGGTTCTCTTATCAACTAGAGTATTTTTGTGGACGTCAATTAGTGATGTCCAGAGGATCTGACGATGTGGCATTCAAAGTGAATGACGGCCAGATGTTCGAAGAGAGAAATTCTAGCCTCAAGCCTCATCAACCGGAAGATGACAAAAATCGGGCAGGCAGCATGGCTATGTGGGTCGCTCCCATTAGGGTGTATGATCACCTATCTAGAGGAATTCCATTTGTTTCTTAAATCTATATTCGATGCTGTCCCTTTTCGGGAGGCGGTTGCTGATCCCAACCGTCGGTGATATACATTCGATACACTCAAGCGAAATGAGTGGTCGGTCATGTGTGGGCCGGGTTGCAAGACGTTCTTGTTGAACCCAGTGTATTCGTCTCTAGAGATACACGTTCGGAAGGTGGTCCCATACCTTGTCAAAGATGGAATCCAATCTCCAATAAGCGCCTGGGGTTTTGATTGTATACTATATATGTGGAGCGTGAGATGCAAGCGTTCCACTAGATTGTTATATACTTGTATTTAGACATTATTATAATATCAGACAAGTATATGATTTCAAAACTGTTTTGGGTCATCGTAAGGTAAAAACCGTCTGTGTTTATGTGTGGATTTGGTCTTACGATTATCCTTTTCTTTTGCAATGATTTTGAACTTAAAAATCAGGATTGGATGATTTACCCTAAATACTGTGCGAGTTTATCTCACTCTGGTTCACCAGACTGACCCGGTGTTTTGTAAATGCTCGGGTTAGCCCGGAGTGTACAGGTTCAGGTTCGAAACTGTGAAGAGACGGGCTGGAAGAGTTCAGACGTATGATATTATTCCGCTGTGTTGTATGAGGGCAGATTATTATAACTGTCCAGATGTGTTCATGTACTCTGATGATTGTAAGTTTTATCTAAAGCTCTCAATAAAGATTTATTTATATATTATATTTTGTTCCGCTGCGATGTGAGACTCTGTGTTGTGTTCTTCTTCTTCTTCTATTCTTATATTTCTTTCTTTCTTATCTCACCCTCTAATTTCTTTCATTGACAATCCGGTGTTCTCGGGGTTTGAAAAGTCGGCATGAGATACAATACAGGTATTTATGTCGATTTTCGGGGCCGAAAACCGCCGGGTCGTTACAGTGGTATCAGAGCTATTGGTTTAGTGATAACCTTGGCTCTGTGGCATAACTCGATATAGATGGGGTTAGTAACACCCTAGATTGAGTTTGAATGTATATATATGAGAGCGTATTTGTAAATTTTATATACAAATGTTTTGTATTGTGTTGTTCGATCGGTTCAGGTGCTGGAAATGTCGAACTGGTGAGAAACACAATATTGTTTTGTAGAAGTTAAATAAAATAACTTTTCCCTGAAATTATTTTGTAAAAGAAATAATTTTCTTGAATTATTTAGATATGGTGTGTTAGTTGATTTGAATAAATTCAAATTTGGTTAAGGATTTGAATTGAAATTCAAACTGAATTAAGTGAAATCAAACCAAATAATTAAGGATGATATTGAAATTAATTAAGAAATAATGTTGAAATTAAACAAATTGAATGGAATTTGGAAATTTAATAAAGAATAATTAAATAGAAATCGATCGAATAAGTGGTTGATATTCAAAGAGGTTGAATTCAATTAAATAGTAAAATGGAATGTGAATTTGGTTGATTGATTATGTTTGTGGTGCCTTGGTTGTTGATTCAGGGTTGATTGGTTGTTGGATTAATTGAATTAAATTCATAATGGGTTAAGGTAGAGCTAAACAAACTGAAACCCAGAAAGTGAAGTGTTATTTAAGTAGTAAAAAAAAAAAAAAAAATATTGGAATTTACAGCATTTTTCTTACCTTAGCAATTTCGAGGACGAAATTATTTTAAGGGGGGAAGAATGTAATGTTCCGGAATTTTCTACCATTTATTTGAAATATTTTATTTATTTAAAATATTGATTTATGTTCAATTAATGGATTTGACAATTTTAGTTTGAATATTTAAATTTTAATATAATAATATTTTAATTTTGGGATATTGAGAAAATATCAAATTTTCATTTTTGAATTCAAATTGGTTACCTTCATATATTATAACGATTCATAAACAAAATTGATTTCTAACATTTTAAATACCGTTTGAACTTAGATTTTTTTGATTTTTGATAGTTATATATGTTGATTGAAAGGTAATGATAGTTAACATAATTTTAAGTAATTTGTTTAATAGTTTATAGATGGTGTCATAGTTGACTACCATTACTAATTGTGAATCAATAACGGCTGTAGGTAGGAAAACCAAAGGTAACAAACAAATGGAAATTTGGATTCCAGCGATATAATGTTGCAGTTCAGTTGGAACATTATATTATCAGATCAGGTATAACTTAAGTCATCTAAAAAAATGATACATTGAACAGATATGTTATATTCAAAAGAAAACATAAAATATACAGATTTACACCATCAAAATTGACAGATTTGGATCTGATAAAATATATTCATATACAGAAAAGTTACAACAATCCAAAGGAGTACATAAAATAAAAGTTTGAAAAAAAAAAAGTAAAATATATGCAAATCAAATTCGAACATGGCACAGAGAATCCAAACAGATCTTCACTGCCGTCAAACACCACTTTCTTCAGCAATTAAATCAACCTGGAAAAAGAAGAGACAGAGCTATAAATAGCTAGTAATATATATAGATACATAGATGGTTAAAAGATTTTGAAAGAGGAAAGAATGTTTAATATGATTTGAACTTTCAATTGAACAGATATAAAAGAAACAGTCAAATGTATACACATCTGCATCAAATCTATAGGGCTGAACAGTTGAAGAAAACAAGTACATGTATATATTATACATCAAAATCTATGCAATGTACAGCTATATATATGTGGTCGGGATTTCCTGAACAAATCCATACTAGGATTGTCGTGCCATGCATATAGGATATATAGGTTACCAAGCAAATCTTCAAATGGAATTTAAAATTCAATAGCTACAAAATTTAAACTTAATCTACATAAAAACAGTTCGATCTTGTGTATGAATCTGAACAAGATCGTATGGGAAAATACAACAGAAATCACATACCACAAAATCAAAACAGCTATGAAACAGCCAATACATAGTTGTGCTATGATATCACAATGCAAATCTTTCAAGGACAAGAGCATGTGAACAAAGATTTTCAAACAAGAAAGAAATCTAAGATATTAATAACGAAATTGACCATACACAATTCATACAAATCTATGAATAAACAATTTAATGACTACATATACATAGGACAGACAAATGTGAATAGACAAAACAAATAGCTTCATAGCTTCTACATAGGAACTGCTCAGTTTTGTATACGGCCAAGCAGAAATGGTGCATGAAAATGCAACATAAAGTGTATACAATTTCTGTAAAGTACCACACAACCAGCAATGTTCCATCATCAATAGTTCGACTGCATAGTATAGCTGAAACAAGAAAGTAAACCCCTAAGAACTAGTAACAGCTAAAACAGTACAAGGAACAACTAAGGGAAACAATTATATATATTATCAACTCTGAAAATCAACAGATTATACATGTGTTTATATATCCAAGGAAGTCTGCACTATATCTAAAGGGGGAACAGGAAATCCAACGTTTAGACATCACACTTGCACTGTCAAACATCACACAAACATTTCCATCACAAAGATCATGGCAGAACCGAAATCAACTAGGGTTTAGGGATAACTAAGGCTAACAATCTATGATTTTACAACTGGATTGACGTTGTTCTTAGCATGATAATAACCGCAAGTATAAATACAGGTCGCACATCTCAAATTCTTCAACAACAAACCATGAACAAAATTCGAAACCTCAGAAATTAAACCAGGAAAGGAAATCAAAACAAAAATTAAATCATGGAAAGAAAAACTTAGCTGTTGGCGATGGGACTAGGGTTCGGTCTTGAAGCCGCGATCTCGTCTTCGGTGGGATACCGTGAAGTTGAGGAGGTCGGAGGATTTGGGTTGGCAGACGGAAGAAAGCGGAGCCCGATTTCTTGCTGGAGGAAGCAGCGATCGAAGCAGGATCGGCATGGAAGGAATTTGTCCTTTTTCTTTTTCTCTGAGGGTTTGTGGCGGCGTACAAATGAATGGGGAGGGTTTCGATGGTCTGGGATATAAGGAGGATGCGGGTTTTAAAGTGTGGTGGGCTGAACGAAGGTAAGGCCCAATTATTTTTTTTAGTTTAAATCTAAATAAAGGCTTAACTTAGTTGTTTAATTTAGAAATTTTATCTAAATGGTGGAAAATTTTAAACCCTTCCATACCCTTGGTTGAAGGTCTAATTGGTTATGCTAATTAGGTTAATCAATTTTAAAACAAAATTTATTATTTGTTTAATATAATTCAGTCATTTACAAATGTAATTAATGTTTATCATTTTAATTTATTAAGCGTTTTAAGTATGTAATTAATTTAACTTGAAAAATAAGGATTTAAGGAAATTAATTAGGGTCTGTATAACAAGGTAATTAGTTAGGATTAATTTATTTTAACTAAGAATTTAATTTATTTAACAAAGGCGTTAATATTTTAATATTACAACTCAATTCATATATGAACAGAAATGGGCAGAACAATTCGTGTTACGATCATGACGACAAGCAGAACAGAATCGGAAAGAAGTTGGCAACAATAAGAATCAAAGGTGAGTTAACCTCACTCAGTTTCCTCCCATTTATATTTGATATAAATTGGGTTTTGTTTTATATATTATGGTTGCTAGGAATGGACTGTCTGCAAGTTATATCTTGTTGATTTGAAAATGGAATTTAAACGGTTGTTTAAATTCCGTGAATTATAGAATCGTTATTTTTAACGATTAAATCAAATAAAAGAAATTTTCCTTGATTTACACGGTTATAAAATAATCGTGTTTGAAACTATGTGAATTGTTTGCATGATCTGATTACTGATTGAGGGTCGTCCTTTATCATTAGATAAAGGAAACAGTTGGGATTGGCAATTGATTTGATTTATGAATAGTTGAATTGAAATTCAACGTTTGATTTAGTTTAACCAGTATTGGTTGAATAATTCGATATCACCTTTCGTGTTAGAAAACCGTGGATTTTTATTAAGTGGGTCATTCCGTACGAAATTTATTTTGGAATTTAAAATAAGTTCAAGTGTATTATTTTGAATAGGGCAGTTTTAAAGAGAAATAAGGATTTTTATTATCCAGTTAATCGAGTTAGGATTTAATTGAATCATTGTTATAAAATTTGAATTGATCAAATATAGTTATTGGAGACAGAGTCAGTCAAACATAGTTATTCAAGATAAGTACCATTTTGTAAGACTGCTAGCGAAATTCGCAGGGCTGCAGATAGCCTACGGCGGTCAGATGTTTCTTGAGTGAATCAGGCGTAACCATTTTTGATCGCTGTGATCTAGAGTCGAGCGAATGGTGTTAAACCAAATAGTAGTAAATCGATAAGTTAATTAAATCGAGTTAGTCAAAGTTGAGTTGATTAGGTCGAGTTGGCAAAAGAATCTTGTTAAATAAGTCAAGTTAGTCGAGTAAGTTAAGCTGTTAGAGTTAACCAGTTATGGTTAATCGATTTAAAGTAAATCGATTGGAATTAAATCAAATTAGAGTTATTCAAATGGGATTAATCAGGTTTGAATTAATCGAGTTGTAATAAAGTAAATAGAATAGTAAAAAGGAGTTTATCGAATATCACTTATTCGAAGTAGAGTCGTTGAATGTAATTTATTCGAGAAGTGAATTAAATCGAATATGATTTATTCGAAGAGATAGTTAATTGGATATGGTTCATCCGCAGGAGAGAGATTTTCGAATACAGTTTTATTCGAAAGAATGATAAATTGAGTATGGTTATTCGGAAAGAAGTTGTGAAAGATTCCGAAGATGAGCCTTGTTTATTTCGAGGTTGGAAATGTTGTTCAGTTAAGGTCTGAGAGGTAATTATACCCCAACTTGATTGGCTTCGTTTTTAACAAAGGAATGGGTAAGGTTCGGTGGTGAAGATTGATCGAGTAAATTGAGCTAATAAGTAAAAAGAGTTGAATTGGCTGAGTGATGTTTTATTTAAACATCAGTTTTAATCAAATGAAGAAGTTGGGAAATGTTTTTCCAAACAAAGATCAGGAATGTTTATAGAAATAAGCAAAGGAAGTAATTCTGAAAATATCCCAATGATAATCAAGTATATTTTCTAAATGTAGAAAATAAGGATTTATGTAAATGGGAAATGACTAGGTCAAGGATAATTTAATCCGAAAGGAAATAAACATTGGATGATGTTTGGTCGATAGAAATTTCCATCTGGAAATAATATCGTTGTTTGCACACTGTTTATTTATTTGATAGTTAAATCACAGACTATCAAAATCTGACCTATGCGATCGTTAGTTCGGAAAGACCGGGATCGAATTCATATTCGAAAAACCATTCCGACCAGCGAATACGTGAAAGAAGATTTGTGCAGATGGAAGAATTGAAGACCGTTGATCTTCATGAGCGGAAGAACCACTGATTGGATTTCTCTGGTTTAGCGGCCGAAGATATTTCGACAGTGATTCTGTCGTGATTGGAATCTACGGGTTGCAAGGACATCTCACTACTGATCCATGGGGTGATTCCTATATGAGATGCAGTAGGAGAGTACCTTCGGTTCATCCTGTTCCTGGGTGACTTGTATGGACGAGTGTCTGACAGAGTATTTCCAATGGGATCACGTATGTTGATTTCTTCAAACGTACGATAGTTGGTGGCGGAGGACGACGGTTCTCTTATCAACTAGAGTATTTTTGTGGACGTCAATTAGTGATGTCCAGAGGATCTGACGATGTGGCATTCAAAGTGAATGACGGCCAGATGTTCGAAGAGAGAAATTCTAGCCTCAAGCCTCATCAACCGGAAGATGACAAAAATCGGGCAGGCAGCATGGCTATGTGGGTCGCTCCCATTAGGGTGTATGATCACCTATCTAGAGGAATTCCATTTGTTTCTTAAATCTATATTCGATGCTGTCCCTTTTCGGGAGGCGGTTGCTGATCCCAACCGTCGGTGATATACATTCGATACACTCAAGCGAAATGAGTGGTCGGTCATGTGTGGGCCGGGTTGCAAGACGTTCTTGTTGAACCCAGTGTATTCGTCTCTAGAGATACACGTTCGGAAGGTGGTCCCATACCTTGTCAAAGATGGAATCCAATCTCCAATAAGCGCCTGGGGTTTTGATTGTATACTATATATGTGGAGCGTGAGATGCAAGCGTTCCACTAGATTGTTATATACTTGTATTTAGACATTATTATAATATCAGACAAGTATATGATTTCAAAACTGTTTTGGGTCATCGTAAGGTAAAAACCGTCTGTGTTTATGTGTGGATTTGGTCTTACGATTATCCTTTTCTTTTGCAATGATTTTGAACTTAAAAATCAGGATTGGATGATTTACCCTAAATACTGTGCGAGTTTATCTCACTCTGGTTCACCAGACTGACCCGGTGTTTTGTAAATGCTCGGGTTAGCCCGGAGTGTACAGGTTCAGGTTCGAAACTGTGAAGAGACGGGCTGGAAGAGTTCAGACGTATGATATTATTCCGCTGTGTTGTATGAGGGCAGATTATTATAACTGTCCAGATGTGTTCATGTACTCTGATGATTGTAAGTTTTATCTAAAGCTCTCAATAAAGATTTATTTATATATTATATTTTGTTCCGCTGCGATGTGAGACTCTGTGTTGTGTTCTTCTTCTTCTTCTTCTATTCTTATATTTCTTTCTTTCTTATCTCACCCTCTAATTTCTTTCATTGACAATCCGGTGTTCTCGGGGTTTGAAAAGTCGGCATGAGATACAATACAGGTATTTATGTCGATTTTCGGGGCCGAAAACCGCCGGGTCGTTACATCTACAGTGTTATCAATGTCCACAATACAATCTATAACATAATTACAATATATTTTATGACGTAACTGTAGGAATAGGTGTGAACCATTTTATAGAATCCTACAATTCATTTTATGCATTACCACAATGTACAATTCACTGTTTTAACACTTTTTATAACCAGATCTGATGGGGGTCAATCTAATTACAACAATTTAATTATCAAGTCTGATAGTGTAACAAACTGGGATTTTTGACCTAGAAAATCAACATAAAACCCATGTCAATTATTCCGGCATCGAACATTCCAGATCATTAATAGAAAGAAATTAGAGGGTGAGAATAGATAATGTAGAAAATTAAAATAGAAGAAGGAGAAGAACATAACAACATCGGGGTAACACGAATCTCACAGCGGAACGAATAAAATATATTATATAATATAATATTTGAAATACAAAAATTATAACTATATGTACATACCATTTCAGAACATAACACGTAATATCACAGTGGAAATAAACAATAGCTACATTATCCTAAAGCAGACCGCTATAGCTCTCCAAGTATTTGTAAAATCCCGACTACTTGACTACCCATACAAAATTGGGCACCCAAGAGTTTAGGGAAAACAAAAAAAAAAACTCTGGGTCGGTCATGTGACTGGTGTGAGTAAACTCCAACCATTTGTTTAACTTTTAAAATCCTTTTAAAAGAAAGAATAATCATAAGACCAATCCACACATAGACACAGATGGTTTTTACCTTATGATAACCCAAAACATTCTTTTAAAAATCCATACTCTTCTGATATTATAATAATGTCTAAATCAAATAAATAGTAATCTAGTGGAATGCTTTCATCTCACGTTCCACACATATAATATATAATCACAAACCACATGCGCTTATTCGGTAATGGATTCCAACTTGCAAGGTATGGGACCGCCTTCCGACAGTGTATATCAAGAGAGGAATACACCGGGTTCAACAAGAACATTTTGCAACCCATCCTAAACATGAACGATCACTCATTTCGCTTGAGTGTACCAAATGTATTATCACCAACGGTTGGGATCAACAACCGTTTCCCGAAAGGGACAACATCGAAATAGTTTAAAGAAGTAACTGGAATTTCTCTAGATCAGGTGACAATACACCCTAACTGGAAGCTACGCACTTAGCCAGGCGACCTACCTAATTTTTACCAGTTCTTGGTTGTGAGGCTTGAGGCCACGCTTATCTCTGTCAGATCACACATTTATTTATTTTGAATGTCACATCGTCATACCCACCAAATCACAAATTGATTTCTCCAAAAATACCATGGGTATACAGCTAAGAGAAACGAATTCCTCCATTACCAAACTTAAATTGTTTGAAGAGAAAACTTTACGCGGCCTATTAAATATACTCTGTCAGTCATTCTTCCATAAAGGTTGTCTTGGGACTAGACAATCCGAACGCACTATTCTATAAATCCAACTTAGGCAATTTCTACCTAGGATTTTCCAGAACATCCCTTGCATAAACTCCGTCTTCAATTATCTTCATCATATTTGATTCGTAATGCTAATTTCCATATGGAGTGGTTTTCAGATAATAAATAAGATCCTGGTCTCTCCGTATTGACGACAGAAAAATGGTCAAAACTTTGATAGTCAGTTATTTAACTATCAAAGGAAAACATCTATACACAATTATCTTATTTCCAAACAGAAATTTTGTCGAACAATCATCAATCAACATTTTTCCCTTTTAAATTAATTTATCATTAATTTATTCATTTCCCTATTTTCCTGTTTCCATATATTCATAAATCCTTATTTTCTAAATTTAGAAAATAAACGTTATTAACATTGGAAAAAATTTCTATTCCCTATGCGCGCATCACTATCTTTCCACAACTATCAGTCTCTAACTGTAAACTAGTAAGAGAACATCTTCCTAAATATAAACCCCGAAGGACGAAACCAACATCAGATCGATACACAGAAAGCTATTCAACTCAACTAATTTCCACTCAGTTTCAAATTTCAATAATTCCATTTAAATTCCTATTTCAAACCCCAAATTCCTTTATAAATATTTTTATCTGCAAAATATTTATTTAAATCCCTTATTCACATTAAATGTGAATAATATTTCTTCTATACAATCAAAACAGTTTGATTTCGTATTTTAAAAACAATATCCCAAATCCGATTTTTTTTAGCTTCTATTTATAGAATTTTCATATAAAAACTTATTTTATACTTCTAACACCAAAATCTCGTTTAATTCCCTTTAAAAATGCTAAGTTCAAATTCCATTTCAAGTATCGATGTTGAAACCGATTTTGCTTCTCTGTATAAATTCAAATTTATATATTCCATTTATCAAATGATAAATATTTTACTTGATTTATAAAACCTTATTTATAAATTTATCTTCTCAATTTATCTGTTAAAAAGATTCTACTTAAAATCTACTTTAAACCCATATCTCAAAATTCTTTTATATCTTGCCATTTCCTTTTTATAATTCTATTTATTTTCCAAATATTTCCTTTTTACAAAATCTATTTATTTTCCAAATATTTCACTTTTACAAAATCTGTTTAAATTCCAAATATTTAAATTCAATATCCACTTTAAAATTTCCTTTAATATATTCAGATATTATTTATGGTATTTAAAATACCGCACCAGTACCATCCAAACACACATAATCAATAACAGATTATATATCAAATCATATATCACAATATATGAAAAACATTAACATAAATGTTGAGGAACCCAGCCGGATCCCTCCAACCTCTTTCCCTGCATCACAGATGTTAAACAATATAAATAACATCAATTTCATTTTAAAATGAAATATTCTGATAAACAGAATCAATATTTGATTAACGATATATATATATATCGTTATCTATATTCTCAACCAGTTAATTAGTAGTTCATCCAGAAAATCAACACACAACAATTAACCATCACTTATCATTACTAAGTTACGTTTATAAAATAATAAACTGAACAGAGTTAGTGAGTTTTACTCACTTTGGTCGGTTATCGTTAAATACAGATAAATTGTCTTTGATTCAGATCAGGCAATTTATTTTGCTATAAATTGTAACGAGCTCCAATTCACTCCGAATCAGTTCCATGGTGTAGCCCTCGTCCATAAGATTTTAGCGTGACTAACCGTTTGAAATTCTGATACAGTATGATCGAGATATTTAATTTACAATATTTTATACCATTTAATATTAATTAAACTTATACTTAAATTATATTAACTAAAATCTTATTGGGCCTCACCATCACGTTTCTGGGCCTAATGACACATGCCAAACTCGCATATGAAACAACTAACCTGCTTGCTACAGGTTTCTTCCTCGCTACAGAAGAACACGATACAAGTTTTAATCATTCGAACTCCATTTCCCAAATTTCCTTCCAATGATGCTCCCCCGTTTCTTCATCGACTCCAAAACTTAAATCTCCATCACACATAATAGTGCCACTTAATACCTCTTCCACACCAATTTACCAGTTCGCATCCGTGAAGCTCCTCTTTCCCATTGCCGATTTCCCCTTAATTCCTTCTCCACCAACACTTCAAAATAAAATCTACAAAGACTGCTAAAATTCCTAACATAAATTCCTCTTCCTCTTCCTACCAATTTAGTGGAACTCGAACCCAATATACATTTGCATTGAACATGGCATTTACACACTGTACATAAGTGATCCGTCCCTTTTCATTTTCGGATTTCACAAAAATTTTCAACTAAGTGCTACTCGATCTCATGAATACAACCACAACTTCCATTCTTTGATTCGATGCTTCCATTTCTTACTTACCATAGCCCTACTGCACGCTGTGAAGGAGAACAAATAGAAGAAAAAAAGTATTGTTCTCCTTGAAATTTATCTAGCAAGAAATTGTTGCGAATATGAGCTAACAAGTTTCATTCTAAGATTTTAAGGGAAGAAATGGATTTAATATGATTTTTGAAGATGATAAGAACTCACGATGGAAATTTATTGGCAGCATGAATTTCATTTGACTGGAGAAGTGAAAATTTAGGGTTAGGGTATGAGAGGATGTATATTTATAAGGTAGGGTAGCTTTTAGGGTAAGCTATATACATTATTTTATTAATTTATAATCAAACGTTATTTTTATTTATCATTTAAAAATTCTTATGATTGCATAACATATCCAAATTCCACAAAAATGGACATACAACTACAGTTCGAAATTACGGACCAAACAAAACTTGTTTCATCGAATTCTGAGTCCGCTTGCTCACACAGCGTATTTTTAAAGTCAAATTATTGACTGTTATTCACATTAAAATCCCGTACGGCTTCATACTGACTCCAAAAATCACGAAAATTGAAATCTAATAATAATTTAATATTCCGAATCCAACAAAATTAATTTCGTAGAAAACGGAGATCATTTACAAAAATGACTATTTTCTAAGGCTCTAAATAAACCAATTAAATATTAATATATTTAAAAATAATTAATTTAATATTAATAAATTAATATTATCGTATATATTCCCATAGAATATCATATAGCTCCAACATATATATATCTGGATTTATAACTCCATATTTCAAATCCAGGTTAAATCGATATTCAATTTATATGAAAATACCTTTTATTATATAAATAAATCGTTATAAGCTATAAACGAATTCCATAACGACTTTTTGAAAATTTGATTTGGGCATAACTCATAATCTACACAACGAAATCTCGATTTTTCTCTTCCATTAGAAAAAAATAGTTCACCAGATCCGAACGTTTCTTATTTCACAGATATCCGACTTAAAACGGATTCTGTATATTCACTTGAAGTTCAAAAATCCATATTACGAACTACCACGCCATTGTGGTCTCGATTTAAATTATAATATAATTAATACATTCTAACATCGTTTATAAATATATTCGTTAATATAATTCAGCTCTAAACTAGATTAAATATTTTTAAATAATCCAATACACACAATATTTCCAGTTCTAATATTTTCGATTATTTCGGATCTAAATATATTATTCTATTAATAATATTAAATAAATGTTCACTATAATTTCATTCAAGTCGTTAAATTACCAAACTAACATTTAGATAATTAAATAAATAAATTATTCGATGGTTAAAAATAAGGGACGTTACATTCTTCCCCCTTAAAAGAATTTCGTCCCCGAAATTACTAAGGTAGAAAACAAACCCTATTAAATGGGTTAAAGTTTATTTATTTACTTCTTTAACTTTAGTTTCAACTGGACCAATTAATTCAATTAAAATATTAATATTACTTCATTCTTATCAACAAAAATTTTCAAAAATTCTTAAAATTTTCTAACACCTTAATTTTTTGAAAAAATTCGCTAGCGTCTCCTTTGTACGGCTCAATCGGTACAACTACAACTCGCCTCTCTAGGCCTTCTCCAATCCAAAAGAAAATCAAACAGCCAAACGGCTTGCCAATTCGGCTCATAAATCTCATACCCATATATAAAATATAAACTTGTACCTTTTGTCGGGCATTCAACTCTATCACTTCCATCTGCTACCAATTCAGCATATACCAATGTCATCCCAATCAAACTCCATTCAGTTTTTATCCTCAACATAGTTATTCGCTTATATCCAAACCAAATCCCATTTCAACTCAAGTTCCATTCTTGATTTTCAAACTCTTATCAATTTAACATACTTAACCAAGTTAAGTTCCATTTCCACACTTCATTAACTAGTTAGTTTTTCTAACCAATTATCTCAGAATTCTAATCTGATTTTCATTTCAGGAATCAAACTACTTACTTACTTGAGTCCAATTATATTTCACAATCCAATTTTACTTGATATTTTCTATTTCAATTAAATTACCACTTAACTGGCTTTATTTTAATTTCAATTTGTTTTCACAAATTTAAATTTAATTTATTTTAATTCAAACAATCTCTTCCTAGGAGTTTTAAACAGCTTAACCTTTTTCAAAAATCAACTTTCCCTTTTTGGATTCAAAATAACTTGTTTTTCTTAAAATGATTCAAAAACAATATCTTTGGTAGTAATCCATCACTTAGAACTCGAAAACGAACACTAATGATTTAGCTAACATCATCAGGGTTATTTCCCAACAATCAAAGTGAGTTCAGTATTATATCACTTTTCAATTCATATTTAAACACTTAGATTTTAATTTTATTTCAAAATATCCTTCTGAATGTTCGTAAAACACATTTAAAATCTCCCAGGATTTTAAAATTCCCATATATTGAATCCAAATCCAATTACAAACACTTCTCTAACTTTTAGGAATTTTAATTCCAATTCTGACTTAAATTCAGATTTAATCCATCTGATTTCATATATCATACTTATATGAATTCTGATTGGTTTTTCTATAACCATCTCAATTATAATCTTATTTGATTATAATAATAACCAACACATCCAATACTATAATAATTCCATTATCAATCAACTTTTAATATCAAAATATAATTTGGGTAAAATTATTTCATTTACCCTCTTTTCAAAACATACTATGTCGGTTCATCGTATTCAGGTGTTTAGAAACTCCTGCCGATACAGTGGGACAAACTGATCGACCAGAACACATAAACAACTCAACCAAAAAATCTCCATAATATAATTTTTTTATAAAATCTAAAAATAAGTTCTATCGTATACATACACTCAACACAATCTAGGGTATTACTAACCCCATCTCTATCGTGTTACACCACAGAGCCAACGTAATCACTTAACTTTCAGCTCTGATACCACTGTAACAAACTGTGATTTTCGACCTAGAAAATCAACAGAAAACCCATGTCAATTATTCAGGCATCAAACATTCTAGATCATTAATAGAAAGAAATTAGAGGGTGAGAATAAATAAGATAGAAAATTAGAATAGAGGAAGGAGAAGGACATAACAACATCGGAGTTACACGAATCTCACAGGGAATGAATGAAATATATTATATAACATAATATTTGAAATACAAAACTTATAACTGTATATACATACCATTTCAGAATATGACACATAATATAACAGAGGAAATAAACAATAGTTATATAATCCTGAAGCTTCCTGCTCTAGCTCTCCAAGTATCTGTAAAATCCCGACTACTTGACTGCCCGTACAAAATTGGGCACCTCAGAGTTTAGGGAAAATAAAACAAAATAAACTCTAGGTCAGTCATTTGACTGGTGTGAGTAAACTCCAACCATTTGTTTAACTTTTAAAATCCTTTTAAAAGAAAGAATAATTATAAGACCAATCCACACATAAACACAGATGGTTTTTACCTTACGATAACCCAAAACATTCTTTTAAAAATCCATACTCTTATGATATTATAATAATGTCTAAATCAAATAAATAGCAATCTAGTGGAATGCTTTCATCTCATGTTCCACATATATAATATATAATCACAAACCACAGGCGCTTATTGGGTAATGGATTCCAACCGGCAAAGTATGGGACCACCTTTCGATAGTGTATCTCTAGAGAGGAATACACCGGGTTCAACAAGAACATCTTGTAACCCAGGCTAAACATGATCGGTCACTCATTTCGCTTAAGTGTGTCGAATGTATTATCACCAACGGTTGGGATCGACAACAGTTTCCCGAAAGGGACAACATCTAAATAGTTTAAAGAAGTAAATGGAGTTTCTCTAGATCAAGTGATAATACACCCTAATTCGGAGCTACCCACTTAGCCATGCGACCTACCCAATATTTACCATTTCCTGGTTGTGAGGATTGAGGCCATGCTTATCTCTGATAGATCACACATTTATTCACTTTAAATGTCACATCATCATACCCGCCAAATCACAAATTGATTTCTCCAAAAATAACACGGGTATACAGCTAAGAGAAACAAATTTCTCCTCCACCAAACGTAAATATGTTTGAAGAGATCAACTTTACGCGATCTAATAAATATACTTTGTCAGACATTCTTCCATACAAGTTGTCCTGGGACTGGACAATCCGAAGGCACTATTCTATAAATCCATCTTAGGCAATTTCTACCTAGGATTTTCCAGAATAGCCCTTGCATAAACTCCGTCTTCAATTATCTTCATCATATTTGATTCGAAACGCTAATTCCCATACGGAGTGGTTTTCAGATAATAAATCTGTACCTGGTCTCTCCGTATTGACGACAGAAAAATGGTCAAAACTTTGATAGTCGGTTATTTAACTATCAAAGGAAAACATCCATACACAACGATCTTATTTACAAATAGAAATTTTATCGATCAATCATTAATCAACATTTTTTCCTTTTAAATTAATTTATCATTAATTTATTCATTTCCCCATTTTCCTATTTCTTTCATAAATCCCTATTTTCTAAATTTAGATAATAAACGTTATTAAAATTGGAAAAAAATTCCATTCCCTATGCATGCATTGTTATCTTTCCACATCTATCAGTCTCTAACTGTAAATTAGTAAGAGAACAACTTCCTAATTATTAACCTCGAAGGCCGAAACCAACATCAGATCGATACTCAGAAAGCTATTCAACTCAACTAATTTCCAGTCAGTTTCTAATTTCAGTATTCCATTTAGATTCCTATTTCGAACCCCAAATTCCTTTATAAATATTCTTATCTACAAAATATTTATTTAAATCCCTTATTCACATTAAATGTGAATAATATTTCTTCTATACAATCATAACAGTTTGATTTCCTATTTTATAAACAATATCCCAAATCCAATTTTTTTTATGCTTCTATTTATAGAATTTTCATATAAAAACTTATTTTATACTTCTATCGCTAAAATCTCATTTAATTCCCTTTAAAAATGCTAAGTTCAAATTCCATTTCAAATATCGATGTTGAAACTGATTTTACTTCTCTATATAAATTCTGATTTATATATTCCATTTATCAAATGATAAATATTTTACTTGATTTATAAAACCTTATTTATAAATTTATCTTCTCAATTTATCTGTTAAAACAGATTCTGTAACGACCCAAGGATTTTCGACCCCGAAAATCGACATAAAATCACCATGTCGACTATTCAAGCATCGAAAACACTGGATTGTCAATAGAAAGAAGTTAGAGGGTGAGAAAAGAAAGGAAGAAATATTAGAATAGAAGAAAGAAGAAGAACCACACATCAGAATCTAACAGCGGAACGAATAAAATATAATATCAAATCTCTTTATACAAAAGAACTGTATACATATACCAATCATCAGAGTACAACATATATCATTCACAGCGGAAAAATATCTGTATATAACTAGCGGTGAGGCCGCCTGCTTCTAGCTCCTGAAACTCCAAGTGAATATAACCTGTAAATACACTGGGTCTGACCCGAGCACATTTGAAGCAAAGCAAAATACACCGGGTCAGTCTGGAATACTATCAGTGATAAATTCACTGAACACACACTTGTTTAACTTTAGAAAATTCTATCTGAAATCAAAGGATAATAGTAAGACCAGCCCACACATAAACACGGACGGTTTTTACCTTACTATAACCCAAAAAGTTTTTGAAATCATAACTTATTCTGATATTATCATAGTGTCTAAATACAAATAATTAACAATCTAGCGGAACGCTTGCATCTCACTCTCCACATATATAGTATACAAACCAAAACCGCGGCACTTATCAGATATTGGATTCCAACTATGACAAGGTATGGGACCACCTTACGAACGTGTATCTCTAGAGGTGAATACACTGGGTTCAACAAGAACGTCTTGCAACCTAGTCCTCACATGACCGACCACTCATTTCGCTTGAGTGTATCGAATGTATATCACCGACGGTTGGGATCAGCAACCGCCTCCCGAAAAGGGACAACATCGAAATATAGATTAAAGAAGCAAATGGAATTTCTCTAGATAGGTGATCATACACCCTAATGGGAGCGACCCACATAACCATGCTGCCTGTCCGATTTTTTTCATTTCAAGGTTGATGAGGCTTGAGGCCAGAACTTAACTTTAAAACATCTGGTCATCATTCACTTTGAATGCCACATTGTCAGATCCTCCAGATCACAATGATTGACGTCCACAAAAATACTCTAGTTTATTTGGCTAGAGAATAACCATTTCTCCGCCAACAACTATGGTACATTTGGAGAAATCAACTCATGTAATTCCTTTGGAAATACTCTGTCAGTCATCTGTCCATACAAGTCATCCAGGAAAAGGATGAACCGAAGGTACTCTCCTACTGCATCTCATATAGGAATCACCCCATAGATCAGTAGCGAGCAGTCCTTGCAAATCCGTGGATTTCAACCACGATAGAATCACAAATCAAAGAACTCTGGTTGCAAGCCAAGGAAATTCGACACGTAGTCCTTCCGCTTATGAAGATCCATGGTCTTCACTTGCTCCGTCTTCAATCGACGTATTTGTTGCTCGGTATGGTTTTCGAATATAAATTCAATCCCGGTCTTTCCATACCAACAATCGTATTGGTCAGGTTTTGATAGTCGGTGATTTAACTATCAAATAACAAAGGTGTTCATAAAATGATCATCCTGATTCGGTACTTGGCATTACTTGGCCTCTTTAAAATATTTTTACCAAAATGGTTAATCAACTTCTTATTCTTCAATATATTAAAACCTTATATTTAGTCTCGATTATAACAAAAACTATTTTAAATACTTTCGAGCATATATAAGTATATACCACGCTTTCCATTCCCTTTGGAAACATCGATATATTTCTTTAAACCCTTTTCCCTTTTTCTCCCTTATTTAGCATCTCGATATATATATACATATATTTTACTTAATGGTATAACCCAATTACCAATTCTAATTTGGTTAAAGCAAAGGTCGACTCATATAATTTAATACCAAACTTTGATATTTATTAAAACCACAATCGTAGTAGTATTTATAATTCAAAATCTCGCACTTACGTTCATTACATTCCGTATGGACTACCACACTAAATTCACCACCTTTTCACTCGTTTCAAACCAATACCATTCCTCGACAATAATGAAGCCGCTCAAGTTGGGGTATTTATTTACCTCTCAGACCTTGATCGACAACGTTCTTCTCTTAGAATAAATACCAGTTTGTAACTTAACCATTTCACCAAATCTTATTTACCATTTCGATTTCAAAACTGGTTTTACAGAACCATTTCTTACATTTGAAATTCTCGTTCGATAAATCTCTTTACTTAATTTGTTTAATTAAGTAAGTCTTTACTAATAATACCACTTTTTACTTAAACCAAAATTTCACTTATAACCTTTTGATTTTAATAAAATCCCGCGTCCACTAATCCTTTTCCATTTATTCGAGCATTTCTTATAACCACTTAATCTTGGGTTTACAACTAAAATCCGCTTACTACCTTCCTTTATAATAAGACCTCATTACTTGGGTTTTAAATTTCAAAATCCACTTCCCAAAATTTAACACAACCCAATGGTATGGATTTTTACTTTTACGTTTTGAAAATCTTAGTCAAATTACAACGTTTCACTCACTTCGATTCTTTAATGTTTAATGTCATCGTTTAATTAAAAAAAATTGACTTTAATATTAACTATATCAAAATATAGTTATTAATTTTACTACTAACTAAAAATAGTGTAATTATCACTTTTGAAAGCTCACTAAATAGAATCAACTTCATATTTCAAGAATTTTCTTAATTTATAGTTAATCGAAGATTAACTATTTATTTAACACAATTCGTTAAACTTTAACGAATATTCAAAATATTTAAATCAAATTACTTCAATTATCAATTTCAACTAAAGATGGTTGATTTTTTATCGACCGTACACCTCACTTAGCAGTTAACTGATTATCGGTTGTCATTTCCTCTTTTTAAATTAATTAAATAGCTTAATTAATTTTAGACTCACTATTTAATTGTTTAAAAAAAACAATTATCCCAATTTACCCACACGTAAGTAGTTTCTTTGGCTTTCCACTTTTAGAACTCGTGTACATCATACGATTTAATTTACATCAACCTTTTGAATACTCTCTTTTATGATCTCGATTAAAATATATATTTATAACTTCTTATTTAATTACTTAAATAAAATAACTGGAAAGCTTCAATTTAATTATAAAATAATTTATAACTTTAAAACTGCGTCGTTTCACCGAACGGTAAAACCGACGTCTAAAGCAAAACATTTTAGGCCATTTACTGCTAATTACCAAATCAACACTGTCGGTTGATTTTAAACACAACACAGGTTCAACCATCACGCTCAAACAAGTTTTATTACCATATGGGGTTCAACTAGTTCAAATATCAACAATATAAAACAAACAAACAACATATAATATTTGAGGAATCCGGTCGGATCCCTCTAACCTGTTCTTCTCTACATCACAGCTCGTTATAACATTCCATGATAATATATTAAATAAATTCAATATGATCGATTAAATCTAAATAACAACATCAAATCAACCATAACAGTCAACAACAACCAACCAACCAATTTATTTTTTTAAAGGTAGATTATATTTTAATATGAATTTACCACATCACAGAATTCCAGATGGTGTGAGAATTAACTCACCAGTTCATTTCTATTGACGGTGGATGCGTTTGTTGCATTTAATCTAGAACGGACGTTCAAAATTAGCTGAATTTTCAACTGCGTCAGATTAGTGCCTAGTCTGTGCCATCGTCTAGGTCTCGTCCCTATGATCCCAACGGATCCAGTTTCGTTAAATTTCGTTAACGTATGAAGAAGATACGTTGAATTAAAGTTTGATAAATATATACGATTTTATACTGAACTAATTAATTAAAATATATTAATTACCTTAAATTACGATTAAGAATTGCCATGTCAGACCGTTATAACACTTCACGCGTTTTCCTTTTTGTAAATCCTTGAAACCCGATGACCATGAACCACCGTTCTTCATCACCAAACCCAAATACCCCTTCATCGTTCAACCACCTGAACTTCCAAGACTTGCCACCGTCGATCGTCTGCACTGGAGACCCCACCGTCGACGTCGACGGAACCGCCACTCCTCAACGCCCCTCTACCAGAAGTCCGGCCACCTATCTCGCCTCCCATCGACCACAATCCTAGTCCGACCAAAATCCAAATATCACCAGAATTTGGCCAATTCCGATCACCTGAAGCTCCACGACCATGATCAATCGACTCGCCTCCGACCCACGAACTCTTTCCCCCCAGACCACGACGTCAACATTCCCTCCAATCGCCGGAAAATCAAAATTTCCGATCTGAGCATTTTCAAAAAAACCCAAAAAGCCATACTCCATACATCTCAGTCCCCAAGCCACCACGGACCACCGTTGCACCTCAGACCACAGCCAAACGAAAGCTGAAACTCTCCTCTACAAAACCCCCAAGGTCGCAGCCTCCCAAATCAACCCAATCCTTGTAATTTGTGACAAAAACGAAAACTGTTCTTCGCTGTTCATCGTGAAGTCCAGCCACCACAGTCTCCCGATCACCCCCAACTTTTCTCGGTAGCTATACAACACCCCGATCTACCCCTTTAACTTTGGAGCCCCCCTCGAATTCATCACGGATTGGAAGAAATAAATGATTTTGTGTTTGAGGACTTTTTTGTAAAATTGCTAAATGGAAATAGGTGTTTGGCTGGAAATGTTGATGGAGGGGGTTTATACAAGGTGGGAAAAATATATTTTAAGTCGATGTGACGAGCGATGTTGACTAGCGATATTTTATTTCGTACCTATCGCGTTTTCGAAATTTGTTTATTCGCTCCTGCGCTCACATACGAACCCCGTTCGAGACGCGAATGGACGACATAGTATAATTTGACGATACGGTCCTAATGAAACTTGTTTCGTCGAATTCCGAGTTCGTTTGCTCGAATGGCACTCGTACACGTCCAAATTGATCGATTTTATTTGTATTTTATTTTGCCATGCTCACAAATTAACCCCGATTGACGCGCCACTTAAAATCTAGTAATAATTTACTGTTGCGGTCCCAATAAAATTTGTTTCATCGAAAATTGAGGTCGTTTGAATAAAGGCCCTTTTATAACTGACCAATTCAAATAAAATAAACCAATTTTAAAATACCTCAATATAATATTATTAAAATATTGAAATTGGCCATATACGACCAGAATATCGTATACTACCGAGATAAAATATCCCGGGTTGAGTTTGAAGCCAAATCGATATTATAAATATTTAAAAACCCTGTGTGTAATATAAATAACGATAAAATATATAAAGGAAATTCCACAACGACTTTTTCAAAATTTGATTTGGACATAAAATAAAATCTACGCGATGAAAACTGGATTTTTCTCTGCCATTAGAAAGATATCGTCAAACAGATTCCAACGTTTCTTGTTTCGAGGAAATCCGACTTATTTTGAATCCTGTATGGCCAATTGAAGTTCAAAACTCAAATTTACGAACTACCGCACCGCTGCAGCTCATTATTTAATTAAATTATAAACTATACGCTCAACTATCATTAAATAAACGATATTGTCGATATATTTTCAATACAGACAATATTGACCCTCTATATTTAGCCGATACACGTTATACAGCAAATTCAACATATTCCCCATATTCAGGAAATAAAATATTATTTTATTATTTATTTAAATAATATATTCCAAATAAATCGTTAAATTCGATTATTTACATTAAAACCAATATTTTAAATAATTAAAATAATTTAAATAATCCAAATAAATAGGCAGAAAATACAGGTCATTACATTCCTTCCCCCTTAAAATAATTTCGTCCTCGAAATTGCTAAGGTAGAAAGAACGTTAAATCCCTTTATCTTTTCAAAAATAATTAATTTTAAAACTCGAATTTATTTTCAAACTGACCCAATTGGTTTTAAAACCAATTTATTTCAAATAAAAGAATTTTCCAAAAATCTTCAAAAAAATTCTAACTCCTTAAATTTGGAAAAATTTCGGCAGAGTCTCCCCTATACGGAGGGACGTCTGGAAGATTGCAGGATCAAGAAATATGTATACAACGACTCTCACGTTCGAAAAAATCAAAAACCAAAATCAAAACCCAAACAAAACCAAAATTTATATTTGGCATAGGCGCACCTTTTTGCGAGTGTTATTATGCGATAAGCGATATATTTTATTCGAGCTTGCTCAACTATTGTGCAGCTCTGGATTCGATTAACTCCAGAATTTTCTATGGTTGGGTTTTAAAGCTGAATTGGCATTCCTGCACCTGTTCACAACTCAAATGAGTTTCATTAGTCTCCAGAACCATGTCAGTTATGTTCAAAAACATCCATATCAATCATATTAACTAATTCGACACCCAGTTCAATCCATACGAGGTTATAATTATTTATAATCACTTCATTTATTTCTATAATTATCCATTCGGATTTAATTATCTGGATTGATTTATTCGAATATTGGTTTTAACCAAGTTGATTCATGTTCAGGTTCATATCCATGAGATCGAGCACACCATCCAAACATATCACACACATCAACATTAACAAATCCAAATAATTTGCCTATATTATAATAATTTGAAAAATCATTACTTTTATTCTTTTATAAAATAAATTGGGCAAAACAAATTTCAAAAATAAATTTTTATATCAAATCAGAAATACGCGCTCCCGGGTATATATACAAACTCAATCTAGGGCATTACTAACCCCATCTCTATTGAGTCAAGCCACAGAGCCAAGGTTATCACTAAACCAACAGCTCTGATACCACTATAACGACCCACGGATTTTCGACCCTGAAAATCGACATAAAATCACCATGTCGGCTATTCAAGCATCGAAAACACTGGATTGTCAATAGAAAGAAGTTAGAGGGTGAGAAAAGAAAGGAAAAAAATATTAGAATAGAAGAAAGAAGAAGAACCACACATCAGAATCTCACAGCGGAACGAATAAAATATAATATCAAATCTCTTTATACAAAAGAACTGTATATATATATACCAATCATCAGAGTGCAACATATACCATTCACAGCGGAAAAATATCTGTATATAACTAGCGGTGAGGCTGCCTACTTCTAGCTCCTGAAACTCCAAGCAAATATAACCTGTAAATACACTGGGTCTGACTCGAGCACATTTGAAGCAAAGCAAAATACACCGGGTCAGTCTGGAATACTATTAGTGATAAATTCACAGAACACACACTTGTTTAACTTTAGAAAATTCATCAAAGGATAATAGTAAGACCAGCCCACACATAAACACGGACGGTTTTTACCTTACTATTACCCAAAACGTTTTTGAAATCATAACTTATTCTGATATTATCATTGTGTCTAAATACAAATAATTAACAATCTAGCGGAACGCTTGCATCTCACACTCCACATATATAGTATACAAACCAATACCGCGGCGCTTATTGGATATTGGATTCCAACTATGACAAGGTCTGGGACCACCTTCCGAACGTGTATCTTTAGAGGCGAATACACTAGGCTCAACTAGAACGTCTTGCAACCCGGCCCTCACATGACCGACCACTCATTTCGCTTGAGTGTATCGAATGTATATCACCGACGGTTGGGATCAGCAACCACCTCCCGAAAAGGGACAGCATCGAAATATAGATTAAAGAAGCAAATGGAATTTCTCTAGATAGGTGATCATACACCCAAATGGGAGCAACCCACATAGCCATGCTGCCTGCCCGATTTTTTTCATTTCCCGGTTGATGAGGCTTGAGGCCAGAACTTAACTTTAAAACATCTGGTCATCATTCACTTTGAATGCCACATCGTCAGATCCTCCAGATCACACTAATTGACGTCTATAAAAATACTCTAGTTTATTTGGCTAGAGAATAACCATTTCTCCGCCATCAACTATGGTACGTTTGGAGAAATCAACTTATGTAATTCCTTTGGAAATACTCTGTCAGACATCCATCCATACAAGTCATCCAGGAAAAGGATGAACCGAAGGTACTCTCCTACTGCATCTCATATAGGAATCACCCCACGGATCAGTAGCGAGCAGTCCTTGCAAATCCGTGGATTTCAACCACGACAGAATCACAAATCAAAGAACTCTGGTTGCAAGCCAGAGAAATTCGACACGTAGTCCTTCCGCTTATGAAGATCCACGGTCTTCACTTGCTCCGTCTTCAATCGACGTATTTGTTGGTCGGGATGGTTTTCGAATATAAATTCAATCCCGGTCTTTCCATACCAACAATCGTACTGGTCAGGTTTTGATAGTCGGTGATTTAACTATCAAATAACAAAGGTGTTCATAAAATGATCCTGCTGATTCGGTACTTGGCATTACTTGGCCTCTTTAAAATATTTTTACCAAAATGTTTAATCAACTTCTAATTCTTCAATATATTTAAACCTTATATTTAGTCTCGATTATAACAAAAACTATTTTAAATACTTTCGAGCATATATAAGTGTAACAACCCGAATTTTTATAACATGTTAAAACAAGAAATCAGGGCAGAATTAAATTCTAAGTTAAGAATCAATGGGAACGGGTTACGCCATTGCGTTCGTCTCGAAATTCTGCTTGAAAACGAGTCCGAAATTTCGTAAATCGGAGTCCATATGACCAAGTTATGGCCCATGGAAGATTTCAGAAAATTCAAAATTCAGCCCGAAATTCAAATTCAGACAGAAACAGATTGGGCGGGAAAAATTCCCGCCCAGCCCCAGGTCGACTGGGGGGTCGACTGGGGAGTCGATCTGCCCCCCCCCAGGTCGACTGGGGAATCGACCTGGGTGTCGACCTGGGGGTCGACCTCCCTGGTCGGACCCTGTTGGTCTGGTGCACCAGTTTGCTCCTTTGGTCTACTTACTTGGCCTGTGACGGGATATGATGGTTCAGATCTAAATTACGGTTAATCCTATGGCCTAAACTAGTCTCTACACCTATAAAAACACCCTAATACCTAGCCTAAACCATCACAAAACAACCTAACAACTAAATTCTGCCAAAATGCTCCCTAATCATGGCCTCCATCTTCATCTTGAGAGCTTCTTAGGCAAAAAGGAGCCATCTTTCTTCATCAAATCAAAAGAGCTACTTATTCTCAAGGCTTCTAGTGTTGCTACGTCATTTCTAGAGCTTCTACAACGTCTCTATCTTGTTCTATTTGGTTCTAGTTCTCATAGCCACGCTTTGTAAGCCCCACTCTACTCTTAGATTTAAACTATGAAGTTAATATGAACATGTAGCAAGTTGAAATGAGATTTTTGGTGTAATACTTGTCTTCGGGCTATATTTGTATGCATAGATCCATTTATGACACTTTTGATCTATGATTGTGGAACTATCATGAACCTAGTACCGTTCATCTTCATTTTTGGGTAGAAAGCTATGAGCTTTATTTGGTGGTTATGCATAATGCAACATAGAACCCCTCATAACCTTGATGTTAACTTGCATATGATGTTGAACTACATGCTACCCACAAGTTTATCACCCTATGTCAACTATTATCATGTTATCACCTTTGCCTATGCTAAGTTTGATGTCATGCATGTTTTTGAGGCCAATAATCCTATATGCTAGTTGTGATGAACACCTTTGCCTCAATATCATCATGTTTAACTTATGACCAACTTTACCACCTTATGCCCATCTTGGTCATATTTTTATGTTCCTTGATTCACTTGTGTTGATGCGAGTTTACGTGCGAATGGGAATACGTTATGGGTAGTTAGGCAAATTTGAAATGACATGAAAAACATGACTTGAAATGTGACATGAAACTTGATTATGCTTGAAAACTTGAATATGGTCATGACATGTAGAAAACTATAAAGTGGCCAACTCGAGGTTGGGTTGAGTTTGTAGCGTAAATCTGCCCGGAACCGCACGGCAAATCTGGTGGCTACAAACAATAGGACCCAATGTGAGAAGTTGGTCATATCGCGCTTGAAACCCGAGGTTAGACTAGGTTGTGGTGTAAAGCTGCCCGGACCCGCCCGACATATCCAGTAACCACAACAAAGTCTAATGTGAGAGGTTGGGTGCATTAAATTAATTAATGCCACATGTTAGGGTTAAGTCATGAACCACTTGGATACACTTAACCAACTTGATACATGACTGGATAGGGTTAACCACACTTAACCCGTTAGAAACCCTAGTCACGTGGTCCTTTTCAGCAGTAACCCTCTTGGATGTATCATGATACCCTAGGGACTAGGATAGGGTGGGGCACGATTACTGGGCTGATTGTAAGCGACCAGAACGACGGCTGAGTAGGTGCGCCGGTGTAGGTTCAGGCGGACTATGGTCGTGCACATAGTCCGGAGTTGAAAAAGCAGACACAGGCACCAGTAGGTTTAGACTGTGCGTGCTTGATTCGTGTCAGTGGTTGGCACCCTAGGACTTGATACACCCTAGGGTGGACCTAGCACAGTTTGACTACATTCCGTGATTGGGCCGTATGACACCGACACTTGACGAGTTAGGCTTATAGGGAGCCGATCGACTAGACCGTGTAGTTGGACCTTGACTTGGGTCATCTCATGATATTGGGCCAAGGGATCATTTCTTGTTTATACTTGACATGGGCTGGAATACTAGTATTTTTGGTGCAAAACTAAACCTTGTATATGCGATGCCACACTTGATCTACCTTGTTATCTATTTATCATGCCAGTTAGTTATCATCTTTATGTTTCATCTTAGTTTCTCATGTTTAGTTAACTTCATTAGTTTTTATACTAATAGTAGGTAGGACTTACCAGTCTTTATGACTGACCCTTTTTCTTTCACCTCTTTTCTTCCGTTTCCCCCCCCCCCAGGTTCTCAGGGAGGGAACACTAGTGCTTAGCTTGGACATTTGGCTTGCTTTCTTGATAGCTCATGTACAGTTTGGACTTGAGCTTGCTATGGCTTCACCACATCCATCTTGGGGATAGTTTACTTTATGTTATTTTCGGTTTATGTTTTCTAGACTTGTGGTAGTTGAAAATAATGACTAAGTACTTTGATGTAAGTTGACTATTTGGTTTTGAAATGATGGTTTTTAATTTCTACCGCTGCTTAACTTATTTATTTATCTATGTTCTGTCTTGTGATATCTCTGTGCATGTTTACCTAGACAACACCCCTCCAAAGCTAGTGCATTCTCTCGTGAATGGCCCTGGCGGAGGTGGGGTGTTACAATAAGTATATACCCCACTTTCCATTCCCTTTGGAAACATCGATATATTTCTTTAAACCCTTTTCCCTTTTTCTTCCTTATTTAGCATCTCGATATATATATACATATATTTTACTTAATGGTATAACCCAATTACCAATTCTAATTTGGTTAAAGAAAAGATCGACTCATATAATTTAAAACCAAACTTTCATATTTATTAAAACCACTATCGTAGTAGTATTTATAATTCAAAATCTCGCACTTATGTTCATTACATCCCATATGGACTACCACACTAAATTCACCACCTTTTCACTCGTTTCAAACCAATACCATTCCTCGACAATAATGAAGCCGCTCAAGTTGGGGTATTTATTTACCTCTCAGACCTTGATCGACAACGTTCTTCTCTTAGAATAAATACCATTTTGTAACTTAACCATTTCACCAAAATCTTATTTACCATTTAGATTTCAAACCTGGTTTTACAAAACCATTTCTTACATTTGAAATCCTTGTTCGATAAATCTCTTTACTTAATTTGTTTAATTAAGTAAGTCTTTACTAATAATACCACTTTTTACTTAAACCAAAATTTCGCTTATAACCTTTTGATTTTAATAAAATCCCACGTCCACTAATCCTTTTCCATTTATTCGAGCATTTCTTATAACCACTTAATCTTGAGTTTACAACTAAAATCCGCTTACTACCTTCCTTTATAATAAGACCTCATTACTTGGGTTTTAAATTTCAAAATACATTTCCCAAAATTTAACCCAACCCAATGGTATGGATTTTTGCTTTTACGTTTTGATAATCTTAGTCAAATTACAACGTTTCACTCACTTCAATTCTTTAATGTTTAATGTCATCGTTTAATTAAAACAACAATTTGACATTAATATTAACTATATCAAAATATAGTTATTAACTTTACTACTAACTGAAAATAGTGTAATTATCACTTTTGAAAGCTCACTAAATAGAATCAACTTCATATTTCAAGAATTTTCTTAATTTATAGTTAATCGAAGATTAACTATTTATTTAACATCATTCGTTAAACTTTAACGAATATTCAAAATATTTAAATCAAATTACTTTAATTATCAATTTCAACTAAAGACGGTTGATTTTTCATCGACCGTACACCTCACTTAGCAGTTAACTGATTATCATTTGTCATTTCCCCTTTTTAAATTAATTAAATAGCTTAATTAATTTTAAACTCACTATTTAATTGTTTTTAAAAAAACAACTATCCCAATTTACCCACACGTAAGTAGTTTCTTTGGCTTTCCACTTTTAGGACTCGTGTACATCATACAATTTAATTTACATCAACCTTTTAAATACTCTCTTTTATGATCTCGATTAAAATATATATTTATAACTTCTTATTTAATTACTTAAATAAAATAACTGGACAGCTTCAATTTAGTTATAGAATAATTTATAACTTTAAAACTGTGTCGTTTCACCGAATGGTAAAACCAACGTCTAAAGCAACACATTTTAGGCCATTCACTGCCAATTACCAAATCAACACTGTCGGTTGATTTTAAACACAACACAGGTTTTATTATCATATGGGGTTCAACCAGTTCAAATATCAATAATATAAAACAAACAAACAACATATAATATTTGAGGAATCCGGTCGGATCCCTCCAACCTGTTCTTCTCTGCATCATAGCTCGTTATAACATTCCATGATAATATATGAAATAAATTCCACATGATCGATTAAATCTAAATAACAGCATCAAATCAACCATAACAGTCAACAACAACCAATCAACCAATTTATTTTTTCAAAGGTAGATTATATTTTAATATGAATTTGCCACATCACAGAATTCCAGAAGGTGTTAGAATTAACTCACCAGTTCATTTCTATTGACGGTGGACGCGTTTGTTGCATTTAATCTGGAACGGACATTCAAAATTAGCTGAATTTTCAACTGCGTCAGATCAGTGCCATCGTCTAGGTCTCGTCCCTGTGATCCCAACGGATCCAATTTCGTTAACGTATGAAGAAGATACGTTGAATTAAAATTTGATAAATATATACGATTTTATACTAAACTGATTAATTAAAATATATTAGTTACCTTAAATTACGGTTAAGAATTGCCACGTCAGACCGTTATAACCCTTCACGCGTTTTCCTTTTTGTAAACCCTTGAAACCCGATGACCCTGAACCATCGTTCTTCATCACCAAACCCAAATAACCCTTCATCGTTCAACCACCAGAACTTCCAAGACTTACCGCCGTCGATCGACTGCACCGGAGACCCCACTATCGACGTCAACGGAACCACCACTCCTCAACGCCCCTCTACCAGAAGTCCGGCCACCCATCTCGCCTCCCATCGACCACAATCCCAGTCTGACCGAAACCCAAATATCACCGGAATTTGGCCAATTCCGATCACCTTAAGTTCCGTGACTATGACCAATCGACTCGCCTCCGACCCACGAACCCTTTCCCCCCAAACTACAACGTCAACAGTCCCTCCAATCGCCGGAAATCAAAATTTCCGATCTGAGCATTTTCAAAAAACCCAAAAAGCCATACTCCGTTCATCTCAGTCCCCACGCCACCACGGACCACCGTTGCACCTCAGACCACAGCCAAGCGAAAGCTGAAACTCTCCTCTACAAAACCCCCAAGGTCCCGGCCTCCCAAATCAACCCAATCCTTGTAATTTGGGCCAAAAACGAAAAATGTTCTTCACTGTTCATCGTGAATTCCGGCCACCATAGTCGCCCGATCACCCCCAACTTTTCTCGGTAGCTAGACAACACCCCGATCTACCCCTTTCACTTTGGAGCCCCCCTCGAATTCATCACGGATTGGAAGAAATAAATGATTTTGTGTTTGAGGACTTTTTTGTAAAATTGCAAAATGGATATAGGTGTTTGGCTGGAAATGTTGATGGAGGGGGTTTATATAAGGTGGGAAAAATATATTTTAAGTCGATGTGATGAGCGACGTTGACTAGCGATATTTTATTTTGTACCTATCGCATTTTCGAACTTTGTTTACTCGCTCCTGCGCTCACATACGAACCACGTTCGAGACGCGAATGGACGGCATAGTATAATTTGACGATACGGTCCTAATGAAACTTGTTTCATCGAATTCCGAGTTCGTTTGCTCGAATGGCGCTCGTACACGTCCAAATTGATCGATTTTATTTGTATTTTATTTTGCCATGCTCACAAATTAACCCCAATTGACACGCCACTTAAAATCTAGCAATAATTTGTTGTTGCGGTCCCAATAAAATTTGTTTCGTCGAAAACTGAGGTCGTTTGAATAAAGGCCCTTTTATAACTGGCCAATTCAAATAAAATAAACCAATTTTAAAATACCTCAATATAATATTATTAAAATATTGAAATTGGCCATATACGACCAGAATATCGTATACTATCGAGATAAAATATCCCGGGGTTGAGTTTGAAGCCAAATCGATATTATAAATATTTAAAAACCCTGTATTTAATATAAATAACGATAAAATATATAAAGGAAATTCCACAACTGTGACGGCCCGCCCCGCACCAGCCTGCATTTCCTCCGGAAGTGCGCTGTACACATGCCCGACTAGCACAGAACGGTCGCCAAAGAAAGGAAAGAAGGGAATGAACTAATCAAGGAACCTGTAGGATGTCTCACAGCGCATGGAATAAAATATAATAATAACATACTTGACATAAAACAGGTGAGACAGTGCATAAGCTGATAACTAAAATCAACATCAATCATCAGAGCAGCGGAAATTCAAATACAGCTTATTACAACTTTCCAAATTTACTGTCTCTAAACAAAAGAAAGCTAAAGTAGAAGATGCACCACCAATGCCCAAGCAGTGATCTTCAACAACACAGGGAGAATACTATATATGTATATTACGTGGAAGCCTCCTGCTCGTCTCCGGATCATCTACCCGTGCATCACCAGCTAACCTGTCTCTAGTCTGCTCGTGTGAGCACCCAGAGTAATAAGAGGAGACATAAAACTCTGGGTCAGACATAAAGCCTGGTATGAGCGATAAGCATCTAAACAGAATAATAACAGGTATACTAAACCATACCTGAACCTGGACCTGCAACCAAAGAGTTAGTACCACATACCGTACAGTACTCTAAGGTGCCATAGCAAATAGTGTAAAGAATACGGGGGTGGGGGTGCATGTCATAATGATAGCAAACAAATCATCCATAGCAACCATCCTCACATTTCTCACTCAGTGCATAAAGCATACGATATCTACCACTTTGGAACACTAGACAAACTGAGGCAACGATGAATCCCGACTTGTAGAAACCCTGCTATGACCAAGCTAAACATATGGAGTCATGACCAAACATTTCAATGACCCACTTCATTGGTTGTAGCCCTTGGTCCTACCGATGCCATAATGGCCCTGAATCCGCCTTCGTACCTCCTACCATAGTGGTCCAAAGCTATAGACGTCGATAACTCCTTGGCACGCGTCCCGCAGCAAAGCCCAACCATGAAGCGAACTCATTGATTCCCATTTGAATCTTAAGCTCTAACTTCTCATTTGGACTTCCTTTGCATCTCGGGTTTTAGTCATCATCTTCATCCGGATCGGCCTCCATCATTCGGGTCGTGCATGTCCCACAACATCAGATTGTGGCGCTGCACCAGTTCGGATCGGCTCCCATCATCCCTTACTGGATTGGATCGGAATGACCTACGCGGATCGGGTCGTAGAAACCCCATCGGATCGGATCGGCCATCGCTTCAAGTGCACCGGATCGGGTCGCCCTACGAGCTCTGGGTCGGATCGTGAATACCCATTGGTTCGGGTCGTGCCACCTTGCTGAGGTCGTGACGTGTTCCTTCAGGCGGATCGTGACACCCAGGTTGCAATGGATCGTGAAAGGTAGGGGCGGATCGGGTCACCTCTTCGTGAAGCAACACGGGTTGTCTCGCGAAGTCTTGATCGGATCGGATCGGCACCATCGGATCGGGGTCTTCAGTCGTTGACGGATCGGATCGCGCCATCGGATCGGATCGCCCTCACTTCCACCGATCTGGTCCGGTTCGGATGATTTCCTGCAGTTCTTCCAGCGAGCAGTTTACGCCTTTCGACGGCGTTTTTGACAAATCTAACACTTCTAATCAATCATAAAACACACCATAGTGTCATAGCAATATGTAATAGCAACCACAAACAGCAAACAACCATTCAAATGAATCAAAATGGATCAAAAGTGGCCAAAACTCCTTATTTTCCCTTAAGCATATTTAAGTAAAACTGATCATAGGGTTAACGAAAATTAATCAGATCGAACCAAATTTCTAACAGAGGCATAAAATATTATTTAAGAATTTCTAAACATTTTTCCAGAATTTATTAGTGTATAAATTCGCTAATCTTCACTAATCACCCTTAATTAACTGTAATTAGTGTCAAAACGGTGCTATCACTCACCTTGGCCACAAACAAAATTCTCAGAACTGAAACTCCTCTGATTTGGGGCGAATACCGATGTCCAACAGCAGCTCTAACCTTGCTTTGGTGCTTTTTCTTCTTAATTTGATGTTACCAAGCCTAATCTTCAATTAGAAAGTGATTTGGGGTGTTTTAGATGTAGGAGGCCATTGTTAGAGTGTCTAAGGATGAAAGTGGCGGCTGGAAAATGTCTAAAGAAATGTTTTCTAACCCTAATCAGCCCCTATATACCCCTAAACCCGAAATTCCCCTCTGGGCCTAACTGCTAATCACCCGGTTAAGCCCAATTAAGCTGTTTTTCACCATCTGAAACTTGTTTCAGCCATATCTCCCAAACAGTGAGTCCGTTTGGCTAATGTGACCACTCTACGGAATTGTAAACCATCATCCGGAGCCAATGGAAGTGGTTTTAGATCAAAATTCTTTTTCAGTCAAAAGTTATGGCCAAAACAGTGATAACTAGGGGTAAAATGGTCATTTAAAAATCGGGAAAAATCATGAACATGAGAAATGACCCCAATAGTCGTCCCCCAAAGTTACATGACCATACGACTTTGTATGTGAAAGAAATAAATATCCTACGATCCTATGATGCGTAGAATGCAGGTCGTTACACTCTCCCCCCCCTTAAGAAATTTCGTCCCCGAAATTCCTTAACCCTAAACACACTAAGGATCCCGCATGCCTAACAACCACATACAACAATCAAACATGCAAAACAAGCAAACAAGCTTATCCTAGCATGCGGAAAACTAAATCGAAGTCAAAATCTTACCAGGCAAAGAGTTCTGGGTGTGACTTCCTAATGTTCTCCTCTGTCTCCCAAGTACAATCATTCTCGTCCTCGCTCCACTGTACCTTGACTAGCTTCACCGCCTTCCTTCGAAGTTGCTTCATGTCGTGCGCGACAATACGGGCCGGCTTGCGGTTCCCAACCGCCTCGGGTTCTACTTCGAAGTCCTCTAACTGATCAGGTGAAATAGTCATATCTGAGTCGTGAACGAACTTCCTTAGTTGGGAAACATGAAATACGTTGTAAACTCCCGCCATCTTCTCTGGTAAGTCAATTCTATATGCCAAATTCCCGACTAGTTCAAGAACAGGGAATGGGCCAACAAACCTTGGTGCCAACTTGCCTCTCCTGCCAAATCGTATTACGCTCTTCAACGGAGGAATCTTGACAAACACCAAGTCACCAACGGAGAATTTTAGGTCTCTTCTCCTCTTATCAGCATAACTCTTCTGCCTATCTTGGGCAGCCTTCATTCGTTGTTGAATGATCTTGATCTTATCTGAAGTTTCCCTCACCACATCTGGTCCAAGTATAAACTTCTCGCCAGTCTCTATCCAACATGATGGTGAGTTACACGGCCTTCCGTACAAAGCTTCAAACGGAGCCATACCGATACTGGATTGGTAGCTATTATTATATGCAAACTCTACTAGATGCAAATGGTCGTCCCATGATCCACCAAAATCCAATATACATGCTCTCAAGAGATCTTCCAAAATACGATTCACCCTCTCCGTCTGACCGTCGGTCTGAGGATGATATGCGGTACTGAGATGTAACTCTGACCCTAGAGCCTCTTGTAAGCTCTTCCAAAACCCACTAGTGAACAACGGGTCTCGGTCGCTCACAATGCTTTTAGGCACTCCATGAAATCTCACTACCCACTTCATATACAATTCTGCTAACTTAGCTGCCGTTCTGGTCGATTTGACTGGTATAAATCTTGCACTTTTAGTCAGTCGATCCACAACTACCCAAATGCTATCATGTCCCGATCTAGTCCTTGGTAAACCATCAATAAAATCCATCGAGACTTGCTCCCATTTCCATTCGGGAATTTCTAAAGGCTGTAACAACCCACTGGGCTTCTTTTTCTCGGCTTTAACTAGCTGGCAATTCATGCACTTGGATATAAACTTCCCAACGTCTCTTTTCATCCCTTCCCAGTAGTAAGTCTGCTTCATATCTCGATACATCTTATTACCACCGGGGTGTATATTCAGCTTTGAGTGATGGCATTCTCTAAGCACTTCATCTCTCAATCCATTGACATTGGGTACAACAAGCTTTCCATTCTTTCTAAGACATCCATCTCGATCAAGCCCATACTTGTTCATCTCCTCCTCAATATCCATCTTTAGCTTGGAGAAGATTTCCAATAGGTTAGGATCGTCCCTCTGACTAGAGCCGATCCGCTCAATTAAAGTGGGTCTGATCGTCAAACTTGCTAACATTTCTGGATCCAATTCGCACTTTGGTCTGAAATCAAACCCCGCGATATACTCCAGTTGCTTCCATTCAAGGAACATAGCCCCTAAGCTGGCATGTCTTCTACTCAATGCATCAGCCACCGCATTGCCCTTTCCCGGTGTGTATGCGATGTCAAAATCATAGGAAGCTAAGAACTCTAACCATCTCTGCTGACGGAGATTCAGATCTTTCTGAGAGAAGAGATACTTTAACGACTTATGATCTGTAAACAGCTCAAATCTTTCTCCCAAGAGATAGTGTTTCCACATCTTTAACGCGAACACGATCGCTGCCAATTCTAAATCATGGGTAGGGTATCTTCTCTCGTGCGGTTTCAATTGCCGACTTGCGTAAGCTACAACCCTACCGCCTTGCATCAATACAGCACCCAGTCCGGTACCACAGGCATCCGTGTATATCGTCATCTCTTCATCCCCCTTAGGAATGACTAACACTGGTGCGCTTGTCAACTTGTCCTTTAGATTTTTAAATGCATTCTCGCACCTTTCATCCCAGACAAAAGTTTGATTCTTCTTGGTCAACTGGGTCAATGGTGCTGCTATCTTGGAGAAACCTTGGATAAACTTACGATAATATCCAGCTAATCCCAAGAAACTTCTTACATCTGTTGCGTTCTTGGGCGTAGGCCAATCTTGTACCGTAGCCACCTTTGCTGGGTCCACGGCAATACCATTCTCTGATACAACATGGCCCAAGAACCTCACTTCCCTCTTCCAGAAGTGACACTTAGAAAACTTGGCTTTCAATTGGTGTTTTCTCAACACCTCCATCGCTACTCTTAAATGTTCCTTGTGTTCTTCCTCTGTCCTCGAATAGACCAAAATATCATCAACGAACACAAGGACAAACTTATTCAACTGATCTCTGAATACCCTATTCATAAGATCCACAAAATATGCTGGGGCATTGGTCAGCCCGAATGGCATGACCAACCACTCATAAAATCCAGACGGCGTTCGAAATGCCGTTTTAGCTATACTCTCAGCTTCCACTCTAAGCTGATGAAAACCTGTCGCGAGATCCAACTGAGAAAATACTCTCGCGCCACTCAATTGATCGAACAAATCATCTATCCGCGGTAGAGGATACTTGTTCTTCCTCGTCACTTTATTCAACTCGCGGTAGTCTACACACAAACGAAGGGAACCATCCGCCTTGGTAGCAAACACAACTGGTGCTCCCCATTCAGAAACACTCCTTCTGATAAATCCCTTCCTTAAAAGATCGCTGACTTGCACCTCGAGCTCTCGCTGCTCTCTTGGTGCCATACGACGAAGTGGCATCACTATAGGCATGGCATCCTTTACCAAATCAATACGGAACTCAATCTCTCGGTGTGGTGGAAGTCCGGTCACTTCTTCGAAAACATCCGGATACTGGCCAACCACGGGCAAACCTGACAACTCACTATGCGGAATGTCGAGGGAGTTTAGAAAACTAGCCAATACCCCCTTACTGGGTAGACCACCAAACACTATCCTCCGCCTATCATCCGCTCTAGCTGTCACCAAAAAGCCCTCACAGTCTACCACCACCCCATACCTTCGGAGCCAATCTACTCCCAAAATAATGCCAAACCCAGTAAAGCCCAAAACAAAGCAATCACAAACAAACATGCATCCATGACTCGATAAGACCACATTACGACAAATCATGCTAAGGCTAGTCGAACCACCAATCGGGTTCGTCACTACTAAAGGTCTATCGACTATCTCGGGCTCCAATCCCAACCTATCTACCAGGTCACTAGATATGAAAGAACTGGAAGCTCCGGTATCAAACAAAACTCTATCAGGAACATCATAAACAGAAAGCATACCTTGAATGACGACATTCTTTCCCTTCTCCGCCGCAGTTGGGGCATTCGACGAAGAAGGAATAGCATTGAGAGCATATGCTTTCACCATTTGCTTTTCTTTAGGGGGTTGCGGACACTTGTCCTTGTGATGTCCCATTTGGCCACAGTTGAAGCACTTCCTATCCGCTGGCTTGGCCCGACAATTACTAGCATAATGGCCCTTCTTACCACAGCTGAAGCACTCAACATCTTGCTTATTCTTCTTCTTCTGGCCATCCTTAGTCTGACTCTGCTTTCTTTTATTCTGGGAACCACCCTTGCCTCCACCACTTGCTTGTGGCTTTGGCTCATCTTCGGATGCAACCTCAGTCTTCGGCTTAGGGTAGAGACTTTCCGATCTTAATGCTTTCCCCACAATCGATTCAAACGTCTCATCGATGTGGTTAATAAGTTTTTCCCCAAGTACTGATCCAAACCAGTTATGAATTTCTCATTCTTTTTCTCGGCATTATCAATAAGAGATAACCCATATTTTGACAAAGTGTCAAATTCAGCAATGTACTCCGAGACAGCTCTACCATTCTGCTTGAGCTCCAAGAATTTCTTAAACAGCACTGACTTCTGAGCAGCTGGAATGAACTTCTCGCTAAAGCGAGCCTTAAACTGCTCCCAAGTAATCTGATCTTCGGGAGTAGCTGCCTTTATAGCATTCCACCAATTCATTGCCCGCCCTTGCAGCTGACGGGACGCTAGCTTTCTTTTCATTGCATCCTCGATACCCAAATCCTCGAAGATACGTTCACAACTATCCAACCAATCTTGAACATCCGTGGCCGACTCCGTTCCCTGGAATGGTTTTCCACCAAGGCTAGTATAATCCTTATTCAGCTTGGCGAAGTCGACTCTTGGCGCCTGCACTATTGGACCACCACCATTTCCACCATTGGGAGCTGCCCTCTGTACATCTCTAAGCATCTCTCTTATGAGGTCAGTAAACATCGTCCTCATGTCAGCAACATTCCCATTATTGGCCCCTCTACCGGTACCTCTAACATATCGGCTCATCGTCAATCTGAAAAAGGAAACGATTAACGACTCCATAGTGGTGCTAGTGCAGTACGACTTCATCCATATACTACTAATAGTATATATATAAATATAGCTTTTAAAAACCAAAGTAATCACAAATACGCTCTCTCGTATACGTATATTATCTCTCCCTGATAACTTCCCTAGGTTAACTGCGCAACCTAGATCTCTGATACCAAGTGTGACGGCCCGCCCCGCACCAGCCTGCATTTCCTCCGGAAGTGCGCTGTACACATGCCCGACTAGCACAGAACGGTCGCCAAAGAAAGGAAAGAAGGGAATGAACTAATCAAGGAACCTGTAGGATGCCTCACAGCGCATGGAATAAAATATAATAATAACATACTTGACATAAAACAGGTGAGACAGTGCATAAGCTGATAACTAAAATCAACATCAATCATCAGAGCAGCGGAAATTCAAATACAGCTTATTACAACTTTCCAAATTTACTGTCTCTAAACAAAAGAAAGCTAAAGTAGAAGATGCACCACCAATGCCCAAGCAGTGATCTTCAACAACACAGGGAGAATACTATATATGTATATTACGTGGAAGCCTCCTGCTCGTCTCCGGATCATCTACCCGTGCATCACCAGCTAACCTGTCTCTAGTCTGCTCGTGTGAGCACCCAGAGTAATAAGAGGAGACATAAAACTCTGGGTCAGACATAAAGCCTGGTATGAGCGATAAGCATCTAAACAGAATAATAACAGGTATACTAAACCATACCTGAACCTGGACCTGCAACCAAAGAGTTAGTACCACATACCGTACAGTACTCTAAGGTGCCATAGCAAATAGTGTAAAGAATACAGGGGTGGGGTGCATGTCATAATGATAGCAAACAAATCATCCATAACAACCATCCTCACATTTCTCACTCAGTGCATAAAGCATACAATATCTACCACTTTGGAACACTAGACAAACTGAGGCAACGACGAATCCCGACTTGTAGAAACCCTGCTATGACCAAGCTAAACATATGGAGTCATGACCAAACATTTCAATGACCCACTTCATTGGTTGTAGCCCTTGGTCCTACCGATGCCATAATGGCCCTGAATCCGCCTTCGTACCTCCTACCATAGTGGTCCAAAGCTATAGACGTCGATAACTCCTTGGCACGCGTCCCGCAGCAAAGCCCAACCATGAAGCGAACTCGTTGATTCCCATCTGAATCTTAAGCTCTAACTTCTCATTTGGACTTCCTTTGCATCTCGGGTTTTAGTCATCATCTTCATCCGGATCGGTCTCCATCATTCGGGTCGTGCATGTCCCACAGCATCAGATTGTGGCGCTGCACCAGTTCGGATCGGCTCCCATCATCCCTTACTGGATCGGATCGGAATGACCTACGCGGATCGGGTCGTAGAAACCTCATCGGATCGGATCGGCCATCGCTTCAAGTGCACCGGATCGGGTCGCCCTACGAGCTCCGGGTCGGATCGTGAATACCCATTGGTTCGGGTCGTGCCACCTTGCTGAGGTCGTGACGTGTTCCTTCAGGCGGATCGTGACACCCAGGTTGGAATGGATCGTGAAAGGTAGGGGCGGATCGGGTCACCTCTTCGTGAAGCAACACGGGTCGTCTCGCGAAGTCTTGATCGGATCGGATCGGCACCATCGGATCGGGGTCTTCAGTCGTTGACGGATCGGATCGCGCCATCGGATCGGATCGCCCTCACTTCCACCGATCCGGTCCGGTTCGGATGATTTCCTGTAGTTCTTCCAGCGAGCAGTTTACGCCTTTCGACGGCGTTTTTGACAAATCAAACACTTCTAATCAATCATAAAACACACCATAGAGTCATAGCAATATGTAATAGCAACCACAAACAGCAAACAACCATTCAAATGAATCAAAATGGATCAAAAGTGGCCAAAACTCCTTATTTTCCCTTAAGCATATTTAAGTAAAACTGATCATAGGGTTAACGAAACTTAATCAAATCGAACCAAATTTCTAACAGAGGCATAAAATATTATTTAAGAATTTCTAAACATTTTTCCAGAATTTATTAGTGTATAAATTCGCTAATCTTCACTAATCACCCTTAATTAACTGTAATTAGTGTCAAAACGGTGCTATCACTCACCTTGGCCACAAACAAAATTCTCAGAACTGAAACTCCTCTGATTTGGGGCGAATACCGATGTCCAACAGCTGCTCTAACCTTGCTTTGGTGCTTTTTCTTCTTAATTTGATGTTGCTAAGCCTAATCTTCAATTAGAAAGTGATTTGGGGTGTTTTAGATGTAGGAGGCCATTGTTAGAGTGTCTAAGGATGAAAGTGGCGACTGGAAAATGTCTAAAGAAATGTTTTCTAACCCTAATCAGCCCCTATATACCCCTAAACCCGAAATTCCCCTCTGGGCCTAGCTGCTAATCACCCGGTTAAGCCCAATTAAGCTGTTTTTCACCATCTGAAACTTGTTTCAGCCATATCTCCCAAACGGTGAGTCCGTTTGGCTAATGTGACAACTCTACGGAATTGTAAACCATCATCGGATGCCAATGGAAGTGGTTTCAGGTCAAAATTCTTTCCCAGTCAAAAGTTATGGCCAAAACAGTAATAACTAGGGGTAAAATGGTCATTTAAAAATCGGGAAAAATCATGAACATGGGAAATGACCCCAATAGTCGTCCCCCAAAGTTACATGACCATACGACTTTGTCTGTGAAAGAAATAAATATCCTACGATCCTATGATGCGTAGAATGCGGGTCGTTACAACAACGACCTTTTCAAAATTTGATTTGGACATAAAATAAAATCTATGCGATGAAAACTGGATTTTTCTCTGCTATTAGAAAGATATCGTCAAACAGATTCCAACGTTTCTTGTTTCGAGGAAATCAGACTTATTTTGAATCCTGTATGGCCAATTGAAGTTCCAAACTCAAATTTACGAACTACTGTGCCGCTGCAGCTCGTTATTTAATTAAATTATAAACTATACGCTCAACAGTCGTTAAATAAATGATATTGTCGATATATTTTCAATACAGACAATATTGACCCTCTATATTTAGCCGATACACTTTATACAGTAATTCAACATATTCCCCATATTCAGGAAATAAAATATTATTTATTTAAATAATATATTCCAAAGAAATCGTTAAATTCGATTATTTACATTCAAACCAATATTTTAAATAATTAAAATAATTTAAATAATCCAAATAAATCGGCAAAAAATATAGGTCGTTACAGATTCGATTTAAAATCTGCTTTAAACCCATGTCTTAAAATTCTTTTGTATCATGTCATTTCCTTTTTACAATTCTATTTATTTTCCAAATATTTACTTTTTACAAAATCAATTTATTTCCCAAATATTTCAATTTTACAAAATCTATTTATTTTCTAAATATTTATATTCAATATCCACATTAAAATTTCCTTTAATCTATTCCGATATTATTTATGGTATTTAAAATACCACACCAGTACCATCTAAACACACATAATCAAAATTATATATCAAATCATATATCACAATATATGAAAAACAGTAACATAAATGTTGAGGAATCTAGTCGGATCCCTCCAACCTATTTCTGTGCATCACAGATGTTAAACAATTAACATTTATAAAATAATAATTAATTAGCCGTTCATCCAAACAATTAACACACAGCAATCAACCATCACTTATCATTACTAAATTACATTTATAAAATAATAAACTGAACAGAGTTAGTGAGTTTTACTCATTTTGGTCGGTTATCGTTAAATAGCGATAAATTGTCTTTGATTCAGATCAGACAATTTATTTCGCTATAAATTGTAATGAGCTCCAATTCACTCCGAATCAGTTCCATGGTGTAGCACTCGTCCATATGATCACAATGTGACTAACCGTTCGAAATTCTGATACAGTATGATCGAGATATTTAATTTACAAGATTGTATACCATTTAATATTAATTAAACTTATACTTAAATTATGTTAACTAAAATCTTATTGGGTCTCACCATCACGTTTCTGGGCCTAATGCCACATGCCAAACTCGCATATGAAGCAACTGACCCCCTTACTATAGGTTTCTTCCTCACTACAGAAGAACACGATCCAAATTTTAATCGTTCGAACTCCATTTCCCAAATTTCCTTCCGATGATTCTCCCCGTTTCTTCGTCAACTCCAAAACTAAAATCACCATCATACATAATAATGTCACTTAATACCTCTTCCTCATCAACTTACCAGTTCACATCCGTGAAGCTCCTCTTTCCCATTGCTGACTTCCCCTTAATTCCTTCTCCACCAGCACTTCAAAATAAAATCTAAAAAGACTGCAAAAATTCCTGTCATCAATTCGTCTCCCTCTACCTACCAATTTAGTGGAACTCGAACCCAGTATACATTTGCATTGAGCAGGGCATTTACGCACTGTACAAAAGTGATCCGTCCCTTTTCATCTTCAGATTTCACAAAAGTTAACAACTAAGTGCTATTCGATCTCGTGAATACAACCGAAACTTCCATTCTTTGATTCTATGCTTCCATTTCTTACTTACCATAGCCCTATTGCACGCTGTGAAGAAGAACAACGAGAAAAAAAGTATCGGTCTCCTTGAAATTTAACCAGCGAGAAGTTCTTGCAAATAAGAGCTAACGAGTTTTATTCTAAGATTTTAAGTGAAGAAATGGATTTAATATGATTTCTGAAGTTGATAAGAACTCACAATGGAAATTTTTATTGGCGGCGTGAATTTCAATTGACCGGAGAAGTGGGAATTTCGGGTTAGGTTATGAGAGAATGTATATTTATAAGGTAGGGTAGCTTCTAGGGTAAGCTATATACAATATTTCATTAATTTATAATAACTCATTTTTTTATTTATCGTTTAAAAATTCCTATGGTTGCATAACATATCCAAATTCGATAAAAATGGACATACAACCATAGTTCGACATTACGGACCCAACGAGACTTGTTTCGTCGAATTCCGAGTCCGTTTGCTCACACAACATATTTTTAAAGTCAAGTTATTGAGTGTTATTCACATTAAAATCCCGTACGGCCACATAATGACAATCACGAAAATTGAAATTTAGGAGAAGTTTAATATTCCGGATCCAACAAAATTAATTTCGTTGAAAAAGGAGATCGTTTGCAAAAATGACTTTTTATAAGGCTCTAAATAAACCAATTAAATATTAATATATTTAAAAATAATTAAATTTAATATTAATAAATTAAAATTATCGTATATATCCCCATAGAATATCATACAGCTCCAAAATATACATATCTGGATTTATAACTCCATATTTCAAATCCAGGTTAAATCAATATTCTATTTATATAAAAATACCCTTTATTACACAAATAAATCGTTATAAATTATAAACGTATTCCATAGCGACTTTTTGAAAATTTGATTTGGACATAATTAACAATCTACACGATGAAATCTCGATTTTTCTCTTTCATTAGAAAAATATAGTTCACCAGATCCAAACTTTCTTGTTTCACAAATATCCGACTTAAAACGGATTCTATATATTCAATTGAAGTTCAAAACTCCATATTATGAACTACCGTGCGATTACGAACTCGATTTAAATTATAATATAATTAATATGTTCTAACTTCGTTTATAAATATATTCGTTAATATAATTCAACTCTAAACTAGATTAAATATTTTTAAATAATCCAATACACAAATATTTCCAATTCTACTATTTTCGATTATTTCGGAATTAAATATATTATTCTATTAGTAAAATTAATTAAATGTTCATTATAATTTAATTCAAGTCGTTAAATTACCAAACCAAAATTTAAGTAATTAAATAAATAAATTATTCGACCGTTAGAAAAAGGGGACGTTACGGATAGGCATAAGCATAAAAATTGAGTCCATTACAAACTAGATAAAATCATTATTATAAATGTATATGTAAATTTCCTACTCACCTTATAACTTCCAATTTCTCAGTTTTGAACTCTTTAGGCTTACAATCCCCAAATTCATACAAATCAACAATTTATTTAGAAAGGGGAAAATTCTAGATATGCAGAAATGTAAGAAAAAGGGAAGAGAGCGAAGAATCTATCATTGAGTGTAACGACTCATATTTTGAACGATATAATAATTAATTAATTTAATTATTTAAATAGTGATTTAGAGATTTAAATGGTTGTTTAATTAAAAAATATTGAATATTTAATTAGTATAAATAATTAAATAATATATTTAATTTCTAAAATAGTCGGAAATAGTATAATTCACAATATTGTGTGAATTGGATTATTTATAAGATATAATTCAGTTTAGAAATGAATTATAATAACGAATCTATTTTTAAAACAAAATTAGAGCATATAAATTATATTATAATTATAATCGAGCTCGAAATGGCGTGGCAGTTCGTAATTTGGCGATTCGAACTTTAAATGAATATACAGAATCCGTTTTAAGCCAGATTTCTGTGAAACAAGAAACGTTCGGAGCTGGTGAACTATATTTTTCTAATGGAAGAAAAAATAATAGGGATTTCGTTGTGTAGATTTGGATTTATGATCAAATCAAATTTTCAAATAGTTGCTATGGAATCATTTAAAAACCATAACGATATATTTAATTTTTATTAAATATTGACTTCGAATTTAGACAGGATCTTTGAGGCGCAGGTATAATTTAATTTTGAGAATTTTTCTGCAATTTTTATTTTGGAAAATAAGCACTTTTTATTTTGAAGTATTTTACACCCTAAATCAGCGATCAGGGACATCACAGAATAAGCTAACTGGTCTATATTATTATATATTTTTGGATCGTGGCACATTGCTTGTCACGACGATATTTTTATTTTTGTTGATAGCGGTTCGAAAATGCATGGAGTTGTAAATGATGGGGTAGCCTACGGGTGATACTTCAGATGTAAGTTCATGAAGATAAAATAATCAAATAAAGTCAACCGAAATCCTAACCTATCCTTTCTACTTAAATGATCTGCGTGTAACTTCCAATCACCCAGCTACTTACACATACTCTACTTACACATACTGCAAGCCTATGGATCCCAAAACTTCTTGCCGAAGGAAAACAATAATATATACTATTATCTTCACCTATTTCTTAACCACTAAGTATTACACACTATATATATGAGTGCTCATGATCTATTTCTTCTGCTGGAAAACCAAATGAATGCGACATCATTTATCCAGCTAAAGCCAAAAATTTGTGAGCTGAAAAAAATATACAAATCATCCCAACTAAAATACCAAACTGAATTCATTCTCATCTTGGTCTCAGCGCTTCAAGATGGCATCCAGTGTAGCGAGCGTGCAGCGGATTGCGCAACGTACATATGGAGAAGTTGGAGTGAGGAATGGTGGACCGGGAAGGAGCATTACACTGTTAACAGTTTGGAGTTTTGTTACTGATGTTTGCGCGTAGATGGGAGAAAGGAGGGGAGGAAGCATTTAAGCGTACATGGGAGGAGCGTTGAAAACAGAATGGTATTTGATGGGAGAACGTGGGACGAAGTGCTACGTAGTCACGGGGTGCGTGAGGAAACAGCAGAGGAATGCAAAGTCCTAGGTAGGGCTGGGTGCGGAAATTTTCCGTTCCAACCGGAGCCTTTTCCACTTCTTCCAGATAATGGTGGAAATATGATATGCGGAATTATTTCCGTTCCATCAACTCTGGAATTCCGTTAAATGGAATTCATGGTTAATGGAAAAGACGGTATGGAAGATGGAAATTCCATCGTTTTCCAGAAAGCCACAAATAATCCAAAAAATTACGATTTATATTTACGAAAATACCCTTCATGTTGAAAAAATTACAAAAAACGAAAAAATTTCAAAAAATTACAAAACGAAAAGTAAAAAAAGAATTATTCGAAAATTACGATTTCTAAAACTAAAAATGCCAAAATTACGAAAATACCCTTCAGTTTGAAAAAAAAATCCAAAAAATTACGAAATGAAAAGTAAAAAAAGAATTATTCGAAAATTACGATTTCTAAAGCTAAAATTGCCAAAATTACGAAAATACCCTTTATTTTGAAAAAGTAAAAAAAATGAAAAAATTTCAAAAAATTACGAAATGAAAAGTAAAAAAAGAATTATTCGGAAATTACGATTTCTAAAGCTAAAAATGCCAAAATTACGAAAATACCCTTCATTTTGAAAAAAGTAAAAAAAAATGAAAAAATTTCAAAAAATCAAAAAAATTACGAAATGAAAAGTAAAGAAAGAATTATTCGAAAATTACGATTTCTAAAGCTAAAAATGCCAAAATTACGAAAATACCCTTCATTTTGAAAAAACAAAAAAAAAATGAAAAAATTTTAAAAAATCAAAAAAATTACGAAATGAAAAGTAAAGAAAGAATTATTCGAAAATTACGATTTCTAAAGCTAAAAATGCCAAAATTACGAAAATACCCTTCATTTTGAAAAAAGTAAAAAAAACGAAAAAATTTCAAAAAATCCAAAAAATTACGAAATGAAAAGTAAAAAAAGAATTATTCGAAAATTACGATTTCTAAAACTAAAAATGTAAATATTACGAAAATACCCTTTATATTGGAAAAATGGAAAAAAATAAAAAAAATTCAGAAAATTTTGAAATGAAAAATAATAAAAGAATTATTCGAAAATAATAATTATTAAAGTTTAAAAGATCAAAATTACGAAAATGACCTTCATGTTGAAATAAAGGTATTTTTGTAATTTTAGCATTTTTAGCTTCAAAAATCGTTATTTTAAAATAATTCTTTTTTAACTTTTCATTTCGTAATTTATTAGATTTTTTGAAATTCTTTCATTTTGTTCACTTTTTCCAATATGAAGGGTATTTTCGTAATTTTAGCATTTTTAGCTTAAAAAATCGTTATTTTAAAATAATTCATTTTTAACTTTTCATTTCGTAATTTTCTAGATTTTTTTAATTATTTTCACTTTTTCCAATATGTAGGGTATTTTTGTAATTTTAGCTAAAAAAATCGTTATTTTAAAATAATTCTGTTTTAACTTTTCATTTCGTAATTTTCTAGATTTTTTTGAAATTTTTTCATTTTTTTCACTTTTTCCAATATGAAGGGTATTTTCGTAATTTTAGCATTTTTAGCTTAAAAAATCGTTATTTTAAAATAATTCTTTTTTAACTTTTCATTTCGTAATTTTCTAGATTTTTTGAAATTTTTTCATTTTTTTCACTTTTTCCAATATGAAGGGTATTTTCGTAATTTTAACATTTTTAGCTTAAAAAATCGTTATTTCAAAATAATTCTTTTTTAACTTTTCATTTCGTAATTTTCTAGATTTTTTGAAATTTTTTCATTTTTTTTCACTTTTTCTAATATGTAGGTTATTTTCGTAATTTTAGCTTTTTTTTAGCTTAAAAAATCGATATTTTAAAATAATTCTGTTTTGACTTTTCATTTAGTAATTTTCTAGATTTTTTGAAATTTTTTCATTTTTTTCACTTTTTCCAATATGAAGGGTATTTTCGTAATTTTAGCATTTTTAGCTTCAACAACCGTTATTTCAAAATAATTATTTTTTAACTTTTCATTTCATAATTTTATGGAAGAAACGGAATTACCGCGGAAAACATGGAAATTTCCGCTCTTTTACCGCTGTGTGTCGGAAGGAATTCCTTCCGAACTATCTATTTCGGAAAAGTGCCGAAACGGAAAATCTTAGAAATGTTCGGAAGGAAAACACTGGAAAAGCGGAAGACGGAAAAAAAACCCAGCCCTAGTCCTAGGCATGCTCAAAAGCTGAGTATTGTGTGGAGAGTGTTGTCTGTATTGGTGAAAGTAGATGTTGCGCATGGGAATTAGAAGCAGGTACTATTCGGTTGATTGTAATTCTTGAGTATTGGGTCATTTATAATTACTAAAGCCCGTTTATATATGTTAAAAGTAAAAGCCTAATGGGGATAAAAGGTAGTTGGAAATGGGGGGAGTAGTAAAGGGAAGATGGTGAGTTGAACGTGCGGTTTGGAGAATGTCACTGTTTGGGTTCTCGTGGAACAGGCAGAACGGAGAAGAAATGTTTTGCAAAAGGATTAAGGTACGGGTCGGGCTTTGATATAAGTGGATGGGCCGGTGACAAGAAAATGGTAAAGCCCATCAAAATTTAATTAAGTTTAAATTTATTTATATAATGTATAAACTTATAAATTCTATACCGTACTCATACGGTATCAAAATTTAACGAAACAGGATCTGTTAGGATCGTTTCGACGAGGGCTACACAATGGAACTGACTGGGAGTGAATCGGAGCTCATTACAATTTATAGCAAAATAAATTGTCTAATCTGAATCGATGATCGATTATCGTTATTTAACGATAACCATCCATTGTGAGTAAATCTCACTAACCCTGTACAGTTTATATTTTTATAAATATAATCTAGTATTGATAAATGATGGTTGATTGCTCTATGTTGATTGTTTGGTTGAACTGCTGATTTATTGGTTGAAATTATAGATAACGATATATATATATATATATATATATATATATATATATATAAATCGTTAACCAAATAGTGATTCTTTTTATCAGAATATTTCATACTGAAATGATATTGATGTAAATTATATTGTTAACATCTGTGTATGCAGGGAAACAGGTTGGAGGGACCAACTGGATTCCTCAATATTTATAATACTGTTTGTTTTCATATATTGTGATATATGATGTGATATAAAACCTATGATTGATTATGATGACACTGGTCTATTTAATTGGTATTTTAAATAACATAAGAAATACTTGAATGTAAAAAGAGAATTTTCAAAGTGTATTTCGAAAATGAAATATTTATAGGAAGTAAATATGATATTATAATTGAAATATTTATTTAGAAAATAAATATAATTATAAAAGGAATATTTTTTTGGAAACTAAATATAATTATATAAAGGAAATTTTTTATTAAATAAATATAATTACATAAAGGAAATATTTATATGAAATAAATAGAATTATATAAAGGTAATATTTATATGAAATAAATAGAATTATATAAAGGAATTATTTATATAAAATAAATAGAAATATATGAAGGAAGTATTTATATGAAATAAATAGGATAATTATAAAAGGAAATATTTTATAAAATAAATAGAATTATAAAAGGAAATTGGCGAGTTATTAAGGAATTACGAGAAGATGGATTAAAAGTGAATATTTAATAGAAATTTGTTTTAACAGATAAATACAGAAGATTAATTTATATATAATGTTTTATAAATTAAGTAAAATATTTATCATTTGATAAATTGAATATATAAATTTGAATTTATACATAGAAGTAAAAATCGGTTTTAACATCGACAATTGAAATGGAATGTGAATGTAGAAGTTATAAAGGAAATTTGAAATAAGATTATAAATTTTGGAAATGAAATAAGATTTGTATGAAAAATTCTACGAATAAAAATATAAATAGAATTTGGGTTTGAGATATTGTTTTTAAATACGAAATCAAACTGTTTTGATCATATAAAGAAATATTATTCACATTCTATGTGAAAAATTAGATTAAAGTAAATATTTTGCAAATAAAATATTATAAAGGAATTTGGGGTTTGAATTAGGAATTTAAATGGAATTACTGAAATTAGAAACTGAATGGAAATTAGTTGAGTTGAATGGATTTCTGGGTATCGATCTGATGTTGGTTTTGGTCTTCGGGGTTTATACTTGGGAAGTTGTTCTCTTACTAGTTTACAGTTAGAGACTGATAGAGGTGGGAAGATATTGATGCGTGAATCAGAAGTGGATACGTTTTCCAAAGTTAATAACGTATATTTTCTAATTTTAAAAAATAAGGAATTTATGAATATATGGAAACGACAAATGGGAAATTGGGAAATGAAATGATGATTGATCTGTAAGATTTCCATTTGGGAATGCGACCGTTGTTTGTACACATGTTTTCTTCCATTGTCAACACGGAGAGACCGGGATCAGATATATTATCTGAAAACCACTTCGTATGGCATTAGCGTTGCGAATTAAATATGATGAAGATAACTGAAGACGGAGTTATGCAAGGACTGTTCAGAAAATCCTAGGTAGAAATTGCCTAAGATGGATTTACAGAGTAGTACCTTCGGTCTGTCCAGTCCCAGGACAACCTGTATGGAAGAATGTCTGACAGAGTATATTTAATTGATCGTGTAAGTTGATCTCTTCAAACGTATTTACGTTTGGTGGCGGAAGAATTTGTTTCTCTTAGCTGTATACCCGTGGTATTTTTGGGGAAATCAATTTGTGATTTGGCAGGTATGACGATTTGACATTCAAAGTAAATAAAAGTGTGATCTATACGTTATGGCCTCTAGCCTCACAATCAGGAAATGGTATAAAATCGGGTAGGTCGCATGGCTAGTGATTAGATGCCAATTAGGGTGTATTGTCACCTGATTTAGAGAAATTCCATTTACTTCTATAATCTATTTCGATGTTGTCCCTTTCGGGAAACAGTTGCTGATCCCAACCGTTGGTGATAATACATTCAGTACACTAAAGCGAAATGAGTGACCGGTCATGTTTAGCCTGGGTTACAAGATGTTTTTGTTGAACCCGGTGTATTCCTCTATAGAGATACACTGTCAGAAGGTGGTCCTATACCTTGCCAGTTGGAATTCATTAACCAATAAGCGCCCGCGGTTTTTGATTATATATTATGTTTGTGGAACATGAGATGAAAGCGTTCTGCTAGATGATTATTATATTGTGGTTGATAGACACTATCATAATATCAAGGGAGTTTTGATATAAAAGATCATTGTTTCTTGCAAAAGGATTTTCGATGTTAAATCAAATGCATTGGATTATCATAAGGGAAAAACCCGTTCCTTGTTATACGGCGTGGTCTTATGAGATATCATTTATTTTCTTAAACCGTTTTAAATTGTTTACTCACACCAGTCCCATGACTGACCCGGAGTTTATTTTGTTTTGTTTCCCTAAACACTTGGGTGGCCAAATTTGTACGGGCAGTCAAGTAGTCAGGATTTTACAGATATACTGAGAGCTTAGAGCAGGAGGCTTCAGGATTTTATAGCAATTGTTTATTTCCGCTGTGTTGTAAGTGTTTTACTCTGATAAATGTTATCGTATACATATACTGGTTTTATTTCAAAGTTATGTTATACTTTATTCGTTCCGCTGTGAGATTCGTGTTACTCTGATATTGTATGTTCTTCTTCTTCTTCTATTCTAATTTTCTATCTTATCTATCCTCACCCTCTAACTTCTTTCATTAACTATCCGTTATTTCCGATTTGAACAATCGACATGGTGTTGTGTGTTGAATTTTCTAAGTCGAAAAATTTCGGGTCGTTACATTGAGCATCCTCTTCCATTGAATCTATTAATCTTCTCAGTTGCATATGAATTTGATTTGATTTGGTATATATATGAATATATTTTATTTAGAAGTTAGGTTAGAAGAGGAAGAAAAATGGTAGAGCTCCGCTGCCCCTGTAGATTTGAATGGAAGAGAATGGGGCTCTACCCCTTTATTTATAAGGGTGAAAATGGCCTAGAACCGCCAGATTGGTTTTAAGTTATATCAATTCATCCGTTATATATAAAAAGTAACCTGACCCTTCAAGACCTAGCCGTCACTAGGCAGTTTGACGCCTAATAGGTCGACCTAGGCAGTCGATTGCCAGTCGACCCCTATGTCGACTGCATGGGCATCAAACTGCCTAGGTCGTCTTAGTCCATTAAGGTAAGTTAATAATTAAATATTCTAGTTTGTTTATTTTCCGTCCGTTTTTGTATTTCATCCGTAACTTTTTCATACAGACTCCGTTCGCGAAACTCCAAACATGAAAGTTGACCAGAATTCCGAGACGAACGCAATGGTTAAAGTTTTGTGGCCAAATTCCATCATTTGCAGAAATTCCTATTTTTGAGCTTTTAAGTAAATAACTAATTATTGTCAAAATTCCGGGTTGTTACAACTGCTATTTAGTTTCATCCCTTTGATTTGCCCCTGCTTGCATACTTTTGCACTTTTGTGTGTGCTTGTCCCTGTTTAATTATACCATGAATTATTGTTGAATCCACATATTCTCCATGTGATGCCATATGCACTCATTCTTGTACTTGCACTTTGTATGTGAGCTATGCCTTGTTGTGCATGTGTCAACACATTTATTGTACACTTAATTTTAAGAAATGAACTTGCTGTATATGCGATTGTGTATATATGCATACCATTATGTGTTGTAGTTGTGCACCACTTGTTTGTGCACTTGAAACTGGCTATTACTATCATTGTGCATACTTGAATCTTGTTGCTTACTTGTGTGCACTTGCCATTGTTTCCTCTTTGTGCATTTACCATGTCATCAGTTGCATGCACAATGACTTTATATGCATACATGTATATCTTCTGGCATGATGGCCTTGTGTACTGGACCTTTGTTTGGCTTGAATCTAAAACTGTGTTGCACCCTTGTTCCATTATGTGCATATGCCTGGTTATGTATTGATATGCTTGCTGGTTTGTTTCCTTGCTACACCTATTTCAATATATATTGAGCAGTTATGAACTGGTGCACCTATGTATTGTTGTTTTGTGTCTGATTTGATGTTGACCGGACTTAAGTACTTTGCACATTTGTGCATTTGAAACACCTGATTGATGCAGTTGAAAGACTTGATACCGGCATGACTTGAGCTTGACATGAACTTGTACCTGATGGTGCTTGACCTGCTTATCTTACTTGCATGTTGTACTACTATGTGCACGTATTCATCCATACTATGTTAACTAGTTTTGTGCATTACCATTGCATGGTTTGTTTGGCCATGTATTTGTGCATTCTGATTTGTTGTTGTACATGTATATGGTCATTTTGGTCTTGTTTGTCTATGTTCATGTGCTACCCATATTTCTATGCTCCACGCAATTAAAATGCCATGTCATTTTTTCCAGTTGCACCATTTCGCTTGAAAACTGTTTTCTTATTTGCTGCTTTGTCATTATGTGCCATCTTGATGCACTTAACCTTGATCTGCTACTGTGTAGTTTGAAACCTGCCTTGAAATGTGAAACCCATGCACTTGAGTTTTCTCCCACTTGTTATGTTATTTCTTTCTTCTTGAAACTGTCAAGTCATGCTACATCACAGTTGCACCTTGTACATGTGCATAACCATGCACTTGAACCCTTGTATATTCATGATTTGTTAACTTGACTATTTCTTACTTTGTGCAATACACATGCTTGTTGTGAGTTGTATAATTGTCTCGTTCATGTTTGACAATTCCCCTGTGCGTTATCAATATATATGTGTATGGAAGCGTATTCAAGATACAATCAAATTATGATGCATGAGCCTAACCAGGAGAATACCAGCTTATAACAGATTAGGGATTGTATTACTACAAAGTGATGCCTTTTGGCTTAAAGAATGCCGGAGCAACTTATCAATGAATGGTTAACATGATGTTTAAATCTTAAATTGGCAAGGCCAAAGAGGTGTACGTAGATGATATGCTAGTCAAATCACAGAGGATAGACACCACAATGGACAATCTGGCTGAGATATTTGCAATCCTGAGAAAGTATGTAATGTAGCTAAATCCACTAAAAATTTCATTTGTCGTCTCACCCGGTTTTTTTTGGATTTATGGTCATTGCAAAAGGCATTAAGGACAACCCGACACAAGTCACAACCTTGAGAGAAGTAAGGACTCCTAGAAATAAAAGAGAGCTTAAGAGTCTCAACGAAAAGAACAGAGCGCTGAGTAGATTCATCTCAAAGGCAACTGACAGATGCATTCCTTTCTTTGATACCTTAAAGAAAGGAAAGAAAAACTTCAAGTGGACAGCAAAATGCCAAGAAGCCTTTGGAGAACTAATAAGACCTAGGAAGCCCCACCGATGCTCTCCGAACCTAGCAATGGAGAATATCTGTTTTTATTTTGCGGTGTCCTCCCACGCCTTGAGCGTAGCTTTAGTATGGGAAGAATCGCGGGTCTAATGGCCAATGTATTGTATCAACAAGTGCACTAGGGCAGAAAATAAATATCCAAAGCTTGAGAAGCTTGCTTACTGTTTGTTAATCGCGTCAAGGAAATTGCAGCCTTATTTACAAACACATCCAATTAAAGTACTCACTGATCAGTCGCTGAAGCAAGTCTTGTTTCAACCAGAAACTTTGGGAGTTTGTTAAACTAGAACATCGAATTAAGCCAGTACGTGAAAGCCTGCTATCCCCACAGAGCAATCAGTGGACAAGCTTTAGCTGATTTTATTGCAGAGTTTATGGTTAAAATATGATGATGAGGAAGAAATGGTAAAAATGAACATGCAATGTTATTTGTATGTTGATGGAGCTATGAATGAATGTTGTTCAGGTGCGGGGGTAGTCTTGAAGACCCCCTAAGGACGTTCGGTTTGCTATGAATTACAATTGGAGTTCCCAGCCACCAATAACGAGGTAGAATACGAAGCTCTGATTGCTGGATTGAGGGTAGCCAAAGTACCAAATCTTCGAACTCTTCAGATATTTAGCGACTCGCAACTTGTGGTTTGCCAAATCCAAAGAGTGTTTCAAGCGAAAGGAGGGAAACTGAGTCCATAATTATCGAAAGCATGGGACCTTCTCGACAACTTCGAGCATTACTCCATCACCCACATTACGAGAGAGGAAAACATAAAGGCTATTTCACTCGCGAAGTATGCCAGTTGAAAGGATGCTATGCTTTTAGGTTTTGTGCCGGTAGAAATCCTAGGTAATCCAAGCATTGGTGAAATGGAAGTCAAGCTTGTCATGGAAATTTCAGAAGAGCTGGCATCCCGGATGACTCCTATAAAGAAATACCTAAGTTACGGAATGCTTCCCGTAAGTCAAACGAAACGGAAAAAGCTACTTAGGAAGGCATCAAGATTTATCGTACAAGATGGAAAACTATGCAGAAGGGGATTCTATATGCCACTACTGCGATGGAAACTAGGAAGGAAGCAAAAAGGATCTTGTTTGAAGTACATGAGGAGGAGTGTAGAGATCATTCTGGTGGTCAGACTTTAGCAAAGAAGATAATCCAGTATGGTTATTCCTAGGTTGAAATAAATATAAATGCCATAGATTACGCCCGAAAATGTAATAGACGTCATAGATTCGCCAAAATCGTAAGGTCCTTGTAGTCCGAACCGACACAACTGGTCAACCCCGGGCCATTCATAATATGGGGGCATTGATTTAATCGTAGTACTACCAATAGCCAAAGCAGGAACCAAATATGCAATAGTTTCCATGGACTACTTTACCATATGGGTCGAAGCAGAGCCGTTGGCCACAATTACCACTAAGAAGGTTATTAACTTTATGACTAAAAAAATATTTGTAGGTTTGGCATGCTGCAAAAGATCATCACTGACAATGGGACATAGTTTGAGAGTGGGGAGTTTCAGGATTTTTGTAAGAGGTACCACTTACAGAAAAGCGTCGGAGTTGTAGCTCACCCACTGGCGAATGAACAAGTGGAAGATGTTACCAAAATTATCAAGTCCATCATCTAAAAGCGGCTGATGAAAGCCAACGATAGATGAGTTGATCAATTACCACTAGCTCTTTAAGCCTATCGAACGACCCATGAATTTACAATTGGGCACACCTTTTTCTTTACCATTCAGGGTAAAAGCGATGATCTTAGTAAAGTTAGAGGTCCCAACCCATCAGAGGATTCACTTCATTCAAGTTGAGAACTATGACACCCCACGTCCGTTAATGTCACTCTTTATCAGAAAGCATTAAGTTCCATGAAGCATTATAGGTAAACAAACATAGAATTTCACAAGACAGATATAAAATAGCAGCGGAAATTTAAAACTTTATTTACCAACAGAAAACATCACGGTCCAAAAATTCAGTTACAACATAAGTTCGAAATACTGAAAACCAATTACATCAAATTAAATTATCTGCCTTGTACTAAAACCATCAGAGTACAGAAATAAAAAGCCATAGTCCCCATAAGTGGCCATAAACAAGTAGATAAGAAGTCAAAGTGGTACATCAAAGCAAATCCAAATCCAAGCATAAATAGAAGAGAGAGAGAGAGAGTCCTAATCAAGCCTGAGCGTTCCCACCCTGAGAACCTGGGGGGAGGAAGGAAGAGAGAGAAAAGGAAACAAAACGGGTCAGGCATAAAGTTTGGAGAGTCCAGTTACTTTTAGCATATAAATAAGTAGAAGTATCATGGCAGGCATATAAACTAGTTGAGAGATAACAGTATCATATAACAGGTATAAACATGATGGATAGGATAAATAGAATAAACCGAATAGACTATGCTTCTTAAATACTTTTCCCTGCACCAATACTAGTATACTGAATTAAGTGTTTTCCAATTACTTAACAAAAACAGAATGATCCCAACAAAACATAAATGCTAGACTTAGGTGTACTTCTAGCAACGGGTTTTACCCCCAAACAGAAATAACAAGTACCTAAACAGAAATAACGAGTGTTACCCCAAACAAAAATAATAGGAACTTGAACAGAACTAGATGTACAATAATTACTACCCCCGAAAGATCAGCTCCTTACCACGTAAATACCCTATGTCGGCCCCACAGTAGGGTGCCTTACTTCCTAAAGTGGCAACCACCAGAAGGACACATACCTATTTAGAGGTGTTATGGCGTCTTATTTTCCCAGACAGACTGGACCCATGCGTGCACATGACCCCGTTGAACGCGCCATTAGAACACCCCAACCGATTAACAAGTTTACTTAACCTCCAATTGATCAAACAGATTACATAAGGGACATACAGTTCCATTAGTATGTTCCACCTAATCTTTGAATTAAGCCTGCATGTTTACATGTTCATACACCCAATATTTCAGTTACATTCCATAATATAAGTTATGCCCCAAATTTTAGTCATATTCATAGTACAGGTTATGCCCTAAAATTTCCATTCCCGGTCATTCCCAATTAATCCCAATTTCGTTCGTACGCATATTCGGCGGTATTGGCCTAGGCTCGAAGATAGCCTAGGTTATAAAAATAAAAATGGAAAGAGAGAGAAGAACAGAATAGGCATAAAACAAAATAAGCATGCAATAAGAGAGATGGGCATATGATAGCAGAAATAGGCATATCAGAAATAGGGATATAAGAACTGAGCAGCAGATCAGGTGTATATATAATAGGGCTTATTAGGCACGAATCAGATTCTTAACAGGCATATGTTTTAGATCCAAATTTATAAACATGTCAGGATTACTTGTTAAATGTTTATATCTAAAAGGAACATGAACTCATAGAGGCTGGATTAAAAGAAAAGAGAATAATTAGGCTGAAGCTGTAGAACAAATTCTTGTATGTGTATAAGCTATTATTGAAGAAAATAGACTAATTCAATCCAAGTTGAGGCAACATCTCCTTGTCTACATTGCTTTAGGTGTATAAAACAACAGAAATACCAGCCCCTATATAGACTTTTTACAACAAATCTCGTTCAGAAACAAGTCCAGGTTCAGGAAATGAGCTTGGATGGATTTGGGATGGGTCGACCCTAGGGTCGACCATAGGGTTGACAACCCCTTGAGTGGGTCGACCTATGGGTCGACACCCCTGGGGCATGGGACGACCCCCAACGGATCCAAATCCCGCGTCATTTTCCCGCTTTGATTTTGAACTGTTTTGAATTTCTAGACTGATTTGTTTATATATATTTCTCTTATATGTATACAAACTTCAAACTTTAATATTTTCTTCATACGATGTCCGTTTTACGCAAACTCGAAGTCTATCTGAACTAGAATTCCGAAACGAGCGCAATGGTACAGTCTGTTTTACTTATTTCCCATAATTAAATTAATTATTCTTTAGTTAGTGTTCTTTAAAATTACGGGGTGTTACATCCTCCCCTGCTTAAAGGGTTTCATCCCTGAAATCTCCAAGTTAAGACGAATGTTATTATCCTAACAACCACAACCATCTATCATCCATCATCCACAAGCATCTTATAACACCACGTATTTTAACAACACTAAAAGAGGATAAATTAAATAATAATTAATTTAATATTCAGAATTAAGGGAAACAGACTGTGTTATTGCGTCCGTCTCAAAATTCTGGTCAAGATAGACATTTAGTTTGCGTAAACGGACACCGTATAAAAAGTTATGAGGGTTTGATATTTGTATACACGCAGAAGAATTATATACATATATAATATATCCCGAAAATCAAAAACCATTCAAAATCAGAAAAAAAGAGGCGGCAATTTCCCGCTCTAGGGGAGTCGACCCCTTAAGGGGGTGTCAACCCCTCAAGGGGGGTGTCGGCCCCCCTAGGGCTGAGGTGGAGTCGATTTCTGGAGGCTGGAAGCTATAAATAAAGGTCCATTTCTCTTGTTTTCTTTACTGGAAATCAATGGAGGTCAAATGCTGTTAGTGCCTGGACTGAATCAGATTCTTTTCTTCTTCTGCAATCAAAGATTAGAGATTCAAGTGTAGATCTGTGACTCAACGATCTTCTCTCTAGTTCTAATTTCTAAATCAAACAATGTGAGTTCTAAGTTACTTTTAGATTTAAATGATTAAAAGTAAACATGATACGACTATAGTTTGGATCCATTCTTGTGACTGAATTATACCAGATCTGTTGTAAATTGCGAATCTATGACATTCTGAATTAGTTATGATTTGGATCTCAATCTTTATCATATCGGATCTATTGCAACTTGTGGATTTATGATGTTATGACATACTATGACTTAGATCTAAATCTTTATCAGGACATATCTAATTTGATTTTAGATCTAGCTTATTATTTAGATCACCTTGTGCCTATTATATTGGATCTGTAACTAGTTGGACATCTAAATTGTTATTTAGATCTTGTTATACTTATTATGACATGTTAGAACTAGTTTAATTATCACAATTTCACTAGATCCATTCTTATATGTCCACCTTATCACTATGTCAATATATATATTTATTTATGCCAGTTATGTTACAATAATCACTATTGTCATCTTTCCATCACCTTTCCCTTTTAGTGTTTATGGCCAGGCTACTTTCTAGCCTAGGCATGCCGCAAAATATATGTGAATGCATTAATTAGGGAATGAGGGAAAACATTAAAATTGGCATAACTTGAATAATGAATATGAATTTGGACATATAATTCACTATGAACATAATTGGTGAAAAGGGGGCATGAAACCTATAACCTATAATGACATAGGTGAAAATTGGATGATAATGAAATGCCTAGGATTATAGTAATTAGAAACTGTAACTACACTTAGGACACGAGGTTAGATTGCACTTGTGGTGGAAATCTGCCCGGAACCGACCGGCATATCCAACGACCGCAAGGTGTTGAATCTGATGCGAGAGGTCTAAGTGCACAAATACGAAATGTGCTAAGGCACGAGGTTAAGCCCGATTTGTGGAATAAGTCTGCCCAGACCCGCCTGATATGTCCAGCATCCACAAATGGTAGGCTTAATGTGGGAGGTCTAGCATACTGCAACCATAAATGGAAATATGGTAATAAACCTTAAATACTTAACCTAGTTGAATCCATAGGGATTATATGAACATGAATTTAAATTGGGGTTAAGTAATTTTGGTTGAACAGAGGGTGGGTTAAGTAAATCTGAGGGGGTGGGTAATATTCAAATATAGGCCCACTAACTTAACCTGATAGGGTTATGTAATTAAAGACACCTAGTGGTAAACATAACCCGTGAAAATGTTGAAGTTATGTAATTAAAGACACCTTTTTAGGATAATCATAACTTGTAGAAATGGTAGGGTTATGTGGTATACATAACCGATAGGAATACTAGTGGGGATACAAGACATGGGGGAGAGCTTGTATCATATTGTGTGGGGGGACCCATTTCAATCAGTAACCCTTAATAAGTATCAAAACGAGTACCCCGCCCTAGGTCGGAGTAGGGCAAACTTATTGGGCTGATTGTAAGAGATCCAAACATGGAGGACGGTGTGGGCGGCGCAAAACAACCGGGTCATGTTGGTGCATGGGCCGGGCAGAGGGGGATAAGACGACCATGACACCTGTAGATATGTCTGTGCATATCAACGAAGGGTTGCCACTATAGGACGTGATACATTCTATGGTGGGGCCGGCACAGAGTATCTACGTGGATTAGAGAGCCGATCGATTAGGGTTATAGTTAGGGAACATCTGGACGTATGCCTAAGTCTACCATTTGATAGTTGTTGGGATCATATAATTTCTGGTTATACTAGTATCAGTGTAGAGAATCTGAGTAATCATTAGGGAAGCGTATACACTTTATCCTGCTTACCTTGTCATACCTATCTTATGTAGTGTTATCTCTCTTATCCACTTTATATGTCTATCATGCTACTTTTACTTATTTACTTGCTAAATGTAACTAGACTCGTCAGACTTTATGTCTGACCCTTTCTGTTTCCTCTCCTTTCTTTCGTCCCCCCCCCCAAGTTCTCAGGGTGGGAATATTCAGACTTGACCAAGATTCTGCTTACATTTTGTTGGAGCTGCTTAGACTTATAGCTTAAGCTCCTATCGTTGTTGCTATGGCTATATTTTTTTGGGGAATTTTGTTTCTTTTTATGTACTCTGATGTTTTAAAGTACAGGACAGTAGTTTTTATGTTGTAATGGTTTTTTTGTATTTCAGACATGTGATGTTTTGAACCATGATGCTTTATTATAAATAAAGTTTTTAATTCCGATGTCATTATATATATATATATATATATATATATATGTATATGTCTTGTAATATTTCTAATTCTTTTTACCTATAACGCTTCACGAAACTTAATGCATTCCCTTCGTGAGTGACATTAACGGACGTGGGGTGTCACACTTGGTATTAGAGCTGAAGGTTACCAGATTAGATAAAAAGCTTTTGAAAACTATTTTCAAAAAGGTTTTAAGAAAGCATTTTTCATAAAGAAAAGTCTATTTTGAAAAACATATTCCCTAAAGCTATAAGTAATATCCTTCGGTCCTTTGTCTAAATCTCTTTCCTTTTTTTTCAGAATGTCTGGGGAACCTAATATTCCTCACGGCGTTAGGATACCAGGCTAGTTCTGTAGGTATCTAGAGGCCACGGCACCTGCCGGAGGTCAAGTTGACATTCCTCCCCCAGCTGCACCCGTCGTTCCTCCTCCTCCTCCTCCAACAGCAGATAATTTCGCTAAGATTTGCAAAGATTTATGTGCCATGGGAGGGAAGCCATTCCGTGGAACCGAATTATTCGTAAAGGCAAGGAATTGGATCAAGGAGACCGAGGACTTGTTCATAATCTTTGAAGTGGAAGATCGAAGGAAGATTCAACTAGCTGCTTGGCTACTGAAAGACGAAGCTTCTTTTTGTTGGGAAGTTACCCAAGATGGACGTCCAGTGGAAACATGGGATGATTTTAGGCAGAGGTTTGAAATGAAGTTTCTTTCCCAAGCTGAGAAAAGCATGCAAATGGAGAGGTTCCTGGTGCACAAACAAGGAAATATGACTGTTAAAGAGTATGTGAACAAATTCAACTAGCCAGCAAGGTTTGGATTGGAACTGGTGGACACTCCACATAAGAAAGCTTTGCGGTTTGCTAAGGGCTAAATGAACCCCTTCATGGGTTAGCTATGTACCATATTCCAATGGGAGCTACTTTTGAGAGGCTTGTTGATATGGCCTTGATACATGAGGAAGACAAAGGAGAAAAGAAGGAAGTTAAAGCTGAAGAAACAATGCAAAACATTAGAGAATCGGTGAGTGATATGCATCTTTCACATGGATTCAATGAAGTATATGGGTGTTTGTTCATGTTTTTCATCAATTTCAAGTGTTTTCCATAGATCTATACATTGGTAAGTCCATTTTCAAACAAATCATCCTACGATTTGATTTAGCAAGTTTAGATAGGTAATTTCTATGCTATTCCATATGATTATGCAAGTTAGATCTATAGTTTTGTTCATATTTGCATTTATGGTGATTTTGGTGAATTTTACATAATTATTGATGAAATTGCCAAATTGGTGACGTTATTGGCTTCATGACATGTTTATGATTGTGTTGAATGGAATGGTTGAGTTGGTTTCGTCGATTGTTTCGATTGGCGGAGTTTTGGTCAAAATTGGAGTTGCATTGGAGTAATGCAGGTTTTGGGTCGCACGTAAGGGGTCGGTCGTGCACCATAGTGTGGTATTCTTGGGGAACAAGACAGGAAGTTCGGGCGAGCGAGCCTGGGGAAGCAAGGTCGGTCATGCGAGCGTCCCAGGATGATTTTAAAAGTCTGGGAAGGTGAAGTAGCGGGTTGGTCGTTCAGGCTCTGGTCAGTTTCTCAGATCCTGGTCGGTCGTCCATATTTTGGTGTAAAGCAAATCTGGTTGTTCTTGCCAACAGGGTCGGTCGGTCAAACTAGTGACCAGAAGAGTTAGTCAATCGTTCGTTTTGGTCGGTCGCTCCATCATGGATGGAAAGAAAGGTAGACGATCCAAGGTTGGGTCGATCATGGAGGTGGTCGCTCCAAGGTGGGTCGGTCATGGGGATTGGTAGGTCCAAGTAGTGGGTCGGTCGAGTTTGAGGGTTTTGGTAGCGCTTTTAAGTGTTGTGGTTGCTGGCCTAACTTATGTGGTTGATTTCCTTAGTCGATGTTGACGAGTGCTATGGACTATGTTGAACCTTATATTGATGTTGTTTGGTTCGATGATGATGACGACTTCGACGAGAGTCCAGATGAGGATGTTCGAAGTGATGTGATGTGTTCGTTGGTCAGTGAAAAGCAACAAACATTACGCCATAGATGGCCTATGGCAACTCCAGAGAAGTGATGCAGTAGGTGCAAAAAGGGTTGCTACAGGCAAAAAATGATCTATGAAAACACATTCTCGGGGTTTCCTTTTTTTGCGTTGCCTTAGAGTCAAAGGCAACACATTTGCGATCCTAGGGCAACATCAGCATAGGTGTTGCCGCATGTACTAAATTTACAAAAATGTGGGGTCTACTAAAATATGTAACCCGGGTATACGAAATCACCACTAAAATCTGTAGTCCGGGTTCATGGAATCCACTTGTGGGGCCCATATGCATAAATCTATGGCAATAATTTTACCACCCAATGGCAACACTATATCATAGTAATTGTAACAACCCGTATTTTCAATAATCTGTAATAATGTAAATTGAGGCAGAATTTAATTCTAAAATCTGAATCAAGGGAAACGGGCTATGCCATTGCGTTCGTCTCGGAAAAATACGCGAAATAGAGTCCGAGTTTTCGAAAATCGGAGTCCGTATGACCCAGTTAAGGCCCATGGAAGTTTTCAGAAATTTCCATAATTAAAAAAAAAAAACAGATTTAAATTTAAATTAAAACAAGGATTTGGGCACAGCTGGAGTGGGCGGGAAAACTCCCGCCAGGGGCCCCATGTCGACAGGCCTGTCGACAGGGTCCCCAGGGTGTCGACAGCCCTGTCGACAGCCCTGTCGACAGGGGGTGACCAGGCAGACTCGCCTGGTGCACCATTTTGATTTGGGCTTGGTCTTGTGGCTTGGTTCTAGAGAATTCCGAGATCTGACGGGCCAAAACTAACCTAGGGTTAATCCTAGGGCTTAAAACACTCTAATCTTCTATAAATATACCCCTAATCCTACCCTAAAGCCTCATTAATCAATCTAGCAACTAAACTATGTCAATTTGAATCCTCAAATGGCCTCCACCTAAAAACCCGAGCCTCCACTTTCCTCAAAGTTTAATCCTACGAAGATATGATGATCATACAACCTTTTCTATGTTGTATGAATGCTTAATAACTTGCATACTTCATTAAGTTGCAAGTTCGATTTGCTAAGTTTGTGTTTTTGGGATTTTGCAAAAGGGTTTTCTTATTTGAAGCTTTGTTTTGGGTTTTCAAAGGGCTTCTTCATCTTATTTGGTGGATTTGTGACTTGTTTATATTTGTAAGCCCTCTTACCTTCACTTTACAAACTCTAAAGTTATTATGTGGTGAAAGTTGAGATTTGTACATGTTTAATGGATTATGTATGCTTATGCGAATTCACTATGCCATGTTTTACATGTTTCATAAGTTATGCATGTTTATGCAAGTTCACCTTACCATGTTGTACATGTTTTATGGATTATGCATGTTTATGCAAGTTCACCTCACCATGTTATGCAAGTTTTATGGGTTATGCATGTTTATGCAAGTTCACCTTACCATGTTATGCAAGTTTTATGGGTTATGCATGTTTATGCAAGTTCACCTTACCATGTTATGCAAGTTTTATGGGTTATGCATGTTTATGCAAGTTCACCTTACCATGTTATGCAAGTTTTATGGGTTATGCATGTTTATGCGAGTTCGCTATGGCATGATTTGCAAATCTAACATGTTATGCATCATTATTATGATATGTGAAGTTCATCATGTATGTTATGCCAAGTTACCTTTTATACCCTTATGCGTTATGACGAATATGTAAGCGATATAATGACGTTGGGGGGTTTTGGGTAAAACTTAAAATACATGAAAATATAAGATTGGGAATTTACCTATTAAGTTAGGTCTACCCCTTGGGAATTTACCTATTAAGTTAGGTCTACCCAAGTATTTGTTAAACTTGTAATGGTGTTTTAAAAGTGGACATGACACTTAGAAAACATAAGTGTGGCCAACTCGAGGTTGGGTTGAGTTTGTAGCGTAATTCTACCCGGAACCGACCGGCTTAACTAGTGGCTACAAACAATAGGACCCAATGTGAGAAGTTGGTCATGTGGTGCCAAAACCCGAGGTTAGACTAAGTTGTGGTGTAAACCTACCCGGACCCGCCCGGCCTAACTAGTAACCACAACAAGGTCTAATGTGAGAGGTTAAGGTGCACTAAATTAATTAATGCCTCATGATTAGGGTTAAGTCAGAGTCCACTAATACTTAACCAATAATGGGGATGCGAGGATTAGATGGGGTTAAGTGGTTACACTTAACTAATTTAATCCATGATTAGTGAGGGGTTAAACCACACTTAACCCTCTTAGAAACCCTAGCAACGTGGTCTGTTCCAGCAGTAATCCCAGTTTGGTATCACCACAACCCTACAGCTAGGTTGGGGCGGGGCACGATTACTGGACGGATGTAAGCGACCAAAGCGACGGCTGAGTGGTACAGCGGTGCGGGTCCGGCAGGCTACGGACGTGCACGTAGTCTGATGTTGGACAAACTCGAGGCACGGGTACCAGTAGGTTTAGACTGTGCATTATTGCTTAGGTGTCTGGGGTTGACACCTGAGGGCTTGATACACCCGAAGGTGGACCCAGCACAGTCTAACTACATCCATGTGGGCCGTATGGACATCAACACTTGACGTGTTAGGTTTATAGGGAGCCGATCGACTAGACCGTTGGGCTGGACCTTATACTAAGGTCACTTCATGTTATTGGGCCAAAGTTTGGGCTAAGGGATCAAGATCTGTTTTGTGGGTTTGCTAGTACACTGCGGTGCAAAGTTTAATCTCATCTATGTGATGTCACCTTTATCTATTGCCAGTATGTTCATCTCAGTTTCCATCATGCTGTTAACTTTATTAGTTTATAGATTGATCGTAGTAGGGCTTACCAGTCTTTTTGACTGACCTGTTTTCTTTCGCTTCTTTTCTTCCGTTTCCCCCCCCACAGGTTCTCAGGGAGGGGCTACATCTGCTTAGTGGATCTTTGGCTTGCTTGTTGATAGCTCATGTATGGATCTGAGCTAGCTGTGGCTTATCTTTTATTTCTGGGGATTAGTACTGATGTTTTACCATGTATTTTGTTTCTACGTATCTAGACTTATGTTGTATTTTGGATCATGACATTTTGATACTATGTACTTGACTATGTTGGTTTTGTGAGATGATGATGATGGGTTTTTATCTGCTACCGCTGCTTTACTTAAATTTATTTTTATATATTCTGTCTTGCGATATCTCTGTGCATGTTTACCTTCACAATAACGCCCCTCCAAAGCTAGTACATTCCAAGGAGTGATCCTAGTAGAGGTGGGGTGTTACATTTGGTATCAGAGCACAAGGTTAACAAGATTGAACAAAACTTTTGAAAAAAAAAACCCTTTTTGAAAAACTATTTTCAAAAACCTACTAAGTATTTTCCAAAATAAAGTCTAGATTATTTTAAGGCTAATCCCCAAAAGCCATTAGCGTTATCCTTCGTTCCCTTGACCTGATCTTATCTTATCTTTCGTTTCAGTATGGCTGAGAATCTTGTCATCCCAGATGGAGTGAACGTACCACTCTGGTATAGGAGGCTTCTAGAAGCCAGGGCGGCAGCTGGTCCCGCCAACCCTACTCCCACTCCTCCTCCTGTAGTTGAGAATCCTCTTCCAAATATCCCTCCTCCGGTGGTTCCTGCTCCCCCTCCTCCAGCAGTTAATATTCCTCCCCCCGTCGCTAATGTTCCTCCCCCTCAGCATCCTCAGATTGAGTTTACGAAAGTTTGTAAAGACTTCAAGGCAATGGGAGGCAAGAATTTCCTAGGCACGGAATCTTTTGTTGAAGCTAGGAATTGGCTGAAAGACACGGAGGACTTGTTTGCTATCTTTAGAATTGATGACGAGAGGAAGATCTTATTGATAGTGTGGCTTTTGAAGGACGAAGCGGCCTATTGGTGGGAGGTCACCAATGGGACGAGGCCCGTAGAGACTTGGGCCGATTTGAGGGCTAGATTTGTGGCCAAGTTTCTATCCTCCGCCGAGGCGAATTTACAGATGGAGAAGTTCATTGCATTGAAGCAAGATGATATGACTGTCAAGGAGTATGTTAACAAGTTTAATCAGCTGGCCCGTTTTGGTTTGGATTTAGTAAACACTCCTGAGAAGAAAGCTCTCCGATTTGCTAGAGGGTTAAATGAACCACTGCAGGGTTTGGCGATGTCGCATATTCCGCATGGAGCTACTTTCGAGAGTTTAGTCGATATGGCTCTACTTCAGGGAGAGGGAAAGAAGGAGGTCAAGTCAGGTGATACCCAAGCAAAGAAAACTGATTCTCAGGGTAAAGGCAATCAAGGTGGTCAAAGCAGTCAGGGGAATCAGAGCAAAAACAAGAAGGGCAACAATAACAAAGGCAAGGGAAAGTGCAATTAATGTGGCATAGCTGGGCACTTTGCTAAGGATTGCAGGAAGAAGAAAAGGAAGCTTAGTGGTGGATGCTTTTCTTGTGGAGAGACTGGGCACTTTAGCAAGGAATGCCCGAAGAAGAAAGGGCAGGGTCAGGCTCAACGTGCAGGATCAGCTGGAGGGCAAGTGCATGCTCTCAACACCACTACAGTTCCCGAGCGAGGTAGTGTTTCTGTTGAGAACCTTGTTTATATCTCTGATCTTCCAGTACGTACCTTGTTTGATTCTGGTGCTTCACATAGCTTTATTTCATCTGATCTTGTTGATAGCTTGCACCTTAGTACTAGCTTAGTGGATGATCCCGTTTGTGTTTCGAATCCCATTGGGGGTTCTGCTCATCTATCTATGATATGTGAGGATCTGAGGATCTCTATACTCAGCGTAGAGTTCTTGTGTAGTGCATATGTTCTTGGTTTCAGGGGATACGAATTGATCTTGGGCATGGATTGGCTGTCCAGATATGGAGCCATTCTGGATTGTGAGCATAGGGTTGTAAGGCTTGTTACTCGCCTGGGCAACACCTTAGAAATTTCATGCAATCCGAAGAACCCCGTCATGTTGTGTTATCTAGAATCTCTCGACTCCTCAGAGGAGGCCCTTCAGTCTGTAAGGGTGGTCCGAGATTATCCAGATGTTTTTGAAGAAGTTAAGGGGTTGCCCCCTAAACGAGAGATTGATTTTCGCATTTATCTGGTGGATAATGCTAAGCCTGTTTCTTTGCCCGTTCGGCATATGGCTCCGCGTGAGAGACGGGAGCTGAGCAAGCAAGTGAAAGAATTGCTTGAGAATAACTTCATCAGAAGGAGTATATCCGAATGGGGAGCGCCTGTGGTGTTTGCAACTAAGGCAGATGGTTCTCTTCGGCTCTGTGTGGATTATAGAGAATTGAATAAGCTGACTAAGAAGAACAGACACCCGTTACCGAGGATCGATGATCTCTTTGATCAGCTTGTTGGTGCTTCTGTTTTCTCCCAGCTTGATCTTGCTACGGGTTTTCATCAGCTCAGAGTGGCTGAAGACAGTATAGACAAGACTGCATTCAGAACTCCAGACGGATTCTTTGAATGGCTTGTTATGCCGTTCGGTTTGACGAATGCACCCGCGTATTTCGTGGACTTGATGAGTAGGGTGTTTCGGGAGTTCTTGAACAAGTTTGTCGTGGTCTTTGTGGATGATATTCTGGTTTTCTCCAAGGATGAAGAAGAGCACGCGAGGCATCTTGTGGAAGTGATGGATACGCTCAGAGCGCATCAGTTAAAGGCCAAGTTCTCCAAGTGCCATTTTTGGAGAAGGGAAGTCAGATTCCTTGGGCATATCATATCCAAGCAAGGCTTAGCGGTGGATCCCGCTAAGGTGGTTGCAGTTCAGGATTGGAAGACTCCAAGGAATGCAACCGAGGTGAGAAGCTTTCTGGGTCTTGCGGGTTTTTACCGGAAGTTCATCAAGGACTTCGCGAAGATATCCGCTCCTCTTACTAAGTTGACGAAGAAGAACTTAGTTTTTGCTTGGGATATGGATTGTGAGCTTGCTTTTCAGAGACTCAAGAGAGCCCTTACCTCCGCACCCGTTCTAGCTTTACCCGATGGTGGTAAGATATTTACCGTGTACACTGATGCTTGTGGCACGGGATTGGGCGCCGTTCTGATGCAAGAGGGCAGAGTTATATGCTTTGGTGGGAGGCAACTTAAGGTGCATGAGAGGAATTATCCCACTCATGATCTAGAGCTGGCAGCGATTGTATATGCACTCAAGGCTTGGCGCCATTTTCTTCTGGGAGAGAGATTTGAGCTGTATACTGATCATAAGTCTTTGAAGTATCTCTTTTCGCAGAAGGATCTGAACTTGAGGCAGCAGAGATGGATGGAATTCTTGGCTTCCTATGATTTTGATATAGCCTATACCCCTGGCAAGGGGAATGTTGTGGCGGATGCATTGAGTAGGAAAAGGTTGACACTAAGTCCTCTATTCGTTGAGATGAAGAATTTAGAGTTCTTGGCAACCTTTGATTTTTCCTTGACAGTTGACTCGATAACCGGTTCTTTGGCATATCTAGAGCTCAGGCCTACCCTTCTGGATCAAGTTGGGGCTTCGCAGAAGGAAGACCCTCAGATAATTGAGATCATGGATAAGCTGATTCGAGGGGAGACATCTAGTCACCTTTCTCGATATTCTATAGACGATAAGGGTTGGCTGAGGAGAGACGGAAGGCTTTGTGTTCCGATGGTAGAAGACTTGGTGAGGAAAGTTCTTGAGGAAGCACATCGCTCCAAGATGACTATACATCCGGGTGGAGATAAGATGTATAAAGATATGAAACGCATTTTCTTCTGGCCTAGAATGAAGAAGGATGTGGCCGAGTTTGTCTCGAGATGTGTTATTTGTCAGAGAGTAAAAGCTGAGTCGAAGAAGCCCGGTGGGCTATTGCATCCTCTAGAGGTCCCGCTATGGAAGTGGGAGAGTATTTCTATGGACTTTATTGATGGGCTTCCAAGGTCCAGGAAGGGGAATACGAGCATATGGGTCATTGTGGATAGGCTCACGAAGAGTGCTCATTTCATTCCGGTGAAGAGCAAAAGGACCGCATCTGGACTAGCATCAGTATATCTTCGTGAGATAGTACGACTACATGGAGTCCCTTCCAGCATAGTCAGTGATCGAGACCCCATCTTTACTAGTCAGTTCTGGAACAGTTTGCAGGAAGCTATGGGCACAAGGTTGAATCTGAGTACAGCTTATCACCCACAGACGGATGGCCAGACCGAAAGGGTGAATCGAGTGCTTGAGGACTTGTTGAGACTTTGCATTTTGGATTTTGGTGGTACTTGGGAAGACCACCTTCCTCTTGTAGAATTTGCTTATAATAACAGTTATCAGGCGAGCATTGGTATGGCACCGTTTGAGGCTTTATATGGGAGACCATGCAAGTCACCTACATGTTGGTGGGAGACTACAGACAAGCTTATACTTGGACCGGACATGATTAGAGATACATCCGAGAAGGTCGAGTTGATCAGAAGACGAATGAAGGCAGCCCAAGACAGACAGAAATCTTATGCTGATAAGCGGAGGTCTGATTTGGAGTTTGAGGTTGGGGATATGGTTTTCGTGAAGGTTTCTCCTTTGCGAAATGTGGTTCGGTTTGGAGCCGTGGGGAAGTTAGCACCGAGGTTTGTTGGACCGTTTCCAGTCATAGAGAGGATCGGGCAGATGGCTTATAGAGTAGAGTTGCCCGAGAAGCTTGCTGGAGTGCATAATGTCTTTCATGTTTCGCATCTCCGGAAGTGCTTGCATGAGTCAGCAGAGGTGGTTGAGCCAAGTGTTCTAGAAGATGTGGAAGTAGAGAAAGAGGCTACCTTGAGGAGAGCTCCGATTCGTATCTTAGGGACAGAGATCAAGAAGCTAAGGAATCGTGAGGTCCAGTTGGTGAAGGTTCAATGGGGTGAAGCCGAGGAAGACGCGACTTGGGAGACTGAAGAGAAGATGCGTAGGCTTTATCCATTTCTTTTTGAGGGTACACTCTCAATCTCTTTCTTTTGCTATCCATGTCTATCTAGTTTATCTAGTTCATCGTGTCTATCTTATCATGAGAACCTTAGGTAGAATCCTTTGGATGAAACATGTGTTTGAGACATGTTATGATTGATGGATGCAAGTGGTTGCAAGTGTTTGCAAGTGGTTACTCGTGGATGCATGATACACAGTAGGCACTAGATCGGCTCACACACTTCTCATATTGCATGTGCATGGGTGTTTATGCTTATTCATGGATGGAATTTTGTATGCTATCACATGGATGTTGCATATGGACGTATGATTGAGCACACATGTAGATATTATGCATTATGTTAGGGATTTGCATACATATGGATACATTTCACTAACATATTTTGCATTGATCTTTGCATTAGATAAGTACATATACACACACTCTTGCATATGTTCATACAGCATTTAGAATTCTTTAAGGACAATGATTGCTCGTGGATGATGCTTTGAGTAGATGTATGATTGGATGATAGGATACGTTCTTCCTAACTTGAAGATTTCGGGGACGAAATCCTTTAAGGAGGGGAGAATGTAACAACCCGTATTTTCAATAACCTGTAATAATGTAAATTGAGGCAGAATTTAATTCTAAAATCTGAATCAAGGGAAACGGGCTATGCCATTGCGTTCGTCTCGGAAAAATACGCGAAATAGAGTCCGAGTTTTCGAAAATCGGAGTCCGTATGACCCAGTTAAGGCCCATGGAAGTTTTCAGAAATTTCCATAATTAAAAAAAAAAACAGATTTAAATTTAAATTAAAACAAGGATTTGGGCACAGCTGGAGTGGGCGGGAAAACTCCCGCCAGGGGCCCCATGTCGACAGGCCTGTCGACAGGGTCTCCAGGGTGTCGACAGCCCTGTCGACAGCCCTGTCGACAGGGGGTGACCAGGCAGACTCGCCTGGTGCACCATTTTGATTTGGGCTTGGTCTTGTGGCTTGGTTCTAGAGAATTCCGAGATCTGACGGGCCAAAACTAACCTAGGGTTAATCCTAGGGCTTAAAACACTCTAATCTTCTATAAATATACCCCTAATCCTACCCTAAAGCCTCATTAATCAATCTAGCAACTAAACTATGTCAATTTGAATCCTCAAATGGCCTCCACCTAAAAACCCTAGCCTCCACTTTCCTCAAAGTTTAATCCTATGAAGATATGATGATCATACAACCTTTTCTATGTTGTATGAATGCTTAATAACTTGCATACTTCATTAAGTTGCAAGTTCGATTTGCTAAGTTTGTGTTTTTGGGATTTTGCAAAAGGGTTTTCTTATTTGAAGCTTTGTTTTGGGTTTTCAAAGGGCTTCTTCATCTTATTTGGTGGATTTGTGACTTGTTTATATTTGTAAGCCCTCTTACCTTCACTTTACAAACTCTAAAGTTATCATGTGGTGAAAGTTGAGATTTGTACATGTTTAATGGATTATGTATGCTTATGCGAATTCACTATGCCATGTTTTACATGTTTCATAAGTTATGCATGTTTATGCAAGTTCACCTTACCATGTTGTACATGTTTTATGGATTATGCATGTTTATGCAAGTTCACCTCACCATGTTATGCAAGTTTTATGGGTTATGCATGTTTATGCAAGTTCACCTTACCATGTTATGCAAGTTTTATGGGTTATGCATGTTTATGCAAGTTCACCTTACCATGTTATGCAAGTTTTATGGGTTATGCATGTTTATGCAAGTTCACCTTACCATGTTATGCAAGTTTTATGGGTTATGCATGTTTATGCGAGTTCGCTATGGCATGATTTGCAAATCTAACATGTTATGCATCATTATTATGATATGTGAAGTTCATCATGTATGTTATGCCAAGTTACCTTTTATACCCTTATGCGTTATGACGAATATGTAAGCGATATAATGACGTTGGGGGGTTTTGGGTAAAACTTAAAATACATGAAAATATAAGATTGGGAATTTACCTATTAAGTTAGGTCTACCCCTTGGGAATTTACCTATTAAGTTAGGTCTACCCAAGTATTTGTTAAACTTGTAATGGTGTTTTAAAAGTGGACATGACACTTAGAAAACATAAGTGTGGCCAACTCGAGGTTGGGTTGAGTTTGTAGCGTAATTCTACCCGGAACCGACCGGCTTAACTAGTGGCTACAAACAATAGGACCCAATGTGAGAAGTTGGTCATGTGGTGCCAAAACCCGAGGTTAGACTAAGTTGTGGTGTAAACCTACCCGGACCCGCCCGGCCTAACTAGTAACCACAACAAGGTCTAATGTGAGAGGTTAAGGTGCATTAAATTAATTAATGCCTCATGATTAGGGTTAAGTCAGAGTCCACTAATACTTAACCAATAATGGGGATGCGAGGATTAGATGGGGTTAAGTGGTTACACTTAACTAATTTAATCCATGATTAGTGAGGGGTTAAACCACACTTAACCCTCTTAGAAACCCTAGCAACGTGGTCTGTTCCAGCAGTAATCCCAGTTTGGTATCACCACAACCCTACAGCTAGGTTAGGGCGGGGCACGATTACTGGACGGATGTAAGCGACCAAAGCGACGGCTGAGTGGTACAGCGGTGCGGGTCCGGCAGGCTACGGACGTGCACGTAGTCTGATGTTGGACAAACTCGAGGCACGGGTACCAGTAGGTTTAGACTGTGCATTATTGCTTAGGTGTCTGGGGTTGACACCTGAGGGCTTGATACACCCGAAGGTGGACCCAGCACAGTCTAACTACATCCATGTGGGCCGTATGGACATCAACACTTGACGTGTTAGGTTTATAGGGAGCCGATCGACTAGACCGTTGGGCTGGACCTTATACTAAGGTCACTTCATGTTATTGGGCCAAAGTTTGGGCTAAGGGATCAAGATCTGTTTTGTGGGTTTGCTAGTACACTGCGGTGCAAAGTTTAATCTCATCTATGTGATGTCACCTTTATCTATTGCCAGTATGTTCATCTCAGTTTCCATCATGCTGTTAACTTTATTAGTTTATAGATTGATCGTAGTAGGGCTTACCAGTCTTTTTGACTGACCTGTTTTCTTTCGCTTCTTTTCTTCCGTTTCCCCCCCCCCACAGGTTCTCAGGGAGGGGCTACATCTGCTTAGTGGATCTTTGGCTTGCTTGTTGATAGCTCATGTATGGATCTGAGCTAGCTGTGGCTTATCTTTTATTTCTGGGGATTAGTACTGATGTTTTACCATGTATTTTGTTTCTACGTATCTAGACTTATGTTGTATTTTGGATCATGACATTTTGATACTATGTACTTGACTATGTTGGTTTTGTGAGATGATGATGATGGGTTTTTATCTGCTACCGCTGCTTTACTTAAATTTATTTTTATATATTCTGTCTTGCGATATCTCTGTGCATGTTTACCTTCACAATAACGCCCCTCCAAAGCTAGTACATTCCAAGGAGTGATCCTAGTAGAGGTGGGGTGTTACAGTAATGGCAACATTTAACATCACATACTGCAACATTTAACATCACATACTACAACATTATATCATATATATAGCAACATTACATAGCATAACATCAAACTGAAATTAACAAAGAACTTTTTATTTAATTAACCAGCAAACACAACTAGTACATAGTCAACTACAAAATAACAAAACATAGCCACTAAACTCAATTTTACAGACATTTCAGTTACAAACACAGCCAGTCCTAAATTCATGTTTACATAAAACTAAAACAGTTTCAAAATATAGCGCGCCTCCAATGCATTCAATGCCTCTACTACGTCGATCGTACCTCTAGTGCCTTCAGTAACAAGTTCTTGAAAATCACTGCCTCCTTCACCTGCATACATCATTTGCATTTCAGCACAAAATAAGAGGTATGCATGCCTTAATTGCATTTCAGCACAAACTATGGTCATAGTATAACTGAGTTTCCTTTCAGCACAAACTGAGTTTCATAACTGAATTCCATTTGCATTTCAGTATAACATAGTATACTAATCTAAACAATGAGTATATAAGTGTATTGATCTAAACAATGTGTGAGTTACATAACTGATCTAAACAATGTGTATATAAGTGTATACTGATCTAAATGTAACTGAGTTTCATTTACATTTGCGTTTCATTTACATAACTGAGTTACATAACAGAGGCACAATGTGGATACAAGTGTATACTGATCTAAACATAACTGAGTTACGTAACTGATCTAAACAACGTGTATACAAGTGTATACTGATCTAAACATAACTGAGTTTTAATTGCATTTGCGTTTCATTTACATAACTGAGTTACATAACTGAGGCATAATGTGGATACAAGTGTATATGATCTAAACAATGTGTATACATAGTATAACAGAGGCACAGTGTGTATACAAGTGTATACTGAGTAAACAATTAAACAGTTACAATGTTGATAAATTTATCAGTAACCAGTAATTTAGGTTTAATGGGCATTGTGGCAAAAATTATCACTAATTTGCAATGTGGACAATTATCAGTAATCAGTAATGGACAATTATCTGTAGTCAGTAATCAGTAATGGACAATTATCACTAACTTAAAATTATACCTGAAAAACTGCCTATGCATGCTATTTCATGTTACTTCAGTGCTCTACATTGCCATAACAACACACAAAAGAACTCCAAACATGATCCAGGACATAGCTAAAGTTTTTGCAATAAAAAACCTCCTATCTCGTGTATTCCACATTCAATGCGCATTAGGGCCAACTCTTCCTTCATATCTGCCACAAATTCATCAGCTTTTGCCCTCTTTTGCTTTTGCTTCGGCAACTTTTCTTCAATTGTCTTCTTTTCCACGAGCAATTGCGATATAGTCTTTTCTTTTTCCATTAATTTAACAGTAGTATCATCCAATTTGGCATTGCTGTTGATTTCATACACTTCGTCATGCCACATAAAATACCCGTAATCGCCATTCTGCATATCTTAAATTCTCGACTAAAACATCAATGAAATATATGATAATCGACATCGAGCAACCAAAATTTATACTTACCGGCCACATGGAGCAACCAAAAAACTTCTTCCTCGCATTCCACCCTACCTTCACAGTCGTCATCTTCGCTGGGATTTTGTGGTGGTAGTTCTTTCTCGTAGCCTCTATTGACGAATTTGAAGTAGAAATTGATTGAGCGGTCATTGAACTCGAATTGAAGGTAGAATAGAAGTGATATCACAAACTGCAAATCATTCAGTAGGCTTTCAGGCATGTATTCAGTATTTGTATGCATAACCAAAACAAAACATGCGTATATTTATTAGCTAGTCTTACACACACACTTAAGAAATCATGCATATACTTATTTGACGGTCTTATGGATACCGATCATGATAATACTTAAGAAATGATAACTATCATGTATATGTAAGCATACTTAAGAAACCTTTTTCATAAACCAGTGTATCATGTCTCAATCATCACAGGCAACAACAACCTAGGAAACCCGAGCAGTTGTTTAGAACATGCAGCTCATATAAGGTCGATGGTCTAATTGTTCACAACCACATTTCACTAGGAACTAAAGTTCTGTGTTATTAAATTGATTAACAACCAAAAAGCGGCTCAAAGAACATTTCAGTGAATCAACATACAACAGAACCAAAAAAACACCACCAACCAAACAAAATTATACTCACGGTGATAATAATTTCCGTTTCTCGGTAGACAAATGAATAGCGATGATTAAAAACCAACAGAAACGCACATGAGAAACACAGGATAAAAAGCTAGCACCTTTCTTCTTGGATTGACTGCCGTTTGATGATGAGAAAGGGGAGAAGTGGGCGCGTTTGGAGTCGAGGACTCGATGAAAGAAGTGGAGGACGCAGAAAGGGTTGGAGCGGAAGAAGGTGAATGAAAATTAAGGATTGGAATTGGTAATTTGGGGGTGAGAACGAACAGATCTGAGAAATTGAGAAAGAGGAATCCAATGAGTAACGTAAGTTGATTTCCTATTGGTGGTGAAGTATTTTAACGGATTGGTAAGGTGTCAACTTCAGATGTTGTTTTTAAAAGGTAAATTGACGGATAGATATGCATCATTTTATAGATGTAGATTGATGACGTGGAAAATTAAACTTACAAGTTTATAACTTTAGCTACTGCAACATAATTCGATATCTGTGGTAACACGTTGAAGAGTGCATTGCAATACACAAAAATCGACATAGGTGTGGCAACATTTTAGCTCGCAACAACTTGGAATTTCGTTGCAGTAGGCAATCTATGGCGTAGTGAAATGTGCAGACAACTCAAAAGATGTTGGGTTGTGGATAATGGTTACTTGAGTGGGACTTGAGTTTGTGATTAGTTGTTGGTGATGACGACTAAAGATGCAAAGGCCGAGAGATTATCGTTGTCATAAGTTCTAGCAGACTCAAAGCAGAGGTACTTTGGGCAGTCGTGAAGGGCCTAGTTGTCAAGAGGCGAGAAGACAAACATACGAGTCATGATGGCATATGGAGTTGTGCTAGAATCGGGGTTACCATTAGCCCTTGACATATGACAGTCATGATGGGCCGTCATACGATTAATGATGATTTCAAATCAGGATTGGCGGTGATATCCAGAGTCTTTCATGGATGTTTGAATGTCTGGATGTTTTGTTTATACCATCTTACATGGATTATCCAATGTCGAGGGAGATCTTCCTTGAGTGCTTGACTGATATTGGTTCAGGCCTCTGGGGATAGTGCTTGAGGGATATTAAACTCAATTAGGATTGTCTACATGAGCCCTATGTAATCTGAATGCTATGAATGTTATCGATGGTTGTTCTGAATTGCCATGAATGAATTGTTGTTACCCTGGATATCATGGAATGTAAAGGCTATCACTGTCCATTGTGGGGAAGACGGATATGAGTTCTTCTCTGGTGATTGGGTAGTGGTTGGTAAACCTACCCATTCTCATATACTTTATTGATGAAGTTTGTTAGCTATTTTATTGCTCACTAAGACTGTTGTCTGACTCAAGATTTTATGTTTCCTCTTATTACCTTGGGTTGTTCATCCGGTTGTGGATGGGCAGATTGAGTAGTAGGTGACAGGTGATGCTTTAGTGAGGACGAAGATGTTGATCGATGGCGAGCGGGAGGCGGGCGTATTATCTTTACTACTATATAGTACTTGTTCCGCTGTTTGAAGTTTTTCTCTGAGGGATGTAGTGAGGACCTTTGTACAAAAATATTATCCTAATACTTGTTCTGTTAAAGTTTACAGTTTCTGTGCAAATGGATTTCTCTACAATTACCTATTGTATATGTTCTATTATATTTTATTCTTGCACTGTGAGTTCTACAGCAAGTTTCGATGGTGTTTACCATACTATGATGATCGTCCATAGCTGCCTGGCACACCTTTCAGTGCATTGTTCCTCTTGCGTAGTGCAGGGGCTGTGGGCGGTCGTCACACATCAAACTTGAGAAACGTTTCTTTAAGACTCTATTTGGATTCATCCCCAGCCAATTTGGGTGGATCCCCCATATTGGTAGATGGGGATGGAAGTAATAGTAGTCCGTTGTCTCAAAGTTCGAGAATGATGTACGAAGGAGTTGAGGGTCGTCCCGAAGGGATAAAATCCAGTAAGTGTTCATTATTGAAAAACAAGGAAGTAAGCGATTTAATGGTTCAAAGTGATAAGCTAACTACACTAATTAGTGATATTTCATTGGCATCTACGTCAAGAAAAGATGAAAGACTAAAGCTGAAAGAGAAAAAAATTAAGAGTCTTAGAATTACAAGTTCAACAGGATGCAGAAAGAACACGAGCTCTTCAAAAGAGAACTGGATTGTAACTTGAACAGGATGCTGAAAGAACACGAGCTCTCTGAGAGAGAAATGAATTGAAAAAGGCATGTGAAAGACGTTTACGTGAAAAGGAAGATAACGAGTTTCCAGCGAGAGATGTTTCTCAACTTTCTGGAGAGGTTTTAGAGTTTGTTTTAGCCCAAAAACAAAACATTATGAGAGCGCGACATCAACGGTGTCAAGGCGAAGAGGGAAGATGTGGAATATAGAAGAATTCATCGGGATCCTTTATAAAGTATTTGTTTCGAACTTTTATTTCCTAGGTTGTTTTTCAGTTTTCATGATTATGTCTGTTTTTTAGTTTGCTTTAAATTTGGGTTTGTAGCCTTGTTTTTATTTCCGTAGTCGAATCAACGTAATTTGTTTTCTATTTGTACTTTATGGATACCTATAGTAAACAACTTAACTAGTTTGTGGATGCCTAAATGATCAACTATGCAATATTTAATTTCTACTTGTAAACATATTTAACGTATTTAACTTCTACACAAAAAATTATCAGCTCTAAAAAATATCAGTAATGTATTTAAATTGCTTAGAGTATAACGTATTTAATTTCAAAAAAAATCTAACGTATATAATTCCCATATAATATAATGTATTTAATTCTCATGGAATTTAACATATTTGTTTCCCATAGAATTAAACATATTTGTTTCAATAGAATTAAACATATTTAAATTGCTTCGGAAGGGTTACTAAGAAAAATTTGCTGGAAGAAGAACAGTTGAAGATTCCAATCAAGGAAAAAAGAAAGAGCTGGTTATTTAGGCTATAGAGCACGAGATTTTTTTTACCCATACAACGGATCCATCACTTCATACAATTACATTCACCAAGGGAAAAAAAGGGATATACAGTTAGGGGAAAAGCAGAATATAGAAATAGTGAAATAAAGACGATGGGAGTCGCGCATCTCTAGTTCTGGATATTGGATTGCACCCAGTGGTCATCAGTCGATGATCGGCCGTAGGTCTTCGGGTGCTTGGGTTATCTCGTGTGACCCAAGCTGATTGGCAACCTTACCTTGCCCCTGACTTTCTGATGCATTTTGAGGATTCTTAACATATTGTTGTAGTTGATTTTTTCGGATGAGCTCCTCAATTAAATTTCTCAAGTGCCGACATTCATTCGTGTTGTGCCAGGTTGATTATGAAACCGACAGAACTTTCCGAAATTGGCCTGTTGTTCCGTAATTCTTTGTGGTTTTACCTGAGGGAACATGCCTGAGTCCTTCGTCGCAGAGTAGATTTTATCTGGGGTCTCATTTAAGGGAGTCAATTCTGTTTGCTTAAAGAATCTTGACTTCTTGTTTATTTTACTGTCTTTCCCATCAAACCCTCTCTTATGCCCCGAGTCATGCTTTTTAAATTATTTGGGATTCGTTACTTTTCCCTTCCTTAATAGTGCTTCTCTTCGTGTCCTTTTGGATATCTAGGGTATTGATTTCCACACTCATGTATTCTTCAGCTTTCTTGTAGAATTTCTTTAGGGTCTTTGGTTTCTTCATCTTGAGTCACTTCCCGAATTCTGACTTCTTATCGATAGCCCCTTTCAGGGCTGCCAATAAGTACCAGGGCTCTGGTTCTATAACCTCTGCCGCCGCAGCATGGAAGCGTGTATGTAAAGCTTTGATAGTTTCACCAGGCATTTGTTCCATCTCGCTGAGTGACATCACGTCCCTTGCCTTGGTGGTCTGTAGTTGGAATTGATCTTGAAATCTCCTCGCCAAATCGGCGAACTAGTCAATACATTTAGGTGGAAGTCTGGTGAACCATAGCAAGGCCACACCTTCTAGGCACACAAGAAAATATAAGCACTTGATTTCGTCAGTGGCCCTAGCTCTATTCATGTGCTGGTTGTATTTAAATAGAAAAATTGTCGGATCTCCTACTCCGCTATAAGGTGCTATTGTTGGCGGCATGAACTTCTTTAGGAATTTTGGTCGACGGATTTCCTCTGTGAATGGATTTTTGCTGGGGGGAAACTCTCATTCTTTCTCTTCATCTTCCCGGGTCGCTTTCTCCCTTATTACCCGCTGGATCATGTATGTGATGCGCCTTTCGTCACTTGCTTGTTCATCGGGATTGACATCGATGTTCTTATTAGTGCGATCATAATTTGAGCTTCGACACCTTGCTCCTTTTTTGGGGGACGTTATGTTGGTAGGACTTTCGACAACCTGAGTCGCACGTCTTCCTTTATGCCGTGGAGATTTGGACTTAGAGTCCTCAATGTCGGTCTCTCCCTTGTCTCCCTCTAAGTAGTGACATCGACCAGGGTCTAAAGCTAATGAGTCTTCGTTTTCACTGGCATTATTTACAGCATTGGGTGGCGGTAAATTGGATTGAGCGTTAGTCAGGACATCAAACCTTTCCATCATCATCTTCGTTGTAGCATCCATCTTTTCATTCAGGGCAGTCACGACCACATTTAACTCATCTCACGTTACCGGTGGCCTAAGAGTTTCCATGGCCCCTTGATTCGGAGTTTGTGGCGTAGTTTCATTAACATTGTGATCCTCACTGATCGTAGTAACTTTAGTAGATTTGCTGCTTTTCTTTGATCCGGCCATGGTTTCAAAGGAGGAAGCGTTTCTGGATTTTTTTTAGGTTGCTGAATTCTGAAGCAAGGAATTATGAACACGGCCCCACGGTGGACGCCAAAATGTTTACACCAAAATTGGTCTAAACACCCAAGGTACTAAAGCTATACTTCACCAATGTGGTAAGGAAATAAATGGAGCCGCGTTTAACAACAATTGAAAATGAAAATGCAGGGAAGATAAAACAGATACGAGATTTAGAGTAGTTAAACCGTAAGTTAGGCCTACGTCCACTACGAAGATAGTTAGCATTCTTATAATGAGGATTACAAATACATAAACTCTCTTTTTTCATCCATTTCTATATTCACTCAAAATACTCTCATTCATACTAATTACAAGAGAATGATAGAATTTGAGGAGGAGAAGGATGAATAAGTGATTGAGAAGGAAAATGTCTTCGTCTCTTGATTACAAGACTATGCTTGACGCCATGGCTAGATGAGTGATGGAGCTTCGAGTCACGGAAATGATCATTACTTTCCCAAAATGTTTAAGGAGTGATTGAGGATAGAATTTAGCAGCACTTTTGTGGTTTCAAAGATTGGATCCCCCTTATGTTGGCAGCTATGGTATATTTATAGGTGAGCCTTTCGAAGGAAATAATCTGAAATCTCTCTATGCAGGTCGCGGGTTGCTCATTCCCTTAATTGCAATCATATCACCGCCTATCTATAGCCAGCTGCCCGTAGCTGTATCCCGTTGTCGTGTGCGAGCGGTTCCATAGGAGCAAGTGCTTCGGGTAGTTGAACGGGCGACTTTGTAGGAGCGAGCGCTTTGGGTAGCTTTATAAGAGCAAAATGCGGGACTGAAGTCAATTCTCCTTTGTACCCTGCTCGACTGACCTTCTTGGCTCAAGGGTGTTCGTCCTTTTGATGCCTTTGCACGGCGTCGTTCACCCTTAGGGCTATGCTATGAGGTCGATCCCGCCTATGTTGAATGGACGACTTGCTTGGTTTTGATGTTTGAGCGGTTGTCTACTATACGTGCGACCTCAACGCCTGCTCTGATATGTACGACCGATCCTTGATGTTAAGTCAAGCGTCTTTCATTGTTATGAGCGATTTGATGGGATATGCGATTTTTATCCTTGTTGAATCGCTTGAATGCCTTAGACAAAACTATGCACAATCGACTCTGAAGGTGTTCGTTCTGTAGCTCCTGCTCAAGTCTTATAACTCAATGTGCGTATGGATTTTTTGAGGGATTAACACCATGTAATAAAAAGAAAAGAATAAATCATGTTTTCAAAATGTTTAGATAATATTTTACGGCTTAAAAGAGTCCTATATGTTAATGATAAAAAACCGTACACTTCTCTAGTTTTGAACACCCAGTCATAGAAGCAAAATAACTTGCATTCTATCAGCCAAAAAAAATATGTCTCTAGTTGTAAATACAGTGATAAGGGAATCTTATGGCAGACTGCTCAGGTTATACGGGACATATTGGTTCAGAAGGGTTACTAAGAAAAATTTGCTGGAAGAACAGTTGATGATTCCAGTCAAGAAAAAAAGAAAGAGCTGGTTATTTAGGCTATAGAGCATGAGAATTTTTTTTACCCATACAACGGATCCATCACTTCATACAATTACATTCACTAAGGGGGAAAAAACGGATATTGATAAGCATGTGCCCGATGGCTAAAAGGGATAGAAACTGCCCATAGCATGGTCTTGGATTAATATAGTGAACGCACATCAAGTTATGCAAGTCAAATTCACCACTCAGATCTGCCAACTTTAAAGATGCAGCATCGCTGCTCAATGAAAATTAAGTTTTCTTCATGTATGGAAGGAGCACACCACTATTCATTACTTGTAGCATATTTTACACATACAGAAAGCAACAGTTAAATATAAACAGTAAAATAAAAGTAATAACATGTTATAAGCAATCAAGTCTTTGATTCTTGTTATCTGCAAAATTAACATATCTGACAAACTGAATAACCGAGAAGCAAACAAAAAGCCACAATAATATTTTGCAATCTTCCATACATACTGACCTTTTTTACACCCATGATTATGGTACACTTAACTATACAGGCCAACGTATATTGATAGAATTACAAACTAACAAAGCAAGTACAATTTATTTGTAAACTGTAATGCCCAAATAAGCGTGTGTCCGCTTAAAATTGTTAGAAACACACTTAGAATTGTATGAATGGTCGACGAAAATGGTTAAAATCGAAAAAGGGTGGGGATATACCGAATTTTCGTTTTCGGACGTGATGCCCCTTAATCAAAACTGAAGTGTCAATAACAGTGTTTTTTTTCCATGAGAAGATCAACTTCAACTGATTTTTCATTGCATCATAGCTTGCTAAAGTTATAGGTATCGGATTTAATGGTAAGCTCACCGCTCTTTGCATAATCCGGAGCACAGTAGCCATGTGTTCCCATGACACTGGTAGTTAAATGAGTTTTGTTGCCAACAGGCTAACTTTAGCAAGATCAAAGTCGGATAGTTTAGGACTGAAGTCTTCGTCTAATAATACATTGGCAGCGCGCGCGCGCACACACACACTATATATATATATATATATATATATATATATATATATAAAAGGAGGATTTTCTGCATCGTGATTAAATAAGCAAAGCCCTTTTGCTGCACCAAGAGCTATTTTTACTCCGGTGTTCCAATCAGTATTGCCAAAGATAATAAACAGAGACAATGAGTCTAAATGCACGGAATCCAAAAAATTCATTCTGGGACAATAGATAGCAAAGCCGTCCGGTCATCTAGTACGTGCAGTAAACTCCCTGCTCTTCTTCACCAACAGTAAACTCCCTGCTCATCATTTCAGCAAGGCAAAGCCCAAAAGCAACAGCCACTTCTTTGAAGAAAATAGTGCTTAAAATAAGTAGCTTAGACTTCAACATCTCAAAGTCCTTAACAGGGTCAAGCTTAGCAATATACTTAAAATCCTTTTCAGGAAACGGAATAGAAGCCTGGGGCCAATGAATCCATTTGAAATACGGGTCTTCCAAGTTCCAAGTATACGGGCAAGCAACTGACAAAAAAGAAAGGTTTTAATAAACATTTATTTCTACTGACAAAAATTGAAATTTGTTTAAATAGAGTTATCTGTTACAGCTATCAAAAAAGAATGATTATAATAGCTATTACAACCGAAAAAATAAAAAAAATTGCTAAAAATAAGTTTCTTAAACTTTCTTAAAAAACAATTGTAAAAAACATCGGTTAAAACTGGAATTTTGCGACATTTGCAAGAATACAGTTGTAATATGGTCTTCTTGTCGTAGTGTCTATATCATCGGCCTAGTGTAATAATGTTACCCTCGTTTCCGTCTGCTATTTGTTGTGTACATGCATCATCAAGATATACTATGCATTTGTAAACAATCAACAATAGCTTATTTTAAGGGTGCTACTTGGTATACTTAGAAGTGGAATTTACCCCGGTCCTGATCTTTTCTAATGTGGATTGTTCTGTGCAGTAGGTTATCACTGTACAATATATCCCAAATACTCCTTAAGATATGTTTCTGTTATGGTATTATATCATGTATTTGTTTGTTTATACGATTTTTGTACTGTGGGACTTACAAATGTAAATATCTGCTTTGCAAAGATTAACGGTCTCATTTGTTTAACGGCAGAAGATAACACCAACCCTATTAACATCGGGAATATTGGTAATCTTTAAACCATTAAATCTTATTTTAAAATCGAGTTCGCCAAAGCACTAGTAGTTGTTAAAGGCATAATCAGGTAAATAACACTCTAACATCATTATTCGCTATGACGGAAGAAGTAGCATTAGCATTGTATTTCCTTTCGATCATGATCTGGTGGATATACAATTATACATATCCATATCATGTAAATAAAGCCCCTAAACTTGTAGGTATATAACACACGCAGAAAAAAGGGTGTGCATGCGCACACACATATTTTTCTTCTGCGTGTTTTGGGAGAAAGGGACATATGAGTATTAATTGTGGGCATTCACTGACAAGAAAAAACCAAATTCATTAGCCGTTTCCTTTGATAAATGGAGAAATGATAACAAAAAAAAGGACTTCATGAGGAAAATAATTATTATTAAGCATAAGTAAAATTAAATTAAAACTTATGCCTTAATTCATTAAGGACTCCATAAAGATGGTCCGAGAACACAAATTTATTATTTTTGTTATTGTTAGCTAATTCAATTAATATCATCAAAACAAGAGAATGACACAATTATGTATGAGCGCATTTAATTATAGGCAGAGAAACATATAAAGAAAGCATGGCTGGTTAGGCAAAGATGGATTGCAAAACTTATAATTTACATGTAGCAACATAAGGAAGGTTCGCAGCATGAACATTTAGACAGATGTTATGGCCTTTTTGTAACATTCTAATTTTGGTTTTATTTTCACAAAGTAAATCTGTTGCAACATGCTTTCATAAGAAGTCCCATTTTCAATAAATTCTTTCTAATAACAAATGAACAACTATAAGGACACAACTTTTGAACAAACTAAGAGATTGTTTATGTGGTTAACTACTTCCTACAATATTCAATGTATCATCTTAAATTATATTGTACTAAACTATTTAATCCAATCAAGTTGGACTCACATCAATGTTCGAGGAGAAGGTCTCACTCAAATTAGTAAAAGCAGCGATAGTACGAACAATCACACAAGCATAGGACAACAAAGAAGGAAGTTTCTGATCCCAATTCGGTTATATATTAAAAAAAAGTTAAAATAAAATAAAACGATGTAAGTGTACAAGTAGTAGGAGGTGCACAACCAAGAAGAATGCTTCAGCAATAACATCAAAATTGAACAAATATTCGTAATGTATTTTTACATAAGGTGTATATGAACTTATTTTTCTGGGATAGAGCGAACCTGCATGCCATTTTCCAAGACCTCCCAATCTGAACAGATCAATTATCCTTCGAATTTTGAGCATAAGATCGCTATTGACATGAGAAAAACAATAAATTGAATGAAATCAAGCAATTCAAGTAAGAAATTATAGCATCCCTTAATTTAGGAGAATGAATATACATTTTAAAGTTGTGAGTAAGGTTTTTACATAACTCACGCTTACATAGAGAAAACAAAAGAGCTGTAGCTGACGCGTGTGGAACATGCAAAAACTACGCGACAAGAACAAGGGAAGGAATCACGTGATGGTCATGCAATGCGCTTGCAACGTGAATTTTCTATGTATTGTAACAACTGATTCAGGCATTCTACATGTTCTTAGATATTCCTGATAATCAAAAGAACCAATACACAATACAGTCATTCATCAACCGAGACAAAAGGAAAAAACAAACCTACAATTCAACATAAAATAGGATATGTATATGAGCAAATAAAACAGGAATTCTACATTAAACCATGACCACTAACAACGCACAAACTTATTATATATCAATGTCACACTTTAGGCAGACTGTATATAGAAATTTCCAACAAATACAAATAAGATACGGATATTATTTTTAAGCTCACTTTTACAAAATATCTAATTAAAAAACTTGAATATCACAATGGTCAAACAACACCTAAACTTTGATTTTCTTCCATCAGAATAAAACAATAGGTAGATAGCTACATGCTTGAATCTTGCCGAATGACTACATAAATAAATTTCAACCAATGAATTAAATGAAAATAATTAAGTATAGAAATACAACCCAAATAGAAAACACTAGCACGCAGGATGATAATTAATATGTTTAGAAACTTGGAAGAAATAAATAATTCAAGTAGAAATTGAATAATAATTGGAGTAATTAAAAAAATGTTTTGAGCTCTCAAGCTATTTTGTTTAAACTAACATAAACACATTCACACTGTAAAGGCTTGTTTTGTTGCTTAAGTTATACTCTCTTCGAAATCCATGCATTTGAGAGTTTTTGATTTTGTGTTACAAAAATAATAATACCACAATACCATTATTGAAATATATTTTGCTCTGTTTATTCACATCAAAATCATTAAATAACATGAGTTTTAAAAATTGCCTTGTAAAAAATTACTATAATATGGGAACCACCTTGTATTTGTTATATATAGATTGAGTATATAAAGGAAAATTCTATTAAAAGTATGGTTCAATGATAATACCCAAAACATACATACTCCACACTTTTAGTCATAGAGCTAATTGCGTGGAGAATACAAAATAATATGTTCGATGTACTCACATTCATATAGTTGTCAGAAAGTAATATAGAAAGATTAAATAATTGTTGTATGATCTACCTATATTTAATGTTGTGCCAGTCAGAAAATTTTCATATTCTATTTATCTTATTTGGCAGCTTGAATTCAACTTTCAAGAATGAAAATAGAAAATCAAGAGCAATAACTCTAATCATTGTAAATGGAAAAAATATATATGTAAAATATCCATAGTTGGTATTAGTACATAAAATAATAATATGGATGAGGTATTAGCTCAATCTTGCCAAGTATATGTTAATATTAACTTTTAGAGAGTTGTGATAAACGAAATGTAGCACCCTTAATCACAGTCATCAACCTTAAGGATCTTCTTGATGAAATATTATTGAAAAAGGTGCATTAAACTTGGTAACTGGTTATATATTCGCATGACTTCATATTTTAGTAACTCTAGTTGAGAAAGCTTTAAAAGGGCAAAAAATATTATGGTACAACCTTTTTACATATAAAATAGTACATATTTTTAATCTATTTAAGCAAAGTGGCTTTCACAAAAGATATAAGAATTTAAGAGGGTAATAAAAATGAAAAGTACGTAAATAAATTTACACATTGAATTTATGGATTTACGCTCAAATGGACATAAGTATAGACACTACCGCATGTTATGAACAAAGAATAGCATATTCTACCATGATTACATCTTAATTTGAGTTATCGTCAAATACAAAGTAATATAAATTAAGAATTGCATTGAGAATTTATGACCCTAAATTATACACACATTTCGAAACTTAAAATTAACCCAAGATTGTGTAAAATAGCAACATATAAGGTAGTAATGAAATAGTTGGCTGTAATATAAATAAGTAGACCAAAGTTTGCTTATATTATTAAGAGCAACAAGAAACTGGGTGATAGGTTATAACTAATAGCAAGGGGAGAAAGAAGAGTTGTAATATGTATAGAAAAATAAAATATCGTTCAGGTTAGCACCATAAGTCGACATTAAGACTACAAAATTAAAGCTACAATTACTGGTTATGCTGATAACATAAACATAATATTGATCCAAATAATAACTATTGCGCATCAATTAATTTTATTTGCACAAGAATGAGAGCTCCACACATTCAGAACTATATATCGTATCAGAATAAATGATATAGAAATGTAAATTCAATGCTCCTTGTCGTACATGATCAACGAGAACTATAGTAAGAAAACTATTATTCCGTGAACTTGCTAGCAAATTAGGGCATAAATCGTTCATCCTTAAAAATCGTAAACTTCTAATGATATTTTTCATAAGATAAATTAATTGAAAAATGTGATTTTCAATATTAAAACTTCACATGACATCAAAATTGAAATTTATTGTCAACCATAAGAAATAGATCTGACAACCGCCATTTAATCTTAGATAGAAAATTGGAATAAAAAGAAGTGTTAAAAAGGGAATCTTAACCGTCTCCCTGAAAGAGATGCAACATTATTGAAGCAAATTATCGATTTTTCACTTCTGAAAGAGTTAAGGAAACTTTACAATGTTACAAAAAACTTTAGGACATTATAGCTATCCTAGGGTTGGATGAATTATCCGAAGAAAATCGTTTACCTGTAGCAAGAGCACGAAAAATTGAACACTTCTTATCACAACCCTTCTTCTTGTTCTTTTTTTTGTCCCAGTCACTTCTCTTCTTGTCCAAATCACTTCGTTTTTTCCTAAATTATAAAGCTCAAAATTATGGTGCACTAACAAAACCAGTAATATAATTTAGGAAATAAAACACAAAGAACCGATCACGATTATCTTTGAGTACTTTGATAAGATAAGCCAAGGTCGGGCAAAGGTGAGACATTGAATTTGCTATAGGTCGGGCAAAGGTGAGACATTGAATTTGCTATAGGATTACCTTTAAGTACTCATGTGATGTCGATTTTTCCCCAAGCATGTCATGGAATAAAGTGAAAAATGACAACAAGGTTGTTAAGAGACAAAAGAGATATTGGGTACTTAAAGAGAACACTAGAAAAAGGATGGAAAAACATATGTTAAGTTTCAACTAAATAATTCTATTTGCGTTCATTTTGACATAGTTTTGAAATTAATCGGGTCGAGTTTCCCTTTTAACATTATTTCTGAATTAATGTAAGAAGATAACTAATATAATTGCATAGTTGATGAATCAATAATTTTATCATATGATTTTAAAAGAGAAAAGCATTTGTTGTCATTTTTAGTTAACTTCAATTTGCACTCAATGATGATATGCTTGCCAAAAAGTACTTATGTTATTAGAAGAAAAAAATTAGGTAAAATAAAATGCATAAAATAATATAATGAAATTCTGAAATTGATGCGTGTATGTAAGCATTGTGGATGTACACAAGTGGTTGAAACTGAAGGGATTGAAGGTGGAGCTAAAATGAGGTAAGGTAGACCCTAACCCACATACACATACACCCTCTCCTTCTTAGGTAGTCACATTGTGGTCTTTACCCATCCATTCATATATGTTAAAATTTTTGTAAATTAGCTATAATATACGCACTTCCTATCCTAACTACAAAAAAATTAAAAAGATTTAAAAACTTCCCATAAGAGCCATCAAATATGTAAACTTTTGTGTTCATTGAAAAAAAAAAATTACTTCAAAATTATTAAAATTTATTTGTTGCACTAAAATTGTGCCCCCTTGCTTTATAAATGGAACAATGGTAAATGGATAGAAGATGAAGCTTTAGGAGATTTATTTTATATTGTTTTGAAACTTTACTAATCGAATTAGCTATAACAACTAGTTATAAATTATGAAATGACCAAAAAAGTACATGTTGCAATATTAGTGACAAAATTTTCTAAATTCAATTCCAAAGTTGGTTACAGTGAAGAACCAATTAATAAACGAATAATTTGTAGTCATTGATATGAACTTGGTAATTCTCAAAAATTACTATAAGAGGAGAAATCTATACTATATTATAATTACTGAGTTAGAAATGCTAAGCTCACAGCCATTCTCGCCAAAGTAAAGCTGAACCGTCTCGCATTTAAACTTTCTTTTCTACGCAGTTCTCGCTTTTCTCATTTCTCTTTTCCCCCGCTAAACCTAATTATTCACGTCCCTAATTTGGGCCTTTTACCAACCTTTAATGTTGGCCTCTCCTCCAACGACTTGGTCTCCATCCGATCAATTGACCACTGCCTTCGCCTTCCTTACCTTTGTAGCCAACTCTCCATAATCCCTGTCCACATTGCCCTACACAACCCCGAACCACTAACTGTTCCTTTCCTTATTCGATTCCCTTTCGATTTATGTTGTTTCTTCCCCTTACGAGTCAGCGAGACCCTGAACCCCCTTATGTAAAGCCTTTTCTTTCCTAACCTCACGAATCGCTGACCCCTACCCATTGAACCATAGCCTCTTCGTCGACGCGGTAACGTTGTGGACAGTAGAGTGAACCACTTATTTGGAGCATAGCCTCTTCCAAAATTGGGAATCGATCAGAAAGTAGCAGATGGAAGGAAAGACCTCGGCTGTCTTGGTGGAAATATCAGGTCTTTTAAAGTTAATTACATTTACGCTTCCAGGTTTGTTATTTATTCGCAAAGCAGTTTTTTCCCCTGAACAGTTATTACAATAGATTTTGTGAGATACTTGCTTTGCATGTGCTGATTTTTTACTATTAAAAGTTTGAAATTTTATCAGACAGTCTTCTATACAGTCACTATGATTTGGTTTTTTAAAGTTTTGAAAAATTATGTGTACTCAACATAGGATCTGAAACTCGCAGATTAATCTAAATATGCAGACTTCAACTACAAAGCATCAAACGCCAAAAGATATAAATACAAAACATCAAACATTTTCCAAAGGCATTTTTGAACTCTAACAATTGTGAGTAAATTAAAAAAAACTCATTTGATGCTTTTGGTTTCTTTTTTTAATGCAAGGTTGTTTTTCATGCTTTTGGCCTTTTGCATATCAATTTATATCCTAGAATATTGTTGCCTTTGTTCATATTGTTAACTTCAAGGTCAGTTTTTTCTTATGTTTAGTTTTGCTTGTGAATTCCTTATCATTGTAATCATATTGAGGTTTATTGTTGCTCTCCTTAAACAACTGCGAACTTTTTATGTATGTCTTTACGTGTGTATGTATGATGCCTGAAATAAGTAATAAGCCAAGCTGATATTTCAATGTTTAATCAATAAACTATAAACACTGTTCATGTTTCTTGATTGACTAATGTCTTTTACTCGCTCATCGTATGCTTTGGTTTCAAATATTGTTCTCTTCCCATTTGAGCCTCAAAAGCTTATACGTGGTTTATGGTCTACTTCACTGTATAAACATAAACTTCATATTTTACCTTCAGAGTATTGTTTATCCACAAAAAATATTTTTATTAATTTTCTTTTTCCTCTTTTGTTCCATAATAGGCACTTTGGTAAGCTGCTGCATTTATTTAACAGGAGCGAAGATGGTTTGCTAGGATTTTATCTTGGTTGTGAGACTATGGCATCCGAAGACTGCATCACGAAAATGGTAATGTGAAATAAGAACATCCTTTTTATTTTAACTATTTTTTGGGGAAATATTGCAAGAGTATTCCTGCTCGCCTTGGCTATTTTGTTCAGTAATGAATAGTGGATATCCTTAATACTTCCTATTGAATATAGTTTGTCAAGAATAATTTATATTTGAAGTGAGTAACAATTTCGTACACAGAACTATGTATTTGTATTGCAATAGCTGAATAGTATAAGGAGCGTTGGTGCCTGTTAGTGGACAATATATATTGCAATAGCTGAATAGTATTAGGAGCATTGGTTCCTGTTGGTGCATCAATGTCTGGAACTGAGAAGGGATGATGGTGCAGCATGCCAAGGCTGAGCACGGCTGGGGGTGAAGAGTGCATATGGAACTTGAGTTTTAATACTATTAGCTATTGTTAGTTGGTCAATATCAGGGTAGTGTATACTGACTAGGTTGTCAAAACTATTATAGAATATTCAATTACTAAATATCACTATGATGTATCATAGAATATGTATCTAAACTATCAGAGTATAACTAAATAATTATACTTCATAATTTATTTTTTCAAAATTCTGCTAATTTTAGTTCTTTATTTGAGAAAATACAAATTCTTATAATGTGTAATGATTTTGGTTACTAATCAAAAATAATATCGCAGAACATATTCCCTTTAGCTCTACATTATGATGTGTGAATATATTACCAACAATAAGGAAAATATTAATCGTTGAATATAGAAAAGGAGGACTTATTGTGTATTGTACCCATTCACTTCTTGAGTGTCATAAGAAAATTTTAGTCTGTCTAAAAATGTTCCTTATTATATGCTGAAAGAGCTAAAACAAGCATTGTAATTAGGATCAAAGTTAACTAATTTCGTTCCATAAAGACAATGCATATTTATCTATTGTATCTGGTTCTTTATTTATTCCTATCGAAGAAACTTAATGTTTTCATCGACAAAATAATTGATCAAATTTTTGTAGAACACAATTTTGTATTTATATGTATAACATCATGTTTGCAATTCATACATATAATATGTGACACGCAGGCCGATTATAGTTGGATTAGCACTTATTGTTATACATTTATACATACTGCGTCTCCTATATTTATTCAGCTGGTTTGACATATTTTTGAATCATTTTACTACGAATGTAGATGCACAGTCAAATCGTTCGTAATCATCGGTTTTGACCAACACTGGTCAGGTTCTTGGATCGAAAACTAAAGGTGCAACATCATCAATCTATGGATTTTCAGGTGTTTTAAAAATAGTTCATATGTAATTTAAACTGCTTCTAAATAATTCAAGCATTATAACATTAATAACTATATTATATATATGTATGGGAGCGGCTATTGATACACAAAATTACACACAAATTTGTGTACACAAAATCTGGATCACAAGATTTGTTTTTCTTTATGTGTGAGGTGTAATTCATGGGAAGATCTAATGGTTCAGATTTTGTGTGTTTAATTTTGTGTCCACATTTTGTGTTCATTTAGACTTTCCCTATATATATACACACATATATATATATATATATATGTGTGTGTGTGTGTGTGTGTGTGTATATATATATATAGCGAGAGAGAGAGATATTAACTCCATGATTCTTGATAAGGAAAATATTAACTCCATAGCCATAAGTGAAATTATTTCCTTTTTCTACCTTTTTAATCCATTGTTCATTTGCAGTAAAGATGTTATATTTTTTCCATGAATTATTTCAATACTACTTTATATGTATAAATCTTTATATGATGAATAAGGTAAATGAGTTGTTCACTAACAAAGATTTGGAGCATTTAATGATCTCAAATGAGAATGATACGTGAATCATGTCATGTAGAATCGAGTAGGTTCAAGCAAATAGTTATCAGATTTCAGTAAGCAATGCGATCAAGATTGAGCTTTGGCATCCACATTAATTCCCATCTAATTTGAGAACATCTTAACGTCAATTAGTCGAATTTCTGGTATAACTCCACCGTTTGATGCAATTCTGATCATAACATATTAGCAAGAAAAGTTTATCAACAAAAGCTAATTAGAGTTGGAAATAATTTGTTCTTAGCTCCAACAAGGCCGGTTTAAATTTTACTGTGCCATATACGTATATGTAAGGTGCGTCGTTATGTTGTCTTGGGTGGAAAAGTCATGGCAGCGGTTAGTATACATTATAAGGTATGGTGTGTTGATTTATCATTTATTCATACAAAATTTTAAAAATATATTTTAAAATATAAACAGGTGTGAAGGTAATCTGAATTTCATGTTTGAAATGTTGAACAGTAACATGATTCTACTACATGTAATAAAATAATGTTAACATACTATTTACAAGCCCAAATTATTTGAACATAACATTTCATGTGGCCTTTATTGGATTGCAAAGTCATGAGGTTTGTTCTATCAGTGCTACATTATGATTCGAACCATGTCCCTTACCAACAACAATAAGTTTGGTCTTGAAGCTATGTTACTTTGTTCTTCTGATCACGTTCAATTTCCAGCAATGGTGGAAATCCATTCAACCATTGTGCTACATATTTGTGTAAATGAAAGGTCATATTGAAGAATATAGTATCGTTGCCTGCATGTATTGAGGTCTTAAAAGATTAGTTTTTATTCATATTTTTTGTTCATTTTTCAGTTTTAGAAACTGAATATAGTATCGTTGCCTGCATTTTTCAGGATTCGACCTTCAAAGGGTCTCCACCAAAGAGCAACGAGCAACGAGCAGGTAAGACAATATGGTTGTGTAGACGCTTATTCAGATGAAGCTGCTAGAAATTAGAAGAAAACAAGAACAATTTTGATACCATGGACAAACTTAGCAGTAAAATTAACGAGGTGATATTCTTTACCATACAACTATTATTGACTTCGTTATGGTTTTCTCTGTGCATACTCTGTTAATAGTACATATCAAATCATATAACTAGAGTGATAATTTATTGAAATTATACCAAAAAATATATGTTGTTAACTGTTAGCAACTCTGGAATAAATTTCAAATCAAGTATTGTTTCTTTGTATTCAAAAATTCAACAACCATTATACTGAATAATTCTTTTATTTCACATAGAAGAAAAGCAGAGGTTTATAGTTGAACTGGAAATTATCTGTCATTTGCTAATGTAATAATTACCTAATATGAAGTTTGTTACCACAGCTCACAGTGCAACATGTAAATCGAAGTATTATGAGCATAGGAAATATAAATAGCTTTCCGCCCTTGCTTTTTTGAAACTCCATTCAAAAAATATAAAAATGATATTTTATATATTTTTAATGTGAAAATTGGTTCTTATGACAAAAATCATATTACCTACATCAGAATTAGTTCAAATCTACAAAACTACAAATAGAATTCAAGTTCACCAACAGACCAGCTCTAACTGCCTGAGACTACAACCACCATGGTTACTACACATGTAATTATTTTAGTCGTACTGAATTTTTGTGAATATGCATTAGTTTTATAGAATATCTTCATGACATTATTCATATTGTCTAACACCCTTGGTATTATTTAACTAGCATCATCTTATTTATTGCAGAGATATCAGAAATAATACTTTATTGGTATGTAGCACCCATTAGCATCCTTGGTTCAACATCTCTATTCATTGCACTCTAGATGTTGGCCCCTATTACAATGTAGATTTTGTATTTGTAGCATAGAGGAAGAAGAAATTTTAATCTAGGTAAGAAACATATATCTCTTTATAATGATTTATCAGTGCAACGTGGAATTGCATTGGTTCTTAGTAGCAGAAGTATGCATCCTGAAAACGTAGGAAAAAAGCATTCTCTGTAATGTGCAATAGCATATTTTGATTGATATTTTGTCCATAATCACTTTTTGTACCTGAAATTTACAAATTGTCAACTCTTATATCTACTATTTTAGTCTAGATAACCTCTAAAAATAAATAAATGAAAGCTTCGTTATAGCTGTACCAACTCTTGATAACTTAGGGTGCAAGTGGAGATTGCATATTAATTTCACACTGATGTACGTTACAATTAAAATAGTTTGAATTTTCCAACAAATGAGCTGTGTTACGATGGACAAGCAAGACCATTGAATTAACTCATGAAATAATGAGAAGATATTACAGAGAATACAAGGAGGAGATTTAGCACCAGTTACGAAAGGCATGGTTTGTAGACGAAGAGCATATCATGTATTATAGAAAGGAATAAGCTGCTTTTGGAACGTTCCAAAAATAACAATACTGCAAAGGAGACAATATGGCAGTTTGCAGGAAGATTTGAAGGCGTGCAAAGTATACAATGGAAAGTTAAGAATTCAGATTTCCCTTCTTTAATACATCTGATGTGATTATGAAAATATATAGTATATACTTCCTTTGAGTTGTCATTGCCTTATTTATCAATTTATTATACCTTTGAGAATCTTCAATATAAAGAGTTGTACTCATTTTATATTCCATTTGTTAAAAAATAGGTATGCTGTGTACGTTTTAAATAACAAGCTCTTTGAGTATCATGTCTAGCTATTCTGACTTTACTGTTATCTGTTTAAATGATATACTTCTCTTATTGCTTACAAATTTTAAATGTATTTCCTCCTCTTCCTTTCTTAGTTCCCTATCCAATGTTCGTATTTGTTAAAATCCGTCTATTTCTTTTACCCAAGTTAATTTTCACATCAAAATATACATCAAGCTATCCGTGACTGTTTTCATCGGAACATCTATGAATACTTCTTTTTGATTTTTGTACCCATATTGTGGTCCACATGATTAAATAGTGTTATTGGTGATTAGTTTCAACCAAACTAATATTAAAAGAATCCATAAACATTGTTACTATTTTCTTTGGACTTGACAAAAACAAGCATTCCATCCAAATGATAAAGAGGAACCCGTGTGCAATCATACCATCATATGATTTGGCTTTATCACCCAATGTTCCCATTATACAGGCTTCATCATATAATTACTGTCTTTTCCTAAAATAGTGTGCAGGAACATGTCAAATGCCAAAAGTTGACTGCATGAAATATGATTGATGCTACTTGCTTTCTATCTGGAACGTTTTCCCATTCGGCTGCTATTTTAGTTAATTTTAACTGTGCTCTATTAACGAGCTTAAGGTTTTAGATTGTTGAATTTAGCAATCTTTGTTTTACATTAATTCTGTCCTGCTTTGTTGGATATTACACAATAACGCGTTCACCTAATTGTAGTAGAGATGTTTTCTTCCGCCTATTGGAATATGAGATAATATTTCACTCATTCGCATGTTTGTTTTAGTTGTGTTTATTTCATTCATGTTTATACAGTCCTTCGCATGTTTTGATTGTTACAACTACTGATGTTATACTTGATTTACTTGCATTTCACTCATGCTTGCAATCAAGATTTTATGGGTAAGACATTTCATTGACTTCAACTAATTGAACCTTTGTAACAACGATGAAGTACTTGGTCTTCCGTTTGGAAAATATGTTCTTTTGATAATTTCCATATGGTGCCTATTTAACTATTGAGATACTACGCCATTTTCCTGTGCTTTTAGGAACAATCGTATTAGTATTCAAATATCGTTGTACAATTCAACCATAGTAATTCATGATTCCAATGTTTATAATTAACGTTCGAATTATTTCATTACAGGTGACTTTGAGTATGGTTCCATGTATATTTCATTAAGCTACTTTCCATTATCAGTTATTGTTAAAGTGCTTACTACATTTTACTGTAACTCACCTATTTCACTATCCCTTCATTTACTGCATACTCACAATATTTTCGCAACTCCGTGTGCGAAGCACGGGTACACACTTGTTAATGAGATAGAGGACTATTCATGATAAAGCTTTTACAAAAATTCTAACTTACACTAGAAACTCATAAAGTTTATTTCTCAAAAAAAAAAAAAAAACATAGACATTTTTTTTCCAAAAGATATATATACACACATACATACATACATACATAACACTATACGAAAAAAGACTGGTGTCATGTTTTAAATGGTGGATATAAATAGAGCATTATGAATACTGTGTTTTTTTGCCGTGTTTCATTAACTTCTCGTATTGTACTAGTACACATAGATACTCGATCAAATTTAGTTTCTTTAACTTGTAATGCCAACATTAAGCATGTCATGTATGTGCTCTTTTGCTAGTAAAGAAAATGATAGGGACTAATGCAACTTAAGAAGTAAAGGAATTTTATTAGTACTTTTAGCATGCATGTTTTGTGGTACTAAAGAGGGTAGTGAAGTATGATTTTCTACTCAGTGTAATTATCATGTAGGTACATAATATTGAACAAGGGTATCAAACTATTACCAGTTTTTGAAGATGAAAGATTCCTCTGTTAAAGATGAAATTGATCACTTCTTCTTTCTTTGATTTGTAATTACCGAAGAGGAAATATTAACCCGTTACTAATGTTATGTTAAGTAATCATCTCAAGCAATTAACATTCCTAATTTTTATTTAGTTATCTTAAAACAATTAGAATTTCCCATATCTATTTCAGGTAATCAATAATTTAGTAAACATTCTCCAAATTATGAACTTGATTAACTTATTGGAACAACTAGATGCTCATATGTCAATTCAGGTGGTAGAAGAAGGGTTGAAAGTTAGGGAAAAATTAATTGATGCTTGGAGTGATGGCGGTGATGTTCGCATTGTAGGAGCTAGTAGAGATGCTAAAAAGGCAACAACCATGAGATTTTTGAGTAAGAATGAACAAGTTTTCCTCGGAAAAATTCAAACGCACTAATTTCCTTTCTTACTCATAGTTTATTTGTTGCCTTAGGCGAAAGTCTTAACAAAATTGTCTAGGTTGAGCCTGATCATCTCCACGCAAATTGCAATCACTAAAGGTGTTCTAGCCAGATATAAATTTCATGAAAACAAGGTAAAAAAAATGCAGGCTACAAGGTGTAAACCATAGTTTATCAAAAATTGACAACTAGTAGTGAACTAGAAAATATGGCAGAAGTTCATGATCCACCTGTTTGTGTAAGAGTGGTAACCATATAAGGGAACAAAAGGTTGACGAAAAGAAACCATCTCCGGGCAATTGTAAAGTCAACAGTGTCATATGGTCGAACCTACAAACAACTCTACCAATCAAAATAGAGCCCTATATGGTTTTCTAAACTTTGTAAGTTCTCATAGGGATACCAAATTTTATACTGCTGAAAATCTCAATCACTGTATTACTATCAACATTGTATTTGATAAAAAACTTGTGATATAAAGCCAATTCAGTGATGCTGCAATGTAGGCTGATATGAAGCTATGGCTACTCAAGATTGTATCTTGTCCAGTAAAGAAACTCATTATTTAAGTTCAATACTAAGGAAGGAGAAATATATATGTTGCAAAAGAGATCTCCTTCATGGTCCTAATCAATGTAGTGGCCCGTATTTCCATACTATCTGAGTTGACTAAATGTACCACACATCCAACCCAAATTGCACAGAAATACAAATCATTATTGACTAAAGAAGAAAGAGATAGAAGAAGAACAAAAACAACACACAGAATCTCACATCTCAACGAAATAAAATAAAATATATAAATAATCACTTTTTGAAATACAACTGTATTTGAACTTACATACATCAGAGTACATTACAAATACAACACAGCAGAATAAACTTTAAATATCTAACACTGAAGGCTCCTGCTCCAAACTCATTCAGATAAATCTGAAAAATCCTGAACTACTTGATTGCCCATACAAATTTGAGCACCCAAGAGTTTAGGGAAAACATAGAAAAATAAACTTTATGTCAGTCATGGGACTGGTATGAGTAAACAATTTAAAACAGTTTGAGAAAATAAATGATATCTCATAAGACCACGCCGTATAACATAGAATGGGTTTTTCCTTAATGAGAATACAAAACACTTGATTTAGCTTTCAAAAATACTTATGAAAGAAACGATAACCTTTATATCAAAACTCTTTTAATATTATAATAGTGTCTAAATCAAATAAATAACAATATGGTGGAACGTTTGCATCTCACGCTCCACATATATATACTATACAATCAAAACCACAAGCAATGAAATTTCCAACTATGACAGGGTATGGAACCACCTTTCGATAGTGTATCTCTAGAGAGGAATACACTGGGTTCAACAAGAACATCTTGTAACCCGGCCACACATGACCGACCACTCATTTCACTTGAGTGTATCGAATGCATATCACCGACGGTTGGGATCAGCAACCGTTTTCCCGAATGGGACGTCATCGAATAGAATAAATAAGGAAATAAATTTTCTCTAGATAGGTGATAATAGACCCTAATTGGGAGCTACCCACTTAGTCATGTTGCCTGCCCAATTTTTGTCATTTTCCGGTTATTGAGGCCTGAGGCTACAATTACTTACCATTCCTTGATATCACAATCTCAATGAATGCCACATTGTCAGATCCGTTAATCATTAATTGATTTGCACAAATATATTCTGGATATTATGCTTAGAGAATAAATTCACTGCCACCATATATATTTATACAGACCAACATATGCGATCATTGAAAATACTCTGTCAGACATTCGTCCATACAACTTCGTTTTGGGACTGAACGAAACTAAAGGCACAATTTCCATTAATCCATCTTAGGCAATTTCTACCTAGGATTAATAGAAAAAGCCCTTGCAATACTCTGCCTTATATTGATTTTCATATAATCTGATTCGCAACTCTACTGCCAATACAGAGTGGTTCTCGCATAATAATCCTATCGATCTCTCCATATTGACAACGATACCGGCAAATACTTCGATAGTCGGTTATTTAACTATTGAAGAAAAACAAACATCCATTCAAAGCATCAAACAATAACTGGGCCTCTTAATTAATATTTCATTAACTTAAATTTATCATGCCTCAATAACTTTACCCAGATATTTCTCCAAACTCGTTTAGCCTTTGACGATTCTTAGAAAAACATTTCCATCTATCCTAACTATTTATTTTCTATATTCCAGAAAAATCACTTTTTAACCTCAGAAAACATTTCCATTTCTTATTTACATATCATTATTCTTCCCCATTTATCAGTCTCTAACTGTAAACTTGTAAGAGAACAATTTCCTAAGTATCAACCCCGAAGACCGAAACCAACATCAGATCGACACTCAAGAAGCCATTCAACTCAACCAGTCTCTATTCAGTTTCTAATTTCCTCAACTCTGTTTCTTAATTCCTTATAAACACAATCATATTAAACTACAAATCATTTACTTTTAAATCATCGTTCACTTTAAAATGTATGTATGTTTCTCCTTCCAATCTCGCAGGATTTAATATATAAATTCCCGTTCTACTCTCACCAGATTAAATACAGATTTCCTTTTTGTTTATAATATTGTGACGACCCAAACCCCCGTGCCATGGAAGCAAGGATAATCAGTGGAATATAACACGTATACAGTAACAATAGAATAGAAATATAGTAATACACCAGATAATGTGTATCAAATTACACTGCAAATAATATAATCATCAGAGTTACACAGCATAATAGGATCAAACTTAGTACAGAATACAGTTTTAGCTTTATATAAAATGTCTGCAGCGGAATCAAACATAATATACATAATAAAGTCTGAACAACATAATAGAAATGATAGAATCCATTAGCTCCAAAGCTATCCAGAATGAGCTTGCTAAAACCTGAATACAAGGCTGCCCATGTAGAAAATAAAGGCACCCGAGTTCGTAAAGTGAAACAAACTACGAGTCAGTCATGGGACTGGTATGAGAAATCTTACTTAACCTATTTAATAATAAGGTCAATCACAGGACCACGACGCTAACGCGGAACGGGTTTGCTCCATTGGATTGTCAGTGTATGAAATAAAATAAAGTATTTAAACAACGCAATGCTTTTTAGAAAAATGAAGCCATTATAAGACTCAGGTCCCATCACACAATGCAACGCAGGCCGGAGGATAGAGTTTTACCTTATAATGGCCAAAATATGCTTGATACGTATAAAAACAAAATCATTTGATATTATCACTAGTGCATATATGTTTTTAAAACAATTTCAATCATAATGTATCAATCATAGACGACATAGTACCCCATCCTACTATGTCGCCACACGGGTTTACAATCAAAACCGCACAATGTTGTATTGGAAGTTGGATTTCCGTCATGAACCAAGACAAGGGATAATTCTTACCGAATTCAAGACACGTTAGCCCGTGCCTCAGGATCATAACACATCGACCCTTGGAGCGTCAGGGTCGGTCCACACTTACGTTAGTGGATTATAATTCTTGAACAATACGTTTCCCGCCCTATGGGGCATAAATCTGGTCAGTATATCGACCATACCATCCATCGGCCCCGTAGTGACCGATATATCTGAGGCGCCTCGCTTTCCATCATCCACATAAGTAAATTGGTCTGGGCTCCATACCATGACACCACTCCTAGATAGAAAGAAACACATGTCCTCCCTGAGGTCCTCTCCCATTTCTGGTTCATACCGGGGTGTGAGGCTCGCGAATTAACGCTATACACAAAGCTATGCTATTTAAAGCCGTGCTTTGATCATCAACCACAAGGCTCTGCTTTTCAACAAAAGCCTTGTTCATTTGCATCTTGGCATGCCACATTGACAATTCACGCCATGCGACTGATATCTATCGATATATAACCTCTAACCTCGTACGTCTTAGAGAAGGGTGTTAAGTAAGGGAATAAATTCTCTGCCACCAAATAGATATATATTTAATAGAAATCAGTCAACACATAACGAAATCCAATGTCAGACACACATCCATTTACAAGTCCGTTCTGGGTCTGAACGAAAACGGAGGCACCTTATTCCTTATAACGACCCGCATTCTACGCATCAGAGGATCATAGGATATTTATTTCATTTTCATATGAGGTCATATGGCCGTGTAACTTTGGGGAACGACTATTGGGGTCATTTTCCATATTCACGATTTTTGCCGATTTTTAAATGATTGTTTTGCCCCTGGCGAATCTTGTTTTCGCCCATAACTTTTGATTCGTAAGGAGTTTTGACCTAAAACCACTTCCAGTGGATTCGAATGGTGGTTTACCATTCCGTAGAGTGGTCAAATTTGTTAAACGGACTTACCGTTTGGGAGATATGGCTGAAATAAGGTTTAGAAGGTGAAAAACAGCTTAACCGGACCTAATTAGGGTAATTAGCAGCTAGGCCCATAACCCATTCCAGGATTAGGGTTATGGGGAGGCTGAAATGAGTTAGGAAATGATTTTATTTCATTTTCTCAGCCGCCTAAAACATTTCTCTAACCCTAACAATGGCCTCCACCTTCTAAATCACCCCCAAATCACCGTTTAAGCATATATTAGCCTAATCAACATCAACTCAAGGAAAATCAACACCAAATCAGAGATGGTGCTGCTGTGTTGCATAGGAATTCGACCCAAAACAGTAGAGAAGTTCAGATCTATAATTCATTTGTGGCTAAGGTGAGTGATTTGCATTGTTTTTCACTAATTACATATAATTAGGGGTGATTAGTGTTAATTAGCGAAATTATGCATGTTAAAATTTTGGGAAAATATGCAAAAAATCTTAAATATTATTTTAGGGCTTTGATAAAAATTTGGGTTAATTTGGACATGTTTTGTTAATCCTATCATTAAATTTGGTTAAACATGGTTATGGGGAAAACCATGGGTTTTGGGTATGTTTGATCCATGTGTACATGATTATTCATCGTTTTGGTGTTTATGGTTGATTATACATGTTTCTATTACTATTTGGAAAGCTTTGTGATTGAATAGTTAGGTTAGAATGGTCCAAAACGCCATCGTATGGCGTAAACACTTGCTGGAAAAGTCACAGGAAACAGTGCAGGAAATGGGATCGGATCGGGTTCCTCGAACCCACCCGCTTGTGGAGCACCCCAAGACTCCGACCTGCTCGCCTGATTGCATCACGAACCAGATCGATGGAGAGGCACGACCAAAACCGCTTGCACCCGAGCCACTTGCTCACGAGCCGAAGCACCCCAACCCGGAGGATCAATCACGAACAAAAAGCGCACGACCCGAACCGAATGTTGATCACGAACCGGAGTGCTACTCCGAACTGAACCACCAGAAGAAGGAGTGCACAGACCAATCTAGGTGGAAAAGCCCGACCCGAACCGATAGGCTCGTCACGAACTGCCCCGTATGGAGCAGTCCAATCCGAACCGGAGTGGTGACCGCGAACCGAACCAAGGAGCTTGGACATGAGATGTGAACCACGAACCAAATAGAGGCTGATTCGGAGAAGACCAAAACCCGAGATGCAAAGGTAGTCCTAATGGGAAGTTAGAACTTAGGGTCCAAATGGGAACCAACGAGTTAACTTCATGATTGGACTTTGCTACGGGACGTATGCAAATGGGTTATCGATGTCTATAGCTTTGACTCACCACTGAGAGAAGGATATTGGCTATGGATCAGTGCAGTGGAGTTGTCATGACTCCATGGGGCAAAGTGATCATAGCAGGGCTATGAGCCAGTGCAGTGGAGTTGTCATGACTCCATGGGGGCAGAGTGGACACATCAAAGTATTAGTGGTTACGAATCTGTGCAGTGGAGCCTTCATGACTCCATGGGGCAGAGTGATCGTAATAAAGGATTGGGTGATCAAAGTGGTGGATATCGTATACTTTACGCACTGAGTGAGAGATGTGAGGATGATTGCTATGTTTGATGTTTACTATCACCATGACATGCACACCCCTCCCCATTATTTTCACACCATGTGTTAGTGTCACCTTAGAGTATTGTACATCCTATGGTGCTAAATCTTTGGTTACAGGTCCAGGTTCAGGTATGGTTATGTATACCTGTTATTGTTCTGTTTTTCTGCTTATCGCTCATACCAGACTTTTATCTGACCTAGAGCTTTATTTCTCTTCTTATTACTCTGGGTGCTCCTAAACGAGTAGATTAGAGAAAGGTTAGCTGGTTATGCACGAGTAGATGTCCGGAGACGAGCAGGAGGCTGACACATATTGTTCTCATATATTCTCCATGTGTTGTTGCTGGTCACTACTTTGGGCATTAGTAGTGTACCTTCCTATTTTTCTTTTGAGACAGTTTTTAAAAGTTGTATTAATGATGGTTTGGATCATGAGCTGTATTTTGAATTTTTCGCTGCTATAATGGCTTAGTTTTCAGCTTATGCGCTGTCTCGCCTGCTTTATATCAAGTTACGTTATTATTATATTTTGTTCCATGCGCTGTGAGATATACTACAGGTTCTTTGATGATTCATATTTTCAAATCCTTCCTTTTTCCTTTCCTTTGACAACCGTCCCGTGCTGGTTGGACATCGATACAACGCATTTCATTGGAAACGTTTGCTGGTGCGGGGCGAGCCGTCACATTTGGTATCAAAGCTCTACGTTGCGTAGTTAACCTAGGGAAAGACACCAGAGAGAGATAGTACGTATATGAGAGCGCCTATTTGTTATATTCTGGGTTTTCAAAAGATATATATATATATACTATGTATATCTAAAGATGAAGTTGACTACACTGGCACCACTAAAGAGATAGTTAATCGTTTTCTCCTTACAGATTGAACGATGAGCCGATATACGAGAAATACTAGTTCAGGAGCCAATAATAGGAATGCTCCTGATATGAGGACGATGTTCACTGAATTCATGAGAGAGATGATTAGGGATGTTCAAAGGGAAGCTCCTAATGCTGCAAATGGTGGTGGTGCAGCGGTGCAGGCACCTAGGGCCGATTTCGCCAAGCTCTGTAAGGACTACACTAGTCTTGGTGGGAAGCTGTTCCACGGAATGGAATCGGCTACAGAAGTTTAGGATTTGCTTGAATAGTTATGAGCGCGTCTTCGAGGACTTAGGGATCGATAACGCGATGAAGAGAAAGCTAGCGTCGCGTCAACTGCAAGGACGGGCTATGAATTGGTGGAATGCTATTAAGACAGCTACCCCTGAGGATCAGGTTACTTGGGATTAGTTCAAGGCCCGATTCAGTGATAAGTTTATCCCAGCTGCTCAGAAATCAGAATTGTTTAGGAATTTCTTAGAGCTTAAGCAGAATGGTAGGGCAGTCTTGGAGTATGTTGCTGAGTTCGATAATTTATCGAAGTATGGATTATCCCTTATTGACACTCCCGAGAAGAAGAATGAGAAGTTCATAACAGGCTTAGATCAGTACTTGAGGGAAAGGCTTATAAACTGTATTGATGAAGCTTTTGAATCGATTATTGGGAAAGCACTGAGATTAGAGAGCCTTTATCTAAGCCCAAGGCTGAAGTCGCTGTTGCATCTGCATAGGGGCCAAAGCTGCAGGTAAGCGGTAGAGGCAAGAATAATTCTCAGAATAAAAGGAAGCAGAGTCAGACCAAGATGGTCAGAAAAAGAAGGATAAGAAAGATGTTGAGTGCTTTAGCTGTGGCAAGAAGGCTACTATACCAAAGAACGTTGAGCAAAGATAGCGGACCGGAAGTGCTTCAACTGCGGCCAAGTGGGACATCACAAGGATAAATGTCCACAACCCCCTAAAGAGAAGTAGATTGTGAAAGCATATGCTATTATTGTTGTTCCTTCTTCGACGAATGCCCCAACTACGGCGTAGAAAGGAAATAATGTCATCACTCAAGGTATGCTTTCTGTTTGTGATGTTCCTGTTCGAGTGTTGTTTGATACTGGGGCTTCCCGTTCCTTCATATCTAGTGACCTGGTAGATAGGTTGGGATTGGAACCAGAAATTGTCGATAGACCTTTAGTTGTGACGAACCCGATTGGTGGTTCAACTAGCCTTAGTATGATTTGTCGAAATTTGGTCTTATCGAGTCATGGATGTATGTTTGCTTGTGATTGCTTTGTTTTGGGCTTTACTGGGTATGGCATTATTTTGGGAGTCGATTGGCTCCAAAGGTACGGGGTGGTGGTAGAATGTAAGGGATTTTCGATGACTATTAGGGCGGATGATGGGCGGAGGGTAGTGTTTTGTGGCCTACCTAGTGATGAGGTGATGGCTAGATTTCTAAATTCCCTCGACATCCCGCAGGACAAGTTATCAGGGGTTCCCGTTACTGGCCAGTATCCGGATATCTTCGAGGAAGTTACCGGACTTCCACCACACTGAGAGATTGAGTTCCGTATTGATTTAGTGAAAGATTCCAGACCTATAGTGATGCCACTTCGTCGTATGGCGCTAATGGAGCAGCGAGAGCTCGGGGTGCAAGTAAGCGATCTTTTGAAGAAGGGATTTGTTTGAAGAAGTGTTTCCGAGTGGGGAGCACCAGTTGTGTTTGCCACTAAGGCAGATGGTTCTCTTCGTTTATGTGCGGATTATCACAAGTTGAATAAGGTGACGAGGAAGAATAAGTATCCTCTTCCATGGATAGATGATTTGTTTGATCAACTGGAAGGAGCAAGAGTGTTCTCCTAATTGGTCCTTGCGACAGGATTTCATCAGCTCCGAGTAGCAACTGAGAGTATTCCTAAAACGACATTTTGGATGCCGTCGGGATTCTATGAGTGGTTGGTCATGCCATTCGGGTTGACCAATGCACCGACATATTTTGTGGATCTTATGAATAGGGTATTCAGGGATCAATTAAATAAGTTTGTCCTTGTGTTCCTGGACGATATCCTTTTTTACCCGAGGACAGAGGAAGAACATAAGGAACATTTGAGGACAGTGATGAAGTTGTTAAGGAAAAACCAACTGAAAGCGAAATTCTCAAAGTGTCACTTCTGGAGGAGGGAAGTAGGATTCTTGGGCCATGTTGTTTCAGAGAATGGTATTGCCATGGACCCCGTGAAGGTGGCGACAGTACAAGATTGGTCTACGACCATGAATGCAACAGACGTAAGAAGTTTCTTGGGTTTAGCTGGATATTATCATAAGTTTATCCAAGACTTCTCCAAGATAGCGGCACCGTTAACTCAGTTGACCAAAAAGAATTAAGCTTTTGTTTGGGACGAAAGGTGTGCGAATGCATTCAAGAATCTAAAGGAGAAGTTAATGTGCACACCATTATTGGTTATTCCTAAAGGGAACGAAGAGATGATGGTATACACGGATGCCTATGGTACCGGACTAAGTGCTGTAATGATGCAAGGAGGTAGAGTCGTAGCTTACGCTAGGTGGCCACTAAAACCACATGAGAAAAGATACCCTACCCATGATTTGGAATTGACAACGATTGTGCTCTCATTGAAGATATGGAAACACTATCTCTTGGGAGAAAAATTCGAGTTGTTTACCAATCATAAGTCGTTAAAGTATCTCTTCTTTCGGAAGGATCTAAATCTCCGACAACAAAGATGGTTAGAATTCTTGGCTTCCTATGATTTCGATATCGCATATACACCAGTAAAGGGAAATGTGGTAGCTGATGCATTGAGTAGGAGACATGCCAGTTTAGGGGCTATGTTAATGGAATGGAAGCAACTGGAGTATATCGTTGGGTATGATTTCAGACCAAAGTGCAAATTGGATCCAGAAATGTTAGCAAGTTTGACGATCAAACCCACTTTGATTGAGCGGATTGGTTCCAATCAGAGGAACGATCCTAATCTATTAGAAATCATCTCCAAGTTAGAAATGATATCGACGAGGAGATGAACAAGTATGGACTTGATCGAGATTGATGGCTGAGAAAGAATGCAAGACTAGTTTTGCCAATGTTAATGGATTGAGAGATGAAGTGCTTAGAGAATGTCATCACTCAAAACTGACTATACATCCTGGTGGTAACAAAATGTATCGAGACAAGCAGACCTACTACTGGGAAGGGATGAAAAGAGACGTTGGGATGTTTATATCCAAATGCATGAATTGCTAGCTAGTTAAAGCCGAGCAAAAGAAGCCTAGTGGTTTGTTGCAACCATTAGAAATTCCAGAATGGAAATGGGAACAAGTCTCAATGGATTTCATTGATGGGTTACCAAGGACTAGATTGGGCCATGATAGTATTTGGGTGATTGTGGACCGATTGACCAAGAGTGCAATGTTTACACCCATCAAGTCGAATAGAATAGCAGTTAAGTTAGCAGAACTGTATATGAAGTGGGTAGTGAGATTTCATGGAGTACCCAAAGGCATTGTGAGTGACCGAGATCCGTTGTTTACTAGTGGATTTTGGAAGAGCTGACAAGAAGCTTTAGGGTCAGAATTACATCTCAGTACCGCGTACCATCCTCAAACTGACAGTCAGACAGAGAGGGTGAATCGAGCATTAGAAGATCTCTTAAGATCTTGCATATTATATTTTGGAGGGTCATGGGATGACCATTTGCATTTGGTTGAGTTCGCATATAATAATAGTTATCAGTCCAGTATTGGTATGGCTCCATTTGAAGCTTTATACGGAAGGCCATGCAACTCACCATCATGTTGGTTAGAAACCGGTGAGAAATTTGTGCTTGGACCGGATGTGATAAGAGAAACTTCAGATAAAATCAAAGTTATCCAACAGCGAATGAAGACTGCCCAAGATAGGCAGAAGAGTTAAGCTGATAAGAGATGAAGAGATTTGAAATTCTCTATTTTTGACTTGGTGTTTGTCAAGATTTCTCCGTTAAAGAGCGTGATTCGATTTGGTAGGAGAGGCAAGTTGGCACCAAGTTACGTTGGTCTATTTCTAATTCTCAAGCAAGTTGGGAATTTAGCATATAAATTTGGATTGCCTGACAAGATGGCAGGAGTTCACAACGTATTTCATGTTTCCCAGTTAAGGAAGTTCGTGCACGACCCCGATATGACTATTTCACCAGATCAATTGGATGACATCGAAGTAGAACCCGAGGCAGTTGGGAACCGCAGGCCGATCCGTATTGTCAAGTACGACACGAAGCAACTTCGAAGGAAGGCGGTGAAACTGGTCAAGGTTCAGTGGGGTGAGAATGAGAATGATTATACTTGGGAAACAGAGGAGAGCATAAGGAAGACGTATCCAGAACTCTTTGCCTGGTAAGATTTTAACGACCATTTAGTTATCCTCTTGTTAGTATACCGCATGCTAGGATAGGCTTGTTATGTTGATATGTATGTTTGATTGTTGCAAATGATTGATAGGCATGTGGAACCCATTGTTGTTTCTTAGTTAAGGAATTTCAGGGGCAAAATTTCTTAAGGGGAAGGAGAATGTAACGACCCGCATGCTACGCATCGGAGGATCGTAGAATATTTATTTCATTTTCGTATGAGCTCGTATGGTCGTGTAAATTTAGGGAACGACTATTAGGGTCATTTTCCATGTTCACGATTTTTGCCGATTTTTAAATGACTGTTTTTCCCCTGGCGAATCTTTTTTTGACCATAACTTTTGATTGGTAAGGGGTCTTGACCTGAAACCACTTCCATTGGATTCGGGTGATGGTTTACCTTTCCATAGAGTGGTGACATTTGTTAAACGGGCTTACCATTTGGAAGATATGGCTGAAATAAGGTTTAGATGGTGAAAAACACCTTAACCGGGCTTAATTAGGGTGATTAACAGCTAGGCCCATAACCCATTTCGGAATTAGGGTTATGGGAAGGCTGAAATCAGTTAGGAAACGTTTTTATTTCATTTTCTCATCCTGTGACGATCCTGAATTCCATGCGACGGTGTTAAGGATAATCATTAGAATATAACACATTAATCATCATTAGCAGAGTACAGATAATAGCAAAAACAACAAATAGAATAATTTTTCACAGATATGACAGCGGAATCATAACATGTAACAACATCAGAGTAGCACAACGTAGGATATAACTTAGTGCATAAAAAGGAAATGATCAGTCAACATCGCCATAGGCGGAATATATACATACAGTGATACGAAATGAAGATATCAGTCTACATCGCATGAGGCAGTACATATACATACGATAATAAATGCTGGAAGTAAATCAGGCTGCATCGCCATAGGCGGAATCATATACATAAGTTAAGGATAGCGGAAAGTCAATAGCCAAAATACAAGTGAATCTAATCCTCGCCATCAAGCCAAAAGCGCACTCCGTACTACAGTGCTAAGCCAAAATAACCTGTCATCTGTCAACTAGGTTGCCCGTGTGAAAATAAGGGCACCCGAGTTTGCAAAGTGAAACAAACAACGAGTCAGTCATGGGACTGGTATGAGAAATCTACTTAACTGGTTAAACAACAATAGTAAGGCAAATCATAGGACCACGCCACTTTCGCGAAACGGGTTTTCTCCAGTGATTGCCAGTGCATTTAAAACAAAGTAAATTCTTTAAAACAACGCAATGCTTTTAAAAAGAATGAAGCCTTTATAAGACTCAAGTCCCATCACACAATGCAACGCAAACCGGAGGATAGAGTTTTACCTTATAATGGCTAAAATATGCTTAATACGTGCAAAGCAAAATCACTTGATATTATTACTAGTGCATATATGTTTCAAAAACAAATATCATCATAAATATCAATTATAGACGACATGAGCATCCCATGCCACTATGTCGCCATATATAAGTTCTACAATCAAATCCGTTATCTCGTATTGGAAATTGGATTTCCGTCACGAGTCGAGGCAAGGGGCAAGCTCCTCTCCGCTTCGAGACACTCTAGCAAATGCCTCAGGACTACACACTCTGGGTAACCCTTGGATCTTCAGGGCCGGTCCTCTCTTACGTTTGAGGATTGGCAATTCCTGAACACACGTTTCCCAGTCCTAACAGACCTAATATCGAGGCGCCTCATTCCAACATCCACATAGGTAAAAAATAATAAAAATGTCAGCCAGTTTAAGCACTGACACTACCTCTAGCTAGAAAGAAACGTCGTGCTCTCCCTGCAGTCCTTATCCCGTTTTTAACTCATACCGAGGTGTGAGGCTCGCGAATCCACGCTATACACAAAGCCATGCCACGTAGGTCGTTCTTTGATCATCAACCACAAGACTTTACTTTGCAACAGAAGCCTTGATCACTGCATCTTGGCATGCCACATAGGCAATCCACTCCATACGACTGATTTCTATCGATATATAACCTCTGAGCTCGTACGTCTCAAAGAAGGGCGTTAAGCAAGAGAATAAATTCTCCGCCGCCAAACAGATATATATTTAACAGAGATCAATCAGTACAGAACAAAATCTAATGTCAGACACACAGTCCATTTACACGTTCGTTCTGGGTTTGAACGAAACCGGAGGCACCATATTCCTCGCATATCCGCACAATCAACACATACGTCCAGACGGCTACTACTTCCGTTCCTTCAAGGTAGCTACTCCAATCAGGAACCTCAGTAGCGCCCATCCGTCCGATACGAAGATCGTCGGTCTTGAACCGTCTTCGTATTTTCGACTTCAAATCGTTCGATCAATTATTTGAAATGAGGGTTAGCTCGGCCTTTTCAAATAATTCACGTATAATTAGAATTCAAATCAATTCTTTCCATGGCTATATTATTCGACATTCACATTTCAGTTCTTCAGTATATTTTTCATGTCAAACACATACAACCATCAAATATCAAGCAAACCAAGCAGAATTGGTTTATTTCCATTCTATGTCGCTTAAAATATTTTATAACGATTTTTCGCCATTTTTATTTATTTAAAAATGGCCATATATAATTAAACGACGTTTCAGGTCGTGCCGTGGCACTGGCGCTGTTTTTCCCCAAATTTGTTTTATACATATCGGGAAATCTGACCGTTGGATTTCTACAAAGTTTATATCACTGGGAAGATATTCCCAAAGCGAACCCAACGGTTCCAGTTTCGTGAAAATCCGACGGTCGGATCTTCCACACTAGTCGTTTGAAGTTACGGTTTCAAAATACAAACTGCAGTGTCGTTATTCGATTTAATTTAATTATATTTATACATATAAATATAATCGATTCTGGCGCTGTTTTTCTTCAGATTTGAATTAAACATTCCAGACAATTCAACCGTTGGATTTTTACAAAGTTGGTGCCGTTGGAAAGATATTTCCAAGGCGAACCCAACGGTTGCGTTTTCGGGGAAATCCGATGGTCGGATCTCTCATACTAATCGATTGAAGTTACGATTTCAAAACACGAACTGTACGGCCTCGATTCCTTTCAATTCTATTTATATATATATATATATAAATATAGTTCATTCTATAATTTCAATATCGTTTTCACTTCAAATATTTCACTAACGCCTTTATATTTCGAAAAATTTCGCCATAACCTCCTTTGTACGGGAAGGGGTTTGGAAATTTATTGGGCCGTATTAGGTACCCAATAAATCCTATAAAGCATACACATATTTATAGTGATATATTCTGGTGTTTACAGGGGAGCGTGTATAGATAATAACTCCAGAGAATAAATTCTCGTCACCCTGTCAAAGTCTGAGGGAGTGTGTATTTTTAATTACTCCAGAGGATAAATCCTCGTCACCTCGTCCCGTGTGGGAAATAAATAGTCCACGTGCCGTATCTAATAACTAGAGAGATGTGATTATTGTCAACTCCAGACCTGTGTGGGGTTTTTATTAATCTGGCAATTTATCGTTACAATTTTATATGGTCCATATCAGTCATCAGTTCAACCTGTAATATATAGTCATCGTTATACAAGCCTCTCGCTCGTATGGTAAATCTTCAACCTCGTCACACAAGCTCCAAATGCTTATGTGGAATATGATGAAGTATGCCTATCGTCAAGAAGTATGCCATGTTGTGTAGTTCAAAATTAATTGTTACTATCCTATGGCGATGTTTATTTATTACACACAGAATAACCAACACTCTGCATCTAATGGCATTTACAGGAGTTGATATATAAATAAAATTGCGCAGCCAACTCATTAAGGCTTACCTATTTGTCGGGCACGCAAATAATTTCTTTACTCGGCAGCTAATCCATTTTCTCTGTTCAACACAAGTATATATATATGCAGAACAAAGCTAATAATAATATTCCTAGCGAACAAATATTTATTTCAACACGTGTGTATTTTTAACGAGGCGTATACATGATAAAAGTAATATTTTTATCATTAGAAATATTTATTCAAACCATGAATGTTTTTAGCATTTCACATTCACAATAAAAATGTGAATTTTATTGTTAAATCAATTTATTTAAAATACGAATACCATTCAACACATGAATGTGCGCTATAGTTTGTATATATATAAAAATGTGATTTGTATTTCTAAAGTTATTTATTTAAAACACGAATAACATTCAACACATGAATTTCTATTCAACACATGAATGTGCGCTATAGTTTGTATATATATAAAAATGTGATTTTTATTTCTAAAACTATTTATTTAAAACACGAATAACATTCAACACATGAATTTCTATTCAACGAATGAATTTCTATTCATCACATGAATGTGCCCTATAGTTTGTGTATATATATATATATATGTGTAATTTTTATTTCTAAAGCTATTTATTTAAAACACGAATAACATTCAACACATGAATTTCTGTTCAACGAATGAATTTCTATTCAACACATGAATGTGCGCTATAGTTTGTATATATATAAAAATGTGATTTTTATTTCTAAAACTATTTATTTGAAACACGAATAACATTCAACACATGAATTTCTATTCGACGAATGAATTTCTATTCAACACATGAATGTGGTTTCAACATATGAAAATAATTTCAACAAATGAAAATTATTCTAACACATAAATATTTCAGAAAATTTCGGCAGCATAACGACAAGGTAGTTAAAACCGGGACCGTTCTTAGTACGACTCCTCGCATTACCTTAAAACCTCGCGGTTTTTGACAATGGGGATTCATGCATCTAGTTCGCACGCAGGCGACATGTTTTATTTTCATTTCCACGATCCTATTCTAATTTGTTTCAACCACAAGAGGGTATTTTTCAACCACAAAGGTATTTTTCAACCACAATCCAACAATATCAACCACAAACAATTATTTTCAACCATTCGTCATATCACATAATTTCACGCCAATCACAAGCAATAAATATCGTCCATGGTTTGTGGATGAGGTGAGTATATATATATATATATATATATTTCTATATTTCACTGACATTTCAACACAATTCAAAGCATATATGTTTCATACAACACTTATATAATTTATACATCGCTCATATAACTTATACAACACATGTACATGCGGTATACGATGTGTATATAATTTATACTTCACTTATATAATTTATACAACACGATTTCATTCACACAATTTAATTTAGATTTCTCACATTGGTTTTCGAGGTGCTAAAAATCGTAAATAGCTCAGAAAAATCTGCGGTCTCTTCTAGATGGTAGAGAGCCTCCTTGCGGTCACGATGTTTCCTGTTTCATCGAATTTCGTCAACACACCATAAAGATATGATTTTTCAAAGTTTGCAACACTAAAAAGTGTTAAAATCATTTCAGAGAAATTAAAGCTGTTCACCTCTATAAACCTTCGAAACTAGGTTTTAAATTCTCGCTCGATCCATAAAGTGTTGTCTCGATCAGGTGGTGTAGCGTCAAAGAGCTTCGAATAGGGATTCCAGCGCCGGTGGTGGCACCCAACTCGGTGGTCCCTGTAGCGCACGGCGGAGCTCCAAAGTCGGTGCCTTCTTCGAGGTGGTTCGACGAAAATATCCCACTATAGCACGCGAAGGTTGTATGGATTTATAGAGGAGGCAGAGGCGAACGGAAAACTCAACTGGAGGTGGGGCTGAAAGTGGACGTGGCGGCGGCGATTGGGTCGGGAAGATGGGAGCACTTGCTTCGTTCGTGGGGGTGTTTAGTCGGGTTTGACCAGTCAACGAGAAGTGAAAGAGAAAGGAGGGGATTGGTCCATTATATTTTATTTATTTATTTTAATTTCAAAAATATCTTCTTGTCTAACCGAACACCAATCTCAACCCAACGACTATCGCCTTTAGCTAAATACCCCCATTCCGGACACAATGGGATATGTTTCATTGGCCAATTCGACTGTTACAGCCAGTTATTTTTCAAATTAAAGTATAAACCATTAAATATTTAATTTGAATGTACATTTCAATTTGCCAGGGCCACAAACTGATTTGAAAAATTCCAGAAAAATAAATCTAGCTATGTTTTGACGATACGGTCCCAACAAAACTTGTTTCGTTGAATTCTGAGATCGTTTGAAAAATGGCCATTTTCTGGTCGACCCAATTTAACAGAAATTGACCAATCACAATTTCTTTTGCCACGCTCACATACTAGCTTCAAAAATTATGAAATTTGAAACCTAGCAATAGTTTGACATCCCGGATCCAACAAAAGTGGTTTCGTCGAATTCCGAGATCGTTTGCAAAATGTCTATTTTCAGGGGCTATATATTCTATATAGCGACCTTTCTGAAAATTCATTTGGCCATAACTTTTGATTCCCATTATGAAACTTCGATTTTTCAGATTCGTTAGAAAGGTATTCATAAACAGATTTAAATATTTTTGGTTTCGCTAAAATCCGATATATTTTCCACCCGGTACAGTCAGTCAAAGTTTGAATTCAAATTTTCAAACTGCCACGCTATTTCCAATTCTTTATTTTATTGAAATATTCTATTTCAATGGTTTAAATTCTTTTAAAATAACCAATTTAAAATTTTTAAATCGGCTCACATTTTTTGGGTTGTTACATCAGCCGCCCAAAACATTTCTCTAACCTTAACAATGGCCTTTACCTTCTAAATCACCCCCAAATCACCGTTTAAGCATATATTAGCCTAATCAACATCAAATCAAGGCAAATCAACACCAAATCAGAGTTGGAGCTGCTATGTTGCATAGGAATTCGACCCAAAATAGTAGATAAGTTCAAATCTATAATTCGTTTGTGGCTAAGGTGAGTGATTTGCATTGTTTTTCACTAATTACGACTAATTAGGGGTGATTAGTGTTAATTAGCGAAATTATGCATGTTAAAATTCTGGAAAAATATGTAAAAATTATTAAATATTATTTTAGGGCTCTGATAAAAATTTGGGCTAATTTAGACATGTTTTGTAAATCCTATCATTAGATTTGGTTAAATATGATTAAGGGGAAAACTATGGGTTTTGGGTATGTTTGATCCATATGTACATGATTATTCATCGTTTTGGTGTTTATGGTTGATTATACATGTTGCTATTACTGTTGGTGTAACGACCCGCATTCTACGTATCGACGGATCGTAAAATATTTATTTCTTTTTCATATGAATTCGTATAGTCATGTAACTTTGGGGAACGACTATTGGGGTCATTTCCCATGTTCCCGATTTTTGCCGATTTTTAAGTGACCGTTTTGCCCCTAGCTGATCTTGTTTCGGCCATAACTTTTGATTGGTATGTACTTTTGACCTGAAACCACTTCCATTAGATTCAGATGATGGTTTATATATCCGTAGATTGGTCATGTTAGCCAAACGGACTTACCGTTTGGGAGATATGGCTGAAACAAGGTTTAGAAGGTGAAAATTGCTTAAGTGGGCTGATTAGGTTAATTAGCAAATGGGCCCACAACCCATTTCGGGATTAGGGTTATGGGGTGGCTTAAATGAGTTAGGTTTTCATTCTATTTCAGTTTTCTAGCCGCCATTTACCTCTTAGAAACCCTAACAATGGCCTTCACCTTCTAATTTCATTCCAAATCACTTTCTAATTAAAGATTAAACTAATTAACATCAAACCAAGTCTAATAAACATCAAATTAGAGGCAAAAGCTACTGTTGCATTGGAATTCGTGCCATTTAAAGAGTCACATCAGATTTGAGTTTATATTTTGGCAAAGGTGAGTGATTTGCATTGTTCTTCACTAATTACGGTTAATTAGTGGTGATTAGTGTTAATTAACAAAATTATACATGATTAAATTCTGGAAAAATGTTTAGAAATTCTTAAATATTATTTTAAGCCTCTATTAGAAATTTGGGTTAATTTGGATATGTTTTGCTAATCCTATCATTAGTTAGGGTTAAGCATAATTAAGGGAAAAGTATGGGTTTTGGGTATGTTTGGTCCATTTTGACGTAGTTATTTATCATTTTGGTGTTTATGGTTTATGTTATATGTTGCTATGACTGTTTGGTATGATTTATGATTGCTTAGAACAAATGGTCGAAAACGCCGTCGTGTGGCGTAAATAGTTGCTGGAAACAAGTGTAGGAAACCCGAACTGAACCGGTTCGTCATTAAGGTGCCCCGATCCGATCCGGTCAATACTTCACGAGCCGACCCGTTCGTGGCCCCAAGGCTGACCTCGAGCCGTGAGCCATTGTTCAGGAGAAGCACTCGAGTCGTATGGCACGAACCACCCTAGAGGAGGAACACGAACCAGAAACTCCGAACCGACTTGAGCTCACGATCCGAACCGCCAGAGGGAGGACATCAAGACCCGAACCGGATGATCTTGTACGAGCCGAACCAGTGTCCCACGAACCAGACTGGATGTTGCCACAAGCAGGAGCCAGGGTGTGCCACAAGCCAAACCGAAGAGGTACATCCGAACCGAACCAAGGAGCTTGGCATGAGTTGTCTATCATGAATCGAACCCAAGTGATGATCACGAACCAAACAGAGATCGAAGTAAGATGACGATTAAAGCCCGAGATGCAAAGGTAGTCCAAATGGGAAGTTTGTACTCAGGATCCAGTAGGGAACCAACGAGTTAACTTCATGAGTTGGGATTTGCTGCGGGACGTGTGCTAAGGGGTTATCGACGTCCATAGCTTTGATTCACCATTAAGACGGATGTTACGGATCAATGCAGTGGGGTAGTTATTACTCCATGTGGCATAGTGATCATAACATGGCAATGAGCCAATGTAGTGGAGTCATCATGACTTCATGGGGCAGAGTGGACATAGCAAGTGATTAGTGGCTATGGATCAGTGCAGTGGAGCCATCATGACGCCATGGGGCAGAGTGATCATAGCAAAGGATTTGGGTGGTCAAAGTAGTGGATATCGTATGCTTTATGCACTGAGTGAGAGATGTGAGGATGGTTGCTATGCTTGATTGTTTGCCATAATTATGACATGCACACCCCCATCCCCGTATCTTTACACAATGTGTTAGTGCCACCTTAGAGTATTGTGCATCTTGTGTGCTAACTCTTTGGTTGCAGGTCCAGGTTCAGGTATGTTTATGTATACCTGTTATTGTTCTGTTTTGCTGCTTATCGCTCATACCAGACTTTTGTCTGACCCAGAGTTTTATGTCTCTTCTTATTACTCTGGGTGCTCTTAAACGGGCAGACTAGAGACAGGTTAGGTGGTATGCACGAGTAGTTGTTCCGGAGACGAGCAGGAGGCTTCCACGTATTATATATATATATAATCTCCCTATGTTGTTGCTGGTCACTACTTCGGGCATTAATAGTGTACCACTTTCTTTTGTTTTAAAGATAGTATTTCAAAGTTGTAATAATGATGGTTTGGATGATAAGTTGTATTTTGGATTTTCCGCTGCTATGATGGTTTAGTTTTCAGCTTGTGCACTGTCTCACCTGTTTTATGTCAAAGTTATGTTATTATTATATTTTATCCCATGCGCTGTGAGACATTCTACAGGCTCCTTGTTAGCTCAAAATTCCTTTCTTTTCCTTTCTTTGGCGACCATCCCGTGCTAGTTGGACATTGACACAACGTACTTTCATTGGAAATGTCGGCTGGTGTGGGGCTGGCCGTCACACTTGGTATCAGAGCTCTAGGTTGCGTAGTTAACCTAGGGAAAGACACCAGGGAGAGATAATACGTATATAAAAGTGCGTATTTTGATATTTTGGTTTTTAAAGCTATATATATACTATTAGTATATCTAAGGATGGAGTCGCACTGCACTGGCACCACTGAAGAGATGGTTAATCGTTTTCTCCTTACAAATTAAACAATGAGCCGACATACAAGGGGTACTGGTAGAGGAGCTAATAATGGGAATGCTCACGATATGAGGACGATGTTCACTGACTTCATGACAGAGATGCTTAGGTATGTTCAGAGGGCAGCTCCTAATGCTGCAAATGGTGGTGGTGCAGCGGTGCAGCCGCCTAGGGCCGATTTCGCCAAGCTCTGTAAGGACTACACTAGTCTTGGTGGGAAGTCGTTCCACGGAACGGAATCGGCTACAGAAATTCAGGATTGGCTCGATAGTTGTGAGCGCATCTTCAAGGAATTAGGGATCGATGATGCAATGAAGAGGAAGCTAGCATCCCGTCAGCTGCAAGGACGGGCTATGAATTGGTGGAATGCTATTAAGGCAGCTACTCCGGAGGATTAAGTTACTTGGGATCAGTTCAACGCCCGATTCAGTGATAAGTTTATCCCAGCTGCTCAGAAATCAGAAATGTTTAGGAAGTTCTTGGAGCTTAAACATAATGGTAGGCCAGTCTCGGAGTATATTGCTGAGTTCGATATTTATCGAAGTATGGATTATCCCTTATTGACACTCCCGAGAAGAAGAATGAGAAGTTCATAACAGGCTTAGATCAGTACTTGGAGGAAAGGCTTATCAACCATATTGATGAGACTTTTGAATTGATTATTGGAAAAGCATTGAGATCAGAGAGCCTTTATCCTAAACCCAAGACTGAAGTTGCTGTTGCATCTGCAGAGGGGCCAAAGTCGCAAGCAAGCAGTGGAGGCAAAATTAATTCTCAGAACAAAAGGAAAAAGAACCAGACTAAGGATGGTCAGAAGAAGAGTAAGAAAGATGTTGAGTGCTTTAGCTATGGCAAGAAGGGCCACTATGCCAAAGAATGTCGAGCCAAGCCAACGAACAGGAAGTGCTTTAACTGTGGCCAAGTGGGACATCACAAGGATAAATGTCCGCAACACCCAAAGAGAAGCAGATTGTGAAAGCATATGCTATTAATGTTGTTCCTTCTTTGTCGAATGCCCCAACTGCGGCGGAGAAAGGAAAGAATGTCGTCATTCAAGGTATGCTTTCTATTCATGATGTTCCTGTTCGAGTATGTTTGATACCGAGGCTTCCCGTTCCTTCATAACTAGTGACCTGGTAGATAGGTTGGGATTGGAACCCGAGATAGTCGATGGACCTTTGGCGGTGACGAACCGATTGGTGGTTCCACTAGCCTTAGTATGATCTGTCGTAATGTGGTCTTATCGAGTCATGGATGTATGTTTGCTTGTGATTGCTTTGTTTTGGGCTTTACTGGGTTTGGCATTATTTTGGGAGTCGATTGGCTCCTAAGACGCGGGGTGGTTGTGGACTGTGAGGGATTTTCGGTGACTATTAGGGAGGATGATGGGCGGAGGGTAGTGTTTGGTGGCCTACCTAGTGATGAGGTGATGGCTAGTTTGCTAAGTTCCCTCGACATCCCACAGGACGAGTTAGCAGGAATTCCCATTGTTGGCCAGTATCCGGATATCTTCGAGGAAGTGACCGGACTTCCACCACGCCGAGAGATAGAGTTTTGTATTGATTTAGTGAAAGATGCCAGACCTATAATGATGACACTTCGTTGTATGGCACCAAGGGAGCAGCGAGAGCTCGGGGTGCAAGTAAGCGATCTTTTGAAAAGGGATTTATCATAAGAAGTGTCTCCGAGTGGGGAGCACCAGTTGTATTTGCTACCAAGGCAGATGGTTCCCTTCGTTTATGTGTGGACTATCGTGAGTTGAATAAAGTGACTAGGAAGAATAAGTATCCTCTTCCGTGGATAGTTGATTTGTTTGATCAACTGGAGGGAGCAAGATTGTTCTCCCAATTGGACCTCACGACAGGATTTCATCAGCTACGAGTAGCAGCTATGAGTATTCCTAAAACGGCCTTTTGGACGTTGTCTGGATTCTATGAGTGGTTGGTCATGCCATTCGGGTTGACCAATGCACCAGAATTTTTTGTGGATCTTATGAATAGGGTATTCAGGGATCAATTGAATAAGATTGTCCTTGTGTTCGTGGACGATATACTTGTTTATTCGAGGACAGAAGAAGAACACAAGGAACATTTGAGAGTGGTGATTGAGGTGTTGAGAAAACACCAATTGAAAGCGAATTTTTCTAAGTGTCACTTCTGGAGAAGGGAAGTGAGATTCTTGGGCCATGTTGTTTCAGAGAATGGTATTGCCATGGATCCTGCGAAGGTGGCTACGGTACAAGATTGGTCTACACCCAAGAATGCAACAGACGTAAGAAGTTTCTTAGGGTTAGCTAGATATTATCGTAAGTTTATCCAAGACTTCTCCAAGATAGCAGCACCGTTAACTCAGTTGACCAAGAGAATCAAGCTTTCGTTTGGGACGAATGGTGTGGAAATGCATTCAAGAGCCTAAAGGAAAAGTTGACGCGTGCGCCAGTATTAGTCATTCCTAAAGGGAATGAAGAAATGACAGTATATACGGACGCATGTGGTACCGGACTAGGTGTTGTATTGATGCAAGGAGGTAGGGTTGTAGCTTACGCAAGTCGGCAACTGGAACTGCATGAGAAAAGATATCCTACCCATGATTTGGAATTGGCAGCGATCGTATTCGCATTGAAGATGTGGAGACACTATCTTTTGGGAGAAAGATTTGAGTTGTTTACTGATCATAAATCGTTAAGGTATCTTTTCTCTCAAAAGGATTTTAATCTTCGCCAGCAGAGATTGTTAGAATTCTTGGATTCCTATGATTTCGATATCGCATATACACCAGGAAAGGGCAATGCAGTAGCTGATGCATTGAGTAGAAGACATGCCAGTTTAGGGGCTATGTTTCTTGAATGGAAGCAACTGGAGTATATCGCAAGGTACGATTTTAGACCAAAGTGCGATTTGGATCCAGAGATGTTAGCAAGTTTGACGATCAGACTCACTTTGATTGAGCGGATTGGTTCCAATCAGAAGGACGATCCTAACTTATTGGAAATCAACTCCAAGTTAGAGATGGGTATCGATGAGGAGATGAACAATTATGGCTTGATCGAGATGGATGGCTTAGAAAGAATGGGAGACTGGTTGTACCTAATGTCAATGGATTGAGAGATGAAGTGCTTAGAGAATGTCATCAATCAAAACTGACTATACACCCCAGTGGTAACAAAATGTATAGAGACATGAAGCAGACCTACTACTGGGAAGGGATGAAAAGAGACGTTGGGAAGTTTATATCCAAATGCATGAATTGCCAGCTAGTTAAAGCCGAGAAAAAAAAGACTAGTGGTTTGCTGCAACCATTAGAAATTCCAGAATGGAAATGGGAACAAGTCTCAATGGATTTAATTGATGGGTTTTGAAGGACTAGATCAGGCCATGATAGCACTTGGGTGATTGTGGACCGATTGACCAAGAGTGCAAGGTTTATACCCGTCAAGTCGAATAGAACAACAGCTAAGTTAGTAGAACTGTATATGAAGTGGGTAGTGAGATTTCATGGAGTACCTAAAGGCATTGTAAGTGACCGAGATCCTGTTCACTAGTGGATTTTGGAAGAGCTTACAAGAGGCTTTAGGATCAGAATTACATCTCAGTACCGCGTACCATCCTCAAACCGACGGTCAGACAGAGAGGGTGAATCGAGTATTAGAAGATCTCTCGAGAGCTTGCATATTAGATTTTGGTGGATCATGGGATGACCATTTGTGTAACACCCCACGCCCGCTATGGTCACTCTCAATGGGAATGCCATAGCATCGGTGGAGTATTTTAGTGAATATAGAACAGAAAAACAAGACAGATATAAATAGTACTTGAAATTTAAAACATCATCTCATAACAGCGGAAATAAACATGTCTGGTTACATCATAAAACCACAATAAAAGTCAAGTACAAATATCCATTCTTGCTAAATAAAAATACATAATCCCAATTCATGAACAGATAGCCATAAAAGAAAATGGAAGCTGAGCTCTACATCTACGGTCCAAACTCCAAGAGGTAGATAAAGCAAACTGATCAAGGCCCGCTAGCACTAGGCCCAACCTGAGGACCTGAGGGGGAAAAAGATAAAAACAACGGGGTCAGACATAAGCCTGAGTGAGCCCTATAACCTTAACAATACAATTATTAAAGTAATTAGGGTATGACATGAACTCGGTACGGTACCTTTGGGGATAATGACTACACTAAGTAGCCAACAAACATAGGATGAACTAAGATAACCGTAAAGACGCATCTACCCACCCAAGGATAATTACTAACTGCACCACACCAGTCATTCCTACCTAAAGGTTGATCCCACCCAAGTACTTAAAGAAAGATATAACTAGTAGTTTCATGTACTCCTAGCTGACCACATAGGTGCCGTCTGCCCCTATCTCCACTAGGTGTACCCTACTACCCCAAGCGATCGGCTCCCTAACGTAGATACCCGTGCTGGACCCAGAGTGGGGTGTATCACTCCCCCTAAAGTGGCAACCCAATACTATCCACGGTGCACGGCTTATACCTACACGATGCAACAACGACTTATCTACCAGCCCGGGTCCACACACGCATATGAAACCCGTTGGACTCGCGTTGCCACCACTACCCCGTTTTGGCCTCTTATAGTCAAGCCCAATATGCGTGTCCCGTCACCCGACTAGAGTCGAGCCCACAAAGATACGTTTGGGATATTGGTTGAAATGGGCCCCCACAAGCTACCCACCTAAGCTTGTTACTTATCTAGTGTATCCCACTTAACCCTTTAATCATGTTTAATTACATGTTTCCACTTGGTTAAGTATTCTAATCGTATTTTCTATTGCCACCCAAGGCAACCCACTAGATTTCCACATGCCACCCAAGGCACCCACTTAACCCCTCATGCTCTACTACATGCTTATCTGGTTAAGTGTTTCTTAATTAATTAAGACCGTGATCCTCATAAAGACCTCTCACATTAGACTATCTTTTATGACCGCTGGTTAAGCTGGTTGGGTCCGGGCAGCCTTATGTCATAACCGAGTCTAACCTCGTGTCTTTACATTAATCACGTATTTAGTTTGTGCCTAAGACCTCTCACATTGGGCTAACATTTGTAGCAACTGGTTAAGCCGGTTGGGTCCGGGCAGTTTTACGCTACAACTGAGTCCAACCTCGTGTCTTAGTCGATTAATTACACCTAATTAATCACCCCATATTAATTATCCCTAATTAATATCAAGTTTTTCATAACATGGGTAGACCTAACTCAATAGGTAAATTCCCATGGGGTAGACCTAACTCAATAGGTAAATTCCCACTTATGTTAATTTATTTTTATGGTATGCTTAATCATACCCAACCATACTTTTAATTAACATATTTATTAACCCCATCGTTCCCCACGTAAATCGTTCTCATAAAGGGAAGATCCATCACAAATATCATGGGTTAAGCCAAATATTAGCATATACTTTGTCATGGGTTAAGAGGATGTCAACTTGCATATATGAGCATATATTAACCCAACTTGCATTTAAGCATACACATAACTTGCATAATTATTCACATAACTTCATAAGCATGCATAACATGTTAATCTTGCATTTGAGCATACACATAACTTGCATAATCATTCACATAACTTCATAAGCATGCATAACATGTTAATCTTGCATTTAAGCATACACATAACTTGCATAATCATTCACATAACTTCATAAGCATGCATAACATGTTAATCTTGCATTTGAGCATACACATAACTTGCATGATCATTCACATAACTTCATAAGCATGCATAACATGTTAATCTTGCATTTGAGCATACACATAACTTGCATAATCATTCACATAACTTCATAAGCATGCATAACATGTTACATAATAGATCAATGTCCAACTTAGTGTTTTGCATCATAATCATCATGAAACATAGCACCAAACTTGCATAAAGATATAACATTAAACTTGCATAAAAATGTCATGAACACATACACTAAACTTGCATGACATAGAGCATATAACTTGCAAAACACATAACATATACAATATTAAGCTTGCATAAACACATTGATCCACAAACATAACCATACATCATCATATCTTATCTTAATCAATTTAACAATTGATTATTAAGGGGATAGAAGCTCACCAAAACAAAATTAGCAAACTAATGAAGAAGATTAAGAGGCTAGAAGTTGATTTGGAATGCTATCCCTTCTCTAATTTTTGATGGAGGCTCTCTCAAGTTTCAATTTGCCATAGTTTAGTTACTAGATTTAATTATGAATGAATTAGGGTAGGGTTAGGGTCTTATTTATAGGATTAGGTGAGTGTTTTAGGCCCTTAGATTAACCCTAGATTAGATTAGGACCCTTAGATTTCGGAACTCTCTAGAACCAGCCCTCCAAGCCAGCCTAGAACCCAACCTGGTGCAACCTGGTGCACCCAGGTTCACTGGACGCCGCGACCCTGTCGACAGGCATGTCGACACCCCTGTCGACAGGCCTGTCGACAGCCCTGTCGACATGGGTAGGGCGGGAAGCTTCCCGCTTGACCCCGCTTCTCCCTTCCATAATCTAAGATTTTTAAATTTTTAAATCTGTTTTTAGTTTTGAATTTTCTGCTAACTTCACCGGGCCATAACTGGGCCATACGGATTCCGATTTTCGAAAACTCGGACTCTATTTTGCGTATTTTTCCGAGACGAACGCAATAACGCAGCCTGTTTCCCCTAATTCCCACATCTGAGATTATTTATCCTGTAATTAGTGAATTTTAGTATTAACCCAAAATACGGGGTGTTACATTCTTCCCTTCTTAAAGGATTTCGTCCCCGAAATCTCTAAGCTAAGGAGAATGCATATCCTACCAACCAAACAACCATCTACTCAATCCATCAAACACGGGCATCCATTGTCCTTAGAACAATTTCTAATGATGTATGAGCATATGCAAAAAGTGTGTGTATATGTTCCCTATCTAATGTATGAACATATGCAAACCATGATAGTGCCATGCATCCATTATGTATGCGAGAAAACCCTATCGACACATACAATATCTACATGAGTGCACAATCATTCACCAAAATGCATCATCCATATGATAACACAATCATTATACATCCATAAATATAGCTTCCTACACACAATTTTATGCAATATGAAGTGATTGAGCCGATCTAGTGCCTAGAGTGTGTGTATATGCATCCACGAGAAACCACTAGCAACCACTTGCATCCACGTGCATCCACCAAACATAACATGTCTCAAACACATGTTTAAACCATAGGTTTACCCTATCTAAAGGTCAAAGGTACTAATGAGAGGACATACTAAAGATAAGGTAAGTACTAGATAACGATAGAGGAGAAAGTAAAGACATACCCTCAAAAAGAAATGGGTATAATGAACGCATCTTCGCTTCCGTCTCCCAAGTTGCGTTGCTTTCATCTTCTCCCCATTGCACTTTGACTAGTTGAACCTCTCTGTTTCTCAACTTCCTAGTCTCTGACCCAAGGATGCAAGTAGGAGCTCGTCGAATAGTCATATCACGCTCTACTTCCACTTCTTTAAGCAAGCTCGGCTCTACCACCTCTGCGGTCTCATGTAAGCACTTCCTCAAATGGGACACATGAAATACATCATGTACACCACTAAGTCTGTCAGGCAACTCCACTCTATATGCCATCCGTCCAATTCTTTCCTTAATGGGAAATGGGCCTACGAACCTTGGTGCTAACTTCCCAACAGATCCAAAGCGAACCACATTTCGTAATGGAGACACTTTGACAAAGACCATGTCCCCAACTTCAAACTCAAGATCCGTCCTTCTCTTGTCTGCATAAGATTTTTGCCTATCTTGCGCTGCTCTCATCCTTCTTCGAATCAAGTCAATCTTCTCAGAAGTCTCTCTAACCATATCAGGCCCAAGCAAGATCTTATCCGTAGATTCCCACCAACATGCAGGTGATCGACAAGGCCTTCCATAAAGAGCTTCGAAAGGAGCCATACCAATACTGGACTGAAAGCTGTTATTATATGCGAACTCCACCAATGGAAGATGCTCTTCCCATGTACCTCCAAAATCTAAGATACAAAGCCTCAAAAGGTCTTCTAGAACACGATTCACCCTCTCAGTCTGGCCGTCCGTCTGAGGATGATATGCGGTGCTCAGACACAATTGAGTCCCCACTGCTTCTTGCAAACTTCTCCAGAACTCGCTAGTGAAGATAGGATCTCGATCACTCACTATGCTAGAGGGTACCCCATGCAATCGAACTATCTCTCGAAGATATACATAAGCTAGCCATGGAGCAGTCCTCTTGCTCTTCACAGGTATGAAATGGGCGCTCTTAGTAAGTCTGTCTACCACCACCCAAATTCCCGTATTGCCCTTTCTTGATCTGGGTAACCCGTCAATAAAATCCATCGAGACGCTATCCCACTTCCATTGCGGAACTTCCAATGGGTGAAGCAACCCACCTGGTTTCTTTTGCTCCGCCTTCACTTGTTGGCACACCAAGCATCGAGCGACATACTCGGCCACATCTTTCTTCATACCGGCCCAGAAGAAAACCCTCTTCATGTCTTGGTACATCTTGTCCCCACCGGGATGAATGGTCATCCTAGAACGGTGTGCATCATCAAGAATAACCTTCCTCAAACCCTCGTCTTTCGGTACACAAAGTCTACCGTCTCTACGCAAGCACCCCCTATCGTCTAGGGTGTACCTACTCAAATGGCTGGACGACTCCCCCATTATGAGCTTCCCCACCAACTCAACCAACTGTGGGTCGTCCCTCTGTGCTTCTCCAATCCGCCCCAAAAGAGTAGGTCTAACTTCCAAGGAAGCTAGCAAACCGGGTACATAATCAATGGAAGGTCTGAAATCAAACATCGAGATAAATTCCAAGCTTCGCTGTTCCACAAACAATGGACTCAAGGACAACCTTTTTCTGCTCAAGGCGTCCGCCACCACGTTACCCTTGCCAGGGGTATACGCTATCTCGAAATCATAGGATGCTAAGAACTCCATCCATCTTTGCTGTCTCAAGTTCAAATCCTTCTGAGAAAACAAGTACTTCAATGATTTGTGGTCAGTGAACAATTCGAATCTCTCACCAAGAAGGTAATGGCGCCAAATCTTAAGCGCAAAAACAATAGCGGCCAACTCTAGATCATGGGTATGGTAATTTTTCTCATGCACTCTCAACTGCCTTCCACCATAGGCTATCACCCTTCCCTCTTGCATTAAGACTGCGCCTAGTCCTGTCCCACAAGCATCGGTATAGACAACAAATGGCTTGCTCCCATCCGGCAACACTAAAACTGGAGCAGTGGTTAAAGCTCTCTTTAACCGTCGGAACGCATCATCACAATCTACGTCCCATGCAAAAACAAGATTCTTCTTCGTTAAGCGGGTTAATGGGGCTGATATCTTCGCGAAGTCTTTGATAAACTTCCTATAGTAACCCGCCAACCCCAAGAAACTTCTTACTTCGGTAGCATTCTTCGGAACCTTCCAATCCTGAACTGATACTACCTTCGCGGGATCCACAGCTATCCCCTCCTTGGAGACCACGTGCCCCAAGAACCGCACTTCCTTCCTCCAGAAGTGACATTTAGAGAATTTAGCCTTAAGGCTATGCGCTCGAAGAGTCTTCAACACCTCCCCAAGATGTAGGGCATGCTCTTCTTCACTCTTAGAAAATACTAAGATATCATCCACAAAGACCACCACGAATTTATTAAGGAACTCCCTGAACACCCTACTCATCAAATCCACAAAGTATGCAGGGGCGTTCGTCAACCCAAATGGCATCACCAGCCACTCATAGAAACCATCCGGAGTCCTAAAGGCAGTATTGTCTATACTATCCTCAGCCACCCTCAACTGATGAAACCCCGTGGCTAAGTCCAACTGAGAAAATACTGAAGCGCCAACCAACTGATCGAAAAGATCATCAATCCTTGGCAATGGGTGTCTATTCTTCTTTGTGAGCTTGTTGAGTTCTCTATAGTCTACACAAAGTCTGAGGGACCCATCCGCCTTCGTAGCAAATACTACTGGAGCACCCCACTCCGATATACTTCGTCTTATGAACCCCTTCTCAAGCAACTCCCCTACTTGCTTATGGAGTTCCCTCCTCTCACGAGGAGCCATGTGGCGCACTGGTAAAGATACAGGTTTAGCATTATCCACCAGATATACTCGGAAGTCTATCTCCCGCTTCGGAGGTAAGCCCTTCACCTCCTCAAACACATCCGGATATTCCCGGACCACTCTAACAGAATGCAAACTCTCGACTGAAGCATCGAGCGATTCAAGATAACTTAGCAAAACAGATTCCATGGGATCACAAGAGATCTCGAGAGTGTTACCCAAACGGGTCTGAAGCCTAACAACTCTCCTTTCACAATCAAGAACGGCACCATTACTGGATAACCAGTCCGTGCCCAAAATCAACCCATAGCCCGTTAAGCCCAACACAAAAGCATCACATCTAAACTCAATGCTAAGTATAGAAATCTTCAAACCCAAACATATCATGGACAAATAAGTGGAGCCCCCAATTGGGTTTGAAACAACCAAGGGATCATCTACAAGACTGGTGTCTAAGTGCAGTGACTCAACTAATGATGATGAGATAAACGAATGCGATGCGCCTGAATCAAACAATGTACGGACAGGATGATCAAATAGAAAAACCAGACTTTCAACGGAAATAGTTCTACCTCTTTGCTGAACCGGTGGAACTGAGAGAGCCTGAACTTGCCCCCCTGCCTGAGCTGGTGCCATTAGAACTTGCACCTGACCTCCTGAGGTAGATCCCGTCCTTTGCCCCTTCTTAGGACAATCTTTTATTAGATGCCCTGCTTCGCCACAGTGGAAGCAGCCAGTCTTCTTCTTCTTGCGACAATCCTTGCTTAGGTGGCCAGGTGTCCCACAATTGAAACACTTCTTCTTCTTGTCCTTGCCACCGTTGCCTTTCCCACCTTTGTTTTGTTGTTGTTGCTGAGGTCTCTTTTGATCTCCCTTCTTCTCGGGTGCCTTATTAGCATTGGGACCCTTCTCTTCTTCATGCATGAGTGCCATGTCAACTAACTTCTCAAAGGTGGCCCCCATCGGGATATGAGTCATAGCCAACCCATGCATCGGTTCATTCAAGCCTTTCACGAACCTCAAAGCCTTCTTCTCCGGTGTATTCACCATATCTAGGCCAAACCTTGCCAATTGATTAAACTTGTTGACATATTCCTTCACCGAGAGATTTCCTTGCTTTAGAGTCAAGAATCTTTCCATATACAAGTTTTCCTCCGCCCTTGAGAGAAACTTTGCCACAAATCTTTGCCTAAAATCCGCCCAAGAGTCAACGGGGCGTTCTCCATTAGTGACCTCCCACCAGAATGAGGCCTCTCCCTTCATTAACCAAGCAGCCAACTTGACTTTCTTTCCTTCTTCCATCTCAAAGATATCTATCAACTCTTCCACCTCCTTAAGCCAATCTCTAGCCTCCACAAAAGTTTCAGATCCTTGAAAAGGTTTCCCTCCCATAGCTTTGAATTCCTTACAAGTCTTAGCAAAAGTATCCGTGCGAGGAGGAGGGGGAGGAGCAAGATCGGGTGCTACGGTTGCTGGAGGAACATTTGCTGGACCCGCAGTGGTGGCCCTAGCCTCCATCAATCTCCTATACCATACTGGTACCGTCACACCCTCCGGAAAGTTAAGATCCTCAGCCATGCTGAAACGAAAAAGGAAAGATTCAAAACGGAGAATTCGAAAGACAAAGATATGGCTATTGGGATTATGCTTTTCTTTCAAAAACTTTTCTCTTTAAAGACATGTTTTTGAAAATATCTCTTCCAACAATGTTTTTAGAAAAATAGTTTTCTAAAAATTTTATCTGTTCCGGTAACCTTTGCTCTGATACCACGTGTAACACCCCACGCCCGCTATGGTCACTCTCAATGGGAATGCCATAGCATCGGTGGAGTATTTTAGTGAATATAGAACAGAAAAACAAGACAGATATAAATAGTACTTGAAATTTAAAACATCATCTCATAACAGCGGAAATAAACATGTCTGGTTACGTCATAAAACCACAATAAAAGTCAAGTACAAATATCCATTCTTGCTAAATAAAAATACATAATCCCAATTCATGAACAGATAGCCATAAAAGAAAAGGGAAGCTGAGCTCTACATCTACGGTCCAAACTCCAAGAGGTAGATAAAGCAAACTGATCAAGGCCCGCTAGCACTAGGCCCAACCTGAGGACCTGAGGGGGAAAAAGATAAAAACAACGGGGTCAGACATAAGCCTGAGTGAGCCCTATAACCTTAACAATACAATTATTAAAGTAATTAGGGTATGACATGAACTCGGTACGGTACCTTTGGGGATAATGACTACACTAAGTAGCCAACAAACATAGGATGAACTAAGATAACCGTAAAGACGCATCTACCCACCCAAGGATAATTACTAACTGCACCACACCAGTCATTCCTACCTAAAGGTTGATCCCACCCAAGTACTTAAAGAAAGATATAACTAGTAGTTTCATGTACTCCTAGCTGACCACATAGGTGTCGTCTGCCCCTATCTCCACTAGGTGTACCCCACTACCCCAAGCGATCGGCTCCCTAACGTAGATACCCGTGCTGGACCCACAGTGGGGGTGTATCACTCCCCCTAAAGTGGCAACCCAATACTATCCACGGTGCACGGCTTATACCTACACGATGCAACAACGACTTATCTACCAGCCCGGGTCCACACACGCATATGAAACCCGTTGGACTCGCGTTGCCACCGCTACCCCGTTTTGGCCTCTTATAGTCAAGCCCAATATGCGTGTCCCGTCACCCGACTAGAGTCGAGCCCACAAAGATACGTTTGGTATATTGGTTGAAATGGGCCCCCACAAGCTACCCACCTAAGCTTGTTACTTATCTAGTGTATCCCACTTAACCCTTTAATCATGTTTAATTACATGTTTCCACTTGGTTAAGTATTCTAATCGTATTTTCTATTGCCACCCAAGGCAACCCACTAGATTTCCACATGCCACCCAAGGCACCCACTTAACCCCTCATGCTCTACTACATGCTTATCTGGTTAAGTGTTTCTTAATTAATTAAGACCGTGATCCTCATAAAGACCTCTCACATTAGACTATCTTTTATGACCGCTGGTTAAGCCGGTTGGGTCCGGGCAGCCTTATGTCATAACCGAGTCTAACCTCGTGTCTTTACATTAATCACGTATTTAGTTTGTGCCTAAGACCTCTCACATTGGGCTAACATTTGTAGCAACTGGTTAAGCCGGTTGGGTCCGGGCAGTTTTACGCTACAACTGAGTCCAACCTCGTGTCTTAGTCGATTAATTACACCTAATTAATCACCCCATATTAATTATCCCTAATTAATATCAAGTTTTTCATAACATGGGTAGACCTAACTCAATAGGTAAATTCCCATGGGGTAGACCTAACTCAATAGGTAAATTCCCACTTATGTTAATTTATTTTTATGGTATGCTTAATCATACCCAACCATACTTTTAATTAACATATTTATTAACCCCATCGTTCCCCACGTAAATCGTTCTCATAAAGGGAAGATCCATCACAAATATCATGGGTTAAGCCAAATATTAGCATATACTTTGTCATGGGTTAAGAGGATGTCAACTTGCATATATGAGCATATATTAACCCAACTTGCATTTAAGCATACACATAACTTGCATAATTATTCACATAACTTCATAAGCATGCATAACATGTTAATCTTGCATTTGAGCATACACATAACTTGCATAATCATTCACATAACTTCATAAGCATGCATAACATGTTAATCTTGCATTTAAGCATACACATAACTTGCATAATCATTCACATAACTTCATAAGCATGCATAACATGTTAATCTTGCATTTGAGCATACACATAACTTGCATGATCATTCACATAACTTCATAAGCATGCATAACATGTTAATCTTGCATTTGAGCATACACATAACTTGCATAATCATTCACATAACTTCATAAGCATGCATAACATGTTACATAATAGATCAATGTCCAACTTAGTGTTTTGCATCATAATCATCATGAAACATAGCACCAAACTTGCATAAAGATATAACATTAAACTTGCATAAAAATGTCATGAACACATACACTAAACTTGCATGACATAGAGCATATAACTTGCAAAACACATAACATATACAATATTAAGCTTGCATAAACACATTGATCCACAAACACAACCATACATCATCATATCTTATCTTAATCAATTTAACAATTGATTATTAAGGGGATAGAAGCTCACCAAAACAAAATTAGCAAACTAATGAAGAAGATTAAGAGGCTAGAAGTTGATTTGGAATGCTATCTCTTCTCTAATTTTTGATGGAGGCTCTCTCAAGTTTCAATTTGCCATAGTTTAGTTACTAGATTTAATTATGAATGAATTAGGGTAGGGTTAGGGTCTTATTTATAGGATTAGGTGAGTGTTTTAGGCCCTTAGATTAACCCTAGATTAGATTAGGACCCATAGATTTCGGAACTCTCTAGAACCAGCCCTCCAAGCCAGCCTAGAACCCAACCTGGTGCAACCTGGTGCACCCAGGTTCACTGGACGCCGCGACCCTGTCGACAGGCATGTCGACACCCCTGTCGACAGGCCTGTCGACAGCCCTGTCGACATGGGTAGGGCGGGAAGCTTCCCGCCTGACCCCGCTTCTCCCTTCCATAATCTAAGATTTTTAAATTTTTAAATCTGTTTTTAGTTTTGAATTTTCTGCTAACTTCACCGGGCCATAACTGGGCCATACGGATTCCGATTTTCGAAAACTCGGACTCTATTTTGCGTATTTTTCCGAGACGAACGCAATAACGCAGCCCGTTTCCCCTAATTCCCACATCTAAGATTATTTATCCTGTAATTAGTGAATTTTAGTATTAACCCAAAATACGGGGTGTTACAATTTGCATCTAGTGGAGTTTGCATATAATAATAGTTATCAGTCCAGTATTGGTATGGCTCCATACGAAGCTTTGTACGGAAGACCGTGCAACTCACCATCATGTTGGTTAGAAACCGGTGAGAAATTCGTGCTTGGACCAGATGTAATAAGAGATATTATAGATAAGATTATGGTTATCCAACAACGAATGAAGGCCGCTCAAGAAAGATAGAAGAGTTATGCCGATAAGAGGAGAAGAGATCTAAAATTCTCCACTGGCGACTTGGTGTTTGTCAAGATTTCTCCGTTAAATAGCGTGATTCGATTTGGCAGGAGAGGCAAGTTAACACCAAGATTTGTTGGTCCATTCCCAGTTCTCGAGCAAGTTGGGAATTTGGCATATAAAGTTGAGTTGCCGGACAAGATGGCGGGAATTCATAACGTATTTCATGTTTCCCAATTAAGGAAATTTGTGCACGATCCTGATGTGGCTATTTCACCTGATCAGTTGGATGATATCGAAGTAGAACCCGAGGCAGTTGGGAACCGCAAGCCGATTCGTATTGTCGAGAACGACACGAAGAAACTTCGAAGGAAAGCGGTGAATCTAGTCAAGGTTCAGTGGGGCAGGGATGAGAATGACAGTACTTGGGAGATAGAGGAGAGCATTAAGGAGACGTATCCAGAACTCTTTGCCTGGTAAGGTTTTCATTTCGATTTAGTCTTTCCGCAGGCTAGGATAGGTTTGCTTTATTTGTTTTGTATGTTTGATTGCGAGATATGGTTGGTAGGCATGCGGGACCCATTGGTTGTTTCTTAGTTGAGGAATTTCGGGGGCGAAATTTCTTAAGGGGGGAGAGTGTAACGACCCGCATTCTACGTATCGAAGGATCGTAGAATATTTATTTCTTTTTCATATGAGGTCGTATAGTCGTGTAACTTTGGGGAACGACTATTGGGGTCATTTCCCATATTCACGATTTTTGCCGATTTTTAAATGACCGTTTTGCCCCTAGATTATTTTGTTTTGGCCATAACTTTTGATTGGTAAGTAGTTTTGACCTGAAACCACTTCCATTAGATTTGGATGATGGTTTACATTTCCGTAGAGTGGTTACATTAGCCAAACAGACTTACCGTTTGGGAGATATGGCTGAAACAAGGTTTAGATGGTGAAAAACTGCTTAAGTGGGCTGATTAGGTAATTAACAAATGGGCCCATAACCCATCTCGGGATTAGGATTATAGGGAGGCTGAAATGAGTTAGGTTTTCATTCTATTTCATTTTTCTAGCTGCCATTTACCTCTTAGAAATCCTAACAATGGCCTCCACCTTCTAATTTCATTCCAAATCACTTTCTAATTGAAGATTAAGCTAATTAGCATCAAACCAAGTCTAATCAACATCAAATTAGAGGCAAACGCTGCTGTATGCATTGGAATTCGTGCCATTTAAAGAGTCACTTCAGATCTGAGTTTATATTTTGGCTAAAGTGAGTGATTTGCATTGTTCTTCACTAATTATGGCTAATTAGGGGTGATTAGTGTTAATTAACAAAATTATACATGATTAAATTCTAGAGAAATGTTTATAAATTCTTAAATATTATTTTAATCCTCTATTAGAAATTTGGGTTAATTTGGATATGATCTGCTAATCCTATCATTAGTTAGGGTTAAGCATGATTAAGGGGAAAGTATGGGTTTTGGGTATGTTTGATCCATTTTGACATAGTTATTTATCATTTTTGTGTTTATGGTTTATGTTATATGTTGCTATGACTGTTTGGTAAGATTTATGATTTCTTAGAACAGTTAGAATGGTCGAAAACACCGTCGTGTGGCGTAAACAGTTGCTGGAAACAAGTGCAGGAAACCCGAACCAAACCGGTTCGTGATCAAGGTGCCACGATTCGATCCGGTCAAGACTTCACCAGCCGACCCGTTCGTGGCCACAAGGTCGACCCCGAGCCGCGATCCAGTGTTCTGGAGAAGCACTCGAGTCGTGTGGCACGAACCACCCTAGAGGAGGAACACGAACCAGAAACTCCGAACCGACTTGAGCTCACGATCCGAACTACCAGAGGAAGGACATCACGACCCAACCCGGATGATCTTGCACGAGCCGAAATGGTGTCCCGTGAACTAGACTGGATGTTGCCACGAGCAGGAGCCAGGGTGTGCCACGAGCCGAACCGAAGAAGTACATCCGAACCGAACCAAGGAGCTTGGCATGAGTTGTATATCACGAATCGAACCCAAGTGATGATCACGAACCAAAAGAAGATCGAAGTAAGATGACGATTAAAGCCCGAGATGAAAAGGTAGTCCAAATGGGAAGTTTGTACTCAGGATCCAGTTGGGAACCAACGAGTTAACTTCACGAGTTGGGATTTGCTGCGGGACGTGTGCTAAGGGTTATCGACGTCCATAGCTTTGATTCACCACCAAGACGGATGTTAGGCTACGTATAAGTGCAGTGGGGTAGTTATTACACCATGGGGCATAGTGATCGTAGCATGGCTATGAGCCAGTGTAGTGGAGTCGTCATGACTTCATGGGGTAGAGTGGACATAGCAAGTGATTAGTGGCTATGGATCAGTGCAGTGGAGCAATTATGACTCCATGGGGCAGAGTGATCATAGCAGAGGATTTGGGTGGTCAAAGCAATGGATATCGTATGCTTTACGCACTGAGTGAGAGATGTGAGGATGGTTGCTATGCTTGATTGTTTGCCATCATTATGACTGTACACCCCCACCCCCATATCTTTACATAATATGTTAGTGTCACCTTAGAGTTATGTGCATCTTGTGTGCTTACTCTTTGGTTGCAGGTCCAGGTTCAGGTACGTTTATGTATACCTGTTATTGTTCTGTTTTGCTGCTTATCGCTCATACCAGACTTTTGTCTGACCCAGAGCTTTATGTCTCTTCTTATTACTCTGGGTGCTCTTAAACGGGCAGACTGGAGATGGATTAGGTGGTATGCACGAGTAGCTATACCGGAGACGAGCAGGAGGCTTCCACGTGTGATATATTTATATATATATATATATATATATATAATCTCCCTGTGTTGTTGCTGGTCACTACTTTGGGCATTAGTAGTGTACCACTTTCTTTTGTTTTTGAGACAGTATTTCAAAGTCGTAATAATGATGGTTCGGATGATAAGCTGTATTTTGGATTTTCCGCTGCTATGATGGTTTAGTTTTCAGCTTATGCACTGTTTCACCTGTTTTATGTCATAGTTATTTTATTATTATATTTTATCCCATGCGCTGTGAGACATTCTACAGGTTCCTTGTTGGCTCAAGATTCCTTTCTTTTCCTTTCTTTGGCGACCGCCCCGTGCTAGTTGGATATTGACACAGCGTACTTTCATTGGAAATGTCGGCTGGTGCGGGGCGGGCCATCACAGTTGGAATGCTTTATGATTGAATAGTTAGCTTAGAAAGGTCAAAAACGCCGTCGTATGGCATAAACACTTACTGGAAATGTAACACCCCGTATTTTCTGTGAACATAAAGTAACAAAACAAAGTATAATTAATTTTTAAAAGATGAATTAAGGGAAACGGGTTATGCCATTGCGTTTGTCTCGGAATTCTGCTAGAGATAGAGTTCAAGTTTGCGTAAATCGGACCCCGTTTGAAGAAGCTATGACCTTCAGAAGTTTCAGAAAAATTAAAACAGCTCAGCTCGAAATTCAAATTTGATTTCAAAATACACGCCCGGGCTGGGCGGGAAAATTCCCGCCCAGGACCTAGGTCGACCTGGGGGTCGACCTGGATAAACTGGTCGACCATGGGGTCGACCTCCCCCCCATTCCAGATCCGAGGACAGATCCATTTTTCTGTATTTAGACGCCCGTTCTGACCAGATTCGTTGCTCCTAAGCTATTTAAACACCCCCAAACCTCACTTTCTCTCCACACAATTTCATTATGCCTATACTCTGCTCTAATTCATATTAAAATAAATCAATGGCGTCGCTACTCTGCTGAAACCTAAGCTAGAACAAGTGCTACTTCTTCTTCCAATCTGAATAGGATTAAAAGATAACAAATCAACGCCTACATCAATGGAAAGCTAAATCAACTCCAGAAAATCAAATCCCAGAATTGTCCTTCTCTTTCTTAAACCACGAATTGTGAGTACAGTTATTTTCAGATAAGAAATTTAATTATGATCTTGACATGGTTATAAAACTGAATTGGAGATTATGCATCAGATCTGTTTTTCTGTGTAGATCTATCTTATTCATGTTTATCAGATCTGTTTTTCTGTGTAGATCTATCTTATTGTTGTAACTATTCTGTATCTCTTCCTTGCTTCTGTTCTATAGCCAGGCTACCACGAGTCTGGTCCAAATCTCTTAAGAGATTGACGCACGAACGCTAAATTTGGGGAAAATGAATGATGCATAATTGGACATGACTGGTTTGTGACTGATTTAAGAAAAGGGCATATGTTGTAATTTAAGATCTAGATCTAGGCATACTATATATGACGGTTTATGATTTGGAAGATGGAGAATTATTGTATGACAACATATGACTTGTAATTTGGGAACATAATGCATGATCTGATTTTGAGGACATAATATATGTTGTAATTTAAGATCTAGATTTGGGGGCATATTTTATATGACGATCTATGACTTGAAAGAAAAAGGATATATGATTTAGGTGTAAAAGTTCTATATTAAAGTTGGATAACTATTAATTGTGAATACGCCTAAATGGGGATTTTGGATATTTACATACACTGAAATCAAAGGCTATAATTTGGCATAATTCATATTGTATATCAGGATTTGGGGTTTTTGGAGAATACTCTGTATTATGTAAGTTTTGCTAGAAATTTGGGGCATATGTTATATTATGAATTATGACCATAATTTGAGCATGTGAAATTAGGCTTAATTTTATGATTAAGCGAGGTTATGTCAATGGAATTTTAAGGGATGATTAAATTGCCTAATCTGCTAAATCTGTTGAAACTAAACGCGGTAATTTGGGGTATGAAAATCTATAGGGTCGATCTAAAATTGAGCAAAACATGTTAATATAACTTTGGATAATCTACTGTAACTTGTAAAGAAGTTAATTTGTCGAATTAGCATAATTAGTCTGATATTGGCATAATTTGCGAATGAATACTTTAGCTAAAATAAGAATGCCGAGACACGAGGTTAGACTCTATTTGCGGTAGAAGCATGCCCGGACCCAACCGGCTTAACCAGCAACCGCAAATTGTCAGTCTAATGTGAGAGGTCGTAGGCATAAAGATGCTGAGATACGAGGTTAGGTCTGGCTTGTGGCAGAAGTCTGCCCGGAACCGCCCGACACATCCAGCGGCCACAAGCTACCCACCTTATGTGAGAGGTCTGCGCATTAATATTTAATTAATGCAAAACTAAGATAAATGTGATACCTAAAACGTGTTGGGTGAATAGGGTTAAAACAACTGGACTGATGAATCTAATAAACCCATTTGAAAGTCTGTAGGCCCAATACAAGGTTAGGTGAAACAATCTGTAAGTCTGTTAATCTGTAGTTTGATCCGTTAAGTCTGAAAACTTGTTAATCTGTATCTGTTAGTCCGAAAACTTGTTAACTTACATGTCTGATCTGAGAACTAGTTAATCTGAACTTTGTACATCTGAAATCTGTAAGTAAGTTAATCTGAAATCTGTTAGTCTGGGGACACAAGGTTAGGAGGGGCAATTACTTGTGTCATCTATTGTTTGGGACCCATATTAGTCAGTAACCCTTTCTGGTATCAAAACTATGACCCAACACCAGGTAGAGGTCCAGGGCATGCTTGCTGAACTAATTGTAGGAGGTTCACTCTGATAATGGCAAGGGGTGTTGATGACGCATTCCAACCGGGTCATGTGCGTGCATGGATCCGGTCTGCTCTGAGGATGTAAGACACCGTGACATCTGTAAATAGGTCTGTGTCTAAAGGTTGCCACTTTAGGGAGTGATACACCCTTCTGTGGGGCCGGCATAGGGTATCTATGTATTAAGGAGCCGATCACTTAGGGTAGAATTTAGGGTATACTTAGTCCTGTCTGTTTTTGTTGGGGTATCGTCTGTTTCTGCTGGGGTGGTAACACCTGTCTGTTTCTGTGTGGTACCATCTGTTGGGGTGGTAAAGGCCCATTACTAGTGTACGCCTAATTCTAATATTCTGTTTCCATAGGGATTATTTTGTTTCTGTCTCTGATTTCGTTCCTGATTCTGTTTTTATACCGCCTGTCTTTGTTCGGGTGGTAAAGGCCCATTACTAGCATTCTGTTTCTATACATCTGTCTCTGTTAGGGTGGTAAAGGCCCATTACTTGCATCGTGTTTCTGAAGAGATCGTTCTGTCTTCTGTTTGGATATTAGGACAACACCTAATTCTGTTATACTAGTATTAGTGCAGAGAAGTGAAAACTAAGTAAGAAGCTTAGTTTAGCCTATATCAGTCTGTCTCTTCTGTTAACCTGCTACTCCTGTTATGGTTATCTCTCATCCTGTTTTATTTGCATGTCATGATACTGTTATCTGTTTATATGCTAAAAGTCACTGGACTCACCAGACTTATGTCTGACCTAGTTTGTTTCGCCTCTTTTCTTCCATTCTCCCCTCAGGTTCTCAGGGTGGAAACATAGGAGCTTGATTCAGGTTCCATCTGCTTGAAGTGCTAGAAGTGCTTGAAATATTGCTTGGCTTTAGTTCTACCTATTTATGGCATTCTCTATTGGGGATTATGGCTTTAAAATTATGCATTCTGAAGGATTTTATATAATACTGATATTTGTGTACTTGGGTTTTGGTATTATGATGTAACCAAACTTATTTCTGTTTCTGCTGTAATAAAGTTATAAAATTTTCAAGTACTACTTTACATATCTGTCTTGTAAATTTCTGTTCTGTTTACTTATAACGTTCCACCGAAGTTTAGGCATTCCCTTTGTGAGTGACCTTAACGGAAGTGGGGTGTTAAACTTGGTATCAGAGTTGAAGGTTACCAGATTAGATAAGAGTTTTTCTTTGAAAACTATTTTCAAAAAGGTTTTAAAAAGGAAGTATTTTCAAAAGTAAAGTTTATTTTGAAAAACATAATCCCCAAAAGCCATATATCTGTCTTTCGAATTCTCCATTTTGAATCTCTTCATTTTCTTTTCAGCATGTCTGGGTTACCCGAGATACCCGAGGGCATACCAATACCAACTTGGTTCAGAAGGTATCTGGAGGCTAGGGCCACCACCGCAGGCCCAGCAGACGTTCCTCCTCCTCCTCCTCTCCCTCCCCGCGTTGATACTTTTTCGAAGATATGCAAAGACTTTCGGGCAATGGACGGGAAACCTTTTCACGGATCAGAGACGTTTGTTGAAGCTCGAAATTGGCTTAAGGAGGTGGAAGATTTGTTTGGTATCTTCGAGATAGAAGATGGAAGGAAGGTCCAATTAGCTGCTTGGTTAATGAAGGACGAAGCCTCGTTTTGATGGGAGGTCACGAATGGAAAGCGTCCGGTGGAGACATGGATGGATTTCAGGCACAGGTTCGAGATGAAATTCCTTTCGCGAGCGGAGGAGAATTTTTACATGGAGAGGTTCTTAGCATTGAAGCAAGGGAATTCATCAGTGAAGGAATACGTCAACAAGTTCAATTAGTTGGCTAGATTCGGCTTAGACTTGGTGAACACACCTGAGAAGAAGGCCCTGAGATTCGTTAAAGGTTTGAATGAGCCGCTACATGGGTTGGCTATGACCCACATTCCTGCGGGGGCTACCTTTGAGAAATTGGTTGACATGGCGTTAATACATAAAGAGGAAGCCAAAAGTGAGAAGAAAGAGGAAAAGCTCTAAGGACCACAGAACAAGAAAGCGTGGCCCAAAAAGGAAACACAAAAGAAGGATGAAAAGTCTGAAGATAAGAAGGAGAAAAAGTGCTTTACTTGTGGAAGCTTGACTCATCTGAACAACGATTGCAAAAAGAGGAAGGGCGCTTGCTTCAACTGTGGAGAAATGGGACACTTCACTGGGGACTGCCTGAAGAAACGTGGGCAAGGGCAGAGGGCAGAACCTACTTCTGGAGGGCAGGCGAATGCTCACGTGACTGGCAGATAGGGTAGAGATAGGAAAATTTCGGTAGAAGGATTAATTTCCTTATCTGATTATTGAGTTAAAACTCTTTTTCATTCTGGCATTTTTATTCTGTAATTGAGACTCTGCACTTTAATACTAGTCTTGTTTCTGATCCCGCTATAATCTCAAACCCATGAGGGTTACGACTGATCTGTTTGTGATAAATTGGGGTTTGAAGGTATTTGTGTTAAGCGTTAAGTTGACTGTGACGGATACATTCTGGTTTTTGTGGGATATGGTGGGGTTTTATCATGCTTAGTTCCCTAAGAATCATTTGATAATCTGATATGTACCAGTAGTCTGTAAGTATCTGAATATTTCTGAAAAGGATAGGGATTTTTACTCGAAGCATGAAATAGATTTCCAGTTTTGACATTGTTTAATGGGAGTAATTCTCTGATTGTCAATCTGATTTCGGTCTTCGGGGTTGATACTTAGGGATTTATTCTCTTAACCGATGTCTAATGGGAACAAAACTTTTGTACTTGCTTCTATCACTCGACTGTATCCTATCGATCGATTCTTCGACCTTTAGATAGAAACTAATGGGTGCAAACATGTGTTTGAGACATGTTATGTTTGATGGTTGCAAGTGGATGCAAGTGGTTGCTAGTGGTTGGTCGTGGATGCATATACACACACTAGGCACTAGATCGACTCAAAAACACTCTCATACTGCATATGGATGTGTGTGCATTTTTTTATGGATGCAAAATGATTGACTCATCACATGGATGTTGCATTTGGATGAATAGTTATGCACTCATATAGAAATGATGTGTATCAAATGGGATTTCTTGCATACATAAGTAGACTCATGGCACTGACATAATTCGCATTTGAGGAGGTCATCTGAATCAGTAGATGGCCTGATCTTTGCATTAGATAAGAGACATATACACACACTTTTGCATATTTTCATACAACATTAGAAGTTTTCTAAGGACAATGGATGCTTGTGGATGATGGTTGAGTAGATGGGTGATTGGATGGTAGGGCACATTCTTCTTAACTTGAAGATTTCGGGGACGAAATCCTTTAACGATGGGAGAATGAAACACTCTGTATTTTATGTGAACATAAAGTAACAAATCAAAGTATAATTAATTTTTAAAAGAAGAATTAAGGGAAACAAGTTACGCCATTGTGTTCGTCTCGAAATTCTGCTTGAGTTAGAGTCTGAGTTTGCGTAAATCGGACCCCGTATGAAGAAGTTATGACCTTCAGAAGTTTTAGAAAAATTAAAACAACTCAGCTCGAAATTCAAATTCGAACTCAAAATACACACCCGGGCTGGGCGGGAAAATTCCCGCCAAGGACTGGGTCGACCTGGGTCAACAGGTCGACCATGGGGTCGACCTCCCCCCTATTCCAAATCCGAGGACAGATCCATTTTTCTGTATTTAGACGCCCGTTCTGACCAGATTCGTTGCTCTTAGGCTATTTAAACACCCCCAAACCTCACTTTCTCTCCACACAATTTGATTATGCCTATACTCTGCTCTAATTCATATTAAAATAAATCAATGGTGTCGCTACTCTGCTGAAACCTAAGCTAGAACAAGTGCTTCTTCTTCTTCCAATCTGAATAGGATTAAAAGATAACAAATCAACGCCTACATCAGCGGAAAGCTAAATCAACTCCAGAAAATCAGATCCCAGAATTGTCCTTCTCTTTCTTAAACCACGAATTGTGAGTACAGTTATTTTCAGATATGAAATTTAATTATGATCTTGACATGGTTATAAATCTGAATTGGAGATTATGCATCAGATCTGTTTTTCTGTGTAGATCTATCTTATTCCTGTTTATCAGATCTGGTTTTCTGTGTAGATCTATCTTATTATTGTAACTATTCTGTATCTCTTCCTTCCTTCTGTTCTATAGCCAGGCTACCACGAGCCTGAGCCAAATCTCTTAAGAGATTGACGCATGAACATTAAATTTGGGGAAAATAATGAATGATACATAATTGGACATGACTGGTTTGTGACTGATTTAAGAAAAGGGCATATGTTGTAATTTAAGATCTAGATCTAGGCATACTATATATGACGGTTTATGATTTGGAAGATGGAGAATTATTATATGACAAAATATGACTTGTAATTTGGGAACATAATGCATGATCTGATTTTGAGGACATAATATATGTTGTAATTTAAGATCTAGATTTGGAGGTATATTTTATATGACGATCTATGACTTGAAAGAAAAAGGATATATGATTTAGGCATAAAAGATCTATAAATAAATAGGATAACTATTAATTGTGAATACGCCTAAATGGGGATTTTGGATATTTACATATGTTGAAATCAAAGGCTATAATTTGGCATAATTCATATTGTATATCATGATTTGGGGTTTTTGGAGAATACTCTGTACTATGTAAGTTTAACTAGAAATTTGGGGCATATGTTATATTATGAATTATGACCATAATTTGAGCATGTGAATTAGGCTTAATTTTATGATTAAGCGAGGAATGTCAATGGAATTTTAAGGGATGATTAAATTGCCTAATCTGCTAAATCTGTTAAAACTAAACGCGGTAATTTAGGGTATGAAAAATCTGTAGGCTCGATCTAAAATTGAGCAAAACATGTTAATAGAACTTTAGATAATTTGCTGTAACTTGTAAAGAAGTTAATTTGTCGAATTAGCATAATTAGTCTGATATGGGCATATATTGCGAATGAATACTTTAGCTAAAATAAGAATGCCGAGACACGAGGTTAGACTCTTTTTCTGATAGAAGCATGCCCGGACCCAACCGGCTTAACCAGCAACCGCAAACTGTCAGTCTAATGTGAGAGGTCGTAGGCATAAAGATGCTTAGACATGAGGTTAGGTCTGGCTTGTGGCAGAAGTTTGTCCGGAACCGTCCGGCACATCCAGCGGCCACAAGGTACCGACCTAATGTGAGAGGTCTACGCATTAATATTTAATTAATGCAAATCTAAGATAAATGTGATACCTAAAACGTGTTGGGTGGATAGGGTTAAAACAATTGGACTAATGAATATAATAAATCCATTTGAAAGTCTGTAGGCCCAATACAAGGTTAGGTGAAACAATCTGTAAGTCTGTTAATCTGTAGTCTGATTCGTTAAGTCTGAAAACTTGTTAATCTGTATCTGTTAGTCTGAAAACTTGTTAATTTAAATGTTTGATCTGAGAACTAGTTAATCTGAACTTTGTACATCTGAAATCTGTAAGTAAGTTAATCTGAAATCTGTTAGTCGGGGGACACAAGGTTAGGAGGGGCAATTACTTGTGTCATCTATTGTTCGGGACCCATATTAGTCAGTAACCCTTTCTGGTATCAAAACTATGACCCAACACTAGGTAGTGGTCCAGTGCACGCTTACTGAACTAATTGTAAGAGGTTCACTCTGATAATGGCGAGGGGTGTTGATGGCGCATTCCAACCGGGTCATGTGCGTGCATGGATCCGGTCTGCTCTGAGGATGTAAGACACCGTGACATCTATAAATAGGTCTGTGTCTATAGGTTGCCACTTTAGGGAGTGATACACCCTTCTGTGGGGCTGGCACAGGGTATTTATGTATTAAGGAGCCGATCGCTTGGGGTAGAATTTAGGGTACACTTAGTCCTGTCTGTTTCTGTTGGGGTACCGTCTGTTTCTGCTGGGGTGGTAACACTTGTCTGTTTCTGTGTGGTACCATCTGGGGTGGTAAAGGCCCATTACTAGTGTACACCTAATTCTGATATTCTCTTTCCGTAGGGATTATTCTGTTTCTGTTTTTGATTTCGTTCCTGATTCTGTTTCTATACCGTCTGTCTCTGTTCGGATGGTAAAGGCCCATTACTAGCATTCTGTTTCTGTACATCTGTCTCTGTTAGGGTAATAAAGGCCCACTACTAGCATCGTGTTTCTGAAGAGATCGTTCTATCTTCTGTTTAGATATTAGGACAACACCTAATTCTGTTATACTAGTATTAGTGCAGAGAAGTGAAAACCAAGTAAGAAGCTTAGTTTAGCCTATATCATTCTGTCCCTTCTGTTAACCTGCTACTCCTGTTATGGTTATCTCTCATCCAGTTTTATTTGCATGTCATGATACTATTATCTTTTTATATGCTGAAAGTCACTGGACTCACCAGATTTATGTCTGACCAAGTTTGTTTCACCTCTTTTCTTCCGTTCCCCCCTCCCAGGTTCTCAGGGTGGAAACATAGGAGCTTGATTCAGGTTCCATCTGCTTGAAGTGCTAGAAGTGCTTGAAATATTGCTTGGCTTTGGTTCTACCTATTTATGGCATTCTCTGTTGGGGATTATGGCTTTAAAATTATGCATTCTGAAGGATTTTGTATAAGACTGATATTTGTGTACTTGGGTTTTGGTATTATGATGTAACCAAACTTATTTCTGTTTCTGCTGTAATAGAGTTATAAAATTTTTAAGTACTACTTTACATATCTGTCTTGTAAATTTCTGTTCTGTTTACTTATAACGTTCCACAGAAGTTAAGGCATTCCCTTTGTGAGTGACCTTAACGGAAGTGGGGTGTTATAGGAAAAGTCACAGGAAACAGTGTAGGAAATGGGATCGGACTGGGTTCCCCGAACCCACCCGCTTGTGGAGCACCCCATAACTCCGACCTGGTCGCCTGAGTGCATCACGAACCAGATCGATGGAGAGGCACGACCCGAACCGCTTGCACCTGAGCCCCTTGCCCACGAGCCGAAGCACCCCGACCCGAAGGATCAATCATGAACAAAAAGGGCACGATCCGAACTGAATGTTGATCACGAACCGGAGTGCTACTCCGAACCGAACCGCCAGAAGAAGGAGTGCACGAACCGATCTAGGTGGAAAAGCCCGACCCGAACCGATAGGGTCATCACGAACCGACCCGTATGGAGCAGTCCGTTCCGAACCGGAGTGGTGAATGCTAACTGAACCAAGGAGCTTGGACACGAGACGTGAACCACGAACCAAATGAAGACCGATCCAGAGAAGACCAAAACCGAGATGCAAAGGTTGTCCAAATGGGAAGTTAGAACTCAAGGTCCAGATGGGAACCAACAAGTTAACTTCATGATTGGACTTTGCTACGGGACATGTGCAATGGGGTTATCAATGTCTAGAGCTTTGACTCACCACTGAGAGACGGATATTGGCTATGGATCAGTGCAGTGGAGTTGTCATGACTTCATGGGGCAAAGTGATCGTAGCAGGGCTATGGGCCAGTGCAGTGGAGTTGTCATGACTCCCTGGGGCATAGTGGACATAGCAAAGTATTAGTGGTTACAGATCAGTGCAGTGGAGCCGTCATTACTCCATGGGGCAGAGTGATCGTAACAAAGGATTGGGTGATCAAAGTGGTGGATATCGTATACTTTACGCACTGAGTGAGAGATGTGAGGATGATTGCTACGTTTGATGTTTCCTATCACCATGACATGCACACCCCCTCCCCGTTATTTTCACACCATGTGTTAGTGTCACCTTAGAGTATTGTACATCCTGTTGTGCTAACTCTTTGGTTGCAGGTCTAGGTTCAGGTATGGTTATGTATACCTATTATTGTTCTATTTTGCTGCTTTACCAGACTTTTATGTCTCTTCTTATTACTCTGGGTGCACCTAAACAAGCAGACTAAAGACATGCTAGCTGGTTATGCACGAGTAGATGTCCAGAGACTAGCAGTAGGCTGACACTATTGTTCCCATATATTCTCCATGTGTTATTGTTGGTCACTACTTTGGGCATTAGTAGTGTACCTTCCTATTTTTCTTTAGAGACAGTTTTTAAAAGTTGTAATAATGATGGTTTGGATCATAAGCTGTATTTTGAATTTTTCGCTGCTATGATGGTTCAGTTTTCAGCTTATGCACTGTCTCGCTTGTTTTATATCAAGTTACGTTATTATTATATATTTTTCCATGCGTTGTGAGATATACTACAGGTTCTTTGATGATTCATAGTTTCAGATCCTTCCTTTTTCCTTTCCATTGACAACCGCCCGTGCTAGTTGGACATCGGTATAGCGCATTTCACTGGAAATGTCGGCTGGTGCGGGGCGGGTCGTCACATTCGTCGTCCTATATGTCCAATACAGGAGAGAGGCCCTCTCACATCTAGAAAATCAACAAATACGTCCAAACCACTACCACTGTAACCCCTCCTGGGAGCTAACTGATCTAGGGCATCAGTAGTAATCCATTCTATTTGAAGATCACCGGTCTTGCGCCGTCTTTATATCTTTGACTTCTAATCATCGATCAATTATTTGAAATGAGAACTAACTCGGCCTTTTCAAATAATTCATGTATACATAGAATTCAAATCATTTTTTTACTTGGTTAAACTATTTGACATTCACGTTTCAATTCAATATAATAATTTCATGTAAAATACATCTAACCATCAGAATATCCAATAAACCAAGTAAAATCGGTTTATATTCATTCCATATCATTTATAATATTTTATAACGATTTATCACTATTTTTATATATAAAAAAATAGTCCATTTTCATCGAATGACGTTTCAGGTCATTCGATGGCACTGGCACTGCTTTCATTCAAATTTGAACTAAACATTTCACAAAATCTAACTGTTGGATCTTAACGAATTTTATATCGTTGGAAAGATCTTTCCAAAGCGAACCCAAGGTTCCGGTTTCGGGAAAATCCGACGGTTAAATCTCCCGCTATAATCGTTTGAAATTACGATTCCAAAATGCGAACTGTAGCTTCTTTATTCGTTTAATTTAATTTATTTATATATATATATATATATATATATATATATATATATAATTCATTCGATGATTTCTAAACCGTTTTCATTTCAAAAATTTGGCTAATGCCTTTAAATTTTGGAAAATTTCGCCATAGCCTCCTTTGTTCGGAGAGCGTTTTGCAAATTTATTGGGCCGTATTAGGCACCCAATAAATCCAGAAATAGCATACACAATTTTTAATGACCTATTCTATGACTAAGGGAGTGTGTAGAGATCATAACTCCAGAGATAAATCTCGTCACCTTGTCTAGTTTTGGAAAATAAATAATCCATGTGCCGTATCTAAAAACAGGAAAGACGTGAATTATTGTCAACTCCAGACCCGTGTGGGGTTTTTATTAATCTTGCCATTCACCGTTATATTTTATTTAGTCCATAACAGTCCTTAATTCAACCTGTAGTTCAATCATCGCCATCCGAGCGTCTCGCTCGTATGGTAATCTCAACGTCCTCATACAATCTCCAAATGCTTATATGGAATATGATATGCTATGACAGCAATAGTTCGTCTTCGATTCAACCTGAAATGTAGTCATCGCCATACAAGCCTCTCGCTTGTATGGTAATTCCAACCTCGTCACATAAGCTCCAAATGCTTATATGGTATATGATAGAGTATGCTATCTTCACGAAGTATGCCATGTAGTGTAGTTCAAAATTAATTGTTACTATCCTACGGCGTTGCTTATAATCTCACACAGAACAACCAGCACACCGCATCCAATGGCGTTCACAGGAGTTTATATAATAAATAAAATTGCGGAGCCAACTCATTAAGGTTTACCTATTTATTGGGCATGCAAATAAATTCTTTACTCAACAACAAATCCATTTACCTGTTTAGCATTTGTGTATATATATATATATATATATATATATCCATATCTAAGCTAAAAATAATATTTTTACCAAACAAATAATTACTTCCATACATGGTTATTTTAACATTTCATATACATGTTAAAAATAATATTTTTAATGAACAGTCATTTACTTCAACCCATGGTTATTTTATAAAACTCATACATGTGATAAAAATAATATTTTGAACTCATAAAAAATATATTTCAACACACGGTTAATTTTATTACTTCATTCGCATGTTAAAAATAATATTTTTAGCGAACAAAAATATATTTCAGCACATGGTCATTTTTATTACTTCGCATACATGATAAAAATAATATTTTTGGCGAACAAAAATATATTTTAACACATGACCATTTTTACTACTTCACATACATGATAGAAATAATATTTTTGGCAAACAAAAATATATTTTAACACATGACCAATTTTATTTAGTTCATATGTACAATAAAAATGTTATTTTTATTGTTCAAACAATTTATTTCAAACATGAATATTTTATATACTTCATACATACAATAAAAATGTTATTTTTATTGTTCAAACCATTTATTTCAAACATGAGTATTTTATATACTTCATACATACAATAAAAATGTTATTTTTATTGTTCAAACCATTTATTTCAAACATGAATATTTTATATACCCCATACATACAATAAAAATGTTATTTTTATTGTTCAAACAATTTATTTTAAACATGAATATTTTATATACTCCATACATACAATAAATTTTTTATTTTTATTGTTCAAACCATTTATTTCAAACATGAATATTTTATATACTTCATACATATAATAAAAATGTTATTTTTATTGTTCAAACAATTTATTTCAAACATGAATATTTTATATACTTCAAAGATACAATAAAAATGTTATTTTTATTGTTCAAACCATTTATTTCAAACATGAATATTTTATATACTTCATACATACAATAAAAATGTTATTTTTATTGTTAAAAAAATTTGTTTCAAACATGAATATTTTATTTACTTCATACATACAATAAAAATGTTATTTTTATTGTTCAAACAATTTATTTCAAACATGAATATTTTATATACTTCATACATAAAATAAAATTGTTATTTTTATTGTTCAAACAACAACTATTTTATACAGTTCATTTCAGAAAATTTCGGCATTACAACGAGAGGGTATTTAGCACCGGCACCGTGATTGAGCACGGCTCCTCTGCTAACCTAGGCCTTGCAGCATTACAATAATTCCATTTCAATAATTTCCACAATTCAATTCATGTTCACAACACAATGAATTTACCACAAACACAATCAATTTTGTTGCAACCACAATTAATCATTCGCAATCACAATCAATTTCACACCACAATCATCCATGGTTTAAGAGAAAATTGTATCAAGGGCTACTAAGCCCCGTTTGTAACCTATTATATTTTTCTCTAATTTATTTGAATTTAGAAATCTCACATTGGGTTCCACTCCTTCTTAATTGACTGCTAGCTCTAAAGTTTCTCCGGTCACTTCTAGAATGTAGCTTTGTCCCAAAGTCTCTTGTTTCACTGGATTTCGGCATCGTATCAAAAAGATATGATTTTTATAAATAAATTAAAATTCGCAACGCTTTTTTAAATGTTGTAAATGGTTTAAATATTTCACCTTCTTCTTCAGTTTAACACAACCGTGTTCAAACCCTATATCTCGAAACTAGGGTTGAGATTTGTATTCAAACTTAGAGGCTTAGCGCCGATCTGATTATACCACATCGAAGAGCAAGGAGAGGCGCACCAGTTGGTCCCCCTCACTTTGAACTCGACGGCACGGTGGAGGAGCTCCGGCAGCTTGAATGGTGCGACTTTGGAGGCTCGGATCTCCACGAATACTCAATGACAGAGAACCAAATTTGTTTGGATTTGAAGATGACACAAATCTCTAAAAATTGCCTTAAGAACCATGGAATTTCATTGAGTAAATCAAAAGTTATGGAGAAGGAAAGGATTGAGCACTATCCACCAATCATTATTGAGAAATTCTTTTTTTTTTTGGAAGTGAATAAAGTCAACGGATAAATCTCATTGGATGGTTTATTTATATTATTAATTTTTAATTTTTTTAAATCCAAAAATGGTGTTTTTCCATCCAAACTCCAAATGAATCCCAACGAGTGTTGTCCCAAGCCAAATACCCATGCTTCGGACACAATGGAATATGTTTCGTAAGTATATTCGATTGTTTCAGTCAGTTTTTCTTAGAATTAAAATATATAACATTCAATATTCAATTTGAACGTACATTTCAATTTACCGGGGCCAAATACTGATTCCAAAAATTCCCAAAAAATAAATCTTGCTATGTTTTGACGATATAGTCCTAACAAAATTAATTTCGTCGAATTCGGAGGCATTTGAAAAATGGCGATTTTCTGGTCGATCTAATTCAAACTTACCAAACGCGTTTTCCTTTGCCAAGCTCACATATTAATTCCAAAAATTATGGAATTTTAAACCTAGCAATAAATTGACATTCCGGATCCAACCAAAGTTGTTTCGTTGAAAACGGAGGTCGTTTGCAAAATGGCTATTTTTAAGGGCTTTATATATTTAAATTCCATAGCGACTATTATAAATTTTAAACTGGACATAACTTTCAATTCTCGTTATGAAATCTGGATTTTTCATAATCGTTAGAAAGATATAATTATACAGATTCAAATATTTCTGGTTTTACTGAAATTCGATTTATTTTGAATTATGTACATTGATTTGAAATTTGAAATCGAATTTTCAAACTACCGCGCCATTTCAGGCTCGTTTTATAATTAAATTAAATATATATGTTCTAATTTCGATTTAAATAAATTTTATATCGTTATTATTTATAATAAATGATTTTAAATATTCAAAATCCATTCAAATAGTCAAAATAAATTTTTTTAATTTGGTTCTGATTTTTCGGGTTGTTACAAATATTCTAATTTAAGTTCGTTTCCTTATCAAATTCTATATATATTGATATATAGATTTCTAATTGTCATATTTTCTTAAAAATATTCCAACTCCTTAAATTTTTGGGAAATATCGCGAGTACCTCCTTTGTGCCGGTAAAAAGCTCAAACTCCAATTCGCCTCTCTAGGCCCTTTCCATCCAAAATGAAAATCAAAAAGCCAAGCGGCTTGCCGATTCGGCGCATAAAAACTCATATGGAATTTAAACGTGTACCTTTTTGTCGGCAATCGAATTATAATCTTCGTTTTCTTCATTCCATACCTATTCCACATATATACGTCCATTCCCAATTTATTCGAACTCAACCCAATTATTTTATAACTCAGTTTGCTAATTTATTCTTTAATTAGCTATTTTGCCATTCCACTTTTTATTTGAACATATCACGTTCATATATATTTAATTTTCTTATGAACTCAATCTAATTCCATTTTCAACTCGAATTTCATATTCAATTTCGAATATAAATTCATAAACCCCATTTACTTATCCAATGCCAAATTTTGATTCAAACTCTTAACTAATTATTATTCAAATTAGTTAATGCTATTCCATAATTAAAAATCTGATTTTTGTTTCAAAAATCATTTCATTTACATAAATTGAGTTCGTATTTATTTTACAACTCAAATCTGGATTTTTAAAATAAAAAACCATATATTTTTTAACTTAAATACTTTAATTTTATAATAAACCATCATGGTTTTTTTATGGTTATGGCGCTGTTTTTCTAAAAAGTTGAATTTGACATAACTAAAAATCTATAAAACGAAATCCAGATTTTTCTCTTCTATTAGAAAACTATTATTGAATCGGTTCTGACGGTTCTTGTTTCAAATATTTTTGACTTAAATTGAGTTTTATATAGTTAATTAAAGTTCGAAAACCCAATTTACGAACTGTCATGCTACAGCGAGTTCGTTTTAATTATATTTAAGTATGAACGTTCAAATTTCAGTTATTAATAAATTTCAACTCCATTCTTATATATTTTAATATAAATTCAGTCCATTTACCAAATCCAACTTAATATTCTTGATTATCCCTATCCGTTGATTATTTCATAACTCGTTTATAAATATCTAACTTAATCTTCTATACTAAATTCCAGTTCCTTTATAAATAAATTATTTATAAAATTCGATGAAATTGAATTTTAAATTATAAATCCATTGGATTTTTCTTAATTCAAATTATTTTACGAATTACAAAATGAAATTAATCATTCTGTTTCAAACCGCTTTCCAATTCACTTTTGGATTCATACTTGAATTTAAATGTCTAAATTATCTAATGATAATTTACTTTTACCAGATTTATAAACATCTTTTATAAATCTAGCTTCCTCGGTTTATATATTAAAAAAAGTTTCATTTTAAAATCTGTTTGAAACTCAGTTCCTTTTATATTCTGAATCCCGGAATAAAAACTGTCGTTTCCTTTTCGAAATGATTCCAAATTCTATTTTTAAATTCATATTTGAATTTAAAATCCCAAATTATCTCACGATAATTAATTCACTACATTTATGCGCATCATTTATAAATTTACTTGTTTTATATATTAAAATAAGTTCTATACAACTCTATTTATACTCGATTCTTTTTTAGAATATTTTATTTTTATAACTTATCTGTAAATATATAATCTATTTTAATATATTATTCAGTTTCAAACTAATATAATTTAAATATCCTATTTGGGAATAATTTATTTTTATAAATCCGATGTAGTCGAACTCAAACATAAATTCGATGGATTTATTCAATTTAATTTCCATCCCGAATATCGGAATAAATTTCATCATTTATTGTTTAAGAACGATTTTCAATTCTCATTTTAAATTAACATTCGAATTTAAATATTCATATTATCCAATGATAATTATTCCATTTAATTTATAAACACCATTTATAAATTCATTACTTGTTTTTATTATTCAAAACAAGTTAATATTTCTAGTATATTCGAGATTCAAATTCTATTTTGGAAAAATAGTTTTTTCCCTCTTTTTTTAATCTCAATTTTCCTTTTCATAATATTTTTATAATCAATACTTAGGCCCAGTGATATTTAAACATCCAAAAACACTTAATTATCAATCACATGTTTTGTAACACATCATATATGATAATATATATATGAAAATAAACAATAAATAATTTTGAGGAATCCAGTTGGATCCCTCCAACCTATTTTCCTACATCCACGGATGTTGGCCAACATACATAATACCCATCTTGCTTCAAGGCATGATATCGTGGTACAGTAGGTCATCCACTATCATATTATGGGGGCGCATAGGGTCATCAACAAATGATACTGCCGGCATCCGCTAATGGTGCTGCGGGAAATATCCAACCACCAATATATATATATATATATATATATATATATTAACCACAAACACCAAGCCTAAATAACTAATATATATATAACAAACACAATAATATTTAATTGTATCCAAACAACCAATAATTATTTTAATGATTAAAATAATTCTAAATAATAAATTACAAGTGAGATTTACTCACCGTGATTTTCCTTTCGCCGAATATTCAGAATTTGAATTCTTTAAATCGCAGTTGGCTCTGAAAAATTCCAAACCACTTCCAGAATGTGTATTTAACAGCTATGAACCAACTCGATTTATTTTCGTGATTTTTGGACATTGAATGGATACGGTATTTTATTTTATTTATTTTCACACAAGTTTGAATATATATATATATATAATTAAACATTATAAATTAATTTAATTAATTAGAGTGATTTTACTAAATTTACCTTAATCCATAAATCATTTTTTCACAAATCAGGAAGCCACCTTTCCCATTGTACCAGTCCGCACCCAGGAAAATTTCTTCGAACTTATACTTCCTTCTTGTCACTTTCTCTACATCACCATCTGCCGTTATTGCCTGCGAACCCTCCCTTCACCTTATAGACCATCGACATCCATTTCCCTTAACCATCCTCGAGCTTGCTGTCACCGTGTTCTTTGCCGCACCACAAAGTACCAACCTAGGTCCTCAATTCGAATGCCTCCAAAATCACGAGCTCCTCCGAGTTTGTGACTGCCTTAACCCAAATCGCGAATCCCAAACTCACGACTTCAAAATCACTTAGCACAGTAAAAATAGGATTACGTGGCTACAAGAAAACCACGAACCCCTAATTTTCCCTCGAGCCAAATACCCCGAACTCGAACTCGACCGCACTAATTAAGAAGGCTATAGGATGGTAGCTCTTGTTGAATGCATCGGGGTCGATCAATTTCATGGAGAAATTTATTTGTTTTGATTTATTGAAGAATTATGAAGCAGTGGCATTTTTTTCTAGGTGGAAGATTTTGATTTTAGTTTCATAAGAATGAAAAAGAAAAGGAACAAGGAAGGTTTATCGCGATATTTATATAAGAACGATGGGAAACAGAAGTACACACCATTAACTCCTTGTTTTTCTTAGCGCTGAAGGAAGGGAACAATACGTACATAAAGTGAAAGAAGAAGGCAGTAGCTAGAGTAGGTTTACAATATACTATTGTTGCTTAACTTAGGGTAAAAGGAAAGTATTTTATTTATTTTAGATTGACCGGTACAATTTAATTTAATTTAAAATACCCTGTGATTCTGAATTCCTTTCCAAACCTAAAAACCGGCATTCCTAGGATTACTCCACTATTCCGAACACACTAGGACATGTTTCAAAGCCTTATTCGATCATATGAAGAAGATACTAATTTAAATTGATACAGATTAAATTCAAAATAATTAATTCCTTGATAATGTAAAAACCCTGATTTTTGGAACCAATTTAAATTTTATTTTCAATTGATTTTCATGAAATGTTCTTTTGTGTTCTATTCCGATGTGTTGTATTCCCATAACAGTCCGAGGATTTCTGACTTTTGGATCGAACCTATGTGGTTTATGGTCGATTCGAAGGGCGGCGATTTTCGAGTTGTTACATTTATTATCGTCTATATTCAAAATAGAATATATATTCATCATTTGAATTGTTTTGACTCGATTTTAAATTTTGAATTGAATTATCCAGATTCTCGTATTACGATAATTATATATATTCGAAATAGGTCGTGTTTCGATTATTAAATCGATAACTCAATATAAAAATTGATTTATATTATCGACTCGATATTTAAAACCATATTAATTATTTAAAATAAATCAACCAAAAATATGGGTCGTTGCATTCTTCCCTCCTTAAAAGAATTTCATCCTCGAAATTACTAAGGTAGGAAAAATGGTATAAAATCGTTAACTTCTCAAAAACTTAATTATGTTGAAACTCAAGATTTCATATTTCTACAACTTTGAACCAAACCTTTTGATTTTCATTTACTTGCACACCATATACGCTTATATTCATTTAATTCTAATGATTTTCAATCAATATATTCACATCCAATTCATATTCCAAAATTCAAATCCCTGGGTTTTTATTTCAATTCCTTTGGAAATCACATAAATATTACATATATATATAACCATCTCAGTTCGAAAATATTGAATTTTCAAGCGAACTTGTTTTCTTTCAAACAAATTTCCTTTCAAAACTTTTCTAAGGTAGCAATCCATCAATTAGAGACTCGAAAATGAACACTGATGATGCTGCAGTCATCACCAAAATTATTTTCCAGCCACTGGAGTGAGTTCAGTGCTTTATCATTTCAAAAATCCATTCAGAACGATTTTGGTTCAAAAATACTTCAAACACAAAGCTATATTGTTTAGTATACTTCAGAAAATATTTTCCAAACACCCAGGATTTTAAATTCTTAATTCTGATTCTGAATCCAATTTCAGTTCATCTTATTTTTATATTTCATTTTATACAAATTATATTTGGTTATATATAACCATTTCAATTTTATAATGTAACACCCCACGTCCATTAATGTCACTCTCAAAGGGAATGCATTAACTTTCATGGAGTATTATTGGTGAATAGAACAGAATATAACAAGACAGATACATATATTGGTACTTGAAAAATTCAAAATAACTTTTGTTGCAGCGAAGAAATAGTTTGATTACAACAACATCATAAACCAACAGAAAAACCAAGTACACTTAGTAACCATCTTGACAAATTGTTTCCTGAGTACTTAAAGTAAAAAAAGCATAACCCCAACTTAAGTAGCCATAAAAGAGATAAGCTGAACTTTACTTTCAGCAATCCAAGCACTTCCAAAAGAGGGAGGAAGATCCAGATCAAGCTCCACTAGTACTAGTCCCACCCTGAGAACCTGGGGGGGGGAGGAAGAAAAGAGGCGAAAACAAGGGGGGTCAAACATGAAGTCTGGCGAGTACCATAACTTTAACAATATAATTATTAAAGTAATTAGGATAAGACATAAACTGGTAAAACAAGGAAAGACTGTGAAGCAAGTGGGCAAGATAAAACAAACGAGAGGAATATTTTGGCATTAATCTCGCTCCTAATCACTATAGGATAATTACTATATTGCACCATTAGTAGTCACTCTAAAAATCGATCTCGCCTACTGAACAAAATAATAATGGTAGTTTCGTGTATCCCTAGTTGTCTTCATAGGTGCCGCCTGCTCCTATCTCCACTAGTTGTACCCACTACCCTCCCCATTCTAATTACAACATTTGTTCATAATATGGTAGTTGGACTCCTAGCTGTCTTCATAGGTGCCGCCTGCTCCTATCTCCGCTAGTCGTACCCACTACCTTCCCCATTCGATCGGCTCCCTAACTCGTAGATACCCGTGCTGGTCCCACAGTGGGGGTGTATCACTCCCCAAAGTGGCAACCCGATACCACTAAAGATGCACGACTTATATCTATACGATGCAACAACGTCATACCTACCAGCCCAGGCCCACACAGGCACATGACCCCGTTGGACTTGCGTTGCCACCGTTAACCCGTTTTGACCTCTTACGATCAAATCCAGTATGCATGTCCCATCCTCGATCTAACTCGATCTCACAAAGATACTTAATGGGTTACTGGTTTGAAATGGGTCCCCCATGCTTGACACAAGCTTTCCACCTATGCTTGGTCCCTACTAGAATTTTCCACTTAACCCCTTCTTATTCATGCCTTCTTACATGTTTCAATTTGGTTATGTGTCTCTAATCGTATTTCACATGTCTCCCATGTCATCCACTTAACCCCCATGTCCCACCACCTGTTTATCTTGGTTAAACGTTAATGATTATATCCCACATGTCACCTATGTTACCCACTTATCAAATCAACATGTGTCATTGGTTAAGCTTGTCTTAACTCTATCCTCTTATCAGATCAATATATATATATATATGGTTAAGCTGGTCTTAACCCTATCCACTTATATATTATTGGCTAAGTTGGTCTTAACCCCATCCACATATCAGATCAATATGTATTATTGGTTAAGTTTGCCTTAACCCTATCCACTTATCAGATTAATATATATATTATTGGTTAAGCTAGACTTAACTCTACCCACTTATCAAATTAATATATATTATTGGTTAAGCTTGTCTTAACCCTACCTACTTATCAGATTATTGGTTAAGCTGGTCTTAACCGTATCCACTTATATATTATTGGTTAAGCTGGTCTTAACCCTACCCACTTATCAGATTATTGGTTAAGCTTGTCTAAGCCTTATCCACTTATCAGATTATTGGTTAAGCTAGTCTTAACCCTGTCCACTTATCATGTTATGTATCATATATATATATATACACACATATATCATATAACATGTTTTACTTAATTTATGATTAAGTACATCTTAGTTCACAAATACATTGGTTAAGAGAATAACTCCCTAAGTATCAACCCCGAAGACCGAAATCAACATCAGATTGGTACTCAGAGAATTACTCCACTCAACCAAACTTCTGTTTGTCATTCATATTCGTCTTTGATCAGCATTAATAAATTATTAATGCGCAGACCTCCCACATTAAGTCGATTGCTTGTGGCCGCTGGATATGCCGGGTGGTTCCGGGCAGACTTCCACCACAAGCCAGACTTAACCTCGTGTCTAAGCATCTTTTAATTATGCCTTTGACCTCTCACATTAGACTACCGTTTGTGGTTGCTGGATGTGCCGGGCGGGTCCGGGCAGTCTTATACCACAAACGAGTCTAACCTCGTGTCTTAGGCATTTATTACTCATTTAATTTATTATATGCTTTTAAGCCATTTCTATGCCAATTCACAATATTAAAATTTAATATTTTCCCATTGCCCCCACGTCGTTCACACGTTTAATATGAAATATGTTAGACCCGCAAATAGTCTAACTCATAAAAAGAAAAGAAACATCACAACTTGCATAGCACATAAAAATAGATCTAACTTGCAAATAGGAATTATAACATAAATTAGCAGAACCAATAATTTGCATAGACAATGGTCATATAGAATCATATATTTGCATAAACTACCATGGATATAAATATAGATCTAAACATGAAATTGTGAACTTGCATATATAAATTATGGGTCTCACTTAACTTGCATATGTGAATATAATTTTCACCCAAAAATGTGAATATAGTTTTTCACCTAAACTTGCATATGGATTTCTACAACTTGCATATGAATTTACCACATGTTTATGCATATAAACTAGCATGTGTATATACTTGATTCACATATAAACTTGTGTGCAATTCACATATAGACTTGCATAAGATTCTCATTCAAACTAACATACAATTTAATATCCCAAACTTGCATAAAATTCACATACGAATTAGGATATGATTTAACATCCAAATTTGCATAAGATTCACATATGAATTAACATATGATTTAACATCCCAAACTTGCATAAGATTCACATGTAAATTAACATATGATTTAACATCCCAAACTTGCATAAAATTCACATATGAATTAACATATGATTTAACATCCCAAACTTGCATAAAATTCACATATGATTTAACATCCCAAACTTGCATAAAATTCACATATAATTTAACATATGATTTAACATCCCAAACTTGCATAAAATTCACATATGAATTAACATATGATTTAACATCCCAAACTTGCATAAAATTCACATATGATTTAACATCCAAAACTTGCATAAAATTCACATATGATTTAACATCCCAAACTTGCATAAAATTCACATATAAAATGAATCAAGTTAAATAGATCTACCAACATAAGATAACAAAGTTAAACAACATCACGTGATTCAACAGACATGTTCTCATAATCCAACTACAACCCATCATAATTAATTTATTAATTATATTGTGAAAGAAATAGTACTCATAAAGATAGGTTAGAAAAGAGAATGGTTTGTTCATCTTTTGAGTTGGAATCCTGACTTGCTAAATCCTAAGCTTTAGAAAGGAGAGCTATCCTAGCAGCAGCATGGTGGCCATGTGACAAATTTTGTTTTGATTTAGGGTTTGAGTCTAGGCACTCTTTTTACAGAAGTTTGAATCAACCTAAGCCATTAGATAAACATAGGACCAAAGCCATTCAAACCTAAGAGAACCAACCAGAACTTGCCACACAAGCCCTAATGAGTCAGAAAATCGTCACATAAAGAAACACGTCAAGTTTCAAATCTGGCCCGAAGGGGAGGTCGACCCCCAGGTCGACCTGTATATAGGGAGGTCGACCCCCTGGTCGACCCCCTAGTCGACCTGGCCTGGGGAGGTCGACCCCCAGGTCGACCTGCCTTTGTACTTAATTTTCTGAATTGTTTTATATAAATTTCTGGAAGTTCTAAGGGCCGTAACTTCTTCATACGAAGTCCGATTTTCGAAAACTTGGACTCTATTCCAAGCAGAATTTCGAGACGAACGCAATGGCGTAACCCGTTTCCCTTAATTCTCACTTTAACAATTAAGTATTATTGAATTTGTTAATTTTAATATTTAAATTACGGGGTGTTACATTCTCCCCTCCTTAAAGGATTTCGCCCCCGAAATCTCCAAGTTAAGGAGAATGTATATCCTACCATCCAATCATCCATCTACTCAACCATCAAACACAGGCATCCAATGTCCTTACAAGGTTTCTAATGCTATATGAACATATGCGAAAAGTGTGTGTATATGTTCCTTATCCAATGCAAAATTAGGCGGTCTACTGATTCAGTTGACCTCCTTAATGCAAATCATGATAGTGCCATGTGTTCATTATGTATGCGAAAGAATCCTAACAATACATATTTTTTCTACATGTGTGCACAACCGTTCATCAAAATGCAGCGTCCATATGATAATACAACCATTATACATCCATTTATTAAATATGCACACATATTTATATGCAATATGAAAGTAACTGAGCCGATCTAGTGCCTAATGTGTGTGTACATGCATCCACGAGCAACCACTAGCAACCACTTGCATCCATTTGCATCCATTTGCATCCACCAAACATAACATGTCTCAAACACATGTTTACAACCATAGGGTTTTTCCTAACTAAAGATCGAAGATATCATCGCAAAGACAAACTAAATGATAGGACAAGTATCAACAAAGTGGTAGAAAAAGGAGAAGTTAAAAATCTCGTCTTCCGTTTCTCAAGTCGTGTCTCCTTGATCATCTCCCCATTCCACTTTGACCAATTTGTCCTCTCTGTTGCGTAGCTCTAATACCTTCATCCCAAGGATGCATGTAGGAGCTCGCCTAATCGTGGCATCTCACTCTACTTCCACTTCTCTAAGCATGCTCAGCTCCACTGCTTCTGCAGTATCTTGTAACACTTCCGCAAATGCGATACGTGAAACATGTCATGAACATCACTAAGCTCATTGCCTCTTCTCATGTTCCTCCAAAATCTAGGATACATAACCTCAGAAGATCTTCAAGGATTCTATTCACCCCTCTCTGCCCGTCCATCCGTCTGTGGATGATAAGCGATACTCGTACTTGCCGCCTTTTGCATATTACCTTTTCCTCTTGCACCGAAAACTGCTCCAAGCCCTGTCCCGCAAGCACTGGTATACACTGTGAATGGCTTACTTCAATATGGCAAAACTAAAACTGGAGCTGTCATCAAAACCCTCTTCAAACGTTGGAAAACATCGTCACAGTAAACATCCCAAGCAAAAGTCAGGTTCTTCTTCGTTAACCGAGTAAGTGGGGCTGATATCTTCGCGAAGTCCTCAATGAACTTCCTATAATATCCTGCTAGTCCTAAAAAGCTTCTTACTTCTATTGCGTTCTTAGGAATCTTCCAATCTTGGATTGCCACCACCTTTGCAGGATCCACAGCTATCCCCATTCCAAAATGCTCCTTCTTATGAACCCCTTCAAGCAACTCTCTCACTTGCTTACTGAGTTCTCCTCGCTCTCTCGAAGCCATGTGGCTTACTAGTAATGCAACTGGCTTTGCATTATCTATTAGGTATATACGAAAGTCGATCTTGCGCCTCGGGGGTAAACCCCGAACTTCATCGAAGACGTCACCATATTCACGAACCACACGAACAAATTCCAAATCATCGTTGGATGCGTCAAGAGATTCTAGGTAGCTAAGCATCACCGGGCCTCAAGGGTCACAAGAAATATCAAGGGTCTCTCCACAACGAGTCAATAATCTAACTACCCTTCTTTCACAGTGAGACGACCCGAACTTCCCCATGAAGGAAAGCACAGATTGGATTGAGGACAAGCCGAATCAGAACACAAACAGAAGAACATTTCATTGTTAATTACAACAATTCCATCAGAATACAAGAATATACAGAGTATGAATAAATATTACACGTCATAAATTATCAGAGATTTAAATACATTACTGCAGTAGAAAAATAATACAATATACAACTGAAAGAGATATACGGATACAGAGCTTTCCGAATATCATTCCAGCTGTAAACTAGGTTCCTGTGAATATAAATCTGCAAAACCAAAACTACTAGCTGCCCGTGTGGAAAATAGGGGCACCTAGAGTTTAGGTTAAAACAATAAACTCTAGGTCAGTCATGTGACTGGTGTGAGAACTAAAACAATTATTAATCTTTATTTTAAAGTTAGGTAAATCAAGGGACCACGCCACATAACATGGAACGGGCTTCCTCCCAAGAATACCAGTGCATAAAACAACAGCGTAATGCTAAATAAAGAACAATGAAGCTATTATAAGACCCAGGTCCCATCACACAATGCAACACAAGCCGGAGGATAGGGTTTTACCTTATAATAGCCAAAGGATGATTGATACACTAAATTTCATCTTTTATTATTACTATAAGTGCATAGTATTAAAACAATTTCAATCATAAGTATTAATCATAGACGACATAAGTGCCCCATACCACTATGTCGACATATATAGGTTCTACAATCAAAACCACAAAGTCACGTATTGGAAGTTGGATTTCCATCTGTGAACCGAGGCAAAAGATAGTCCTCTACCGATTCGAGACGCTCTAGCCCGTGTCTCAGGATCAGAGCTCAAGTGACCCTTGGATCTTCAGGGCCGGTCCACCGATGTGGATTAAACTTAAACCATGGACACTGCGTTTCTCCGCCCTTTGGGGCGTCAGTGAGCCAAATGACTCCATCGGCTCCACATAGTCACCGATATATCCGAGGCGCCTCGAAATCCAACAACCACACAGGTGAAAATAATATAAATGTTAGGGCTGGTAGGTCACTGACACCACCCTAGCTAGAAGGAAACGCAAGCCCTCCCTGTAGTCCTCTCCCGTTTCTGGTTCACAACCGGGGTGTGAGGCTCGCGAATCAACGCTACACAAAGCTATGCCACACAGGCCGTGCTTTGATCAACAACCACAAGACTCAGCTTTTCAACAGAAGCCTTGATCATTTACATCTTAGCATGCCACACAGGCAAACCACTCCATGTAACCGATATCCATCAATCACACAGAATGATATCCAATGTCAGACACACAATCCATTTACAAGTCCGTTCTGGGTCTGAACGAAACCGGAGGCACCTTGTACCTCGCATATCCATCGATCTCCAAGTACGTCTGGACGATCACCAACTGATTCCCTCCTCTTGGGTGTACAACCCAATCAAGATCATCAGTAATTATCCAAACGATGTGAAGACCTCCGGTCTTCGACCACCGTCTTCATCCTCGACACATCGTCGAATCAGTTATTCAGAATGGGATAAACCCGGTCTTTCTGAATAACCCGCATATATAATAAACAAGTGTTACACAAACACAACATACGCCTCATTCCAATTCTGAGTATTCTTTTATTCAAATATTCTTATACTTTGGGAAAGATTCCCACTAATTTTATCAAAGATAAATTCTTTAAATTTATTCTTTAATCTTCCTTTGAATATCAATTCAAACCAAATTATGGTTTATCCACACTAGTCGGGATTAACGAACCTTACCGAAGTAATCATTTGTTTTAAATTTCCCAATCCCAACCTATTCATCCCATGAAGTAAAACTGGTAATACTTCATATCTAACACCACAGTGTTATCGGTAAATTCAATTACCATTTCACGTTCAAATCTAATTAAAGATTTAACTATCGCCTGGAGCAAAACTGGTGATACTCCATTCTCGATCATTTCAATCTAATTAAAGATTCATTAAAACCCCACTTGGTTTAAATCTTCCCAAAAATCAATATCAATGATTGTTTAACTTGGGAAATCATATCATGTCTTTAATTGGGTTAAAGAACCAATGTCATTTAAAACACGGTTCACTATAAACCCAAAATCACATTCCATTCTATCAGCCTTTAACCGTAAATTAGTAAGTGAACAATTCCCTAAGTATTAACCCCAAAGGCCGAAACCAACATCAGATCAATACCCAAGAAACCATTCAACTTAACCAGTCTTCAGTTAGCTTATGATTTTCTTAACTCCATTAGGTCTAAGAACAGTATCATTAAAGATACCGTTCACGACAACCCAAAATCACATTCCATTTACAATGGAATTTTCATGGAAAACAAATCGATATATATAATCGATATAAACTTCCATATCTGACTAATAATATAAATGGAATAACGGCAAAGCCTTTAAATTCCAGATATATTAGTTGCCTTCCTCCACAGAAATTCACTTCGATTATTACCAAATCAAATTCCATTCCATTCCAATTTATTGGAAATTCTGGTTACTTCTAAAACCCTTTCAAATCCAATTTATTTATTTTTAAAAATAAATGGATTATAATTCTAGTTCAAAACTAGTTCATTTCGATAAAAATCTATTTTTAACTTTTCAAATATGGAATTTTTCATCTCAATTCTTTCCAAATCATTTCTTATGATTTTACACAAATTATTACTATTTTTAATAATTTTATCAAGGCCCGTACAGTCGATTTCCATCAACGGCCATCGAACTGCACTTACAGCGACCATTTCCAAATTTGATTTGGACATAATTCCAAATCCAACCGTTAGATTTCTAATTTCTTGTATTCATTAGAAATCTATTTTCGATACGAACCCAATGGTTTCGGTTTTAGGAGAATCCGACGGTCGGATCTCCCGTAATGTCCATTCGAAGTCAATGGTCGAAATTCGTGAACTACCGCGGCGCGTCGCGTTCTATTCAGGCCATTATATAATATATATATATATATATATATATATATCATCGATTTCCTTTTAAAACTTATTTTATAAATCGTTTTAAATTCGTTTTCAAAATGATTTCAACTTCATATTCAATTTCAAATCAAAATTGAATATTCCACATCATCGATATATAAATGATAGTATTTTCAAAATATTATATTTTGAAATCTATTCCTTTTCGATATTCATTATAAAAATGAACAAAATCGATATAGATAACGTGCACGTCAAAATGGCGCATATCTAATCAACACGGCTTTATATATTTCAATAACTTCGTTATTCTATTCAACAAACGAATGCTTTCTTCAACACATGAATTTTCTTTTATTCAACACATGAATATATATTTTATTCAACACACGAATATTCTTTTATTTTCCAAATTGGAATGAGGCCCATTTAATTACCATATAATGTTAATTATATGGATTCCATACAACACATGTATATAATAGCAACGATAAATAGTCAATCATCATCCAGAGTGCACCACACAACTGCATAAGCATTAAATATAAATAATTAACGCTTATAACAGCCTGTCAACCAATCGATTGACATATAACTAATTACTTGGATTAGTGTATGTCAAATTTCATCCCAATACCTATGTGGGATTTTCAAACAACAAACACAGATTTTGTGATAACCCCAACTTCCGATGACCGAAAGTAAGGATAATCATTTGGAATACAACATATTTATAACAACAACAGATCTCAGATAATATCATAACACATAATTGTTGCAGCGGAAAAAATATAAGTCATAAACATCTCATCAACAGAACCACAGAGTGCGCAGTTTACAGGATACAACTTAGCAAAATAAAAGTCTGAATCAAAAGAAATAAGTTTCAAAGGAAATAGGTCTAAACTCCATGACGTACATCAAAATACAAGATAGAATAAAGTCTCTAAAGCAAAAGATAAAGATAAAAGAGAGTCTTCGCCTTCTCCTTCCAAGCAGAAATGCCTACTTAAGAACCTGTCACTTGGCTGCCCGTGTAAAGAGAGGGCACCCGAGTTTGCAAAGTGAAACAAACATCGAGTCAGTCATAGGACTGGTATGAGAAATCTTTCTATACTAACTATCAATATGGCGAATCACAGGACCACGCCGCTAACGCGGAACGGGCTTACTCCATTGGATTACCAGTGCATAATTGAATAAAGTTTATACAAAAACAACGAAATGACTTTTGAAAAATGAAATCATCATAAGACTCAAGTCCTATCACACAATGCAACGCACACAGGAGGATAGAGTTTTCCCTTATGATGATCAAACATGCTTAATACGCGAAAAATAATATTTTAATATTATTGTTAGTGTCTAAGCAGTATTAAAATACTTCAATATAAATGTAGGAATCCTAGACGGCATAGGTACCATATACTATGTCGCCATATATAAGTTTACAATCAAGACCGTAATGTCGTATTGGAAATTGGTTTTCTGTCATGAAATCGAGGCTAGGGATCGTCCTCTCCGATTCGAGACACTCTAGCAAATGCCTCGGGATCACACCTATGGGCAACCCCTGGATCTTCAGGGCTGGTCCCCACCTAATGGTTGTGGATTAATTATGCCTGTACACACGTTTCTCAATCCCTTTGGACTTATAGTATGACCACTTCCGGCCTATAAAACCCGAGGTACCTCAATCCATCATCCACATAAGTAAAATACCGGCCAGTTTAAGCACCGGCACTACCCCTAGCTAGAAAGAAACGTGTGCACTCCCTGCAGTCCTAATCCCATTTTTGACTCATACCAGGGCGTGAGGCTCGCGAAGTCACGGTATACTCAAAGCTATGCCTAACCAGGCTATGCATTGATCATGTAACAACCCGAATTTTGATAACATGTTAAAACAAGAAATCAAGGCAGAATTAAATTTTAAAATAAGAATCAGGGAAAACGGGTTTTTCCATTGCGTTCATCTCGAAATTTTACATGAAATAGAGTCCGAGTTTTTGAAAATCGGAGTCCGGATGAAGAAGTTATGGCATGTAGAAGAATCAGCAGATTTCAGGCAGCACTGGACCAGGGGGTCGACCATCGGGTCGACCTACCCCCCCCCCCTCCAGGTCGACCATAGGGTCGACCTACCCCCAAGGTCGACCATAGTGTCGACCCCCCCTTACAGGTCGACCTGGTCGGCCTGTTTTGACCCAGAACTCATTTTTGAAGCCTGAAATGTGTTTTGATGGTCCGGATTGATTCTAGGGTTTATCTAAGGGCCTAAACTGGTTCCTACACCTATAAAAACACCCTAAGTCCTAACCTGATTCATATCAAATCTTTCTTACACTATTATGCTGCTGAACTCCCTCTTGAACCATGGCCGCCGCCCCCAAATTAAAGCTTAAGCATTCAAACTCAAATCAATTCGAAGAACAAAGCTTCAACAATGGTTCAAACAATAAATCAACACTACTACAACGTTCTATGACACTTTCAGTTCTTAATTCATTAGCCATGCCCTATAAGTTCTAGTTATTTTCAGATTAAAATATTTAAATATAATATGGGCATGCGATGAAGTGAAATTGGATTTAAGTATGTTTATCGATCTATTAATGTTGCTTCTTGGATCTTGAGTTTTGAGACTTGTCTATCTTTATTCCCATGTCTAGTTTATGATCTATTCAGCCTGTTGTAAATCAGTTTTCTTGATTCATATTGATATTATTACCAAGTTGTAATCTTCATGCCTGTGATGATGTTTTTCTCTCTGATCTTATTTTTATACAAAATTCTACCTTCCTCTATTTATTTTCTTTTGATGAACCAAGGTCAATTTCGGACCAAGGCCTAAACTACGATATACGTGCGATGGTATACGGGGGAAATATTTGAATATTGCCTAGTGGAATATTTGTGTTTGGTGGAATTGATGGCATAACATAAAAATTGGATATTTGGGTATTACTACCATTAACATGAAATTGGATATTTGGGTATTGTCAATATAATTGAAATTGCAAGTTTGGGCATACATGAGTTGGCATGTAAATTAAATCATGAGTTTGGGACTATGTAAATTAAATCAAAAGATTGGGCTTATGTTAATTAGGCATATGTAGAATGGAGAATTTGAACATGAAAGCAATCGTAAACTTGATAGTTGGCATAAACTAGTATTACGAACTTGGGCAACTGACATGTATTGTAATAAAAAGATTATAGTTTGGGATAACTACATCATGAATCATGATTTGGGTTTATTGGGCATGAAACTTGGTATATGTGTAAATTGGCATAAAATTGGCATACATGTAAAACGGCATGAATTGAACATATGTAAATTTGGTATGAATTGGGCATATGTAAAGCTGACATGTAACCTAGAACTTGGGTATATGTTAATTATGTAAAATTTGAAGTTGAAACATATAAGATAATTTAAGACTTAGTAGAGGTTTAATATGAACGCGCCTAAGTTGGGTTTTGGGTAATTGGCACGTATTGTAAATAAAAGGCTATAACTTGGCATAACCTTATAGTGAATTATGATAATAATTTGGGAATACGTTTTGGGGTGAAAACGTGAATCATGAACATTTCTATATGTTAAACACATGAACTGAAATTGGGGTTTTTGGGTGGAATACGACCATTAATGAACCTTTGACACGAGGTTAGACTCAGTTTGTGGTGTAAATCTGCCCGGAACCGCCCGGCAAATCAAGTAGCCACAAATTGTCAGTCTAATGTGAGAGGTCGAAGGCCAAATTGTAGGCGTAACGGTTTATGACACGAGGTTAGACCTAGTTTGTGGTGTAAATCTACCCGGAACCGCCCGGCAAATCCAGTGGCCACAAAATGCACGGTCTAATGTGAGAGGTCATGATTCGTTCGTCATAATGAATGAATTAAGGAATACTAACCATAATAAGACGTAGGTATGGTTAGAGGGTTAGGTGGGATGACATGGAAATTTGACATGTAAATGTGGACCTAACCGGTATGAGTTAAGAACATGTAAAACTTATAAACGTAGGCTCAACCAACATAACTGTTAATCAGACCAATGGGTGGGTTAAGTAATATGATTAGACTAATGACACTTAACCAATATGATATTAATGGGTGGGTTAAGTAACGTGGCTAGGCTAATGACACTTAACCGTTATAACATGACAAGCAGATGGGTTGGGCTAACTTGAATAGGTTGACAACACCCAATCGATATAACCTGATACGTGGTAGGGTTAAGTAAACACACGAGGGTAACACTTAACCATTATAATATGACTGGTGGATGGGGTTAAGTTAACATGCACTTAACCAATATAACGTGATGCGTGGTAAGGTTAAGTAACAACAGAGGGTAACACTTAACCGTCACAACATGATAAGTAGGTGGGCTAAGTCAATGCACACTTAACCAATATGACATGACATGCGGTGGGGTTAAGTTAACACAAGGGAAAACACTTAGCCAGTATAACAAGGCTTGCGGTAGGGTTAAGTAACACAAGGAACAACACTTAACCGATATAACATGATGTGGGGTAGGGTTAAGTAAAACAAGATAAAACACTTAACCGACTTAACGTGATGGACGGAGAGGGTTAAGTACATATCGGGTTGGTGGGTAATATTAGTAAATATAGGCCCACAAACATAAACATTAATAAGCATGCTTGAATCGGTGGGTTAAGTACGTCACGGGAAGGTGGGTAATATCTGTATATATAGGCCCACAAACTTAACCAGTAGGAAACCCTAGTAACGGGGACCCATTTCAGCAGTAACACAATTAGGTATCATTGTACCCTGAAACTAGGCAGGGTGGGGCACGATTACTGGGCTGATTGTAAGCGGTCAAAGCGACGGCGGTGGGTACAATAGTGTGGGTTCTAACGGAGTGCGGGCGTGCACACACTTTGGAGCAGACAAACAGGGCACTAGGGGCACCAGTAGTATAACCTATGCATTCTAAGGTTTGTGTCGGGCCGCCACCATGGGTCTTGATACAACCCATGGTGGGACCAGCATAGGTATCTACAATCATTGGGGGCCGTATGATACACGTAGGTAGCATAATCCCTAGGTTGGACCTTGGTGGCATAAACCCTAAATCCGAGGAGCGTTCAATAGGTATCATAATCCCTAGGTTGGACCTAGGTGGCATAAATCCTGGTTGAATCTAGGAAGCGCTCGATAGAAAATCCTAGATTAGATCTAGGTAATAAATAATAGATGTACACGTGAAAGCAACCTTAATTTCGGGGATTGGGATCACGTTATGATTTTATCATTTTATATAGATTACTAGTTGGGACATTAGTTAGGTGGTGCAGAGCAAATAGATATCATTTTAATGGTGAAGCAGAGAAATCTTGCGATGCTTGATAGAAATCTTGCGAGACTATACTTAGTTCATCTTGAATGGGAACCTTGCAATGTTATACATGACAGAAGTCATATGATGTTATTCTTAGTTATCGTGCCTGTAGCTTATCTTGTCATCATGCTTATGTTTATTTTCTGTTTATTCATGCCATGTTATCTTTACCTATTTTTATGCTGAAAGTCACTAGGACTTACTCAGTCTTTATGACTGACCCGTTTTGTTTCGCCTCTTTTTTCTTCCGTTCCCCCCCAGTTCGCAGGGTGGGAATACAGCTTAGTTCGGATCTTACCAAGCTCCAAGGCTCTTTCATGTACTGCTTGGATTTCTCTTGGCTATGGCTTGCTTTGCTTTATTAGGGAATACTACAATTTATTTTTATGCTTCTTTGTTTTTGAGCAAGACAGATATTTTATCTATGTAATTGGGTATTGGAAGTTGATGGGCTTTTATTGTAAACAATTATATTTAATAAATGATTTGAAGTACTTTTACTTTACTTTCCGCTGTTTTATATATGTCTGTCTTGTAATATTTCTGTTCCAGTACCCATAATGCTCCATTGAAGTTAAGGCATTCCCTTTGTGAGTGACCTTAATGGATGTGGGGTGTTACATTTGGTATCAGAGCAGAAGGTTACCAGACTGGGGAAAAGCTTTTAAAAACCTTCTGAAATTATTTTCAAAACGTTTACAAAGAAGCATTTTTCTAAAGAAAAGTTTTGTTTTACGAAAGGCATATTCCCCAAAGCCATATGCACTATCTTTTGATTCTCTCCTTGGGTCTCTTCTCTCTTTCTTTTTCACCATAGTTTTGTAGGTGTACGACACATGTAGGAGGGCAAAGGAGTGCCCAACCTCCATCAGTAGCCGCAGTAGTTTCATCTGCGACTAATCTTATTTCAAGCTTTGTAGGGTTGCCGTGCGAGGGAGGTAGCTTTCGAGAAACTTGTCAACAAACTATACAAGGATAGTAAGAACAGGGATAAAGAACACAAGCCTAAGGATGAAAAACTTGTTGATATGGCTTAATCCACGAAGGAGGAAAAGGTGAAAGGAAAGAGGCCAAAGTGAGAGAATAATAAAACCCATGACAAGAGAGAGTATCTTTGGTATGGTAAAAAGGGACATGTAGTTAAGTATTATATGACAAGAACAAGGACAAAGAACAAGATCGTCGAGAGGGCAATTGTATGCTCTCACTACTAGCATACCTAAAAGAGGTGGTAACGTTTCTGTTAAAGGTTTAGCTTTTCTTTTCTATCATCCCATTAGAACTTTGTTTTTGTACATCGCATCCTTTTAATTCTGCTTCGATAGTTGAAGTCTCTGCACCTTAGTACTAGCGTAGTAGAGGATCCTGTTTTTGTCTCCAATTCTGTTGGGGAATCGGCTCATTTATTCATGACTTGTTTGGATTTGAGAATGTCTATGCTAAGTGTTGAGTTTAGAAGTAATGCTTATGCTTTTGGGCAATGGATTGATTCTAGGGATGGAGTGGTTGTCCAGAAATGATACCATTCTCGAATATGAAAAGAGGGTAGTTAGACTCTTGACTTGCCCCGGTAATGCCCTCGAAGTCTAGTGTAACCCTTAGGGTTCTGCCATGCTTAGTTACCTAGAATCTCTTGATATATTTATTGATCCGCTCGAGTAGTGTTCGCCACTAAAGCGGATGGTTCATCTCGCTTATGCATGAGTTATAGAAAATCACCTCAGTAGGTACACTTGGCAACATGGTTGGCATTTGTTTATTTTCAAGAGATAATTCATTTATGTGGAATACCTTTTAGTAAGTGAACAAGATCCGAGATTCACTAGTGAATTTTGGAGAGCTTACATGAAACCATGAGTACGCAGTTATGTTTAAGTCGAGTATACTAGAAAAAGAATAAGTGAAAGTGGAACGAGAGGCGACAGTGAAATGAGTTCCAACTCATATTTTGGAAATAGGAATTAAGAAGCTATGAAATTGTGAAGCTAAAGACGGTCAAAGCACAATGGAGTTAAGCTCAAGGAAATGCGACTTAGAAGATTGAAGACTAGACACGCGCATCATATCTCTTTTTAAGAATATATCCTTGATCCCTCTTTTCCTGCAGAGCTTATTTTCATGTTATCTTTAAGTATAGCCTCTCGGTTCTATTCTCCATCCTATTTCTGTTGCAAACCCCATATGGAGTATGACTCATCTGTTAGTAATACATGTTGGGGCTTGAGGGTGTCCGTTGGGTTGACTAAACTTTTTGGGTTTTATAGGATATGGGTTGGTCTTAGGAAGGGATTTCTTGTGACCAAAAAGGAGTCCATCATGCTTAGTTTCCTAGAAACATATATATTGGTTGGTTAATTCTTTGGGTATCAGTCTGATATTGATTTCGGTCTTCGGGGCTGGTGCTTAGGGAGTTTTTCTCCTAATCAGTATATATGTGACAAAGATTTCCAGTTTTGACAGTGCCTAATGGGCACAAAGTTTTTACTTGCTTCTATCATTCGACTATATCTTTAGGTAGGAACAATTGGGTGTAAACATGTGTTTGAGACATGTTATGATTGATGGTTGCAAGTGGTTGCTAGTGGTTGCATATACATGCACCTTTGGCACTAGATCGGCTCCGTCACCTTTCATATTGCATATGCATGAGTGTTTATACTTGTTTATGGATGAAAATTAAATGTATTATCATGTGGATGTTGCATATGGATAGATGTTTGTGCACACATATAGTGTTTATGTGACTAGGACTATTTTCATACATGTTGGATTCATGGCACAAAACATATTTTGCATTGAGAAGATCAATCAGGCCTGATCATTTGCATTAGATAAGGAACATATACACACACTTTCTGCATATGTTCATACAGCAGTAGAAATCTCTTAAGGACAATGAATGCTAGTGATTGATGATTGAGTAGATGGATGATTGGACGGTAGGACACATTCTTCTTAACTTGAAGATTTTGGGGACGAAATCCTTTAAGGAGGGGAGAATGTAATAACCCGAATTTTGATAACATGTTAAAACAAGAAATCAAGGAAGAATTAAATTTTAAAATAAGAATCAGGGAAAACGGGTTGCGCCATTGCTTTCGTCTCGAAATTTTACATGAAATAGAGTCCGAGTTTTCGAAAATCGGAGTTCGGATGAAGAAGTTATGGCCTGTAAAAGATTCAACAGATTTCAGGCAGCACTGGACCAGGGGGTCGACCATAGGGTCGACCTACCCCCCCCCCCCCCCAGGTCGACCATAGGGTCGACCTACCCCCCCAGGTCGACCATAGTGTCGACCCCCCCTACAGGTCGACCTGGTCGGCCTGTTTTGACCCAGAACTCATTTTTGAAGCCTGAAACGTGTTTTGATGGTCCGGATTGATTCTAGGGTTTATTTAAGGGCCTAAACTGGTTCCTACACCTATAAAAACACCCTATGTCCTAACCTAATTCATATCAAATCTTTCTTACACTATTATGCTGCTGAACTCCCTCTTGAACCATGGCCGCCGCCCCCAAATTAAAGCTTAAGCATTCAAACTCAAATCAATTCGAAGAACAAAGCTTCAACAATGGTTCAAATAATAAATCAACACTACTACAACGTTCTATGACACTTTCAATTCTTAATTCATTAGCCATGCCCTGTAAGTTCTAGTTATTTTCAGATTAAAATATTTAAATATAATATAAGCATGTGATGAAGTGAAATTGGATTTAAGTATGTTTATCGATCTATTTCTGTTGCTTCTTGGATCTTGAATTTTGAGACTTGTCTATCTTTATTCCCATGTCTAGTTTATGATCTATTCAGCCTGTTGTAAATCAGTTTTCTTGATTCATATTGATATTATTACCAAGTTGTAATCTTCATGCCTGTGATGATATTTTTCTCTCTGATCTAATTTTTATGCAAAATTCTACCTTCCCCTATTTATTTTCTTTTGATGAACCTAGGTCAATTTCGGACCTAGGCCTAAACTACGATATACGTGCGATGGTATACGGGGGAAATATTTGAATATTGCCTAGTGGAATATATGTGTTTGGTGGAATTGATGGCATAACATAAAAATTGGATATTTGGGTATTACTACCATTAACATGAAATTGGATATTTGGGTATTGTCAATATAATTGAAATTGCAAGTTTGGGCATACATGAGTTGGCATGTAAATTATATCACGAGTTTGGGACTATGTAAATGAAATCAAAAGATTGGGCTTACGTTAATTAGGCATATGTAGAATGGAGAATTTGAACATGAAAGCAATCGTAAACTTGATAGTTGGCATAAACATGTATTACGAACTTGGGCAACTGACATGTATTGTAATAAAAAGATTATAGTTTGGGATAACTACATCATGAATCATGATTTGGGTTTATTTGGCATGAAACTAGGTATATGTGTAAATTGGCATAAAATTGGCATACATGTAAAACGACATGAATTGAACATATGTAAATTTGGTACGAATTGGGCATATGTAAAGCTGACATGTAACCTAGAACTTGAGCATATGTTAATTATGTAAAATTTGGAGTTGTAACATATATGATAATTTATGACTTAGTAGAGGTTTAATATGAACGCGCCTAAGTTGAGTTTTGGGTAATTGGCATGTATTGTAAATAAAAGGCTATAACTTGGCATAACCTTATAGTGGATTATGATAATAATTTGGGAATACGTTTTGGGGCAAAAACGTGAATCATGAACATTTCTATATGTTAAACACATGAACTGATATTGGGGTTTTTGGGTGGAATACGACCATTAATGAACCTTTGACACGAGGGTAGACTCAGTTTGTGGTGTAAATCAGCCCGGAACCGCCCGGAAAATCCAGTAGCCACAAAGTGTCAGTCTAATGGGAGAGGTTGAAGGCCAAATTGTAGGCGTAACGGTTTATGACCCGAGGTTAGACCCAGTTTGTGGTGTAAATCTACCCGGAACCGCCCGGCAAATCCAGTGGCCACAAAATGCACGGTCTAATGTGAGAGGTCATGATTCGTTCGTCAAAATGAATGAATTAAGGAATACTAACCATAATAAGACGTAGGTATGGTTAGAGGGTTAGGTGGGATGACATGGAAATTTGACATGTAAATGTGGACCTAACCGGTATGAGTTAAGAACATGTAAAACTTATAAACGTAGGCTCAGCCAACATAACTGTTAATCAGACTAATGGGTGGGTTAAGTAATATGACTAGACTAATGACACTTAACCAATATGATATGAATGGGTGGGTTAAGTAACGTGGCTAGGCTAATGACACTTAACCGTTATAACATGACAAGCAGATGGGTTGGGCTAACTTGAATAGGTTGACAACACCCAATCGATATAACCTGATACGTGGTAGGGTTAAGTAAACACACGAGGGTAACACCTAACCATTATAATATGACTGGTGGATGGGGTTAAGTTAACATGCACTTAACCAATATAACGTGATGCGTAGTAAGGTTAAGTAACAACAAAGGGTAACACTTAACCGTCACAACATGATAAGTAGGTGGGCTAAGTCAATGCACACTTAACCAATATGACATGACATGCGGTGGGGTTAAGTTAACACAAGGGAAAACACTTAGCCAGTATAACAAGGCTTGCGGTAGGGTTAAGTAACACAAGGAACAACACTTAACCGATATAACATGATGTGGGGTAGGGTTAAGTAAAACAAGAGAAAACACTTAACCGACTTAACGTGATGGACGGAGAGGGTTAAGTACATATCGGGTTGGTGGGTAATATTAGTAAATATAGGCCAACAAACTTAACCATTAATAAGCATGCTTGAATCGGTGGGTTAATTACGTCACGGGAAGGTGGGTAATATCTGTATATATAGGCCCACAAACTTAACCAGTAGGAAACCCTAGTAACGGGGACCCATTTCAGCAGTAACCCAATTAGGTATCATGGTACCCTGAAACTAGGCAGGGTGGGGCACGATTACTGGGCTGATTGTAAGCGGTCAAAGCGACGGCGGTGGGTGCAACAGTGTGGGTTCTAATGGAGTGCGGGCATGCACACACTTCGGAGCAGACAAACAGGGCACTGGGGGCACCAGTAGTATAACCTATGCATTCTAAGGTTTGTGTCGGGCCGCCACCATGGGTCTTGATACACCCCATGGTGGGACCAGCATAGGTATCTACAATCATTGGGGGCCGTATGATACACGTAGGTAGCATAATCCCTAGGTTGGAACTAGGTGGCATAAACCCTAAATCCGAGAAGCGTTCAATAGGTAGCATAATCCCTAGGTTGGACCTAGGTGGCATAAATCCTGGTTGAATCTAGGAAGCGCTCGATAGAAAACCCTAGATTAGATCTAGGTAATAAATAATAGATGTACACGTGAAAGCAACCTTAATTTCGGGGATTGGGATCACGTTATGATTTTATCATTTTATGTAGATTACTAGTTGGGACACTAGTTAGGTGGTGGAGAGCAAATAGATATCATTTTAATGGTGAAGTAGAGAAATCTTGCTATGCTTGATAGAAATCTTGCGAAACTATACTTAGTTCATCTTGAATGGGAACCTTGCAATGTTATACATGACAGAAGTCATATGATGTTATTCTTAGTTATTGTGCCTGTAGCTTATCTTGTCATCATGCTTATGTTTATTTCCAATTTATTCATGCCATGTTATCTTTACCTATTTTTATGCTGAAAGTCACTAGGACTTACTCAGTCTTTATGACTGACCCGTTTTGTTTCGCCTCTTTTTTCTTCCGTTCCCCCCCTCCCAGGTTCGCAGGGTGGGAATATAGCTTAGTTCGGATCTTACCAAGCTCCAAGGCTCTTTCATGTACTGCTTGGATTTCTCTTGGCTATGGCTTGCTTTGCTTTATTGGGGAATACTACAATTTATTTTTATGCTTCTTTGTTTTTGAGCAAGACAGATATTTTAGCTATGTAATTGGGTATTGGAAGTTGATGGGCTTTTATTGTAAACAATTATATTTAATAAATGATTTGAAGTACTTTTACTTTACTTTCCGTTGTTTTGTATATGTTTGTCTTGTAATATTTCTGTTCCAGTACCCATAATGCTCCATTGAAGTTAAGGCATTCCCTTTGTGAGTGACCTTAATGGATGTGGGGTGTTACAGATCATCAACCACAAGGCCTGCTTTTCAACAAAGCCTTGATCATTGCATCTTGGCGTGCCACATTGACAATTCACGCCATGCGATCGACAACTATTACTATATACCAGGGTGTTAAGTAGAGAATAAATTCTCTACCACCAAACATGCATATATTAATACAAATTGATTTAATTACATGAATGAATTCCAACGTCAGACACGCATCCATTTACAAGTCCGTTCTGGGTCTGAACGAAACCGGAGATACCTAATAGGTTCTCGCTTATCCGGACAATCAACACATTCGTCCGGACAACTACTGCTTCAACCCTGTCCTGGGAACAAGTCAGTCCAAAGCATCAGTAGTCGTCGTCCATTCGATGTGAAGATCGTCGGTCTTCTACCATCGTCTTCTTATATCTTTGATTTAACCGTCGTGCAATTATTTGAAATGAGTTAAACTCGGTCTTTTCAAAAAATTGTCGCATAATTATCATTTAAACCATTTCGTATATATTTATAACTATTTATCGCTATTTTTATTTATTTGAAAATAGCTCAAAATAAATAAACGACGCTTCGGGTCAGTGGACTGCCCTGGCGCTGTTTTTACCAAATTTTGATTTACACATATCTTGAAATCTAACCGTCGGATTATGACGAATTTTATATCGTTGGAAAGATCTTCCCAAAGCGGTCCTAACGGTTCCGATTTTGGGAAAATCCAACGGTCGGATCTTTCGGTATAATCGTTTAAAGTTACGATTGTCGATATGCGAACTGCCGCGCGCGTTTCGTTTTAATTTTATAGTTTATATATATAAATATATAAATATAAATTGTTGGCGGTTTCAACTATAAAACTTATTCTTTTTATCGCCTCTAAAATGTCGATAAGAAATGTCACTTTAATATTCCCGTTTTTATTTATATCTATAGATAAAATCCACTTCTAAAACTCAGGTTTTTATTCACATGTAAAATATGACTAAAAATACTCCTTTTAATTTCATGGTTCCATCCACATCCAAAAATGTGAATAAAATATGTTTTCTAATATCATTTTTTTATTCATAACTGAATTAAAAATAAAAATGTATTTTATAAATTCATATTTTTATTTGCAACTAGTTTGCAAATAAAAATCCACTTTTCAAAACGGTGTTTTTATTTGCATATGGGATACAAATAAAAATGTACACTTTATTTTCATATTTTTATTCACATCTAAAAAGTGAATAAAAAGATACTTTTCATTTTCATAACTTCTATTTAGCTAATTATAAATTAAAAAGCGTAGTTCCTATCTATGTCTTATTTGCATCTAAAAATGCAAAAAAAAAAAAGCATAATTCTCTTTCTATGGTGTGTTACATCGAAAAGAAAGTAAACAAAAATGTTAATCTTTTCCTATAGTTCGTTTGCATATAAAAATGCAAACAAAATATGTAATTCTTTCCTAGGTCATAATTTTTTTTTTTAGCAAAGCTAAGCCGGTTTTTATTGTGGCCGCAACCACATTCATTAACACAACTAATGAAAAATTATTACAGGAGCTAGTTTGTGAGTCTAACTACTAAAGGAACATGCACTATGTTAAAAACAAAGTTGGCAAGCCTGTGCCATTACCAAAAACATGCGAAGAGCACCTGGCACCTATTTTGATAACATGGACCAGTTTATTCCACAATTCGAGCCCTGTCTTGCTAACACCATTGAAAATCACCTCATTTCTATAGTTCCATATTAAAGATATGAACTTCTTAAGAGCAATGAGTATGAGTATACCGCTGTCATCCTTCCACCTGGTCGCTTTGTAAAGATAACACCATTCGATACTGCTCAACGCAGTAGCGTCGGATCTACCAAAAGATTCCATAAGTTTCCTCCATAAGCCGAAGACAAAACTGCAATTGAAGAAGAGGTGTACATTCGATTCATCTTCGTTGCTGCATAATACACAGGTGGCCGAGTCAATCATACCTAGATCATATAATCTGTTTTTTGTATTTAAAGCGTTTGTCATAACTTTCCATAACAGAACATTGTCCGCTTCCGTACTGAATTCATTCCATATCCTTCTGTTCCATGCAAAACTGATAGCATCATTACGATTTAGGCATTTGTACACAATAGATACCGAGTGATCGGTGAAATCATGCGACCACACAACCTTGTCATGCTCTACATAAGGGTAGTGTTGTGTCATGATTTCACGCCATAAATGTCTGATGGTCTGCTTTGAGGAGTAAGGGAGGGATATTCTACCATTGTTCAGAAATTGATAAGCTTTAGCATTATCATTAATTCCAGTTTGAATTCTTTCATTGTAATTTAACAACTTTGCGAGAATTGTGCCTTTTTTTGCCCATGGATCATGCCAGAAACTGGCGTTACCTTGCTCAGCAATTTGCACTCTAACATGAGGAAGTAAACCGTCCCTGAGCTTGAGTAAAGATCTCCATGTCCAACTGCAGCTCTGGGGAATGGCCATTGTCCAGAAATTACAATTTTTGAGGTTGTGCCGAGTTGTCCATCTCACCCATAAGTTGTCTTTTCCAGAAATTAAATTATGTAGGTGTGTACTCATTGTTGCCTTGTTCCAAGACATTAGGTTAAGAATTCCGAGTCCACCATATCTCTTTTCTTTTTCAAGTTTAGAAAATCTGATGGGCTTGAGCTTTCGGGTGTATATGTTGCCAGTCCATAGAAAATTATTGAATGCTCGCCTTATCATGTGTATCAGCTTCTTCGGAAAATGAAAGTCCTTGCCCAATAGATAGTATAAGTATAAAGAACGGATTTGATCAGCGTGAGTCTCGCCGCTTGAGATAAGAACCTGTTCGACCAACCATTAATGGCTTTGGTAATCTTATCATAAAGGCTCATGCAATTAGCAGTGGTTATCCTCGAAGTCACAAGCGGAATTCCTAGGTAATTAGAAACATCCTCCACGCAAGCCAAGCCAGTAGAAGTTGTTATGATGTCTGTTCGAATAGAGTCAATGCCAGCCACCATGATAGAAGATTTGGACTTGTTAATTTGCAAGCCAGAGAACTTATAGAAGTTCTGCAGCACTTCGAATAATTTTTCAAAGGATCCAACGCTTGGCTTAGTGAACACAATTAAGTCATCCGCAAACATCAACGAAGTGATGAGGGGGTTTTTGCATTTCGGGTGAATTTGTATGCTTTTGCTTTCCACCTCCCTATTAATCATTGAAGTTAAAACCTCCATAACAAGTATAAAAAGGTACGATGACATCGGATCACCTTGACGGATTCCCTGAGCACTTTTGAAATAACCAGTCGGTCCTCCGTTGTAGCTTAAAGAAAAATGCACAGTTGAAATGCAAGAATACGTCCAAGCTGCAAAGTGAGACGGGAAGCCCAATTTATGCATCACTCTTGTAATCGTAGTCCATTGAATAGAATCATAAGCTTTACTTATATCGAGCTTGATCATAGCTCTCGGGGATATTGAAGCTTTGTTATAATCCTTTAAGAGTTCATGAGAGATCAGGACATTGTCTAGAATGCTTCTGTTTGGAAGGAAGGCCGCTTGATTCGTAGAAATGAGAGACGGAAGGACTTCTTTGAATCTGGAAGCTATGATTTTGGAGATGCATTTGTAGATAATATTACAACATGCAATCGGTCTGAAGTCAGAAACTTTAGAAGGGTGCTCACATTTTGGAATTAGAGAAAGGTTTGTTGCATTTATTCCAGTCAACATTTTGCAATTGGCAAAGAAGCTTAGAACTGCCTTGTTGACATCATGTTCAATAATAGGCCAGCAAGTAGTGTAGAAAACAGCATTAAAGCCGTCCGGACCACCACAAGAGTCTTTGTTCATGGAGAAAATACTATTTTTAATTTCCTCCTTAGAGATGTCGGTAGAAAGAAAGGCTTTTTGTTCATTACTGAGGGAAGGCAGCGTCAAGTCATCAATGATGGATAGATCAGGTTCAAAATTCGAAGAATTGCCAAACAGACTTGTGTAGTAATCAGAAAAAGCGATGTCAATCTGCTCAGGAGTAGAAACAGAGTTTCCATGCTGATCTTGAATTGTAAGTATATTTGCTTTTGATTGCTTGACTTTCAAATAGTTGTGGAAAAATTTCGTATTCCTATCACCGTATTTATTCCAACTAACTCTTGATTTTTGTTTACACATTTCCTGCTCGACTTGCAAAGCATCCTTGTATTTATCTAGAAGTGCATACTCCTTGCTTGCTAAATCTTCATTATGAGGGTCAGCCATGGAGTCAAGTTGTGCATTAGCTAATTCCGATTTGAGCTTAGTTGAAAGAAGGTCGCCCTTCCCAAATTTGCTAGAGGACCATAAAGAAAGCGCCTTCTTGACCTGTTTTAATTTCTGCTGCAAAACATACATAGAAGTACCATAAAAATTAGTGTTCCATGCGAAATTAACGATAGAAAGAAAATCCGGGTCTTGAGTCCAAATATTAAAAAATTTAAATGAGGAAACCCTTTTTTTGGCGTCGTTCCCGAGGGAAATAATTTGCGGGGCATGGTCAGAAAGTAAAGGAGGGGGCAGAAAGGTGGAGATGGCAGGCCAAGCAGCAAAAGCAGACAAGTTACAAAAGGAGTGGTCAATTTTGCTGAAAATTCTCCTACCATTTCTACTAACATTGTTCCAAGAATATCTAACACCACTGCAAGGAATATGATGAAGATCAGCGCTATTCAATGCCGAATTAAGAGGGGATATATCTCTAAGTGTTACAGGATTACCACCAATCCTATCATCATAGTTAAGCAAACAGTTGAAATCCCCAACAATAATCCAAGGGTGTGAATTCTGGGAAAGGTGGGGTAGATAATCATGAAGGAGTTGTCGGGAAGAAGAACTATTCTCGGCATAAACAATGGTTAGGTAGAAGGATGTAGAGGTAGGAGTGTGCAACAAGTGAGTGTGAAAGAATTGTTTGTGAGAAAGAATGGGGGTAGCTTTAAAGATGGTGGGATCAAACAGGAGCAAGATCCTTCCATACGGCGCTTCAAGGAGGTTATGAAGGAAAGCCCAGTTGGGGTTAATAACAGTTGCAGCTCTGGTTGTCAGAAGTAAGTTCAATTTGGTTTCCAGAATAGCGAAAAGGGATAGGTTGAATTGTTTTATAATTTCTTTTGCTTGCTCAAGTTTACAGATAAGATGAGCACCGCGAATATTCCATGCTCCTATCTTACTGGTCATTAGGATTGGTAGAGTTTTTGTGTTTTTTCTTGCTTCTAGTTCTAGAAGACGGTGAAGATGATGTGGTAGGAAGTATGGTGGACTCAAAAGAGATACTAGGCTCGTCAAAAGTTTTTGGCTTTTTCTTTTTTTTCTTTTTGGGTTTGGGACTCGAAGTGGTATCAACCTTATCATTGACGAGGGTATTCGGATTGGTAGCTGTCGTGTCAGTGGGTGGATAGCCAGGTGGTGGGGGAATCTGGGTGTAATTGTGTGAAGTAACGTCTTTAACCGCACCTGACTCAATTGGTGACGAATTATCCTTTGGGTCTAAGCCTGAGGACTGAGGATCATCATGGTTCGGGTTCAATGGAAAGGAGAATTGAAAGGTGGTGGGATTGATACCTTTGCATGGGGTTGTATCAATATTTAAAGAGGTGGTTGGGCTAGTTGTATTCTTCTTGTTTGTTCTGTTTGCTTTTTCATGCAATTGCATGTGGTTTTTCTGCTTTGGGTTTGTTCCAGTACTTGAGCAAGTTTGTGTATCCTTAATGTAAATAAATGTACCCTTTCCTTTTTTTTCTCCTATTTATTTACGCTAAATGTAAATAAATGTGCCTTTCCTTTTTCTTGTTTATTTATCCTATTTACATAAAAATGTAAATGAAAAGTGTCACCAAAAATAGTTCTTTTTATTTAAATGTAAATAAAGTTTTCCCCTATAAATATGTTCACAAGTCTCGTTCTCTTTATTTACACAAATATATGTAAATAAGGGTGTTCGCAAGTTCATTCTTTTCATTTACACAAATATATGTAAATATATGTAAACATGGGTTTTCAAAAGTTCATTCTTTTTATTTACACAAATATATGTAAATAAAGGTGTTCACTAATTCATTCTTTTTATTTACATCAATATATGTAAATAAAGGTGTTCACTAATTCATTCTTTTTATTTACATCAATATGTAAATAAAAGTGTTCACTAATTCATTCTTTTTATTTACATCAATATGTGTAAATAAAAGTGTTCGTTAATTCATTCTTTTTATCTACATATGGAATGTAAATAAAATCACTTTTTCATATTTCAAGTTTTGACCTCTTTCCTTTATTTACAAAGAAATGTAAATAAAATATAATTTCATGTTCGCTAATCAAATTTTGATCTTTTCTTTTATTTACAAAAAAAAGGTAAATTCTTTTTATTCCTCTTCTTTACGTTGAAAAATGTAAATCTTCTTATTTCTTTTCTTTACATTGTAAAATGTAAATCTTTTTATTTCTTTACATTGAAAAATGTAAATCTTTTTATTTCTTTACATTGAAAAATGTAAATCTTTTTATTTCTTTTCTTTACATTGAAAAATGCAAATCTTTTTACAAAAATGTAACTTTTATTTTAACGTATATTTGCATCAGAGGATGCAAATAAAAGAACATCTTTATTTTTACAATGTATATTTGCATTAGGGATATATTTCAATTGTATTGTCAATTCTATTAAATCAAATAAAATGACAATTCTATCTCCATTCCATAAGAATGATACTATAAGGTTTCATATTGAATTGACAATTCTATACAAGTAAATAAAGAATGACAAAATGATATTCATACAATTGAATTGACAAAATAACCCAATTCAACTTACATGAAAAAACAGTGTTTTCATTTTGAATTGACAAAATAAATCAATTCCAACTATAATGACAAATCAATGTTTTATTTTTAATTGACAAAGTAAATCAATTCCACTAACATGACAAAATAGTGTTTTTTATTTTGAATTGACAAAATAAATCAATTCAACTAACATGACAAAATGGTGTTTTTATTTTGAATTGGCAAAATAAATCAATTCCAACTATAATGACAAATCAATGTTTCATTTTGAATTGACAAAGTAAATCAATTCCACTAACATGACAAAATAGTGTTTTTATTTTGAATTGACAAAATAAATCAATTCAACTAACATGACAAAATAGTGTTTTTATTTTGAATCGGCAAAATAAATCAATTCAACTAACATGACAAAATAGTGTTTTTATTTTGATCGAAATGGAAATTCTAATCCAAATCAATAATTTTACAAAATGGTAATTTTTATCGATTTGGAAATTCTAGTCCAAATCAATAATTGAACAAAATGGTAATTTTGTTTTATTGAAACACAAACAAATATGTGTTTATGTATCACCAACAAACAGAATAAACATCCACAACAAATAGAATAAACATCTACAATATCATCACATAACAGATCTGAATTATACACATTTCAATCACCACATAACAATTAAATTAAATAATTAATTATTTATATAAAAGAAGAATTCTCACAGTCGTTCGCGATTTGGTCCAAATTTCAAATAGTTCAAAATGGTCCCTTTTCAGTCAAGGAATGTAGATCTTCGTCGTATGATCTTGACGGATCTGAAATCGTCGAATTTCGAGTTCAAACGAAGGAGTTATGATCAAATTAAGGTTAATAACATTTTAAATTAATTAATTAGAAATTAAACCTTTCTTCCACTTCACAGATGAAGGCCGCCGATACTCACTATTCTGTTCAATCCTAGGGCTCAAATTTGCGAACAAACCGGGACGAATTGGCACGATCGGATGTCCCTGAGTCGGAGGGCACGGCAAGGCGCACGTGCGCCTGGGAGAGGGGCCACTCGGTGGGGCCAAGGGGGAGGGCGACGGGGCTTTTGGCGGCGGGTTTATAGGTGTGTGGCTCGGTGATGGAGGCACCAGAGAACGATCAGGTGGTATGGAAACATAGAGGAGAGAGAGAGCTTCGGAGTGGTATGAGGAGTGGATTCTAATTCAAAGAGGAGAAGAAGATATTAAGGGAGGAAGATGGTGAAATTTCGGCCATTGAATAGGGGGGTGGCGGCTACAGAAGGAGACGATGAATAGTGATTTTCTCTTTAGGGTTTTCCTATTTTTATACTATTTTAATGTATTTTTACAATTAAATCCAAATCTTCTTAACCACTTCGAATCCAGTCCAACAGGAAGTGTCCCTAGCCAATAGCCCATGTCCCGGATCCAAAGGGACAGGTCCCGTCAGCTCAAACGGCTGTCTATGGCTTGTTTTGTTTAAATTTATTAATTTAATTTGTCTGCATAAATAAATTCACCGAGGCCACATACGGAATCAGAAAAATCCAAAAAAAACAATATTTGGCTTCGTTATGCCGATACGGTCCTAACAAAACTAATTTCATCGAATTCTGAGACTGTTTGAAAAATGACTATTTTTTAGTCGATTAAATTTAACCGAATTGAACAAAACACAGTTTCTTTCGCCACACTCACATACTAACTCGAAAAATTCTAAAAATTGAAACATAGCAATAATATGACATTCCGGTTCCAACAAAGGTGGTTTTGTCGAAAACAGAGATCGTTTGAAAATTGACTATTTTCACTGGCTTTAATATTATTTAAAAATGAAAATTTTAATTTCTGCCACATATTTTCACCAAATTATTTAAAATAAATTTTTTAAATTGGTTCGGATTTTCCGGGTCGTTACAGATTTTATTTGTGTAGTCGGGCGATGTGTAAAATTTCTCGTCCCAATTAATATCAGTCAAATGGGTGCACATAAACAAATCGTTCGATTTGTAAATGAATATTTATTTATTCATATTCACGTTAAATTTATATTTTTAATGATAAATAATTTATTTCAACACTTGAATATATTTCCATTCAACACATGAATATATCTTTTCATTCCACATCACAATCAATTTTCACAACATAACAAAATCAAACAAGTCGTCCATGGTCTGTGGACGACGGGTGTCGGGTGCTACTAAGCACCGTCTACATCCTAGTATATATTTCAAACTAGAAAATAAATTAAAGTGAGAAGTTCTCACCTTTAGGATCCACTCCGCCATTTTTATTTCTGAATAGCTGGGATTTGCCCGAAATTCAACGCAATCCTTTACACGCTGTTCATAGTAAAAATCACATTTTGATTATCACTACATGCATATAAAAATCGAATTTTTGTCTTCACTTCGTATATATAAAAATCGAATTTTCATCTTCACTTCATATATATAAAAATCGAATTTTTATCTTCACTTCATATATATAAAAATCGAATTTTTATCTTCACTACGTACATAAAAATTATATTTTTATATAAATAAAAATCACTTCTTTATATACATGAAAAATCACTTCTTTATATACATGAAAAATCACTTCTTCATATACATGAAAAATCATTGTTTTATAGGAGTAAAAATCCTAACTTTACACCGCTTAGAAATCATCCATTCTCCTCGCTTAAAAAATCAAAATTAAAAGAGGAAGGAAAGGAAAAAACTTACATTGAGCGAACAAGAAGAAAGAAAGAAAAAGGGGGGAGTGTGGTTCCGGTGCAGACGGCCGGCGGTGGCTCTAGGGGTGGCGGGCGCGGGTTTCAACAATTTAGGGCTTAGGGTTTTAGATCGACAGCTTTAATTAGAGGAGGAGAGAGGGAGCGAGAGGGACTAGGCGGAGTGACCAGAGGGGGGGTGCCTGACGCCGGCGCGACGTGGTGGAGCTCCGCCTGGAGTAACGCGGTGGCGGTTTTTTTTTCCGCTGCCGCTCTATTTTTTTTATTCTTGAATTGAAAATGAACGGGGGATGAGGTAGTTGACGGCGTCAAAGAGGGAAAGGGGTTTTATAATATTTAATTATTTAATTATCCTTAAAGGTACTTTTTACTTTGACCTCAAACGAGACCCACTGACTGTCGCTCCCGGCTAATTACCCCCATTCCGAATACAGTGGGATATGTTTCGTAACCCAATTCGGCTGTTACGGTCAGTTTCCTTCAAAATCAAAATATAATCTATATATTGAATTTGAACGCACATTTCAATTTACTAGGGCCACATGTGGACTGTAAAAATTCCCGAAAAATTATTTCTAGCTTCGTATTGACGATACGGTCCTAACAAAACTAATTTCGTCAAATTCTGAGACCGTTTGGAAAAATGGCCATTTTCTGGTCGATCGAAATTGACTGAAACTGTTAAAACATGTTTAACTTCGCCATGCTAACATATTGATTCCGATAATTATGCAAATTTGAATCTAGCAATAATTTGACATCCCGGATCCAACAAAAGTGGTTTCGTCGAAAACGAAGGTCATTTGCAAAATTTCCATTTTTAAGGGTTATATTTTCCATAGCGGCTATTCTGAAATTTCCACTGGGCATAACTTTTTATTCCCGCTATGAAATTTCAATTTTTCGGATTCGTTGGAAAGATATTCTCAAATAGATTCAAATATTTTTGGTTTCACCAAAATCCGGTTTATTTTGAATCCTGTACATTCATTTGAACTTTGAAATCAAAATTTCAAACTACCGCGCCATTTTCAATTCCTTTTATAATTAAAAGAAAATATTTATATTCTAATGACGATTCAAATATTTATATATACGTTCTGTTTCTATTCAAAAAAGAATTTCTCGTCGTCATTATTTAAATTAATTCATTTTAAATATTCAAAATTCACAAAAATTTCCAAAATAAAAATTTTAAATTGGCTCGGATTTCTGGGTTATTACAATCTCCCCCACTTAAAACTTTTCGTCCCCGAAAAGGAACGAAGCTGAAAGTTGTTTAACAAACCAACTCAACTTCCATTATTTTCTTTACGGCTTAAGTTCTTCAACTTTTCAGTTTCTAAGAACTTTTCAAAAATTTGGCTAACACCCTAAATTTTCGAAAAATTTCGTCGTAACCTCCCATGCACCGGGAGCTTCAGGATATTTCAAATAGCCTCCCATGGCCCTCACCAATCCAAAAAGAAAAAGAAACAGACAAGCGGCTAGCCAATCAGCTCATAAAATCATCAAAAACCCAAGAAATACAATAAACATGTACCTATTTGTCGGGCAAACAATTTTATTCCTCTTCTCTAGCCTCCTTGCTATGGCCTGTTCAATGTAAGTACATGTATATGTATGCAAATGCGACAAATTTTCAATACAATTCACTATTTGGTTTAATTAGCTAAAGGTTCAACATTTAATTAATCAAACAACACAACGAGCAATCAGTTAGTTGATTATCATTTCAAATTCATAACTTTGATACTTAGTCAAAAAATCACATTTTTGGTGCCAAATCACAACAATAGGCCCTATCTAATTTTGGTTCTCACACCAGTCAATTGGAAATATATAGATATCCCACTTTCGAAACTCGAACACAACACTAATGATGGGTACCCATCATTAGAATCATTCCCAGGAGACTACAGTGTGATTCTATATCTAACCAGTATATTAAAACTTCAAATACACGCGGATTAGACGTATATGCAAAATCTTTATATACTTGATTGTCCAAATCAATATAAAAATAATATTCAAATATGAACAATTGGTTTAAATTTTCAAAACCAAATTTTTTTTTTCATTTTAAAAATTTACTCTTCACACTCGTTCTAGGATACTACTGATCCTATCTCTAACGAGTCATTCCCATTGGATATTACTTATCCAATTTCTGATGAATTCTTTCATTTGTTTCTAATATGCCTTGTTCTCGAGCTTTGTAAACCAAAGCTCTGATAACAGCTGAGACGACCCGAACTTCCCAAGGAAAGCATGGATAGGATTGAGGACAAGCCGAATCAGAACACAAACAGAAGAACATCTCATTATTAATTACAACAATTCCATCAGAATACAAGAATATACAGAGTATGAATAAATATTACACGTCATAAATTATCAGAGATTTAAATACATTACCACAGCGGAAAAATAATACAATATACAACTGAAAGAGAAATACGGATACAGAGCTTTCCGGATATCATTCCAGCTGTAAACCAGGTTCCTGTGAATATAAATCTGCAAAACCAAAACTACTAGCTGCCCGTGTGGAAAATAGGGGCACCCAGAGTTTAGGTTAAAACAATAAACTCCAGGTCAGTCATGTGACTGGTGTGAGAACTAAAACAATTATTAATCTTTATTTTAAAGTTAGGTAAATCAAGGGACCACGCCACATAACACGGAACGGGTTTCCTCCGAAGAATACCAGTGCATAAAACAACAGCGCAATGCTAAATAAAGAACAATGAGCTATTATAAGACCCAGGTCCTATCACACAATGCAACACATGCCGGAGGATAGGGTTTTACCTTATAATAGACAAAGGATGCTTGATACGCTAAATTTCATCTTTTATTATTACTATAAGTGCATAGTATTAAAACAATTTCAATCATAAGTATCAATCATAGACGACATAAGTGCCCCATACCACTATGTCGAAATATATAAGTTCTACAATCAAAACCGCAAAGTCACGTATTGGAAGTTGGATTTCCATCTGTGAACCGAGGCAAAAGATAGTCCTCTACCGACTCGAGATGCTCTAGCCCGTGTCTCAGGATCAGAGCTCGAGTGACCCTTGGATCTTCAGCGCCGGTCCACCGATGTGGATTAAACTTAAACCCTGGACACTGCGTTTCCCCACCCTTTGGGGCGTCAATGAGCCAATTGACTCCATCGGCTCCACATAGTCACCGATATATCCGAGGCGCCTCGGAATCCAACAACCACACAGGCGAAAATAATATAAATGTCAGGGCTGGTAGGTCACTGACACCACCCTAGTTAGAAGGAAACACATGCCCTCCCTGTAGTCCTCTCTTGTTTCTGGTTCACAACCAGGGTGTGAGGCTCGCGAATCAACGCTACACAAAGCTATGCCACACAGGCCGTGCTTTGATCATTAACCACAAGACTCTGCTTGTCAACAGAAGCATTGATCATTTTCATCTTAGCATGCCATACAGGCAAACCACTCCATACAACCGATATCCATCAATCACACAGAATGATATCCAATGTCAGACACACAGTCCATTTACAAGTCCGTTCTGGGTCTGAACGAAACCGGAGGCACCTTGTACCTCGCATATCCATCGATCTCCAAGTACGTCTGGACGATCACCAACTGATTCCCTCCTCTTGGGTGTACAACCCAATCAAGATCATCAGTAATTATCCAAACGATGTGAAGACCTCCGGTCTTCGACCACCGTCTTCATCCTTGACACATCTTCGAATCAGTTATTCAGAATGGGGTAAACCCGGTCTTTCTGAATAACCAGCGTATATAATAAACAAGTGTTACACAAACACAACATACGCTTCATTCCAATTCAGAATATTCTTTTATTCAAATATTCTTATACTTTGGGAAAGGTTCCCATTAATTTTATCAAAGATAAATTCTTTAAATTTATTCTTTAATATTCCTTTGAATATCAATTCAAACCAAATTATGGTTTATCCACACTAGTCGGGATTAACAAACCTTACCGAAGTAATCATTTGTTTTAAATTTCCTAATCCCAACCTATTCATCCCATGAAGTAAAACTGGTAATACTTCATATCTAACACCACGGTGTTATCGGTAAATTCAATTACCATTTCACGTTCAAATCTAATTAAATATTTAACTATCGCCTGGAGCAAAACTGGTGATACTCCATTCTCGATCATTTCAATCTAATTAAAGATTCATTAAAACTCCACTTGGTTTTAATCTTCCCAAAAATCAATATCAGTGATTGTTTAACTTGGGAAATCATATCCTGTCTTTAATTGGGTTAAAGAACCAATGTCATTTAAAACACGGTTCACTATAAACCCAAAATCACATTCCATTCTATCAGCCTTTAACCGTAAATTAGCAAGTGAACAATTCCCTAAGTATTAACTCCGAAGGCCGAAACCAACATCAGATCAATACCCAAGAAACCATTCAACTTAACTAATTTTCAGTTAGCTTCTGATTTTCTTAACTCCATTAGGTCTAAGAACAGTATTATTAAAGATACCGTTCACGACAACCCAAAATCACATTCCATTTACAATGGAATTTTCATGGAAAACAAATCGATATATATATAATCGATATAAACTTCCATATCCGAATAATAATATAAATTGAATAACGGCAAAGTGTAACGACCGGGAATTTCGCTCGATCCTAATCAGTCGCTAAACCGACCAAGACCGTTCAAAACGCTTGATTGTTTTTTAGAACACGACAAATCAGAACGTAGACAGAAGAAAATTTCATTGTATATTACAACAATTCCATCAGATACAAGAATATACAGAGCATAAATGAATAAATATTACACAGAAAATATCAGAGATTTAAATTACATTACATAGCAGCGGAAAATAATATAAAATAAAACCGAAGAAGATACACGGATACAAAGCTTTCCGGATATCGTTCCAGCTGTAAACCAGGTTCCTGTGAATATAAATCTGCAAAACCCAAAACTACTAGCTGCCCGTGTCGAAAATAAGGGCACCCAGAGTTTAGGTTAAAACAATAAACTCCAGGCCAGTCATGGGACTGATGTGAGAACTAAACAGTTATTAATCTTTATTTTAAAGTTCGGTAAATCAAGGGACCACGCCGTATAACACGGAACGGGTTTCCTCCCAAGAATACCAGTGCATAAAACAAACAGCGCAATGCTAAATAAAGAAAAATGAAGCTATTATAAGTCCCAGGTCCCATCACACAATGCAACGCAAGCCGGAGGATAGGGTTTTTACCTTATAATAGCCAAAGAATGCTTGGTATGCTAAATTTCACCTTTTATTATTCTTAATCAGACTCCAACCGTAAAATAGTAAGAGAACGATTCCCTAAGTATTAACCCCGAAGGCCGAAACGAACATCAGACCAATACCCAGGAAACCACCCATCTTAGCTTGTTTCCAATTAGTTTCTGATTTTATATACAATCATAAATATCAATCATAGGCGACATGAGCGTCCCATGCCACTATGTTGCCATATATAGGTTTACAATCAAAACCGCACATGTCACGTATTGGAAGTTGGATTTCCATCTGTGAACCAAGGCAAAGGATAGTCCTTACCGACTTCAAGACAATCTAGCCAGTGTCTCAGGGTCAGAGCACATCGACCCTTGGATCGTCAGGGCCGGTCCACCGATGTGGATTAAAATTCCTGAACACTACGTTTCCCCGCCTTATGGGGCGTAAATGAGCCAACGAATGACTCCATCGGCTTCACATAGTCACCGATATATCCGAGGCGCCTCGCAACAGCAACAACCACATAAGTAAAACTCGTCAGGGTGTGTAAAACCACTGACGCCACTTCTAGCTAGCAGGAAACGCATGCCCTCCCTGAGGTCCTCTCTCGTTTCTGGTCCACTACCGGGGTGTGAGGCTCGTGAATTCACGCTACACAAAGCTACGCCACAAAGGCCGTGCTTTGATCATCAACCACAAGACTCTGCTTTTCAACAGAAGCCTTGATCATTTGCATCTTAGCATGCCACATAGGCAAACCACTCCATGCAACCGATATCAATCACATAGAATGAAATCCAATGTCAGACACACGGTCCATTTTCACGTCCGTTCTGGGTCTAAACGAAACCGGAGGCACCTTGTACCTCGCATATCCATCGATCTCCAAGTATGTCTGGACGACCACTAACTGATTCCCTCCTCTTGGGTGTACGTCCCAATCAAGATCATCAGTAATTATCCAAACGACGTGAAGACCTCCGGTCTTCTACCATTGTCTTCATCTTCGACTTATCGTCGTATCAGTTATTCAGAATGGGATAAACCCGGTCTTTCTGAATAACTCGCGTATATAATAAACAAGTGTTACACAAACACAACATACGCCTCATTCCAATTCATCAGTCACTAACCGTAAATTAGTAAGAGAACAACTCCCCAAATATTAACCCCGAAGGCCGAAACCAACATCAGATCAATACCCAGGAAACCATTCATCTTAGCCAACCTACAGTTAGTTTCTAAATTTCACATTCTTAGCGAAAGGTTCCCATTAATTTTATCAAAGACAAATCCTTTCAAATTTATTCTTTAATCTTCTTTCGAATATCAATTCAACTAGTCGGGATTAACGAACCTTACCGAAGTGATCATTTGTTTTAATTTCCCAACCCCAACCTATTCATCCCGTGAAGTAAAACTGGTAATACTTCATATCTAACACCACGGTGTTATCGGTATATTCAATTACCATTTCACGTTCAAATCTAGTTAAAGATCTAACTATCGCCTGGAGCAAAACTGGGGATACTCCATTCTCATTCTTTTCAATCTAATTAAAGATTCATTAAAACTCCACTTAGTTTTAATCTTTGACTGGGTTAAAGAATCAGTGTCATTTAAAACACGGCTCACGATAAACCCCAAAATCACATCACGTTTCAATCAGTCCCTAACCGTAGATTAGCAAGTGAGCAATTCCCTAAGTATTAACCCCGAAGGCCGAAACCAACATCAGATCAATACCCCAGAAACCATTCAACTTAACTAATCTCCAGTTAGTTTCTGATTTTCTTAACTCCTTTGGGTCTAAGAACAGTATTATTGAAGATACCGTTCACGACAACCCAAAATCACATTCCATTAATTATCGGGTTAAAGAACAAGTGTTATTTAAAACACTGTTCACGATAAACCCAAAAATCAATACTAATTCAATTCCAATTAAATATTACTTAATTGGTACACTTCATTAAATCTAGATAAAAAGATTTAATCTTTTTCTCAATTGGGCTTAAGAACAGTGTTAATGAAGACACCATTCACGACAAACCCGAATCACATTTGATATTAAATACAACGCTCTGAATAGAAAATATATCGGCTTATATTCAATATCAAATTCTACGACTAACAAATATCGTATTAGAAATAACGATATATATATATATATATATATCTTTCAAATTTCCATAACAATATCTGTATAATCACGAAATCCAACATCGAAATATTCCAATGACAATTTCGATTCAAATCCATTCCAATACAATTATTGGAAATTCTGGTTATTTTCAAAACCATTTCAAATACAATTTATTTATTTAAAAATAAATAGAATTATAATTCTAGTTCAAACTAGTTCATTTCGATAAAAATCTATTTTTATCATTTCAAATATGGAGTTTTTCATACCAATTCTTCCCAAATCATTTCTTATGATTTTACACACATTATTGATATTTTTTATAATTTTATCAAGGCCCGTACAGTCGATTTCCATCAACGGCCATCGAACTGCACTTACAATGACATTTTCCAAATTTGATTTGGACACAATTCCAAATCCAACCGTTAGATTTCTAATTTCTAATATTCTTTAGAAAGCTCTTTTCGATACGAACCCAACGGTTCCGGTTTTAGGAGAATCCGACGGTCGGATCTCCCGCAATATCCATTCGAAGTCAATGGTCGAAATTCACGAACTACCGCAACGCGCCGCGTTCTATTCAGGCCATTATATTATATATATATATAATATATATAATATATACTTCGTCGATTTCCTTTTAAAACGTATTTTATAAATCGTTTTAAATTCGTTTTCGAAACGATTTCAACTTCCTTTTCAAATTCAAATCAAGATTGAATTTTTCAATATAAATTCGTTTTAATTTCATTTCAAATCGATTTCAATTTGAATCGATTTCAATTCAATTTCAATTCATTTAAATTCAATTCAAAATGATTTCATTTCTATTTCAATTTAATTCGAATTTCAATTCTATTCGAATTTCAAATCATTTCAATTTATTTCGAATTTCAAATCTATTCGAAATTCAAATCATTTCAATTTATTTCAAATTTCAAATCTATTCGAATTTCAAATCATTTCAATTTATTTCGAATTTCAAATCAATTCAATTTAATTCAAATTTCAATTCTATTCGAATTTCAATTCACTTCAATTTAATTCGAATTTCAATTCACTTCAATTTAATTCGAATTTCAATTCACTTCAATATTCATTTCAATTTGAATAAAATCGATATAAATATCGTTCACGTCAAAATGGCGCAAATCTAATCAACATGGCTTTATATATTTCTATTTTCAAATATTTCTATTTCAAATATTTCTATTTCAAAAATTCCTATTTCAAATATTTCTATTTCAAATATTCCTATTTCAAATATTTCTATTTCAAAACTGGAATGAGGCCCAATCAATTACCATATAATGTTAATTATATGGATTTTCTACAACACATGTATAAAATAACAATGATAAATAATCAACCATCATCCAGAGTGCACCATACAACTGCATAAGCATTAAATATAAATAATTAACGCTTACACAGTCTGTCGACCAATCGATCGACATACAGCTAAATAATTGGGATTAGTGTACGCCAAATATCATCCCAATACCCGTGTGGGGTTTCAAACAATCAAACATAGATTTTATTTGTGCAGTTGGGCGATGTGTAAAATTTATAGTCCCAATCAATATCAATCAAATCAGTGTATATAAACAAATCTCCGATTTGTTTATAAATATTTATTTTATATACACGTTAAAAATTCTATTTTTAACTATAAATTATTTCTAACTATATAATATTTTATTTCATTTCACATCACATCACACAATCAACTACACATCAAAATCAAACAAACAAGCATACAAGCCGTCCATGGTCTGTGGACGACGGGTGTCAGGTGCTACTAAACACCGTATGCATCCTAGTATATATTTTAACTAGAAAATTAAATTAAAAGCGAGAAGTTCTCACCGACTAGCTAAACCAAACGCCGCGATTCTTCATAGGTAGGAAATCTTCATCGTGTCCGCCTCTAGTTACTTTCGTCGTCCGCATTCACTACATATATAAAAATCGAATCTTTATTCTCGTTGTTTCATGATAAAAATAAAATTCATATTTTTATTTTACCTTGTATAAAAACCATATTTTTATTCTCCACTTCGTTATGAAAATTATATTTTTATATTGCTTTTCTCCTAACAAAGATTATATTTTTATTACCTTACATAAATAAAAATCATATTTTTACTATCATACCTATATAAAAATCATATCTTTATTTCGCCACACTTATAAAGGTAATATTTTTATATTCTCTATTATATAAAAATCATATTTTTATTACTCTAATTAAATAAAAATCATATTTTTATTATCTTTATAATATAAAAATCATATTTTTTTTATCTTCTATATGATAAAAATTATATTTTTAACCCTTCTATAATATAAAAATTCAACTTTCTACTTTATAAAAATTGTATTCTGAACCTTCCTATAATATAAAAATTATATTTTGAACCCCTTGTTTGTATAGACAAGAATCAAATCTCTTCTTTATAAAAATTATATTCTTTTTGACTATAGAAAAATCAAATCTTTTTGTATAGACAAGAATCATATCATCCAACTCGATAAAAATCATATTTTTAACATGTTAAAAATCATATTTTCTTCTCTATCCCTCGTTATATAAACCCAAAAAAACAGATCTATAAACTACATTTTATATGCATAAAAACTGATATAATAAACGGATTTTATATAATTTTAAAAAAATCACCTTACTCCCTCGATCTCGCTGGAGGAGGTGAGATGTCGTTCAGGCCAGTCGGGCGGTGGCATTGTGGGTGACGGCGATAGCGTTTTGGGCAAGGGGGGAGGGCCTAGGGTGTTTGCAGGCTGGAATAGAAGAGGAGAGAAGAGAGAGGACGGAGCAGTGGTGGTAGGTAGGCACGGTGGTCGGGGTTTGGCTGCGCATGTGGCTGGGGTGGCTTGACTGCGTCAGGGGGGCTTGAATGGGGAACAACGGCTTTTGTACGAAGAAGAGGAGAGAGAGCGCGTGCGAGCAGAGGAGAGGGGGGTCTGAGGGGAAGGTCGGCGGCGGTGGCCCACCCCCTGGTGGCGCAGCGACGAAGAGAAAAGGGGGGATGCGATTAGGTTTGGGAACGATGGGGGTCAACGGGTTTTGTTATTTCGACTGAGGAGGTGAGAGAATAAAGGGGTGAGGGTAGTGGATTTATAATATATTTTATAATTTTTAATTTCAAAAAGGTGCCTTTTTATTTTGAACTCGAAATCGAACCCACCGACTATCGTCCATAGCTAATTACCCCCATTCTGAACACAATGGGATATGTATCGTAAGCTGATTCGATCGTTTCGATCAGTTTTCGTCAAAATCAACATATAACTCTATATATTGAATTTGAATGCGCATTTCAATTTACCGGGGTCACATACTAACTCGAAAAATTCCAGAAAAATATTTTCTAACTTCGTATTGACGATACGGTCCTAACAACACTAGTTTCGCCGAATTCCGAGACCATATGAAAAATGGTCATTTTCCGGTCGATTAAAATCAACTGAAATTGGTCAAAAGCGTTTTCCTTTTCCACGCTCACATACTGATTCGAAAAATTATGAAATTTGGAATCTAGCAATAATTTAACATCGCGGATCCAACAAAAGTGGTTTCGTCGAAATCCGAGGTCGTTTGCAAAATGGCTATTTTTAAGGGCTGAAATTCCATAGCGACTATTCTGAATTTTCAACTGGACATATCTTTTGATCCCCGCTATGAAATTTCAATTTCTCGGATTCGTTGGAAAGATATTCACAAATAGATTCTAATATTTTTGGTTTCACTAAAATCCGGTTTATTTTGAATCCTGTACATTCATTTGAAATTTGAAATCGAATTATCGAACTACCGCGCCATTTTCAATTCCTTTTATAATTATATATAAATATTTATATTCTAACAACGAACTAAATAAAATATACGTTCGAATTCCATTCAAAATAAATTTCTCATCGTTATTATTTAAAATAATTTATTTTAAATAAATTCACTAAAATTGCCAAAATAAAAATTTTAAATTGGCTCGGATTTCCGGGTTATTACACAAAGCCTTTTAAATTCCAGATATATTAGTTGCCTTCCTCTACAGAAATTCACTTAGATTATTACCAAATCGAATTCCATTCCAATTTATTGGAAATTCTGGTTACTTTTAAAACCCTTTCAAATCCAATTTATTTATTTTTAAAAATAAATGGATTATAATTCTAGTTCAAAACTAGTTCATTCTCAATTCTTTCCAAATCATTTCTTATGATTTTACACAAATTATTACTATTTTTAATAATTTTATCAAGGCCCGTACAGTCGATTTCCATCAACGGCCATCGAACTGCACTTACATCGACCTTTTCCAAATTTGATTTGGACATAATTCCAAATCCAACCGTTAGATTTCTAATTTCATGTATTCTTAGAAAGCTCTTTTCGATACGAACCCAACAGTTCCGGTTTTAGGAGAATTTGACGGTCGGATCTCACGTAATGTCCATTCGAAGTCAATGGTCGAAATTCGCGAACTACCGCGGCGCGGCGCGTTCTATTCAGGCCATTATATATAATATATATATATATATTATGTATTTCATCGATTTCCTTTTAAAACGTATTTTATAAATCATTTTAAATTCGTTTTCAAAACGATTTCAACTTCATATTCAATTTCAAATCAAAATTGAATATTCCACATCATCGATATATAAATGATAGTATTTTCAAAATATTATATTTTGAAATCAATTCCTTTTCGATATTCATTATAAAAATGAATAAAATTGATATAGATATCGTGCATGTCAAAATGGCGCATATCTAATCAACACGACTTTATATATTTCAATAACTTCGTTATTCTGTTCAACAAATGAATACTTTCTTCAACACATGAATTTTCTTTTATTCAACACATGAATATATTTTTTATTCAACACATAAATATTCTTTTAATTTCCAAATTGGAATGAGGCCCAATCAATTACCATATAATGTTAATTATATGGATTTCATACAACACATGTATATAATAGCAACGATAAATAGTCAACTGTAACAACCCGTATTTTCAATAACCTGTAATAATGTAAATTGAGGCAGAATTTAATTCTAAAATCTGAATCAAGGGAAACGGGCTCTGCCATTGCGTTCGTCTCGGAAAAATACGCGAAATAGAGTCCGAGTTTTCGAAAATCGGAGTCCGTATGACCCGATTAAGGCCGAACGAAGTTTTCAGAAAATTCCAAAGTAAAAACATATTTCAAATTCAAGTTTGAATTTGGAAATTTGGGCCAGTTTGGGCCAGGCGGGAAAATTCCCGCCAGAGCACCCAAGTCGACAGCACTGTCGACTTGGGAGTCGACTTGGTTGGACCCAAGTCGACAGCCCTGTCGACTTGGCTGTCGACTTGGTCCAGCCGGGCTGTTTAGCCTGGTGCACCATTTAGAGATTGTGTTGAGCTTGGGGGCCAGATTCGGTTTTAAGGGCTGAGATTGGAACTAGGGTTTAATCCTAAGGCTAGAACTAGTCCTAATCTCTATAAATAAGGCCCTAACCTAACCCTAAATCATCATTATTCATTCTAGCAACTAAACTATGGCAAAATCAATCCTCTCATGGCCTCCACTCTCTTCATAAAATTCCTAAATAATTTTTTAAGAGATTTTCCATGCATACAAGTGTTTTCAAGCTTGTATGAGCATCATTAGCTTGCATTCAAGTCAAGTTTCTATATTTGCATCATAAAGAAAGAGTTTTGATCATTTTGGCTCAAGGGTTTTGCTTGCATTTTGGGTTTAATTGGTTGCATAAGGGCTTTGTCATATTTTTGTGACTTCTTTAGCATTGTAAGCCCTATTCTACTTTCATACTTAAACTCTAAAGTTAAATGTATGATATGCAAGTTTATATGCAAGTTTACTATGTTATGATATGCAAGTTTATCATGTTGTGATATGCAAGTTTGCCATGATATGCAAGTTTACTATGATGTGTTATGCAAGCTTACTATGATGTGTTATGCAAGTTCATCAAGTTATGTTATGCAAGTTTGATATGCAAGTTGTCATATGATATGCAAGTTATGATATGCAAGTTTGGGTTGATCCTTTTGTTCATGTTATCATGTTATGCAAGCTTATTTTGGGTTTATGAGCTTAAAGCTTCAAGCTTTATGCTAAAGGTTGCATTTTGGCAACATGTAAGTTATCATATCCCTTATGATAACTTGCATGTGAGGCCAAATGCGAACTTATGGCCATTTCTACATGTCATTTATCACCATGTATCACCAATATGCTAAGTTTGGTTTTATGCATGCTTTTGAGGCCTAAAATGTAATATGCAAGTATATGAACATGTGTACATTTCATATGCCACCATGTTGAACTTGTGGCTTCAACACCTTTATGTCATGATTATGCCAAGTTCCCTCTTTCTATCCTTTATGCGCTATGGCGATATGTAAGCGATGGGATTGCGTTTGGGGTTGGGTAAACTTAAAAGACATAAAAACATAAGCTTGGGAATTTACCTATTAAGTTAGGTCTACCCATTGGGAATTTACCTATTAAGTTAGGTCTACCCAATTGCTTGAAAATTTGTAACATGTTTTGGAAACATGATGGACATGACACTTAGAAAAGATAAGTGTGACCAACTCGAGGTTGGGTTGAGTTTGTAGCGTAAACCTACCCGGAACCGACCGGCTTAACTAGTTGCTACAAACAATAGGACCCAATGTGAGAAGTTGGCCATGTTGTACCTTGAACCCGAGGTTAGACCAAGTTGTGGTGTAAAGCTACCCGGAACCGACCGGCTTAACTAGTAACCACAACAAGGTCTAATGTGAGAGGTTAAGGCGCATTAAATTAATTAATGCCTCGTGATTAGGGTTAAGTCATGGTCCACTTAATACTTAACCAATTTGGGCTTGGTAGATTAATCAGGGTTAAGTCGTGAACTCATCGTTACACTTAACCAAGTTAATCCATGATTAGCAAGAGGGTTAAACCGTACTTAACCCACTAGAAAAATCCTAGCAATGGGGGCCCACTCCAGCAGTAATCCCAAATTTGTATCATTATGGCCCTAGGGACTAGGTTAGGGTGTGGGGCACGATTACTGGGCTGGAGGTAAGCGACCAAATAAACGACGGCCGGGTGGTACGCCGATGTAGTTCCGGACGGACTATGGTCGTGCACGTAGTCCGTATTTGGAGAAGTCACCCATGGGTACCAGTAGATCGAGACTGTGCACTCATGTTTATGGTGTCCAGGGGTTGGCACCCTAGGGCTTGATACACCCGAAGGGTGGACCCGGCACGGTTCGACTACAATTATGTTTGGGCCGTATTGACACCAACACGTAACGAGTTAGGCTTAGGGAGCCGATCGACTAGACCGTTTGGTTGGACCTTGTATTAGGGTCATTTCATGTTATTGGGCCAAAGCTTGGGCCAAGGGATCAATACTTGTTTATTCCAGTCATGTTAGTTTGCTAGTACACCTGTGGTGCAAAACCTTAAACATGATTACGCGATGACACCTTTATCTACCTTGTTAGTTAATCACCATGCTAGTATGTTGTTATCCTTATGATCATACCTGCTTCTCATGCCAGTTAACTTTATCAGTTTACATTGATTGTAGTAGGGCTTACTCAGTCTTTTTGACTGACCTGTTTTCTTTCGCCTCTTTTCTTCCGTTTCCCCCCCCAGGTTCTCAGGGAGGGAATATTGGAGCTTAGCTGGATTTCTGATCGCTAGCTTGTGGGATTTTAGCTCATGTACGGTCTTGACATGAAGCTAGCTATGGTTATCACTTATTTTGGGGATAGTACTTATGTATTTCAGTTTTTCAGTAATGTTGTTTTTATCTAGACTTGTGTATTTGGAAAATTGACATTATGTTGTACCAGACTTGTTTTGAAATGGTTTGAAATCTTCCGCTGTTTTATCTATGTTATTTACTCTGTTTACATATATACATATGTTCTTGTTCTGCCTTGATATATCATTATGCATGTTTACCTGATTCAAACGCCCCTCCAAAGTCAGAGTGCTTGCAAGAGCCACCCTGGCGGAGGTGGGGTGTTACATTTGGTATCAGAGCATATGGTTTACGAGAAGGAACAAAAAGGTTTTTAAAACTTTTGGAAAACTATTTTCAAAACCAAGTATAAAGTATTTTCCAAAGAAAAGTCTAGTTTATTTTAAAGGCTATTCCCCAAAAAGCCATTAGCAAAAATTCCTTCGTTTTTCTCCATTCTGAATCTGTCTTTTTCTTTTTCAGTATGGCCGATAACTTTGCTATTCCGGAGGGAGTACACGTACCTGTTTGGTATAGGAGACTTTTGGAGGCTAGGGCGACCGAAGCCGGCCCCGCAGATGTCCCTCCTCCTCCTCCTCCAGTGGTTAATGTTCCTCCTCCTATAGTTAATGTTCCTCCTCCTCCTGTCGCTGAGGTTCCTCTTCCTCCTCCCCCTCAGCATCCTCAAGCTGACTTCGCAAAGACTTGCAAAGATTTCAAAGCAATGGGTGGCAAGAACTTTCAAGGCACTGAGACTTTTGTAGAGGCCAGAAATTGGTTGAAAGAGACCGAGGATTTATTTGCTATCTTTGAGTTAGACGATCAGAGGAAGATCTTATTGGCGGTTTGGCTTATGAAGGATGAAGCCGCTTATTGGTGGGAAGTCACCAATGGTACTAGGCCTGTTGAGACTTGGGCCGATTTCAGGGCAAGGTTCGTGCTTAAGTTTCTATCTTCTGCTGAGGAGAATCTGCAAATGGAGAGGTTCATAACTTTGAAACAAGGAGATATGTCTGTCAAAGAATATGTGAACAAGTTCAATCAGTTAGCTCGTTTTGGCTTGGATATGGTAAATACTCCTCAGAAGAAGGCTCTTCGTTTTGCTAGAGGATTGAATGAGTCGTTGCAGGGATTGGCTATGTCACATATTCCCCATGGGGCCACGTTTGAGAGTTTGGTTGATATGGCGTTACTTCAGGGAGATGCCAAGAAACAGATCAAGACGAATGATACTCAAGCTAAGAAGTCTGGTTCCCAGGGAAAAGGAAATCAGGGTAATCCAAGTGGTCAGAGCAGTCAAGGCAATCAGAACAAGAACAAGAGTCAAGGCAACAAGGGGAACAACAACAAGGGCAAGAACAACAAGGAGAAGTGCCATTATTGCGGTTCAGTTGGGCATCTTATTAAGGATTGTAAGAAGAGGAAAAGGAAGAATGGTGAATGCTTTTTCTGCGGTAAGACTGGACATTTCAGTAAGGATTGCCCGAAGAGGCAAGGGCAAGGCCAGGGTCAGACTCAGCGTGCTGGACCTTCAGGAGGGCAAGTTCATGCTCTCAATACCGCTCCAGTTCCCGATCGAGGTAGTATTTCTGTTGAGAGCCTTGTATATATTTCTGATTTTCCAGTTCGTACCTTGTTTGATTCTGGTGCATCGCATAGCTTTATCTCATCTGATCTTGTTGATAGTTTGCACCTTAGTACTAGCTTGGTAGATGATCCCGTCTGTGTCTCAAATCCTATTGGGGGTTCCGCCCATTTGTCTATGATATGTGGGGATTTGAGGATCTCTATACTGAGTGTAGAGTTCTTGTGCAGTGCTTATGTTCTTGGTTTTAGGGGATACAGATTGATATTGGGCATGGATTGGTTGTCCAGATATGGAGCCATTCTTGATTGTGAGCATAGGGTTGTGAGGCTTGTGACTCGCCTCGGAAACACCCTAGAAATTTCTTGTAATCCGAGAGGTCCCGTCATGTTGTGCTATCTTGAATCACTCGACTCGTCAATGGAAACTCTTCAGTCTGTGAGAGTGGTTCGAGAGTATCCGGATGTTTTCGATGAAGTTAGGGGGTTGCCCCCTAAGCGAGAGATTGATTTCCGCATTTATCTGGTGGATAATGCAAAGCCGGTTTCTTTGCCCGTTCGGCACATGGCTCCGCGCGAAAGGCGGGAGCTAAGTAAGCAAGTAAAGGAGTTACTTGAGAAGAACTTCATTAGACGAAGTATATCTGAATGGGGAGCGCCTGTGGTATTTGCTACCAAGGCAGATGGTTCTCTCCGACTTTGTGTTGACTATCGAGAGTTGAATAAGCTGACTAAGAAGAACAGACACCCGTTACCGAGGATTGATGACCTCTTTGACCAGCTTGTCGGTGCTTCTGTTTTCTCTCAGCTTGATCTTGCTACTGGATTCCATCAGCTCAGGGTAGCTGAAGATAGTATAGACAAGACTGCGTTCAGAACTCCAGATGGATTCTTCGAATGGCTTGTCATGCCGTTCGGCTTGACTAATGCACCCGCATATTTCGTGGACTTGATGAGTAGGGTGTTCAGGGAGTTATTGAACAAGTTTGTCGTGGTCTTCGTAGATGATATTCTGATCTTCTCTAAGGATGAGGAAGAGCACGCAAGGCATCTCGTGGAGGTGATGGATACGCTTAGAGCGCATCAGTTGAAGGCCAAGTTCTCCAAGTGTCACTTTTGGAGAAGGGAAGTTAGATTCCTTGGGCATATAGTGTCTAAGCAAGGCTTAGCGGTGGATCCCGCTAAGGTAGTTGTAGTTCAGGATTGGAAGACTCCAAGGAATGCAACCGAAGTGAGAAGTTTTCTAGGTCTTGCAGGCTTTTACCGGAAGTTCATCAAGGACTTCGCGAAGATTTCCGCTCCTCTTACTAAATTGATGAAGAAGAATTTAGTTTTTTCTTGGAGCATAGAATGCGAGCTTGCTTTTCAGAAGCTCAAGAGAGCTCTCACATCAGCACCTGTTCTAGCTTTGCCCGATGGAGGGAAGTTATTTACAGTATACACCGATGCATGTGGCACGGGGTTAGGAGCTGTTCTGATGCAAGAAGGAAGAGTGATATGCTTTGGCGGTAGACAACTCAAAGTGCATGAGAAGAATTATCCCACTCATGACTTAGAGTTGGCAGCAATAGTATATGCACTCAAGGCTTGGCGCCATTATCTTCTGGGAGAAAGATTTGAGCTTTATACCGATCACAAGTCATTGAAATATCTCTTTTCTCAGAAGGATCTGAATCTGAGGCAACAAAGATGGATGGAATTCTTGGCGTCCTATGATTTTGAGATAGCCTATACCCCTGGCAAGGGGAATGTGGTAGCAGATGCATTGAGTAGAAAAAGGTTGACTCTGAGTCCTCTATTCGTTGAGATGAAGAATTTAGAGTATGTGGCAACCTTTGATTTCTCTTTGGCGATTGAGTCGTTGACCGGTTCTTTAGCATCTCTGGAACTCAGACCTACCCTTCTTGATCAAGTGGGGGCTTCGCAGAGAGAAGACCCTCAGGTAGTGGAGATTATGGATAAGCTGATTCGAGGAGAGGCGTCTAGTCATCTCGCTCGGTATTCTATTGATGACAAGGGTTGGCTGAGGAGAGACGGAAGGTTATGTGTCCCAATGGTAGAAGATGTAGTAAGAAAAGTTCTGGAGGAAGCGCATCGCTCTAAGTTGACTATACATCCGGGCGGAGATAAGATGTATAAAGATATGAAGCGTATTTTCTTTTGGCCTGGGATGAAAAAAGATGTGGCAGAGTTTGTCTCTAGATGTATCATTTGCCAGCAAGTTAAGGCCGAGTCGAAGAAGCCCGGTGGGCTGTTGCATCCTCTAGACGTTCCACTATGGAAGTGGGAGAGTATTTCCATGGATTTTATCGATGGGCTACCAAGGTCAAGGAAAGGGAATACGAGCATTTGGGTTATTGTGGATAGAATTACGAAGAGTGCTCATTTCATTCCGGTGAAGAGCAAGAGGACCGCATCTTGGCTAGCGTCTGTATATCTTCGTGAGATTGTGAGACTACATGGAGTCCCTTCTAGTATAGTCAGTGACCGTAACCCAATCTTTATAAGTCAATTCTGGAATAGCTTGCAAGAAGCTATGGGCACGAAGTTGAATTTAAGTACGGCTTATCACCCACAGACGGACGGTCAAACCGAAAGGGTGAATAGGGTACTCGAGGATCTATTGAGGCTTTGTATTCTGGATTTTGGTGGTACTTGGGAAGACCATCTTCCTCTTGTTGAGTTTGCATATAATAACAGTTATCAGGCAAGCATAGGGATGGCACCATTTGAAGCTTTATATGGGAGGCCGTGCAAGTCGCCTACATGTTGGTGGGAGACTACAGATGAGCTTATACTTGGGCCTGATATGATCAGAGATACATCCGAGAAGGTCGAGTTGATTCGGAAACGGATGAAAGCGGCCCAAGACCGACAGAAATCCTATGCTGATAAGCGAAGAACTGATTTGGAGTTTGATGTTGGGGATATGGTTTTCGTGAAGGTTTCTCCTTTGCGGAATGTAGTCCGATTTGGAGCCGTTGGGAAGTTAGCACCGAGGTTTGTAGGACCATTCCCTATTACAGAGAGGATCGGGAAGATGGCTTATAGAGTGGAGTTGCCCGAGAAGCTTGCCGGAGTACACGATGTTTTTCATGTCTCGCATCTCCGGAAGTGTTTACATGAATCAGCAGAGGTTGTTGAGCCAAGTGTTCTGAAAGATGTGGAAGTGGAGAAAGAGGCTACCTTGAGGAGAGCTCCGATTCGTATCTTGGGGACGGAGACCAAGAAGCTAAGGAATCGAGAGGTCAAGTTGGTGAAGGTTCAATGGGGTGAAGCCGAAGAAGACGCAACTTGGGAAACCGAGGAGAAGATGCGTGGGCTTTATCCATTCCTTTTTGAGGGTACACTCTCAATCTCTTTTCTTTGTTAGCATATCTTTCTCTTTGCTATCCATGTTTATCTAGTTTATCGTGTTAATCTTGTCATGAGAACCTTAGGTAGAAACCCTTTGGATGAAACATGTGTTTGAAACATGTTATGCTTGATGGTTGCAAGTGTTTGCAAGTGGTTACTCGTGGATGCATTATACACGTTAGGCACTAGATCGGCTCACACACTCCTCATATTGCATATGCATGAGTGTTTATGCTTATTCATGGATGAAAATTTTTGTGTTATCACATGGATGTTGCATATGGATGTATGTTATGTGCACACATATAGATGTTATACATTATGTTAGGAATTGCATACATATGGATTCATTTCACTAACATAATTTGCATTGATGATATTTGCATTAGATAAGTACATATACACACACCTTTGCATATGTTCATACAACATTTAGAATCTTGTAAGGACAACGATTGCCCGTGGATGATGTTTTGAGTAGATGGATGATTGGATGGTAGGATACGTTCTTCCTAACTTGAAGATTTCGGGGACGAAATCCTTTAAGGAGGGGAGAATGTAACAACCCGTATTTTCAATAACCTGTAATAATGTAAATCGAGGCAGAATTTAATTCTAAAATCTGAATCAAGGGAAACGGGCTATGCCATTGCGTTCGTCTCGGAAAAATACGCGAAATAGAGTCCGAGTTTTCGAAAATCGGAGTCCGTATGACCCGATTAAGGCCCAACGAAGTTTTCAGAAAATTCCAAAGTAAAAACAGATTTCAAATTCAAGTTTGAATTTGGAAATTTGGGCCAGTTTGGGCCAGGCGGGAAAATTCCCGCCAGAGCACCCAAGTCGACAGCCCTGTCGACTTGGGAGTCGACTTGGTTGGACCCAAGTCGACAGCCCTGTCGACTTGGCTGTCGACTTGGTCCAACCGGGCTGTTTAGCCTGGTGCACCATTTAGAGATTGTGTTGAGCTTGGGGGGCAGATTCGGTTTTAAGGGCTGAGATTGGAACTAGGGTTTAATCCTAAGGCTAGAACTAGTCCTAATCTCTATAAATAAGGCCCTAACCTAACCCTAAATCATCATTATTCATTCTAGCAACTAAACTATGGCAAAATCAATCCTCTCATGGCCTCCACTCTCTTCATAAAATTCCTAAATAAATTTTTAAGAGATTTTCCATGCATACAAGTGTTTTCAAGCTTGTATGAGCATCATTAGCTTGCATTCAAGTCAAGTTTCTATATTTGCATCATGAAGAAAGAGTTTTGATCATTTTGGCTCAAGGGTTTTGCTTGCATTTTGGGTTTAATTGGTTGCATAAGGGCTTTGTCATATTTTTGTGACTTCTTTAGCATTGTAAGCCCTATTCTACTTTCATACTTAAACTCTAAAGTTAAATGTATGATATGCAAGTTTATATGCAAGTTTACTATGCTATGATATGCAAGTTTATCATGTTGTGATATGCAAGTTTATATGCAAGTTTGCCATGATATGCAAGTTTACTATGATGTGTTATGCAAGCTTACTATGATGTGTTATGCAAGTTCATCAAGTTATGTTATGCAAGTTTGATATGCAAGTTGTCATATGATATGCAAGTTATGATATGCAAGTTTGGGTTGATCCTTTTGTTCATGTTATCATGTTATGCAAGCTTATTTTGGGTTTATGAGCTTAAAGCTTCAAGCTTTATGCTAAAGGTTGCATTTTGGCAACATGTAAGTTATCATATCCCTTATGATAACTTGCATGTGAGGCCAAATGCGAACTTATGGCCATTTCTACATGTCATTTATCACCATGTATCACCAATATGCTAAGTTTGGTTTTATGCATGCTTTTGAGGCCTAAAATGTAATATGAAAGTATATGAACATGTGTACATTTCATATGCCACCATGTTGAACTTGTGGCTTCAACACCTTTATGTCATGATTATGCCAAGTTCCCTCTTTCTATCCTTTATGCGCTATGGCGATATGTAAGCGATGGGATTGCGTTTGGGGTTGGGTAAACTTAAAAGACATAAAAACATAAGCTTGGGAATTTACCTATTAAGTTAGGTCTACCCATTGGGAATTTACCTATTAAGTTAGGTCTACCCAATTGCTTGAAAATTTGTAACATGTTTTGGAAACATGATGGACATGACACTTAGAAAAGATAAGTGTGACCAACTCGAGGTTGGGTTGAGTTTGTAGCGTAAACCTACCCGGAACCGACCGGCTTAACTAGTTGCTACAAACAATAGGACCCAATGTGAGAAGTTGGCCATGTTGTACCTTGAACCCGAGGTTAGACCAAGTTGTGGTGTAAAGCTACCCGGAACCGACCGGCTTAACTAGTAACCACAACGAGGTCTAATGTGAGAGGTTAAGGCGCATTAAATTAATTAATGCCTCGTGATTAGGGTTAAGTCATGGTCCACTTAATACTTAACCAATTTGGGCTTGGTAGATTAATCAGGGTTAAGTCGTGAACTTATCGTTACACTTAACCAAGTTAATCCATGATTAGCAAGAGGGTTAAACCGTACTTAACCCACTAGAAAAATCCTAGCAATGGGGGCCCACTCCAGCAGTAATCCCAAATTTGTATCATTATGGCCCTAGGGACTAGGTTAGGGTGTGGGGCACGATTACTGGGCTGGAGGTAAGCGACCAAATAAACGACGGCCGGGTGGTACGCCGATGTAGTTCCGGACGGACTATGGTCGTGCACGTAGTCCGTATTTGGAGAAGTCACCCATGGGTACCAGTAGATCGAGACTGTGCACTCATGTTTATGGTGTCCAGGGGTTGGCACCCTAGGGCTTGATACACCCGAAGGATGGACCCGGCACAGTTCGACTACAATTATGTTTGGGCCGTATTGACACCAACACGTGACGAGTTAGGCTTAGGGAGCCGATCGACTAGACCGTTTGGTTGGACCTTGTATTAGGGTCATTTCATGTTATTGGGCCAAAGCTTGGGCTAAGGGATCAATACTTGTTTATTCCAGTCATGTTAGTTTGCTAGTACACCTGTGGTGCAAAACCTTAAACCTGATTACGCGATGACACCTTTATCTACCTTGTTAGTTAATCACCATGCTAGTATGTTGTTATCCTTATGATCATACCTGCTTCTCATGCCAGTTAACTTTATCAGTTTACATTGATTGTAGTAGGGCTTACTCAGTCTTTTTGACTGACCTGTTTTCTTTCGCCTCTTTTCTTCCGTTCCCCCCCCCCAGGTTCTCAGGGAGGGAATATTGGAGCTTAGCTGGATTTCTGATCGCTAGCTTGTGGGATTTTAGCTCATGTACGGTCTTGACATGAAGCTAGCTATGGTTATCACTTATTTTGGGGATAGTACTTATGTATTTCAGTTTTTCAGTAATGTTGTTTTTATCTAGACTTGTGTATTTGGAAAATTGACATTATGTTGTACCAGACTTGTTTTGAAATGGTTTGAAATCTTCCGCTGTTTTATCTATGTTATTTACTCTGTTTACATATATACATATGTTCTTGTTCTGCCTTGATATATCATTATGCATGTTTACCTGATTCAAACGCCCCTCCAAAGTCAGAGTGCTTGCAAGAGCCACCCTGGCGGAGGTGGGGTGTTACATCAACCATCATCCAGAGTGCACCACACAACTGCATAAGCATTAAATATAAATCATTAACGCTTATAACAGCCTGTCAAATAATCGATTGACATACAACTAATTATTGGGATTGGTGTATGTCAAATTTCATCCCAATACCCGTGTGGGGTTTTCAAACAACAAACACAGATTTTATTTGTGTAGTCGGGCGATGTGTAAAATTAATCATCCCAATCAATATCAGCCAAATGGGTGCACATAAACAAATCGTTCGATTTGTAAATGAATATTTATTTATTCATATTCACGTTAAATTTATATTTTTAACGATAAATAATTTATTTCAACACATGAATATATTTCCATTCAACACATGAATATATCTTTTCATTCCACATCACAATCAATATTTGCAACACAACAAAATCAAACAAGTCGTCCATGGTCTGTGGACGACGGGTGTCGGGTGCTACTAAGCACCGTCTGCATCCTAGTATATATTTCTAACTAGAAAATAAATTAAAGTGAGAAGTTCTCACCTTTAGGATCCACTCCGCCATTTTTATTTCTGAATAGCTGGGATTTGCCCGAAATTCAACGCAATCCTTTACACGCTGTTCATAGTAAAAATCACATTTTGATTATCACTACATGCATATAAAAATCAAATTTTTATCTTCACTTCGTATATATAAAAATCGAATTTTTATCTTCACTTCATATATATAAAAATCGAATTTTTGTCTTCACTACGTACATAAAAATTATATTTTTATATAATTAAAAATCACTTCTTTATATACATGAAAAATTACTTCTTTATATACATGAAAAATCACTTCTTTATATACATAAAAATCACTTCTTTATATACATGAAAAATCATTTTTTATAGGAGTAAAAATCCTAACTTTACACCGCTTAGAAATCATCCATTCTCCTCGCTTAAAATCAAAATCAAAAGAGGAAGGAAAGGAAAAAAACTTACATTGAGCGAACAGGAAGAAAGAAAGAAAAAGGGGGGAAGTGTGGTTCCGGTGCAGGCGGCCGGCGGTGGCTCTAGGGATGGTGGGCGCGGGTTTCAGCAATTTAGGGCTTAGGGTTTTAGATCGATTGCTTTAATTAGAGGAGGAGAGAGGGAGCGAGAGGGACTAGGCGGAGTGACCAGAGGGGGGGCGTCTGACGCCGGCTCGACGCGGTGGAGCTCCGCCTGGAGCAACGCGGTGGCGGGTTTATTTTTCCGCTGCCGCTCTTTTTTTTTAATTCTTGAATTGAAAATGAACGGGGAATGAGGTAGCTGACCGCGTCAAAGAGGGAAAGGGGTTTTATAATATTTAATTATTTAATTATCCCTAAAGGTACTTTTTAATTTGACCTCCAAACGAGACCCACCAACTGTCGCTCTAGGTAATTACCCCCATTCAGAATACAGTGGGATATGTTTCGTAACCCAATTCGGCTGCTACGATCAGTTTCCGTCAAAATCAAAATATAATCTATATATTGAATTTGAACGCACATTTCAATTTACTGGGGCCACATACGAACTCTAAAAATTCCCGAAAAATTATTTCTTACTTTGTATTGACGATACGGTCCTAAGAAAACTAATTTCGTCAAATTCTGAGACCGTTTGAAAAATGGCCATTTTCTGGTCGATCGAAATTGAATGAAACTGTTAAAACACGTTTAACTTCGCCACACTCACATATTTATTCCGAAAATTATGCAAATTTGAAACTAGCAGTAATTTGACATCCCGGATCCAACAAAAGTGGTTTCGTCGAAAACGAAGGTCATTTGCAAAATTTCCATTTTTAAGGGCTATATTTTCCATAGTGACTATTCTGAAATTTCCACTGGGCATAACTTTTTATTCCCGCTATGAAATTTCAATTTTTCGGATTCGTTGGAAAGATATTCTCAGATAGATTCAAATATTTTTGGTTTCACCAAAATCCGGTTTATTTTGAATCCTGTACATTCATTTGAACTTTGAAATCGAAATTTCAAACTACCGCGCCATTTTCTATTCCTTTTATAATTAAAATAATATATTTATATTCTAACGACGATTCAAATATTTATATATACGTTCTATTTCTATTCAAAAATGAATTTCTCGTCGTCATTATTTAAATTAATTCATTTTAAATATTCAAAATTCACTAAAATTGCCAAAATAAAAAATTTAAATTGGCTCGGATTTTCGGGTTATTACACACAGTCTAGGATGACACTGTATCCGGCTAGCCAATCCATGCCTAGAATCAAGCCATATCCCAAGAAGCCAAGAACGAAGGCATTGCATTCAACCCCAACGCCCAAGATAGACACTATCAAATCCCGACTAACCATCGAAAGATCAGCCGAACCACCAATAGGATTTGAGACTACTATGGGATCTGTAACTAGACTAGTATTTTGGTGCATTGTTTTCAACTGACAAAGCAGATACACATGAGTGTGAAGTGCTAGAATTCAAACAAGGTTCAAACAGGATGATCAAAAAGAAAAACTAAACTTCCAACCAAGATATTTCTACCTCTATCAGGTATGCCAGCCGTGAGGGAACGCGTCTGCCTTCCAGAAGATCCTGTACTTTGCCCTTACCTTTGCCTTTTGCTTCTTTGGACGATCCTAATAAGATGTCATGTTTCTTCGTAACGATAACAACTAGTCTTCTTCTTCTTTCTAACGTCTTTATTTAAGTAGTCAGCTATTTCACAAGTGTGGCCCTTCCTTTTCTCTTGTCCCCTTGCTATCCTTACCGCCTTTCTTTGGATCTACTTTCTTATTGTGTGTACTATCCATGTCTCTCCTGCACATTCTCTATTTGTGACCTCCTACCAAAATGAGGTTTCATCCTTCATTAACCAAGTGACTAATTGAACCTTCCTCCCATCGTCCATCTTAAAGGTACCAACAAGTCCTCTGCTTCCTTCTAGCTTTGACAAACGTCTCGGTCCCATGAAGCGGTTTTCCGCCGATCGTACGGAAGTTCTTACATATCTTTAGAAAAAGCGTCTATACGTGGAGGAAGAAATTCAAAAAAAGGAAAGAGGAAGAGATTCAAAACGGAGAATCGAAGGAAAGATATATGGCTCTTAGGAGTTATGTTTTTAAAACAAACTTTACTCTTGAAAATACTCTCCTTAAAAACATACTTTTAAAAGTATTTCTTTATAAAACGCTTTTGAAAAACAGTTTTTCAAAATCTCTTATCTGATCTGTTAACCTTCAACTCTGATACCACGTGTAATGCCCCACGTCCATTAATGTCACTCTCAAAGGGAATGCATTAACTTTCATGGAGTATTATTGGTGAATAGAACAGAATATAACAAGACAGATACATATATTGGTAATTGAAAAATTCAAAACAACTTTTATTGCAGTGGAGAAACAGTTTGATTACAACAACATCATAAACCAACAGAAAAACCAAGTACACTTAGTAACCATCTTGACAAATTGTTTCCTGAGTACATAAAGTAAAAAGCATAACCCCAACATAAGTAGCCATAAAAGAGATGAGCTGAACTTTACTTTCAGCAATCCAAGCACTTCCAAAAGAGAGAGGAAGATCCAGATCAAGCTCCATTAGTATTAGTCCCACCCTGAGAACCTGGGGGGGGAGAAGGAAGAAATGAGGCGAAAACAAAGGGGGTCAAACATAAAGTCTGGTGAGTACCATAACTTTAACAAAATAATTATTAAAGTAATTAGGATAAGGCATAAACTGGTAAAACAAGGAATGACTGTGAAGCAAGTGGGCAAGACAAAACAAACAAGAGGAATATTCTGGCGTTAATCTCGCTCCTAATCACTATAGGATAATTACTATACTGCACCAATACTAGTCACTCTAAAAATCGATCCCGCCTACTGAACAAAATAATAATGGTAGTTTTGTGTACCCCTAGTTGTCTTCATAGGTGCCGCCTTCTCCTATCTCCACTAGTTGTACCCACTACCCTCCCCATTCTAATTATAACATTTATTCATAATATGGTAGTTGGGCTCCTAGCTATCTTCATAGGTGCCGCCTGCTCCTATCTCCGCTAGTCGTACCCACTACCTTTCCCATTCGATTGGCTCCCTAATTCGTAGATACCCGTGCTGGTCCCACAGTGGGGTCTATCACTCCCCAATGTGGCAACCCGATACTACTAAAGATGCACGGCTTATATCTACACGATGCAACAACGTCTTACCTACCAGCCCGGGCCTACACACGCACATGACCCCGTTGGACTTGCGTTGCCACCGTTAACCCGTTTTGACCTCTTACGATCAAACCCAGTAGCGTGTCCCGTCCTCGATCTAACTCGAGCTCACAAAGATACTTAATGGGTTACTGGTTTGAAATGGGTCCCCCATGCTTGACACAAGCTTTCCACCTATGCTTGGTCCCCACTAGAATTTTCCACTTAACCCCTTCTTATTAATGTCTTCTTACATGTTTCAATTTGGTTTAGTGTCTCTAATCGTATTTCACTTCTCTCCCATGTCATCCGCTTAACCCCCATGTCCCACCACATGTTTGTCTTGGTTAAGCGTTAATGATTATATCCCACATGTCACCCATGTTACCCACTTATCAAATCAACATGTGTTATTGGTTAAGTTTGTCTTAACTCTATCCGCTTATCAGATCAATATATATATATATATATATATATATATATATATATATTTGGTTAAGCTGGTCTTAACCCTATCCACTTATATATTATTGGCTAAGTTGGTCTTAACCCCATCCACTTATCAGATCAATATGTATTTTTGGTTAAGTTTGCCTTAACCCTATCCACTTATCAGATTAATATATATATTATTGGTTAAGCTAGACTTAACCCTACCCACTTATCAAATTAATATATATTATTGGTTAAGCTGGTCTTAACCCTACCTACTTATCAGATTATTGGTTAGGCTGGTCTTAACCCTATCCACTTATATATTATTGGTTAAGCTGGTCTTAACCCTACCTACTTATCAGATTACTGGTTAAGCTGGTCTTAGCCTTATCCACTTATCAGATTATTGGTTAAGCTGGTCTTAACCCTATCCACTTATCATGTTATGTATCATATATATATATCATATAACATGTTTTACTTAATTTATGATTAAGTACATCTTAGTTCACAAATACATTGGTTAAGAGAATAACTCCCTAAGTATCAACCCCGAAGACCGAAAATAACATCAGATTGGTACTCAGAGAATTACTCCACTCAACCAAACTTCTGTTTGTCATTCATATTCGTCTTTGATCAGCATTAATTAATTATTATTGCACAGACCTCCCACATTAAGTTGATTGCTTGTGGTCGCTGGATATGCCGGGCGGTTCTAGGCAAACTTCCACCACAAGCCAGACTTAACCTCGTGTCTAAGCATCTTTTAATTATGTCTTTGACCTCTCACATTAGACTACCATTTGTGGTTGCTGGATGTGCCGGGCGGGTCCGGGCAGTCTTATACCACAAACGAGTCTAACCTCGTGTCTTAGGCGTTTATTACGCATTTAATTTATTATATGCTTTTAAGCCATTTTTATGCCAATTCACAATATTAATATTTAATATTTTCCCATTGCCCCCGCGTCGTTCGCACGTTTAATATGAAATATGTTAGACCCGCAAATAGTCTAACTCATAAAAAGAAAAGAAACATCACAACTTGCATAGCACATAAAAATAGATCTAACTTGCAAATAGGAATTATAACATAAATTCGCATAGCCAATAATTTGCATAGACAATGGTCTTATAGAATCATATATTTGCATAAACTACCATGGATCTAAATATAGATCTAAACATGAAATTGTGAACTTGCATATATAAATTTTGGGTCTCACTTAACTTGCATATGTGAATATAATTTTCACCCAAAAATGTGAAAATAGTTTTTCACCTAAACTTGCACATGGATTTCTACAACTTGCATATGAATTTACCACATGTTTTTGCATATAAACTAGCATATGTATATACTTGATTCACATATAAACTTGTGTACAATTCACATATAAACTTGCATAAGATTCATATTCAAACTAACATACAATTTAACATCCCAAACTTGCATAAAATTCACATACGAATTAGCATATGATTTAACATCCAAACTTGCATAAGATTCACATATGAATTAACATATGATTTAACATACCAAACTTGCTTATGATTCAATTTTTAACACAATTCTGAAATGTTTTACATTTGATGGTTTTAATGTTATAAATGATTGTGCAGATTATTGGAATTGTATTAGATTAAGGTTTAATACTAGGCAGAGATATATATTGGATTCTTTAGTAGTAATCTCGTGTTGGTTTATTTGGTTAGAAAGAAACCAGAGATTATTTCATACTAAGTCTGACTCCGCCGATAATTTAATCATCAGTATTGTAAAATTTAGTCTGGATTGGATGTCTAATTCACATTATAAGCTTTTTGGTAATTTACGATTTGGCTGTTTTTTGTATAAGGTTAGATCAAATTTGGGCCTATTTATTAGATTCACTAGATATTTCAGAAATAATAGATTTCGACTCTGTTGATATTTGGTATTGGTTAGTTCTTTCCCTATATGTTATTCTGTTTTTTCTTTTTTATGGTATATATGATTATATGCTTGTACTTATATACATGTTAATATATACATATAAGTACAACTATTTATACAAATATGTATATATACACATACAGATATATGTATAGGTATATACTCATATATACAGGTTTGTTACTGATAGTTTTCTTTAGTATTTCAGATTACAGGTCATGGACTCAGCTGATAGCTTATGGGAATGCTGTTTGGATTGAGATTTATTTCTTGTTTAGTCATATATGTATTTAGTGTTGGAGTGTTATGGTGTAAGGGGCATGTTTGACCTCATTGTCTATTTTTTAGATTGCCATATGTAAGGAAATAGATATACTCGATATCGGGTGGTGGCCTTGCCGGAACTCGATATTGAAGTATGATGGGTGGTGGCCTTGTCGGAACTCATCTATCTATTATCCTCTACTTTCTTTTGGCAATCTTGTTTGGGTCTGTGTTTGGATATTGTATATTGTTCATTTTTCCCTATATATATATATATATATGTGTGTGTGTGTGTGTGTGTGTGCTCTCTTCCTATTGGAGGATCACACATTATTTTGTTTTCAAAAAAAAAACATATGATTTAACATCCCAAGCTTGCATAAAATTCACATATGAATTAACATATGATTTAACATCCCAAACTTGCATAAAATTCACATATGATTTAACATCCCAAACTTGCATAAAATTCACATATGATTTAACATCCCAAACATGCATAAAATTCACATATGAATTAACATATGATTTAACATCCCAAACTTGCATAAAATTCACATATGAATTAACAAATGATTTAACTTCCCAAACTTGCATAAAATTCACACATGATTTTGCATCCCAAACTTGCATAAAATTCACATATAAAATGAATCAAGTTAAATAGATCTACCAATACAAGATAACAAAGTTAAACAACATCACGTGATTCAACAGACATGTTCTCATAATCCAATTACAACCCATCATAATTAATTTATTAATTATATTGTGAAAGTAATAGTACTCACAAAGAAAGGTTAGAAAAGAGGATGATTTGTTCGTCTTTTGAGTTGGAATTCTGACTTGCTACATCCTAAGCTTTAGGAAGGAGAACTATCCTAGCAGCAGCACGGTGGCCATGTGACAAATTTTGTTTTGATTTAGGGTTTGAGTCTAGGCACTCTTTTTATAGATGTTTGAATCAACCTAAGACGTTAGATAAACCTAGGACCAATCAAAGCCATTAAAACCTAAGAGAACCAACCAGAACTTGCCACACAAGCCCTAACGAGTCAGAAAATCGTCACACAAAGTAACACGTCAGGTTTCAGATCTGGCCCGAGGGGGAGGTCGACCCCCAAGTTGACCCCCAGGTCGACCTGTATATAGGGAGGTCGACCACTGGTCGACCTGGCCTGGGGTAGGTCGATCCCCAGGTCGACCTGCCTTCTTATTTAATTTTCTGAATTGTTTTATATAAATTTCTGAAAGTTCTGAGGGCCATAACTTCTTCATACGAAGTCCGATTTTCGAAAACTTGGACTCTATTCCAAGCAGAATTTCGAGACGAACGCAATGGCGTGACCTGTTTCCCTTTATTCTCACTTTATCAATTAAGTATTCTTAAATTTGTTAATTTTAATATTTAAATTACGGGGTCTTACATATAAACTCATTGATTATTATAATAATAACAATCAACTCATCCATATATTATAATAATTTCAAAAATTATTCTTTCTATATCAAAATATAGTTTTGGGTAAAATTATTTCATTTACCCATTTTAAAAAAATATTATGTCGAATTTCTCTGTTCAAGTGTTTAGAAATTCCTATCGACTTCGTGGCGTCCCACGATTCGACCAGAATTCTTAAGCCACTCAACAGAATATCCAACACAATATAAAACAATCTTTTTATAAATTAACAAATACGCACTCTCGTATATACACATTCAACTCATTCTAGGGTACTACCCACCCTATCTCTTATAAGTAACCCCCACCAAAGCTTAGGTATTCGCTCAACCTATGCTCCGATACCAACTGTAGTGGCCCGAATTTCTGTACTGTCTGAGTTGACTAAATATACCACACGTCCAACCCAAATTGCACAGAAATACGAACCATTATTGACTGAAGAAGAAAAAGATAGAAGAAGAACAGAAACAACACATAGAATCTCACATCACAACGGAATAAAATATAATATATAAATAATTACTTTTTGAAATACAACTGTGTTTGAACTTACATACATCATCAGAGTACATCACAAATACAACACAGCGGAATAAACTTTTAATATCTAACACTAAAGCCTCCTGCTCCAAGTTCATTCAGATGAATCTGAAAAATCCTGAACTACTTGACTGCCCTTATAAATGTGGGCACCCAAGAGTTTAGGGAAAACATAGAAAAATAAACTCTGGGTCAGTCATGGGATTGGTATGAGTAAACAGTTTAAAACAGTTTGAGAAAATAAACCATATCACATAAGGCCACGCCGTATAACACAAAACGGGTTTTTTTCCTTATGAGAATCCCAAACACTTTATTTAACTTTCAAAAATCCTTTTGAAAGAAACGATAATCTTTATATCAAAACTCTTTAGATATTATAATAGTGTCTAAATCATATAAATAACGATCTAGCGAAACGTTTGCATCTCACGCTCCACATATATATAATATAAAATCAAAGCCGCGAGCACTTATTGGATAATGAATTCCAACTTTGAAAAAGTATGGAATCACCTTTTGATAGTGTATCTCTAGAAAGGAATACACTGAGTTCAACAAGAACATCTTGTAGCTCGGCCACACATGACCGACCACTCATTTCGCTTGAGTGTTTCAAATGTATATCACCAATGGTTCGGATCAGCAACCGTTTTCCTTAATGGGACAACATTGAATAGAATATAGGAAATAAATTTTCTCTAGATAGGTGATAATACATCCTAATTGGGAGCTACCCACTTAGCCATGTTGCCTACCCGATTTTTGTCATTTTCCGGTTGTGGAGGCCTGAGGCTATGATTACTTACCATTTCTTGATATCACAGTCTCTTTGAATGCCACATTGTCAAATCTGTTAGTCATAAATTGATTTGCACAAATATAATCTGGATATTATGCTAAGAGAATATATTCTCCGCCACCATATATATTTACACAGACCAACATATGCGATCATTGGAAACACTCTGTCAGACATTCGTCCATACAACTTCGTTCTGGGACTGAACGAAATTGAGGGCACAATTTCCATTAATCCATCTTACGCAATTTCTACCTAGGATTAACAGAAAAAGCCCTTGCACTTTACTCCATCTTCGATTATTTTCATATAATCTGATTCTCAACACTATTGCCAATATAGAGTGGTTCAACCGGTGTCTCCATATTGACAACGATATTAACAAATACTTCGATAGTCAGTTATTTACCTATCGAAGAAAAACAAACGTCCATTCAAAGCATCAAACAATAACTGGGACTCTTATTAATATTTTATTAATTTAAATTTATCATGCCCCAATATCTCTTCAATATCTTTACCTAGATATTTCTTCAAACTCGTTAAGCCTTTGACGATTCTTGGAAAAACATTTCCATCCATCCTAACAATTTATTTTCTATATTCAAAAAAAAAATCACTTTTTAACGTCGGAAAACATCTCCATTTCTTATTTATATTTCCCTATTATTCCCCATTTATCAGTCCCTAAATGTAAACTAGTAAGAGAACAATTTCCTAAGTATCAACCTCGAAGGCCGAAACCAACATCAGATCGACACTCAAGAAGCCATTCAACTCAACCAGTCTCTAGTCAGTTTCTAATTTCCTCGACTCCATTTCTTAATTCCTTATCAACATAATCATTTTAATCTGCAAATCGTTTGCTTTTAAATCATCGTTCACTTTAAAACATATATACGTTTCTCCTTCCAATCTTCCAGGATTTAATTTATAAATTCCCTTTCTACTCTTACTAGATTAAATTACAGATTTCCTTTTTGTTTATAATATTCTAATTTAAGTTCGTTTCCTTTTTGAATTCTATATATATATGGATATATAGATTTCTAATTATCATATTTTCTTAAAAATATTCTAACTCCTTAAATTTTAGAGAAATTTTGCTAGCACTTCCTTTGTACTGGTTAAAAGCTCAAACTCCAACTCGCCTCTCTAGGCCCTTTCCATTTAAAAAGAAAATCAGAAGGCCAAGCGGCTTGCCGATTCGGCTCATAAAAACTCATATGGAATTTAAAAGTTTACCTTTTTGTTGGGCACACGAATTATAATCTTCATTATCTTCATTCCATACCTACTCCACATATATACGTCCTTTCCCAATTTATTCGAACTCAACCCGATTATTTTATAACTCAGTTTGCTAATTTATTCTTTAATTAGCTATTTTGCCCATTCTACTTTTTGAACATATGACATTCAAATATATTTTAATTTGCTTATGAACTCAATCTAATTCCATTTTCAACTCGAGTTTCATATTCGATTTCGAATATAAATTCGTAAACCCCATTCACTTATTCAACGCCCAATTTCGATTCATACTCGATTAACTAATTATTCTTCAAATTAGTTAATGCTATTCCATATTTAAAAATCTGATTTTTGTTTCAAAAATTATTTCATTTACACAACTTGAGTTCGTATTAATTTTACAACTCAAATCTGGATTTTTAAAATAAAAAACCATATTTTTTTAACTTAAAATACTTCGATTTTATTTAATAAACCGTTATGGTTTTTTATAGTTATGGCGCTGTTTTCTAAAAAAAATTAATTTTACATAACTAAAAATCTATAAGACAAAATCCAGATTTTTCTCTTTCATTTGAAAACTATTATCAAGTCGGTCCTGACGGTTCATGTTTCAAAGAATTCCGACTTAAATTGAGTTCTATATAGTCAATTAAAGTTCGAACACCAATTTACGAACTGTCACGCTACAATGACTTTGTTTTAATTATATTTAAATATTAACGTTTAAACTTCATTTATAAATAAATTTCAACTCCATTCTTATATATTTTAATATAAATTCAGCCCATTTACCAAATCCAACTTAATATTTTTTATTATCCCTATCCGTTGATTATTTCATAACTCAGTTATTAATTTCTAACTTAATCTTTTATACTAAATTCCAGTTCCTTTATAAATAAATTATTTATAAAATTCAATGAAATTGAATTTTAAATTATAAATCCGTTAAATTTTTCTCAGTTCAATTTATTTTACGAATTCCAAAATAAAATTAATCGTTCTATTTCTAACCTCTTTCCAATTCACTTTTGAATTCATACTTGAATTTAAACGTCTAAATTATCTAATGATAATTTATTTTTACCAGATTTATAAACATCGTTTATAAATCCAACTTCCTTATTTCATATATTAAAACAAGTTTCGTTTTAAAATCTATTTGAAGCTCAATTCCTTTTATATTCCAAATTCCGGAACGTTCCCTTTTCGAAATGATTCCAAATTCTATTTTTAAATCCATACATGAATTTAAAATTCCAAATTATCTCACGATAATTAATTTACTATATTTATAAACATCATTTATAAATTTACTTGTTTTTATGTATTAAAATAAGTTCTGTACAAATCTATTTAAAACCCAATTCTTTCTTTGGGATATTTTATTTTTATAACTTATATATAAATATTAAATATATTTTAATATATTATTCAGTTTCAATCTAATACAATTTAAATATCCAACATGGGAATAATTTATTTTTGTAAATCCAACATAGTCGAATTCAAATATAAATCATATGAATTTACTCAATTTAATTTCCATCCTAAGCATCAGAATAAATTTCATCGTTTATTGTTTAAAACGATTTTCAATTCTCATTTTAAATTCACATTTGAATTTAAATATTCATATTATCGAATAATAATTATTCCATTCAATTTATAAACACCATTTATAAATTCATTACTCGTTTTTATTATTCAAAACAAGTTAATATTTCTAGTCTATTCGAGATTCAAATTCTATTTTGGAAAATAGATTTTTTTTCCCCTTTTTTGTTCCTAATTTTCCTTTTCATGATATTTTTATAATCAGCACTTAGGCCTAGTGATATTTAAACATCCAAAAACACTCAATTATCAATCACAGGTTTTATAACACATCATATATGATTATATATATATATATAGGAAAACAAACAATAAATAATTTTAAGGAATCCAGTTGGATCCCTCCAATCTATTTTCCTACATCCACAGGCGTTAGCCAACATAAATAATACCCATCTTAGTTCGAGGCAGGATATCGCGGTATAGAAGGTCATCCACTATCATATTGTGGGGAGCATAGGGTCACCTGCTAATGATACCGTGGTTATCCGCTAATGGTACTGCGGGAAATATCCAACCACCAATTTATATATATATATACACAATTACCACAAACACCAAGCCTAAATAAGTAATATATATAATAACCGCAATATTATTTAACTGTATCCAAACAACCAACAATTATTTTTAATGATCAAAATAATTCTAAATAATAAATTATGAGTGAGATTTACTCCCCGTGATTTTATTTTTGTCGAATACTCAGAATTTGAATTCTTCAAATTCATGGTTGACTCTGAAAAATTCCAAACCACTTCCAGAATGTGCTATGAACCAACTCGATCTATTTTCATGATTTTTGGACTAGAATGGATATGACATTTTATTTTATTTATTTTTACACAACTTTGAATATATATATAATTAAACACTATAAATTAATTTAATTAACTAGACTTATTTTACTAAATTTACCTTAATCCATAAATCGTTTTTTCTCAAATCAGGAAGCCACCTATCCTACTGTAGTAGTCCACGCCCAGGAAAATTTCTTCGAACTCATACCTTCCTTCTTGTCACTTTCTTCAACATCACCATCTGTCGTTATTGCCTGCGAACCCTCCATTCACTTTACAGACCATCGACATCCATTTCCCTTAACCATCCTCGAGCTTGCTGTCACCATGTTCATCGCCGCACCACAAAGTACCAACCTAGGTTCTCAGTTCGAATGCCTCCAAAATAGCAAGCTCCTCCTAATTTGTGACTGCCATAACCCAAATTATGAATCACAAACTCGCGAATTTGAAATTACGTAGCATAGTAAAAATAAGATTACGCGACTACAAGAAAATCGCAAACCCCTAATTTGCCATGGAGCCAAATACCCCGAAACTCGAACTAGATCGCACCAATTATAAAGGGTATAGGATGGTAGCTATTGTTGAATGCATTTGGGGCCAGTCGATTTTACGGAGAAATTTATTTGTTTTGATTTATTGTAACGAACCGCGGATTTTCGACCTCGAAAATCAACAAAAAACCCATATTGACTATTCAAGCATCGGAAATAACAGATCAATAATAGAAAGAAGTTAGAGGGTGAGAAATAGAAAGAAAGAATATTAGAATAGAAGAAGAAGAACATAACAGAACAGAATCAAAGTAAAACATGAATCTCACAGCGGAACGAATAAAATATATTATATAGTATAACTTTGAAATACAAAACTGTATTTATACTTACACACATTATCAGGGTACATCACATGTATATCACAACAGAAATAAACTCTCTCTATATATCTAACTCTGAAGCCTCCAGCTCCGAGCTCCTCCAAGTATATCTGTAAAATCCTGACTACTGGACTTCCCGTAAAAATTTTGGCACCCAAGAGTTTAGGAAAACAAAACAATATAAACTCTGGATCAGTCATGTGACTAGTGTGATTAAACACTAATCACTTGGTTTAGCTTTTAAAATTCTTTTCAAATAAATGATAATCATATGACCGATCCACACATAAACATGGATGATTTTTACCTTACGAAAACCCAAGATATTCTTAAGATCAATATTTTCTGATATTATAATAATGACTAAATCAAGTAAACAGAAATCTAGCAGAACGCTTTCATCTCACGCCCTACATATATAATATACAATGAAAAACCATGGGCTTTTATTGGGTAATGAATTTTCAACTATGACAAGGTATGAAACTACCTTCCGATCAGTGTACTCTAGAAGAAATACACTAGAGTTCGACAAGAACATCTTGTAACTCAGCCACACATGACCGACCATTCATTTCGCTTGAATATTTCAAATATATTATCACCTTACGGTTGGTATTCCAACATAACCGTTCCTGGGAGATACATAAGTAAAAGAAGTAACAAATATGAATATTCTCTAGATGGTGACAATATACCTAATTGGGTGCGATCCACTTGGCGTCATACTCGCCGAATCACAAATTGATTTCCCCGAACATACCACGGGCATAGGCTGAGAGAAACGAATTCCTCCACCACCAACGCAAATACGTTTGTAGAGATAAACTTACGCGATCTATTAGATAAATTCTATCAGACATTCATCCATATACGTAGTCCTGGGCCAGGACAAACCTAAGGCACTATTCTGTAAATCCATCTTTGGCAATTTCTACCTAGGATCGTCAGAACAGTCCTTGCACAAACATCTTCTTCAGTTAACTTCATCATAATCGATTTGCAATGCTAATGCCAATATGGAGTAGTTTTCAGATAAAAATCTTGTCTCGGTTTCTTCATATTGACAATGGAAAAATGGTCAAAAATTTTGATAGTCGGTTATTTAACTATCAAAGGAAAACATACAAAACAAACAACGTTCGTATTTCCGAGTGGAAATCTTACCGATCAATCACCAATCAACACTGAGCCCGTTTAAATAGATTTATCAATAATCATTTCATTTCCCTTGAACATCTCTACCGATATATTTTTCCCAACTCGCTTATCCTCTCATGATTTCTTGGGAAACGTTTCCATATATTCGCAACTCTTTATTTCCCGTATTTCAAAAATATACGTTACTAACATTGGAAAACATATCCATATCTTATTCACGCATCACTCTTTTTCCACATCCATCAGTCCCTAACTGTAAACTAGTAAGAAAACAATTCCCTAAGTATAAACCCCGAAGGCCAAACCAACATCAGATCGATACTCCGACAACTATTTAATATATATAATTTCCAGTCCGTTTCTAATGTTCTTAACTCCATTTTCTTAATTTCTTATTTTCAAAACTGTTTACACAACTCTCTATTCAGTTTATGAATCCACTTCTTTATGAAAATCTTTGATTATAACGATAACGTTATAATCTTGGCTTTCGAAATATTTAATTTCAAAATATATCTTTTAGTTAAATAAATAAACAAATAATTATTTAATTAGATAAATGAATAAATCTTGATTATAACCGGAAAGTAAATGGTACTTTCCTAATTTCGATAGAATCGAATTCTAATATATAAATCACTTTTGAATACTCTCTATTCAAATAACGTTATGAACATCGGAATAAACTCACTGTTTCAGGTTAACTTGATTTCTAAATTCATGTTTGAATTTATCACTTCAAATATTCAACAATTTCCTTTTATAACCTATTAAATCTGCAAAGTGTTTGCTTTTAAAATCATTATCCACTTTAATATGTGAATCTTATTCCTATACAGAAACTGGACTCATTTTTGTCAAATCAAATCTTGATTTATTATTTAAAAATACCATTACAGATAAAAATCTATTTATCGAGTTATTTTAGAACTTCATTATCAAATATCTTTTACAAATCAACCTTATAGTCTATTTTATTTACATAAGTTTACAGTTCTAATTTGATTTTACATTCGATTATAAATATCAATTTCAAATCGAATATTAATTATCTTGTCAAATTCCGAATTATATATTATATAATTTTCAAAGATGTTTATTTTTAAAACATTCGACATCGTCGAATTCTAGTTATAAATCCTTATGGATTTATTCAATTTATACTCTCATTTCGAACCTCGAAATAAATTCAATGATTTCACTTTCCATTACTTAGTTTTGAATTGACATTCGCGGATTGTTTAACAATAATTATTTAACAAATAATTATTTTATCCCATTTATAATATCGTTAATAAATCAAACTACTTGTTTATATAAGTAAACAAGTTATTATATTCCAGTCAAATCAATATTCAATTTCTATTATTTAAAAATAATAAATTATAGATTTTTCGTTTAAACTCGAATTCTTTTCCATGTATTTTTACGGTATTTTAAATACCAATTATTCGGGTCAATATAATTCAAACATCCCAAACACATAATAGTCAATACCAAATTATTTGTCACATCATATAATATAATATAAAAAACAACAATATAATTATTGAGGAATACAGTTGGATTCCTCCACCCTGCTTTCTTGCATCCACAGATGAGACGACCCGAACTTCCCCGGTAAGGAAAGCACAGATTGAATTGAGGACAAGACAAATCGGAACGCAAACCGAAGAACATTTCATTGTTTATTACAACAATTCCATCAGAATACAAGAATATACAGAGTATGAATAAATATTACACATTTGACAAATATCAGAGATTTAAATTACATTTAAATACATCGCAGCGGAAAATAATACAAAACACAACTAGAAGTAATACACGGATTATATAATAAAAATCGGATTTTTATTTCGCTACATATATAAAGATCAAATTTTTACTATTTATATAATATAAAAATCGTAATTTTATATTCTCTATCTCATAAAAATTATATTTTATAATTTCTACTATATAAAAATCACATCTTTATTATTCCTACTATATAAAAATCACATTTTTATTATTCCTATCATATAAAAATCACATTTTTATTATTCCTATCATATAAAAATCACATTTTTATATCTTCTTCATATATAAATATCACTCCTTTACAACGCTACTTCCATGATAAAAATTATATTTTTATCTTGCTTGTAATATAATAAAAATTATATTTTTATATGAATAAAATAAAATAAAATCTTTTTATCACCATTCACATATAATAATTATAACTTCATTGTCATACAAATCTTTATTCTTAGGTTCATATAATAAAAATCAAAGCTTTATTCTCAGGTTCATATAATAAAAATCAAACCTTTATTTTCATATTCATATAATAAAAATCAAAGCTTTCTATAAATAAAAAAAAATCAGTTTTTCCTATAAACAAAAATCAGTTTTTCCTATAACTGAAATCAGTTTTTCCTATAACTAAAATCTGTTTTTCTAAGGATTTATAATCGAAGAAAAGAGGGAAAAAACTTACATTGGAAGGGGGTGTGATCTGCTGCGTCGGAGATGGGGTGGCTCGAGGTGGAGGTGCTGTGGAGGTAGGAGGAGGTTGAGGGAAGGTCGGCTGACGATCTGGGGTGCGGCGGGTCCCTCTTCGGGGGCGCTGGGCTTTTCTCGTCGCGGTTTTTGGAGAGGGGCAGGAGGAGAGAGGAGGAAGGGACGGCTGTCTCTCGAGGTGGTGGCGCTAGAGGTGCGACGCCTCTGATGGGCGGCGGTGGCGAATCGCCCCCCTGCATCGTTTATTTTTTTTCTTTATTTCGTTTTCTTTGAATTGAATCTGAACACGGGGGGAGGGGGGCTGAGGTAAAAGGAAGAGAGAGATCTTATTTTATTTATTTAATTCCAAAAAGCAACTTTTATTTTCGTACTCGAAATCGAACCCACCGCCTGTCGTCCATAGCTAATTACCCCCATTCCGAACACAATGGGATATGTATCGCAGGCTGATTCGATCGTCTCGATCAGTTTTCGTCAAAATCAAAATATAACTCTATATATTGAATTTGAACGCACATTTCAATTTACCGGGCCCACATACGAATTCTAAAAATTCCCAAAAAATATTTTCTAGCTTCGTATTGACGATACGGTCCTAACAAAATTAATTTCGTCAAATTCTGAGACCATTTAAAAAATGGCCATTTTCCAGTCAATTAAAATCAACTGAAACTGTCAAAACACGTTTTCCTTTGCCATGCTCACATATTGATTCGAAAAATAACGAATTTTGAAACCTAGCAATAATTAGACATCACAGATCCAACAAAAGTGGTTTTGTCGAAAACCGAGGTCGTTTGCAAAATTTCCATTTTCAAGGGCCAGAATTCCATAGCGACTATTCTGAATTTTCAACTGGGCGTATCTTTTGATTCCCGCTATGAAATTTTGATTTTTCGGATTCGTTGGAAAGATATTCTCAATTAGATTCAAATATTTTTGGTTTCACTAAAATTCGGTTTATTTTGCACCCGGTACATTCTTTTGAACTTTGAAATCAAATTATCGAACTACCGCGCCATTTTCAATTCCTTTTATAATTTAAAATAAATATTTATTTTCTAACGACGATTCAAATAAATATATACGTTCTATTCTATTCAAAATAAATTTTTCGTCGTTTTTATTTAAAATAATTCATTTTAAATATTCAAAATTCACTAAAATCGCCAAATTGAAAATTTTAAATTGGCTCGCATTTCCAGGTTATTACAATCTCCCCCACTTAAAACTTTTCATCCCCGAAAAGGAACGAAGCAGAAAGTTGTTTAACCAATCAAATTAACTTCCATTATTTTCATTTCGGCTTAAGTTCTTCAACTTTTCAGTTTCTAAGAACTTTTCAAATTCTTCAAAAATTTGGCTAACACCCTAAATTTTCGAAAAATTTCGCCATAACCTCCCCTGCACCGGGGACTTTGGTATATTTCAAATAGCCTCCCATGGCCTTCTTCAATCCAGAAAGAAAAGGCCAAGCGGCTAGCCAATCGGCTCATAAAATCATCTGAACCCAATAAATTTGTAAACATGTACCTATTTGTCGGGCAGGCAATTTTATTCTTCTGCTCTAGCCTCCTTGCTATGACCTGTTCAATGTAAGTACATGTATATGCATGCAATTGTAATCATTTTTCAATACAGTTCATTATTCGGTTCAATTTGGCTAAAGATTCAACATTTAATTAATCGAACAGTAATCAAACAATACAACCAGCAATCAATTAGTGAATTAATGTTTCAAATTCATAATTTTGATATATATACAGAAAATCATGTTTTTGATGCCAAATCACAACAATAATCCTATCTAATTTTGGTTCTCACACCAGTCTAATGGAAATATATAGATATCCCACTTTCGAAACACGAAAATAAATACTGATGATGTGGCCACATCACCAGAATTATCCCCGGGTGTCTAGAATGTGATTCTATATCTATCCAATATATTAAAACTTCGAATATACGTTCATGACGCATATATGCAAAATCTTTATATACTCGATTGTCCAAATTCAATATAAATAAAATATTCAAATACGTATAAAACGACTTAAATTTCAAAACAAAATTTGTTTTCGTTTTTATTTTTAAAAATATACTCTTCACACTCGTTCTAGGATACTACTGATCCCATCTCTAACGAGTTATTCTCATTGGATATTACTAATCCAATATCTGATGAATTCTTTCGTTTGGTTCTAATGTGTCTTGTTCTCGAGCTCTGAAAACCAAAGCTCTGATACCACTCTGAGACGACCCGAACTTCCCCGGTAAGGAAAGCGCAGATTGAATTGAGGACAAGACAAATCGGAACGCAAACCGAAGAACATTTCATTGTTTATTACAACAATTCCATCAGAATACAAGAATATATAGAGTATGAATAAATATTACACATTTGATAAATATCAGAGATTTAAAGTACATTTAAATACATCGCAGCGGAAAATAATACAAAACACAACTAGAAGTAATACACGGATACAGAGCTTTCTGAGTATCGTTTCAGCTGTAAATCAGGATCCTGTGAATATAAATCTGCAAAACCAAAACTACTAGCTGCCTGTGTGGAAAATAGGGACACTCGGAATTGAACAAGTGTATAGTTTCAAAACACATTATAGGGTTTTACCTTATAATAGCCAAAGAATGCTTGATACATTTAAAAACACATTATTTTGATATTACAACAAGTGTATAGTTTCAAAACAATTTCAATCATAAGTATCAATCATAGGCAGCATAGCTACCATCTACTATGTCGCCATACTAGGTTCTACAAATAAAACCGAATTATCACGTATTGGAAATTGGATTCCATCATGAGTCGAGGCAAGGGGCAAGCTCCTCTCCGTTCGAGACCCTCTAGCAAATGTCTCAGGACCACACACAGCGATCCTGGATCTTCAGGGCCGGTCCTCTCTTACTTTTGAGGATTGGAAATTCTTGAACACGCGTTTCCCAGTCCTATCAGACCTATATCTGAGGCGCCTCGCATTCCAATAACCACACAGGTGAAAAGTATATAAATGTCAGCCAGTTTAAGCACTGACACCACCACCAGCTAGAAAGAAACGCCGTGCTCTCCCTGCAGTCACTATCCCATTTTTTACTCATACTGAGGTGTGAGGCTCGCGAATTCACGCTATACACAAAGCTGCGCCACACTGGCCGTGCTTTGATCATCAACCACAAGACTTTGCTTTTCAACAGAAGCCCTGATCATCTGCCACTTAGGCATGCCACACAGGCAATTCACTCCATGCGACTGATGTCCATCGATATACAACCTCTGAGCTCGTACGTCTCAGAGAAGGGCGTTAAGCAAGAGAATAAATTCTCTGCCGCCAAACAGATGTATATTTAATAGAGATCAATCAACACAGAATAAAATCCAATGTCAGACACACAGTCCATTTACAAGTTCGTTCTGGGTCTGAACGAAACCGGAGGCACTTTCCTCACATATCCATCGATCTCCAAGTACGTCTGGACGATCACCAACTGATTCCCTCATCTTGGGTGTACAGCCCAATCAAGATCATCAGTAATCACCCAAACAATGTGAAGACTTCCGGTCTTCAACCAGCGTCTTCATCTTCAACTTATCGTCGAATCGGTTATTCAGAATGGGTATAAACCCGGCCTTTCCTAATAACCCGCGTATATAATATACAAATGTTACACAAACCCAACATACGCCTCATTCCAATTCAGAATATTCTTTTATTCCGATATTCACATTCTTAAGGAAAGGTTCCCGTTAATTTTATCAAAGATAAATTCTTCAAAATTTATTCTTTAATCTTCCTTTGGATATCTTTTCAAACCATGTTAAGGTTTTCCAAACTAGTCGGGATTAGCGAACCACACCGAAGTAATTATTTATTTTATTTCCCAATCCCAACCTATTCATCCCATGGAGCAAAACTTGTAATACTCCATATCTAACACCACTGTGTTATCGGTAAATATTAATCACCATTTCATGTTCAAATCTAATTAAAGATTTAACTATCGCTTTGGAGCAAAACTGGTGATACTCCATCCTCGATCACTTTTCGGATTTGATAATTTAAATTATCAATTCACATTTCAAATTAATTAAAGATTCATTAAACTCCACTTAGTTTTAATCTTCCCAAAAATCAATATCCTGTCTTTAACTGGGTTAAAGAACCAATGTCACCTAAAACACAATTCACGATAAACCCAAAATCACTCTCTATTGTTAATCGGGTTAAAGAACAGGTGTAATTCTAAACACCGCTCACGATAAACCAAAAATCAATTTAAATTCAATTCCAATTAATATTATTTAATTGGTACACTTCATTAAACGTAAATATAAAGATTTAATCTTTTTCTCAACTGGGTTTAAGAACAGTGTTAATGAAGACACCATTCACAACAAACCCAAATCACATTTGGTATTAAATACAAGGCTCTGAATAGAAAATATACCGGCTTATATTCAATATCAAATTCTACGACCAACAAATATCGTATTGGAAATAACGATATAAATATATCTTTCAAATTCCCATAACAATATCTGCATAATCACGAAATCCAACATCGAAATATTCCAAAGACAATTTCGATTCAAATCCATTTCCACTTCAATTATTGGAAATTCTGGTTACTTTTAAAACCACCTCAAATTCAATTTATTTATTTCAAAAATAAATTGATTTTAATTCTAGTTCAAAACTAGTTCATTTTGATAAAAATCTATTTTATCCTTTCAAATGTGGAATTTTTCATCCCCGTTCTTCACAAATCATTTCTTATGATTTTACACAAATTATTATTATTTTTAATAATTTTATCAAGGCTCGTACAGTCGATTTCCACCAATGGCCATCGAACTGCACTTACAGCGACCTTTTCCAAATTTGATTTGGACATAATTCCAAATCCAACAGTTAGATTTCAAATTTCTAATATTCATTGGATAGCTCTTTTGGATACGAACCCAACGGTTCCGGTTTCAGGAGAATCCGACGGTCGGATCTCCCGCAACGTTAATTCGAAGTCAGTGGTCGAAATTCACGAACTGCCGCAGCGCGGCGCGTTCTATTCAGGCCATAATATATATAATATATATACATATTTCGTCGATTTCCTTTTAAAACATATTTTATAAATCGTTTTAAATTCGTTTTCAAAACAATTTCAACTTCATATTCAATTTCAAATCAAAATTGAATATTTCATATCATTACTATATAAATGATAATATTTTCAAAACGTTATATTTTGAAATCACTTCCTTTTCTATATTCATTATAAAAACGAATATGATCGATACAAATATCGTTCGCGTCAAAATGGCGCATCTCTAATCAACACGGCTTTATATGTTTCAATAACTTCGATATTCTATTCAACAAATGAATATTTATTCTATTCAACACATGAATCTATATTTCTTTCAACATATGAGCATCGTCAACACATGACTATTTATGTTATTTAATATATTTTATAAAATTATGGTATTTATCGTTTGATTTTTAATCAGACTCCAACCGTAAAGTAGTAAGAGAATGATTCCCTAAGTATTAACCCCGAAGGCCGAAACCAACATCAGATCAATACCCAGGAAACCACTCATCTTATCTAGTTTCCAGTTAGTTTCTAATCTTAAATATGATAAAGATGTAAATTTTATTGTTAAAATATTTTACTCAACACATGATAAGTTTCAATACATGAATATCCTCAACACATGAGCATCGTCAACACATGACTATTTATTCTATTCAACACATGAATCTTTATTTTATAATATTCTTTATTCTCCCAATTGGAATAAGGCCCAATCAATTACCATATAATGTTAATTATATGGATTCCATACAACACATGTATATAATAGCAACGATAAATAATCAACCATCATCCAAAGTGCACCACACAACTGCATAAGCATTAAATATAAATAATTAACGCTTACACAGTCTGTCGACCAATCGATCGACATACAACTAAATAATTGGGATTAGTGTATGCCAAATATCATCCCAACACCCGTGTGGGGTTTCAATCCACAAACACTGAATATTGTTTGTGCAATTGGGCGACGTGCAAAATTTATCGTCCCAATCCATATCCTTCAAATAGGTGTACATAAACAAACCGTCCGGTTTGTAAATGAATATTTATTTATTCACGTTAAAATTATATTTTTAACGATAATTAATTTATTTCAACACATCAACGTTTTATTATCCATTTCACATCAATCATCATAAACAAACTTCACAACACATCAAACAAGCATACAAGTCGTCCATGGTCTGTGGACGACGGGTGTCGGGTGCTGCTAAGCACCGTCTGCATCCTAGTATATATTTTAACTAGAAAACAAGATAAAGTGAGAAGTTCTCACAAAGGGTTCCACTCCGCTATGCTTTACTTTCGAACTGCTGAACCATCTGGATCTGTTTGAAATTCTAATGTAGTCCTCGCCCCGCTGTTCATAATAAAAATTATATTTTTATCACTTCATTTCAATAAAGAAAAATCATGTTTTTATTTCTACTTCATATATTTTTACAATGCTTCTTTCTATATAAAAATTATATTTTTTTTATTTCTACTTCTCATATAAAGATCGAATTTTTATATCATCGCTATAAAAATCACATTTTTATTTCAGCATATATATAATAAAAATCGGATTTTTATTTCGCTACATATATAAAGATCAAATTTTTACTATTTATATAATATAAAAATCGTATTTTTATATTCTCTATCTCATAAAAATTATATTTTACAATTTCTACTACATAAAAATCACACCTTTATTATTCCTACTATATAAAAATCAAATTTTTATTATTCCTATCATATAAAAATCACATTTTTATTATTCCTTTCATATAAAAATCACATTTTTATATCTTCTTTATATATAAATATCACTCCTTTACAACGCTACTTCCATGATAAAAATTTTATTTTTATCTTGCTAGTAATATAATAAAAATTATATTTTTCTATGAATAAAAGAAAATCAAATCTTTTTATCACCATTCACATATAAAAATTATAACTTCATTATCATACAAATCTTTATTCTCAGGTTCATATAATAAAAATCAAAGCTTTATTCTCAGGTTCATATAATAAAAATCAAACCTTTATTTTCATGTTCATATAATAAAAATCAAAGCTTTCATAAATAAAAAAAATCAGTTTTTCCTACAAACAAAAATCAATTTTTCCTATAACTGAATTCAGTTTTTCCTATAACTAAAATCAGTTTTTCTAAGGATTTAAAATCGAAGAAAAGAGGGGAAAAAAACTTACATTGGAAGGGGGGTGGTCTGCGGCGTCGGAGATGGGGTGGCTCGAGGTGGAGGTGTTGTGGAAGCCGGTGGAGGCTGAGGGAAGGTCGGAAGGCGGTCTGGGGTGCGGCGGGTCCTTCTGCGGGGGCGTTGGGCTTTTCTCGTCACGGTTTTTGGAGAGGGGCAGGAGGAGAGAGGGGGAAGGGACGGCGGTCTCTCGGGGTGGTGGCACCAGAGGTGCGACGCCTCTGATGGGCGGCGGCGGCGAATCGCCCCCCTGCGTCGTTTTTTTTCTTTATTTCGTTTTCTTTGAATTGAATCCGAACGGGGGAGGGGGGCTGAGGTAAAAGGAAGAGAGAGATTTTATTTTATTTTATGTATTTAATTCCAAAAAGCAACTTTTATTTTCGAACTCAAAATCGAACCCACCGCCTGTCGTCCATAACTAATTACCCCCATTCCGAATACAATGGGATATGTATCGCAGGCTAATTCGATCGTCTCGATCAGTTTTCGTCAAAATCAAAATATAACTCTATATATTGAATTTGAACGCACATTTCAATTTACCGGGCCCACATACGAACTCTAAAAATTCCCGAAAAATATTTTCTAGCTCCGTATTGACGATACAGTCCTAACAAAACTAATTTCGTCAAATTCCGAGAACGTTTGAAAAATGGTCATTTTCCAGTCGATTAAAATCAACTAACACTGTCAAAACACGTTTTCCTTTGCCACGCTCACATATTGATTCGAAAAATTACGAATTTTGAAACCTAGCAATAACTAGACATCATGGATCCAAAAAAAGTGGTTTCGTCGAAAACCGAGGTCGTTTGCAAAATTTCCATTTTTAAGGGCCAGAATTCCATAGCGATTATTCTGAATTTTCAACTGGACGTATCTTTTGATTCCCGCTATGAAATTTTGATTTTTCGGATTCGTTGGAAAGATATTCTCAATTAGATTCAAATATTTTTGGTTTCACTAAAATCCGGTTTATTTTGCACCCGGTACATTCATTTGAACTTTGAAATCAAATTATCGAACTACCGCGCCATTTTCAATTCCTTTTATAATTTAAAATAAATATTTATATTCTAACGACGATTCAAATAAATATATACGTTATATTCTATTCAAAATAAATTTCTCGTCGTTTTTATTTAAAATAATTCATTTTAAATATTCAAAATTCACTAAAATCGCCAAAATAAATTTTTTAAATTGGCTCGGATTTCCGGGTTATTACAACAGATGTTAATCAATAGAACTAAACATTTATTTCATATCAATATGAAACATTATAATAAATAGAACCAGCATTTAACCAACGACTTCATATATATAACGATCAACAAATTAATTTGTAAATCATCCAAACAATCATCACACACAACATTCAATCATTTTTTATCAATATTAAATAATGTTTATAAAATTATAAAACTGGACAGAGTTAGTGAGTTTACTCACCTTGGTCGTTAATCATTGAATAACAATTAACGTTGGTTGATTTAATCCAGCATTCTAATTTGCCATATGTGACGGCCTGGAATTTCGCTCGATCCTAATCAGTCGTTAAACCGATCTAGACCGTTCGAAACCCCTGATCGTTTGAGAACAGGATAAATCAGAACACAAACAGAAGAACATTTCATTGTTATTACAACAATTCCATCAGAATACAAGAATATACAGAGTATAATTGAATAAATTACATTCGGGAAAAATCAGAGATTACAATAAATTACATAGCAGCGGAAAATAATACAAAGCACAACTGAAGGTGATATACGGATACAGAGCTTTCCGGATATCATTCCAGCTGTAAACCAGGATCCTGTGAATATAAATCTGCAAAACCAAAACTACTAGCTGCCCGTGCGGAAAATAGGGGCACCCAGAGTTTAGGTTAAAACAATAAACTCCAGGTCAGTCATGTGACTGGTGTGAGAACTAAAACAGTTATTAAAACTTTATTTTAAAAGAGGGTAATTCAAGGGACCACGCCGTATAACACGGAACGGGTTTCCTCCCAAGAATACCAGTGCATAGAATAAACAACGCAATGCTTTTTCGAAAAATGAAGCTATTATAAGACCCAGGTCCTATCATACAATGCAACGCAAGCCGGGGGATAGGGTTTTCCCTTATAATAGCCAAACATGCTTGGTACGTTTAAAACAAATCATTTGACACCATAATAAGTGTATAGTGTCAAAACATTTCAATCATAAATATAAATCATAGATGGCATGGGTACCATATATCATGTCGCCATACTAGTTCTACAATTAAAACCGCAATACACGTATTGGAAATTGGATTTCCGTCATGAGTCGAGGCAAGGGGCAAGCTCCTCTCCGCGTTCGAGACACTCTAGCAAATGCCTCAGGGTTACGCACACTGGGCAACCCCTAGATCTTCAGGGCCGGTCCTCACTTACGTTAGAGGATTAGTTATGCCTGAACACACGTTTCCCGGTCCTTACAGACCTATAATCGAGGCGCCTCATCCAACAACCACAAAGGTGAAAAGTATATAAATGTCAGGGCTGGTAAGTCACTGACACCACCAAAGCTAGAAAGAAACGTCGTGCTCTCCCTGCAGTCCGTATCCCGTTTTTAACTCATACCGAGGTGTGAGGCTCGCGAATTCACGTTATACACAAAGCTGCCACGTAGGCGTGCTTTGATCATCAACCACAAGACTTTGCTTTTCAACAGAAGCCTTGATCATTGCATCTTAGCGTGCCACACAGGCAATTCATGCCATGCGACTGATGTCCATCAATATACAACCTCTGAGCTCGTACGTCTCAGAGAAGGGCGTTAAGCAAAAGAATAAATTCTCCGCCGCCAAACAGATGTATATTTAATAGAAATCAATCAACACAGAATAAAATCCAATGTCAGACACACAATCCATTTACAAGTCCGTTCTGGGTCTGAACGAAACCGGAGGCACTTTCCTCGCATATCCATCCATCTCCAAGTACGTCTGGACGACCACCAACTATTTCCATCCTCTTGGGTGTACAGCCCAATCAGGATCGTCAGTAATTACCCAAACGATGTGAAGACTTCCGGTCTTTGACCACCGTCTTCATCTTCGATATATCGTCGAATCGATTATTCAGAATGGGTGTAAACCCGGACTTTCCGAACAACCCGCGTATATAAGAAACAAATGTTACACAAACACAACATACGCCTCATTCCAATTCATTAGTCACTAACCGCAAATTAGCAAGAGAACAATTTCCTAAACATTAACCCCGAAGGCCGAAACCAACATCAGATCAATACCCAGGAAACCATTCTTCTTAGCCAACCTACAGCTAGTTTCTAAATTCCACATTCTTAGGGAAAGGTTCCCATTAATTTTATCCAAGATAAATTCTTTAAAATTTATCCTGTAATCTTCCTTTGGATGTTCATTTAAAACCAAATTATGTTTTTTCCAACTAGTCGAGATTAGCGAACCGTAACGAAGTAATTATTTATTTTATTTCCCAATCCCAACCTATTCATCCCATGAAGCAAAACTGGTAATACTCCATATCTAACACCGTGGTGTTATCGGTAAAATTAATTACCATTTCACGTTCAAATCTAATTAAAGATATAACTATCGCTTTGGAGCAAAACTGGTAATACTCCATTCTCGCTCGTTTCTAAATTTGGAAATTTAGATTATCAATTCACATTTCAAATCTAATTGCAGATTCAATAAAAATCCTTTTACTGGGTTAAAGAACTAGGTGTTATTTAAAACACAGTTCACGATAAACCCAAATCACATTCTAATTATTATCGGGCTAAAGAACAAGTGTTATTTAAAACACTGTTCACGATAAACCCATTTCAAATTCAATCAAATATATTAGAAATTCCGATTATTCAAAACCCCTTTTTAAATCTTATTCATTTATTTAAAAATAATTGGGTTTTAAATTTAGTTCAAAACTAGTTCATTTCGATAAAAATTCATTTTTATCTTTTCAAATATGGAGTTTTTCACCCCAATTTTTCCCAAATCATTTCTTATGATTTTACACAAATTATTACCATTTTTAATAATTTTATCAAGGCCCGTACAGTCGATTTCCAACAATGGCCATCGAACTGCACTTACAGCGACCTTTTTCAAATTTGATTTGGACGTATCTCCAAATCCAACCGTTAGATCTTGAATTTCTAATATTCGTTAGAAAGCTCTTTTCGATACGAACCCAACGGTTCCGGTTTTAGGAGAATCCGACGGTCGGATCTCCCGTAATGTCCGTTTGAAATAAATGGTCGAAATTCACGAACTGCCGCGACGCGGCGCGTTCTATTCAGGCCATTATATTATATATATAATATATATAATATATATTTCGTCGATTACTATTTAAAACGAATTTTATAAATAGTTTTGAATTCGTTTCAAAAATCATTTCAACTTCCATTTCAATTCAAATCAAAATTGAATTCTTCTTTATAAATTCGTTTTAAAATTCATTTCTATTCAATTCAAATTTCAATTCATTTCAATTCGCTTTCAATTCAATTTGAATTCGTTTTCAATTCAATTCAATTCGAATTGGTTTTCTATTCGATTCACATTCATTTTCTATTCAAATCAAATTCGTTTCGTTTTCTATTTGAATCCAATTCATGATATATTCGATTGAAATCAAATTGCTTTTCTATTTCATTCAATTCGAAATCGTTTTATATTCAATTCAAATCGAAATCGTTATATATTCAATTCATTTCGAAATCGTTTTCAATTCAATTCATTTCGAAATCGTTTTCTATTCAATTCATTTCGAAATCGTTTTCTATTCAATTCATTTCGAAATCGTTATATATTTAATTCATTTCGAAATCGTTATATATTTAATTCATTTCGAAATCGTTATATATTTAATTCTTTTCGAAATCGTTATATATTTAATTCATTTCGAAATCGTTTTCAATATCGTTCGCGTCAAAATGGCGCATCACTATTCAACACGGCTTTATATATTCTATTTCAAATATTTCTTTTTGTCAACACACGACTAATCTCAACGAATGAGTACCTTCCATGTGTGACTATTTTTGTTAAAATACTTCGTTCAACACATGACTAATCTCAACGGATGAGTACAGTCAACACATGAACCTTTATATTATATTGATAAAGATGCAAATTCTATTATAAAAATATTCGTTCAACACATGACTAATCCCAACGGATGAGTATAGTCAACACATGAACCTTTATTTTATAATGTTCTTTATTTTTCTAAATTGGAATGAGGCCCAATCAATCACCATATAAAATTAATTATATGGATTTTCATACAACACGTGTATATAATAGCATTGAAAAATAATCAACCATCAACCAAAGTGCACTACACTGTATAAGCATCAAATATAGATATTTAACGCTTATAACAGCCTGTCAATCAATCGATCGACATATTTAATCAATCAGGATGAGTGAACTTCAAATTTCATCCCAACACCCGTGTGGGGTTTCAAACAATCAAACACAGATTTTATTTGTGCAGTTGGGCGATGTGTAAAATTTATCGACCCAATCAATGTCAGTCAAATCAGTGTACATAAACAAACCGTCCGGTTTGTAAATGAATATTTTATTTATTCACTTCACGTTAAAAAAATATATTTTTAACGATAAAACATTTTATTTTAACTTATGAATTTCTATTCAGTTCATTCTTTAAATAAAATGATATTTTTATTTTCTAACTTATTTTAGAAAATTTTGGCGGCATAACGGCACGATACTAGAAACGGGACGAGGCCTAGCCTTATCCCCGGTCTAGTGAAGGCCCACGCCATTCACGCATCAATCAAATCCATTTCAATTCAACAAACAATTCAATTTCAATTCAATTAATCTAACCAACTACACAACCAAACAATTTTCAAACAAGCCATCCATGGTCTGTGGATGACGGGTGTCGGGTGCTACTAAACACCGTCTGCATCCTAGTATATATATATAACTAGAAAAGAAATTGAAAGGTGAGAAATTCTCACTGATAGCTATCCAGCTCCACGACACTTCATTGATATAAATCTTCTTCGTTCTCGCCCGTATACACTGTATATATAAAAATCACTCATTTTTATATTCTCTATTATAAAAAAATCATATTTTTATAATCACTTCATATACTTAAAAATCGAATTTTTACTATGCTATTCAATATATAAAAATCGAATTTTTATACCGCTACTATATAGATAAAAATTCTATTTTTACATCGTTATTCTATATATAAAGATCTCGCCTTTTCAACTATAAAGATTTCATCTTTATAAAAATCAGCACTTTATTTCGACGAATAGAAAATAAAAATCAGATTTTTATTTCGCTACATATACAAAGATGATATTTTTATATTCTCTATCCTATAAAGATTATATTTTTAATACTTTAAAAATATAAAAATCATATTTTTATTACTCTAAAAATATAAAGATCATATTTTTAATATCCTTATGATGTAAAAATTATATTTTTATTACTTTAAAAAAAATACAAAAATCATGTCTTGCTCCTTCTACATAATAAAAATCCCGTCTTTTCTCTTTTTAAAAGTATGATTTTTATTTTTGCAAGTTCAAATCTTTTTCTATTAAAAGATTAAACCTTTTTCTATTTCAAAGTTTAAACCTTTAAAATAAAATCAGTTTTTAAATTCATTATAATCAGTTTTTAAATTCATTATAATCAGTTTTTAAATTCATTATAATCAGTTTTTAAATTCATTATAATCAGTTTTTAAAATAAATAAAAAAACAGTTTTCAAGTAAATAAAAAAAAACAGTTAAAGTAAATAAAAAAACGTTTAAAGTAAATAAAATAAAAAAAAGAACATCAGGGAACTTACAGGGGGGGGGCTCGTCGGCGGCTCGGAGGGGTCGGAGGTTGAAGGAGCGGTGGCGGCGATTGCTGGAGAGGTCGGGGGGGGGGGGGTCTTCGGTGCTCGCAGTCGAGGAAGAGAGGGGAGGAGGAAGAAGAAAGGAGGAGGACGGCGCAGGGGGGGGGGGCTGCGCCACCTCTGGCGGCGGCGGTGATGGCTACGGGGGGAGGCGATCGCGATTTTCCCCATTTTTTTCTTTTTTTTTCTCTGGAATGAGTTGAAGACTAAACGGGGGGGGGGGGGGGGGGGGTATATGCAAAAGAGAGTTTTTATTTATTTATTTAATTTATATTTTTAAAAAGTTGACTTTTACATACGACCTCGAAACGAGGTCCACCGCCTGTCGTCCATAGCGTTTTACCCCCATTCCGAACACAATGGGATATGTATCGCAAGCTGATTCGACTGTTACAATCAGTTTCAGATAAATTTACATTTAAATCACTATATTGAATTTTAAACGTACATTTCAAATTACCGGGGTCACATACTAACAAGAAAAATTCCAGAAAAATATTTTCTAGCTTCGTATTGACGATACGGTCCTAACAAAACTAGTTTCGTCGAATTCTGAGACCGTATGAAAAATGGCCAATTTCCAGTCGATTAAAATCAACTGAAACTGGTCAAACGCGTTTTCCTTTGCCACGCTCACATATTGATTCGAAAAATTATGAAATTTGGAATCTAACAATAATTCGACATCACGGACCCAACAAAAGTGGTTTCGTCGAAATCCGAGGTCGTTTGCAAAATGTCCATTTTTAAGGGCCTGAATTCTATAGCGACTATTCAGAATTTTCAACTGGACATATCTTTTGATTCCCGCTATGAAATCTCGATTATTCGGATTCGTTGGAAAGATATTATCAATTAGATCCTATCATTTTTGGTTTCACTAAAATCCGGATTGTTTTGCACCCGGTACATTCAATTGAAGTTTGAAATCGAATTATCGAACTACCACGCCATTTTCAATTCTATTTATAATTATATATAAATATTTATATTCTAACGACGACGCGTATAATATATACGTTCTATTTATATTCAAAACAAATTTCTCTTCGATATTATTTAAAATAATTCATTTTAAATATTCAAAATTCGCTAAAATTGCCAAAACAAAAATTTCAAACTGGCCCAGATTTTCGGGTTATTACAATCTCCCCCACTTAAAACTTTTCGTCCCCGAAAAGGAACAAAGTCGAAAGTGGTTTGATTAATCAACTCTACGCTCGATCTGGCTTCCATTCTCCAACTCTTTAGTTTCTGAGAATTTTCAAAATTTCAAAAATTTGGCTAACACCCTAAATTTTCGAAAAATTTCGCCATAACCTCCCCTGCACCGGGAGCATCGGGGAATTTCAAATAGCTTCCCCGGTCCTTCAGATCTCAAAAAGAAAAAGAAAAAGCCAAGCGGCTAGCCAATAGGCTCACAAAATCATCATCACCCAAACAAAACAGTAAATTATGTAATAAACATGTACCTATTTGTCGGGCAAACAAATTTTATTCTCTGGCTCTAGCCTCCTTGCTATGACCTGTTCAATGTAAGTATATGTATATGCAAGCAAATGCGACTAATTTTCAATACAGTTCAATATTTGGTTCAATTAGGCATAAATGATTAAAATTTAGCAAACAAATAAACAAACAACACAAACATCAATCAATTAGTGAATTAGAGTTTCTAATTCATAATTTTGATATATATACAGAAAATCATGTTTTTGATGCCAATTCACAACAATGTGTTCTAGCTATATAAGTTTTGGTTCTCACACCAGTCTAATGGAAATATATAGATATCACACCTTCGTTACTCGAACATGAATACTGATGACGACTAGTCAATCATCAGAATCATCTTCGGGCCACTAGAGTATGATTCTATATCTATCCAATATATTAAAACTTCGAATATACGTTCATGACGCGTATATGCAAAACCTTTATATACTGGATTGTCCATATTCAAAATAAATAAATAATCAAATACGAATGATTGATTTAAATTTTCAAAACAAAATTGTTTTCATTTGAAAAATATACTCTTCACACTCGTTCTAGGATACTACTGATCCTATCTCTAACGAGTCATTCTAATTGGATATTACTAATCCAATATCTGATGAATTCTTTCGTATGGTTCTAATGTGTCTTGTTCTCGAGCTCTGTAAACCAAAGCCCTGATACCAACTGTGACGGCCTGGAATTTCGCTCGATCCTAATCAGTCGTTAAACCGATCTAGACCGTTCGAAACCCCTGATCGTTTGAGAACAGGATAAATCAGAACACAAACAGAAGAACATTTCATTGTTATTACAACAATTCCATCAGAATACAAGAATATACAGAGTATAATTGAATAAATTACATTCGGGAAAAATCAGAGATTACAATAAATTACATAGCAGCGGAAAATAATACAAAGCACAACTGAAGGTGATATACGGATACAGAGCTTTCCGGATATCATTCCAACTGTAAACCAGGATCCTGTGAATATAAATCTGCAAAACCAAAACTACTAGCTGCCCGTGCGGAAAATAGGGGCACCCAGAGTTTAGGTTAAAACAATAAACTCCAGGTCAGTCATGTGACTGGTGTGAGAACTAAAACAGTTATTAAAACTTTATTTTAAAAGAGGGTAATTCAAGGGACCACGCCGTATAACACGGAACGGGTTTCCTCCCAAGAATACCAGTGCATAGAATAAACAACGCAATGCTTTTTCGAAAAATGAAGCTATTATAAGACCCAGGTCCTATCATACAATGCAACGCAAGCCGGGGGATATGGTTTTCCCTTATAATAGCCAAACATGCTTGGTACGTTTAAAACAAATCATTTGACACCATAATAAGTGTATAGTGTCAAAACATTTCAATCATAAATATAAATCATAGACGGCATGGGTACCATATATCATGTCGCCATACTAGTTCTACAATTAAAACCGCAATACACGTATTGGAAATTGGATTTCCGTCATGAGTCGAGGCAAGGGGCAAGCTCCTCTCCGCGTTCGAGACACTCTAGCAAATGCCTCAGGGTTACGCACACTGGGCAACCCCTGGATCTTCAGGGCCGGTCCTCACTTACGTTAGAGGATTAGTTATGCCTGAACACACGTTTCCCGGTCCTTACAGACCTATAATCGAGGCGCCTCATCCAACAACCACAAAGGTGAAAAGTATATAAATGTCAGGGCTGGTAAGTCACTGACACCACCAAAGCTAGAAAGAAACGTCGTGCTCTCCCTGCAGTCCGTATCCCGTTTTTAACTCATACCGAGGTGTGAGGCTCGCGAATTCACGTTATACACAAAGCTGCCACGTAGGCGTGCTTTGATCATCAACCACAAGACTTTGCTTTTCAACAGAAGCCTTGATCATTGCATCTTAGCGTGCCACACAGGCAATTCATGCCATGCGACTGATGTCCATCAATATACAACCTCTGAGCTCGTACGTCTCAGAGAAGGGCGTTAAGCAAAAGAATAAATTCTCCGCCGCCAAACAGATGTATATTTAATAGAAATCAATCAACACAGAATAAAATCCAATGTCAGACACACAATCCATTTACAAGTCCGTTCTGGGTCTGAACGAAACCGGAGGCACTTTCCTCGCATATCCATCCATCTCCAAGTACGTCTGGACGACCACCAACTATTTCCATCCTCTTGGGTGTATAGCCCAATCAGGATCGTCAGTAATTACCCAAACGATGTGAAGACTTCCGGTCTTTGACCACCGTCTTCATCTTCGACATATCGTCGAATCGGTTATTCAGAATGGGTGTAAACCCGGACTTTCCGAACAACCCGCGTATATTAGAAACAAATGTTACACAAACACAACATACGCCTCATTCCAATTCATTAGTCACTAACCGCAAATTAGCAAGAGAACAATTTCCTAAACATTAACCCCGAAGGCCGAAACCAACATCAGATCAATACCCAGGAAACCATTCTTCTTAGCCAACCTACAGCTAGTTTCTAAATTCCACATTCTTAGGGAAAGGTTCCCATTAATTTTATCCAAGATAAATTCTTTAAAATTTATCCTGTAATCTTCCTTTGGATGTTCATTTAAAACAAAATTATGGTTTTTCCAACTAGTCGAGATTAGCGAACCGTAACGAAGTAATTATTTATTTTATTTCCCAATCCCAACCTATTCATCCCATGAAGCAAAACTGGTAATACTCCATATCTAACACCGTGGTGTTATCGGTAAAATTAATTACCATTTCACGTTCAAATCTAATTAAAGATTTAACTATCGCTTTGGAGCAAAACTGGTAATACTCCATTCTCGCTCGTTTCTAAATTTGGAAATTTAGATTATCAATTCACATTTCAAATCTAATTGCAGATTCAATAAAAATCCTTTTACTGGGTTAAAGAACTAGGTGTTATTTAAAACACAGTTCACGATAAACCCAAATCACATTCTAATTATTATCGGGCTAAAGAACAAGTGTTATTTAAAACACTGTTCACGATAAACCCATTTCAAATTCAATCAAATATATTAGAAATTCCGATTATTCAAAACCCCTTTTTAAATCTTATTCATTTATTTAAAAATAATTGGGTTTTAAATTTAGTTCAAAACTAGTTCATTTCAATAAAAATCCATTTTTATCTTTTCAATTATGGAGTTTTTCACCCCAATTTTTCCCAAATCATTTCTTATGATTTTACACAAATTATTACCATTTTTAATAATTTTATCAAGGCCCGTACAGTCGATTTCCAACAATGGCCATCGAACTGCACTTACAGCGACCTTTTTCAAATTTGATTTGGACGTATCTCCAAATCCAACCGTTAGATCTTGAATTTCTAATATTCGTTAGAAAGCTCTTTTCGATACGAACCCAACGGTTCCGGTTTTAGGAGAATCCGACGGTCGGATCTCCCGTAATGTACGTTTGAAATAAATGGTCGAAATTCACGAACTGCCGCGACGCGGCGCGTTCTATTCAGGCCATTATATTATATATATAATATATATAATATATATTTCGTCGATTACTATTTAAAACGAATTTTATAAATAGTTTTGAATTCGTTTCAAAAATCATTTCAACTTCCATTTCAATTCAAATCAAAATTGAATTCTTCTTTATAAATTCGTTTTAAAATTCATTTCTATTCAATTCAAATTTCAATTCATTTCAATTCGCTTTCAATTCAATTTGAATTCGTTTTCAATTCAATTCAATTCGAATTGGTTTTCTATTCGATTCACATTCATTTTCTATTCAAATCAAATTCGTTTCGTTTTCTATTTGAATCCAATTCATGATATATTCGATTGAAATCAAATTGCTTTTCTATTTCATTCAATTCGAAATCGTTTTATATTCAATTCAAATCGAAATCGTTATATATTCAATTCATTTCGAAATCGTTTTCAATTCAATTCATTTCGAAATCGTTTTCTATTCAATTCATTTCGAAATCGTTTTCTATTCAATTCATTTCGAAATCGTTATATATTTAATTCATTTCGAAATCGTTATATATTTAATTCATTTCGAAATCGTTATATATTTAATTCATTTCGAAATCGTTATATATTTAATTCATTTCGAAATCGTTATATATTTAATTCTTTTCGAAATCGTTATATATTTAATTCATTTCGAAATCGTTTTCAATATCGTTCGCGTCAAAATGGCGCATCACTATTCAACACGCTTTATATATTCTATTTCAAATATTTCTTTTTGTCAACACACGACTAATCTCAACGAATGAGTACCGTCCATGTGTGACTATTTTTGTTAAAATACTTCGTTCAACACATGACTAATCTCAACGGATGAGTACAGTCAACACATGAACCTTTATATTATATTGATAAAGATGCAAATTCTATTATAAAAATATTCGTTCAACACATGACTAATCCCAACGGATGAGTATAGTCAACACATGAACCTTTATTTTATAATGTTCTTTATTTTTCTAAATTGGAATGAGGCCCAATCAATCACCATATAAAATTAATTATATGGATTTTCATACAACACGTGTATATAATAGCATTGAAAAATAATCAACCATCAACCAAAGTGCACTACACTGTATAAGCATCAAATATAGATATTTAACGCTTATAACAGCCTGTCAATCAATCGATCGACATATTTAATCAATCAGGATGAGTGAACTTCAAATTTCATCCCAACACCCGTGTGGGGTTTCAAACAATCAAACACAGATTTTATTTGTGCAGTTGGGCGATGTGTAAAATTTATCGACCCAATCAATGTCAGTCAAATCAGTGTACATAAACAAACCGTCCGGTTTGTAAATGAATATTTTATTTATTCACTTCACGTTAAAAAATTATATTTTTAACGATAAAACATTTTATTTTAACTTATGAATTTCTATTCAGTTCATTCTTTAAATAAAATGATATTTTTATTTTCTAACTTATTTTAGAAAATTTTGGTGGCATAACGGCACGATACTAGAAACGGGACGAGGCCTAGCCTTATCCCCGGTCTAGTGAAGGCCCACGCCATTCACACATCAATCAAATCCATTTCAATTCAACAAACAATTCAATTTCAATTCAATTAATCTAACCAACTACACAACCAAACAATTTTCAAACAAGCCATCCATGGTCTGTGGATGACGGGTGTCGGGTGCTACTAAACACCGTCTGCATCCTAGTATATATATATAACTAGAAAAGAAATTGAAAGGTGAGAAATTCTCACTGATAGCTATCCAGCTCCACGACACTTCATTGATATAAATCTTCTTCGTTCTCGCCCGTATACACTGTATATATAAAAATCACTCATTTTTATATTCTCTATTATAAAAAAAATCATATTTTTATAATCACTTCATATACTTAAAAATCGAATTTTTACTATGCTATTCAATATATAAAAATCGAATTTTTATACCGCTACTATATAGATAAAAATTCTATTTTTACATCGTTATTCTATATATAAAGATCTCGCCTTTTCAACTATAAAGATTTCATCTTTATAAAAATCAGCACTTTATTTCGACGAATAGAAAATAAAAATCAGATTTTTATTTCGCTACATATACAAAGATGATATTTTTATATTCTCTATCCTATAAAGATTATATTTTTAATACTTTAAAAATATAAAAATCATATTTTTATTACTCTAAAAATATAAAGATCATATTTTTAATATCCTTATGATGTAAAAATTATATTTTTATTACTTTAAAAAAAATACAAAAATCATGTCTTGCTCCTTCTACATAATAAAAATCCCGTCTTTTCTCTTTTTAAAAGTATGATTTTTATTTTTGCAAGTTCAAATCTTTTTCTATTAAAAGATTAAACCTTTTTCTATTTCAAAGTTTAAACCTTTAAAATAAAATCAGTTTTTAAATTCATTATAATCAGTTTTTAAATTCATTATAATCAGTTTTTAAATTCATTATAATCAGTTTTTAAATTCATTAAATCAGTTTTTAAAATAAATAAAAAAAACAGTTTTCAAGTAAATAAAAAAAACAGTTAAAGTAAATAAAAAAAACGTTTAAAGTAAATAAAATAGAAAAAAGAACATCAGGGAACTTACAGGGGGGGGGGCTCGTCGGCGGCTCGGAGGTGTCGGAGGTTGAAGGAGCGGTGGCGGCGATTGCTGGAGAGGTCGGGGGGGGGGGTCTTCGGTGCTCGCAGTCGAGGAAGAGAGGGGAGGAGGAAGAAGAAAGGAGGAGGACGGCGCAGGGGGGGGGGGCTGCGCCACCTCTTGCGGCGGCGGTGATGGCTACGGGGGGAGGCGATCGCGATTTTCCCCATTTTTTTCTTTTTTTTTTCTCTGGAATGAGTTGAAGACTAAACGGGGGGGGGGGGTATATGCAAAAGAGAGTTTTAATTTATTTATTTAATTTATATTTTTAAAAAGTTGACTTTTACATACGACCTCGAAACGAGGTCCACCGCCTGTCGTCCATAGCGTTTTACCCCCATTCCGAACACAATGGGATATGTATCGCAAGCTGATTCGACTGTTACAATCAGTTTCAGATAAATTTACATTTAAATCACTATATTGAATTTTAAACGTACATTTCAAATTATCGGGGTCACATACTAACTAGAAAAATTCCAGAAAAATATTTTCTAGCTTCGTATTGACGATACGGTCCTAACAAAACTAGTTTCTTCGAATTCTGAGACCGTATGAAAAATGGCCAATTTCCAATCGATTAAAATCAACTAAAACTGGTCAAACGCGTTTTCCTTTGCCACGCTCACATATTGATTCGAAAAATTATGAAATTTGGAATCTAACAATAATTCGACATCACGGACCCAACAAAAGTGGTTTCGTCGAAATCCGAGGTCGTTTGCAAAATGTCCATTTTTAAGGGCCTGAATTCTATAGCGACTATTCAGAATTTTCAACTGGACATATCTTTTGATTCCCGCTATGAAATCTCGATTATTCGGATTCGTTGGAAAGATATTATCAATTAGATCCTATCATTTTTGGTTTCACTAAAATCCGGATTGTTTTGCACCCGGTACATTCAATTGAAGTTTGAAATCGAATTATCGAACTACCGCGCCATTTTCAATTCTATTTATAATTATATATAAATATTTATATTCTAACGACGACGCGTATAATATATACGTTCTATTTATATTCAAAACAAATTTATCTTCGATATTATTTAAAATAATTCATTTTAAATATTCAAAATTCGCTAAAATTGCCAAAACAAAAATTTCAAACTGGCCCAGATTTTCGGGTTATTACACCATGTGTGACAAAAAGGAATTTCGCTCGGTCCGAATCAGTCGCTAAACCGACCCAGACCGTTCGAAACGCCTGATTGTTTTGAGAACACGACAAAATAGAACGCAAACGGAAGAACATTTCAATGTATATTACAAAAATTCCATCAGAATACAAGAATATACATAGTATAAATGAATATTACACAGAAATATCAGAGATTACAATAAATTACATAGCAGCGGAAATAATACAAAACACGACTAGAAGGAGATATACAGATACAAAGCTTTCCGGATATCGTTCCAGCTGTAAACCAGGATCCTGTGAATATAAACCTGCAAAACCCAAACTACTAGCTGCCCGTGTCAAAATAAGGGCACCCAGAGTTTAGGTCAAAACAATAAACTCCAGGTCAGTCATGGGACTGGTGTGAGAACTAAAACAGTTATAAATCTTTATTTTAAAGTTAGGTAAATCAAGAGACCACGCCGTATAACACGAAACAGGTTTCCTCCCAAGAATACCAATGCATAAAACAACAGCGCAATGCTAAATAAAGAACAATGAAGCTATTATAAGACCCAGTTCCCATCACACAATGCAACGCAAGCCGGAGGATAGGGTTTTTTCCTTATAATAGCCAAGAATGCTTGAAACGTTTAAAACAAATCATTTGATACTATTATAAGTGCATAGTGTATAAAAAAACTTCAAATCATAAGTATCAACCATAGGCAGCATAAGCGCCCCATCCCACTATGTCGCCATACTAGGCTCTATAAATAAAACCGCAAATGACACGTATTTGGAAATTGGATTTCCATCTATGAATCGAGGCAAAAGATAGTCCTCACCAACTTCGAGACTGTCTAGCCCGAGCCTCAGGGTCAGAGCGCATCGACCCTTGGATCCTCAGGGCCGGTCCACCGATGTGGATTAAACTTAAATCCTGAACATGTGTTTCCCCGCCCTATGGGGCGTAAATTAGCCAAAGAATGACTCCACCGGACCCGGATCGTCCGATCAAACCGAGGCGCCTCGCAACAGCAACAACCACATAAGTCAAAATCGTCAGGACGTGTAAAACCACTGACGCCACTTATAGCTAGAAAGAAACGCATGCCCTCCCTGACGTCCTCTCCCGTTTTTGGTTCATACCGGGTGTGAAGCCCGCGAATCAAACGTTACACAAAGCTACGCCACAAAGGCCGTGCTTCGATCATCAACCACAAGACTTTGCTTTTCAACAGAAGCCTTGATCATTTGCCACTTAGGCATGCCACACAGGCAATTTACTCTATGCGTTTGATATCCATCAATATATAACCCCTGAGCTCGTACGTCTCAGAGAAGGGCGTTAAGCAAGAGAATAAATTCTCCGCCGCAAAACAGATATATATTTAATAGAAATCAATCACACAGACTAAAATCCAATGTCAGACACACAGTCCATTTACAAGTTCGTTCTGGGTCTGAACGAAACCGGAGGCACCTAGTACCCCGCATATCCATCAATCTCCAAGTACGTCTGGACGATCACCAACTGTTTCCATCTTCTTGGGTGTACATCCCAATCAAGATCATCAGTAATCACCCAAACGACGTGAAGACCTCCGGTCTTCGACCACCGTCTTCATCTTCGACTTATCGTCGTATCAGTTATTCAGAATGTGATAAACCCGGTCTTTCCGAATAACTCGCGTATGTAATAAACAAGTGTTACACAAACACAACATACGCCTCATTCCAATTCATCAGTCACTAACCGTAAATTAACAAGAGAATAATTCCCCAAATATTAACCTCGAAGGCCGAAACCAACATCAGATCAATATCCAGAAAACCATTCTGCTTAGCTAACCTACAGTTAGTTTCTAAATTTCACATTCATAGGGAAAGGTTCCCATTAATTTTATCAAAGATAAATTCCTTGAATTTATTCTTTAATCTTCTTTTGAATTTCGATTCAACTAGTCGGGATTAACGAACCTTACCGAAGTAATCATTTGTTTTAATTTCCCAATCCCAACCTATTCATCCCATGAAGTAAAACTGGTAATACTTCATATCTAACACCACGGTGTTATCGGTAAATTCAATTACCATTTTCACGTTCAAATCTAATTAAAGATTTAACTACCGCCTGGAGTAAAACTGGTGATACTCCATTTTCGATCTTTTCAATCTAGTTAAAGATTCATTAAAACTCCACTTAGTTTTAATCTTTGACTGGGTTAAAGAATCAGTGTCATTTAAAACACGGTTCACGATAAACCCCAAAATCATATCACAATTCAATCAGTCCCAAACCGTGAATTAGCAAGTGAGCAATTCCCTAAATATTAACCCCGAAGGCCGAAACCAACATCAGATCAATACCCAAGAAACCGTTCAACTTAACTAATCTCCAGTTAGTTTCTGATTTTCTTAACTTCGTTGGGTCTAAGAACAGTATTATTGAAGATACCGTTCACGACGACCCAAAATCACATTCTATTAATTATCGGGTTAAAGAACGAGTGTTATTTAAAACACCGTTCACGATAAACCCAAGAATCAATTCGAATTCAATTCCAATTAAATATTATTTAATTGGTATACTTCATTAAATCTAAATAAAAGATTTAATCTTTTTCTCAACTGGGTTCAAGAACAGGGTTAATGAAGACACCATTCACGACAAACCCAAATCACATTTGATATTAAATACAAGGCTCTGAATAGAAAATATATCGGCTTATATTCAATATCAAATTCTACGACCAACAAATATCGTATTGGAAATAACGATATAAATATATCTTTCAAATTCCAATAACAATATCTGTATCATCATGAAATCCAACATCGAAATATTCCGAAGACAATTTCGATTCAAATCCATTCTGTAACACCCCGTAATTCTATTAATATTAATATTCAAAAATTAAAGAATAACCAATCTCAGACGTGAGAATTGTGGGAAACGGGTTGCGCCATTGTATTCATCTCAGAATTCTGGTTGAAATAGAGTCCGAGTTTGCGTGAATTGGACTTCGTATGAAGAAGTTATGGCCATCGGAAGTTTCAGAAAATTCAAAACAGCTCGCAGAAAATTTAAAAATTCAAACAGAAAAGTGTTCTCGCCTAGGCAGGTCGACTGGCGAGTCGACACTAGTGTCGACGTCCCCCCCCCAAGTCGACTGCCCTGTCGACTCCCCCACCCAAGTCGACTGTAGTGTCGACCTGGGTGTCGACACGGGTCTGGCGGCTAGGGTTTCTGGCTGACCTGTTTTTAATGGGCTAATGACCCGTTAGGGTTTCTGACCTAATCTGGTTGGCTGGGATTAGTTCTGAACTGATCTAACGGTCTAAAATAAATCCTAACTCTATAAATACCTAGGTAGTCTCTCACCCTAATTCATAAGAAAAATAGAATAGTTACCGTCATACCATCGCCATGGAAATCAATAGAGCCACCGTCAACTAAGAAGGAAGAAAAGCTAATTCTAATTCTCTCAACCCTAAAGCAAAGCAAAACTCTCTCTTTTCTTCTCTAAATTGTGAGTATGATAATCTTAACAAGATTATTATCATTTTAATTAGGTTGAGTCATGAATGGATTATGAGTAGATGATGTGAATTGTCATATGCTATCATGTATGTTATAAATTCTATGCTATGTGGTGATGATATCCTATATGTTGTAAATCATGCTATGATGATGTTATGTATGTTGAAAGTTTCTATGCTAAGTTGTGATGAATCATACATGTAAAAAGCCATGATGTTACTATCTATGCTAGTCAGTTCATATTAATTAAATCATCATATTTGAGCTATGTTGATCTATATGACAAGTTACATATGCAAGTTAGATTGATTAGAAAAGTTATGAACATATGCCATGACATCTATTATGACATCTAGAATTATGCTATGACATATGTGATATTCTATGCTAGTTCACACCATCATTATGTTGCCTAAAAACCCCATATGTAAGTTTATGTATAGATTTGGGCTATGATCATATCATGTAAATTGTGACATTTAACAAGTTGACACCTTTTGATCCTTAACATGTGTAGTTTATGCAAGTTTCACCCCTATTGTGATTTGATTCATTTTTATTGTCTATATGTTGTGGTAATTTGTCCTTGTGCTATGTGTTAGACTATTCAAGTCTAGCCTATATTATGCGTTGAATAAGCGAACGTATAAACGTGGGGTAGGGGTAATATTAAGGATTTAATAATAAGATGTTGGGGTGCAATTGATATGATTTTGCATACCATGAGTGGATGACCATAATTGAGTCAATTATGGGCATCAATAAAAGTGGACTTAATTAATAATTTGGATAGGGAATTATTAAAACTGGGGTAAAAGATTAAAAGTTGTCAATCAATGCTTAGGACACGAGGTTGGACTCGTTTGTGACGTAAACCTGCCCGGAACCGCCCGACAAATCCAGTGGTCACAAATGTCAGCCAAATGTGAGAGGTCCTAGGCTTAAACTAAAGCATAACAGTTGTAAAGACACGAGGTTAGACTCTTTTATGGTGTAAGACTGCCCGGACCCGCCCGGCAAATCCAGCTGCCATAAATGCAAATCTAATGTGAGAGGTCTTTACGAGGTTATGGCCTGAATGAATTAAGAAATACTTAACCAGATAAAACATGTAAAGTGGACATGGGGGTTAAGTAGGTGCCTTGGGTGGCATGAGTAATCTAGTGGGTGCCCTTAGTGGCATGTGAAATACGATTAGTAAGACTTAACCAAACACACATGTAAATGAACATGACTAAGAGGGTTAAGTGGGATATACTATTGTTGACAAGCTTAGGTGGGTAGCTTGTGGGGGCCCATTTCAACCAGTAACCCAAACGTTTCTTTGTGGGCTCGACCCAAGTCGAGGACGGGACACGCATACTGGGCTTGACTATAAGAGGCCAAAACGGGGAGCGGTGGCAACGCAAGTCCAACGGGTTTCATATGCATGTGTGGACCCGGGCTGGTAGGTAAGACGTTGTTGCATCGTGTAGGTATAAGCCGTGCATTCTCAGTTGTATCGGGTTGCCACTTTAGGGGAGTGATACACCCCACTGTGGGGCCAGCACGGGTATCTACGAGTAGGGAGCCGATCGAAAGTGGGTATTGGGGTACACCTAGTGGAGATAGGGGCAGACGACACCTATGTAGTCAGCTAGGGGTACGTAAGGCTATTTATATGTTTCTGTGTGAAGCAAGTGGGATCAACCTTTAGGGTGACTGGTGCGGTGCGGTGTAGTGGTGTGCGGTGCAGTGTAGTAATTATTCGATAGTAATTAGGTATGCCTTTAACGTTATCCTTCACGTTATCTTTATCTGTTCATTCCATACCTAATAGTTCATAGACATTTACTTGTCTCCCAGCTTATGCCTTAGTCTAGTTAATTTGATAATAATATTGTTAGAATTGTCATACTCGCCAGACTTTATGTCTGACCCCCTCCATTTCTATCCTTTTTCCCTTCCAGGTCCTCAGGTTGGGCCCAGCTCTAGTGGAGTTTGATTGGATTGCTCATCTCTCTTTGAAAAGCTTGGACCGTTGAAGTAAAGTCCAGCTTGTTATCTTTTTAATGGCTATTTGTGTAATGGGATTATGTATTTTGTTTTTATGAAGATGAATAATGTACTTGATTCTGATTAATGGTTTTGTGATGTAATAAACATGTTTAATTTCCGCTGCAATAAATTAAAGTTTTAGATTTTTCAAGTACTACTTATTATCTGTCTTGTTGTAATTTTTCTGTTCTATATTCACTTAAAACCTCCATGGAAGTTAATGCATTCCCTTTGTGAGTGACATTAATGGACGTGGGGTGTTACACGTGGTATCAGAGCATAAGGTTACCAGAACAGATAAAAATACTTTAGAAAAATAGTTATTTTTGGAAGAAATGTTTTCAAAAACATGTTTTAATGAGAAATTTAAAGAGGAAGTTTTTATGAAAAACATAATCCCCAAATAGACATATATCTTTATCTTTCGAATTCTCCATTTTGAATCTTTCCTTTTTCGTTTCAGCATGGCTAAAGATCTTAATCTACCCGACGGTGTAACGATACCAGGATGGTATAGGAGGTTATTGGAGGCTAGGGCCGCTGCAGGTCCAGCCAATGTTCCTCCACCACCAGTTGCACCCGTTCCTCCTCCTCCTCCTCGCATAGATACTTTTGAAAAGACGTGCAAGGAATTTAAAGCTATGGGTGGAAAACCCTTTCAAGGGTCAGAAACGTTTGTGGAAGCTAGAGATTGGCTTAAGGAGGTGGAAGAATTGCTAGAAATCTTTGAAGTGGAAGAAGGGAGGATAGTTAGATTAGCAGCTTGGCTAATGAAGGGAGAGGCCTCGTTTTGGTGGGAGATCACTAATGGGGAGCGTCCTGTTGACTCTTGGGCGGATTTCAGACGTAGGTTCGAGGCGAAGTTTCTCTCTATGGCGGAAGAAAATCTATATATGGAAAGGTTCTTGACATTGAAGCAAGGAAGCTCATCAGTGAAAGAATATGTCAACAAATTTAATCAGCTAGCAAGGTTTGGTTTGGACTTAGTGAACACGCCAGAGAAGAAGGCTCTAAGGTTCGTGAATGGCTTGAATGAACCGCTGCAAGGGTTGGCCATGACCCACATCCCTATGGGGGCCACCTTTGAGAAGTTAGTAGAAATGGCGCTCATGCACGAGGAGAAAAGTGCTAAAGCTGATAAGGCACCCGAGAAGAAAGGGGATCAGAAGAAACCCCAACAGCAAAACAAGAAGAGTGGTAAAGACAATAATGGCAAGGGAAAGAAGAAATGTTTTAACTGTGGGACCCCAGGCCATCTCAGCAAGTACTGCCGGAAGAAAAAGAAGACTGGCTGTTTTCATTGTGGTGATGTGGGACATTTAGTGAAGGACTGCCCAAGGAAGGGGCAGAGGGCAGGGGCTACCTCGGGAGGACAGGTGCAGGCTCTTATAGCACCAGGGCAGGCAAGGGGACAAGTTCAGGCTCTCACGGTCCCACCGCTGCAAGAACGAGGTAGAACCATTTCTGTTGAAAGCTTAGTTTTTCTGTTTGATCATCCTGTCCGTACCTTATTCGATTCGGGCGCATCGCATTTGTTTATTTCTTCATCATTAGTTGAATCACTGCACTTAAACACCAGTTTAGTAGAGGATCCCTTAGTTGTTTCGAATCCAATTGGGGGCTCAGCTCATTTGTCCATGATGTGTTTGGATTTGAAAATTTCTATACTTAGCATTGAGTTTCGATGTGATGCTTATGTGTTGGGCTTCACGGGCTATGGGCTAATTTTAGGAATGGATTGGTTATCTAGAAATGGGGCCGTTCTTGATTGTGAAAGGAGAGTAGTTAGGCTCGTGATTCGCCTTGGCAACACCCTCGAAATCTTTTGTAATCCCATAAATTCAATTATACTAAGTTATTTAGAATCGCTTGACGCGTCTGAGGAAAATCTACGATCTGTTAAAGTGGTCCGAGAGTATTCGGATGTGTTTGAGGAGGTGAAGGGCTTACCTCCGAAGCGGGAGATAGATTTTCGAATATATCTTGTGGATAATGCGAAACCAGTATCTTTGCCAGTACGCCACATGGCTCCTCGTGAAAGGAGGGAACTCGATAAGCAGGTGAAGGAGTTACTTGAGAAGGGGTTCATAAGACGAAGTATATCGGAGTGGGGTGCTACAGTAGTATTTGCCACGAAGGCGGATGGGTCCCTTAGACTTTGTGTGGACTATAGAGAGCTTAATAAACTTACTAAGAAGAACAAACACCCACTGCCGAGGATTGACGATCTCTTCGATCAGTTAGTTGGCGCCTCAGTGTTTTCGCAGTTGGACTTAGCCACTGGTTTCCATCAGTTGAGAGTGGCTGAGGATAGCATAGACAAGACTGCCTTTAGGACTCCGGACGGTTTCTATGAATGGCTAGTGATGCCCTTCGGTTTGACAAACGCCCCCGCATACTTTGTTGATCTGATGAGTAGGGTGTTTAGGGAGTACCTTAACAAATTCGTGGTAGTCTTTGTAGACGACATCTTGATCTTTTCTAAGGATGAAGAAGAGCATGCCCTACATCTTAGGGAAGTATTGGAGACCCTACGAGCGCACAGCTTTAAAGCAAAATTTTCTAAGTGTCACTTCTGGAGGAAGGAAGTACGATTCTTAGGGCACGTGGTTTCCAAGGAAGGGATAGCTGTGGATCCCGCGAAGGTGGTGGCCATCCAAGATTGGAAGGTCCCTAAAAATGCTACCGAAGTGAGAAGTTTCTTGGGGTTGGCTGGCTACTATAGGAAGTTTATCAAAGGCTTCGCAAAGATATCAGCTCCATTGACACGCTTGACGAAGAAGAACATAGTTTTCACATAGGACGTAGATTGTGATGATGCGTTCCAACGTTTGAAGAGAGCTTTGACCTCAGCCCCAGTCTTAGTATTGCCAGACGGGAGTAAGCCATTTACTGTTTATACCGATGCTTGTGGGACGGGACTAGGCGCAGTCTTAATGCAAGAGGGTAGGGTAATAGCCTATGGTGGAAGGCAGTTGAGAGCGCATGAGAAAAATTATCCTACACATGACCTAGAGTTGGCCGCTATTGTTTTCGCGCTTAAGTCTTGGCGTCATTATCTTCTTAGCGAGAAATTCGAATTATTCACCGACCACAAGTCTTTAAAATACTTGTTCTCTCAGAAGGACTTGAACTTAAGGCAGCAAAGGTGTATGGAGTTCTTAGTGTCCTACGACTTCGAGATAGCATATACCCCTGGCAAGGGTAACGTAGTGGCCGATGCCCTAAGTAGAAAAAGATTATCCTTAAGTCCTTTGTTTGTTGAGCGGCGAAGCTTAGAATTCATTTCGATGTTTGACTTTAGACCTTCCGTTGACTTTATACCCGGTTTGCTAGCATCCTTGGAGGTCAGACCTACGCTTTTGGGACGGATTGGCGAGGCACAGCGAGACGACCCGCAGTTGGTTGAGTTAGTAGAAAAGCTCAAAGGAGGGGAGTCATCAAGCCATCTCCGTAGGTATACACTAGATGATAAGGGTTGGTTACGTAGGGACGGTAGACTTTGTGTACCTAAAGACGATGACCTAAGGAAGACTATTCTTGACGAAGCACATCACTCGAAGATGACCATTCATCCCGGCGGGGACAAGATGTACATGGACATGAGACGAGTCTACTTTTGGGACGGCATGAAGAAAGATGTGGCCGAGTATGTCGCTAGATGCTTGGTGTGCCAACAAGTAAAAGCGGAGCAAAAGAAACCCGGTGGGTTGCTTCACCCATTGGAGGTTCCACTATGGAAGTGGGAAAGCATCTCGATGGATTTTGTGGATGGATTACCAAGATCAAGAAAGGGTAATACGGGGATTTGGGTTATAGTAGACAGACTTACTAAAAGCGCCCATTTCATTCCCGTGAAGAGTAAGAGGACTGCTCCATGGTTAGCTTCTGTATATGTCCAAGAAATAGTTCGTTTGCACGGTGTTCCTTCTAGCATAGTGAGCGACCGCGATCCTATTTTCACTAGCGAATTTTGGAGAAGCTTACAAGAGGCGGTAGGGACTCAGTTATGCTTGAGCACCGCATATCATCCTCAGACGGACGGCCAGACCGAGAGGGTGAATCGCATTCTAGAGGATCTTTTGAGGCTATGTATCCTAGACTTTGGGGTACATGGGAAGAGCATCTTCCGTTAGTAGAGTTCGCATATAATAACAACTTTCAGTCTAGCATTGGCATGGCACCTTTCGAAGCTCTTTATGGACGACCTTGTCGTTCACCTACATGTTGGTGGGAATCTACGGATAAGATCTTACTTGGGCCCGATATGATTAGAGAGACTTCAGAGAAGATCGACTTGATTCGAAGGAGGATAAAAGTAGCGCAAGATAGGCAGAAATCTTATGCGGATAAGAGGAGGACAGATCTCGAGTTTTAAGTTGGGGACATGGTCTTTGTCAAAGTGTCTCCATTACAGAACGTTGTTCGCTTTGGGTCCGTTGGGAAGTTCGCACCAAAGTTTGTAGGACCGTTTCCTATTAAGGAGAGGATTGGACGGATGACGTATAGAGTGGAGTTGCCAGAGAGACTTAGTGGTGTACACGACGTATTCCATGTGTCACATTTGAGGAAATGCTTGCACGAGACCGCAGAGGTGGTAGAGCCGAACTTGCTTAGAGAGGTGGAGATAGAGCGTGATGCGACGATTCGACGAGCTCCTACATGCATTCTTGGGTCGGAGATTAAGAGGCTGAGAAATCGAGAGGTCAGACTAGTCAAAGTACAATGGGGAGATGATGAGAGCAATGCCACTTGGGAGACAGAAGAGAAGATGCGTTCACGATACCCTTTTCTTTTCGAGGGTATGTCTTTTAATTTCTCCTTTATCGCTTATCTTGTACTTATCTTACCTTTAGCGTATCCTCTCGTTAGTATCTTTGACCTTTAGTTAGGATAATCCTATGGTTGAAACATGTGTTTGAGACATGTTATGTATGAGGGATGCAAAGTGGATGCAAGTGTTTGCTAGTGGTTGCTCGTGGACGCATATACACACACTATTAGGCATAGATCAGCTCAGTCACTTCATACTGCATATTGCATATAAATGGATGTATTTAGTAAAATGGATGTATGATGATTGTGCATGCATATAGAGATAATAAGTAGCATTAAGGAACTTTTGCATACGTAATGGATGCATGTCACTATCATGGGTTGCATTAAGGAGGTCAACTAAATCAGTGGACCGCCTGATTTTGCATTAGAAAGGGACATATACACACACTGTGCATTTAAACATGAAAGCATTAGAAGTCTATAAGGACAATGGAAGCCTATGTTTGATGGTTGAGTAGATGGTTGTTTGGATGTTAGGATATACATTCTTCTTGACTTGAAGATTTCGGGGACGAAATCCTATAAGGAGGGGAGAATGTAACACCCCGTAATTCTATTAATATTCATAAATTAAAGAATAACTAATCTCAGACGTGAGAATTGTGGGAAACGGGTTGCGCCATTGTGTTCGTCTCAGAATTCTGGTTGAAATAGAGTCTGAGTTTGCGTGAATTGGACTTCGTATGAAGAAGTTATGGCTATCGGAAGTTTCAGAAAATTCAAAACAGCTGGCAGAAAATTTAAAAATTCAAACAGAAAAGTGTTCCCGCCCAGGCAGGTCGACTGGGGAGTCGACACTAGTGTCGACCTGCCCCCCCCCCAAGTCGGCTGCCCTGTCGACTCCCCCCCCCCAAGTCGACTGTAGTGTCGACCTGGGTGTCGACACGGGTCTGGCGGCTAGGGTTTCTGGTTGACCTGTTTTTAATGGGCTAATGACCCATTAGGGTTTCTGACCTAATCTGGTTGGCTGGGATTAGTTCAGAACTGATCTAACGGTCTAAAATAAATCCTAACTCTATAAATACCTAGGTAGTCTCTCACCCTAATTCATAAGAAAAATAGAATAGTTACCGTCATACCGTCGCCATGGAAATCAATGGAGCCGCCGCCAACTAAGAAGGAAGAAAAGCTAATTCTAATTCTCTCAACCCTAAAGAAAAGCAAAACTCTCTCTTTTCTTCTCTAAATTGTGAGTATGATAGTCTTAACAAGATTATTATCATTTTAATTAGGTTGAGTCATGAATGAATTATGAGTAGATGATGTGGATTGTCATATGCTATCATGTATGTTATAAATTCTATGCTATGTGGTGATGATATCCTATATGTTGTAAATCATGCTATGATGATGTTATGTATGTTGAAAGTTTCTATGCTAAGTTGTGATGAATCATACATGTAAAAAGCCATGATGTTACTATCTATGCTAGTCAGTTCATATTAATTAAATCATCATGTTTGGGCTATGTTGATCTATATGACAAGTTACATATGCAAGTTAGATTGATTAGAAAAGTTATGAACATATGCCATGACATCTATTATGACATCTAGAATTATGCTATGACATATGTGATATTCTATGCTAGTTCACACCATCATTATGTTGTCTAAAAACCCCATATGTAAGTTTATGTATAGATTTGGGCTATGATCATATCATGTAAATTGTGACATTTAACAAGTTGACACCTTTTGATCCTTAACATGTGTAGTTTATGCAAGTTTCACCCCTATTGTGATTTGATTCATTTTTATTGTCTATATGTTGTGGTAATTTGTCCTTGTGCTATGTGTTAGACTATTCAAGTCTAGCCTATATTATGCGTTGAATAAGCGAACGTATAAACGTGGGGTAGGGGTAATATTAAGGATTTAATAATAAGATGTTGGGGTGCAATTGATATGATTTTGCATACCATGAGTGGATGACCATAATTGAGTCAATTATAGGCATCAATAAAAGTGGACTTAATTAATAATTTGGATAGGGAATTATTAAAACTGGGGTAAAAGATTGAAAGTTGTCAATCAATGCTTAGGACACGAGGTTGGACTCGTTTGTGATGTAAACCTGCCCGGAACCGCCCGGCAAATCCATTGGTCACAAATGTCAGCCCAATGTGAGAGATCCTAGGCCTAAACTAAAGCATAACAGTTGTAAAGACACGAGGTTAGACTCTTTTATGGTGTAAGACTGCCCGGACCCGCCCGGCAAATCCAGCTTCCATAAATGCTAGTCTAATGTGAGAGGTCTTTACGAGGTTATGGCCTGAATGAATTAAGAAATACTTAACCAGATAAAACATGTAAAGTGGGACATGGGGGTTAAGTAGGTGCCTTGGGTGGCATGAGGAATCTAGTGGGTGCCCTTAGTGACATGTGAAATACGATTAGTAAGACTTAACCAAACACACATGTAAATGAACATGACTAAGAGGGTTAAGTGGGATATACTATTGTTGACAAGCTTAGGTGGGTAGCTTGTGGGGGCCCATTTCAACCAGTAACCTAAACGTATCTTTGTGGGCTTGACCCAAGTCGAGGACGGGACACGCATACTGGGCTTGACTATAAGAGGCCAAAACGGGGAGCGGTGGCAACGCAAGTCCAATGGGTTTCATATGCGTGTGTGGACCCGGGCTGGTAGGTAAGACGTTGTTGCATCGTGTAGGTATAAGCCGTGCATTCTCAGTTGTATCGGGTTTCCACTTTAGTGGAGTGATACACCCCACTGTGGGGCCAGCACGGGTATCTATGAGTAGGGAGCCGATCGAAAGTGGGTAGTGGGGTACACCTAGTGGAGATAGGGGCAGACGGCACCTATGTAGTCAGCTAGGGGTACGTAAGGCTATTTATATGTTTCCGTGTGAAGCAAGTGGGATCAACCTTTAGGGTGACTGGTGCGGTGCAGTGTAGTGGTGTGCGGTGCAGTGTAGTAATTATTCGATAGTAATTAGGTATGCCTTTAACGTTATCCTTCACGTTATCTTTATCTGTTCATTCCATACCTAATAGTTCATAGACATTTACTTGTCTCCCAGCTTATGCCTTAGTCTAGTTAATTTGATAATAGTATTGTTAGAATTGTCATACTCGCCAGACTTTATGTCTGACCCCCTCCATTTCTATCCTTTTTCCCCTCCAGGTCCTCAGGTTGGGCCCAGCTCTAGTGGAGTTTGATTGGATTGCTCATCTCTCTTTGAAAGCTTGGACCGTTGAAGTAAAGTCCAGCTTGTTATCTTTTTAATGGCTATTTGTGTAATGGGATTATGTATTTTGTTTTTATGAAGATGGATAATGTACTTGATTCTGATTAATGGTTTTGTGATGTAATAAACATGTTTAATTTCCGCTGCAATAAATTGAAGTTTTAGATTTTTCAAGTACTGCTTATTATCTGTCTTGTTGTAATTTTTCTGTTCAATATTCACTTAAAACCTCCATGGAAGTTAATGCATTCCCTTTGTGAGTGACATTAATGGACGTGGGGTGTTACACATTCCAATATAATTATTGGAAATTCTGGTTATTTTCAAAACCATTTCAAATCCAATTTATTTATTTAGAAATAAATAGAATTATAATTCTAGATCAAAACTAGTTCATTTCGATAAAAATCTATTTTTATCTTTTCAAATATGGAGTTTTTCACCCCAAATCTTCACAAATCATTTCTTATGATTTTACACAAATTATTACTATTTTTAATAATTTTATCAAGGCTCGTACAATCGATTTCCATCAATGGCCATCGAACTGCACTTACAGCGACCTTTTCCAAATTTGATTTGGACATAATACCAAATCCAACCGTTAGATTTCTAATTTCTAATATTCATTAGAAAACTCTTTTTGATACGAACCCAACGGTTCCGGTTTTAGGAGAATCTGACGGTCGGATCTCCCGTAATATCCGTTCGAAGCCAATGGTCGAAATTCGCGAACTGCCGCGGCGCGGCGCGTTCTATTCAGGCCATTATATTATATATATAATATATATAATATATACTTCGTCGATTACCTTTCGAAACGAATTTTATAAATCGTTTTAAGTTCATTTTCAAAACGGTTTCAACTTCATATTCAATTTCAAATCAAAATTGAATATTCCAATATAAATTCGTTTTAAATTCATTTCAAATCGATTTCAATTCAAATTGATTTCTAATTCAATTTCAGTTCATTTTCAATTCAATTTCAATTCGAATTCATTTATATTCAATTTCAATTCTAATTCCTTTATATTCAATTTAATTTGAATTTCAATTCTTTTCAGAATATCAGATTTTGAAATCACTTTCGATATTCATTATAAAATGAATAAAATCGATATAAATATCGTTCACGTCAAAATGGCGTTAATCTAATCAACACGGCTTCATATATTTCTATTTTCAAATATTCTATTTCAAATATTTCTATTTCAAATATTCTATTTCAAATATTTCTATTTCAAATAATTCTATTTCAAAACTTCTATTTCAAAACTTCTATTTCAAATATTTCTATTTCAAAACTGGAATGAGGCCCAATCAATTACCATATAATGTTAATTATATGGATTTTCTACAACACATGTATACAATAACAACGATGAATAATCAACCATCATCCAAAGTGCATTCTACACTGTATAAGCATCAAATATAAATATTTAACGCTTATAACAGTCTGTCAATCAATCGACCGACATACAACTAATTATTGGGATTAGTGCACGTCAAATATCATCCCAATACCCGTGTGGGGTTTCAAACAATCAAACACAGATTTTATTTGTGCGGTTGGGCGATGTGTAAAATTTATCGTCCCAATCAATATCAGTCAAATGTGTGTATATAAACAAATCGTCCAATTTGTTTATATTTATTTCATTTAATATACACGTTAAAATTCTATTTTCAACTATAAAATATTTTAACTATATAAATATTTTATTTCATTTAACATCACATCACACAATCAACTACACATCAAAATCAAACAAACAAGCATACAAGCCGTCCATGGTTTGTGGACGACGGGTGTCGGGTGCTACTAAACACCATCTGCATCCTAGTATATATTTATAAATAGAAAAATTAAATTGAAAGGTGAGAAGTTCTCACAGAGGGTTCCACTCCGCCGTGTTTTGCTGTTGAACTGCTGAACCGTCTGGATCGGTTGAAATGAACATTGCAGTCCTTTTCTCGCTGTTCAAATATAAAAATATTATTTTTATTGCTTCATTTCAATAAATAAAAATCATATTTTTATCTCTACTTCATATATATTACAATGCTTCTTTTTATATAAAACTTATTTTTTTTATATTTCTACTTCTCATATAAAGATCGAATTTTTATTATCTATATAATATAAAATCAGATTTTTATAATCTCTACTATATAAAGATAATCTTTTTATATTCTCCATTATATAAAAATCATATTTTTATTACTTCTACCTTATAAAAAATATATTTTTATCTCTCACATCTGATAAAAATCATATTTTTATTATTTTAATAATATAAAAACCATATCTTTAATACTTCTATAATATAAAAATCCTATTTTTAACCTTTCTATATTATAAAAATTATATTTTTATTATCGTTATCTCTATAACAAAAACATATCGTTATAATGCTAAAAATCGTAACTTTTTGTTATATAAAAAATTAAACCTTTTTCTAAATAAATCATACAATAATAATCAAACTTTGGTTTACAATAAAAATTATACTTTTGCTTACCATCATCTAAACTAAAAAAAACGAAAAGAAAATTATAAACAAAAACTCGCAGCGTTGGTCAGAGTTGGGGAGGAGGCTAGTGATGACGATGGTGGTCGACATCGGCACCCGCATTGGTCGGAACAGCGGGGTTTGTGGTTTTGAACTTCGAAGTGGGAAGGAGGAGAGAAATGAGGGCGGAGGAGAGAAGAAGATTGGAAAGGGGCGATGTTGGACGGCGAGGCTCGGCGGCGCAGTAGGGGGGACTGCGATGGGTGGAGTGATGGTCTGATGTGGCAGTTTGTGGAGGATGGCGGCTTGGGGTTTTCGGTCGCGGGTTTTGATCGGGGCGTGGATGCTGGGGTTTGCGCAAAGCGCAGAAGGATGGGAGAGGAGAGAGAACGGTGCGAAGGGGCGGTGAACGTCGGCCTTGGAGGGGCGGCAGACGTCGATGGCAGGAGGCCATCGATTTTCTCAGATCGGTTTTTTTTTTAATTTCGAATGAAACTGAATTGGGGGAAGAAAGATATCCGGGGGGGGGGGGGGGTTAAAGGGAAAAATATATATTATTTTAATTTCAAAAGGTTGACTTTTTTTATTCGACCTCTAAACGAGGCCCACCGCCTGTCGCCCATAGCGTAATACCCCCATTCCGAATACAATGGGATATGTTTCGCAAGCCAATTCGATCATTACGATCAGTTTCCGTTGAATTTAAAATATAAATCTATTTATATTCAGTTTGAACGTACATTTCAATTTACTGGGGTCACATACTAGCTCGAAAAATTCCAGAAAAATATTTTCTAGCTCCGTATTGACGATACGGTCCTAACAAAACTAATTTCGTCGAATTCTGAGACCGTTTGAAAAATGGCCATTTTTCAGTCGATTAAAATCAACTTAAACTGACAGAACACGTTTTCCTTTGCCACGCTCACATATTGATTCGAAAAATTACGAAAATTGGAATCTAGCAATAACTTGACATCGCAGATCCAACAAAAGTGGTTTCGTCGAAATCCGAGGTCGTTTGCAAAATTTCCATTTTTAAGGGCCTGAATTCCATAGCGACTATTCAGAATTTTCAACTGGACATAAATTTTGATTCCCGCTATGAAATTTTGATTTTTCGGATTCGTTGGAAAGATATTCACAATTAGATTCAATTATTTTTGGTTTCACTAAAATCCGGTTTATTTTGCACCCGGTATGTTCATTTGAATTTTGAAATCGAATTATCGAACTACCGCGCCATTTTCAATTCCTTTTATATATATAAATAAATATTTATATTCTAATGACGATTCAAACGAATATATACGTTCGAATTATATTCAAAATAAATTTCTCGTCGATATTATTTAAAATAATTCATTTTAAATAATCAAAATTCGCTAAAATTGCCAAAATAAAAAATTTTAAATTGGCCCAGATTTCCGGGTTATTACAATCTCCCCCACTTAAAACTTTTCATCCCCGAAAAGGAACGAAACTGAAAGTTGTTTAACAATCATCTCAACTTTCTCTATTTTCATTACGGCTTAAGTTCTTCAACTTTTCAGTTTCTAAGAACTTTTCAAATTTTTCAAAAATTTGGCTAACACCCTAAATTTTCGAAAAATTTCGCCATAACCTCCCCTGCACCGGGAGCACGGAAAAATCCCGAAATTGCCATACAGGCCTTCTGATGTCAAAAAGAAAAAGAAAAAGCCAAGCGGCTAGCCAATCGGCTCATAAAATCATCATCACCCAAACAAAATAGTAAATTATAGTAAACATGTACCTATTTGTCGGGCAAACAATTTTATTCTTCTGCTCTAGCCTCTTTGCTATGACCTGTTCAATGTAAGTACAAGTATATGCAAGCAAATGCGACCAAATTTCAATACAATTCACTATTTGGTTCAATTGGGCTATATGGTACAAATTTTAATAATCAACAACACAACCATCAATCAATTAGTTGATTAGCTTTTGAAATTCATAACTTTGATATATAGTCAAAAAATCAGATTTTTGATGCCAAATCACAACAATAAGCCCTATCTAGTTTCGGTTCTCACACCAGTCAATTGGAAATATATAGAAATCTCACTTTCGTTACTCGAAAATAAATACTGGCCATGGTGCCCCGTCACCAGAATTATCCCCGGGCACTAGAGGGATTCTATATCTACCCAGTATATTAAAACTTCGAACACACGTTTGCAAGACACATATACAAAATCTTTATATATTGGATTGTCCAAATCAATATACAATAAATGATCAAATACGAATAAGTGATTTAAATTTTCAAAACAAAAATTGTTTTCATTTTAAAAAAATATACTCTTCACACTCGTTCTAGGATACTACTGATCCCATCTCCAACGAGTCATTCCCATTGGATATTACTAATCAAATATCTGATGAATTCTTTCGTATGGTTCTAATGTGTCTTGTTCTCCGAGCTTCGTAAACCAAAGCTCTGATACCAAATGTGACAAAAAGGAATTTCGCTCGATCCGAATCAGCCGCTAAACCGACCCAGACCGTTCCGAACGCCTGATTGTTTTGAGAACATGACAAAATAGAATGCAAACGGAAGAACATTTCATTGTATATTACAACAATTCCATCAGAATACAAGAATATACAGAGTATAAATGAATATTACATAGAAATATCAGAGATTACAATAAATTACATAGCAGCGGAAATAATACAAAACACAACTAGAAGGAGATATATGGATACAAAGCTTTCCGGATATTGTTCCAGCTGTAAACCAGGATCCTGTGAATATAAATCTGCAAAACCAAAACTACTAGCTGCCCGTGTCAAAATAAGGGCACCCAGAGTTTAGGTCAAAACAATAAACTCTAGGTTAGTCATGGGACTGGTGTGAGAACTAAAACAGTTATAAATCTTTATTTTAAAGTTAGGTAAATCAAGGGACCACGCCGTATAACACGGAACGGGTTTCCTCCCAAGAATACCAGTGCATAAAACAATAGCGCAATGCTAAATAAAGAACAATGAAGCTATTATAAGACCCAGTTCCCATCACACAATGCAACGCAAGCCGGAGGATAGGGTTTTTACCTTATAATAGCCAAGAATGCTTGATACTTTTAAAACAAATCATTTGATACTATTATAAGTGCATAGTGTATAAAACAACTACAAATCATAAGTATCAATCATAGGCGGCATAAGCGCCCCATCCCACTATGTCGCCATACTAGGCTCTACAAATAAAACCGCAAATGACACGTATTTGGAAATTGGATTTCCATCTATGAACCGAGGCAAAAGATAGTCCTCACCGACTTCGAGACTGTCTAGCCCGAGCCTCAGGGTCAGAGCGCATCGACCTTTGGATCCTCAGGGCCGGTCCACCGATGTGGATTAAACTTAAATCCTGAACATGTGTTTCCCCGCCCTATGGGGCGTAAATGAGCCAACGAATGACTCCACCGGACCCGGATCGTCCGATCAAACTGAGGCGCCTCGCAACAGCAACAACCACATAAGTCAAACTCGTCAGGGCGTGTAAAACCACTGACGCCACTTCTAGCTAGAAAGAAACGCATGCCCTCCCTAACGTCCTCTCCCGTTTTTGGTTCATACCGGGTGTGAAGCTCGCGAATCAAACGTTACACAAAGCTACGCCACAAAGGCCGTGCTTCGATCATCAACCACAAGACTCTGCTTTTCAACAGAAGCCTTGATCATTTGCCACTTAGGCATGCCACACAGGCAATTCACTCTATGCGTTTGATATCCATCAATATATAACCCCTGAGCTCGTACGTCTCAGAGAAGGGCGTTAAGCAAGAGAATAAATTATCCGCCGCCAAACAGATATATATTTAATAGAAATCAATCACACAGACTAAAATCCAATGTCAGACACATAGTCCATTTACAAGTTCGTTCTGGGTCTGAACGAAACCGGAGGCACCTAGTACCCCGCATATCCATCAATCTCCAAGTACGTCTGGACGATCACCAACTGTTTCCATCTTCTTGGGTGTACATCCCAATCAAGATCATCAGCAATCACCCAAACGACGTGAAGACCTCCGGTCTTCGACCACCGTCTTCATCTTCGACTTATCGTCGTATCAGTTATTCAGAATGGGATAAACCCGGTCTTTCTGAATAACTCGCGTATGTAATAAACAAGTGTTACACAAACACAACATACGCCTCATTCCAATTCATCAGTCACTAACCGTAAATTAACAAGAGAATAATTCCCCAAATATTAACCCCGAAGGCCGAAACCAACATCGGATCAATATCCAGAAAACCATTCTGCTTAGCTAACCGACAGTTAGTTTCTAAATTTCACATTCATAGGGAAAGGTTCCCATTAATTTTATCAAAGATAAATTCCTTGAATTTATTCTTTAATCTTCTTTTGAATTTCGATTCAACTAGTCGGGATTAGCGAACCTTACCGAAGTAATCATTTGTTTTAATTTCTCAATCCCAACCTATTCATCCCATGAAGTAAAACTGGTAATACTTCATATCTAACACCACAGTGTTATTGGTAAATTCAATTACCATTTTCACGTTCAAATCTAATTAAAGATTTAACTACCGCCTAGAGTAAAACTGGTAATACTCCATTTTCGATCTTTTCAATCTAGTTAAAGATTCATTAAAACTCCACTTAGTTTTAATCTTTGACTAGGTTAAAGAATCAGTGTCATTTAAAACACGGTTCACGATAAACCCCAAAATTACATCACAATTCAATCAGTCCCTAACCGTGAATTAACAAGTGAGCAATTCCCTAAATATTAACCCCGAAGGCCGAAACCAACATCAGATCAATACCCAAGAAACCGTTCAACTTAACTAATCTCCATTTAGTTTCTGATTTTCTTAACTTCGTTGGGTCTAAGAACAATATTATTGAAGATAACATTCACGACGACCCAAAATCACATTCTATTAATTATCGGGTTAAAGAACGAGTGTTATTTAAAACACCGTTCACGATAAACCCAAGAATCAATTCGAATTCAATTCCAATTAAATATTATTTAATTGGTATACTTCATTAAATCTAAATAAAAGATTTAATCTTTTTCTCAACTGGGTTCAAGAACAGGGTTAATGAAGACATTATTCACGACAAACCCAAATCACATTTGATATTAAATACAAGGCTCTGAATAGAAAATATATCGGCTTATATTCAATATCAAATTCTACGACCAACAAATATCGTATTGGAAATAACGATATAAATATATCTTTCAAATTCCCATAACAATATCTGTATCTTCACGAAATCCAACATCGAAATATTCCGAAGACAATTTCGATTCAAATCCATTCCAATATAATTATTGGAAATTCTGGTTATTTTCAAAACCATTTCAAATCCAATTTATTTATTTAGAAATAAATAGAATTATAATTCTAGTTCAAAACTAGTTCATTTCGATAAAAATCTATTTTTATCTTTTCAAATATGGAGTTTTCCACCCCAAATCTTCACAAATCATTTCTTATGATTTTACACAAATTATTACTATTTTTTAATAATTTTATCAAGGCCCGTATAGTCGATTTCCATCAATGGCCATCGAACTGCACTTATAGCGACCTTTCCCAAATTTGATTTGGACATAATTCCAAATCCAACCGTTAGATTTCTAATTTCTAATATTCATTAGACAGCTCTTTTCGATACGAACCCAACGGTTCCGGTTATAGGAGAATCCGACGGTCGGATCTCCCGTAATATGTGTTCGAAGTCAATGGTCGAAATTCGCGAACTGCCGCGGCGCAGCGCGTTCTATTCAGGCCATTATATTATATATATAGTATATATAATATATACTTCGTCGATTACCTTTCGAAACGAATTTTATAATTCGTTTTAAGTTCATTTTCAAAACGGTTTCAACTTCATATTCAATTTCAAATCAAAATTGAATATTCCAATATAAATTCGCTTAAATTCATTTCAAATCGATTTCAATTCAAATTGATTTCTAATTCAATTTCAGTTCATTTTCAATTCAATTTCAATTCGAATTCATTTATATTCAATTTCAATTCGAATTCCTTTATATTCAATTTAATACGAATTTCAATTCTTTTCAGAATATCAGATTTTGAAATCACTTTCGATATTCATTATAAAATGAATAAAATCGATATAAATATCGTTCACGTCAAAATGGCGTTAATCTAATCAACACGGCTTCATATATTTCTATTTTCAAATATTCTATTTCAAATATTTCTATTTCAAATATTCTATTTCAAATATTTCTATTTCAAATATTTCTATTTCAAAACTTCTATTTCAAATATTTCTATTTCAAAACTGGAATGAGGCCCAATCAATTACCATATAATGTTAATTATATGGATTTTCTACAACACATGTATACAATAACAACGATGAATAATCAACCATCATCCAAAGTGCATTCTACACTGTATAAGCATCAAATATAAATATTTAACGCTTATAACAGTCTGTCAATCAATCGACCGACATACAACTAATTATTGGGATTAGTGCACGTCAAATATCATCCCAATACCCGTGTGGGGTTTCAAACAATCAAACACAGATTTTATTTGTGCGGTTGGGCGATGTGTAAAATTTATCGTCCCAATCAATATCAGTCAAATGTGTGTATATAAACAAATCGTCCAATTTGTTTATATTTATTTCATTTAATATACACGTTAAAATTCTATTTTCAACTATAAAATATTTTAACTATATAAATATTTTATTTCATTTAACATCACATCACACAATCAACTACACATCAAAATCAAACAAACAAGCATACAAGCCGTCCATGGTTTGTGGACGACGGGTGTCGGGTGCTACTAAACACCATCTGCATCCTAGTATATATTTATAACTAGAAAAATTAAATTGAAAGGTGAGAAGTTCTCACAGAGGGTTCCACTCCGCCGTGCTTTGCTGTTGAACTGCTGAACCGTCTGGATCGGTTGAAATGAACATTGCAGCCCTTTTCTCGCTGTTCAAATATAAAAATATTATTTTTATTGCTTCATTTCAATAAATAAAAATCATATTTTTATCTCTACTTCATATATATTACAATGCTTCTTTTTATATAAAACTTATTTTTTTTATTTCTACTTCTCAAATAAAGATCGAATTTTTATTATCTATATAATATAAAAATCAGATTTTTATAATCTCTACTATATAAAGATAATCTTTTTATATTCTCCATTATATAAAAATCATATTTTTATTACTTCTACCTTATAAAAAATATATTTTTATCTCTCACATCTGAAAAAATCATATTTTTATTATTTTAATAATATAAAAATCATATCTTTAATACTTCTATAATATAAAAATCCTATTTTTAACCTTTCTATATTATAAAAATTATATTTTTATTATCGTTATCTCTATAACAAAACCATATCTTTATAATGCTAAAAATCGTAACTTTTTGTTATATAAAAAATTAAACCTTTTTCTAAATAAATCATACAATAATAATCATACTTTGGTTTACAATAAAAATTATACTTTTGCTTACAATCATCTAAACTAAAAAAAACGAAAAGAAAATTATAAACAAAAACTCACAGCGTTGGTCAGAGTTGGGGAGGAAGCTAGTGATGACGATGGTGGTCGACATCGGCACCTGCATTGGTCGGAACAGCGGGGTTTGGGGTTTTGAACTTCGAAGTGGGAAGGAGGAGAGAAATGAGGGCGGAGGAGAGAAGAAGTTTGGAGATGGGCGGTGTTGGACGGCGAGGCTCGGCGGTGCAGTAGGGGGGACTGCGATGGGTGGAGCGATGGTCTGAGGTGGCGGTTTGTGGAGGATGGCGGCTTGGGGTCTTGCGGTCGCGGGTTTTGATCGGGGCGTGGATGCTGGGGTTTGCGCAAAGCGCAGAAAGATGGGAGAGGAGAGAGAACGGTGCGGAGGGGCGGTGAACGTTGGCCTTGGAGGGGCGGCGGACGTCGATGGCAGGAGGCCATCGATTTTCTCAAATCGGGGTTTTTTTAATTTCGAATGAAACTAAATTGGGGGAAGAAAGATATACGGGGAGGGGGGTTGAAGGGAAAAATAATTATTTTAATTTCAAAAAGTTGACTTTTTTTATTCGACCTCTAAACGAGGCCCACCGCTTGTCGCCCATAGCGTAATACCCTCATTCCGAATACAATGGGATATGTTTCGCAAGCCAATTCAATCGTTACGATCAGTTTCCGTTGAATTTAAAATATAAATCTATTTATATTCAATTTGAACGTACATTTCAATTTACTGGGGTCACATACTTGCTCGAAAAATTCCAGAAAAATATTTTCTAGCTTCGTATTGACGATACAGTCCTAACAAAACTAATTTCGTCGAATTCTGAGACCGTTTAAAAAATGGCCATTTTTCAGTCGATTAAAATCTGAAACTGACAGAACATGTTTTCCTTTGCCACACTCACATATTGATTCGAAAAATTACGAAAATTGGAATCTAGCAATAACTTGACATCGCGGATCCAACAAAAGTGGTTTCGTCGAAATCCGAGGTCGTTTGCAAAATTTCCATTTTTAAGGGCCTGAATTCCATAGCGACTATTCAGAATTTTCAACTGGACATAACTTTTGATTCCCGCTATGAAATTTTGATTTTTCGGATTCGTTGGAAAGATATTCGCAATTAGATTCTATTATTTTTGGTTTCACTAAAATCCGGTTTATTTTGCACCCGGTATGTTCATTTGAATTTTGAAATCGAATTATCAAACTACCGCGCCATTTTCAATTCCTTTTATATATATAAATAAATATTTATATTCTAACGACGATTCAAATGAATATATACGTTCGAATTATATTCAAAATAAATTTCTCGTCGATATTATTTAAAATAATTCGTTTTAAATAATCAAAATTCGCTAAAATTGCCAAAATAAAAAAAATTTAAATTGGCCCAGATTTCCGGGTTATTACACCATGAATCCAAATAAGCTCTAAATCACTCCAGACTGGTTCCATTGTGTAGCCTACGATCATACGATCCCGACGGATCCAAAATTTCGCAATTTTGATAACGTACGCGCCTGATATTAAAATTACGTGTTAATATGTTAATTAGATTAAATTATACTTAAATAAATATAGATATTTATTATTTTTGTTTCACCTTTTAACACGTTTTGTATCTCCTTCTCCAACTATATGCATCATATTCCAGTGAAAAAGAAATTCAAATCTTCCTTTATTTGTTTGCAACCAACTCCTCCTACTTACCCCCTTTCTTCTTTGTTTTCTTTTGTTTAATTTACTTCGAAAACTAATCGGCCCATTACCCAGTTTAAACTCACCCACACTCCAAAATTTAATGCAGCATGCTTCCTTTTATATTTACGTTCTTTTTTCTCTTGACATTTAAAAATCGGCCCACCAAAACTTTTAACCCACTTGCCAATCTAACCCTTCTTCTCCAAAAAAAATAACTGCGAGCTATACAAGTATACGAGTCCTCGTTGCCATACTTTCGTTCACCGTACTGCTCTACGTGAACCACCATGACCGAAATTCTTCATCGATCCCCACTTACTTGCGCATCCCATTTTCTCGCATATCCTTCCATCCCACCTTCACGTTCCGGACCGCTGCAACCGTCATAACCTTGCCAACTTACCTTCCCCAAATAAGAATAGAACCCGCCGCTATAGATTTTTGATGGCAGAAGCTCCTGCACCATTTCTCTTTACTGTGCCCTCCACTTGTGATGACTGAAGCTCCAACCAAATATAGATAATGACTTCGTAGCCCAACCGTGACTCCACCGTAGCCACTTGCTCCTTCCTCGCAATCCAGTTCAAACCCCAAACTTCCGTTCCCTCTCCTATACTTGTGAACTCTGACCGCCATTTGTTACTATATCCACCCTCCACGTGAATACACACATACCTAAGCCTCTTCCACTTGTATAAATACCTAGGCACTTCCCTCTACGAGCTCACCGACCCCCAGGCCTTTGTTGATAGCGTGCCTACCCACCCAGTCCTTTCATTCTTTAATGAGCTCAACACCAAGATAACCCCCTCGTTCTGCATCACCATGAACCCCTACTGCCATGAAACAACATAGAAAACAAGATGTCATCTCCTCATCTCCCTCACTATCCACCTGTATGCACTCACCATCTAAAAGAAACCATAACCTTCCCCCTTACAACACATGCTCTGTTGTGTGCAGACCCTTGTGCATCCCATCCTCCCTAACACTTCTTCTCTGACATCCCTGTACTCCATTCAAACAACCTCCCCTTTTATTTATTTCGAATGTACATTGCCGACATGACTTCAAGTTTGAATGCAGACCCATAGTGCCAAGTTCGAACAAAAATATATACCATACTCTCCAAACTTTTCTTCTCACATCATTTTCATCAGACCTGCCGCTTAGCTTGCTTCAGCATTTCCGAGTTGTTTCAGACACCATCTTCATGTTTTACACTAGATGGGCGCAAAGAGGTTTATAAATATATACATATAAGTTTCACAAAGATACAACGATTGTTTTTTTATTAAACTTTGGAAGCCATTTTAAGTTGTTGGCTTAAAATCGTTTTGTAATTGTTCTTCTTTGTTTTTCGTTTTCAGGAAACAGTTAAATTATTTAGATATTCAAAATATTTGAATACCAACCATTTAAATTTTAAAACCAATAGACTAAAACAATTAAACTAATTAATTATTAAATCTCTAAAATTCTGGGATGTTACATTCTTTCCCCCTTAAAAGAATTTCATCCCCGAAATCACTAAGGTAAGAAAATGCTACAAATCTTATTAACTATATTAAAATCTTTAGTTTCTCCTTTTAGTTTAAACTAAACCAATTTAATTCCAATTAAAATATCGACTAATTCTTATTAACAACAATTTTCAAAAATTCTGAAAATTTCCTAACACCTTAAATTTTGGAAAAAATTCGCTAGCTTCTCCTTTGCATAGCTCAATCTGTACAGCTACAACTTGCCTCTCTTGGCCTTTTTCAATCCAAAGAAAATCAAAGAGCCAAGCGGCTTTCCAAACTGTCTCATAAAAATCTCATACCCAATTAAAATATAAACTAGCACCTTTTTGTCGGGAATCCCAATTTGATAACTCTTATTTGTTATCACTTCCACATATATCAATGCATTCACAATCGATTTCCAATCAACTTAACCTCAAATCCAATCAATTACTTATGCCCAAGCCAAATTCCATTTCAAATTTTGGTTTCCATCTCAATTCTCAAATCCTTACTCACCAATCAATTCTATTCTAGATTGTCTCCAATCCAATCCAATATTTATTTAACTTTGTTTAAGTTAAGTTCAATTTTATTTATTCACTTTCACCTTTTCATAAGTTACCTTTAAAATTCAAAAATTCAAATTCTTGTGTTTTTATTCAAATCAGTTTGAAATCATATTATCTACATATAATAATAGCAATTCAAAACATATGAATTTTTGAGCAACTGATTTCCTCAAATAATTCAGAAAAAACAAAAATCTTTGATATTACGTCGCTTGAAAACTCGAAAATGAACACTGATGATGCTGCATTCATCATCAAAATTGTTTTCCAACTATCGAAGTGAGTTCAATAGTATATCATTTCAAAACCATTTTAAACACTTCCATTTTGGAATTACTTCAAAATATCTTTTTCAATACTTTGAAAACAATTTCAAATCTCCCCAAGGATCTTAAAATTTCCGTATTTTAAATCCAAAATTCATTTACATAAAACCTGTCCAAGTTTCCACAATTTAAATTCCAACTCTGTTTCAAATTCAAATTTAATCCATATTATTTTATATATTATACGAATATGAATTCTGATTGGTTATTTATATAACCAACTCAGTTATAATCTTATCCGATTATAATTACAACAAAACATATCTAATATACTATAATAATTTCAATATATTTCTTTATATCAAGATATATTTCGGGTAAAATTATTTCACTTACCCTCTTTCAAAACAATACCGAGTCGAATTACTTTGTTCAAGAGTTTAGAAAAACTTCTCAATATTGTGTGTACTACCATATCGATCAGAGTTTTTAAATCACTCGATAAACCAATCAACACAATATAAAACCATTTTTAATCAATATCCAAATATGCTCTCTCGTATATATAAACTTAGACTCAATCTAGAATATTACTAACCCCATCTCTACTGAGTCACGCCACAGAGCCAAGGTAATTACTCAACCTTCAACTCTGATACCACTGTAACAAACCATGGATTTTCGACCCCGAAAATCAATGTAAAATCCATGTTGACTATTCAAGCATCAGAAATACCATATCATTAATAGAAAGAAGTTAGAGGGTGAGAAAGAGAAAGAAAGAAAATTAGAAAAGAAGAACATAACAGAACAGAATCAGAGTAAAACACGAATCTCACTGTGGAACGAATAAAATATATTATATAGTATAACTTTGAAATACAAAACTATATTTGTACTTACACACATTATCAGGGTACATCACATGTATATCACAGCGGAAATAAACTCTCTCTATATATCAAACTCTAAAGCCTCCTGCTCCGAGCTCCTCCAAGTATATCTGAAAAATCCTGACTACTGGGCTGCCCATACAAATTTGGACACCCAAGAGTTTAGGGAAAACAAAACAAAATAAACTCTGGGTCAGTCATGTGACTGGTGTGAGTAAACTCTAATCTTTCGGTTTAACTTATAAAATTCTTTTTAAAGAAATGATAATCATAAGAACGATCCACAATAAACACAGACGGTTTTTACCTTATGAAACCCAAAATATTCTTAAGATCAATATTTTCTGATATTATAATAATGTCTAAATCAAGTAAATAGAAATCTAGCAGAACGATTTCATCTCACTCTCTACATATATAATATACAATCAAAAACCACAGGCTCTTATTGGGTAATGAATTTTCAACTATGACAAGGTATGGAACTACCTTCCGATCAGTGTACTCCAGAAGCGATACTCTGGAGTTCAACAAGAACATCTTGCAACTCAACCACACATGACCGGCCAATCATTTTGCTTGAATGTTCCAAATATATTATCACCTTACGGTTGGTATACCAACATGACCGTTCCCGGGAGAAACAGAAGCAAAAGAAGTAACAAATATGAATATTCTCTAAATGGTGACAATATATGCTAATTAGGTGCGACCCACTTAGCCATGCTACCAGCCCGATTTTCGTTATTTCCCGGTTGATGAGGCTTGAGGTCATAACGTACTATTATATAGATCACATATAGATATACTTTAAATGCCACATCATCATACCCTCCAAATCACAAATTAATTTCCCTAAAAATACCATGGGTTTAGGCTAAGAGAAACGAATTCCTCCGCCACCAACGTAAATACATTTGTAGAGATCAAATTATGCGATCTATTAGATATACTCTGTTATACATTTGTCCATATATGTTGTCTTGGGTCGGGACAAACCGAAGGCACTATTCTGTAAATCCATCTTAGGCAATTTCTACCTAGGTTCGTCGGAACAGTCCTTGAATAAACTTCGTCTTCAATTAACTTCATCATAATCGATTCGCAACGCTAATGCCAATACGGAGTGGTTTTCAGATAAAAATCTGATCTTGGTCTCTCCGTATTGACAATGGAGAAATGGTCAAAAAAATTGATACTCGGTTATTTAACTATCAAAGAAAAACATACAAAACAACAACGGTTGTATTTCCAAATGGAGATCTTACCGATCAATCATCAATCAACACTGAGCCCATTTAAATAGATTTATCAATAATCATTTCATTTCCCAATTTCCCTTGAATATCTCTACCCATATATTTTTCCCAACTCGCTTATGTTCTCACGATTTCTTAGAAAACGTTTCCATATATTCACAACTCTTTATTTCCTATATTTCGAAAATACACGTTATTAAAATTGAAAAACATTTCTTTATCTTATTCACGCATCACTCTTTTTCGACATCCATCAGTCCCTAACTGTAAACTAGTAAGAAAACGATTCCATAAGTATAAACCCCGAAGGCCAAACCAACATCAGGTTGATACTCATACAACTATTTAATATATATAATTTCCAGTTCATTTCTAATGTTCTTAACTCCGTTTTCTTAATTTCTTATTTTCAAAACTGTTTACACAACTCTCTATTCAGTTTACAAATCCACTTCTTCATGAAAATCTTTGATTATAACAATAACGTTATAATCTCGGCTTTCGAAATATTTAATTTCAAAATATATCTTTTAGTTAAATAAATAAACAAATAATTAATTAATTAGATAAATAAGTAAGTCTTGATTATAACCGAAAAGTAAATGGTACTTTCCTAATTTCGATAGAATCGAATTCCAACATATAACTCACTTTTGAATACTCTCTATTCAAATAATGTTCTGAACATCGGAATAAACTCATCGTTTCAGGTTAACTTGATTTCTAAATTCATGTTGGAATTTATCACTTCAAATATTCATCAATTTCCTTTTATAACCCATTAAATCTACAAAGTGTTTGCTTTTTAAATCATTATCCATTTAATATGTGAATCTTATTCCTTTATAGAAAATGGACTCATTTTTGTCAAATCAAATCTTGATTTATTATTTAAAAATACCACTACTGCTAAAAATCTATTTATCGAGTTATTTTAGAACTTCATTATTAAATCTCTTTTGCAAATCAACCTTATAGTCTATTTTATTTACATCAGTTTATAGTTCTAATTCGATTTTTCATTCGAATATAAATATCGGTTTCAAATCGAATATTAATTATCTTGTCAAATTCCGAATTATTTAATATATAATTTTAAAAGATAGTTTATTTTTGAAACATTCGACATCGTCGAATTCTAATTATAAATCCTTATGGATTTATTCAATTCATATTCACATTTCGAACCTCGAAATAAATTCAACGATTTCCGTTTCCGTTACTTAGTTTTGAATTGAGATTCATGGATTGTTTAATAATATTTATTTAACAAATAATTATTTTATCGCATTTATAAATACCATTAATAAATAAAACTACTTGTTTATATAATTAAACAAGTTATTATATTCTAGTTAAATCAATATTCAATTTCTATTATTTAAAAATAATAAATAATAGATTTTCCCTTTTTAAACTCGAATTCTTTTCCATATATTTTTACGGCATTTTAAATACCAGTTATTCGGGTCAACGTTATTCAAACATCCCAAACACACAACAATCAATACCAGATTATTTGTCACATAATATAATATAATATATGAAAAACAAAAATATAATTGTTGAGGAATCCACCAACCTGCTTCCCTGAATCCACTGATGTTAATCAATAGAACTAAACATTTATTTCATACCAATATGAAATATTATAATAAATAGAACCACTATTTAACCAATGACTTCATATATATAACGATCAACTAATTGATTTGTAAATCATCCAAACAATCATCACACACAACATTCAATCATTTTTTATCAATATTAAATAATGTTTATAAAATTATAAAACTGGATTGAGTTAGCGAGTTTACTCACCTTGGTCGTTAATTGTAACAACCCGTAAAATCTGGGCCAGTTTAAAAATTTTATTTTTGCAATTTTAGCGAATTTTGATTATTTAAAATGAATTATTTTAAATAATATCGACAATAAATTTATTTTGAATATAATTCGACGTATATATTTATATACGTCGTCGTTAGAATATAAATATTTATATATAATTATAAATAGAATTGAAAATGGCGCGGTAGTTCGAAAATTCGATTTCTAATTTCAAATGAATATACAGAATTCAATATAAGTCAGAATTGAACGAAACAAGAAATATTTGAATCTGTATAACTATATCTTTGTAACGAAGTTAACAAACTGAGATTTCATCTTAGAAATGATAAGATATGTCCAGTTTAAAATTAGAAATAGTCGCTGTGGAATTTATATATATTTTTATATATATAAGGCCCTTAAAAATAGCAATTTTGCAAATGACCTCGGATTTCGACGAAACCCGTTTTGTTGGGTCCGTGATGTTAAGTTATTGCTAGATTCCAAATTTCATAATTTTTCAAACCAGTATGTGAGCGTGGCAAAGGAAAACGTGTTTTGACCATTTCCGTTGATTTTAATCGACTGGAAATTGGCCATTTTTCTAACGGTCTCAGAATTCGACGAAACTAGTTTTATTAGGACCGTATCGTCAATACGAAGCTAGAAAATATTTTTCGAGAATTTTTAGAGTTAGTATGCGACCCCGGTAATTTGAAATGTACGTTTAAAATTCAATATAATGATTTAAATGTAAATGCAACGGAAACTGATCGAAACGGTCGATTCAGCTTGCGGTAGATATCCCATTGTGCTCGGAATGGGGGTGAAACGCTATGGGCGACAGGCAGTGGACCTCGTTTAGAGGTCGTTTGTAAAAGTATCTTTTTAGGAATTAAATAATTAAATTAAAAAAAAAAAAAAAATTCTCTCCCCCGTTTACCCTCTGGCCCCCCCCTTTCTCGTTTACTTTCAGAAAGGAAAAGAAAAAAAAAAAAAAAAAACCGCTTTACCAGATCGCCGCCCCCCCCCTCTACAAACCTCCAGTCGCCACCCCCCCCCTCTACCAGATCGCCGCCGCCAGGAGGCGCGCGCCCCCCTGCTTCCCCTTTCCTCCGCCTCCTCTTCCATCCATCGAGAACAGCATCGACGACGAAGCCCCCCCCCTATCGCGAGGCCCCTCCGACCACCCTGAAGCTCGCTGGAGCCGCCCGCAACCCACCCCCTCGACTGAGCCGCCGCGCTCGACGCGAGCCACCACCACCGACGGCGAAAACCCTCCCCCCTCCGATTTGCAAACCTCGACGAAGCCCCCTCCGATCTGCAAACCTCGAAGAAGCCCCCCCCCCCCCGACCAAATCGAGCCCCCTCTGTAAGTTTTTTTTTATTATTTTAATTTATTTTATTTCTATTTTATTTAAAACAGAAAATACTGATTTATTTTAAATAATTTATAAACTGATTTTATTTTAATTAGTAAAAACTGATTTCTGTTTTATATTTAAAGTTTAAAACTGATATTTTTAAATATTAAAAACTGAATGTAAAAGAATTTTTAAAACTGATTTTATGAGATTTTTAAAACTGTTTTTTTTAAAAGCATTTTTTTTTAACTGATTTTAAAGATTTAAAAACTGAATCTTATAAAAAGAAAAAAAAACTGATTTTGTAAAAGAATAAAACTGATTTCTTTTAGCAAAAGTAAAAAAATCATATTTTTATATGTTGAAAGCGAACATGAAAACATGATTTTTGTCATATTGAAGAAGTGATTTTTATTATGTAAACATCATGACAAAAATGAGATTTTTATTCATTTGAATAGCGAACTAAAAATTCGATTTTTATATATTGAACTTCGAACTAAAAATATGATTTTTATATATTGAACTTTGAAATAAAAATTCGATTTCTATATATTGAACTTTGAAATAAAAATTCGATTTTTATATATTGAATAGCGAAGTAAATTTCGATTTTTACATATGTAGTGAAAGCGGACAACGAAAGCGACAAAAGGCGAAACGACGAAGACTTCTGCAAATGAAGAGCCGTGGAGCTAGGATAGCTATCTGTGAGAATTTCTCACCTTTCAATTTATTTTTCTAGTTATATATATACTAGGATGCAGACGGTGCTTAGTAGCACCCGACACCCGTCCACAAACCATGGACTTGTTTGTTTGACTGTTTGGTGATTGGTTGCGATATTGGTTTGAATGTGATTTGTGGTGTGAAAAATCGAATAGATAAATTGGTTAGGATTAGACGTGCGCCGTTATAAGGCGAAGGAGTAAGGCTAGGTTAGACTCTTACTCCAAATTTTGTGGTTTGCATAATAAAATTGATATGATTGATGTGTGAATGGCGTGGGCCTTCACTAGACCGGGGACAAGGCTAGGCCTCGTCCCGTTTCTAGTATCGTGCCGTTATGCCGCCGAAATTTTCTAAAACATGTTAGAAAAATAAAAATATCATTTTATTGAATAAATGAATTGAATAGAAATTCATAGGTTGAAATAAATTGTTTTATCGTTAAAAATATAATTTTTAACGTGAATATGAAAATAGTGGAGTGAATAAATAAATATTCATTTACAAACCAGACGGTTTGTTTATGTACACCTATTTGAATGACGTTGATTGGGTCGATAAATTTTACACATCGCCTAACTGCACAAATAAAATATGTGTTTGATTGTTTGAAACCCCACACGGGTGTTAGGATGAAATTTGAAGTTCACTCATCCTGATTGATTAAATATGTCGATCGATTGATTGACAGGCTGTTATAAGCGTTGAATATCTATATTTGATGCTTATACAGTGTAGTGCACTTTGGTTGATGGTTGATTATTTTCAATGCTATTATATACATGTGTTGTATGAAAATCCATATAATTAATTTTATATGGTAATTGATTGGGCCTCATTCCAGTTTTGAAAAAGAAATATATGAAAAAGAAATATTTGAAAAAGAATATTTGAAAATAAAGGAATATATGAAGCCGTGTTGATTAGATTGACGCCATTTTGACGTGAACGATATTTATATCGATTTTGAAAACGATTTCGAAATGAATTGAATTGAAAACGAATTCAAATTGAATTGATAGCGAATTGAAATGAATTCAAATTGAATTGAAATTTGAATTGAATGGAAATGAATTTTAAAACGAATTTATAAAGAAGAATTCAAATTTGATTTGAATTGAAAAGGAAGTTGAAATAGATTTTGAAACGAATTTTAAAACTATTTATATAATTCGTTTTAATTAGAAATCGACGAAATATATATTATATATATTATATATATAATATAATGGCCTGAATAGAACGCGCCGCGCCGCGGCAGTTCGTGAAATTTCGACCATTTATTTCAAACGGACATTGCGGGAGATCCGACCGTCGGATTCTCCTAAAACCGGAACCGTTGGGTTCGTATCGAAAAGAGCTTTCTAACGAATATTAGAAATTTGAAATCTAACGGTTGGATTTGGAGATACGTCCAAATCAAATTCGAAAAAGGTCGCTCTAAGTGCAGTTCGATGGCCATTGATGGAAATCGACTGTACGGGCCTTGATAAAATTATTAAAAATAGTAATAATTTGTGTAAAATCATAAGAAATGATTTAGAAAGAATTGGGATGAAAAACTCCATATTTGAAAAGATAAAAATAGATTTTTATCGAAATGAACTAGTTTTGAACTAGAATTATAATTCTATTTATTTTTGAATAAATAAATTGAATTCGAAAAGGGTTTTGAAAATAACCAAAATTTCCAATGATTGCATTGGAGTGGATTTGAATCGAAATTGTCTTCGGAATATTTCGATGTTGGAATTCGTGATTATACAGGTGTTGTTATGGAAATTTGAAAGATATATATATATATCGTTATTTCCAATACGACATTTGTTAATCGTAGAATTTGATATTGAATATAAGCCGATATATTTTCTATTCAGAGCCTTATATTGAATATCAAATGTGATTTGGGTTTGTCGTGAATGGTGTCTTCACTAACACTGTTCTTGAACCCAGTTGAGAAAAGATTAAATCTTTTGATTTAGATTTAATGAAGTGTACCAATTAAATAATATTTAATTGGAATTGAATGGATATTGATTTTTGGGTTTATCGTGAACAGTGTTTTAAATAACACTTGTTCTTTAACCCGATAATTAATGAATGTGATTTGGGTTTGTCGTGAATGGTGTCTTCACTAACACTGTTCTTGAACCCAGCTGAGAAAAGATTAAATCTTTTGATTTAGATTTAATGAAGTGTACCAATTAAATAATATTTAATTGGAATTGAATGGATATTGATTTTTGGGTTTATCGTGAACAGTGTTTTAAATAACACTTGTTCTTTAACCCGATAATTAATGAATGTGATTTGGGTTTGTCGTGAATGGTGTCTTCACTAACACTGTTCTTGAACCCAGCTGAGAAAAGATTAAATCTTTTGATTTAGATTTAATGAAGTGTACCAATTAAATAATATTTAATTGGAATTGAATGGATATTGATTTTTGGGTTTATCGTGAACAGTGTTTTAAATAACACTTGTTCTTTAACCCGATAATTAATGGGATGTGACTTTGGGTTTATCGTGAACCGTGTTTTAAATGACACTGATTCTTTAACCCAGTCACAGATTAAAACTAAGTGGAGTTTTAATGAATCTTTAATTAGATTGAAAAGATCGAGAATGGAGTATCACCAGTTTTGCTCCAGGCGATAGTTAAATCTTTAATTAGATTTGAACGTGAAATTTAGAAATTAACTGTCGGTTAGCTAAGTAGAATGGTTTTCTGGATATTGATCTGATGTTGGTTTCGGCCTTCGGGGTTAATATTTGGGGAATTATTCTCTTGATTAATTTACGGTTAATGACTAATGAGTTGGAATGAGGCGTATGTTGTGTTTGTGTAACACTTTTATAATATATACGCGAGTTATTCGGAAAGACCGGGTTTATCCCATTCTGAATAACTGATACGACGATAAGTCGAAGATGAAGACGATGGTCGAAGACCGGAAGTCTTCACGTCGTTTGGGTGATAACTGATGATCTTGATTGGGCTGTACACCCAAGAAGATGGAAACAGTTAGTGATCGTCCAGACGTACTTGGAGATCGATGGATATGCGGGGTACTAGGTGCCTCCGGTTTCGTTCAGACCCAGAACGGACTTGTAAATGGACTGTGTGTCTGACATTGGATTTCATTCTGTGTGACTGATATCGGTTGCATAGAGTGGTTTGCCTGTGTGGCATGCTAAGATGCAAATGATCAAGGCTTCTGTTGAAAAGCAAAGTCTTGTGGTGATGATCAAAGCACGGCCTTTGTGGCGTAGCTTTGTGTAACGTTTACCTCGCGGGTTTCACACCCGGTATGAACCAAAAACGGGAGAGGACATCAGGGAGGACTTGCGTTTCTTTCTAGTTAGAAGTGGCGTCAGTGGTTTTACACGCCCTGACGAGTTTGACTTATGTGGTTGTTGCTGTTGCGAGGCGCCTCGGTTATATCGGTTTCGGCCGATGCATTCTGGTCGGCTGACGGACCAGACTTACACCCCATAGGGTGGGGAAACGTAGTGTTCAGGCATTTTAATCCACATCGGTGGACCGGCCCTGACGATCCAAAGGCTTGACAGAGTACTTGCCTGAGGCTCGGACTAGACAGTCTCGAATCGGTTGAGGATCTTGCCCCTAGCCTCGGTTCATAGATGGAAATCCAATTTCCAAATACGTGACATTTGCGGTTTTATTTGTAAACCTATATATGGCGACATGATATATGGTACCCATGCCGCCTATGATTGATACTTATGATTTGAAGTGTTTTATACACTATGCACTTATTATGGTATCAAATGATTTGTTTTAAACGTATCAAGCATTCTTTGGCTGTTATAAGGTAAAAACCCTATCCTCGACTGCGTTACATTGTGTGATGGGACCTGGGTCTTATAACAGCTTCATTTTCTTTATTTAGCATTGCGCTGTTTGTTTTATGCACTGGTATTCTTGGGAGGAAACCCGTTCCGTGTTATACGGCGTGGTCCCTTGATTTACCTAACTTTAAAAACAAAGATTAATAACTGTTTTAGTTCTCACACCAGTCCCATGACTGACCTGGAGTTTATTGTTTTAACCTAAACTCTGGGTGCCCTTATTTTGACACGGGCAGCTAGTAGTTTTGGTTTTGCAGATTTATATTCACAGGATCCTGGTTTACAGCTGGAACGATATCCGGAAAGCTTTGTATCCGTATATCTCTTCTAGTTGTGTATTGTATTATTTTCCGCTGCTATGTATTTAAATGTAATTTAAATCTCTGATATTTCTGTGTAATATTCATTTATACTCTGTATATTCTTGTAATCTGATGCATTGTTGTAATAAGCAATGAAATGTCCTTCTGTATGTGTTCTGTTGTGGTTTGTTCTCGAACTATCCGACGCTTTCCTTTACGGGGAGGTTACGGGTCTTTACAGTTGGTATCAGAGCTTTGGTTTACAAAGCTCAGAGAACAAGGCACATTAGAAACATACGAAAGAATTCATCAGATATTGGATTAGTAATATCCAATTAGAATGACTCGTTAGAGATGGGATCAGTAGTATCCTAGAACGAGTGTGAAGAGTATATTTTTAAAGTGAAAACAAATTTTGTTTTGAAAATTTAAATCAATTATTCGTATTTGATTATTTATATGGATGTGGACAATCGAGTATATATAGATTTCGCGTATACGCGTCATGAACGTATATTCGAAGTTTTAATATATTGGATAGATATAGCATCACACTCTAGTCGCCCGGAGATATTATTGATGATAGCGATCGCATCATCAACATTTATGTTCGTGTTTCGAAGGTGTGATTTTCTATATATTTCCATTAGGCTGGTGTGAGAACCAAAACTTATATATAGCTAGAATACATTGTTGTGAATTGGCATCAAAAACATGATTTTTGTATATGTATCAAAATTATGAATTTCAAACTCTAATTCACTAATTGATTGATGTTTGTGTTGTTTGTTTAGTTGTTTGCTAATTTTGAACCATTTGGCCTAATTGTACCAAATATTGAATTGTATTGAAAATTTGGTCGCATCTGCTTGCATATACATGTATAACATTGAACAGGTCATAGCAAGGAGGCTAGAGCCAGAGAATAAAATTTGTTTGCCCGACAAATAGGTACATGTTTACTACATAATTTCCTGTTTTGTTTGGGTGATGATGATTTTGTGAGCCTATTGGCTAGCCGCTTGGCTTTTTCTTTTTCTTTTTGAGATCTGAAGGACCGGGGAAGCTATTTGAAATTCCCCGATGCTCCCGGTGCAGGGGAGGTTATGGCGAAATTTTTCAAAAATTTAGGGTGTTAGCCAAATTTTTGAGATTTTGAAAATTCTCAGAAACTAAAGAGTTGGAGAATGGAAGCCAGATCGAGCGTAGAGTTGAATAGTCAAACCACTTTCGACTTTATTCCTTTTCGGGGACGAAAAGTTTTAAGTGGGGGAGATTGTAACAACCCGTAAAATCTGGGCCAGTTTAAAAATTTTATTTTTGCAATTTTAGCGAATTTTGATTATTTAAAATGAATTATTTTAAATAATATCGACAATAAATTTATTTTGAATATAATTCGACGTATATATTTATATACGTCGTCGTTAGAATATAAATATTTATATATAATTATAAATAGAATTGAAAATGGCGCGGTAGTTCGAAAATTCGATTTCTAATTTCAAATGAATATACAGAATTCAATATAAGTCAGAATTGAACGAAACAAGAAATATTTGAATCTGTATAACTATATCTTTGTAACGAAGTTAACAAACTGAGATTTCATCTTAGAAATGATAAGATATGTCCAGTTTAAAATTAGAAATAGTCGCTGTGGAATTTATATATATTTTTATATATATAAGGCCCTTAAAAATAGCAATTTTGCAAACGACCTCGGATTTCGACGAAACCCGTTTTGTTGGGTCCGTGATGTTAAGTTATTGCTAGATTCCAAATTTCATAATTTTTCAAACCAGTATGTGAGCGTGGCAAAGGAAAACGTGTTTTGACCATTTCCGTTGATTTTAATCGACTGGAAATTGGCCATTTTTCTAACGGTCTCAGAATTCGACGAAACTAGTTTTATTAGGACCGTATCGTCAATACGAAGCTAGAAAATATTTTTCGAGAATTTTTAGAGTTAGTATGCGACCCCGGTAATTTGAAATGTACGTTTAAAATTCAATATAATGATTTAAATGTAAATGCAACGGAAACTGATCGAAACGGTCGATTCAGCTTGCGGTAGATATCCCATTGTGCTCGGAATGGGGGTGAAACGCTATGGGCGACAGGCAGTGGACCTCGTTTAGAGGTCGTATGTAAAAGTATCTTTTTAGGAATTAAATAATTAAATTAAAAAAAAAAAAAAATATATTCTCTCCCCCGTTTACCCTCTGGCCCCCCCCCTTTCTCGTTTACTTTCAGAAAGGAAAAGAAAAAAAAAAAAAAAAAAAAACCGCTTTACCAGATCGCCGCCCCCCCCCCTCTACAAACCTCCAGTCGCCACCCCCCCCTCTACCAGATCGCCGCCGCCAGGAGGCGCGCGCCCCCCTGCTTCCCCTTTCCTCCGCCTCCTCTTCCATCCATCGAGAACAGCATCGACGACGAAGCCCCCCCCTATCGCGAGGCCCCTCCGACCACCCTGAAGCTCGCTGGAGCCGCCCGCAACCCACCCCCTCGACTGAGCCGCCGCGCTCGACGCGAGCCACCACCACCGACGGCGAAAACCCTCCCCCCTCCGATTTGCAAACCTCGACGAAGCCCCCTCCGATCTGCAAACCTCGAAGAAGCCCCCCCCCCCCCGACCAAATCGAGCCCCCTCTGTAAGTTTTTTTTTATTATTTTAATTTATTTTATTTCTATTTTATTTAAAACAGAAAATACTGATTTATTTTAAATAATTTATAAACTGATTTTATTTTAATTAGTAAAAACTGATTTCTGTTTTATATTTAAAGTTTAAAACTGATATTTTTAAATATTAAAAACTGAATGTAAAAGAATTTTTAAAACTGATTTTATGAGATTTTTAAAACTGTTTTTTTAAAAGCATTTTTTTTAACTGATTTTAAAGATTTAAAAACTGAATCTTATAAAAAGAAAAAAAAACTGATTTTGTAAAAGAATAAAACTGATTTCTTTTAGCAAAAGTAAAAAAATCATATTTTTATATGTTGAAAGCGAACATGAAAACATGATTTTTGTCATATTGAAGAAGTGATTTTTATTATGTAAACATCATGACAAAAATGAGATTTTTATTCATTTGAATAGCGAACTAAAAATTCGATTTTTATATATTGAACTTCGAACTAAAAATATGATTTTTATATATTGAACTTTGAAATAAAAATTCGATTTCTATATATTGAACTTTGAAATAAAAATTCGATTTTTATATATTGAATAGCGAAGTAAATTTCGATTTTTACATATGTAGTGAAAGCGGACAACGAAAGCGACAAAAGGCGAAACGACGAAGACTTCTGCAAATGAAGAGCCGTGGAGCTAGGATAGCTATCTGTGAGAATTTCTCACCTTTCAATTTATTTTTCTAGTTATATATATACTAGGATGCAGACGGTGCTTAGTAGCACCCGACACCCGTCCACAAACCATGGACTTGTTTGTTTGACTGTTTGGTGATTGGTTGCGATATTGGTTTGAATGTGATTTGTGGTGTGAAAAATCGAATAGATAAATTGGTTAGGATTAGACGTGCGCCGTTATAAGGCGAAGGAGTAAGGCTAGGTTAGACTCTTACTCCAAATTTTGTGGTTTGCATAATAAAATTGATATGATTGATGTGTGAATGGCGTGGGCCTTCACTAGACCGGGGACAAGGCTAGGCCTCGTCCCGTTTCTAGTATCGTGCCGTTATGCCGCCGAAATTTTCTAAAACATGTTAGAAAAATAAAAATATCATTTTATTGAATAAATGAATTGAATAGAAATTCATAGGTTGAATAAATTGTTTTATCGTTAAAAATATAATTTTTAACGTGAATATGAAAATAGTGGAGTGAATAAATAAATATTCATTTACAAACCAGACGGTTTGTTTATGTACACCTATTTGAATGACGTTGATTGGGTCGATAAATTTTACACATCGCCTAACTGCACAAATAAAATATGTGTTTGATTGTTTGAAACCCCACACGGGTGTTAGGATGAAATTTGAAGTTCACTCATCCTGATTGATTAAATATGTCGATCGATTGATTGACAGGCTGTTATAAGCGTTGAATATCTATATTTGATGCTTATACAGTGTAGTGCACTTTGGTTGATGGTTGATTATTTTCAATGCTATTATATACATGTGTTGTATGAAAATCCATATAATTAATTTTATATGGTAATTGATTGGGCCTCATTCCAGTTTTGAAAAAGAAATATATGAAAAAGAAATATTTGAAAAAGAATATTTGAAAATAAAGGAATATATGAAGCCGTGTTGATTAGATTGACGCCATTTTGACGTGAACGATATTTATATCGATTTTGAAAACGATTTCGAAATGAATTGAATTGAAAACGAATTCAAATTGAATTGATAGCGAATTGAAATGAATTCAAATTGAATTGAAATTTGAATTGAATGGAAATGAATTTTAAAACGAATTTATAAAGAAGAATTCAAATTTGATTTGAATTGAAAAGGAAGTTGAAATAGATTTTGAAACGAATTTTAAAACTATTTATATAATTCGTTTTAATTAGAAATCGACGAAATATATATTATATATATTATATATATAATATAATGGCCTGAATAGAACGCGCCGCGCCGCGGCAGTTCGTGAAATTTCGACCATTTATTTCAAACGGACATTGCGGGAGATCCGACCGTCGGATTCTCCTAAAACCGGAACCGTTGGGTTCGTATCGAAAAGAGCTTTCTAACGAATATTAGAAATTTGAAATCTAACGGTTGGATTTGGAGATACGTCCAAATCAAATTCGAAAAAGGTCGCTCTAAGTGCAGTTCGATGGCCATTGATGGAAATCGACTGTACGGGCCTTGATAAAATTATTAAAAATAGTAATAATTTGTGTAAAATCATAAGAAATGATTTAGAAAGAATTGGGATGAAAAACTCCATATTTGAAAAGATAAAAATAGATTTTTATCGAAATGAACTAGTTTTGAACTAGAATTATAATTCTATTTATTTTTGAATAAATAAATTGAATTCGAAAAGGGTTTTGAAAATAACCAAAATTTCCAATGATTGCATTGGAGTGGATTTGAATCGAAATTGTCTTCGGAATATTTCGATGTTGGAATTCGTGATTATACAGGTGTTGTTATGGAAATTTGAAAGATATATATATATATCGTTATTTCCAATACGACATTTGTTAATCGTAGAATTTGATATTGAATATAAGCCGATATATTTTCTATTCAGAGCCTTATATTGAATATCAAATGTGATTTGGGTTTGTCGTGAATGGTGTCTTCACTAACACTGTTCTTGAACCCAGTTGAGAAAAGACTAAATCTTTTGATTTAGATTTAATGAAGTGTACCAATTAAATAATATTTAATTGGAATTGAATGGATATTGATTTTTGGGTTTATCGTGAACAGTGTTTTAAATAACACTTGTTCTTTAACCCGATAATTAATGAATGTGATTTGGGTTTGTCGTGAATGGTGTCTTCACTAACACTGTTCTTGAACCCAGCTGAGAAAAGATTAAATCTTTTGATTTAGATTTAATGAAGTGTACCAATTAAATAATATTTAATTGGAATTGAATGGATATTGATTTTTGGGTTTATCGTGAACAGTGTTTTAAATAACACTTGTTCTTTAACCCGATAATTAATGAATGTGATTTGGGTTTGTCGTGAATGGTGTCTTCACTAACACTGTTCTTGAACCCAGCTGAGAAAAGATTAAATCTTTTGATTTAGATTTAATGAAGTGTACCAATTAAATAATATTTAATTGGAATTGAATGGATATTGATTTTTGGGTTTATCGTGAACAGTGTTTTAAATAACACTTGTTCTTTAACCCGATAATTAATGGGATGTGACTTTGGGTTTATCGTGAACCGTGTTTTAAATGACACTGATTCTTTAACCCAGTCACAGATTAAAACTAAGTGGAGTTTTAATGAATCTTTAATTAGATTGAAAAGATCGAGAATGGAGTATCACCAGTTTTGCTCCAGGCGATAGTTAAATCTTTAATTAGATTTGAACGTGAAATTTAGAAATTAACTGTCGGTTAGCTAAGTAGAATGGTTTTCTGGATATTGATCTGATGTTGGTTTCGGCCTTCGGGGTTAATATTTGGGGAATTATTCTCTTGATTAATTTACGGTTAATGACTAATGAGTTGGAATGAGGCGTATGTTGTGTTTGTGTAACACTTTTATAATATATACGCGAGTTATTCGGAAAGACCGGGTTTATCCCATTCTGAATAACTGATACGACGATAAGTCGAAGATGAAGACGATGGTCGAAGACCGGAAGTCTTCACGTCGTTTGGGTGATAACTGATGATCTTGATTGGGCTGTACACCCAAGAAGATGGAAACAGTTAGTGATCGTCCAGACGTACTTGGAGATCGATGGATATGCGGGGTACTAGGTGCCTCCGGTTTCGTTCAGACCCAGAACGGACTTGTAAATGGACTGTGTGTCTGACATTGGATTTCATTCTGTGTGACTGATATCGGTTGCATAGAGTGGTTTGCCTGTGTGGCATGCTAAGATGCAAATGATCAAGGCTTCTGTTGAAAAGCAAAGTCTTGTGGTGATGATCAAAGCACGGCCTTTGTGGCGTAGCTTTGTGTAACGTTTACCTCGCGGGTTTCACACCCGGTATGAACCAAAAACGGGAGAGGACATCAGGGAGGACTTGCGTTTCTTTCTAGTTAGAAGTGGCGTCAGTGGTTTTACACGCCCTGACGAGTTTGACTTATGTGGTTGTTGCTGTTGCGAGGCGCCTCGGTTATATCGGTTTCGGCCGATGCATTCTGGTCGGCTGACGGACCAGACTTACACCCCATAGGGTGGGGAAACGTAGTGTTCAGGCATTTTAATCCACATCGGTGGACCGGCCCTGACGATCCAAAGGCTTGACAGAGTACTTGCCTGAGGCTCGGACTAGACAGTCTCGAATCGGTTGAGGATCTTGCCCCTAGCCTCGGTTCATAGATGGAAATCCAATTTCCAAATACGTGACATTTGCGGTTTTATTTGTAAACCTATATATGGCGACATGATATATGGTACCCATGCCGCCTATGATTGATACTTATGATTTGAAGTGTTTTATACACTATGCACTTATTATGGTATCAAATGATTTGTTTTAAACGTATCAAGCATTCTTTGGCTGTTATAAGGTAAAAACCCTATCCTCGACTGCGTTACATTGTGTGATGGGACCTGGGTCTTATAACAGCTTCATTTTCTTTATTTAGCATTGCGCTGTTTGTTTTATGCACTGGTATTCTTGGGAGGAAACCCGTTCCGTGTTATACGGCGTGGTCCCTTGATTTACCTAACTTTAAAAACAAAGATTAATAACTGTTTTAGTTCTCACACCAGTCCCATGACTGACCTGGAGTTTATTGTTTTAACCTAAACTCTGGGTGCCCTTATTTTGACACGGGCAGCTAGTAGTTTTGGTTTTGCAGATTTATATTCACAGGATCCTGGTTTACAGCTGGAACGATATCCGGAAAGCTTTGTATCCGTATATCTCTTCTAGTTGTGTATTGTATTATTTTCCGCTGCTATGTATTTAAATGTAATTTAAATCTCTGATATTTCTGTGTAATATTCATTTATACTCTGTATATTCTTGTAATCTGATGCATTGTTGTAATAAGCAATGAAATGTCCTTCTGTATGTGTTCTGTTGTGGTTTGTTCTCGAACTATCCGACGCTTTCCTTTACGGGGAGGTTACGGGTCTTTACATTAATCTTTGAATAACGATTAGCATTGGTTGATTTAATCCAGCGTTCTAACTTGCCATGAATCCAAACAAGCTCCAAATCTCTCCAGACTGGTTCCATTATGTAGCCTATGATCCCGACGGATCCAAAATTTCGCAATTCTGATAACGTATGCACCCGATATTAAAATTACACGTTAATATGTTAACTAGTTTAAACTAAACTAAAATAAATAAATAAATAAATGTAGATATTTATTATTTGCATTTCACCTTTTAACACGTTTTCTATCTCCTTCTCCAACTACATGCATCATGTTCCAGTGAAAAAGAAACCGCAACTCTTCCTTTATTTGTTTGCAACCAACTCCTCCTACTTACCCCCTTTCTTCTCAATTTTCTTTGTTTAATTTACTTCGACAACTAATCGGCCCATTACCCAGTTTAAACCCACCCACGCTCCAAAACATAATGCAGCATACTCCCTTTTATATTTACGCTTTTTTTCTCTTGACATTTAAAAATCATCCCATGAAAACTTTAAACCCACTTGCCAATCTGACCCTTCTTCTCCAAAAAAATAATTGCGAGCTATACAAGTATACGAGTCCTCATTGCCATACTTTCGTCCACCGTACTACTCCACGTGAACTACCCAGACCCAAATCCTTGTTCGATCCCCACTTCCTTGTGCATCCCATTTTCTCGCACAGCCTTCCATCCCACCTTCACATTCCAGACCGTTGCAACCATCGTAACCTTGCCAACTTTCCTTCCCCAACCAAGAACAGAACCCGCCGCTACATATTTTTCATGGCAGAAGCTCACACACCATTTCTCTTTGCTACGTCCTCCACTTGTGATGACTGAAGCCTCGGCCAAATGTAGATCACGACTTCCATAGCCCAACCGTGACTCCACCGCAGCCACTTGCTCCTTCCTCGCGATCCAGTTCAAAACCCAAACTTTCGTTCCCTCTCCTGTATCTGTGAACTCATACTGCCATTTGTTACCATCCACCCTCCACGTGAATACACACACACCTAAGCCTCTTCCAATTGTCTAAATACCTAGGCACTTCCCTCTCCGAGCTCATCAACCTCCAGGCCTTTGTTGACAACATGCCTACCCACCCAGTCCTTTCATTCTTTAATGAGCTCAACACCAAGATAACCCCCTCGTTCTGCATTACCATGAACCCCTACTGCCATGAAACAACACGCAAACAAGATGTCATCTTCTCATCTCGCTCACTATCCACATGTACGCACTTACCATCCAAAAGAAACCACAATCTTCCTCCTTAAAACACACGCTCTGTTGCATGCAGACCCCTGTGCATCCCATCCTCCCTAACACTTCTTCTCTGACATCCCTGTACCCCATTCAAACAACCTCCTCTATTATTTATTTCGAATGTACCTTGTCGACCCATCTTCAGGTTCGAATGCGGACCCATAGTGCCGAGATCGAACAAAAATATATACCACGCTCTCCAAACTTTATCTCCTCGCATCATTTTCATCAGACCTGCCGCTTAGATTGCTTCAGCATTTCCGAGCTGTTTCAGACAGCATCTTCACTATTTTCACTAGATGGGTGCAAAGAGGTTTATAAATATATACATATAATTTTCACAAAGATACGGCAATTGTTTTTTTTATTAAACTTTGGAAGCCATTTTAAGTTGTCGGCTTAAAACTGTTTTGTAATTGTTCTTCTTTGCATTTCGTTTTCAAGAAACATGGCGAGAATCTTAGATGGTATTATTTATAGATAACTGATACTTATCAACCAAGTATTACTATTTTTAGGCCTGAGCTACCTACTATGGTAAGTAGTATAATCAAGGTGATAGCTAAGAGGGGACAACTCGTGTACAGAGTGTCATGAGATTTTATTATTTAAGTACAGGGTAGTAGATTCAAATGTGACAGAGTTTCATGAGATTTTATTTCTATAAATTCATATCTCTAGGCTTGGATACTTCAATGGAAAGTAAACTGTCTATAGGTTGTCATGTTTTGCTTGAGGATGATTAGAAACAATATCTTATGTTTTGTTTTAGTTTAAAAGATTCTGGCACTCTGTCACATAAAACTGTGTTCACATATAGACCACTATTGATAAAAATAAAAAATACCAGTGGGACGAGCAATGTGCGACGATTTCAAAAATATAATAATACAGACAAGTTAGCTTATTTTGTAATATCCCAAAATGCTGGTTTAGGGTGAAAAATACTTCAAATAAAAAGTTGCTTATTTTCAAAAATAAAAATTATAGCAAAATTCTAAAAATTAAATTATAACTACGCCTCAAAGATCTTGTCCAAATTCAAAACCAATATTTAATTATAATTAAATAATCGTTATGGTTTATAAACGAATCCATAGCGGCTTTCTGAAAATCTGATTTGGACATAACTCACAATCTATAATACGAAATCTCCAATTTTCTCTTTCATTGGAAAATTATAATTAATTAGATTCGAACTTTTCTTGTTTCGAAGAAATCCGACTTATAACGAATCCTGTATACTATGTTGAAGTTCAAATCGTCGAATTACAAACTACCGCGACTTTTCAAGCTCAATTATAATTTATATTAGAATTAATACGTTCAGTTGCTGTTTAATTAATATATCCGTTACTATAATTCAACTCTAAACTGAATTAAATCTCATATATTATCCAATTCATACACTATTGAGAATTCAACTCATTTCCGACCATTTCAGAAATTAAATGTATTATCACATTATTAATATTATAAAAATATAAATTAGAATTATTTAAATATTCAAAATATTTGAATACCAACCATTTAAATTATCAAACCAATAGATTAAAAAAATTAAATAAATTAATTATTAAATCTCTAAAATTCTGGGACATTACAATTATGAAGCAACGACATTTTTTTTCTAAGTGGAAGCTTTCGATTTTAGTTTCAAAAGAATGAAAATGAAAAGGAACAAGGAAGGTTCATCGCGATATTTATATAAGAACGATGGGGAACAGAAGTACACACCAGTAACTCCTTATTTTTCTTAGCAGTGAAGGAAGGGAACAATATGTACATGAAGTGAAAGAAGGAGGCAGTAGCTAGAGTGGGTTTTCAGTGTACTATTATTGCTTAGCTTAGGGTAGAAGGAAGAAATTTATTTATTTTAGTTTGGATTAGTCGATACGATTTTATTTAATTTAAAATACCCCATGATTCCGAAATCTTTTCGAACCCAACCACTGGCATTCTAGGGTTATAACACTATTCCGAACACACTGGGATAGGTTTCAAAGCCTTATTTGATTGTATGGAGGAGATATTAATTTAAATTAGATTTAAATCAAATAATTCCTTGATAATATTTTATTATTGTTATCATCTATATTCAAAACAGAATATATATTCATCATTTGAATTGTTTTGACTTGGTTTTAAATTTCGAATTGAATTATTTCAGATTCTCGTATGATGATAATTATATATATTCGAAATAAGTCGTATTTCGATTATTAATTCGATAACTCAATATAAAAATTGATGTATACAATCGACTCAATATTTAAAACCATATTAAATATTTAAAATAAATCGACAAAAATATGGGTTGTTATAATCAAAGTGCGAGATTGATGCCTATTTTTGCACCAATATCTAGAATATAGTCATCACAGTCCCAAATTACTTCATTGACTCGCAACTTCAGGCAAAAAAGGATGCCAAATTTAATTTTGGCCTCTTTGTTATGCTTATCATCATTGAGCCCATGGCTACTGCCAATCCTAATGGCCTTGACAAAAAAAACACCCACACCGATAAAAAGATTTTTAAGTTTTGGCATTCCATGCATACCTGAAGGTTGCACGCACTTTACATGTTTAGCTGGGCTTAAGGGTCGAAGTCTTGTATGTTGGTATCCTAATTTAACATCACTCATCACCTCCAACAAGGCACATAATCTGCTATTTGCAAGCGCATTGTTAACCTGGATTTAAACCTTGGAAATATCCACGAAGAATCAAAGTAAAGAACAAAACCATTATTATTTTTGAACCCAAAGTGTCCTTATATTACATAAAAAAGGATTACAAAACATTTGAGTTGGCCAAAAAATAAACATTGATACAACAAATACTTTACAAACAAGAAACTAAAGGCAACTCAAAAGAAGAAAATCACTACAACACGCCACTAAATACATATTAACACATATATCACTAAAATGTTGCTCCAATCAAACTCCATCTAAATCATCACATCAAAAGCCAAAAAATACCAACAAGAAGTCCCAACATACTCTAAAAGAAACCAACCTGCAAAAGAAAAGAACCACTCTAAGAAGAAATCAACACAAAGCCCCCAACAAAAAGCTTCAACAAACGTTTCCATATAGAAACCAAAGCCATAGTAGATGACCAAACACAAAGATTGTTCCATAGCACCCGAAAACATAACTTCCAAAAGACTCAAAAGACAAGCACTCACCAAAATTGACAATCACAACCTCGACATAAACTTCGGGAAATAGAAGTAGCTACAAATCAGAGAATTACCTCTTATAAATTCCTCCATTTATCACTCCACCTGTATTACCTCCTTCCTCTCTTGCTTTCTTTGTCTTCGACCTTGTTTTGAATTGTGACACTAGCTTAACCCACTCTGGATTTGTTTCAACCAAGGGTTCATCACCAATAATTACATTGTCTCTCCTTTTAACTTACCACCCTTGATTTTAATTCTTCTTTTAATGATGCTAGTAGATGAACAGTCTGAATCATCTATCATGTTATCTTGTAAAGTAGTAATGTTAACCTGATGCTATTTCAGTAAAGGAAACACTTTATATAAACCATCAGCTGCAGCAATTTTATCATTAATAATTTCATGACTCACAATTTTCTCCACATTACCAACTACATAATTATCTACCTGTTTTCCAAAACTAGAGTTCCCCATAACATTATAATCCATCTTATCTTGTTCGCTAATATTTTGCACATCAATATTATTATTTGCATGCCTATTCACAAGGATAGAAGTACCAGTTGAATTGTAATGATTCATTTCCTTATCATATTCTAAAAGAACATTCACATTTGAAGCCATAGATGGTCTGAATTGACTATTATCATTATCTTTTTCACACACAACAGAAATATTGTTCTATACTAACCTATGCTCACCAATATCAACATTTATTTGCTTCTCTTGGCAGTTTAGTACGTGGGATTTAACCCATTCCTGAGTAAAATCTTTTACATCCATTTCATTTGTAAACTTATCATGATTATCCATGGCATCATCTATTTCCATCCCACTGTCCTTATTAAAATCATTCTTCAGAATCCATATCTTAGATGCTTTACACAAACCAGTAGAATGTCGAATATCCTACAATTTGAGCAAGCAGCAGGTACCCATTCATAATATACCATTTGCCAAACAACATCTTCATTATGACATTGTATAGCAACACTCTTAGGAAAATTAAATTCAATATCCACCTCAACTAATATTCTAGCGTATGATATTCAACTTAAATCTTCTGTGACACTGTATAATTTTATAGGATTCCCTAGAATAGAAGTTATCCTACTAATAGCCTCAACAGTCCAAAAATCCAAATCCAGGTTAGTTAATCTGATCCAAATTGGGATTGTCTTAAGATGTTCTCTTGTTAATTTCATATCGGGTTGCCACTTCTTCATAAAACCAACCTTTTATTATAAAAATATGGCTATTCTCTAATATTCAATCTCAATCCTCTTCTATGTCACATTTTATAATAAATAAACCATTATCTCTTGAAAATAACTGATAATCACCTTTCAAATTCCAATTCCTATCAATGTACGCTTTCTGATAATTATAATAGGGTTTAATTCCATAGACATAGAAGACAACTGAATTAAACCATTTTTCTCTTGCTTTTTTGACTAAGTTTTCACTTGTAACCATCATCTTAACATTATCCCGAATTATGGGCTCATAATAGTCAAGTTTAACTGCATTTCATTGAGAATTATTTTCCTAACTGCTTCAATCCACAATTTTGATTGTAAAATGTTAATCGTAATTGGACTGACCTGAACATTAGATCCTAGATCTGGAAAATCAGACTTAGAATCAAGATTTGGAGTACAAATACTACCTTGAATTGAAGAAATTAATCAGCGTCCATGCTGCTGAGAAGATCGAATATCAAGAGGTATTGCCGATCTGAAGTCAGAAGCGAATTCCAATTTTGTTTTTGATTGAGATTTTGAATTCGGTTTCCAAGACGACGCCATTATTTTCTCTAAGCTATTTTTGCTCTACCTTTATAAAGAACAGAATCATATAGCCTTAGAGATGGATGAAACTTCATGGAAGAGACTAAAGGAACAAGATAAAGCACTTACAAAAGTTTAAAACCCTGAAAGCTAAGTATATGAACCGGTACCGGTCCAACATGGAATGTACAATAGTGGATTTAGAAATATGAAATGGAAAGTACTATATCACTGTAGAATGTACAATATTAGTGTTAGAAATATGTACCAATTCAAATGTTGAAATAAAATATTTATTTGAATAAAAATAATGTTTGAATGTTAAATTCTTATGCAATAGCATTTTATTCAAAGTAAATATTTATTTCTATATGTGATGTAGTACAGAATGGTACAGATACAAACACATATATAGGATAATATATATATTTGTTATCATCAAACAAAAATCATATTGTTATATTCAACAATCTCCCCCTTTTGATGATGATAAACATACACATAAGATTTTGAATATGATAAATGTGTTTGAATGGGAAGTATAGAACACCCCCTACATGTATGCTCCCCCTACAACCGAACTCCCCTTATATGTGTGCATATGAGTGAGAAATGAAATGAATTTCCAATAGTAAAATATTCTTGAATTATTCACTCATCAATCAAAATCTTAACCATTCTCCCCCTTTTATTATCATCAAAGGATATAAAAATCGAAATAATGATGAATATAAACTAGAAATATAAATTCAAAGCAAGAGAGAGAATAAATACCGTAAACCTCATCTAATCAAACAAAAATCATAATATTCTTCAAACTAAAAGAAAAATTCACATTTCAGAATGATGGATTTTATAAAATGGAGAAAATGAGTTCCCTAGATTTCAGTTAATTTTTTCAATAAAATAGCACAAAATAGTGATGGATTTGAACTATAATTATGAATTCAAGTAAAGATTAAAAAAATCAAATATTGCAAATCCCAGAACTATCAATCAAAAAATTATAATATATCATAAAATAGTAACACACTTCATAATTCAAAGAATGGATTGATAGCTCGGTTTTTACATAACGAGGAGGATATCATATATATATATATAATTTATTCTTTTCTTTAAATTTTTATTTTCTTTTATTTAAGAGCACATTAACCATGCATAACCATAAGGACTTTTAAATGTGGCTAATTGCAACTTAAATTATAAGAATTCTCTAACCATGCATGACCGTATCTAGTTTTTTTTCAATGAGATTAGAGTAACACTTATTATATAAAAATCCCCTCATTATATTAAACCATAATGAATGGTAGAAATATGACAGAGATTGAGATGGTCGCGAAATAAATCTCTAAATTAATTATATTATGAAATATGTTCAACCGTATCAAGATTTTTGAAAACTTTCAATTATATCTCATTCTGAAAAATAGTATAGTCACATTACCATCCCAAATTTTGAAATAGTGCTTTCTTTAATGATGTTAAAAATAAATAAATTCTCCACATTATATAAAACCATGATGAATGACAGAAGGATGGTAGAAAAAGAAGTTGATCGTGAAATAAGCACCAATTCAAAGATATTATAAAATCTGTCCAATTATCATAAGAATTTAAATAATATCTCCTTGTGTTATGAAATATACTGTAGTCACAACCCATCACAGTTTCATAAATCTAATAATAATTTTGATGAGTTCCAAAAATAGTTCAATTTGGTTAATAATTTCGATTTTTGAATAAATAATCAAAAATGATTTTAAATTTGAAAATATCAACTACAAGAGGGATTCTGAAAGAACTATGCAAGTTGAAAATCAGTTTAAAAAAATCAAACAGTTGAATGCGTTATGTTTCGATACTTCTTAAACTGATATCACTTGTAGGTCCTAATGCCCATAATTATAATGTATCTAAGCTTAAGTAGACAATTCTAACAATTTCATTTCCTTTATCAGAGCAGTAATCTTTCAATTTCAGACTAGATTCACAAGAGAATATTTCACAATATCAACAAGCTCAAGACAATCAATGATTCAAATCAAAAGCAAGTTATTTGAAATCACTTGATGAAATTTATTTTCAAAAATCAAATCCAAAAATGATATCCATGAAATTCAATGTACAATCAATCACAAATGATTTCAAAAATAAGATAGACAAGATTATTGTGGCAGTGACAAAAACAAAGCAGCATAGACAGAAAAGAGGAATAAAAGGAAGAATAAAAAAAGAGTAAAAAGAAGACAAAAAAATGCAAGTTTAGAGGTCATACCTGATTTACCATTGTCGATGTGGACCTCCAACTCGTTAATCTTGGCTGAGGAACTCTGATGATTTATTCAACAAAAATATGGAATAACTTTAATTTTATCTATTATGTAGTTGTTCCTTATCCACCATTGGTACCTAAATGATTATAGGATCGAGTGGTCTAACAAATTTTTTTTACCACTCTTATCTTTATTTACACATTTTGGTACCCAAGCTTGTTTGTATAACAATTCATTTCTATAGACCAAAGTACCTTTAGGAACCCAAGTTTGTTTAGATTTAGTCAAAACAGTTTTACTTCCTTTTGGGACCCACATTTTTTCAAATGAATTGTTTTTATTTCTAAACATGCATTTGTCACGTTTATGTCCAAAATTTCACAAATTACACATTTATAAATTCCATTGAAGCCGTCAGAAATTTTCTTTTCAAATTGATTCGATTTTTGAAAACCAAGTCCATTTTTATTTTCAACAACAAATTGGTTTTTCAGCAACATATTCAAAGATTTTTCTTTGGTTAAAATCTTTCCAAACTCAACTCAAGACCGTTGATTTTGGTTTTCAGAAGTTCATTCTCATTTATTAGCTTTGAACATTGATCATAGCAATTTCTCTTTTCTCAGTGTCATTTTTTTTCAAAATCGAATTTTCATTTTCAAGCAGTTTGATTTAATGTCGGACTCAAAAATCTCAAATTCAAATTGTTTTTGCTTTTTAACCTCAAGCTTTTCAAATTCCTTGAATTTCTCAATTTCTTTTTCAAGCTCGTTCAAAAATCGATTCGGTTTTTAAAAAATTTTGTAATTCAAGAATTTCATTTTCGAAAATTTTGGTTATCATGAAATTCTCCAAATCATTTTGCATTTTTTTTACAAATTAGCTCATTGTCCTTTTCTTTTAGCCTCATAATTTCTTTTTCAAGATTTTGAAAATTTTCATTGAGATGGGTTAAATTAGGTGGAAAATAGGCATAAGGACAAACTTTGGAAAAAAATTAGTCTGAAGGACGTCAAGTTTTATTTTTAGGCTGAAGGACAAACTTTGAAAGAAAAAAAATAGGTTGAAGGACAATGCTAAATATAATAAGCATTTTCTGCAGTGTAAAACTGAATAATGCTAGTTAAAACTAGCATTTCGTATAGTGTAAAAAACTTAATATAATGCTAATTACATTTAGCATTTTCCTTCAGCTTAATTTTGGTTCAAAGTTTGTCCTTCAGACTAAAAACAAAACTTGGTGTCCTTCAGCCTAAGTTTTCGGCAAAGTTTGTCCTTCTCCCTAATTACCTCTTAAATTAGTTTCCAAATTCAAGCACTTTTTACAATCAAAGTTTGAACATTTTTTAGAGCTTTCAAGTTTTAATTCCAAATCATCACTTTTTACATCGTAACTCAAGGTTTTCAGATTTCAGGTTTTTATTTTTAGATTTGAGACTATTAACAGCGTTACTTAAATCACTACAAAGATGATTTAAATCTTTATATGAAAAATCAACTATTTCATCATCAATTGAGTCTCCAACGCCTACTTAATCTGAATCATCATCTGTATATCCCGTCAACTTAGATTCGTTTGAGGGTTTTAAGTTATCGTTGTCCTTTCTTACATACATTACATCGAGAGCTTTCCAAATTTGTTGTGCAGCTAAAAATAAGAGATATGGTTAAATTAATCAATACTAAGATAAGAATATATGATATGCGTAGCACAAGCATTGGTAACAATGTTTTTCTTATCTTACATATCACCCATGTTTTCAATAATATTATAATATTCAGAATTAACAAGTTTGAAATAGAAATCAATTTTTGATTTCTAGATTAAAAATCTATTCCATTGAAAATAGTTGGAATATTACTAGACCGACTCTCGCTAGACTGACAACTAGGAAAATATTGTTTGAGGAATCCATGAATCAAGAGTTAATAGAAAATACCTACTCTGATACCAATTGTAGGATCTAAATTAACCCTAGAGAAGGAGATGAATATGGTATATTATAGTTTTGAGGAATATAAAAAATATCACAGCTCAGATTATAGCAAAATAAATGTATGCAAAAAATAAACAACACAGAACTTACCCAGCTTCGGCAAACCCCTGCCTACTCCTGCATTCCCCAAGGTTTCTTATCACGAATTAAAACAATATCTCGTATACAATACCTTTACACTCACGCCCCCTCGCTATCATTCTAATCCTACACTCAAAACCTCGCAATGACCTCAAACCCTGAGATCAAAATTTTCCCTAACTACTAACCCTATAGCTAGAATCCTATTTTACAGAAACTAGCAAAAACTATAAGATAATTACAAGAATTAAACAACTTAAAAACAAATTTAACTAAACAAATCCCTAAATAAAACAATTAAAGGATAGGTCGACCTCTCTTTGCATATGCTATGTTACTTGAAATATTATCGGCTTCCTTCTTTTGCCAATGGCGACCGAAATAAAAAATAGTGTTTTGCTTCCTAAATCACGACCCTTAAAATCTATGAAATTTCTTCTTTGATGCTTTGTCATTGTTCTTTGGTCGATCGATTTTGGTTTTGAGGATGATCGAAAAATCCGAACATATGTGAGCTCTCTGATTTAATTTTTTCGATTGAATTGCTTTGATTTTCAATAATCTTTTGCCTGTGATGATCAATAGTATTTATAGGGTTAGAAACCCTTTAATATCTCTGATTTCATATGTATTGATTTGGTCTTGATGTTGCGTGATTCTTGCTTGTTGAATTGTTGTGAATCCCTGACTAATTTCTGGAAACAATCATTTGATTTTCTTGCCTCTAAAATACTCGTGCAATTTATCTAGAAAGTTTTGAAATGTGTAATCATTCCTTGGAAAAAATGAACCTTTGAGTACGTTGATATATCTTTGCGAGATTTTCCAAAAATGAAATCGTTTACTCCTTGCTAGAGTTTTCTCTAATTTGTGAATGTGCCAAAATAACTTCTTGCTGAATATAGGATGTTGAATCTTTCCAAAATAACAAATTTAATGTTTCAAAAATTTATGAAACTAGAGCTTCCTTATTTTTGGCACTTTATTATTTCCCTTAGAATTGAAGAAAGATTCCTCCATGATTTATCACTGAACATGAAACAACACTTGTTCTTATTTTTTCTTGAGTATTCCTTTACTCTTCCATCTCCCTCACACCATGTTACTGCTGCAATGTATATGAACAACATTGTAGCATTGTTATGTAGTTTCGTCCCTTTGATTTGCACCTGCTTGTATACTGCTGCACTTATGTACGTGATTTTATGTGTGCTTGTCCCTATTTAATTGCACCATGAATTATTGCTGAGTGCACATATTCTCCATGTGCTGCCATATGCACTCAGTCTTGTACTTGCACCTTGTGTGTGAGCTATGCCTTGTTGTGCATGTTTCAACACATTTGTTGCACACTTAATTTAAAGAAATGACCTTGCTACATATGCGATTGTGTATATATGCATACCATTCTGTGCTGTAGTTGTGCACCACTTGTTTGTGCACTTGAAACTGGCCATTAATAATCATTGTGCATACTTGAATCTTGCTGCTTACTTGTGTGTGGTTTCCATTGTTTCTCCTTTGTGCATTTGCCATGTCATCAGTTAAATGCACAACGACTTTACGTGCATACAAATATATCTTCTGGCATGGTGGACTTGTGTACTAGAACTTTGTTTGAGTTAAATCTGAAACTGTGTTGCACCCTTGTTCTATTATATGCATATGCCTGGTTATGTATTGATGTGCTTACTGATTTGTTTAATTGCTGCACCTATTTCAATATATTCAGCAGTTGTGAACTGGTGCACTATGTATTGTTGTTTTGTGTCTGATTTGATGTTGACCAGACTTGAGTACTTTGCACCTTTGTGCATTTGAAACACCTGATTGATGCTGTCGAAAGACATGATATTGGCATGACTTGAGTTTGACATGAACTTGTACCTGATGGTGCCTGACCTGCTTATCTTACTGGCACGAAGTATAACTGTGTGCACGTATTCATACATATTATTTTAACTAGTTTTTTGCTTCACCGTTGCTTGGTTTACTCGGCCATGTATTTGTGCATTTTGATTTGTTGTTGTGCATGTATATGGTCATTTTGTGCTTGCTTGTCTATGTTCATGTACAACCCATATTGCCATGCTCCATGCAATTAAACTGCTATGTCATTTTGTCCAGTTGCACCATTTCACTTGAAAATTGGTTTTCTTGTTTGTTGCCTCGTCATTATCTGTCATCTTGATACACTTAACCTTGACCTGCTACTGTGTAGTTGGCATTTGAAACCTGCCTTGAAATGTGCAACCTATGCACTTGAGTTTTCTCCCACTTGTGGATACTATTGCTTTATTCTTAAAACTGCCGAGTCATGCTACATCACAGTTGTACCTTGTACATGTGCATACTCATGCACTTGAACCCTTGTATATTCATGATTTGTTAGCTTGACCATTTCTTTCTTTGTGCAATACCCATGCTTGTTGAGAGTTTTATAATTGCCCCGTGCTTGTTTAACAATTCCCCTGCACATTATCAATATATATGTGGTATATATGTACACATTTATGTGTATACATGTATTGTGCATATGCAATTATATTTTCTATTTACACCAGCAGACCACTATACGATGTGTTGTGGCTGATCAAGATCAGCAGACCATAAATGTGAGTAGAGGCTGGTCTTGATCAGCATATCGCTATAGCTGAGTTGAGGCTGATCTGCGAGCACTAGTATTATAGTCTACCTTGTGGTATTTACAGTGAATCACTGTGAATATCACAAGCAGTCTAAACTCAAATAAATGTGTATATATATAAGACCAAGTCTAGAAATATGATAAGAAACGTACCAAAATTCTGAGGCAAATAAATTTTAAAATAAATTCATATTTGCTAGAATGTAAATATATTATTGTTCCAGTTTACTCTATGTGTTTCTGTGATAGGTATACAGGTGATTGGACGGGGTCTGAAGCACATGAAGATTCAGTGAGTGTGTATGAATGTATGTGAGAGAGTGACTGAGTGACTGAGTGACTCTTGAGTTTGTAGTGAGCACTGAATGTAATAAATGAAATTGAATGTATTATATCATAGTGGAATGTGCAATAGTGGAGTTAGAAATATTTACCAATTGAAATGTTGAAATAAAATATTTATTTGAATAAAAATACTGTTTGAGTATTAAATTCTTGTTCAATAGCATTTTATTCAAAATAAATATTTATTTTTGTATGTGATGTAGTATAAAATAGTACAGATACAAAAATATTTATAGAATAATATATATGTTTGTAATCATCAAACAAAAATCATATTGTTATATTTAACACAGGTAGCACCAAATTGCATCCAAAGGTTAAACAAGACATGTAGATCACATTCAAGGAGTCAAAAGTGCAAAGTACACAAACTTTATGGATCGGTTCTGGTCCATCATGGACCGGTACTGATCCATACATTTAATGTATTTTGTTAAGCAATTTGGTGGGTGAGTTATGAGCACAATTCCGAGGCCTTCTACAAATAGATCTGGCCCAACATCATCTGAAACACCTATAAATATCACCTATGCTCCAACATGAAAGGGATGAATTTACTTGCTCTACCAAGACCCTGCCAAGATAGATCTTCATGTCTAGCAGCCATTACTCTTCTCCTGTAATAAAGCTTCTTCTCCAAAGATAGCAAATCTAGGTTAGCTATGTTGGTTATCGTGATTCTCCGATAACAAATAGTACTAGTGATTATACGTTAATCTCTACTTTGGGGAACTTTGTAATCATCCATAATATATTGTACTTGGCATGGAAAGAGTCATGATAAAATTGTTCAAAGTGGATGTAGGCTTGATCTCAGGTAGAACCACTATGAAATTGTGTTATTCTTTCCCTGCTTACTATTTCTTTACTCTTTTCATTTATTTTTGTTGGTATATTCTATTATTAATCAAGGGTTGGTGCTTTCGGAATTAATCATTTGTTATCGCCATTTTTGGAGTTAACATTTGGTGCTTTCACTGAGAACTGAATCCAAGACCTATATCTGCGCTTCTACTATAGATCATCAAGGCTTTAAGGCAGATTCATGGAGAAAATCGCATTAAAAACTCGAAGCGTAGTAGATATCATCACTCCTCCTGGAAAAAACACAAGTAATAGCAAATCTGGGGTGGCTGCAACTTCTATAAACATAGCTTATGGTACTCAGATTTCTCCCATAGCTGATAACCCCTGAACGACTCAAACCCCCAAGGAGCTATTCTCCAAAGAAAACTTAATAACGTGGTAGAAGGAATAAACGAGCAATTGGAGGCCACAAACCGAATGTTAATGGAGAAGTTGGATGTTATTTTGCCCATTAGGCCGAATCTAAGGACTAATAGAGTATAAATTGATTTAGAGGAACATGCATATTCTTTAGCCTTAGATCGGAGAAGGGGAAATCTAAAGGGTGCCTCCATAGTGCATGGTGCTAATGCTGCACGAGCCATGGCGGGAAGGAATGATGGCGTTATTTCCAGAAACCTGAGTACAAGAGGTGATCGGGAGCATCAGGTTAACGCTGGCAATGATATCTTGAAAGTATGTCAGTTCCTAATTATGATTCGGGAAATAACGTCAACGCCAATAATGAAGAAGTTGATGTTGATTGGAACAAGCAGAAGCAACCTATGAAACCATCTTCACAGAAAATCGTGAGCACCACCTGTAAAAATCCGTAACTTCCCCGGTAAGGAAAGAGCGGATACTTTGAGAACAACACACAAAAGAACGCAGACAGAAGAACATTTCATTGTATATTACAACAATTCCATCAGAATACAAGAATATACAGAGTATGAATCAATATTACACAGAAAATATCAGAGATTTAAATTACATTTAAATACATCGCAGCGGAAAAACAATACAAAACACAACTGAAAGTAATACACGGATACAGAGCTTTCCGAGCATCGTTCCAGCTGTAAATCATGATCCTGTGAATATAAATCTGCAAAACCAAAACTACTAGCTTCCCGTGTCAAAATAAGGGCACCCAGAGTTTAGGTTAAAACAATAAACTCCAGGTCAGTCATGTGACTGGTGTGAGAACTAAAATAGTTATCAATCTTTATTTTAAAGTTAGGTAAATCAAGGGGCCACGCCGTATAACACGGAACGGGTTTCCTCCCAAGAATACCAGTGCATAAAACAAAAGCGCAATGCTAAATAAAGAATAATAAAGCTATTATAAGACCCATGTCCCATCACACAATGCAACGCAAGCCGGAGGATAGGGTTTTTACCTTATAATAGCCAAAGAATGCTTGATACGCTAAAAACAAATCATTTATTATTACTATAAGTGTATAGTGTCAAAACAATTTCAATCATAAGTATTAATCATAGACGGCATGAGCGCCCCATCCCACTATGTCGTCATATATAGGATTACAACTAAAATCGAAACGTCACGTATTGGAAGTTGGATTTCCATCTGTGAACCGAGGCAAAAGATAGTCCTCACCGATTCGAGACAATCTAGCCCATGTCTCAGGTCAGAGCTCGAGTGACCATTGGAGCGACAGGGCTGGTCCACCGATGTGGATTAAAATTCCTAAACACTGCGTTTCTCCGCCCTTTGGGGCGTAAATAAGCCAACAAATGACTCCATCGGCTTCACATAGTCACCGATATATCTGAGGCGCCTCGCAACAACAATAACCACATAAGTCAAACTCGTCAGGGCGTGTAAAACCACTGATGCCACTTCTAGCTAGAAGGAAACAGATGCCCTCCCTGAGGCCCTTCTCCCATTTCTTGTTCACAACCGGAGTGTGAGGCTCGCGACTCAACGCTACACAAAGCTATGCCACACAGGCCGTGCTTTGATCATTAACCACCAGACTCTGCTTTTCAACAGAAGCCTTGATCATATTGCCACTTAGGCATGCCACACAGGCAATTCACTCCATGCGTTGGATATCCATCAATATATAACCTCTGAGCTCGTACGCCTCAGAGAAGGGCGTTAAGCAAGAGAATAAATTCTCCGCCGCTAAATAGATATATATTTAATAGAAATCAACCACACAGAATAAAATCCAATGTCAGACACATAGTCTATTTACAAGTTCGTCATGGGTCTGAACGAAACCGGAGGCACCTAGTACCCCGCATATCAATCGATCTCCAAGTACGTCTGGACGATCACTAACTGATTCCCTCCTCTTGGGTGTACGGTCCAGTCAAGATCATCAGTAATTATCCAAACGACGTGAAGACCTCCGGTCTTCGACCACCGTCTTCATCTTCGACATATCGTCGTAACAGTTATTAAGAATGGGATGAACCCGGTCTTCCTGAATATCTCGCTTATATTATAAACAAGTGTTACACAAACACAACATACGCCTCATTCCAATTCATCAGTCACTAACCGTAAATTAGTAAGGGAACAATCCCCCAAATATTAACCCCGAAGGCCGAAACCAACATCAGATCAATACCCAGGAAACCATTCGTCTTAACTAATCTTCAGTTAGTTGCTAAATTTCACATTATTAGGGAAAGGTTCCCATTAATTTTATCAAAGATAAATTCTTTGAAATTTACTCTTTAATCTTCCATTGAATATCATTTCAAACTAGTCAGGATTAGCGAACCACACCGCAGTAATCATTTATTTTATTTCTCAATCCCAACCTATTCATCCCATGGAGCAAAACTGGTAATACTCCATATCTAACACCACGGTGTTATCGGTAAAATTAATTATCATTTCACGTTCAAATCTAACTAAGCGTTTGACCAGTTTCGTCAAATTCTTAGACCGTTTGAAAAATGGCCATTTTCCAGTCGATTAAAATCAACTGAAACTGGTCAAACGCGTTTTCCTTTGCCACACTCACATATTGATTCGAAAAATTACGAATTTTGGAATCTAGTAATAACTAGACATCACGGATCCAATAAAAGTGGTTTCGTCAAAAACCGAGGTCGTTTGCAAAATTCCCATTTTTAAGGGCCAGAATTCCATAGCGACTATTCTGAATTTTCTACTGGACGTAAATTTTTATCCCGGCTATGAAATTTTTATTTTTCGGATTCGTTGAAAAGATATTCTCAAATAGATTCTAATATTTTTTGTTTCGTTCAATTCCGACTTATAATGAATTATGTACATTCATTTAAACTTAGAAATCGAATTATCGTACTACCGCGCCATTTTCAATTCCTTTTATAATTATAAATAAATTTTTATATTCTAACGACGATTCAAATAAATATATACGTTCTATTTCTATTCAAATTAAATTTCTTGTCGTTATTATTTAAAATAATTCATTTTAAATATTCAAAATTCGCTAAATTTCCAAAATAAAAATTTTTAATTGGCTCAGAATTTCGGGTTATTACAATCTTCCCCACTTAAAACTTTTCATCGCCGAAAAGGAAAGAAGCCGAAAGTTGTTTCACAAATCAACTCAACTTCCGGTATTTTAATTACGGCTTAAGTTCTTCAACTTTTCAGTTCCTAAGAACTTTTCAAATTCTTCAAAAATTTGGCTAACACCCTAAATTTTTGAAAAATTTCGCCATAACCTCCCCTGCACCGGGGACTTCAGGATATTTCAAATAGCCTCCCATGGCCCTCATCAATCCAAAAAGAAAAAGAAACAGCCAATCGGCTCACAAAATCATCCAAAACCAAGAAATACAATAAACATGTACCTATTTGTCGGGCAAACAATTTTATTCCTCTTCTCTAGCCTCCTTGCTATGACCTTTTCAATGTAAGTACATGTATATGCATGTAATTGTAATCATTTTTTTCAATACAGTTCAATATTTGGTTCAATTTGGCTAAATTCACCGCTCATTTACATAATGGTTTAAATGAATAATCATACAACACAACCATCAATCTATTAGTTGATTAGCTTTTCAAATCCATTATTTTGATATATAGTCAAAAAATCAGATTTTTGATGCCAAATCACAACAATAAGCCCTATCTAATTTTGGTTCTCACACCAGTCAATAGGAAATATATAGACATCACACTTTCGAAACTCGAATATAAATTCTGATGATGAAGCTTCAATCATCAGAACCATCTCCGGGCGACTAGAGCGTGATTCTATATCTATTCAGTATATTAAAACTTCGAATACACATGGATCAGACGTATACACAAAATCTTTATATACTGGACTGTCCAAATCAATACAAATAAATATTCAAATACGTATACTCTGGTTTAAATTTTCAAAACAATATTGTTTTCATTTGAAAAATATACTCTTCACACTCGTTCTAGGTTACTACTGATCCCATCTCTAACGAGTCATTCTTATTGGATATTACTAGTCCAATTTCTGATGAATTCTTTCGTTTGGTTCTAATGTGTCTTGTTCTCTGAGCTTTGTAAACCAAAGCTCTGATACTAACTGTAAAAACCCGTAACTTCCCCGGTAAGGAAAGAGCGGATACTTTGAGAACAACACACAAAAGAACGCAGACAAAAGAACATTTCATTGAATATTACAACAATTCCATCAGAATACAAGAATGTATAGAGTATGAATCAATATTACATAGAAAATATCAGAGATTTAAATTACATTTAAATACATCGCAGCGGAAAAACAATACAAAACACAACGGAAAGTAATACACGGATACAGAGCTTTCCGAGCATCGTTCCAGCTGTAAATCAGGATCCTGTGAATATAAATCTGTAAAACCAAAACTACTAGCTGCCCGTGTCAAAATAAGGGCACCCGGAGTTTAGGTTAAAACAATAAACTCCAGGTCAGTCATGTGACTGGTGAGAGAACTAAAACATTTATCAATCTTTATTTTAAAGTTAGGTAAATCAAGGGACCACGCCGTATAACACGGAACGGGTTTCCTCCCAAGAATACCAGTGCATAAAACAACAGCGCAATGCTAAATAAAGAATAATGAAGCTATTATAAGACCCAGGTCCCATCACACAATGCAACGCAAGCCGGAGGATAGGGTTTTTACCTTATAATAGCCAAAGAATGCTTGATACGCTAAAAACAAATCATTTATTATTACTATAAGTGTATAGTGTCAAAACAATTTCAATCATAAGTATTAATCATAGACGGCATGAGCGCCCCATCCCACTATGTCGCCATATATAGGATTACAACTAAAATCGAAACGTCACGTATTGGAAGTTGGATTTCCATCTGTGAACCGAGGCAAAAGATAGTCCTCACCGATTCAAGACAATCTAGCCCATGTCTCCTGTCAGAGCTCGAGTGACCATTGGAGCGATAGGGCCGGTCCACCGATGTGGATTAAAATTCCTGAACACTGCATTTCCCCGCCCTTTGGGGCGTAAATGAGCCAACAAATGACTCCATCGGCTTCACATAATCACCGATATATCCAAGGCGCCTCGCAACAACAACAACCACATAAGTCAAACTCATCAGGGCGTATAAAACCACTGACGCCACTTCTAGCTAGAAGGAAACGCATGCCCTCCCTGAGGTCCTTCTCCCGTTCCTGATTCACAACCGGGGTGTGAGGCTCGCGACTGAACGCTACACCAAGCTATGCCACACAGGCCGTGCTTTGATCATCAACCACCAGACTCTACTTTTCAACAGAAGCCTTGATCATATTACCACTTAGGCATGCCACACAGGAAATTCACTCCATGCATTGGACATCCATCAATATATAACCTCTGAGTTCGTAAGTCTCAGAGAAGGCGTTAAGCAAGAGAATAAATTCTCCGCCGCCAAATAGATATGTATTTAATAGAAATCAACCACACAGAATAAAATCCAATGTCAGACACACAGTCCATTTACAAGTTCGTCCTGGGTCTGAACGAAACTGGAGGCACCTAGTACCCCGCATATCCATCGATCTCCCAGTACGTCTGGACGATCACTAACGGATTCCCTCCTCTTGGGTGTACGACCCAATCAAGATCATCAGTAATTATCCAAACGACGTGAAGACCTCTGGTCTTCGACCACCGTCTTCATCTTCGACATATCGTCGTAACAGTTATTCAGAATGGGATGAACCCGGTCTTCCTGAATAACTCGCGTATATTATAAACAAGTGTTACGCAAACACAACATACGCCTCTTTCCAATTCATCAGTCACTAACCGTAAATTAGTAAGGGAACAATCCCCCAAATATTAACCCCGAAGGCCGAAACCAACATCAGATCAATACCCAGGAAACCATTCGTCTTAACTAATCTTCAGTTAGTTGCTAAATTTCACATTCTTAGGGAAAGGTTCCCATCAATTTTATCAAAGATAAATTCTTTGAAATTTACTCTTTAATCTTCCTTTGGAGATCATTTCAAACTAGTCGGGATTAGCGAACCACACCGCAATAATCATTTATTTTATTTCTCAATCCCAACCTATTCATCCCATGGAGAAAAACTGGTAATACTCCATATCTAACACCACGGTGTTATCGGTAAAATTAATTATCATTTCACATTCAAATCTAATTAAAGGTTCAACTATCGCTTGGAGCAAAACTGGTGATACTCCATTCTCGATCCATTCAATATAATTAAAGATTCATTAAAACTCCACTTAGTTCTAATCTTTAACTCGGTTAAAGAACCAATGTCTTTTAAAACACGATTCACGATAAACCCAAAATCACATTCCATTCTACCAGCCTTTAACCGTAAAATAGCAAGTGAGCAATTCCCTAAGTATTAACCCCGAAGGCCGAAACCAACATCAGATCAATACCCAAGAAACCATTCAATTTAACTAATCACCAGTTAGTTTCTTATTTTCTTAACTCGGTTGGGTCTAAGAACAGTATTATTGAAGATAGCGTTCACGACAACCCGTAATCACATTCCATTAATTATCGGGTTAAAGAACAAGTGTTATTTAAAACACCGTTCACGATAAACCCAAAAATCAATTCAAATTCAATTCCAATTAAATACTATTTAATTGGTACACTTTATTAAATCTAAATAAAAAGATTTAATCTTTCTCTCAACTGGGTTTAAGAACAGTGTTAATGAAGACACCATTCACGACAAACCCAAATCACATTTGATATTAAATACAAGGCTCTGAATAGAAAATATATCGGCTTATATTCAATATCAAATTCTATGACCAACAAATATCGTATCGAAAATAACGATATAAATATATCTTTCAAATTTCCATAACAATATCTGTATAATCACGAAATCCAACATCGAAATATTCCAAAGATAATTTCGATTCAAATCCATTCAAATTCAATTATTGGAAATTCTGGTTATTTTCAAAAACCATTTCAAATCCACTTTATTTATTTTAAAAATAAATAGAATTATAATTCTAGTTCAAAACTAGTTCATTTCGATAAAAATCTATTTTTATCTTTTCAAATATGGAAATTTTCATCCCAATTCTTCACAAATCATTTCTTATGATTTTACACAAATTATTACTATTTTTAATAATTTTATCAAGGCTCGTACAGTCGATTTCCATCAACAGCCATCGAACTGCACTTACAACGACCTTTTCCAAATTTGATTCGGACATAATTCCAAATCCAACCGTTAGATTTCAAATCACTAATATCCTTAGAAAGCTCTTTTCGATACGAACCCAACGGTTCCGGTTTTAGGAGAATCCGACGGTCGGATCTCCCGTAATGTCTATTCGAAGTCAATGGTCGAAATTCACGAACTGCCGCGGCGCGTTCTATTCAGGCCATTATATATATAATATATATATATGTAATATATTTCGTCGATTTCCTTTCAAAAAGTATTTTATAAATCGTTTAAATTCGTTTTCAAAACGATTTCAACTTCATATTCAATTTCGAATCAAAATTGAATATTCTGCATCATCGATATACAAATGATAATATTTTCAAAACGTTAAATTTTGAAATTACTTCCTTTTTGATATTCGTTATAAAAACGAATAAAATCGATATAAATATCGCTCGCGTAAAATGGCGCAAATCAAATCAACCCGGCTTCATATATTTCTATTTTCAAATATTCTATTTCAAATATTTTTTTTCCAAATATTCTATTCAAATATTTCTCTTTCAAATATTCTTTTTCAAATATTTCTATTCAAATATTCTATTTCAAATATTCTATTCAAATATTCTATTTCAAATATTTTATTTCAAAACTGGAATGAGGCCCAATCAATTACCATATAATGTTAATTATATGGATTTTCTACAACACATGTATAAAATAACAACGATAAATAATCAACCATCATCTAGAGTGCACCACACAACTGCATAAGCATTAAATATAAATAATTAGCGCTTACACAGTCTGTCAATCCATCGATTGACATACAACTAAATAATCGGGATTAGTGTACATCAAATCTCATCCCAATACCCGTGTGGGGTTTCAAATCAACAAACACAGATTTTATTTGTGCAGTTGGGTGATGTGTAAAATTTACCGTCCCAATCAATATCAGTAAAATCAGTGTATATAAACAAATCGTCCGATTTGTTTATAAATATTTATTTGATATACACGTTAAAAATTATATTTTTAACTATAAAATATTTTCCACTATAAAACATTTTATTTCATTTCACATCACACAATCAAATTTCACAACACATAAATCAAACAAACAAGTCATCCATGGTCTGTGGATGATGGGTGTCGGGTGCTACTAAACACCGTCTGCATCCTAGTATATATTTTAACTAGAAAAAGAAAATTAAAGGTGAGAAGTTCTCACCGACTAGCTAAACCAAACGCCACGACTCTTCGTATGTAGGAAATCTTCGCCGTGTTTTCCACGAGATCTGTTTCACACAGTACATGTTAAAAATCACATATTTAACATCGCTACTTGTATAGAAAAGATTATATTTTTACAACGCTATATACATAGAAAAGATTATATTTTTACAACGCTATATACATAGAAAAGATTATATTTTCACAACGCTATATACATAGAAAAGATTATATTTTTACAACGCTATATAACTTATATAAAAATTATATTTTTAACTTCATACCTTATATAAAAATTATATTTTTAACTTCATACCTTATATAAAAATTATATTTTTATTTTTAAAACCAACAATTTCTAATTTCAGTTTCAAAGTAATGCTAATTTCATTTTCAAAAATATGCTAATTTATTTTCAAATTAACGTTATTGTTAATTTAAAAACAATGGTAATTTTAATTTAAAAACAATGGTAATGTAGTAAATCAATTTAACTAATTTGCCCCAAAAATTGGCCGTTCCTCCCTCTAATCCTTCTACCACTCTCGTTCAATGCCTGGACACCATCGAAACCCGCTTCACCGTGAATCCTCCATGCTGCACCTCAGTTCCGGCCATCCTCCACTGATCTGAGACCACCCCGTCGAGCGTCTAAGTAAGCCGCACCTCCTCCCAGAGTAGCCTCGAACTCGGTGCACCACTGGCGGCTGAACAAGGGAACGAGCGGCGGGATTCTTGATCGATTTGGGGTTTGGTGGCGGGTTGGTGAGGTTCGGGGTCTGGAGAGGATCGGAGAGGGAGTGAGGAGGGGCGGTGGGCCAGGGGTGGTCGGGCGATGGCGTCGTGGCGGCGATGGGTAGGGGCTAGGGATGAGCGACAGTGAATTTGAGGGAGCGGGTTTATTTCAGAATGAAGGAATGAAAAGGGGGGTTAAAGGAAAAGGAGGGGTTGACTTTTTATATTATTTAATTTTAATTTTCCCAAAAAGTAACTTTTTATTTCAAACTCGAAATCGAACCCACCGAATATCATCCATAGCTAATTACCCTCATTCCGAACACAATGGGATATGTATTGCAGGCTAATTCGATTGATTCGACCAGTTTTCGTCAAAATCCAAATATAACTCTATATATTGAATTTGAACGCACATTTCAATTTACCGGGCCCACATACTAACTCGGAAAATCCTCGAAAAATATTTTCTAGCTTCGTATTGACGATACGGTCCTAACAAAACTAGTTTTGTCAAATTCTGAGACCGTTTGAAAAATGGCCATTTTCCAGTCGATTAAAATCAACTGAAACTTGTCAAATGCGTTTTCCTTTGCCATGCTCACATATTGATTCGAAAAATTAAGAATTTTGGAATCTAGCAATAACTAGACATCACGGATCCAACAAAAGTGGTTTCGTCGAAAACCGAGGTCGTTTGCAAAATTACAATTTTTAAGGGCCAGAATTCCATAGCGACTATTCTGAATTTTCAACTGGACGTAAATTTTTATCCCCGCTATGAAATTTTGATTTTTCGGATTCGTTGGAAAGATATTCTCAAATATATTCTAATATTTTTTGTTTTGTTCAATTCCGACTTATAATGAATTCTGTACATTCATTTGAACTTAAAAATCGAATTATCGAACTACCGCGCCATTTTCAATTCCTTTTATAATTATAAATAAATTTTTATATTCTAACGACGATTCAAATAAATATATACGTTCTATTTCTATTCAAATTAAATTTCTCGTCGTTATTATTTAAAATAATTCATTTTAAAAATTGAAAATTCGCTAAAATTGCCAAAATAAAAATTTTAAATTGGCTCAGAATTCTGGGTTATTACACCACCAGAGAGGCACCTCCACGAATCGGGGTATTAGGATCCTAACTAGCTAACCGATGTCATTTACGAAGTCAGATGCCAGGAAAAGCAGTCGGCATCCGTCGTGTGGAGAAAAACAACAGTGAAGAACATATTTCAGAAATGATTAAATAGATTATGAAGGAAAGTTTGGATAGAAAAGAAGAGGAGGAAGGCTAAGGTTTTGATTCCAGTCGGAATCCCTTTACTAGTAAGATACTGAAGCCTGACTATCCCAAGGAGTTTGTCCCGCCAACGATGTCGGCATACAATGGAACGACTGCTCATGTAACACCCCAGATTTTTGAATAATCGAATTAACTAAATTAAAGAATAATTAATCTCAGACGTGAGAATTATGGGGATTGGGTTGCGCCATTTTGTTCGTCTCGGAATTCTGGTTAAAATAGAGTCCGAGTTTGCGGGAAACGGATACCGGATGAAGGATTTATGGACGAACGAAGTGTGGTGGCAAAAGGAAAAAAAAGGGATTGCACTGGCGCACTTGGGAAGTGCGCCAGTACAAATTAACACTGGCGCACCTGCCAAGTGCGCCCAGGCCGAGGCAAAAGCCTGCACAGTTTTCTGGTTTAGGCTGACCCGTGTTGTTGAGTCCTTTCTGACTCCTTGCTGAGTCATTAGGGCTGACTCATCTCCCTATCATGATTGAATGGTTTTGATTAACCCTAAGATCATCCGACAGCTTAAATTAATTCAAAATTCTATAAAAAGACCCATAGACTCAAACCCTAAATCAGAATTAAAACTAAACCTCTGGCCGTCATGCTGTTGTCTTGAACCCTAGAGCAGCCGCCACCAAATTAAAGAGGAAAAACAGCAACCAAATCAGAACTATTCAACCCTAACAGCCAAAGGAGCGCTAATTCAACTCCAGAAATTAGAATTCAGAACTCAAGACTGCTTTTGAGTAATGAGTTCGATCACCTTAACAAAATAATTGCTAAATCAATTATGATGTGATATATGTTGGATTATAAGTTGTGGTTGTGAATCTAATTCCTATGTTTCATCATGTATGTCACCTTGATGTTATGAAAGTCTTATATATGATGTTATGGAAGATTTATATATGATGTTATGCCAGTTTCACATATGATGTTATGCAAGATTTATATACGATGTTATGCCAGTTTCACATATGATGTTATGCAAGATTTATATATGATGTTATGCCAGTTTCACATATGATGTTATGCAAGTTTTATATATGATGTTATGCCAGTTTCACATATGATGTTACACAAGTTTTGTATATGACGTTATGTAAGTTTGGATCTAAAATATATGCTAGTAGTTCATGATGTTAACTTGTGTCAATGAACCCCTTTTTATAATCCAACCACCTAGGTTTATAACATTAGTTTTTATGCGAATATGGATGTGGAACATATGCTAGTTCGTATAGGTATTATGTTCATATGCAAGTTTAAGTGATAGTTGGATTCATATGTATATATACAAGTTCACAGCTTTAAAGTTTAGATCCATATTCAAGTTGACATTTTTATGTTGAGTCTATGACATGCCTAGTTATGCAAGTTTACACCTTTATGTGGATCCATAGTTTACTCAAGTTAACACCTTTATTGGATCCATAGTTATGCAAGATGACACCTTTATGTTTAGGTTGACGACATACACAGTTTATGTAAGTTTGTGATAATTACCTAGGCTAGTTGGGTGTAAAACTATGTTCATACATGCAAGCTCACACCTTTTAAGATCTATGATTTTTGGATCCTTGATAATACAAAGACTATGCAAGTATGTTGTAATTCTTAATTGCAAGTTTGATGCAAATTAGATCTATTATTGTGTGTATGTGAATTTGTGACGTTTATTCTTTTTTTAAGTATTAGACTAATTGCTAGTCTAATATGAATATGTCATGTTGAGGGAACGAATGACGGGGGTACGAAGGGGATAATATTAAAAAGATTTGATTGGCATGTAATGGCCTAAAAAGGCATGTAATTAATTTTAAGGAATAAAATTAATTAGTAATGAAATTGGTATAATTTATATACCATAAATAGATGAGCATAAATGCCTTAAAAGGCATAAAATATAATTGTGGTGAAAATGGGTATGATTTTACATACCATAAATGGATGGACATAATTGATTCAATTATGGACATCGTTAAATTTGGAATTGATTGATAATTTGAATAGGGAAAGTAATTCAAATTGGGGAATGATTTATTAGGAGTAATTAATCGTCTAAGACACGAGGTTAGGCTCTTTTGTGGTGTAAGACTGCCCGGACCCGCCCGGCAAATCCAGCTGCCACAAATGCCAGTCTAATGTGAGAGGTCTTAGGCATAAACTGAATACGTAACAATTGTAAAGACACAAGGTTAGGCTCTTTTGTGGTGTATGCCCGGACCCGCCCGACAAATCCAGCTGCCACAAATGCCAGTCTAATGTGAGAGGTCTTTATGAGGTTACGGTCTTAATGAATTAAGAAACACTTAACCAGATAAGCATGTAGTGGGACATGAGGGGGTTAAGTGGGTGCCTTGGGTGGCATGTGGAATCTAGTGGGTTCCTTGGGTGGCATGAGGAAATACGATTAGTAACACTTAACCAAGGTAAAACATGTAAGTGGGACATAGGGGTTAAGTGGGTGCCTTGGGTGGCATGTGGAATTATTAATAGAAACCCTTAACCAATATTGAAACATGTAATTGAAACATGAATAAGAAGTGGGATTAAGTGGGAAATACTAGAGGGGACCAAGCTTAGGTGGATAGCTTGTGTAAAGTCATGGGGGCCCATTTCAACCAGTAACCCATACGTATCTTTGTGGGCTTGACCCAAGTCGAGGACGGGACACGCATACTGGGCTTGACTGTAAGAGGCCAAACCGGGTTAGCGGTGGCAACGCAAGTCCAACAGGTTCATATGCGTGTGTGGACCCGAGCTGGTAGGTAAGATGTTGTTGCATCGTGTAGGTATAAGCCGTGCATCATTGGTGGTATCGGGTTGCCACTTTGGGGAGTGATACACCCCACTGTGGGGCCAGCACGGGTATCTATGAGTTAGGGAACCGATCGAATGGGGCAGGGTAGTGGGTACACCTAGTGGAGATAGGAGCAGACGACACCTATGTAGTCAGCTAGGGGTACACGAAGCTACCACTATTAATTATTAAGGGGGTACACCTAGTGGAGATAGGAGCAGGCGACACCTATGACGTCAGCTAGGAGTACATAGAATTACCATTATTACTTATTGGAGGGGGACATCTAGTGGGGATAGGTACACGTTGGGTACCTATGATAGCAACTAGAGATATACAGCCAAACGTGGGGGATAGTGGGTACACCTGGTAGTACACGAAGAGATCATCGTTCTATTTAGCCAAGAGGGATCAAAATTCTAGAGTGACTAGTAGGGGTGCAGTTAGTGTTAGTACAGTACAGTATGGTACAGTACGGTTGCGTTTAGTAATTATCCTATATTGATTAGGAAGCGCCATTTACGTTATCTCTGTTTCTCTTGATTGCCTTGCCTTACCCATGTGGTTCACACAGTCATTACCTTATTCTCCAGCTTATATCTTATCATATTGCTTTAATAATTATGTTGTTAGAGTTATCGCACTCGCCAGACTTTATGTCTGACCCCCTTTGTTTCCACCTCGTTTCTTCCTTCCCCCCCGAGGTTCTAAGGGTGGGACTTGTACTAGTGGAGCTTGATTGGGATCTCTTTGGGAGAACTTGGATTTGGATTGCCAAAGTAAAATTCAGCCTATCATTTTCTTTATGGCTACTTGTAGTAGTGGGATTATGTACTTTGTTTTATCAAGATGGATATTATGTACTTGACTTTGGTTTATGGTTTTTGCTGATGTAACCAAACATATTTACCTTCTGCTGCAATAAAATAGAGTTTTAAATTTTCAAGTACCGCTTTATATCTGACTTGTTGTGATTTTCTGTTCTATATTCACTTAAAACGCTCCACTGAAGTTAAGGCATTCCCTTTGCGAGTGACCTTAATTGAGGTGGGGTGTTACACGTGGTATCAGAGCTGAAGGTTACCAGAACAGATAAGATATTTTGAAAAAACTATTTTTCAAAAGCATTTTTATAAAGAATACTTTCAAAAATATGTTTGTAGAAGAGTATTTTTGAAAAGAAAGGTTTATTGTAAGAACATAATCCCCAAGAGCCATATATCCTTCCTTCGATTCTCCGTTTTGAATCTCTTCCTCTTTCTCTTTTTGAGTTTTTCCCCTCCGCGTATAGATGCTTTTTCTAAGATAAATAAGGACTTCCGTACGAAGGACGGAGAACCACTTCAAGGGAGTTAGACGTTTGTCGGGCTAGAAGTTAGTCCAAGGAAGTGGAGGGCTTGTTGGTACCTTTAAGATAGACGATGGGAGGAAGGTTCAAATAGCTGCTTGACGAAACCTCATCTTGGTGGGAGGCCACGAATGGAGAATGTGAAGAATAAGGCTAGTTGTTTTGGGAGAAATAGGACACCTTAGGATTGTCCAAAGAGGCAAGGACAAAGTACAGGATCTTCCGGAGGGTAGTTGTATTCCCTCACGGCTGGTATACCTGATGGGGGTAGGACCGTCTAGGTTGAAATTCGGTTTTCTTTATCATCCTGTTTGAACTTTGTTTGATTCTGGTGCTTCATATTCATTAGTATCTACTTCGTTAGTTGAGACACTGCACCTAAATACTAGTCTAGTTAAGGATCCCATCCTAGTCTCAAATCCTGTTGGTGGTTCGGCTCATCCTTCAATGGTTTGTCGGGATTTGAGAGTGTCTATCTTGGGCATTGGATTTGAATGCAACGCCTTCGTCCTTGGTTTCACGGGCTATAGCTTGATTCTAAGGTGGATTGGCCAGCCAGGCGGGGTGCCATCCTAGATTGTGAAAGGAGGGTAGTTAGACTATTGATTCGTTATGGAAAGACCCTCATATTTCTTGTGACCCTAGGGGTTCAGTGATGCTTAGCTGCCTAGAATCTTCTGACGCATCCAACGATGATTGGGAGTCTGTTTATGTGGTCCGTGAGTATAGAGACGTCGTTGATAAAGTGCGGGATTTACCCAGAGGCGCGAAATAAGTTTTCGTATGTGTTTAATAGATTAAGCAAAGCCAGTTATGTAATCAGCGGTGGTTTTGGTGCAAGACTGGCAAGGACAGCCAGAGTCGGTCAAGTGCTCAATTGGTTGGCCGTCTTACTAGTATCATCTCACGTAGGTCGTCTGAATTCGAAGGAGGTATCCCTTGGGTGTTTGTCTGATATTGGTTTAGGCCTTTGGGGCTTGCACTTGGGGGATGTCGAGTTCGACTAGGATGGTCTGCGTAAGAGATGGATAGTTGTGACAATTTTGCATGGGATAATATCCTGGTTTTCTCTAGAAGCAGAGAAGAGCAGGCCCTACATCTTAGGGAAAGCTTAGGGACCCTACAAGTGCACCAGCTTAAAGCTAAGTTCTCCAAAATACCATTTTTGGAGGAAAGAAGTGAGGAATTTAGGGCATGTGGTCTCTAGGGAAGGGTGGTATGTTATGGTGGATGGAGTTCTTGGCGTCCTACGATTTCGAGATAGCATATACCCCTGACAAGGGTAACGTTGTGGCGGATGCCTTGAGTAGGAAAAATTTGACATGGAGTCCTTTGTTTGTCGAGCGAAGTAGCTTAGAGTTTATCTCTACCTTTGACTTTAGACCATCCCTTGATTTTGTACCCAGTTTGCTAGCATCCTTAGAGGTCAGACCTACGCTTTTGGGACGGATTGGCGAGGCACAACGAGACGACCCACAGTTAGTTGAGTTAGTAGGAAAGCTCAAAGGAGGGGAGTCATCGAGCCATCTCCGTAGGTATACCCTAGATGATAAGGGTTGGTTGCGTAGGGACGGTAGACTTTGTGTACCACGAGATGAGAATCTGAGGAAGACCATTCTTGATGATGCCCATCGTTCGAAGATGACCATTCATCCCGGAGGGGACAAGATGTACAGGGATATGAGACGAGTTTACTTTTGGGCCATCATGAAGAAAGATGTGGCTGAGTATGTCGCTAGATGCATGGTGAGCCAACAAGTAAAAGCGGAGCATAAGAAGCCCGGTGGATTGCTTCATCCATTGGAGGTCCCATAATGGAAGTGGGAAAGCGTCTTGATGGACTTTATTGACGGATTACCGAGATCAAGGAAGGGTAATACGGGTATTTGGGTCGTGGTAGACAGACTTACTAAGAGCGCCCATTTCATTCCCATGAAGAGTAAGAGGACTGCTCCATGGTTAGCCTCCGTATACATTCGAGAAATAGTTCGTTTGCACGGTGTTCCTTCTAGCATAGTGAGCGACCGCGATCCTATTTTCACTAGCGAATTTTGGAGAAGCTTGCAAGAGGCGGTAGGGACTCAGTTATGTTTGAGCACCGCATATCATCCTCAGACGGACGGCCAAACCGAGAGGGTGAATCGTATTCTAGAGGACCTATTGAGGTTATGTGTCTTAGACTTCGGAGGTACATGGGAGGAACATCTTCCATTGGTGGAGTTCGCATATAATAACAGCTTTCAGTCTAGCATTGGCATGGCACCGTTCGAGGCTCTTTATGGACGGCCGTGTCGTTCGCCTACATGTTGGTGGGAGTCTACAGATAAGATCTTGCTTGGACCCGATATGATTAGAGAGACTTCGGAAAAGATCGATTTGATTCGAAGAAGGATGAAGACGGCGCAAGATAGGCAGAAATCTTATGCGGACAAGAGGAGGTCAGATCTTGAGTTTGATGTTGGGGACATGGTCTTTGTCAAAGTGTCTCCATTACGGAACGTCGTTCGCTTTGGGTCCGTTGGGAAGTTAGCACCAAGGTTCATAGGGCCGTTTCCTATTAAGGAAAGGATTGGGCAGATGGCGTATAAAGTGGAGTTGCCCGAGAGAATTAGTGGTGTACACGACGTATTCCATGTATCACATTTGAGGAAGTGCTTGCACGAGACCGCGGAAGTGGTAGAGCCGAGCTTGCTCAGAGAGGTGGAGATCGAGCGTGATGCAACGATTCGACGAGCTCCTACGCACATTCTTGGGTCGGAGATTAAGAAGTTGAGGAATCGAGAGGTCAAACTAGTCAAAGTGCAATGGGGAGATGATGAGAGTAACGCTACTTGGGAGACGGAAGCGAAGATGCGTTCATTATGCCCTTTTCTTTTCGAGGGTATGTCTTTTAATTTCTCCTTTATCGCTTATCTTGTACTTATCTTATCTTTAGTGTGTCCTCTCGCTAGTATATTTGACCTTTAGATAGGGTAGTCCTATGGTTGAAACATGTGTTTGAGACATGTTATGGATGATGGATGCATGTGGATGCAAGTGTTTGCTAGTGGTTGCTCGTGGATGCATATACGCACACTTTAGGCACTAGATCGGCTCAGTCACTTCATATCGCATATTGCATATAAATGTGTGTACATATTTAAATAATGGATGTATAATGGTTGTACCATCATATGGATGTTGCATTTCGGTGAATGGTTGTGCACACATGTAGAAATAATATGTATCGATAGGGTTCTTTCGCATACATAATGGATGCATGGCACTATCATGGTTTGCATTAAGGAGGTCAACTGAATCAGTAGACCGCCTGATTTTGCATTAGATAAGGAACATATACACACACTTCTTGCATATGTTCATACAACATTAGAAATTTTATAAGGACAATGAATGCCCGTGTTTGATGGTTGAGTAGATGGTTGTTTGGATGGTAGGATATGCATTCTCCTTGACTTGGAGATTTCGGGGACGAAATCCTTTAAGGAGGGGAGAATGTAACACCCCGGATTTTTGAATAATCGAATTAACTAAATTAAACAATAATTAATCTCAGACGTGAGAATAATGGCGATTGGGTTGCGCCATTGTGTTCGTCTTGGAATTCTGGTTGAAATAGAGTCCGAGTTTGCGGGAAACGGATACCGGATGAAGGAGTTATGGACGAACGAAGTGTGGTGGCAAAAGGAAAAAAAGGGATTGCACTGGCGCACTTGGGAAGTGCGCCAGTACAAATTAACACTGGCGCACCTGCCAAGTGCGCCCAGGCCGAGGCAAAAGCTTGCACAGCTTTCTGGTTCAGGCTGACCCGTGTTGTTGAGTCCTTTCTGACTCCTTGCTGAGTCATTAGGGCTGACTCATCACCCTATCATGATTGAATGGTTTTGATTAACCCTAAGATCATCCGACGGCTTAAATTAATTCAAAATTCTATAAAAAGACCCATAGACTCAAACCCTAAATCAGAATTAAAACTAAACCTATGGCCGTCATGCTGTTGTCTTGAACCCTAGAGCAGCCGCCACCAAATTAAAGAGGAAAAACAACAACCAAATCAGAACTATTCAACCCTAACAGCCAAAGGAGCGCTAATTCAACTCCAGAAATCAGAATTCAGAACTCAAGACTGCTTTTGAGTTGTGAGTTCGATCACCTTAACAAAATAATTGCTAAATCAATTATGATGTGATATATGTTGGATTATAAGTTGTGGTTGTGAATCTAATTCCTATGCTTAATCATGTATGTCAACTTGATGTTATGCAAGTCTTATATATGATGTTATGCAAGATTTATATATGATGTTATGCCAGTTTCACATATGATGTTATGCAAGATTTATATATGATGTTATGCCAGTTTCACATATGATGTTATGCAAGATTTATATATGATGTTATGCCAGTTTCACATATGATGTTATGCAAGTTTTATATATGATGTTATGCCGGTTTCACATATGATGTTATCCAAGTTTTGTATATGACGTTATGTAAGTTTGGATCTAAAATATATGCTAGTAGTTCATGATGTTAACTTGTGTCAATGAACCCCTTTTTATAATCCAACCACCTAGGTTTATAACATTAGTTTTTATGCGAATATGGATGTGGAACATATGCTAGTTCATATAGGTATTATGTTCATATGCAAGTTTAAGTGATAGTTGGATTCATATGTATATATACAAGTTCACAGCTTTAAAGTTTAGATCCATATTCAAGTTGACATTTTTATGTTGAGTCTATGACATGCCTAGTTATGCAAGTTTACACCTTTATGTGGATCCATAGTTTACTCAAGTTAACACCTTTATTGGATCCATAGTTATGCAAGATGACACCTTTATGTTTAGGTTGACGACATACACAGTTTATGTAAGTTTGTGATAATTACCTAGGCTAGTTGGGTGTAAAACTATGTTCATACATGCAAGCTCACACCTTTTAAGATCTATGATTTTTGGATCCTTGATAATACAAAGACTATGCAAGTATGTTGTAATTCTTAATTGCAAGTTTGATGCAAATTAGATCTATTATTGTGTGTATGTGAATTTGTGACGTTTATTCTTTTTTTAAGTATTAGACTAATTGCTAGTCTAATATGAATATGTCATGTTGAGGGAACGAATGACGGGGGTACGAAGGGGATAATATTAAAAAGATTTGATTGGCATGTAATGGCCTAAAAAGGCATGTAATTAATTTTAAGGAATAAAATTAATTAGTAATGAAATTGGTATAATTTATATACCATAAATAGATGAGCATAAATGCCTTAAAAGGCATAAAATATAATTGTGGTGAAAATGGGTATGATTTTACATACCATAAATGGATGGACATAATTGATTCAATTATGGACATCGTTAAATTTGGAATTGATTGATAATTTGAATAGGGAAAGTAATTCAAATTGGGGAATGATTAATTAGGAGTAATTAATCGTCTAAGACACGAGGTTAGGCTCTTTTGTGGTGTCAGACTGCCCGGACCCGCCCGGCAAATCCAGCTGCCACAAATGCCAGTCTAATGTGAGAGGTCTTAGCATAAACTGAATACGTAACAATTGTAAAGACGCGAGGTTAGGCTCTTTTGTGGTGTATGCCCGGACCCACCTGACAAATCCAGCTGCCACAAATGCCAGTCTAATGTGAGAGGTCTTTATGAGGTTACGGTCTTAATGAATTAAGAAACACTTAACCAGATAAGCATGTAGTGGGACATGAGGGGGTTAAGTGGGTGCCTTGGGTGGCATGTGGAATCTAGTGGGTGCCTTGGGTGGCATGAGGAAATATGATTAGTAACACTTAACCAAGGTAAAACATGTAAGTGGGACATAGGGGTTAAGTGGGTGCCTTGGGTGGCATGTGGAAATACTAATAGAAACCCTTAACCAAGATTGAAACATGTAATTGAAACATGAATAAGAAGTGGGGTTAAGTGGGAAATACTAGAGGGGACCAAGCTTAGGTGGATAGCTTGTGTCAAGTCATGGGGGCACATTTCAACCAGTAACCCATACGTATCTTTGTGGGCTCGACCCAAGTCGAGGACGGGACACGCATACTGGGCTTGACTGTAAGAGGCCAAACCGGGTTAGCGGTGGCAACGCAAGTCCAACGGGTTCATATACGTGTGTGGACCCGGGCTGGTAGGTAACACGTTGTTGCATCGTGTAGGTATAAGCCGTGCATCATTGGTGGTATCGAGTTGCCACTTTGGGGAGTGGTACACCCACTGTGGGGCCAGCACGGGTATCTACGAGTTAGGGAGCCGATCGAATGGGGCAGGGTAATGGGTACACCAAGTGGAGATTGGAGCAGACGGCACCTATGTAGTCAGCTAGGGGTACACGAAGCTACCACTATTAGTTATTAAGGGGGTACACCTAGTGGAGATAGCAGCAGGTGGCACCTATGACGTCAGCTAGGAGTACATATAATTACTATTATTACTTATTGAAGGGGTACATCTAGTGGGGATAGGTACACGCTGGGTATCTATGATAGCAACTAGAGATATACAGCCAAACGTGGAGGATAGTGGGTACACCTAGTAGTACGCGAAGCTATCATCGTTCTATTTAGCCAAGAGGGATCAAAATTCTAGAGTGACTAGTAGGGGTGCAGTTAGTGTTAGTACAATACAGTATGGTACAGTACGGTAGAGTATAGTAATTATCCTATATTAATTAGGAAGCGTCATTTACGTTATCTCTGTTTCTCTTGATAGCCTTGCCTTACCCATGTGGTTCACATAGTCATTACCTTATTCTCCAGCTTATATCTTATCATATTGCTTTAATAATTATGTTGTTAGAGTTATCGCACTTGCCGGACTTTATGTCTGACCCCTTTTGTTTCCACCTCTTTTCTTCCTTCCCCTAGGTTTTAAGTGTGGGACTTGTACTAGTGGAGCTTGATTGGGATCTCTTTGGGAGCACTTGGATTTGGATTGCCGAAGTAAAGTTCAGCCTATCATTTTCTTTATGGCTACTTGTAGTAGTGGGATTATGTACTTTGTTTTATCAAGATGGATATTATGTACTTGACTTTGGTTTATGGTTTTTGGTGATGTAACCAAACATATTTACCTTCTGCTGCAATAAAATAGAATTTTAAATTTTCAAGTACTGCTTTATATCTGTCTTGTTGTGATTTTCTGTTCTATATTCACTTAAAACGCTCCACTGAAGTTAAGGCATTCCCTTTGCGAGTGACCTTAATGGAGGTGGGGTGTTACAGCTCACAACTTATTTCTATTTAAATTTGATTTCCATATTAATAGTGCTCGAGCAACCAACGAACTAAAATGTCGTAACTTTCCAGTGTATTTGGAAGGGGTCGCATCGTTGTGGTTTGCGAAGCTTGCACCAAAATCGGTCGATAAGTTTGAAGATTTGCCTCGGAATTCAAGCAACAATTTAGATTATATACTTGAAAAGAGAAAGACATCATGTTCTTGTCTAGAATGGTTCAAAAGCCGAGAGAACTATTGAAGTCATTCTTGAACCGGTTCAACACAGAGGTAACATAAGTTGGCAACTCCAAGCCAAGCATAGTCCTGATGTCTCTAGTGTGGGCTATTGATTAAGTGATAGAGTTTGGAAAGTGGGTGAAAATGGAAGAAACCAACACTCTTGAGAAGTTTTATAAGAAAGATGATGAGTTCCTCAGATGGGAAGAAGCAAATCCAATAGACAGAAATTTTATTGGATATATACAAAACCATTTCGTCAAACATCACAAGGAGAGTAGAGCTGCTCAAAAAGAAGGGGAAAAGGCGGGAGGTCAGAAGAGAGCCAATGAAGGATAACACAAAGGTAAGGATAGAAAATGTGTTTAATACTACAAGCCTGAAGACTTCACACATCTGAATGAAACACTCAAGAATATCTTCTTGGCTACCAATGAGCAGGAACAATACCCGAGGCCACCTCTTATGAAAATGACGGGGAACCAGAAGAATTCGGGGAGATTTTTTTCGCTTCCATAATCAACCAAGGAATAAGACTAACGAATGTAGACACTTGAAGAATCTGATAGAAGAACTTTTAAAGCAAATAAGTTGTAGCAGTACATCAAGAAACCTCAGGCAGTGCAGCAACCCCCAACAAACTAGGGGCTAGTCTTCTCTGCAAACCAACTAGGATACAGCAACTGAAATGGAGTCCAGAATAATGGAAAGTTGTTTATTCATATCATTTTAGGCAACCTACATCCTACCCAGAAAAGTTGGGGAGAGATGGAAAGGTACTCAAGTGCCCTGAAGTAACAAAGAAAATTCAATGATGACATAGTTTTTATAGCTAGGGATACAGAAGGAATCAAAGCTCCAATCTTCTCGATCCAATAGTAGTAAAAATTAGCATTGGGCCTTCCACCGTGAAAAGGTTGCTCGTTGAATGTTGAGCATCCATGAACATTTTCTTCAGAAAAAACTTCAACCAAATGATACTATAAATGATAGATGTATCATCCTACCAAATCAAAATTTAGGGCTTCTCTAGCAAGCCGCAGCAGCCTATCAGAACAATCGATCTACCTATCGAGCTCGGAGGGCGAAAGAAAAGTGGTGTTAATTCAAACTTTTGTAATTTTTGATGAGATATTGGCCTGTAAGGCATTCTTGGGAAGACCTGCGTTGATGGATTTTAAGATATCCCTAGTACTATGGTGTCTCGTAATGAAGTTCCCTATACAAAGTGGTATTGGAGTGGTTAAATGGGTTCAGAACGCGGCCCGAGAATGCTATATAACTGAATTACGAGAAGCTAAGAAAAAAAATGTAGAGGGACCCCTCCGCATTCAAGAGCCCGTCATATAGAAACTAAAGGGCTACCTCTGCACTTGAGAGAACAATCTCGCCCAAAAAACTTTGGACCCTCGAATGAACAATGCAGGGGATAATAGGGCAATGCCTACAGAGATGACAATATCTATCTCGGTGGAGCCAAAGGATTTAACCTGAATGTTGTGCATAAAATCGCAACTTGGTATTGGAATACGGAAGGAGTTAGTAGCTTTTCTTAAAGCCAACTTAGATGTGTTCGCTCAGAGTCACGTAGATATGTGTTGAATTTCACCAAGAGTGGAAAATCATGCTCTGAATATTGATCCTCGTTATACGCTGATAAAAAAGAAGAGGCGAACCCAAGGTCCAAAAAGGTTTGCAACCCTAAAAGAGGAGGTTAATCATTTAATAGAGAACGGATTTATTAAGGAGTCAACATGTCCAAACTAGGTGTCCAACCCAATGTTGGTTAAGGAAGCAAATGGAAAGCTTTGCTTATGCAATGACTTTTCAGATCTGAACAAGGCATGTCCCAAGGTAACTTCCCATTGCCACAAATTGATCATCTTGTGGATGGAACAACAGAGCATCAACTACTATCCTTCATGGATGCGTATTAAGGATACAATCAAATTATGATGCATGAGCCTTACCAGTAGTATACGAACTTTATTACAGATTTGAGATTGTATTGCTACAAATTGATGCCTTCTGGCTTAAAGAACGTCGAAGCAACCTATCAATGACTAGTTAACATGATGTTTAAAACTCAAATTGGAAATACCATGGAGGTATATGTTGATAATATGCTAGTCAAATCCTAGAGGGCAGATAACCAGATGGACAATCTGGCTGAGATGTTTGCAATTCTGAGAAAGTCCAAAATGAAGCTAAATCTAATGAAATGTTCATTGGCGTTTCATTCGGATTTTTTTGGGATTTATGGTCAATGCAAGGGACATTGAGGCCAACCGACACAAGTCACGATACTGAGAGAAGCAAGGGCTCCTTGGAATAAAAGAGAGCTTCAGAGTCCTAATGGAAAAACCGCAGCGCTGAGCAGATTCATCTCAAAGGAAACCGACAGAAGCATTCCTTTCTTTGATGCCTTTAATAAAGGAAAGAAATTTTTTGAGTGGACAACAGAATGTCAAGCAGCCTTTCAAGAACTAAAAATACATATGGAAGCCACACCGATGCTCTTCAAACCTAGCAATGGGGAAGATCTATTTATTTATTTAGCGGTGTCCTCCCATGTCCTTTCTGCAGCTTTGGTATGGGAAGAATCACGGATCCAATAGCCTGTGTACTATTTTAGCAAGCGATTCACTAGGGCAGAAAAGAATTATCCAAAGCACGAGTAGCTCACTTATCGTTTATTAATCGCATCAACGAAATTGCAACCTTATTTCCAAGCACATCCAGCTAAAGTGCTCGCTGATCAGCCGCTAAAGGAAGTCATGTTTCGATAAGAAACTTCGAGATGTTTGTTAAAATGGAACATGGAATTAAGCCAGTATGAAATAACTTACTATCCCCAGAGAGCGATCAATGGGAAGGCTTTAGCCGATTTTAGTGCAGAGTTTGGCTTTCAGAAGGATGACGAGAAAGAAATGGTAGAGGTGAACACGGAATGAAAGTTGCATGTTGGTGGAGCTATGAACAAATATTGTTCAGGTGAGGGGGTAGCCTTGGAGACCCCAAAGGACATTTGGTTTGTTGCACATTACGAGTGGAATTTTCGCCCACCAATAATGAGGCACAATATGAGGCTCTGATCATTGGTTTGGGGATAGCCAAAGAACCGAATCTCTGAAATATTCAGATATTCAGTGACTCGGAACTTGTGGTGTGCCAAATCTGAAGAGAGCTTCAAGCGAAAGTAGGGAATCTGGCTCCAGACTTATCGAAATCATGGGAACTTCTTCACCACTTCGAGCATTATGCCATCACTCACATCTTGAGAGAGGAAAACGTGAAGGTTGATTCACTCATGATATATTCCAATTGCAACGACCCAGATTTTTCATACAATATATTTTAAATATTTAATATTGTTTTAAATAATGAATTGATAATATAAATCAAATTTTATATTGATTAATCGATTTAATAATCGAAATACGATTTATTTCGAATATATATAATAATAGTGATACGAAAACAGTAAATAAATGAATACGAAGTTAGAACTAAATCAAGATAATTCAGATGATCCGTATAAATTCTCATTCGAATATAAACGATAATAATATTATTATTAATTTATTATCGAGGAATTTATTATTTTGAATTTAATTTATATCTATTTAAATTAATATCTTCTCCATACGATTGAATCCGACTTTGAAACTTGTCCTAATGTGTCCAGAATAGTGGTATAACCCTAGGAATGCTAGTTGCTACTGTTGGAGAATGGAGTTTTGATGACAACAACCTTATTCAATTATCACTGATTATAAAATATATGCTAACACTTTTTGTATAAAATATATATATATATGTGTGTGTGTGCAGGAATTATACACAGGAAATATTACTGAAGACTGTACAGTTATAAAGATGATAGAGATTCAAAAATCAGAGAAATTTCAAGACGCATGAGTAATCAAGATTTCAAGAGTTCATGATTAATACAGTTATAGAGTCTAGATTTTGTAAGACTCTAAATAGCACTCCAGGTTCAAATTTAAATTATAATTTTCAAATTCAAATTATAATTTTCAAATTCTAATTCTAATTTTCAAATTCTGATTTTCAATTCTATCCTCAATCCTCTCTATTTTATTTTTCTATTTTCATTCTTCTTTGTTTTTCAAACTTAAGTTTTTTACTCTATATTTATACTTTATATAGTTTAAAACCTTATAATTTTATAAATATATTTATGTAGTTTAAATTTATGATTTCATATGTTTTTCTGCCATATAATATTAATTTACAACACTAGAATTTTACTTAAGAATTTCCAGAATTATTTTTATATCAAAACACTTGAAAAATGCTCTGAAAATCAAAAATACACATGAGTATGTCGACATATAACTGTCATTTTTTCCAATTTTGAAAGGAAGTGTTTTTTCACTATTTAAAATGCTTCAAAACTGTTGCAACCTTTCATACTCTATAAAAAAGATGTTAAAACCGAATTTTTTTATATATCTTCTTCCCTAACTTCATTCTCTTTCACTCCACCATTATTCTTAATCATTTTTATGATTTTTACATTTATACTCTGCCAAATTCAATTCTATTTTGATCAAACTTCTTCTCTCTACGCTCTCTACTCTCCACTCTCTAAGTCAAGTGATATTGAAGAGTTATAGAGCTGTTTTGTAATTGTTTGGATTGAATAAACCTTGTTTGTGAGTCAAAGAGGAATCGGTATATCCTTATAGCTGTGAAATCAAGGATAAGAGTCGATGTGTCCTTGTTGAGCCATGAAATCAAGGAATAGGAGTCTGTATCTCCTTATTGAGTCGTGAAATCAAGGAGGCTGTATTTGACTATTGGAAATAGTATTAAAACTCTGCACAATCCAGCGTTGTGCAGGACTGGATGTAGGAGTGATCCGTACCAGTATAAAATCCGGTGTGTTCTTTCCTTTTCTACATTTTTATTTCTGTTTGTTTTGTATTTGTGTTTGAATCTATGTCTGTGATTGTGTTTGTGTTGTTTGATTCATTCCATAATTCTCTTTAATTTTAAGTTTTGTTTAAAATCCTACAAACACTATCCACCCCCTCTAATGTTTGCTTTGCCTGAACGATCCATTCTATAGTCCCTAACAATTGGTATCGGAGTAAGGTCTTTCAAAAAAATCATAATTTGATTTTTGAAAATTCTAAATGGCAAATTTTGAAATGATTTACAATACTAGTTTAAATCTATGTATTGCATCAGTATTAAATAAGTTTGCATTCAATTTTATTGAAAAATCAAATTACTATTTGATTTTTGAATTTTGAATTTTGAAATTTTTGAAATTTTGGAATCTTTGATATGTTACAAAACCATCATGATAGAATTGTAATTAGTTATTTTGGAAAGTCCTTTGATTATTTGAAAAGTCATTTGAATATTTGAAAAGATATTTGAATTATTTGAAAACTTATTTGATTATTTGAAATGTTGTGTTGTTTTACAGGAAAAGATGTGTTATATGGCTATTGGATAATCAAACTCTGAAAATATGGTTGACGCGGCTGTTGGAAACTCAAATTCCAAAATGATGGCAATTGAAAATTCAACTTCTGAAAAGAAATTAAAAAGAGGAGAAGAGTGACGATGGTTGGTGAAGAGACATCAAGAAGAAATGGATATATATATATATATATATATATAATATAAATCAACAAACAAATGGGTACCAGATCACTTTATAACTTTGGATTTTCATCAACAACTTATTTTCATACTGTACTTCTCTTCATTTGCTTCGCAATGCCGCTGGTTTCATGTAAATCCGTCAAGAATTGATCAAGTAATGCTCTAATGAAGTTTTGGTGAATAAAGAGAGAAGGAAACCTAAACTATCGACGGTTATCTTCAAATTGCGTCCACAGGTTAGACTATTTTGTCTTAAATCATTTTCCAGATTATAGTTCTCTTTCTCGGGGTCGATTTAATGGGTAGATCGTCAAATTCCAATCAAACTGGGTGAGATATGGCAGTTTGTAGTTGGCGATTCAAAACTGAAAGCTGTTACGAGATTTTATGCATACCTCTTACAGTTTCGACTTGCTGCACCCTAATACCATCCAAATTAATCCTCGAACAGGTACTAGATCGTAGTCCTCGAATTCCTCTTCAAATTGCCTCTGATTTTGTCCAATTTTGTTAAGAAACGAAGAAGTTATGCCTCCTGAAAGTTTGATTAAAAGTAGAAAACAATAGGAAGAATGAAGAGACATGACTTTCGGGCCTTTATATAGTAGTTGAAGTGTCCATTCATTCAAAATTCAAATTCAAATTTTGGATCCAAGTTGGTTGAACTACTAAATCTACAATATCTTTCTCATACAATGTTCTAATTCAGCAAATGAATACACTATCCTGATAAAAAAAAAGACCCCGTCGCAATTGAGCAAATCTCATCATCAAATTCCAGAAGTTCAATTCAGAATTAAGGGAATATCGAAGAAATGGATATAAAAACTGGGTATGTCTCAATTAATTTTTAAATTTTTGGTTGAATGGATGTTTTGCTTGCTTTGCTTTGTTTTATATTTGAAATTCAATTTCAAATTTTAAAATTCATATTTGAAATTTGAAATTCAAAAATAATTATAATAAAATTAATATAGTAATAAAATAAATTTTGGATGTTTGTTAGGATTAATATTATTTCAGGAAATAGTTAAACCTGAAATATAAATCAGTATTTTAAAACCAAAGTTACAAAACCATATTCTCTTTGAAATAATACATATATGTCAACTTACATATATATATATATATATATATATATATATATATGTTAACATATCAGCCTATAGAATGAAATTCAAATTTTTTATTTCAAAGATTTAAACTTTCAAACTTCCCTCCATTTTTTTTCAATTAGAAAATGCCAGTTAAAATTCTAGTTATTATATTTTTCCATATACTTATTTTCTTATATCACATTTCAAAATATATATATCAAAATGTATAATTTAATAAGAATTATATAAACATGTTAATATGATATACAAAGTTAATATAACTTTTTGATATTGTTATAAAATATAAATTTATTCATCTTTTATATAGTTTAAACATGCATAGTTTAACTTATATATTATTCTTATGATTTCATAACAATTTTGGGTTACATTATCACAAATACTATTTGTAACTCAATACTTATTTTTGACGTCCTAAGATTTATAAAACTTGTATATTTTAATTAATATAAAGAAATATATATACATAATTTTTTAAGTAGTTTAAATATAAGAAGTTTTATATATTACTTTATAATGTTTCCTTCTAAAGTATAAATGGTTTTTAGCAAATAAATATGTTTTGATTTCTAAAGTTTAAATTAAAAATTGATTTGTATCAAAATATTAATGTATATATCATAAATTAAATTTCAATTTCTTTTTAAATTAGTTTTATATATACTTATGAATATATGTTTATATAGCTTACTTTATATTATACAAATTTTATATTCTCTTTAGAAAGATCTTCAATTTTTACAATATTTACCCTACTAATATTATTTAACTTCATGATTTTTTTGAATATTTTACTACTTATCATGAATTATTTTTAATTAAACTCTTATCTTTATTATTCTTTTGACCAAATTCATTAATATAATTAATATAAGTCTAGAAATTAACATTATCTTTGTTTGATTCAAATAATTCATAATAGTTAGATAGTACTTTGAATATATTTTACCTAAATAGATATTATCACCAAATCTTTCTGCATACTATTATTATACATCTTATTTCATATCTTCATTATAAATTACAATTGCATTTCAAATCAAGATTATTCACAACATAAGTTGCATTTCATATTGTTTTGCATATGACATACATTTCATACTACATTATAATCAACATACTTCACACACTGCATTACATGTTAACTTTAACACCACACATAACAAGTATATAGTATGAAAAGCTTTTATTAGAAGTATAGGATTATTAATTAAATACATAACATATTTACTCAAACTTGATTAATTTGATTGAATTGATTGACTTATTTGGCTTGTTTGTTTGACTTAAATAACTTGATTTACTTACTTGACATGGTTAAATTTCATTAGTGGTTGATAGGTTTGTTAGAAATATACTTATGAATTTATAGTTGATAGGAGCTTTATAGGTTTTAGGATAGATAGAAGTTACAAGAAATGTTTAGTTTCATGTTTGAGTTGATGTTTTGTGACAACAAAACTTAAATTGATTCATTGATTGGATTGAATTACTTTACTTATGTCATAATTTTAAGGATATCTTATCAGAGTTATTTTTGAGTCTAGATTAAGATCTTATTATAGTTTTAAGGGAACTAGAGTATAGGTTAGGCCACTGGTTTGTGATGACCCCTAACAATTGGAGGTTTAGTCTTATATTAGATTAAGGGGGAGCTTTATAATTTCTAAGTTTAAATAAAGGTTCAAGAAGTGTTTATTAACACATATTATTTAATTTGATTGATTTGGTTTATTGCTTACATTGATTGCTTGAATTAATTTCTTAAATAGATTGCTTGAATTGCTTGCTTAAATTAATTGCTTGAATTGCTTGTTTGGATTGATTGTTTTAATTGCCTTGTTTATTATTCTTCTATTATACTAGTATAGTCATAATTTTAGGGGGAGTATTTTATGATTATAGATTAAGGACTCAGGGGGAGTACTTTACTTTAGTATAGGAATTATTTGGATAGTTATAGGATTTAGGGTGAGTACTTTCAGAATTTCTTTTTGATAATGCCAAAAGGAGAGAAATTATATAATATAGGGATAGTTATAGGATTCTTACAGATAGGGGGAGTATTAGAAGGAACATCATCAACATGTATATACAGGTATGATATTTTATAAACTAAGGTTGTCATCATCAAAAAGGGTGAGATTGTTGGAGAATGGAGTTCTTATGAGAACAACCTTATTTCAATTATCATTGATTATAAAATATATGCTAACACTTTTTGTATAGAATATATACATATATATATACATATATATATATATATATATATGTGAAGGAATTATATATAGGAAATATTACTGAAGACTATACAGTTATAAAGATGATAGAGATTTAAAGATCAGAGAAATTTAAAGACTCATGAGTAATCAAGATTTCAAGAGTTCAAGATTAATATAGTTATTGAGTCTAGATTTTGTAAGACTCTAAATAGCATTCTAGGTTCAAAGTCAAATTCTTATTTTCAAATTCTAATTCTAATTTTCAAATTCTAATTCTAATTTTCAAATTCTGATTTTCAACTCTATCCTCAATCCTTGCTATTTTATTTTTCTATTTTTATTCTTCTTTGTTTTTCAAACTTAAGTTTCTTACTCTATATTTGTATACTTTATATTTATACTTTATATAGTTTAAAACCTTATAATTTTATAAATATATTTATATAGTTTAAATTTATGATATCGTATGTTTTTCTATCATAGAATTATTTTTATATCAAAACACTTGAAAAATGCTTTGAAAATCAAAAATACACATGAGTATGTCAACATAGCAAAAACTCAATGTCGACATATAACTGTCATTTTTCTCAATTTTGAAAGGAAGTGTCTTTTCACTATTTGAAACGCTTCAGAACCATTGCAACCTTTCATACTCTATAAAAAGTGGTTAAAACCGAATTTTTTATCATATCTTCTTCCCTAACTTCATTCTCTTTCACTCCACCATTATTCTTAATCCTTTTTATGATTCTTACACTTATACTCTACTGAATTCAATTCTATTTTGATCAAACTTCTTCTATCTACACTCTCTACTCTCTGAATCAAGTGTTACTGAAGAGGTATAGGGATGTTTTGTAATTGTTTTGTTTGTGAGTCAAAGAGGAATCGGTGTATCCTTGTAGTCGTGAAATCAAGGTATAGGAGTCAGTGTGTCCTTATTAAGCCGTGAAATCAAGGAATAGGAATCGATCTCACCTTGTTGAGCCATGAAATCAAGGAGGGTGTATTTGACTATTGGAAATAGTAATAAAACTCTGCACAATCCAGCGTTGTGTGGGACTGGATGTAGGAGGGATCTAAACTAGTATAAAATCCGATGTGTTCTTTCCTTTTCTGCATTTTTATTTCTGTTTATTTTGAATTTGTGTTTGTATCTTTGTCTGTGATTGTGTTTGTGTTGTTTGATTCATTCCATAATTCTCTTTAGTTTTAAGTTTTGTTTAAATTCCTACAAACACTATTCACCCCCCCTCTAGTGTTTGCTTTACCTGAACGATCCATTCCGCAGTCCCTAATAGCTACGTTCAAATAGGAGTTCTGAAACACTAAATAATTTAAATCATATCGTTTCAAATAAGACTAATACAAAATTAAAATTAAAATAAAATATAAATCTATTCCTTACTCCCTAAGATAAAACAATTTTCTTCTACCCTAAGCAACTGATTAAGTACACTGGAAGTCTTCCCCTACCTCTTGTCTATCCCTGTAACCTACTTTGAATGACTTTGTTCTTATTACTACATCTTCACTTATATAAGAAACATTGACCTCATCATTCTGCCATCCTCAAAATAAAATGAAGTCTGCTAATCCATTTACCCCATTCGTTTCCTTTTCTCCAGTAAAATAAAAAAAAAACCGATACCTCCAAATCGAGATTTTTTCATTCAATAGGATCGAATCCCAAATCATATCCAATTTCGATTTGTTTCTAGGGTTGAGTATGATTAGGTAACTTTAGCTTCAGGTGCGATGACATTAAGAAGAGTGGATGTATTGTGACGACCCAAATTTCCGGTACCTTTTGAGCTGATCAAACACCACCAATCCAATCCAATTTGTACTGGAAATCTAGATGTCAATAGAAAGAATTCAGAGGATGAGAAAAGAAAGAAATATTAGAATAGAAGAATAAGAAGAGTCAACACAACAGAATCTCACATCGCAGCGGAACAAAATATAATATAAAAATAACTTTTATCGAGAGCTTGTAAAATACTTACACTTATCAGAGTACATCATTACATCTGGACAGTTATAACAACATGTCCTTACATACATCACACAACGGAATAAATAATAGTACATTAGAACTCCTCCAGCACGTCTCCTGAACTTCGCAGCATCTAATAACCTGGAGCTGTACAACCCGGTCTAACCTGAGCATTTCAAAACACCGGGTCAGTCTGGTGAACCGGAGTGAGAAACCCACTAAGTTTATATAACATCCATATTGATTTAAAGTTCAAAATCAATTTGAAAGAAGAAGATAATAGTAAGACCAGCCCACACATAAACACGAATGGTTTTTACCTTACTATAACCCAAAACATTTTGGAATCATATATTATTCTAATATTATAATAGTGTCTAAATACAAATAAATATCAATCTAGCAGAAAGCTTGCATCTCACGCTCTACACATATAGTATACAATCAAAACCGCAGATGCTTATTTGAGATTGGATTCCGACTAAGACAAGGTATGGAACCACCTGCTGATAGTGTATCTCTAGAGGGGAATACATTGGGTTCAACAAGAAAGTCTTGCAACCCGGCACATACATGACCGACCACTCATTTCGCTTGAGTGTATCGAATGTATATCACAAACAGTTGGGATCAGCAACCGTCTCCCGAAAAGGGACAGAATCGAAATAGATTAAAGAAGAAAATGGAATTTTCTCTAGATAGGTGATTATATACCCTAATGGGAGCGACCCACATAGCCATGTTGCCTGCTCGATTTTTGTCATTTCCCGGTTGATGAGGCTTGAGGTTATAATCGACTTTTGGAACATCTGGCCCCCATTCTCATCGTCCATACACGTCATCCAGGAACAGGATGAACCGAAGGTACTCTCCTACCTCATCCAAAGGATCAGTAGTGAGAAGTCCTTGCAACCCGCAAAATCTCAACCACGACTGAATCACAGTTTTAAAACCTGTGGTAGCTAGCAGAGAAAATCAACTGCAATCCTTCCGCTTATGAAGATCCACGGTCTTCAATGCTCCATCTCGACCATCTTCTGATATCTTCAACGTTTACGTATTTGTTGGTCAGAATGGTTTTCGAACATAAATTCGATCCCGGTCTTTCCATACGAACAATCGTTTTGGCCAGATTTTGATAGTCGGTGATTTAACTATCAAAATGAACAACCATCATCCATTGAAAAATAAAGTGGATTCATTGGTTCAATATACAGCGTCATTTTGGCCTCCTTAGTTAAACAGTTGTTCATTAAATTTTTGAATCTCCAACATTTGGAATATCGCCCTTTCAATTCTTATTCCCAAATCAATTTATTCAATTTACAACTCTTTGCATTATAATTTATAATATCCTCGATATAATTATTAATTTAATTCCCTCACCACCTTTTTCTCTAAACTAATACCATCATCGGATAATTATGAAGTCATTACAAGTTGGGGTATTTTATTCACCTCTCAGACCTTGAGACGACAACATTCTTATCTTCAGAATAGATAAAAGTTTATTAACGAAATCACATTCCCGTAATTATTCCCACCCTTCTATTTACTATAGAATCACTTTTATAACCACTTTGTTTCAATTAACTCCATTTCATATTTAAAACATTTATCTATATATCTTATCGTTAGACTTCAATTTTTACAATCAAATTCCATTCACTTAGGTTCTTGTTCGATTTTAACTCATATTAAATCTTGTTTAAACTTCCTCTCTTTATAAAATTCCTTCCAGTGAATATATTAAAGTTCTAACTCATATAAATATGAGTAACATCCATTAAAATCCCTTTTTATTATAAACAAGGTCTTACTCAACTAATCATCATTTCCATTTAAATCTTATTTTCTTCCAAACATTATTTACTTTAAAAGCTAATATTACTCTTTTTATACGATTCTGGACTCGATATATCAAAGCAACTTGGTTTCATTTGAAAACACTATTATATATTCAAATCTTATCTCTCGAATCACTTTATGAATTCATATTCATACTATACTTTAAAATTTCCGTTTATAAGTCAACTCCTTGTTACTTGTCTGACATCATTTACATCGAATAGTTTACTTCATTATCAATTATAAATAAAATAATTAATCTTTCTAAAAAGGTTATTCTAAAATAATATTTAATATCAATAATATTTAACATTCCAATAATTGTTTTCAATAATCAATTCTTGAGCGGATAGTCGATTTTGTCATTTCGAAACAAGGTTATTTTGTTAACCATTTCCACTTAGTTATTTCATTTAAATTAATAATTTAATTTAAATAATCTTATTTAATTTAATTAACAATATAATTAAATAAAATAAGATCATTTAATGGTTTATTGGAAACAATTAATTCAACACTTTAACCATTTCGTTAATCACTGCTCACTTGTTTACAAAACTTCTTAACCGACAAATCTCGCTTTATATACTTAAGATAAAAATAATTATTTATTTCCTTTAATAACTTCATTGAAAAATAATCTATATAAAATAGATTTTAAATCTATCTTTAGTTATAAAAACAAATTTATAACTTCCTTTCTATTGATTGACCAGATGGTAAATCAGTCTCTATACAAATGGTTCATTTACAGGCCATCTGTCGTTACTCAATATCACATATTGGTTAATGTCACACAATTGTTGAATTTAGATTCAACAATAAACAATCAATCAAATTGATTAACAGTACATATAAATAAACAATGTATTTGAGGAATCCAGTTGGATTCCTCCAACCTATCCTTCCCTGCATCAAATGGGTTACCTCAATTTTAACACAACAATACAGTTCAACCAATAACAGTCAACGAACAATTTATAACATTCAATCAAGCATTCAATTATGTATTTAATACGTTTATATTATTATAAACGTAACCAGTAAGGTAAGTTACCTTGTTTGGAATCTAATCATTTAAAATAACGATTTAGTTTGATTAAATTAAACAAACGCTTAATTTAACCCATGAATAATATTCAACATACAAACAAACAGTTATCCAATCATCAACCATTAGCAAACATTGCACAAAATAAAAACCCAGCTTATATAGAATATAAACGGGTAAACTGAGTGAGTTGAACTCACCTTGATTCCTGACCGTCGTTAAAATGGTTGGATTCAGTTAAAGTAAACATTTAATTCTGACCGCTTCCTACCTTGTCCAAAACAGTTCAGGTACATTATGCTTGTCGATATGGTTCCGCCGCCCCTTTTGTTTCATTGAATTCTGTCTGTGCAAATTATATGCTAAATAAGATAACAGTTTAACTTTAAATAATTATTTCCTAGGTTCTACTCGACTTCAACCCTCACCGTTCAAAACATGGCTTTGGCATATCACTACCGTCGTCGTTCCCATCGCCAGCCGGAGCATGATTTGAAGTCGCTGGCACAATTTATAAATATAATAATTTGATGGTTTAATTTAAACTAATTAATTACTAAACTAAACATTAATAAATTTACTTATAACAATTAGAGGAAATCGGATGATACTTTTGCCATACTTTCGATACTTTTTCCATGCTTCATCGCCCGCTTTGCCTGACTTCGTGTTCCTCTCATGTTCAATACCCTAGCATGCCTGCATCTAGTCATATTTTAGCATAAAGAAGTTTCAATTAAAATAATGATCTTTTAATTAAAATTTAAGCTAATTACTCTTGGTTATACACGTCTACCGTCTACAGACCGGTGCTTCTTTCATGCGTCCTCTGTTCTGCACCATTCCTGTCACTCTTGAATAAAATTCCACCGCAACCACTTCCTCCAACCTCCCACGTTTTACTCTCCCCCATTGAATTTTCAACAACCATTTCAATTTTTTTTATGCTAAACGTTAGGCCCAAAAGCCATGCTCCCACTCCAATCCCTCCCCATGCGCATGCATGCATGCATACAACATGCCAACCAACGTTTATTTTTTCCTTTTTGTTCCATTTTGAACTTTTTTCCTTTTCTTTTTAGTGTTACGAATTACAGCCCCTCGAACCTCGCACTGCTCTTGTCCGCCGCCATCACTGTCCTCTTCCACTTGTTTCCGACTTCATGCACTCCTCCCCCAGCTGCCATATTCCTTACACAACTTTTTTTTATACTGTTAAGCTTTCTCCTCGACTTCTACATACCACATTTTCCATGGTGGACTCACGCACCAGTACACAGACTTCCATTTTATTCTAAACTACTGTGCTTCACCATGTAAGTACCCAACTCCATTGTTCCAACGGTCCACCCAACATCTCATCCTCCCTTCCTGCTACTGAACAACTGTCCATAGCTTCCTCACCAACTGGTCTGTGCTTCAGCCCCTCCCCTTCCATCGAGCTCGCGTACCATCTACGACTAACTACAGCAAGCGTCAACATACCCCATTTCATTGACACCCAATATGTGCCACCCCCGCCGGGATCGGAGCTGACCCCATGGACCCCATTCGCCTTTTACATAGTCTTCCACCCCAAGCATCTCCATTCAGCAGCGTTGTTTGATTGCATAACAATGAAGCATGGGTATTTTTCATTTTACCAGAGGAGAGCATCTTCTTTTTTTCTTTTTCTGAATGATGGGTTCGGTTGTCAGCTGGAATGACAAATGGTTTGGCTTAAGTTTCGAATTGGAATTGACGTTTACAGTAGGAAAGAAGATTTAAATTTTTTGTGTGGAAGGAAGTTTGCGGCTTGGTGTTGAGACGGAAAGTGGAGAACCGTATATATAGGAGAAGAAGGTGTGGTGAGCAAGACGTTGGAAAATGGTATTTTAATCGGTGGCGTGATGGGCATGGATAAGAAAGTGTGGTAGGCAAGAAAACAGAAGTGTGGCGCGCAAGGATCATTTGTTTTGGGGAGCAAAGAATGTACAGTGGGATGGATTTCTTTTAGTTAGTATATTTTTAAGCTTTTAGTTTCTGTTTAATTTCGGTTGTTTACTATGATGAAATTAAATTACATTTCGCCATCCCGTTGAGAATAAAAATGCGGTGAAATGATAGTGCAGCTAACAAGTAAAAGATGCATATAATTAATTATTAAGTCACTAATACTAAAGTTAAGCCAAAGACGAACATGAATGGAAAAAGCATGATGATAAACTTTCAAATGTGCACATATCCAACCGTACTAAATTGCTAATAATGTAAATGATATTGGCCATAGTTCCTGTGAGTATCAGTAATACTTACTCACAAAATTTCGTTACACACCCATCATTGACCAAAATTAATATGCAAAGGCAATATTTTATTTGTTTTATACCGTTCGTTTATATTGCGGCTATTTATCGTTGCTCGCTAAATTCGTAATACCACACACAAACTCTGAACACAATGGGAAAGGACACACCGCAACCTTTTGATGTTCCGGTCACAATGAGATCAATTTCGTATTCGGACTCTATTCGCAAAAATGGCTTTAATTTAATTTATCGGTTCACCGTTTAATTTCACCTACCTATAAAACAACCTCGTTTGGCTACGAACCGGAAATATAGCAATATCTAATGACACGCATTCCAATAAAATTTGTTTCGTAGAAAACGGAGGTCATTTGAAAAGAAGACTATTTTTAAGGCCTATATACGGTCAACAAAATAGAATTAAATTTAAAACAATCTTATTTAAAATAAAAATAAATCATTATTATCATATATATCCAGCGGAATAACCAATATATATATATATTTTAACTCAAAATTCATAAATTCGGGTTAAAACGGTATCAAAATATATGGAAATTCCTTTATATTAAATCGTTAAAATTTATTAATGAATCCATAACTACTATTTAAATATTTGAGTTGGACATATCTTGCAAACGGTTCTTGTTTTACAGAATTCCGATTTATATCGGATCTAGTATATTCAATTGAAATTTAAAACATAAATTACGAATTACCGCATCCTTTTCGAGGTTGTTTTAATTAAATTATAATATATATTCGAACTCAATCTTATATTCGATATAAAATCCATTATATTCTCAATATAATACATAAACATATTTAAATATTCAAATTTAAATGGCTTGAAAATCCAGGATGTTACATTCTTTCCCCCTTAGAAGAATTTCGTCCCCGAAATTACATGGCAAGAAAAACGCTCCGAACCCAATTATTTTAAAATAATTATTTATTGAATTATCAACAAAGCAAATTCAAACTTTTTAGAATTTTCAAAAATTTCGCTAGCACCTCCTCCGCGCGGCTCGATTAGAACAACAATTACTGCCTCTACGGGCCTCAACTTCTCCAAAAGAAAACAAAAGCCAAATGGCTACCCAACTCAGGGGTATAAAACCAATCACCAACCAATAATTAAAGTTTACCTATTTGTCGGGCAATTCAATTCCAATTTCAAAGCAAACCAACGAACTGCTCTTCGTTTGTACTTCCAATCTGTATATCCAAACCAACTTCATAGCCCTCTGATATCTGCACTTATATCTATTTACAAGATAAATAACAATCATATGGTCAAATCATCCAATTCCATTTCATTACCGACTTTGTTCAATCAACTCCTTCATTGACTCGTTTGATGAATTTTATTCAACCAACCCATTATCCAAATAACTATCAACCCAATCATTCGACTTACGTCCTACATTGATACTTACTGGTATGTATAACCTTGGTTTAATATATACTGACATCAATCGATTAATATTCGATCGATTTCCATTGTTATCCATTCGATTTCCAAATTCCATATTATTTCATTTGATTACATTTCTTAAATTAATTATACTTTAACCAAGTTAAATTTTCATTATTTATATCCAATTCAACCGACTAATTGATTTTTCTAATCAATTCACTTCTATTTAAGAATCCAATTTCTGACCTTACTTATAATTTAAATTAAAATTTTCATTTGATAATTTCATATTGAAATCTCCTCAGTTAAATTAAATCATTCCAATCTTTTACTCAAGTTGGTAATAAATTATTATGATAAAAATATCTTTTATCTTTACAAACTTTTAATATTTCATCCAAAATCATTTCAAATCATTTATTATGATTTTACATAATTTATTCATATTTTTAATAATTTTAATAAAGCCCTTACAGTCGATTTCCAATATCGGCCATCGAACTGCATCCATAGCGACATTTTTCACAACCGATTTGGACATATCTTAAAATCTAGCCGCTATATTTCAAATCTCTTATAATCATTCGAAAGCTCTTTTCGATGCAAACCCAACGATTCCGATTTTAGGAGAATCCGGCGGTCGAATCTCCTGTTACGTCCATTCGAAGTAATTGGTCGAAATTCACGAACAGTCGCTGCGCGATACGTTCTTTAAATATATAATATTATTTTGTTGATTTTCAAATCCCAAATTTTTGTTATTCAGTTTCAGATTAATTTTCATCTCCATATTAAATTAACCAATTGGTTTGTAACCAATTCAATTCTATTCAACTATTCAGTTCAATTGACTAATCGATTTCCCTTAATTAGTTCCAATTCACTTCATAATTCGATTTGAATTCAAATCATACCAAGCAAAACAATCAAACAACAAATACTACTATATTATAGAAAAATAAATTCTTTTTCTATAAAAATATAATTTGGGGCAAAATTATTTCATTTTCCCTCTTTATAAAACAATATTGTGTCAATTCTCAGTTCAATACAATTTCCCAACATTTGAACTGATCAATCAACACAATACAAAACATTTGATATTAAATTTACAAATACGCTCTCTCGTATATACACTCAAACTTAATCTAGGGTGTTACTAACCCCATCTCTATCGAGTTACGCCACAGAGCCAAGGTTACTAGTCAACCAATAACTCTGATACCAACTGTGACGACCCAAATTTCTGGTACCTTTTGAGCTGATCAAACACCACCAATCCAATCCAAATTGTACTGGAAATCTAGATTTCAATAGAAAGAACTCAGAGGATGAGAAAAGAAAGAAATATTAGAATAGAAGAATAAGAAGAGTCAACACAACAGAATCTCACATCGCAGTGGAACAAAGTATAATATAGAAATAACTTTTATCGAGAGCTTGTAAAATACTTACACTTATCAGAGTACATCATTACATCTGGACAGTTATAGCAACCTGTCCTTATATACATCACACATCGGAATAAATAATAGTACATCAGAACTCCTCCAGTGTGTCTCCTGAACTTCGCAGCATCTAATAACCTGGACCTGTACAACCCGGTCTAACCCGAGCATTTCAAAACACCGGGTCAGTCTGGTGAACCAGAGTGAGAAACCCACTAAGTTTATATAACATCCGTATTGATTTAAAGTTCAAAATCATTTTGAAAGAAGAAGATAATAGTAAGACCAGCCCACACATAAACACGGACGGTTTTTACCTTACTATAACCCAAAACATTTTGGAATCATATATTATTCTAATAATATAATAGTGTCTAAATACAAATAAATATCAATCTAGCAGAATGCCTTGCATCCCACACTCTACATATATAGTATACAATCAAAACCGCAGACGCTTATTTGAGATTGGATTCCGACTATGACAAGGTATGGAACCACCTGCCGATAGTGTATCTCTAGAGGGGAATACATTGGGTTCAACTAGAACATCTTGCAACCTGGCCCACACATGACCAACCACTCATTTCGCTTGAGTGTATCGAATGTATATCACCAACAGTTGGGATCAGCAACCGTCTCCCGAAAAGGGACAGCATCGAAATAGATTAAAGAAGCAAATGGAATTTTCTCTAGATATGTGATTATACACCCTAATGGGAGCGACCCACATAGCCATGTTGCCTGCCTGATTTTTGTCATTTCCCGGTTGATGAGGCTTGAGGTTATAATCACTTTTGGAACATCTGGCCACCATTCACATCGTCCATACACGTCATCGAGGAACAGGATGAACCGAAGTTACTCTCCTACCTCATCCAAAGGATCGGTAGCGAGAAGTCCTTGCAACCCGCAAAATCTCAACCACGACCGAATCATAGTTTAAAAACCTATGGTAGCTAGCCAGAGAAAATCAACTGCAATACTTCCGCTTATGAAGATCCGCGGTCTTCAATGCTCCATCTCGACCATCTTCAAATATCTTCAACGTTTACATATTTGTGGGTCAGAATGGTTTTCGAATATAAATTTGATCCCGGTCTTTCCATACCAACAATCGTTTTGGCCAGATTTTGATAGTCGGTGATTTAACTATCAAAATGAACAACCATCATCCATTGAAAAATAAAGTGGATTCATTGGTTCAATATACAGCGTCATTTTGGCCTCCTTAGTTAAATAGTTGTTCCTTAACACTACAACAAAATAGTCCTTTTACAACGGGCAAAAACCATTGTTATATGCTTTTCACAACGGGCAAAAGCCCGTCCTAATATGCTTTGTCGTAATAGGTCCTTACTAAATTACAACGGTCAGTGACTGTTGTAAAAGACCGTTGTAATAATGTGCTCTGTCACGTGCAACAACTCTATGACAATGGCTACAAACCCGTTGTAATAGCTAATAAATTACAAGCGGCTTCTGCCCGTTGTAATACATTATATTACAACAGGCATAGCCCGTTGTAAAAAGTCTGGTTTTTTTTAAATCTGATCGTAGTAATATAAAAATATTGCACAAATTAAAATATTGAACTTAAAATTTCTTATTTTAACATATATATTTTATTACACTCTTGAACAATACATAGTTTTATTTATTTCTATTACACAATTACTATACAAAATACGAAAATACACATTTGTAAAAATATTATTTCACTACATACACTTAGTTACACTCACTCACACCCTCTCATGCTCAATGTCTTCATCTTCGGTGATTGATCCAAAATGTGCATTAAAAGAACTGGATGAAGAAGAACAAACAAGTTAAAAAATGTGCATTAAAAGAACTGGATGAAGAAGAACAAACAAGTTAAAAAATGTGCATTGAGCAGGGCAACATACATTAAAAACTTGGAATAAAGTTTGTATAAGTGAATGTTCTAAGGAATAAAAACATGAGATACCTGATACCTTAATTAACCTTCTTCAAATTCATCTTAGTTAAATACATAGATAGCCAATAAACAAGATGCTTCACTCTATTTTAAATCTTTGACTTCTTGTTCTTGATTTTGTCCAGTTGTACCTATCAGAATAAAATAAAAGCAATAAGGGCTCGTTCGGCAACTCAAAGCAAAAGCGCTTATGCTTATATAATAAGCGCTTTACTTCTAAAAAGTTAAAAAGCCAAATAGTAAACAATATTTTGTTCTGAAACATGGTTCTAAAACAAAACAACAAACAATAAACAATATTTGTCAATGCTGTAAACATGGTTCTAAAACATGTCTTCAGCAAACATATATTTGTCAAAACAGTAAACAACATTTGTCAATATATTATATTTGAGTTTCTTCACCAATTAACTCAAGAAACTTCAGTTGAAAAAATTCTGACTTTTCAAGACCAACAAAATAAAAACCCTGTTGAGCCTGCATATCTCAGCAAATAATAGAAACATCAACTAAAGCATACCATATAACTTCAAATGATTATCCTGCATATTTCATGTATTTCATGGGCTTGCATCTTTCCTGCATGTATGTTCAATTATGTAAATATGCATCATAAATGTACAAGTATTCTAGCTTAGATATCATACCTTCAGAGTAGCAATAAACGATAAGAAAATATATCTATGTAAACCACCTTCATAATGTTGTGTCCCACGAATTTTTCGTTTCTTTTTCATATTTGGATATAGTTAAAATTGCAGTTTCTTCTAAAACTGCTAATGAATCTGTCATCATGAATATCAAGTCAAATACTTTAAGGAATAGGTTAAGCAAGAAATAAAACAGTTTCATAACCAAACCAATGAATACTTTAAGAAATCAAATACTTTGAGGAATAGATCAAGAAAGAAAGCAGACAATTTCATAATCAGACTAATAAATACTCTAAGACATCAAACAATCCAAAACATAGCCAAGCAGTAATTCATCACCTTTAAAACTCATCCATCAAACACTCCAGAACCTCGCAACTTAACCATAACTAATGTTCAAAAGATTAGCAATTGTGTTGTACCAAAAAAAAAACGAAGACTGACTAGGATCAATAAATTGGGCACTTGTTTACTTTGTCTGGTGTCACTATAGAAATATATAGAAAGTATGTTTAAATTTCTTTTACTTTTGTGGTGAGATGAAATTAGATAATCAGCTGAAAAATACGTTGGATTTTTCAGGAAATGAAAATATTTTTATGTTAACGGTGGCTTGCTGCATGGATGTAGACAATTTCTAATGAATTACTAAAAGCTGAGGTTAGGAAGCTAATGCAACAAAGAGGGGTGTCATTCAGTTTTATACAGATTATACATACATGTATAAAGAAACACATATAGTTTTTCTAATATGCTTTTCTGTTAATACAAACTATTTTTTATCAAACTTGTTATTATTATGTGTCTAACCAAAACTACCAAAACTTTTTATCGGAAAGTTACTAATTCTTGCTTGCTAGTGAAAACGGCAAAAAAATATTATTTGCATCACGAGGTCCAAATCTTTCATCCCACCATCCACATGATTGTTATAAAAGTCAAAGTTTGTGAAGTCAACTAAATAAACAATAGACAGCAATTTCAAGTGCAAACAAAGAATATGTGATCAATGAACTGTAAAAACAAGCATCATATGCAAAAGTGAGCATCTATAAATTCCTAATCATTATAAACATATGTAGAAAGTTTACTAAATGATCAATACCTTATACTTCCCAAATACTTCATCAGTATTCATGTTAAAAAACCTTTTATCTGCCATTTCCTTCAATCTTTTTTGAACTTCAGTGGGTTGAAGAGTAGAAGAATGTTGTTGCTTAATATATATCACATCCTTCCCTCCCATCTTTACACCAACAATAACATGTGTGCCAAATTTATCAATAAACCTGGAAGATTGGACAAGAATAAACGAAATCTACACTAAATATATGGACTGCATAACTAAGTACTTGCCCATGTGAGCAAAATAATGTATTCAAAAGTTTTAATATCTCAGAGAAGCTTGATAAAATAATACTTCAAAAGGCTAGCCTAAAAATTAATGTTGGTAAGATGGTGTGGAACTTTATTCTCTGATAGCTGCTTCTGGTCTCATGATAACAACTAATGGTGTTTTCATTTCAATCATTCAATCTAGCCAGAAGACAGAGATATTGAGATACAAGTTCAAAATGGAGTTTCACATGGCTCAAACACAATGGCACTCAAACTAATTTTATACGGTTATACGACAGCAACATAAAAATTAAAGGGTTTCTAGCTTAAACAATTTTTCAAACACTTTGTGAGCAAAAAGTCAAAACTGAAGTTTTAAGAGGAACAATGCATTTCAAACTCCTCAAATACAACCACAACGTCAAAATCCACTTTAATTGAATACAAATCATTCCAATACCGAAGTTTAACAGTCTGAAGCCCCAAACATTCCAAATACTTTCCCCAACTTCAAAACCGAACTAATTCAAAACCTGAAATGCCGTATACCTTGCAAGCTTCGAAAATAATTCATACCTGTGATTGCTCGAGTTGGAATGATGAAGCGCGACTTGAGATCAGAAGTTTTCGCAAAGCACGGATTCAGGGGTTTTGAATTACTTGAAATAACTGAAGAGAAGAAATACGGTGGAAGAATAAATGTCGTCCCCATTAAAAAATCAATAATCTATTGGTGATTTTCTCAAATCTTTTAACAATTTTACTTACTTGAAAGAACTAGAGCCTGTAGGTAATAATTTCAGAAGCCAGATACCATCATCAATTTCTTCTCTTCCTGTCAGTCTTCGTCAACTCTGTTTTGATGATAATCTTCATTGTAGCCTAATTCCTGCATGCAAATATATCAAACCTTTTAAACATTTAAATGTCTAAATTAATTTAATAATTAAATGGATCGATACCACCTGATAGATCAAAGTTGAGGAGATTGGAGCAATTACATCTTCCACATGACTTTGCCTTTTTGGTTCGATGAGATTGAAACAAGAACCACTTTTCGGTTAGGGTTTTGGAAAAATTAATTTTATCTGAAGAATGTGGAAGCGGTGGAGAACTTAATTTTATGTCGTTGATTTAGAGTCCGATAAGCATTTTGATAGGCTGCGCTCTACAGGCAGACAATTTGTGGCGGAACTTGAAATTTTCACCGCTTGAAAGCGGAAAAAAAAAAACTGATCCGTGTTAAATAATTTGTCAAACGTTTACGGATTACAAATATTCACCGCTTGAAATTATCAGTATTTACGGATTACAAAAATTTATAGCAAAACGTTTAAGTTATCATTAGTTAACTATAATTATTTAGTTATTATTTATTTATATTATTATTTATTTAATTACTATTTATTTAATTATTATTTATATTACTAGTATAACCGCATAACGGTGGGAAACCGACTGTTAGATTACATAGTTTAAAAAAGAAAAAAATAGTTTTTTATTAATCTTAATTGAAAATAACGTGATTAAGAATATTTAACATTAGAGATATTTAAGGAGACAAAAGTGGAGATAATTAAAATGAAGAGATTTAAGAAGACGTGTTATATACATGTTTCATGTTCTTTGGGCATCGGAAAAATTGATTTTGGCCAAGTGACAGTAAACAAACATCCATAACGGTCGGTTCCGCATAACGGTGAGGAACCAACAGTTACATTGCACAGTTTAAAAAAAAACTATTTTTTTTATTAATCTTTGTTGAAAATCAAAAAATAATATGATAGAGAATATTTGAAATTAGAGAGATCTAAGGAGATAAAAGTGCAGAGAATTAAGGTAATTAGGCAAGTAAAAATTGAGTAAATGAAATTCAAGAGATTTAAGGAGACTTGTGAAATCTGAATTATTCATAATGGTTGAGAAAAAAGAGGAGATATTTAAGAGATGCGAGTCAAATTATGCAGGGAAGAAGAATGAACGAGAAATAGGGAGACGAGAAGTCAATGTTTATATGTCGGACAACGCTGCTAGATTTGAGGCTATATTCATTAGGACGGACAAATTGATTTAGCCTCTCTTACAGTAGAGAAACCTCCCTAACGGTCGGTTTGATTATTTATTTACATATAAACACGTTGTAACTAGACCTTTTACAGAAATAATAAAAATAATAACCAAAATTGTAGTTAAATAAGACCTTAACATAGAAAGTGGTAGATATTAATATAGCTAAAGTTAGTGGAAATTCTAAAGAAAACAATAAAATGAAAAATCTTAAATAGAATATTTTCAAAGGATATATTATTTGGAAAAAAGTCAGTGGAAATAATTTTTCCTTAGGAACAAGTTCAAAAGTTCTATAGAAATTTAAAACAAACAAGCTACTCCTAAAATTTAGAAGGACTAAAATGACAGAGGAAAAATTATTAAATAATAAATCTTTGACAGTTTTGAAAAATTGAGTTCTATCAAAAATTTCAAAAGTATTTAGTATTAATTATTATTTATTTAATACGAATAAGTGTATATTTTGAAAAAAAATAACTAAAATATTACTTGTTAGTTATTAAAAATATTAATCATAATTCATTATGTTATAAATAATTAGTTCAAATTATTAATCATAATTATGGATTATTAATTATGAATTATAATAAATTATTAATAACTAATTATTTATATTAAGTATATATTGTTATTTATTCATTTTTCTTAATTATTTAATCATAGTTATTAATTGGTAAAAATTATTATTAAATGTTACTTTCATATTTATTAATTATAATTTAATGTTAATTAGTAACTGTTAATAATTAATATGTATATATTATTAATTTTTAATATTAATTATTAAATTTAATAGCAATTATTAATATGTCTTGTTAATTATAAATTATTGTATATAAAATTTAATTACTCGATATTACTTACTAATAACTAGAAAGTAATATTAAGTATGTTGGAATAATAACAATTAGTAGTTAATGATTAGTAATATAATATTATAATTAGTAATTAGTAACATAAGATTAATATAATATTATTAAAGATTAATTATGAAATATTAATAAATAATAAGTATTAGTTTTAAGATAACGCTGTGGTTACCAATTATTGATTGTCACTTATTTTAACAGGCATTTTTAGCCACTTGTAAAATTGGCACCTATTACAAGGGGCGTTTTTAGCCCGTTGTAAAATTGGCATCTGTTACAACGGGAATTAAATGACCGTTATAATAGCATTCTATTACAACGGGCAATCATTGCCCGTTGTAAAAAGGACATTGTATGGGTATTTATTACAACGGTTCTTAAGGGACCGTTGTGATATCATTCTATTACAACGGGCAATTAATGCCCGTTGTAAAATGGGCGTTGTAATATGGTATTTTTGTTGTAGTGTAAATTTCTAAATCTCCAACATTTGGAATATCGCCCTTTTAATTCTTATTCCCAAATCAATTTATTCAATTTACAACTCTTCGCATTATAATTTATAATATCCTTGATATAAATATTAATTTAATTCCCTCACCACCTTTTTCTCTAAACTAATATCATCATCGGATAATTATGTAGTCGTTACAAGTTGGGGTATTTTATTTACCTCTCAGACCTTGAGACGACAGCATTCTTATCTTCAGAGTAGATAAAAGTTTATTAACGAAATCACATTCCCGTAATTATTCCTACCTTTGTATTTACTATAGAATCACTTTTATTACCACTTTGTTTCAATTAACTCCATTTCATATTTCAAACATTTATCTATATATCTTTTCGTTAGATTTCACTTTCTACAATCAAATTCAATCCACTTAGGTTCCTGTTCGATTTCAGCTCATATTAAATCTTATTTAAACTTCCCCTCTTTATAAAATTCCTTCCAGTGAATATATTAAAGTTCTAACTCATATAAATATGAGTAAAATCCATTAAAATCCCTTTTTATTATAAACAAGGTCCTACTCAACTAATCACCATTTCCATTTAAATCTTGTTTTCTTCCAAACATTATTTACTTTAAAAGATAATATTATTCTTTTTATACGATTCTGGACTCGATATATCAAAGCAACTTGGTTTCATTTGAAAACACTATTATATATTCAAATCTTATCTCTCGAATCACTTTATGAATTCATATTCATACTATACTTTAATAATTCCGTTCATAAGTCAATTCCTTGTTACTTGTCTAACACCATTTACATCGAATAGTTTATTTCATTATCAATTATAAATAAAATAATTAATCTTTCTAAAAAGGTTATTCTAAAATGATATTTAATATCAATAATATTTAACATTCCAATAATTGTTTTCAATAATCAATTCTTGAGCGAATAGTCGATTTTGTCATTTCGAAACAAGGTTATTTTGTTACCCATTTCCACTTAGTTATTTCATTTAAATTAATAAATAAAATTAATTTAAATAATCTTATTTAATTTAATTAATAGTCTAATTAAATAAAATAAGCTCATTTAATGGTTTATTGGAAACAATTAATTCAACACTTTAACCATTTCGTTAATCACTGCTCACTTGTTTACAAAACTTCTTAACCGACAAATCTCGCTTTATATACTTAAGATAAAAATAATTATTTATTTCCTTTAATAACTTCATTGAAAAATATTCTATATAAAATAGATTTCAAATCTATCTTTTGTTATGAAAACAAATTTATAACTTCATTTCTATTGATTGACCAGATGGTAAATCAGTCTCTATACAAATGGTTCATTTACAGGCCATCTGTCGTTACTCAATATCACCTATTGGTTAATGCCACACAATTATTGAATTTTGATTCAACAATCAACAATCAATCAAATTGATTAACAGTACATATAAATAAACAATGTATTTGAGGAATCCGGTTGGATTCCTCCAACCTGTCCTTCCCTGCATCAAATGGGTTACCTCAATTTTAACACAACAATACAGTTCAACCAATAACAGTCAACGAACAATTTATAACATTCAATCAAGCACTCAATTATGCATTTAATACGTTTATATTATTATAAACGTAACCAGTAAGGTAAGTTACCTTGTTTGGAATCTAATCGTTTAAAATAACGATTAAGTTTGATTAATTTAAACAAACGCTTAATTTAACCTATGAATAATATTCAACATATAAACAAACAGTTATCCAATCATCAACCATTAGCAAACATTACACAAAATAAAAATCCATCTTATATAGAATATAAACGGTTAAACTGAGTGAGTTGAACTCACCTTGATTCCTGACCGTCGTTTAAACGGTTGGATTCAGTTAAAGTAAACATCAAATTTTGATCGCTTCCTGCCTTGTCCAAAACAGTTCCGGTACATTATGCTTGTCGATATGGTTTCACCGCCTCATTTGTTTCATCGACTTCAACCCTCACCGTTCAAAACACGGCTTTGGCATATCACTACCGTCGTCGTTCCCATGGCCAGCCGGAGCATGATTTGAAGTCGCTGGCACAATTTATAAATATAATAATTTGATGGTTTAATTTAAACTAATTAATTACTAAATTAAACATTAATAAATTTAATTATAACAATTAGAGGAAATCGGACGATACTTTTTCCATGCTTCATCGCCCGCTTTGCCTGACTTCGTGTTCCTCTAATGTTCAATACCCTAGCATGCCTGCATCAAGTCATATTTTAGCATAAAGAAGTTTTAATTAAAATAATGATCTTTTAATTAAAATTTAAGCTAATTATTCTTGGTTATACACGTCTACCGTCTACAGACCGGTGCTTCTTTCATGCGTCCTCTGTTCAACACAATTCCTGTCACCCTTGAAGAAAATTCCACTGCAACCACTTCCGCCAACCTCCCACGTTTTACTCTCCCTGCTCGAATTTTCAGCAATCATTTCATTTTTTTTATATGCTAAACGTTAGGCCCAAAAGCCATGCTCCCACTCCAATCTCTCCCCATGCGCATGCATGCATGCATACAGCATGCCAACCAACGTTTTTTTCTCTTTTTGTTCCATTTTGAGCTTTTTTTCCTTTTCTTTTTAGTGTTACGAGTTGCAGCCCCACGATCCTCGCACTGCTCTTGTCCGCCGCCATCACCATTCTCTTCCACTCGTTTTTGACTTGATGCACTCCTCCTCTAGATGCCATATTCCTTACGCAACTTCTTCTTTTTTATATATTGTTAATCTTTCTCCTCATTTCTACATACCGCATTTTCCATGGTGGAGTCACGCACCAGTACACAGACTTCCATTTTATTCTAAACTGTTGTGCTTCACCATATAAGTACCCAACTCCATTGTTCCAACGGTCCACCCAACATCTCATCCTCCCTTCTTGCTACTGAACAACTGTCTATATCTTCCTCACCAACTGGTCCATGCTTCAGCCCCTCCCCTTCCATCGAGCTCATGTACCGTCTACTACTAACTACAGCAAGCATCAACATACCCCATTTCATTGATACCCAGTATGTGCCACCCCCGTCGGGATCGGAGCTAACCCCATGGACCCCATTCGCCTATTACATAGTCTTCCACCCCAAGCATCTCCATTCAACAGCGTTGTTTGATTGCATAACAATGAAGCATGGGTATTTTTCATTTTACTAGAGGAGTGTGTCTTCTTTTTTTTCTTTTTTCGAATGATGGGTTCGGTTGTCAGCTGGAATGAGGAATGGTTTGGCTTAAGTTTCGAACTGGAATTGACGTTTATAGTAGGAAAGAAGATTTAAATTTGTTTGTGGAAGGAAGTTTGCGGCTTTGTGTTGAGACGGAAAGTGGAGAACCGTATATATAGGAGAAGAAGGTGTGGTGAGCACGTCATTGGAAAATGGTATTTTAATCGGTGGCGTGATGGGCACGGATAGGAAAGTGTGGTTGGTAAGAAAACAGAAGTGTGGCGCGCAAGGATCATTTGTTTTGGGGAGCAAAGAACGTACAGTGGGATGGACTTCTTTTAGTTAGTATATTTTTATGCTTTTAGTTTCTGTTTAATTTCGGTTGTTTCCTATGATGAAATTAAATTACATTTCTCCATCCCGTTGAGAATAAAAATGCGGTGAAACGATAGTGCAGCTAACAAGTAAAAGATGCATATAATTAATTATTAAGTCATTGATACTAAAGTTTAGCCAAAGACGCACGTGAATGGAAAAAGCATGTTGATAAACTTTCAAATGTGAACATATCAAACCGTACTAAATTGCTAATAATGTAAATGATATTGGCAATAGTTCCTGTGAGTATCAGTAATACTTACTCACAAAATTTCGTTACACACCCATTATTGACCAAAATTAATATGCAAAGGCAATATTTTATTTGTTTTATACCGTTCGTTAATATTGCGGCTATTTATCGTTGCTCGCTAAATTCGTAATACCACACACAAACTCTGAACACAATAGGAAAGGACACACACTACCTCTTGATGTTCCGGTCACAATGAGATCAATTTCGTATTCGGACTCCGTTCGCAAAAATGGCTTTAATTTAATTTATCAGTTCACCGTTTAATTTCACCTACCTATAAAACAACCTCGTTTGGCTAAGAACCAGAAATATGGCAATATCTAATGACACACATTCCAATAAAATTTGTTTCGTCGAATCCGGAGGTCGTTTGAAAAGAAAACTATTTTTAAGGCCTATATACGGTCAATAAAATAGAATTAAATTTAAAACAATCTTATTTAAAATAAAAATAAATCATTATTATCATATATATCCAACGGAATAACCAATATATATATATATATATATTTTAACTCAAAATTCAGAAATTCGGGTTAAAACGGTATCAAAATATATGGAAATTCCTTGATATTAAATCGTTAAAATTTATCAATGAATCCATAACGATTATTCGAATATTTGAGTTGGACATGTCTTGCAAATAGTTCTTGTTTTACAGAATTTCGATTTATATCGGATCTAGTATATTCAATTGAAATTTAAATCGTAAATTACGAGTTACCGCATCTTTTTCGAGGTCGTTTTAATTATATTATAATATATATATTCAAACTCAATCTTAATTTGATATAAAATCCATTATATTCTCAATATAATACATAAACATATTTAAATATTCAAATTTAAATGGCTTGAAAATCCAGGATGTTACATGTTTGAACAACGAAGCTGGGGGGAGACGCACGCGATGGCGTCACTTGGGAAGGCTCCGGTCAACAGAAAGGAAGTAAGAAATAGAAGTCGTGATGTTCCCATGAAGTTCGAATCTTAGAAGTGTGCGATGGGATCGAGTTTGGTCACATCGATTTGGGGGTTACTGTATTGTGATGTTAGGATGGCCTAAGGGGGTGTTAAGGGGGGTTGTGAGCTTATTGTGGTAGTGTTCGTGAGGTACAGTTCTAAACATACAGAGGAGGGGATATATTGGTTTTTGTATTAAGGGTGGTGCTTGTTTGATTTTCACTGGAAATGGACAAAAGATGTCGACTTGTACGAGGAAAATTTAGTGACGGGATAATTGAGATGTTTGATGGTGTCTGGTAGTGGGCTTTGGTTCGTATACTAGTTTTCGATGAAGTGCGATAGGGAAGTTCAGATGGTTGAAGTTTTCTGTTATTTGTAATTTTGTTTGGATGTTGAGAGAGGAGATGTTAGTGTATTGGTGGTTGAAGGGGATGTTTGATTTTTGTAAATTTTTGGTAGGAGAAGGGACTAAGGTAATTCCTTTTATTTAGTAATAAATATTTTTATTTACATATAAATAGTTCAATAACTTAATTAATAAATATAAATTGTTAAATTTATTAAGATTTCATCAAATGGAATCAGTAGAGAAATTCGTAGCTCCAGGATGCATAAACTGGAATCAGAATGGAATGCCAATTAAAATTAAGGTGAATATAACTCACTGAATTTATTTTTTTGAATTATTTTTAGTCGTTAAAAATAATTGATGGTTGTTTAGTTGCATTAAATAATTACTGTGGATATTATTAAATATATATTAGTTATTTAGGATTGGTGTTTGTAGTTATTATATATATATATATATATTGGTGATTGGATAGTTCCCGCAGTACCACTAGTAGATGCCCGCAGTATCATTGGCAGATGACCCTATATGCCCTACAATATGATAGTGAATGACCTTCTATACCGCGATATCCTGCCTCGAAGCAAGATGGGTATTATTTATGTTGGCTAACGTATGTGGATGCAGGAAAACAGGTTGGAGGGATCCAACTGGATTCCTCAAAATTTATTATTGTTTTTTTTCATACATATAAATTATCACATATGATGTGTTGATTGATAATTGGGTGGTTTGATTGTTCAAATATCACTGGACCCAAAATGTTGATTTATAAAAATACCGTAAAAAGGATATTTCGAGATTTGAAATGGAAAATCTATTTTTCAAAAATAGAATCTGAATTTCGAATGGGCTATAAAGATATTTACTTGTTTTGAATAAATAAAACAAGTATTGAATTTACAAACAATGTTTATAAATTAATAATACAGGAAATTGAAGTAAAATTATAAATAATGTTTATAAATGAAATGGAATGATTTTCATTGGATAATCAAGGAATTGAAATTATAAACAATGTTTATAATTTAAAATATGCAGGGAATTGAAATGAATTTATAAATGAAGAGGAAAATTTATCATTTGATAGTTCGAATAATTAAATTCAAATGTGAATTTAAAAATGGAAATGGGGAATAGTTTTAAAGAACTAAACAATGAAATTTATTCTGATGTTCAGAATGTAAATTGAACCAAAAATAAATCCGTATGGATTTATGATTTGAAATCGATTAGATCGAATTTGTTTAGATAAAATATTTTCAAAATGATATTAGGATTGTATTAAATAGAAGTTTAAATTTAAATATGAAAATTTATTCTATATTTATAAAGCTAAGTTATAATAAATAGAAATTTCCAAAGTAAGATTTTGGTTTTAATTTTTTTTTTTTTTTGAAATGGACTTGTTTAAATATAAAACAAGTAAATTATAAACGATGTTTATAAATATGGAGAATAAATTATCATGTGATAATTGGTAACTTTAAATTCAAGTATGAATTTAAAATATAATTTGAAATCATTTCGAATAGGGAACGATGGTTTTATTCCAGGATTCAGAATATTAAATGAATTGGGTTTCAAGTAGATTTGAAATGGAACATGTTTGAATAATAAAAACAAGGAAGTTGAATTTATAAACAGTGTTATAAATTGTAACAACCTGGATTTTGGAGAGTGATAGTAACAACTAAGAAATTTTTCGTCTAAATTATAAGCTAAAATAAGAATTCATGTTAAATAAACGTTATAATTCAATTTAGAATTTGGAATTTTTGATATTTTGAATCTTTAGAATTTAGTTGTTGTAAATAAAGTTAAATTTTGTAATGGATTGTATTTTAACATGGGTTGAATATTAAATAAAGAGCTAATTTATTTAAAAGTTGGTTTGAAATCAAATTTAGCTTACATATTTTATGGGAACTTGAATTTGAAACCAAACATTAATGTTTGTTTAATCTATTACTTGATAAATTTATTTGATGTGTAAATGGAATTTTTTTAATCAAGATTTAACGTTTTAACATGATTTACGCTGAGTTGTATGTTTAAAACATTGGGCGTTCGTGTCGTTTCAAATGTAAACAACAAGTGTCATTACCACTACGTATGAATTTATTTCAATTAAGTAATTGATTTGTTAATTAATCTAAGTTTGAATTTAAAATGTATTTAAAATATATTGAAATAAACTTATGTTTTGATAACATTATTTTGTTTACCTAGGAAATTAATGGTATGTTATATACATATTAAGAAAGATATTTGATTAAATTTTTGATTGCCACTTGTTAAAGTTAGCTGAGATTGGTTGCCACATGTTAGTTGGTTCTGGATTTTTCTAGGTGTCCCTTATTATTTTGTTTCATTGACCTTTCCCCCTTTATTAGATGGGGACAGCCGTTGTTCCAGGAAGGGGGGACTTTTCAAAAAATCTATTTCCTCCTCAAGCTTCTAAAATCGTTTCCCCCCAATCAATCATGGCTCCACCGAAATCCAAAAATCCCCAAAATCAAGCCAAACCCGGACATCCACTGTGAACCCTTTCCGCCTCGCCGGCCTTTGCGCCGCTGGACCGCCTCCATCCTCTACTTCCTCTCGTCTGGACGAGCGTCGTCTCACCACTATGGCACGGATCCCCTTCCACTTCACTTCGACAAATGCTAATGTGGTGGCGAATTTTATGAGCGTGAAGCGCATGAAAATGTTTCCTGGCAATGGAAAGTAACCTTGGGTCTTTATAGTATAGTTCTTGCATTTGTTGAGGAGAATCTTTCATTCAGTTGTAAAAGGGAAAACGATTCACGGTGGCAGGACAATTGGATTATGTTCAGATGCATGTTATATGAGGAAAGCGAAGATTGTTTCTTGCAACTGTGAGGAGCACGATTGGGCTTGTGATCTGAACTTTTAGGCTGATGGAGGACCTTGCAGAGTCCATTTTACTCTTGGATTCCGACGGTAATTCACATTCAGAGCAGAACATGTTGGCAAACCTCCAGTAGTTGCCTCCGTTAGCCAAGCTCAACGTGGACGACCAGACGAGCGCCGCTGTCCGTTACCGCAACAAAAGTAAGTTTATCTTACGATAAAAATTATTTCAAGTTTCGCTATTCCAAGTTTTACTAAGTATAATTGTTGCAGTTGCTTTGCTGCTATTTTTTCTGCCTCGTCGATTGACTGCCTTAAAATCTCAGCGGATGTTACTTGAATTTGGGAATGCTTATGATGACCGTTGAGTACGTATATATATACACCCTAGGATATGTATGTACATGCGCTAACAACACGCATGTGCACTCAACATGATCGTTGCTGTAATTTGAAATCTTTTTCGACAAAACACATTCCTGGGTTCTCAGTTATCATAGTTACCCTACTGTTACACTGTGAAATCCGAATCGAACATGAATTCCTATGTGTAGTAGAGACTCCATCCTCTACCCTTACATGCATCTGCACACTTTTATACTATGTGTTCCAGACTAGTGCCTTGCCATGACCATTCTTACACTAGTTTTGCTGTGTGTGAGCAGTTGATCCGCTATTGGCTTCCGAGTTAAATTTTAATTCACCTTGTATGTTATTCTTCCATGCCTGGACATAACTTTGGGCATAAAACCCATATATGACATCATTGATGTATCTCCATTTTGCTGCTACAGTTGAATCGTATCATACTACTTTACTTGGTGTGAATTTCCCTGGGTTGTCCTGAAACGACCCGAAATCCCCCTTACAGGAAATCACTGATTGAGTTGAGGACAAGACAAATCAGAACGCAAACGGAAGAACATTTCATTGTTAATTACAACAATTCCATCAGAATACAAGAATATATAGAGTATAAATCAATATTACACATTCACTAAATATCAGAGATTACAATACATTACATAGCAGTGGAAAATAATACAAAGCACAACTGAAGGAGATATACGGATACAGAGCTTTCCGGATATCATTCCAGCTGTAAATCAGGATCCTGGAAATATAAATCTGCAAAACCAAAACTACTAGCTGCCCGTGTCAAAATAAGGGCACCCAAAGTTTAGGTTAAAACAATAAACTCCAGGTCAGTCATGTGACTGGTGTTAGAACTAAAACAATTATTAATCTTTATTTTAAAGTTAGGTAAATCAAGGGACCACACCGTATAACACGGAACGGGCTTCTTCCCAAGAATACCAGTGCATAAAACAACAGCGCAACGCTAAATAAAGAAAAATGAAGCTATTATAAGACCCAGGTCCCATCACACAATGCAACAAAAACCGGAGGATAGGGTTTTTACCTTATAATAGCCAAGAATGCTTGGTATGCTAAATTTCATGTTTTATTATTACTATAAGTGTATAGTGTCAAAACGATTTCAAATCATAAGTATCAATCATAGACGGCATGAGTGCCCCATCCCACTATGTCGCTATACTAGGTTCTACAAATAAAACCTCAAAGTCACGTATTGGAAGTGGTATTTCCATCTGTGAACCGAGGCAAAAGATATTCCTCACCGAATTCGAGACGCTCTAGCCCGTGTCTCAGGATCAGAGCTCGAGTGACTCTTAGGAGCCACAGGGTCGGTCCACCGATGAGGATTAAAATGCCTGAACACTGCGTTTCCCCGCCCTTTGGGGCATAAATGAGCCAAATGACTCCATCGGCTCCACACAGTCACTGATATATCCGAGGCGCCTCGCAGCAGCAACAACCACACAGGTGAAAATAATATAAATGTCAGGACTAGTAGGTCACTGACACCACCCTAGCTAGAAAGAAACGCATGCCCTCCCTGGATCCTTCTCCCGTTTCTGGTTCACAACCGGGGTGTGAGGCTCGCGAATCAACGCTACACAAAGCTATGCCACACAGGCCGTGCTTTGATCATCAACCACAAGACTTTTCCTTTCAACAGAAGCCTTGATCAATTGCCACTTAGGCGTGCCATACAGGCAATTCACTCCATGCGATTGATATCCATCAATATATAACCCTCGAGCTCGTACGTCTCAGAGAAGGGCGTTAAGAAAGAGAATAAATTCTCCGCCGCCAAACAGATATATATTTAATAGAAATCAATCACACAGAATAAAATCCAATGTCAGACACACAGTCCATACAAGTTCGTTCTGGGTCTGAACGAAACCGGAGGCACCTTGTACCTCGCATATCCATCGATCTCCAAGTACGTCTGGACGATCACCAACTGATTCCCTCCTCTTAGGTGTACAGCCCAATCAGGATCATCAGTAATCACCCAAACGATGTGAAGACCTCCAGTCTTCGACCACCGTCTTCATCCTCGACACCACGTCGAATCAGTTATTTAGAATGGGTTAGACCCGGTCTTTCTGAATAACTCGCGTATATAATAAACAAGTGTTACACAAACACAACATACGCCTCATTCCAATTCAGAATATTCTTTTATTCGAATATTCTTATACTTCAGGAAAGGCTCCCATTAATTTTTTCAAAGATAAATTATTAAATTTATTCTTTAATCTTCTTTTGAATATCAATTCAAACTAGTTGGGATTAGCGAACCACACCGAAGTAATCGTTTATTTTATTTCCCAATCCCTACCTATTCATCCCATGAAGTAAAACTGGTAATACTTCATATCTAACACCACGGTGTTATCGGTAAATTCAATTACCATTTCACGTTCAAATCTAATTAAAGATTTAACTATCGCCTGGAGCAAAACTGGTGATACTCCATTCTCGATCACTTCAATCTAATTAAAGATTCATTAAAACTCCACTTAGTTTTAATCTTCCCAAAAATCAACATCCTGTCTTTAACTGGGTTAAAGAACCAATGTCATCTAAAATACGGTTAACGATAAACCCAAAATCACATTACATTAATTGTCGGGTTAAAGAACAAGTGTTATTTAAAACACCGTTCACGATAAACCCAAAAATCAATTCCAATTCAATTCCAATTAAATATCATTTAATTGGTATACTTCATTAAATCTAAATAAAAAGATTTAATCCTTTTCTCAACTGGGTTTAAGAACAGTGTTAATGAAGACACCATTCACGACAAACCCATATCCCCTTTGATATTAAATACAAGGCTCTGAATAGAATATATATCGGCTTATATTCAATATCAAATTCTACGACCAACAAATATCGTATTGGAAATAACGATATAAATATATCTTTCAAATTTCCATAACACTATCTGTATAATCACGAAATCCAACATCGAAATATTCCAAAGACAATTTCGATTCAAATCCATTTCCACTTTATATATTGGAAATTCTGGTTGTTTTCAAAACCGTTTCAAATCCACTTTATTTATTTTAAAAATAAATGGGATTATAATTCTAGTTCAAAACTAGCTCATTTCGATAAAAATCTATTTTTATCTTTTCATATATGGAATTTTTTCATCCTAATTCTTCACAAATCATTTCTTATGATTTTGCACAAATTATTACTATTTTTAATAATTTTATCAAGGCCCCGTACCGTCGATTTCCATCAACGGCCATCGAACTGCACTTACAGCGACCTTTTCCAAATTTGATTTGGACATAATTCCAAATCCAACCATTAGATTTCTAATTTTTAATATTCGTTAGAAAGCTCTTTTCGATACGAACCCAACGGTTCCGGTTTTAGGAGAATCCGACGGTCGGATCTCCCGCAACGTCAATTCGAAGTCAATAGTCGAAATTCACGAACTGCCGCAGTGCGGCGCGTTCTATTCTGGCCATTATATATATAATATAAATATATTATATATATTTCGTCGATTTCCTTTTAAAACGTATTTTATAAATCGTTTTAAATTCGTTTTCAAAACGATTTCAATTTCGTATTCAATTTCTAATCAAAATTGAATATTCCATATCATTGATAAATAAATGATAATATTTTGAAAACTTTATATTTTGAAATCACTTCCTTTTCTATATTCACTATAAAAATGAATAAAATCGATATGAATATCGTTCACGTCAAAATGGCGCATATCTAACCAACACGGCTTTATATATTTCAATAACTTCGTTATTCTATTCAACAAATGAATATTTTCTATTCAACACATGAATATATATTTTTATTCAACACATGAATATTTATTTTATTCAACACATGAATATTTATTTTATTCAACACATGAATTTATTTTCTATTTAACACATGAATTTTCTTTATGTTATTCTTTATTTCCCAATTGGAATGAGGCCCAATCAATTACCATATAATGTTAATTATATGGATTCCATACAACACATGTATATAATAGCACTGACAAATAATCAACCATCATCCAAAGTGCATTACACAACTGCATAAGCATTAAATACGAATATTTAACGCTTACACAGCCTGTCAATCAAATGATCGACAAATCACTAAACAATTAGGATTAGTGTACGCCAAATATCATCCCAACACCCGTGTGGGGTTTCAAATCAACAAACACAGATTTTTATTTGTGTAGTTGGGCGACGTGTAAAATTTATCGTCCCAATCAATATCAGCCAAATCAGTGTATATAAACAAATCGTTCGATTTGTTTATAATATTTATTTATTCACATACCCGTTAAAATTATATTTTTAACGAGAAAATATTTTTAACTATATAAATATTTTATTTCATTTCACATCACACAATCAATTTTCTCCACAACAAACAATCAACATACAAGCCATCCATGGTCTGTGGACGACGGGTGTCGGGTGCTGCTAAGCACTGTCTGCATCCTAATATATATTTTAAACTAGAAATTAAAATAAAAGTGAGGAGTTCTCACATTTGGGTTCCACTCTGCCATTATATTTCTGAACATCTGATCGATTTGATTTGCCCGAAATTCCTACGCCATCCTTTTCACGCTGTTCATATTAAAACCACATTTTTAATATGATGTTCTATATATTAAAAATCATATTTTTAATACTCTACCAATATAAAAATCATATTTTTATTATTTCTATAATTATAAAAATCACATTTTTATTCTTTCTATAATATAAATATCACATTTTTATTCTTTCTATAATATAAAAATCATATCTTTGATTAACTAAAAATCAAATCTTTTAATTATGAAAAATCATATCTTTTATTAACTAAAAAATCAAATCTTTTTATAAGCAAATAAAATCAGTTTTTAATACTATATAAATCAGTTTTAATAAGCAAATAAAATCAGTTTTTAATCCTATATAAATCAGTTTTTATAAGCAAATAAAATCAGAAACACTTAAATTTTTTTTCATTTGATTTGGGGTGTTGCAGTTTGAATCGATGAAAGGGGGAGGCCTTGTGCAGGTGGTTGGAGCTGGGGAGGTCAGGGTGGCGTCGGCATCTGCGGTGGAGGTGGAGGGGGGGTACAGTCTTGGGCTGAAAAGGGGGGGGGGTGTGCGGTTTCAATCGAAGAAGGGGGAGAGAGAAGTGGAGGAAGGATGGGTCTCGCCGGAGCGACGGTGGTGATGGAGGGGGGGGGGGGGAGGCGGCGTTCGTGGGCAGGGCCGACAGGGGGGGTCCATTTTTTTCTGTTTTGTTGATTTTGAATGGGGGGCTGAAGTGAAAAAGGGGGTATGGGGAGAGGGGTATATTTATTTATTTATTTATTTTTAAAAAGCAACTTTTTATTTCGAACTCGAAATCAAACCCACTGACTGTCGCCCATAGCTAATTACCCCCATTCCGAACACAATGGGATATGTATCGTAAGCTGATTCGATCAGTTTCCGTCAAAATCAAAATATAACTCTTTATATTGAATTTGAACGCACATTTCAATTTACCGGGGCCACATACGAACTCTAAAAATTCCCGAAAAATATTTTCTAGCTATGTATTGACGATACGGTCCTAACAAAACTAATTTCGTCCAATTCTGAAACCGTTTGAAAAATGACCATTTTCCAGTCGATTAAAATCAACTAAAACTGGTCAAACGCGTTTTCCTTTTCCACACTCACATATTGCTTCAGAAAATTATGAATTTTAAAACCTAGAAATAACTTGACATCACGGATCCAACAAAAGTGGTTTCATCGAAAATCGAGGTCGTTTGCAAAATTTCCATTTTTAAGGGCCAGAATTCCATAGCGACTATTCTGAAATTTCAACTGGACATATCTTTTGATTCCCGCTATGAAATTTCAATTTTTCGGATTCGTTGGAAAGATATTCACAAATAGATTCTAATATTTTTGGTTTCGCTAAAATTTGGTTTATTTTGAATCATGTACATCCATTTGAACTTTGAAATCGAATTTTCGAACTACCGCGCCATTTTCAATTCCTTTTATAATTTAAAATAAATATTTATATTCAAACGACGATCTATACAAATATATACGTTCTATTTCTATTCATTTTAAATTTCTCGTTGTTATTATTTAAAATAATTCATTTTAGATATTCAAAATTCACTAAAATCGCCAAAATAAAAATTTTAAATTGGCTCAGATTTCCGGGTTATTACAATCTCCCCCACTTAAAACTTTTCGTCCCCGAAAAGGAACGAAGCTGAAAGTTGTTTAACTAATCAACTCAACTTTCACTATTTTCAATACGGCTTAAGTTCTTCAACTTTTCAGTTTCTAAGAACTTTTCAAAATTTTCAAAAATTTGGCTAACACCCTAAATTTTCGAATTTTTTTGCCATAACCTCCCCTGCACGGGGGACTTCGGGATATTTCAAATAGCCTCCCATGGCCCTCATCAATCCAAAAGGAAAAAGAAACAGCCAAGCGGCTAGCCAATCGGCTCATAAAATCATCCAAACCCAAAGAAATACAATAAAGATGTACCTATTTGTCGGGCAAACAATTTTATTCTTCTGCTCTAGCCTCCTTGCTATGACCTGTTCAATGTAAGTACATGTATATGCATGCAAATGCGACACATTTCAATACAATTCACTATTTGATACAATTTGGCTAAATGGTTCAAATTTTAATTAATCAACCAAAAATCAAACAACACAATCAGCAATCAATTTGTTGATTAACATTTCAAAATCATAATTTTGATACATAGTCAAAAAATCACATTTTGATGCCAAATCACAACAATAAGCCCTATCTAGTTTTGGTTCTCACACCAGTCAATTGGAAATATATAGAAATTCCACCTTCGAAACTCGAACATAAATACTGATGATGTCATGACTGCAAAAGCTCTATTTGCCTCTGCCATTCTATGAGTCTCTTCCTTTTTGCGTATGGCATCGCCACTCCCTTTGGCAGCATCTACTAATTCAGAACTTAATTTGAAAGCCATATTTCGACCCGGGCGTTTTCGGGATGCCCCTAATAACCAACGAATGGCACCATCTCCGGGCAACTAGAGTGTGATTCTATATCTATCCAGTATATTAAAACTTCGAATACACGTGGATCAGACGTATACGCAACGTCTTTATATACTGGATTGTCCAAATTCAATATAAAATAAATAATCAAATACGAATAATTGATTTAAATTTTCAAAACAAAAATTGTTTTCATTTTAAAAATATACTCTTCACACTCGTTCTAGGATACTACTGATCCCTTCTCTAACGAGTCATCCCCATTGGATATTACTAATCCAATCTCTGATGAATTCTTTCATTTGGTTCTAATGTGTCTTGTTCTCCGAGCTCTGTAAACCAAAGCTCTGATACCAAAATGAAACGACCCAAAATCCCCCTTACGGGAAATCACGGATTGAGTTGAGGACAAAACAAGTCAGAACGCAAACGGAAGAACATTTCATTGTTAATTACAACAATTCCATCAGAATACAAGAATATACAGAGTAAAAATAAATATTACACATTCACTAAATATCAGAGATTACAATACATTACATAGCAGCGGAAAATAATACAAACCACAACTGAAGGAGATATACGGATACAGAGCTTTCCGGATATCATTCCAGCTGTAAATCAGGATCTAGGAAATATAAATCTGCAAAACCAAAAGGACTAGCTGCCCGTGTCAAAATAAGGGCACCCAGAGTTTAGGTTAAAACAATAAACTCCAGGTCAGTCATGTGACTGGTGTGAGAACTAAAACAGTTATTAATCTTTATTTTAAAGTTAGGTAAATCAAGGGACCACGCCGTATAACACGGAACGGGTTTCTTCCCAAGAATACCAGTCACAGCGCAATGCTAAATAAAGAAAAATGAAGCTAATATAAGACCCAGGTCCCATCACACAATGTAACACAAGCCGGAGGATAGGGTTTTTACCTTATAATAGCCAAGAATGCTTGGTATGCTAAATTTCATGTTTTATTATTACTATAAGTGTATAGTGTCAAAACAATTTCAAATCATAAGTATCAATCATAGATGGCATGAGTGCCCCATCCCACTATGTCGCCATACTAGGCTCTACAAATAAAACCGCAAAGTCACGTATTGGAAGTTGGATTTCCATCTGTGAACCGAGGCAAAAGATAGTCCTCACCGAATTCGAGACGCTCTAACCCGTGTCTCAGGATCAGAGCTCGAGTGACCCTTAGGAGCCATAGGGCCGGTCCACCGATGTGGATTAAAATGCCTGAACACTGCGTTTCCCCACCCTTTGGGGCGTCAATGAGCCAAATGACTCCATCGGCTCCACACAGTCACCGATATATCCGAGGCGCCTCGCAACAGCAACAACCACACAGGTGAAAATAATATAAATGTCAGGGCTGGTAGGTCACTGACACCACCCTAGCTAGAAAGAAACGCATGCCCTCCCTTGATCCTTCTCCCGTTTCTGGTACACAACCGCGGTGTGAGGCTCGCGAATCAATGCTACACAAAGCTATGCCACATAGGCCGTGCTATGATCATCAACCACAAAACTTTGCCTTTCAACAGAAGCCTTGATCAATTGCCACTTAGGTGTAACGGCTGGAAATTTCCGACTCCTCGAGAGTCGGAAATTCCGCGACGTTAGTGAAAGAATTTAGAAGGTGAGAAAGAAAAGATAGAACTAATAGAATAGAAGAAGAAGAAGAACATCAGAATCATCAGAGTAACACGAATCTCACAGCGGAACGAATAACATATAATATATAACATAACTTTGAAGCATAACAGTTATATATATACAATAGCACTTATCAGAGTACAACACTTACAACACAGCGGAAATAACTATAGCTATAGAATCTTGAAGTCTCCTGCTCCAAGCTCTCCATGTATATCTGTAAATCCCAACTACTTGACTGCCCGTACAAATTTAGGCACCCAAGAGTTTAGGGGAAACAACAAAGTAAACTCCGGGTCAGTCATGGGACTGGTGTGAGTAAAATAGTTTAAAACAGGTATATGATATCTCATAAGACCACGCCGTGAATACGGAACGGGTTTTTCCTTATGAGTATCTAAACGACTTTGACAAGCAATATCATTGTGATATTATAATAATGTCTAAGTACAAATAGGTATCAATCTAGCAGAAACGCTTGCATCTCACGTTCTACATACATAGTATAAAATAATAAATCGCAGGGCGCTTATCGGAGAATGGATTCCAACAGACAAGGTATGGGAGCACCTTCTGAATAGTGTACTCTAGAGGTGATACACTCAGGGTTCAACAAGAACGTCTTGCAACCCGGCCACACATGACCGCTCACTCATTTAGCTTGAGTGTCGCGAATATATTGCCACCACGGTTATAGGCCATCAAACCGTCATCCGAAGATACAGAATCAAAAAGAAGTATAAATATGGATATTCCCTAGATCGGTGACAATACATCCTGCTTGGGAATGACCCAACTAGCCATGCTGCCTAGCCCAACTTTTGTTACTTCCTGGTGTGAGGCTAGAAGCTACGTCTATCTTCAGAACATCTGATCACCATTCACTTTGAATGCCACATCGTCATACCCGCCAAATCACAAATTGACTTATTCAAAAATAACACGGGTATACAGCTAAGAGAAACGAATTCCTCCGCCACCAAACGTGAATACGTTTGAACAGATCAACTTACGCGATCCATTGGATATACTCTGTCAGACCTTCTTCCATATACGTTGTCCTGGGACTGGACAAACCGAAGGCACTATTCAGTATATCCATCTTAGTCACTGTTATCTAAGACTTATACAACAGCCCTTGTACTTTACTCCGTCTTCAATTTATCTTTGGCATATATTGCTCGCAACGCTTATGCCAATACAGAGTGGTTCTTTGGATAATAATCCAACCGGTCTCTCCATATTAACAACGTTAAAATGGTAAAAACTTTGATAGTCTGTGATTCAACTATCAAATGAAAACATGTCGGTGTACAAACAATGATCTTATTTCCAAATGGAAATTCGATCGATCAATCATCATATGTTCATATTTCCTTATTTCATATATTTAGAAAATATATGTTATTAATCATTGGAAAACATTTCCATAGCTTATTTTCACATCACTATTATTTCGCAACTATCAGTCCCTAACTGTAACTAGTATGAGAACAATTCTCTAAGTATCAATTCGGAAGGTCGAAACCAACATCAGATCGTCACTTAGAAAACCGTTCAACTTACCCTCTCCAGTCAGTTTCTGAATTTGCTTAACTCTATTTCTTAAATTCTTATCATGAAAACATTTCATTTTCTATGTTTAGAAAACATATCTGACTATATTTGGAAAACGTTTCCAAAACTCTTTTACGGATTTCCCATGAACGTTGTATAAAACATCGTTATGCTTAATCCATTAATCGCTTATTACTTAACTATATTTCAAATCAACCTTTTCTATCGAACCACAACTATTCCTTTGTCAATTCTGAAGTCAATCAAGTTGGGGTATAATTACCTCTCAGACCTTAATTGAACAACGTCCTTTACTGTGAAATAGATGAAGTTCGTCACTCACTTTTTACAATCATCTGTTTACGCAAATTCTCGGATTCAGGTTACAAATCCACTTCTTATATGAAAACGTTTGATTATAACTATAACGTTATAAATCCTACTCCTGCAATGTCTAAACTAAATTATAACTTTATCTCCTAACTCGAATAATTTAACAGACACCAAATTTCTAAATCAATAACTAAATCTTGATTTAAACCCTGGAAAGTAAATAGTACTTTCCCGAATTCGCTATAATCGAATTCGACGTATAACTCTCTTTCGAGTAATCTCTATTTGATTAACTCTTCTTCGAATAACCTATATTCGATTATCTCTCTTCGAATAACCCATATTCGAAATCTCTCTCTTTCGAATAAACAATATTCGATCTCTTTCTTTCGAATATGCTATATTCGAAAATCTCCTTTCGATTTACTAATCGATAACTCCTTTCGATCAAACTAAAATCGATAACTCCTTTAACTCTATTCGAATAGCTAATATTCGACTAACTCCTTTGGATCAACTCATTTGATTAACTCCTTCGAATAACTAATTCGAATAACTTACCTTTGAATAACCAATATTCGATTTACTCTAACTCGATTAACTTAATTCTAATCGATTTACTCCATTTCGATTCAACTTAATTCACATCGATTAACTTAACTCAAATTGATTAACTCCTTTCGAATAACTAAATTCGATTTAACTCTTCTCGAATAACTACATTCGATTTACTCAAATTGAATAACTAATATTCAATTAACTCTTCGACTAACTCCTTTGGATTAACTAACTTCGACTAACTCCTTTGGATTAACTAACTTTGAATAACTCCTTTGGATTAACTAACTTCGAGTAACTCCTTTGGATTAACTAACTTCGAATAACCAGTATCCGATAACTACTCTTCGAATAAATAATATTCGGTAACTCTTCTCAAATGAATAACATTTGATTTCTCCACTCGAATAAACTATATTCGATTACTCTTCCCTCGAATACACTACATTCGATAACTCTACTTCGAATAAGTGATATTCGGCAACTCTACTCGATTAACTCCACTTGGATAACTCTAACTGGTCAACTCTAACTGGTCAACTCTAACTGAGTAACTCTAACTGATCAACTCTAACCGGTCAACTTTAACTGGTCAACTTTAACTGGTCAACTCTAACTGTTTATCTTTAACTGGTAAACTTTAACTGGTTAACTCAAATAGTTTAACCTAACTGGTTAACTCAAATGGTTTAACCTAACTTGATTTACTTGTCTCGATAAACTGAACTAATCCACTTAGTTTAACTTAGTTAATTCACTCAGTTTGACGCAACTAATTCACGTTGATTTACACATTAGTTTAACTTAACTAAGTCACTTAGTTTGACGCAACTAATTCACTTTGATTTACCGATTAGTTTAACTTAACTAATTCACTTCGATTAACCGCTTGGTTTATCTTAACTAATTTACTTTGGTTAACTTAACCAATTACTTTGATTAACTCGACTAACTTGTTTAACTCGACCAATTCACTTGGTTAACTCCTATTTATTTAACAAATAAATATCTCCTTTGGTTTAATTCTATTTATTAAATCTCTAAATAAATATCCTTTATATTTCTCTTAACGAATATAATTCCTTTATATTTTGATTAACAAATATATCCCCTTATATTCGATTAACATATATATTCCCTTGTATATTGATTTACAAATATAATTCTTTTATATTTGTTTTTACCAACTATATTCCTTTATAATCAGAATCCTTTTTCTATATATATATATATATATATATATATATATATAATCCCTTGATTTTGTATAAATAAACTATTTTCAAAATATACTTTGAAAACCCCTCTCCTACATTCTGGTATTTCTCATGGTATTACACACCCCATATAACAACGATAAATATCGTCCCACCACACATAATCACACAGATTATATACATCACATTATATATCACAATATAAAAATCATAGTAAAATAACTGTTGAGGAATCCTATTGGATTCCTCCAACCTGTTTCCCTGCATCCACAGATGTTAAACAACACCAGTATAATATTATGATAAACAGAATCACATATAAATAATTAACGGTTTATAAATATATATATATATATATATAATTTCCACTAACTGACTAGCATTTCAATCAAACAGTCAACACACAGTCAAACAACAGATAATTAACAGTTCTAAGAACACGTTGTAAAAATAGAACTGTATAGAGTTGGTGAGTTTTACTCACATTTGCAGTTCATCGTTAAAGAACGATAAACTGTTGTTTGATTTGAATCAAACAATTTATTTCGCCATAAATTCGAACGAGCTCCACTCCACTCCCAGTCAGTCCCATTGGGTAGTGTCCGTCCATACGATCTCGACGGATCTTGTTTCGCTCAATTCTGATATCGTATGAGTAAAATACGATAAACTAAAGTTAATACATCATTATAATTTAATCTAAACTAAGTTTAAACTCTATGTTGGGCTTTACCGTTTGAATATGGCCCATACCCCTCATGTTAAAAACCGACCCGCTCCTCCTGTACTCTTTCTTCCCAAATCGATTTCGATTTCCAGTAAAAACATATACCCGCGTTGACTGCCTTTGACCTCTCCTCACCACCTCGTCAGTCATCAATGACCGTCGCCGCCTCCCCCACTGCGTTTCCCATCGCGAGCCTCACCCGACAACCCCCTTCAGATGGAACTCGACGCTGCCCCCAAAATCCCACCTGTAGCCTGCCCTGGACGTCGCGACCCATCTATGGTGACCGGAGTTCCCCCGAACGCCTCTGCCAGCTGCGCCTCGATGCCTTGATTTCACCTGTACCCTCGAAGTCCCCTCCGGCGACTCAAACCGCCTGTAAACCAAAACCCTAGCTCGATGACAGGTTTTCCAACGAGGTTCGAACAGTCCAAGAGCAACACACATTTGAAGAGTAACTCGTCCGGATCCCATACAGATATATTTTGGGATGTATACATTTGATTTGGATTTGTATTTGATTTTCTTATTATCGAACTCTTTCTGTATTTGGTTGGTTTGTTACTTATAGGCTGTTTTGTGGTTGGTGAAGTTTGTGACTGAGGAGAGAGGTCACGTGGCCTGTTTGTGATAAGAGAAAAATGGGGGAGATATTTTAAACTTGATTTTCTATTTTATTTTATCGATTATATGCTTGTCTCTCGTCCTTAAAAATCCCTACGACCACATACGATCTTCTAAAATCACGAAAATTGACATGCCACTAGAGTTTGACATTACGGTCCCAACGAAACTGGTTTCGTCGAATTCCGACTCCGTATGTTCAAACTGCATATTTTTAAAAGTCGATTTCTCGTCTGTTTCTCACTCTAAAAATCCGTACGACCCCACAGTGTCTCTAAAAATCACGAAATTTCACATCTAACAATTATTTGATATTGCGGATCCAACAAAACTGGTTTTGTCGAATTCCGACTTCGTATGCTCACACAGTGTATTTTTAAAGCTCTGGATGACCCATTTAAATATATAAATATATTTAAATATTATTAAATTAAATATTAATAAATTAATATTATCGTATATATCCATATACGATGTCGTCCGACTCCAGCATATCACCTCAGATTTTATGACTTGATTTCCAGACTCCAGATTATCCCGATATTCAGTTCGTATCGAAAAATCGATTTATAACGTATATAAAGCGTCGCAAATTATAAAGGAATTCCACAGCGACTTTTCTGAAATTTGATTTGGACATAACTCAAAATCTACACGATGAAATCCCGATTTTTCTCTTCCACTAGAAAGATATACTCCACCAGCTCCACACGTTTCTTGTTTCACAGAAATCCGGCTTAAAACGAATCCTGTACATTCAGTTGAAGTTCGAATCGCCAAATCGCGAACTGCAGCGCCATTTCAAGCTCGATTTTAATTATAATAAAATTATAATTATACGTTCAACTATCGTTTACAAAAATATTCGTTATTTAAATAATTAAATAACTTAATTATTATACCTTACAAAACGCGCTATTACAGACTTCCCCCCTTAAAATAATTTCGTCCTCGAAATTGCTAAGCTAGGAAAATGCTACCAACTTTACTAACTAGATTCAAATATCTTTTAGTTTACTTCCTAACTCCAGTTTCAACTGAACCATTAAATTTTCAATTAAATTATTAATTCATTCTGGCTAACTGAATTTCCATAAATCATGAGAATGTTCTAACGCCTGGAATTTTCGAAAAATTTCGCCATAACCTCCTTTGTATTGGTCAATATGACAAACCACCCCTCGCCTCTCTAGGCCTTCTCCAACCCAAAAGAAAATAAAACAGCCAAGCGGCTTGCAAATTCGGCTCATAAAATCCAAACTCATATATAATATAAACTTGTACCTTTTTGTCGGTCGTATCATTATATCCTTTTGATCTGTTATCACTTCTGCATATATCATGGTCATTCCACTCAGTTTATATCCTCAAATCCAAATCGAATTTCATTTGAACTCTAATATCAAATTCCAAATTATTGACTTATCAATTTGGCTCCATTCTAGATTATCTCTAATCCAATTCAATTTTATTTAACTCGGTTCAAGTTAAATTTCAATTTATTTATTCACTTATGTCTTCTCAATCCATTTAACTTTATTAGTTAAATTTTTAATTCCAGAATTCAAAATTCCTGGGTTTATTTCAAATCAATTTGAAATCATAATGCCAATTCAAAACCTTTGAATTTCTAAATAACTTGTTTTCTCAAAACAATTCAAAAACAAAACCTTTGGTAGTAATCCGTCACTTAGAACTCGAAAATGAACACTGATGATGTCTAGATTCATCATCAAAATCTATTTTCCAGCTATCGAAGTGAGTTCAATAGTATATCATTTTCAATTTGAAAACATTTTCAAAATCTCCCAGGAACTTAAAATTTCCTTATTTTAAATTCCAAATTCTGATTTAAATTCATATTTAATTCAAACTATTTCATATATTACATTCATATGAATTCTGATTGGTCATTTATAACCATTTCACCCTTTTATAACCTTATTCGATTATAATAACAACCAACACAATCAATATACTATAATAATTTCAAGATATATATTTCTTCTATAAACAAATACATTTTGGGAAAAATTATTTCATTTACCCTCTTTCAAAACATACCATGACGGTTCATCGTATTCGAGTGTTTAGTAACCCTTATCGATACAGTGGATCAACTGATCGACCAGAATTCATAAGCCACTCAACCAATAAATCTCCACAATATAAAACCATTTTATATTGAATAACAATTACGCACTCATATATATACACTCAAACTCAATCTAGGATATTACTAATCCCATCTCTATCGAGTTATGCCACAGAGCCAAGGTAATCACCTAACTTAAGCTCTGATACCAACTGTAACGGCTGGAAATTTCCGACTCCTCGAGAGTCGGAAATTCCGCGACGTTAGTGAAAGAATTTAGAAGGTGAGAAAGAAAAGATAGAACTAATAGAATAGAAGAAGAAGAAGAACATCAGAATCATCAGAGTAACACGAATCTCACAGCGGAACGAATAACATATAATATATAACATAACTTTGAAGCATAACAGTTATATATATACAATAGCACTTATCAGAGTACAACACTTACAACACAGCGGAAATAACTATAGCTATAGAATCTTGAAGTCTCCTGCTCCAAGCTCTCCATGTATATCTGTAAATCCCAACTACTTGACTGCCCGTACAAATTTAGGCACCCAAGAGTTTAGGGGAAACAACAAAGTAAACTCCGGGTCAGTCATGGGACTGGTGTGAGTAAAATAGTTTAAAACAGGTATATGATATCTCATAAGACCACGCCGTGAATACGGAACGGGTTTTTCCTTATGAGTATCTAAACGACTTTGACAAGCAATATCATTGTGATATTATAATAATGTCTAAGTACAAATAGGTATCAATCTAGCAGAAACGCTTGCATCTCACGTTCTACATACATAGTATAAAATAATAAATCGCAGGGCGCTTATCGGAGAATGGATTCCAACAGACAAGGTATGGGAGCACCTTCTGAATAGTGTACTCTAGAGGTGATACACTCAGGGTTCAACAAGAACGTCTTGCAACCCGGCCACACATGACCGCTCACTCATTTAGCTTGAGTGTCGCGAATATATTGCCACCACGGTTATAGGCCATCAAACCGTCATCCGAAGATACAGAATCAAAAAGAAGTATAAATATGGATATTCCCTAGATCGGTGACAATACATCCTGCTTGGGAATGACCCAACTAGCCATGCTGCCTAGCCCAACTTTTGTTACTTCCTGGTGTGAGGCTAGAAGCTACGTCTATCTTCAGAACATCTGATCACCATTCACTTTGAATGCCACATCGTCATACCCGCCAAATCACAAATTGACTTATTCAAAAATAACACGGGTATACAGCTAAGAGAAACGAATTCCTCCGCCACCAAACGTGAATACGTTTGAACAGATCAACTTACGCGATCCATTGGATATACTCTGTCAGACCTTCTTCCATATACGTTGTCCTGGGACTGGACAAACCGAAGGCACTATTCAGTATATCCATCTTAGTCACTGTTATCTAAGACTTATACAACAGCCCTTGTACTTTACTCCGTCTTCAATTTATCTTTGACATATATTGCTCGCAACGCTTATGCCAATACAGAGTGGTTCTTTGGATAATAATCCAACCGGTCTCTCCATATTAACAACGTTAAAATGGTAAAAACTTTGATAGTCTGTGATTCAACTATCAAATGAAAACATGTCGGTGTACAAACAATGATCTTATTTCCAAATGGAAATTCGATCGATCAATCATCATATGTTCATATTTCCTTATTTCATATATTTAGAAAATATATGTTATTAATCATTGGAAAACATTTCCATAGCTTATTTTCACATCACTATTATTTCGCAACTATCAGTCCCTAACTGTAACTAGTATGAGAACAATTCTCTAAGTATCAATTCGGAAGGTCGAAACCAACATCAGATCGTCACTTAGAAAACCGTTCAACTTACCCTCTCCAGTCAGTTTCTGAATTTGCTTAACTCTATTTCTTAAATTCTTATCATGAAAACATTTCATTTTCTATGTTTAGAAAACATATCTGACTATATTTGGAAAACGTTTCCAAAACTCTTTTACGGATTTCCCATGAACGTTGTATAAAACATCGTTATGCTTAATCCATTAATCGCTTATTACTTAACTATATTTCAAATCAACCTTTTCTATCGAACCACAACTATTCCTTTGTCAATTCTGAAGTCAATCAAGTTGGGGTATAATTACCTCTCAGACCTTAATTGAACAACGTCCTTTACTGTGAAATAGATGAAGTTCGTCACTCACTTTTTACAATCATCTGTTTACGCAAATTCTCGGATTCAGGTTACAAATCCACTTCTTATATGAAAACGTTTGATTATAACTATAACGTTATAAATCCTACTCCTGCAATGTCTAAACTAAATTATAACTTTATCTCCTAACTCGAATAATTTAACAGACACCAAATTTCTAAATCAATAACTAAATCTTGATTTAAACCCTGGAAAGTAAATAGTACTTTCCCGAATTCGCTATAATCGAATTCGACGTATAACTCTCTTTCGAGTAATCTCTATTTGATTAACTCTTCTTCGAATAACCTATATTCGATTATCTCTCTTCGAATAACCCATATTCGAAATCTCTCTCTTTCGAATAAACAATATTCGATCTCTTTCTTTCGAATATGCTATATTCGAAAATCTCCTTTCGATTTACTAATCGATAACTCCTTTCGATCAAACTAAAATCGATAACTCCTTTAACTCTATTCGAATAGCTAATATTCGACTAACTCCTTTGGATCAACTCATTTGATTAACTCCTTCGAATAACTAATTCGAATAACTTACCTTTGAATAACCAATATTCGATTTACTCTAACTCGATTAACTTAATTCTAATCGATTTACTCCATTTCGATTCAACTTAATTCACATCGATTAACTTAACTCAAATTGATTAACTCCTTTCGAATAACTAAATTCGATTTAACTCTTCTCGAATAACTACATTCGATTTACTCAAATTGAATAACTAATATTCAATTAACTCTTCGACTAACTCCTTTGGATTAACTAACTTCGACTAACTCCTTTGGATTAACTAACTTTGAATAACTCCTTTGGATTAACTAACTTCGAGTAACTCCTTTGGATTAACTAACTTCGAATAACCAGTATCCGATAACTACTCTTCGAATAAATAATATTCGGTAACTCTTCTCAAATGAATAACATTTGATTTCTCCACTCGAATAAACTATATTCGATTACTCTTCCCTCGAATACACTACATTCGATAACTCTACTTCGAATAAGTGATATTCGGCAACTCTACTCGATTAACTCCACTTGGATAACTCTAACTGGTCAACTCTAACTGGTCAACTCTAACTGAGTAACTCTAACTGATCAACTCTAACCGGTCAACTTTAACTGGTCAACTTTAACTGGTCAACTCTAACTGTTTATCTTTAACTGGTAAACTTTAACTGGTTAACTCAAATAGTTTAACCTAACTGGTTAACTCAAATGGTTTAACCTAACTTGATTTACTTGTCTCGATAAACTGAACTAATCCACTTAGTTTAACTTAGTTAATTCACTCAGTTTGACGCAACTAATTCACGTTGATTTACACATTAGTTTAACTTAACTAAGTCACTTAGTTTGACGCAACTAATTCACTTTGATTTACCGATTAGTTTAACTTAACTAATTCACTTCGATTAACCGCTTGGTTTATCTTAACTAATTTACTTTGGTTAACTTAACCAATTACTTTGATTAACTCGACTAACTTGTTTAACTCGACCAATTCACTTGGTTAACTCCTATTTATTTAACAAATAAATATCTCCTTTGGTTTAATTCTATTTATTAAATCTCTAAATAAATATCCTTTATATTTCTCTTAACGAATATAATTCCTTTATATTTTGATTAACAAATATATCCCCTTATATTCGATTAACATATATATTCCCTTGTATATTGATTTACAAATATAATTCTTTTATATTTGTTTTTACCAACTATATTCCTTTATAATCAGAATCCTTTTTCTTATATATATATATATATATATATATATATATATATAATCCCTTGATTTTGTATAAATAAACTATTTTCAAAATATACTTTGAAAACCCCTCTCCTACATTCTGGTATTTCTCATGGTATTACACACCCCATATAACAACGATAAATATCGTCCCACCACACATAATCACACAGATTATATACATCACATTATATATCACAATATAAAAATCATAGTAAAATAACTGTTGAGGAATCCTATTGGATTCCTCCAACCTGTTTCCCTGCATCCACAGATGTTAAACAACACCAGTATAATATTATGATAAACAGAATCACATATAAATAATTAACGGTTTATAAATATATATATATATATATATAATTTCCACTAACTGACTAGCATTTCAATCAAACAGTCAACACACAGTCAAACAACAGATAATTAACAGTTCTAAGAACACGTTGTAAAAATAGAACTGTATAGAGTTGGTGAGTTTTACTCACATTTGCAGTTCATCGTTAAAGAACGATAAACTGTTGTTTGATTTGAATCAAACAATTTATTTCGCCATAAATTCGAACGAGCTCCACTCCACTCCCAGTCAGTCCCATTGGGTAGTGTCCGTCCATACGATCTCGACGGATCTTGTTTCGCTCAATTCTGATATCGTATGAGTAAAATACGATAAACTAAAGTTAATACATCATTATAATTTAATCTAAACTAAGTTTAAACTCTATGTTGGGCTTTACCGTTTGAATATGGCCCATACCCCTCATGTTAAAAACCGACCCGCTCCTCCTGTACTCTTTCTTCCCAAATCGATTTCGATTTCCAGTAAAAACATATACCCGCGTTGACTGCCTTTGACCTCTCCTCACCACCTCGTCAGTCATCAATGACCGTCGCCGCCTCCCCCACTGCGTTTCCCATCGCGAGCCTCACCCGACAACCCCCTTCAGATGGAACTCGACGCTGCCCCCAAAATCCCACCTGTAGCCTGCCCTGGACGTCGCGACCCATCTATGGTGACCGGAGTTCCCCCGAACGCCTCTGCCAGCTGCGCCTCGATGCCTTGATTTCACCTGTACCCTCGAAGTCCCCTCCGGCGACTCAAACCGCCTGTAAACCAAAACCCTAGCTCGATGACAGGTTTTCCAACGAGGTTCGAACAGTCCAAGAGCAACACACATTTGAAGAGTAACTCGTCCGGATCCCATACAGATATATTTTGGGATGTATACATTTGATTTGGATTTGTATTTGATTTTCTTATTATCGAACTCTTTCTGTATTTGGTTGGTTTGTTACTTATAGGCTGTTTTGTGGTTGGTGAAGTTTGTGACTGAGGAGAGAGGTCACGTGGCCTGTTTGTGATAAGAGAAAAATGGGGGAGATATTTTAAACTTGATTTTCTATTTTATTTTATCGATTATATGCTTGTCTCTCGTCCTTAAAAATCCCTACGACCACATACGATCTTCTAAAATCACGAAAATTGACATGCCACTAGAGTTTGACATTACGGTCCCAACGAAACTGGTTTCGTCGAATTCCGACTCCGTATGTTCAAACTGCATATTTTTAAAAGTCGATTTCTCGTCTGTTTCTCACTCTAAAAATCCGTACGACCCCACAGTGTCTCTAAAAATCACGAAATTTCACATCTAACAATTATTTGATATTGCGGATCCAACAAAACTGGTTTTGTCGAATTCCGACTTCGTATGCTCACACAGTGTATTTTTAAAGCTCTGGATGACCCATTTAAATATATAAATATATTTAAATATTATTAAATTAAATATTAATAAATTAATATTATCGTATATATCCATATACGATGTCGTCCGACTCCAGCATATCACCTCAGATTTTATGACTTGATTTCCAGACTCCAGATTATCCCGATATTCAGTTCGTATCGAAAAATCGATTTATAACGTATATAAAGCGTCGCAAATTATAAAGGAATTCCACAGCGACTTTTCTGAAATTTGATTTGGACATAACTCAAAATCTACACGATGAAATCCCGATTTTTCTCTTCCACTAGAAAGATATACTCCACCAGCTCCACACGTTTCTTGTTTCACAGAAATCCGGCTTAAAACGAATCCTGTACATTCAGTTGAAGTTCGAATCGCCAAATCGCGAACTGCAGCGCCATTTCAAGCTCGATTTTAATTATAATAAAATTATAATTATACGTTCAACTATCGTTTACAAAAATATTCGTTATTTAAATAATTAAATAACTTAATTATTATACCTTACAAAACGCGCCATTACATTAGGCATGCCACACAGGCAATTCACTCCATGCGATTGATATCCATCAATATATAACCCCCGAGCTCGTACGTCTCAGTGAAGGGCGTTAAGCAAGAGAATAAATTCTCTGCCGCCAAACAGATATATATATTTAATAGAAATCAATCACACAGAATAAAATCCAATGTCAGACACACAGTCCATACAAGTTCGTTCTGGGTCTGAACGAAACCGGAGGCACCTTGTACCTCGCATATCCATCGATCTCCAAGTACATCTGGACGATCACCAACTGATTCCCTCCTCTTGGGTGTACAGCCCAATCAAGATCATCAGTAATCACCCAAACGATGTGAAGACCTCCGGTCTTCGACCACCGTCTTCATCCTCGACACCACGTCGAATCAGTTATTCAGAATGGGTTAAACCCGGTCTTTCCGAATAACTCGCGTATATAATAAACAAGTGTTACACAAACACAACATACGCCTCATTCCAATTCAGAATATTCTTTTATTCAAATATTCTTATACTTTGGGAAAGGTTCCCATTAATTTTATCAAAGATAAATTCTTAAATTTATTCTTTAATCTTCTTTTGAATATCAATTCAAACTAGTCGGGATTAGCGAACCACACCGAAGTAATCGTTTGTTTTATTTCCCAATCCCAACCTATTCATCCCATGAAGTAAAACTGGTAATACTTCATATCTAACACACAGTGTTATCGGTAAATTCAATTACCATTTCACGTTCAAATCTAATTAAAGATTTAACTATCGCCTGGAGCAAAACTGGTGATACTCCATTCTCGATCACTTCAGTCTAATTAAGGATTCATTAAAACTCCACTTAGTTTTAATCTTCCCAAAAATCAACATCCTGTCTTTAACTGGGTTAAAGAACCAATGTAATCTAAAACACGGTTCATGATAAACCCAAAATCACATTCCATAATTGTCGGGTTAAAGAACAAGTGTTATTTAAAACACCGTTCATGATAAACCCAAAAATCAATTCCAATTCAATTCCAATTAAATATCATTTAATTGGTATACTTCATTAAATCTAAATAAAAAGATTTAATCCTTTTCTCAACTGGGTTTAAGAACAGTGTTAATGAAGACACCATTCACGACAAACCCAAATCCACTTTGATATTAAATACAAGGCTCTGAATAGAAAATATATTGGCTTATATTCAATATCAAATTCTACGACCAACAAATATCGTATTGGAAATAACGATATAAATATACCTTTCAAATTTCCATAACACAATCTTTATAATCATAAAATCCAACATCGAAATATTCCAAAGACAATTTCGATTCAAATCCATTTCCACTTTATATATTGGAAATTCTGGTTGTTTTCAAAACCGTTTCACATCCACTTTATTTATTTTTGTAATGGCTGGATTTTTCATGCTTCTGATATTTATTTTAATAAGGAGATTTAAAATATATCTGGAGTGTTCAACCAATTTTAGTGTATATAATCACCTATATATATATGAAAATATATATATGATTTATACTATAACTTAATGTATATAGGATATATTAAATGTGAATGCCTTAACAACTTAAGAAAATATTAGAAACACTTTTTATAACACTCTGGAGTGTAGGAATGTTAGCAACATAAAATAGATATGACAAATCCTATTTTACAACTAGCATAGGCAAGTTACCATTTTAAAAGGCAATTCCAGTGCAAACTCCATCACCTTAATAATAGATTAGGACCTTAAAGCATCATCTAATTCCCTCACTAATCTAGGCGGCTGAAATGATTTAGTAGCAAACAAATATCAGCAGAGAAATATCCATTCTCTTACACTTTGATGGCAAGTGTTGTGTAGCATTTAATGAAATCAAGCCTTGCATTAAATGCAAGCATAGGCTCATATACTTAGTAGAGACCAAAGAGAGGTTGGTAAGAAGATGTTTCGGTGAAGGGTACACTTACTTTTGCTGTAACAATTTTACACCACAAATGCAAGAGAGAGAAAGGGGGTAGGTAGAGAGTTTGCTGTAGAAAACTTTAGAGATATTTGCCTATAAATACACGTCCAATTCCATGCATTTTCTTTTTACACAAATTCAAGTTTTTGCTGAGAGTTATCATCCATTTTCAAGCAAGAATACAGGAGCTTATTTACAGGTGAGTAATCACTCACAAGTCTAGTTTCATTTGCAAGTTCTGTAAACAGTTTGTGTGTGTGCTTTCATAGATTATCACCAATGCAAGTTCACCAGTTTATTAACACCAGTATATATGATTAGTACATCAAGTTCATGTCATCATTCAACTATGTATGCAAGTATAAATGAAAAATAAACGAGTTCATCACCATAGTTAATCAAAGAAGACACTGCTGTTTGTTTACTGTCAAAACAACTCCTCTGTTATGTGAATCTATACCTGGTTGATCACAAATCACAAGTATACAAAATATATATATGTTATACTTATATACGAATATATATAACCTTTATAGCATGAACAAAAATCAAGTAAACATGTTTTGAAAACTAGAAAACAGCAGAAGCAGTATTCTCTGTATCCACACTTTCAAATCCGAAAATCCAAACATCGGGGATTGAATTACAGAGATTCGAATGCAATCGTGGTAGCAAATGATGATTTTTAAAAGTAGTTTCATGATTTTGAATGTCGAGATGAGGGAGAATGATCGAGATAGCCGAAAATGATATTTTGGCCAAATTCTGGCGATCGGCGACGTTGATGGTCGGGGCATGGAGCGTGGAGGAGCTGGACACATCGGAGAACATGGGAAAAATACCCCATGATTTTTCCAGTGAGTGATTCGAGCTGTCGAGCTCGATTTAGGTTTTGAGGGGGTAAATGGGTTCGACTTTTTGACGGCGACGTGGGGGCCCCACAGGCGTGCGAGTTGGCCGAGGTTGGACGTGGAGTGACGTTGGGTCTTGGCGAAGCTGGTGGTGGCGTTGCGAGGTGCTCAGGCGGTCTGAGGCGATGGGGCAAGCTCGGTTTTGGTGGAGTGCTTTTTGATGCTGTGTACTGGAAAAATGGTGGAGCATCGATTTCGAGGAGGAGGCGATAATCGGAGGTGGTGACTGGTCAGTGGCGATCAGTGGCAAAGATGGAGTTTGTGGGTGGTGGTTCGGTAGTCGTACGGTGGCGGGGGAGGCCATGCACGTGCACAGCTGTGCACGTTTGCACAGTAGATCGAGAGCAAGAAAATGGAGAAGGAAGGGGGTGGCTTGGCACGATGGATTTGAGTGATCCATCAGTGGATCACCATGGTTTCGGAGCTGATCGAAGTGGCTTGGCACGAGATGTTTGGCGCGTGGGTTTGGCAAGTGAACATCGGTGGTCACCTGTGGTGATCACTTGATTTTGAGATGCCGAAATTGACTTGGTAAATACAAGCGAGAACCGATTTCTAATGCAAGAATTTAATTAAATCAAATTTAATTAAACTAAATAAATAAATATAATTGTTCAATAAATAATTAATTTAAATAAAAATAGAGTTTTTATTTAATATGGCATAAACCAGTGGAACGGTCAAGACGACAAATGAGGTCCCAGAATCGAAGTTGTTCGAAGAAGTTCGTCAAGTTAGAACTTGAGTTTTAAAAGATAATTTAATTTAAATAAATTATAAAACAATTTATTTAAGTTTAAATAAAAGAAATAAATACAACAACTTGTGTACGACGTACACACTTCAACTGATCAATGATAAAAGATATTTTTCATATCCGAGATGAACCAGAGAATTATATATTGTATATATAAACTAAATACAAAATGTGTAAACTAAATTAAAGACAGTCAAGCTGATAATAAATTATCGACTATAAAAGATATTTCGTACATCGTTTCGAAGAGTCCGGAATTTACATTCCACTTCGACTCGAATTTTACGACGTATACCGGAAATCGATAAAGATGAAGAATGCAAGCACTATTCCAAAATAGTATCTACGGTCTGTTCAATCCCAGAATAGATCCGAACAGTCGGATGTCTGACAACGTATATCGATCAGATTTTACACATCGACTTTACATAAGTGTATTATGTTGGTGGCGGAGAGATTCGTTTCTTTAGCCTTATACCCAGAATATGTTTGTGGAAACAAATGAGTGATCTGTCAGATAGGACGGTGTGATATTCAAAGACGTTGAAGAATAATCCGTCAAACGGTAACGTGACTTCAAACCTCACAACCCGAGAAAGACAATAGTTGGGCTAGGCAGCATGGCTAGTTGGGTCATACCCAAGCAGGGTATATTATCACCATCTAGAGTAACTCCTGTTGTTTCTCAATCTATTTTCACTGCTGTTACCTTCGGTAATCGGTGGGTCATTCCCAACCGTGGAGGTGGTAATATATTCGTTACACTCAAGTTAAATGAGTGGACGGTCATGTGTGGCCGGGTTTGCAGGATGTTCTTGTTGAACCCCAGTGTATCTTCTCTAGAGTACACTGATCGGTGGGTGCTCCCATACCCTGTCAGTTAGAAACCAAATTCCAATAAGCGCTCAACAGTTTAGATCTTATTCTATGTACGTGAACGTGAGATGCAAGCGATTCACTAGATGATTATTTATTTGATAAATACTATCGTAAATATCAAACGTTTTGATATTAAAATACAAGGGTCGTTTCCCATATATTAGTTATGGATTGGGCTTAAGATTTCTAAGTAATTGAATCTATTAATAACGGAACACCTTATTCCTTATTTCCCTGCTTACATCTTTTTAACTGTGTTTACTCACACCAGTCCCCTGACTGACCCGGAGTTTATTTTCTGTGTTTTCCCTAAACTCTTGGGTACTCATAATATTTATTATGAGTAGGCAAGTAATTCAGGTTGGCAAATGGAACCTTACGAAGTTCAAGTTGCAGGACAAGTCTAGTAGTTTAACTACACCTATTTATCCAGTTAGATTTGTATTTCCCTATCATGATGTATTATTATGTGAATGTACTATGATGATGTAAGTTGTTGATGTATTATGATGTATCAGACCCTATGATGTAATGTATTTGTATTTTTAAATTCCGCTGTGAGATTTCTGATAACTTCTTATTCTTCTATTCTATTAGTTCTATCTTTTCTATCTCATCTTCTAATTTCTTTCAATAATGACACGGTTTTCGGAGGGTCGAAAATCGCGCCGTTACAGTTGGTATCAGAGCCTATGTTCTTCGGAAATGTTTAGGCTTTGGAATAGTGAGAGAGCGTATTTCTACTAAAAACTATATTTTAGTATAGGTAGATCGTAGTTACTTAGGTAATCCCTTGACATATTTTTCCGATGAGTCATTAATTTTCAATCCGTGTACTCAGGGAGTTGAAAATGAGTTCTCGTGGAAGAAGAGGCCGAGGAGCAAGCGGAGCAACTACGACAAACGGACACACTGTTAACCAGACCCAAGTGGATACTACTAAAGTAATCCGAGCACCAACTCAGCCTAACTTTGCTATGGTCTGTAAGAATTACACAACTCTGGGAGGAAAGATTTTCAGAGGTACTGAATCACTGGTCGGAGTCCAAGCATGGATTAGATCATGTGAGAAGATTTTCAAAGGACTGAGGTTGGATGACGAGCATAAGCGTCTCTTAGCTTCATGGAATCTGGAAGGAGCCGCAGCAATATGGTGGGATGCCCAGACTGCTAACACTCCTGAGGAAAACTTTACTTGGCCCATGTTCAAAGAAGCTTTTGAAGGTCAGTATCTACCTGCTACTGGAAGGACAAGGATGTACCGAGACTTCATTGACTTAAAGCAGGAAAGCATGTCTGTCGCTGAGTACGAAAACCAGTTCAACGCACTTTCAATCTTTGGACCGGAGCTGATAAATACTCTTTTGAAAAAGAAGAGATGTTTGTTGCTGGTCTTAGAGATAATCTGCAAGGAAGGATGATGGGACATTTGAAGGATCCATTTGTGGAACTAGTAGACCTAGCACTCAGATATGAAGCACTAGATACAAAGAAACCAGGAGCAAGGATCCAGACTGGGGAGACGAGTGGGGTGAATGTCATGAAAAGAAAGGTCAACCCAGATTGGAATGATAATCAGGGCCAAGCTAAGACGGGGCAACAAACTATGGAAGGTAAATTTAAGAATGTGGTGTGTCACAACTGAGAGCAAAAGGGACACATTGCACGATTCTTTAAACAGAAGAGGAAGAATATGAAGAAGAATATGAAGAAGAATATGAGGAAGAATATGAAGAAGAATATGAGGAAGAAGAAGACCAATTTGTTCCGGGAACCCCAGTCATTGCTACGGGAAACCAGCAAGAAGAGCAAGTAGCCCAAAGGACAGCGATATGGAATAGATTGGAACAAGTTCTCGTCGAGTTTCGCATAGCAAGATTAGGAGTACAAGTATTCGGTGAGTATGGATACCCCGTGGTGAGGCTATATTTAATACCATCAGTGGGTCTGATTTATATAGAGGATGATGAGGAGGAGACTGATGCAGAAGACGTAGTTGAGGTCCTTAATATATCTGATGACGAGGAGGTCGTAGAGATAATAGATATCTCTGATGACGAGTAGTAGGACAGAGACCGGAGGAGGATAGTTACGTATGTATATTTTGGGGCAGTTTAGAACTTGAGTAGTCAAGTCTAGTATTATTGTATGTATCGAGACTAGTGTTAGTATAGAACTAGTCGTATGTGTATGTGTACTAAAGCAACCAGTTTATGAAATATTTTCTTTTGGAAACTTTCTGTGACGGCCCGCCCCGCACCAGCCTGCATTTCCTCCGAAAGTGCGCTGTACACATGCCCAGCTAGCACAGAACGGTCGTCAGAAGGAAAGGAAGAAGGAAATGAACTAATCAAGGAACCTGTAGAATGTATCACAGCGCATGGAATAAAATATAATAATAATATACTTGACATAAAACAGGCGAGACAGTGCATAAGCTGATAACTAAAGTCAACATCAATCATCAAAGCAGCGGAAATCCAAATACAGCTTATTACAATTTTCCAAATTTACTGTCTCTAAACAAAAGAAAGCTAAAGTAGAAGATACACCAACAATGCCCAAGCAGTGATCTTCAACAACACAGGGAGAATATTATGTATATAGTACGTGGAAGCCTCCTGCTCGTCTCCGGATCATCTACCCGTGCATCACCAGCTAACCTGTCTCTAGTCTGCTCGTGTGAGCACCCAGAGTAATAAGAGGAAACATAAAACTCTGGGTCAGACATAAAGCCTGGTATGAGCGATAAGCATCTAAATATAATGATAACAGGTATACTAAACCATACCTGAACCTGGACCTGCAACCAAAGAGTTAGTACCACATACCGTACAATACTCCAAGGTGCCATAAAAATAGTGTAAGAATACGGGGGTGGGGTGTGCATGTCACAATGATAGCAAACAATCATCCATAGCAACCATCCTCACGTCTCTCACTCAGTGCCTAAAGCGTACGATATCTACCACTTTGAAACACTAGACAAACTGAGGTAACGACGAATCCCGACTTGTAGAAACCCTGCTATGACCAAGCCAAACGTATGGAGTCATGACCAAACATTTCAATGACCCACTTCATTGGTTGTAGCCCTTGGTTCTACCGATGCCATAATGGCCCTGAATCCGCCTTCGTACCTCCTACCATAGTGGTCCAAAGCTATAGACGTCGATAACTCCTTGGCATGCGTCCCGCAGCAAAGCCCAACCATGAAGCGAACTCGTTGATTCCCATCTAAATCTTGAGCTCTAACTTCTCATTTGGACTTCCTTTGCATCTCGGGTTTTGATCGAATTGGAGTTGGTCTTCAGAAGAGTCATCACGGAGTAGTAAAAGTACACGTCCGGTTCGGTCCGGTCACCCATGCTCGGTTCGGTTCGGATACGTACCCCGGTTCGGTTCGGAGTGCCACCATCCTCTGGGTTCGGGTCCTTCTCCTTCGGTTCGGTGCTCTCCCTCTATTTGGTTCGGTTCGGTGATTCTGAAGCGGTTCGGTTCGTGTATTGCCCTCTGTTCGGTTCGGAATATGGTATCCAGGCTCCTCTTTCTTCCACTTCGGTCCTCCTTGTACCTTCCGATCCCACGCTACGCCCCTCCGATCCGATCAGGCCTTCCTTGTTGCCTCTTCACGTCATGCTCCAGGAAGTACCACGCCCCGGTCCGGTTCGGATATGTCCGATCCGATCCCCTACCCGATCCGATCCGGATCCCTGCAGTGTTTCCTGCAACTTTTCTCGCGAGCAGTTTACGCCATTCGACGACGTTTTTGACAAATCTAACATTTCTAATAAATCATAAAACACACCATAGAGTCATAGCAGTATGTAATAGCAACCACAAACAACAAACAACCATTCAAATGAATCAAAATGGATCAAAAGTGGTCAAAACTCCTTATTTTCCCTTAAGCACTCTTAATCATGCTCAAGCATACAATTAGCAAAACACATCGAAATTATCTCAAATTTCTAACAGAGCCATAAAACATTATTTTAGAATTTTAGGAATTTTTCCAGAATTTACTTACGTATAAATTCGCTAATCTTCACTAATTACCCTTAATCACCGTAATTAGTGCAAAAACTATGCAAATCACTCACCTTGGCCACAAACGAAACACCAAATCTGAAATACTCTCTGTTTGGTTCGAATTCCTATGTATAGCAGCAGTTCCAACCTTGCTTTGTTGCTATTTGGCCTTGCTTTGATGTAGTTTAGGCTTAATCTTCACTAAAAATGTGTTTTGGAGTGGTTTTAAAGGATGGAAGCCATTACTAAGGTCTCAAGGAGGTTTGTGGCGGCTCAAAACTGAAATGAAAGTGATAACCTAACCCTAATCAGTCCTCCTATACCTCTAAACCCGAAATTCCCCTCTGGGCCTAGCTGCTAATCACCCGGTTAAGCCCAATTAAGCTGTTTTTCATCATCTGAAACTTGTTTCAGCCATATCTCCCAAACGGTGAGTCCGTTTGGCTAATGTGACCACTCTACGGAAAGAGAAACCATCATCCGAAGCCAATGGAAGTGGTTTCAGGTCAAAATTCATTTCCAGTCAAAAGTTATGGCCAAAACAGTGATAACTAGGGGCAAAATGGTCATTTAAAAATCGGGAAAAATCATGAACATGGGAAATGACCACAATAGTCGTCTCCCAAAGTTACATGGCCATACGACTTCGTATGTGAAAGAAATAAATATTCTACGATCCTATGATGCGTAGAATGCGGGTCGTTACACTCTCCCCCCCTTAAGAAATTTCGTCCCCGAAATTCCTTAACCCAAAACATACAAAGGATCCTGCATGCCTAACAACCACATACAACAATCAAACATACAAAACAAGCAAAACAAACCTATCCTAGCATGCGGAAAACTAAATTGAAGTCAAAATCTTACCAGACAAAGAGTTCTGGATACTTCTCCCTTATGTCCTCTTCTGTTTCCCAAGTACAATCATTCTTGTCCTCGCTCCACTGTACCTTGACTAGCTTCACCGCCTTCCTTCGAAGTTGCTTCGAGTCGTGCTCGACGATACGGGTCGGCTTGCGGTTCCCAACCGCCTCGGGTTCTACCTCGAAGTCCTCTAACTGATCAGGTGAAATAGTCATATCTGGGTCGTGAACGAACTTCCTTAGTTGGGAAACATGAAATACGTTATGAACTCCCGCCATCTTCTCTGGTAAGTCAATTCTATATGCCAAATTCCCAACTAGTTCAAGAACAGGGAATGGGCCAACAAACCTTGGTGTCAACTTGCCTCTCCTGCCAAATCGTATTACGCTCTTCAACGGAGAAATCTTGACAAACACCAAGTCACCAACGGAGAATTTTAAGTCTCTTCTTCTCTTATCAGCATAACTTTTCTGCCTATCTTGGGCTGCCTTCATTCGTTGCTGAATGATCTTGATTTTATCTGAAGTTTCCCTCACCACATCTGGTCCAAGCATAAACTTCTCGCCAGTCTCTATCCAACATGATGGTGAGTTACACGGTCTTCCGTACAAAGCTTCAAACGGAGCCATACCGATACTAGATTGGTAGCTATTATTATATGCAAACTCTACTAGATGCAAATGGTCATCCCATGATCCACCAAAATCCAATATACATGCTCTCAAGAGGTCTTCCAAAATACGATTCACCCTCTTCGTCTGGCCGTCGGTCTGAGGATGATATGCGGTACTGAGATGTAACTCTGACCCTAGCGCCTCTTGCAAGCTCTTCCAAAACCCACTAGTGAACAACGGGTCTCGGTCGCTCACAATGCTTTTAGGTACTCCATGAAATCTCACTATCCACTTCATATACAATTCTGCTAATTTAGCTGCCGTTCTGGTCGATTTAACTGGTATAAATCTTGCACTTTTGGTCAATCGGTCCACAATCACCCAAATGTTATCATGTCCCGATCTAGTCCTTGGTAAACCATCGATGAAATCCATCGAGACTTGCTCCCATTTCCATTCAGGAATTTCTAATGGTTGCAATAACCCACTAGGTTTCTTTTGTTCGGCTTTAACTAGCTGGCAATTCATGCACTTGGATATAAACTTCCCAACGTCTCTTTTCATCCCTTCCCAGTAGTAAGTCTGCTTCATATCTCGATACATCTTGTTACCACCGGGGTGTATAGTCAGCTTTGAGTGATGACATTCTCTAAGCACTTCATCCCTCAATCCATTGACATTGGGTACAACAAGCTTTCCATTCTTTCTAAGCCATCCATCTCGATCAAGTCCATACTTGTTCATCTCCTCATCAATACCCATCTCTAACTTGGAGATGATTTCCAATAGGTTAGGATCGTCCCTCTGACTAGAGCCGATCCGTTCAATCAAAGTGGGTCTGATCGTCAAACTTGCTAACATTTATGGATCCAATTCGCACTTTGGTCTGAAATCAAACCCCACAATAAACTCCAGTTGCTTCCATTCAAGGAACATAGCCCCTAGGCTGGCATGTCTTCTACTCAATGCATCAGCCACCGCATTGCCCTTTCCTGGTGTATATGCGATGTCGAAATCATAGGAAGCTAAGAATTCTAACCATCTCTGCTGACGGAGATTTAAATCCTTCTGGGAGAATAGATACTTCAATGACTTATGATCTGTAAACAGCTCAAATCTTTCTCCCAGGAGATAGTGTCTCCACATCTTTAACGTGAACACGATCGCTGCCAGTTCTAAATCATGGGTAGGGTATCTTCTCTCGTGCGGTTTCAATTGCCGGCTTGCATAAGCTACAACCCTACCGCCTTGCATCAATACAGCACCCAGTCCGGAACCACAGGCATCCGTGTATACCGTTATCTCTTCATCCCCCTTAGGAATGACTAACACTGGTGCGCTTGTCAACTTGTCCTTTAGACTCTTGAATGCATTTTCGCACCTTTCATCCCAGACAAAAGCTTGATTCTTCTTGGTCAACTGGGTCAATGGTGCTGCTATCTTGGAGAAACCTTGGATAAACTTACGATAATATCCCGCTAATCCCAAGAAACTTCTTACATCTGTTGCATTCTTGGGCGTAGGCCAGTCCTGTACCGTAGCCACCTTTGCTGGGTCCACGGCAATACCATTTTCTGATACAACATGGCCCAAGAACCTCACTTCCCTCTTCCAGAAGTGACACTTAGAAAACTTTGCTTTCAATTGGTGTTTTCTCAACACCTCCATCGCTACTCCTAAATGTTCCTTGTGTTCTTCCTCTGTCCTCGAATAGACCAAAATATCATCAACGAACACAAGGACAAACTTATTCAACTGATCTCTGAATACCCTATTCATAAGATCCACAAAATATGTTGGGGCATTGGTCAGCCCAAATGGCATAACCAACCATTCATAAAATCCAGACGGCGTTCGAAATGCCGTTTTAGCTATACTCTCAGCTTCCACTCTAAGCTGATGAAAACCTGTCGCGAGATCCAACTGAGAAAATATTCTCGTGCCACTCAACTGATCGAACAAATCATCTATCCGCGGTAGAGGATACTTATTCTTCCTCGTCATTTTATTCAACTCGCGGTAGTCTACACACAAACGAAGGGAACCATCCGCCTTGGTAGCAAACACAACTGGTGCTCCCCATTCAGAAACACTCCTTCTGATAAATCCCTTCTTCAAAAGATCGCTGACTTGCACCTCGAGCTCTCGCTGCTCCCTTGGTGCCATACGACGAAGTGGCATCACTATAGGTCTGGCATCTTTTATCAAATCAATACGAAACTCAATCTCTCGGTGTGGTGGAAGTCCGGTCACTTCTTCGAAAACATCCGGATACTGGCCAACCACGGGCAAACCTGACAACTCACTGTGCGGAATGTCGAGGGAGTTTAGAAAACTAGCCAATACCCCCTTACTGGGTAGACCACCAAACACTATCCTCCGCCCATCATCCGCTCTAGCTGTCACCAAAAAGCCCTCACAGTCTACCACCACCCCGTATCTTTGGAGCCAATCTACTCCCAAAATAATGCCAAACCCAGTAAAGCCCAAAACAAAGCAATCACAAACAAACATGCATCCATGACTCGATAGAACCACATTACGACAAATCATGCTAAGGTTAGTCGAACCACCAATCGGGTTCGTCACTACTAAAGGTCTATCGACAATCTCGGGCTCCAATCCCAACCTATCTACCAGGTCACTAGATATGAAAGAACTGGAAGCTCCGGTATCAAACAAAACTCTAACAGGAACATCATAAACAGAAAGCATACCTTGAATGACGACATTCTTTCCCTTCTCCGCCGCTGTTGGGGCATTCGATGAAGAAGGAATAGCATTAAGGGCATATGCTTTCACCATTTGCTTTTCTTTAGGGGGCTGTGGACACTTGTCCTTGTGATGTCCCATTTGGCCACAGTTGAAGCACTTCCTATCCGCTGGCTTGGCCCGACAATTACTAGCATAATGGCCCTTCTTACCACAGCTGAAGCACTCCACATCTTGCTTATTCTTTTTCTTCTGGCCATCCTTAGCCTGATTCTGCTTTCTCTTATTCTGGGAACCACCTTTGCCTCCACCACTAGCTTGTGGCTTTGGCTCATCTGCGGACGCAACCTCGGTCTTCGGCTTAGGGTAGAGACTTTCTGACCTTAACGCTTTCCCCACAATCGATTCAAACGTCTCATCGATGTGGTTAATAAGCCTTTCCCCTAAGTACTGATCCAAACCAGTTATGAATTTCTCATTCTTTTTCTCGGCAGTATCAATAAGAGATAAACCATATTTTGACAAAGTGTCAAATTCAGCAATATACTCCGAGACAGCCCTGCCATTCTGCTTGAGCTCCAGGAACTTCTTAAACAGCACTGACTTCTGAGCAGCTGGAATGAACTTCTCGCTAAAGCGAGCCTTAAACTGCTCCCAAGTAATCTGGTCTTCGGGAGTAGCTGCCTTTATAGCATTCCACCAATTCATTGCCCGCCCTTGCAGCTGACGGGACGCTAGCTTTCTCTTCATCGCATCCTCGATACCCAAATCCTCGAAGATACGGTCGCAACTATCCAACCAATCTTGAACATCCGTGGCCGACTCCGTTCCGTGGAACGGCTTCCCACCAAGGCTAGTATAATCCTTATTCAGCTTGGCGAAATCGACCCTCGGCGCCTGCACTATTGGACCATCACCATTTCCATCATTGGGAGCTGCCCTCCGTACATCCCTAAGCATCTCTCTCATAAGGTCAGTAAACATCGTCCTCATGTCAGCAGTATTCCCATTATTGGCCCCTCTACCGGTACCTCTAACATATCGGCTCATCGACAATCTGAAAAAGGAAACGATTAACGACTCCATAGTGGTGCTAGTGCAGTACGATTTCATTCTCATACTACTAATAGTATATATATACATAGCTTTTGAAAACCAGAATAATCACAAATACGCTCTCTCGTATACGTATATTATCTCTCCCTGATAACTTCCCTAGGTTAACTACGCAACCTAGAGCTCTGATACTAAGTGTGACGGCCCGCCCCGCACCAGCCTGCATTTCCTCCGAAAGTGCGCTGTACACATGCCCAGCTAGCACAGAATGGGTCGTCAGAAGGAAAGGAAGAAGGAAATGAACTAATCAAGGAACCTGTAGAATGTCTCACAGCGCATGGAATAAAATATAATAATAATATACTTGACATAAAACAGGCGAGACAGTGCATAAGCTGATAACTAAAGTCAACATCAATCATCAAAGCAGCGGAAATCCAAATACAGCTTATTACAATTTTCCAAATTTACTGTCTCTAAACAAAAGAAAGCTAAAGTAGAAGATACACCAACAATGCCCAAGCAGTGATCTTCAACAACACAGGGAGAATATTATGTATATAGTACGTGGAAGCCTCCGCTTGTCTCCGGATCATCTACCCGTGCATCACCAGCTAACCTGTCTCTAGTCTGCTCGTGTGAGCACCCAGAGTAATAAGAGGAAACATAAAACTCTGGGTCAGACATAAAGCCTGGTATGAGCGATAAGCATCTAAACATAATGATAACAGGTATACTAAACCATACCTGAACCTGGACCTGCAACCAAAGAGTTAGTACCACATACCGTACAATACTCCAAGGTGCCATAAAAATAGTGTAAGAATACGGGGGTGGGGTGTGCATGTCACAATGATAGCAAACAATCATCCATAGCAACCATCCTCACGTCTCTCACTCAGTGCCTAAAGCGTACGATATCTACCACTTTGAAACACTAGACAAACTGAGGTAACGACGAATCCCGACTTGTAGAAACCCTGCTATGACCAAGCCAAACGTATGGAGTCATGACCAAACATTTCAATGACCCACTTCATTGGTTGTAGCCCTTGGTTCTACCGATGCCATAATGGCCCTGAATCCGCCTTCGTACCTCCTACCATAGTGGTCCAAAGCTATAGACGTCGATAACTCCTTGGCATGCGTCCCGCAGCAAAGCCCAACCATGAAGCGAACTCGTTGATTCCCATCTAAATCTTGAGCTCTAACTTCTCATTTGGACTTCCTTTGCATCTCGGGTTTTGATCGAATTGGAGTTGGTCTTTAGAAGAGTCATCACGGAGTAGTAAAAGTACACGTCCGGTTCGGTCCGGTCACCCATGCTCGGTTCGGTTCGGATACGTACCCCGGTTCGGTTCGGAGTGCCACCATCCTCTGGGTTCGGGTCCTTCTCCTTCGGTTCGGTGCTCTCCCTCTATTTGGTTCGGTTCAGTAATTCTGAAGCGGTTCGGTTCGTGTATTGCCCTCTGTTCGGTTCGGAATATGGTATCCAGGCTCCTCTTTCTTCCACTTCGGTCCTCCTTGTACCTTCCGATCCCACGCTACGCCCCTCCGATCCGATTAGGCCTTCCTTGTTGCCTCTTCACGTCATGCTCCAGGAAGTACCACGCCCCGGTCCGGTTCGGATATGTCCGATCCGATCCCCTACCCGATCCGATCCGGATCCCTGCAGTGTTTCCTGCAACTTTTCTCGCGAGCAGTTTACGCCATTCGACGACGTTTTTGACAAATCTAACATTTCTAATAAATCATAAAACACACCATAGAGTCATAGCAGTATGTAATAGCAACCACAAACAACAAACAACCATTCAAATGAATCAAAATGGATCAAAAGTGGTCAAAACTCCTTATTTTCCCTTAAGCACTCTTAATCATGCTCGAGCATACAATTAGCAAAACACATCGAAATTATCTCAAATTTCTAACAGAGCCTTAAAACATTATTTTAGAATTTTAGGAATTTTTCCAGAATTTACTTACGTATAAATTCGCTAATCTTCACTAATTACCCTTAATCACCGTAATTAGTGCAAAAACTATGCAAATCACTCACCTTGGCCACAAACGAAACACCAAATCTGAAATACTCTCTGTTTGGTTCGAATTCCTATGTATAGCAGCAGTTCCAACCTTGCTTTGTTGCTATTTGGCCTTGCTTTGATGTAGTTTAGGCTTAATCTTCACTAAAAATGTGTTTTGGAGTGGTTTTAGAGGATGGAAGCCATTACTAAGGTCTCAAGGAGGTTTGTGGCGGCTCAAAACTGAAATGAAAGTGATAACCTAACCCTAATCAGTCCTCCTATACCTCTAAACCCGAAATTCCCCTCTGGGCCTAGCTGCTAATCACCCGGTTAAGCCCAATTAAGCTGTTTTTCATCATCTGAAACTTGTTTCAGCCATATCTCCCAAACGGTGAGTCCGTTTGGCTAATGTGACCACTCTACGGAAAGAGAAACCATCATCCGAAGCCAATGGAAGTGGTTTCAGGTCAAAATTCATTTCCAGTCAAAAGTTATGGCCAAAACAGTGATAACTAGGGGCAAAATGGTCATTTAAAAATCGGGAAAAATCATGAACATGGGAAATGACCACAATAGTCGTCTCCCAAAGTTACATGGCCATACGACTTCGTATGTGAAAGAAATAAATATTCTACGATCCTATGATGCGTAGAATGCGGGTCGTTACACTTTCTATCTTTCTTATGTAATTTCGGGGCGAAATTCTTTTAAGTGGGGTAGTCTGTAATGGCTGGATTTTTCAAGCTTCTGATATTTATTTTAATAAGGAGATTTAAAATATATCTGGAGTGTTCAACCAATTTTAGTGTATATAATCACCTATATATATATGAAAATATATATATGATTTATACTATAACTTAATGTATATAGGATATATTAAATGTGAATGCCTTAACAACTTAAGAAAATATTAGAAACACTTTTTATAACACTCTGGAGTGTAGGAATGTTAGCAACATAAAATAGATATGACAAATCCTATTTTACAACTAGCATAGGCAAGTTACCATTTTAAAAGTCAATTCCAGTGCAAACTCCATCACCTTAATAATAGATTAGGACCTTAAAGCATCATCTAATTCCCTCACTAATCTAGGCGGCTGAAATGATTTAGTAGCAAACAAATATCAGGGGAGAAATATCCATTCTCTTACACTTTGATGGCAAGTGTTGTGTAGCATTTAATGAAATCAAGCCTTGCATTAAATGCAAGCATAGGCTCATATACTTAGTAGAGACCAAAGAGAGGTTGGTAAGAAGATGTTTCGGTGAAGGGTACACTTACTTTTGCTGTAACAATTTTACACCACAAATGCAAGAGAGAGAAAGGGGGTAGGTAGAGAGTTTGCTGTAGAAAACTTTAGAGATATTTGCCTATAAATACACGTCCAATTCCATGCATTTTCTTTTTACACAAATACAAGTTTTTGCTGAGAGTTATCATCCATTTTCAAGCAAGAATACAGGAGCTTATTTACAGGTGAGTAATCACTCACAAGTCTAGTTTCATTTGCAAGTTCTGTAAACAATTTGTGTGTGTGCTTTCATAGATTATCACCAATGCAAGTTCACAAGTTTATTAACACCAGTATATATGATTAGTACATCAAGTTCATGTCATCATTCAACTATGTATGCAAGTATAAATGAAAAATAAACGAGTTCATCACCATGGTTAATCAAAGAAGACACTGTTGTTTGTTTACTGTCAAAACAACTCCTCTGTTATGTGAATCTATACCTGGTTGATCACAAATCACAAGTATACAAAATATATATATGTTATACTTATATACGAATATATATAACCTTTATAGCATGAACAAAAATCAAGTAAACATGTTTTGAAAACAAGAAAATAGCAGAAGCAGTATTCTCTGTATCCACACTTTCAAATCCGAAAATCCAAACATCGGGGAATTGAATTACAGAGATTCGAATGCAATCGTGGTAGCAAATGATGATTTTTAAAAGCAGTTTCATGATTTTGAATGTCGAGATGAGGGAGAATGATCGAGATAGCCGAAAATGATATTTTGGCCAAATTCTGGCGATCGGCGACGTTGATGGTCGGGGCATGGAGCGTGGAGGAGCTGGACACATCGGAGAACATAGGAAAAATACCCCATGATTTTTCCAGTGAGTGGTTTGAGCTGTCGAGCTCGATTTAGGTTTTGAGGTGGTAAATGGGTTCGACTTTTTGGTGGCGACGTGGGGGCCCCACAGGCGTGCGAGTTGGCCGAGGTTGGACGTGGAGTGACGTTGGGTCTTGGCGAAGGTGGTGGCGGCGGTGCGAGGTGCTCAGGCGGTCTGAGGCGATGGGGCGAGCTCGGTTTTGGTGGAGTGCTTTTTGATGCTGTGTACTGGAAAAATGGTGGAGCATCGATTTCGAGGAGGAGGCGATAATCGGAGGTGGTGACTGGTTAAATCAGTGGCGAAGATGGAGTTTGTGGGTGGTGGTTCGGTAGTCGTACGGTGGCGGGGGAGGCCGTGCATGTGCACAGCTGTGCATGTTTGCACAATAGATCGAGAGCAAGAAAATGGAGAAGGAAGGGGGTGGCTTGGCATGATGGATTTGAGTGATCCATCAGTGGATCACCATGGTTTCAGAGCTGATCGAAGTGGCTTGGCACGAGATGTTTGGCGCGTGGGTTTGGCAAGTGAACATCGGTGGTCACCCGTGGTGATCACTTGATTTTGAGATGCCGAAATTGACTTGGTAAATACAAGCGAGAACCGATTTCTAATGCAAGAATTTAATTAAATCGAATTTAATTAAACTAAATAAATAAATATAATTATTCAATAAATAATTAATTTAAATAAAAATAGAGTTTTTATTTAATATGGCATAAACCAGTGGAACGGTCAAGACGACAAATGAGGTCCCAGAATCGAAGTTGTTCGAAGAAGTTCGTCAAGTTAGAACTTGAGTTTTAAAAGATAATTTAATTTAAATAAATTATAAAACAATTTATTTAAGTTTAAATAAAAGAAATAAATACAACAACTTGTGTACGACGTACGCACTTCAACTGATCAATGATAAAAGATATTTTCATATCCGAGATGAACCAGAGAATTATATATTGTATATATAAACTAAATACAAAATGTGTAAACTAAATTAAAGACAGTCAAGCTGATAATAAATTATCGACTATAAAAGATATTTCGTACATCGTTTCGAAGAGTCTGGAATTTACATTCCACTTCGACTCGAATTTTACGACGTATACCGGAAATCGATAAAGATGAAGAATGCAAGCACTATTCCAAAATAGTATCTACGGTCTGCTCAATCCCAGAACAGATCCGAACAGTCGGATGTCTGACAACGTATATCGATCAGATTTTACACATCGACTTTACATAAGTGTATTATGTTGGTGGCGGAGAGATTCGTTTCTTTAGCCTTATACCCAGAATATGTTTGTGGAAACAAATGAGTGATCTATCAGATAGGACGGTGTGATATTCAAAGACGTTGAAGAATAATCCGTCAAACGGTAACGTGACTTCAAACCTCACAACCCGAGAAAGACAATAGTTGGGCTAGGCAGCATGGCTAGTTGGGTCATACCCAAGCAGGTTATATTATCACCATCTAGAGTAACTCCTGTTGTTTCTCAATCTATTTTCACTGTTGTTACCTTCGGTAATCGGTGGGTCATTCCCAACCGTGGAGGTGGTAATATGTTCGTTACACTCAAGCTAAATGAGTGGACGGTCATGTGTGGCCGGGTTTGCAGGATGTTCTTGTTGAACCCCAGTGTATCTTCTCTAGATACACTGATCGGTGGGTGCTCCCGTACCCTGTCATTTAGAAACCAAATTCCAATAAGCGCTCAACAGTTTAGATCTTATTCTATGTACGTGAACGTGAGATGCAAGCGATTCACTAGATGATTATTTATTTGATAAATACTATCGTAAATATCAAACGTTTTGATATTAAAATACAAGGGTCGTTTCCCATATATTAGTTATGGATTGGGCTTAAGATTTCTAAGTAATTGAATCTATTAATAACGGAACACCTTATTCCTTATTTCCCTGTTTACATCTTTTTAACTGTGTTTACTCACACCAGTCCCCTGACTGACCCGGAGTTTATTTTCTGTGTTTTCCCAAAACTCTTGGGTACTCATAATATTTATTATGAGTAGGCAAGTAATTCAGGTTGGCAAATGGAACCTTACGAAGTTCAAGTTGCAGGACAAGTCTAGTAGTTTAACTACACCTATGTATCCAGTTAGATTTGTATTTCGCTATCATGATGTATTATTATGTGAATGTACTATGATGATGTAAGTTGTTGATGTATTATGATGTATCAGACCCTATGATGTAATGTATTTGTATTTTTAAATTCCGATGTGAGATTTCTGATAACTTCTTATTCTTCTATTCTATTAGTTCTATCTTTTCTATCTCATCTTCTAATTTCTTTCAATAATGACACGGTTTTCGGAGGGTCGAAAATCGCGCTGTTACAATTTTAAAAATAAATAGGATTATAATTCTAGTTCAAAACTAGTTCATTTCGATAAAAATATATTTTTATCTTTTCAAATATGGAATTTTTTCATCCCAATTCTTCAAAAATCATTTCTTATGATTTTGCACAAATTATTACTATTTTTAATAATTTTATCAACCCCCGTACCCTCGATTTCCATCAACGGCCATCGAACTGCACTTACAGCGACCTTTTCCAAATTTTATTTGGACATAATTCCAAATTCAACCGTTAGATTTCTAATTTTTAATATTTGTTAGAAAGATCTTTTCGATACGAATCCAACGGTTCCAGTTTTAGGAGAATCCGACGGTCAGATCTCCCGCAACGTCAATTCGAAGTCAATGGTCGAAATTCACGAACTGCCGCAGCGCGGCGCGTTCTATTCAGGCCATTGTATATATAATATAAATATATTATATATATTTCATCGATTTTCTATTAAAACGTATTTTATAAATCGTTTTAAATTCGTTTTCAAAATGATTTCAATTTCGTATTCAATTTCTAATCAAAATTGAATATTCCATATCATTGATATATAAATGATAATATTTTGAAAACGTTATATTTTGAAATCACTTCCTTTTCTATATTCATTATAATAATGAATAAAATCGATATGAATATCGTTCAGGTCAAAATAGCGCATATCTAACCATCACGGCTTTATATATTTCAATAACTTCGTTATTCTATTCAACAAATGAATATTTTCTATTCAACACATGAATATATATTTTTATTCTTCAACACATGAATTTTCTTTATATTATTCTTTATTTCCCAATTGGAATGAGGCCCAATCAATTACCATATAATGTTAATTATATGGATTCCATACAACACATGTATATAATAGCACTGACAAATAATCAACCATCATCCAAAGTGCACTACACAACTGCATAAGCATTAAATATGAATATTTAACGCTTACACAGCCTGTCAATCAAACGATCGACGAATCACTAAACAATTGGGATTAGTGTACGCCAAATATCATCCCAACACCCGTGTGGGGTTTCAAATCAACAAACAGAGATTTTTATTTGTGTAGTTGGGCGACGTGTAAAATTTATCGTCCCAATCAATTTCAGCCAAATCAGTGTATATAAACAAATCGTTCGATTTGGTTATAATATTTATTTATTCACATACCCGTTAAAATTATATTTTTAACGATAAAACATTTTTAACTATATAAATATTTTATTTCATTTCACATCACACAAACAATTTTCACCACAACAAACAATCAACATACAAGCCATCCATGGTCTGTGGACGACGGGTGTCGGGTGCTGCTAAGCATTGTCTGCATCCTAATATATATTTTAAACTAGAAATTAAAATAAAAGTGAGGAGTTCTCACATTTGGTTTCCACTCTGCCATTATATTTCTGAACATCTGATCGATTTGATTTGCACGAAATTCCTACGCCGTCCTTTTCACGCTGTTCATATTAAAAACCACATTTTTAATATCATGTTGTATATATTAAAAATCATATTTTTAATACTCTACCAATATAAAAATCATATTTTTATTCTTTCTATAATATAAAAATCACATTTTTATTCTTTCTATAATATAAAAATCACATTTTAATTCTTTCTATAATATAAAAATCACATTTTTATTCGTTCTATAATATAAAAATCATATCTTTAATTAACTAAAAATCAAATCTTTTGACTATGAAAAATCAAATCTTTTATTAACTAAAAAATCAAATCTTTTTATAAGCAAATAAAATCAGTTTTTAATCCTATATAAATCAGTTTTTATAAGCAAATAAAATCAGTTTTTAATCCTATATAAATCAGTTTTTATAAGAAAATAAAATCAGAAACACTTACATTTTTTTTTCATTTGATTTGGGGTTTTGCAGTTTGAATCGATGAAAGGGGGAGGCCTTGCGCAGGTGGTTGGAGCTGGGGAGGTCGGGGTGGCGTCGGCATCCGCAGTGGAGGTGGAGGGTGGACGGGGGTACGGTCTTAGGCTGAAAAGGGGGGTATGCGGTTTAAATCGAAGAAGGGGGAGAGAGAAGTGGAGGAAAGGGGGGTCTCGCCGGAGCGAAGGTCGTGATGGAGGGGGTGGGGGCGTTTGTGGGTAGGGGATACATGGGGGCTCCATTTTTTTCTCTTTTTTTCTGTTTTGTTGATTTCGAACGGGGGGGGGGGGCTGAAGTGAAAAAGGGGGTATGGGGAGAGGGGTATATTTATTTAATTTTAAAAAGCAACTTTTTATTTCGAACTCGAAATAGAACCCACCCACTGTCGCCCATAGCTAATTACCTTCATTCCGAACACAATGGGATATGTATCGTAAGCTGATTCGACCGTTTCGATCAGTTTCCGTCAAAATATAACTCTATATATTGAATTTGAATGCACATTTCAATTTACCGGAGCCACATACGAACTCTAAAAATTCCCGAAAAATATTTTCTAGCTATGTATTGACGATACGGTCCAAACAAAACTAATTTCCTCCAATTCTGAGACCGTTTGAAAAATGACCATTTTCCAGTCGATTAAAATCAACTAAAACTGGTCAAACGCGTTTTCCTTTGCCACGCTCACATATTACTTCAGAAAATTATGAATTTTGAAACCTAGCAATAACTTGACATCACGGATCCAACAAAAGTGGTTTCGTCGAAAACCGAGGTCGTTTGCAAAATTTTCATTTTTAAGGGCCAAAATTCCATAGCGACTATTCTGAAATTTCAACTGGACATATCTTTTGATTCCCGCTATGAAATTTCAATTTTTCGGATTCGTTGGAAAGATATTCATAAATAGATTCTAATATTTTTGGTTTCGCTAAAATCCGGTTTATTTTGAATCCTGTACATCTATTTGAACTTTGAAATAGAATTTTCGAACTACCGCGCCATTTTCAATTCCTTTTATAATTTAAAATAAATATTATATTCAAACGACGATCTATATAAATATATACATTCTATTTCTATTCATTTTAAATTTCTCGTCGTTATTATTTAAAATAATTCATTTTAAATATTCAAAATTCACTAAAATCGCCAAAATAAAAAATTTAAATTGGCTCAGATTTCCGGGTTATTACATGTCCCCTTTGCCATTTTTGGGTTTTGTTCGGACAGTATATACAAACTAGTAGACCCCTCCCACATTTTGGTCCTGCATGCGCATGCTTTGAGGGAAAATAAGCTTGCTTTTTTGTATATTTTCAATGTTATTTATACTTACAATACCCTATTACGTGTGTTCTTACCAATAACTCACTCTGTTTTATTTGAAAGAATCAAATACTTTTATTTTGTGGAAAATCCCAGAAGTTGTTGCATTGAACGCACTATCCCCTTTTGATTCAAAGATTTTTTTCCTGCACTTTGCCATACAGGTGGGTCTGCATAAAATCATCCACATGCATGCTATGTTAAAGTTGATATTTCATTTTTATTACCTGCTCTCATGTGTGCCGCCATTTTAGCCTATTTTAATCTATTCTTTGTTGTCCAGAAAAACAACTTCCTTTCTTATTATTGTGACACAATTTCATTTTCAGTGAGGTTGATGTCTTTTCTCTAGTTTGTTATATATTCCTTTATCTTTGTTTTCACGTGCTGAGTCATGCACTACCTTAGATTGTCTATTAGCACTATTTTCATAGCCAAGTTAATTCTAGAGATTTGAACTTTGTCTCTCTTTATATGATATTAAAGTTATCTGAGAATTACTTTGATTGAGAGTCAGTTATTGGTGAGGAGCTAGTCGTCGATGTCCAGGTTATGAACAGGCAATGGAAGCGAGAAAAATTTAGTCTTGGTATTGAGTTGCCCAATAACTCAAACTATATGATGTCAAAGACTTATACAGTCATACTTTTCAGTTTGATTTGTGTGATTTGTTGGCAGATGCCAAAGAGTTGCCTGAACGTTTCAAGGTGGTTGAAGAAATGGAAGGTTAATCCAAAAGTAGAGTCAATGGTAAGGAGAATCCATTACTCTGTTTTTTTTTTTTTGATTAAATGTTTAAGGCTCGACTGAAATGTAAATTCTATTTTAAAACTTATGAATGCAATTCTTTTTCCGTTGTATTCATATTATAAACTCTGATATTTTTATAAAAATTTATTTTGCTGCAAATATTGTACTTTGTGATTCTTGACTAATTCTATTTAAACCCTATAAGCCAATAACAACTCGTCATTTTGAACGCTTAGAGTTGGTCTAATCACCGATTTGGGGCGATCAAAATTGCAGAATGTTACATTTGGTATCAGAGCTCAGGTTTTTCTAAAACTTGGCTTATTGGGTTTAAAACTCATTAGAGATAGGGTGGAAATACCATAGAATGAGCGGAATTGATATAGAATCACTCTTGAGAGAGCGCGATTTGGGGTCTTGAAAAATACTTCAAATTTGACAAAACGGGATCTGAGCGATGTCCAGTTTGAAAATGGTTGATTAAACCAGAACTAAACCAGTTTTGAAATTGGCTCGGATCGTTATTTAAAATAGAGTAAGAATACTGGTAATAATAAATAAACAATCTAAACAACTAAAAGTAAATTAGTTATTTTTCTTTGACAGATATATGGTTTGAGTCGAGTACAATTTCCATTGAGTTATTCTGTGTGATGAGAATTTTGAGTAAACAAAATAGTAATACCAAGCGGTATGGGACGTTTGGTAATACTTTTCTGGTTACTCTCTTGATTCTCATATGGAATATTTGGTTGTTTTTGTATTCTCGGTTCTGAAATATACCGGTAACATAATGTGGTATAAGAGCATGTGTTATAATTGAATAATTACTGTTTGAAAGTATACTTCAATTACTAAATTGAAGTGTTTTATAAGTTGACATGCTTTCATGACGATACTTTTTGTCCTTTTTCACAACTATCGTGATTTGGTTTATTTTGTCATATTGTTTTATATTTGATATTTATTATGAGTATCGTATTGATTTATATATGATACTCTGACTTGACTAATTTTATTATATTGTTTTTAGATATGATAAAGTCGAATATCAGTTTTGTTTGTGATTATCGTTTGCCTTTATATGTGATGATTTATTTATTCAAGTCATAGTTGAATTTTTAAAGTGTTTTGACGTCATAAACACTTTGAAATTCATGACAAGTTTTATACGAAATTAGCATTTCAAGAATACTTTTGATTTTGGGATTGGGATAGATTGGACTTTGTTGTACCAATGGACCAAAACTCCATCTTGGTCGACCTGATTCAGGATCGCTACCTGAATCGGTGGTGTTAAATTTTTCCAACCTACCACCAAAGGTCAACGGTCTGCTACATTGGGCAATTTTGTTGTTTTGATCGGGATTCCCGATCGGCGGGTCACGGACTACATCAGATGGAGGTGTGGGGGTCCCACGTGTAGTGCCGTGAACGGGTAGCATACGGCCTTCGCCTTAGACCGTCTTGGTTATCCTGGGTTGATCGCCAGGTGTCGTTATGGCACTATGAGTAGATTACGGTGCTGATGTCTCGATGCGCGCTCGAGCTCTACCACTATGACTTTACAATACTAGCGTCTGTTTATTTGGTATTTATGAGCCAAGTTACATTTATCCTATAATCCCTTAATATTTTATTACATACTATAATTGATTTGATTATGTTATCATATTGATTTATATATGATAGTTATGAGTATCGTATTGATATTTATATGATACTCTGATTTGATTATATTATCATATTGATTTATATATGATAATTGTTATGAGTATCGTATTGATTTATATATGATACTCTGATTAGATTAGATTAGATTAGATTATCATATTGATTTATATATGATAATTGTTATATTGATTAATTCTCTGATTTGATTATATTATCATATTGATTTATATATGATAATTATTATACTGATTGATACTCTGATTTGATTATACTATCATATTGAATTATATATGATAATTGTTATGAGTATCGTATTGATTTATATATGATACTCTGATTTGATTATATTATCATATTAATTTATATATGATAATTATTATATTGATGTATACCCTGATTTGATTGACAAATGACTAATGCCATGAAGATTTTATTGACTTGATTTATTATCGTAAGATATTTATTGTAAGTGCCTTGTTGTTAAGTATCGTATTGATTTATATATGATACTCAGTTTTGGTCATTTTATCATATTGTTTTTATATATAATAAATGTCATGAGGATTTTATTAGTTGTTGATACTCTGACATAATTATTATGAGTATCCTATTAATTTATATGTGATTTATTGAGAGCTTCGCATTGATTTATATGCGATACTCTGTTTTAATTAATTTATCATCTTGATTTATATATAATATTTGTTAAGAGCATCGCACTGATTTATGTGTGATACTCTAGTTAGATTTGTTATAAATATTATATTGGTTTATATGTGGTATTTCAGCTCGGTTTATTTTATATATGATAAATGCCATGAAATGTTTGATTTATATAAGCTACTTTGTTATAGTTACTTTTACCATCTGGTTGTATTCGTTATGGGTATCATTTTGATTTAGAAACGATACTCTAACCTAATTCATTTTATTATATTATTTCATAAATGTTATGAGTATCGTTTTGAAATATATATATATATATATATATATATATATATATATATATATGATACTCTGATTTGATTTATTTTATCATATTGTTTTACATATGAAAAATGCCAAGAAGATTTTTTATGCGATATCCTAACTCGATTTATTTACCATCTTGGTTCTTATATGACACTCTAAAGTGATTCATTTTGGTATAGTATTTTATATATAAGATAAATGTTATGAATATCTATTTGGAAATGGTGCTCGACTCAATTTGTTACCATAATATTTGTTATGGGTATCGTATTGATTTATATACGATACTCTGACTTGATCATATATATAATATTACGAGTATCGTATTGATTTATGTATGATACTATGGTTTCTTTATTATCTTTACAAATGAGGATATCAATACATGATATTCTAACCTGATCGGGTATCATATTAATTATATACGATGAGTGTTATTTTTGATAAAAAGATAGTGAATGATGGGTATCATACTGATTGATGTTATCATTTTGTAACTGCCATAAAGATTTTACTAGCCCCTCACTAATTTATTTTATCGTATTATCCTTATATATGATAAATGTGAATATTTTATTGGTTTTGGCTTAATTTATCATCATATTATATGCGATAATTGTTATGAATATCATGTTGGTTCTATTTTCTAAAACTATTATGAATAGAATCGTATTGATTTATATATGGTACCTTTATATTGAAAACGGAGAGTGTGCGTCCAAAGATATGAATTATATTTGGGAGTTGAGTTGAAATTCTTCCAATTAAGTAATCAAATTGGAAATTTTCTATTGGGAAAGGTTACCAAGGTTTCAAACTCTATATGTTGGATACTTAAATTAAAGGAAGAAGTTGAGATGCAACATTGAAAATCAGTGAGGAGGTATATTAATCAGTGTAAATTGCGAGGACGCAATTTATTTAATGGGAGGAGTCTGTAACAACCCGGATTTTGGCGAGTGATAGTAACAACTAAGAAATTTTGTCGTCTAAATTATAAGCTAAAATAAGAATTCATGTTAAATAAACGTTATAATTCAATTTAGAATTTGGAATTTTTGATATTTTGAATCTTTAGAATTTAGCTGTTGTAAATAAATTTACATTTTTTAATGGATTGTATTTTAACATGGATTGAATATTAAATAAAGAGCTAATTTATTTAAAAGTTAGTTTGAAATCAAATTTAGCTTACATATTTTATGGGAACTTGAATTTGAAACCAAATGTTAATGTTTGTTTAATCTATTACTTGATAAATTTATTTGATGTGTAAATGGAATTTTTTAAAATCAAGATTTAACGTTTTAACATGATTTACACTGAGTTGTATGTTTAAACCATTGGGCGTTCGTGTCGTTTCAAATGTAAACAACAAGTGTCATTACCACTACGTATGAATTTATTTCAATTAAGTAATTGATTTGTTAATTAATCTAAGTTTGAATTTAAAATGTATTTTAAATATATTGAAATAAACTTATGTTTTGGTAACATTATTTTGTTTACCTAGGAAATTAATGGTATGTTATATATATAGTAAGAAAGATATTTGTTTATATTTTTGATTGCCACTTGTTAAAGTTAGCTGAGATTGGTTGCCACATGTTAGCTGGTTCTGGATTTCTAGGCGTCCGTTGTTATTTTGTTTCACCGACCTTTCCCCCCTTATTAGATGGGGACAGTCGTTGTTTCAGGAAGAGGGGACTTTTCCCATAATCTATTTCCTCCTCAAGCTTCTAAAATCGTTTCCCCCCAATCAATCATGGCTCCACCGAAATCCAAAAATCCCCAAAATCAAACCAAACCCGGACATCCACTGTGAACCCTATCCGCCTCGCCGGCCTTTGCGCCACTGGACCGCCTCCGTCCTCCACTTCCCCTCGTCTGGACGAACGTCGCCTCACCACTATGGCACGGATCCCCTTCCACTTCACTTCAACAAATGCTGATGTGGTGGCGAATTTTATGAGCGTGAAGCGCATGAAAATGTTTCTTGGAAATGGAAAGGAACCTTGGGTCTTCACAGTATAGTTCTTGCATTTGTTGGGGGAGAATCTTTCATTCATTTGCAAGAGGATAAACGATTCATGGTTGCAAGACAATGGGATTATGTGCAGATGCATGTTATATGAGGAAAGCAGAGATTGTTGCTTGCAACTGTGAGGAGCACGATTGGAGCTTGTGATCTGAACTTTTAGGCTGATGGAGGACCATGCAAAGTCCATTTTACTCCCAGATTCCGACAGTAATTCATGTTCGGAGCAGAACACATTGGCAAACCTCCAGTAGTTGCCTCCGTTAGCCAAGCTCGACATGGACGACCAGACGAGCGCCGTTATCCGTCACCGCAACAAAAGTAAGTTTATCTTACGATAAAAATTATTTCAAGTTTTGCTATTTCTAGTTTTACTAAGTATAATTGTTGTAGTTGCTTTGTTACTATTTTTTCTGCCTCGTTGATTGACTGTCTTAAAATCTCAGAGGATGTTACTTGAATTTGGGAATGTTTGTGATGACCGTTGAGTACGTATATATACCCTCGGATATGTATGTACATGCGCCAATGACATGCATGCGCACTCAACATGATCGTTGCCGTAATTTGAAATCTTTTTGACAAAACACATTCCTGGGTTCTCAGTTATCATAGTTACCCTTCTATTACACCGTGAAATCCGAAGCGAACATGAATTCCTATGTGCAGTAGACACTACATCCTCTGCCCTTACATGCATCTGCACACGTTTATACTATGTGTTTCAGACTAGTGCCTTGCCATGACCATTCTTTCACTAGTTTTGCTGTGTGTGAGCAGTTGATCCACAGTTGGCTTCCGAGTTAAATTTTAATTCACCTTGTATGTTATTCTTCCTTGCCTGGACATAACTTTGGGCATAAAACCCATATATGACATCATTGATGTATCTCCATTTTGCTGGTACAGTTGAATCTTATCATACTACTTTACTTGGTGTGAATTTCCCTGGGTTGTCCCCTTTTCCATTTTTGGGTTTTGTTCAGACAGTATATACGAACTAGTAGACCCCTCCCACATTTTGGTCCCGTATGCGCATGCTTTGAGGGAAAAATCAGCTTGCTTCTTTGTATATTTTCAATGTAATGTATACTTAATTACTTACAGTACCCTGTGATCTTACCAACAACTCACTTTGTTTTATTTGGAAGAATCAAATACATTTATTTTGTGAAAAATCCCAGAAGTTATTGCATTGAACGCACTATCCCCTGTTGATTCAAAGATTTTTTCCAGCACTTTGCTGTACAAGTGGGTCTGCATAAAATCATCCACATGCATGCTATGTTAAAGTTGATATTTCATTCTATTACCTGCTCTCATGTGTCCCGCCATTTTAGCCTATTTTAATTTATTCTTTGTTGTCCAGAAAAACAACTTCCTTTTTTATTATTGTGACACAATTTCATTTTCTGTGAGGTTGATGTCTTTTCTCTAGTTTGCTATATATTCCTTTATCTTTGTTTTCACGTGCTGAGTCATGCAGTACATTAGATTGTCTATTAGCACTATTTTCATAGCCGAGTTAATTTTAGAGATTTGAACTTTGTCTCTCTTTATATGATATTAAAGTTATATCTGATAATTACTTTTATTGAGAATCAGTTATTTGTGAGGAGCTAGTCGTCAATGTCCAGGTTATGAACAGGCAATGGAAGCAAGAAAAATTTAGTCTTGGTATTAAGTTGCCCAATAACTCAAACTATATGATGTCAAAGACTTATACAGTTATTTTTCAGTTTGATTTGTGTGATTTGTTAGCAAATGCCAAAGAGTTACCCGAACGTTTCAAGGTGATTGAAGATATGGAAGGTTAATCCAAAAGTAGAGTCAGCATTAAGGAGAGTCCATTACTATATATTTTTTTTCTTCTGATTAAATGTTTAAAGCTTGACTGAAATGTAAATTCTATTTCAAAACTTATGAATGCAATTCTTTTTCCGCTGTATTCATATTGTAAACTATGATATTTATAAAAATTTATTTCACTGCAAATATTGCACTTTGTGATTCTTGACTAATTCTGTTTAAACCCTATAAGCCAATAACAACCCGTCATTTTGAACGCTTCGAGTTGGTCAAATCACCAATTTTGGGCGATCAAAATAGCGGGATGTTACATAAATTTAGTGAAATAAATTATCATTTGATAATTTAGGAATTTAAATTCAAATTTGAATTTAACAATGAATTGGAAATCATTACGAAAAAGGAACGACGGGTTTATTTCTAGAATTCGGAATATAAACTTAGATGAGATAAATCAAAAGGTTTTATAATTTGAAATTCGACTATATCGAATTTTATAAATAATTTATTTATAAAGGAATTTGAATTTAATATGGAAGATTGAATTATAAATAAATTTATAACTGAGATACGAAATAATTGGCAATTTGGGATATTCAGAATTATTAAGTTGAATTGGGAAAATTGGTTTAATATATATTAAAATATATTAGAAAGAAGTTAGAATTAATATATAAACGAAGTTTAAAACATTTATATATTAAATATAATTAAAACAAACTTACCACAACATAACAGCTCGTAAATTGGCGTTTCGAACTTCAGTTGAGTATATAGAACTCAATTTAAGTTGGAATTCTTTGAAATAAGAACCGTCAGGACCGTTTGAATAATAGTTTTCTAATGGAAGAGAAAAATCTAGATTTCGTCTTATAGATTTTGAGTTATGTAAAAATAAAATTTTCAAAAAAACGGTGCCATAATCGTTATTAAACCATAATGGTTTATTTGAACAAATAAAAGGATTTCAAGTAAATAAAATCCGTATTTCCATTAGAAAAATCCAGATTTGAGTTATAAAATAAATATGAACTCAAGTGGAGTAAATGAACTGATCTTTAAAACAAAAAAAAATTAGATTTTTAATTATTAGATATAATTAACTAATTTGAATAATAATTAGTTAATCGAGTTTTGATACGAAATTGGGCTTTGGAGAAGTGAATGTGATTTGAGAATTTGTATTCAAAATCAAAAAGAAATATTGAATTGAAAATGGAATTCTATTAGTTGTAAGGAAATTAAAATGATATGTGAACGTGATATGTTCAGATAAAATTATGAAATAGGCAAAAGAGCTAATTAAAGATAAATTAGAAAATTGAGTTAAAATGACCAGATTGAGTTGAAATAAATTAGAAATGGACGCATACGTGTTAAACAGGTATGGAATGAAGAGAATGAAGTTTATAAATTTAGAGCCCGACAAAAAGGTCTGTATTTAAATTCCATAAGAGGTTTTATGCGCCGAATCGGCAAGCCGCTTGGCTTTTTGATTTTCTTTTTGAATGGAAAGGGCCTAGAGAGGCATTTTGTAGTATTTTGGGTTGTCTGTAACGATGTTTTACACAACAGTCCTTTTAACCCAGGTAAATGGAATTTTGGAAATGTAACAATAAATATTTTTTAAGTATAGAAATGAATGGTCATGAAGGAGATAAGTAATTGAAATGTTCTCCAATTATAATTGAAGATATTTTCTAAATATAGAAAATAAAAGAAGTTGATATTTGGAAATGTTTTCCAAATAGTGTAAGAGGCCAAGATGATTGTCGAAAATATTGTGTTAACGAATAAGGATAAGGAAATGGAGAAGTAATTTAATTAATGAAATATTAATTAAGGGGCCCAGTGATTGTTTGATGCTTTGAATGGATTTTATTTTCTTCGACAGTTAAATAACTGACTATCGAAGTAATTGCCAATATCGTTGTCAATATGGAGAGACTGGTTGGATTATTATTCGAGAACCACTCTGTATTGGCAATAGCGTTGCGAATCAGATTATATGAAGATACTCGAAGATGGAGTAAAGTGCAAGGGCTTTTTCTGTTAATCCTAGGTAGAAATTACCTTAGATGGATTAATGGAAATTGTGCCTTTGGTTTCATTCAGTCCCAAAACGAACGTGTATGAACAAATGTCTGACAGAGTATTTCCAATGATCACATACGTTGGTCTGTATAAATATATATGGTAGCGGAGAATTTATTCTCTTAGCATAATATCCAGAATATATTTGTGCAAACCAATTAATGATTAACGGATCTAACAATGTGGCATTCAAAGTGATTGTGTAATCAATGAACGGTAAGTAATCGTAGCCTCAGGCCTCGACAACCAGGAAATGACAGAAATCGGGCAGGCAGCATGGCTAAGTGGGTAGCTCTCAATTAGGGTGTATTATCACCTATCTAGAGAAATTCATTTCATTCTTTATTCTATTCGATGTTGTTCCATTCGGGAAAATGGTTGTTGATCCCAACCGTTGGTGGTATACATTCGATACACTCAAGCGAAATGAGTGGTCGGTCATGTGTGGTCGTTTTACAAGATGTTCTTGTTGAACCTAGTGTATTCTTTTCCAGAGATACACAATCAAAAGGTGGTTCCATACCTTGTCATAGTTGGAAATTTATTACCTAATAAGTGCTCGCGGTTTTGATTGTATATTATATATATGGAGCGTGAGAAGCAAACGTTCCACTAGATTGTTAATTATTTGATTTAGATGCTATTACAATATCAAAAGAGTTTTGATATAAAGATTATCATTTCTTTCAAAGGGATTTTCGAAAGATAAATCAAGTGTTTTGGATTCTCATAAGGAAAAAACTCATTCCGTGTTATACGGCATGGTCTTATAAGATATCGTTTATTTTCTTAAACCGTTTTAAATTGTTTACTCATACCAGTCTCATGACTAACCCAGAGTTTATTTTGTTTTGTTTTCCCTTAACTCTTGGATGCCCGAATTTGTACGGGCAGTCAAGTAGTTCAGGATGTTATAGATTTGTCTAAAGGAGCTTGGAGCAGGAGGTTTAGCGTTATTTAGTTAATGTTTTTCCGATGTGTTGTAAGTGTTGTACTTTGATGATGATATGTATATATAGAATATATTTTTTCCGCTAAGATGTGAGATTATGTATTGTTATTTTTGTTCTTTTTCTATCTTTTTTTTCTTTATTAATAATGATTCGTATTTCTGTGCAATTTGGGTTGAACGTGTGGTGTATTTAGTCAACTCAGATACTACGGATTTGCGGGCCATTACACCAATTCAGTGGATGCTTAGCTTTTAGGTTTGGTGCTGGTAGAAATCCGTCGTAATGCAAGCATTGGTGAAATGGAAGTCGAGCATGTCATGGAAACTTCTGAAGAACCGGAGTCCTGGATGACTCCTATAAAGGAATACCTAAGTAACAAAATGCTCCTCGCAAGTCAAACGGAATGGAAAAACCACCTTAGGAAGGCCCCATGATTTATCGTACCAGATGGAAAACTGTATAGAATGTGATTCTCTATGCCATTACTGCGATGTGTAACTCTGGAGGAAGCTAAAAGGGTCTTATTTGATGTGCATGAGGGGGCTGTGGAGATCATTATGATGGTCAGAGCTTAGTGAGGAAGATATTCTGATAAGGTTATTTCTGGCCTGAAGTAAACAAAGATGCCATAGATTACGCCTAAAAATGTGATAGATGTCAGAGATTCACAAAAACCCCAAGGTCCCCGTCGTCCGAACTGACACAAATAGTGAGCCCGTGGCCATTCGCAATATGGGGCATTTATTTGATCGGAGTATGACCAATAGCCAAAGCAGGCACCAAATTTGCAATAGTTGACATGGACTACTTTATGAAGTGGGCTGAAGCGGAACCGCTAGCCATGATTACCACTAAGAAGGTTATTAACTTTTTAACTAAAAATATCATTTGTAGGTTTGGCGTGCCGCAAAAGATCGTCACTGACAATGGGATATGGTTTGAGAGTGGGGAGTTTCAGGATTTTTGTGGGAGGTACCACTTCCAGAAAAGCTTCGCAGCTATGGCTCACCCGCAGGTGAATGTACAAGTGGAAGATGTTAACAAAATTATCAAGTCCACCATCAAAATGCGGTCGATGAAAGCCAAAGGTGGATGGGTTGATGAATTTCCACTTGTTCTTTGGGCCTATCGAGCAACCAATAAATCTTTAATAGGGCACTTACCATTTTATTTAGCATTCGGCGCAGAGGCGATGATCCTAACAAAGTTAGAGGTCCCAACCAATCAGAGGATTCACTTTAGTCAAGTTGTGAATGAACAGTTAATGTTGGAGGTACTCGACCAACTAGATGGAAAAAGGGAAGAGGCACAACTCAGACTGACAGAGCATCAAAGGAAAGTGGCAAAACACTTCGACTTTAGAGTCTGCCACCGCACTTTTGAAATCGGCGATCTCGTCTTGAAAAGGATAATGGCCAACAGTGGAGGATTCAGGCCGAATTGGGATGGACCTTATATAATAAGACAAAAGCTCTCTAACAAGTCATTCAAGTTAACCACAGCAGATGGGATTCCAATTCCTCGGGCTTGGAATTGAGATCATTTACATCCTTACTTTTCATAAAAATCATGTTTGGATGTTGTAATTTTTCTTTTCTTTTGATGTTAAGAATAAGCCATCGCCCATGCCAGGGAATTGTATTTGAACTTATGCTATTTAAGTTACTAATAAAATTTGTTTTCGATGATTGCGAACTATACATTCATAAAATTTCTGGCTTTTAGTTGAAAATTGCATTCTGTTATTCGAAATTGCAAAACCCTAAATTCAATTTAAAATTTATAGGCAACGAGCCCAAAAATGCAAGCGCGATTTACGGAAAACGAAACAACGTTAAGAAAGCTGCCTTCAATAAGGATCCAGGCATAGAAAATTTAGTCAGCAGAAGTGCCATGAATAGCCGGATCCACAGAGGCAAGCATGAAGGAATCGCTAATGATCGCATAATGAAAATTAAAAACCTCGCTCCCATAAGGTACTCGATATACATCGTGATAGAGTCTGGCCTTGGGAAACGCGACCAGCACAAACTGGTCCCATCCCCGAATTAAGGCACATGTAGATCGATAAACAACGAGTGGGAAAAAACCTCGCTTCTATGAGGCCTCAATGTACATCATGATAGAGTCTGGACTTGCAAAACGCGACCAACACAAACTGGTCCCAACCCTGAATAAAGGCACATGATGATAAAAAAATATCGAGTGGGAAAAAACCTTGCTCACATGAGGCGCTCGATATACATTATAATAGAGTCTGGCCTCGGGAAATGCGACCAATACAAACTGGTCCCAACCCCAAATAAAGGCACATGATGATTGATAAGCATCGAGTGGGCAAAAACCTAGCTCCTATAAAGCGCTTTATATACATAGTGATAAAATTCGGCCTTGGGAAGTGTGACCAACAAAAGCTGGTCCTAATAATAGGTGCAGCGATCGACAAACATCAGATGAATGAGAAAACTCACTCGAATGATGCACCCAAACCCTATCGTGAGGAATACACTACACAAGGGCGCCAGATTAAAATGGCAAGGGGACACGGCCTAGAGAAAGTACAAATGACCGGTGATTGATGAAATTAGACACCACGCAAGGAAGACAGGAGTTAGAGTCATTGTCGTGCTCGTGACGACCTATGTTATGAGGGCAATACTTCTTATAGTGTCTTCAAACAATATCAAGGTAAAACATATCATAGGGTCATCCTCATCACTACAATGAATTACGGGGACATTACTACAAAACAGGTCATTTGCGACGGTTGTTTAGCATGATTTGCGATGGTTTAAGAACCGTCGCAAATGCACATGTCGCAACCACCGCAAAAGTTTATTATTTTGCGACTGGTTTTAATAAATAAAAATGCCGCAAATGAAAATTATTTTGGTTTTGAGTTTTCCTAGTATCCTACGGTTTAATAACAACCGTCGCAAAAATGCCTTGTTATATGATTGTTTTTATTATAAACCATCGCAAATGATCTATGTTTTGGTTTGTTATGCTACGGTTTTTAGTATTAACGGTTGCAAATTTACACAACCTTGCATCCATAAAAAATTGTTGATATCCTCAGATTTATATCCATATGGATTTAGTATCCCACATATGTGATAACCCCAAACTTCTGTAGTACGAAAGCAAGGATAATCATTGGAATATAACAAATTTACAACAACAGCAGATCTTAGATAATATCGTAACACATAAATCATTGCAGCGGAAATAGGAATGTCAACAACATCAAAGACATCGGAGTGGCATAGTTACAGGATACAACTTAGCAAATAGAAGACTGAGCAAAAAGAAATAGGTCTCAAACTCCATCAAGTACATCATAAATAAAGGATGTCTAAATGTCTCAAAGCAGAAATAAAAGATAAAATGTCCTTCATCTTCTTTCCTTAAGCATGCTCCAATCCAGAATGTATCCATAATACTTGAACCTGTCACTTGGTTGCCCATGTGAAAAGAGGGCACCCGAGTTTGCAAAGTGAAACAAACTATGAGTCAGTCGTGGGACTGGTATGAGAAATCTTTTCCTAACTTATCTAACTATATGGCTAATCACAGGACCACGCCGCTAACGCGGAACATGTTTACTCCATTGGATTGCCAGTGCATAAGTTTAATAAATTTTTATTCAAAACAACGCAATGCTTTTTAGAAAAATGAAATCATTATAAGACTCAAATCCCATCACACAATGCAATGCAAACCGGAGGCTAGAGATTTACCTTATAATGATCATACATTCTTGATACATGGAAAATAATATTTTAATATTATTATTAGTGTCTAATCAGTTTTAAAATACATCAAAGTAAATGTATCAATCTTAAACGGCATAGCTACCATATACTATGTCGTCATATATAGGTTTACAATCAAAATCATAATGTCGTATTGGAAACTGGGTTTCCATCATGAGTCAAGGCTAGGGACGACTCCTTACCAATTCGAGACACTCTAGCAGTGTCCCAGGATTCGGACGCTGGCGAACCCTTGGATCCTGTAGGGCCGGTCCACAAATACTTTAGTGGATTAGTTATGCCTGAACACACGCTTCCTGGTCCTATTGAACCTATAAATTGGTCACTATCGACCAATGTAACCGAGGTACCTCATAATCTGTCAACCACGTAAGTAAAATGTCAGTGCTTGCAAAACCTTGATACCACTTCTAGCTAGAAAGAAACATGTGCACTCCCTGCGTTCCCGTGTCCCGTTTCTGACTCTTACCGGGGTGTGAGGCTCGCGAGGTAACGCTATACACAAAGCTATGCCGAAATAGGTTGTGCTTTGATCATCAACTACAAGACTCTGTTTTTCAACAAAAGGCCTCGATAAACTGCATCTTGGTGTGTCACGTTGACAATTCATGCCATGCGATTGATAACTACCAATATATAACCTCTGAGCTCATGCGTCTCAGAGAAGGGTGTTAAGAAAGAGAATAAATTCTCCGCCACCAATCAGATATACATTAAATAGAAATCAATTTACATGGAATGAAATCCAATGTCAGACACACATCCATTTACAAGTTCGTTATGGGTCTGAACGAAACCGGAGTCACCTTATTCCTCGTCCCGTATGTCCAATACGGAAGAGAAGTGCTTTCTTATCCAGACAACCAATAAGTACGTTCGGACAACTACCACTTTAACCCTTTACTGGGAGCTAACCAATGCCGGACATCAGTAGTTATCCATTCGATGTGAAGATTGCCGGTCTTCAATCACCATCTTCAATATCTTCGATTTAAATCGTCGTATAATTATTTGAAATGAGATTGAACTCTGTCTTTTCAAATAATTCTCGCATATATATAATTTAAAACCATTTCATATCATTAATATTATTTAATAACTATTTATCGATATTTTTATTTATATAACAATAGCTCAATTTAATTTAACGACGCTTCGGATCAATAGGCGGCCCTGGCGCTGTTTTTATCAAAACTTGATTTACATTATATCGAAATCTAACCGTAGGATTTTACAAAATTTATATCGTTGAAAAGATCTTCCCAAAGCGGTCCTAACGGTTCCAGTTTTGGGAAAATCCGACGGTCGGATCTTTCGGTATAATCATTTAAAGTTACGATTTCGAAACGTGAACTACCGCGCGCGATTCGTTTAATTTTAATTTATATATATATATATATAAACCATTTGACGATTCCACTAACGTATTTAACACGCCAAATAAAAGAACGTTTTATTGGCATATCATATCTACATGTTCATAATGTCAAATAAAATATATTTTATTTATATGACACTTGAGATAATGACAAATAAAAAGCTAACTTTTATTTGTCATTCTATTTTTAACTTTAACAAATAAAAAGGAATATTTTATTTGTATACAATTTCAATACATGTTTTGATAATAAAAATAATTCATACAAATTCTATTGTATGTATTGTCAATAAAAATGATATTTTTACATTGCATATAAATTCTAATATATGTATCGTCAATAAAATGACGTTTTTACATTGCATATAAATTATTATATATGCATCGTCAATAAAATGATGTTTTTACATTGCATATAAATTCTAATATACGCATCGTCAATAAAATGATATTTTTTTTCATTGCATATAAATTCTAATATATGCATCGTCAATAAAATGATATTTTTACATTGCATATAAATTATAATATATGCATCATCAATAAAACGATATTTTTATATTGCATATAAATTCTAATATATGCATCACCAATAAAATGATATTTTTACATTGCATATAAATTCTAATATATGCATCGTTAATAAAATGATATTTTTACATTGCATATAAATTCTAATATAGGCATCGTCAATAAAATGATGTTTTAACATTGCATATAAATTCTAATATATGCATCGTCAATAAAATGATGTTTTACATTGCATATAAATTCTAATATATGCATCGTCAATAAAATGATGTTTTTACATTGCATATAAATTCTAATATATGCATCGCCAATAAAATGATATTTTTACATTGCATATAAATTCTAATATATGCATCGTCAATAAAATGATGTTTTAACCTTGCATATAAATTCTAATATATGCATTGTCAGTAAAATGTTATTAGTGGTTCTTTTCATTTTAGTTGAACATTCTAATTCAACAAAATGATAAAAATGGTCCTTTTCATTTTTGTTGAAAATTCTAATTCAACAAAAATGAACATTTTTGTTCAACAATTCTAATTTGACAAAAATGAACATTTTTATTTCAACTAAACAATTTGACAAAAATTAACATTTTAGTTCCAACTAAACAATTTGACAAAAATTAACATTTTAGTTTCAATTAAACAATTCGACAATAATGACCATTTTAGTTTCAACTAAACAATTCGACAATAATGACCATTTTAGTTTCAACTAAACAATTCGACAATAATGACCATTTTGGTTTCAACTATACAATTCGATAATAATGACCATTTTGTTTTCAACTAAACAATTAAGCAAAAGTGATACTTTTTGTTTTCAACTAAACTGCGAAGCGAAAGTGATAATTTTTGTTTAACTAAACTATTGAACAGAAGTGATGATTTTTTTTGTTTCAAGTAAACTATGAAACAAAGTGATGATTTTTGTTTAACTAAACTATTGAACAGAAGTGATGATTTTTGTTTCAACTAAACTATGAAATAAAAGTGACGATTTTTGTTTAACTAAACTACTGAACTGAAGTGATGATTTTTGTTTCAACTAAACTATGAAACAAAAGGGATGATTTTTGTTTAACTAAACTATGAAACAAAAGTTATGATTTTTGTTTAACTAAACAATTAAACAAAAGTGATGATTTTTGTTGCAACTAAACCATGAAACAAAATTGATAATTTAAAGGAAATCCTTTAATTATAATCTCTTTATCCTAATCTTTTTATTTTAATCTTTTTATTACAATGAAAACAAATCTTTGTCAAAAACCATGTTACAATAAAAATGAGATTTTTATTGTAAATTTAAATTTGATAAAACCCTGTTTCATGTTAACAATAAGAATGAATATTTTATTGTAAATCTAAATTTGACAAAACAATGTTTCATGTTAACAATAAAAATTAATTTTTATTGTTAATCTAAATTTGACAAAACAATGTTTCGTGTTAACATTAAAAATGAAAATTTTATTGTTAATCTAAATTTGACAAAACAATATTTCATGTTAACATTAAACATGAAATTTTTATTGTTAATTTAAATTTGACAAAACAATATTTCATGTTAACAATAAAAGTGAAATTTTATTGTTAATCTAAATTTGACAAAACAATATTTCATGTTAACAATAAAAATGAAATTTTTATTGTTAATCTAAATTTGACAAAACAATATTTCATGTTAACAATAAAAATGAAATTTTTACTGTTAATAGAAATTTGACAAAACAATATTTCATGTTAACAATAGAAATAAAATTTTTATTGTTAATCTAAATTAGACAAAACAATATTTCATGTTAACAATAAAAATGAAATTTTTATTATTAATCTAAATCTAAATAAACCATGTTTCAGGTTTCTAAATAAAAGATGAAATTTATATTATAAAATCAAATAAATATTCATAGATCTGAAATAAAAATAAATTTTTTATTTCAAATCGAGATCTAACAATAAACTATAGATTCAAATAAAAGAAAGAATTTCTATTATAGAACAAGATCTAACAAACATGAGCATCACAATCAACATTCCACAAATACAATTTCCATGCATCACAGATCCGATATTATTAACATAACTACATGAATTCCAAATAGCGAGAAATAATTAAATTTTTAATTATAAAAATAGAAATCTCACAGTCGTGTTTTAATTCTGAATAATTCAAAATCGAATTTTGTCCAAAATTTGACCTCGTATGCATTAGTTACGAATTAATTTAGATTGATAATATTTTTAAAATAATTAATTAAATAATTTAATTAGAGAATACCTTCCTTCTACCTCAAACAGAACTCGGCCGATAATTTTCCAAATTTGTTTAATCCTAGGTTTTAATTTTGCAATCGACACAAACACTTCTGCAACGATTTGTCCTTACCACGTTGAAGACCCTCGAGAGGCGTGTCCGACGCCAGGGAGCGATCAAGAACGACGGAGGATCGACGGTGCGGCGGCGGTCAGAGTACGTCGACTTTGGGGAGGTGATTCCGACGATATACTCCACTACAGGGGATGAACCTTATATGTATTCGAAGATCTCGAAATTCTCCACACAATCCTCAACTGGACCGATTAATTTTGTTGAGTGGATCGAGGGTTATTGTGGAAGAACGAATGGAGCTTTTCTGGCCATTGAAAACGATAGTGGCAGCTAGTATATTATAATTAGGGTTTGGTTGAATCCTATTTATAATATAATAATATTAATTCTCTTATTAATTCGTTTTTGCCCATCTATCCTTAACAGCTCCAATTTCAGCCTAACAAAAGTTGTTCCTACCCAATTTCCCCCGTTCCGGAACTAATGGGCTAGGTTCCGTTAGCCCAATCGATCGTCTTCAGCCTGTTTTCTCTAATTTAAAATTTAAATCCTTTATTTATTTAATTCTATCGTACATTTAAATTTACCGGGGCCACATACGGACTCTGAAAATTCCTGGAAAATAATTCTAGATATGTTTTGACGATACGGTCCTAACAAAATTAATTTTGTCGAATCTGGAGACCGTTCAAAAAATGGCCTTTTTAACGGTCGATTAATTTCAACAGAAGTTATCGAACACAATTTAATTTACCGCGCTCACAAATTAATTCCAGAAATTATGGAAAATTAAACTTAGCAATAATTTAACATTATGGATCCGACAAAAATGGTTTCGTTGAAAACGGAGGTCGTTTGTATAATGGCCATTTATACGGGCTATATATTATATTATATTCCATAGCGACTATTATGAATATTCAACTGGCCATAACTTTTTATTCCCACTATGAAATTTTGATTTTTCGGATTCATTGGAAAGATATTCTTAAACAGATTTAAATATTTTTGGTTTCACTTAAATCCGTTTTATTTTGAATCCTGTACATTCAGTCAAAATTCAGATTCAAATTTTCAAACTGCCATGCTATTTCTAACTTCGATTTAAATAAATTTTAAATTGTTATTATTTAAAATAAATTATTTTAACTATTCAAAATTCATTGGAATAGCCAAAATAAAAAATTAAATTGGTTCTGATTTTCTGGGTTGTTACAACATAACTCAACATAAATTATAAATGAATGGACATCAAACATACTTCGACTAATCAACATTTAACATAAATCAAAATAATATCAATGGTCACATTTACCATAATTAACACAAATTCACATGTTAAAAAAGTTATCATTAACTTCATAATACATGAGATTGCATTATCTAACATTTACAAGACAACACAAGTCCATGTATTCATAGTAATCTCCTTAGCCACCATTGAATAATCAACAAAAGCTATAGCAAAGAGATACACGAAAAATAAAAAGTGCACCAGAAAATATTGCAATGCAAGAGATACAGAGGCGTACAGTAATAAAATCGAATTTCATTAAAAAAGGCCATTTACAAGATCACATCAAAAGCAACAAAAGAGAGGGTCCATACTCACACAATCACGGCCAAGAAAAATAAAAACAGTGGATAAAGAATCAGTCCTTTTTCTTCCTGCCTTTGGAGGTCTCACTCGACTTAATTGCCAATTTATAGGCCTGGTCGTTGTAGCAGTAGTGGAAGCTAGGAAAGCCAAGACTACAGGATTCCCCATGTCATCAGTAGCAGAGGCGACCTTCGACTTCTTACACGTATTGCACTTCCAGCTACACTTTCCTTCGGATTTATTATCGCTTCCCGGTCCACCTTCAACGGTCTCTCTCTCATCAGTAGTATCCCTGCTATCTCTAGAAGAACTATTGGGCCATCCAAGTTCTTTAGGGCAACAATTTTCTCAGCTTGTGATCCTGAATGGGAGGCATGAGTAGAAGCTGAGGAAAGGATGATGGGCTCAATAGTTGTAATAACCTGGAAATCTGGGCCAATTTAAAATTTTTATTTTGGCAAATTTGGTGAATTTTGATTATTTAAAATGAATTATTTTAAATAATATCGACGAAAAATTATTTTGAATAGAATTCGAATGTATATATTTATATAGATCGTCGTTAGAATATAAATATTTATTTATATATAAAAATGGAATTGAAAATGGCGCGGTAGTTCGATAATTCGATTTCAAAATTCAAATGAATGTACCGGGTGCAAAGTAATCCGGATTTTAGTGAAACAAAAAATAAGAGAATCTAATTGAGAATATCTCTCCAACGAATCCGAAAAATCGAAATTTCATAGCGGGGATAAAAAGATATGTCCAGTTGAAATTTCAGAATAGTCGCTATGGAATTTCGGCCCTTAGAAAATAGCCATTTTGCAAACGACCTCAGATTTCGACGAAACCACTTTTGTTGGATCCGGGATGTAAAGTTATTGCTAGGTTTCAAATTTCATAATTTTTCGAATCAATATGTGAGCGTGGCAAAGGAAAACGCGTTTGACCAGTTTCATTTGATTTTAATCAACTGGAAAATGGCCATTTTTCAAACGGTTTCAGAATTCGATAAAATTAGTTTTGTTAGGACCGTATCGTCAATACGAAGCTAGAATATATTTTTCTGGAATTTTTCTAGTTAGTATGTGGCCCCGGTAAATTGAAATGTCCGTTCAAATTCAATATATAGAGTTATATGTTGATTTTGACGAAACTGATCAAAATGATCGAATCAGCTTACGATACATATCCCATTGTGTTCGGAATGGGGGTAATACGCTAGGGACGACAGTCGGTGGGTTCGATTTCGAGTTGAAAATAAAAAGTTGCTTTTTAGAAATTTAAAATAATAAAATAATATAATTTCCTTTATATATTCTCTCTCCCATCCATCGTTTCATTCAAAACGAAAATAAGAAATAAAAAAAACTGGATCGAATACCCGTCGTCCCTCCCTGGCGACGGCGCCTCCGCCCAGAACCTCCCCCTCTGCTTGCGCCCGTCTAGCCACCGTCCCTTCGATCTGCGCGCCCCCTCCCCCTTCTTCTTCTCCTCCCTCCTCTTGCATCGCAGAACACCCCCCCCCTCATGCCCAAATCGACAGTCCCCCAAAAACCGCGTCGCCCTCTTTTGGTGACCAACGCGCTGACCGCCGGGCCCCCCTCCGTTCGTACCCTCTTCCACAGCCGCCAGTGCCCCAAATCGAGGAGCCCCCTTCCACCGCCAACTGCCACCAACCGAAAGCCGAAGGCCACCAACCGCTGGCGCCTCTCTCCACCACGGACTCCTCCTTCACCTCGCCTCTCACCCCCCTTTCCAAGCGACAGTAAGTTTTAACCTAATTTATATTTAATTAGGTAATTTTATTTTAAAAGAACTGATTTTTATAGTAAAGAAAGAACTGATTTTTATTATGAAAGAAAGAACTGATTTTTAGTTTGATAAAAATAGGATTTTTAGCTTTATTAAGCTATGATTTTTACATTGAAGCAAAGGTATAAAAATTCAATTTTTACATAGGAAGCAAAGGTATAAAAATTTGATTTTTAGTGGATAAAGAAGCGCTTTTTATTTATAGTTATAAAAATATAATTTTTATATAATATAGATCATAAAATATGATTTTTATAAAGTAGAAGTATTAAAAACATGATTTTTATAGTATAGAAAGAATAGAAATACGATTTTTATATTATATAGAAAGTAAAGATTTGATCTTTATATATGTAGTAAAATAAAAATCTGATTTTTATTATATATAGTAAAGTAAAAATTTGATCTTTATATTAGAAATAGAAATATAAAATATAATTTTTATATAGAATAAGCGTTGTAAAAATATATGAAGTAGAAATAAAAATAGAATTTTTATTTATTGAAATGAAGCAATAAAAATATAATTTTATTATGAACAGCGTGAAAAGAGCTGCATTGGAATTGCAAACAGATCCAGACGGTTCAGCAGTTCAGAAGCAAAGCACGACGGAGTGGAACCCTCTGTGAGAACTCCTCAACTTTAATTTAAATTGCTATTTAAAAATATATACTAGGATGCAGACGGTGTTTAGTAGCACCCGACACCCGTCGTCCACAGACCATGGACGGCTTGTATGCTTGTTTGTTTGATTTTGTTGTGTAGTTGATTGTGTGATGTGATGTGAAATGTAATAAAATATTTTATAGTGGAAAATATTCTATAGTTAAAAATAGAATTTTTAACGTGTATATAAAATAAATATTTATAAACAAATCGGAGATTTGTTTATATACACTGATTTGATTGATATTGATTGGGACGATAAATTTTACACATCGCCCAACTGCACAAATAAAATCTGTGTTTGATTGTTTGAAACCCCACACGGGTATTGGGATGATAGATGACATACACTAATCCCAATAATTAGTTGTATGTCGATCGATTGATTGACAGACTGTTATGAGCACTGAATATTTATATTTGATGCTTATACAGTGTAGAACGCACTCTGGATGATGGTTGATTATTTATCGTTGTTATTTTGTACATGTGTTGTAGAAAATCCATATAATTAACATTATATGGTAATTGATTGGGCCTCATTCCAGTTTTGAAATAGAAATATTTAAAAAAAGAAATATTTGAAATAGAATATTTGAAAATAGAAATATATGAAGCCATGTTGATTAGATTGACGCCATTTTGACGTGAACGATATTTATATCGATTTTATTCAATTTTCAATGTATATTGAAAGTGTTTTCGAAATTTGAATTATATTGAAAATAATCGAAATTCGAATTATATTGAATAGAATTGAAATTCGAATTAAATTGAAAAGAATTGAAATCCGAATTAAATTGAAATTAAATTGAAATAGAATTGAAATCGATTTGAAATGAATTTAAAACGAATTTGTAAGGGAAAATTCAATTTTGATTTGAATTTGAAAAGGGAGTTGAAATCGTTTTGAAACGAATTTAAAACGATTTATAAAATACGTTTTAAAAGGAAATCGACGAAGTATATATTATATATATTATATATATAATATAATGGCCTGAATAGAACGCACCGCGCTGCGGCAGTTCGTGAATTTCGACCAATGACTTCGAATTGACATTGCAGGAGATCCGACCGTCGGATTCTCCTAAAACCGGAACCGTTGGGTTCGTATCGAAAAGTGCTTTCTAACGAATATTAGAGATTTGAAATCTAACGGTTGGATTTGGAATTATGTCCAAATCAAATTTGGAAAAGGTCGCTGTAAGTGCAGTTCGATGGCCGTTGACGGAAATCGACTGTACGGGCCTTGATAAAATTATTAAAAATAGTAATAATTTGTGTAAGATCATAAGAAATGATTTGTGAAGAATTGGGATGAAAAACCCCACATTTGAAAAGATAAAAATAGATTTTTATCGAAATGAACTAGTTTTGAACTAGAATAATAATTTATTTATTTTTAGAATAAATAAATTAGATTTGAAATGGTTTTGAAAATAACCAGAATTTCCAATAATTGTATTGGAAGGGATTTGAATCGAAATTGTCTTCGGAATATTTCGATGTTGGATTTCGTGATTATACGGATATTGTTATGGAAATTTGAAAGATATATTTATATATCGTTATTTCTAATACGATATTTGTTGGTCGTAGAATTTGATATTGAATATAAGCCGATATATTTTCTATTCAGGGCCTTGTATTTAATATCAAATGTGATTTGGGTTTGTCGTGAATGGTGTCTTCATTAACACTGTTCTTGAGCCCAGTTGAGTAAAAGATTAAATCTTTTTATTTAGATTTAATGAAGTGTACCAATTAAATGATATTTAATTGGAATTGAATTGGTATTGATTTTTGGGTTTATCGTGAACAGTGTTTAAATAACACTTGTTCTTTAACCCGATAATTAATGGAATGTGATTTTGGGTTTATCGTGAACCGTGTTTTAAATGACACTGATTCTTTAACCCAGTTAAAGATTAAAGCTAAGTGGAGTTTTATTGAATCTTTAATTAGATTGGAATGATCGAGAATGGAGTATCACCAGTTTTGCTCCAGGCGATAGATTTGAACGTGAAATGGTAATTGAATTTACCGATAACACCGTGGTGTTAGATATGAAGTATAACCAGTTTTACTTCATGGGATGAATAGGTTGGGGTTGGGAAATTAAAACAAATGATTACTTCGGTAAGGTTCGTTAATCCCGACTAGTTTGAAGTGATATTCAAAGGAAGATTAAAGAATAAATTTAAAGGATTTTATCTTTGATAAAATTAATGGGAACCTTTCCCTAAGAATGTGAAATTTAGAAACTGACTGTAGGTTAGCTAAGCAGAATGGTTTCCTGGGTATTGATCTGATGTTGGTTTCGGCCTTCGGGGTTAATATTAGGGGAATTATTCTCTTGATTAATTTACGGTTAGTGACTGATGAATTGGAATGAGGCGTATGTTGTGTTCGTGTAACACGTATTTATTATATACGCGAGTTATTCAGAAAGACCGGGTTTATCCCATTCTGAATAACTGATACGACGATAAGTCGAGGATGAAGAAGATGGTAGAAGACCGGAGGTCTTCACGTCGTTTGGATAATTACTGATGATCTTGATTGGGCCGTACACCCAAGAGGAGGGAATCAGTTGGTGGTCGTCCAGACGTACTTGGAGATCGATGGATATGCGGGGTACTAGGTGCCTCCGGTTTCGTTCAGACCCAGAACGGATTTGTAAATGGACCATGTGTCTGACATTGGATATCATTCTGTGTGATTGATGGATATCGGTTGCACGGAGTGGTTTGCCTGTGTGGCATGCTAAGATGCAAATGATCAAGGCTTCTGTTAAAAAGCAGAGTCTTGTGGTTGATGATCAAAGCACAGCCTGTGTGGCATAGCTTTGTGTAGCGTGGATTTGCGAGCCTCACACCCCGGTTGTGAACTAAAAACGGGAGAAGGACCTCAGGGGGGACATGCGTTTCTTTCTAGCTAGAAGTGGTGTCAGTGGTTTTACACGCCCTGACGAGTTTGACTTATGTGGTTGTTGCTGTTGCGAGGCGCCTCAGATATATCGGTGACTATGTGAAGCCGATGGAGTCATTCATTGGCTCATTTATGCCCCAAAGGGCGGGGAAACGTAGTGTTCAGGCATTATAATCCACATCGGTGGACCGGCCCTGACGATCCAAGGGGCAGTTGCGGCTGTTCCTGAGACATGGGCTAGATTGTCTAAAATCGGTAGAGGACTATCTTTTGCCTCGGTTCACAGATGGAAATCCAACTTCCAAATACGTGACATTTGCGGTTTTATTTGTAGAGCCTAGTATGGCGACATAGTAGCATGGGATGCTATGCCGCCTATGATTGATATTTATGATTGAAATTGTTTTCTTCACTTATAGTAATAATAAAACATGAAATTTCACGTACCAAGCATCTTTTGGCTATTATAAGGTAAAAACACTATCCTCCGGCTTGCGTTGCATTGTGTGATGGGACCTGGGTCTTATAATAGCTTCATTGTTCTTTATTTAGCATTGCGCTGTTGTTTTATGCACTGGTATTTTTGGGAGGAAACCCTTCCGTGTTATACGGCGTGGTCCCTTGATTTACCTAACTTTAAAATAAAGATTAATAACTGTTTTAGTTCTCACACCAGTCCCATGACTGACCTGGAGTTTATTGTTTTAACCTAAACTCTGGGTGCCCTTATTTTGACACGGGCAGCTAGTAGTTTTGGTTTTGCAGATTTATATTCTCAGGATCCCGATTTACAGCTGGAACGATACTCGGAAAGCTTTGTATCCGCGTATTACTTCTAGTTGTGTATTGTATTATTTTCCGCTGCTATGTAATGTATTGTAATCTCTGATATTTTATGATGTGTAATATTGATTCATACTCTGTATATTCTTGTATCTGATGGAATTGTTGTAATAACAATGAAATGTTCTTCCGTCTGCGCTCTTTTGTGGCTTGTTCTCAAAACAATCAGGCGTTTCGAACGGTCTGGGTCGGTTTAGCGACTGCTTTGGATCGAGCGAAATTCCTTTTCGTTACAATTGTTGTCTGAGAAACAGTCACTTCTGGCATGGTATCTGTGGCATGGTATCCATCGTAACAATTTGCGAGGGAATGAAAATACCAGTAGCCCCTGTTGTGCCTGCCGTGGAAGGGAACCCTGGTAGGGCCAGTTCTACATTAAGTAAATATTGTTCGAGTAAATCATCAAATTCATAGTGGAAATAAAGTGATCCCCTTGGCCAGAGATTATACCATCATTACCTGCTTCTGAGGATACCTGTGCTATAATCTCAAAATCCTGTGCACCCTAGCCATTGCCTTCATCACTTGACAAGTTTGCCACAGTTTCGGCATCATCAACAACTGTAGTCTAAGAGGCAGTTAATCTAGTAGTAATATTGACAAGGGCTACGGTGGAAAGGGTGACATCAACAGGAGAAGCAGTAGCACCAATTGTAACCTTGACAGGTGTAGATTTAGTTAGAGATGGGTCATTAGGGAGAATGGAAGCCTCTAAAGTAGCATGGCGATCAGGATGGGGTTCGTTAGGAGGCCCAACTCCTTCAGAAATAATAACCTCCCTCTAGTGCCTTAATTGCTCTTGTACTTGGTAAGAGCATCCCGAGAGTCATCATCCAAATGAAAGGCCAGGAACTCCTCTTCCGTATAACCACCGCCGCTTACTCGTTTTAGGACTTCCTCCCAAACCTAAGCTAGAGTGCGGGAATATCTCTCCTCCAAGAATTCAAAGCTCCCCTTTCCCATGATGCAAAGAACATATAACTCAAATATATTGTCATTGAGAATGCTCATCGTGCTAGCATGGTGTTCCTCAACAGCGACTTTTTCCTTCTTAGCCGGATCGCGCTCCTGTTGAGCTTGGTCTCGCTCCTGCTAGAATCTGAAAGTTGTTCTTTCAATTTCAAGGTCTCAAGAGTCTTGTTGTTGAGGGCCATGGTAAGGCTCACCACCTACTTGCGGCAATCCTCGACGGTCTTTTTTCTCCTTATCCAGCAAATCCTCGGCGTGTTTCTACGTGGCACGAGCATCGCGCACTTGAGAATTTATTAAAGCTTCTTTTTTTCTTGTAAGATTGGACTGTGGCTGCTAAATCCTCTTCGGATTTCTTCCTAGCAACCTCCATCTCCTCACAAGTAGAAGCCATCTGATCATTCTCCACATGTCGATCTTTAAGCACATTCTCCCATTCAGCGTGCTCATTCTTCAATGTGCGCCAAGCTTCGAAATTCAACATGTTAAACCTATGTAGTTCCGTAGCAAGTTTCTGCCAATTGGGAAGATTCTCTACATCATTCCTAAAAAGTTCGATGTTCTTCAGCATCTTCTCTTTGTCAATCGGAGTTATATCTAAGTTAAAACACACTCTATCTAAAAACCATCTAGGGAACCTTTGTGACAACTGGCTAGGCGACTTCGGGAGTGAGTACGGATGCTTCTTCACAATTGTACAAATATAAACTTTACCCGTACTAGTAGTCGACGGGTTAGAATCAGAAGGACCCATAGGAGTAATGGCAGCAGGCGTTGTAGAAGAACGAAAAATGGGAGCAGTAGCGGTAGGTGTTGTAGCAGAAGAGCTAAGCTCTGGTCGACCATGGAACGCTTTGACGTTTCTTTCAATACCATATATATGTCACGATCACTTTTAATATCATGCGATGTGCGACTATTTTTTTCCATTCAATCAATTAACCCAATTTATTCAAATGCGAGCCACACTTAACAATCTCTACCTAGGTGAGAACTAATCAAGTCACCTTGGTTTTACACCTTGAGTTCTCTTCGCAGTTGATCATGCTACGACCTTGAGTTCTTATAAGTAGTGAAGGCGGGTTTCTTATTATTGTATCTCCACCATGACGAGCATCCCATGCTCAAGCCCTACTACAACAGAAAAGGCCTTTCGTAGCGTTGAAAAAACGCTGCTAAAACTTTTAGCAGCATTCCGGTAAACGCTGCAACATGACATGAAACTAAAAAGTCTGAAAGTTTTAGTAGCATTGTAGTGAAAGCAACCAAAAATGAACATATTGTAGCGTTTGTGAAACCCTACAAAAGTTTTTTTTGGCAGTGTCTAAAAAATGCAACAAAAATGTTACTTGCACCCATTGTTTTTATTTTCTATAGCGTTTTATTTATGCTACTAAAAGTTACTGATTGATGTGCAACACAATTTAATCTCCGCTATTTACTGTTAATGGCTTGTAGAAATTCCAACAATCACACATATATAATAGCCATATTAAAACCAATAATCAATCACATAATTATTATTTTCAAAATAACATTAATAATCACTGTATTCAAATAAATAAATAAAAACACATTAATCGCATAATCAAGTATAATATTCGTAATCATTTTAATAATAGTATTACAACAAATAAGCAAATCCACATACCAAAACCATTTACAAACATGTCTACACAACTTGTATGTACAATATATTATAATACATAATAGTAAAGTCTTGTACTAACTTAATTACTGATAGTTCTTCAATGCGACTGCCTTCACTTCAAAAATGTTAATTACATGTACACAAGTATAGAAGTCAACAATTAGAATTACATATATAAGTTCTGATAATTTACTTACAAGTATAATCTATTATACGTCGAATTCCAAATGGACCGAGTTTTAGAATATGTGTTAATTTTCATATAGACGGACGGTTTCATATATACAGACTAGTTTTGTATTCATATCAAACTTTAAATACATGTAATGTATGTATGACAATATGATTAAGAGAAGTGTTAAGTAGTCTTTTTTGCAGTTTAATCAAATTTGCATACTACCAGATCTTTTACAGTTATGCATAAAATACAAATAAGCAACATATCTCTTTGCAAAACAGAAAGACAAGAAGGTAATGCAAAAATGTACACTTAAATTAATGAGATATTTTTAAAAATAATAATAATTAAAGTAATATAACTTTTGAATTTTTAAATGTCATTTCAAACATAAACATCATATAATTCCTCAAAAGCGTTTAAAATAACAGAAAAGATTGAAAAAATAGTTAGTTAAATAACAAGGATAAAGCATATGTTATGCTAGGACACCCGAAATTTGTTCGGGTATGACAGCCGAATCAGAGAGGGGAGGGTGGGACCAAATTCTGAATTTTGAGGTGAAATTCAAGGGATCCCATTGTTTTTTCCCTTATTAGGTGATATTGCCAAAAGTAATTTGGGTAATATAACAATTTTGGTTAAGTATCTTAAAGGGTTAAAACAAGAAAACGTTGTAAAACACTATTTATGAACATAAGAGACTGGATAAATACAATACAGGCTGGTCTGTGTCGCCATAATGGAGGACAACGTCTGTCATCTCTCTACTCACATATATATATATATATATATATATATATATGTCCTCGGCAAGACAGTGTTGGCCTTGGATACGTTAACGTTTATCATATTATGTCCATTTTAACGAGCTCAAAACTATAAGAAGAAAAGAAAACATTGAACACTTTTATATATTTACTAGACGAGCAATATATTTCAACATTTATCACTATGTCAGTCAATGCATATCCAAGAAACATAAAAACTGTCTAAAATTAGTTGCATTTTGTAGCTATAGATAAACCAATGCAGACAATAAATATAAGAGAAATAAAAAAGTAGAAGAAAAATCACCTCATAGCTCATGTTGTTTATGTCTAACCTCATGTCTTTGTGTTGATCAAACAAATTCCTTGAATAGTAGAATGTTGATTTCTCTATTATCACGGAGCCCTCGGTGTATATATAGTTAGTCTAGCTGTGATTATTTCTCACAGCTTAAAAAGAAGGGGCTTTTTACTCATTTTGATCACATATCGAAATAGGCTTCTTGATTAAAATAATTATAGAAAACATACCACTTTCGATGTTTGTACTGAGTTGTCTCAAATAAAAACAACAAAATTCTTTTTCTATAAAGTGCCTGCACTCTAACACTTATATTTTTTTATAAAAAAACTGTATGGTGCATCTTAAATAGTATACGTACCTAAAAATTAAAATACAACTATAGTTCATGGGAAATACCCACTATTATTAATACAAAGTAACTGATTCCCTTCATGAAAATAAAATAACATTACTACAAAAAATAGTGCAAATTACCTCCACTGAATAAAAAATTCAATATTAAGCTCCCAGTCGATTTTTCGATTTCTTTGTTCACTTCCCCGTTGAATGACTCCCTTCTGATTTCAAAAGAGAAGTGTAAGGAGCCAAATTACTTTTCTAGAGCTTAGAATACCTCAGTTCTACTCCCAAGAGAGCCTTCCACTGTAACAACATAAATAACTAATTATTAAACATAAAATCATCATACTGATAATGTGAAGTTTATTCAATATAGGGCAACTTGATATAAAATCCATAATTGAGTTGCACTAGTAGGGATCATCATTTATTTACCATAGAATCCTAAATGGGTCATTAATAGCTAATAAATTATTTAAAACACTCATGCGGTCATTAATAATACATAGTTAGGATTTAAGTGCATGCAAAAATAACAGCCCCAACACTTGAGTCCCCACATAGTTAAATAATCCAAATAAATGTGCAAATGGTTCAAATTACATGTTAATTTTCAAAATCCAAAACAAATACTAAAACTAGTCCTACTACAAAATACATTACTATACAAAAACATTAAAAAAAATGATATAACCAAACACATTTGCAAATAGCTCAAAATTAGAAGCACAGACAGCTACCATATAGCAAATCAACAGTTAGGAAGCAATTTCTAAAGGAGAATTACAACATAATATGATGACAACCAGAAAGCGGTCACACAACAAGTGCGGACAAAACTATATAACCTTAGCAATTCAAATAACAATTCATATGAAAATCAGGATACATACATAGATACAACTATGTCAGATGATAGTAAAATAGAGAAAAAGATGCTAAAGTGAGGCAACCAACGTGAAACCATAACCCTCACTCTAGCTTGTTCAGATGCTTGTTGACGAGAGCCAGACAAGGTGACCTTCCTTTTAAATTCGAAGTTATCTCACCTCCAAATGTAGTGGATATTCCAAAATCGGAAGGCATAGTGTAGCGATTAAAAGCAATAACACGTAAATCAGAAAGATCAAAGACGACTAATGGGACTGCTCCTTCTTAAGAAAGGAGTGAAAACAATCCTAAAAATTTGTGTCTTTCCTAATTTGGAATTGAACGGTAATACCATATCTTCCAAATAATAAGATGTAAGAAACCATAACATGTAGCAGGTTAGTTTAGTGCATTTTCTCTGCTTGTTGCTCTTTTGTTTCGATGTAAATCTTAGTATGCTTCAAGAATCTTGTAGTTCTAGTAAAAAAATCATTACAGAACATGCAGGATCGGATTTCAAAAAGTCATTTGAAATTAAGGAACAAAGAAAGTTGGTTTTCCAAATGAATGATAATGGTAGTTTAGGTAATAGGTGGTTTTAGTGCTATTTTTTATAAAATTAATTAGGAGTTGATAAAAATGCATGCGCATTCTGAATAAATTAATAGATGCATATATACTCGTAGTTCAAATGAAAACAGAGATGTATACTAAAATACATAAGCTGAGATTCCATGCAATCAATGCAATTCCAAAAGACAAATAATTTTGATTTTTTAAACAAAATCAATATAGAGGTATGCTTCTAATTTGTGTATTCTTACATACCCAATAGCATCCTAAGCCTTACAAAATTAAGAAACATACTCTGCAGTTAGAGACCATCAGTTAATCCTCGGATGCAAACAACTTGCTGACTGAAATCTCTAGTTTGAAGGCCACCTAAACATGGAAACAAAATAAAGAATGAATAGGATACAAAATAAAAATTGATAGTAACAAATTTTCATCTGACTAACACCCTTCCCGAGGTCTTGGATGTATCCTCGAACCATAATCCGCATATACGGTTTCAATTTTGAACTTAATTGCTATGTCAGAAATATCACCTCCGACACACTCTCTATGACTGAGACGTGCATCAACAACCTGACAATCGCTCTCAACATGACCAAAAAGTATCTTGCATGTAATGCCTTTGTGTTCCATACAAGACATGATCCCCTTTCTCCCTGTATATTCTACATACGGGGATGATATTCTCCTCATTCTCCAAGCTATATTCGTCACTCAATTTATCTTTTTCTGTTGTTCTTTCCCATGCTATTAAAGCCACGAGCAGTAGCATTGAAACCCCCTATATCAGTAGCCATACCACCCACATGAACCATTATCAACCACTCTACCTGGAACCGGTTTATTACCAAAACAACTTTCAATAGAAATAAAAGTATGTAAATCATCTACATGTTCCATATGATCGTTCCCTTTACCCTGACCTGGGAAGAAGCTGAAGGGATAAAGCCTGTATTGTTCAGAATAGGCACTTTAGATAGCAAATGGACGGAATAATGCACATGCTTTTTGATCTATATTCTATATTATTGCTTCTAGATCTGACTTTAGTTCAATGACTAGCCTTTTGATTAATGAAAACATGCTGCAAACTACACTAAATAATACAAGAAAAGACTGGTAATAACTTAAAATAAAATTCTACTACTACCATTTCATATAATGTAGTTTAAATTCAATAAAAAAACCAAACACTAAGTCAAAATACTTCTTTTCTTCTTAATTAACACCACCTTCCCTGATTATTCAAGTTTTGTTTTCATTCTGCAGATGAAGATACACGCTACCTATTAGTAATCAATACATGAGAAGATACGGACAACCAATCAGTTTTCAAGACACGGGATACTAAATGTTTAAATTGTGCTAAACCTGCCAACATTTTTCAAAAGAAACCATTAAAATTAAAATAAGAACCTTTCTGGCTTATCGTTGTTGAATATTGACAAACCAAAAGTTTCAAAAATATAAAATGATCTCCTGGAATTTTATAGAAATGTAAAACTACTTTGTTCTCTTGCAATTTATACAATGCACTATGGCATTGCTTACAACAAAATCAACTTTGTATTGTTTCATTCATTAAATGATTAAAATTTGATTTTCATCCATACTTTTAAAACTCAAATAATATTGTGAATAGCCCCAAGAAATATGCATGTACGTAATTTATTAAAACGAACTGGAATCACAAGATATGATAGCGGGTTAAATTGATAATTGGATATGGATTGGCATCTTTTGAGCCAGAGCAGAATTCTCCTCCTCAAATGGAAGCAAGCAAATATTCATATATTTTTATTAAGAAATTCAAAATGCAACCTCAAAAAATTGAATATATAATATGTATATAATGGCTCAACTTTAATTGTATTATGATTTCTTATTTTGCATTCATGTTCAGTGAACATCAATATATATAGGTAATCCAAATATTAATCCAAGTTACCATATTTTCAACATCAATCCGAAACAATTACTGATAGTAAACATGAACTCAATTTTCCAATAGACTGTTTGAAACTGATATACTCGTTTAAGAAAATAAACAATTTGATTGACTTGAGCATATAGTGGTTGTACTAAATTGAGCTAAATCAATCAGCGTGACTTTCCCTGTACTTGTCCAATTGCTTCAATACAATAACGTATGTAAGCTACAATCAATTGACCTAATAAAAGAAGAAGAAGAAGAATCAAAGCCATAGTTGATACCTAGGTTGAGTCATCTATTGACAAGCTAGTCGATGCTGGAGAAATATTGATTTAGGGTTTGTGAGAGACGGATGATTTAGGGCTTTAGGTGTGTTAGTAGATTGATGTCGATTCGGTGCTTCAAAGGTGGAGTAGACCAGTGAAGTAGTTTTCGGAAGTGGATTACAGAGAAGGCGATTAGGTTTTTGAGAGCGTTGTTCTGTAAAGTGGAAAAGAAAACGAATAAAAAATGAGCGGTGCTAGAACAAATTTTACAAAAAATTAAGCGGGGCAAAGAAAAATTCAACCCCTCCATTTTTTCATTTCCCTGAAGTCATTGCTTACACTTGTTTTACAAATGCTGCCAATGTTTGCAACTAAATAGAGGTATTCTTGTGGTGCCCTTTGGAGATATGCTTCAGTCATGTTGCATATACCAGTCCCCCTAGAACCATGGAGCTCTGATAACATGTTATGAAACACCCCACCTCCGTTAGGGTCACTCTCAAAGGGAATGCCCTAATTTTGGTGGAGGTTTATAAGTATAAGTCACAGATACACAAGACAGATATAAATACACATATTTTTGAACAGCGGAAAACAACATCAACTTTTATTTCATCAAAATACGTGTTACACAAACCATGCCATAATTGTCTTACAATACTTCCAAAAACATTACATTTTCATAACTGTCTTGATTTCATAACTTAAAGAAGCATAAAAACATAAGTAAACTGCATAAGACCCCATAATTGCTATCCAAAGCCATAGTCCAAAATGAAAGAGATCCAAGCAATACATTCTCTCTCTTCAAGCTGGATGTGGAACTGGTCAAGCTGCGGTATTTCCTCCCTGTGGACCTGGGGGGAACGAAAGAAAAGAAGACGAAAGAAAAGTAGAGTCAGACATAAAGCCTGAGTAAGTCTTGGACTATTCAGTCTATGAATAAAGAAATGAGCATGATAAGTATAAACTGGAAATGGGGAAGCACCATAAACTGAGTTAAGTTGTCTAGAGTCGAATATACTATCGTACCCCATATTAATCTCTGCACCCCCTGTAAACTAGTCCCAACTGGCACCCCAAAATCAGGGTGAAGTGATCCTTTTTAATGATCGGCTCCTACTCGCATAGTTACATGTGTCTTACGGCCCCCGATGTTGTAGCTACCTATGCTGGTCCCACCATGGGGTGTATCAAGTCCCATGGTGGCGGGCCGACACAATTCTAGAATGCACAGGTATACTACTGGTGCCCAGTGCCTAATTTTTCTGCGCCGGAGTGTGTGCACGCCCGCACCCCGTTAGAACCTATACCGCTGCACCACCGTCGTCGATTTGACCTTTTACAGTCAGCCCAGTAATCGTGCCCCACCCTGCCTAGTTCAGGGTATCCTGATACACCTTGTAGGGATACTGCTGAAAAGGGTCCCCCGCTACTAGGTTTTCTATTTCTAGCCAACATGCTAAGTTGGTTAAGTATTCTGTATAAACCTAACCCCCAATCAGTCTGTATAGTTTAGCATGTTCAATTTGATTAAGTATTAATACAATTTACTTAATCCTATTAATCCTGAATCAGCCTTAATTGTCTTATTAAAGCCTCGACCACTCACATTAGACAGGTATTGTTGTGACTGCCTGTTGCCGGTTGGGTCCGGGCTGTCTTACGTCACAACTCAGTCTAACCTCGGGTCTTTATTGGCTCAGTGTTTAACCACCCACATCGGATGGGTATTGTTGTGACTACTGGACAGCCGGGCGGTTCCGGGCAGGTTTATGTCACAACGCAATCCAACCTCGGGTTAAACACATCGTATTTTCTAAGTTTACATATTTTGTCTCTTTTCTTTTTATATGTAAATATTTGCAGCCCATTATTCAAATTCATCTTTATTGGGTAAAATTAATTTTTACCACTTACATGTTTTTAAGGTCATTGGCATGCGTCAAACATGCCAACACATATGTTTTATATTTTTAACCCAACGTCATTACCCCCGTTTTATACGTTCGCTATATTAGGTTGGGCTTAACATTTAAGCCCAACTTAGCCACATGAAAAAGGGGAGGCTTAGAACATGGTGTGTATATATATTCTAAGTAACATCAAAAAGGGGTGTGTAAACGCATGAACTTGCAACATAGCGGTCTAATTAACATAAATTAGGCACTTGTGAACTTGCATTGTAATAGCATAAAATCTTGACATAAAACATACCTAAACATGAATCATGGTTTTAATCTAATCATGTAAAGTTTTATCTAAAGCATGAATCTAACTTAATTACGTGCCACATATATTATCATATGTTTCTTAACGACAACCTAAGCCTAAAACATATTTTGTTTGGGCATAAAGTTAAACATAATCTAGCCATGTTCATAAAGTCAACACAAGTTCACAAAGATGCTTACTTTTGTCACTAATACAAGAGTATGGTTTTACACTTGAATCATGATGCCAATTCCCACATAAATTCATATGAATCATAATATCCAAATGGATCCAACTACACTAAAAATGATCATAAAAATATACATCATGTTGGCATAATAGTGAATCATATACTTGTATGAATCTCAACTTTGTTGAAATAAACTACCACAAACATATAGTCGTTAACTTTCAACATGAATCATATACTTGCAAATATCCAATAGGTGTTGTAATAAACTACCACAAACATATAGTCGTTAACTTTCAACATGAATCATATACTTGCAAATATCCAATAGGTCTAACATCATTATACCACAACATCCCAAATCTATTCACAATTAGAATCATAGCAACATACAACTATGAATTATCATCACCACAAATTAAGTACAATTCCATTTCTCATTTTACACAAACCAAAACTCCATTATTCATTCACATCGGAATAGCACTCTACTTACAACGTATGACGAATCTTCAATTCAGGATTCTGAATTCTGAATTTGGAGATGCTATCCTTTGTTGTAGGCGTTGTTTTGATTTAATTGTCGTTGCTTTAAACTTTCGAATCAACTCCTAATCATCTCTCAATTTTGACGGCTACTCCTAGTCTTTCTTCAGCATCATGACGGTCTCATTCTCATTTTTATTTGTGTGAATTAGGTGGAGTCTTAGGTCCTTTTTATAGAGTTTGTGAATTGATTAGAGCCGTCGATGGAGCTTAGATTAATATTAGCTGTTCATTTCAAAGAGAAACCAATCAGGAGCTGACACCTAGCCCTAGTGACAAGACGAAACTCAGAAATTCGGCCAAGCACAGACCACGCCAGCCAGGAGGGGCTGGGTTCGACCTGGCTCAGGGGCCAGGTCGACTACCCAGTCGACCCCCAGGTCGACTACCCAGTCGACCTGGGTGCCTTAGGCGGGAAAATTCCCGCCCAGCCCAACCTGGGTCCGATTTTTTTGAATTATGAACTCGTTTCTGAACTGTTTCTGTCTGTTTGGATTTTAAACTGAATTCTGAAACTTCCGGAGGTCATATCTCCCTCATACGGAGTCCGTTTTACGCATACTCGGGCTCTATTTCAAGCAGAATTCCGAGACGAACGCAATGGCGTATCCCGTTTCCCTTAATTCTTTGATTTGAAATTAATTATACTTTAATTTGTGAATTTTACTGTTATAGAATATACGGGGTGTTACATTCTCCCCCACTTAAAAGGATTTCATCCCGAAATCTTCAAGTTTAGGAAGAATGTATATCCTAACATCCAAACGTCCATCTACTCATCCATCAAACACGAGCGTCCATTGTCCTTAAAGGACTTCTAATGCTTCATGATCATATGCAAAGTGTGTGTACATGTACTTATCTAATGCAAAAACAGGCGGTCTACTGATTCAGTTGACCTCCTTAATGCAAATTATGTAAGTGTCATGAATCCATTATGTATGCAAATTCTCCTATTCATGATTCTACATGAGTGCACAATCATTCATATATAAATGCAACATCCATCGGACAACACATTAAACTTCAACCATATACGAATATAAATACATATATGCATATGCAATATGAAGTGACTGAGCCGATCTAAAACCTAGATTGTGTGTGTATATGCAACCACGAGCAACCACTAGTAATCACTTGCAACCACTTGCAACCATCGTCCATAACATGTTTCAATTACATGTTTTCATCTAAAGGGTTTCTACATAAAAGATAAGGTCGAGGAGATATACCCTAAAGATAGATAAAAGCACAACTTATGGAAAAAGAGAGATAAAAGATGTACCCTCAAAAAGAAAAGGTTAGGCTGCGCGTATTCTAGCCTCAGTTTCCCAAGTCACGTCTTCCTCGGCATCGCTCCACTGAACTTTGACGAGCTTGACTTCGCGATTGCGTAGCTTTTTCACTTCAGTTCCTAAGATGCGTGTTGGAACTCTTCTCACAGTTGCTTCACGTTCCACTTCAGCTTCTTCAAGGATGTTTGGCTCTACCACTTCAGCAGATTCATGTAGACATTTTCGGAGGTGCGAAACATGAAAGACGTTGTGAACTCCAGCTAGTTTTTCAGGTAGCTCTAATCTATAGGCCATTTTCCCAATTTTCTCGATAATAGGAAACGGACCTACGAACCTTGGTGCTAGCTTCCCTGTGGTTCCAAAACGAACGATATTCCTTAAAGGAGATACCTTAAGAAAAACCCTGTCTCCAACCTCAAATTCAAGGTCGGTCCTCCTCTTGTCTGCGTAGAATTTTTGTCTGTCTTGGGCTGTCTTCATTCTTCTCCGTATTAAGTCTACTTTCTCTGAAGTCTCTCGGATCATATCTGGTCCAAGTATGAGCTTGTCAGTAGACTCCCACCAACAAGTGGGCAATCGGCACGGTCTTCCATATAAAGCTTCGAAGGGCGCTATTCCGATGGTGGCTTGGTAGCTGTTGTTGTAGGCAAATTCCACCAAAGGAAGATGGTCTTCCCACGTCCCTCCGAAGTCAAGGACGCACAGTCTTAAAAGGTCCTCCAAAACTCTGTTCACTCTTTCTGTCTGGCCGTCGGTTTGGGGGTGATAGGCTGTACTCAAGCATAACTGTGTACCTACCGCTTCTTGCAGACTCCGCCAAAACTCACTTGTGAAGATAGGGTCTCGGTCACTAACAATGCTGGAGGGTATTCCATGGAGTCGAACAATTTCCTTGAGATAAAGAGATGCTAGGGATGAGGCAGTCCTTTTACTCTTGACAGGTAAAAAGTGGGCGCTTTTAGTAAGCCTATCCACTATTACTCAAATGCTAGTATTGCCTCTTCTTGACCTAGGCAACCCGTCAACGAAGTCCATTGAAATGCTATCCCACTTCCACTGCGGGACCTCTAGAGGATGTAGCAGACCACCAGGCTTCTTCTGCTCCGCCTTAACCTGTTGGCAAATCATACACTTAGAAACGAAATCTGCCACGTCCTTCTTCATGCCGCTCCAAAAGAAAGTTCTCTTTATGTCCTTGTACATTTTATCTCCGCCTGGATGTATCGTCATTTTGGAGTGATGTGCTTCCTCGAGAACCGTCTTTACTAAATCCCTTATCCATGGGACGCATAGTCTTCCGTCCCGCCTTAACCAACCCTTATCGTCGATGGAGTATCTGTTGAGGTGACTTGAAGTCTCACCCCTAATTAGCCTATCAATCGTCTCCACAAGCTGAGGGTCTTCGCGTTGTGCTGTCCCTATTGAGTCCAAAAGAGTAGGGCGCACCTCAAGAGATGCTAATAAACCTGGTATGAAATCAGAGGAGGGCCTAAAGTTAAAACTGGCTATATACTCTAGGCTTTGCCTTTCAACAAACAGCGGGCTTAATGTTAGCTTCTTTCTGCTCAAAGCATCTGCGACTACGTTGCCTTTGCCCGGAGTGTAGGAGATCTCGAAATCGTACGTGGCAAGAAACTCCATCCATCTTTGTTGCCTCAAGTTAAGATCTTTCTGTGAGAAAAGATATTTCAATGATTTATGGTCAGTGTAAAGTTCGAACTTCTCACCTAGGAGATAGTGTCGCCAAGACTTGAGTGCAAAGACGATGGCGGCTAACTCTAGATCGTGGGTCGGGTAATTCTTTTCATGAACTTTCAATTGCCTTCCACCATAAGCTACTACCCTTCCTTCTTGCATTAAGACAGCGCCTAGACCTGTCCCACATGCATCTGTGTATAACGTAAACATTTTGTTTCCATCTGGCAACGTCAGAACTGGGGCTGTTGTAAGAGCCCTTTTTAGTCGTTGGAAAGCAAACTCGCAATCCAAGTCCCAGTTGAACACTAGATTCTTCTTTGTCAGCCTTGTGAGTGGAGCTGAGATTTTCGCAAAATCCCTTATGAATTTTCGGTAGAAACCTGCTAGTCCTAGAAAACTTCGGACCTCAGTTGCATTCCTTGGTGTCTTCCAATCCTGCACCGCTACTACTTTAGCAGGGTCCACAGCTAACCATTCTTTGGATACTACGTGCCCAAGAAACCTTACTTCCTCTCTACAAAAGTGGCATTTAGAGAATTTGGCTTTTAGCTGATGGACTCGCAGAGTTTCCATGATTGCCCTTAGGTGCTGAGCATGCTCTTCTTCACTCTTTGAGAAGATCAAGATATCGTCTACGAAGACCACTACGAACTTGTTGAGGAATTCTCTGAACACCCTACTCATCGGGTCCACGAAGTAAGCGGGTGCGTTTGTCAAGCCGAAAGGCATGACAAGCCATTCAAAGAAACCGTCTGGGGTTCTGAATGTTGTCTTATCGATGCTATCTTCAGCCACCCTTAGCTGATGAAATCCGGTCGCTAAATCGAGTTGGGAGAAAACAGACGCTCCTACAAGCTGATCAAACAGATCATCAATTCTGGGGAGAGGGTGCCTATTCTTTTTCGTTAGCTTGTTGAGCTCCCTATAGTCAACACATAGACGGAGTGAACCATCCGCCTTTGTGGCGAACACCACTGGAGCGCCCCATTCTGAAATGCTCCTTCTAATGAACCCCTTCTCTAAAAGCTTTTTAACCTGTTTACTGAGCTCTTTCCTTTCCCGTGGAGCCATGTGTCTAACGGGCAACGCAACGGGCTTTGCATTATCTACAAGATATATGCGGAAGTCTATCTCCCGCTTCGGAGGTAAGCCCTTCACCTCTTCGAAGATATACGGATATTCACGGACCACTCTAACCGATTGCAAACTCTCAATAGAAGCATATAGCGATTCAAGATAACTAAGCATAACCGCATGGAAGGGATTACAAGTAATTTCCAGAGTGTTACCGAGTTGGGTCAGAAGCCTAACCACCCTTTTCTCACAATCAAGGATGGCACCATTACTGGATAGCCAATCCATGCCCAAAATCAAACCATATCCCAAGAAGCCCAAAACAAAGGCACTACATCTAAATTCTACGCTTAGAATAGAAATTTTCAATCCCACACAGATCATAGACAAATGAGCTGGGCCCCCGATTGGATTTGAAACAATTAAGGGGTCCTCTACCATACTAGTTTCTAGGTGCAGAGATTCTACTAAAGCAGATGAAATAAAGGAGTGTGATGCGCCAGAATCAAATAAAGTGCGAACTGGGTGATCATAAAGATAAACTACACTTTCTATGGAAGTATTTATACCTCGCTGTTGCAGAGGTGGCGCTTCTAGCACATGAACCTGTGCCCCTGAGGTGGATCCAGCCCTCTGCCCCTGCCCTCGCTTCTTTGGGCAATCCTTAGCCATGTGGCCTGTCTCACCACAAGAAAAGCACCCACCATTCAACTTGGCCTTCTTTTTCCGGCAATCTTTCACTAAGTACCCCACTTTGCCACAGAAATTACACTTCCTCTTCTCTTGGGACTTGTTGTCTTTCCCGCCCTTCTTAAAGTTTGTCTTCTTAGGCTGTAAACCCTCTTTCTTCACTTGAGAGCTTTCTGCCTTTGTCTCCTTCTTGCCCTTATCCTCTTCGTTCAGCAATGCCATCTGCACCAACCTTTCATACGTGGCTCCCATAGGTATATGGGTCATGGCCAAGCTGTGTAACGGCTCATTCAATCCTTTGACAAAGCGGAGAGCCTTCTTGTGCGGAGTGTTGAGTAGGTCCAGTCCGAACCTAGCCAGCTGATCGAACTGATTAACGTACTCTTTGACTGTCATATTCCCTTGCTTAAGAAATAAGAATTTTTCCAATTGGAGACTTCTTTCAGCTTCTGAGAGAAATTTAGCCTCAAACCTCGCCCTAAAGTCCTCCCATGTTTCTACTGGCCTTTCTGCATTGGTAACTTCCCACTAGTAGGAAGCCTCACCTTTAAGTAGCCATACTGCCAGTTGTACCTTCTGCCTATCTTCTACCTCAAAGATGACGAATAAGTCCTCGGTTTCCTTCAGCCAGTTCCTGGCTGCCACGAAGGACTCGGTTCCATGAAAGTCCTTCCCTCCCATAGCTTTGAAATCTTTACATGTCTTAGCAAAAGCATTACCACGCGGAGGAGGTGGAGGAGGAGGTGCTGCTGCAGCTGGATGACTTACTACAGCTGGGGGAGGAGGAACAGTGGGACCTGGCTGATTGGCCCTTGCTTCTAAGAATCGTCTGAACCAACCAGGTATTGGTACACCCTCAGGCAAGTTAAGTTCTTCGGACATGCTAAAACAAAAAGGATAGATTCAAAACGAAGGATAAAAGATAGTACCTATGGCTTTGGGGGACTATGCCTTTTAAAAATAAAATAACATTTTATCTTTAAAAATGCTTCTTTAAATTTTCTTTTAAAAATAATTTTTCAAAACTTTTTATCTTATCTGGTAAACCTATGCTCTGATACCAAGTGAAATACCCCACCTCCGTTAGGGTCACTCTCAAAGGGAATGCCCTAATTTTGGTGGAGGTTTATAAGTATAAGTCACAGATACACAAGACAGATATAAATACACATATTTTTGAACAGCGGAAAACAACAACAACTTTTATTTCATCAAAATACGTGTTACACAAACCATGCCATAATTGTCTTACAATACTTCCAAAAACATTACATTTTCATAACTGTCTTGATTTCATAACTTAAAGAAGCATAAAAACATAAGTAAACTGCATAAGTCCCCATAATTGCTATCCAAAGCCATAGTCCAAAATGAAAGAGATCCAAGCGATACATTCTCTCTCTTCAAGCTGGATGTGGAACTGGTCAAGCTGCGGTATTCCCTCCTTGTGGACCTGGAGGGGGGAAACGAAAGAAAAGAAGACGAAAGAAAAGTAGAGTCAGATATAAAGCCTGAGTAAGTCTAGGACTATTCAGTCTATGAATAAAGAAATGAGCATGATAAGTATAAACTGGAAATGGGGAAGCACCATAAACTGAGTTAAGTTGTCTAGAGTCGAATATACTATCGTACCCCATATTAATCTCTGCACCCCCTGTAAACTAGTCCCAACTGGCACCCCAAAATCAGGGTGAAGTGATCCTTTTTAATGATCGGCTCCTACTCGCATAGTTACATGTGTCTTACGGCCCCCGATGTTGTAGCTACCTATGCTGGTCCCACCATGGGGTGTATCAAGTCCCATGGTGGCGGCCCGACACAAGTCTAGAATGCACAGGTATACTACTGGTGCCCAGTGCCTAATTTTTCTGCGCCGGAGTGTGTGCACGCCCGCACCCCGTTAGAACCTACACTGCTGCACCACCGCCGTCGATTTGACCTCTTACAGTCAGCCCAGTAATCGTGCCCCACCCTGCCTAGTTCAGGGTATCCTGATACACCTTGTAGGGTTACTGCTGAAAAGGGTCCCCCGCTACTAGGTTTTCTATTTCTAGCCAACATGCTAAGTTGGTTAAGTATTTTGTATAAACCTAACCCCCAATCAGTCTGTATAGTTTAGCATGTTCAATTTGATTAAGTATTAATTCAATTTACTTAATCCTATTAATCCTGACTCAGCCTTAATTGTCTTATTAAAGCCTCGACCACTCACATTAGACAGGTATTGTTGTGACTGCCTGTTGTCGATTGGGTCCGGGCAGTCTTACGTCACAACTCAGTCTAACCTCGGGTCTTTATTGGGCTCAGTGTTTAACCACCCACATTGGATAGGTATTGTTGTGACTACTGGACAGCCGTGCGGTTCCGGGCAGTTTTATGTCACAACGCAATCCAACCTCGGGTTAAACACATCGTATTTTCTAAGTTTACATATTTTGTCTCTTTTCTTTTTATATGTAAATATTTGCAGCCCATTATTCAAATTCATCTTTATTGGGTAAAATTAATTTATACCACTTACAAATTTTCAAGGTCGTTGGCATGCGTCAAACATGCCAACACATATGTTTTATATTTTTAACCCAACGTCATTACCCCCGTTTTATACGTTCGCTATATTAGGTTGGGCTTAACATTTAAGCCCAATTTAGCCACATGAAAAAGGGGAGGCTTAGAACATGGTGTGTATATATATTCTAAGTAACATCAAAAAGGGTGTGTAAACGCATGAACTTGCAACATAGCTGTCTAATTAACATAAATTAGACACTTGTGAACTTGCATTGTAATAGCATAAAATCTTGACATAGAACATACCTAAACATGAATCATGGTTTTAATCTAATCATGTAAACTTTTATCTAAAGCATGAATCTAACTTAATTATGTGCCACATATATTATCATATGTTTCTTAACGACAACCTAAGCCTAAAACATATTTTGTTTGGGCATAAAGTTAAACATAATCTAGCCATGTTCATAAAGTCAACACAAGTTCACAAAGATGCTTACTTTTGTCACTAATACAAAAGTATGGTTTTACACTTGAATCATGATCCAATTCCAACATAAATTCATATGAATCATAATATCCAAATGGATCCAACTACACTAAAAATGATCATAAAAATATACATCATGTTGGCATAATAGTGAATCATATACTTGCATGAATCTCAACTTTGTTGAAATAAACTACCACAAACATATAGTCGTTAACTTTCAACATGAACCATATACTTGCAAATATCCAATAGGTGTTGTAATAAACTACCACAAACATATAGTCGTTAACTTTCAACATGAATCATATACTTGCAAATATCCAATAGGTCTAACATCATTATACCACAACATCCCAAATCTATTCACAATTAGAATCATAGCAACATACAATTATGAATTATCATCACCACAAATTAAGTACAATTCCATTTCTCATTTTACACAAACCAAAACTCAATTATTCATTCACATCGGAATAGCACTCTACTTACAACGTATGACGAATCTTCAATTCAGGATTCAGGATTCTGAATTTGGAGATGCTATCCTTTGTTGTAGGCGTTGTTTTGATTTAATTGTCGTTGCTTTAAGCTTTCGAATCAACTCCTAATCGTCTCTCAATTTTGACGGCTAATCCTAGTCTTTCTTCAGCAGCATGACGGTCTCATTCTCATTTTTATTTGTGTGAATTAGGTGGAGTCTTAGGTCCTTTTTATAGAGTTTGTGAATTGATTAGAGTCGTCGATGGAGCTTAGATTAATATTAGCTGTTCATTTCAAAGAGAAACCAATCAGGAGCTGACACCTAGCCCTAGTGACAAGACGAAACTCAGAAATTCGGCCAAGCACAGACCAGGCCAGCCAGGAGGGGCTGGGTTCGACCTGGCTCAAGGGCCAGGTCGACTACCCAGTCGACCCCCAGGTCGACTACCCAGTCGACCCCCAAGTCGACTACCCAGTCGACCTGGGTGACCCAGGTCGACTACCCAGTCGACCTGGGTGCCCAGGTCGACTGCCCAGTCGATCTGGGTGCCTTGGGCGGGAAAATTCCCGCCCAGCCCAACCTAGGTCCGATTTTTTTGAATTATGAACTCATTTCTGAACTGTTTCTGTCTGTTTGAATTTTAAACTGAATTCTGAAACTTCCGGAGGTCATATCTCCCTCATACTGAGTCCGTTTTACGCAAACTCGGACTCTATTTCAAGCAGAATTCCGAGACGAACGCCATGGCGTATCCCGTTTCCTTAATTCTTTGACTTGAAATTAATTATACTTTAATTTGTGAATTTTACTGTTATAGAATATACTGGGTGTTACATGTTAAGTTTTGGCAACTACGTACCTGCTAGTCGTATGCACTTCACATTATCTAGGCGGGGTCAATGGTCAGAGTCTACTATGTTGGCATCCCAATTGAACATCCATTACCGCCTTCCGTCTAGCATACATCAGGTATGGTAAGCTCAAGTTGTAACAAAAGGCATCCCCAATGTTACATTTGACTAATATCATATATATGCCACGATCTTTATAATATCCTGCGATGTGGGACTATTTTTTTCAATTCAATCCACACACCCACTCCATTCCAATGCGAGCCACACCTAACAATCTCTACCTTGTCGAGCATTACTCAAGTCACCTTAGAGTTACACATTGAGTTCTTTTCATAGTCAATCGGGATATTATCCTGAGTTCTCATGAGAAGTGAAGGCGGGTTGCTTACTACTTTGTCTCCATCATAATGATCATCCCATGCTCAAGCCACTTTGGAGCCATGCTTCGGTCATCCTACACATATAGGTCTCCCTCGAACCATGGAGCTCTGATATCATGTTAAGTTTTGGCATCCCCTACGTATCCACTGGTTATACGCACTTCACTGTGTCTATGCTGGGCTAACGGTCAGAGTCTCCTATGTTTACATCTTAACTGAACATCCCTCATCGCCTCCCATTGAGCATATAATCTGGTTTTGACAACCACATATTATAACAAAAGAAATTCTGAATGTTACGTTCCACAAATACCAAATATATGCCACGATCTCTATAATATCCTATGATGTAGGACCATTTTTTTCATTCAATCCATGCACTCACTTCATTCCAATGCGCGCCACACCTAACAATCTCCACCTTGTCTAGCATTACTCAAGTCACCTTAGAGTTACACCTTTAGTTCTCTTCGCAGTTGATCAGGTTGATACCCTGAATTCCCATAAGTAGTGAAGGCGGGCTGCTCACTATCGTATCTCCCCTTGATGAGTGCCCGTGCCCAAGCCCCTTTGGAGCCATGCTTTAATTGTGCACATATCGGTTCACTCGAACCATGGAGCTCTAATACCATGTTAAGTTTCAGCATTCCCTACGTACCCGTTGGTCGTGCCACTTCACCGTGTCTAGCCAGGGTCAACTGTCGAAATCTCCTTTGTCGGCGTCTCGATCAAACATAGCTCGTCGCCTCCCATTGCGCATATTATATGGTATTGACAAGAATATGTTGTAATAAAAGGAATCACCAATGTTACCTGCCACAAATACCATATATATGTCACGATCTCTTCCAATATCCTGCGATGTAGGACTATTTTTTTCTTATTCTATCCACGCACCTATTTCGTTTCAATGCGAGTCACAACTAACAAAGAAGGTGCTCATCATCGATCTTGGAGATGTTACATTCGATATTTAACTTCTCACCGTTAAAAGAAGGTATATTTGAAATTTTGAAGTAATGTTATAACTGGTGACACTCAAATAGGAAGAATAAACTTTGACTATAGAATGGTCAATCACTTTGTTCAGTTACTCAAAAGAAGGAACAAGCACTCTAGATTCAGGAGAAGCACAGATTGATTTCTGGAGGATCTTGATATGTCTCATATTATAAAAATATGAGATATAATGGCTAGTAAATATCTCATTAGGCAACCTCACCTTACAAGCCAGCTTATAAAATTGATTTCTACCTAATGGTTCATATTATTTGGTGCTTTCACTAAGAGCTGCTCGATGGAAGTACGAGCTGCAAGAGGGGCCACCTATAGGCTGGATTGAAATACTGATAGGTAATTGAAACAATCTAGAGAGAAAAGGGCCACCGTTGATGTAATGACCTGTATTTTATGTATTGGATGATCATAAAATAATTATATTAAATCCCTAGTAGTCGGATCATTCTTAGATTTTAAAATGTTGTTCATTGGGAAGTGACTCATGTCCATGATTTTTATCAAATCGATTTGTAACCATTTTCCCCCTATGAATATTTTTTTAGCTCTAAATTTTGATAGAGATCGAATCAGGTGCTGAAATTGGTCTCACTGGATTAGAATGGTGGTTTACGATTCCGTGGAGTGGCCACATGAAAGATTTGGTTCAACGTTTTGGGAGGAATCGCTATTTTAAGTTTCAGTTCCTATTAGATAGAGCTAATAGGCTGACAAGTAAAGCCTATTAGGCTACTGAACTGCAGCTATAAATAAAGGGATTTGAGGGAGAGAATTAGGGTTTCTCTCTTCATTCAAACATTAGGTTGGGCATCTGTGATTCTCCGATTCAACATAATACTTAATTTCTTCATCCTATTTATTCTAATTCATTACAGATTGCATTAAGAGGCTAGATCATCATCATGGAAGATTAGATCATCACTATTTCATTTATCTTGGGGGTTGTTATTGCTGTCCAGATCTGATTTCTTAGGTATTGCGTTGGATCTAGAAATTGGTGAGTGATATATATATATACACCACACGGAAACTATGGGTTATATGGGTTAATTAGGATCGTGTTCATATGTTATATGTTAAAATCACTTTATATATGATCATATGAGTTTAATTCAGATTAAGACGTTTTAGTAAAACCTAATTTAATAATATGAGCCAGCAATTTGATAGTTTAAGTATGCTTTTCATATGTTTAGACCCAAATCATGTTAGATCTCAAATTTATTATATGTTTATGACATAACTGTAATATGTTGATGTTTGTATTATTAGTATTGTATGAATCACTATTTTTTTGATTGAATTGGTTTCACTGTTTGAGTTGTTTGTTAGAATTGGTTGTCACACGTCTTAGTATTGAAAAACTGAGAAAATCGGAGGTTCGGATGATCGGATTCAAACGAAACTTGACGAAGGAGATCTAGAAAATGATACGAAGAGGCTTAGAATTTTTGAGTCGAAAATATTCTTATTGTATGGATCGGTACTGGTCTATGGCCGATGGACCGACACAGGTCCATCACGGTGCAAATGATGATGTTAACACTTTGGTTGTGGCTTCATAGTGGTAAATCATGGTTGCCTGCAAATTTTTAAGTCATTTGGATGGGTCAAAGGTTGATAGCTCAAGTGTAATGATGGACCGGTAAGAGTTTTACTGGATGGGTGAAACGCTTTGATATTTGACAGTAGGAAGCGCATGGGATGGGGATCATAGGAATATAAACACTTTTCCATTTCTGGCAAAGTGTATGGATCGCTACTGTTCCATAGTTGAAGGACCAGTACCGATCCTTCATATAAGGGCAAGTGGGTTTGGTTTTTAGGAAGCTCAGTTGTGGTGGCATACATGGATTACTGATGAACTTTGATATTGAATGAACTTCGGATGAGTGATGTGCAACGATTGATGGTGCTTCGATTGTGAACTCAAATTGGATTGGACGGAGCTGGATTAATGTGATATTGGTCGCGGGATGATGTATGCTCTAGTAAGATGATAGATTGACTTAGGTGGGAGTTGATCGTGGATGATAATGGAATTGGTTTGGGAAGTTGCTCGAACTAATGATGTGATCGCCGAGAAGGAAGGCTCGAGAGATTTTGAAGCGCCAAGGAATCAATAGTTATCGAAGGTTCTTGCGGACTCAAAGCAGGGGTATCGTAGGGAAGCCCATGGAGATCACAATGGATTAAGTACCCTGGGTAATCATGATGGACCTAGTTATTTATATGGAGATGAACATACGTAGTCACGATGTCGTGTGGTAGCTTGGCTAGAAAAGGGGTTTTCCATTAGCCCTTTTGATCATTGAAAGCAAGTTCGATAATTGATGTATTCAAGGCTGTAGTCAGTGATAACTAGGATATTGGACTCTACGGTGAATGTGAGATTTCTTCTCTATTTTGTCTAGCTAGGCTATCACCTTAGGTTATCGAAGAGAAGTGGGATTGTGGGATGTCCTTTCCTACTCTGGACTGGCATATGATTGATGATTATCTTGTGTTAACCCTACTGTTGCTAAGATGGCTTAGATGATGGAACTGTCTATACTCATATATATATATATATATATCATGTGCAACTATTATTAGTCATTTTATTGGTCACTAAGGTTGTTGTCTGATTCAAGGTTTTATGTTTTCCTCTTATTACCTTGAGTTGTTCATCAATTGTGTTGATGAGTAGACTAAGATAGCAGGTAGCAGGTTTTGGTGCTGAGGATGATGTGCGATGATGAGTAGGAGGCTGACGTATTATTACTACCAAATATAATGATAATTTTGTTATTTTCATTTTTGTTAAGACTTTATTGACTCTGAGAGATATGTAGTGAGGATTGATGTTTGATTACTCATTTTCAGAGATGTTTTGTATTAGAGATTCTTAGATGTAATGAGATTTGAGTTTCTATTTTGTTATGCTTCACTACTATATCATGTTGTATATTTTTCTATTATATGTTATCCATACATTCTGAGTTAAGCGATAGGTTCATTTCGAGTTATTATTCTCTGATAATCATCCTATATCGGTGTGGTATGTCTTACTGCGCATCTTTTTCTTAGTTCAGTGCAGGAAGTAAGGGGTGTTGTCACATTTGGTATCAGAGCTTTCGTTAATGGATTTTACCCAAAGTTCGCGAGCGTAAAGGCATATAAGAGACGTACTTTTATTTTTTTATGGATAGTTACTATATAATAATATATAGTTTAGTAGGTTAGAAAGCACTTGAATACCAATACCACCTTTCTTTAATGTGGATTGATCATTCTCGTTTCAGATAGAGAATGAGTTGACGAACTATGAGACACGTTGCTGGGGATGAACCTACTATTGGAGGGGTAAGCGAGGGAAGCTAGTTAGGAGCAGCTGTTATGCCCGATTATCCTACTATGTTCGAGGCCATGATGGCAACGACCATGAGGAGGATGCCAACTCCAGGAGACTAGTAGAGCGTGATGTTCCTATGCAGGCACCTGAGGCTGTTGATTTCGCGAAGCTCTGCAAGGGTTATACTTCTATATGTGGCAATTCGATTGTTAGAATGGAACCTACTATTGAGATTCAGAATTTGTTTGATACTTGTGTTCATATTTTCGAAGATTTGGGAATTGATGACATGATTAAGAGGAAGCTTGCATCGGGGCAGCTGTAAGGTCGAGCGATGGATTGGTGGAACTCTATTACTTTGGAGACTCCAAAGGACTAGATCACTTGGGATTAGTTAGAAACTGAGTTTGAGGAGAAGTTCATTTCTACAGTCTAGAAGTCTATACTCTTTAAGAAGTTTGTTTAGTTTAAGCAAGGAGGTAGACCCGTGTTTGAATACATTGCAGAGTTCGAAGCTTTATCTAAGTATGCTCGTTCATATATTGGGACTCCTTATTAGAAGAACGAGAAGTTTATATTAGGTTTAGATGAGGGACTTAGCAACAACTGATCGACCATATTGATGATTCCTAAGAGAAGCTAGTAGAGAAAGCTTTGAGGAAGGATTGTTTGTTTCCATAGAAGGTAGAAGTTGTTATTGAGGGTAAGGAGGGGTCAAAGCCATAACAAGATAACGGCAATAAGGAAAAGTGGAACGCTAAATGAAAACAGCAACAACAAGGGAAGAATGACCCGAGGAAACCAATGGGTGAGTTTACTTGCGATAACTACCAACAAAAGGGTCATCTTTCCAAGGATTGCAAGAACTCCAAGGTGGAAAAGTATTACTTTAACTGTGATAAGCCTTGGCATATGAAGAAGAATTGTCCAGAACCACCGAAGGAAAAGTAGGTTGTAAAAGTGTATGCTTTGGAGGTTGTGCCATCTTATTCGAGGGGTCCAACTACAGAGGAAAAGGGGGAAGAATGTTGTTGTTCAAGGTACACTTTCTATCAGAGATGTTTTAGTTCGAGTTTTGTTTGATACTGGAGCATCAAATTCATTTATCAGTAATGAACTTTGAAAGTTAGGTTTAGAACCTGATATTGTTGATAGACAATTGGTTGTGATTAATCCAGAAGGGGTTCGTCTAGTCTTTGTACGCTTTGTCATGGTCTAGTTTTATTGATTCATGGTTCCTCTTTTGTGTGTGATTGTTTTGTTTTGAACTTCGCTGGTTTTGGGATTATTTTGGGTATAGACTGGCTCAAGAGGTATGCAGCAATTGGGGATTGCGAGAGATTTGAGGTGACAATTGGTAATATGGATGGGAAAACGATGGTGATACGTGTCCTATTAGAGGATGGATATTTGGTTATCATTTTATATTCACTTGTGATAACACCAGATGGCATTTCATCTACGCCAATCGTTCGAGAGTTTTCAAAGGTTTTCGATGAGGTTAGAGGATTGCCGCTGTAGGAAGAGATTGTGTTTTAGATTCATTTAGAGAATGAAGCCAGGCTTATTATTATGCCTCTTAGGCAGATGGGGCCTAAGGAAGGACGAGAGTTAGAGGTGCAAGTGAACAATTTTTAGAGCTACTGATTCATTCGGAGAAGTTTATCTGAATAGGGGCACCAGTTGTGTTTGGGACCAAAGCCGGTGGATCGTTGCGATTGTGTGTGGATTATTGAGAGTTAAATAAGGTGACCAAAATGAACAAATATCCATTCCTGATGATAGATGACTTGTTCGATCAGCCTCACGAAGCTAAGCTGTTTTCCCAAATGGATTTGGCAATCGGATTTCATTAGTTGAGAGTGGCTAGGGATAACATTCCAAAGACTTCTTTTAGGACACAATCCATATTTTATGAGTGGTTGGTGATGTTTGGATTGAATAATGCACTAATGTATTTTGTAGATTTTATGAATCGAGTCTTCAGAGATTGGTTGAACAAGTTTGTACTGTGTTCGTGGATGATATATTGATTTATTCCAGGAATGGGGAGGAACACTAAATGCTCTTAAGAATTATTTTTGAGACCTTATGAAAACATCAGCCAAAGTCTAAGTTTTCAAAGTGTCGCTTCTAAAAGGAAGAAGTGAGATCCTTGGGTTATGTTGTGTTTAGACAGGTAATAGCGGTGGATCCCGCTAAAGTGGTAGCGATATAGGATGAGGATCGACCCAAGAGTGCGACGGATGTTAGAAGTTTCCTTGGTTTAGCAGGATACTATCGACTTTTAATCAACGATTTCTCAAAGACAGCTACACCGCTGATTGGTTTAACGAAGAAGAATCAGGTCATCGCGTGGAATGCAAAGTGTGAGCAAGCTTTCAGAATTTCGAAAGAAAGGTTGGTGAGTGCTCCTGTGTTGACTATTCCTAGTGGGAATGAAGAAATGATAGTATATACCGTTGCATGTGGCACTGGGCGGTGCTAATGCAAATTTATGGAGTCGTGGCTTACGCGAGTCGAATACTGAAGCTGCACAAAAGGAATTACCCGGTTCACGATTTTGAGTTATTGGCAATAGTGTTTTCTTTAAAGATTTGGAAACATTACCTGTTAGGAGTTAGATATGAGTTGTTTCTAAACCGTAAGTCGTTGAAATACATTTTCTCCTAGGGGTTTTGACTCTTCGGTTGCAGCGATGGTTAGAGTTTTTGGCATCGTATAACTTGGTAATAGCCTATACTCCGAGGAAAGGTAACGCAGTGGTTGACTTGTTAAGTAAGATACATGCAAGTTTGGGTGCCATGTTTTCAGAATGGAAGCATCTGGAGTATTTAGTCGGATTTTTTTTAGACCCCATTGTGAGTTAGAGCCCGAGATGTTAGCAAGCTTATCGATTATACCAACTCTCTTCAAAAGGATTGGCGAAAGCAAGAAGCGAGACGATAAGCTTATAAAAACGTACAGAGGTTAGAGATGAGGATCAAACCCGAGGAAATTAAGGATTTCGAAGTTGATCGAGATGGTTGCCTTCTTAAGGATAGACGATATGTTGTTCCTGACTTAGATGGATTGATATATGATGTTTTGAGGGAGTGCCATCGCTTTAGATTGACGATTCATCATGATGGTAATAACATATATCGAGATATACAGCGAGTTTACTACTGAGGAGGTAAGAAAAGGGATGTGGGGAAATTTATCTCCAAGTGGATGAACTGTCGGTTGGTTAAAGCTGAGCAGAATAAGTCGAGTGGGTTATTACAATCATTAGAAGTTTTTATATGGAAATGGGAGCAAGTATCGATGGATTTTATTGATGGATTACCTAGGACAAGGACAGGAAATGATAGTATTTGGGTTTGATTGCTTGAACAAAAGCGCAAGGTTTATTCCTGTCAGATTGACTAGGACTGCATCAAAGTTGGTTGAATTATATCTTAAGTGGATAGTCCGATTCCATGGGATTCCAAAGATTATTGTTATTGATCGAGATCCCTTATTTACCAGTGAATTGTGGAAGAGTTTGCAAGAGAAATTAGTGGTCGAGCTATGTTTGAGCATGGCTTATCATCCCCAGTCAGATAGTCAAACAGAGAGAGTTAATCAAGTATTGGAAGATCTTCATAAAGCTTTTGTATTAGATTTTGGAGGATAGTGAGAAGATCATCTGAATTTGGTTTGGTTTGCTTATAATAACAACTACCAGTCAAACACTGGAATGGCACTAAGGCGTTGTACGGTATTCGTGCATGTAACGACCCAAATTTTCCGTATTATTTGATATTCAACCACACATGTCCAACTCAAAAGGCACAGGAAAGTAGATAGTTAAGGAAAGAGCCAAAGGGTGAAAAAGGTAAGGAAAGAAACATTAGAATAGAAGAAGAAGAGTAACAATACTACATAATTAGAGTATAACCGAATCTCACAGCAGAACGAATAAAATATAATATATTAACTCCTTACACAAAGAGAAAACTGTATATAGATGAATACACCATCAGAGCATACACTAAGTCAGTACAATATTGATCAATACAACACACACAGCGGAAACAAATTAATACTAGAAAATACGGGAATACGTCTCAACTCCAGCTCGTCTCCTGAAGATCCAAGAATAACCTAACCTGGAAAATATACTCGGTCTGACCCGAGCACATTTGAGAAAAGAAAATTTACCCCGATCAGTTTGGAATATCTTCAGCGATAAAACTCACCACAAACAACTTGCTTAATTCAGAAATTCCTTTAAAAGAATGAAACTCTCATAAGACATGCCACACATAAACATGACACGTGTTTTTACCTTACGATTACCAAACCATTTATAAAAAAAATCTAATGGTATTTGTTAGACCGAAATTTGGGCCTAACACCCAAACTCTATGTGAAATCCTCACAAATCACAGATTACAGATAAAAAGCAATAAAAACGGGGAACACACGAGATTTTTATAGTGGTTCGGCTCAATCCAAGCCTACGTCCACTTTATAGTTTCTCATATCCTGAGGAATTACAATTACAATGGTGTCTCACAATCCGTGAGATTCGATTATACACAATAGCTTTGTGTTGTAATGAAGAAGAGGAGAAAAGAGATTGAATTTATGCACGATAGCCTCGTGTTTGACTGAGTTGAGGAGTACCCAAAGTCCTTGAATACTTGGTAATGGAGGTCGGGAGGTGTTAGTGCCGAAAAAGTCCCTTGAAATAGCCATGTTGTGGTGTATTTATAGGCGTAGAGGAGCTGCTGGGAGTCCTGAATCGGATCGTATCGGAGGGGCACGTGGCATGTGGAGAGGCCATCTCGGAGATAGTGGAGATGTGGTCTTCAGATCGTGCTAGGACAGGTGTAAGCCGATCCGGATTAATAGGAAGTAGTTACTCCTTGAGAACAGGTCAAAGTTGAGGTGTAGCAGCAGGTCGAAGCGGTTCGGTTCGGGTCCTCTTCCTTCCGAACCGATCCGGAGCATTCCAACCGAAGGCGAGACGTGTTGCTATACATCTGCTGCAAGGCGGGTCGGTTCGGACTTCCGATCCGAACCGATTTGGTGTCTTCGATCCGAAGAGTGGAAGCACTTCAGTGCAGTGTGTAAGGCGGGTCGGTTCGGTTATCCGATCCGAACCGAGTTGGTGTCTTCAACCCGAAGACTTTGTGCTCTTGTGAGGATCCGATGCGAAGCGGGTCGGATTGCTCCATTCCACCCGATCTGAACCGATTCAGAGCTCTGCCAAAACCATCCGATGCTATGCTTCTTCGAAGAGAGGAGTCGGAGCGGGTCCGATCCGATCCGGGGTTCTATTTAATGCTAAATTCCAGGTTTCCGGTTCTGCAAGCGTTCACAGAAACGGGCGTAACTTTCAAACCGTAAGTCCGATTGAGCCAAACCAAAGCTCAAACTGAAGCTAATTCAGAGGTCTACAAGTGTTACGGAGCTCAGCTCCGTAATCGCTGTTTTCGGGCCCAAAAAAGGTCATCTGGTAGGAGTTTCGGGCCATTCTTTGTTTGTGATGCGATTTCAACCAAATCACTTCATGTCTTCTAACGATATTCCCAACGCTTGAGTGTATTGTTGAGAAGAGATTCCATGTGTGACTGCTTTGACTAAAAAGCGGGTCAACATTTTGCCCCTCAGAACATATCTTGCTGAATGAAGGAAGATGTGTTCTAGATAATCCAAGGCCACGCCGGGCCTGCCAGCTGCAAGTATAATCCATACATGCGAATAAAAGAAAGCAGATAGGTGTGTCAAATCCTGACAAAACTAATTACACTTTCGAGCATAAACCATGCTTGGGCGTTTGTTTGGGCATAAACCATACTCAAGGGACGATCGAATTATCCTGCCAAAACCTGACGAGGGACCTAACCTTCCAGGTATAAGCCATACCAGGAAGTTCAAACCGAGCACAAGCCATACTCGAGTTTTATTGAGTTCCTCTGCCAAATCCCGACAAGACAATAAGCCATTCCAGAGTATAATCCATACTTAGAAATGTAGTGGAGTACAATCCATACTCATACCGAGATGGAGCTATACTTGCCAAAGCCCGACAAGATAGTCCGTCCCTAAGCACAATCCGTACCAAGGGTTTCGAGATAAGTATAAGCCATACTTTAGTTAAGATTGAGAATCCTGCCACAACCTGACAAGACACTTAAATTTGCCAAACATAATCCATGCTCGGAAAGTCCTTCCTTATTCAATTCAAAGTACAAAACCAAAGCAAATTCTGATTGGTTTGTTATCGAGTGCAGCGCACGCTTTGGAGCTAAATCCTAACCCCGAACGTGTGTACTCCGATTTAGCCAATCGGAAAACCTAAAGAAAGCAAAGAAACATATGTTAAATCCTAAGAAATGCTGAAAATGCAGAGTGATCCAATCCAGATCAGTTGATAACGAGCCGATGGGAGCTCGTTCCAGGGTCATTCCCTCTCCGGGGAGCAGGTGGTGGCAGCACAGGTACAGGTGTTGGTTGTTTCACATACTCGGGTAGCTCTCCACGTCTAACCCGTTCCTCAATCAGATCTCGCAAGTGTCTACAGTCATCTGTGTCATGACCGTCCATATCGTGAAATATGCAATATTTCCCAGAATCGCGTTCTCTTTGTGATGGCTCCCTCCTGGGAGGCTTTGGATAGGAGACGTCACCGTTTGTGTTCACGTGGATGTCGGTTAGTGATGAATTGAGTTCTGTGTACTTTTCATATCTGGGCCCTCTCCGGGGCTGAGCGTTGCGGTCATTCTTGACGGCAGCTTTTCCCTTGCCTTTATCAGAATCAGACGGTTCTCCGTCTTTGAGCATGTTAACATCGAGAACTTTCTTCTCGGAGGTTGCGTCTTCTTCACGCAAAAACCTATCCGATTCAAGATAGAATTCACTGAGATTCCTTGGTGGGTCTCGGTACAAGGATTTCTTGAACTCCGAGTTGTCTAGAACGCCGGATACTGCTGCCATCAATACCATAGATGGCTCAGGCCGATCAACTGATGCTGCTGCAATGTTGAATCTTTCCAGAAATGATCGCAGAGTTTCTTTGGGTCTCTGCTTGATTGTAGTGAGTGACATGACATTTTTGGGTCGAGCGATGTGGACCCGAAACTGTTCAATGAAGCGAGCGACCAACATGTTCCAGCTGTTGATCGATTCAGATTCCAGCTGCCGAAACCACATAGCAGCAATATCAGTCAAAAAGAGAGGGAAGCACTTTGCCATGACGTTTTCCGACGCCGATTGAACTTCCATATGCTGTTTATAGCGCATGAGATGCACGGTAGGATCTGTTCTGCCGTTGTAGGGTTCCAGTTGTGGAAGTTTGAAATCTGGAGGATTGCGGGAATTCCTGATTTCCTGTGTGAATGGATTGTGATTGACATCATCCATGTCATTTTGATAGGTGCGGCCTCTCGAAAGGCGTTCAATGAGATTGGCGAGCCGGTCGCCTTCAAAGAGCTGTTGCAAGTTGCCTAGTTCGGAGCTGGTGCCCCCAGCGTTGAGCCCAGAAGAGTTCAGAGAGGTATAGGGAGCTTGGAAGGCCATCCGGTTCGGTTCGGAGGTGCCCCCTTGCTGCGGCTCGGAGGAGCGAGGGGGGTTATGGAGGGGTGCACGGTTCGGGTCGGATGTACCGATCCGATCAGGATCGCCTGTTCCGAACCGGGGAGCTTGATGCTGAAGCTGTGTGGGATTACCGATCCGAACCGGTGCGGAGGTAGGTCGTGCTGGAGCGAAGTCTTGATTTCCAGAGGGGAGGCTGTTGCCCCCAGGCTCATGTAAGATGGCGGTTCGGATCGGGTCCGAACCGATCCGGTGGGGAATGTCTCCCATTTCCATCTGCGTTGAATTCAGATTTTGGCCCTCGGTTCGGATCGGATCCGAACCGATCCGGTTTGCAGCTGCTGCTGGGGCTATTTCCGTGCTATTTCCAGCGAGTTGTGTGTTGCCACTCGGCCTACCTTCCATCCGAGCGAAGAATTGGTCGATCATCTCCTGTTGTTTGCGGAGGAGATCATCTTGCCTAGCCATCTGGGTTCTCAATTCATCGAGAACGCCATCCATTTCATCTCTGGTTAAGTATGCTGATGGATTTTCATGAGAGGAAGCCTCCTGGCTTACCTCGTTCCTTGTTCCTTCAGTGCCAACATCCTCAGCACGAGAGAAGGTTCCGTCTTTCTTTCGCTTGACCATTGATCCAATAGCCAAATAATCCGCTTCCGTTCAAGCTAGTAGAAGAAGTTGTATCGTGTGCCCCCCTACCTGGCGCGCCAAAATGTTAGACCGAAATTTGGGCCTAACACCCAAACTCTATGTGAAATCCTCACAAATCACAGATTACAGATAAAAAGCAATAAAAACGGGGAACACACGAGATTTTTATAGTGGTTCGGCTCAATCCAAGCCTATGTCCACTTTATAGTTTCTCATATCCTGAGGAATTACAATTACAATGGTGTCTCACAATCCGTGAGATTCGATTATACACAATAGCTTTGTGTTGTAATGAAGAAGAGGAGAAAAGAGATTGAATTTATGCACGATAGCCTCGTGTTTGACTGAGTTGAGGAGTACCCAAAGTCCTTGAATACTTGGTAATGGAGGTCGGGAGGTGTTAGTGCCGAAAAAGTCCCTTGAAATAGCCATGTTGTGGTGTATTTATAGGCGTAGAGGAGCTGCTGGGAGTCCTGAATCGGATCGGATCGGAGGGGCACGTGGAATGTGGAGAGGCCATCTCGGAGATAGTGGAGATGTGGTCTTCAGATCGTGCTAGGATAGGTGTAAGCCGATCCGGATTAATAGGAAGTAGTTACTCCTTGAGAACAGGTCAAAGTTGAGGTGTAGCAGCAGGTCGAAGCGGTTCGGTTCGGGTCCTCTTCCTTCCGAACCGATCCGGAGCATTCCAACCGAAGGCGAGACGTGTTGCTATACATCTGCTGCAAGGCGGGTCGGTTCGGACTTCCGATCCGAACCGATTTGGTGTCTTCGATCCGAAGAATGGAAGCACTTCAGTGCAGTGTGTAAGGCGGGTCGGTTCGGTTATCCGATCCGAACCGAGTTGGTGTCTTCAACCCGAAGACTTTGTGCTCTTGTGAGGATCCGATGCGAAGCGGGTCGGATTGCTCCATTCCACCCGATCCGAACCGATTCAGAGCTCTGCCAAAACCATCCGATGCTATGCTTCTTCGAAGAGAGGAGTCGGAGCGGGTCCGATCCGATCCGGGGTTCTATTTAATGCTAAATTCCAGGTTTCCGGTTCTGCAAGCGTTCACGGAAACGGGCGTAACTTTCAAACCGTAAGTCCGATTGAGCCAAACCAAATCTCAAACTGAAGCTAATTCAGAGGTCTACAAGAGTTACGGAGCTTTGCTCCGTAATCGCTGTTTTCGGGCCCAAAAAAGGTCATCTGGTAGGAGTTTCGGGCCATTCTTTGTTTGTGATGCGATTTCAACCAAATCACTTCATGTCTTCTGACGATATTCCCAACGCTTGAGTGTATTGTTGAGAAGAGATTCCATGTGTGACTGCTTTGACTAAAAAGCGGGTCAACAGTATTATAATAATGTCTAACAAACCATAAATAAAATAAGAATATAGCCAAAAAGCTTACATCTTACTTTACGACATAGTTGGTTTACAACTAAAAACATATGTCTTGCGTTGGAGTTTGGATTTCCAACTTGACTAGGTATGGAACCACCTTCCGATTAGTGTTCTCTAGAGATAAAACACTGGGGTTCAATAAGAACATCTTGCAATATGGCCACACAAAATCGGCCACTCGTTAAACTTGAGTGTATCGAATATATCATCACCACGGTTGGGATCAGCAATCGTATCATTCTGTAGCATACAACGGACAACCGATTTCTCTAGATCAGGTGATGATATAACCCAATTGGTATGACCCACATAGCCCGGCTACCTAATCGACTTCAATCATTTCCCGATTAAAGAGGCTTGAGGTCACGATTACCTTTCCAGAAAACATCATATCTATCTTTGAATGCCATATTGTCAGATTCGTCAAATCACTAATTGACTTGCATAAATATACTCTGGGTGTTAAGATATAAGAAGTTACCTTCTCTACCACCATACTCGGTATATTTGTAAAAATCAACATACATGATTTATGGAAAATACTCTGTCAGACATTCATCCATACCAATTAATCCTAGGACAAAACAAAACCGAAGATACCTCAGAACAAAGAGGTTTACTGCTACAAGTTTAATCTTGATAATTAACAATTGACATCATCGATCTTGTCGCTTTGAAGATCTATGTCTTCAAATCATTTCATAAGCATCCCTGCAAGTTAGCTTTCGAACGAAAAGTTGGTTCAAAATGGTTTTGGGTCTTGTTACCATCCCAGTCTCCTCAAATTAACAGGACAATGGTCAAAAGCAATATTTATTGATAATTGGGTTTTGACTATCAAATCAAAAGCAGTACAGATCAGTACATAAGTAGCTCCGACCCTTTTAGTTAAATCCATTCATTAAACCAATTTGTTGATTCTTAAAAATTGATTTCATATACTTATTTCAACAAATCTTTCCTCTTTTCGTTACTTTGGAAACAATAACCAACACCTATATCTTTAGAATAAATGTATTAACCAAACCCCTCTTATTTCCTTTACCTTGAAAATATCGCTATATTTTCACAAAACCACTTTAATTCCTTTACATCGGAAATATCATTATATATTCAAAAAACGGCTTTTATTTCCTTTACTTTGGAAATATCGTTATATTTACTCAATTCAATAGTATAAGTCCATTTACCGATCTTACATGGGTCTAACAATGTAGTGTGCCACATTGTTTATTATATAAACCTCAAAACCCTTTTATAACCTCAAAAATTTTCCAATTAAAGTTTAAAGCTTCAATAATAATTTAAATTTCCATGTATACTTCCATTTTTAAACTAATATAACCACTTGTTTCATTTGCTCGAAAACCTTAGACAATTACTTATTCTTGGAATAAGTGAAATCCCAAAACCATATTATTCATTATTTAGAAAATAGTGCTTTATACTTAATCAAATGGTATAAGTATATATCACACTATATATCTGGGCCAAACAATGTTGAGTAATACATTGTTTATGGAAAAACCTAATGGTTTTATTATATCGCTTAATGTTTGTAAATAATGTTGCAATATTTTTCTTATGGAAATAATAAATTATTTCCAACATCCTTTACCATTTCATACTAGTACCATCCCTTCAAAATGGTGAAGTTGTTCAAGTTGGGGTATTCTATTCACCTCTTAGTCCTTAATCGCCAACGTTCTTATTTTGAGATAGATAAATGTTTGAAATCTCAAAAGTGATATTAATTAATTTCATTTACTATTCATTTAAAATATGGTTTACAACCCATTCTTGTATTTTGCAAATCGCCTTCCAACTTCGAATCACTTTTAAATAATTCAATTATTCAGTAAGTAAACACTTATTTAAAACACAACCTTAGCTTTCAAATTCATTAACTTGGATTCACAAAATCCTTTTTACCAATTATCTTTTCACATATCTATTTAAACAATCTATTGTAAAACTTATCTAGGATTTATTTCAACAAATCCATTAACCAATTTCCTTACCCAAATCCATTTGGCATCCTACCTTTGCATTTTTGAAATCCTTCTTTCAATTACAAATGTATTACCCAATCCAATTCTTATGTAAATGCTTCTTTTGAAAACATTGCCTCAGTTTGAACCTCTTTTATAAACTTTGTTTATACAACTGGATTTATTTTCAATTCCTTTACAAAACTCTTTTCAAAGTTCATCTAAATCTCATTACAAATTCGATTACTTCTTAAATGAAGTCCATTTAAAAAGTATTCGCATTAATTATTATTAATTTAAATAATAATTAACTTCATCGTTAATTAACGTAAAAGTAGTTAACTCCGCTATTAACTAAAAATAAAATAGTTAATTTCATTTAGAAGGTTATTAACGTACTAATATACTCTATTAATAATAAACAACTCGATAATTATTTTTAAATACGGTTAATTAGAAGATTAATCAACTTTTGTAAACATTCATTAAGTTTTAAACAACTATTTATCAAAACTGTTTCTAATAGATTAATTGAAAATAAATTAATCTAATAACCAATTTCAATTAAAAATGTTGACTTAGTCAATTTGAAAACATCAATCAACTTGTTGACTGATTTCCACTAATCCTTCCTCTTAAATTAATCAATAACTTAATTAATTTAATAACATCACTTAATTATTTGATAAAACATGTATTCCAAGTTATTAACCCTTGGGTTAATTTCTGACTTAATTGCTTATAAAACTTATTAAAAACATAAGCATTTGCTATATAAAACATTTTATCACTACTTTATAGAAACCTATTTATAAATATAAATTTATTTATAAAACTTCTATTTTTATACAAAATATAATTCAAAACTTTGTTTCAGCTATATAAAAATAAGTTTTTTAACTTTTAACTTTGTCAAGCCTAATGGCGAATCGACGTTTTAAAAAGATGGATTTCATGCCATCTACTACCAATCACTTAATCAATACTATCTATTGATTAATAACAAAACAATGTTGAATTCAATTCAACCATCAACGTCCAAATATATTTAATGTTACCTAGGTTAAATAGTTTATATATAAACAATATAGAAACAAGTAACATACAAATAATTGAGGAATCCAGTCGGATCCCTCCAACTGATTCTTCCTGCATAACAACTCGTAATATCATTTAATAATGCATATGAAATAGATAATTTTATATAATGCATTTAAAATAATGGGTATATAAATAACGTCAATCAACAATCAACAATCAAACGTTAAACATCCAAAAAATTCAAACATCTTATTTATACTATCAACAATGAGTTATAATTATTTGAATTTAATCACATCATTGAATTCCAGAAGGTGTGAGAGTTAACTCACATTTCGATTTCGATCGATGATTTTAGGTTGTTTCATTTAATTTCAAACGAACATTTAAAATTTAAAAAAATTCCAATAAGCTCTAAATCCTTCCAACATTTATAATAACATATGAAAAAATTATGCATGATACAAGATTTAATTCAAAATGAAAATTTATTTAATACACTAATTGCCTTTAACTCCTTCATCACCTTTTAATTGTAATTAGGCCTTTTTTATTAGCTTCCTCATCACTCATCTTCCCGACACCTGGTACATGCAAACCTACGGCTATGACTTCCATCTCACCTCCCCATCTCCACTACACTTTTGACGAACCAACACCTGCATCAAACTCCCTTCATGAGCTCCTTCTCTTCCTTCCACCAAGTTGAACTCGCACATCCATTTCTTATCGCGTCAGCCAGACTTGTTTCACACACACACACGCACTAAAAGGTGCATCCCTTTTTTAATCCTAAATCCACAAAAAATCCCATGAAGTGCCACATCCTACTAGAAACATAACTACAACCTCCATTTACTCAAAATGACACCAAGTCTCTAAAAATCCAGGCCCTAGGCTTACGATATGGGGAAGACAGTGAAAAATGTTCTCATGAAACCCAAATTAAAATATATCATAGTGAAACTTGAGAATTGATGAGTTCAATGAATCAAAATCTCTTGATTTTGTTTTTTTATTGTATATGATTTTCTAAAGGAATTATAGGTGGCGACGTGAATTGGTTTTGACCAAAGATGAGGAAGTGGAAATAAGAAAGGTTTATATTGGTTATTTATAGGCCGTGGTTTAGGATATATATTTTTTATTAAAATATCTACATGAAACATATGTTGGATGTTTCATGCTCGAACGACCTCATATTAGCTCTGATCGTGATGAAAATTGAAATCCTACAATAACTTAATATTTCGGACCCGATGGAACTGGTTTCGTCGAATCCCGAGATCATTTCCAAAATTCCTATTTTAACTTCACAACATCAATTAAAATACAGATTTTATAAAATTGGTTTCATTAAAATTCGTTCCATATTAAATCGATAAAATATAAATTGATTTCGAAACTATCAAATTCATTGATAATATATTGTCATTATCGTATATATTCAAATAGAATTTATATAACTCCAAAATATGCTTAACTAAATTTTAAATTATAAGTTAAATCGATATTCAATTTATATAAAATCCTTTTATTTTATTAAATAAATCGTTATATTCCATAAATGATTATACCGCGATTTTTGTAAAAATTTGATTTTAACATACACAAATTCTGCAAGATGAAATCTCAATTTTTCTCTATTATTAGAAAACTATAATCAAATAGATCTAGAAGATTCTTTTTCAAAGAATTATGACTTATACTGGATCATGTATACTCAATTGAAGTTCAAACTGTAAATCTACAATTAACGCAACGTTATGATCTCATTTTTAATTAAATTATATTAACATGTTCAAACTACATTAAGAAAAAAAATTCCTTATTATAATTCAAATATGAACTTAATTGGGTCTTAAAAAATCATCCAATTATACTATACCTTAAATTCCCTTTTTCTCAATTATTTTGGAATTAATTATTTTTTTTACTATTCAACTCAAATTAATAATAGGTTTGGGAGGAATTGCTTCACCTAAAGTTTAGATTGAAGAGAGTAACCTTCGTTCTCCCCCTAAGTCTCCCTATTTATATCTGCATGTCATAGGTCTAATCGGCTTGGCTGATCAGCCCATTAGCTATTGACCAGTCTGCCTTACAAAAGCTGAAACTTAAAATAGCGATCCCTCCCAAACTGCTGAAACAAATTCTCCATGTGACCTCTCTACAAAATCGTAAACAACCATTTCGATCCAATGAAACCAACCGCAACACCTGATTCGATTCCTATCAAAAATTATATCCTAAACAGTAAACTTGTGGGCAAAATGGTCATACTCGAATTCAGTAAAAATCATGGACATGTCTTACATTTCCATGAATGATATATAAAATCTGAGAGTGATCCAACCACTAGGGAATAAAATATAATTATTTTATGATCGATCGATACATAAAATGCAAGTCGTCACATAATAGGAAGCAATTTCTTGCTGGGTATCCACACTCAGATGGTGGCCTATAGAAAACAGCTAGAATAGGGTTTAGTTCTGTCGATTTGTACTCATTACGTATCTTGTATTCTTTTGACAACTCATTACATTGCCTCGATTTCACAAGTTCTGCTGATTTATACATGTAACAACCCGCATTTTACGTACTGGAGGATTGTAAAAAAAAATTATTCCCTGAGGGCTGGATCGTTCTCATATTTTGATATGTTGGTTATGGGGATGTGAGACATGTCCATAATTTTTACCAATTTTGTTCGTGTCCATTTTACCCCTATTAGACTTGTACAGGGTATAACTTTTGACTCGGATTGAATTAGGTGCTGAGATCGGTCTCATTGAAAAGGAAATGATGTTTCCCATTTCGTAGAGTGGTCACATTAAAGACTTGGCCCAACGGTTTGGGAGTAATCGTTGTTTTTGTGTTTCACAATTTATTGTTTAGGTTTTTAAGGCCATAATGGGCTGATTTAGAGAGGCCTATTAGTGGGCGGAAGGGAGGCTATAAATAGGTGGTTAGAGGTATGGGGAGAGGGTTACTTTTCTTCATTCTCTCGTTTGGTTGTGCTAGCGATCCTCCTTGTTCAATCAAACACATCTTTCCACCATCAAAATTCTAGATCTACATAAGAGAATCGAAGATCTACATCGTTTAAAGCCAGATCTATGCAAAGTGAAGATTGATTTCATCAAATTGGAATATTTGAGGAACATTCTTCGCTGTTCGAAATTGAGATTCAGTGATTTTGTGTTGTTTCGAAAAATTGGTGAGTGATAAGCATCTCTCACATGGATTCAATCAAGTATATGAGTTGTTTGATCGTTATTTCATCATTTTCAAGTCATTTCTACTTAGATCTACATAACGATAAGTTATTTTCGTATGAATCACCATACGACCTAATTCAGCAACTTAAAACTGGTAATTCTTATGTTATTCATATATTTATGCAGGTTAGATCCATCATTTTAGTTTATTATCGATTTATTATGATTTAGAACATTTTCTAGGATTATTGATGATAATTTCCATTTTCATGTTGTTAGTGATTTCATAACATGTTTGTGGTTCATTTGGTAGTTTTGGGTGAGTTGGTTTCGTCGAAATTGTCGTTCGGTGAAGATTTAGTCGAAATTTGGCTATTTCAACGGATGGATTGGTTGCATTTTTGGATGGATCGGTTGGTTGCACTTTTGGATGGATCGGTCGCACTTTCTGGGATGGATCAGTCGGTTGCACTTTTGGATGGATCGCTCGCACTTTTTGTGATGGATCGGTCGGTTGCACTTTTGGATGGATCGGTCGCGCTCTCTGTGATGGATCGGTCGGTTGCACTTTTGGATGGATCGGTCACACTTTCTACGATGGATCATCGATTGCATTTTTGGATGGATCGGTTGCACTTTCTTTGATGGATCGGTCGGTTGCACTGTTGGATGGATTGGTCGCACTTTTTATGATGAATCAGATGGTTTTACTTTTGGATGGATCGGTAACACTTTTTGTGATGGATCGATCGGTTTCACTTTTGGATGGATCGGTCGCACATTCTGTGATGGATCGGTTGGTTGCACTTTTGGATGGATCGGTTGCACTTTCTGTGATGGATCGGTCGGTTGCACTTTTGGATGGGTCGATTGCACTTCCAGTGATGGATCGACAACTATGATGGATTGGGCTCGAGTAGAATGTTATGGGTCGGCCGCTTCAAACAGATGGATCGACATGGGGTTTGAATATGGGTCGGGCATGCAGAACTCGATGGGTCGGTCATGGAGTTAGAAGCATGGATCAGGCTTGGATGGGTCGGTCCAACTTGTTGAGTATGGATCAGTCAACTCTTTTGTGGAATGGGTTTGTCTGTTTTTATGGGCCGGCATGACCGAACCATAGTGGATCGGCATATACGAAGGGTTATGGCAGTGCTTTGAAATGCTATGGTTGATGGCATAAATGCTATGGTTTGTTTCTGTTGTGAACGAGTGAAGCGCTATGGATTGTTTTGGACCTTATTTTGATATTGTTTGGGTCAGTAATGTTGTGACTTCGATGTATATCCAGCTGGGAGTGTTTGAAACGATGTGATGTGTTCGTTGATTGGTGTAGAGCAACGAATGTGAAGACAACTCAAGGGTGTCAAGTTGGGGATAATGGTTACTCAAGGGGGGACTTGATTTTGTAAATGGTCATCGCGGTTGGTGACTAGAGATGCAAGGCCGAGGGATTATCGTTGTCGTAATTTCTAGCGGAATCAAAGCAGTGATACTTTGGGCAGTCGTGAAGGGCCTCGTACCTTGGGTAGTCATGAAGGGCCTAGTTGTCGAGATTTGAGAAGACAAACATACGAGTCATGAAGGCGTGTGGAGTTTTTGTTAGAACTGCGTTTTACCATTTGCCCTTGACATATGGCAGTCACGATGGGCCGTCATATGATTAACGATGGTTTCGAAGCAGGAAAGGAAGTGATAGCCAGGGTCATGAATGTTTGGTTGTTTTGCTTGTACTATCTCACATAGATTGTCTGACGTCGAAGGAGAGGTTCCTTGGGTGCTTGTCTGATATTGGTTTAGGCCTCCGGGGCTTGTGCTTGTGCTTGTCTAATATTGGTTTAGGCCTCCGGGGCTTGTGCTTAAGGGATATTTAGCTCAATTAAGATGGTTTACGTGAGATATATATAAATTGGTTGCCATGATTGCTATTGTATGGTTACTTCTGATTGCTATGGATGAATGGTTTTTCTGGTTGCCATAGATGTATGGTTGAAATGCTTGTTTGTAAAGGCTATCACTGTCTGATGTGGGGAAGAAGGGGTTGAGTTCTCCTCTGGTGTTTAGGGTAGATTGGTTTGTTAATCTCCCTATTCTCATATACTTTGTTGATGATGTTAGATAGTTGTTTTATCGCTCACTAAGACTGTTGTCTGACTCAAGGTTATACATTTCCCTCTTATTACCTTGGGCTGTTCATCCGATTTTTGGATGGGAAGACTAGGTGGTAGGTGATAGGTGATATCTTGGTAAGGACGATGTTGCAGTTCGGTGGCAAGCAGGAGGCTGGCGTATTACTTTCCTACTATCTAGTATTTGTTTTTCCACGGTTTGATGATTTACTATGAGTGTTGTAGTGAGGCTTTATGTATAGACTTCGATGTTGAGTCCAGTTGGTATATGGAAAATCTTTCAATATGTTATGAAAATTTAAAAGTTTGATCTACGAAGCTTCACCTTTTCTACCTTTTGTATATGTTCTATTATATGTTATCCTTACGCTGTGAGTTCTACGACTAGTTACGCGTTGTGTTTCTTACTTCGATGATCGTCCATAGCTCCCTGACATGTCTTTCAGCACATTACTTCCCTTGTTAAGTCTGGGAGATGTGGGCGGTTGTCACATTTGGTATCATAGCTCTGGTTATCGATTTTAGTCAAAGTTCGAAGACGTAATCACGTATGAGAGACGTATTTTGTGACACCCCACCTCCGTTAATGTCACTCACTAAGGGAATGCATTGAGTTTTGTGAAGCGTTATAGGTAAACAGAACAGAATAATTACAAGACAGATATAAATAAGATAGCAGCGGAAATTTAATTTTTTATTTCAAACATAAATCATTATACCGTGGTCCACAATACCATAAGTCAAAAAAGCCATTGCAATAAAATAACTTCTGTCTGGCACCATCAGAGTACATAAGTATATAAAAAGCATAATTCCCCAATTGAAAGAGTTAAGCCATAGTAGAGACAAAAACTTGAGTCATACTTTAGAAGTAGCTCCTAGCAAGATGATATCTGAGTCCTGACCAAGCCTGAGTGTTTCCTCCCTGAGAACCTGGGGGGGGGGAAACGGAAGAAAGAAGGAGAAACAAAAGGGTCAGACATAAAGTCTGGCGAGTCTAGTTACTTTTAGCCAGTAAATAAATAAAAGTAACATGATAGGCATATAAAGTGGATAAGAGAGATCACTACACAAATGGCAGATGTGACATGGTAGATAGGGTAAGGTGTATACACTTCTCTAATGATTACTCTGCACTATTATTAGTATAACTAAAATGAGATGATCCCTTCCACTATAAGTTGGTAGACTTATGGCATACGTCTGAGTGTACCCTATCCACTACCCTAATCGATCGGCTCCCTACTCAGTAGATATCATGTGCTGGCCCCACAGTAGGAGGTATCACTTCCTAAAGTGGCAACCCTTCATTTTCCAAGATGTGCACAACCATATCTATTGGTGTCGCGGTCGTCTTATCCCCCTCTGCCGGGCTCATGCATGGACATGGCCCGGTCGGTTTGTGCCGCCTACACCGTCCGTCTCGTTTGGATCTCTTATAATTAATCAGCGGGCCCCTTCTCCACCTAGCACGGAGTTCTTTATTTGATACCTACTCTGGGTTACTGACTAAAATGGGTCCCACAGAATATGATACTAGCTCTCCCCTTTTTCTTGCATCCCCACTAGGTTTTTTGCTGACTATGTATACCCCTTAGGTGTCTTTAATTACATAGACCTATGCTTACCCTAAAAGGTGTCTTTAATTACATAACCTTATTGGGTTAAGTTTGTGATCTTATATGTAAATATTACCTACCCCTCTAATTTACTTAACCCACCCACTACCCATCCAATTTTACTTTACCCTAACTTAAGTTCATAAGCAAACAATCATTATGGATTAAATTAGGTTAAGAAGTCCAATTCATTACCATGTCCAATTATTGTTATAATGGGCTTGACCTCCCACATTAGGCCTACAACGTGTGGATGCTGGATATGCTGGTCGGGTCTGGGCAGTCTTATTCCACAGTTGTGCCTAACCTCATGTCTTAGCCCGATTCATATTTGCACACTTAGACCTCTCACATTATGTTCAACATTAGTGGCTGTTGGATATGCCGGTCGGGTCCAGGCAGACTTCCACCACTAATGCAACCTAACCTCGTATCATAGTGCAATTACGATTCCTAATTGTAATTACTAGACATTCCATTTTTATCCAAATCTACCTATGTCATTATATGTGATTATTTCTCTTTTTATCCCCATTTGAATTATATTTCCAATAATGTTCATATTCAAATTATGCCAATATTAACCCTTCTCCCCCGTTCCCTAACTAGCGTACGCATAAACTGGCGGCATGCCTAGGCTAGACAATAGCCTAGTCATAAATGATAATAGGTAAAATAATGGGAATATAACTAAAGTGATCATCTTGGCATAAACATAAACTAGCATGATAATAAGGTGAATGGACATGTAATTAACATCATAACAAGGTGGACATAAAATGATAAACTGGTGGCGTTCAATTGATTCTAACAAAACTATGATGTCACAATAAGCATAGTAAGATCTAAATTAGCAATTTAGATGTCCAATTGGATTAGATCTAACATGAAAACACAAGGTGATAAATTAGATCACATAATTCAGATCTAGAGGTTAAATTAGATCTAACACAATTAGAATGACATAATATCATGTTTAGATCTAAATGTGGGTTCCCATGTCCAATTTACAACTTATCTAAGTTGATCGCAATATGATAGGTGAAAGGTGATTTACATAAAGAATTGGATTTAACCAATGCTGCAACTGTCCAAATTAACAGATTTACATTCACCACAATATAGTTACAAGTCAAGATCCACATAGGTAACATAATAGAATAATCACAGTTGCATTAGATCTAAAAGCGTAGATCTATTATGAAATAGTATAAGATTTAACAATAGCATAGATCCACAGTTTACAACATATCCAATTCACAGTCTTTCACAATTTACTTTTATTTATCTAAAACTAAACGCAACTAGAAACTCATAGCGTTAGGTTTAGAGAACTGAGAAAAAATGGATCTTAAATTTCTAAATTTGATTTGCAAAGTGCGTTGTTGTAGAAAACGATTCCGTCTCAGTTCGTATCCCGGCAGCATATGGCCTCCATGATTTCCAATGAATAAAATAGGAGAATAGGACACATATATATAGCTTCCAGACCCCCTGGAACCGAGTGCCACATCAGCCCTAGGGGTGTCGACACCCCTATGGGTGGGTCGACCCGTAGGTCGACACCCCTTAAGGGGGGTCGACCCCTAGGTCGACACTCCTCTGGGGGGGTCAACCCCCTAGAGCATGATTTTTGTCGCCTTATTGAATTTTTAAATTCGAACTATTCTGGATACAATTCTGACTCATCTCTAACTCATGCGTATATATATAATCTTTCTACGCGTATATAAACTTAAAACCCTCATAACTTTTTCATACGGCGTCCGTTTTATGCAAACCAAATGTCTATCCTGACCAGAATTTCGAGACGAACGCAATCGTGTAGTACGTTTCCTATAATTTTGAATATTAAATTAATTATTATTTAATTTATCCTCTTTAATGCTGTTAAAAATTTGGGGTGTTACATTCTCCCCTACTTAAAGGATTTCGTCTCGAAATCTCTAAGTTGAGAAGAACGCATATCCTACCATCCATCTACTCATCCACCAATCACTAGCATCCATTATCCTTAAATATTTCTAAAGCTTATATGAATATATGCAAAGGTGTGTGTATATGTCCCAGCACTATGCAAAAATTAGGCGGTCTACTGATTCAGTTGACCTCCTTAATGCAATGTATGTTAGTGCCATGAATCAATATGTATGCAAATAATCCTATTATATCATGTGAGTTCTATATGTGTGCACATTCATTCGTCCAAATGCAACATCCTTATGCTAACTCATCCATTTCCATCCATAAAAGAAAAGAAAATGCACACACATCCATATGCAGTACGAGAGTGATTAAGCTGATCTAGTGCCTAATGTGTGTGTATATGCGTCCATAGGCAACCACTAGCAAACACTTGCATCCACTTTCATCCATCAAACATAACATGTTTCAAACACATGTTTACATCCATAGGATTCCTATCTAAAGGCCAAAAATTACTACGAATAAGATATACGCAATTGACAGAAACAAGTACTGATAAAGCTTTGAAAAAAGGAGTTAAGAACATACCCTTGAAAAGAAAAGGGTATGAAGTACGAATCTTGTCTTCGGTCTCCCAAGTCGCATCCTCTGGGCTATTTCCCCATTGAACCTTTAGCAACTTGATCTCCTTATTGCGCAGCTTCTTAACTTCTGATTCAAGAATACAGGTAAGGACTCGTCTGACTGTCGCCTCCCGTTCCACTTCTACTTCTTCCAACATACTCGGTTCAACAACTTCTGCGGTGTCATGCAGGCACTTCCGCGGATGAGATACATGGAAAACGTCATGAACACCGGATAGATTTTCCGGGAGTTTAACTCTATAGGCCATTTGGCCAATTCTCTTGGTTATGGGAAATGGTCCCACAAACCTAGGTGCCAACTTTCCTACTGCTCTGAAGCGAACCACGTCCCTCAGAGGTGATACTTTGATAAAATCTAAGTCTCCTACTTCAAATTCGATGTTAGTTCTTCTCTTGTCTGCATAGGACTTCTTCCTATCTGGAGCTGTCTTCATCCGCCATCGAATAAGGTCAATCTTTTCGGACGTTTACCTAACCATATCTAGTCCAAGTAATGATCTTTCTGTAGATTCCCACAAACAAGGTAGTGATCTACAGGGTACAATGCTTCAAAGGGTGTCATGCCAATGCTAGCTTGATAACTGTTATTATAGGCAAACTCTACTAAAGGAAGATGCTCTTCCCAAGTCCCTCCGAAGTCTAGGATACACAGTCTTAAAAGATCTTCGAGAATTCTGTTCACCCTCTCTGCCCTTCGGTTTGAGGATGATAAGCGGTGCTAAAACACAAATGTGTACCTAATGCTTCTTGCAAACTCCTCCAAAATTCACTAGTAAAGATGGAGTCAAGATCGCTTACGATGTTGGAAGGTACTCCATGAAGACGAACTATCTCACGAACATAAATTGTTGCCAACCACGATGCCGTCCTCTTACTCTTAAATGGAAAAAAGTGAGCTCTCTTAGTGAGTCTATCTACCACCACCCAAATACTGGTATTGCCTTTCTTTGACCTAGGCAAACCATCCATGAAATCCGTAGAGACGCTCTCCCATTTCCACTGCGGAACCTCCAACGGATGAAGTAATCCACCGGGCTTCTTTTGCTCAGCTTTGACCTGCTGGCAAACTAAACACTGAGAAACAAATTCGGCTACATCTTTATTCATCCCAGCCCAAAAGAAAACCCTCTTCATTTCTCTATACATCTTGTCGCCATCTGGATGAATTGTCATCTTAGAATGGTGGGCCTCTTCTAGGACTGCCTTTATCAAGCTTCCAATTTGAGGAACACAAAGCCTTCCATCTCGTTGCAACCACCCCTTTTCATCTTTGACATATCTACTAAGGTAACTAGAAGTCTCACCTCTTCTGAGCTTTTCCATGAGTCTAAAATTTGTGGGTCACCTTGTTGCGAAGTTCCTATTTGGTCCATAAGATTTGGTCGTATCTCCAAGGATGCAAACAAATCAGGAAAAACCTCGATGGAGGGTCTAAAATCAAAAGCTGGTATGAACTCCAAGTTCTTTCCTTCCACAAACAGAGGAATCAGGGCCATCCTCTGCCTACTTAGTGCGTCTGCCACCACATTACCCTTACCAGGGGTATAAGCAATTTCAAATTCATAGGAAGCTAAGAACTCCATCCACTGTTGTTGCCTTAAATTGAGATCCTTCTATGAGAATAGATACTTGAGAGATTTATAATCGGTGTATAACTCGAACCATTCTCCAAGTAAATAATGAGGCCACGTCTTTAGCGCGAATACTGTGGCAGCTAGCTCTAGATCACGGGTAGGGTAGTTCTTCCCATGAACTCTCAACTGTTTACTCCCATAACATATTACTTTCCCTTCTTGCATCAGATCCGCGCCAAGCCCTGCACCGCACGCATCAGTGTAAACAGTAAACACTTTACTTCCATCAGGCAAGGTCAAGACCGGGGCTGTTGTCAGAGCCCTCTTCAGTCGTTGGAAAGCAACGTCACAGTCTATATCCTACAAAAATGCCAAATTCTTCTTTGTCAACCTGGTGAAAGGGGTTGATATCTTCGCGAAGTCCTTAATGAACTTCCTATAATAACCTGCCAACCCAAGAAAACTTCTCACCTTGGTTGCATTTTTAGGAATATGCTAATCTTGCATTGCAACCACCTTGGCGGGATCTACAGCTATCCCTTCTTTAAAGACCATATTCCCTAAGAATCTCAACTCTTTTCTCCAAAAATGGCATTTGGAGAACTTTGCCTTAAGATGATGGTCATGGAGAGTTTTCAAAACTTCTCTCAAATGTTGAGCATGCGCTTCTTCGCTTTTGGAGAAGATCAAAATACCATCAACAAAGACTATGACAAATTTGTTTAGGAACTCCCGAAACACCCTACTCATCAGATCGACAAAATAGGCGGGTGCACTCGTCAGCACAAAAGGCATCACTAGCCATTCAAAAAAACTGTTCGGAGTTCTAAAAGCAGTCTTATCTATGTTGTCCTCAACCACCCTAAACTGATGGAACCCCGTAGCCAAGTCCAATTGAGAAAATACCAAGGCACCAACAAGTTGATCAAATAAATCATCAATCCTCGGAAACGGGTGCCTATTCTTCTTAGTGAGCTTATTCAACTCTCTATAGTCAACACACAAACAAAACGAACCATCCACCTTAGTTGAGAATACTATTGGGGCACCCCATCCAGATATGCTTCGTCTGATAAACCCTTTCTCAAATAGCTCCCCTACTTGCTTACTTAGCTCCCTCCTTTCCCTTAGAGCCATGTGGCGCACTGGCAACGCAACTGGCTACGTATTGTCCACCAGATATATGCGGAAGTCGATCTCGCGCCTTGGAGGTAAACCCCCTAACTCATCAAAAACATTGGAATAATATCGAACCACTGGAACAGATTGCAAATCATCTATGGATGCATCTAGAGACTCTAGAAAGCTAAGCATAACAGACCCTTGGGGGTCACCAGAAACATCGAGGGTCTTCTCATGACAAGTCAGGAGTCTAACAACCCTCCTCTCACAATCCAGAATGGGCCCATACGTGGTAAGCCAATCCATTCCTAGAATCAACCCATAGCCCATAAACCCGAGCACATATGCATCGCACTCAAACTCGATGCCTAACACAGATATTTTCAGACCCCGACAAATCATCAATAAATGAGCCGAACCACCAATGGGGTTTGGAACAACTACGGGATACTACCATACTAGTAATTAAGTGTAGAGATTCAACCACAGAACTAGATATAAATGAGTGTGAAGCGCCATAATCAAAAAGTGTTCTAACTGGATGGTTTGAAGAGAAACTAAATTTTCTACGGAAATTTTTCTACCTCTTTCAGGAGCACTGATTGCAAGAGCATCCACCTGCCCTCCAGAAGTTCCTGCTCTTTGACCTTGTCCCTGAGATCCCTGTTTCTTTGGGCACTCTTTAGAGAAGTGTCTGACCTCTCTGCAATTGAAGCAATTGCCCTTCCTTCTCTTACAGTATTTGATCAAGTGAACTTCCTTTCCACAATTGTGACATTTTCTCTTATCCCTGCCTTTGTCATCTTTCCCTCCTTTCTTTTGCTGTTGTTGCTGCCCCTTCTTGGGCCACACCTTCCTATTCTGCGATGACCCCTCAGCCTTTGCTTCCTTCTTTTCTCCCTTGTCCTCCTCATGCATTAGGGCCATATAAACAAGCTTTTCAAAAGTGGTCTCCATTGGAATATAGGACATGGCTAACCCATGCAGAGGCTCATTCAGCCCTTTAGCAAACCGCAAAGCTTTTTTGTGTGGTGTATCCTCCAGCACTAACCCGAACCTTGCCAGCTGGTTGAACTTGTTCACATACTCCTTCATAGTCAAGATTCCTTGTTTGAGTTTTAAGAACCTCTCTATCTGTATGCTTCTCCTAGCTTGGGAAAGAAATTTCATTTCAAACCTCTATCTAAAATCTTCCCAAGTTTCCACCGGACGTCCAGCTTGGGTGACTTCCCACCAAAATGTGGCTTCGTCCTTTAATAGCCAAGCAGCTAATTGAATATTTCTTCGATCCTCTACTTCAAAGATTACGAACAAGTCCTCTGTCTCCTTAAGCCAGTTCCTAGCTTCTACAAATGTCTTGTTCCCATGTAATGGCTTACCTCCCATAGCACGGAAGTCCAAGCAGATCTTGGCGAAGTTATATGCTCTTGGAGGGGGAGGAGGAGGAATGACTGGTGCAGCTGAGGGAGGAACTTCCCTTTGGCCTTCGGCAGGTGCCGTGGCCTCCAAATACCTACGGAACCATCCGGTTATTTTGATGCCCTCTGGGATATTAGGAATGTTTTGTTCCCCAAACATATTGAAATAGGAAAAAGGAAGAAATTTAGATAAAGGACCGAAGGATATTACATATGGATTCTTAGGGAATATTTTCAAACAGACTTTTCTTTTTTGAAAATACTTTCTTTTAAAACCTTTTTGAAAAATAAAATTTCAAAAATTTTAATTTATTCTGGTAGCTTTCAACTCTGATAGCAAGTGTGACACCCCACGTCCGTTAATGTCACACACTAAGGGAATGCATTAAGTTTTGTGAAGCGTTATAGGTAAACAGACACAGAATAATTACAAGACAGATATAAATAAGATAGCAATAAAAATTTAAAATTTTATTTCAAACATAAATCATAATACCATGGTCGACAATACTATAATTCACAAAAACCATTACAATAAAATAACTTCAATCTTGCACCATCAGAGTAAATAAGTATATAAAAAGCATAATTCCCCAATAAAAAGAGTTAAGCCATAGTAGAGACAACAACTTGAGTCATACTTCAGAAGTATCTCCAAGCAAGATGATATCTTAGTCATGACTAAGCCTGAGTGTTTCCTCCCTGAGAACCTGGGGGAACGGAAGAAAGAAGGAGAAACAAAAGGGTCGGACATAAAGTTTGGCGAGTCTAGTTACTTTTAGCCAGTAATAAATAAAAGTAACATGATAGGCATATAAAGTGGATAAGAGAGATCACTACATAAATGGCAGGTGTGACATGGTAGACAGGGTTAGGTGTATACACTTCTCTAATGATTATTCTGCACTATTACTAGTATAACTAAAATTAGATGATCCCTTCCACTATAAGTTGGTAGACTTATGGCATACGTCCGAGTGTACCCTATCCACTACCCTAATCGATCGGCTCCCTGCTCTGTAGATATCCTGTGTTGGCCCCACAGTAGGAGGTATCACTTCCTAAAGTGGCAACCCTTCATTTCCCAAGATGTGCATAACCATATCTACTGGTGTCACGTTCATCTTATCCCCCACTGCCCGGCTCATGCACACACATAGCCCGGTCGGTTTGCGCTGTCCACACCGTCCGTCTCGTTTGGATCTCTTATAAACAATCAGTAAGCGTGTCCCTTCTTCGCCTAGCACAGAGTTCTTTATTTGATACCTACTCCGGGTTACCGACTGAAATGGGTACCACACAACATGATACAAGCTCTCCCCTTTGTCTTGTATCCCCATAAGATTTTTCACTGACTATGTATACCCCCTAGGTGTCTTTAATTAAATAGCCTTATGTCAGTTATGCTTAACCTAAAGGGTGTCTTTAATTACATAACCTTTTTGGGTTAAGTTTGTGGGCCTATATGTAAATATTACCCACCCCCTCTAATTTACTTAACCCACCCACTACCCATCCAATTTTACTTAACCCTAACTTAAGTTCATAATCATATAATCCTTATGGACTAAAGTAGGTTAAGCAGTCCAATTCATTGCCATGTCCAATTATGGTTATAATGGGCTAGACCTACCACATTAGGCCTACAACGTGTAGATGCTGGATATGTCGGTCGGGTCTGGGCAGTCTTATTCCATAGTTGGGGTCTAACCCCGTGTCTTAGCCCGATTCATATTTGCACACTTAGACCTCTCACATTAGGTTCAACACTAATGGCTGCTGGATATGCCGGTCGGGTCCGGGCAGACTTCCACCACTAATGCAACCTAACCTCGTGTCATAAGTGCAATTACGATTCCTAATTGTAATTACTAGACATTCCATTTTTATCCAAATCTACCTATGCCATTAATATACACGTAAATGTGTATATTTTATCCGCTTATTTTTCTTATTTTCTCTTAAAAATATTTGATACTGTGTATTTATAGTTGCGTTTTCAGGTTATTTATGATGAATGGAATTGCTGCACTTAATTGTTGAAAAGCTTGAAGAATTGGTGTAAGAAGAGTGTTGATTTTGAAAGCTAGACTAAAGGTTGAAGAAATGTTGTTATTCAATCACTTTCTGCCGCATATTTTAATGATTCAATGCCTTTTCATAAAGATAGATTGTCGCAGATGTTATGGAGTTCCTATTTATGCTCAAAACAGTTGGAGTTGATGTCATTTGATACCCACAAGCTATGATATTTGCAAAGCCATTCATACGTGTTCACACTTAGCTAGTTGGTTTATGTGTTATTTTAAAAAAAGGCTTTTGTCCCACACATTGTGCAATAGACCGCTTAGTCTTGGCCTGGGCAATTATAAATACACTTGTATTTAGTTCATTTGGATTCATTCAACATTAGATTTTATTCTGTAATTCTTTGCTTGGAATAAAATTCTTCTTCCTTGTTCTCTTTAGTTTTAGTTTTTTTATTTACATGTTACTTTCTTTTCTGCAAGTCGATTAGATTGTCCTTTTTTTCTTATTTTTGTTTTATGTTGCAATCTACATTCGTTGTTAGAATAATAAATATGAGAGGCTAGTCCCTTTAATTTAGGGGTGATGAAGCTCTCTAATCACATAGATTCAACATAGTTTATTTTTCATGCTCTCTATCTGTGCTTATTAAATAATGGATGTTTAGTGTATTTTGTTAATCATGTTTGGTTTTGATGATCTATGCTTCTAATTAATTGAGGATAGATCATGCTTGATTAAATGACACAACAAAATTTTCCTTTTCATCTATATATGATTTTGGCAAAAAGAGGAAGTGTTAATCAACATTTGATATTTTATATTACTAACTAATAGTAAATAGAGTATTCTTAAAATTGTTACTGCTTTCAACTTGTTGTGTTTTTCATGAGAATTGAATAGTGAATTAGATTTGTGCTATAATTTGATGACTTTTGTTATGCTAATTAATATAATAAATATGTCATACTTATGATAAACACAATATCTAACCTCACTTATGACCAAACAAAAAGAGATCATAACTTCATCATGATGATTTGTGTGATCTAGAGAGTGAAAACATCTCTTAATTGCTCTTAACCAATAGTTGTATTCTCAACTTAGTCATTAATTTTGTTAAATTTTAGTTAACATATTTTAAAGTTTGGTTTAATTTGATTGAATAGAATTTAAAATTATTCTTTCCCTGTGGATCAACTCGTATTCGCTAACGTACTACAAGTGTACGCCGTGCGCTTGCGGTTTATTACACTTCGCGATGATATTCTAATTCACAGAATATTCGTCGTCGAACAAGTTTTTGGCACCGTCGCCGAGAAAGAAATTTGATTTTGATTTTATTCTTCGAATTAATTTTGATTTTTGTTTCTTTAAAAAAAAAAATGTGTGCATTTGTGTGTTTGTTCTATTTGATCTCGTTTCAATCGCATTTGTGTGTGTTTTGTTGAGTTTGATTGTCCATTTTTGTTTGTTTGTTTGTTGTTTCTAAAAAAAATCTTTTGATTTGTGCATTTCATCTCTCATTGCAATCATCTCTCTGTTTTCTTCCTTATATTTGAATTTTTGTTTAATTTTATCATTTGCGTTTTGCATCTTTGTTTTATATATATATATATATATATATATATATATATATATATATATATATATATATATATATACACACACACACACTTGCCTTTTGTTCAATTTCTTTCCTGTTTTTACTACAATTTCCTTTACCTCTTTCTCTTTCTGTCATTTATTTCTTTCCTTTCTATCATTTATTTCTTTCCACCTTCAATTCAATTTCAATAATTACAAATAAAAAAATCATTCCATTTTTTCACTTTTATTTCTTCTCTCTCTCTCTCTCTCTCTCTCTGATTTCCTTTCCAATTTCTCTTTATTATTTCTTTCCCTTTCCCTCCCTCATTAATTGTCTTTCCTTCACTGCTTTATATTTACTAATTGTCTTCTGTTCAGAATCCTTTGTAAACCACTCCCATTTCACCATATTCCTCATACAATCTTTTCTTCTCTTTGTTTCTCCACTTGCAGCCCTTCTACCAGCAACAAACTTCACTCTTTAAAAAAAATACTGAAACCCACTTACACCACATAAATCCACTACATCAACAACCCATCTTACTCCCAATTTCTGCTCCTCCAAAGATCCGATTCGCAAAATACCCCATCAACACAGCGTCGTTACTGCTGTACTCCCTCTTCAAACAAACTACCTCCTCCATTTCCTCAAATCTGTCCATTTCGACACTATGTTGATAATCACCAACTCATCACCAATTCGTCACTGTCCATAAATTTCTAAAGCCACACGTTCCTCAAATTTCCAAACCAATTACAAGCACCTGAATCAAGTTGGGAAAAAAATGAGCATCATCCATTTGCCACAAGCTCATACGATTTCTACCATCTATAACCGTCTAGATCTGTCACCATCAACCGTTCACCCCTGGTTGCCATTCACTTCACCATCCACTATTTACATTTATGAAAAACCTATACCCATCATCACGCCAGTGATCAGCATAGCAAACCTTTCTGCCAGTCAATCCTTTATCATCCACCAATACAGCTCCTACAATCCAGTTCATGAACCATCATCTTCCACCAGTACTTCATACTTCGACCAGTCACATTACCCCCTACTCCAAATTGTCAAAAGAGCAAAAGCAGACCACAGACCCTCTCAAACAAAGTCCACCTGCACCACTGACCATACACCACCCGAACAGCCATTTCAGAAACTTCAAATACACAATCTGTCTTATACATACCACCAATTCATCCACTGGCATCAAACATACAACCTTCACGTCCTTCAGTTCACAACATCCACAAACCAGCACCCACGCCCTCTGCAAACCAGCCTCACACTCTCCTACAAACAAATCCAGTCTCCCAAAACAACTCTCAAACCTCCCACCATCTATTCACGGATCCTAAAACAAACAACATGTGAACACCTACGGCGTCACCACCAGTCCTCATCTAGCATCCACTTTCAAAAACTGTCAACAATACTACAAACCAAGTTCGAACAGACATCATAACATCCGCTGCAAATTCCTGGTGTGGCTGCTTCATCGTTGCCCCATTATCGGATTGTGTTGCCACAAAATCACAGCATGGTGGGCTCATGAATTTCCACCAAACAGCCATCTACCCATCCCAATCCGCAAGTACCCAATCACTCCTCCGAAACTATCCATCATCCACCCGATTCCATTGCAGTTCAACACAGACAGCCCCTCCACGTTACTTCCTCAATCACCATCTACACACAATCTTCAAACTCATATTTCACCTCCCCTTCAACCATACAACATCACACCTCTTCACAATTTAAACCACACACTTCCATACACCCCGGACCCCATCAGAAACCACCCAACTACGAACCACATACCAAAACAGACCACATACCATCACAAAACTTCCCTCTGTCCAAAACCGCACCATATTCCCAAACGAAATCACCTTAGCAATCGAATTCCAGCATCCGCGAACATCCAAATCCGCCACTCCTTCAATTCGCACCTCGTCCTTAAAGTCCAACTTCTATCGCCTCCTCAAATATCATCGAAAATCCTAAATCGTCCATCGTGAACCACTTGTGAAACCCCAACGCAAAACAGCTTCAAACTCCAAATCGATTTCGAAAACCAATTCTAAAAACCCCAAATCACGATACCCGATTAACAGGAAGGCGATATTATCTTTGAGCGTGTTACTTTGCCTTTTAGGGTATTTTGGATTTTGTTTTTTTGGGTATTTTGGATTTTGTTGGCTGCGCTTATTTTTGTTTTGAATATAAAGGGGATTTTGGCCTCTTGGGATTTTGTTGTGCGGTGAGTGAAAACAAGGGCATGAGTTTTGGTTTGTGCTGGCCAAATTTTTTTAGGGTGAGAAAAAAAATCGGGTTGAGTTTACAGCTTTCTTCCCTTTTGACCTTTTTACTTCATCTCTTACTTGTTTTCTTTTTTTTTTTTTTTTTATTTTCTAAAAAAAATCATTTTTATTTGGGTTAGTTTAGTTATTTATTTTAATTGGTTTTTTTTCTTTTAGTTAGGTCCTTAGTCGGCTTTTATTTTCTTCTAACTTGAGTTATTTCTTTTCTCTTCTTAAAAAAAACAAGAACAAAGGCCAAAGTGAAATAACAGATTCAAGAAAGGAAACGAACAAGAGATTTAGGGGAAAACAATTTACAATTAGCAAAATTTGAATTGTTGGAGCGGTCGCACACCACATGGGGTGTGAACACACTAGCGTTACTCACTTTCACTGGACGGACTGCCGATCTAAATGAGAATTTTCTAAACTCTACAGGGACTGCTGCTGCTTGAAAAATATAGAAATTGCTTGTAAAAATCTTCTACAGGGGCCGCAACTTGCTTATAAAAATTTTATTTTTGCAATTTATTATTCTGTGTTTGTTCTGTGATTGATTATTCTGCCTATTGGTGTGTGGTTGGAAAATTTAAAACGAATCTGAGATAAATTGGATAGTTCGTTTTTGGAATAAATTATTTTTGAAATCAATTCGAGGATTCCCCAAAGCTCATAGGACAAAATATCAGTTAACTTGACAATTAGGATTGGTACTCTCTGAGGTGTCTAAGGAACGGTAGAGTTTAAAACTCAAACAAGTTCTTAAACCTTCAGTTGTGTTTCTACGGTGATTCGTGGCACACTGATAATCCCTGTCCGAACTTGGCCCAGACTTGTATTCATATAATCAGAAGTTGTTAATTTTAACATATTTTTTAAGAGCTTCCTTAGAGCCACAACTTTTGCGACTGATTTTTCAATGAAAAACTCTCTTCTTTTAGTATATGCACACTTGCCCCATGTACAGCCAAAACTGCATTTTTTTTCAAACTTTAACTGATTTTGGTTTCAATTCAAATCAAAATGAATTTCAAGCTGAAAACTTTTCGAATAATTTCCATAAATCTCGTCAAGCGATTACACCCCAATATGAAAAACCTCATTCTACGATTGAGGAGAATCTATATGAGGCGCAACAACTTTTAGCGCAAATGGCTAAGCAAAGTGTTGAACATCAAAACAATTGCAACACGGGTTTTAACGAAATTTTTGAAAACCAAAATGATTTTCATAATACAAGTGGATGTCAAATGTTGGTTATCCAATATGAAAAATGTGTTGTGAACAAGCTAAATTTTTGGCGATGTTGGTTTTAGAAAATAAATATTGGACGACTTCTAAGAGATGAGGTGGATGAATTTTTAAGGTTAACCACTGAGGAACACATAGGAACGACGAATCTAAAAAACGACATTTTGAAGTCTAATGTGTCTACCGATTTTATTGAAGAGGGCCTGAGTGAAATTGATCAATTAATGCGTGAAATTTGGATTTGTCGCGAGGAAATCAAGGAATGGGCGTGAATTTTAGATGAAAAACAAGATTCTGAAAATAAATATATGGAAAACATGCGTATCATCGGACAACTGGCTCAATACACTATTGAACTTTGGCAAAATCTAGAAAAGTTATTACTTGAGGGAATTGATGACATTGATGAATTTGAGGATTTAATGAAACTTGGCTTGACTTACATCGAAGAACTAGCTCAAAGAATAATAGATAGCAAACAACGTTGCACTAGGATAGTGTATCAAATTTTCCATCTTCAAACTGAAGTTATGGAATTGTACAACCACTTTAAATCCTAATCTAGTGACAAACAAGTTTCTGTCAATGCTTCTTTTGAAAACAATAATCAGCCAGTAACTTCATCACAACATTAAATCATGATTATTGATGATTCTGACAATATGACTGTTGATGAAAATGAAAATTTTGAAAAATCTCTGGTGCAAAACTCTGATTTCTATGAAACTGAAATTCAAACTCAAACTGATGCTTCTGTTGAAAATTCAACTCTTACTGGAATCAAAAATCTTCAACTAACAACTTTTGAAATTGATGAAAATCTTAATGAAGTTGTTGAAAGCTCGGTAATTGATTTGAGTATAAATTCTCTTGAAAACAAAGACATCAATCTTCAATTTGATCTCCCTCTCTCAGATTCTGAAAATTTTGAAAATTTAGCAACTTTAGATTGTCAACTTGAAAGAAAAGATGAAGTTGGTAACAACTGTTTAGGTGAGGACGACTTTGATGAGCGAAAACTTCTTGAACTGATTGATGATAATTTTGTTGGGTCTGAAACTGTAAATGAAACATTTGAAAACTTTGAAACTTTTGAGTTTGAAAACAACAAAACTTTTGAATGTGATCTTAAACACAATAACGATTTTTCTGAAACTGTTGAAACTCCTTACGACTTGATCATTTCAACTAAACCTCACTGTGATCACTTATTTTTCATTGATAAATTTCTGCAGTATATGAACTCTTTTTGAAATGGCACTGTTTTTGAGAAAACATGATTTCGAAAATTACTGAAAATTCACTTGTTTGGTTTTAACTTTAGGTTTACGAATGAACCTTTAGTTACCAAAATTTCAAATATGGAAGAAAAACCAAACAATATTTCTCAAAACAAGTGTGGGGGTGAGAATCTTGCTCATGTCTCTCAATTTATACGTCATCTGAACAAATCAAATTTTGTTCTTGAAACTTTTACTGAACCCCGGATCAATGATCTCTCTATAGTTGCTACTGAAATTCAATTCGATTTTAGGATCAATTGTAAACTCAAAATTTTAAAATTAGCAACTCAAACTTTTGAAAAAACAATTTTTTTTTCAAATCTGACATGTAATATACAATCCTTCATGATTTGGTTTTTTGTGCTTAAGCTGTGTCTCATAATCTTAATGAGGCTGATCCATTGGTCTATCGTGGACCAGTTCATCTATTTGATAACTGCATATTTTATGCACACACATTTGGTAAGTCGCACCAACCCTCCTTTCTAAATATGTTAATATTTCTCTTCCATTCACTCATTGTGTCATGCATTGACTATGGGGAGACAGTCAAAATCAAGTGTACGGGGAGTCTCATTTTCATTCTGTTTTGCATAGTTTAACTTTGCAATTTTTTTCCCTTTCTCTTAAAAAAAAAATCTTTTCTCTTTAAAATTAAAAAAAAAAAGAATTTCGCATTTCTATTTGCTTTTAAATAAGACATGATGGAGTTAGCATACAATTCTGGTCGTTTGATTAAAATGTTTGGAGATTTACTTCTCTTAGCGGATAACGAAAGGAATGTTTGAATTATGAGCAAATTTGGTGTAACTGGTATATTGGGAAATTCACAGGTGATGAGTATGTAATTTTTTCTGAATTGTAATCTGATTAAATGAGTGGTTGATTTAGACTACTTGCAATAACATTTTAGATCTTTTAAGTGAAGTTGTGCTAAGATATCCTCGCTTAATTCTCTCTCTTATGTTAAAAAAAAGATAAGAAGAAAAAGAAAAAAAAGAATGTATGTATATATTAATAATCCAAGGGTATCCAACATTGCTAGTACATCTCGCGTTGATGTGCAAACCCGCCATGCTCTTTCCAACACCTTATTGACAATGTCCGCATCGGTAAATCTTGGTCTCATTTTATGAGTTGGACACCTAAGGATTACCAACATCTTGTTGAAAAAGTCAACGTCGGTCTGCAAAATCCGCCAAGCTCTATCCCAAACTCTCACGGGTTGTATACCTTGGTCTTTTCGGTTAGGTGTTTGTAAATAGTAATAATGTAAATATTTTGTAATAAAGAGAGAGTGAGCACTTGAAATCCAAGCACACTCTTCACTAATTCGACCTAACTTGTTAACAAAAAGGAAGTTGAGATGCCATTTTACGATTGTTGATATTGATTATAGAATTCATTTCATATTTGCACAATGTTTCTGCCAAAACAACCGGCCAAGCTGGAGGAGTTTGTGATGATAACATGACTTTTGTTTGAAGTTTTGATTAATAATGGACTCAAATTTCATAGTGACGACCCAAATTTGTGTTAACACATTCGTGTAAATTTAAAAGTAAATTATTCATTTGTAAATATTCCTTTAAAAGCTTGCATTCATCTTGTAACTATTTTCTAATTTTGCATTTTGTAAATATTTTTTGTGTTTAACTTTTGGATTTTGTGGGTAGTATCTGCTGAAAACCCTCACAAGACAACACTCGTCCTACTAGGGACACCCAGAGGTTTAAAGGCTTGTTGCATATACTCAATGCAATCGTGCTGCCTAAGAAAACGGATTTATCTTAGTTTTTTTTTACTTTATTCGAGGACAAATAAAAAGATAAGTGTAGGGGTATTTGATATACACGTAAATGTGTATATTGTATCCACTTATTTATCTTGTTTTCTCTTAAAAATAATTGATACTGTGTATTTTTAGTTGCGTTTTCAGGTTATTTATGATGAATGGAATTGATGCACTCAATTGTTGAAAAGCTTGAAGAATTAATGTAAGAAGAATGTTGATTTTGAAAGCTAGATTAAAGCTTGAAGAAATGTTGTTGTTCAATCACTTTCTACCGCTTATTTTACTGATTCGATGCCTTTTCATAACGATAGCTTGTCCCAGATGTTATGGAGTTCCTATTCATGCTCAAAACAATTAGAGTTAATGCCATTTGATGCCCGCAAGCTATGACATTTGCAAAGCCATTCATACGCGTTCACACTTAGCTAGTTGGTTTATGTGTTATTTTGAAAAAGGGCTTTTGTCCCACATTGTGTAATAGGCCGCTTAGTCTTGGCCTGGGCAATTATAAATACACTTGTATTTAGTTCATTTGGATTCATTCAGCATTAGGTTGTATTCTGTAATTCTTTGCTTGGAATAAAATTCTTCTTCCTTGTTCTATTTAGTTTTAGTTTTTTTATTTACATGTTACTTTCTTTTCTACAAGTAGATTAGATTGTCCTTTAGTTTATTTTCTTATTTTTGTTCTATGTTGAAATCTATGTTCGTTGTTGGAATAATAAACATGAGAGGGTAACCCCTTTAATTTAGGGATGATGAAGCTCTCTAATCACATAGACTCAACATAGTTTATTTTTCATGCTCTCTATTTGTGCTTATTGAATAATGGATGTCTAGTGTATTTTGTTAATCATGCTTGGTTTTGATGATCTATGCTTCTAATTAATTGAGGATAGATCATGCTTGATTAAATGACAAAATAAAATTTGCCTTTTCATCTATATATGATTTTGGAAAATAGAGGAAGTGTTAATCAACATTTGATATTTTATATTACTAACAAATAGTAAATAGAGTATTCTTAAAATTGATATTGCTTTCAACTTGTTGTCTTTTTCATGAGAATTGAATAGTGAATTAGATTTGTGCTATAGTTTGATGACTTATGTTATGCTAATTAATAGCATAAATATGTCATACTTATGATAAACACAATATCTAACCTCACATATGACTAAAGAAACAGAGATCATAACTTCATCTGTTGATTTGTGTGATCTGGAGAGTGAAAACACCTCTAAATTGCTCTTAACCAATAGTTGTATTCTCAACTTAGTCATTAATTTTGTTAAATTTTAGTTAACATATTTTAAAGTTTGGTTTAATTTGATTGAATAGAATTTAAAATTATTCTTTCCCTGTGGATCCACTCGTATTCGCTAACGTACTACAAGTGTATGTCGTGCACTTTCGGTTTAGCACACTTCGCGACAATATTCTAATTCATAGAATATTTGTCGTCGAATAGTCATTATAGGTGATTATTTCTCTTTTTATCCCCATTTGAATTATATGTCCAATGTTCATATTAAAATTATGCCAATATTAACCCTACTCCCCCGTTCCCTAAATAGCGTACTCATAAACTAGTGGCATGCCTAGGCTAGACAATAGCCTAGTCATAAACGATAATAGGAAAAATAATAGGAATATAACTAAAGTGATCATCTTGGCATAAACATAAACTAGCATGATAATAAGGTGAATGGACATGTAATTAACATCATAACAAGGTGGATATAAAACTAATGAACTAGTGGCAGTCAATTGATTCTAACATAACTATGATGTCACAATAAGCATAGGGATCTAAATTAGTAATTTAGATGTCCAATTGGATTAGATCTAACATGATAACACAAGGTGATAAATTAGATCACATAATTCAGATCTAGAGGTTAAAGTAGATCTAACACCATTAGAATGACATAATAGCATGTTTAGATCTAAATATGGGTTCTCATGTCCAATTTACAACTTATCTAAGTTGATCGCAATATGATAGGTGAAAGGTGATTTACATAAAGAATTGGATTTAAACAGTGTTGCAACTATCCAAATTAACAGATTTACATTCACCGCAATATAGTTACAAGTCAAGACCCACATAGGTAACATAATAGAATAATCACAGTTGCATTAGATCTAAAAGTGTAGATCTATTATGACATAGTATAAGATTTAATAATAGCATAGATCCACGGTTTACAACATATCCAATTCACAGTCTTTCACAATTTACTTTAATTTATCTAAACCTAAAAGCAACTAGAAACTCACAGCGTTAGGTTTAGAGAATTGAGAAAGAACAGATCTTGAATTTCTGAATTTGATTTGCAAAGTACGTTGTTATAGAAAACGGTTCCGTCTCAGTTCGTATCCCATCAGCATATGGCCTCCATGATTTCTAATGAAGAAAATAGGAGAATAGGACACATATATATAGTTGACAGACCCTCTAAAACCGAGTGCCACATCAGCCCTAGTGGTGTCGACACCCCTATGGGTGGGTCGACCCGTAGTTCGACACCCCTTAAGGGGGGTCGACCCCTAGGTCGAGACCCCTCTAGGGGGTCAACCCCCTAGATCAGGATTTTTTCTGCCTTATCGAAATTTTCAAATTTGAACTGTTCTGGATAAAATTCTGACTCATGCGTATATATATAATCTTTCTACGCATATACAAACTTAAAACCCTCATAATTTCTTCATACATTGTCCGTTTTACGCAAACCAAATGTCTATCCTAACAAGAATTTCAGGACGAATGCAATGGTGCAGTCTGTTTCCTCTAATTCTGAATATTAAATTAATTATTATTTAATTTATGCTCTTTAATGTTGTTAAAAATTCGGGGTGTTACATATTTGTAGACTTCTGATGGATGTATATTATATGGTAGTGTATGGTATAATAGCGATTGAACTGTATTACAGCTAATTCATATGTTGACTAATCATTCTATTTTTAGATTTAGAATGAGTCATCAAATTACGGGAAATACTACTTGGGATGAGCATGCGACTAGAAGGGTATGCGATGGTAACTAGCTGGGAGCTTCAATTGTTATACCGGAGTGTCTGGTTATCTTCGGGGCCATGATGGCAGCAGTCCTACTAAGGATGCTCATTCCAGAAGCGGTAGTAGAGCGTGGTTTTCCTGTGCATGTACCTAGGGAGGATCCTGCTGAGCGCAGAGGGAATATACCCCTATGGATGAATAAGACGAGTTAAGAAGAAGCACAGCTTTGGGACAACTTCGATGCCAAGTTAAGAGTGAGAAGAAAGGATCAGTGCTTCTTGGGACAAGGCTTTTAGAAGCAAGCATCAGCCTTACGAACAAACTTTTACTGGACCCAGAGAACAAAGAAGCTGAATAAGGAAAAGAAGAAACCTAAGAAGAATGACGTTTGCTTCAATTGTCAGCTAGAGGGCCATTATTCTAAGGATTGTAAGAAGCCAAGAGCCAAAAGAAAGTGCTTTAAATGCGGCAAGCCTCGGAATGAGAAGAAAGACCGCCCAAATTTTCTGAAAAATAAGCATCTGGAGGAAGCATGTTTTCTGGAAGCTATCCCGATTCCTATTGCATTCCTGATGAGAATTAGGAGAAGTTGTTGTTAGTTTAGATATGCTTTCTGCCAGTGGATTTTGTTCGAGTTCTATTTGGTAATAGAGATCGTCTTAAGATTGTATGCTGAATGGGTTCGAAAATGGAAGTTGTAATAGACCTTTGACTATAACTAATCTAATGTGGGGTTTATCTACTCTCTGTAGGACTTGTCATGGTCTAGTTTATTTAGTCATGGTTTCTCCTTTATGAATGATTATTTTTTGTGACTTTCGATGGGTTTGGGATTGTTTTGGGATATGGATTGGCTCAAGGGTTATGCGAAAAAAGTGGATTGCTAGAAGCTGTAGGTGACAGTTAGGAATGTGGAAGGGAGAATGGTTGTGATTCGATGTAGGTCGAAGATGGTATCTTCGCAAGTTATTTACATTCTCTTGCGATTCCACGGGAAGACATGTCATCGGTGCTGATCGCAAGTGAGTTGGACGATGTCTTTGTAGAAGTCAAAGGTTTGCAGCCGCATCATGGGATTGAGTTTAGAATCGGTGTGGTCGAGGTTGCTAGACCTATCATTATACCTCTTAGGCGGATGGCGCCTAAGTAACAGCGAGAGTTAGAGGTGCAAGTTCATTATCTTTTAGGAAAAGGATTCATTCAGAGAAGTGTTTCCGAATGGGGTGCACCAGTTGTGTTTGCGACCAAGGTTGATGGCTCGTTAAGGTTGTGTGTGGACTGTGGATTATCGTGAGCTAAACAAGGTTACCAAGAAGAAAAAGTATCTGTTGCCGAGGATAGATGACTTATTCGATCAGCTTTACAAAGCTAAAGTGTTTTCTTAGATGGATTTGGCAACTGGATTTCATCCAGTAGAGAGCAGCAAAGGATAATGTGATAAAGACTGCTTTTAAGACACCATCTGGTTTCTTCGAATGGTTGGCACGCCAGCGTATTTTGTGGATCTTATGAACTGAGTTTTCAAAGATTAGTTAAACAAGTTCATACTTGTGTTCGTAGATGATATTCTGGTTTATTCTCGGAATGAGGAAGAACATAAGATGCAGTTGAGAGTTGTTTTGGAAATCTTGTGAAAGCATCATCTGAAGGCTAAGTTTTCGAAGTGTCACTATGGAAGAGTGAAGTGAGGTCCTTAGGCCATGTTGTTCCTAAAAATGGAATAGCGGTTTACCCCGCTAAGGTGGTAGTTGTACAGGACTGGGATAGACCTAGAATGCGACGGATGTTTGGAGTTTCCTTGGGTTGGCGGGGTATTATCGTCGATTTATAAAGGATTTCTCTAAGATAGATGCACCATTAAAAGGATTGACAAAGAAGAACCAAGTGTTCACATAGGATGCAAAGCGTGATGTGAAGCTTGTCAAGATTATCCAGAAGTTGGAACCAGAGGATGGGGTCGATCGAGAGGGATGGCTTCAAAAGCAAGGACGACTGGTTGTTCCTGGTATCAACGGATTAAGAGATGAGGTTTTGAGGGAATGTCATCACTCGAAGTTGATGATTCATCCCGCTGGTAATAAGATGTATCAGGACATGAAGCAATCCTACTACTGGGAAGGGATAAAGGGAGATATTGGAAAGTTTATTTCTAAGTGTATGAACTGTTAGTTAGTGAAAGCTGAACAGAAGAAGCCGAGTGGTTTGCTTCAGCCATTGGAAGTTCCTACGTGGAAGTGGGAGCAAATATCGATGGATTACCTAGAGCCAAGGTAGGAAATGAAGGAATATGGGTCATTGTGGATTGCTTGACCAAAAGTGCAAGGTTTATTTTTGTCAAATTGACTAGGACAACATCGAAGTTGGCTGAGCGTTATATTAAATAGCTAGTTCGATTCCATGGTATCCTAAAGAGCATAGTGAGTGATCGAGATCCGTTGTTCACAAGCGGATTTTGGAAGAGTTTGCAAAAAGCTTTGGGAACCGAGTTGTGTTTGAGTACGACTTATCATCCTAGACTGATGGTCAAACCGAGAGGGTTAACCGACTATTGGAAGATCTCCGAAGAGCTTGTGTATTGGACTTCGGGGGATCATGGGAAGACCATCTACATCTAGTTGAGTTTGAGTATAATAATAGCTACCAGTCGAGCATTGGGATGGCATCATATGAGGCGTTGTATGGAAGACCGTGTAATTCTCCAGCATGTTGGTTAGAAACTAGAGATAAGTTAATACTTGGGCCAGAGATGATCAGAGAGACATCGGATTGTATTGAGATCATTTGGAAAAGAATAAAGGCAGCCCAAGATCGTCAGAAGAGTTATGCCGACAAGCATCGAAAAAACTTGAAATTCGACGTTGGTGACAGGGTTCTTGTGAAGATTTCGCCGTTGAAGCACGTTATTCGGTTCGAAAGCAAAGGAAAGTTAGCTCCAAGGTTCATTGGACCATTTTCGATTGTAGAGCGAATTGGAAAGCTGGCATATAGGTTGGAGTTATCCGAGAAGATATCAAGTGTGCATAATGTGTTCCATGTGTCGTTTCCACGGAAGTGCGCGCATGATTCGAATGTGGTGGTATCTCCAGAGCAGTAAGAAGACAAAGAAGTAGAGACCGTAGTTACGAGACCTCGTAAGCGGCTTTGTGTTATGGGGAATGACACGAAACAACTTAGGGGGAAGACGGTTAAGCTAGTCAAGGAACAATGGAGTGAGGATGGTGATGATTGTACGTAGGAGACGGAAGAGAGCATGGGGAACTCGTCGTTAATATGAATCATTAATATTGTGTAATTCCTATCCCGTGGTAACTTGTAGTATTGTGATTGTTGTATTTGTTGATTATTGTTGTGGTTATTAGAATTCTGCGTGCTAGGATAAGGCTATGGACGCATGGTTTGATGGATGCTAGTATGGATGATAGAATTGGATGCTCAAGGATGATAGGCATACAAAATTGTTTTAATTGTTTTAATTAGCTTATGGTTGTTGGAATTTCGGGGGCGAAATTCTTTAGAGGGAAGAATGTAACAGCCCGCATTTTACATACCGGAGTATCGTAAAATATTTTTATTTTATTCTCTGAAGGCTGGATCATTCACATTCTTTGATATGTTGGTTATGGGGATGTGAGACATGTCCATAATTTTTACCAAATTTGTTTATGACCATTTTGCCCCTATCAATCTTCTATTAGGAATAACTTTTGACTCGGATTGAATCAGGTGCTGAGATCGGTCTCATTGGAAAGGAAATGGTGTATCCCATTCCGTAGAGTGGTCACATTAAAGATTTGGCCAAACGGTTTGGAAGGAATCGTTGTTTTTGGGTTTCACAGTTTGTTGTTCACATTTTTAAAGCCATAATGGGTTGATTTGGAGAAGCCCATTAGTGGGCTGGTGGGAGGCTATAAATAGAGGGTTGGAGGTATGGAGAGAGGGTTACTTTTCTTCATTCTCTCATTTGATTGAGCTTGTGATCCTCCTTGCTCAATCAAATACATCTTTCCACTATTAAAATTTTTGATCTACGTAAGAGGATCGAAGATCTACATCGTATAAAGCTAGATCTACGCAAAGTGAAGATTAATTTCATCAAATTGGAAGATATGAAGAATATTTTTCGCTGTTCGAAATCGAGATTCAGTGATTTTGTGTTGTTTTGGAAAATTGGTGTGTGATATGCATCTCTCACAAGGATTCAATCAAATATATGAGTTGTTTGATCATTAATTCATTATTTCATTATTTTCAAGTCATTTCTACTTAGATCTACATCACGGTAAGTGCATTTTCATATGAATCACCATAGGATCTACTTTAGCAACTTAAAGTAGTAATTCTTATGTTCTTCATATAATTATGCAAGTTAAATTCATCGTTTTTGTTTATTATCGATTTATCATGATTGAGAACATTTTCTATTATAATTGATGATAATTGCCATTTTCATGTTGTTAGTGATTTCATAACATGTTCACTACAACAAAAACACCATATTACAACTTTAATTTTACAACGGTGGTAAAAGCACCGTTGTAATAAATGTTTTTTACAACTTTTTTCCAAAAAAGTTGTAATAAACTTATTTTTAACAACTGTGTTATTTTGACAGTTGTAATAAAAGCCTATCACAACTTTTATTTTTTGACTGTTGTAATATATGACTATATTTTAATATTAATTATTTTCATTAAATAATTTTGACTGTTGTAATAATTCCGTTGCAAATAAAGGCTGTTTACCATCGTCAAAATTTTGACGCTATTTTTGCAACAGTTTTTCAAGAGATTTGAAAAGGACTTTAATATTTATTATTTATAAAATGTTTTTCGAATTGTGTTTTTACTTAGTAATTAATTAGTAAATATAAATTTTAAATAATTAATGTTAATAATATATTGATAATAAATAATTACTATTAAAAGTAAATAATATTCAATAGTTAGTATTAATTAATTATTAATTACTATAAAATATAAATAAGAGGCAATAATAATTAATAAAATAGATTAATGTTCACTGTTTAATTAAACTTATTTTGATAATCAATGATTAATAAGTAATGTTTCATATGATAAAGAAATTACTATCGAGAAATTATTAATAAATATTTACTTTTAAGAAATTGATTAGTATGTGTTAATTAATAAATAATTAGTAATTAAGAAAAACAAAATGTTCAAAGTTAAAGAAATAAGAAATTGAATAAATATTAAAGAATTTCGAAATTCAAAAGATTCAAACATTACCATACAAGTTTAACAAATAATTTATGATTTACATTCACTAATATTAATAAACAAAATTTTAACAAACTTATATAATCACTATTTATAATTTTAACAAATTTATATAATAGTAATATTTTTTAATTATTCCCAAAGTAATACTTTTTTTTGAATCGGTAAACAACAACATGATAGTTCGTCCTAATTCAGAAGTAATACTTAATATTTAAAAAAAATCAAGAATTTTATATTATAGTTAATGCAATATTTTCACATATTAGTTAATTCTATTATCTATGATAGTTGCCGTTAAAATTTTTCATGACATGAAAAATTGGTCTTAGGAATAATAGGTGGTGAGAACTTGAAATTTAGGCGGAAAAGTCGGCGGCAAATATTAATTTTCAAGATATACGAACATAGAGCTTCAGATCGCTACCCATGAATCAGTTTAGACCACAAATCACTTTCGCTTAAAAATGGCAGCCGGCCCTAAATCGTTTCCTCCGATTCCTCTTTCTTCCACCCTTCCTCTCATCGCTCATCTTCCCTAACTCCCTCTTCTTCCTCTTATGTCACTTTCTATAAACCCTCCGATTCCACCTGATGTTATCTCGTCCACAACATCCCTGTCGGCTCTGACCCAGGGCAAACTGGGCCTAAGCACGGGGCAGTAAAACCCTAAGGGGCATCAACATTACGTAGGTACAGGCGTAAGAGTAAATCACCTGATAACATCACATACAGGAAAAATAAATGGTTGACGTTGAATTTGAGGGTTGTGGAGGAATTTCGTTTATGCCATTTGTAACAGGAGGAGGAATTTGACTGTTATGAAGGTGGTGTTGTCTCAAGGCCGCAATTTCCAAGTAAGCAACCTAATTCCAAATTCCTCTTTTTTGTTAATTTATTTCTTATTTTTTCAGAAATTTAGAAGGAAAGCAGGTGAAAATTTGCTTTTAGGCGTTGTGATAGATTGATATATAGAGTAAATATGGTTTCAGCTGTGAACATTTGCTTTCTAACTTTGGTGCGTTTTTTCCCATTCGGTGCAAGTTGGTGTAAATTCTGAAATCGAATGGATTTTGATTCTCAGACCAACCAAGTGGAGAAGCAAGAAGTCTCCGCTTGTTTCTACAAGTCTGAAGAAATATTTACAGCTAGTTAGGATTGAAAAAAAATTGATATGTTTTGAAAACTAAGAGGAGTATTGAAACAAACAAAAAAATGGAAACCGACAATTTGGTTTTAGAGGTTTCAATGCCTTGTAAGAAAACTACGGTTAATATTCATGTTACTGCTCAACCTTTAATGCATCATACAGTACATCAGCCTCATGCGAAACAGTATAATCAGCAATACAAGTCATGGGTCAAAAATCCATAGTAGAAGATGATAACAATTTGAATGTACAAACGTCACTTCCAAAAAATAATACGGCTAATAAAACGGTAATGCTGGATTCTTACAAGCACTGTACGAGATCCAAACCCTTGAGAAAGATAAGAACTAAAGAGAATGTATTTGTCTTCATATCTTCCCCATACCTCAATTAAGGATGCATTGCAAATCTTGCTTGGAATAACATGGTTAACGCAGTTAAAGACAAGAGAAAAAGTCTAAAAACATGAAGGTACTTTTTGTATGAAAGGGGCTAGTAGTTATTTTTTCTGTTGTTTGGTTTGTTTTGTTTTGACAGCCAGAGCTTGTTTTGAGCTAATTGATTTTTCTGTATATTTTTTTCAATAAAATATGACAGGGGATCGCTTGCCTTTCAAAAAACAAAAAGCATGCTTCCCTATGAAACTAGAGCTCCTAAATTGTTCTTCTATGTCAATTGATTTCGAGTAGGAAAAGTAAAAAAGAATTAGCTTTCTATATTTGTTTAGTGCAGATATAGGTATTCTGTGCGTATAACACAAGGAAGGTTTGTTTAGTGCAGATAAACAAATCTGTTCAGTAAATTTTGGCATTAAATCTACTCTAAAATGACTAGTATTCATTCTTCTTCCCATCTGCAGGTTTTCTTAGATGTGGCAAGAGTTGCAGGCTTAGATGGATCAATTACTTGCGCCCTGATCTTAAAAGAGGAAACTTTATTGAAGATGAAGATGATTTGATCATTAAACTTCATAGCTTGCTTGGCAACAAGTATGTTCTCACTGTTCTTTTAAATATATATATATATACCCTTTTTGTTTAGTTTTAACTTGAAGATCTATACATCATGACAGTTGTATTTGTCATGTTATTTAGTGTTCTAAGGTCTAAACTGAGAAAAACATCAAGAACTGCAATAATTGCCATAAATAGTGTCTAGTACTTATTGCTATAACTGCAGATTGGTTTTCAATACCTTTGTAGGACAAAGCCATGTAACCTTACTCATATTGACACAGGAAATTTTGGGAAAAAAAAGAAAAAGATGTTCCCAAAATGTTTGTTAAGTCAGATATATTTTAAAATGCCAATATATTCCTTTTTTTAAATAAGAAATAAAATTGTAACGCAGATTTCTCTGGGTTATAAAACAGATTGTTGTAAGACAAGATAAATAGTAACATGCATGATTTATCGTTGCAACAGTTGGTTGTTGATAGCAGGAAGAGTACCAAGCAGAACAGACAACGAAATCAAGAACTGCTTGAACGCACACATAAGAAGAAAGCTGCTAAGTCGAGGCGTGGAAGCCGAATTCCGAAATGACTACCGTTGGAGAAGCTGTTGGATCAACTGTGGCTTGGAATAAAAATTACGTTGTCTTTAGCTAGAGTGCTTTTTTAGGGTATGCTTATGTATCTTTTGTGTTAGATCGATGTATGCATTTTGAAACGGTTACGTTTTTTTTGACGGACTTAGTTGATGATGTACTATGTGTATGTTGATCGAATATTATGTTAATTAATATATATGAATGATTACGTATAATTATATTTGTTGCATTGAAATATGAATCATATTATTATTAGTGTATATGAATTCTTTATATTAGTAAGGTGTATATGAGTTACAACAGCCAAAAAAAGTTGTAATAAAGTTTATTACAACGGTGGAAAAAGTTGTTATACCTATGCTCTGGTGTTATAACAGAATATACAACAACATGGAATAAAACTTGTAATAAAGTTTATTACAACGGTGAGCAAAAGTTGTTAAATACCCTATTTCACAACGGTGTTGCAACGGTGCAGAAACATTGTAAAAGATATAAGTATATTACAACTTCTTAATACACGACGGTGGCTCCACCGTTGTAAAAACTTTTTACAACGTTTTTGCACCGTTGTAATATGGTATATTTGTTGTAGTGGTTTGTGGTTGATTTGGAATTTTCAGGTGAGTTGGTTTCATCGAGATTGTCGTTCGATGAAGATTTAGTCAAAGTTTGGTCATTTAAGCGGATGGATCGATCGCACTTTCTGTGATGGATAGGTCGGTTTCACTTTTGGATGGATCGGTCGCACTTTCTATGATGGATCGTTCGGTTGCACTTTTGAATGGATCGGTCGCACTTTCTGTGATGGAACGGTTGGTTGCACTTTTGGATGGATCGGTCGCACTTTCTGTGATGGATCGATTGGTTACACTTTTGGATGGATCAGTCGCACTTTCTGTGATGGATCGGTAGGTTGCAATTTTGGATGGATCGGTCGCACTTTCTGGGATGGATCGGTCGGTTGCACTTTTGGATGGATCGGTCGCACTTTCTGTGATGGATCGGTCGATTGCACTTTTGGATGGATCGGTCGCACATTCTATGATGGATCGGTCAATTGCACTTTTGGATGGATCAGTCGCACTTTCTGTGATGGATCGATCGGTTGCACTTTTGGATACATCGGTCGCACTTTCTGTGATGGATCGGTCAGTTGATCGGTCGCACTTTTTGTAATGGACCGGTTGGTTGTGCTTTTGGATGGATCGGTCGCACTTTCTATGATGGATAGGTCGGTTGCACTTTTTGATGGATCGGTCGCACTTTCTGTGATGTATCAGTCCGTTGCACTTTTGGATGGATCGGTCCCACTTTCTATGATGGATCAGTCGGTTGAACTTTTGGGTGGGTCGGTTGCACTTTCAGTGATGGATCAGCAACTTTGATGGATCAGGCTCAAGTAGAATGATATGGGTCGGCTGCTTCAAACAGATTGATCGACAAGGGGTTTGGATTTGGGTCATGTAACACCCCACGTCCATTAATGTCACTCACAAAGGGAATGCATCAATGTCCATGAAGCATTATTGTTGTATAGAACAGATAAATTACAAGAATAAATTAATAAAGCAACACAGTGGAAGTTAAAAACTTATTTTATTGCATCATAACTCAAAGCGAGTTTACATAAGTGATCTCCAAAACCATTACAACAGGATCAATAGACTTTTCCAAAAACTTCAAAGTACATAAAGAAGAAAATACTTAAATAACATAGATGCATAAATCCCCACTGAGCATAAGCAAAGCCATAAAGATGAGAGAGTCCAAAGCAATACATCTGCTCTCTTCAAGTAACTAAAAGAAATCGGCACTAAGCTGTACTATTCCCTCCTTGCAAACCTGGGGGGGAGGAAGAAAAGAGGTGGAAAGAAAAGGGGGTCAAACATAAAGTCTGGCGAGTGCGATAACTTTAACAATATAATTACAAAATAACTAGGATAAGGCATAAGCTGGAAATAAGGAAATGAATGTTAAAAATTGGGTATGACAGAGCAAACAAGGAAATAAGACGAGCAAAGATAACGTTAAAGGCGCACCTAAACCACTATAAGATAATTACTATACTGCCCCACCACTAGTCACCCTAAAGGTAGATCCCGCCTACAGAACTTAATACTGCTAATGGTAGTTTAGTGTACCCCTAGCTACCTCCATAGGTGTCGTCTGCCCCTATCTCCACTAGGTGTACCCACTACCCCCATTCGATCGTCTCCCTAACTCGTAGATATCCGTGCTGGCCCCACAGTGGGGTGTATCACTCCCCAAAGTGGCAACCCGATACTACCAAAAATGCACGGCTTATATCTACACGATGCAACAACGTCTTACCTACCAGCCCGGGCCCACACACGCATATGAACCCGTTGGACTTGCGTTGCCACCGCAAACCCGTTTTGACCTCTTACAATCAAATCCAGTACGCGTGTCCCGTCCTCGACTTGGGTCGAGCCCACAAAGATACTTAATGGGTTACTGGTTTAAAAAGGGCCCCCATGCATGACACAAGATTTCCACCTATGCTTGGTCCCCTCTATGGTTTTTCCCCCACTTAACCCCATTCTTATTCATGTTTTCTTACATATTTCAATCTTGGTTAAGTGCATATAATCGTATTTCAAATACCACCCAAGGCACCCACAAAATTCCACATGCCACCCAAGGCACCCACTTAACCCCCTCATGTCCCACTACATGTTTATCTGGTTAAGTGTTTCTTAATTCATCACCGCAACCTTGTAAAGACCTCCCACATTAGACTGACATTTGTGGCAGCTGGATTTGCCGGGCGGGTCCGGGCAGTCTTACACCACAAATGAGCCTAACCTCGTGTCTTTACAATTGTTACGCATTTAATTTATGCCTAAGACCTCTCACATTAGACTGGCATTTGTGGCAGCTGGATTTGTCGGGCGGGTCCGGGCAGTCTTATACCACAAACGAGCCTAACCTCGTGACTTAGGCGGTTTATTATTACACATAATTAATTATCCCCAATTTGAATTAATTTCCCTATTCAAATTGCCAATCAATTACAAATTTAACTATGTCCATAATTAACACCTTAATTATGTCCATATATTTATGGTATATAAAATTATACCAATTAACATCACATTTAAGGCATTTATGCCAATTAAATCGTTTAATTTTATCCCATTGCCCCCACGTTGTACGTTTGTTCGTTTAACGTGAAATATACGTTAGACTCGAATAGTCTAACTTACGGAATAAAGAGAAAACATCACAACATGCATAGAATATAAATTAGATCTAACTTATGAACAAAATTCATAACATGAATTGGCATATAGATCTAAACATAAGGGGTGAACTTGCATGTGTGAATAAGGTGTTTCATCTAAACTTGCATAGACAATGGGTGTCATAGATCTAATCATAAGGTGTAAACTTGCATAGGAAATAGTCACAAACTTACATTACATGATTCATATTCCAAACATATATATATATATATATTTGCATATGTAATTTATGCAACATAAACTATGGTGTAAACTTGCACCTAAACATGTAAATTAAGATCTATATGTAAATAAGCATATAGAATTTTGTATACTAGCATATAACTCACACATGTCTTAGCCTAAACTTTAGATCCAAGCTTACACATAAAATAGGTGTCATGAAACATGTAAAGTGGTATGTGATTCTCATTAATTTGCATATGATTCATATTAACATCTAAACTTGCATACATACATATGATTTAACATATGAATTTGTTCCACAAACATACCCAAATTAGCATATGAAACATCATTATGAATTAATTGTACATAAGCCAACAATTAACATAGATTTGCTACATAGATAATAACATCACAGCTTTACAACATAGATAATAACATCATAGATTTACAACATAGATAATGACATAACGGTCAATGATTCACAACATAACCATATAACCCAAATCATAACTCAACCTAATTAAATTGTTAATTATCTTATTAAAGAAATCGAACTCACAACTCAAAGAAGGTCTTGAGTTCTGAAATTGATTTAGCTCTCCTTTGAAGAAGACAATTTGTTGCGGTTTAGATTAGAATTGAATTGATTAGCTTTTCTTCCTCTCTAATTGGTGGCGGCTGTTCTAGGTTGCAAGGTGACAGCATGGAGGCCACGATTCTAATTTTTATTTGATTTTAGGGTTTGAGTCTACACGTGTTTTTATAGAGTTTAGGATTAATTTAGGTCATCCGATCAACCTAGAATGAACCATAGTCATTCAGTCAATATAGGGTGACAAGTCAGCCCTAATGACTCAGCTAAGAGTCAGAAAATTGTCATCAAACAAATCTGCCCGGGGGGGGGGAGGGAAGGTCGACCCCCAGGTCAACCCCCTGGTCGACCTGTGTAGGTAGGTCGACCCCTTGGTCGACCTGGCCCTGGCGGGATTTTTCCCGCCTAGCCCAATCTGAGTCTGAAATTCGAATTTTTGAAATCTGTTTGAATTTTTCTGAAACTTCCGATCGCCATAACATCTTCATACGAAGTCCAATTCACGCAAACTCGGACTCTATCTCAACCAGAATTCCGAGACGAACACAATGGTGCAACCCATTCCCCTTGATTCTCACATTATAAATTAAATATTTTTAAATTTAGTTAATTCAATTATTAAAAATTCGGGGTGTTGCATTCTCCCCTACTTAAAGGATTTCGTCCTCGAAATCTTTAAGTCAAGAAGAACGTATCCTACCATCCAATCATTCATCTGCTCAACCATCAATCACTAGCAACCATGGTCCTTACAAGATTTCTAATGCTTTTTCATGTACATATGCATAGTGTGTGTACATGTCCGTATACTAATGCAAAATCAGGCGGTCCACTGATTCAGTCGACCTCCTTAATACAAATAATGATAGTGCCATGTATCCATCATGTATGCAAAGAACCCTATACATATCATTACTACATGTGTGCACAACCATTCATTTAAATGCAACGTCCATATGATACACACATTCTATGTACATTCAATTGACTAAATACATCCATTTATATGCAATATGCAATATGAAAGTGACTGAGCCGATCTAGTGCCTAAAGTGTGTGTATATGCATCCACGAGCAAACACTTGCATCCATGTGCATCCACCATACATAACATGTCTCAAACACATGTTTCAACCATAGGACTACCCTATCTAAAGGTCAAAGATACTAGCGAGAGGACATACTAAAGATAAAATAAGTACAAGCTAAGCGATAAAGGAGAAATTGAAAGACATATCCTCGAAAAGAAAAGGGTACAATGAACGCATCTTCTCTTCCGTCTCCCAAGTAGCGTTGCTCTCATCATCTCCCCATTGCACTTTGAGTAGCTTGACCTCTCGATTCCTCAACTTCTTAATCTCAGGCCCAAGAATGCATGTAGGAGCTTGTCGAATCGTTACATCACGCTCTATCTCCACCTCTCTAAGCAAACTCGGCTCTACCACTTCCGCGGTCTCATGCAAGCACTTCCTCAAATGTGATACATGGAATACGTCGTGTACACCACTAAGTCTCTCGGGCAACTCCACTTTATACGTCATCTATCCAGTCCTCTCCTTAATAGGAAACGACCCTACGAACCTTGGTGCTAACTTCCCAACGGACCCAAAGCGAACAACATTCTGTAATGGAGATACCTTGATAAAGACCATGTCCCCAATATCAAATTCAAGATCTGTCCTCCTCTTGTCCGCATATGATTTCTTCCTATCTTGCGCCGTCTTCATCCTCCTTTGAATCAAATCGATCTTTTCTGAAGTCTCTCTAATCATATCGGGCCTAAGTAAGATCTTATCCGTAGATTCCCACCAACATGTAGGTGAACGACAAGGCCTTCCATAAAGAGCCTCAAAAGGTGCCATGCCAATGCTAGACTGAAAGCTATTATTATATGCGAACTCCACCAAAGGAAGATGCTCCTCCCATGTACCTCCGAAGTCTAAAAAACATAGCCTCAAAAGGTCCTCTAGAATACGATTCACCCTCTCGGTCTGGCCGTCCGTTTGAGGATGATATGCGGTGCTCAAACATAACTGAGTCCCTACCGCCTCTTGCAAGCTCTTCCAAAACTCGCTAGTAAAGATAGGATCGCGATCGCTCAATATTCTAGAAGGAACACTGTGCAAACGAACTATCTCTCGAATGCATACGGAGGCTAACCATGGAGCGGTCCTCTTACTCTTCACGGGAATGAAATGGGCGCTCTTAGTAAGTCTGTCTACCACGACCCAAATCCCCGTATTACCCTTCCTCGATCTCGGTAACCCGTCAACAAAGTCCATCGAGACACTCTCCCACTTCCATTTTGGGACCTCCAATGGGTGAAGCAACCCACCGGGCTTCTTTTGCTCTGCTTTTACTTGTTGGCACACCAAGCATCTAGCGACAAATTCGACCACATCCTTCTTAATACCGGCCCAAAAGTAAGCCCGTCTCATGTCCATGTACATTTTGTCCCCGCCGGGATGAATGGTCATCTTCGAACGATGTGCATCATCAAGAATGGTCTTCCTCAAGTTCTCGTCTCGTGGTACACAAAGTCTACCGTCCCTACGTAACCAACCCTTATCATCTAGGGTATACCTACTGAGATGGCTCGATGAATCCCCCCTTATGAGCTTCTCTACCAACTCAACCAACTATGGGTCATCTCGCTGTGCCTCACCAATCCGTCCCAAAAGCATAGGTCTGACCTCTAAGGATGCTAGCAAACCGGGTACAAAGTCAATGGAAGGTCTAAAGTCAAACGTAGAGATGAACTCTAGGCTTTGCCGCTCAACAAACAACGGACTCAAGGACAACCGGCCACCACGTTACCCTTGCCAGGGGTATATGCGATCTCGAAATTGTAGGACGCTAAGAATTCCATTCACCTTTGCTGCCTTAAGTTCAAGTCCTTCTGAGAGAATAAGTATTTTAGCGATTTGTGGTCTGTGAACAATTCGAATTTCTCGCCAAGAAGATAATGGCGCCAAGACTTAAGCGCGAAAACAATAGCGGCCAACTCTAGGTCATGTGTAGGGTAATTTCTCTCGTGCACTCTCAACTGCCTTCTCCATAGGCTATTACCATCCCCTCTTGCTTTAAGACAGCGCCTAGTCCTGTCCCACAAGCATCGGTATAAACTGTAAATGGCTTACTCCCATCTGGCAACACTAGGACTGGGGCTGTGGTCAAAGCTCTCTTTAAACATTGGAACGCATCATCACAATCCACGTCCCACGTGAAAACTAGGTTCTTCTTCGTCAAGCGTGTTAATGGGGCTGATATCTTTGCGAAGTCCTTGATAAATTTCCTATAGTAGCCTGCGAACCCCAAGAAACTCCTCACCTCGGTAGCATTTTTAGGGACCTTCCAATCTTGGATGGCCACCACCTTCGCGGGATCCACAGCTATACCTTCTTTGGAAACCACGTGCCCTAAGAATTGCACTTCCTTCCTCCAAAAGTGACATTTAGAAAATTTAGCTTTAAGGTTATGCGCTCGAAAGGTCTCCAACACTTCCCTAAGATGTAGGGCGTGCTCTTCCTTGCTCTTAGAAAAGATCAAGATGTCATCCACAAAGACCACCACGAATTTATTAAGGTACTCCCTAAACACCCTACTCATCAAGTCAACAAAGTATGCGGGGGCGTTTGTCAAACCGAAGGGCATTACAAGCCACTCATAGAAACTGTCTGAAGTCCTAAAGGCAGTCTTGTCTATGCTATCCTCAGCCACTCTCAACTGATGGAAACCAGTAGCCAAGTCCAACTGCGAAAACACTGAGGCGCCAACTAACTGATTGAAGAGATCGTCAATCCTCGCCAGTGGGTGCCTATTCTTCTTAGTAAGTTTATTAAGTTCTCTATAGTCCACACAAAGTCTAAGGGACCCTTCCGCCTTCGTGGCAAACACTACTGGAGCACCCCACTCCGATATACTATGTCTTATGAACCCCTTCTCAAGCAACTCCCCTACTTGCTTATTGAGCTCCCTCCTCTCACGAGGAGCCATGTGGCGTACTAGCAGAGATACTGGTTTTGCATTGTCTACAAGATAAATGCGAAAGTCTATCTCACGTTTTGGGGGTAAACCCCTCACTTCATCGAAGACATCAACATATTCACGGACTATACGAACAGAATGTAAATCATCATTGGATGCGTCAAGTGACTCAAGATAATTAAGCATCACCGATCCTCTAGGGTCACAAGAAATATCAAGGGTCTTTCCACTACGAGTCAATAATTTTACTACCCTTCGTTCACAATCTAGGATGGCACCATATCTGGCTAGCCAATCCATCCCTAGAATCAACCCATAGCCCATGAAACCAAGCACAAAAGCATTACGTTCAAAACCAATGCCTAAGATAGACAATCACAAATCCCTACAAATCATGGATAAATGAGCCGACCCACCAATAGAATTTGAGACTACAATGGGATCCACAACAAGACTAGTATTTAGGTGCAGTGTTTCAACTAATGATGTAGAGAAAAATGAATGTGATGCGCCAGAATCGAATAAAGTACGGAAAGGATGATCAAACAGAAAAACTAAACTCTCAACGGAAATGTTTCTACCTCGTTCTTGCAGCGGTGGGACCACAAGAGCCTGGACCTTCTCCCTTGCCTGCCCCGGTGCCACGATAGCCTGAAGCTGTCCTCCAGAAGTTCTTTGCCCTTGTCCCAGTTTCCTTGGACAGTCCTTAACTAGATGACCTGCCTCTCCACAGTGGAAACAACCAGTCTTCTTCTTTTTCCTACAGTCTTTACTCAGATGGCCTGGTGTCCCACAAATAAAGGACTTCTTCTTTCCCTTGCCATTATTGCCTTTACCACCTTTCTTGTTTTGTTGTTGCTGCTGCGGTTTCTTTTGATCCCCTTTCTTCTCGGGTGCCTTATTAGCATTGGCGCCCTTTTCCTCTTCATGCATAAGCGCCATATCCACTTGTCTCTCAAAGGTGGCCCCCATAGGGATGTAGGTCATAGCTAACCCATGTAGTGGCTCGTTCAAACCCTTAACAAATCTCAGGGCCTTCTTTTCGGGTATATTCACCAAGTCCAAGCCAAATCTCGCCAACTGATTGAACTTGTTGACGTATTCTTTCACTGATAGATTCCCTTGCTTCAACGCCAAAAATCTTTCCATATATAAATTCTCTTCAGCCCGTGAGAGAAACTTTGCCTCAAACCTACGCCTGAATTCTGGCCATGTATCAACTGGACACTCCCCATTAGTGACTTCCCACCAAAACGAAGCTTCATCCTTCATCAACCAAGCAGCCAATTGGACCTTCTTACAATCGTCCAAATCGAAAATGCCAAAAAGATCCTCTACTTCTTTCAACCAATTTCTAGCTTCAATGAACGTTTCAGTCCCACTAAAAGATTTTCCACCCATCGAACGAAAGTCTTTACATATCTTAGACAAAGTATCTCCACGCGGAGGAATGACTGGAGCTGGAGGGGGAGGAGAAGGAACGTTGGCCGGACCTGCGGTAGCAACCCTAGCCTCGAGATATTGACGAAACCAACCGGGTACATGAACACCCTCTTGTATATCAGATGCTCCAGACATGCTGAAAAGAAAAAGAAAGAGTTTTAAAACAAGGGAAGTGAAAGAGAAATGTATGGCTTGTGGGGATTGTGCTCTTTAAAGTAAACTTTCCTTGAAAATAACTACTTTAAAACAAGTTCTTGAAAATACTTTCTAGGAAAATAATACTTTTGAAAACACTTTTCAAAACTAATTATCTGTTCTTGTAACCTGGCTCTGATACCACGTGTAACACCCTACGTCCATTAATGTCACTCACAAAGGGAATGCATCAATGTCCATGAAGCGTTATTGTTGTATAGAACAAATAAATTACAAGAATAAATAAATAAAGCAACACAGTGGAAGTTAAAAACTTATTTTATTGCATCATAACTCAAAACGAGTTTACATAAGTGATCTCCAAAACCATTACAACAGGATCAATAGTCTTTTGCAAAAGCTTCAAAGTACATAAAGAAGCAAATACTTAAATAACATAGATGCATAAATCCCCACTGAGCATAAGCAAAGCCATAAAGATGAGAGAGTCCAAAGCAATACATCTGCTCTCTTCAAGTAACTGAAAGAAATCGACACTAAGTTGTACTATTCCCTCCTTGCAAACCAGGGGGAAAGGAAGAAAAGAGGTGGAAAGAAAAGGGGGTCAGACATAAAGTCTGGCGAGTGCATTAACTTTAACAATATAATTATCAAAATAACTAGGATAAGGCATAAGCTGTAAAATAAGGAAATGACTGTGAAAATTAGGTATGACAGAGCAAACAAGGAAATAAGACGAGCAAAGATAACGTTAAAGGCGCACCTAAACAACTATAAGATAATTACTATACTACACCACCACTAGTCACCCTAAAGGTTGATCCCGCCTACATAACTTAATACTGCTAATGGTAGTTTAGTGTACCCCTAGCTACCTCCATAGGTGCCGTCTGCCCCTGTCTCCACTACGTGTACCCACTACCCTCATTCGATCGGCTCCCTAACTCGTAGATACCCGTGCTGTCCCCACAGTGGGGTGTATCACTCCCCAAAGTGGCAACATGATACTACCAAAAATGCACGGCTTATATCTACACGATGCAACAACGTCTTACCTACCAGACCGGGCCCACACACGCATATGAACCCGTTGGACTTGCGTTGCCACCGCTAACCCGTTTTGACCTCTTACAATCAAATCCAGTACGCATGTCCCGTCCTTGACTTGGGTCGAGCCTACAAAGATACTTAATGGGTTACTGGTTTGATAAGGGCCCCCATGCATGACACAAGCTTTCCACCTATGCTTGGTCCCCTCTAAGGTTTTTCCCCCACTTAACCCCATTTTTATTCATGTTTTCTTACATGTTTCAATCTTGGTTAAGTGCATCTAATCGTATTTCAAATGCCACCCAAGGCACCCACTAAATTCCACATGCCACCCAAGGCACCCACTTAAACCCCTCATGTCCCATTACATGTTTATCTGGTTAAGTGTTTCTTAATTCATTAACACCGCAACCTTGTAAGGACCTCCCACATTAGACTACCATTTGTGGCAGCTGGATTTGCCGGGCGGGTCCGGGTAGTCTTACACCACAAACGAGCCTAACCTCGTGTCTTTACAATTGTTACGCATTTAATTTATGCCTATGACCTCTCACATTAGACTGGCATTTGTGGCAGCTGGATTTGCCGGGTGGGTCCGGGCAGTCTTACACCACAAACGAGCCTAACCTTGTGTGTTAGGCGGTTTATTTTTACACATAATTAATTATCCCCAATTTGAATTAATTTCCCTATTCAAATTGCTAAACAATTACAAATTTAACTATGTCCAAAATTAACACCTTAATTATGTCCATCTATTTATGGTATATAAAATTATACCAATTAACATCACACTTAAGGCATTTATGCCAATTAAATCTTTTAATATTATCCCATTGCCCCCACGTTGTACGTTTGTTCGTTTAACGTGAAATATACGTTAGACTCGAACAGTCTAATTTATGGAATAAATAGAAAACATCACAACATGAATAGAATATAAATTAGATCTAACTTATGAACAAAATTCATAACATGAATTGGCATATAGATCTAAACATAAGGGGTGAACTTGCATGTGTGAATAAGGTGTTTCATCTAAACTTGCATAGACAATGGGTGTCATAAATCTAATCTTAAGGTGTAAACTTGAATAGGAAATAGTCACAAACTTACATTACATGATTCATATTCCAAACATATATATATTTGCATATGTTATTTATGCAACATAAACTATGGTGTAAACTTGCACCTAAACATGTAAATTAAGATCTATATGTAAACTAGCATATAGAATTTTGTATACTAGCATATAACTCACACATGTCTCAGCCTAAACTTTAGATCCAAACTTACACATAAAATAGGTGTCATGAAACATGTAAAGTGGTATGTGATTCTCATTAACTTGCATATGATTCATATTAACATCTAAACTTGCATACATATGATTTAACATATGAATTTGTTCCACAAACATACCCAAACTAGTATATGAAGCATCATTATGAATTAATTGTACATAAGCCAACAATTAACATAGATTTGCTACATAGATAATAACATCACAGCTTTACAACATAGATAATAACATCATAGATTTACAACATAGATAATGACATAACGGTCAATGATTCACAACATAACCATATAACCCAAATCATAACTCAACCTAATTAAATTGTTAATTATCTTATAAAAGAAATTGAACTCACAACTCAAAGAAGGTCTTGAGTTCTGAAATTGATTTAGCTCTCCTTTGAAGAAGACAATTTGTTGCGGTTTAGATTAGAATTGAATTGATTAGCTTTTCCTCCTCTCTAATTGGTGGCAGCTATTCTAGGTTGCAAGGTGACAGCATGGAGGCCATGATTCTAATTTTTATTTGATTTTAGGGTTTGAGTCTACACGTGTTTTTATAGAGTTTAGGATTAATTTAGGCCATCCGATCAACCTAGAATGAACCATAGCCATTCAGTCAAGATAGGGTGACAAGTCAGCCCTAATGACTCAACTAAGAGTCGAAAAATTGTCATCAAACAAATCTTCCTGGGGGGGCAGGTCGACCCCCTGGTCGACCTGGCCCTGGCGGGATTTTTCCCGCCTATCCCAATCTGAGTCTGAAATTCGAATTTTTGAAATCTGTTTGAATTTTTCTGAAACTTCTGATCGCCATAACTTCTTCATACGAAGTCCAATTCACGCAAACTCGGACTCTATCTCAACTAGAATTCCGAGACGAACACATTGGCGCAACCCGTTTCCCTTGATTCTCACATTATAAATTAAATATTCTTAAATTTAGTTAATTCAATTATTCAAAATTCGGGGTGTTACAGGTCGGTCATGCAAAACTCGATGGGTCGGACATGGAGTTAGAAGCATGGATCGGGCTTGGATGGGTCGGTCCAACTTGTTGAGTATGGATCGGTTAGCTTTTTTATGGAATGGGTTGGTCTGTTTTTTATGGGTCGGCATGACCGAACCATAGTTGATTGGCATATACAAAGGTTTATGTCAGCGCTTTGAAACGCTATGGTTGATGACATAAACATTGTGGTTTGTTTTTGTTGTGAACGAGTGTAGTGCTATGGATAGTTTTGGGCCTTTTATTGATATTGTTTGGGTCAGTAATGTTGTGACTTCGATGTATATCCAGGTGGGAATGTTCGAAGCGATGTGATGTGTTCATTGATCGATATAGAGCAACGAATGTGAAGACAACTCAAGGGTGTCAAGTTATGGATAATGGTTACTCAAGGGAGACTTGAGTTTGTGAATGGTCATTCGGGGTTGGTGACTAGAGATGCTAAGGCTGAGGGATTATCATAGTCATAAGTTCTAGCGGACTCAAAGCAGTGGTACATTGGGAAGTCGTGAAGGGCCTCGTACCTTGGGCAGTCATGAAGGGCCTAGTTGTCGAGATTTGAGAAGACAAACATACGAGTCGTGAAGGCGTATGGAGTTTCTGCTAGAACTAGGCTTTACCATTAGCCCTTGACATATGGAAGTCATAATGGGCCATCATACAATTAACGATGGTTTCGAAGCAGGAAAGGCAGTGATAACCAGGGTCATGAATGTCTGGTTGTTTTTCTTGTACCGTCTCACGTAGATTGTATGACGTCGAAAGAGATGTTCCTTGGGTGCTTGTCTGATATTGGTTTAGGCCTCCGGGGCTTGTGTTTGAGGGATGTTGAGCTCGATTTGGATGGTTTACGTGAGATATATATAAATTGGTTGCCATGATTGCTATTATCTAGTTACTTCTGATTGCCATGGATGATTGGTTGTTATTGTTTCCATGGATGTATAGTTGAAATGCTTGTTTGTATAGGCTATCACTGTCCGATGTGCGGAAGATGGGGTTGAGTTCTTCTCTGGTGTTTAGGGTAGATTAGTTTGTTAATCTCCCTATTCTCATATACTTTGTTGATGATGTTAGATAGTTGTTTTGTCGCTCACTAAGACTGTTGTCTGACTCAAGGTTTTACGTTTCCCTCTTATTACCTTGGGTTTTTCATCTGATTTTTGGATGGGCAGACTAGGTGGCAGGTGATATCTTGGTGAGGACGATGTTGCAGTTCGGTGGCGAGAAGGAGGCTAGTGTATTACTTTCCTACTATCTAGTACCTGTTTTTCCATTGTTTGATGATTTACTCTGAGTGTTGTAGTGAGACTTTTGTATAGACTTTAATGTTTTGTACAGTTGATATATGGAAAATCTTTCAGGATATTATTAAAGTTTAAAAGTTCGATATATGATGCTTCACTTCTACCTATTGTATATGTTCTATTATATGCTATTCTTGCGCTGCAAGTTCTACGACAGGTTCTGCATTGTGTTTCTTACTTTGATGATTGTCCATAGCCGCTTGACACGTCTTTCAGCGCATTACTCCCCTTGTTAAGTGCAGGAGTTATGGGCGGTCGTCACAATACTTATTAAGTATCTTGTATTCTTTTGACAACTTATTACATTTCCTCGATTTCACAAAGCAGCTCTATAATCATCTCCAGTTTTTGGTATTTATTATTTGTTTAAGAAACCATGTGTTATAATATTGAAGATGATATTCTTTATACCTCAATCAACTACAGAGTGACCAGATCCATTATTTGTTACAATAAAAATAATCAGGATTACTGCTCCAAGTCCTATTACAAGAAGAGTTAAGGATTTTCTACAGTCATTATGAATATGTTTAACCATATACAGAAGCATATAACTGCCACTGCTAGAATCGAATCTAGCAGTGGCGGCTCCAAAATATTTAAAGCGCAAAGGAGCAAAAAGGCACCAAGCTGGCAATTTCTTTTTTGTGGGTGATTTGAGCCTTTTTCTCTTCTTTTCGTACAACTTTTCTTTATTTTGCTGTTAGAAAATTGATCCATTTGATTGAAAAAATACTAGTTCCTTTGCTCATCTTCAATGTATGGAGAGATCCAAAGAGGAAACAAAAACAGAACTATGAAAAATTAATAAGCAAAAACAGTATATCTAAAAAATTCAGTAATCCTTCATTTACATACTAAATTGGACATGAAAGGGATTTTTGCATTTGAAATTAGTTCCTTAGTGATGGAGCATAAGATTGGTAAACCATTGAATTGCGTCAACATTAGTTTTACTCAAATTTTCATACACCAAACTTCCACCAACCAGTGAAAAAACATCCACTTGCTTTATTAGCAACTGATTATTTTACATATGGGTTGCTTCATTACAAATTATCATACATACTATTTCCTCCCTCTTTACTATATGTGCAATGCATTTTCATGGAGGAAGTGTAATGGAAACAACCTATTACCATCATCTCCTCTAGCTCCCCAATCATTTAAATTTGGTTCACATGTCTAACTAACACACCATTAATATTATTAAATTGCTTTTAAATTCACTTCGTTAATAAAGATATAATTATTATATGATTCTAAAGCTAGCCGCTCTAATTTTTTCTACTGCTTATGCACCTTGAGAAGAGTCTCCTTCTTGATGAGCTGAAAAGGTTTAATTCAACTCTGAGTTTATCGTTTAAAGAAAATTACCAAAGTTTAATGTTAGCTTATTGTTTTCAATTAATATTAGTTTAAAATTGTATTTTATGTACAATGATGTTTACAATTCACATTTCGTTGTTAATCCATAGAAAATATTTAGTTTTTCTTTATTTTTGTAAGCTTATATTAATATTTTGTTCATTGTAATTAATTCTGTTTTATGCACGATTTCTAAATTTTAAACATGACCAAATTTTGCATTGTGAGAGCTTAAATGGAGATGGATATTCAAATTCCAGTTGAACCTGTTGAGGTTATTCTTACAATTCGTGTACATCTCTTTGCTTTGCAAGTTCACCTTGGCCTAGTATGTATGTGAATTTAGGTTTTATGGGTTGTGTATTACTACTTAGAACTTGATATGTACTTTGTAACTAGTTATGTATTTTGTGACTAGTTGCTTTCAATTAGATCTTTGTAAGCGTAAAAAATTTCTTCTCCTTTTGAAATGTGTTGAAACTTTGTGAATGTGGCTTTATAGTTCTTTATATGTGTGATTTTAGTTGTTTTATGATAATATTTATTAATTATTAAATATTGGATAGAAAATGCAACTAATTATTGTTATTATTTATTACTTATTTTGCCAAAGGGCCAAAATAGTTGTAAAAAATAAAAGGACAATAGGATACGAATGTTGTAGCTGAGACCAATTAGAACGGGCTATTGATGTTGTAAAATGTTCTATTGCAATGGGTCATCCCAGTTATATTATGGTATTTTACATAAATAGTATATATTTTACAACTAGTATTAATCATTGTTGTTAGATGCAAAATTGGCTCTAACACCCAAACTAGTAAAGATTCTAATGAAATGAAAGCTAAAATGAAGAAAACACACAATTTATAGTGGTTCGGCGTTAAATAGCCTACGTCCACTTTCTTCTTTTTTGATTGATGCCTTGAATGCAAGTACAATAATGATTTTCCCTCAATTCTCACTCATCTCATACATTGATTCACTCAATTTCCTTCACAATATGATTTGAAAGATGATTGTAAGCTGAATAAGTTGATGAAATTCGGGTTGCAATGGAATTTTAATTCTGAAAGTGCCAAAAGATCCTTCCAAATGCCTCTTGATGTGGTATTTATAGGTGGAAAATCCCCCTAGAGTGGGATCGGTTCGGATCCACATGTCATCAACCCCGCCACAATCGGGTTCGGATGGAATTTGATGATGACAGCACACCGGGTTAGTGGCAAACATGGGTAGATCGTGGGTATAACCGCTCCGAGTATTAAGGAATCGTGGGGTGAAACCGTCGCTGCAAGGGATCGGATCGGCTGTTCTATAGAGAATGGGATCGGATCAACCTATCCGAACCGATCCGGTCTTTGGAGAAGCTCTTCCTTCTTCCGCTCCCCTCTAATTTGATTTGGCAATACGGATCCGATCCAGCTTGTTTTCCTTCCCTTTCTGCTTTGTGCTGATCTGTTTTTGCTTGAGGAAACCCGATCCGATCCGATTATCTGGCAAGGTACTCTTCATTGTTTGACTCTTTGACTTTGTGTAGCCTAGTTCACAAAGTAGGCTAACATTTTGCCCCCTCAAGGGATGCTTCTATCGAAGATGGAGTGTGCCTTGACATCGTCTATTCATTGGTCTCTGAATTTGAATCGTTAAATAGTCATCCCCGTTCGTTTGTAGAGATGTGCCGCTTCATAAGGTTGTGCCTCTTGCAGCCTATAAATACACCAAAAAGGTTCATAGGTTCCCTCTTTTGTTTTTGACAAGCTTTGGGAATTCTGACTGATGTCCAGTTATTCTTTCAGGTAGGCTTCTTCTTTATTTTTCTTTAAATTCAACTTATACACCATTTCAATGTGTATGATTTCATTTGGGTTCGGACTCCGACCCGAATGGCTTTCTTTCTTGTCTTGCTTAACATTGGGTTAACAGGCCAAAACGTTTTTGTGGGCTTGAACTCCGGTCCGAACGGAGTAAAAAGGCTGGGAATACGAGGGGTCACGATAAGCCTATATAAACCCGCCGCCTATCTCCTTCTTCCTCCCTTTCTCTTATTGCTCTCGCCTAACAGACTTTGCACCAAAACCATAACTTTCAAAAACTCCAAAATTCTCTCGTTAATCTTCAAATTGAACACTCTGGTAGGTTTAAAACTTCGATTTTCCTTGTAATAATCGAGTTTAGTTAGAATTTGTGGTCAATTTGAACGATTTGGCCATGGCTTTTGTTCGGCTTCGACGCCGTGGCCTCCTCTTCCCTCGTCGTCGTCGTTGGTGACTCTGTCATCACCTCGAGGCGCTAGGAGATAGGATTTGACATGATAGGGGGTAAATTGGTCAATGGTGATCTTGCTTTGACATGCTTCTCAAAAAAGGATGGGTTTTTTAAGAAGGAGATAGGTTCAGTTTTGATGAGGAAGGAGAAGAAGAAGAAGAAGAAGAAGAAGAGGATAACGAATGGGATCAGTTTGGGTGAGGTAGCATTGGAGTGGAGATGGGAATGAAATTTACCTGACCGGATCGGGTCAGATTAAAAAGCAAAGATGGGGAGCAAAGCTCACTTGATCGGGTCGGGTTGGAATGAGAAACAAGGGGGAAGAGAGGTATGGAAACTCAAGTCTATCCGGACCGCTCCGAATGCCTACTTCCGAACCGATCCAGTTTTGTTGGTTGGTTGTGAACGTTTGCTTCAGACCCAAACGTGGCTCCCCCCGATCCGATCCCAACACTTACATCCGAACCGAAGCAATCCTACTCAATGCACAAGAATTTGTTTAGTTGGCCAAATCAATACTTGACATAACCTTCAACTTAAAGAACAGTTAGGATAGTGCCTTACGAACATAAACGAGCATCAAGAACTATTCTGAACATTACTGCTTTATCGAACCTTTGCATCACACTCTTATGTGTTTACTTTGCATCCTTTGCACACATAGCACACACTTTAGTTCACACACGTACACGGGGGGATACGGGCAATCTTACTCTAACTTATGTTATTGCTTCTTCAGTAGTTTAGCGATCATGGCAGAGAGACATTCATCTAGGTTAGCAGAGAAGAGAGAAATTGCGGAAACTTCCGAGAAATTTACTCTTGATGACATATCCTCTCCTTCAGACACTGAATGGGACGATGAGGGCCCAAATTATGAAGTAGAAGCACACAATAGTGAAATACCTTCTGATAGTGAAGTTTCTCTTGGCGATGAAGAGGAAGGAGGGATAGGAGATAATCGTGCTCCTGATGAGTTTGAGTCTGCCGTTATATTATAGTTACCCAAAGATTCTGTTGGATCGACGATTGATGATGACAGACTTGTTCGAGTATGTCTAAAGCATGGAATACTAAAAAGAGATACCCTGGTGCCATCGAAAACAGATCACCCCCACAATCCTCCGGAAGGATTTATGGCAGTTACCCGATTGATGTGTATGGTCGGGGCTATTCCACCGTTTTCGCCTTTTGTTGTCGATTTTCTGAGACAGATGCGGATGGCCCCCATGCAATTACATCCCAACTCTTATGCTTATTTATACACCTTGTATATAGCATACAAAGAGGTTTTAGGTATAGAGCCTACCTTCGATGACGTCCACTTTTTTTTATAATTTCAAGCATCGGACTCAAGAGACTCCTTCCTTCTCATATTTTGAATCAGTCCCAAAAAGGAAAATTATTACAGCTCCATTTAGCAGCAAGGCTGGCGATTCTAAGCTCGAATGGTTTTATATCAGGCAGCAGCTGGGGTGCGCCAGGAGATGGACCAAATCAAGTAAAGCGCCGATTTTCTAGATCTCAATTTTAAATGCTCATGCCAACACATTAACTTGCTTTCTTTTTTATTCGCAGTTGATAACCCAAAGCAAATATCGGATCAATTGTACTTTGATCGTTTGCATCAGCTTCTTAATGGCGATCAAAAGTTCCTAACCGTCGACGAAGTTCTTAAGGATGAGTATCTCCATCATCATGGGTTACTATCTATTACCCGTAGTATAGGTCATGGGACGGGTCCATATGTATACATTCCCCTGGTAGACATTATTCCTGAGACGGGCGAGGGCTCGAAAGGTCCGACAATACCTCTTCGGACTTCGCCTTCTCTATCTTCAACTCAGGACGATGAGTTAGCCAACATAGCTGAAAAACATAGAGAAGGATATACCGTCCCAGACGATGCTATTTCTCCTGAGAAATCAACATCCCCTAAAGAGCTGCCGACAGATGCTTCCCGAGGAGATGCTCCTACTACCGACGATTCCACATTTAAGGGTTTAGGAAATCTCCCCTACCTGAAACCATCTATACTTCAAAGGACTTTGGCACAAATCCTTTAACTTTCACTTCTTCAGAGGAGACTACTCCCGTGAAGGCCAAAGAGCCCGCTCATGCTAGTCTGGCTTCATACTCGGGTTTGTTGGGGGGGGGGACAACACTTAGGATGCACATAACACATTAGCACTGCACGTCACAGCACTCATGTCTTATGTGTATACTGAGTCTGAATTCCACTTGTATTGTTGTGTAGGTACAATGTCTCGCCCTTACTATGATGTTAGAAAAATGCGCCGTAGCATGTCTAGACCTCCTTCCGATATCGAGCATGATCGTCGCGAGAGCCGGGGAAGAGATGACAGAAGGCCTTACGATTCTCATCGACCATACACCTCACGCTCTCGTTCCCCTGTCCGGTCAGATCCAGACAGATACAAAAGCCACCAGAGTCGTCGTAGAGAAGAAACTTCGCAATCCAAAGATCAAACTTCTCCTCAAGACAAATATAGTTGGGAAAAAAGTCCACCGAAACATATCGATTCGCGAGACAAACACAAAGTTTCTGAGAAGCGATCTGGAAAAGGCGATGCAGCTATTGTCCCGGCTAAGGGAAAACACGTTGAACTAACATACTGCAAGCCTCCACCACTGGATACTGATTCCAAAATTAAGCTAGCATATCTGGAGAAGCAGTTCCCAGATCACTACTTTGAGAATCTAACTTTCTTACCCGCACTCGAGCCTATTTCTTCAAGGTGGGCAGATGAGGCTAAAGCAAAGATTGACGCAGTTGAGAAGCAATACTCAGAGATGTATAAATACTCACGCAATCTCTCCAGAATCATTCGGGCATTAATTACAGACGTTGATTCAATGAAAAAGGCTGCGGATTCGGATGAGAATGCCATGAAAAATTTGGAGAAAGATCTGGAAGACACACAGGCTCAACTCGTCATCGCTCAATGAGATGCCAACAACTTCAAACAGCAACTTGAAGAGTTACAGAAGCGTTATCATGACTTGCTGGAATCTCATAGTCAAGAGCGTTTGGAGTTGAAGAAACAAGCCGAAGACGCTAAGTTAGACAGTGTCAAAATGCAACTGGCTTACAATACTCTTGAGCAAGAAAAAGCCGAGTTAGCGAGAAAAAATGCTGAACTGGAGAAACAAAACACTGACTTGGAGTCCAAGTTAATGGAAGCCGAGAATAGGGCTGCCCTGGCTGAGGGGAATGTGGACAACGTCATTAAATCTGCTGAAGAGACCCGTAAACAGCTATCAGAGGCTCAGGAAGAAGTGTACGGTTTAGGCGAACTACTGATTGAATTCTTTGCACACATAATTCGTCGCCGAAACAACTCTGGAATTGAAGACTATCCGACTACCTTAGTTCACGTGTGGAGTCAAATCATCTAATGGGACAAAGAGGAACTTAAGGTAGACTTCGTTGATATAGATAAACTTATGGAGAAGTATCTGAGAGATGACGAACCAACACACCTGGCCGAGGGGTGTCGCCTCACTGCTGCTGCTATGGAGGAGGAGAAATGCCTGGACAAACAAAAGAATATCCCTGAGGTTGTTCTTCTTCCACTACCGCTGAAACTACTGACGTTGAGGGATATGATCCCGAGAACCCGGGAATTCCTAAGGCATCTCTTTTATCTCCTATACCCGAATCAGCGTCAGAGACAGTAGCTGCCTCAATTGAGAAATCATCGGAAGGTATTTCTACCTTTTCACCTCAATTTGTCAAGGCCGTCTCCACCTTTCATCACATCATTGGGCAATCGATCGAGGTCCTTTATTTTCTCCTAAGTTGATAACTGTTGCTTTTCATTTTGTAGGTGTTGGACCAGCCGGGAAGATTGATGAGCCTCGGGGAGCCTCTATTAGAGAAGAATCCGTGAAAAAGGCTCATGGAGGACAGGATAAGTCTACCATCATCGAATCCAGAGGGGGAGCGGAACTGTCTAAGGACGATACTTCTCATGATGACGAGATGATAAATGCCTTAAAAGACGACGGTGGTAATGAGGGGCATGAAGAAGATCCTGATGTGGCTATAATTGGGGATTCAAAAAGTGCCGATGACATCACTTTGGCTGAAATGAAAGCCGAACAAGACAAACGTATGCAGCTAAAAGTTGAAGACTTGAACCCCGAAAGCCTTAAGCCCCTTACAGTGGTGGATCCTGGATCAAGGTTAGTTGTTAAGCTTTCAACTAGGTCTATTATAGAAGAGCTTGCTAAAAAATCTTCTCTTGATTCCAGTATTCCGACTCCTGGGAAGAAATCCACCGATTCTAGCACTTCAACTACAGAGAAGAAAAGGTCAAAGCGTGTTATGACTGATGCTGAAAAAGAGGCTAGACATGCTCATAAGGCTGCCAAAAAATCCAAGTCTGCTCCAAAGCCCAAGTGATGATGTACTTTGTTTTATTTTGATATTCAATTGGTTCGCAATTGTTGCAGCTAGTGCGGCCCTCGCATCTTTTGCTTGATTTCCCTATACAAACTTATGTGTTTGTAAATAAAATAGTTTATTTCCTACAATGTCTGATAGTTGTAAGTTCAGCATGTCATATTACAGTTATATAATAAAGTCGTTATTAAAGGGGAACATGTGTACACATATATGCCCCCAATCAATCTTGGATAACTGACTAAGGCTTATTCAAGATTGATTAAATTCACAATCCAGTTGCCCCCGATTCTCTAGCAGGGGCATATTCCTTTCGTCATTGATGCTCGTTCTTTTTAGCATCTTTATACTCTCCTGTCTCATAACCGGGTTAGAGTATTACTAAGGCGGTCTCTCATCGGGGTGCACCTTCACGCCTCAAGGGACGTTGTCTTCCCGTCCTTTATACTCTCTCTCGATTCTTGAGAGTTAGAGTTAAGAATGTTGTCTTCCCATTCTTTTGCGTTTTATCATACAAACGGTCATTTTATTCGCTCCTGCACATAGGTCATCTCCAACTTTCCAAATCTAATTTAATATTTCGTGTTTCATAGTCATGATACAATAATTGGTGAAGATATAAATAATGCAGGAAAGTAAATGACACACGATATTTTTATAGTGGTTCAGCTAAGTCGTAGCCTACATCCACTTCATAATCCTTTGTTCATATAAACAGACTTTTTAAGGCAAGTCGTGCCTTTTTACATAGCTTATAAAAACAAAAAGGAAGACATTTCATATTTAGCTCAGATATCGTCGTAAGTGCTGAGCGTTCCAAGCTCTGGGAATCTCTTTACTGTCCACGGTCGTTAGCTTGAATGCTCCTGTATCAAGCTTCCGTTGGATGGTGTATGGCCCTTCCCATTTTGGACCCAATTGGGTTGAAGGCAGGAAGACCCGTTTCAGTACTAGGTCTCCCAGTTCAAAGGTTTTGAAGCGAACTTTCCGGTCATAATAATGCGCCACTTGATGTCGATGTCTCGAGGCACGCAAGTCTGCTTCGTCTCTTTTTTCTTCAATCGTATCAAGAGACTTTAGGAGGAGTGTTCTATTTGTCATCGGGTCATAATACGCGACTCGATGAGAAGGGACTTCCAATTCTACCAGGATCACTGCTTCTGACCCAAAGGAAAGTGAATAGGGAGTACGGCCGGTAGCCTTCTTAAAGGTTGTCCTGTATGCACATAAAGCTAGTGGCAACTCGTCTACCCATTTGGCTTTGGCCCGCTCCAACCGCTTCTTCAGAATAGATTTAATGACCTTGTTTATTGCTTCGACCTGGCCATTTTACTGTGGGTGAGCTACGGCAGTGTATCGTTTATCAATCTTGTACTTTTGGCAGAAGTTTCTGAATTCGATGCTGTCGAATTGTGTCCCATTATCAGTTATGATAGTCTTCGGTATCCCAAATCGACAAATAATGTTTTTGACCACAAAACTGATCACCTTTCTCGCCGTGATGGTTGTTAAAGGTTCAGCTTCCACCCATTTTGTGAAATAGTCCACAGCGACGATCGCATACTTAGCTCCTCCTCTGGCAATAGGTAACACTCCAATAATGTCAGTCCCCCACATGGGCGAACGGCCATGGGCTTACCATCGACTTGAGCTGAGTCGGAGGCTCTCTGGGAATCTTGGCAAATCTTTGACATCTGTCGCAGCATCGTGAATAATCAGCCGTGTCTTTATTCACGGTAGGCCAGAAATATCCGTACCATAATACTTTCTTTGCTAGGGTTTGGCCCCCGGTGTGGTACCCACACTCACCTTCATGTACTTCTTGCAGTACACGTTTGATGTCGTCATGTGCGATACACCGTAGTAGGGGCATTGAAAACCCTTGGCGATAAAGGACGTCGTCTTGTAAAACGTATCTTGCAGCCTTACGTCTTACAGCTCGTCTTTTGCTCTTTTTTAATGGGAGGGTTCCATTCTTGAGAAAATTCTTGATTGGTGTCATCCATGATTCTCTCTCTGGGTCGACTTCCAAGGCTAGTTCCACTTCCATCAGGTCGAAACTCGATGATTCCAAAACCTCTATCGGAACCATTTCAGTTTCTTCGGGGTTATCAGAACTTGGTAGCTTTGCTAGCCGATCTGCTTTCTAATTTTCCGTTCTTGGAATATGCGTTATGCTGTAATGCTCCAAACTTCCTAACAACTCCTTTACCTTTTTGAGATAAGTAACGAGTCGAGGTCCTTTAGCAGTAAATTCCTCCTGAACCTGGCATACAACTATCTTGGAATCGCAGTATATGTTCAGTGCCTTCACTCCCAAATCTTTGGCGAGTTTCAGCCTGACAATCAGGAAATCATACTCAGAATTGTTATTAATAGCAGCAAGCTTTAATCGTAATGCATAGTAAATAGATCGTCCTTTAGGAGTTATTAAAACAACTCCGGCGCCGGACCTTCGATCATTTTTGGCTCCATCCGTATATAGCTTCCACGGGCTAAGCTCTAACTCCTGGTCCAAAGTAACTACCTTGTCACCCACCGTTTCCTCTTCGAGAATTGTGAATTCAGCTATAAAGTCAGCCAATGCTTGCTCCCTTATTGATCTTCGTGGCTGAAAATTCAAATCAAATTTGCTCAGCTCGATGTTCCATTTAAGTAACCACCCCGATGCTTCGGGTTTTTGTAACACTTGTCTTAAAGGTTGATCGGTATATACAACTATTGGGTGAGCCTGGAAGTAATGACGAAGCTTGCGGAAGCAATCAAGAGGCTATAAGCAAGCTTTTCTATCTTCGGATAATTACGTTCTGCGGCAGCTAGCTTTTTTCTCACGTAGTATACAGGCTTCTGGACTTTATCCTCTTCACGTACTAATGTCGTACTGACGGCGTGAGACAATGCCGCTAGGTAGACAAACAAATCCTCATGTTCCATGGGTTTTGATAATATTGGAGGATTTTCTAATAAGTCTAATAAATTCTGGAACGCCTCCACATAATCGGGGGTCCATTCAAAATTTTGCTTTCCTCGTTTTATTAGATCGAAGAAAGGTACACACCTGTCTGTAGCTTTGGAAATAAACCTGCTCAATATAGCAACTTTTCCGGCTAAGCTTTGAACATCTTTGATCTTTCGTGGTTCTTCAATATTCCTTATTGCTGCTATTTGGCTAGGATTTATCTCAATTCCTTGAGAACTCACGATAAACCCAAGGAATATTCCAGATGCGACCCCAAATGAGCATTTTAGGGGGTTTAACTTCATTGCATACCTTCGAAGAATATCAAATATTTCAGCTAATCCCTTGTATGGTCGGAAGATTGTTTAGACTTCACAAGCATGTCATCCACGTAAACATCCATGGTTTTCCCGATTTGATTATAGAACATGCGGTTGACCAAGCATTGGTACGTGGCTCCTGCATTCTTTAACCCAAATGGCATTACCACATAACAATATAACCCCAAGTCTGTGATGAAACTTGTATGCTCCTGATCTGGTATGTGCACGGGAATTTGATTGTACCCAGAATAGGCATCCATAAAGGATAAAAGCTCATGCCCAGCCGTCGAATCTACTAGCTGATCAATTCTGGGGAGAGGAAAACTATCCTTCGGGTAGGCCTTGTTCAAATCAGAAAAGTCAATACACGTGTGCCACTTATCGTTAGACTTTTTGACCAAGACAGGATTCGATATCCAGTCGGGATATTTTGAATCCTTAATGAATCCATTATCTTTTAATTTCTCTACCTCTTCTTTCAAAGCTGCTGACGGCTCTGGGCCTAACATCCGTCTTTTCTGTTTGACTGGTGGGTGCTTTGGATTAATACACAAAGAGTGGCTCATAATGGCAGGCGAAATCCCACACATGTCAGCGTGATTCCAGGCAAACACATCCAGATTTGCCCTTAAAAAATCAGCCAACTCTTTCGCTCGAACCGGATCTAGATGCGAGCCAATCTTTAGTACTTTTGTCGAATATGTCTCATCAATAGGTATATCTACTGTTATCTCGTTGGGAGTCGCCTTCCTATCCTCGGGTTCTTTATCCTCTCTGGGATCTATATCCTCGAGCACATCCGAGGGCGACTCTCTTGGGGCTGGACCCCTTAATTGCTATGCTGAGTTCTCCTTCGGAGGGGCAGAATCGTCCTTAGTTTCTATGTTCAACCCCTTCATTAGCATATTCAACTCTGTCATGTAACAAGCACATCCCATAGCTCGGTCGCCTCTCATCACCCCAATTCCTGCGTCAGTCGGGAATTTAAGCAGCAAGCACCAAGGTGCAATATATGCCCTAAACTCAGCAAGGGCCAGTCGGCCTAGGAAGGCATTGTAGGGCGACTCCACATCCATAACTACAAACGGCAGGATCCTCACTCTCTGGCGATCTCCCTGCCCTAATGTCACTGGTAATTCTACGTAGCCCATCAGAGTTGTCGACGCTCCGTTGAAGCCACGTATCCATCCTTCGCATGGTTTTAGATCTTTGGCTTCAAGTCTCATTTGTTCGAAAGCTTTCTTGAAGAGGATATTGACCGAGCTCCCGTTGTCCACTAACACTTTATGGACTAAAGCAGGGCCAATTGTCGTGGTAATTACTAGTGGATCTTCAGTTGGGGACTGAACTCCGGAATCATCTCTACTGCGGAATATGACATCGTCTGACATCATCTTTTGTTGTTTTACTGGAGTAATATCTTCGAGGCTACTGCATTCTCCTACCTCGAAATGCTTAGCGGCGTTGACGTACTGATCCATCGCCTTGAAACTACGACTAGCTAGGTGGGGTCCGCCTATAATGGTATTAATAACGATCCCCTTACCTTTCTGCTGGGCTATGGGTTTTGAAGTAGGCTGGTTTTGGTCCGGGGCTTGCCCCCCTTGCCACCTGTCCCTTGGGGCTACCTTGTACTCATCCAACTTCCCTTCCCGCAGCAATCTTTCAACTATATCTCTCAAATGACGGCATTCGTTAGTAGAATGACCGTGGGTTCCATGGAACAAACAAAACTTTCCCGTTGCGATCTCTTTCTCAGTGGAATCTCTGGGTGGTGATTTTTTGTACTGCAATATGTTATATGTACCCAAGTAAATATTCTCTAGCGTATCATTTAACGGTGTATAGTTTTCAAAAGTCTGGAATCTGGGTCTTTTACTAGAGCTATTCCCTCGGTTTCTGTTCCTTTTATTGTCGTTCCCATTCCTGTTGCTATTACTCCTTCTCTGGTTGCCAATGTTTACTTCAACCTTCCCTGAACTATCACTAGATTGTTTCACAGCAACATTACTCTGGACACCTTCCCTTGAGGCCCCTTCGGAATTTCTCTTCCTATTTGCATGAGCTTCTTCTCATCTCAAGCGAATGCTAGCTTTTTCATAGAACAATTCTCTGGTAGGAGGTGGTTTCCCAGACAAGTAATCCCCGAATTCTGTGTCAGGGTCAACCCCTTCTATCAGGGCCATCAGAATAGTAGGCTCGTGTGGGTCACTAACTTTGGTGATGGCCAGGTTAAAGCGATCTAAATATGACTTCAAAGATTCTCCTAGGGCCTATTTAATCCATGACAACTCTATGACGCTCTTGAACTTTCGGGCGTGAAGTCGAAACTGGTTCATGAAGCGCTCACTCAATTCTGTGAAATTTGATATCGACCGAGGAGGGAGTCGGGTGAACCACATTAATGCCACGTCTTCAAGATAAATTGGAAAGGCTTTGCATTTTACAGCATCTGGAGCTGCTGCAGCATACATGAACCATGCATACCTCATCAGATGCTGCCCTGGGTCCGTTCTTCCTGAATATCAATCCATCTGAGGCAAGTTGAATCGCGGAGGGAACTGGAAATCCAATATATCATCTGTGAAGGGGGTATGACTTCGCTCAATGCCCCAATCTTCATTAGTGTACCGTCGGCTCTCGGACATAATCTGACGCACCATTGCCCATACATCGGCATTTGTTAACGTCTGCACAGGTTCTCTAGGTCTGATGTTCGGATTACCCCTGGGTTCCTGATTAGGGGATAACCTCCTGTTTCTAGCGGTGGCTGCTCTACACTGCTCTCTACGCTCCCGGTCGATCTCAGGAGGAAGAGGTTGAATAAGCTGCTGTTGCGTATGGTAGGTAATATTAGGATCCATGGGTAGGACGTGGGATCCATGCATAGGAAGCAACATAGGGTGTTGCAGGCTTGGGTCATCAGGCCCTAACACACGAGTGGCGTCTTCTTGGGATCCTAAAGATCCAAAAGTTAACTGATCAAGGTTTTGAGGCCGTTCAAGCGTCCTTCTCTCACGAGGGTGTCCCTCGTCTGAAGAAGACGAATCATCTGCAGCAAGGCGGCGTGTTGGGGAAGGTTTCTTTTGCCTCTGGAGCTCCTTGAGTTCCCTACTCATGGTGATCACGTTCTCTTGCATGCGGAGAATATCGCGCTTATGGGCTTCCAATGCCTCCTTGTCTGGAGCATGTCAAGAAAGCGTGAAAATCCTCCCTGTATGACGGGTGCAGATGGATCAGGCTGAACATTAGTCGTCGTGGTTGGAATCGGAGCGTTGGTGGGAGCTCGAGTAGAAGTTCTAGCTTCATTCTGGTTCGGATCGGATCGGAGTGCTGTAGCTTGGCCGGAGCGGTTCAGATGGGGAGAATGAGTGACCTCAACCTCATTGGACCGGCTCGGATCGGGGTCTTCCATCCGGTTCGGACCTTCCTGACCGGAGCGGCCTTCTCCAGAGTCTTGAGAACGTGACCTCGTTAGCACGATGGCTTGTTGATCTTCTCTAGCATCGTTTCCCCTAGCGCCTTGCACTTCTTTTCCTTTTGTCTTGGCCATAATGTTTGATTCTTCAACAGTTAGTCAACAAGTACTTAAAGATGTCAGAAACAGAGGATTAACATCGTTGAACTTGAAGGTCCAAATAGTAGAATGATAATCCCAAAAAGCTGAGAATTCAAAGATTTCTCAGTGAAAGCACCAAAATGTTAGATGCAAAATTGGCTCTAACTCCCAAACTAGTAAAGATTCTAATGAAATGAAAGCTAAAACGAAGAAAACACACAATTCATAGTGGTTCGACATTAAATAGCCTACGTCCATTTTCTTCTTTTTTGATTGATGCCTTGAATGCGAGTACAATAATGATTTTCCCTCAATTCTCACTCATCTCATACATTGATTCACTCAATTTCCTTCATAATATGATTTGAAAGATGATTGTAAGCTGAATAAGTTGATGAAATTCGGGTTGCAAAGGAATTTTAATTTTGAAAGTGCCAAAAGATCCATCCAAATGCCTCTTGATGTGGTATTTATAGGTGGAAAATCCCCTTGGAGTGGGATCGGTTCGGATCCACGTGTCATCAACCCAGCCACAATCGGGTTCGAATGGAATTTAATGATGACAGCACACCAGGTTAGTGGCAAACATGGGTAGATCGTGGGTATAACTGCTCCGAGTATTAAGGAATCGTGGGGTGAAACCGTCGCTGCAAGGGATTGGATCGGCTGTTCTATAGAGAATGGGATCAGATCAACCTATCCGAACCGATCTGGTCTTTGGAGAAGCTCTTCCTTCTTCCGCTCCCCTCTAATTTGATTTGGCAATAAGGATCTGATCCGATCCTGCTTGTTTCCCTTCCCTTTCTGCTTTGTGCTGATCTGTTTTTGCTTGAGGAAACCCGATCCGATCCGATTATCTGGCAGGGTACTCTTCATTGTTTGACTCTTTAACTTTGTGTAGCCTAGTTCACAAAGTAGGCTAACAATTGTAAAATATTCTACTACAATGAGTTAGAGTCGTTGTCTGAGGACATTGTAATATCTTTTGTTTTACAATGGATGCTAAAATAATGGTTTCAAGCCTGTTGTGAAACCCTTAACGGATTTTACTCATTGTAAAAAGGTGCTTTTTGTTGTAGTGGCATCTCTTAAAACAAAATTTCATTTGATCATTCAAAAAACAAGTCATACTTATATAATATAAAATCCTATTCATTTTGAATTTCAGATATTTATTGGCTTTAGATTTGTTTAGATCACACTTAGCTTAAAATTTTAAAACTTGTTTGGAAGTGTCAGGCTATTTAATATTGTTGGAAAAAATCAAATTTTAAATTTTATAATTAAAAATTAACAATCGATCATCTCTCTCATATGTAAAATTCAATTATCCTAATATGTAGGATATTTGTGTTCATAATATCATTCAACCAAAACTCAGGAATCAAATTATGGATTTTTATTTTAGTTATTCAAAAAATATATATCTCTTTGTATATCAAATCATATTTCACATGTTTAAATCAAATTTATTCCATCAAAACGCGCAAGTATCAAAGCTTACCTTAGCATTCTCCTCCACTTTGAAACTAAAAAATGAATATAGCCAATATCATTAGAATTATTTCTAGCTATAGAATTGAGTTCTTTGTCCTTTATTTCCTTCGAAAACATTTAAAAAATTATTTTGAAATGCCTCTATAGGGGAAGTACTTTTAAGTTTTTAGTAATGTAAGTATCGTTTTTCAAATAATAGAAATCAATTTTTAAATTTCAAAATTCAATTCTCAAATTTTTAGTTATATAACTTTTTAAGTTACAACAAGGTCTATACGCCATCCGCTATTTCATAATTGTATTCATTTGCTTAAATTAAATAGACATTTTCTTATTAAATCAAAATTTAACACATCTTATTAATATTCGATATTTATTTAACATAAATATACTTCATTTTAAAATCTTCGTTAGTTAACATTCTAATTATCAACTTTAAGTATAAAATCAATAATTGTTATTACGGTGGTAAGTCGAGTTGAGTCGACAGAGGTCCAGCTAGTCGACTATTCAACAAATATATCGCTGCCACCAAAAAATTGTCACTTCTAATATATTACTATCAAATAATTTTAATATTGCTGCCACCGACATGAAAGACGACGCTATAGGTTCAGGTATCAATCAAAGCTAGGGTTTGAAGCTTTTTTCTGCTCCATAGTCGATACTCGATTTTTTTTTTCATTCGAAAATTTTAAATCAATGTTCGGTCGATTTGTTTTTTTTATCGATACCACTTATCGATCCTTTTATGCTGTTTTTTTTATTCGATACAAGTATCGATAACTTTCGGGTTTTTTTCCTCTGTTCCATGCATCAATAACTACAGGGGGTCTGAATTTTTTTCTTTTATGAAATGGGCCAATACCAAATCTGTCAATACCCATAACGACCTACTCGACTGGACTAGTCGATTAATCGACAAAATTCGACCCAGGCACCCAAAATTCATACAAAATCAATTCGAGGCTTCATGTCGATGGCTTGATCTCGACTAGTCGATTAATGGCAGAACAACCATGACTAGTCGAGCGCCATAATAACAGCAAAATCAATGATGGTAAATTAAATATTTTAGAAAAGTTTTTTTTATATTAGTGACATATTCATTTAATCTTATATTATAAAAATCCAGGCTTAAAGTATATTCAACTTATTTTATAGTTGCTTTAGTTCAATACAAGTTTTCTAAATTGTAATAGTTATTCAAAATCTTAACTATACTTATAAAAATGCAAACATGTTCTCTCGACACGCTCAAATCATTCTAGAGTACATTGGCCCTTCCTCTAATGAGTTTAACCTGAACAAGCTTTGGTATGCGCTAAATCAAAGTTTTGATACCAACTGTAATAAGCCGCCTTTTTAGGACGATTCAAATTGATAAACCATACATGTCTAACTCAGCGAATTTTGAAATGGTGAATTATTAATGGGGGTTAGTGCAAGAAAAGAAAATAAGATGAGAAGGAACTAAATAATGCATCGATAAAGAGGAGAAGAGATAACAAAGAATACATGTGAATACAACCAATTGATGATGTGGTCTAATAACATAAACTCCTAATTCAAAAGAAATAATAAATTCTTGATTCGAAATTAAAAAGAAATAATTTATTCTTTCTTGAATTCAATAACCAATTACAGATGTACAAGGAACGGAATCAGGGTAGGATACAAGTGTAGACACATAAAATACATTGACTATTTTTGCACATTTTTCAACTAAAGCAACAGATATTCGAATTTTATGAAATAAAAAATGGTAGCTAGCTTCCAAAAAAGTCTAGTATTTTAGAAAAAACGAATTTTTAAAATCTTAAAATTTTGGCAAATTTCCAAATATAACTAAGTTTCAAAGAAGACGATTATTCTAAGAAACTATCTTCTACAATATTTAATTGAAAATATTTTCCAATATCACAATTTCATTACTTAAATTCAAAGTTTAAAATTTTAATTTTAATTCATATGACAATATAAATTAAAAAGTTTAAATTTACGAGTCGTTAAAAAATCTGTAAAAGGCACATATTGAAGATTAGATTCTAACAATAACCAAATAAGGAACTACCTTTTGGAAGTGCATCTTTAGAAGGGTGTACAAATCCACAAACTCCAATTGTTCTCCACTAATACGTAATCGGCCTACATCTTCTCTTTTTTAAGTAGTAGTGTATCTCACTACCCCAGTCATTCTGACCTATTCAAGCGTGCTCCAACATAATTGTCATGCTCGACATATAGAGAGTAGTTATCTAGAAGGGTGATGACCATATCCTAATAGGTGAGACCCACATTGCTTTTCTGTCTCTATCCCTATTTTGGTTATTCCAGTATGTGAGATCTAAGGTAATGATTACCTTTAATTGTACATTAGGTTCCACTTAGAATATCGTCGTCATTCCATTTCTACACTAATTGATTCCTAAAAAACAATCTTCAAGCTAACACGTCTTAAAAAAGGGTATAAAGTGTAAGAATTGCCTCTTCTACCACTAAATAGGTGTACTTTAAAAAAACAATGTACATGATCATAGACATACCATATCAGACACTCGATGTACAAGTTGTCCCGAAATACGACAAATCGAAGACACTCCTACCAAATCCTATAAGATCAATAACAAGTAATCCTCACAAAACTAGATCTCAAAGTGAAGGGAACGCTAATACTTTTATGTATTCTAGGATTAATCCAGAGATTATCAACGAGTAATCTTTATATTCCGAAGGTCTCTGACTCATGGCATCATTCTTTAAGCTATCTTCATTTTTGAACTTATATTTCTTAGTTTGAAGTCGTGGGATTGTAAAGATCTTACCTTGGTTTCTTCGAACCAATATCGATAAAAATATAAACATATATCTGTACATGATTGTTAAGCCTCTTTAACTTAATCCTTTTATTTAATTGTTAGACCAAAAAATGGCACTAACACCCAATTGTCTAGGATTTGACAAGAATAATAATCCAAAACGTAGAAAATTAAGTAGAGACACAAGATTTATAGTGGTTCGGCGTTAACAAGCCTACATCCACTTCATAGTTTCTCATTTCATTCATGGATTACAATTACAATGAATTTAATCACTCAATCTCTTAAATTCAATGAACAATTCTCTCTGAATTCATTGAATCTATTGAAGAAGTTTGTCATTTTCAATAGAGGAATTCGGCCATAGAAGCCATGAAGAAGATAACTGCTAAAAGACCCCTAAAATGGCTGCGAATTCATGTATATATAGGCATAAATTCGGTTAGGTAATAGTGGCCACGTGGAGGCTGGAGAGGGGATCTCAAAACTTAGTGGAAGTAGTGGAAAACGTGGGGAAGTTGCTTCCATTTCGAGGGTTGACACGTCGAACCGGGTCCATGATAGTAGGCACGAGAGTAGGTCTTCTTTGAAGGACAATTGCGTGCTTCAGGCGAGCGGATCGGGTCAGCTATTTACGATCCGAACCGATGCTCATTTTGCTAAATCTCCTTGTTGTGTACTCTCCAATCCAATCCGACTTGGGCTATCCAATCCGATCCGATCCGAAGAGGGGGATCCGATCCGATCCAATCCAAAAGGAGGGATCCGATCCGGAAGGAGGATCCGATCCGGTGACATCTGCATGTATAATTCAAGTTCTCCAACCTTCTATCACTCCATCCAAGTGATCTCCAATCAGCATAAGTTCATACTCAAGTCCTTGGCTTTGGGTAGCCTGTTCAAAAAGCAGGCTAACATTTTGCCCCCCAAAGTACATCTTATCGCAGATGAGATGTGCTTTGAATAAGTTGAGCTGAATCTTTTTGGAACGCCATCCACCCTTGAAGAGGCATTATCAGATTTTTGTGTACTATTGAGTAGTTCCGTTATATGGATTTTTTCCTGTATAAATGGCTTATCATATATCGCACTACTTCCATTGATGTTTACCAGGCCAAATTCCATGGCTTGACTAGTCAAGATGATTAAGTAATCGTCTAGTCCTCGTCGAATCAAGAGGTTGAATTCCTTCATCATAAGTCATGTAGGATTGTTGGCTCCCGTATGAGATTGTACACGCACAAGTTAATGCCAAATGATGCTGTCTTCTAACACAATTCAAGTACATGGTCGAGTCTAATGTTCTTTTATGGTCGAGTCAATGTATGGAGTAGTCATCCAAATCATAGAGTAGTATCATAATCTTCGGGCCTTGAGCTAGCATCTGGCTTATTGTGATATAGTGCTTCATAGTTGGCATATGGATATATCATTTGTGCTTGGATTTGGACTATCTCGATATCAGGATATTAATCTAGGGCTCTTCGATTACATCGAATCATAACAATAATGCATCTGAAAGCCGTGACACTCCGGATCGTTTTGTAATCCCGTGATCATATATGATTCAGCACAAGATGTTGAAAATATGCAAGTCAGTGGTTGGTAGGATCATCACGATCATACGGTATCAGAGGAGTTTATCACACTCTCCATTCGATGCAGTTATGGATCAAGTCTTTGGATTCATGATTGATCTGTTAGTTGGCTCACTTGGATGATCGAGATGAATCACATCGTACTCTAAAGATATAATGTATACGTTTTGAATCATGCATTGAGTCAGGATTATGTTCAAAGTCAATTTGTCGGTTGAAGGTGATGCTCCCAGCGTCAGTTGAGGATGAGCGAAGTCAGTGCTTATGCCCCTAGCATCGGTGGGGGTTGGATCAGGTCAATCAGACATCTAGTCTCCTAGCCATTTTACTTTTCACTATCACACTAGGTTAGAGCTGTATGTTAGCAATCATAGTCGACCCAAGTCATTCTATACTCTTTCTCAAGTCAGCAAGAGTTGAAGTTGTATGCATGAATGGTTGAATCATGTTCGCTTTGTTGTCATCTCGTCTCTTTTGTCAGAAAGTGAGGATTGCCTTATCGAGTGTCATCGAATTCAGATACTTTCCTCGCATCAGCCATAAAGTTGAGTAAGATCGTCAATCTTGCAAGCGAGCGAATGTTGTTAGTGAATTATTCGAGCTCCTTCGTTCATGCTTTGGCATAATCTGAAGTAGCCATCAGAGTCTTGTTGAGTCTATCTCTCATGCTCGGTTCCATTGAGCTTTACAATCAAGATAGCGGGCTCAATTAATGAAATTATTCCTTTCTGGAATTTTACTTCCTATCAGTCTTTTTCGGGGCTTTCCTCTTGATCGTTGACTTAAGACATGTGACACGTCATTAAACAGTTCACTCTCAAGGCCTCGTTTCGGTCGTCGCCTTGAGTCGCATGAGAAGTTTAGCATTAGGCATCAGCGTCAGCCTTCTAAACATGGCGCTTTGTTTGTTTTCCACTGGCCTGCTGCAGTTGTTGCGAGTGTGGCCCTTGCATTCTTGTCCTGTTATCTTGTACAAGCCTGCACTCTGTAAACAAAGTGAATCTCTAAGTAATAGGTAATAAAGCACATCACAATCAAGTAAGGGTTCCAATTCAGAACCCCTGCAATCAAATAATATCTAGCAAATCATAGAGAATTTATCTGGGGGGGCGATGTGTGTGTGCCCCCAATCAAACTTGAATAAAGTGCCTAGTCAGGGCTGGTTCGACATTGTGTTGCCCCCAATCTTTCCATGGGGGTGTCGTCTCAGCTTTCAATCTTATCCCCATTCCTTCAGTGGGGTAGGAGCCTGTTGTCTTCGGTGCTTAATCTTAGCACCTTTATACTCTCTTGACGTATGCCCAGGATAGAGTTCGAACTCAGCTTTCAGTCTACTCCCCGATCCTTCGGCAGGGTAGGAGTTCTTGTAGCGCCAGTCCCTAGCGCCTTTATACTCTCCCGTCGAATGCCAAGGGTAGAGTGTAGTCAAGGCGGTCTTTAGTCGTGGTGCACCTTCACGCCCTGTGGACGTCATCTTCCCGTCCTTTATACTCTTCCTCAAGTCATGGGGTTAGAGTTATTTAGGCGAACAGGCGTATCATTCGCCCCGGCGCTCCTTCTACACTCTATTTCCAAGAGCGGGAGTCCACCGTGTCGAGTGTCATTCTCAAACTCGGTTTTAGTCCTTACTCCGCACTTCACTCTGGCGGATGGAGTTTTTTCGGGCAAGAGGTCGGATCACACTCGTCGAGGCGCTACCTCATAATCCTTGATTCATGGGTAGAGGTGGCCATTTGCAATAATCAAGTCTCTCTCGTCCCGACGACTTATGGGATGGACTTCGGTTGGACACTGCAATATCGTCCTTCAAATGTTCTCTCAAATCATGAAAGCCAGAGCCATGGATCGAGTGGTCTTTAATCATGGCGCGCCCATCACATTCATCCTAGATGGGTACTTCTATTCAATCTCTGAGGGTAAGAGTTAGCCTGGCAAACAGTCGGAAAATGTTTGCAGTAGCTTTGCGTTCCTCCGATCAATCTATGGGAGGAGTGATTGGCACCGACCTTCGGGTACCTGCATCATTCATATCGCATGAATTAGTCATGTCAATAATTCAGGAAGCATTTAAGAGTAAATTGCATGATTAAAAAGTAAGCATATCAAGGGGCAATGTTGCCTCCTTTATTTGGATTCATGTAATCTGATGGCGTCAGACATAGGAGTGAGCCATGTAGACGGTCGAATTGCATCTATCTGAAATCGAATTCCAACTTTAAAATGCAAAAGTCAATGCATAATTATCTTTAGCTCTTCCACGTATGATTCTAGGAATGGATGTCATCTCAGATCCACCTTCAGCTATACAACCTCTTTTAGGTGGAGAGTGTGACCTTTTAAACGAGCGGTTCAGTCAAGCTTATCATGATATTGCTCCATAACACTATATGCGGATGTTAGAAGTCTGATCGGTATCAAATCCTATGTACCTACACCATCCACATATTATTTCATCTGAGTTAATTACATCAATAACTCATAAAGGATGCAAATATAAAAGTCATGGTTAAAGAGTACTCATGTTAAAGGAATGAATATGATTCTGTGTGAAAATGGCATTGCATGCTATCTGCATGTCCATTTTGCCTCGCCGAATCTCTGCCAGGGATGGCTTGATTGTGGTCTTGGAGTGACAAAGACAACTAGGAAAATACTGTAAGCGAATGATAAGGTCATGTCTCCTTTAAATCGCCTTTTTGCCCCCATGCTAAGGGAAAAGGTTGAATGTCAGGGAGTCATGCAAGCCTATCATGTATCAGCTTTGAATTAGATGATGTAATCATGAGCAATCGACGTTCGAATCACCGGTTGCACCCAATGTCTGGGACACAAGTTACTTGACTAATCCTCGATGAATGGAGTGAAATTGTAAATCTTCACTTTCTAACTCCAAAATGTCATTTGTCAAAAGTTCCATTCGCGTTCATCTCCCATCTGGCGGAAGGCTGATTAGTGATTTTGTCCAATCATTCAGGGCGGTGAATTCAGCAACGAGTCTCGTTGGTGTCTGTCTTGGGACAACCTTCCAAGGGAAATAAGCATTGTCGCCTTGCATGTCATATCTTGAGGCATAAAGAGCAATGGCATGCCTTTCACTTCTCCTTGCTAAATGCATTCCGTGCGGCAGGAAGTTCATCATGGAGTTGTTTATGACTCTCTTCTGAGTTGACGGAACTGTCTAACTTGGCCGGATTATTGACCTTTTGATTTTCTGTTCGTAGGATGTAAGATATGCTGCAACTTTCTAATCCATCCAACAGCTCTTCTACCTGTTCTAGGAAAGCTACAAGTTATAGTCCCTTCATCTGGAATTTCCTTCGAATCAATACATCTCCAACACCGGGTCATCGATCATTCATTGCACCGTCGGTATACAGTAATGGGTGCTTGTATTCATTTTTCGTTTTGAAGGTCCATCTTCTTCATCTAACACATCCTCTTCGAGAATGGTAAATTTAGCGATGGATTCGGCTAATGTTTGGGAATTGAGCAGTAGACACTAGGGTGAAATGTAAGCTCTGAATTCTGCTGGAGCTGGTCGGTCTAGACCTTAATCAGATAAACTTGAGTATGATAGCACAACTTGCGAGACTTTAAGTAATATTCATGTGTTATGTCACAACTGAAATAAGAAGTAGAGAGCTAATGGTTGATTCATATTTTCTTTAATCTCGAGCTCTCATCATTTGACCAAGGTCGTATGGTGGCTGGTGAGCAGTCAAGTTGCCATAATCCAGGAAAGGATCCATAGGTCCAATCGTGGCGTGTGGTGATTCAACTAGTACCTAACTATGGGTTCCAAAGTATGTTGACTTAACCCTTATTCGATGGAAATTAGTCTTCCTCGATACAGTTGACAGCAAACAGCAATTGCAGAGGTTCGCCAAGTTCTTCGGAAGGCTAACCGCAGGACATATTTCATTCATCACATCATACAATTGAAGTGTAGCTTTGGGACATTAAGATCCTTAGTTGCTTTCTGGTATCCCCTTATTGACAATCATGGTCACTAAGATCATATGAATCATCTTCGGAGTAGTGCTCGGATTGTTCCATATATCCGTCATTCGATGCTCCGCGGATTGGACAAGTTTAAGTTACATAAATAAGGTGGTCACTGCTCGTTAGGGAACAACATCAGTTGCATTGATGAAATATATACACCATTGGAGATATGGTTGAGGAAGCTGATATGAGACAATCGTTGTCTCGTATATTGTCGATGATAACAAGCTGAATCTGATCAATACCTCCTCACACTGACTTACTGATGTAAGTAGGTGCCATGGCTCTGGGAAAAATCTCAGTCGTTGCCGTCTACCGGGGTATTCACAAACTATCCATTTAATCTTCATTGACAAGCTTTTGATAACTGCTATTGGCTAAAATGTATGCCGAGCCGAAGGCGAGCCGTGCTCCGAGCAAAAGGCGAGCCGTGCTCCGAGCAGAAGGCGAGGCCGTCAGCGGGTCCGGGCGCAGCGCCAGTGGGGGTCCGGGGCCCCACAGTCCCGACGGCGAGTCGAAAATGTGGGCACAACACGATTTTTTCGATTTTGGAAGATGGAGCCTTTTCTGAAATGATCAGAAAAATGTATTTTTTCGAAAAATAGCTGTTTCGGGTCGGATCGGATCATGCCTTCAAATTTGCGGTTTGGAGATCGTCTTCAGGTTGGGTCGGATCGGACTAGTTCCTCCGAGTCGGATCGGCGTCGTCATTAGCTAGTCGGTTCGGTATATATGAAAGAGCCGGTTCGGATCTCCTCCTCCTGTTCGGATCGGTCTTCCCTACCCTGCATCTCCACTTTCCTGCGGTTCGGGTCGTGGTCCCTCTTCCGGGTTAGATCGAGGGAGCCTCTACGGATCTCGGTTGCTGCTCAGAGGGGTCAGGTTCCATTTGACCCGAGCTGTGGTGATGCGATCCGATGACAAAGAGATGAAGGAATTTTATCTTCGTTCGAGCCAAGGATGCGATCCGACCCCAAGCTTCATTTGTGGCGAGTATACTTTGTTCGAACCGATCCCATTCGACCCACGCAGATCTTCCAATTAAGACGCCCTCAGTTTGACTTTCTACCAACTTCTTCACTCCAAGGAACTTCGGACCAGTTAGAGGCAGTACAGAACTGAGCCATTCGGGTCTGTTCATTTGAGTAGCAAGCGAATCATTCAAGCAAGATACAGATCTTCCCTCAATGAACTACAATATCCATTAGTAGATGAGAAGATCGATGGTTGAAATCAATCCATTCTCAATGAAAGCACCAAAATGTTAGACCAAAAAATGGCACTAACACCCAATTGTCTAGGATTTGACAAGAATAATAATCCAAAACGTAGAAAATTAAGTAGAGACACAAGATTTATAGTGGTTCGGCGTTAACAAGCCTACATCCACTTCATAGTTTCTCATTTCATTCATGGATTACAATTACAATGAATTTAATCACTCAATCGCTCAAATTCAATGAACAATTCTCTATGAATTCATTGAATCTATTGAAGAAGTTGGTCATTTTCAGTAGAGGAATTCGGCCATAGAAGCCATGAAGAAGATAACTGCTAAAAGACCCCTAAAATGGCTGCGAATTCATGTATATATAGGCAGAAATTCGGTTAGGGAATAGTGGCCACGTGGAGGCTAGAGAGGGGATCTCGAAACTTATTGGAAGTAGTGGAAAACGTGGGGAAGTTGCTTCCATTTCGGGGGTTGACACGTCGAACCGGGTCCATGATAGTAGGCACGAGAATAGGTCTTCTTTAAAGGACAGTTGCGTGCTTCAGGCGAGCGGATCGGGTCAGCTATTTACGATCCGAACCGATGCTCATTTTGCTAAATCTCCTTGTTGTGTACTCTCCAATCCGATCCGACTTGGGCTATCCAATCCGATCCGATCCGGAGAGGGGGATCCGATCCAATCCGGAGAGGGGGATCCGATCCAATCCAATCCAAAAGGTGGGATCCGGTCTGGTGTCATCTGCATGTATAATTCAAGTTTTCCAACCTTCTATCACTCCATCCAAGTGATCTCCAATTAGCGTAAGTTCATACTCAAGTCCTTGGCTTTGGGTAGCCTGTTCAAAAAGCAGGCTAACATTAATTAATCCCTTTTGTCCTTTAGAATTCTTTAATTATATCTTTCTTTGAGAAAAATGTTTCAACTTACTATGATTAGTATAATTTAAATCTTTAATTTAGATTTCTTACTTCCAAACACATTTTTGATAAATGTTCATATTCCATCGGATGTCTTTAATGGAGATCCATATTCCAAAACGTATCTTTAATAAGATTCATATTCCAAAGCATATCTTTAATGGAGAATCATATTCCAAACTATATCTCTAATGATGAATCATATTCCAAAACATATCTCAAATCGGTTGAAAACAACGTTACTTAGGATATTGTTTAATTTATATCTGAACCAGTTAGCATTAGGCAAAAGGATCTACAATATGTTTAACTAGCTATTCCCAATTCTAATCTTTGTATTCTACCTGTGCTGCTCGTTGAACAGTGGAGAAATTACCTTTTGAATTCTCATGGATAGTATGAGTTTCATCCTCGGAATTCGGTGCCAAGCTTAACTATAATGTTGGCAATTCTGTTTCTAAGCTTGATTATCTTTACGTATTTTCAAATATCTTTCATTTTCTTTTTAAGGGAGTATATCCCAAGTTAATAAATTTGACTATTCCCTCTGATGGACCAGTCTGGATAGGTAGAGCAAAATCCAAACACTGATTGTCCAAACTCTAGTATAGAGACTTTGTCTTTGTCAACCATAAGATAGTCAATTTATTTGATTAATTCTAATTGTAGAACACTGGGCTTTCCTTTCGATCTATTCCATTCCTTGTTCAAATTTTCTGTGACACTCATAAATGGAACAAACATACTAGTTGTTTCCACATAATCAATCTTTATTATTGAAACTCATATTAGAGACAATTTCTCATTCACGCAATCTTAACTATATTAGAAATAAATTCTTTTGATCATATATTTTAGATATCTTAGAAACTCCCAATATTCCACTATTATTTCATTAAACCATCTGAAACTCTTTTCAAAAGCTTCAAGAAGAAATATCATGTTTAAAACAATTTATTCATGAGTTGCCAAAAACCGCTGCTAAATCTCTAGTGAGTAGTGATTTTTAAGCGCTATGGATTAATGCACTAAATTCATTTCATATATGTCCACTTCTATAATCGAACCCCTTATAAAACATTTAGCACATATATGGAATTTATTTTATATTTTTCAATGATTTAAAATATCAAGTTTTAAGATGCTAAAAACCATATTTAAGATCAATCGAAATGCGATGATGATTTTTAAACTCTTTTTATTTATATCTAAAGGTTTACTAAACCTGCCTTGCCAAAAAAGGTATACTAAACCCTAATTGATCTTTCACATTCATATTAAAAGTATAATTATAGTGGTTTGGGAGAATCTTATTTCAAAGGATTCCAATTTATATTTCATATTGTACATCTATTTGAATTTTCAGGCCGTGAAATCGCAAACTGACAAATTGCATTGTGCTGTTTTTGTATAATCTCATGCTTCTGCAAACATTTCCAAGACATTGTAATGTTTATATATCATTTATAAACCATTTTGAACTAATTTCAAAGAGGTTAACTATACAATATACAACTATAACTTGCAACGTGGTTCCTTTTGTGTAAATTCGATGTGCATATTCCGTGAATTATTTCCAAATCAAACTAGCATATCATCAACCAATCATCATCTACAAATCGGACATATCCAAACTATGCTAATCAACCAAGAATATAAGCATATCAAAAGCATAAAGAAACTTAAGAAGATGAAAGTAGCATTAGTAGTGTTCTCACTTCTATTCTTTTTTACTCCTAGATGTGCTCAAGTTGACTATAGCTTCGCTATCGCCACACCGAAGCTCCTCAAACTAGCTCCTTCCTTCCTTGATGTGCTTAACCGTGGATGGTTGGTCCTTCCACCCTTCTTGTCTTGAATTTAAACTTAGCATATGATCTTATAATGCCAAACTAAGAATTTTCGCATAGTTTCAATACAACAAATATGTTCATTGACAGCGTTGAAAAAACGTTACTATATCATTTTATAGCATTTTGAAGAATGCTGTCTACCGACACGTTGTTATAGACCATGGGAATATCACAATACTTTGAAAACGCTATAGAAAAAAGACATACTACAACATTTTAATTGTTGTTGTTGTTAGTTTGTGCAGCGTTTTAAATGGCATTGTTATTATGTTTATACAACATTTTGTGTTGTTGTGTTTGCATAGCTAACACAGATTATTCCTTCTTCATCACATATATAATAGCGTTTTATATGGGTTAGAAACATCATTATCGTCTTCATACCACAGCGTTTTTATGAATATATAACAGCTTTTTAAAGCGGCTAGAACCATTGTTTTTGTCCACATATTACAGCGTTTTCAACATGTATAACAACATTTTATAAAGTCCAGAAATGTTATGCCTGTCCACATATCATAGCGTTTTCCAACATATATTACAGCGTTTATTTTTAGTTAGAAATGTTGTTACTCCCTACATATCACAACGTTTTACCATATATATCACGACGTTTTTTATCATTTGTAAATGTTGTTCTTTCCCGCATGCCACAGAGTTTTTCCAAAATATATCACAGCGTTTCTGTAGAGTTATTGAGGTACATCAATCAACATTTATCATTTTTACACAATGCAGTTCAAAATCATCACGAAATTCAAACAACGCAAAAGAATCATAATTATAAAACTATATCGCATAAGTTATAATAATTCCATATGCCAAATAGACAATAGTTGTACATAATATTTTGTACTCGATGCACCCATCTAACTTGTTTTTACAAAAGATGCTTAATGAGAAAAAAGAAAAAATATAAACCGTTCAAAGTCCAAGCTCATGTGCTCCAAAGTTGAATTTCCGTCATGCATCAAACATCAACACCTAATTTGGTAGTAAGAAAATACATAACTACTTTTGTATACGTATGACATTGAGAAACTGCTAACAACTTAACTAAAAAGTACGGCTAAACATGGCAATGTGAAAAGAAAACGAGGTCAAGTGTGATCAAGTCATCTTGTTGTTGAATTCGTTATAAATATAACATTTCTAATATTGGCTTGTTTGACTGGTAATAGTGCTTAAACTACTTGACAGTGTTGGCATAGTTCAGTTCCATGCACAGGCAATATTTTTTTTCCAACTAGCATCCTAAACTTCACAACAATTCTTGTGTCAACAAATATGCATACGGCTTAGTACGACCAAATTGCAAGAAAGAAAAATTGTATAAAATCAAAATGTTTGAAGTAACTAGGTCACCGTATCTTCTATTTTTTCTGGTTTTATCTACCTAAACGTAATTTAAATATTCATTTTTAAGAGGTCAAAAGGGAAATCATACTTGAAGTAAAATTCTTCCGAAACAATCATAATAAGGAGTATTTTCATCATTCATACCGGCGATAAGTAAAGAGAAGTATAAGTCATTCTTACTTGAAGACAATTCTGCGGTGGCATTTGCAGAAGGCCAAGCTATAGTAGAACCGATTGCATCTTCAAAAAACTCAAACTCAGATGTAAGCCTCCATAAAGGTGCATTTGGAACCTTAACAATATCAACCCAAACTTTAAAGACACCTTCTCCGAAACGAACAAAATGGACCATCGCATTTGGGTCAGTCGAAGATACGCGTCCTTCAGCAACAACTTCATTCGCTCCATGAACACTAATCGACTTGCATTTCATGTTTGACATGAAACTAGTGGTCTGTCATGCAATATATGAAATAGTTTAAATATGTTTTCTACAAAATAGAAGTGATTATAATAATAGAACGGTATCAAGGTATATGCATGTTTTTATAAATTAAATATATAAACTACACATTACCGCTGAATGTGATTCTATATTTGGCGTACAGCAGATGTCATAGCATTAATATCCTCAAGAACAACATTTTTTTGCGGCCAAGCTACTTTGCACCTAATAGCTTCTCCAACATATGTCCTACCAAATGGTGCTCTCCATAAGAATGCATCTGGTTTTTTTGGCATATCAATCAAAACAAGCACAACAGAATGCCCAAGTGGAATATTGTCCACGAGCTGATTTGGATCAGTAGAGTACAACCACCCTTCGGCAACTAATTCTTTGCTTCCAACCCAATCATACAACTTGCATTTCTTATTCGTTGACGAAGTTTTACTCTAGTAAAAAAATATTATCAGATTCTTGTATTAAATCATAGAGCTAATGAGTACATAAATAACTAAGTATACCGCATTTCATCATTTTCAGAGACTATCGTAGTGTGGAGTACAACTCTGTCAGATGACCATGCTACTATCTCATCCTTAGCTTCTCCAATTTGTGATATCATCCTAGGAGTAGACCTCCATAAATAAGAATCCAATTTCTTCGGGATTTGTATCAAAATTTTCATGGCATTGATCTAAGTGGAATATTGAATAAAAGCTCTTTATGGTCAGTTGAAAGAACGCTTTTCGAAATATATATTACATCAATTAGTCAGACGGATATTTTTTGGATACGGATACCACTATAACCGTATCCGTATCCGAAAAGCTTTTCGAATATCGAATATCTATATCCGCTTTTCGAATAATGTCGGATAATGGATATTTCGGATATGGATTCGAACGGATATTAGATTTTTCGGGTATTTATTAATAGCCCTAAACATAGCTCGACAATAAGGAAGACATGCACAGCTGATTTTGATGTGTTAGACGTCTGGATATATTGCCAAACGTTTGATATCGGAACTAGGAAACCATCTGAATGATAATCAGATGTCTGATATTTTACCCAGACGTCTGGAATTCATCTCGGTCTAAAATATTATTCCTGAAGAAGTATTCAGACGTTTGGATTTTTTATCTAGACGTCAGGAATTTCTCTCAGCCAAAAAAAATTGTAACTGAAGCAGCAATCAAGCGTCTGGATTTTCTATCCAGACGTCTAGATTTCATGACGGCCTAAAATATTATGCTTGAAGAATCATTCATACGTCTGGATATTTTATCCAGACGTCTGGAATTTCTCTCGGCCTAAAAATATATATATCTGTAGCAGCACTCAAACGTCTGGATTTTTTATCCAGGCGTCTGGATTACATCTTAGCCTAAAATATTATGCCTGAAGAATCATTCAGACGTCTGGATATTTTATCCAGACGTCTGGATATTTTCTCGGCCTAAAATAATGTTTGCAAAAGCATTCAATATCATAACGAACACAACGATATATTGGAAAATTTGATATACATGTAGAACACATCAATATATTGGAAAAACTGATATACATTTAGAATACAACGATATATTGGACAACTTGATCAAATATCAAAACAAACAATATATTAGACACAGTGATATATGATAGCAGTGTAGCCCTTTAAAATGTTAAGTAGTGATGCCACAAAGTTTATTTTCAGAACCATGTACATGAGGTATTCAGTATCTTTAAGTTACTGAATACCCCTCTACATGGTTATGAAAATAATATCATGACAGTACTAACGTTAACCAAGGCAGCATGGCTTCAATTAACCAAGGCGGCATGGCTTTCTCCCAATAGATGCGAGCATGACATCAATGCTTCATGACTGACATGGTAATAAGGCTTGGGTAAGAGGAAAGAAGTAACTCAAAGACAGTAGGACTATGTCTTTAAGTTACTATGAGTGTGGTATATCATAATATTTTGAAGTATGGTGAAGACAAGCACATGAAGATATATATATATACACACACACACACAAATATATATATATATATATACATATATATATAGGAATGAAAGAAGTAACTCTACTGATAAGTTTTAGATAGGGATGAACAAGCCAGTTCATTTCTAATAAGGAACAACGTGTACATGCAGCTCATTTTGATAAGTTCTAGATAAGGAGATACGTGTATATACACATATTGAGTCATCTTTTATGAACAGGGTCCAACTTTTTATGTTTTGGCATATAGCCATGATTCATCGATTCACCTTTTGAGCATACCACAACATAGAAACCATGTGTACATGCAGCAGTGTCAAGCCTGTACATGCAGCAGTGTCATGCCTGTACATGCAGCAGTGTCCATCTTGAATTTGTTTTATCTCTGGATTCATCTTTTGGTTTTGCGAAAAGTGAAGTATGAAAATGTTGCATGTACTCAATCTTTATTTTATCTTTGGGTATATATGACAACTCGAATTTTCTTATGAATTATTTATGTAGTGATTACTCAACAAAGAGTTTATTCAGTGATTTACTATGATTCTAAACTCATATAATGCAAATAACTAATCGCTACATACAAGCTATAACTTATTGCCATTCGTTTTAGAAATACCTGGTTTTGTGATACTAGCATTTTAACCATCTTCTCCAAATTTGCAACTCTGTTTTGTAGTTGCATTATTTGTTTTTGATTAGCTTATGACAAAACAAACTTGGTGTGGGTCATATCTCTTCCCATTCCTCTTAATCGTCCTGGTCTATCGTTTCCCAGCACTGCTGAAAGAGCATCTTCTCTCACAGAAGTAATCGTGGTAGCTTGTGATTCATTAGAACAAAATGCACTAGTCACTTACTCTAAAAATGGTTCCACTATAGCCATATTCATTAGCGCAGCCAAATGAGCAGCTTGTTTCTCATTCTCGGATAATGTAATTATTTTGCAAGCTGAAGTTGGTCGTCCTTCAAGTATGATATCATTTTCATAATCTTCATTTCGGACTTCCTTCTCTTCTATTTTTCCCGATTTCTTTAAGAATTCACTAAAATATTTCATGCACTCCTCTACAAGATAGGATTCTGCAATACACCCCTCAGGACATGTAATGTTTCTTACATGATGTTTTAGTGTCTTCATGTATCTTTCAAACAGATGCATCCAACGAAAATGAACCGGTCCACATAATCTGCCTTCTTTTCCAAGATGAACCGTCAAATGTATCATTATATCAAAGAATGAAGGTGGAAAAATTCTTTCAAGTTCACATAAAATTAGAATAATCTCATCATCAAGATGTTGTAGTATTTCTCCATCAAGAACACGTTGGAATAATTTATGGAAGAACAAACATGAACGAATTATTGCTTTCCTTGGCTTCTTCGGTAACAATCCTCTTATTGCAATAGGCAACAACTGTTGCATTAGGACATGATAGTCATGTGACTTCAAACCACTAATTTTACAATCCTCCAACGATATAGAGTTCTTGAAATTCGAGCAATAACCATCAAGTCCCTTAAAATCATACAACCTTTTACAAAAAAAATTCTTCAGATTTGGACCATGTATATGGAGCTGGTGGAAGATATGTTTTTTTCCATGAGGTTGTGCATAAAGGCCACATCGAATTCCCCACTCTTCTAAATCTTTTCTACAATTAATTCCATCTTTCGATTTGTTATCATATAGCATCGTGCTTATTACGCTTTCACTAACATTTTTTTCTACATGCATTACGTCTAAATTATGACGCATTGGCAGTTCCTACAAAAAAAACAACAGTGTTAAATTTCATTAATAAAGAACTGTATTATTGATCAATGAAAAATAAAAAACTAACCTCCCAATATGGTAAATCAAAGAAGATAGATCGTTTTTTCCACCTTGATAGCTCTATATTCACAAGATCACCATCTTCACCTCTATTTTTTTATTAGTATTTTTTCTCTTCCTGCTTAATGTAATGACCCGGATTTTTGAGACTTTGGTTATCGCCATAAACACGATGACGACTAACCAAACATCGAAAAATACCGATCATTAATGAAAGAAATTAGAGGATGAGGAAAGATAAGATAGAAACTTAGAATAGAAGAAGAAAAGAAGAACTTACATCATCAGAGTAACCCGAATCTCACAGCGGAACGAATAACATATAACATAACTTTTAAGTAAAACAGTTATATATATACAATAGCACTTTATCAGAATACAACACTTACAACAACAGCAGAAAAACAATAGCTATTAAATCTTGAAACCTCCTGCTCCAAGCTCTCCAAGTATATCTGTAAATCCCGACTACTTGACTGCCCATACAAATTTAGGCACCCAAGAGTTTAAGGAAAACAACAAAGTAAACTCCGGGTCAGTTATGGGACTGGTGTGAGTAAAATAGTTTAACACAGTTTAACATATATATGATATCTCATAAGACCACACCGTGAATACGGAACGGGTTTTTTCCCTTATGAGAATCGAACATCTTTGACAAGCAATATCATTCTGATATTATAATAATGTCTAAGTACAAATATATATCAATCTAGCAGAAACGCTTTCATCTCACGTTCTACATATATAGTATACAATCAAATCGCAAGCACGTATTGGATAATGGATTTCCAACTATGACAAGGTATGGAACCACCTTCTGCTAGTGTACCTCTAGAGAGGAATACACTGGGTTCAACAAAAACTTCTTGTAACCCGACCACACATGACCGACCACTCATTTTGCTTGAGTGTATCGAATGTATATCACCAACGGTTGGGATCAGCAACCGTTTCCCTAATGGGACAGCATCAACAATAGATTTTAAGAAGTAAACGAAACTCTAGATCAGGTGATTATACACCCTAATAGGTGCGACCTACATAGCCATGCTACCTGCCCGATTTCTGTCATTTACCAGTTGATGAGGCTAGAAGCTACGCTTTATCATCACATCAGATTCCCTTCGAATGTCACATCGTCAAATCCATCAAATCACCGATTGACGTCTACAACAGTACATTACGTGTTAGCTAAAGAAGTTTCCTTCTCCGCTTCCACTCTTGGTACGGTTGAAGAAATCAATGTACGTGAACTTTCTGGAAATACTCTGTCAGACATTCATCTTCGTTCACTTAAAATGTCACATCGTCATATCCGCCAAATCACAAATTGATTTCCTAAAAAATACAACGGGTATACAGCTAAGAGAAACGAATTCCTCCGCCACCAACGTATATACGTTTGAAGGGATCAACTTACGCGATCCACTGGATATACTCTGTCAGACCTTCATCCATACAAGTTGTCCTGGGACTGGACAAACCAAAGGCACTATTCAGTATATCCATCTTTGTCACTGTTATCTAAGACTTATACAACAGCCCTTGCACTTTACTCCATCTTCAATTATCCTTGGCATAAATGATTCGCAACGCTTATGCCAATACAGATTGGTTCTTTGAATAATAATCCAACCGGTCTCTCCATATTAACAACGTTAAAATGGTCAAAACTTCGATAGTCTGTGAGTTAACTATCAAAGAAAAACAAGTGTGCAAACAACGATATTATTTCCAGATGGAAATTATATCGAACAAACATCATTTCAACATTTATCTCCTTAGTTCATTTTTCATCTCATGTTTCCCTATATTCAACATTTCTTATTTTATAGATTTAGAAAATATATGTTATTACCATTGGAAAACATTTCTATTTCCTTGTTTTCTATATTAGAAAACAATTCTGATACTTCGTTGGAAAACATTTCCAAAACTCAAACATTGGACTTAGACAGATGGTTAAACAAACCATCGCGATGCCAACTTAAACCATTTTACTTATTAACTAAATCCATTTAACCACTTCACTCTCGAACCGTAACCATTTCTTAATTAAAACCGCAGTCAATCAAGTTGGGGTATAGCTACCTCTCAGACCTTAACTGAACAACACTTCTAACCTTGAAATAGGCAAAGTTCACTTTATATTTCTTTAACTAACTTCCTTACTTAACCTTTCTTTCGAATACTATATTCGATTAACTCCTTCACTTAACTCTATTCGATTAACTCCTTTGGATTAACTCTACTTGATTTACTCGATTTGATTTACTCTATTTGATTTACTCTATTCACTTAACTCCTCTAACTCTATTCGAATAAACTATATACGATTAACTCCTCTAACTCTATTCGAATAAACTATATTCGATAACTACTTTCAAACAACTAGATTTGATTAACTCGCCTCGAATAACTAATATTCGATTACTCTTCTCTCTAATACACTATATTCGATAACTCTACTTTGAATAAGTGATATTCGATAACTCTACTCGATTAACTCCATTTGAATAACTCTAATTAGTTAACTCTAACTCTAACTGGTCAACCCTATATGTTTAACTCTGACTGGTCAACCCTAACTGGTTTGACTAACTCAATTGATTAACTCGACTGACTAATTCAACTCGATTAACCTCAGTTGATTTTTCTTATTTCGATTAACTGGACTAATCACTTTGATTAACTCGACTAATTCACTTTGGTTAACTTAACCAAATTCGCTTTGATTTAACTTAACTAATCCACTTTGATTAACTTAACCAATTCACTTAGTTTAACTTAACTAATTCACCTTGTTTAATCTAACCAATTTACTTAGTTTAACTCAACTAATTCACTTCGATTTATTTAACCAATTCACTTAGTTTAACTTAACTAATTCACCTTGATTAATCTAACCAATTTACTTAGTTTAACTCAACTAATTCACTTCGATTTACTTAACCAATTCACTTAGTTCAACTTAACTAATTCACCTCGATTAACGTTTATTCCTATTTTAAAGATTTTCTTTTATCATCTATTTATTTCCTAAATAAATATTTCCTTTATAATCCTATTTGTGAATGTTCTACAAATATTCTCTTTCGATCTCTATTCTATTTGTAAATGGTTTACAAATATTTCTCTTTCTAATTTATTGACAAATATTTTCCTTTATATTTGATTAACAAATATATTTCCTTATATTTGATTTCTCAAATATATTTTTCCTTTATATTCGTTTTACACATATATTCTTTTATATTTGATTTACAAATATATTTCTTTTATTCAAATATCTTTTTTCTTTTATAATATAAAATCCATTGATTTTATATAAATGAATTATTTTCAAATTGTACTTTGAAAATCCCTTTATCACATTCTGGTATTTCTTATGGTATTTAACACACCATATAACAACGATGAATATCGTCCAACACACATAATCACAACAGATTATATATATCACATCATATATCACAATATATAAATCACAGTAAAATAACTGTTTGCGAACAAATTAAACAATTGTAAACAACTGTAAAATTCGTTCGTCTTTCCTAAACAACAAGGATCGTTGTAGAGGGTGTCGAACTCTGGGACCAAATTATTTTATTAATAAATCCAATCAAGTTATCCCTAACTTTTGATTGGTTGAAAACAAAGAAAATAGCAGAAATTAAATAAAAGAGAGTTTTAACAATAAGTGAAAGCAATTAGGGAGCGATGACATAAATTAGATTAATATTCATCAATAGCTAAATAGATTAATCGGTTCTAATTCATGTTTCTGTCACAAACATGAATCAACGATAATTAGGTTTATAGAAACAAATAAGTAAATAACAACAAGTATAGCCTATGTAGGAGCTCAGCTCTTAAACAACCATAGGCTATCAGGACAGATTCACTATTTTATTTCTAAAACCCTAAATATTAAATCTAATTCTGATAAGTGTTAGATCGAACTCGAATATACCCTGTGAAGGAGCACAACTCTTAAACGACACAGGGTATGAAGGTTCAGATCTAACCCTTAGTTCAAATCTAGATCTACATACATGAAGTTCTAATCTTTTGGCTATGTGATTCATATTGAATCATATCTATTAGCGTCATCACCCCCTAATTAAAGAGGATTAGCTAGACATAGCTAAAAGAAAAGAAAATAAAAAGAAAATAAATGACATAAATAAAATGCAATAAAAACTAAATAGAAGAGAGAAAGAAGAATTTTATTCCAAGAAAAGGATTACAGAATAAAACTGAGTGTGTTTTACAATGAATGAGATAAAGTGTATTTATAGCTGATATGACACAGGCTACTAGGCAAATTCCATAATGTGGGACTAAAGAATTAGCCCAACTAACACATAAGCTAGTGTGAACGGGGTTGTAGAGTAAGAGGCCTTGTAATTGAGCCAGTGTGAACGCGTGCAGTGCATGAATGAGAAGCCTTGCAAAGGAGCTAATGTGAACGCTACATGAGTGAAATGGTCTGCAATTGAGCCAATGTGAACCCAATATGAGTCTTTAGTGAGCCAAATCTACCCAACTGAACTCTATTTGCAACCGTTCTTTAAGCTTTAAACTCTTCAAGCTTTAGTAATTTTAACTTCACTCTTTTTCAGCAAATTCTTCATGCTTTATTCATCAAATGCTCTAAACCATGATTCTTGTCAACAATCTGAAAACACAGCTATAAATACACAATATCAATTATTTAAAAGATAAAATAAGGTAAATATGTGGATAAAATATACACATTTACGTGTATATCAAATACCCCCACACTTATCTTTTTATTCGTCCTCGAATAAACTAAACTAAGATATGTCACACTTTCGTAGGAAACACGATTGCATTTAGCGTATGCAACAAGCCGTTAAACCTCTGGGTGTCCCCAGTAGGACGAGTGTTGTCTCGTGAGGGTTTTCAGCGGATACTACCCACAAAATACAGAGCGTCTTAAGTACGCGAATTAATCAAATGATATATTTAAGGTCTTTCACATTCCAAGGATTTCACCTAACTTCAATAGTAACGGTTTAGCCCCAAATTGTCCATCCCATAATTAGTGCAAAAATGAACAAAAATTTTCAAGCTGGATCGTAATTCCTTGATAATACTGTAATTGTCTTGAAGGTTAAGAGCATGGTGTCAACCAAAGTTCTACACATCGACAATGTGCACCCAATCATTTCTTTATTCTTTTTTTTTTTTGAATAATTTTGCACCAATGTAACTGTAATGTATTGGATATGAGTTATGCATAGATGAAGGAAAATTTTGTAAGTTCTAAAAATATTCTAGATAAGAGGGCAAGTGTATTAGTTGAATTTCAAGCTACAAAAGATAAAGTAATACTAAGGCACATATGAACATTTTGTTTCCTTCCATCTCCTCAACTACAATCCTTGCTTCTAAGTACGGTATGATGGATGTGGATGGAAATGGATGCTTCATAGTCAAGAATGATGAAGACTATTTTATTCAGAGAGACTCTCTCTTTATTTCTTTCTTTTTTTTTTTGCATGATGAATGATGAATGGAGATGGAATGATGACGTACATGATTTCATTTGATTCCTCCTCTACTACCAACACTTAATGAAAGGAAAGTTTTGTTCCCTAGTTACTCTACTTCTATAACCTTAATTCAACACACAAGTCTGGATTGATGTTATACAAAAAGCTGAAAGGAATGATAAGCAAAGTTTCGTAAGATAGATAACCCATATAAAATAAGATGTGGTATATGGTTATCCTACCTTAAAACACGTACGGAGTGGGTGGTGTAATATTGGTATAAAAAGTGATGTTTTTGACCTTTAAACAAAGGTTCTTGAGTATACCAATATAAGATAAACTTGTCGAAACATGGATGTAAATCGACTAAAACTTGGGTTTGAATAATGTGGGGTATCGAAGAAGAACGCTACAATGAGTCATTTCTCCTTAACTGGGCCAAGTGGATTTTAGAACTTACGATTTTGAAAATTTAAGTGAAAAGAAAATATTATGCATGAAAACGAACTCAGAAAATCCAATGTAAGTGCAAAATCATTATTATTTGACTTTTTTTTTTTGATTATTTTTACTTGCACATTCTAACATGTATAACAAAGGTTGACACGCTTACTCCAGAACACGACTAACGTCTGCACAGTCTCAAGCTAGCATCTTAAAAAGACACATTACGATTCAATGAATAAATAATGTTCATTCCCATCACCCAAAAATTCAACTTATCAAACAAGAACCAAGGTGTTATTTATGAATTTAAGTTAATCCTTGTTCAATGAATGACCTAGTTCATAAAATTTGATTACTGCTGTAATGTAAATTCCCCCCACACTTGAGTGTGACTGTGTCCTCACAGTCGTTAATCAGACATATCTTAGTGAAAGGAAAAATAAAATAAGAGACTATTTACATATGTACAAAAGAGGGTTAGTGCGTCTTACCGAATGTAATGTGGCTCATGGAGGATCATGAGCTCTTCCTCTTGGTTGGGTATTGGTTCCAAGTAAGGTTTAAGGCGTTGACCATTGATCTTAAAGGATGATCCATCGGTTGAATTCTCAATTTCCACCGCACCATATGGAAAAACAGTCCGTACAGTGTAAGGTCCTGTCCATCTAGATTTTAACTTACCCGGAAATAAATGCAGTTTTGAGTCATACAACAGAACTTTTTGCCCTGGCATGAAAGTTTTACGTAAAATTGATTTATCATGAAAAACTTTTGTTCTGTCCTTGTAAATTCGTTCATTTTCATAGGCATCATTTCGAATTTCATCAAGTTCATTAAGTTGAAGCTTCCTATGTTCGCCTGCTTGCTCTAAATCAAGATTCAAAGTTTTTATTGCCCATAACGCCCGATGTTCTAGTTCAACTGGCAAGTGACATGGCTTACCAAAAATCAACCGATACGGGGACATACCCAAGTTTGTTTTGAAAGCGGTGCGGTAAGCCCAAAGAGCGTCGGTTAAATTTTGAGACCAATCTTTACGATTTCGATTCACGGTTTTCTCAAGGATTTGTTTAATCTGCTTATTCGATACTTCAACTTGCCCACAAGTTTGAGGATGATAAGGAGTGGATAACTTGTGGGTTATCGAATACTTTCTCAAGAGAGCTTCAAAAGAACGATTACAGAAGTGTGTACCATTATCACTGATTATTGTGCGAGGTGTGCCAAACCTAGAAAAGATGTTTTCTTTCAAGAAGCGCACAACAACCTTGTTATTGTTTGTTTTGCATGGTACAGCTTCGACCCATTTGGAAACATAATCAACAGCTAAGAGAATGTAAAGGTTCCCAAAAGAATTAGGGAAGGGTCCCATGAAGTCTATACCCCACACATCAAAAATTTCGACCTCTAGAATGGGGTTTAGGGGCATCATATTCCGTTTAGAAATTTTCCCCAAGAATTGACATCGATCACAAGTTTTGCAAAATTAGTACGCGTCTTTGAAAAGGTTGGGCCAGTAGAAACCCGATTGGAGAACCTTTTCGGCTGTCTTTTTGGGACCGAAGTGACCACCACAGGCTTGGTCATGACAGAAAGTGAGGACACTGTGAGTTTCAGTGTCGGGAACACACCTTCGAATGATTTGATCGGGACAATACTTGAAAAGATAGGGGTCGTCCCAATAAAAATGTTTCACTTGGGAAAAGAATTTGTGTTTATCCTGCTTAGACCAAAAAGAAGGGGTCTGCTTAGTGACTAAGTAGTTGACAATGTCAGCAAACCAAGGATCAGTGGATAGAGAAAACAGTTGTTCATCAGGTAAATTCTCGTTGATCGGAAGAGAAGAAGACGGGGCATTTGGAAGACGAGACAAGTGGTCCGCAATAACGTTGTCAGATCCTTTTTTATCCTTAATGGTAAGGTCAAATTCTTGAAGTAGAAGGATCCAACGAATGAGACGAGCCTTAGCATCCTTTTTAGAGAAAAGATACATAAGTGCGGAATGATCGGTATAAACCATGATGTGTGAGCCAACTAGATAAGGCCTGAATTTTTCTAGAGCAAAAACAACTGCCAAAAGTTCTTTTTCAGTGGTCGTATAATTGATTTGGGCATCGTTCAAAGTCTTACTCGCGTAGTAAATGACGTGAAGAATCTTATCGATACGTTGTCCTAGGACAGCGCCAACAGCGAAATTCGAGGCATCACACATGATTTCAAAAGGCAGCTTCCAATTAGGAGAGCAAATGATCGGGGCAGAGACAAGTTCATTTTTAAGACGCTCAAAAGATGAAATGCAATCAGAATTGAAGTCGAAAGGAACATCCTTACCAAGAAGATTGGTCAAAGGTCGAGTGATTTTGCTAAAATCTTTTATAAAGCGACGGTAAAAACCAGCATGACCTAAAAAGGATCGGATGTCCTTAACTGATTTGGGAATGGGAAGATTCGAGATAACTTCGATTTTGGCTTTGTCTACTTCAATTCCTTTGTTAGAGATGACATGTCCCAAAACAATGCCATGTTTAACCATGAAGTGACACTTTTCCCAATTAAGCATTAAGTGTTTATCTTTGCAACGGTTAAGAACAAGATCCAGGTGATGTAAACACTCAGTGTAGGAATCCCCGAAGATGGAAAAATCATCCATGAACACTTCCAAAAATCGCTCGATCATATCCAAAAAAATGCTAATCATGCACCTCTGAAAGGTTGCAGGTGCATTACAGAGACCAAAAGGCATACGTCGGTACGCAAATGTACCAAATGGACACGTGAAAGTGGTTTTCTCTTGGTCCTCAAGAGCGATAGGGATTTGATTATAGCCCGAGTACCCATCAAGGAAACAATAGTACTCATGACCAGCTAGTCGTTCTAACATTTGATCGATAAATGGCAGAGGGAAATGATCCTTACGTGTTGCAGCGTTAAGTTTCCTATAGTCAATGCAAACACGCCAACCGGTCTGGGTGCGGGTTGGGATAAGCTCGTTAGCTTCATTTTGAACCACGATAATCCCTGATTTCTTAGGTACAACATGAATCGGACTAACCCATTGACTATCGGAAATCGGGTAGATGATTCCATTGTCAAGGCATTTAAGGATTTCAGCCCGAACTGCTTCTTTCATGATGGGTTTAGTCGACGTTGGGGATCCCGAGTTGGTTTGGCATCATTTATAAGGTGGATTCGATGTTGGACAATCGAAGGACTAATCCCCTTAATATCAGCCATGGACCAACCAATTGCTTCCTTATTTTTCTTAAGGATGGGAAGGAGCAATTGTTCCTGCTTTAAAGTAAGGTCAGAAGCGATAATGATAGGAAAAGTTTAATTGTCTCCTAAGTAAGCGTACTTAAGATGACTGGGCAACACTTTGAGGTCAGATTTTGGGGACGACTCAACCGAATAAATTGGTTGAGGAATAGGCTCAATTGTGAGCGGCTCAACAGAAATTGAATCAGAGACATTTTTGGGAATATCTTGAAATAATGTTTCATAATTTGATTCAATTTCATTGTTCAGATGATCGAGCTCAGAGTCATTGTCATGGACCGCATGGATTTCAGAAAATTGATCCACATACGAGTTAGGAGAGTTTTCAGTTCTGAAGATGTTTAGCTCGACAGTCATGTTACCGAAAGAAAGTTTCATAGACCCATTTCTATAGTTGATGAGAGCATTAGAGGTTGCTAAGAAGGGTCGTCCTAGAATCAAAGGGATCTGGTTTGCAGGATTGCTAACCTGTTGAGTTTCTAAGACAATGAAATCAACTGGAAAGATGAATTCGCCTATTTTGATCAACACATCCTCGATTTCGCCCACAGGTTTCTTAATTGACCGGTCAGCAAGCTGAAGGGTAACCTTGGTGGGTTTCAGTTCTCCTTGCCCTAATTGGCGATAGACGGAATATGGAAGCAAGTTAACACTAGCACCTAAGTCTAGCAGGCATCTATCGATTTTCTTGTCCCCAATAGTACATGATATTGTGGGGCAGCCAGGATCTTTGTATTTCACTGGCATTGATTGTGACAAGACCTCGCTTAGAGTTGCCGCTAGAAACACTTTCTTAGGTACATGTGTATGACGTTTTTGAGTGCACATATCTTTTAGAAATTGTGCGTACTGTGGAACTTGTTGAATAATATCTAAAAGAGGAATGTTCACTTTAACTTGCTTAAATATTTCAAGGATTTTTTCTAGCTGATCCATCTTTTTCCTAGGTCGGAGTCTATGAGGAAATGGAGCAGACAACTCAGTAGGTTGGGCTACTTGAGTTTGAGGATGGTCCTTGTCAGAAATTGGCTCAATGTTTTGATCTGAGTTGGTCGAATTTTTGATAGTGTTTAGAAGATCGTCCGGTAAAGCATTTGGGTTGACCACATGGTTGTCAATCTTTTTGCCAGATCTAAGAGTTGTGACCGCATTCAAGTGACTAACGTTTGAATCTTGAATGATGTGAATTTGGTTGGAGTTAGGATTTTGACGGTTGGGGTTTGGAATGGGTTGACTCGGGAAAGTGCCTCTTTCCCGTTCGCTTACAGAAGTGGCTAACTGACTCATTTGCATTTCAAGTTTAGCGATCGATTGACTCGTGTTTTGCATGAGCGAAGTCAATAAATTTTGAAGATTGGTATTTGATTGGAGATTTTGAGTCGTCGCTTTAGTCAATTCTTCGAGAGTTTTCTCCAGTGATGTCAATTGTTTATCGTCTTGGGGAACAAAAGATTGCTGCGCTTGGTTTTGAGAAGGTGGCACAGGATGTTGGAATTGAGTTTGTTGAAAGGGAGGTTTCGAAGGATTATTCGAAAATGATTGAAAAGGAGGTCGAACCGCATTCGAATTTGCATTGTTTTGGGTCCAAGAGAAGTTAGAATGGTTTCTCCAACCTGGATTGTACGTTGGGGAGAATGGGTCATTCCTAGCTTTGTTAAATGCGTTGAGTTGTTCCAATGAATGTGGGCATTGATCAGCTATGTGGTTAGGATCGTTTCATTTATAACATGAGGTCTGAGACGTTTGAGCTTGATTTATTTGAGTTGATGAAAGGACATTATCGAATTTGGATATCATCGCGTCTATTTTTGCTTCTAAGGCAACTGATGATCCTACCGAATGAGCGTTAGATCGGGAATAAATCGATTTCTCGTTAGATCTTTCCCATTGAGCTGATTTTTCGGCCAAATTTTCGAGAAATTGCCAAGCGGCATTGTGATCTTGGGCTAGAAAATTTCCTTGGCACATCGATTCGAGCATGGTTCGAGAGTTATTTTCAAGTCCATCGTATAAAATTTGACAAAGAGTCCATTTTTCGAAATTGTGATGTGGACATTTGACTAGAAGTTCTTTAAATCTTTCAAAATATTTTGCAAAGGATTCACCCCCAAATTGATGAAAATTGACAATTTCGTTTCGAATTTTGGATGTTTTTTCCAAAGGGTAAAATTTCTTTAGAAAAATGTTCACAAATTCACCCCAAGTTCCAATCGTATTTGAAGGCAAGCTATACAACCATTTCTCAGCATAATCGGTAAGTGCAAATGGAATTAACCTAAGTTTGATTCCATCGTCACTTAATTGTTGAAATTTCATGGTTGCACAAACTTGTTCAAATTTGGTCAAGAAGATATAAGGATCATCACATTCTAAATTGCCGAACTTTGGAAGAGTATTTATGTGATTCGAATGAATTTCAAAGTGGTTACCCGTTGGGGCGGGCAATATGATGCAAGAAGGAATAGAAACCCGATCGGGGAAGTATCTATCCATAAGAGATCGAGGGGGATTTTCTTCGGCCATGGTTAAAGAAATGTTTGTTCGAACTAAACGATTGTCTGAAGGATCACGAGTCCAATGACGCATGCACTAGCTAGAAGAATAAAGGAAGACGAGAAAAAAAAACAAATTTGAGCGAATTTTTTTTTTTTTTACAAAACGAGAATTATTTTGAAATTCTTTTTTTTTTAGAGAAAAAGGATTAGACACAAAAGAATTTTTTTTTTGAACCTAATGCAATTTACAATTTCTAGAATTATATAATGACGGTTTGATTTATTTCAACAAAAGACTTCTCAGCCAGTTAACGGACAGGAGTTATCGGTGCACCAGGAATCACCCTAGCAATGCAGCCGAAGGTTTAAGTATCTTCAGAGGAATAACCGATATAATATTTACGAATCACCGTAATATTTATAAACAGTTATTACTCTGCCGTAGTCTAGACACCGAGAAATAACCTGTTAGAACTAAACCAAATTGTCAAAATATAATGAAGTCCTTAGAAAATAAAAAACAAAACTAAGATGAATGCAATATTTTTTTTTAGTCACAGAACGAACAGTCTCAGGACAGTCACAGAACAGTCAATTGCAGAAATAAATAAATAAAAAACAAATTTTTTTTACAAGCAAGCCGATGCCCTGCAGAAGATTTTTACAAGCAATGTCTATATATATATTTTATTTGTAGCAGCGGTCCCTGTAGAGTTAGAAAATACTCACCTTGATCGGCAGTCCGTCCAGTGCAATTGAGTCGCGCTAGCGCGTTCACACCCCACTTGGTGTGCAACTGCTCCAACCCTGAATCATCTGCTGCTTTCTGTATTTGTTGCCTCCTATTATTTTCTTGACTGCGCTGCGACACGGGTTGTAGAAAAAAAAATTTAGGCTTTTTTCTAAAATCCACTGTACCTATTTTGGAAAAATTTGTTTGCACGAATACCTTCGAATCTTTTTTTTCTTTTTTTTTTGTATAGAAAAGAAGACAACCAAAATAAAAAACTAAAGTAATAAATTAAACACGTCAAAAAAAAAGTTCAAGAATAAAAAGGATTTCAAAGGAAACCAACTCCCGGCCCACAATAGCCCAGTTAAACCACACGCAGACCCCTTAACTACAATCTCCCATCCGAAATTTCCAAACCAAAAGAAACAAAATTCCAAATTTCGAAATCTGTGTTAAAACCCAAACGCAAAAATTCCAAATTCCTAAGTAATCAATTAATCAGCGCGTTAAGATTGAACCTTACGTTCGCGATTTGGTTTTTCTTCGTGACTTGGTTCGTGAATTTGGTTTTGGTGTATTGACTGGGCTTTTTTTCGATCAGCTTGCTTTCTGGGCTTCGAATTAGGTTTATTGCGGGTGCTAGAAGGGTTTGTGGGTAGGTGATCAAAAAGTATGGTTGATGGGTTTTCGATTGCTGGTTTTGGTGAAGAAGTTATGGTGAGTTGTAGGTGGTAGATGTCTGAGTTTGATTTGGGAATTTGCTGGAGTTGGCACTCGGATTGACCGTGGTGAACTGGAGATGAGCGCGGATTGTATTGGGGTTTGATGAAGGCTATGGAAGGTTTGTGTGGTTTGAAGATTGCTGTAGGGAAGTGGAGAGGTGGTTTATGAGGTTTGGGGGAGCTCGGAAATTGGGGGATTAATTGTGGTGGAGGTCCAATTTAAGAGTTGCGATTATGAGGTTGGAAAGGAACGGACTTATGGCTTAATGGAGGAGGCAGTTTGCAACTGAAATTAAGGTGTTTGCAGTTTTGAAGGAGTATGGACTGGTTTGGGGAAGACAGTGACCACTGTGTACAGACTTCGGAGGAGAGGTCTGTGAGTGGATGGGATTTTGAAGTTTTTTTTTTTGCTGTGGCTGATGTATGGGGGTGATCGTGATTTCCTGCTGTAGTTGGTTTGAAGTAGGCGATTGCAAAGTATTGAGGATGGATGAACTCGGTTGTGTTTTGTTTGTGGCGAAGATGGTGATTAAGGAGATGGACGATGTTAGTGGTATTCGTTGAGAGGATGGTTTGTAGTTGTGGAGTTGTTTTGTGTATGCAGGGTTTGTGGAAGGGAAAGTAGGGGTGGTTTGTTTGGTCTGTAGTGGAGTGTCTGCTTTGGTGATGTTATGGGATTTCAAGAAGGAATGTGGTGGACGTGAAGGAAATAGACAAGGGAAAAGAGGAAATAAACAAATGAAATTTGTTATTTTTTTATATATTGTAGAACGAGATCAATTTGTAAAAGAAAGATAATGAGGAAAAGAAAGGCAAGAGATCAATTGTATTGAAAACAGGGGAAGAGGAAATAGTTGGAAAGAAATTTGTTTGTCATTTATTTATTTATTTATTTATTTATAACAACTGTAAAAAGAAAGGAATATATAGAGAAACAGGGAAAGAAATAAATAAAAAAAGGAAACAAATTGAAACAAAAGGCAAAGAAAGGTGAAAGGAATCAAACAAAAAAAATTGCAATTTTTTTTTAATTAAAAGATCACAGTACCAAATCAAAGCTAATCAAGAGATTTTTTATAATTGAAGGAAAAATAAAATAAAACTAATAAAAAAAATATTTTTGTGCTTTTTTTTTTTGATAATAATGGAAAAATAAGAAAATAAAAGGAGAAAAAAAATTTGTGTTCTTTTTTATGTGAAGAAAACTAAAGAAAAAAAATATAACTCGAAGGATATAAAAATAAAAATTATTTTGGTCCCCGGCAACGGCGCCAAAATTTGTTTGCGAACAAATTAAACAATTGTAAACAACTGTAAAATTCGTTCGTCTTTCCTAAACAACAAGGATCGTTGTAGAGGGTTTCGAACTCTGGGACCAAATTATTTTATTAATAAATCCAATCAAGTTATCCCTAACTTTTGATTGGTTGAAAACAAAGAAAATAGCAGAAATTAAATAAAAGAGAGTTTTAACAATAAGTGAAAGCAATTAGGGAGCGATGACATAAATTAGATTAATATTCATCAATAGCCAAACGGATTAATCGGTTATAATTCATGTTTCTGTCACAAACATGAATCAAAGATAATTAGGTTTATAGAAACAAATAAGTAAATAACAACAAGTATAGCCTATGCAGGAGCTCAGCTCTTAAACAACCATAGGCTATCAGGATAGATTCACTATTTTATTTCTAAAACCCTAAATATTAAATCTAATTCTGATAAGTGTTTGATCGAACTCGAATATACCTTGTGAAGGAGCACAACTCTTAAACGACACAGGGTATGAAGGTTCAGATCTAACCCTTAGTTCAAATCTAGATCTACATACATGAAGTTCTAATCTTTTGGCTATGTGATTCATATTGAATCATATCTATTAGCGTCATCACCCCCTAATTAAAGAGGATTAGCTAGACATAACTAAAAGAAAAGAAAATAAAAAGAAAGTAAATGACATAAATAAAATGCAATAAAAACTAAATAGAAGAGAGAAAGAAGAGTATTATTCCAAGAAAAGGATTACAGAATAAAACTGAGTGTGTTTTACAATGAATGAGATAAAGTGTATTTATAGCTGATATGACACAGGCTACTAGGCAAATTCCATAATGTGGGACTAAAGAATTAGCCCAACTAACACATAAGCTAGTGTGAACGGGGTTGTAGAGTAAGAGGCCTTGTAAGTGAGCCAGTGTGAACGCGTGCAGTGCATGAATGAGAAGCCTTGCAAAGGAGCTAATGTGAACGCTACATGAGTGAAATGGTCTGCAATTGAGCCAATGTGAACACAATATGAGTCTTTAGTGAGCCAAATCTACCCAACTGAACTCTATTTGCAACCGTTCTTTAAGCTTTAAACTCTTCAAGCTTTAGTAATTTTAACTTCACTCTTTTTCAGCAAATTCTTCATGCTTTATTCATCAAATGCTCTAAACCATGATTCTTGTCAACAATCTGAAAACACAGCTATAAATACACAATATCAATTATTTAAAAGATAAAATAAGGTAAATATGCGGATAAAATATACACATTTACGTGTATATCAATAACTGTTGAGGAATCCAGTTGGATTCCTCCGACCTGTTTCCCTACATCCACAGATGTTAGACAATACGACTAACATCGATTTCACTTTGATATGAAATATTCTGATAGCAAGATTAACATATAAATATTTAACGGTTTATATACATATATATATATATATAATTCCCACTAACTGATTAGCAGTTCAATCAAACAGTCAACACACAGTCAAACAGACAATATTTAACAGACCTAAGAATACGTTGTAAAAATAGAACTGTTCAGAGTAGGTGAGTTTTACTCACATTGGCGCGTTAATTGTTAAATAACGGTTTGCGTTTATTTGACTGCGAAGGACAATTTATTTCGCCATAAATTGTAACGAGCTTGGATTCACTCCCAATCAGCTTCATTGTGAAGCTCTCGCCCATACGGTCCCAACACAACTTACGGTTCGTGATTCTGATTCCATATGAATAAGTTATTGACATTCGAAGTTTATACACTTTTAAAATAAAACTTAATTATTAAATAATCGGGCCTCACCCCTTTACCACATCCGGCCCATCACTGAATTTAAAAGCCCAGACTCATTTGAACTCCTTCTTCCTCCAACCTGCTTCGAGCCCAACTTCAGTGCCATTTCTACGTATTCAATCCTTCCTCTTATCTCCTCTTTTACTTGATGATTCTTCAGACCGACCTTACTTCTGAATTCCACTTCACATCCCCTTCGATTCCATCACACCACCATGAAACTCGACATCGACCTCGTCGTCATGATCTACAGGTACCTCACGTACTGTACAACGTCGGCCATCCTAAACTTGGACCGCATTTCACCAGAAGTAAACACGCGAGCCCCTTTTCATCCCATAAACCCAAAACAAACCTCCAATCTCAACAACGATGTTTAAATCGAGATTAAACTCGAACCCTAGCTCGTCGGCTAGCTTTTCATCGAACCAGAATGGAGTTCAAACCCCATAACAACTGTACGAGATCATTCCCAGACTGTTACGAGTTCAACTACACCTATATTAAAATTTATAGATTTTGTTTAAAATTCTTTTGATTTTTCTTCTCACCATTTTAGCTGGAGGTTTTATTTCGAAGTGGCGGCTTGAATTGTTTGTTGACTTTGTGGAGAAAGTGTTTAGGGTTTAGGAAAGTTTTGAAGTGTATTTATAGGATTTCTTAGATATTTTTTTCTTGATTATTATATTAATATATATCCTTACGCTATTTATATTTATTGTTAAAAATTCCTATGGTCACATACAATACCCAAAAATCACGAAATTTGACATCTAACAAGAGTTCGACATTACGGTCCCAACGAAACTGGTTTCGTCGAATTCCGACTTCGTATGCTCACACAGCGTATTTTTAACTGTCGAAATACCGACTGTTTCTCACTTTAAAAATCTGTACAGCCATACAGTGACTCTAAAAATTACGAAACAGGAAATCTAACAACTATTTGATATTGCGGATCCAACAAAACTAGTTTCGTCGAATTCCGACTTCGTTTGCAAAAGTGGCTATTTTTAAAGCTCTGGATGACCCATTTAAATATATAAATATATTTAAATATAATTAAATTTAATATTTAAAAATAAATATTATCGTATATATTCATAGTGGAATACAATACAGCTCTAGAATATTCTTATATGAATTTCTACTCGATATTCACTTCTGGGTGAACCCGATATTCGATTTATATTGAAATTCCTTTTTAAAAATATAAATAATTCCTTTATAAATTATAAAGGAATTCCACAGCGACTTTTCTAAAATTTGATTTGGACATATCTCAAAATCTACACAATGAAATCCCGGTTTTTCTCTTCCACTAGAAAGATATACTCCACCAGCTCCACACGTTTCTTGTTTCATTGAAATCCGGCTTAAAACGAATCCTGTACATTCAGACGAAGTTTGAATAGCCAATTTATGAACTACTGCGCTATTTCGAGCTCGATTTTAATTATATTATAACTCTACGTTCAAACTGTCGTTTATATAATATATTTGTTATTCAAATTCAATTCCAAGCTGAATTAAATATCACAGATGATCCAATTCACACCATATTGCCATTTCAGCCAATTCTGATTATTTCAGAATTAAATATATTATTTAATTTATTATTTAAATTAAATATTCGCCATTATTAAATTCCACGGCCATTAAATTCTCTAAACCACCTTTTAAATAATTAAATAAATTAATTATAATACCTCTGCCAATGCGGGTCATTACATTCTTCCCCACTTAAAATAATTTCGTCCTCGAAATTGCTAAGTTAGAGGACGACCCTATCTATTGGAATTCCTAAGATTTGTTTACCCCTTATTTCTGATTTCAACTTAACCAATTAATATCGACTAAAATATTTATTCATTCCGACTAACTAAAATTTTCAAAAATTCTGAAAATTTTCTAACACTTTAAATTTTCGGAAAATTTCGCCATAACCTCCTTTATACAGCCCTATCGGTAAAACCACAACTCGCCTCTCTAGGCCTTCTCCAACCTAAAAGAAAATCTAACAGCCAAGCGGCTTGCCAATTCGGCTCATAAGTCTCATGATTATATCAAATATAAACTTGTACCTTTTTGTCGGGTATATCAACTTTATCACTTCACCTGTCATCAATTCAACATATACCAATGTCATGCCAATCAAACTCCAAATCAGTTTTTATCTCCAACACAACCATCCGCTTATACCTAAGCCAAATCCCATTTCAATTCTTGATTTTCAATTCCTTAACTCCTCAATCCAATACCATTTCGGATTCTAATTTCACAAATCCAATCTTATTCGATTTCAATTCAACTTTAGTTACCACTTAACTGACTTTACTTTAATTCAAATCTGCTTTCACAAATTTCTGTTAAATTTGTTTTTAATTTAAACTGTCTTCCCTGGGAGTTTTTTAAACATTTTACTCTTTTCAAAAATCAAATTTTCTTTTTGAACATGTCACTGAGCCCTTAATTAATATTCCATTAGTTAAATCACTTCTCTATTTTTTTATCAATATTTGTTAACCAAATATTTTCAATAACCATATTGGCCTTTTATGTTATTTGGAAAACATTTCCGAATATCGCCTTCCTTTATTTTCTAAACTTTTAGAAAATATATGCTATTTATAATTTGGAAAATATTCCAATTACTTATTTTCTTTTTCGACCTCGTTTATTTCTATACTTAGGAAATATTCATTATTCTATTTCCAAGTTTTCACTTATTTGGGTTAAAACGGATGTTGTGTAAAACATCGTTACGACAACCCAAATACTATATTCAACTAACTCTTATTCAACATTAATCTTCGAGCCTGAAATCCTACTATTTATTTGTTAATAATGAAATCAATCAAGTTGGGGTATAACTACCTCTCAGACCTTGACTGAATAACATTTATAACGTCAAAACAGATATGACTACTTACTCGAATAATCGATACCATACAACTACTTATTCACTTTTTAACACGTATATGCTTCCTCTTTCTATTTTTACTAGATTTTATTCTTAGTCTTCCTTTTTTATTTTACTATTCTATTTCTAAGTTCGTTTCCTTATCGACTTCTATATATATATTGATACGTTGATTTCTAACTATCAAATTATCTTAAAAAATATTCTAACTCCTTAAATTCTCGGAAAATTTGCCATAACCTCCTTTGTATCGGGAGCATCGGGATATTTCAAATAGCCTCCCATGGCTCTCACCAATCCAAAAGAAAAAAGAAAAAGCCAAGCGGCTAGCCGATACGGCGCATAAAATCTCATATATGAATTAAATACGTACCTTTTTGTCGAGCATTCTATTTATATACCTTCATACCTTATCCATACCTATCTCATGTATATTTATATCTACCCAATCTATTTTAACTATACCTGATCGTTTTAACTCAATTCGTTAATTAATTTGTTAATTAACTCTTTAGTCTATTTCACTTCTATTTATCCAAATCTATTTCACTTCTATTATTCAAATTCTATATTATAAATCCCATTTGAATTTCTATTTCACTTCTCTTATATTCAAATCCCATTTTGAAATTCAACACAACTTGTCTTTTTCAAAAGCAAAATCTTCGGTAGCAATCCGTCACTTAGCAACTTGAAAATGAGCACTGATGATGTCGCGATTCATCATCAGGGTTATTTCCCAGTTATCAAGTAAGTTTAATACTATATTACTTTAAAACCATTTCTAAACACTTCTATTTTGAAATTAGTTCAAAATATCGTATGCAATGCTTTAAACACATTTAAAATCTCCCAGGATTTTAAAATTCTCATATCTTAATTCAAATCCACTTCAAACACTTATTCCTATTTCCAGAATTTTAATTCAATTTCTGGTTCAAATTCAGATTAAATTCATTTCATAACACCTATACGAATTTTGATTGGTTATATATATATATATAACCATTTTACTTTTATAATCTTACTCGATTATAATAACAACCAATATATCCAATATATTATAAATTTGATATATATATTTTTCTATATCAAGATATACCGTGGGTAAACTTATTTTAATTTACCCTCTTTTCAAAACATATCGTGTTGACCCATCGTATTCAAGTGTTTTTAAACTCCTACCGATACAGTGGATCAAACTGATCGACCAGAACTCATCAACAACTCAACCAATGAATCCCCACAATATAAAACAATTTTTTTATATCAAATAACAAATACGTTCACTCGTATATATACACTCAACTCAATCTAGGGTGTTACAAACCCTATCTCTACTGAGTCACGCCACAGAGCCAAGTAATTCTTAACTTAAGCTCTGATACCAACTGTAATGACCCGGATTTTTGAGACTTTGGTTATCGCCATAAACACGATGACGACTAACCAAACATCGAAAAATACCGATCATTAATGAAAGAAATTAGAGGATGAGGAAAGATAAGATAGAAACTTAGAATAGAAGAAGAAAAGAAGAACTTACATCATCAGAGTAACCCGAATCTCACAGCGGAACGAATAACATATAACATAACTTTTAAGTAAAACAGTTATATATATACAATAGCACTTTATCAGAATACAGCACTTACAACAAATGCGGAAAAACAATAGCTATTAAATCTTGAAACCTCCTGCTCCAAGCTCTCCAAGTATATCTGTAAATCCCGACTACTTGACTGCCCATACAAATTTAGGCACCCAAGAGTTTAAGGAAAACAACAAAGTAAACTCCGAGTCAGTCATGAGACTGGTGTGAGTAAAATAGTTTAACACAGTTTAACATATATATGATATCTCATAAGACCACGCCGTGAATACGGAACGGGTTTTTTCCCTTATGAGAATTGAACATCTTTGACAAGCAATATCATTCTAATATTATAATAATGTCTAAGTACAAATATATATCAATCTAGCAGAAACACTTTCATCTCACGTTCTACATATATAGTATACAATCAAATCGCAAGAACGTATTGGATAATGGATTTCCAACTATGACAAGGTATGGAACCACCTTCTGCTAGTGTACCTCTAGAGAGGAATACACTGGGTTCAACAAGAACTTCTTGTAACCCGACCACACATGACCGACCACTCATTTCGCTTGAGTGTATCGAATGTATATCACCAACGGTTGGGATCAGCAACCGTTTCCCGAATTGTACAACATCAACAATAGATTTTAAGAAGTAAATGAAACTCTAGATCAGGTGATTATACACCCTAATAGGTGCGACCTACATAGCCATGCTACCTGCCTGATTTCTGTCATTTACCGGTTGATGAGGCTAGAAGCTACGCTTTATCATCACATCAGATTCCCTTCGAATGTCACATCGTTAAATCCATCAAATCACCGATTGACGTCTACAACAGTACATTACGTGTTAGCTAAAGAAGTTTCCTTCTCCGCTTCCACTCTTGGTATGGTTGAAGAAATCAATGTATGTGACCTTTCTGGAAATACTCTGTCAGACATTCATCTTCATTCACTTAAAATGTCACATCGTCATACCCGCCAAATCACAAATTGATTTCCTCAAAAATACAACGGGTATATAGCTAAGAGAAACGAATTCCTCCACCACCAACGTATATACGTTTGTAGGGATCAACTTACGCGATCCATTGGATATACTCTGTCAGACCTTCATCCATACAAGTTGTCCTGGGACTGGACAAACCGAAGGCATTATTCAGTATATCCATCTTAGTCACTGTTATCTAAGACTTATACAACAGCCCTTGCACTTTACTCCATCTTCAATTATCCTTGGCGTAAATGATTCGCAACGCTTATGCCAATACAGAGTGGTTCTTTGGATAATAATCCAACCGGTCTCTCCATATTAACAACGTTAAAATGGTCAAAACTTCGATAGTCTGTGAGTTAACTATCAAAGAAAAACAAGTGTGCAAACAATGATATTATTTCCAGATGGAAATTATATCGAACAAACATCATTTCAACATTTATCTCCTTAGTTCATTTTTCATCTCCTGTTTCCCTATATTCAACATTTATTATTTTATAGATTTAGAAAATATATGTTATTACCATTGGAAAACATTTCCATTTCCTTGTTTTCTATATTAGAAAACAATTCTGATACTTATTGGAAAACATTTCCAAAACTCAAACATTGGACTTAGACAGATGGTTAAACAAACCATCGCGATGCCAACTTAAACCATTTTACTTATTAACTAAATCCACTTAACCACTTCACTCTCGAACCGTAACCATTTCTTAATTAAAACCGCAATCAATCAAGTAGGGGTATAGCTACCTCTCAGACCTTAACTGAACAACACTTCTAACCTTGAAATAGGCAAAGTTCACTTTATATTTCTTTAACTAACTTCCTTACTTAACCTTTCTTTCGAATACTATATTCGATTAACTCCTTCACTTAACTCTATTCGATTAACTCCTTTGGATTAACTCTACTTGATTTACTCGATTTGATTTACTCTATTTGATTTACTCTATTCACTTAACTCCTCTAACTCTATTCGAATAAACTATATACGATTAACTCCTCTAACTCTATTCGAATAAACTATATTCGATAACTACTTTCAAACAACTAGATTTGATTAACTCGCCTCGAATAACCAATATTCGATTACTCTTCTCTCGAATACACTATATTCGATAACTCTACTTCGAATAAGTGATATTCGATAACACTACTCGATTAACTCCATTTGAATAACTCTAATTAGTTAACTCTAACTCTAACTGGTCAACCCTATATGTTTAACTCTAACTGGTCAACCCTAACTGGTTTGACTAACTCAATTGATTAACTCGACTGACTAATTCAACTCGATTAACCTCAGTTGATTTTGCTTATTTCAATTAACTGGACTAATCACTTTGATTAACTCGACTAATTCATGTAATGGCCCGCAAATCCGTACTATTTGAGTTGACTAATAACACTACACGTCCAACCCAATTTCACAGAAATACGAATCATTATTAGAAAGTAGTTAGAGGATGAGAAATAGAAAGAAAGAAATATTAGAATAGAAGAAAACAAAGAAGACAAGTCTCACAGCGGAACGAATAAAATATATTATATAACATAACTTTTGAAATACAAATCAGTAACTTTATATACATACCATCATCAGAGCACAACAGTTATTCCTGGAACAGTCATAAACACATGTTTCCAGTTACAAACATGGTTCACAGCGGAATATATGATAGTCTATAGCTAACTGGTGAAGCCTCATGCTTCCAGCTCCTCCAAATGAATCTGAAAAATCCCGACTACTTGACTGCCCGTACAAATTTAGGCACCCAAGAGTTTAGGGAAAACAAACAAAATAAACTCTGGGTCAGTCATGGGACTGGTGTGAGTAAACTCCAACCACTTGTTTAACTTCAAAAATCCTTTCAAAAGAAAAGATAATAGTAAGACCAGCCCACACATAAAGTAAATAACCAAATAACAGAACGCTTGCATCTCACGCTCCACATACAAAGTATAAAATCAAAAACCGCATAGCGCTTATTGGAGATTGGATTTCCAACATGACAAGGTATGGAACCACCTTTCGATCAGTGTACTCTAGAGGCGATACACTGGGGTTCAACAAGAACATCTTGCAACCCGGCCCACACATGACCGACCACTCATTTCGCTTGAGTGTATCGAATGTATATCACCAACGGTTGGGATCAGCAACCGTTTCCCGAAGGGGACAACATCGAACATAATAAGGAATTAAATGAATCTCTAGATAGGTGATTATACATCCTAATGGGAGCGACCCACTTAGCCATGCTGCCTGCCCGATTTTTGTCATTTCCCGGTTGTTGAGTCCTGAGGCTACGCTCACTTTCCATTCATTTATAGCACAATCACTTTGAATGCCACATTGTCAGATCCGTTAATCATTAATTGATTTGCACAAATATTCTGGATGTTATGCTAAGGGAATAAATCCGTTGCAACCATATATATTTATACAGATCAACCCATTAGATCATTGGAAATACTTTGTCAGACATTCGTCCATATACGTTCGTTCTGGGATTGACCGAAACCGAAGGCACAATTCCTATTAATAGAAAAAGTCCTTGCACTTCACTCCATCTTCGATTATCTTCATATAATCTGGTTCGCAACGCTACTGCCAATACAGAGTGGTTCACGGATAATAATCCAACCGGTCTCTCCATATTGACAAACGATATTGGCAAAAACTTCGATAGTATGTGATTTAACTATTGAATAAAAACAAGTGTTCATTCAACATATCAATCAAATCACTGGGCTCTTTAATTAATTATTCATTAATTAAATCTCTTCTCCATTTCCCTATCAATATTTGTTAACCAAATATTTCAATAACCATATTGGCCCTTAACGCTATTTGGAAAACATTTCTGAATATCGCCCTCCTTTATTTTCTGTATTTAGAAAATATATTCTATTTGCAATTGAAAACAATTTCAGTCACTTATCACTTTTTCTACTACTTTAATTATACTCAGGAAATATTTACTTTTATATTTCCAAAGTTCCACCACTTGGGATAAACAAATGTTGTGTAAAACATCGTTACAACAACCCAAAATATTTTATTCAACTAACTCTTTTCAAACACTTCTCTTCGAGGCGGGATTCTGCTATTTATCAATTAAAAATGAAATCAATCAAGTTGGGGTAAAATTACCTCTCAGACCTTAACTGAAAACATCCTCAACTTCAAAATGGCAAAACCACTTACCTCGAATAAACACACTATACAATCCAATTATTCATTTTTAAAACATGTATAAAGTTTGCTTTCTATTTCTAATTTATAGATTTCCCTTTTTGTTTACAATATTCGATTTTTATATTCATTTACCTATCGAATTCTATACGTCGATACAATGATTTCTAACTATCAAAATATCTTAAAAATATTCTAACTCCTTAAATTTCCGGAAAATTTCGCCATAACCTCCCCTGCACCGGGAGCTTCGGGATATTTCAAATAGCCTCCCATGGCCCTCACCAATTCAAAAGAAAAAGAAAAAGCCAAGCGGCTTGCCGATACGGCGCATAAAATCTCATATATGAATTTAAACGTGTACCTTTTTGTCGGGCACATGCATTAAAAATCTTCATATACTTTATCCCATACCTGTCTAACACATGGTCACCTGTTTCTAATATGTTCCAACTCAATATGGTCATTTTAACTCAATTCACTAATTTATCCTCTTATTAGCTTCTTTTGCCTATTTTACTTTATATTTGAAAATAGCATGTTCAAATATCCTTTGATCTCGCTTTTAAAATAATTTAATTCCATTCCCAACTCAAATTCCATATTCGATTCCGAATATATATCCACCAGTTCAATTTACTTAACCAAAACCCAAATTCGATTCAAAACCTCATTTAACTAAATATACTCCAGATTAGTTAGTTCTATTCAGTAGTTAAAAATCTGATTTTTGTCCCAAAAATCATTTCACTTACTTCACTGGAGTTCATATTTATTTTAAATCTCCAGTCTGGATTTTTCTAATGGAAATTCCGATTTTTATTTATAAAAAATCCTTTTAATTATTCAAATAAACCGTTATGGTTTTAAAATGGTTCTGGCACTGTTTTTCTGAAAATTTGATTTTGACATAACTCAAAATCTATACAACGAAATCTAGATTTTTCTCCTCCATTAGAAAACTATTATCAAATCGGTCCTGACGTTTCTTGTTTCAAAGAATTCCGACTGCAATTGAGTTTTGTATACTCAATTGAAGTTCGAAACGACAATTTACGAAATGCAGCGCTGCGGCGAGTTCGTTTTAATTATATTTATATATATAACCGTTTTAAAACTTCGTTCAAATGAATTCAACTGCATTCTGATATATTTTTAATATATATCATGTCCATTTCAACATAACATTCCTGATCTATTTTACTTCCATTAGAAAATCTATATTCGAATTCCATTTCACTTCTATTTGAGTTCTATATTCAAATTTTCATTTCACTTCTGTTGAATTCTATTATTCACATTCCTTTTAAATCTTCATTTGAATTTCCATTCAAATCTATTTTCCAACTTCATTTGAATTTCTATATTCAAATCTATTTCAATCCTATTTCAATTCTATTTGAATTTTATATTCAAAATTTATTCAAATGCTATATTTGAATTTCCTTTATTTTTTCTATACTCAAATTCTATATTTGAACTCCATTTGAATTACATGTTCAAATTCCATAGTTTAAATTCCATTTGAATTCTCTATTCAAATTCCATATTTATTCTATTTGAATTTCAAATATTCAACTCCAAATTAATTCTATTATTCAAATTCTATTTAAATCCTCTTATTCAAAATCTATTTAAAAATTCAAATTCTATTTTTAAATCCCATTTGAATATCTATATTCAAATTCTATATTTAAACTTCATTTGAATTCTATTTTCAAATCTCTATATTTTTAAATTTCATTTGAACTTTCTTTCTTCAAATCCATTTGAATTCTTTTGAATCCAAATTCTATTTGAATCCCTTTGAATTCAAATTTCTGTATATTCAAATTCTATTCAAATTCAATATATTCAAGTTCTATTCAAATTCTATATACATATTCTATTTAAATTTTCTATATACAAATTCTATATTTGATTCTTCTTTGAATTTCTATATTCAAATTCTATATTAAAATTCTCTATTCAAATCCCGTTTGAATTTCTATATTCAAACTCCATATTCGATTTCTATTTTTAAATTCACATTTGAAATTAAATATTCGGATTATCCAAGTGATAATTTTCCACTTTTCATTTACAAGCACCATCTTGTTTTCTTTTTAAAACAAGTCTCGATTTCAAATTTATTTTTAAATTTCTACTTTGGAAAAAATAATTTTCCCTTTTCAATTTCACACTCGTATTTTTATTTCTGAATTATCCAATGATAATTCTTTTCACTTCATCTATAAATTTTGTTTATAAAAGAACTATTTATAAACTTTGTTTATAAAGGAACTACTTGATTTATTTTTCAAAACAAGTCTATATTTTTATTCCATTCAAATTTCAAATTCTATTTAAAAATAAAATTTTCCCTTTTAATCTCAAATATCCTTTCCACGATATTTTAAATAAATTAACCCTTAGCCCAGTGATATTTAAAACAATCAAATCATCAAATTTTCAATCTTTGATTTTTAACACGTCATATATGAATATATGAAATCAAGCCAACAACCAAACAGATAATATATTTTTGAGGAATCCAGTTGGATTCCTCCAACCTGTTTTCCTGCATCCACAGATGTTAGTCAACATAGTAATACCCATCCTGCTTCGTGGCAGGATATCGGGTATAAAAGGGGATCCACTTATATATGTGGGCGTAAGGTCATCCGCTAATGATACTGCGGGCATCCGCTAATGAAACTGCGGGAATTCAACCAATCACCAAACCAATATGTATATATATAATCGTCACCCCAAATAACTAATATATTTTAAACAACCAGAAAGCATTCAAACAAGCAACAACCAATTATTTTAACTGATAAAAATAATTATAAATAAAAGGTGAGTGAGATTTACTAACCAGATTTTCCATTTGTCGAATATCCATTTTAAATTCCATATCTCGCTCTATGAATCATCTCAAATGAAATTTACCTAGCACATACGATTATTCGATTTAATTTAACGATTAAACGGTTACTCATTTAAATTAACTTCTACCAAATAAATAAATAAATAAATTCTGGTGTTTATATTTCATAAAATGTATACTTAAATTCTGAAGCCAATCTCGGAAAAATCATTGGTTTCACTCTACTTGAACATCCCAAGATTTTACCCATTTCCTACTTCGACTTTTCATCGACCATCTTACCGACAATCCACCATTCCTCGACATCACACACCTCCACTGCCACTACATCAAAATACTGCACCTGGTTACCTCTGAAATGCCTTAAAACCCATCAACTATGTTGACCCGACCAACTCCTTCTCCATCTACAGACAACATCCTCTCAGCCTTCGAAAATGCCGAGATCAACAGCACCGATCCTCTGAAATCGTGATACCTGAATATATCGACATCCCCTCCTGCGAGCACAGTTCAACCCACGGCAACCTCTCATCAACCTCGCGCACCCACATCTGCCCTAGCTTGACACTGATTCGTGACTCTACCCTTATTGCGCCCCGTCCCTAATTTGAATGCACTGCTAGTTATAAACGAAGAACAAGACTTCGATCTATTTTGATTTTTTATTTGAATAAGGGAAGTGGAAATCGCGGTCGGCTTGTGAGATGATGCATTGGGGGGGGAAATCTGCGTATTATATAATGGAGTGTCGGGTTCGATTTGTTGAGAGGAAGAAGTTGCGGTTTGATTTTAAATGAAAAGGGGAACTTCGGTTTTGTTTTGAGCTGAAGGACGAAGTAAACTGCGATATTTATAAGTGAACAACGGGGAACAATTTGTACTGGAGCCATTAATTCCTGCCTTCTTAGATATTGAAGGAGAGGGACAGCTTTGTCAGCTCGAGGAGATAAGTCTGCGTTAGAGAATAGGTGTAGGTCGGCTCCTTTTTTATTTATTAGATTTGATTCAAAAATAAAATACTCCAAAATATCTTGTTGTCTCTAGCTCGCCACCCCGAACCACTATTTTATTGTAACGACCGACGCTCACAACATTATTTGTTATCCTGGACTCAATAGAATGGGTTCTAAAATTAAATTCATTGTATGGAGGAAATAACATATTTAAATCGACAATTAATATAAATTCAATTGATTAAAATAGTAATTGATTTCAAAACAATTTAAATTTATCGATTATAAATAATTGTGACCTTTCTAATCCAATATAGAATTTGTTTTGATCGACCGAGCCATTTCAGTTAAATTTTAACACTGAATTCAATTGGTATTGTTTCGATTTACGGTACCCCGATTAATTTGCATATCGATTATCAAATCAATAAATTCAATATAAAAATTCATATATAATTCCAATTAAATATTTAAACTAAATTTAAATGTTAATTGGCAAAAATCCGGGACGTTACAATTCACTTTGGTTAACTTAACCAAATTCGCTTTGATTTAACTTAACTAATCCACTTTGATTAACTTAACCAATTCACTTAGTTTAACTTAACTAATTCACCTTGCTTAATCTAACCAATTTACTTAGTTTAACTCAACTAATTCACTTCGATTTACTTAACCAATTCACTTAGTTTAACTTAACTAATTCACCTTGATTAATCTAACCAATTTACTTAGTTTAACTCAACTAATTCACTTCGATTTACTTAACCAATTCACTTGGTTTAACTTAACTAATTCACCTCGATTAACGTTTATTCCTTTTTTAAAGATTTTCTTTTATAATCGATTTATTTCCTAAATAAATATTTCCTTTATAATCCTATTTGCGAATGTTCTACAAATATTCTCTTTTGATCTCTATTCTATTTGTAAATGGTTTACAAATATTTCTCTTTCTAATTTATTGATAAATATTTTCCTTTATATTTGATTAACAAATATATTTCCTTATATTTGATTTCTCAAATATATTTTTCCTTTATATTCGTTTTACACATATATTCTTTATATTTGATTTACAAATATATTTCTTTTATTCAAAAATCCTTTTTCTTTTATAATATAAAATCCATTGATTTTATATAAATGAATTATTTTCAAATTGTACTTTGAAAATCCCTTTATCACATTCTGGTATTTCTTATGGTATTTAACACACCATATAACAACGATGAATATCGTCCAACACACATAATCACAACAGATTATATATATCACATCATATATCACAATATATAAATCACAGTAAAATAACTGTTGAGGAATCCAGTTGGATTCCTCCGACCTGTTTCCCTGCATCCACAGATGTTAGACAATACGATTAACATCGATTTCACTTTGATTTGAAATATTCTGATAGCAGGATCAACATATAAATATTTAACGGTTTATATACATATATATATATATAATTCCCACTAACTGACTAGCAGTTCAATCAAACAGTCAACACACAGTCAAACAGACAATATTTAACAGTCCTAAGAATACGTTGTAAAAATAGAACTGTTCAGAGTTGGTGAGTTTTACTCACATTGGCGCGTTAATTGTTAAATAACGGTTTGCGTTTATTTGACTGCAACGGACAATTTATTTCACCATAAATTGTAACGAGCTCGGATTCACTCCCAATCAGCTTCATTGTGAAGCTCTCGCCCATACGGTCCCAACGCAACTTATGGTTCGTGATTCTGATTCCATATGAATAAGTTATTGACATTCGAAGTTTATACACTTTTAAAATAAAACTTAATTATTAAATAATCGGGCCTCACCCCTTTAACACATCCAGCCCATCACTGAATTTAAAAGCCCAGACCCATTTGAACTCCTTCTTCCTCCAACCTGCTTCGAACCCAACTTCAGTGCCATTTCTACGTATTCAATCCTTCCTCTTATCTCCTCTTTTACTTGATGATTCTTCAGACCGACCTCACTTCTAAATTCCACTTCACATCCCCTTCGATTCCATCACACCACCATGAAACTCGACATCGACCTCGTCGTCGCGATCTACAGGTACCTCACGTACTGTACAACGTCGGCCATCCTAAACTTGGACCGCATTTCACCAGAAGTATACACGCGAGCCCCTTTTCATCCCATAAACCCAAAACAAACCTCCAATCTCAACAACGATGTTTAAATCGAGATTAAACTCGAACCCTAGCTCGTCAGCTAGCTTTTCATCGAAACAGAATGGAGTTCGAACCCCATAACAACTATACGAGATCGATGCCCAGACTGTTACGAGTTCAACTACACCTATATTAAAATTTATAGATTTTGTTTAGAATTCTTTTGATTTTTCTTCTCACCATTTTAGCTGGAGGTTTTATTTCGAAGTAGCGGCTTGAATTGTTTGTTGACTTTGTGGAGAAAGTGTTTAGGGTTTAGGAAAGTTTTGAAGTGTATTTATAGGATTTCTTAGATATTTTTTTCTTGATTATTATATTAATATATATCCTTACGCTATTTATATTTATTGTTAAAAATTCCTGTGGTCACATACAGTACCCAAAAATCACGAAACTTGACATCTAGCAAGAGTTCGACATTACGGTCCCAACAAAACTGGTTTCGTCGAATTCCGACTTCGTATGCTCACACAGCGTATTTTTAACTGTCGAAATACCGACTGTTTCTCACTATAAAAATCCGTACGACCACACAGTGACTCTAAAAATTACGAAACAGGAAATCTAACAACTATTTGATATTGCGGATCCAACAAAACTAGTTTCGTCGAATTCCGACTTCGTTTGCAAAAGTGGCTATTTTTAAAGCTCTGGATGACCCATTTAAATATATAAATATATTTAAATATAATTAAATTTAATATTTAAAAATAAATATTATCGTATATATTCATAGTGGAATACAATACAGCTCTAGAATATTTTTATATGAATTTCTACTCGATATTCACTTCTGGGTCAACCCGATATTCGATTTATATTGAAATTCCTTTTTAAAAATATAAATAATTCCTTTATAAATTATAAAGGAATTCCACAGCGACTTTTCTAAAATTTGATTTGGACATATCTCAAAATCTACACAATGAAATCCCGATTTTTCTCTTCCACTAGAAAGATATACTCCACCAGCTCCACACGTTTCTTGTTTCATTAGAATCCAGCTTAAAACGAATCCTGTACATTCAGTCGAAGTTCGAATAGCCAATTTACGAACTACAGCGCCATTTCGAGCTCGATTTTAATTATATTATAACTCTACGTTCAAACTGTCGTTTATATAATATATTTGTTATTCAAATTCAATTCCAAGCTGAATTAAATATCACAGATGATCCAATTCACACCATATTGCCATTTCAGCCAATTCTGATTATTTCAGAATTAAATATATTATTTAATTTATTATTTAAATTAAATATTCGCCATTATTAAATTCCACGTCCATTAAATTCTCTAAACCACCTTTTAAATAATTAAATAAATTAATTATAATACCTCTGCCAATGTGGGCCATTACACTTAATTTTTTTCTTCTTACCCTTCCCATTCTTGTTGTTATTATTATTTTCATTTTTGATTTCTTTCCCAAAATTATTTGAAAAGTTTTTCAAAATAGCAGAGATGTTTCTTCTAGTCAAAACTCTAGATGTACGACCATTTTCTATAGTATTATCAAACCAGGTTTTTTGCTTTCTTAATGAATCTAAAGGGGGTAAAAATTTCCTATGACCCATATAACCGCTCTATGTTTCAACCATCGACGGTGAGTATTAATATCGCATAATTGACAACCATTTTTTACTTTTCACACAATATCCAGCAAGATTTCCATACGTTGGAAAATCATTTATCGTCCACAGTAAAATCACTCTCATCTTAAAAATTTATCTACTAAAGGCATCATAAGTTTGAACTCCATTACTCCACAAATATTGCAAGTCTTCAATTAATGGCTCCAAATATACGTCAATATCATTTCCTGGTTGCTTTGGACCAGGAATCAACAATGTTAAGATGATATTTTCTTTTTTCATGCATAATATTGCCGAGAGGTTGTAGGTCACAAGCATCACAGGCCAACAACTATATTTGGAACTCATTTTCATAAAAGGATTAATACCATCGGTAGCAAGACCAAGTCTTATATTGCGTGGATCAGTTACAAACGATTCACATTTCTCATCTACAACATTCCATGTTATTGAATCCATAGGATGGCGCATGTTCCCATCATTACTTTTGTTACTAAAATGTCATCTTAAATCTTCTGTTGTATTTTGAGATCTAAACATTCTTCTAAATCTAGGAATGATTGGAAAATATCTCAAAACTTTAATCGGAATGCCATGCATAATTTCATTGGTACGTTAATTCTTCTTCCATCTTGATACACCACATTTAGGACAACTTTCCAAATCTTTGTACTCTCTTCTAAAAGGCAACAATCATTTTGACAAGCATGAATTTTTTCAAAACCCATATCGAATATTTTAAGAAGTTTTTTTACCTCATATAATGTTTTCAGAAGCACATTATTTTTTGGCAACAATAATTGTTGCACATTTAGAAGTTTATCGAAGCCGGTATTAGACAAACCAGTCTCACATTTAAAATTACACAAGGTGAGGATGGCAGATAATTTTATTTGGTCGATATAATCAGGTACAACCGGGTTTTTTTGCTTCTTCCAAGTTCCTTAACAAATCATCCTCTCGTTTTTGTGCGCTATCTTCATCTTTATCATCATCGAAAAAAGTATAATTAATGAAATCTTCATTTTCATAATCGACAGCTTCAAATAAATCATATATGTCATCGAACTTAACATATGTGCTTATATTTATGTGCTCATCGTGACAATACCACCTACTTGTCTTATATACACGATCCATTCCTCTTATAATCAGATGCTCAACTACCACCTTCTCATATTGATGACTAAGATTTCGATAATCTAAGCAAGGACATAGAATTTTTTCTACATTTCCAGAATTTTTCATAGCGGTATGCACAAACTTTCGAGCTCCTTGCTGGTACTCACTAGTAGTTCTTTGAGAAAAAATTATCTTTTAGCTTTCGTCAAAATATGGGATATGATTTGCAAACTACATTTATGTTGAGAATTATGTAGTTACCTTTGTAGATTCACCAAACTTTTATCCATCATCATCTACTACATAAGCAAACAAATTTCTAAAATTTGAAGTAATAGCCTATTGTTGAGTACAAGCAAAATAACAAACCTACTTAAATAAAACAGTGATACAAAATGAGACACAGCAACGTATAAATTGCTAATAGCACAGTCAACATTTTCAGCAGGTATACCAGATGTTAAAAAAACTGAAGATTGGCTAATCAATGAAAAAGATAAAATAATCAAGGCAACGCTTACGTTAACTTAAGGACAACGAAAACTGAGTGGAATCTATAGGTGCGGTCTCCACTAGAATGGAAATTCCTCCACTGGAACCAATTGCCTTCTGTTATGACAACCGAGAGACCAAGAGCAACAGTGCAAAGTGACCGAAGATTTGAAACTGAGACGGAGACCAGGCGGATGACGAAAAAGCGATGGAAATTTTGTAATTGAGATTTTAAAATTTTAAGGAAATTTCATGGATTCGCGTCCAATTTTAGTAATAGTGGAGGGAAGTGAAAAATAATTCCCGCTTTAATTTATCTTAACGTTTTAAGCTAAAACCAACGTACTACTGCTTTATTTTTACAGCATGGAGACAAAACGCTGCAATTTGCAATTGTAGATAACCCCTTTTCTTATAGTGTTTAAGGGTGTTTCGACTTCGTCTGACATGGTTTTTAAGAAGTAAGTGAGGAATAAAGTAAATATTTTGGCAACAGTTGGAGGTTTTTGGTGGAGTTCGGTTGAAATAAGTTTTGCAACCTGTAGCAGCAGGGCGATGGAAGAGAGAAGCATGTCATTTTTTGATGGTGGCATTCGAACTATAGGTGGTTGGGTCGAGGAAGTGTAGTTTGAGGTGAGGAATGCAGTGGCGAAGTCGGATCGACAAAACGAGGATCGGTTTGTGGTGTCACTCAAATACGTGCATGCTGTGACATAAGCAATGGCGGGTTGCATGTTTGAAAATTGTGGAAGAGAAGGATTGAGAGGCACGTGCTAAAGGAAGGGGTGAGGGTTTAAAAATTATTAATTTAATTTAGTTTTAATCGTGTTAAAAATTGTATACCGTTCATACGATGTACGATCGATATTCAGCCAGTTGCATTTGGTCTATATCGCCAAATACTACGCATATGCAGTTGATTGGAATCATTTGGAGAAGGTTGGATTATTTTTTTCTAATTTCAAACGTCCATTTGAAATTAGATAAAAACGTGAAATAATCGTTTGGAATGGATGGTGAGTACAACTCACATTTTTTTGATATATTATTGTACCATATAATAGTTTTGACTATTATTTACATAATTATATGTATGATATATTTGACTGGATATTTGGATGATTTATTGCTTAGTTGGTAGTTACGATATATATACCGCTCTAGAGTAGATGACCTTTGACATTACTTGCGTTGTAGCAGAAGATTCATCTTATATGAATTAGCTTATATTGAAAGTATATGCGCTGACCTATGATTTGTGATGTAGGGGGATAGGTTGGAGGAATCTGTAACGACCCAGAAAATCTGAACCAATTTAAAAATTTTAAATTGGCTAAAATAATGGATTTTAAATATTTAAAATAAATATTTTAAATAATGGCAATGGAAAGTGAGTTTGAATCGACCATTGAAAACGAATATAATTAATTATAATTATAAACAAGGCCTGAAATGGCGCTGCAGTTTCAAAAATTGAATTCAAACTTTGTCGGACTGTACCGGGTGCAAAACAAAACGGATTTTAGTGAAACCAAAAATATTTAAATCTGTTAGTGAATACCTTTCTAACGAATCTGAAAAATCGAATTTTCATAGCGGAAAGCAAAAGTTATGGCCGAATGAATTTTCAGAAAGGTCGCTATGGAATTTATATAGCCCGTGAAATTGGCCATTTTGCATACGACCTCGGAATTTGACGAAACCACTTTTGTTGGATCCGGGATGTGAAGTTATTGCTAGGTTTCAAATTTCATAATTTGTGAAGCTAGTATGTGAGCGTGGCAAAAGAAAATGTGTTTTGGTCAATTACAATTAAATTGGATCGACCAGAAATGGGCCTTTTTGCAAACGGTCTCAGAATTCGACGAAACTAATTTTGTTGGGACCGTATCGTCAAAACATAGCTAGATTTATTTTTCTGGAATTTTTCGAATCAGTTTGTGGCCCTGGCAAATTGAAATGCACGTTCAAATTAAATATTGAATGTTTTATATTTTAATTTGAATGGAAACTGACTGAAACAGTCGAATGGGCCTTCGAAACATATCCCATTGTGTTCGGAATGGGGGTAAAATGCTAGGGACGACAGTCGTTGGGTTTGATTTCGAGTCCGTTTAAGAAAACCCCAATTTTTGAAAAAATATATATATCGACCAATAGGAAAATTCTTTCAGAAATAAAAAAAAACCGATATCCTCAGCGATGAACGGCGGCCAGCGTTCAAACCTTCTCCTCCACTTTCCGGCGAAACCACGCCTCGACAGACCTCCCTCCAGTTGAACTTTTTAGAGTACTCTCCTCCCTCTTCCCATCCATACCTGGTTTGGCCTCCACCATGCCCCATAGAGCGAGATCGAGCGCCTCAAAGGCGGCAACTTCATCTCGCCGCCGCCACTGATTCTCGCCATCGAATGGAGCGCCGCCACCTGGCGTTTGAAGCCCGTTCCAAGCTCTACGAAGTGGTATAACCTGATCGGGACGAAGTGCAACGGGTGGAGCTAAAAATCGAAACCCTAGTTCGAAGGTATTGCTGAAGGTATCGGCCATTTGATTTTAAAACTGTTTTAACACTTTAAAATCGTCGCGAATGTTGATTTTACAATACAAATTGTATCTTTTTCGTTTTTTGATGAAATTCGATGAAACAGGAAACATCGTGACCGTGTGGACGCCTTCTACATTTTAGAAGAGACCACATATTTTTCTGAGCCTTCTGCTATTTTTGGTGGAGTGGAACCCAATGTGAGATTTCTAATTTATAAACAATATGGAAACGACGATGTATAAATTATATAGTCGATGTACGAGTTATATAAGCGTTGTACACCTCTTGTATAAGCGTTGTATAAGTTGTACGTTCGATGTATAAGTTATATATGCGTTGTAAAAATTATATATGTGTTGAAATAGAAGTGAATTGCTATATATAAATATATATATATATATACGCCCCTCGTCCACAAACCATGGACGATATTTATTGATTGTGTTTGGTGTGAAAATTGATTGATAGCGAATGGTTGTTTGGGATTGTTTGTGGTTGATATTGATTGATTGTGGTTGAAAAATACCCATTTGTGGTTGAGAAATATTTGGTTGAAACCACATAGGATTAGTTTGTGGAAATGAAATAAATATATACATGCCGCCTGCGTGCGAACTAGATGCATGATCCCCATTGTCAAAAACCGCGAGGTTTTAAGGTAGAACGAGGAGCCGTACTAGGGACGGTCCCGGTTTTAACTACCCTGCCGTTATTCTGCCGAAATTTTGAATAATATTCATGTGTTTGAATTATTTTCATTTGCTGAACTATATTTATTCGTTGTATAGAAAACCTTCATGTGTTGAATCGATATTCATTCGTTGATTAGAAATTCATGTGTTGAATGGTATTCATATTTTGAAATAAATTGTTTCATAATAAAAATCACCTTTTATCAACTATATGGACTATGTAAAATAATCTCGTTTTAAAAGAAATTGTTTTATAATAAAAATCCTATTTATATCACCTATATAAACTATATAAAATAATAGTGTTTTTGAAATAGATTGTTTTACAATAAAAAATCACATTTTTATTATATACATGGATTGTTGAAATGTGTAGTGTTAAAAATAGCAAATCGTTCAAATAAATATGCATGAGTTGAAATATTCATTAATTAGATAATGATATGATTTTTGCCTATGTATGCAATATTAGAATGAATGGTGTTTTTAAACCAAAAGGAATCAAATATGAAGTTGAATGGAAAATGATAAATGATAAGAACTGTACATATGTACATGCATATTTGTTGAACAGGTTATAGCAAAGGAGCTAGAGAAGAGGAATAAAATTTTGTGCCCGACAAATAGGTACACATTTACTGTTTTGTTTGGGTGATGATTTTATGAGCCTGTTGGCTAGCCGCTTGGCTTTTTCTTTTTCTTTTTGACATGAGACGCCCGTGTGGCTATTTGGGAATTTTCCCAGCCCCTCCCGTACAAAGGAGGTTATGGCGAAATTTTCCAAAATTTAAAGGCGTTAGTGAAATATTTGAAGTGAAAACGATATTGAAATTGTTGAATGAACTATATTTATATAAATATAAATAAAATTAAAACAAAACGTGGCCGTGCAGTTCGTGTTTTGAAACCGTGATTTCAAACAACTAGTACGGGAAATCCGACCATTGGTTTTTCCCGAAACCGCAACCGTTTGGTTCGCCTTGGAAATATCATTCCAACGGCACCAACCTTGTAAAAATCCAACGGTTGGATTGTCTGGAATGTTTAATTCAAATTTGAAGAAAAACAGCGCCAGAAACGATTATATATATATATAAATATAATTATATTTAATCAAATAACGACGCTGCAGTTCGTATTTTGAAATCGAAACTTCAAACGATTGTACCGGGAGATCCGACCGTCGGATTTTCCCGAAACTGGAACCGTTGGATTCGTTTTGAAAAGACCTTTCTAATGATGTAAATTTTGTGAAGATCCAACGGTTAGATTTTCAGATATGTGTAAATCAAATCTGAAAAAAAACAGCGCCACGGCCGCGTTATGGCCCAAAGCGTCGTTTTGAATAAACTGGCTATTTTAAAATAAATAAAAATAGCTATAAATCGTTATAAAATATCATAAACAATATGGAATGGAAATAAACTGAATTTGCTCGATTTATGTTGTATTTGATGGTTGAATGTGTTTGGTGTGAAAATTACATTAAAGAACAAAATTGGTGTTGTCGAATGATTTAACCATTGAAATAAATTGATTTGAAATTCTAAATATACGTGAATTATTTGAAAAGGCCGAGTTAATTCTCATTTCAAATAATTGACCGACGATTGAAAGTCAAAGATGAAGACGGTGGTCGAAGACCGGAGATCTTCACCTCGTTTGGATAGTAACCGAGGTCCTGATTGGGAGGCATCCCGAAATATGGATAATGAGTGGTGATCGTCTAGAAGTACGTGGTGATCGATGGGTTTGCGAGGTATTTAGTGCCTCCAGTTTCGTTCAGACCCAGAACGGAATTGTAAATAGACTGCGTGTCTGACATTGGGTTTTATTCTGTGTTGATTGATCTCTATTAAATATACATCTGATTGGCGGCGAAGAATTTATTCTTTTGCTTAACGCCTTCTCTGAGACGCACGAGCTCAGAGGTTGTATACCGATGGACATCAGTCGCATGGCATGAATTGCTAGTGTGGCATGCCTAAGTGGCAAATGATCAGGGCTTCTGTTGAAAAGCAAAGTCTTGTGGTGATGATCAAAGCACCGCCTGTGTGGCGTAGCTTTGTGTATAACGTGGAATCGCGAGCCTCACACCCCGGTATGAACCAGAAACGGGAGAAGGACCTCAGGGAGGGCATGCGTTTCTTTCTAGCTAGGGTGGTGTCAGTGACCTACCAGCCCTGACATTTATATACTTTTCACCTATGTGGTTGTTGCTGTTGCGAGGCGCCTCGGTTTGATCGGACGATCCGGGTCCGATGGAGTCATTCGTTGGCTCGTTTACGCCCCAAAGGGCGGGGAAACGTATTGTTCAGGAATTTTAATCCACGTCGGTGGACCGGCCCTGTCGCTCCAAGGGCCCACCTGAGTCTGGGACCTGTGGCTCGGGCTAGAGAGTCACGAATTCGTTAAGGACTATCTTTTGCCTTGGTTCGTGACGGAAATCCAATTTCCAAATACGTGATCGTGCGGTTTCGATTGTATAGATATTTGGCGACATAGTGGCATGGGACGCTCATGTCGTCTATGATTGATAGTTATGATTTGAAATTGTTTTTCGAAACATATAAACACTAGTAGTAATATCAAATGCCTTTGTTTTATTCGTATCAAGCATATTTTGGCCGTTATAAGGTAAAAACTCTATCCTCCGGTTTGCGTTGCATTGTGTGATGGGAACTGAGTCTTATAATGGCTTCATTTTTATAAAATGCATTGCGTTGTTTAAAAGAAAGATTTGTTTTAAAGCACTGACAATCCAATGGAGAAAACCCGTTCCACGAAAGTGGCGTGGTCCTGTGATTAGCCGAATTATATATGTGTTGAGTAGATTTCTCATACCAGTCCCATGACTGACTCGTAGTTTGTTTCACTTTCAAACTCGGGTGCCCCTTTTCTACACGGGCAGCCTTGTATTCAGGTTTAGCTGGTTCTTTCTGGATAGCTGGAGCTGAAGATGGATTCTATCATTTATCTCTTTTTATGCTGTTCAGCTCCTATTGTACATATTATGTTTGTTTTCCGCTGTAGACATTTATGTATAGCTGAACTGTATTTTTACTAAGTATGATCTTGTATACTGTGTAACTCTGATGATTACTTTTATCCAGTATATTCTATTGTTCATTATCTGGTGTATTTATTTAATTCTGTTCTGTTATTATCTGTTTCTGTGTTATATTCCACGGATTACCCTTGCCGCCGTCAGTACTGGGTTTGGGGTCGTCTCAGAATCCAGCAGGACTGAAATGGTATTATGAACTTATGATGTAATGAACTGATTGGACGCTAAATCTAAATATAGACCCCGTTGGCTATATAATGTTATTATATGTGGAATTATGGTGACGTGTATCTATTATTTTATATAATATATCGAGTTTGTCTATGTTCGCACATTTTGATGTGTTTGACATAACTGGACTGAAATTGGAAAATAATACGAATTGTAATCGGATTTGGGAAAATTGCAAGTGAATAGTTTTAAATATAAAATATGCTTTTAAGACCCCATTAAATCCTTTTTTGTAAAACCTATTTTAAGCTATTTTTATTATATTTAACTCTTTTATTTAGCCCCTTTTTTAAATTATTTTACTATATATATATATGTATGTATGTAAGTATGAATGAATTAAGCCTGTTTTATAAGATTTAGAAACGAATTTGGATTATAATAAACCTATTATAATCAATTGTTTAGAAATCACTGGTATTTCACCTTGTTGAATATTTATTGGTAATTTGATTTTTAAAGGAATATTTTAAATATAAGAATAAGCATAGAAATGGTTTTTAGGTTTGTCGTGATAATGTGTTAATTACATTCATCTTTAATCCTCGCAGATTATATCTGTGAAGTAAGTATAGGTGAATCTTTAAACGAATGTTTGAAGATAATTATGAAAGGGATTAATTTCTGTTTTTTGTAAACCATGTTTTAGCAATACTCGTTTTTAAACTGTGGAATATAGTTTAAACTGGAAATATACTTTTTAACAAGTTTGAATATACTTAGATTTTTAATAACAAAGTTTAAAGATAGAAATAAGTATAGAAATGTTTTTGGATAAAGATATTGAAGAAGATATTTTAACTTATAAAAGAGAAGAGATTCTTAATAAACAATGATTTTAACCTCTTTGATTATACTTTAAAGAAATGAAATCTTACAATGGATATACTTATACTGAAGGGATAACCATGGGAATCCTTTTGAATTATTGAAGGCTATCAAGGAATAAGGTAATGAATTATGAATATACTTATACTAGGGGGATAAGTATATAAATACCTTTTGGATCATTAAATATTATAAAGGAATTAGGGAATAGTAGAATACGTACATATATCTTTTATATTTAGAAATTGAATATATACATAAGTATATAAAAGAACATTAATCAAGTAAGAGTTTTTGATTAATAAATGATGAATTATTTGACAAACGAATTTTTAATAGATAAAAGGAGTTTTACTAGTAAAGTAGTTTTAATTAAATAAAGATTAATTGAATGGGAAAGGGATTAGAAGCCGTTTATTTGAGTTAATCCTGCTTTGAATATTTTATCAGGCTATGTGACTTGATAGTGATTTGACTTTTCATCATGCTTCGTGACTCTGTCGTGCCTTGGATGTTCATTCGTTTGTTATGGAAATTAAGCAAGGTTGTTTACCATATACAATCGTCTATTGTGTGATATGTTGTCAGTTAATTGACTATAGAACTTAACCTTAAATCTAGCGACTAGTTTTGAGGAGACCGGGATTGTTCAGTGCTCTATTTAATGAAAACTACTTCAGGACTGGTAAACGGGTTATATGTTTTGGAAGAGGTTGTGAAGTGAAGGCTATGTGGTGATTCAAGAACTGTTGAGATGCTTGAATACATGTAATGATTCTGAGATCTGTTAAGGAATCTATGTGTGATTCCGAGATTTATTGATGTATCGGAACCCATTTGTGATTCCGAGATCTTTTAAGGAATCTACGTGTGATTCTAAAATCTATGGTTTTATGTGATCCCAATTGGGAATTCTTGTTCTGTTCCGGTGATGAAGACTAGTGTTAAGGATGTCGAGCGTAGCCTTAACATCGGAAATAACTGAAAACATAGTAGGACCACAACCTAGGGAGCTAACCCACGACAGAGTATGTTGACTCTATATCTAGAGTATGCTCATAGATGTTGCGCAGGGAGTTTGATATGCACTTGGTTTCATGTGGTGCACACAAGTATTTTCGTGCATGGGCCAATTGTGATTGCTTTATTAGTATATTTTATCTACGGATATATGACACTTAGAGGTACTTTTTGACCCATGTTAGGAGGCTGGCTCCAGTTTATTTGGGGATGTCTCCAATGGAAAATTCAATATGCGAACGGGCTTTATCGGTTTTTGTTTGTACACTTAATAGTTGTCATATATAACCATTCCAGCTATTTGAATTTATCGTCATAGGAGGTTCTTACACTGGTGAATGTCTAATGAGGCTTTTTCTCCTACCCCAACACAACCCTTTACGGGTTAGTTGTGAGTCGAGAGGCTAGCCATAAAACAAGGAATGAGGTTACCATTTGTAATCACCGCCTGAAAAGGGTGATCTGTTACATTTAGTATCAGAGCTTAGGTTTAGCGAACACCTAGGCTTGTATGAGGTTATAGCTCAATAGAGAAAGGGTGAGTAACACCCTAGATTGAGTTCTCAAAGTATACATATTATATATATGAGCGCGTACTTGTTAGTGAATACAAGATACTTTGTATTGGGTTGTTTGATTAATTAAGTCCAAATTTTGGATCATAGTCAATCAACTAATCATTGTTTTGAAGATGATTTTGTAACACTCGAACAAGTCCTTCGATTCAATATTGTTTACGAATTTGACAAAGATTTATATTTTTTACATATAAAGAAAATTTTCATATCTAAATTAGTTATGGATGAGTTGTTTGTTAGGAAATGATGATATTAAATTATTATCATTTGTTGATTGATTGGTAATGCTTACCTATTTATGAGCGTTGAATATTATTGGTTGAGTTGTAGTTGTGCCTGACCAGTTTATTTATATTGACTACTGTGTTTGGATAAGAGTCATCTTATCCATTTTCTTTCATGTATTGGGTAGATTTTTAATCATGGGAACATTAGAAACAAACACCTTGTGAACTCAGTTTCACGATTTAGCTGTTAGGCGTTCAATGATGATGTTGGGTAAGAATTAAACCTGAATGGAAGTTGTTTAAAAATTGAGTTTAAACAAGGAATATGCAAGTGTAATTTATAATTATGAAATGGATTTGGGTTAATAATTGAAGGATTTGGAATTCCGGTAAGTCTAAAAATTGACTTCAAAGCTGAAAAGATGCATTGAGGTTGTTCAGAAGTGTTTATGAGAAATAAAGGATTTTTAAAGATTTTAAAAGCGTTGATCTTGCTCTGTTCGCTGGAAAATAATGTTGATGATGATTGCAACATCATAGGGATTTATTTTTTATTTTCTAAGTAAGAGCTTGCTATCATGGATATTAGTTTGGATTTAAATAGATTTCTGTTTTGAATCCATATTACATAGGTATAAAATGCAGAAGTTCAATTCTGAAGTTTTCAACTAAGTATAATATGGATGCACGTAGTCTATATGTTAGAGTTATATGATTTTGCATCTTAATTGATACGATTTTTGAAAGATTTCATCTATTAATGAAATGGGATGTTCGACGATTTTGGATAGTCGATATTTTCAAGTTGAATTTGAATGATTAACTATTTGTGTGAAAACATAAGAGAATATGGTTTATAATTTATAAATTTATTGAAGGTTGAACGAATTAATTAAATTTAATTAAAATGAGCTCGTCGCGCAGCGGAAGTTCATAGTTTTATAAATTGAAGTTTAAATGAACGTATCTGATCCAATATAAGTCAGAATTCTTTAAAACAAGAATCATTCAGATCTATTGGATTATAGTTATCTAGTGAAAGCGAAAGATTTAGATTTCATGTTGTAAATTTTGGGATATAAGTAAATCAAATTTTCAGAAAAATCGTGGTTTAGTATTTTGTGAGCATGAATTAAAATATTAAAGAAATGGAAGTTCTTAGAATATATAATTTGATTAAAAAAAAGAGTTAAAATAGGTTTTGAAATTAGTAAACTAGTCGAGTTGAGTAAAATGAGCATGTTAGTGTTTATACACTTAGCTAATATTAGAGTACGTTGAATCTGAATAAATGTTGAATGGATTATAAACGTATATAAAATAGATTATGTTTATAATAATAATTTTAATAAGGAAGAACTATGGAAATATAAAGGTATTGATTATAGAAAATAGTTCAGAAATTAAGTGTTTGTGAAAATGAAAAGTCCAGTTTATAAACCATTTAAACAAATGCAATTCCTCTCATGTCCTCTCTCACTGACCCCATCCCTTCTCCGCCCAATCCCATCACCATGCCCTGCCCGTCTCCCTCAACATCGAGCCAACCACCAACTGCTCCTCCAGCCGCTGACCCACCGCCTTTGCCACCTAACCAACATCTGCCATGTCAACCTCCTCCTATAGGCAAACCCTCTGATTCTATTCCAATCACAGCAATTCTTTAAATCAATAGCCTTGGACTTTTATGTTCAAGCGTAAGCCATTAAAGGCTGGGAAGTACAAGCCTGTTGAAATCAAACCTGTTATAGTAGATGGAGCTCTTGCAATTGCCGACAATGTAACAGAAGCTGGATCTGAAGTACGGAACGAGTATCTTACCGGATTTTTCTTGGACAAGCCGTTGTCATACACAGCTGTGATAAACAAGTTGAAATCTTTATGGAGTCTGAAGGGTTCTATTAAGGTGAAATCCAATAGTGTCCTCTTCCTTTTTGTTTTCTCTTGCTTGGATGACAAAAATAGAATCATGCAGTCAGACCCTACCATCATGAATAAGAAGTTGTTCATAATAAAGCCATATGATCCATCAATAAGTAATGTGTGTGGCAACGTACATTTAGTTCCTGTTTGGGTGAGACTATAAAATTTACCTCTTTTTTCTTGGTCAAATTACGGTATAAACTGGATTAGTTGTATGCTCGGACAACACTTATGTATGAATGAATTGACTGAAAGTATGGAGAGATTACAACATGCAAAGTGTTTAATTGAAGTGAAGCCGGACAAGGAACTTGTCAATGATTTTCCAGTTAAAACAGTGGAAGGTGGGATTCAGAGAATTTATGTTGAATATCTCTGGAAACCTGACATTTGTGTGAAGTGTAATTCTTTTGGGCATGTGAAATAAAATTGTGACACTGGCGAAGTGAATGATAATGTAAGTAAGGATGTAGAGCAGGAAAAACAAGTTAACAGAGGACAATCTATAAGAGAACAAGTCAAATACAAACCTTATGAAGAAGATAGAAGAAACAATCAGAGATGGTAGGTAGTAAAAAATAGGAAGAACAAAGAAGGAGTTACAACAACTAGTAAGGTCCCTGCAACGAATACTATTAGAAATTGGACGAAAAAAACGAAATGCAAGAACAAGTTTTTGAGAAAGATAAAATTTTTGTCATGTTAGAAGAAGGGCAAATTGATCAGGAAACACATGTTAACACCGAGGAGGAAGATTCGATGGAAGAGTATGGTAACAACGACCTTAATGGAATTAAGGACTATGTGATACCAACTCTTGACAAATTGCTAAAATAGAAGAAGAAAGTGAACTTTGGAATGGCAAGTGTAATGACAGAGGAAAATAGCGTAAATGTTAAAGTATATGATGAAACATTTATAGACGAAAGCGATGAAAACAGAGGAAATGAAGAAGTATATGACGAAGCAATTGAAACAGAGAAAATAAGTGAAAAGATAAAGTAAATTGTGTTGCAAGAGAGTGATAAAGAAAGCAAGGAAAAGCAAGAAAATGTAATAGAAGGAAATGATGTCCATGCAACAGCAATAAACTGAACAACAAGATGACAAAAAGACAGATTTAGGGAATGATTCAATTGGCATAATAAATGAAGGTCTGGATACTTTAATGCTACCTCTTCGACAAGCTTCACATGCATCTATTGCGCAATTGAATGAACCTCAAAAGCTAATACCGATGCAAAATCCAACGTACTCTACTTTTCAATTGGACCCAAACATAGCTTCTAAATCATTTTCTGAGAAAGTTGATAATCCTTGCAACAATCCATACTCTCAAATACTTCATCCTTCTTCCCATCAACCTCCTCCAGAAGACTCTGTTTCTCCTAATGCAAAGACAGCGACCAGAGATAAGAAACACAACACTCATACCTTTGTCCCTCACAATTACGGGCTAAGGAGTTTGAAAGTTGCAATACCTTTTCCTTTATCTATTTGATGATGAAGAAAACCACTGGTCTATGGAATATTCGTGGTGGTCACCATGACACCAAATTAAACCAATGCAAACTTCTTATAGCTGAAAATAAATTGTGTGTCCTTTCTCCTTGAAACCAAACTCAACCTTGAGCTTACCCTGAGACCTCTAAACTTATCAACCCCTCCTGGCAACTACTCCTTAACCTCCCTGTATCTCCTTATGGTAGAATTGTGATTATGTTTAACCCAAATGCAATCCAACTCAAACCGTATCATACGCTTCCCAGCTAATACACTACCATGATTTGGATTTATCTAATCAAACTTCATATTTCATCACCTTTGTCTACACTGCTAACTCAGCCTCTGCTAGGAAAACCATGCTTGAAACTATTCCTTCTCTCAAACAATCATCTCATCCATGGTTCGTTCCGGGAGATTTCAACTATTGCTTTGAAACTTCCCAAAGATTTGGAGGGAACCCTTTATCTCTATAAGAAATTCAAGCTCTCAAGAATGCCATTTAAGACTCTGATCTAATTATCATTTGAACTTCTGGTATGCCTTTCTCTTGGAACAATAGTAAAAGAGATGGTCCTCGAACCTTTTCTTTTATCGAACATGCCTTCTGTAATGCGCTTTCATACTCTACCTGACTTGCCCTATCTTGTAGCCTTCCTCCACCCCTCCTGTCTAACCATTCACCTATTATCCTCCACCTCAGCGGGTTGGATTTGAGAGGACCCTCTAGTTTTTTTTTTTAATAGATGGGTCAATGAACCAGACTTCTTGGACCTTTTCAAAGAAGTTTGGGTGAGATCTTGTTATGGTAACCCTCTTTTCCATAATGCAGGCAAAACTCAAGGACACTAAAGCTAAATTTAGAGAATAGACTAAATAAAAGTTTGGGAATGGTAATAGACAAGCATTCTATTGGAGAAGTCTAACATCCCAGATTTTTGAACGTTAATTACGAAAATATAATTCTAGTTTAAATATTGATTGAGAATATTAATGGATTTATATGTCGAATATATTTAATAAAAATGAGACTAGAGTTTAATTAATTCAAATCAAATTATGTAATGATTGAAACTTGTACATGCCTTAACAGAATTCAATAAAGTAAGGGACGATGGAACCGTACCGACAAGCATAACATTTTAGAGCTGGTTTGAACAGAGTTGAGCGCAGATGGAAATTTTAATTAAATTAAATGCTTGTTTAATTTAATTGGAAACAAGTCGTCCTGACGACGAACAAACCAAGGTGAGTTCAACTCACTCAGTTTATCCCGCTTATATTTCCTATAAGCTAGGTTTTTTATCTGTGTGCAATGTTTGCTAATGATTGATAGTTTGATGATTGTTTGCATGGATGCTGAATATTGTTAATATTCATTGATTAAATTAAACATTTGTTTAATTTAATCGAATTAAATTGTTATTTTAACGATTATATTTCCAAATGAGGTAAGTTACCTTGTTAGTTATGTTTATAATAATATAAACATATTGAATAAATAATTGAATGCTTGAATGGATGTTGTTAATTGGTTGTTGACTGTTATTAGTTAAACTGTTTATTGTCATTAATTTATTACGATATTGAAATTGAGATAACCGATTATGATGTAGGGAAGGACAGGTTGGAGGAATCCAACCGGATTCCTCACTATTTTTGATAATGTTTATCAATACGATAATATATTGTTGTTAAATGTGGAATGGACTAATATTTCACGGTATGGTGCTTTAGTAGACATTTGCCTCTTTAGTATCGTCGATCAAAATAGTTATAAATGGAAATATGTTTATAAAACAGGTTTTGAAAACCAAATTTCTTATAAACAAGATTTGTAAATGTTTTAAACAAATGAAATGAGTTATAACGTGATTTATGAATGTAAGCAATGACCTGACTGGAATTTTTTTTAAATGATTATATTAGTTAATTGGAATTGTTTAACAAATTGACAATGCTTTGCATTGACTACTTTAAAGTCGATTGATGACCTTTAAAGAAAGATTTACTATATTAATAATAGTAAATGGTGAAGTAAACAGATTTAATTATTTATTTAAGTATTTATTTATTTATTTATTTCGGATTAACAAAATAAAAGTATATTTAAAGATAAATATTTTGCAAGCGTGGATTATAAGGCTATTATTATTATCAATGTTATTTCGTAAGAGAATTGTATTTTTAAACTGAATCTAAGGTTTACGAGGGTAAGTATTTGTTGGTATTCGAAGTTGTGAACTCTGTCTATTTCGTAGTTGATAATGTTGTTCAGTTAAGGTCTAAGAGGTAATTATACCCCAACTTGATTGGCTTTATTCTTCGCTAAGGGATGGACAGGTTCAATAGTGTGGTTTGTATAAATGAAGTAAGTTAATGAGTGTTAATGATTTTAAAGACTATTTAAATTGAATAGTACAATAGGAATAAGAGTGTTTCCAAATGTTGAAAGATTAGAGATTTTAGAAGTTTAATGAACCGACGGTTAATCAAAGAGGCAAAACGATGCTGAGTATTTAATCAGTGGATTCATTTTCTTTAATGGATGAATGGTTGTTTTATTTTGATAGTTGAATAATTGACTATCAAAATATGCCCAACAATTGTTGGTACGGAAAGATCGGGATCGAATTTATATTCGAAAACCATTTCGACCAGCAGATACGTAACGTTGAAGATAGAAGATGGAGCAATTGAAGACTGTGGATCTTCATAAGCGGAAGGATTACTTATCAAATATTCTATTGGATTGCAACCAGAGATATTCTAACGTGATTCGGCCGTGGTTGAGAATTTATGGATTTGCAAGAACTACTTGCTACTGATCCTTTGGATGCAGTAGAAGAGTGCCTTCAATTCATCATGTTCCTGGATGATGAAATGACACAAACTCGACCTTATAGGAAAGCTCAGATTGAGTTGAGAACACGATAATTTAAAACACAAACAGATGAACATTTCATTGCTTATTACAACCATTTACATCAGAGTACAAGAATATTCAAAGTATGAATAAATAATATACATTGGAAAATATCAGAGATTCAAATTACAATGCAGCGGAAAATTAATACATAATACAACTGTAAGAGATACACGGATACATAGCATTCCGAATATAGCTCTAGTTGTAAACCAGGATTCTATGAATATAATATCTGCAAAGCCAAAACTACTAGCTGTCCGTGTGGAAAATAGGGGCACCCAGAGTTTAGGTTAAAACAATAAACTCCAGGTCAGTCATGTGATTGGTGTGAGAACTAAAACAGTTATTTAAAACTTTATTTTAAAAATAAAGTAAATGTAGGGACCACACCATATAACACGGTATGGGTTTTCTCCCAAGAATATCAGTGCATAAAACAAACAGCACAATGCTTGTTGGAAAAATGAAGCTATTATAAGACTCAGGTCCCATCACACAATGCAATGCAAGCCGGAGGATAGAGTTTTCCCTTATAATAGCCAAACATGCTTGGTACATTTAAAAAAAAATCATTTGATACTATTATAAGTGTATAGTGTACAAAAAACTTCAAATATAAATGTATTAATCATAGACGATATGGGTACCATCTATATGTCGTCGTACTAGACTCTACAATCAAAACCGAAATGTCACGTATTGAAAATTGGATTTCCGTCATGAGTTAAGGCAAGGGATGTGCTCCTCGCCCGCTTCGAGACACTCTAGCAAATGTCTTAGGACTACACACTCTGGGTAACCCTTGAACGCTTCAGGGTCAGTCCTCTCTAACGTTTGAGGATTAATTATTCCTGAACACGCGTTTCCCGGTCCTATCGGACCTATCCATCGGCTCCGTAGTAACGATATATCTGAGGCGCCTCGCTATCCATCATCCACATATGTAAAAATATAAAAATGTATGGGCTCTATACGATGACACCACCCATAGGTAGAAGGAAACGTCGTGCACTCCCTGCAGTCCCTTATCCCGTTTTTGACTCATACCGAGGTGTGAGGCTCGCGAATTAATGCTATGCACAAATCTATGTTATATTAAAGTCGTGCTTTGATCATCAACCACAAGACTCTGCTTTTCAACAAAGGCCTTAATCATTTGCATCTCAGCATGCCACACTGACAATTCACGCCATGCAACTGATGCCTATCGATATATAACCTCTGAGCTCGTACGTCTTAGAGAAGGTTTTTAAGCAAGAGAATAAATTCTTCGCCACCAAAAGGATATATATTTAATAGAGATCAATCAACACAGAATAAAATCCAATGTCAGACACACATCCATTTACAAGTTCGTTCTGGGTCTGAACGAAACCGGAGGCACCTTATTCCTCGTCCCATATGTCCAATACAGGAGAGAGTTGCTCGCATATCCGTTCAATCTCCAAGTACGTATAGATGATCACCACTTATTACCTTGTCTTGGGTGTACAACCCAATCAAGACATCAGTAATCATCCAAACGATGTGAAGACCCCCGGTCTTCAACCACCATCTTCATCGTCGACTTATCGTCGAATTAGTTATTCAGAATGGGTGTAAACCCGGACTTTCCGAATAACGCGCATATTTTATAAGCAAGTGCTATAAAAACACAACATACACCTCATTCCAATCCAGAATATTCTTTTATTCAAATATTCACATCATTAGGGAAAGGTTCCCATTAATTTTATCAAAGATAAATTCTTTAAGTTTATTCTTTAATCTTCCTTTGGATATCAATTCAAACCAAATTAAGGTTTATCCAAACTAGTCAGGATTACCGCACCCTACCGAAGTAATCATTTGTTATATATTTCCCAATCCCAACCTATTCATCCCATGGAGCAAAACTGGTAACACTCCATATCTAGCACCATGGTGTTCAAAGAAAATTGCCTCTTTAATCTCGTGAAGGTATTAGATTGATTTCTAATTTCATAATAGATGTAAAAACGAAAAAGTTGAACCTCAACTGATAAAATTAACAATCGTAGCATGAAATCGAAAATCGCCTAAACATTTTGAAAAATTTGATAGATCGAATTTAGAATTCGCTGTCTGATAAAATTGGAGAAAACGATTGTTTTGAGCAATTTTTCAATTTGAGGAATTTTCTGTTTAATAGTTTAATGAACATCAATTTTTCAATTTGAAAATGGAACAAACGGGTTTGTCAAATAAGCAGCGCATTAATTTTTGTCCTTAAAACTAATTCAAATGAAGTTGTGTCCTTAAAACAAATTGGAATGGACTAGTAATCTCTTCATGCAAATTTCCACTTTCTAAAACATGTTGATAATTTCCTTAACATGCGGATAACATCTGGGTTGAATGGTTGGAGAGACATGTTGTTAAAGGAAACGATTTCTGGATAATGCAGCAACCACAAAACACTAGCTGGACATGAAGGTGTATATTCAAACTAAGAACCGTAATACTGCCAATGTTCAGGTAAAAAATCAAACCCTTCTCCAAAATTAAATTGTGGAATGAATCGTGGTTGAGTATCGTCCTAATACTTAGGAATAATCTCATTGACTTAGAAATTGAAGTGTCTGGTATTAGCAGAAACACAAAAGTGATCGATTATGTTACCAATAGTGTCACTCATATTCCAAATGGCACCGTGCCTTCCATTAATCTTTTATGGAGGAGCGCTAGACAAGTTAAAACAATGGTAAATGACGATGCTGCAACTACTTGGGGTAAAGGGAGAAAGTCATTCAATATTAAAGATGTTTACAATTTGCTTGCTGGCCTTGATACTTTGGTTAGAGACAAATGGTACAGGAAAATATGGCAGCATGATAACAATGCTAGAGAGAATTTGTAGTTATGGAAAGTGATAACGAAGGAAATATACACAAAATATTTGTTGATCATGAGAGGCATGAACGTGCAGCCATTATGTGTAATGTGAAACACCCAAAAACGAAACTATTGATCACTAGTGCTTTGAGTGTGGCTACACCTTTCAGTTCTGGAATGAATTGATGAATGATATTTGTCAGCATGAAGCTATACAAAATTGTAATGAGGAATGGAGAAAGATTAATGCACAGACAAGCAGGAAGAGGTCTAAAGGAAGATTGATATGTTATGTTTTTATGAAATACATTTACTCCATGTGGAGAGAAAGTAATGTGAGAGTATTCACACCGTTGAATACAAAGTCTGCACAACAATTAAGGAAGTGTGTTAGATTGGAAATCAGAAATGGCTTAAGGCGGTTGAATTTCACATTCAATCCTGGAATACTGATTTTGTTATCTTCTTAAAATCATGTAATTATGTGTTTTGTCTTGTCTTCTAGTGATTATTGCACCGTGTTTCTATGTACTCTTCTGTGTGTTGTATTTTCTTTTCTTTCTCCGGTGCAATAATAAAGTGCTAGGGGACCACTTAACCCCGTCGGCCTTGCCAAAAAAAGTCTAGTTTATATAACTTGAATTTAGTTGGAAAGTAGGAATAGTTCTAAATTTTTTAACATACTTAATTACGTAGAACAAATTGCTTGTTTGCATATATTCATAAGTTGTATTGGTATATTATACGTATGTGAATTTAACTTAAATGATGGTTAATAACTTGAGGTAAAGTTGTATGAAATGATTTATAAATGATATTAGTATAAGAATAAAATACTAAGTTTGAAAATGAAGATGAGTAAAAGAATTGGAATTTTAATGAACCAATTGAATGAGTACGTAAGTTCTATGTAGGTCGATTTATTCGCTTTGTGATTTGGTCTAGATTCGATTGCGTGATTTTGTGGTAGCTTATACCAATCAGAGTTAGTATTTTTCAGTCGATTCTTGATGACGAAGTTGGATTAAAAAAATTGATATGATTATGTTATTCTCTATAGTAGTATATGTCTATGTAAGGAGAATGTCGGTTTCTAATCAGGAAACCAGTTCTGAGTCTGCACTAGAGTGACTGAGTGAACGATACTAGTCTGGAAGTGAGATTATGTGTTTGAGCGAGTGATCGAATTCGATATTGCGTACGAATGACTTATGTATAATGTATGTGCTCTTAGAGTGCTTCATGCTATGATGTTTACTTATGGGGAATTTTGGAATTGATTCTTTGAATTGTTTGAGACAGCATGAATGATTGGTTAAGTGTTGTTGAGCATATGGCGATGCTTAATAGATTGCTTATCATCATTGTGCGATGATGTGGTTTCAGAACATAAATGAATCATGAGTTATGATTGTCAGTGATATGATACTATTATATGATTGTTGCTTATGGCCTTACAACATTATTATCGGTTGCATTATTTGAATTATTGCATATGATTGCTACGCTGTTTAGCACATGATGTATTTATTATGTTGCTTATCTATTTTCTTAACTCTCTTTTGGGTTATGTAAGTATATACAGATATATGAAAGCAAACGCTTGCTAGTTTTCTTATGGCTTTTGATTTCGTAAATAGAGTTGTGTTACCTGACAAATATGTACACGTTTATGTTATTGATTGAATTAGGTGGATTTTATGTCTCGGATATGGATATCCGACTGGCTTTTGTTTTTCTGTTTGATTGATTGGGGACTTGTGTGGCAATTGTGGTTTTTCAGATCGAGCCATACAACGGAGGTACTGCCGAAATTTTCCATAATTTCGGACATCTGAAAATTTTAACAAGATTTTGAAAATGTATATAAATAAATAAAATTTTGAACTAAAGTATTGGTTTAGTGACATTCGTGCTAACTTGTGATTTCGGGACAAAATCTTTTTAAAGGGGAAGAATGTAATAATCTGGATATTTCGAACTAAAATATTTAATTTATATAAATATTTTAAATATTTAATTTATTTAATTTATATAATTATTTTAAGGGGGACAAAATCTTTTTAAGTCGGTAGGGCCTGATGACATCCCTATTGAGGTGTGGAGATGCAGGGATAACCTGATTAACTAAGTTGTTTAATAATATTTTCAAATCAAACAAAATGCTAGACGAGTGGAGGAGAAGCATTTTGGTTCCAATCTTCAAGAATAAAGGAGATATTCAACGTTGCACAAACTACGAAGGAATTAAGCTTATGAGTCGTACAATTAAGCTTTGGGAGAGGGTTTGCAAGCAACGTTTGAGGAGGTTGACAAGTGTCTCTAGGAATAAATTTGGTTAGGAAACTTATGGAGAGGTATAGAGAGTAGAAGAAAGATCTCCACAAGGTTTATATTGATTTGGAGAAAGCTTATGACAGAGCACCGAGGAAGGTTATGTGGTGGGCACTAGAAAGGAAGAGGGTGTCATCAAAGTATGTTACCTTTATCAAGGATATGTACTTGTGGTTTGTGACTAGTGTGAGGGCATGCGATGGTGTGACCAGTGACTTCCCCATTAACATAAGGTTACATCAAGGTTTGGCTTTGAACCCCTATTTTTTGCATTAGTGATGGATGAGATCACAAAAGGTATAAAAGAGGAGATTACTTGGTGTATGCTCTTTGCTGATGATGTTGTGCTGATTGATGAAAGTAGAATATGGGTTAATAGACAATTGGAATTATGGAGCGAGATCTTAGAATCGAAGGGTTTTAGGCTTAGCAAAATTAAAACAGAGTATACGAAGTGTGATTTTAGTGGTGTCAGGTCAAATGATAGAGAGGTTACCTTGGCCAATCGAGTAGTACTTAATAAGAAATCCTTTCAATATTTAGGATCATTGTTGCAGTTTAATAGGGAGATTAACATAGATATTAGTTTTAGAATTCAAACAGGATGGGTGAAATGGAGACCAGCATCCTCCATTCTCTGTGATAGGAAGATTCCTCAGAAGCTTAAAGGAAAGTTCAATAGAACAGCAATTAGACCTGCGATGTTATTTGGTGCAGAATGTTGGCCTACTAAAAGGCAACACATCCAGAAGATAAGTGTAGCAGAGATGCACATGCTACGTTGGAGCTGTGGGCATACCAGATGAGATCAGATTAGAAATGATGGTATTTGGGAGAAACTTAGAGTTGCACCTATCGAAGATAAGTTAGTCCAATACCGCTTGAGATGGTTTGGACATCTCCAACATAGACTGCATGATGCACCTATGTGTTTTGGAATTATAGGCCGCACCAAAGACCCAAAGAGAGGTATGCGTTGATGGACAGGAGTGTGACGCAACATGAATGCACATAAGGCTTCTTCAGGTAGTCCACTTGTCTCAAAACCGAAGACCAACCAGTCACCTTTCCTGTATTTGAAATCCTAGACCAAGGAAGAAATACATTATTTATTTGTTTTATTTCTCATTCAACATGGTATATGCATAAGCTCATCTTAATGACAGAACAAAACAAAGCGTAGGCTACTTATTTATATTAATATATATACATGCAGAAATATAGAATTTTAGGCAATGCTGAAGTTAATGGTGCTGATAATGTATTGTGGTTACTGCTTATAGATACCTAACACTATGTATTGTGGTTACTGCTTTAAAATAAGCATCCCTTTCTGAGAATCTAAACACACTTATAATCAAAATTTTACAAACTATCAAACTGAACCCCAAGAAAACAAATATAAGAAAACTATAGATTGCCTTTAATGAACTCCTATTATCTACTACAAAATTGGCCCCCTCTAACAGAATCAAAAAATAATATATCTGAATTCTTAAGCTTGAAATAACATCAATGCATCTCTATAACGACCTATTATTGTAGAAACTGAGTATATATAAATCCATCGATCACATTAGAAATTATTTACTGATAAACAAGTAATCTGGATTTAGGTTATGTTACAGAATCAATATCCGCGGAAAATGAAATTAATTAGAATTATCAGTGAAATAAGTCTTACCAAAGTATACAGGAAAAGTTGTAACTGCAGTGGTTGTAAGATAAAAAAACAGTTTCTTATCAAGTTAAGTTCCTTCTAAATAAATAAATCCCACAATTGTCAGCTTGATTCAACGTTAGAAATCAAACAAATCAACATAGAGAAGAAACAAATAAACACGACAGATCAGAAATCCAACGGATTATAAACTATAGTAGTGCCAAGTACAATTCAATTCTGATAATGAAACCTCATAGCAATTAAAATTTCAACCAACTTCGAAGCTAAACTAATCGATAGATTCCTGGTAAGCATACAAGTGATAGGATACAATAAATCAACTTAGATCTAAAATTTATTACTCTCGGTTTTCCATTTTGGAAACTGTACCACTAAATCGACCAAATCTGAATTTGAAAATTTCTTACTCGAGAAATCGAAAGCAGGTAGGAGATGAGAAAATTTGGTTTTATCTCACGTAGTGATTGAAACAAAATGGTTGATTGCGATGTTTGTGGATATTCCTCTTTGAAGCAATACCTAGATCCTTCATAAGAATATCTGAGAAGGCGGTGGTATCAAATCCATTCAATCGATGGATTGGTTGGGTTGATCCCGAATTTTCCTAATTAAGATTGAACTCATCGATTGTAAAATTGATTGAAAAATTTGACTGATTTTGGAAATTTGGGGAAAATGAAAATAAGCGGGCAAAGGAAAACAACAGCGGGAATTAGAAATGGGTGAGGTCCGGATCATGGGGTTGATTGAATGGTTGGGATTTCGTTTTAACTAAAGGTGTGGATCGCTGAGGTGTCATTTATTTTTTAATTTATTTTTACTTTGAATATATCTATAGCTACCGCAACACAATTTGGTATTTTTGCTAACACATTAAAGCATGCGTTGCAATAGACAAAAAACAGCATAGCAATGGCAACATTGTAGCTAGAAACACCATGGATTTTCGTTGCGATAGGCTATCTATGGCATAGTGTTTTCAGTTGATTCAATTGTTTAAACAATGCAAACAACATTTCTATTATAAAGCCTTCATGCCTTGTAAATTGCAATGAAATCTCCGAGCGTTGACATGGAAAATTGGTTATTTGTGCATGCCAACCCGCAATTGTAAGTTTAGCAGTAAACTTGTAATCCGAATATCCAAAGTACGAGAAATGTAAAGTAGCACGCAACATTTATAGTAGTTTTGCACTAATGTCTACGTCCACTTTATAGTAATCATTCATCATATAATTGTCGATTACAATGTTTGTACAAGTTCAGACAATTTGTGTAACAACCCGAATTTTTAAAATACGTTAAATCAAGAATCAAGACAGAATTAAATTATAAATTCTGAATCAAGTGAAACGGTCTGTGCCATTGCGTTCGTCTCGGAAAAATACGCGAAATAGAGTCCAAGTTTTCGAGAATCGGAGTCCGTATGACCCGTTAAAGGCCCAAAGAAGGTTTCTGGGAATTTGAATTTCGGAAACAGTTTTGGAAATCAGATCTGGGGCTAGGCGGGAAGTTACCCGCCTAGGCCATGTCGACAGGCCTGTCGACTTGGGTCCAGACCAAGTCGACTTGCCTGTCGACAGGGGGTGGCCGGGGCAAGTTGCCTGGCGCACCTGTTTGTCTCACCTGGTCTTGTTCTTGGGCTGGTTCTGGAAGCTTCCGAGATCTGATGGTCCTAATCTATCCTAGATCTAATCCTATGGTCTAAAACACACCCTAATCTCTATAAAAACACCCCTAAGGCTACCCTAAACCCTCATAACTCACCCTCTCCACGAAGTGCTGCCCAAATGCCAAGTGATCATGGCCTCCATCCCCTTTTCCTAAAGCCTAAGCACTCAAATCGGGTTCAAATCAAGTGGTGCAAGCTAGCTACACCAAATGGAAGGAAGATCAACGTTGCTATGCGAGTTCCATGACGATTCTTCAACAAAGGAGGCACCTTTCTTAGCCAAGATGATTCATGCTTCTTTCCCTAGGCCTAACTATGTAAGTTCTAACTACTTTTAGATGGAAACGGTAGTTTTGATAATGACATGGGATAAAATGAGGCTAAACATGATTATGCGAACCTATATGAACCTTACCATGCCTCTTGTGTTCATATTTATGATCTTAGGCCATGTGAGTGACTTAATCATGCCTCTCATGCTATGCATAACCTAGTTTAACTTGCAAGTTTGGATCTTTATGCATGGAATGCTAGCATGAACCTTTGGGAACCATTTTACTTGTGAAACATTGGCTAAGACTAGATTTTGAGGCTTATGCATGTTTATGAACCCAAACCCCTTATGCTTTCATGCAAGTTGGTAGCCAAATCCTTTATGAGATTATGCATGCTTGTGGCCAATCCCCCCCTTTTTAAGTTGTGCATGTTTATGGCCAAACCCTTTTTGATAATATGCATGTTTGTGGCCAAATTCCCTTGTGACATTTGGTGTGTTTGTGGCCAAAACCCTTTTCTATGACACTATGCATGTTCAAGGCCAATTTGTAGTCATAGTATTCCTACTATGTTGACTCGTCTATACTTACGTTGGAAACACGTTTTGGGGTTAGGTTAGACGAGCGCGAGCATACATGAAAAACTTAACTTGAAGTTTCATGAAAATATGATGTGAAACATGATTTGGGTTAAATGGGTATAACATGACAACATGTAACGTTAAATATGACATGTGTTTATACTTGAAAACATAACTTGAAGTGTAACATGGAAGTTGACATGTAAGTATGCATAAAAAACATAAGCTTGGGAATTTACCTATTAAGTTAGGTCTACCCATTGGGAATTTACCTATTAAGTTAGGTCTACCCAATTGCTTGAAAACTTGACTATGAACATGACATTAGACTAAACATGAAAGTGGCCAACTCGAGGTTGGGTTGAGTTTGCAACGTAAAACTACCCGAAACCGACCGGCCTAACTAGTAGTTGCAAACAATAGGACTCAATGTGAGAAGTTGGTCATGTTGTGCTTGAACCCGAGGTTAGACCAAGTTGTGGTGTAAATCTACCCGGACCCACCCGGCTTAACTAGTAACCACAACAAAGTCTAATGTGAGAGGTTGGGGTGCATTAAATAATTAATGCCACATAATAGGGTTAAGTTAATTTGATTAATAAGGCTTAACCAAATATGACATGGACAAATGGGTTAAGTAATTTGATTAGGCTAATGATACTTAACAAAACATGACAGGGTTGGGTAGGTTAAGTAACTTGATTGGCCTAACGACACTTGACCATTTTTATACGACGAGGGGACGGGATTAAGTTAACCAACACTTAATCAATCCAACACGATAACTTGATAAGGTTAAGTAAATTTTCTTAGTAACACTTAACCGTTTAATACAGTTAATGGATGGGGTTAAGTCAACTCAGACCTAACTAATCTAAACATGGTAATTGGATGGGGTCAAGTTAATTTACACTTAACTAATCCAACTCGTTAGTTTGATGTGGTTAAGTGACCTATACTTAACCAATCTAACGTGAAAACATGATAAGGCTAAGTCACGAATCACTTGAATACGCTTGACCGATTTGACTCGGTAATTTGACAAGGTCAAGTTAATTTATATAATTAACCAATCTAAAATGATAATTAGACGAGGTTAAGTTATGGATTGCTTAATATACTTAGCCAACTTGACACATGGTTTGTAGGGTTAAGTCTTGGACTTGGATACTTAGCCAATTTTGACATGGTTTGTAGACGGGCTAAGTTATGAACTTAAGTGACACGTAACCCATTAGATAAACCCTAATTCGGAGGATTAGGTAAATAACCATAGTTAACAAGGATTATGGAAATAAGGCTAAGTGGTAAACCTTAGTTAAGGGAAACTAAGTAATAATTCTTAGTCAAGGAAATTTGGACCATTTCTTAGATAGATTAGTAACCCGATACGTTAGGTCAACGTTTAAGTATGCGTGTAGGAGCAGGCTATCTGATTTAGATAAAGGCTCCAACGAACTGGGTAACGAAGCAGCGGCTTCGGGGAACGTGAGGATATTCTTGGGATCCCTTTGTGAGCTGCCAGGTCATTATACTAGGCTCACGAGAGGTTGAGGTCTGCGGTAGAAGAACCAAGAATATGCCTTGGTTGCTATGCGAGCGACCTAAAGACTGGGGTGGATAGCAGTGAGTCGACGGATACATAAGGTGCCCGAGATAGCAAGTTCGTCGATCATCTACCATCTTGAGTCAAGCGAGTACGTACGGAAAGGCAGGGAACACCCAACAGACCATAATTGCTATCTAATTATGGGTGAGGTAGGCCGTAGGATGTGGGCTGGCCGGAGTGTAGTTCTCATGCAAGATTTTCTCTTGTGTTGCCTTTCACTAGTTGAGGGAGGGGTCTCGTGGGACCATAGCCACGTGTAGAAAAGCAGACCTTAGTATCTGCATCGGCAGATAAATCTAAAGCTCCCGACCGAGTCCTGTACTTCTTGTTCTGCCCTGTGACAGGACTCGGATGGCACGATGTGATACATGTGCATACAGTTATAGAAAAACGATTCACGATGAATGCGTGGGAAAAAGGGCGTGGTTGAGGGTTAGCGTAATCCCTAGTGGCCTAGGTGGTTTAACCCAAACCGAAATACGAAAGCGTGCAATAGGTAAGCGTAATCCCTAGTGGTGCTAGGTGGCGTAAGCCCTAGTAGTTCAAACGATGATTCATATGGAAGAGCCTAGCTAGAACAAGGGTGACAGTCCAAACGATTTCAAGGATAATACGACATGAGGAAGCCCGTACGAGGTACGACAAAGGACTGAACCTATACATGGAAAGAAACATATGAGTTGGGAAAACTTACACATATATATATATATTAGGTTGACATGGACCATTACATGACATTGGGCAAGGGGCATTCATGGTTAATACATGACGCGGATTGGAATACTAGTACGAGGGGTGCAGAGCAAATATACATGTTAGAACCAGGAAAAATATACATAATAGATACCGTGGGATGTCAGACAGGGTAGATAACCTTGGATAGTATACTTTATAGAAACCTGACGATGTGATACCTTGACTTATCATGACACCGTAGTTTATCATGATATCTTAGTTTACCTTGCTAAAGCAGTTCAACCGGCTACCCTGGTTTAGTTTATCTATCTTGTAGTTATCCTTATGTTTACTTTCAGTTTATGCATGTCATGTTACCTTTACCTGTTTTTATACTGGAAGTAGATAGGACTTACTCAGTCTTTTTGACTGACCCGTTTTGTTTCGCCTCTTTTCTTCCGTTCCCCCCCCCAGGTTACAGGGAGGAAACACTGTTGTTTAGTTCGGACTTCTTCTGCTTGAAGGTCATCATGGATGGCTTGGACTTTTCCTGGCTATGGCTACTTTACTGTTTTTACTTGGGGAATAATTTATGAAAAAGTCTTTATGCTTCTTTACTATTGCAAGACAGGTTTTGATGTACTCTGATGTAAAAGGCTTTAGACCTTAATTATTGATGTTTATGAAAGTTCGATTTTACTTCCGCTATTTTATGTGTTCTGTCTTGTGATATTTCTGTGCATGTTTACCAATAATGCCCCTCTAAAGCTAGTGCATTCCCTTGCGAGTGACCCTAGCGGAGGTGGGGTGTTACATTTGGTATCAGAGCAGAAGGTTACTAGACTGGGCAAAAGTTTTTAAAGACCTTCTGAAAATTATTGGAAAAACCGTTTACAAAGAAGCATTTTTCAAGAAAATTTTCTTTTAAAAAGAAAAAGGCTATTCCCCAAAGGCCATTAGCATCATCCTTGTTTCCTTGATTTAATCTCTTTTCCTTTCTTTCCTCCATCTGTAGTCACAGTGGTTTTTGACTGCGACTAGTCTTTCTAGCTGCGTAAGTGTTTCCCGTACGATGGAGGTGGTTCTCGAGAGACCGTTGCAGAGTTATGCATGAAAGGATAGTAAGAACAAGGATAAAGGATACGAGCTCAGGGATAAGCAACATGTTGGTATGGCTGAGTCCTAAAAGGAGGGAGAAAGATGAACAATGAAACCCATGACGAGAGAGTACCTTTGGCATGGTAAAACGGGACGGATAGTTAAGTATCATGGAACAGGGACAAGATCATTCGGAGGGCAATGGTATGCTCTCATTTCTAGGGTACCTCAGAAGGAGGGTAACGATCTTGTTAAAGGTTTAGCTTTTCTTCTCTATCATCCTGTCGGGACTTTGTTTTGATCACCGCATCTTTTAAGTCCGCTTCGATAGTTGAGTCTCTGCACCTTAGTACTAGCATAGTAGAGGATCCCGTTTTTGTCTCAAGTCCTATTGGAAGATCGGTCCATTTACTCATGGCTTGTTTGGATTTGAGAATGTCTATATCAAGTGTTGAGCTTGGAAATAATGCTTATGTTTATAAGCTATGGATGGATTCTAAGGATGAAGTGGTTATCCAGTAAGGGGTGCCACTCTCGGTTTTAGAAGGAGGGTAGTTAGACTCTTGGCTCGCTTTGGTAATACCCTTGAAGTATCGCGTAACCTTTTGGGTTCTGTCATGATTAGTTACTTAGAATCCCTAGATGCCTTTGTTGGAAATTAGAAACCCGATCGAATGGTGTTCGCTAATAAGACGGATGATTTACTTCGATTATGTATGGGTTATGGGAATTACCCTAGTAAGTGCGCACGGTAACTTGTTTACTTTCAAGAGAAAGTTTTTCTACGTGGAATACCTTATGGTACAAGGTCCAGGATTCACTAGTGAGTTTTGAGGGCTCACATGGAATAATGTGTACGCAGTCCTGTTTGCGCCAAGTATTCTAGAAGGAGAATAAGTGCAAGTGGAACGAGAGGCGACGAGGAAATGAGTTCCAACTCATTTTATGGAAACAGGAAATAAGAAGTTGCGAAATCGTGAAGAAAAAGGGGCGGTCAAGGCACGATGGAACTAAGCTCAAGGTAATGCGACTCAGGAGACTGAAGACTAAATATGTGCATGATATCTCTTTTGGGAATATATCCTCGATCCCTGTTTTTCTGTCGAGCTTGCTTGTAGGCTATCTTTTATGGATATCCTCTCGGTCCTGTCTCTGTTACAAACCCCGTACGAAGTTTGTTTTGTTAATCTTCTCGACCCTGTTTCAGGGAATCTTAGGTAGAACCCTGTGGATGTAAACATGTATTTGAAACATGTTATGGTTGATATGGTTGCAAGTGGTTGCTCGTGGATGCGCGAATTTACATTAGATATTAGCTCGACTCGGTCACAATTCATATTGCATATGCACGAGTATTTATACTTGTTTATGGATGAAATTGAATGTGTTATCATGCGGATGTTGCATATGGTTGAATGTTTGTGCACGCATATAGTGTATATGACTAGGACTATTTGCATACATGATGGATTCATAGCACTAAACATATTTTTGCATTCAACAGATTTTTCAGGCCTGATCATTAGCATTAGCTAAGGAACATGTACACACACGTTTTGCATACATTCATAAAGCATTAGGAGTCGTCTAAGGACAATGGTTGCTTGTGGATGATGGTTTGAGTAGATGGATGATGGATGGTAGGATATGTTCTTCTTAACTTTGAGATTTCGGGGACGAAATCCTTTAAGAAGGGGAGAATGTAACAACCCGAATTTTTACAATACGTTAAATCAAGAATCAAGACAGAATTAAATTATAAATTCTGAATCAAGTGAAACGGTCTGTGCCATTGCGTTCGTCTCGGAAAAATACGCGAAATAGAGTCCGAGTTTTCGAGAATCGGAGTCCGTATGACCCGTTAAAGGCCCAAAGAAGGTTTCTGGGAATTTGAATTTCGGAAACAGTTTTGGAAATCAGATCTGGGGCTAGGCGGGAAGTTACCCGCCTAGGCCATGTCGACAGGGCTATCGACAGGCCTGTCGACTTGGGCCCAGACCAAGTCGACAGCCCTGTCGACTTGCCTGTCGACAGGGGGTGGCCGGGGCAAGTTGCCTGGCGCACCTGTTTGTCTCACCTGGTCTTGTTCTTGGGCTGGTTCTGGAAGCTTCCGAGATCTGATGGTCCTAATCTATCCTAGATCTAATCCTATGGTCTAAAACACACCCTAATCTCTATAAAAACACCCCTAAGGCTACCCTAAACCCTCATAACTCACCCTCTCCACGAAGTGCTGCCCAAATGCCAAGTGATCATGGCCTCCATCCCCTTTTCCTAAAGCCTAAGCACTCAAATCGGGTTCAAATCAAGTGGTGCAAGCTAGCTACACCAAATGGAAGGAAGATCAACGTTGCTATGCGAGTTCCATGACGATTCTTCAACAAAGGAGGCACCTTTCTTAGCCAAGATGATTCATGCTTCTTTCCCTAGGCCTAACTATGTGAGTTCTAACTACTTTTAGATGGAAACGGTAGTTTTGATAATGACATGGGATAAAATGAGGCTAAACATGATTATGCGAACCTATATGAACCTTACCATGCCTCTTGTGTTCATATTTATGATCTTAGGCCATGTGAGTGACTTAATCATGCCTCTCATGCTATGCATAACCTAGTTTAACTTGCAAGTTTGGATCTTTATGCATGGAATGCTAGCATGAACCTTTGGGAACCATTTTACTTGTGAAACATTGGCTAAGACTAGATTTTGGGGCTTATGCATGTTTATGAATCCAAACCCCTTATGCTTTCATGCAAGTTGGTAGCCAAATCCTTTATGAGATTATGCATGCTTGTGGCCAATCCCCCCCCCCTTTTTAAGTTGTGCATGTTTATGGCCAAACCCTTTTTGATAATATGCATGTTTGTGGCCAAATTCCCTTGTGACATTTGGTGTGTTTGTGGCCAAAACCCTTTTCTATGACACTATGCATGTTCAAGGCCAATTTGTAGTCATGGTATTCCTACTATGTTGACTCGTCTATACTTACGTTGGAAACACGTTTTGGGGTTAGGTTAGACGAGCGCGAGCATACATGAAAAACTTAACTTGAAGTTTCATGAAAATATGATGTGAAACATGATTTGGGTTAAATGGGTATAACATGACAACATGTAACGTTAAATATGACATGCGTTTGTACTTGAAAACATAACTTGAAGTGTAACATGGAAGTTGACATGTAAGTATGCATAAAAACATAAGCTTGGGAATTTACCTATTAAGTTAGGTCTACCCATTGGGAATTTACCTATTAAGTTAGGTCTACCCAATTGCTTGAAAACTTGACTATGAACATGACATTAGACTAAACATGAAAGTGGCCAACTCGAGGTTGGGTTGAGTTTGCAACGTAAAACTACCCGAAACCGACCGGCCTAACTAGTAGTTGCAAACAATAGGACTCAATGTGAGAAGTTGGTCATGTTGTGCTTGAACCCGAGGTTAGACCAAGTTGTGGTGTAAATCTACCCGGACCCACCCGGCTTAACTAGTAACCACAACAAAGTCTAATGTGAGAGGTTGGGGTGCATTAAATAATTAATGCCACATAATAGGGTTAAGTTAATTTGATTAATGAGGCTTAACCAAATATGACATGGACAAATGGGTTAAGTAATTTGATTAGGCTAATGATACTTAACAAAACATGACAGGGTTGGGTAGGTTAAGTAACTTGATTGGCCTAACGACACTTGACCATTTTTATACGACGAGGGGACGGGATTAAGTTAACCAACACTTAATCAATCCAACACGATAACTTGATAAGGTTAAGTAAATTTTCTTAGTAACACTTAACCGTTTAATACAGTTAATGGATGGGGTTAAGTCAACTCAGACCTAACTAATCTAAACATGGTAATTGGATGGGGTCAAGTTAATTTACACTTAACTAATCCAACTCGTTAGTTTGATGTGGTTAAGTGACCTATACTTAACCAATCTAACGTGAAAACATGATAAGGCTAAGTCACGAATCACTTGAATACGCTTGACCGATTTGACTCGGTAATTTGACAAGGTCAAGTTAATTTATATAATTAACCAATCTAAAATGATAATTAGACGAGGTTAAGTTATGGATTGCTTAATATACTTAGCCAACTTGACACATGGTTTGTAGGGTTAAGTCTTGGACTTGGATACTTAGCCAATTTTGACATGGTTTGTAGACGGGCTAAGTTATGAACTTAAGTGACACGTAACCCATTAGATAAACCCTAATTCGGAGGATTAGGTAAATAACCATAGTTAACAAGGATTATGGAAATAAGGCTAAGTGGTAAACCTTAGTTAAGGGAAACTAAGTAATAATTCTTAGTCAAGGAAATTTGGACCATTTCTTAGATAGATTAGTAACCCGATACGTTAGGTCAACGTTTAAGTATGCGTGTAGGAGCAGGCTATCTGATTTAGATAAAGGCTCCAACGAACTGGGTAACGAAGCAGCGGCTTCGGGGAACGTGAGGATATTCTTGGGATCCCTTTGTGAGCTGCCAGGTCATTATACTAGGCTCACGAGAGGTTGAGGTCTGCGGTAGAAGAACCAAGAATATGCCTTGGTTGCTATGCGAGCGACCTAAAGACTAGGGGTGGATAGCAGTGAGTCGACGGATACATAAGGTGCCCGAGATAGCAAGTTCGTCGATCATCTACCATCTTGAGTCAAGCGAGTACGTACGGAAAGGCAGGGAACACCCAACAGACCATAATTGCTATCTAATTATGGGTGAGGTAGGCCGTAGGATGTGGGCTGGCCGGAGTGTAGTTCTCATGCAAGATTTTCTCTTGTGTTGCCTTTCACTAGTTGAGGGAGGGGTCTCGTCGGACCATAGCCACGTGTAGAAAAGCAGACCTTAGTATCTGCATCGGCAGATAAATCTAAAGCTCCCGACCGAGTCCTGTACTTCTTATTCTGCCCTGTGACAGGACTCGGATGGCACGATGTGATACATGTGCATACAGTTATAGAAAAACGATTCACGATGAATGCGTGGGAAAAAGGGCGCGGTTGAGGGTTAGCGTAATCCCTAGTGGCCTAGGTGGTTTAACCCAAACCGAAATACGAAAGCGTGCAATAGGTAAGCGTAATCCCTAGTGGTGCTAGGTGGCGTAAGCCCTAGTAGTTCAAACGATGATTCATATGGAAGAGCCTAGCTAGAACAAGGGTGACAGTCCAAACGATTTCAAGGATAATACGACATGAGGAAGCCCGTACGAGGTACGACAAAGGACTGAACCTATACATGGAAAGAAACATATGAGTTGGGAAAACTTACACATATATATATATATTAGGTTGACATGGACCATTACATGACATTGGGCAAGGGGCATTCATGGTTAATACATGACGCGGATTGGAATACTAGTACGAGGGGTGCAGAGCAAATATACATGTTAGAACCAGGAAAAATATACATAATAGATACCGTGGGATGTCAGACAGGGTAGATAACCTTGGATAGTATACTTTATAGAAACCTGACGATGTGATACCTTGACTTATCATGACACCGTAGTTTATCATGATATCTTAGTTTACCTTGCTAAAGCAGTTCAACCGGCTACCCTGGTTTAGTTTATCTATCTTGTAGTTATCCTTATGTTTACTTTCAGTTTATGCATGTCATGTTACCTTTACCTGTTTTTATACTGGAAGTAGATAGGACTTACTCAGTCTTTTTGACTGACCCGTTTTGTTTCGCCTCTTTTCTTCCGTTTCCCCCCAGGTTACAGGGAGGAAACACTGCTGTTTAGTTCGGACTTCTTCTGCTTGAAGGTCATCATGGATGGCTTGGACTTTTCCTGGCTATGGCTACTTTACTGTTTTTACTTGGGGAATAATTTATGAAAAAGTCTTTATGCTTCTTTACTATTGCAAGACAGGTTTTGATGTACTCTGATGTAAAAGGCTTTAGACCTTAATTATTGATGTTTATGAAAGTTCGATTTTACTTCCGCTATTTTATGTGTTCTGTCTTGTGATATTTCTGTGCATGTTTACCAATAATGCCCCTCTAAAGCTAGTGCATTCCCTTGCGAGTGACCCTAGCGGAGGTGGGGTGTTACAATTTGTGTCTACAAAGGTGTACAATTGAATAACAAATAGCTTGTTAATTCATAACTTCGACTAAAATGTCATTCTTCTTCTTCGTTGAGTCAAAGTGTGTCCGTGTCCAAGAAATAGCTTCAATGTCCAAAAATATGGAAATATGTCCAAAATCAATCCAAAAGTACAATTGAATGTTCAAAATTTGTAGGCAAACGTTTATTTAACGTTTACAAGTCCATGGAGATGTTCCAAAGTCATGAAGTTGGTGATGGTAGCCATTAATAGTCCTTGAGAGCTCCAAACATGTATGCCAAAGTGTAGGCAAAGTCCAAAAATGTCAACCCTCAAAAATGCCAAGTAAGGGAGACTTATATGTGAGGTTTGGAGGTATCAACCCGAATTTCGTATTCCTAGAGGATGCAAAATTCGCATCTCGAAAAGATAGCAGGAAAAAAACATTTTTCATCCAAAAATTCTCATCTTGAAGCTGTGCAATTTCGTATCCCGAAAATGCTTGATCGACACGTACGGATCAGCCAAAACCATGTGTTTTGCACGTCAAATACTGATGTGCCACTTCCATTTTCCATTTACCAAATTTTCAATCCCATGCCAAAGCTAGAAAATTGCATCCTAGGTCTTGTGATGTGCGCATTGGATATTTCGTATCCGGGCCGATATAATCCATCCAAATTCGCATCCCAAATGCAAGCCATTTCAGATCATATTTGAACCCTTGTGTCATTCCCTGGAAAATCGCTTAGCACCTCAAAGTGATCCATGATTTCATGATGCCAAATCTCGACTTCCAACCTTACTAGATCTTCGCATCGTATCCCACTGATGCGAGCTCGTGGGATTTTGAATCCTCCTCGGGGTGATTAGGCAAATTCTCCTTGCCAAATTCGAACCCACTCCGTGCCAAGCTTCCTCACTTCGCAACCCCGTGTTGATCACATGAAATAGAGTGATCAACACGTGATTTCGCGTTCGGTCAAGGATTCAAAATCCTAGGGGATGCCAAATCCTTCTAGAACCATGCCAAATTCCTGAGCTTGCCGAGGCAAGCATGCACACGAGAAATACGATGTTTTGCTATGTCGGACACCACTTTTCAACTAGCCAGATCAACCAACTTGTCAAATGCCAGATTTCGATGTCGTGAGTTGCACTAGCGATTTTTAGTGTCCAGCAAAGGCAGATTACCTAAGCCTTGGAATGGAGACACGGATTTCTCTTGGCAAGAATCATGAATTGGAGATTGAGCTGAAGGTGGAGTCTTGGGGGAAGGCTGCTTCTCCGCAGTCGTGGTATCTCTTGGAGAAAGATCCTTAGGTCGCTCCTCAATGGTCTTTTCTAAGAGCTCCTCTATGAATATATTTATGGGAGAAGGACTTCGAAGTTCTTCACTGATTATTTTTTCATGGGACTTGTCCTTCTCCCCCGGCTGAGGTTCCCAACTGGAATCCGCAATGTCTTTGCTTCTAGGACCCTTTAACTTTGTATGAAACTACTTCCTGCTCCCCAACTGGGGGCATGCCTTCTATTTTGGCTAATGTTGGAGGATTACTAAATGGGGGTACGTATGTAGGGGCGGTACTGGCGCGACCTCCACCAACTCCCATACTCCGTTGTGGGTTAAGCAAGTGGTATTGATGAAGAAGTTCATCTACTAGTCAACTCTTGACGCTAGTAAAGTCGGTGGAGCATTTAGTAACGCAGTCAAGTGATCCTGGTATATCTGACCTTGTGGCTTCTTCAGGTTCGGAATTGACAATGAAAAGAATTATTAGAAATCCTTCGCATAAAGTTATAGAGGGGAGATTGGAATTCGAAACTTACTAGATTGGAGCCATCTCCTAGCGCACCCCTCTTGACAACGAACATAAAGCCAATTTGGCCTTAAATCGCCTACGTTGTTGTACCCTTCGAGAATAATCTTCCTTATCAGCATAGACTCAAAATAAAGGAATAACGGAGTCACTTATTAGTGGTGCTTGAAGTTATAAAAAAAGACGACATCTTCAAAAGTGGGCTCCTCACCAGGATCTCCATATACGTTATGTACAAGGTATATAAGTATGAATACACTATGGGATAAAGCTGCATTTGTGCTATATTCACCCGTCGATAGATATCAACGACGAAGGGATGAAAGAGAGGAACGCTCGCGACTGAACACATTTGCCGACTAATTTTCATGTAACCTTTTGGAGGGTTATGAGGCCTCTCTATGACATCAGGGAACCGGACGTCATCCCAAGGAATTCCATGTTTCAAGCATAGTCGCCTTAACCTGGATTCATCTGTAGTAGACACCCAAGAATCCTTAGGCTCTTCAAAAAAACAGCATCACGAAATGTATAAGGAGCTATTGACGTCAAAAGTTGGTCACTCGTGATGGTCAACCCCCAATCGTGTGGAGAGCACACGAATAATGATTATGAAATGCGGTAAAGCAAATAAAACAAGGAACACACACAACTTTTTATAGTTGTTTGGCGAAGATGGTGCCGATGTCCACTTTATATGTATTGATTTATATTTGATTACAAGTACAATGCTTTTCCTTTTAAAGAAAAGTGAGAGATGAGAAGTTTTTAGAAGAATGAGAGTTGGCTATCAGAGGTATAAGCCGAAGTAATCTTCTTTCGGAACTTGTAGTGCTGAAAATGGCGTGAACTCCTTCCAAAATTGCCTCATTTTCCCCTTTTTTGGGAAGAGGGTATGTATGGATGAGAAAGTCAGCTAGGGCTGGTGTGACGTGGCCCGCCCTTTCGGGGAAAGCTTGGATACGTGGAGTTCATCCCTTGGACAGAAATGCGACTGGAAGACTGCTCCACTATTCATAAATAGTATCTTCAAAAATCGTGGTTTACGTGGCTTTCAAGGTGAGGTGTATCAAAAGGAAAGCTTTATCTGAATATGGTTAACCGCTTTTAATGCCTTAAGAATTGGTCTGAGAAATGAATGATCCGATGGGATATTTCCAGGTGAGCCCGAGATATTTGGTCAATCCGCTTTTGATGGGAGCCTTTGACTCGATCGATTGAGAGTGATTCACCCTGGCCCGATGAGTCGGAGCTGAACGGTAATCAGATGGAGTTTGAACTGACTCAGGCCGATCTTGAAGGAGGCTGGTTCAGCCTGAATCTTGTCTAGGCTTTCTAGAGAGCGAGCTGCTATATCGGCTGACGGGACGATGCTAGATAGAATCTCTGGATATTGGGCTTCGATCCGAGCTATGATAGCTTTTGGTAAAAAGCTGGTTAGCACTTTGCCCCTTAGAATACATCTTCTTTGGTAGGGGGAGGTGTGTTCTGATTCCTTGCATCTAAGTCCACTGTGCAGATAACGATGGTGGTGTTCAACCATATTAAGGCCAGAAGTCCGACGGCCTGATGGTTGTATTAAGACTAGAAAACCGAAGATCGAAGGAGGTCGTATTGAGGCCAGAAAACTGGCAACCATCAAAGACCATATTAAGGTCGAGAGAGTAACCGTGAATCCTGGTTGTGAGGGTTAGTACCTGCAAAGTCAGTGGAATCCATTCTCGGTCTACAGAAGGTTTTTAGTTTAATCTAATTGAGCGTTATTCATACTCGATTTGAAAATAGGTCAAGATATTCGGGCGAGCGATGGTTACACTTGGCTTAGAGGGGTGGAGAGTATTAACCATACTTGGCTTGCAGAGGTGGCGAGTATTAACCATACTCGACTTGCAGAGGTGGCGAGTATTAACCATACTCGGCTTACAGAGGTGGCGAATATTAACTATACCTGGCTTATAGAGGTGGCAAGTATTAACCATACTCGTCTTATGGCCAGTGTTATCCATGCTCAACTTATGCAAGGTTATCCGATAAGTCTTAAAAAGGGGCGAGTATAGTCCATACTCAGTTTTAGGAGATATAACCGTTCTCGCCCTCCAGAAGCTCCTGCCCTTTGGCTTTGACACCTTGTCCTTACTTTTTCAGGCAGTCCTTAGCAAAGTGTCCGACCTGTAACACCCGAATTTTTAACGACACTAAAAGAGGATAAATTAAAAAATAATTAATTTAATATTCAGACTTAAGGAAAACGGACCGTGCCATCGCGTCCATCTCAAAATTCTAGTTAAGATAGACATTTAGTTTGTGTAAAATGGACACTGTATGGAGGAGTTATGAGGGTTTTAAGTTTGAATACGCGTAGACAGAAAATATATATACATATATATGAGTCACGTATGAGTCAGAGATGAGTCATAATTTTATCCAGAATAGTTCAACTTCGAAAATTGAAAAGTGGCGGCAAATTTTCCGCTCTAGGGGGTCGACCCCCCTAGAGGGGTGTCGACACCGGGGTCGACCCCCTTAAGAGGTGTCGACCTACGGGTCGACCCACCCACAGGGGTGTTGACACCCCTAGGGCTGAGGTGGCAGTCGGTTTCAAAGGGTTCGACAGCTATATATATGTGTCCAATTCTCTTATTTCTCCATTGGAAATTATAGGAGCCAAATGCTGCCGGCGTGCGAACCAAGACGGATTCGTTTTCTTCAACAACGTACAACATTCAACTTTGCAAATCAAATCCAGAAATTCAAGATCCATTCTTTTTCTATTCTCTAAACCTAACGCTGTGAGTTTCTAGTTGCTTTTAGGTTTAAATGAATAAAAGTGAATTATGAAAGACTGTGAAATGGATATGACGTAAACTATGAATCTATGCTATTATTAAATCTTATACTATGTCATCATAGATCTAAACCTTTAGATCTAATGCAATTATGGTTATTCTATTATATTGCCTATGTGGATCTTGACTTGTAATTATATTTTGGTGAATGTAAATCTGTTAATTTGGATAGTTGCAACATTGGTTTGATCTAATTCTTTATGTAAATCATCTTTCACCTGTCATATTGCGATCAATTTAGATATGTTGTAAATTGGACATGTGAACCCATATTTAGATCTAAGCATGCTATTATGTCATCCTAATGGTGTTAGATATATTTTAACCTTTGGATCTGAATTATGCGATCTATTTTATCCTCTTGTGTTTATCATGTTAGATCTAAACAAATTGGACATCCAAATTGCAAATTTAGATCTTAATATGCTTATTGGGACATCATAGTTATGTTAGAATCAATTGACTGCCACGAGTTCACCAGTCTTATGTCCATCTTGTTATGATTTTAATTACATGTCCATGCCAGTATATATATATTCACCTTATCACCATGATAGTATATGCCTATGCCAAGTTGAACAATCACTTTTGTTACACTCCTATTATTTTTTCCTTTTTATCGTTTATGGCTAGGCTTTTATTTAGCCTAGGCATGCTGCCAATTTTGTGAGGACGCTAGTTAAGGAACGGAGAAAAAAAGGTTAATAATGGCATAATTTGAATATGAACATTTTTGGACATATAATTTAAACTACTAGGTAGAGTGGGAATTAACACCTATAAAGGGAAAGGTTTAATTAATTGATTAATTGATTAATTAATTAATAATGGAATGTTTAGCAATTACAATTAGGAATTGTAATTGTACTTATGACACGAGGTTAGGTTGCATTAGTGGTGGAAGTTTGCCCGGACCCGATCGGCATATCCAGCAGCCACTAATGTTGAACCTAATGTTGGAGGTCTAAGTACACAAATACGAATCGGGCTAAGACACGAGGTTAGGCCCAACTATGGAATAAGACTACCCAGACCCGACCGGCATATCCAGCATCCACACGTTGTAGGCCTAATGTGGGAGGTCTAGCCCATTATAAACCATAAATGGACATGGTAATAAATTGGACTACTTAACCAAATCTAATCCATAGGGATTGTATGATTATGAACTAAAGTTAGGGTTAAGTAAATTGATTGGATAGTGGATGGGTTAAGCAAATTTGCAGGGGGTGGGTAATATTTACATATGGACCCACAAACTTAACCCGATAAGGTTATGCAATTAAAGACACCTAGTGGTATACATAACTGGAGGAAATAATAGAGTTTTGTAATTAAAGACACCTTTTAGGGTAAGAATAACTGGTATAGGGCTATGTAATTAAAGACACCTAATGGTATACATAGTCGGTGAAAACCTAATGGGGGATACAAGACAAAGGGGAGAGCTTGTATCATATTGTGTGGGACCCAATTCAGTCAGTAACCCAGAGTAGGTATCAAATAAAAGTACTCCGTACTAGGTGGAGAGGGGACACGCTTACTGATTGTAAGAGATCCAAATGTGGAGGACGGTGTGGGCGACGCAAACCGACCGGGCCATGTGCGTGCATGAGCTGGGCAGAAGGGGATAATATGACCGTGACACCTGTAGATATGGGGCTGTGCATATCAGTGAGGGGTTGCCACTTTAGGATGTGATACATCCTACCGTGAGGTCGACACAGAGTATCTACGGAGTAGGGAGCCGATCGATTAGGGTAGTGGTTAGGGTAAAGTCTACCAACTTATAGTGGAAGGGATAATCTCATCTGGTTATACTAGTAATAGTGTAGAGTAATCATTAGAAAAGTGTACACACCATATCCTGTCTACCTTATCACACCTGCCATTTATGTAATGATCTCTGTTATCCACTTTATATGCCTATCATGTTACTTCTATTTATTTACTGGCTAAAAGTAACTAGACTTGCCAGACTTTATGTCTGACCCGTTTGTTTCTCCTTATTTCTTCCGTCCCCCCCCCCCCCCCCCCCGCCCGCCCCCCCCAAGGTTCTCAGGGAGGAAACACTCAGGCTCAGTCACGATTCTGATGTCATCTTGTTGGAGTTACTTATGAAGTATGGCTCAAGTTCTTGTCTCTACTATGGCTTAACTCTTTTATTTAGGGAATTATGCTTTTTATATATTTATGTACTCAGATGGTGCAAGACAGAAGTTATTTTATTGTAATGGTTTTTGTGACTTATGGTGTTGTGGACCACGACATTATGATTTATGTTTGAAATAAAAATTTAGATTTCTGGTGCTATCTTATTTATATCTATCTTGTAATTATTTTGTGTCTGTTTATCTATAACGCTTCACGGAACTTAATGCATTCCCTTAGTGAGTGACATTAACGAACGTGGGGTGTCACACTTGGTATGAGAGCAAGGTTACCAGATTGGATAAAGTTTTTGAAAATTTTAGTCAAAAAAAATTTAAAAGAAAGCATTTTCAAAAAGAAAAGTCTGTTTTGAAAAACATTCCCCAAAAAGCCATATGTGGTATCCTTCGGTCCTTTATCTAAATTTCTTCCTTTTCCTTTTTCCGCATGTCTGGGGAAAAAAACATTCCTAATATCCCAGAGGGCATCACAATACCTGGATGGTTCCGTAGGTATTTGGAGGCCACGGCGCCTACAGAAGGACAAGGAAATGTTCCTCCCCCAGCTGCACCGGTCATTTCTCCTCCCACTCCAAGAGCAGACAACTTCGCTAAGATATGTAACGACTTCCGTGCTATGGGAGAGAATCATTCCATGGGAAATAGACATTCATGGAAGCTCGGAATTGGCTCAAGGAGACCAAGGACTTATTCGTAATCTTTGAAGTAGAGGATAGAAGGAAGGTTTAGTTAGCCGCTTGACTACTGAAGGAAGAAGCCTCGTTTTGGTAGGAAGTCACCCATGCTTGACGTCCGATGGAAAATTGGGAAGATTTTAGACAGAGGTTCGAAATGAAAATTCTTTCCCAAGCCGAAAGAAGCATATAGATGGAGATATTCTTAGCACTCAAACAAGGGAACTTGTCGGTAAAGGAGTATGTGAATAAATTCAACCAGCTAGCAAGGTTCGATTTAAAGTTGGTGGATACGCCGCACAAAAGGGCTTTGCGATTTGCTAAAGGGATGAATGAGCCTCTACATGGGTTAGCCATGTCTCATATTCCAATGGGGGCCACTTTCGAAAAGCTTGTCGATATGGCCCTAATGCATGAGGAAGACAAGGGAGAAAAGAAGGCTGAGGAGACATCACAAAATAGGAAGCGGTTGCCCAAGAAGGGGAAGCAGCAACAGCAATAATAGCAGAAGGAAGGAGGGAAAAATGATAAAGGCAAGGACAAGAGGAAATGCCACAATTGTGCGAAGGAAGGTCACCTGATTAAAGACTATAAGCGAAGGAAAAACTCTTGCTACCACTGTGGAGAGGTCGAACATTTTGCTAGAGAGTGCGAAGAAACAGGGATCACAAGGACATGGTCAAAGGACAGGGACTTCTGGAGGCCAGATGCATGTCCTCGCGATTAGTGCTCCTGATAGAGGTAGAAAAATTTCTATGGAAGGTTTAATTTCTCTTTCAAACCACCCTAGTAGAACACTTTTTGATTCTGGTGCCTTACATTCATTTATATCAAGTTTTGTAGTTGAATCTCTTCACTTAATTACTAGTATGGTAGTGGATCTCGTAGTTGTTTCAAACCCCATTGGTGGTTCGGCTCATTTATCTATGATTTGTCGAGGTTTGAAAATATCTGTGTTAGGCATCAAGTTTGAATGCAATGCATATGTGCATGGGTTTATGGGCTATGGGTTGATTCTAGGAATGGATTGGCTTACCACGTATTATGGCATTCTGGATTGTGAGAAGAGGATTGTTAGGCTTTTGACTTGTCATGGGAGGACCCTCAAGATTTCTTGTGACCCACAAGGGTCAGTTATGCTTAGTTCATAGAGTCTCTTGATGCATCTATCGACGATATGTAATCTGTTCCAGTAGTCCGCGATTATTCCGATGTTTTTAATGAGGTTCGGGGTTTACCTCCGAGGCGCGAAATCAACTTTCATATATATATATTTGGTGGACAATGCAAAGCCAGTTGCATTGCCAGTGCACCACATGGCTTCGAGGGAAAGGAGGGAGCTAAGTAAGCAAGTAGGGGAGCTACTTGAGAAGGGGTTTATCAGACAAAGCATATCTGAATGGGGTGCTCCAGTAGTATTCGCGACTAAGGCAGATGGTTTGTTTCGTTTATATGTTGACTATAGAGAGCTAAATAAACTCACTAAGAAGAATAGGCACCCGCTTTCGAGGATTGATGATTTATTTGATCAACTTGTTGGTGCCTCGGTATTTTCCCAATTATACTTGTCCACGGGGTTCCATCAGGTGAGGGTGGCTGAGGATAGCATAGATAAGACTGCTTTTAGGACTCCAGACAGTTTCTTTGAATGGATAGTTATGCTTTTTGGGCTGACGAATGCACCTGCCTATTTTGTCGATCTGATGAGTAGGGTGTTTCGGGAGTTCCTAAATAAATTTGTTGTAATCTTTGTTGATTATATTTTGATCTTCTTCAAAATCAAAGAAGAGCATGCCCAACATTTGAGAGAAGTTTTGAAAACTCTCCGTGACTATCATCTTAAAGCAAAATTCTCCAAATGCCATTTTTGGAGAAAAGAGGTAAGATTTTTAGGGCATGTGGTCTCCAAAGAAGGGACAGCTGTAGATCCTGTGAAGGTGGTTGCGGTGCAAGATTGGCAGATTCCTAAAATGCAACCGAGGTGAGAAGCTTTATTGGGTTGGTAGGTTACTATAGGAAGTTCATTAAGGACTTCACAAAGATATCAGCCCTACTCACCAAGATGACGAAGAACTTGGCATTTTCGTGGGATATAGACTGTGACATTGCTTTCCAACGACTGAAGACGGCTCTAACTACAGCCCCAGTCTTGACCTTGCCTAACGGGAGTAAGGTGTTTACCATTTACACTGATGCGTGTGGTACAGGGCTTGGTGCGGTTCTAATGCAAGAAGAGAAAGTAGTGTGTTATGGGGGTAGACAGTTGAGAGTTCATGAAAAGAACTACCCTACCCATGATCTAGAGGTAGCTGCCTTAGTATTTGCGTTAAAGACGTGGTGTCATTATTTACTTGGAGAGAAGTTCAAGTTGTACACCGATCATAAATCTCTCAAGTATATGTTCTCGCAGAAGGATTTCAATTTAAGGCAACAACTGTGGATGGAGTTTCTAGCTTCTTATGAGTTTGAGATTGCTTATACCCTTGGCAAGGGTAATGTGGTGGAGACGCACTAAATAGACAGAGGATGTCCCTGAGTCCTCTGTTTGTGGAAATAAAGAACTTCGAATTCATATCAACTTTTGATTTTAGGACCTCCATCGCGATTTTGCCTGATTTGTTTGTATCCTTGGAGATATTACCAACTCTTATGGACCAATTAGGAGCTTCGCAACAAGGTGACCCACAGATTTTAGACATCATGGATAAGCTCATAATAGGGGAGACTTCTAGTCACCTCAGTAGATATACCATTAATGAAAAAGGGTAGTTGCGACGAGATGGAAGGCTTTGTGTTCCTCAAACTGGAAGCTTGATAAAGGCAGTCCTAGAAGAAGCCCACCATTCTAAGATGACCATTCATCCAGGCGGTGATAAGATGTACAGGGAGATGAAGAGGGTTATCTTGTGGGCTGGGATGAAGAAAGATGTGGCCAAAATTGTTTCTCAATGTTTAGTTTGCCAGCAAGTCAAAGCTGAGCAAAAGAAGCCCGGTGGATTACTTCATCCGATGGAGTCTCCGCAATGGAAATGGGAGAGCATCTCTATGGATTTCATAAATGGTTTGCCCAAATCGAAGAAAGGCAACACTAGTATCTGGGTTGTGGTAGATAGACTCACTACGAGCGCTCATTTTATTCCAGTTAAGAGTAAAAGGATGACATTATGGTCGGCAACAATTTATGTGCGTGAGATAGTTCGCCTTCACGGAGTACCTTCCAGCATCGTGAGCGATCGTGACCCCATCTTTACTAGCGAAATTTGGAGGAGCTTGCAAGAAGCATTAGGTACACGGTTGTGTTTGAGCACCGCTTATCATCCTCAGACCGATGGACAGACGGAGAGGGTGAACGGGATTCTTGAAGATCTTTTGAGGCTGTGTATCCTAGACTTTGGAGGGACTTGGGAAGAGCATCTTCCTTTAGTAGAGTTTGCCTATAATAACAGTTACCAAGCTAGCATCGTATGGCACCCTTCAAAGCATTGTACAGGCGACCCTGTAGATCACCAACTTGTTGGTAGGAATCTACAGAAAGATTATTACTTGGACCAGATATGGTTTGGGAAACGTCCGAAAAGATTGACCTTATTCGACGGCGAATGAAGACAGCTCAAGATAGGCAGAAATTCTATGCAGACAAGAGAAGGACTGACATCGAATTTGAAGTGGGAGACCTAGTTTTTATCAAAGTGTCACCTCCGAGGAATGTGGATTGGTTCGGATCGGTAGGGATTTTGGCACCTAGGTTTGTGGGACTATTTCCCATAACTGAGAGGATTGGCCAAATGGCCTACAGAATAAAGCTCCCAGAAAATCTATCTGGCGTTCATGACGTTTTCCATGTTTCTCATATGCGGAAGTGCCTGCGTGACACCGCAGTAATCATTGAGCCGAGTGTGTTGGAAGAAGTAGAAGTGGAATGAGAGGCGATAGTCAGACGAGTTCCTTCCCGTATTCTTGGATTAGAAGTTAGGAAGCTACGGAATAAAGAGATCAAGTTGCTAAAGGTTCAATAGGGAGAAAAACCAGAGGATGCGATTTGGGAAACCAAAGACAAGATTCGTGCTTTGTACCCTTTTCTTTTCGAGGGTATGTTCTTAACTCCCTTTTTTTAAGTTTTATTAGTGCTGGTTTGTGTCATTTGAGTATGTAACACCCCACCTCCGCCAGTACCACTCTTGCAAGGGCACTGACTTTGGAGAGGCGTTTGAATCAGGTAAACATGCATAATGATATATCAAGGCAGAACAAGAACATATGTATATATATAGACAGAGTAAATGACATAGATAAAACAGCGGAAGATTTTTAAACCATTTCAAAACAAGTCTGGTACAACATAATATCAACTTTCCAAATAAACAAGTCTAGATAAAACAACATCATCTGAAAACTGAAATACATAAGTGCTATCCCCAAAATAAGTGATAACCATAGCTAGCTTCATGTCAAGACCGTACATGAGCTAAATCCCACAAGCAGGTGATCAGAAATCCAAGCTAAGCTCCAATATTCCCTCCCTGAGAACCTGGAGGGGAGGGGGAAACGGAAGAAAAGAGGCGAAAGAAAACAGGTCAGTCAAAAAGACTGAGTAAGCCCTACTACAATCAATGTAAACTGATAAAGTTAACTGGCATGAGCAGCAGGTATGAACATAGGGATAACAAACATACTAACATGTTGACTAACTAACAAGGCAGATAAAGGTGTCATCGCATAATCAGGTTTAAGGTTTTTCACCACAGGTGTACCAGCGTTCTAACATGTCATGTATAATCCAGAATTTATCCCTTGGCCTAAACTTGGCCCAGTATTAGGTGTTTGACTCAAATCAAGATCCAATTTCTTGGTACCAATACTTAGTATAACCGTATTAGGTGTTACCCGAAACAGAACGGAACAGAATGGTCCATACAGAAGTAGAGTTTGGGAGAAATGGGCTTTTACCACCCTAACAGGTAAAGTACAGAAACGAAATGCTAACAATAATGGGCCTTTACCACCCTAACAGAACAGAGTACAGAAACGGAATACTACAATAATGGGCCTTTACCACCCTAACAGATAAAGTACAGAAACGAAATGCTAACAATAATGGGCCTTTACCACCCTAACAGAACAGAGTACAGAAACGGAATACTACAATAATGGGCCTTTACCACCCTAACAGATAAAGTAAAGAAACGAAATGCTAACAATAATGGGCCTTTACCACCCTAACAGAACAGGGTACAGAAACGGAATACTACAATAATGGGCCTTTACCACCCTAACAGAACAGAGTACAGAAACAGAATACTACAATTAGGTGTACACTAGTAGTGGGCCTTTACCACCCAAACAGACGGTACCACGCAGAAACAGACGGGTGTCACCACAAAACAGACGGTACCTACAGAGTCAGACAGAGTTAAGTGTACCCTAAACCCTACCCCAGCGATCGGCTCCCTAATACATAAATACCCTGTGTCGGTCCCACGACAGGGTGTATCACTCCCTAAAGTGGCAACCAATTGGCACAGGCATATTTACAGATGTCACGGCGTCTTACATCCTCAGAGGCAGACCGGGATCCATGCACGCACATGACCCGGTTGGAACGCACCATCAACACCCATCGCCATTATCAGAATGAACCACTTACAATTAGTTCAGTAAGCGTGCCCGGACCCTACCTACAGTTGGGTCAAAGTGTTGATACCAGAAAGGGTTACTGACTAATATGGGTCCCAAACAACAGATGACACAAGTATTCACCCTTGTGTCCCCAGACTATCAGATTCAGATTAACTTATTAACAGAGTTCAGACATACAAAGTTCAGACGATAAATTTTCAGATTAACGGGTCAGATAACAGATTACCAACTTGCCTAACTTGATGTGGGTCCTACAGATCCGCAAAACAGGTTCGTTTAATTTATCAATCAAGTTAGTTTGTCCAGACCAGATATCTAATTGGTTCTCAGCCTTATCAAATTACTGAGTTGGATTGGTTAAGTTCAACTTAACCCCGTTAATTTACCGAGTTCAGATTGGTTAAGTGTAGGGTAACTTAACCCCGTTAATTTACCGAGTTCAGATGGGTTAAGTGTAGGTTAACTTAACCCCGTTAATCCCCCATATCCAAATTGGTTAAGTATTCCAGCGGTCCATGACTTAACCCTAATCACGAGGCATTAATTAATTAATGCGCCTTAACCTCTCACATTAGACCTTGTTGTGGTTACTAGTTAAGCCGGGCGGGTCCGGGTAGCTTTACACCATAACTTGGTCTAACCTCGGGTTCAAGGTACAACATGACCAACTTCTCACATTGGGTCCTATTGTCTGTAGCAACTAGTTAAGCCGGTCGGTTCCGGGTAGGTTTACGCTACAAACTCAACCCAACCTCGAGTTGGCCACACTTATCTTTTCTAAGTGTCATGTCCATCATGTTTCCAAAACATATTTCACATTTTCAAGCAATTGGGTAGACCTAACTTAATAGGTAAATTCCCAATGGGTAGACCTAACTTAATAGGTAAATTCCCAAGCTCATATTTTTATGTCTTTTAAGTTTACCCAACCCCAAACGCAATCCCATCGCTTACATATCGCAATAGCGCATAAAGGATAGAAAGAGGGAACTTGGCATAATCACGACATAAAAATGGTTGAAGCCACAAATTCAACATGGTGGCATATGAAATATACATATGTTCATATACTTGCACTAGGCCTCAAAAAGCATGCATAACTTGGATGACAACTTGCATATTAAACTTGCATAGCACATCTTACATATCATATGACAACTTTCATTTCAAACTCGCATAGCATAACTTGCATATCATATGACAACTTGCATATCAACTTGCATAACAAAACTTGCATAACACATGACAACTTGCATATCATACTTGCATAAACAAACTTGCATAACTTATGACAACTTGCATATCATATTTGCATAAACAAACTTGCATAACTTATGACAACTTGCATATCATACTTGCATAAACAAACTCGCATAACATATGATAACTTGCAAACCAAACTTGCATAACATTTGTCAACTTGCATATCACACTTGCATAGCAAAACTTGCATAACTTATCATAACAAACTTGCATAACTTATCATAAGAAACTTGCATAACACATCATAGAAAACTTGCATATCATACAATTAACTTTAAAGTTCAAGTATGAAAGGAATAGGGCTTACAATGCTTATGCGAACTCAAATGAGTATAGCAAATGTAAGCAAACCCTTATGCAACCAAAAACCCCAAAAATGCAAGCAAACTTGATCAAAACTCCTTCTTTATGATGCCAATAGAGAATCAAGCCTTTAATGCAAGCTAAATAGGATCATACAAGCCTAAATATACTTGTATGCATGGAAATCTCTTAGGAATTTGATTTAGGAATTTATGAAGAGAGTGGAGGCCATGAGAGGTTTGATTTTGACATAGTTTAGTTGCTAGGATGAATAATGAATGATTTAGGGTAGATTAGGGTCTTATTTATAGATTAGGCTAGTGATATAGACCATAGGATTAAACCCTAGTTCTCATCTCAGCCCTCCAAATCGAATCTGGCCCCCTAGCTCAACACAAAACCCAAAATGGTGCACCAGGCAGGACTGGGCGCCGAGACCCAGTCGACAGCCAAGTCGACAGGGCTGTCGACCTGGTCGACCCTGTCGACACCCAAGTCGACAGGCCTGTCGACTTGGGTACTGTGGCGGGATTTTTCCCGCCTTGGCCCAGCTGGCCCAATTATTTGAATTTGAATTTGTTTTTAAACCTTGAATTTTCAGAAAACTTTGACGGGCCATATCTGGGCCATACGGACTCCGTTTTTCGAAAACTCGGACTCTATTTCGCGTATTTTTCCGAGACGAACGCAATGGCATAGCCCGTTTCCCTTGATTCACATTTTATAATTAAATTCTGCCTCGATTTATATTATAACAGATTGTTGAAAATACGGGTTGTTACATTCTCCCCTCCTTAAAGGATTTCGTCCCCGAAATCTTCAAGTTAGGAAGAACGTATCCTACCATCCAATCATCCATCTACTCAAAACATCATCCACGAGCAATCATTGTCCTTACAAGATCCTAAATGCTGGATGAACATATGCAAAGGTGTGTGTATATGTACCTATCTAATGCAAATATCATCAATGCAAATTATGTTAGTGAAATGAATCCATATGTATGCAATTCCTAACATAATGTATATCATCTATATGTGTGCACATAACATACACCCATATGCAACATCCATGTGATAACACACAATTTTCATCCATGAATAAGCATAAACACTCATGCATATGCAATATGAGGAGTGTGCGAGCCGATCTAGTGCCTAACCGTGTATAATGCATCCACGAGTAATCACTTGCAAACACTTGCAACCACTTGCAACCACCAAACATAACATGTCTCAAACACATGTTTACATCCATAGGATTCCTATCTCCACAAGGTACAATCGAGTGATGGAAGCGAGTACAGATAAAACAAAACTTGGCACATATACTTACAGAATACTATTACAGATCAGATTTTTCCCAAATGATTCTTAGGAAACCGAGCATGGTAGAAACCCATAATGTATTCGTCATAGTCACAGATACTCCCAAACCCCAATTTATCACAAACAGATGAGTTATAACTCTCAGGGAGTTTGAGACTATTACCAGATCAGAAGCAAGACTAGCATTAAAGTACAGAGTTTCCATTACAGAATCAAAATACCAGAAAAAGAGTTTCATACTGAAAATCAGACAAAGAGAATTAAACATCCTACAGACAAATTATTCTAGCCCAAATCTATTCGCCCGTCATGCGAGTATTCATTGTTCCTTCCGATGCAGTCCCTTTCTTCTTCGGGCAGTCCCTAGTGAAGTGTCCCATCTCTCCGCAGTTAAAGCAAGTGCCCTTCCTCTTTCTGCAATCCTTGTTTAGATGGGTTGGACTTCCACAAGTAAAGCACTTCTTTTCCTTTTTATCTTCAGACTTCTCATCCTTCTTTTTCTTGCTCTGATTCCCCTGACTGCCTTGACCACCTTGATTGCCTTTTCCCCGAGAATCAGTCTTCTTTGTTTGGGTATCACTTGACTTGACCTCTTTCTTTCCCTCTCCCTGAAGTAGAGCCATATCGACTAAACTCTCAAAAGTAGCTCCATGCGGAATATGCGACATCGCCAAACCCTGCAGCGGCTCATTTAACCCTCTAGCAAATCGGAGAGCTTTCTTCTCAGGAGTGTTCACTAAGTCCAAACCAAAACGGGCCAGTTGATTAAACTTGTTAACATACTCCTTGACAGTCATATCATCTTGCTTTAATGCAATGAACTTCTCCATCTGTAAATTCGCCTCAGCGGAGGATAGAAACTTGGCCACAAATCTAGCTCTCAAATCGGCCCAAGTCTCGACGGGCCTCGTCCCATTGGTGACCTCCCACCAATAGGCTGCTTCGTCCTTCAAAAGCCACACTGTCAATAAGATCTTCCTCTCGTCATCAATCCCAAAGATAGCAAACAAGTCCTCAGTGTCTTTCAGCCAATTCCTAGCTTCAACAAAAGATTCCGTGCCTAGGAAATTCTTGCCTCCCATCGCCTTGAAGTCTTTACAAACCTTCGTGAACTCTACTGGAGGATGCTGAGGGGGGGAGGAGGAGGAACATTAACCACCGGAGGAGGAGTGACATTTGCGGGGTCGGCTTCGGTCGCCCTAGCCTCCATAAGTCTCCTATACCAAACGGGAACTTGCACTCCCTCCGGGATAACAAAGTTATCGGCCATACTGAAACGAAGGAAAAGACAGATTCAGGACGAGGAAACTAAGAATAGATAACTAAGGATTGTGCTAATGGCTTTTTGGGGAATAGCCGGTTTAAAATAAACTAGACTTTTCTTTGGAAAATACTTTATACTTGGTTTTGAAAATAGTTTTCCAAAAGTTTTAAAAACCTTTTTGTCCCTTCTCGTAAACCATATGCTCTGATACCAAATGTAACACCCCACCTCCGCCAGTACCACTCTTGCAAGGGCACTGACTTTGGAGAGGCGTTTGAATCAGGTAAACATGCATAATGATATATCAAGGCAGAACAAGAACATATGTATATATATAGACAGAGTAAATGACATAGATAAAACAGCGGAAGATTTTTAAACCATTTCAAAACAAGTCTGGTACAACATAATATCAACTTTCCAAATAAACAAGTCTAGATAAAACAACATCATCTGAAAACTGAAATACATAAGTGCTATCCCCAAAATAAGTGATAACCATAGCTAGCTTCATGTCAAGACCGTACATGAGCTAAATCCCACAAGCAGGTGATCAGAAATCCAAGCTAAGCTCCAATATTCCCTCCCTGAGAACCTGGGGGGAAACGGAAGAAAAGAGGCGAAAGAAAACAGGTCAGTCAAAAAGACTGAGTAAGCCCTACTACAATCAATGTAAACTGATAAAGTTAACTGGCATGAGCAGCAGGTATGAACATAAGGATAACAAACATACTAACATGTTGACTAACTAACAAGGCAGATAAAGGTGTCATCGCATAATCAGGTTTAAGGTTTTTCACCACAGGTGTACCAGCGTTCTAACATGTCATGTATAATCCAGAATTTATCCCTTGGCCTAAACTTGGCCCAGTATTAGGTGTTTGACTCAAATCAAGATCCAATTTCTTGGTACCAATACTTAGTATAACCGTATTAGGTGTTACCCGAAACAGAACGGAACAGAATGGTCCATACAGAAGTAGAGTTTGGGAGAAATGGGCTTTTACCACCCTAACAGGTAAAGTACAGAAACGAAATGCTAACAATAATGGGCCTTTACCACCCTAACAGAACAGAGTACAGAAACGGAATACTACAATAATGGGCCTTTACCACCCTAACAGATAAAGTACAGAAACGAAATGCTAACAATAATGGGCCTTTACCACCCTAACAGAACAGAGTACAGAAACGGAATACTACAATAATGGGCCTTTACCACCCTAACAGATAAAGTACAGAAACGAAATGCTAACAATAATGGGCCTTTACCACCCTAACAGAACAGGGTACAGAAACGGAATACTACAATAATGGGCCTTTACCACCCTAACAGAACAGAGTACAGAAACAGAATACTACAATTAGGTGTACACTAGTAGTGGGCCTTTACCACCCAAACAGACGGTACCACGCAGAAACAGACGGGTGTCACCACAAAACAGACGGTACCTACAGAGTCAGACAGAGTTAAGTGTACCCTAAACCCTACCCCAGCGATCGGCTCCCTAATACATAAATACCCTGTGTCGGTCCCACGACAGGGTGTATCACTCCCTAAAGTGGCAACCAATTGGCACAGGCATATTTACAGATGTCACGGCGTCTTACATCCTCAGAGGCAGACCGGGATCCATGCACGCACATGACCCGGTTGGAACGCACCATCAACACCCATCGCCATTATCAGAATGAACCACTTACAATTAGTTCAGTAAGCGTGCCCGGACCCTACCTACAGTTGGGTCAAAGTGTTGATACCAGAAAGGGTTACCGACTAATATGGGTCCCAAACAACAGATGACACAAGTATTCCCCCTTGTGTCCCCAGACTATCAGATTCAGATTAACTTATTAACAGAGTTCAGACATACAAAGTTCAGACGATAAATTTTCAGATTAACGGGTCAGATAACAGATTACCAACTTGCCTAACTTGATGTGGGTCCTACAGATCCGCAAAACAGGTTCGTTTAATTTATCAATCAAGTTAGTTTGTCCAGACCAGATATCTAATTGGTTCTCAGCATTATCAAATTACTGAGTTGGATTGGTTAAGTTCAACTTAACCCCGTTAATTTACCGAGTTCAGATTGGTTAAGTGTAGGGTAACTTAACCCCGTTAATTTACCGAGTTCAGATGGGTTAAGTGTAGGTTAACTTAACCCCGTTAATCCCCCATATCCAAATTGGTTAAGTATTCCAGCGGTCCATGACTTAACCCTAATCACGAGGCATTAATTAATTAATGCGCCTTAACCTCTCACATTAGACCTTGTTGTGGTTACTAGTTAAGCCGGGCGGGTCCGGGTAGCTTTACACCATAACTTGGTCTAACCTCGGGTTCAAGGTACAACATGACCAACTTCTCACATTGGGTCCTATTGTCTGTAGCAACTAGTTAAGCCGGTCGGTTCCGGGTAGGTTTACGCTACAAACTCAACCCAACCTCGAGTTGGCCACACTTATCTTTTCTAAGTGTCATGTCCATCATGTTTCCAAAACATATTTCACATTTTCAAGCAATTGGGTAGACCTAACTTAATAGGTAAATTCCCAATGGGTAGACCTAACTTAATAGGTAAATTCCCAAGCTCATATTTTTATGTCTTTTAAGTTTACCCAACCCCAAACGCAATCCCATCGCTTACATATCGCAATAGCGCATAAAGGATAGAAAGAGGGAACTTGGCATAATCACGACATAAAAATGGTTGAAGCCACAAATTCAACATGGTGGCATATGAAATATACATATGTTCATATACTTGCACTAGGCCTCAAAAAGCATGCATAACTTGGATGACAACTTGCATATTAAACTTGCATAGCACATCTTACATATCATATGACAACTTTCATTTCAAACTCGCATAGCATAACTTGCATATCATATGACAACTTGCATATCAACTTGCATAACAAAACTTGCATAACACATGACAACTTGCATATCATACTTGCATAAACAAACTTGCATAACTTATGACAACTTGCATATCATATTTGCATAAACAAACTTGCATAACTTATGACAACTTGCATATCATACTTGCATAAACAAACTCGCATAACATATGATAACTTGCAAACCAAACTTGCATAACAAAACTTGCATAACATTTGTCAACTTGCATATCACACTTGCATAGCAAAACTTGCATAACTTATCATAACAAACTTGCATAACTTATCATAAGAAACTTGCATAACACATCATAGAAAACTTGCATATCATACAATTAACTTTAAAGTTCAAGTATGAAAGGAATAGGGCTTACAATGCTTATGCGAACTCAAATGAGTATAGCAAATGTAAGCAAACCCTTATGCAACCAAAAACCCCAAAAATGCAAGCAAACTTGATCAAAACTCCTTCTTTATGATGCCAATAGAGAATCAAGCCTTTAATGCAAGCTAAATGTGACGGCAAAGAATCTCGCTCGGTCCGAACCAGTCGCTAAACCGATCCAGGCCGTTCGAAAACGCCCTATCGTTTGAGAACACGACAAAATAGAACGCATACAGAAGAACATTTCATTGCTTATTACAACAATGCATCAGATTACAAGAATATACAGAGTAAAAAGAATATTACACAGAAATATCAGAGATTTAAATTACATTTAAATACATAGCAGCGGAAAATAATACAATACACAACTAGAAGAAGATATACGGATACAAAGCTTTCCGGATATCGTTCCAGCTGTAAACCAGGATCCTGTGAATATAAATCTGCAAAACCAAAACTACTAGCTGCCCGTGTCAAAATAAGGGCACCCAGAGTTTAGGTTAAAACAATAAACTCCAGGTCAGTCATGTGACTGGTGTGATAACTAAAACAGTTATTAATCTTTATTTTAAATCATTAGGTAAATCAAGGGACCACGCCGTATAACACGGAACGGGTTTCCTCCCAAGAATACCAGTGCATAAAACAAACAGCGCAATGCTAAATAAAGAAAAATGAAGCTGTTATAAGACCCAGGTCCCATCACACAATGCAACGCAGTCGAGGATAGGGTTTTCCCTTATAACAGCCAAAGAATGCTTGATACGTTTAAAACAAATCATTTGATACTATATAAGTGCATAGTGTATAAAACAACTTCAAATCATAAGTATCAATCATAGGCGGCATGAATGCCCCATACCACTATGTCGCCATATATAGGTTATACAATCAAAATCGCAAAGTCACGTATTTGGAAATTGGATTTTCGTCTATGAACCGAGGCAAAAGATAGTCCTCAACCGATTTGTGACTCTCTAGCCCGAGCCACAGGCAAGCGCGCAGGCAAGCCTTTAGATCGTCAGGGCCGGTCCACCGATGTGGATTATTATGCCTGAACACTACGTTTCCCCACCCTATGGGGTGTAAGTCTGGTCCGTCAGCCGACCAGAATGCATCGGCCGAAACCGATATAACCGAGGCGCCTCGCAACAGCAACAACCACATAAGTCAAACTCGTCAGGGTGTGTAAAACCACTGACGCCACTTCTAGCTAGAAAGAAACGCAAGTCCTCCCTGAGGTCCGTCTCCCGTTTTTGGTTCATACCGGGTGTGAAACACGCGAGGTAAACGTTACACAAAGCTACGCCACAAAGGCCGTGCTTTGATCATCACCACAAGACTTTGCTTTTCAACAGAAGCCTTGATCATTTGCATCTTAGCATGCCACACAGGCAAACCATCCTATGCAACCGATATCAGTCACACAGAATGAAATCCAATGTCAGACACACAGTCCATTTACAAGTCCGTTCTGGGTCTGAACGAAACCGGAGGCACCTAGTACCCCGCATATCCATCGATCTCCAAGTACGTCTGGACGATCACTAACTGTTTCCATCTTCTTGGGTGTACAGCCCAATCAAGATCATCAGTTATCACCCAAACGACGTGAAGACCTCCGGTCTTCGACCATCGTCTTCAACTTCGACTTATCGTCGTATCAGTTATTCAGAATGGGATAAACCCGGTCTTTCCGAATAACTCGCGTATATATTATAAAAGTGTTACACAAACACAACATACGCCTCATTCCAATTCATTAGTCACTAACCGTAATTTAATCAAGAGAATAATTTCCCAAATATTAACCCCGAAGGCCGAAACCAACATCAGATCAATATCCAGAAAACCATTCTGCTTGGCTAACCGACAGTTAGTTTCTAAATTTCACATTCAAATCTAATTAAAGATTCATTAAAACTCCACTTAGTTTTAATCTGTGACTGGGTTAAAGAATCAGTGTCATTTAAAACACGGTTCACGATAAACCCAAAGTCACATCCCATTAATTATCGGGTTAAAGAACAAGTGTTATTTAAAACACTATTCACGATAAACCCAAAAATCAATATCCATTCAATTCCAATTAAATATTATTTAATTGGTACACTTCATTAAATCTAAATAAAAAGATTTAATCTTTTCTCAACTGGGTTCAAGAACAGTGTTAGTGAAGACACCATTCACGACAAACCCAAATCACATTCATTAATTATCGGGTTAAAGAACAAGTGTTATTTAAAACACTGTTCACGATAAACCCAGAAATCAATTCAATTCAATTCCAATTAAATATTATTTAATTGGTACACTTCATTAAATCTAAATAAAAAGATTTAATCTTTTCTCAACTGGGTTCAAGAACAGTGTTAGTGAAGACACCATTCACGACAAACCCAAATTCCATTTGATATTCAATATAAGGCTCTGAATAGAAAATATATCGGCTTATATTCAATATCAAATTCTACGATTAACAAATGTCGTATTGGAAATAACGATACAAATATATCTTTCAAATTTCCATAACAACACCGGTATAATCACGAATTCCAACATCGAAATATTCCGAAGTCAATTTCGATTCAAATCCACTCCAATGCAATCATTGGAAATTTTGGTTATTTTTAAAACCCTTTTTGAATTCAATTTATTTATTTAAAAATAAATAGAATTATAATTCTAGTTCAAAACTAGTTCATTTCGATAAAAATCTATTTTTATCTTTTCAAATATGGAGTTTTTCATCCCAATTCTTTCTAAATCATTTCTTATGATTTTACACAAATTATTACTATTTTTAATAATTTTATCAAGGCCCGTACAGTCGATTTCCATCAACGGCCATCGAACTGCACTTACAGCGACCTTTTTCGAATTTGATTTGGACATATCTCCAAATCCAACTGTTAGATTTCTGATTTATCACATTCGTTAGAAAGCTCTTTTCGATACGAACCCAACGGTTCCGGTTTTAGGAGAATCCGACGGTCGGATCTCCCGTAATGTCCGTTTGAAATAAATGGTCGAAATTCACGAACTGCCGCGGCGCGGCGCGTTCTATTCAGGCCATTATATTATATATATAATATATATAATATATATATCGTCGATTACTATTTAAAACGAATTATATAAATAGTTTTAAAATCGTTTCAAAAGCTATTTCAACTTTCTTTTCAATCCAATTCATTTCGAAATCGTTTTCAATTCGTTTTGAATTCGTTTTCAATTCAATTCCTTTCGAAATCGTTTTCAATTCATTTTGAATTCGTTTTCAATTCAATTCATTTCGAAATCGTTTTCAATTCATTTTGAATTCGTTTTCAATTCAATTCATTTCGAAATCGTTTTCAATTCATTTTGAATTCGTTTTCAATTCAATTCATTTTGAATTCGTTTTCAATTCAATTCATTTCGAAATCGTTTTCAATTCATTTTGAATTCGTTTTCAATTCAATTCATTTCGAAATCGTTTTCAATTCATTTTGAATTCGTTTTCAATTCAATTTGAATTCGTTTTCAATTCAATTCATTTCGAAATTGTTTTCAATTCATTTTGAATTCGTTTTCAATTCAATTCATTTCGAAATCGTTTTCAATTCATTTTGAATTCGTTTTCAATTCAATTCATTTCGAAATCGTTTTCAATTCATTTTGAATTCATTTTCAATTCAATTCATTTCGAAATTGTTTTCAATTCATTTTGAATTCGTTTTCAATTCAATTCATTTCGAAATCGTTTTCAATTCATTTTGAATTCGTTTTCAATTCAATTCATTTCGAAATCGTTAAAATCGATATAAATATCGTTCACGTCAAAATGGCGTCAATCTAATCAACACGGCTTCATATATTCCTTTATTTTCAAATATTCTATTTCAAATATTTCTTTTTCAAATATTTCTTTTTCAAAACTGGAATGAGGCCCAATCAATTACCATATAAAATTAATTATATGGATTTTCATACAACACATGTATATAATAGCATTGAAAATAATCAACCATCAACCAAAGTGCACTACACTGTATAAGCATCAAATATAGATATTCAACGCTTAAAACAGCCTGTCAATCAACCGATCGACATAATTAATAAATCAGGATGAGTGAACTTCAAATTTCATCCCAACACCCGTGTGGGGTTTCAAACAATCAAACACACATTTTGTTTGTGCTGTTGGGCGATGTGCAAAATTTATCGACCCAATCAATGTCCTTCAAATAGGTGTACATAAACAAACCGTCCGGCTTGTAAATGAATATTTATTTATTCACATTCACGTTAAAAATTATATTTTTAACGATAAAACATTTTATTTTAACATATGAATTTCTATTCAGTTCATTCTTTAAATAAAATGGTATTTTTATTTTTCTAACATATTTTAGAAAATTTCGGCGGCATAACGGCACGATACTAGAAACGGGACGAGGCCTAGCCTTATCCCCGGTCTAGTGAAGGCCCACGCCATTCACACATCAATCAAATCAATTTCATTTTGTAAACCACAAAATTTGGAGTAAGAGTCTAACCTAGCCTTACTCCTTCGCCTTATAACGGCGCACGTCTAATCCTAACCAATTTATCGATTCGATTTTCCACACCACAAACCACATTCAAACCAATATCACAATCAATAACCAAACAGCCAAACAAACAAGTCCATGGTCTGTGGACAATTGTGTCGGGTGCTACTAAGCACCGTCTGCATCCTAGTATATATATATAACTAGAAAAAGAATTTTGAGTGAGAAGTTCTCACCTATAGCTATCCTAGCTCCACGGCTACTTCATTTGTAGAGATCTTCGTCATTCCCGCCTTTTTGTCACCTTCGTTGCTGCTTTCACTACATACGTAAAAATCGAATTTTACTTCGCTATTCAATATATAAAAATCCTATTTTTATTTCGAAGTACACTATATAAAAATCGAATTTTTATTTCAAAGTTCAATAGATAAAAATCGAATTTTTATTTCAAAGTTCAATAGATAAAAATCGAATTTTTATTTTAAAGTTCAATAGATAAAAATCGAATTTTTATTTCAAAGTTCAATAGATAAAAATCGAATTTTTATTTCAAAGTTCAATAGATAAAAATCAAATTTTTATTTCAAATGCAGTTTTTGATTTCTTTTAAAAACAGTTTTTAAATCTCTTTTTAAAAATTCAGTTTTACTACTTCTTTTTTTTTTTTTTAAATTTCAGTTTTTTAATCTTTTACCCAAATCAGTTTTAACTTTTAACATAAAACAGTTTTTAATTCTTATAAAAATCAGGTTTAATTTTTAACATAAAACAGTTTTAATTTTCCTGTTTATATAAAATAAAAATAAAACAGCTAAATAAAAAAAAACGACTTACAGGGGGGGCTGATTCGAGCTAGGGTTTGAAATGGAGAAGGAGCTGCGCTACAGGGGAGGCGACGGCGGTTGGAAGGCGGTGGCGGTGGCCTAGTGAATGACGGCGAGGGTGCGTCGTGCTAGGGGTGTTTCCGTGGGGGTCGGGGTTTCTGGGGGCATCGCGTCAGGGATTCGGGGACCAGAGGAGGAGTGGCGAGGCTGGAGGCGGCTCGCGCAGGTGGTGGAGCAAGGGGGCGTCGGCCCTTTGGTGGCGGCTCCGGTCATCGTCGAGCGCCCCCCCCCCTTTTTTTTTTTTTCGGTAATGACTGATGAGAGAGAGGAGGGAAAGATAAGGGGAGGGCCAATTATATTATATAATAATTTAATTTTAATTAATTTTTTTTTTTTAAATCCATAAGGGTTGACTTTTATTTCGAACTCGAAATCAAGCTCACCGCCTGTCGTCCATAGCGTTTCACCCCCATTCCGAACACAATGGGATATGTATCGCAGGCTGATTCGATAGTTACAATCAGATTCCTTTTGAACTTACATTTAAATCTATATATTGAATTTTAAACGTACATTTCGAATTACCGAGGTCACATACTAACTCTAGAAATTCCCGAAAAATATTTTCTAGCTTCGTATTGACGATACGGTCCTAACAAAACTAGTTTCGTCGAATTCTGAGACCGTTGGAAAAATGGCCAATTTCCAGTCGATTAAAATCAACTGAAATGGTCAAAACACGTTTTCCTTTGCCACGCTCACATATTGATTCGAAAAATTATGAAATTTGAAACCTAGCAATAACTTAACATCACGGACCCAACAAAACTGGTTTCGTCGAAATCCGAGGTCGTTTGCAAAATGTCCATTAATATAAGGGCCTGAATTCCATAGCGACTATTCAGAATTTTCAACTGGACATATCTTTTGATCCCCGCTATGAAAATTTGATTATTCGGATTCGTTGGAAAGATATCCACTATTAGATTCCATTATTTTTGGTTTCACTAAAATCCGGATTGTTTTGCACCCGGTACATTCAATTGAAGTTTGAAATCGAATTATCGAACTACCGCGCCATTTTCAATTCTATTTATAATTATATATAAATATTTATATTCTAACGACGACGCGTATAATATATACGTTCGAATTATATTCAAAATAAATTTCTCGTCGCTTTTATTTAAAATAATTCATTTTAAATAATCAAAATTCGCTAAAATGGCCAAAATAAAAATTTTAAACTGGCCCAGATTTTCGGGTTGTTACAATCTTCCCCACTTAAAACTTTTCGTCCCCGAAAAGGAACAAAGTCGAAAGTGGTTTGATCATTCAGCTACACGCTCGATTCGGCTTCCATTCTCTAACCTTTCAGTTTCTGAGAATTTTCAAAATTTCAAAAATTTGGCTAACACCCTAAATTTTTGAAAAATTTCGCCATAACCTCCCCTGCACCGGGAGCATCGGGGAATTTCAAATAGCTTCCCCGGTCCTTCAGATCTCAAAAAGAAAAAGAAAAAGCCAAGCGGCTAGCCAATAGGCTCATAAAATCATCATCACCCAAACAAAACAGGAAATTATGTAGTAAACATGTACCTATTTGTCGGGCAAACAAATTTTATTCTCTGGCTCTAGCCTCCTTGCTATGACCTGTTCAAAAGATATACATGTATGCAAGCAAATGCGACCAATTTTCAATACAATTCAATATTTGGTTCAATTAGGCTAAATGGCTGAAAATTAGCAAACAAATAAACAAACAACACAAACATCAATCAATTAGTGAATTATCATTTTAAATTCATAACTTTGATATATATACAAAAATCATGTTTTTGATGCCAATTCACAACAATGTGTTCTAACTATATATAAGTTTTGGTTCTCACACCAGCCTAATGGAAATATATAGATATCACACCTTCGTTACTCGAAAATAAATGCTGGTGATGGTATACTTCATCATCAGGACCATGTCCGGGCGACTAGGGTGCGACTCTATATCTATCCAATATATTAAAACTTCGAATACACGCGGATCAGACGTATACGCAAAATCTATATATACTGGATTGTCCACAACAATATAATTAAATAATCAAATACGAATAAGTGATTTAAATTTTCAAAACAAAAATTTGTTTTCATTTTCAAAAATATACTCTTCACACTCGTTCTAGGATACTACTGATCCTATCTCTAACGAGTCATCCCATTGGATATTACTAATCCAATTATCTGATGAATTCTTTCGTATGGTTCTAATGTGCCTTGTCCTCTGAGCTTTGTAAACCAAAGCTCTGATACCAACTGTGACGGCAAAGAATCTCGCTCGGTCCGAACCAGTCGCTAAACCGATCCAGGCCGTTCGAAAACGCCCTATCGTTTGAGAACACGACAAAATAGAACGCATACAGAAGAACATTTCATTGCTTATTACAACAATGCATCAGATTACAAGAATATACAGAGTAAAAAGAATATTACACAGAAATATCAGAGATTTAAATTACATTTAAATACATAGCAGCGGAAAATAATACAATACACAACTAGAAGAAGATATACGGATACAAAGCTTTCCGGATATCGTTCCAGCTGTAAACCAGGATCCTGTGAATATAAATCTGCAAAACCAAAACTACTAGCTGCCCGTGTCAAAATAAGGGCACCCAGAGTTTAGGTTAAAACAATAAACTCCAGGTCAGTCATGTGACTGGTGTGAGAACTAAAACAGTTATTAATCTTTATTTTAAATCATTAGGTAAATCAAGGGACCACGCCGTATAACACGGAACGGGTTTCCTCCCAAGAATACCAGTGCATAAAACAAACAGCGCAATGCTAAATAAAGAAAAATGAAGCTGTTATAAGACCCAGGTCCCATCACACAATGCAACGCAGTCGAGGATAGGGTTTTCCCTTATAACAGCCAAAGAATGCTTGATACGTTTAAAACAAATCATTTGATACTATATAAGTGCATAGTGTATAAAACAACTTCAAATCATAAGTATCAATCATAGGCGGCATGAATGCCCCATACCACTATGTCGCCATATATAGGTTATACAATCAAAATCGCAAAGTCACGTATTTGGAAATTGGATTTCCGTCTATGAACCGAGGCAAAAGATAGTCCTCAACCGATTTGTGACTCTCTAGCCCGAGCCACAGGCAAGCGCGCAGGCAAGCCTTTAGATCGTCAGGGCCGGTCCACCGATGTGGATTATTATGCCTGAACACTACGTTTCCCCACCCTATGGGGTGTAAGTCTGGTCCGTCAGCCGACCAGAATGCATCGGCCGAAACCGATATAAACGAGGCGCCTCGCAACAGCAACAACCACATAAGTCAAACTCGTCAGGGTGTGTAAAACCACTGACGCCACTTCTAGCTAGAAAGAAACGCAAGTCCTCCCTGAGGTCCGTCTCCCGTTTTTGGTTCATACCAGGTGTGAAACACGCGAGGTAAACGTTACACAAAGCTACGCCACAAAGGCCGTGCTTTGATCATCACCACAAGACTTTGCTTTTCAACAGAAGCCTTGATCATTTGCATCTTAGCATGCCACACAGGCAAACCATCCTATGCAACCGATATCAGTCACACAGAATGAAATCCGATGTCAGACACACAGTCCATTTACAAGTCCGTTCTGGGTCTGAACGAAACCGGAGGCACCTAGTACCCCGCATATCCATCGATCTCCAAGTACGTCTGGACGATCACTAACTGTTTCCATCTTCTTGGGTGTACAGCCCAATCAAGATCATCAGTTATCACCCAAACGACGTGAAGACCTCCGGTCTTCGACCATCGTCTTCAACTTCGACTTATCGTCGTATCAGTTATTCAGAATGGGATAAACCCGGTCTTTCCGAATAACTCGCGTATATATTATAAAAGTGTTACACAAACACAACATACGCCTCATTCCAATTCATTAGTCACTAACCGTAATTTAATCAAGAGAATAATTTCCCAAATATTAACCCCGAAGGCCGAAACCAACATCAGATCAATATCCAGAAAACCATTCTGCTTGGCTAACCGACAGTTAGTTTCTAAATTTCACATTCAAATCTAATTAAAGATTCATTAAAACTCCACTTAGTTTTAATCTGTGACTGGGTTAAAGAATCAGTGTCATTTAAAACACGGTTCACGATAAACCCAAAGTCACATCCCATTAATTATCGGGTTAAAGAACAAGTGTTATTTAAAACACTATTCACGATAAACCCAAAAATCAATATCCATTCAATTCCAATTAAATATTATTTAATTGGTACACTTCATTAAATCTAAATAAAAAGATTTAATCTTTTCTCAACTGGGTTCAAGAACAGTGTTAGTGAAGACACCATTCACGACAAACCCAAATCACATTCATTAATTATCGGGTTAAAGAACAAGTGTTATTTAAAACACTGTTCACGATAAACCCAAAAATCAATTCAATTCAATTCCAATTAAATATTATTTAATTGGTACACTTCATTAAATCTAAATAAAAAGATTTAATCTTTTCTCAACTGGGTTCAAGAACAGTGTTAGTGAAGACACCATTCACGACAAACCCAAATTCCATTTGATATTCAATATAAGGCTCTGAATAGAAAATATATCGGCTTATATTCAATATCAAATTCTACGATTAACAAATGTCGTATTGGAAATAACGATACAAATATATCTTTCAAATTTCCATAACAACACCGGTATAATCACGAATTCCAACATCGAAATATTCCGAAGACAATTTCGATTCAAATCCACTCCAATGCAATCATTGGAAATTTTGGTTATTTTTAAAACCCTTTTTGAATTCAATTTATTTATTTAAAAATAAATAGAATTATAATTCTAGTTCAAAACTAGTTCATTTCGATAAAAATCTATTTTTATCTTTTCAAATATGGAGTTTTTCATCCCAATTCTTTCTAAATCATTTCTTATGATTTTACACAAATTATTACTATTTTTAATAATTTTATCAAGGCCCGTACAGTCGATTTCCATCAACGGCCATCGAACTGCACTTACAGCGACCTTTTTCGAATTTGATTTGGACATATCTCCAAATCCAACCGTTAGATTTCTGATTTATCACATTCGTTAGAAAGCTCTTTTCGATACGAACCCAACGGTTCCGGTTTTAGGAGAATCCGACGGTCGGATCTCCCGTAATGTCCGTTTGAAATAAATGGTCGAAATTCACGAACTGCCGCGGCGCGGCGCGTTCTATTCAGGCCATTATATTATATATATAATATATATAATATATATATCGTCGATTACTATTTAAAACGAATTATATAAATAGTTTTAAAATCGTTTCAAAAGCTATTTCAACTTTCTTTTCAATCCAATTCATTTCGAAATCGTTTTCAATTCGTTTTGAATTCGTTTTCAATTCAATTCCTTTCGAAATCGTTTTCAATTCATTTTGAATTCGTTTTCAATTCAATTCATTTCGAAATCGTTTTCAATTCATTTTGAATTCGTTTTCAATTCATTTCGAAATCGTTTTCAATTCATTTTGAATTCGTTTTCAATTCAATTCATTTTGAATTCGTTTTCAATTCAATTCATTTCGAAATCGTTTTCAATTCATTTTGAATTCGTTTTCAATTCAATTCATTTCGAAATCGTTTTCAATTCATTTTGAATTCGTTTTCAATTCAATTTGAATTCGTTTTCAATTCAATTCATTTCGAAATTGTTTTCAATTCATTTTGAATTCGTTTTCAATTCAATTCATTTCGAAATCGTTTTCAATTCATTTTGAATTCGTTTTCAATTCAATTCATTTCGAAATCGTTTTCAATTCATTTTGAATTCGTTTTCAATTCAATTCATTTCGAAATTGTTTTCAATTCATTTTGAATTCGTTTTCAATTCAATTCATTTCGAAATCGTTTTCAATTCATTTTGAATTCGTTTTCAATTCAATTCATTTCGAAATCGTTAAAATCGATATAAATATCGTTCACGTCAAAATGGCGTCAATCTAATCAACACGGCTTCATATATTCCTTTATTTTCAAATATTCTATTTCAAATATTTCTTTTTCAAATATTTCTTTTTCAAAACTGGAATGAGGCCCAATCAATTACCATATAAAATTAATTATATGGATTTTCATACAACACATGTATATAATAGCATTGAAAATAATCAACCATCAACCAAAGTGCACTACACTGTATAAGCATCAAATATAGATATTCAACGCTTAAAACAGCCTGTCAATCAACCGATCGACATAATTAATAAATCAGGATGAGTGAACTTCAAATTTCATCCCAACACCCGTGTGGGGTTTCAAACAATCAAACACACATTTTGTTTGTGCTGTTGGGCGATGTGCAAAATTTATCGACCCAATCAATGTCCTTCAAATAGGTGTACATAAACAAACCGTCCGGCTTGTAAATGAATATTTATTTATTCACATTCACGTTAAAAATTATATTTTTAACGATAAAACATTTTATTTTAATATATGAATTTCTATTCAGTTCATTCTTTAAATAAAATGGTATTTTTATTTTTCTAACATATTTTAGAAAATTTCGGCGGCATAACGGCACGATACTAGAAACGGGACGAGGCCTAGCCTTATCCTCGGTCTAGTGAAGGCCCACGCCATTCACACATCAATCAAATCAATTTCATTTTGTAAACCACAAAATTTGGAGTAAGAGTCTAACCTAGCCTTACTCCTTCGCCTTATAACGGCGCACGTCTAATCCTAACCAATTTATCGATTCGATTTTCCACACCACAAACCACATTCAAACCAATATCACAATCAATAACCAAACAGCCAAACAAACAAGTCCATGGTCTGTGGACAATTGTGTCGGGTGCTACTAAGCACCGTCTGCATCCTAGTATATATATATAACTAGAAAAAGAATTTTGAGTGAGAAGTTCTCACCTATAGCTATCCTAGCTCCACGGCTACTTCATTTGTAGAGATCTTCGTCATTCCCGCCTTTTTGTCACCTTCGTTGCTGCTTTCACTACATACGTAAAAATCGAATTTTACTTCGCTATTCAATATATAAAAATCCTATTTTTATTTCGAAGTACACTATATAAAAATCGAATTTTTATTTCAAAGTTCAATAGATAAAAATCGAATTTTTATTTCAAAGTTCAATAGATAAAAATCGAATTTTTATTTCAAAGTTCAATAGATAAAAATCGAATTTTTATTTCAAAGTTCAATAGATAAAAATCGAATTTTTATTTCAAATGCAGTTTTTGATTTCTTTTAAAAACAGTTTTTAAATCTCTTTTTAAAAATTCAGTTTTACTACTTCTTTTTTTTTTTTTTAAATTTCAGTTTTTTAATCTTTTACCCAAATCAGTTTTAACTTTTAACATAAAACAGTTTTTAATTCTTATAAAAATCAGGTTTAATTTTTAACATAAAACAGTTTTAATTTTCCTGTTTATATAAAATAAAAATAAAACAGCTAAATAAAAAAAAACGACTTACAGGGGGGGCTGATTCGAGCTAGGGTTTGAAATGGAGAAGGAGCTGCGCTACAGGGGAGGCGACGGCGGTTGGAAGGCGGTGGCGGTGGCCTAGTGAATGACGGCGAGGGTGCGTCGGGCTAGGGGTGTTTCCGTGGGGGTCGGGGTTTCTGGGGGCATCGCGTCAGGGATCCGGGGACCAGAGGAGGAGTGGCGAGGCTGGAGGCGGCTCGCGCAGGTGGTGGAGCAAGGGGGCGTCGGCCCTTTGGTGGCGGCTCCGGTCATCGTCGAGCGCCCCCCCCCTTTTTTTTTTTTTTCGGTAATGACTGATGAGAGAGAGGAGGGAAAGATAAGGGGAGGGCCAATTATATTATATAATAATTTAATTTTAATTAATTTTTTTTTTTTTAAATCCATAAGGGTTGACTTTTATTTCGAACTCGAAATCAAGCTCACCGCCTGTCGTCCATAGCGTTTCACCCCCATTCCGAACACAATGGGATATGTATCGCAGGCTGATTCGATAGTTACAATCAGATTCCTTTTGAACTTACATTTAAATCTATATATTGAATTTTAAACGTACATTTCGAATTACCGAGGTCACATACTAACTCTAGAAATTCCCGAAAAATATTTTCTAGCTTCGTATTGACGATACGGTCCTAACAAAACTAGTTTCGTCGAATTCTGAGACCGTTGGAAAAATGGCCAATTTCCAGTCGATTAAAATCAACTGAAATGGTCAAAACACGTTTTCCTTTGCCACGCTCACATATTGATTCGAAAAATTATGAAATTTGAAACCTAGCAATAACTTAACATCACGGACCCAACAAAACTGGTTTCGTCGAAATCCGAGGTCGTTTGCAAAATGTCCATTTTTAAGGGCCTGAATTCCATAGCGACTATTCAGAATTTTCAACTGGACATATCTTTTGATCCCCGCTATGAAAATTTGATTATTCGGATTCGTTGGAAAGATATCCACTATTAGATTCCATTATTTTTGGTTTCACTAAAATCCGGATTGTTTTGCACCCGGTACATTCAATTGAAGTTTGAAATCGAATTATCGAACTACCGCGCCATTTTCAATTCTATTTATAATTATATATAAATATTTATATTCTAACGACGACGCGTATAATATATACGTTCGAATTATATTCAAAATAAATTTCTCGTCGCTTTTATTTAAAATAATTCATTTTAAATAATCAAAATTCGCTAAAATGGCCAAAATAAAAATTTTAAACTGGCCCAGATTTTCGGGTTGTTACACTAAAGAGGATCATACAAGCCTAAATATACTTGTATGCATGGAAATCTCTTAGGAATTTGATTTAGGAATTTATGAAGAGAGTGGAGGCCATGAGAGGTTTGATTTTGACATAGTTTAGTTGCTAGGATGAATAATGAATGATTTAGGGTAGATTAGGGTCTTATTTATAGATTAGGCTAGTGATATAGACCATAGGATTAAACCCTAGTTCTCATCTCAGCCCTCCAAATCGAATCTGGCCCCTAGCTCAACACAAAACCCAAAATGGTGCACCAGGCAGGACTGGGCGCCGAGACCCAGTCGACAGCCAAGTCGACAGGGCTGTCGACCTGGTCGACCCTGTCGACACCCAAGTCGACAGGCCTGTCGACTTGGGTACTGTGGCGGGATTTTTCCCGCCTTGGCCCAGCTGGCCCAATTATTTGAATTTGAATCTGTTTTTAAACCTTGAATTTTCAGAAAACTTTGACGGGCCATATCTGGGCCATACGGACTCCGTTTTTCGAAAACTCGGACTCTATTTCGCGTATTTTTCCGAGACGAACGCAATGGCATAGCCCGTTTCCCTTGATTCACATTTTATAATTAAATTCTTCCTCGATTTATATTATAACAGATTGTTGAAAATACGGGTTGTTACAGAGTATATCTTATCCATAGTATTTTCGACCTTTAGATAGGAATCCTATGGATGTAAACATGTGTTTGAAACATGTTATGCTTGATGGATGCAAATGGATGCAAGTGTTTGCTAGTGGTTTCCTGTGGATGCATATACATACACATTAGGCACTAAAATCGGCTCAATCACTTTCATACTACATATGGATGTGTGTGCATTTTCTTTTCTTTTATGGATGTAAATGGATGAATTAACATATGGATGTTGCGTTTGGAGAATGATTGTGCACACATATAGAGCTTATAGGATATAATAGGTTTATTTGCATACATATTGGATTCACGACACTAACATACACTGCATTAAGGAGGTCAACTGAATCAGTAGACCGCCTGATTTTTCACATTAGTGTTGGGACATATACACACACCATTGCATATATTCGTATAAGCATTAGAAGTCCTTAAGGACAATGGATGCCAGTGGTTGTTGGATGAGTAGATGGATGATGGATGGTAGGATAAGCATTCTTCACAACTTAGAGATTTCGGGGACGAAATCCTTTGAGTAGGGGAGAATGTAACACCCCGAATTTTTAACAACACTAAAAGAGGATAAATTAAATAATAAAATTTAATATTCAGAATTAAGGAAAATGGAATACGCCATCGCGTCCGGCTTGAAATTCTGGTTAAGATAGACATTTGGTTTGCTTAAAACGGACACCGTATGGAGGAGTTATGAGGGTTTTAAGTTTGAATACACGTAGAAATATATATATATATATATATACATATACATATAAGAATCACGTATGAGTCAGAATTTTATCCAGAACAGTTCAAATTCGAAAATTAAAAAGTGGCGGCAGATTTCCGGCTCTAGGGGGTCGACCCCCCTAGAGAGGTGTCGACACCGGGGTCGACCTCCATTATGGGGTGTCGACCTAAGGGTCGACCCACCCACAGGGGTGTCGACACCCCTACGGCTGATGCTGCAATCGGTTTCAAAGAGTTCTGCAACTATATATATGTGTCCAATTCTCCTATTTCTCGATTGGAAATTATGGGAGCCAAATGCTGCCGCCGTGCGAACTAAGTCGGATTCGTTTTCTTCAACAACGTACAACATTCAACTTTGCAAATCAAATACAGAAATTCAAGATCCATTCTTTCTTTATTCTCAAAACCTAACGCTGTGAGTTTCTAGTTGCTTTTAGGTTTAAATGAATAAAAGTGAATTATGAAAGACTGTGAATTGGATATGAAGTTAACTATGAATCTATGCTATTATTAAATCTTATACTATGTCATGATAGATATAAACCATTAGATCTAATGCAACTGTGGTTATTCTATTATATTGCCTATGTGTATCTTGACTTGTAACTATATTGTGGTGAATGTAAATCTATTAGTTTGGACAGTTGCAATATTGGTTAGATCTAATTCTTTATGTAAATCACCTTTCACCTGTCATATTGCGATCAACTTAGATATGTTTTAAATTGGACATGTGAACCCATATTTAGATCTAAGCATGTTATTATGTTATCCTAATGGTGTTAGATCTATTTTAACCTTTGGATCTGAATTATGTGATCTAATTTATCCCCTTGTGTTTACCATGTTAGATCTAAACCAATTGGACATCTAAATTGCTAATTTAGATCTTACTATGCTTATTGGGACATCATAGTTATGTTAGAATCAATTGACGGCCACAAGTTCACTAGCCTTATGTCCATCTAGTTATGATGTTAATTACATGTCCATGCCAGTATATATATATATTCACCATATCACCATGATATTATATGCCTATGCCAAGTTGAACAATCACTTTTGTTACACTCCTACTATTTTTTCCTTTTCATCGTTTATGGCTAGGCTATTATCTAGCCTAGGCATGTTGCCAATTTTGTGAGGACGCTGGTTAAGGAACGGGGGAAAAAAAGGTTAATAATGGCATAATTTGAATATGAACATTTTTGGACATATAATTCAAACTATTGGGTAGAGTGGACTTAACACCTATGAAGGGAAAGGTTTAATTAATTGATTAATTGGTTAATTAATTAATAATGGAATGTCTAGTAATTACAATTAGGAATTGTAATTCTACTTATGACACGAGATTAGGTTACATTAGTGGTGGAAGTCTGCCCGGACCCGACCGGCATATCCAGCAGCCACTAATGTTGAACCTAATGTGGGAGGTCTAAGTACGCAAATACGAATCAGGCTAAGACACGAGATTAGACCCAACTGTGGAATAAGACCGCCCGGACCCGACTAGCATATCCAGCATCCGCACGTTATAGGCCTAATGTGGGAGGTCTAGCCCATTATAAACCATAAATGGACATGGTAATGAATTGGACTACTTAACCAAATCTAATCCATAGGGATTGTATGATTGTGAACTAGAGTTAGGGTTAAGTAAATTGATTGGATAGTGGATGGGTTAAGCAAATCTGGAGGGGGTGGGTAATATTTACATATAGGCCCACAAACTTAACCCGATAAGGTTATGTAATTAAAGACACCTAGTGGTATACATAACCGGAGGAAATAATTGATTTATGCAATTAAAGACACCTTTTAGGGTAAGCATAACTGGTATAGGGCTATGTAATTAAAGACACCTAATGGTATATATACTTAGTGAAGACCTAGTAGGGGATACAAGACAAAGGGGAGAGCTTGTATCATATTGTGTGTGACCCATTTCAGTCAGTAACCCGGAGTAGGTATCAAATAAAAGTACTCCATACTAGGCGGAGAGGGGACACTCTTACTAATTGATTGTAAGAGATCCAAACGTGGAGGACGGTGTGGGCAACGCAAACCGACCGGGCCATGTGCGTGCATGAGCCGGGCAAAAGGGGATAAGACGACCGTGACACCTGTAGATATGGGGCTGTGCATATTAGTGAGGGTTGCCACTTTAGGACGTGATACAACCTACCATGGGGCCAGCACAGAGTATCTACGGAGTAGGGAGCCGATCATTTAGGGTAGTGGTTAGGGTACACTTGGACGTATGCCCTAAGTCTACAAACTTATAGTGGAAGGGATCATCTCATTCTAGTTATACTTGTAATAGTGCAGAGTAATTATTAGAAAAGTGTACACACCTTATCCTATCTACCTTGTCACACCTGCCATTTATGTAATGATCTCTCCTATCCACTTTATATGCCTACCATGTTACTTTTATTTATTTACTGGCTAAAAGTAACTAGACTCGCCAGACTTTATGTCTGACCCTTTTGTTTCTCCTTCTTTCTTCTGTTTCCCCCCAGGTTCTCAGGGAGGAAACACTCAGGCTTAGTCAGGACTCTGATATCATCTTGCTAGTAGCTACTTCTGGAGTATGGCTCAGGTTCTTGTCTCTACTATGGCTTAACTCTTTTATTTAGGGAATTATGCTTTTTATATACTTATGTACTCTAATAGTGCAAGACAGAAGTTATTTTATTGCAATGGTTTTTGTGACTTATGGTATTGTGGACCACGACATTAAGATTTATGTTTGAAATAAAAATAAAAATTTCTGTAGCTATCTTATTTATATCTGTCTTGAATTTATTTTGTGTCTGTTTGCCTATAACGCTTCACGAAACTTAATGCATTCCCTTAGTGAGTGACATTAACGGACGTGGGGTGTCACACAACCTCTCCACAACTAAAGCAAGTATCCTTCCTTCTTTTGTAGTCCTTGATCAAATGACCCTCTCGTCCGCAATTATGGCACTTCCTGTTATCCTTAGCCTTGTCATTCTTTCCGCCCTTCTTTCGTTGTTGATGTTGTTGTTCCTTCTTGGGCTATACCTTCTTGTTTTGTGTTTCCTCAACCTTAACTTCCTTCTTACAGCTTTTGTCTTCCTCATGCATCAAGGCCATATCAACGAGCCTTTCAAAAGTTGCTCCCATTGGAATATGGGATATAGCTAATACATGAAAGGGCTCATTCGGTCCTCTAGCAAACCGCAAAGCTTTCTTATGTGGAGTATCCACTAGCTCCAACCCAAACCTCGCTAGTTGGTTGAATTTTTTAACATACTCTTTAACAGTCACGCCTCCTTACTTGAGCGCCAAGAACCTTTCCATTTGCATGCTTTTCTCATATTGAGAAAGAAACTTCATTTCAAACCTCTGTCTAAAATCATCCTAAGTCTCCACTGGACACCCAGCTTGCATCACTTCCCACAAGAACGAAGCTTCGTCTTTCAGTAGCCAGATGGCTAGCTGAATCTTCCTACGATCGTCCACTTCGGAAATTCTGAACCAGTCCTCCGTTTCTTTGAGCCAATTCCTTGCCTCTACGAACGTCTCAGTTCCACGGAATGGTTTCCCTCCCATAGCACAAAAATCTTTGCAAATCTTAGAAAAATTATCCATACGCAGAGGAGGGGGAGGAGGAGGAACGATGGGTGCAGCTGGGGGAGGAACGTCAGTGTAACACCCCGTAATTTTAACAATAATAAAGAGGATAAATTAAATAATGATTAATTTAACATTCAGAATTAAAGGAAATGGACTACGCCATTGCGTCTGTCTCGAAATTCTGGTCAAGATAGACATTTGGTTTGCGTAAAACGGCACTGTATGAAGAAGTTATGAAGGTTTAAAGTTTGTATACATGCAAGATAATTATATATATATATATATAAGGTCCAGAAATTCAAAATCAGATTCAGAAATTTCAAAATCACAGAAACTCGGGCAAGTGGGAAAAATCCATCCAGGGGAGTCGACCCCTTAAGGGGGTGTCGACCCCTGGATCGACCTCTCAAGGGGGGTGTCGACCCATGGGTCGACCCCCCTAGGGCACACATGGAAGATCGATTCTGGGGGCCGGCAGCTATAAATATAGCCTCATTTCTCTTGTTTTCTCACACTAAACATAATGGAGGCCTAGATGCTGTCGGTGCATGGACTGAATCAAATCTTTTTCTTCTTCTGTAATCAAATTTAGAGATTCAAGTGTAGATCTGTGATTCAACCTATGCTTTTCTCCTTCTATTTTTCTAGATCCGAACATTGTAAGTTTAAATTACCTTTAGATTTAAATAATTAAAAGTAAAACATGATATGACTGTATATGCTTGTGACTGAATCATATTAGATCTATCATAATTTGTGAATCTATGATATTCTGACATAACTATGACTTGGATCTCAACCTTTATCATGTCAGATCTACTTTTGATTATAGATCTAATTCATTATTTAGATCATCTTGTACCTATCATGTTGTGGTTAATTTGGATCTGTCATTAGTTGAACATCTAAATCCTTTCTTAGATCTAATCATGCCAATTATGACATCCCTACTATGTTAGAACCGGTTTTATTATCACATGTTCACCAGATCTGCTCTTATATGTCCATCTAATCATTATGCCATTATATGTTTATGTCAGTTTTGTTAGAATAGTCATTTTTGTCATCTTCCCTTCACCCTTCCCCTTTTATTTTATATAGCCAGGCTACTTTCGAGCCTAGGCATGCCGCTAAAATATGCGAATGCGTTAGATTGGGAACGAGGGGAAAACATCAAAATTGGACATAACTTGAAAAGGGAAAATTTGGCATAACTTGAATAATGTGTATGAATATGAATTTGTGGCATATAATTCATTATGAACATAATGGGGAAAAAGGGGCATGAACACCTATAAATACATAGGAATAATTGGTTAACAATTGGAATGCCTAGGATTACAGTAATTAGAAACTATAACCGTACTTAGACGTGAGGTTAGATTGCACTTGTGGTGGAAGTCTGCCCAGAACCGCCCGACATAACCAGCGACCGCAAGTGTTGAATCTAATGTGAGGGGTATAAGTGCATAAATACGAGACGTGCTAAGATACGAGGTTAAGCCCGACTTGTGGAAGAAATCTGCCCGGAACCGACCGGCATATCTAACATCCACAAGTTGTAGGCTTAATGTGGGAGGTCTAGTACATTATAACCATAAATGAATATGGCTATGAAGATGAATACTTAACCTAGTTGAATCCATATGGATTGTATGAACAAGTCTATTTGAATAGGGTTAAGTAAACTTGGTTGAAATAGTGGGAGGGTTAAGTATATTAGCGATGGGTGGGTAATACACACACACACACACACACACACACACATATATATATATATATATATATATATATATATATATATATATATATAGGCCCACAAACTTAACTTGAGGGGGTTATGTAATTAAAGACACCAAACAGGGAAACATTACCTATGGAAATCCTAGTGGGGATGCAAGACAAAGGGGAGAGCTTGCATCATCTTGTGTGTGGGACCCATTTCAGTCAGTAATCCATATAACGGTATCGAACGAGGACTCCGCTGTAGGTCGGAGTTGGGACATGCTTACTGGGCTAATTGTAAGAGATCCAAACGTGGAAGACGGTGTGAGTGGCGCAAACCGACCGAGGACATGTGCGTGCATGGGCCGGGCAGAGGGGGATAAGACGACCGTGACATCTGTAGATATGGTTGTGCACATCAGCGAAGGGTTGCCACTTTAGGAAGTGATACCTCCTACTGTGGGGCCGATACAGGGTATCTACGGAGTAGGGAACCGATCGATTAGGGTAGTAGTTAGGGAACGTATAGACTCTGGTAAAATTTAGGAGCTTGCTAGGTTGGCCTGACTGTGGATTGTATGAGGTTAAAACCTCTCACCAGAAGTACGCCTAAGCCTACCATCTCATAGTTGTTGGGATCATCTCATTCTAGTTATACTAGTATTAGTGCAGATTAATCATTAGAGAAGCGTATACACTATATCATGTTTACCTTGTCATACCTGCATTTTATGGTGTTGTCGTTCCTACCCACTTTATATGCATGTCATGATACTTTTAGTTATATACTTGCTAAAAGTAACTGGACTCGCCAAACTTTATGTCTGACCTTTTTGTTTCCTCTTCTTTCTTCCGTTCCCCCCTCCAAGTTCTCAGGGTGGGAATACTCAAGCTTGACCAGGATTCTGCTAACATTTGCTGGAGCTGCTTAGATGTATTGCTCAAAGCTACTATCTTTACTACTATGGCTATGTTTTTATTTGGGGATTTTGCTTCTTTTATTTTGTACTCTGATGTTTAAGTACAAGACAGAAGTTTTTATGACGTACTGGTTTTATGTAATTCAGACATATGATGTTTTGAACCACGATGTTTTTTGATTAATAAAGTTTGTTTTTATTCCACTGCTATTTTATATCTGTTATGTAATGTTTCTATTTCTGTTTACCTATAATGCTTCACGAAACTTAATGCATTTACTTAATGAGTGACATTAACGGACATGAGGTGTCACAGTCAGCTTGACCACCGGCAGGCGTTGTGGCCTCTAGATACCTACGGAACCAGCCTAGTATCCTAACGCCCTAAGGAATATTAGGTTCCCCAGACATGCTGAAAAGAAAAGGAAAGGGATTCAGACAAAGAATCGAAAGATATTACTTATAGCTTTGGGGAATATGTTTTTCAAAATAGACTTTTATTTTTGAAAATGCTTTCTTTTAATTCCTTTTCGAAAATGAAATTTCAAAAACTTTTATCTAATCTGGTAACCTTCAGCTTTGATACCAAATGTGACACCACACATCCGTTAATGTCACTCATTAAGAGAATGCATTAAGTTTCGTGAAGCGTTATAGGTAAACAGAAACAGAAACATTATAAGATAAATATAAAATAGCAGCGGAAATAAAAAAGGGTGTGTTTTGCACAGGTCCCTATTAAAGTTTTAAACTAGGCTCAAGTCCGGTCATAAACTTATTATAAATTTAGTCCCTATTTTCCGAAAATTCAGTAAAAAAAATATGAAAAAATCACGTAAATTCTTATTTAAATAAAACACGTAAACGCTAAAAAACTCAGATCAAAAAACCATCAAACAAGGCATCAGAAACAAAAAACAACAGAAAACGCAGTTAAATGCATAATAGTTTGCACATATTTGTATTTTCCTGCATACATCCATGCATGTTTTTCACTTCGTGTATCTTTGTTGATTTACTTTCATACATCTGTGCACGTATTGCATTATTCTTGTATAAAAGTGTGCAACAATTCACATGCTAAATTTCACTTAAGTTTTCTTCGTGCAAATACATGCATACATGTATGCAAGTGTTTCATATAGTTGCACATATGTATGCAAGTTTTGGTCCATATTTTCAAGCGAAAACAGCGTATGTAATAGTTGCACACATGTATGTAATTTTTTTTTTTTTTTTGCTTGGACTTCCGAGAATATTTCCATATTTTAGAATTTTTTTCCTTATCTTATAGCGCCAAAAAATTTGGCTAGAAATGCAAAAAGGCGGAAGTATCAAAATAGGGGACGGAAATGCATGTAAACTTGGGGAAGGACATGGCTTGTATTCTGATAAGTTTTAGGGACTAACACTAATATTCACTTAAAAAAAATTATTGATCATAAAGCATCGTAATTCAAAACATGGTTACATCATATGTCTAAAAATACATAAACCCAGTACACCATTAAAACTTCTGTCTTGTACTTAAAAATATCAGAGTTCAATAATAAAAGAAGCATAACCCCAAAAACATAGCCATAATAGAAAGATAAGAACTAGCGAGTAATACATCTAAGTAGCTTCAAGTAGAATGAAAGCAAAATCCTGATCAAGCTTGAATATTCCCACCCTGAGAACCTGAGGGGGAAACGGAAGAGAAAGAAGAGGAAACAAAGTGGGTCAGACATAAAGTCTGGCTAGTCCAGTTACTTTTAGCATAAAAATAAGTAAAAGTATCATGATAGGTATATAAAGTGGATAAGAGAGATAACATCATAAAAGGCAGGTATGAAAAGGTAAACAGGATACACATGATACAGTATACTGCGCTTCTCTAATACTTTCTCTTGTCTCTGTCTTGCACCAATACTAGTATAACCAGAATGAGATGATTCCCAACATATATAAGATGGTAGACTCAGGCGTACTTCTGGTGAGAGGTTTTAACCCCATACAATCAACAGGAAGCCCAATATACCAGAGATACCCCTAAGGATATTAACGGGATCCTAAAATTACTAGAGTTTAGAAGTACCCTAGCTACTACCCTAATCGATCGGCTCCCTACTCCGTAGATACCCTGTGTTGGCCCCATAGTAGGGTGCATCACTCCCTAAAGTGGCAACCCTTCGTTTTTAGGATGTACAGAACCATATCTACAAGTGTCACGACGTCTAAACCTCCTATGTCGGACCCATGCATGCACATGACTCCATCGGAATGCGCCGCGCACACTTTTCCCTATATTTGGATTTCTTACAATCAACCCAGTAAGCGTGTCCCGACTCCGACCTAGCTCGGAGTACTCTTTTGATAACTATATAAGGGTTACTGACTGAAACGGGTCCCACACACAAGATGATACAAGCTTTCCCCTATGCTTGCATCCCCACTAGGTTTTCTACAGGATATGCCATACCAGAGTAAAAGATTGCATAACACCGTAAATTAAGTTTGTGGACCTATATATAAATATTACCCACCCACCCAAGATTTACTTAACCCACCACTGTTCTAAACAAGTTTACCTAACCCATATTCAAGTTACATGTTCATACAATCCCTACGGATTCAACTAGGTTAAGTATTCCAATTCATTACCATATTCATTTATGGTTATAATGTGCTAGACCTCCCACATTAAGCCCACCACTTGTGGATGCTGGACATGCCGGTCGGTTCCGGGCAGACTTCTTCCACAAGTCGGGCTTAACCTCATGTCTTAGTACGTCTCGTGTTTATGCACTTATACCCCTCACATTAGATTCACCACTTGTGGTCGTTGGATATGCCGGTCGGTTCCGGGCAAACTTCCACCACAAGTGTAATCTAACCTCGTGTCTAAGCGCGGTTACAGTTTCTAATTACTGTAATTCTAGGCATTTCCATTATTAACCAATTTTACCTATGTCACTATAGGATTTCATGCCCCTTTCCCAAGTTGTGTTCATAATGAACCATATGCCCAAAATTAAGGTCTTAATCACAAGTTGATTTATGCCCCAAATCCATGTTCATATATTTTATTCAAGTTATGCCCAAATTTCCCAATACAAGTTATGCCCCAATTTCAACGTTTTCCCCTCGTTCCCAATCTAATGTATTCGCATATTTCAGCGGCATGCTAAGGCTCGAAGATAGCCTGACTATGAAAATAAAAGGGAAAAAGATGAGGGTAAGATGAAAGAAATGATCATACTAACAAGATTGATATATAATGACAGAAACATGCATAAACATACGGTGGCATAATGACAAGGTAGGCATATAGGAACAGGTTTGGTGAACATGTGATAATAGAACTGATTCTAACATAATAGGGACAAACATAATGAGATCTAAACAATGATTTAGATATCCAACTAATAACATATTTGATCTAACCACAAACATAATAGGAACCGACATGATGTGATCTAAACAATGAATTAGATCTACAAACAATGGCAGATCTGATATGATAAATAGGTATAGGTTCAGATCTAGTTCACAGTCATGTCATAATAACTTAGATAAACAGGTTATATCTGATCTGATATGATTCAAATAGTCATACGCATAGATCCAAGTTACAGTCATGTCAAGTTTTACTTTTTAAATATTTAGATCTAAAATTAACATGGACTCACAGTGATTTTAATCTAGAAAATAGAAGAAGGATTCAATCACAGATCTCTGAACATGAATAACTTGATTGCATAAGAAAAGACTTGATTCAATTTGGGTAGAGACAACATCTAGTTCTCTATTATTTTTGGTATGGAAAAACAGGAGAAATGAGGTCAAATATATAGCCGTTCACGAAACCCTAATCTGCCAGATCTGCCCTAGGGGGGTCGCCCCCCCTCCCCCTTATGGGGTCGACACCCCCCTTATAGGGTTGATACCTCTGAGTAGGAAAATTGCCGCCTCCCCAATTCTGCGATTTTGAACTAATTTTTGAATTTCTGGATTATATATATATATATATATATATATATATTCTTGTACGTATACAAACTTCAAACCGTAATAACTTCTTCATACGGTGTCCATTTTACGCAAACCAAGCTCTATCTTGACCAGAATTTCGAGACGGACGCAATGACATAGCCCGTTTTACTTAAGTCTGATTATTAAATTAATTATTCTTTAATTTATCATCTTTTAGTGTTGTTAAAATTACGGGGTGTTACATTAGACCAACCCATGTATTTTATACACTTGGGCCAGACTGAGTTATAGGTTAGACTATCACTGATTCTTGCTTAGCTCACTTTTTCTATGGACTATATGTCATTTGTTAGATGTATAGGTATATTTTGACTAGTCGTCTCGTTGTTTTATGATATGTACATATTCTTCATAGGATATGATGATGTATATATTGTGTTTTATATAACCACTTATGTATGTCACCATGTATTGTAATTGATGTGTCTATACATTTGTTTACTATTATGTGATCTATGACATTTATTATTATTATTTTTTGTTTCGAGTTGATCCGTCAACCACCGTAGTATTGCATAAGGCAAGAATTAAGTATGTTGATCCACTTGAGATATGAACAAAAATTAAACACTATATTAACATAATTAGTACTTGTTTAATACAAGACTCACAGATGGTCACTCCTAATCAGCCTTATTCTCTACACTAGCAGACATTATTACCTAGCAAAATTTTTTTTTTATGGGTTTCCAGATGGGGCGTCACAAAACTCAAAGTACTATGTTTGGGAAACCAAAAAAATCAAAGTAATGTCGACATGTGTTCGTACCAAGTAGGACCCCAATTTCCGAAGGAAGATTCTTCCCTTACCTTAATTTCAAAATGTTTATCATAATATGCATAAATCATAATTTCGAATATATCACTCTCATATTAATTATGTTATATATATGATCATCTTTCTATATTGAATACCTTTCAAACTGTTAATTTTCAAAATAATTTCATACTTATTCAAATAATTTATATATAAGTTCAAAAACTTTACATCAAAATATTTGTAGAATAAAAGGTCTTTCCACTTTATTCATTTCAATATCAGTGTAGTTTAAATTTAATATGATTTCAACAAACATTTTTCTCCAACTAAATATTGTTCAAATTCAAATCTTTCAAAATGTCAAAAGCAATAGTTTAAGAAATTAGCTTATATTCATAAAGTCTTATTTATATAATTTTTTCTTTCATATCGTTACTTTGTTCAAATACACTACATCAAAAGTACTATATTACAACAACAACTCACAATGGACAATAGTAAACCATTGTAATTCCATGCGTTCTTTGTGTTTGGTTATTCGGAGTTCATATGTGGATGATAACTAGTGCATCGTGTTACCTGAAATCTTGAATAAAGTATCAACTCCACAACAATATTTTCTATCACCTGCCCACGTTTTTGCATCACATTCGTACTCCCCTCTTCTTGTTACTTATTTCCATTTTCGCGTCTAAGGCAAGGCAGCCGATATAAGAAAAAAAACGTATGCAGTGCGTATTTCTTTACTTCTTCATTATTCGGTCATACCATACTCTTTCACTACTACAATTTTCGAAATCAAATTGACAAGGGAAACATAAAATGAACTATGCTGCTTCTTATATAAATCTAGTAAACCAAAACACTTAATTCATCCCCTTTCACGCTCTCTTTTATCTTTCCCTTACTTCACGTGTACCGTTCAAACCAAAGTCATGACACAGTTAGTGTATTCTCAGTTTTGTGACGATGGGATTTAGTTAGGAATGCTTTGAAAGTTTATTTAACACTTTTGCAGCAAATAATGGTATTTTGTGTTTTTTCAAAATGCAATAACCAGTGCATGTTTATTAGTTTTAAAGTTGTATTGTTATTCTAAGTGCGACGATATTTTCATTTTACCTATTAGAGCTCATACGTGAACAAAATCTTATGCGACGGGATATTGGAAAATCTCATATAAGCTATAATACTACACGTGTACAATTTAGACAACTCACATCGTACCTTTTACTCTTTAACCTTTTCATATCATTTCTTCTGGCAAGTAAAAAAAAGAAGTAAAAATCATGCTTCAAAATTCCACAACAATTCAAATTTAGCTCTAGAAAATATAAAAGTTGAATCTTTAAGCTACTTTTGCCTAGATCTTAAGGGTAGTGAGCTTAGGGTTGGGCGCACATGCATCCAAATCGATGGGGGCATAAGGTAGGTGATCAGGGTTTAATTTTAATTATGGTCATAGATTAACAAATCCCAAAACTTATGGCACAGTCAGTGTGTTCTTAGGGGCTGTTCTTTGGCTCCTAACGGGTCCGTTAGCCAACGGACGCGTTGGACGCGTCGGACGCGTTGGACGCGTCCGTTGGCCAACGGCTCAACTTTGAGCCGTTGGCACTTCTCCCCCATTCCCATACCCTTATAAATCCTCCCCCCACTCATCTACTCCTCGGTCACCTTCTTCCAACTCACCTTCTTCCACTCTTTCTTACAATGGTGAATCCATTTCCGAATGATGGTGATTCCAATTCAGACGATTTAGAGGATATCATCCTAATTGGAGCGTACTTACGTGGTCGCCGAAGCGAAATAGGACGCCGGATTCATACTTCGACGTCTACCAGATTGATGTGGATAGACGGCATACTTAACGGTCATCAGGCAAGATGTCAAAGGCAGTTTCGTATGAAACGGTTATGTTTTCTTTCGTTATGCGATAGGCTGGAAAGTTGCGGATTGACCACTTCAGAAAATGTTACTGTTCGAGAAGCGGTTGGGATATTTTTATGGACTATTGCCACCGCTAATTCAAACAGACAAGTGGCTGAAAGATTTCAAAGCTCAGGTTGCACAATCTTTCATTATTTTCATGTTGTTTTGAATGTCGTCCTAGTATTATCTACCGCTATTATAAAACCGGGTGATCATCAATTTAACTCAATTCCTGCTGAAATTAGCAATGATAACCGTTACTATCCGTACTTTAAAAACTGTATTGGTGCAATAGACGACACACATGTTATGGCACACTTACCTCCAGATCGAATTGTTCCATATATCGGACGAAAAGGATACGCTACACAGAATATTTTGGCTGTATGCTCGTTCGATTTACTATTTACGTATGCTGTATCTGGATGGGAAGGTACTGTACACGACAGTCGAATTTTTAATTCTGTGGTGAATGACAGAAGTTCCAATTTTCCTCATCCTCCTACCGGCCAGTATTATGTTGTGGATTCCGGTTTTCCACTTACAACTGGGTATATACCACCATATCAAAATGTTAGATATCACATCCCCCAGTTTCGTATGACCACAAATCAACCGAAATCCCATAATGAAAATTTTAATTTCTACCATTCTAGTTTACGTATGGCAATTGAGAGGACATTCGGAATATGGAAAAAGAAATTTGTTATACTCAGAAATATGTCAACCTACAAGTTCGCAGCTCAAACAAAAACTGTTGTTGCTACGATGGCTATACACAATTATATACGTAAATACAATATGGGTGATCCAGATTTTATGGCTTATGATGATGATCCAAATCTTATTTCAGAAGAGTACGAACAAGAATACGCCGACGTGCGAAACATAGGCAATAATGACCTAGCACCGGCTCAACGCTATCAAGGCAGCGCTGATATGGCAGTGCGTCGCGATCACATAAGAGACGAGCTTGTTGCAGCAGGATTGCACTAATAGATTTCTGCAATGTATCACTTTATCTACTGTTTTCTTATTTCTGCAATGTATCCCTTTAGCTGTTTTTTTTTGTATTTCTGCAATGTATCACTTTCTGTACTGTTTTTATGTAATGAACTGTTATGTTTTGTTAACTGTGTTATTCTGCAATAATTATAATGTTATGTTTTAATCTGTAATTAGTTAAATTACAAAATATAAATAAAATACTCCGCTAAAACCGCCAAACGCATGGTCCGCTAACTACTATTCTCCGCTATAGTACTCCGCTCAAATTCTGCGCTTAAATTCTCCGCTTCCGCTTGCAAAGAACACACCTTAGTTTGAAGCCAATAGTGCTCGCGCTCCTCCTTTAATCTTAGTTTCTCCCTCTTCGACCTGGGCCTAACCCTAATCGTCCACGTCACCAACTTCAGCCTCGTCCATATTCCGCACTTCTCCATAAAACCTCCTTGTCCTACCGCGGCTCCCATCTTGGCAACACTAGCGTCTCCTCCTTGCAGCAGACGATGTCGTGCTAGGAGATCAAAGTTCCTACGGGAATGAAGAGCATCGATAGGGCGAAAGCTTGAAGGATCTAATCCGAGCGTTGTTGCTTCTGTTGGAATTTAAGCTTTTCAGCTCCACCAATCGAGAGTTCAACCTTATTTCTTAAGACTACGACAGTGGAATTGTTGCTCCAATTTCTCGTCTCATGTATTTGATAATCGCAGCAGGATTTACTTCTTTGAAAAAAATTGGGAACCGAAATCCTAAGGTACAATGTTTAATCTGGATAAGTCAGCTCTTTTACTTGAGAATCAGGATTTACTTTTCTTGGTTCCTTGGTACCCATATTCGTACTTATGCACATAGATATGTATATAACTTGTCCTGTTTTTTCAGTTCAATGTATCATGAGTATGTTGTGAAACTCTAAATTGCTTCTTTCTTATCACCACTACCATAGCTCTGAATGGTTAAAGTGAAGTCTAATGGAATTCATTATGAGAAAATTTGAGTTGATGTTAGAAACAAATTGAAGCCCACAGTCAGGATCTGATTGCAATGAGCTGAGATTTTATTTTTTGGAACTTTAAAAGTTGTTTGTTTAGTTTGAAAAAGGTAAAATAGTTCATAATTAGCATCATGTTGCTTAGTCGTACATTCAAAGGATAAAAAGCATTCAACTTTACTAAAGATTTTTTTAAAATAAAAATAAAAATATATATAGCAAAAAGGAGATACTACCCAATCTCCAGTGGCTAACAAAATCAGTCTAGTAAAAAAACTAGAAACACAAAGCAGAAAAATCTGTCGAAAATAAAAACAACCCCAACACAATACTCGAATACAGCTAAGCCCCACTCACACCAAAAACAAAATAAAAAAGAGAAGAAACCAATCAATGCACACAGGGATCCATATAACAGACATCCAAAGCCAGAGAAGTCCCCTCGACTCCATCCAAATGAAAAACATGAGACTCCAAGAAGCAACAACAAAGATCTCTCCCTCCAGACGATGGAAAAGCTCCAACAAAGCTAAGGCATTAAAACCCAATGACCTCTTCCGAGACAGCCAAGCTAGCACTTGCTCTGCTAAGCAACAAAAAATCTACAAAACAAGAGCAATCCTCCTCCAAAAGCAAAGTCGAGCCAAAGCCTACCACACAAAACCACAAAACAAGGTAAAAAGGAGGGGGGGAACACGAACAACAAAACAAGCAATCAACCGACACCAAAGAATCCAAATCTTATTAGATACATGGCTAACAACCCCAAAAACTAAGAGACATGACAGAGTTGGTAATCACCTCAGAGCCCATAGAAGGCTCTAAAAGTGCCACTAGACGAACATAATGCTTCTTGACTATGCGTTTAAGCCTCGCCAAATAAGCTTCATTGTCGATATCCCTAATGTTCCAAAATAAAAAGCTCGCCATTCAAGCCAGTTAAAAAACAAGTGGCTAACGGGAAAAAGAAAAAGAGGCAGAAAAAAGAAACTCAAATTAGATAGAGGGTGCGTCGAGTAGATCTAAAAATTTTCTCGGTCGTCGCTATAGAGCGAGTACGAATGGTGCTGGTGCTACGAGGTACAAACCTCGGCTTCCTACACGAAGGGAGTAAAGAAGAAGCAGAAGATCGAACGGGCGATGAAAGAACCGGGGGAGGGAGATAGACAGAGGGAAACAACGAAGAAGAAACAGATCTAGCAGGCAGGACTTCTTAGTAAGGCGGGAGAGTCGATCATCGATGATCGAAATCTCCTTGCTAAGAAGAGGGAAAGAGTGAGGAGAAGAAGGAGAGACAACTAACAAGGTAGGGGAAGTCGCCTCCAAGCTCAAAGAGGCAGCCTGAAATGTAGAAACACAAAGGGGCTGTGTTTCGCGATGATGTAAGGATCTCTTCGCTGCCAAATTGACATCCAACATTGCTTGGAAAATCCTACTACCGAGAGGACGCAAAAATCGAACGCATTCCGAAGGAGGATTAACCAGGCCTCCCTCAAGCTCAATGAAAAAGGCGTTGACCAAGAAAGTGATGCACCGAGAGTGAACGAATATCTACCAACAAGAATGTTCGCTATTCAGACACCATGAACTTCCCAAAAGGGCCAAGGCCAGGCATCGAAGACAACAAACCAACCCAGCATCCAAAATCAGAACCAAACACCCACAGACACAAAACATTTCATGAAATGAATTGTTGTGCCAGTACGGACCAGTAAACGACCCAAGGAAAAGAAAGCAGCTTGCACCGAAGCAAGCAACCCCAACACATGCCGAAGTTACCGGTCAAGGGCACACAACTAGCTTACCAACGATACCAACCAAAAGGAAACTCAAAAAGATTTCCCAAACAACAAAACAGATCCAGGTAAGGCAAAGCAAACCAAGAAACATGCAAAAAAGGAACGAACGAGTCACAATTGCAGAAAAACCCATGCGTAAAACAACCCGAACCAAAGACCCCAAGTAGAAAGGTGGAAACCCAACACAATACCCAAAAGCCAACCAGAAAGGCCACAGACCAAAGGGGAGCAACCTTACCACCAACATTATCAGCAAAGACAATAGAGCAGAAACGCATAAGGAAAAAATAAGACAAGTTGAAGTAAGGAAGCTGATCCTGGCATAAGGGATTCAGAGCAAGCATGAGACGACGAAGCCCAACCACCGCAGAAAAACCTACCTCCTCAGAAGCAGTCTCCGCTGTCGCGCTGACAGAATCAACGCATGGCTCAAACGAAGACTGTAATCAACACACCGCTCCAACAAACGCGAGCCAACCGAATCCAGCTTCTTCCTTAAAGAACTACCTCGAAGCCAACGAGTACAAGGAGGAGAAGTGACTGCAGGAACTGGCACGCCACCATTGAACACAGAATGCTCAACAACTGAAACCAAAGCACAACCATCAAAGTTATTGCTGGAGATAAGCTGCCTGTCAACCCATAGCGCAGAAGGCACACGAGAAAAACCAGAGCCCAAAGAAGGTCGACCAACCAAAAAGTGCCAACCGAAAGCCTCGCCTGTTGTAGAGCACGAAGGCTGCTTTCGATGACTCGAGCCACCCCACCTCTCTGTCGAGCCAGACAAGCTACCCTATACTCCACCATCTGAACGAGCCTCCTCTACATCCCAGCCTATCCCTTGAGGGGACAACCACAGACACATCAAAGGCATGCAAGCAATCCACAGTAGGCACCGGAGCGAACAAGTCAAATCCGTTGCTTGGAGTCATAGGCGAAAGGGAATGACCACCCTTAGAACCCACCATCCTTATCTTGTCGACAACACAAGACGAAGGCAGTGTTTCTACATGAGGGGCAACCACATGTCGGCTCAATCTCCTACAACGCCGAATACGCAAAGAATGCTTGTCGGGCAACGGCCAATCCTGCGAAGAACCAAAAAACCACGAGACAAACTTTTAGGGAGAAAGCGGATATGAGCGATCAAGTTTCTAACACCACTTTTTCCACTAACACCACCAACGACAACACAGTAAGAAGATGACTAGACTGGTGACCCAAAGCACCCGAAAAGTAAGAAGCAGAAGTTGCCTCAACCAAACGTTCCACCTGAGAAAGCCTACAGCCAACGACCGATCGAGGAAGGAATCAGATAGGGGGTGTCAGTTCTACACGCATTCGCCTCCAACGTCAGCCGAAGAAACAACAGAGTGGGCTGGACGAGGACCGTGCGAGATTCTTGGTCGTCAATCTCAGCGAGGGTGATGTTGAAATGCTCGAGGTAGCTCTTGAGGGTTTCAGCCGACCTTGATAGAGGTTGGAGAGGGTGAGAGAGTTCTTCGGCATAGGAACGTGCATTCTGAACGGTCTGATCATCTCGGTTGCTAGCTGGTCAAAGTTACTGATAGATTGAAGTGGAAGGCGGGTGAACCAAGGTTCAAAAACTCGGTTTCGGTTTCGTTCATTGGAAAATTTACCAGTTTCGGATGGTTTCGGTAGTTTCGGTTTTTGTTTGGTTTCGGTCCGAAAATCAATTTTTATATTTTTTATAAGAAAAGCTAATAATAAATGTTGCAACTTCACTTAGAAATATGAACATAAGACATTTGTATATATAATATGTTATAAACGAACATATTCATATGACAAAAACCCGTTTTTTAAATCTTTTATTTTCTGAAAACCGTAAAACAAGTCCAAAGCCCATACAAAGTCAAGCCCAGACCAATTATCAACCCATAATTAATACATATTACGTACTAATATACTCGCAACCAGAAATCGAACAGGCAAAAAAAAAAAAAAAACAAGAACACGAAGCAGGAAAACGATGATCGAACTGCTAGAATTGGGGGGTTTCATGTCTACTAAGCACGTTTTCTTCAAATCGGGAAATTTTTGAAGCTCGAGATTCCTGAATCGGTGATTTAGGGTTTGTTTTTTGCTGCTTTTTCTCTTGCTTTTTGCTTTCACACGCGTTTTTTTCTTCTTTCGGTGTTTACTGGATTGCGATTTAGGGTTTTCCCCCTTCAACGAACGAAACGAGAATATACCGTTGTTCCGTCCCGGTGACTATCGATACCGGAACGAGAACAACGGTATCTCGTGGTTTCGGACGAAACCTCAAACCATGGGGTGAACCAAAGCAAAGTTGTGCCTTCCAAAAGGTTTGGGAAACTTTTACACTTGACGACATCGGTGGCCCTGCTTCATGTGCTACTCATAGCGGTCCAGAAAAGCGAGGAGGTCTGTTGTTCCGCCATAGAGCCCTAACTTGTTACATGTTGAAGCGTCGAGGTCACTCAGCTTCGTGCATGACCCTGGTGAAGGTGTTACGTCTCAAGTGGGTTTTCCTCACGTCGTTGACATTCCCTCGCATATTCCTCATGATCATTCGAACCATGTTGGGGAGATATGCCGGATGAACATTCTCTGGCGGGATCCAGTGGTTGTTGTTCACCTCAGGAGTTCTGGGTCGTGGGCTTCGCCTAGGATGAATGTCGGGCTCGTCCTCATCCATGTCATCGTCGTTGTTGACCTGATTCTGGTATGGTTAATGATAGGGATGAGCATGGTGCGGTTTGGTGCGGTTTTGGCTTAGATACGCAACCGGAACCGCTAGGGTGCGGTTTCTAAAAGTAGGAACCGGAACCGGACCAAAAACCGTTGGTGTGATTTCGGTTTTAAAAGTGCGGTTTCGGTTTCAAAACCGTTTGACAAAAAAAAAGCATTGTTCCCTAACCTGCTCATACAAAACAACACTATTATATACACGCACAGGAAACTCATGCTTGACTATATACAAAATCATGCACCACACAAAAACCCACACAACAACAGCACGAACATAACGCTAGCATATATAAACAGTTAAACACAACCCAATCACAACAATCAATATTTTCCTAAAAATATAACCTGTACCAGTCTCATATTTAGTTACTGAAATGCTATCAGTATTATAGTCTGGGATGAAGCCACTCCCACTATAATTCGTTATTGTAATCTTCATGTTGATTTAGTAATTAAACATGCAGATTACAATAAAGAATTGATATTTGCACGCTACAAAAATGAGGGCACACATCTACATACAAATGCATGTACCACAGTAAAAACACACAATGCTTCACATATGTTAATGCATGTACGCAAAAAATGCAAGGTAACGTTAAAATTTTATATAAATAATATTTGGTGCGGTTTCGGTTTTGCGGTTTGAAAAAGGATAGAAACCGAAACCGAATCGTACTAATGGTGCGGTTTCATCGGTTTTGCGGTTTTACTTCGGTGCGGTTTTTTAAGATGCGGTTTTCATCGGTTTTTTGCGGTTTCGGTTTGTAATCGGTTTTTCTGCTCATCCCTAGTTAATGAGTTAAAGAAGGTTGCTGCAGGTTTTGATCAGATAGGATTTGGGCCTGTTAAGTTGCTGGACGCGTAGGCCCTAAGTGTAGAGCGACGACAGCTGGGTTCTGTCGAGGAGGGGGTCGGTTACTTGGACCTGGTTCATCATTGATAAGCAACCGGGAAGGGTTGCGTTGACATGTTCCCCCGCTGATGGTTATGGTGGTTCCATTACCGTTGCCGTTGGTATGGGCGTTAGTGTCAGCAACAACATTAGTGTTGAGAGTGAACCTTCTTCTTTGGCTCCGGCCCCAAGTTTCAGAAGAGGCACTTTAAGAGGAGTTGTGCCTCGAGCAAGCATTGTTCTGAGCAAGCTGGAGCCGAGCGTCGAGGCGTTGACTTTCTTGAAGTTGATGCATAAGGTCGATGTTGGTTTTCAATGTGTCGTTGAGCTCGAGAGGTCTATTCTCCAGCCTTTTGTGAAGCGTGTAAATCTGCGTTTGAGTTGTCGAAGCATCGGGGTCCGTTGGAAGAAGGATGCCTGCTTTGGTCGGGTTTCCCGCCGACTAAAATTGTTGAGTAGTAGCAGCTTTGGCTACTGCCGAAGTTTCGATCATCAGGTTCTTTGCTCGCTTAACCATTGTAAGCTGACTCGAGCGGTAGGTTAAGAAAAAACCTGAGTAGCGCTTCGAAGTCGAGATGGAAATGTGCGACAAAGAAACGAGTCTAAGTTTTCAGCGAAAGCACCAAAATGTTGACGACAAAAAATGTCGTAACACCTAAGGATTCTTAATTATTTATGAATAATGTTTCGCGTGGGAAAGTATGTGCAGAAAGCAGTAAATAACACAGGAATTTATAGTGGTTCGGTCCACAAGGAACTTAGGTCCACTTTGAAGAGGTTTGCTGATATTTTAATCACAGTAATGAGTTACAAGCGTAGAACTTCGTCATGATATTCATTTGCAAGTGATTCCATATGTTTTTGAGTCAGTTGTCATATACGAGTCTTGGGAAAAAAAGGGTTTTTGTGCTTCTTCTTCCTCAAGCACTAGGCTGCCACTAATAGGTTCTTGGATCTCTAAGAGATATCAAATCAACAAAAATCCTACCCGTATGAAGTGTGAGTAAGAGGGTATTTATAGTGGGAAGGTTAGGTCGGAGTAGGTAGGATTTGGGGACTACCAAACAGAAAATCACATCATAGAGCTGCGCACATTAGGAAATCGCATCATCCATTGTCGGTAGGTAGAGAAATTGCATCTTCCATGTGGGATACGATTTTCGCATCCCAAAAGATGCGAAAATCGCACCCCAGAGGGATCCGGTGTGTTGCATTGAGGCGTCGCGTCCAGTGGATTTGATGACATCGCATCCCGGGGATACGACGGCACCACATCCCGGATGATGCGAACCCGTCGCACTTGATGGGTGTGATTGGCATCACATCCTGGTGGATGCGATGACAAAAGGGTGTTAGTTGGGCGATGGAGTGATGCCTATTTTGTCGATCTGATGAGTAGGGTGTTTCGGGAGTTCCTAAATAAATTTGTTGTAGTCTTTGTTGATTATATTTTGATCTTCTTCAAAATCAAAGAAGAGCATGCCCAACATTTGAGAGAAGTTTTGAAAACTCTCCGTGACTATCATCTTAAAGCAAAATTCTCCAAATGCCATTTTTGGAGAAAAGAGGTAAGATTTTTAGGGCATGTGGTCTCCAAAGAAGGGACAGCTGTAGATCCTGCGAAGGTGGTTGCGGTGCAAGATTGGCAGATTCCTAAAATGCAACCGAGGTGAGAAGCTTTATTGGGTTGGTAGGTTACTATAGGAAGTTCATTAAGGACTTCACAAAGATATCAGCCCTACTCACCAAGATGACGAAGAACTTGGCATTTTCGTGGGATATAGACTGTGACATTGCTTTCCAACGACTGAAGACGGCTCTAACTACAGCCCCAGTCTTGACTTTGCCTAACGGGAGTAAGGTGTTTACCATTTACACTGATGCGTGTGGTACAGGGCTTGGTGCGGTTCTAATGCAAGAAGGGAAAGTAGTGTGTTATGGGGGTAGACAGTTGAGAGTTCATGAAAAGAACTACCCTACCCATGATCTAGAGGTAGCTGCCTTAGTATTTGCGTTAAAGACGTGGTGTCATTATTTACTTGGAGAGAAGTTCAAGTTGTACACCGATCATAAATCTCTCAAGTATCTGTTCTCGCAGAAGGATTTCAATTTAAGGCAACAACTGTGGATGGAGTTTCTAGCTTCTTATGAGTTTGAGATTGCTTATACCCTTGGCAAGGGTAATGTGGTGGAGACGCACTAAATAGACAGAGGATGTCCCTGAGTCCTCTGTTTGTGGAAATAAAGAACTTCGAATTCATATCAACTTTTGATTTTAGGACCTCCATCGCGATTTTGCCTGATTTGTTTGTATCCTTGGAGATATGACCAACTCTTATGGACCAATTAGGAGCTTCGCAACAAGGTGACCCACAGATTTTAGACATCATGGATAAGCTCATAATAGGGGAGACTTCTAGTCACCTCAGTAGATATACCATTAATGAAAAAGGGTAGTTGCGACGAGATGGAAGGCTTTGTGTTCCTCAAACTGGAAGCTTGATAAAGGCAGTCCTAGAAGAAGCCCACCATTCTAAGATGACCATTCATCCAGGCGGTGATAAGATGTACAGGGAGATGAAGAGGGTTATCTTGTGGGCTGGGATGAAGAAAGATGTGGCCAAAATTGTTTCTCAATGTTTAGTTTGCCAGCAAGTCAAAGCTGAGCAAAAGAAGCCCGGTGGATTACTTCATCCGATGGAGTCTCCGCAATGGAAATGGGAGAGCATCTCTATGGATTTCATAAATGGTTTGCCCAAATCGAAGAAAGGCAACACTAGTATCTGGGTTGTGGTAGATAGACTCACTACGAGCGCTCATTTTATTCCAGTTAAGAGTAAAAGGATGACATTATGGTCGGCAACAATTTATGTGCGTGAGATAGTTCGCCTTCACGGAGTACCTTCCAGCATCGTGAGCGATCGTGACCCCATCTTTACTAGCGAAATTTGGAGGAGCTTGCAAGAAGCATTAGGTACACGGTTGTGTTTGAGCACCGCTTATCATCCTCAGACCGATGGACAGACGGAGAGGGTGAACGGGATTCTTGAAGATCTTTTGAGGCTGTGTATCCTAGACTTTGGAGGGACTTGGGAAGAGCATCTTCCTTTAGTAGAGTTTGCCTATAATAACAGTTACCAAGCTAGCATCGTATGGCACCCTTCAAAGCATTGTACAGGCGACCCTGTAGATCACCAACTTGTTGGTAGGAATCTACAGAAAGATTATTACTTGGACCAGATATGGTTTGGGAAACGTCCGAAAAGATTGACCTTATTCGACGGCGAATGAAGACAGCTCAAGATAGGCAGAAATTCTATGCAGACAAGAGAAGGACTGACATCGAATTTGAAGTGGGAGACCTAGTTTTTATCAAAGTGTCACCTCCGAGGAATGTGGATTGGTTCGGATCGGTAGGGATTTTGGCACCTAGGTTTGTGGGACTATTTCCCATAACTGAGAGGATTGGCCAAATGGCCTACAGAATAAAGCTCCCAGAAAATCTATCTGGCGTTCATGACGTTTTCCATGTTTCTCATCTGCGGAAGTGCCTGCGTGACACCGCAGTAATCATTGAGCCGAGTGTGTTGGAAGAAGTAGAAGCGGAATGAGAGGCGATAGTCAGACGAGTTCCTTCCCGTATTCTTGGATTAGAAGTTAGGAAGCTACGGAATAAAGAGATCAAGTTGCTAAAGGTTCAATAGGGAGAAAAACCAGAGGATGCGATTTGGGAAACCAAAGACAAGATTCGTGCTTTGTACCCTTTTCTTTTCGAGGGTATGTTCTTAACTCCCTTTTTTTAAGTTTTATTAGTGCTGGTTTGTGTCATTTGAGTATGTAACACCCCACCTCCGCCAGTACCACTCTTGCAAGGGCACTGACTTTGGAGAGGCGTTTGAATCAGGTAAACATGCATAATGATATATCAAGGCAGAACAAGAACATATGTATATATATAGACAGAGTAAATGACATAGATAAAACAGCGGAAGATTTTTAAACCATTTCAAAACAAGTCTGGTACAACATAATATCAACTTTCCAAATAAACAAGTCTAGATAAAACAACATCATCTGAAAACTGAAATACATAAGTGCTATCCCCAAAATAAGTGATAACCATAGCTAGCTTCATGTCAAGACCGTACATGAGCTAAATCCCACAAGCAGGTGATCAGAAATCCAAGCTAAGCTCCAATATTCCCTCCCTGAGAACCTGGGGGGGAGGGGGAAACGGAAGAAAAGAGGCGAAAGAAAACAGGTCAGTCAAAAAGACTGAGTAAGCCCTACTACAATCAATGTAAACTGATAAAGTTAACTGGCATGAGCAGCAGGTATGAACATAGGGATAACAAACATACTAACATGTTGACTAACTAACAAGGCAGATAAAGGTGTCATCGCATAATCAGGTTTAAGGTTTTTCACCACAGGTGTACCAGCGTTCTAACATGTCATGTATAATCCAGAATTTATCCCTTGGCCTAAACTTGGCCCAGTATTAGGTGTTTGACTCAAATCAAGATCCAATTTCTTGGTACCAATACTTAGTATAACCGTATTAGGTGTTACCCGAAACAGAACGGAACAGAATGGTCCATACAGAAGTAGAGTTTGGGAGAAATGGGCTTTTACCACCCTAACAGGTAAAGTACAGAAACGAAATGCTAACAATAATGGGCCTTTACCACCCTAACAGAACAGAGTACAGAAACGGATTACTACAATAATGGGCCTTTACCACCCTAACAGATAAAGTACAGAAACGAAATGCTAACAATAATGGGCCTTTACCACCCTAACAGAACAGAGTACAGAAACGGAATACTACAATAATGGGCCCTTACCACCCTAACAGATAAAGTACAGAAACGAAATGCTAACAATAATGGGCCTTTACCACCCTAACAGAACAGGGTACAGAAACGGAATACTACAATAATGGGCCTTTACCACCCTAACAGAACAGAGTACAGAAACAGAATACTACAATTAGGTGTACACTAGTAGTGGGCCTTTACCACCCAAACAGACGGTACCACGCATAAACAGACGGGTGTCACCACAAAACAGACGGTACCTACAGAGTCAGACAGAGTTAAGTGTACCCTAAACCCTACCCCAGCGATCGGCTCCCTAATACATAAATACCCTGTGTCGGTCCCACGACAGGGTGTATCACTCCCTAAAGTGGCAACCAATTGGCACAGGCATATTTACAGATGTCACGGCGTCTTACATCCTCAGAGGCAGACCGGGATCCATGCACGCACATGACCCGGTTGGAACGCACCATCAACACCCATCGCCATTATCAGAATGAACCACTTACAATTAGTTCAGTAAGCGTGCCCGGACCCTACCTACAGTTGGGTCAAAGTGTTGATACCAGAAAGGGTTACTGACTAATATGGGTCCCAAACAACAGATGACACAAGTATTCACCCTTGTGTCCCCAGACTATCAGATTCAGATTAACTTATTAACAGAGTTCAGACATACAAAGTTCAGACGATAAATTTTCAGATTAACGGGTCAGATAACAGATTACCAACTTGCCTAACTTGATGTGGGTCCTACAGATCCACAAAACAGGTTCGTTTAATTTATCAATCAAGTTAGTTTGTCCAGACCAGATATCTAATTGGTTCTCAGCCTTATCAAATTACTGAGTTGGATTGGTTAAGTTCAACTTAACCCCGTTAATTTACCGAGTTCAGATTGGTTAAGTGTAGGGTAACTTAACCCCGTTAATTTACCGAGTTCAGATGGGTTAAGTGTAGGTTAACTTAACCCCGTTAATCCCCCATATCCAAATTGGTTAAGTATTCCAGCGGTCCATGACTTAACCCTAATCACGAGGCATTAATTAATTAATGCGCCTTAACCTCTCACATTAGACCTTGTTGTGGTTACTAGTTAAGCCGGGCGGGTCCGGGTAGCTTTACACCATAACTTGGTCTAACCTCGGGTTCAAGGTACAACATGACCAACTTCTCACATTGGGTCCTATTGTCTGTAGCAACTAGTTAAGCCGGTCGGTTCCGGGTAGGTTTACGCTACAAACTCAACCCAACCTCGAGTTGGCCACACTTATCTTTTCTAAGTGTCATGTCCATCATGTTTCCAAAACATATTTCACATTTTCAAGCAATTGGGTAGACCTAACTTAATAGGTAAATTCCCAATGGGTAGACCTAACTTAATAGGTAAATTCCCAAGCTCATATTTTTATGTCTTTTAAGTTTACCCAACCCCAAACGCAATCCCATCGCTTACATATCGCAATAGCGCATAAAGGATAGAAAGAGGGAACTTGGCATAATCACGACATAAAAATGGTTGAAGCCACAAATTCAACATGGTGGCATATGAAATATACATATGTTCATATACTTGCACTAGGCCTCAAAAAGCATGCAAAACTTGGATGACAACTTGCATATTAAACTTGCATAGCACATCTTACATATCATATGACAACTTTCATTTCAAACTCGCATAGCATAACTTGCATATCATATGACAACTTGCATATCAACTTGCATAACAAAACTTGCATAACACATGACAACTTGCATATCATACTTGCATAAACAAACTTGCATAACTTATGACAACTTGCATATCATATTTGCATAAACAAACTTGCATAACTTATGACAACTTGCATATCATACTTGCATAAACAAACTCGCATAACATATGATAACTTGCAAACCAAACTTGCATAACAAAACTTGCATAACATTTGTCAACTTGCATATCACACTTGCATAGCAAAACTTGCATAACTTATCATAACAAACTTGCATAACTTATCATAAGAAACTTGCATAACACATCATAGAAAACTTGCATATCATACAATTAACTTTAAAGTTCAAGTATGAAAGGAATAGGGCTTACAATGCTTATGCGAACTCAAATGAGTATAGCAAATGTAAGCAAACCCTTATGCAACCAAAAACCCCAAAAATGCAAGCAAACTTGATCAAAACTCCTTCTTTATGATGCCAATAGAGAATCAAGCCTTTAATGCAAGCTAAAGAGGATCATACAAGCCTAAATATACTTGTATGCATGGAAATCTCTTAGGAATTTGATTTAGGAATTTATGAAGAGAGTGGAGGCCATGAGAGGTTTGATTTTGACATAGTTTAGTTGCTAGGATGAATAATGAATGATTTAGGGTAGATTAGGGTCTTATTTATAGATTAGGCTAGTGATATAGACCATAGGATTAAACCCTAGTTCTCATCTCAGCCCTCCAAATCGAATCTGGCCCCCTAGCTCAACACAAAACCCAAAATGGTGCACCAGGCAGGACTGGGCGCCGAGACCCAGTCGATAGCCAAGTCGACAGGGCTGTCGACCTGGTCGACCCTGTCGACACCCAAGTCGACAGGCCTGTCGACTTGGGTACTGTGGCGGGATTTTTCCCGCCTTGGCCCAGCTGGCCCAATTATTTGAATTTGAATCTGTTTTTAAACCTTGAATTTTCAGAAAACTTTGACGGGCCATATCTGGGCCATACGGACTCCGTTTTTCGAAAACTCGGACTCTATTTCGCGTATTTTTCCGAGACGAACGCAATGGCATAGCCCGTTTCCCTTGATTCACATTTTATAATTAAATTCTGCCTCGATTTATATTATAACAGATTGTTGAAAATACGGGTTGTTACATTCTCCCCTCCTTAAAGGATTTCGTCCCCGAAATCTTCAAGTTAGGAAGAACGTATCCTACCATCCAATCATCCATCTACTCAAAACATCATCCACGAGCAATCATTGTCCTTACAAGATCCTAAATGCTGGATGAACATATGCAAAGGTGTGTGTATATGTACCTATCTAATGCAAATATCATCAATGCAAATTATGTTAGTGAAATGAATCCATATGTATGCAATTCCTAACATAATGTATATCATCTATATGTGTGCACATAACATACACCCATATGCAACATCCATGTGATAACACACAATTTTCATCCATGAATAAGCATAAACACTCATGCATATGCAATATGAGGAGTGTGCGAGCCGATCTAGTGCCTAACCGTGTATAATGCATCCACGAGTAATCACTTGCAAACACTTGCAAACACTTGCAACCACTTGCAACCACCAAACATAACATGTCTCAAACACATGTTTACATCCATAGGATTCCTATCTCCACAAGGTACAATCGAGTGATGGAAGCGAGTACAGATAAAACAAAACTTGGCACATATACTTACAGAATACTATTACAGATCAGATTTTCCCCAAATGATTCTTAGGAAACCGAGCATGGTAGAAACCCAGAATGTATTCGTCATAGTCACAGATACTCCCAAACCCCAATTTATCACAAACAGATGAGTTATAACTCTCAGGGAGTTTGAGACTATTACCAGATTAGAAGCAAGACTAGCATTAAAGTACAGAGTTTCCATTACAGAATCAAAATACCAGAAAAAGAGTTTCATACTGAAAATCAGACAAAGAGAATTAAACATCCTACAGACAAATTATTCTAGCCCAAATCTATTCGCCCGTCATGCGAGTATTCATCGTTCCTTCCGATGCAGTCCCTTTCTTCTTCGGGCAGTCCCTAGTGAAGTGTCCCATCTCTCCGCAGTTAAAGCAAGTGCCCTTCCTCTTTCTGCAATCCTTGTTTAGATGGGTTGGACTTCCACAAGTAAAGCACTTCTTTTCCTTTTTATCTTCAGACTTCTCGTCCTTCTTTTTCTTGCTCTGATTCCCCTGACTGCCTTGACCACCTTGATTGCCTTTTCCCTGAGAATCAGTCTTCTTTGTTTGGGTATCACTTGACTTGACCTCTTTCTTTCCCTCTCCCTGAAGTAGAGCCATATCGACTAAACTCTCAAAAGTAGCTCCATGCGGAATATGCGACATCGCCAAACCCTGCAGCGGCTCATTTAACCCTCTAGCAAATCGGAGAGCTTTCTTCTCAGGAGTGTTCACTAATTCCAAACCAAAACGGGCCAGTTGATTAAACTTGTTAACATACTCCTTGACAGTCATATCATCTTGCTTTAATGCAATGAACTTCTCCATCTGTAAATTCGCCTCAGCGGAGGATAGAAACTTGGCCACAAATCTAGCTCTCAAATCGGCCCAAGTCTCGACGGGCCTCGTCCCATTGGTGACCTCCCACCAATAGGCTGCTTCGTCCTTCAAAAGCCACACTGTCAATAAGATCTTCCTCTCGTCATCAATCCCAAAGATAGCAAACAAGTCCTCAGTGTCTTTCAGCCAATTCCTAGCTTCAACAAAAGATTCCGTGCCTAGGAAATTCTTGCCTCCCATCGCCTTGAAGTCTTTACAAACCTTCGTGAACTCTACTGGAGGATGCTGAGGGGGGGAGGAGGAGGAACATTAACCACCGGAGGAGGAGTGACATTTGCGGGGTCGGCTTCGGTCGCCCTAGCCTCCATAAGTCTCCTATACCAAACGGGAACTTGCACTCCCTCCGGGATAACAAAGTTATCGGCCATACTGAAACGAAGGAAAAGACAGATTCAGGACGAGGAAACTAAGAATAGATAACTAAGGATTGTGCTAATGGCTTTTTGGGGAATAGCCGGTTTAAAATAAACTAGACTTTTCTTTGGAAAATACTTTATACTTGGTTTTGAAAATAGTTTTCCAAAAGTTTTAAAAACCTTTTTGTCCCTTCTCGTAAACCATATGCTCTGATACCAAATGTAACACCCCACCTCCGCCAGTACCACTCTTGCAAGGGCACTGACTTTGGAGAGGCGTTTGAATCAGGTAAACATGCATAATGATATATCAAGGCAGAACAAGAACATATGTACATATATAGACAGAGTAAATGACATAGATAAAACAGCGGAAGATTTTTAAACCATTTCAAAACAAGTCTGGTACAACATAATATCAACTTTCCAAATAAACAAGTCTAGATAAAACTACATCATCTGAAAACTGAAATACATAAGTGCTATCCCCAAAATAAGTGATAACCATAGCTAGCTTCATGTCAAGACCGTACATGAGCTAAATCCCACAAGCAGGTGATCAGAAATCCAAGCTAAGCTCCAATATTCCCTCCCTGAGAACCTGGGGGGGAAACGGAAGAAAAGAGGCGAAAGAAAACAGGTCAGTCAAAAAGACTGAGTAAGCCCTACTACAATCAATGTAAACTGATAAAGTTAACTGGCATGAGCAGCAGGTATGAACATAGGGATAACAAACATACTAACATGTTGACTAACTAACAAGGCAGATAAAGGTGTCATCGCATAATCAGGTTTAAGGTTTTTCACCACAGGTGTACCAGCGTTCTAACATGTCATGTATAATCCAGAATTTATCCCTTGGCCTAAACTTGGCCCAGTATTAGGTGTTTGACTCAAATCAAGATCCAATTTCTTGGTACCAATACTTAGTATAACCGTATTAGGTGTTACCCGAAACAGAACGGAACAGAATGGTCCATACAGAAGTAGAGTTTGGGAGAAATGGGCTTTTACCACCCTAACAGGTAAAGTACAGAAACGAAATGCTAACAATAATGGGCCTTTACCACCCTAACAGAACAGAGTACAGAAACGGAATACTACAATAATGGGCCTTTACCACCCTAACAGATAAAGTACAGAAACGAAATGCTAACAATAATGGGCCTTTACCACCCTAACAGAACAGAGTACAGAAACGGAATACTACAATAATGGGCCTTTACCACCCTAACAGATAAAGTACAGAAACGAAATGCTAACAATAATGGGCCTTTACCACCCTAACAGAACAGGGTACAGAAACGGAATACTACAATAATGGGCCTTTACCACCCTAACAGAACAGAGTACAGAAACAGAATACTACAATTAGGTGTACACTAGTAGTGGGCCTTTACCACCCAAACAGACGGTACCATGCAGAAACAGACGGGTGTCACCACAAAACAGACGGTACCTACAGAGTCAGACAGAGTTAAGTGTACCCTAAACCCTACCCCAGCGATCGGCTCCCTAATACATAAATACCCTGTGTCGGTCCCACGACAGGGTGTATCACTCCCTAAAGTGGCAACCAATTGGCATAGGCATATTTACAGATGTCACGGCGTCTTACATCCTCAGAGGCAGACCGGGATCCATGCACGCACATGACCCGGTTGGAACGCACCATCAACACCCATCGCCATTATCAGAATGAACCACTTACAATTAGTTCAGTAAGCGTGCCCGGACCCTACCTACAGTTGGGTCAAAGTGTTGATACCAGAAAGGGTTACCGACTAATATGGGTCCCAAACAACAGATGACACAAGTATTCCCCCTTGTGTCCCCAGACTATCAGATTCAGATTAACTTATTAACAGAGTTCAGACATACAAAGTTCAGACGATAAATTTTCAGATTAACGGGTCAGATAACAGATTACCAACTTGCCTAACTTGATGTGGGTCCTACAGATCCGCAAAACAGGTTCGTTTAATTTATCAATCAAGTTAGTTTGTCCAGACCAGATATCTAATTGGTTCTCAGCATTATCAAATTACTGAGTTGGATTGGTTAAGTTCAACTTAACCCCGTTAATTTACCGAGTTCAGATTGGTTAAGTGTAGGGTAACTTAACCCCGTTAATTTACCGAGTTCAGATGGGTTAAGTGTAGGTTAACTTAACCCCGTTAATCCCCCATATCCAAATTGGTTAAGTATTCCAGCGGTCCATGACTTAACCCTAATCACGAGGCATTAATTAATTAATGCGCCTTAACCTCTCACATTAGACCTTGTTGTGGTTACTAGTTAAGCCGGGCGGGTCCGGGTAGCTTTACACCATAACTTGGTCTAACCTCGGGTTCAAGGTACAACATGACCAACTTCTCACATTGGGTCCTATTGTCTGTAGCAACTAGTTAAGCCGGTCGGTTCCGGGTAGGTTTACGCTACAAACTCAACCCAACCTCGAGTTGGCCACACTTATCTTTTCTAAGTGTCATGTCCATCATGTTTCCAAAACATATTTCACATTTTCAAGCAATTGGGTAGACCTAACTTAATAGGTAAATTCCCAATGGGTAGACCTAACTTAATAGGTAAATTCCCAAGCTCATATTTTTATGTCTTTTAAGTTTACCCAACCCCAAACGCAATCCCATCGCTTACATATCGCAATAGCGCATAAAGGATAGAAAGAGGGAACTTGGCATAATCACGACATAAAAATGGTTGAAGCCACAAATTCAACATGGTGGCATATGAAATATACATATGTTCATATACTTGCACTAGGCCTCAAAAAGCATGCATAACTTAGATGACAACTTGCATATTAAACTTGCATAGCACATCTTACATATCATATGACAACTTTCATTTCAAACTCGCATAGCATAACTTGCATATCATATGACAACTTGCATATCAACTTGCATAACAAAACTTGCATAACACATGACAACTTGCATATCATACTTGCATAAACAAACTTGCATAACTTATGACAACTTGCATATCATATTTGCATAAACAAACTTGCATAACTTATGACAACTTGCATATCATACTTGCATAAACAAACTCGCATAACATATGATAACTTGCAAACCAAACTTGCATAACAAAACTTGCATAACATTTGTCAACTTGCATATCACACTTGCATAGCAAAACTTGCATAACTTATCATAACAAACTTGCATAACTTATCATAAGAAACTTGCATAACACATCATAGAAAACTTGCATATCATACAATTAACTTTAAAGTTCAAGTATGAAAGGAATAGGGCTTACAATGCTTATGCGAACTCAAATGAGTATAGCAAATGTAAGCAAACCCTTATGCAACCAAAAACCCCAAAAATGCAAGCAAACTTGATCAAAACTCCTTCTTTATGATGCCAATAGAGAATCAAGCCTTTAATGCAAGCTAAAGAGGATCATACAAGCCTAAATATACTTGTATGCATGGAAATCTCTTAGGAATTTGATTTAGGAATTTATGAAGAGAGTGGAGGCCATGAGAGGTTTGATTTTGACATACTTTAGTTGCTAGGATGAATAATGAATGATTTAGGGTAGATTAGGGTCTTATTTATAGATTAGGCTAGTGATATAGACCATAGGATTAAACCCTAGTTCTCATCTCAGCCCTCCAAATCGAATCTGGCCCCCTAGCTCAACACAAAACCCAAAATGGTGCACCAGGCAGGACTGGGCGCCGAGACCCAGTCGACAGCCAAGTCGACAGGGCTGTCGACCTGGTCGACCCTGTCGACACCCAAGTCGACAGGCCTGTCGACTTGGGTACTGTGGCGGGATTTTTCCCGCCTTGGCCCAGCTGGCCCAATTATTTGAATTTGAATCTGTTTTTAAACCTTGAATTTTCAGAAAACTTTGACGGACCATATCTGGGCCATACGGACTCCGTTTTTCGAAAACTCGGACTCTATTTCGCGTATTTTTCCGAGACGAACGCATTGGCATAGCCCGTTTCCCTTGATTCACATTTTATATTTAAATTCTGCCTCGATTTATATTATAACAGATTGTTGAAAATACGGGTTGTTACAGAGTATATCTTATCCATAGTATTTTCGACCTTTAGATAGGAATCCTATGGATGTAAACATGTGTTTGAAACATGTTATGCTTGATGGATGCAAATGGATGCAAGTGTTTGCTAGTGGTTTCCTGTGGATGCATATACATACACATTAGGCACTAAAATCGGCTCAATCACTTTCATACTACATATGGATGTGTGTGCATTTTCTTTTCTTTTATGGATGTAAATGGATGAATTAACATATGGATGTTGCGTTTGGAGAATGATTGTGCACACATATAGAGCTTATAGGATATAATAGGTTTATTTGCATACATATTGGATTCACGACACTAACATACACTGCATTAAGGAGGTCAACTGAATTAGTAGACCGCCTGATTTTTCACATTAGTGTTGGGACATATACACACACCATTGCATATATTCGTATAAGCATTAGAAGTCCTTAAGGACAATGGATGCCAGTGGTTGTTGGATGAGTAGATGGATGATGGATGGTAGGATAAGCATTCTTCACAACTTAGAGATTTCGGGGACGAAATCCTTTGAGTAGGGGAGAATGTAACACCCCGAATTTTTAACAACACTAAAAGAGGATAAATTAAATAATAAAATTTAATATTCAGAATTAAGGAAAATGGAATACGCCATCGCGTCCGGCTTGAAATTCTGGTTAAGATAGACATTTGGTTTGCGTAAAACGGACACCGTATGGAGGAGTTATGAGGGTTTTAAGTTTGAATACACGTAGAAATATATATATATATATATACATATACATATAAGAATCACGTATGAGTCAGAATTTTATCCAGAACAGTTCAAATTCGAAAATTAAAAAGTGGCGGCAGATTTCCGGCTCTAGGGGGTCGACCCCCCTAGAGAGGTGTCGACACCGGGGTCGACCTCCATTATGGGGTGTCGACCTAAGGGTCGACCCACCCACAGGGGTGTCGACACCCCTACGGCTGATGCTGCAATCGGTTTCAAAGAGTTCTGCAACTATATATATGTGTCCAATTCTCCTATTTCTCGATTGGAAATTATGGGAGCCAAATGCTGCCGCCGTGCGAACTAAGTCGGATTCGTTTTCTTCAACAACGTACAACATTCAACTTTGCAAATCAAATACAGAAATTCAAGATCCATTCTTTCTTTATTCTCAAAACCTAACGCTGTGAGTTTCTAGTTGCTTTTAGGTTTAAATGAATAAAAGTGAATTATGAAAGACTGTGAATTGGATATGATGTTAACTATGAATCTATGCTATTATTAAATCTTATACTATGTCATGATAGATATAAACCATTAGATCTAATGCAACTGTGGTTATTCTATTATATTGCCTATGTGTATCTTGACTTGTAACTATATTGTGGTGAATGTAAATCTATTAGTTTGGACAGTTGCAATATTGGTTAGATCTAATTCTTTATGTAAATCACCTTTCACCTGTCATATTGCGATCAACTTAGATATGTTTTAAATTGGACATGTGAACCCATATTTAGATCTAAGCATGTTATTATGTTATCCTAATGGTGTTAGATCTATTTTAACCTTTGGATCTGAATTATGTGATCTAATTTATCCCCTTGTGTTTATCATGTTAGATCTAAACCAATTGGACATCTAAATTGCTAATTTAGATCTTACTATGCTTATTGGGACATCATAGTTATGTTAGAATCAATTGACGGCCACAAGTTCACTAGCCTTATGTCCATCTAGTTATGATGTTAATTACATGTCCATGCCAGTATATATATATTCACCATATCACCATGATATTATATGCCTATGCCAAGTTGAACAATCACTTTTGTTACACTCCTACTATTTTTTCCTTTTCATCGTTTATGGCTAGGCTATTATCTAGCCTAGGCATGCTGCCAATTTTGTGAGGACGCTGGTTAAGGAACGGGGGAAAAAAAGGTTAATAATGGCATAATTTGAATATGAACATTTTTGGACATATAATTCAAACTATTGGGTAAAGTGGACTTAACACCTATGAAGGGAAAGGTTTAATTAATTGATTAATTGGTTAATTAATTAATAATGGAATGTCTAGTAATTACAATTAGGAATTGTAATTCTACTTATGACACGAGATTAGGTTACATTAGTGGTGGAAGTCTGCCCGGACCCGACCGGCATATCCAGCAGCCACTAATGTTGAACCTAATGTGGGAGGTCTAAGTACGCAAATACGAATCAGGCTAAGACACGAGGTTAGACCCAACTGTGGAATAAGACCGCCCGGACCCGACTAGCATATCCAGCATCCGCACGTTATAGGCCTAATGTGGGAGGTCTAGCCCATTATAAACCATAAATGGACATGGTAATGAATTGGACTACTTAACCAAATCTAATCCATAGGGATTGTATGATTGTGAACTAGAGTTAGGGTTAAGTAAATTGATTGGATAGTGGATGGGTTAAGCAAATCTGGAGGGGGTGGGTAATATTTACATATAGGCCCACAAACTTAACCCGATAAGGTTATGTAATTAAAGACACCTAGTGGTATACATAACCGGAGGAAATAATTGATTTATGCAATTAAAGACACCTTTTAGGGTAAGCATAACTGGTATAGGGCTATGTAATTAAAGACACCTAATGGTATATATACTTAGTGAAGACCTAGTAGGGGATACAAGACAAAGGGGAGAGCTTGTATCATATTGTGTGTGACCCATTTCAGTCAGTAACCCGGAGTAGGTATCAAATAAAAGTACTCCATACTAGGCGGAGAGGGGACACACTTACTAATTGATTGTAAGAGATCCAAACGTGGAGGACGGTGTGGGCAACGCAAACCGACCGGGCCATGTGCGTGCATGAGCCGGGCAAAAGGGGATAAGACGACCGTGACACCTGTAGATATGGGGCTGTGCATATCAGTGAGGGTTGCCACTTTAGGACGTGATACAACCTACCATGGGGCCAGCACAGAGTATCTACGGAGTAGGGAGCCGATCATTTAGGGTAGTGGTTAGGGTACACTTGGACGTATGCCCTAAGTCTACAAACTTATAGTGGAAGGGATCATCTCATTCTAGTTATACTTGTAATAGTGCAGAGTAATCATTAGAAAAGTGTACACACCTTATCCTATCTACCTTGTCACACCTGCCATTTATGTAATGATCTCTCCTATCCACTTTATATGCCTACCATGTTACTTTTATTTATTTACTGGCTACAAGTAACTAGACTCGCCAGACTTTATGTCTGACCCTTTTGTTTCTCCTTCTTTCTTCTGTTTCCCCCCAGGTTCTCAGGGAGGAAACACTCAGGCTTAGTCAGGACTCTGATATCATCTTGCTAGTAGCTACTTCTGGAATATGGCTCAGGTTCTTGTCTCTACTATGGCTTAACTCTTTTATTTAGGGAATTATGCTTTTTATATACTTATGTACTCTAATAGTGCAAGACAGAAGTTATTTTATTGCAATGGTTTTTGTGACTTATGGTATTGTGGACCACGACATTAAGATTTATGTTTGAAATAAAAATAAAAATTTCTGTAGCTATCTTATTTATATCTGTCTTGAAATTATTTTGTGTCTGTTTGCCTATAACGCTTCACGAAACTTAATGCATTCCCTTAGTGAGTGACATTAACGGACGTGGGGTGTCACACAACCTCTCCACAACTAAAGCAAGTATCCTTCCTTCTTTTGTAGTCCTTGATCAAATGACCCTCTCGTCCGCAATTATGGCACTTCCTGTTATCCTTAGCCTTGTCATTCTTTCCGCCCTTCTTTCGTTGTTGATGTTGTTGTTCCTTCTTGGGCTATACCTTCTTGTTTTGTGTTTCCTCAACCTTAACTTCCTTCTTACAGCTTTTGTCTTCTTCATGCATCAAGGCCATATCAACGAGCCTTTCAAAAGTTGCTCCCATTGGAATATGGGATATAGCTAATACATGAAGGGGCTCATTCGGTCCTCTAGCAAACCGCAAAGCTTTCTTATGTGGAGTATCCACTAGCTCCAACCCAAACCTCGCTAGTTGGTTGAATTTTTTAACATACTCTTTAACAGTCACGCCTCCTTACTTGAGCGCCAAGAACCTTTCCATTTGCATGCTTTTCTCATATTGAGAAAGAAACTTCATTTCAAACCTCTGTCTAAAATCATCCTAAGTCTCCACTGGACACCCAGCTTGCATCACTTCCCACAAGAACGAAGCTTCGTCTTTCAGTAGCCAGATGGCTAGCTGAATCTTCCTACGATCGTCCACTTCGAAAATTCTGAACCAGTCCTCCGTTTCTTTGAGCCAATTCCTTGCCTCTACGAACGTCTCAGTTCCACGGAATGGTTTCCCTCCCATAGCACAAAAATCTTTGCAAATCTTAGAAAAATTATCCATACGCAGAGGAGGGGGAGGAGGAGGAACGATGGGTGCAGCTGGGGGAGGAACGTCAGTGTAACACCCCATAATTTTAACAACAATAAAGAGGATAAATTAAATAATGATTAATTTAATATTCAGAATTAAAGGAAATGGACTACGCCATTGCGTCTGTCTCGAAATTCTGGTCAAGATAGACATTTGGTTTGCGTAAAACGGCACTGTATGAAGAAGTTATGAAGGTTTAAAGTTTGTATACATGCAAGATAATTATATATATATATATAAGGTCCAGAAATTCAAAATCAGATTCAGAAATTTCAAAATCACAGAAACTCGGGCAAGTGGGAAAAATCCATCCAGGGGAGTCGACCCCTTAAGGGGGTGTCGACCCCTGGATCGACCTCTCAAGGGGGGTGTCGACCCATGGGTCGACCCCCCTAGGGCACACATGGAAGATCGATTCTGGGGGCCGGCAGCTATAAATATAGCCTCATTTCTCTTGTTTTCTCACACTAAAAATAATGGAGGCCTAGATGCTGTCGGTGCATGGACTGAATCAAATCTTTTTCTTCTTCTGTAATCAAATTTAGAGATTCAAGTGTAGATCTGTGATTCAACCTATGCTTTTCTCCTTCTATTTTTCTAGATCCGAACATTGTAAGTTTAAATTACCTTTAGGTTTAAATAATTAAAAGTAAAACATGATATGACTGTATATGCTTGTGACTGAATCATATTAGATCTATCGTAATTTGTGAATCTATGATATTCTGACATAACTATGACTTGGATCTCAACCTTTATCATGTCAGATCTACTTTTGATTATAGATCTAATTCATTATTTAGATCATCTTGTACCTATCATGTTGTGGTTAATTTGGATCTGTCATTAGTTGAACATCTAAATCCTTTCTTAGATCTAATCATGCCAATTATGACATCCCTACTATGTTAGAACCGGTATTATTATCACATGTTCACCAGATCTGCTCTTATATGTCCATCTAATCATTATGCCATTATATGTTTATGTCAGTTTTGTTAGAATAGTCATTTTTTCATCTTCCCTTCACCCTTCCCCTTTTATTTTATATAGCCAGGCTACTTTCGAGCCTAGGCATGCCGCTAAAATATGCGAATGCGTTAGATTGGGAACGAGGGGAAAACATCAAAATTGGACATAACTTGAAAAGGGAAAATTTGGCATAACTTGAATAATGTGTATGAATATGAATTTGTGGCATATAATTCATTATGAACATAATGGGGAAAAAGGGGCATGAACACCTATAAATACATAGGAATAATTGGTTAACAATTGGAATGCCTAGGATTACAGTAATTAGAAACTATAACCGTACTTAGACGTGAGGTTAGATTGCACTTGTGGTGGAAGTCTGCCCAGAACCGCCCGACATAACCAGCGACCGCAAGTGTTGAATCTAATGTGAGGGGTATAAGTGCATAAATACGAGACGTGCTAAGATACGAGGTTAAGCCCGACTTGTGGAAGAAATCTGCCCGGAACCGACCGGCATATCTAACATCCACAAGTTGTAGGCTTAATGTGGGAGGTCTAGTACATTATAACCATAAATGAATATGGCTATGAAGATGAATACTTAACCTAGTTGAATCCATATGGATTGTATGAACAAGTCTATTTGAATAGGGTTAAGTAAACTTGGTTGAAATAGTGGGAGGGTTAAGTATATTAGCGATGGGTGGGTAATACACACACACACACACACACACACACACACACACATATATATATATATGTATATATAGGCCCACAAACTTAACTTGAGGGGGTTATGTAATTAAAGACACCAAACAGGGAAACATTACCTATGGAAATCCTAGTGGGGATGCAAGACAAAGGGGAGAGCTTGCATCATCTTGTGTGTGGGACCCATTTCAGTCAGTAATCCATATAACGGTATCGAACGAGGACTCCGCTGTAGGTCGGAGTTGGGACATGCTTACTGGGCTAATTGTAAGAGATCCAAACGTGGAAGACGGTGTGAGTGGCGCAAACCGACCGAGGACATGTGCGTGCATGGGCCGGGCAGAGGGGGATAAGACGACCGTGACATCTGTAGATATGGTTGTGCACATCAGCGAAGGGTTGCCACTTTAGGAAGTGATACCTCCTACTGTGGGGCCGATACAGGGTATCTACGGAGTAGGGAACCGATCGATTAGGGTAGTAGTTAGGGAACGTATAGACTCTGGTAAAATTTAGGAGCTTGCTAGGTTGGCCTGACTGTGGATTGTATGAGGTTAAAACCTCTCACCAGAAGTACGCCTAAGCCTACCATCTCATAGTTGTTGGGATCATCTCATTCTAGTTATACTAGTATTAGTGCAGATTAATCATTAGAGAAGCGTATACACTATATCATGTTTACCTTGTCATACCTGCATTTTATGGTGTTGTCGTTCCTACCCACTTTATATGCATGTCATGATACTTTTAGTTATATACTTGCTAAAAGTAACTGGACTCGCCAAACTTTATGTCTGACCTTTTTGTTTCCTCTTCTTTCTTCCGTTCCCCCCTCCAAGTTCTCAGGGTGGGAATACTCAAGCTTGACCAGGATTCTGCTAACATTTGCTGGAGCTGCTTAGATGTATTGCTCAAAGCTACTATCTTTACTACTATGGCTATGTTTTTATTTGGGGATTTTGCTTCTTTTATTTTGTACTCTGATGTTTAAGTACAAGACAGAAGTTTTTATGACGTACTGGTTTTATGTAATTCAGACATATGATGTTTTGAACCACGATGTTTTTTGATTAATAAAGTTTGTTTTTATTCCACTGCTATTTTATATCTGTTATGTAATGTTTCTATTTCTGTTTACCTATAATGCTTCACGAAACTTAATGCATTTACTTAATGAGTGACATTAACGGACATGAGGTGTCACAGTCAGCTTGACCACCGGCAGGCGTTGTGGCCTCTAGATACCTACAGAACCAGCCTAGTATCCTAACGCCCTAAGGAATAGTAGGTTCCCCAGACATGCTGAAAAGAAAAGGAAAGGGATTCAGACAAAGAATCGAAAGATATTACTTATAGCTTTGGGGAATATGTTTTTCAAAATAGACTTTTATTTTTGAAAATGCTTTCTTTTAATTCCTTTTCGAAAATGAAATTTCAAAAACTTTTATCTAATCTGGTAACCTTCAGCTTTGATACCAAATGTGACACCACACATCCGTTAATGTCACTCATTAAGAGAATGCATTAAGTTTCGTGAAGCGTTATAGGTAAACAGAAACAGAAACATTACAAGATAAATATAAAATAGCAGCGGAAATAAAAAAGGGTGTGTTTTGCACAGGTCCCTATTAAAGTTTTAAACTAGGCTCAAGTCCGGTCATAAACTTATTATAAATTTAGCCCCTATTTTCCGAAAATTCAGTAAAAAAAATATGAAAAAATCACGTAAATTCTTATTTAAATAAAACACGTAAACGCTAAAAAACTCAGATCAAAAAACCATCAAACAAGGCATCAGAAACAAAAAACAACAGAAAACGCAGTTAAATGCATAATAGTTTGCACATATTTGTATTTTCCTGCATACATCCATGCATGTTTTTCACTTCGTGTATCTTTGTTGATTTACTTTCATACATCTATGCACGTATTGCATTATTCTTGTATAAAAGTGTGCAACAATTCACATGCTAAATTTCACTTAAGTTTTCTTCGTGCAAATACATGCATACATGTATGCAAGTGTTTCATATAGTTGCACATATGTATGCAAGTTTTGGTCCATATTTTCAAGCGAAAACAGCGTATGTAATAGTTGCACACATGTATGTAATTTTTTTTTTTTTGCTTGGACTTCCGAGAATATTTCCATATTTTAGAATTTTTTTCCTTATCTTATAGCGCCAAAAAATTTGGCTAGAAATGCAAAAAGGCGGAAGTATCAAAATAGGGGACGGAAATGCATGTAAACTTGGGGAAGGACATGGCTTGTATTCTGATAAGTTTTAGGGACTAACACTAATATTCACTTAAAAAAAAATTATTGATCATAAAGCATCGTAATTCAAAACATGGTTACATCATATGTCTAAAAATACATAAACCCAGTACACCATTAAAACTTCTGTCTTGTACTTAAAAATATCAGAGTTCAATAATAAAAGAAGCATAACCCCAAAAACATAGCCATAATAGAAAGATAAGAACTAGCGAGTAATACATCTAAGTAGCTTCAAGTAGAATGAAAGCAAAATCCTGATCAAGCTTGAATATTCCCACCCTGAGAACCTGAGGGGGAAACGGAAGAGAAAGAAGAGGAAACAAAGTGGGTCAGACATAAAGTCTGGCTAGTCCAGTTACTTTTAGCATAAAAATAAGTAAAAGTACCATGATAGGTATATAAAGTGGATAAGAGAGATAACATCATAAAAGGCAGGTATGAAAAGGTAAACAGGATACACATGATACAGTATACTGCGCTTCTCTAATACTTTCTCTTGTCTCTGTCTTGCACCAATACTAGTATAACCAGAATGAGATGATTCCCAACATATATAAGATGGTAGACTCAGGCGTACTTCTGGTGAGAGGTTTTAACCCCATACAATCAACAGGAAGCCCAATATACCAGAGATACCCCTAAGGATATTAACGGGATCCTAAAATTACTAGAGTTTAGATGTACCCTAGCTACTACCCTAATCGATCGGCTCCCTACTCCGTAGATACCCTGTGTTGGCCCCATAGTAGGGTGCATCACTCCCTAAAGTGGCAACCCTTCGTTTTTAGGATGTACAGAACCATATCTACAAGTGTCACGACGTCTAAACCTCCTATGTCGGACCCATGCATGCACATGACTCCATCGGAATGCGCCGCGCACACTTTTCCCTATATTTGGATTTCTTACAATCAACCCAGTAAGCGTGTCCCGACTCCGACCTAGCTCGGAGTACTCTTTTGATAACTATATAAGGGTTACTGACTGAAACGGGTCCCACACACAAGATGATACAAGCTTTCCCCTATGCTTGCATCCCCACTAGGTTTTCTACAGGATATGTCATACCAGAGTAAAAGATTGCATAACACCGTAAATTAAGTTTGTGGACCTATATATAAATATTACCCACCCACCCAAGATTTACTTAACCCACCACTGTTCTAAACAAGTTTACCTAACCCATATTCAAGTTACATGTTCATACAATCCCTACGGATTCAACTAGGTTAAGTATTCCAATTCATTACCATATTCATTTATGGTTATAATGTGCTAGACCTCCCACATTAAGCCTACCACTTGTGGATGCTGGACATGCCGGTCGGTTCCGGGCAGACTTCTTCCACAAGTCGGGCTTAACCTCATGTCTTAGTACGTCTCGTGTTTATGCACTTATACCCCTCACATTAGATTCACCACTTGTGGTCGTTGGATATGCCGGTCGGTTCCGGGCAAACTTCCACCACAAGTGTAATCTAACCTCGTGTCTAAGCGCGGTTACAGTTTCTAATTACTGTAATTCTAGGCATTTCCATTATTAACCAATTTTACCTATGTCACTATAGGATTTCATGCCCCTTTCCCAAGTTGTGTTCATAATGAACCATATGCCCAAAATTAAGGTCTTAATCACAAGTTGATTTATGCCCCAAATCCATGTTCATATATTTTATTCAAGTTATGCCCAAATTTCCCAATACAAGTTATGCCCCAATTTCAACGTTTTCCCCTTGTTCCCAATCTAATGTATTCGCATATTTCAGCGGCATGCTAAGGCTCGAAGATAGCCTGACTATGAAAATAAAAGGGAAAAAGATGAGGGTAAGATGAAAGAAATGATCATACTAACAAGATTGATATATAATGACAGAAACATGCATAAACATACGGTGGCATAATGACAAGGTAGGCATATAGGAACAGGTCTGGTGAACATGTGATAATAGAACTGATTCTAACATAACAGGGACAAACATAATGAGATCTAAACAATGATTTAGATATCCAACTAATAACATATCTGATCTAACCACAAACATAATAGGAACCGACATGAAGTGATCTAAACAATGAATTAGATCTACAAACAATGGCAGATCTGATATGATAAATAGGTATAGGTTCAGATCTAGTTCACAGTCATGTCATAATAACTTAGATAAACAGGTTATATCTGATCTGATATGATTCAAATAGTCATACGCATAGATCCAAGTTACAGTCATGTCAAGTTTTACTTTTTAAATATTTAGATCTAAAATTAACATGGACTCACAGTGATTTTAATCTAGAAAATAGAAGAAGGATTCAATCACAGATCTCTGAACATGAATAACTTGATTGCATAAGAAAAGACTTGATTCAATTTGGGTAGAGACAACATCTCGTTCTCTATTATTTTTGGTATGGAAAAACAGGAGAAATGAGGTCAAATATATAGCCGTTCACGAAACCCTAATCTGCCAGATCTGCCCTAGGGGGGTCGCCCCCCTCCCCCTTATGGGGTCGACACCCCCCTTATAGGGTTGATACCTCTGAGTGGGAAAATTGCCGCCTCCCCAATTCTGCGATTTTGAACTAATTTTTGAATTTCTGGATTATATATATATATATTCTTGTACGTATACAAACTTCAAACCGTAATAACTTCTTCATACGGTGTCCATTTTACGCAAACCAAGCTCTATCTTGACCAGAATTTCGAGACGGACGCAATGACATAGTCCGTTTTACTTAAGTCTGATTATTAAATTAATTATTCTTTAATTTATCATCTTTTAGTGTTGTTAAAATTACGGGGTGTTACATTATACCAACCCATGTATTTTATACACTTGGGCCAGACTGAGTTATAGGTTAGACTATCACTGATTCTTGCTTAGCTCACTTTTTCTATGGACTATATGTCATTTGTTAGATGTATAGGTATATTTTGACTAGTCGTCTCGTTGTTTTATGATATGTACATATTCTTCATAGGATATGATGATGTATATATTGTGTTTTATATAACCACTTATGTATGTCACCATGTATTGTAATTGATGTGTGAAACACCCCACCTCCGTTAGGGTCACTCTCAAAGGGAATGCCCTAATTTTGGTGGAGGTTTATAAGTATAAGTCACAGATATACAAGACAGATATAAGAACACATATTTGTAAACAGCGGAAAAACAACAAACTTTTATTTCATTAAAGCAAATATGTGTTACAACAACATCACCATGATTGTCTTACATCCTTTCCAAAAACATAACATAACACTTTCATAATCTGTCTTGATTAAAGAAGCATAAATAAAACATAGATAAACTGCAAAAGCCCCATAGTGGTTGTCCAAAGCCATAGTTCAAAGTGAAAGAGTCCAAGCAATACATTTCTCTTCTTCAAGCTGGATGTTAAGGCTGATCAAGCTGCTGTGTTCCCTCCCTGAGGACCTGGGGGGGGGGGAACGGAAGAAAAGAAGACGAAAGAAAAGTAGAGTCAGACATAAAGCCTGAGTAAGTCTAGTACTACTCTGTCTATGAATAAAGAACCGGGTATGATAAGTATAAACAAGAAGTGGGCATGCATTATAACTTGGTTAAGTTGTCTAGGGTCGAATATACTATCGTACCCCATGTTAATCTCTGAACCCATATAAACTAGTTTCCAACTGGCACCCCATAACCAGGGTGATGTGATCCATTCTATGATGATCGGCTCCTACTCGCATAGTTACATGTGTCTTACGGCCCCCGATGTTGTAGTTACCTATGCTGGTCCCACCATGGGGTGTATCAAGTCCCATGGCAGCAACCCGACACAACCTTAGAATACACAGGTATGCTACTGGTGCCCAGTGCTTTATTTTTCTGCGCCGGAGTGTGTGCACGCCCGCACCCCGTTAGAACCTACACTGCTACACCACCGCCGTCGATTTTGACCTCTTACAATCAGCCCAGTAATCGTGCCCCACCCTGCCTAGTTTCAGGGTATCATGATACCTTGTAGGGTTACTGCGAAAAGGGTCCTGCGTTACTAGGTTTTCTATCTCTAGCCAACATGCTAAGTTGGTTAAGTGTTTTTCTAACCTAACCCCCACCAGTTCGTTTAGTTTAGCATGTTCCATTTTGATTAAGTCTTTAGTCCACTTAATCCTAACAATCCTGACTCAGCTTTAATTGTCTTATTAAAGCCTTGACCTCTCACATTAGACAGGTATTGTTGTGGCTGCCTGTTGCCGGTTGGGTCCGGGCAGTCTTACGCCACAACTCAGTCTAACCTCGGGTCCTTTTTGGGCTCCATGTTTAACCACCCACATTGGATAAGTATTGTTGTGACTACTGGACAGCCGGGCGGTTCCGGGCAGGTTTACATCACAACTCAATCCAACCTCGGGTTAAACACATCGTATTTTCTACATTTACATATTTTGTCTTTCTTCTTTATTTATATGTAAATATTTGCGGCCCATTATTAAAATCAATGGTGTAAAGGTTACACCAATCATGGGCCCAACCCATACTTGAATTTGGGCCCTTCTATTTTATATTTTCATTCATTAGTAATTTTAACCCAACGTTATTTTCCCTCGTTTAACTTGTCCGTTTATTATATATATGTTGGGCTTAGCCTTTTAAAGCCCAACTTAGCCATGCGAAAAGGGGAGGCTTAAAGCGTGATTACATACACAAAGAGGGGAATGTGAGCGCATGAACTTGCAATATGGCGTTGGAAATACAAAATAGAAACTGGTGTACTTGCATAGTAGTGACATATACTTTGGTCATAAAGCATAGGTAACATGAATCAAGGCATGTGAACTTGTAGTTGAGATAAGAATCTAAGTTGGGTATCATTATTGACACATAGTCATAATTACAACATGAACCTATATTTTCATTTAGGCATAATGTCAAACATAAGCATGGCATAAATATTTCTAACATAAGCATGGCATAATGTCAAACATAAGCATGGCATAAATATTTCTAACATAAGCATGGCATAATGTCAAACATAAGCATGACATAAGTATAGTTAAATTTGTTCACATAACCATGGCATATATGAAATCATGATTTTTACTTTAGTCATGCAAACTTGCAAAAAGGGATTTTTGAATCTAGCCTAGTTATATACCACATATGTCATCATATAATTCTTGTTGCAATATAGACCTAACATAGATTTCAATTATGCAAAATATCAACTATAGCCTAGGCATATTCATAAGTTCACAAATAGGTTTTCTAGTACAAAAGCATGGCTATAGATCATGATGCCAAATTTTCAACATAGTTTCCATATGAATTATGATAACCCAAACTTGTTCCAATTACTTCACAAAAATGATGTTTGTATAAAAATACATACTATGATGGCATAGTAGCAAAATCCCAAACTTGCATGAAATTAAATCAACTACATACATGTAGCTTCAACATAATTTGCGAAATATTCCAAACGTATACTTGCATAGAACTATCGCATGTAGTTCTTTATAATTGAATAACATAATTCAAGAATATCCAAACGTATATAATATTTCAAATTGATAAGAACGCACAAATATGAATTACTTTATTGTCACAATTCAAGCATACAAACCAACACAATTATTTGTTCATACCAAAGTAATACTCTACTTACAATGGTTGCGGCGAATTCTCTAATTTAGGGATTAGAGATGCGACTCCTTTTGACGTAGGCGTTGATTTGAATTGCTTTAGTTGCTTTAGGCTTTAGAATTTTCTTCCTAATCCTCTCTCCAATTTGGTGGCTACTCCTAGACGCTCCTCAGCAACATGGCGGCTTTGTTCTTATTTTTAAATGAATAGATTAGGGTTTAGTCTAGGGTCCTTTTTATAGGGTTTATGAATTGATTAGAGCCATTGATGTTGCCTGGATTGATCGTAGCCATTCATTCGCAAGAGAGACCAATTAGAGCCTGCCACCTAGCCCTAATGACAAAGCAGACCACAGAAAATCGGCCAAACATAGACCTGGCCAGCCAGGTTGGACTGGGCTCGACCAGGTTGATACCCCTGTCGACAGGGCTGTCGACAGCCCTGTCGACATGGGTAGCCCAGGTCGACAGCCCAGTCGACCTGGGTGACCTAGGCGGGTGTTTATCCGCCCTGGCCCATTGGGCCCCCCCTTCGGAATATTTAATTGTTTAATTCTGTTTGAATTTTAAATTTAATTCAGAAACTTCCGAAGGCCATATCTTCTTCATACGGACTCCGTTTTTCGAAAACTCGGACTCTATTTCGCGTATTTTTCCGAGACGAACGCAATGGCGTATCCCGTTTCCCTTAGTTCTTTGATTTCAAATTAATTATACTTTAATTTGTGAATTCCACAGTTATAGAATTCGCGGGGTGTTACAATGTGTCTATACATTTGTTTACTATTATGTGATCTATGACATTTATTATTATTATTTCTTGTTTCGAGTTGATCCGTCAACCACCGTAGTATTGCATAAGGCAAGAATTAAGTATGTTGATCCACTTGAGATATGAACAAAAATTAAACACTATATTAACATAATTAGTACTTGTTTAATACAAGACTCACAGATGGTCACTCCTAATCAGCCTTATTCTCTACACTAGCAGACATTATTACCTAGCAAAACTTTTTTTTTATGGGTTTCCAGATGGGGCGTCACAAAACTCAAAGTACTATGTTTGGGAAACCAAAAAAATCAAAGTAATGTCGACATGTGTTCGTACCAAGTAGGACCCCAATTTCCGAAGGAAGATTCTTCCCTTACCTTAATTTCAAAATGTTTATCATAATATGCATAAATCATAATTTCGAATATATCACTCTCATATTAATTATGTTATATATATACGATCATCTTTCTATATTGAATACCTTTCAAACTGTTAATTTTCAAAATAATTTCATACTTATTCAAATAATTTATATATAAGTTCAAAAACTTTACATCAAAATATTTGTAGAATAAAAGGTCTTTCCACTTTATTCATTTCAATATCAGTGTAGTTTAAATTTAATATGATTTCAACAAACATTTTTCTCCAACTAAATATTGTTCAAATTCAAATCTTTCAAAATGTCAAAAGCAATAGTTTAAGAAATTAGCTTATATTCATAAAGTCTTATTTATATAATTTTTTCTTTCATATCGTTACTTTGTTCAAATACACTACATCAAAAGTACTATATTACAACAACAACTCACAATGGACAATAGTAAACCGTTGTAATTCCATGCGTTCTTTGTGTTTGGTTATTCGGAGTTCATATGTGGATGATAACTAGTGCATCGTGTTACCTGAAATCTTGAATAAAGTATCAACTCCACAACAATATTTTCTATCACCTGCCCACGTTTTTGCATCACATTCGTACTCCCCTCTTCTTGTTACTTATTTCCATTTTCGCGTCTAAGGCAAGGCAGCCGATATAAGAAAAAAAAACGTATGCAGTGCGTATTTCTTTACTTCTTCATTATTCGGTCATACCATACTCTTTCACTACTACAATTTTCGAAATCAAATTGACAAGGGAAACATAAAATGAACTATGCTGCTTCTTATATAAATCTAGTAAACCAAAACACTTAATTCATCCCCTTTCACGCTCTCTTTTATCTTTCCCTTACTTCACGTGTACCGTTCAAACCAAAGTCATGACACAGTTAGTGTATTCTCAGTTTTGTGACGATGGGATTTAGTTAGGAATGCTTTGAAAGTTTATTTAACACTTTTGCAGCAAATAATGGTATTTTGTGTTTTTTCAAAATGCAATAACCAGTGCATGTTTATTAGTTTTAAAGTTGTATTGTTATTCTAAGTGCGACGATATTTTCATTTTACCTATTAGAGCTCATACGTGAACAAAATCTTATGCGACGGGATATTGGAAAATCTCATATAAGCTATAATACTACACGTGTACAATTTAGACAACTCACATCGTACCTTTTACTCTTTAACCTTTTCATATCATTTCTTCTGGCAAGTAAAAAAAAGAAGTAAAAATCATGCTTCAAAATTCCACAACAATTCAAATTTAGCTCTAGAAAATATAAAAGTTGAATCTTTAAGCTACTTTTGCCTAGATCTTAAGGGTAGTGAGCTTAGGGTTGGGCGCACATGCATCCAAATCGATGGGGGCATAAGGTAGGTGATTAGGGTTTAATTTTAATTATGGTCATAGATTAACAAATCCCAAAACTTATGGCACAGTCAGTGTGTTCTTAGGGGCTGTTCTTTGGCTCCTAACGGGTCCGTTAGCCAACGGACGCGTTGGACGCGTCCGTTGGGCAACGGCTCAACTTTGAGCCGTTGGCACTTCTCCCCCATTCCCATACCCTTATAAATCCTCCCCCCACTCATCTACTCCTCGGTCACCTTCTTCCAACTCACCTTCTTCCACTCTTTCTTACAATGGTGAATCCATTTCCGAATGATGGTGATTCCAATTCAGACGATTTAGAGGATATCATCCTAATTGGAGCGTACTTACGTGGTCGCCGAAGCGAAATAGGACGCCGGATTCATACTTCGACGTCTACCAGATTGATGTGGATAGACGGCATACTTAACGGTCATCAGGCAAGATGTCAAAGGCAGTTTCGTATGAAACGGTTATGTTTTCTTTCGTTATGCGATAGGCTGGAAAGTTGCGGATTGACCACTTCAGAAAATGTTACTGTTCGAGAAGCGGTTGGGATATTTTTATGGACTATTGCCACCGCTAATTCAAACAGACAAGTGGCTGAAAGATTTCAAAGCTCAGGTTGCACAATCTTTCATTATTTTCATGTTGTTTTGAATGTCGTCCTAGTATTATCTACCGCTATTATAAAACCGGGTGATCATCAATTTAACTCAATTCCTGCTGAAATTAGCAATGATAACCGTTACTATCCGTACTTTAAAAACTGTATTGGTGCAATAGACGACACACATGTTATGGCACACTTACCTCCAGATCGAATTGTTCCATATATCGGACGAAAAGGATACGCTACACAGAATATTTTGGCTGTATGCTCGTTCGATTTACTATTTACGTATGCTGTATCTGGATGGGAAGGTACTGTACACGACAGTCGAATTTTTAATTCTGTGGTGAATGACAGAAGTTCCAATTTTCCTCATCCTCCTACCGGCCAGTATTATGTTGTGGATTCCGGTTTTCCACTTACAACTGGGTATATACCACCATATCAAAATGTTAGATATCACATCCCCCAGTTTCGTATGACCACAAATCAACCGAAATCCCATAATGAAAATTTTAATTTCTACCATTCTAGTTTACGTATGGCAATTGAGAGGACATTCGGAATATGGAAAAAGAAATTTGTTATACTCAGAAATATGTCAACCTACAAGTTCGCAGCTCAAACAAAAACTGTTGTTGCTACGATGGCTATACACAATTATATACGTAAATACAATATGGGTGATCCAGATTTTATGGCTTATGATGATGATCCAAATCTTATTTCAGAAGAGTACGAACAAGAATACGCCGACGTGCGAAACATAGGCAATAATGACCTAGCACCGGCTCAACGCTATCAAGGCAGCGCTGATATGGCAGTGCGTCGCGATCACATAAGAGACGAGCTTGTTGCAGCAGGATTGCACTAATAGATTTCTGCAATGTATCACTTTATCTACTGTTTTCTTATTTCTGCAATGTATCCCTTTAGCTGTTTTTTTTGTATTTCTGCAATGTATCACTTTCTGTACTGTTTTTATGTAATGAACTGTTATGTTTTGTTAACTGTGTTATTCTGCAATAATTATAATGTTATGTTTTAATCTGTAATTAGTTAAATTACAAAATATAAATAAAATACTCCGCTAAAACCGCCAAACGCATGGTCCGCTAACTACTATTCTCCGCTATAGTACTCCGCTCAAATTCTGCGCTTAAATTCTCCACTTCCGCTTGCAAAGAACACACCTTAGTTTGAAGCCAATAGTGCTCGCGCTCCTCCTTTAATCTTAGTTTCTCCCTCTTCGACCTGGGCCTAACCCTAATCGTCCACGTCACCAACTTCAGCCTCGTCCATATTCCGCACTTCTCCATAAAACCTCCTTGTCCTACCGCGGCTCCCATCTTGGCAACACTAGCGTCTCCTCCTTGCAGCAGACGATGTCGTGCTAGGAGATCAAAGTTCCTACGGGAATGAAGAGCATCGATAGGGCGAAAGCTTGAAGGATCTAATCCGAGCGTTGTTGCTTCTGTTGGAATTTAAGCTTTTCAGCTCCACCAATCGAGAGTTCAACCTTATTTCTTAAGACTACGACAGTGGAATTGTTGCTCCAATTTCTCGTCTCATGTATTTGATAATCGCAGCAGGATTTACTTCTTTGAAAAAAATTGGGAACCGAAATCCTAAGGTACAATGTTTAATCTGGATAAGTCAGCTCTTTTACTTGAGAATCAGGATTTACTTTTCTTGGTTCCTTGGTACCCATATTCGTACTTATGCACATAGATATGTATATAACTTGTCCTGTTTTTTCAGTTCAATGTATCATGAGTATGTTGTGAAACTCTAAATTGCTTCTTTCTTATCACCACTACCATAGCTCTGAATGGTTAAAGTGAAGTCTAATGGAATTCATTATGAGAAAATTTGAGTTGATGTTAGAAACAAATTGAAGCCCACAGTCAGGATCTGATTGCAATGAGCTGAGATTTTATTTTTTGGAACTTTAAAAGTTGTTTGTTTAGTTTGAAAAAGGTAAAATAGTTCATAATTAGCATCATGTTGCTTAGTCGTACATTCAAAGGATAAAAAGCATTCAACTTTACTAAAGATTTTTTTAAAATAAAAATAAAAATATATATAGCAAAAAGGAGATACTACCCAATCTCCAGTGGCTAACAAAATCAGTCTAGTAAAAAAACTAGAAACACAAAAGCAGAAAAATCTGTCGAAAATAAAAACAACCCCAACACAATACTCGAATACAGCTAAGCCCCACTCACACCAAAAACAAAATAAAAAAGAGAAGAAACCAATCAATGCACACAGGGATCCATATAACAGACATCCAAAGCCAGAGAAGTCCCCTCGACTCCATCCAAATGAAAAACATGAGACTCCAAGAAGCAACAACAAAGATCTCTCCCTCCAGACGATGGAAAAGCTCCAACAAAGCTAAGGCATTAAAACCCAATGACCTCTTCCGAGACAGCCAAGCTAGCACTTGCTCTGCTAAGCAACAAAAAATCTACAAAACAAGAGCAATCCTCCTCCAAAAGCAAAGTCGAGCCAAAGCCTACCACACAAAACCACAAAACAAGGTAAAAAGGAGGGGGGGAACACGAACAACAAAACAAGCAATCAACCGACACCAAAGAATCCAAATCTTATTAGATACATGGCTAACAACCCCAAAAACTAAGAGACATGACAGAGTTGGTAATCACCTCAGAGCCCATAGAAGGCTCTAAAAGTGCCACTAGACGAACATAATGCTTCTTGACTATGCGTTTAAGCCTCGCCAAATAAGCTTCATTGTCGATATCCCTAATGTTCCAAAATAAAAAGCTCGCCATTCAAGCCAGTTAAAAAACAAGTGGCTAACGGGAAAAAGAAAAAGAGGCAGAAAAAAGAAACTCAAATTAGATAGAGGGTGCGTCGAGTAGATCTAAAAATTTTCTCGGTCGTCGCTATAGAGCGAGTACGAATGGTGCTGGTGCTACGAGGTACAAACCTCGACTTCCTACACGAAGGGAGGAAAGAAGAAGCAGAAGATCGAACGGGCGATGAAAGAACCGGGGGAGGGAGATAGACAGAGGGAAACAACGAAGAAGAAACAGATCTAGCAGGCAGGACTTCTTAGTAAGGCGGGAGAGTCGATCATCGATGATCGAAATCTCCTTGCTAAGAAGAGGAAAAGAGTGAGGAGAAGAAGGAGAGACAACTAACAAGGTAGGGGAAGTCGCCTCCAAGCTCAAAGAGGCAGCCTGAAATGTAGAAACACAAAGGGGCTGTGTTTCGCGATGATGTAAGGATCTCTTCGCTGCCAAATTGACATCCAACATTGCTTGGAAAATCCTACTACCGAGAGGACGCAAAAATCGAACGCATTCCGAAGGAGGATTAACCAGGCCTCCCTCAAGCTCAATGAAAAAGGCGTTGACCAAGAAAGTGATGCACCGAGAGTGAACGAATATCTACCAACAAGAATGTTCGCTATTCAGACACCATGAACTTCCCAAAAGGGCCAAGGCCAGGCATCGAAGACAACAAACCAACCCAGCATCCAAAATCAGAACAAAACACCCACAGACACAAAACATTTCATGAAATGAATTGTTGTGCCAGTACGGACCAGTAAACGACCCAAGGAAAAGAAAGCAGCTTGCACCGAAGCAAGCAACCCCAACACATGCCGAAGTTACCGGTCAAGGGCACACAACTAGCTTACCAACGATACCAACCAAAAGGAAACTCAAAAAGATTTCCCAAACAACAAAACAGATCCAGGTAAGGCAAAGCAAACCAAGAAACATGCAAAAAAGGAACGAACGAGTCACAATTGCAGAAAAACCCATGCGTAAAACAACCCGAACCAAAGACCCCAAGTAGAAAGGTGGAAACCCAACACAATACCCAAAAGCCAACCAGAAAGGCCACAGACCAAAGGGGAGCAACCTTACCACCAACATTATCAGCAAAGACAATAGAGCAGAAACGCATAAGGAAAAAATAAGACAAGTTGAAGTAAGGAAGCTGATCCTGGCATAAGGGATTCAGAGCAAGCATGAGACGACGAAGCCCAACCACCGCAGAAAAACCTACCTCCTCAGAAGCAGTCTCCGCTGTCGCGCTGACAGAATCAACGCATGGCTCAAACGAAGACTGTAATCAACACACCGCTCCAACAAACGCGAGCCAACCGAATCCAGCTTCTTCCTTAAAGAACTACCTCGAAGCCAACGAGTACAAGGAGGAGAAGTGACTGCAGGAACTGGCATGCCACCATTGAACACAGAATGCTCAACAACTGAAACCAAAGCACAACCATCAAAGTTATTGCTGGAGATAAGCTGCCTGTCAACCCATAGCGCAGAAGGCACACGAGAAAAACCAGAGCCCAAAGAAGGTCGACCAACCAAAAAGTGCCAACCGAAAGCCTCGCCTGTTGTAGAGCACGAAGGCTGCTTTCGATGACTCGAGCCACCCCACCTCTCTGTCGAGCCAGACAAGCTACCCTATACTCCACCATCTGAACGAGCCTCCTCTACATCCCAGCCTATCCCTTGAGGGGACAACCACAGACACATCAAAGACATGCAAGCAATCCACAGTAGGCACCGGAGCGAACAAGTCAAATCCGTTGCTTGGAGTCATAGGCGAAAGGGAATGACCACCCTTAGAACCCACCATCCTTATCTTGTCGACAACACAAGACGAAGGCAGTGTTTCTACATGAGGGGCAACCACATGTCGGCTCAATCTCCTACAACGCCGAATACGCAAAGAATGCTTGTCGGGCAACGGCCAATCCTGCGAAGAACCAAAAAACCACGAGACAAACTTTTAGGGAGAAAGCGGATATGAGCGATCAAGTTTCTAACACCACTTTTTCCACTAACACCACCAACGACAACACAGTAAGAAGATGACTAGACTGGTGACCCAAAGCACCCGAAAAGTAAGAAGCAGAAGTTGCCTCAACCAAACGTTCCACCTGAGAAAGCCTACAGCCAACGACCGATCGAGGAAGGAATCAGATAGGGGGTGTCAGTTCTACACGCATTCGCCTCCAACGTCAGCCGAAGAAACAACAGAGTGGGCTGGACGAGGACCGTGCGAGATTCTTGGTCGTCAATCTCAGCGAGGGTGATGTTGAAATGCTCGAGGTAGCTCTTGAGGGTTTCAGCCGACCTTGATAGAGGTTGGAGAGGGTGAGAGAGTTCTTCGGCATATGAACGTGCATTCTGAACGGTCTGATCATCTCGGTTGCTAGCTGGTCAAAGTTACTGATAGATTGAAGTGGAAGGCGGGTGAACCAAGGTTCAAAAACTCGGTTTCGGTTTCGTTCATTGGAAAATTTACCAGTTTCGGACGGTTTCGGTAGTTTCGGTTTTTGTTTGGTTTCGGTCCGAAAATCAATTTTTATATTTTTTATAAGAAAAGCTAATAATAAATGTTGCAACTTCACTTAGAAATATGAACATAAGACATTTGTATATATAATATGTTATAAACGAACATATTCATATGACAAAAACCCGTTTTTTAAATCTTTTATTTTCTGAAAACCGTAAAACAAGTCCAAAGCCCATACAAAGTCAAGCCCAGACCAATTATCAACCCATAATTAATACATATTACGTACTAATATACTCGCAACCAGAAATCGAACAGGCAAAAAAAAAAAAAAAAAAAAACAAGAACACGAAGCAGGAAAACGATGATCGAACTGCTAGAATTGGGGGGTTTCATGTCTACTAAGCACGTTTTCTTCAAATCGGGAAATTTTTGAAGCTCGAGATTCCTGAATCGGTGATTTAGGGTTTGTTTTTTGCTGCTTTTTCTCTTGCTTTTTGCTTTCACGCGCGTTTTTTTCTTCTTTCGGTGTTTACTGGATTGCGATTTAGGGTTTTCCCCCTTCAACGAACGAAACGAGAATATACCGTTGTTCCGTCCCGGTGACTATCGATACCGGAACGAGAACAACGGTATCTCGTGGTTTCGGACGAAACCTCAAACCATGGGGTGAACCAAAGCAAAGTTGTGCCTTCCAAAAGGTTTGGGAAACTTTTACACTTGACGACATCGGTGGCCCTGCTTCATGTGCTACTCATAGCGGTCCAGAAAAGCGAGGAGGTCTGTTGTTCCGCCATAGAGCCCTAACTTGTTACATGTTGAAGCGTCGAGGTCACTCAGCTTCGTGCATGACCCTGGTGAAGGTGTTACGTCTCAAGTGGGTTTTCCTCACGTCGTTGACATTCCCTCGCATATTCCTCATGATCATTCGAACCATGTTGGGGAGATATGCCGGATGAACATTCTCTGGCGGGATCCAGTGGTTGTTGTTCACCTCAGGAGTTCTGGGTCGTGGGCTTCGCCTAGGATGAATGTCGGGCTCGTCCTCATCCATGTCATCGTCGTTGTTGACCTGATTCTGGTATGGTTAATGATAGGGATGAGCATGGTGCGGTTTGGTGCGGTTTTGGCTTAGATACGCAACCGGAACCGCTAGGGTGCGGTTTCTAAAAGTAGGAACCGGAACCGGACCAAAAACCGTTGGTGTGATTTCGGTTTTAAAAGTGCGGTTTTGGTTTCAAAACCGTTTGACAAAAAAAAAGCATTGTTCCCTAACCTGCTCATACAAAACAACACTATTATATACACGCACATGAAACTCATGCTTGACTATATACAAAATCATGCACCACACAAAAACCCACACAACAACAGCACGAACATAACGCTAGCATATATAAACAGTTAAACACAACCCAATCACAACAATCAATATTTTCCTAAAAATATAACCTGTACCAGTCTCATATTTAGTTACTGAAATGCTATCAGTATTATAGTCTGGGATGAAGCCACTCTCGCTATAATTCGTTATTGTAATCTTCATGTTGATTTAGTAATTAAACATGCAGATTACAATAAAGAATTGATATTTGCACGCTACAAAAATGAGGGCACACATCTACATACAAATGCATGTACCACAGTAAAAACACACAATGCTTCACATATGTTAATGCATGTACGCAAAAAATGCAAGGTAACGTTAAAATTTTATATAAATAATATTTGGTGCGGTTTCGGTTTTGCGGTTTGAAAAAGGATAGAAACCGAAACCGAACCGTACTAATGGTGCGGTTTCATCGGTTTTGCGGTTTTACTTCGGTGCGGTTTTTTAAGATGCGGTTTTCATCGGTTTTTTGCGGTTTCGGTTTGTAATCGGTTTTTCTGCTCATCCCTAGTTAATGAGTTAAAGAAGGTTGCTGCAGGTTTTGATCAGATAGGATTTGGGCCTGTTAAGTTGCTGGACGCGTAGGCCCTAAGTGTAGAGCGACGACAGCTGGGTTCTGTCGAGGAGGGGGTCGGTTACTTGGACCTGGTTCATCATTGATAAGCAACCGGGAAGGGTTGCGTTGACATGTTCCCCCGCTGATGGTTATGGTGGTTCCATTGCCGTTGCCGTTTGTATGGGCGTTAGTGTCAGCAACAACATTAGTGTTGAGAGTGAACCTTCTTCTTTGGCTCCGGCCCCAAGTTTCAGAAGAGGCACTTTAAGAGGAGTTGTGCCTCGAGCAAGCATTGTTCTGAGCAAGCTGGAGCCGAGCGTCGAGGCGTTGACTTTCTTGAAGTTGATGCATAAGGTCGATGTTGGTTTTCAATGTGTCGTTGAGCTCGAGAGGTCTATTCTCCAGCCTTTTGTGAAGCGTGTAAATCTGCGTTTGAGTTGTCGAAGCATCGGGGTCCGTTGGAAGAAGGATGCCTGCTTTGGTCGGGTTTCCCGCCGACTAAAATTGTTGAGTAGTAGCAGCTTTGGCTACTGCCGAAGTTTCGATCATCAGGTTCTTTGCTCGCTTAACCATTGTAAGCTGACTCGAGCGGTAGGTTAAGAAAAAACCTGAGTAGCGCTTCGAAGTCGAGATGGAAATGTGCGACAAAGAAACGAGTCTAAGTTTTCAGCGAAAGCACCAAAATGTTGACGACAAAAAATGTCGTAACACCTAAGGATTCTTAATTATTTATGAATAATGTTTCGCGTGGGAAAGTATGTGCAGAAAGCAGTAAATAACACAGGAATTTATAGTGGTTCGGTCCACAAGGAACTTAGGTCCACTTTGAAGAGGTTTGCTGATATTTTAATCACAGTAATGAGTTACAAGCGTAGAACTTCGTCATGATATTCATTTGCAAGTGATTCCATATGTTTTTGAGTCAGTTGTCATATACGAGTCTTGGGAAAAAAAGGGTTTTTGTGCTTCTTCTTCCTCAAGCACTAGGCTGCCATTAATAGGTTCTTGGATCTCTAAGAGATATCAAATCAACAAAAATCCTACCCGTATGAAGTGTGAGTAAGAGGGTATTTATAGTGGGAAGGTTAGGTCGGAGTAGGTAGGATTTGGGGACTACCAAACAGAAAATCACATCATAGAGCTGCGCACATTAGGAAATCGCATCATCCATTGTCGGTAGGTAGAGAAATCGCATCTTCCATGTGGGATACGATTTTCGCATCCCAAAAGATGCGAAAATCGCACCCCAGAGGGATCCGGTGTGTTGCATTGAGGCGTCGCATCCGGTGGATTTGATGACATCGCATCCCGGGGATACGACGGCACCACATCCCGGATGATGCGAACCCGTCGCACTTGATGGGTGTGATTGGCATCACATCCTGGTGGATGCGATGACAAAAGGGTGTTAGTTGGGCGATGGAGTGATGCGGTCCACGTGATGCGAGGCGAGACGAGTGACGTGAGCTGTATTACGCGAGTCATGTCATGCGAGCTACGTCATGCGGTATGAGTGGTGTGAGGTGGTAAGGAGGGAAGTGAAGTATATGATGCGAAGGAGTCACGTGTCGCGAGTTTGAGTGATGCAAACTAGTGTAAGGTGATGTGATTGGTTCATTTTGAGAAGTTGTGAGGTCGTCGCACACTTGATTCCTTCTGGACTTGAACCTTCAATGTTTTGACGGCACTTCGAGCTTTTGTGCCACGCGACAGGTCGAGTCGAGTGGGCCTTGTATACTTTTGGAAACCGGATCACGGACCAAAATGCTGGTTAACAACTAGATATTTGGATGATTTATTGCTTTGTTGGTAGTTGTCGATATGTATACTGCTCTGGAGCAGATGGCCTTTGACATTACATGCGTTGTAGTTGAATATTCATCTTATATGAATTATCTTATATCTATGTTATGAAAAGCGCACTTAAGCGGCGCTTAAGCGATTTTTGCAACTACATCGCTTAATTTTCTGAAAAGCGGTAGACATTAAGTGATTAGCGCTTAAGCGCGCTTTTTAGGGCTTAATAGCGCATCACTTAAATTGAATCACTTTTATAGAAGTATTAAGCGATAATTTATTTGTATAATAGTTAAGCGCATTTAGTTATAGTTTGGTTGTGCATGGATCTAACGCTTAGGCAGCGCTTAAGCACCATTAAGTGAAGCGAGCCCTTTATCGTCTCGCCTCGCTTAGCGCTTAATATAGAATATGCTTATATGCGAACGTGTCTTATCAGTTTTGTTTGTACACTTAATAATTGTTAGATATTACCATTCTAGCTATTTGAATTTATCATGATACAAGGTTCTCACACTGTTGAACGTGTGATGAAGCTTTGTCTCCTATCCCTATACTTTTTTTATGGGTTAGATGCAAGTCGAGAGGCTAGCCATAAAACGAGGAATGATTTTACCATTTGTAGTCACCGCCTGAAAAGGACGATCTGTTACATTTAGTATCGGAACTTAGGTTTAGCGAACACCTAGGCTTGTATTATGTTATAGCTCAATAGAGGTTAGTAACACCCTAGATTGAAGTCTGAGAGTATACATATTATATATACTTGTTAGTGAACACATGGTTGTTTGGTTTGTTAAATTTGAATTCTGGATCAGAATCAATTGACTGATCATCGTTTTGATGATGATTTTGAAACACTCGAACAAGTCATTCTATTCGATATTGTTTTCGAATTTGACGATGGATTTGAGTTGAGAATTAAAGGATTTAGAATTTAGGTAAGTTTGAAAATTGACTTCAAAGCTAAAAAGAAACATTGAGGCTGTTTGGAAGTGTTTATGAGAAATAAAAGGAATTTTAAAGATTTTGAAAGCGTTGATCTTGCTTTGGTTGCTGGAAAATAATATTGATGATGATTGCAACATCATCATGATTTATTTTCGAGTTTCTAAATAAGAACTTGCTACCATGGATATTAGTTTGGATTTAAATAGATTTCTATTTTGAATCCAAATTATATGAATATAAAACGCGGAAGTTCAATTTTAAAGTTTTCAACTAAGTATGATATGGATGCATGTAGTTTATAGAGTTATATGATTTGGATCTCAATTTATTTGATGTTTGATAGATTTTATTTATTATTGAAATGGGATGTTCGACGATTTTGGATAGTCGATATTTTCAAGTTGAATTTGAATGATTAAATAGTTTATGTGAAACATAAGAGAATATGGTTTATAATTTATAAACTTAACGAAGGTTGAACGGATTAATTAAATTTAATTAAAACGAGCTCGTCGCGTAGCTGTAGTTCGTAGTTTTATGAATTGAAGTTTAAATGAATGTAAATGATCCAATATAAGTTGGAATTTTTTGAAATAAGAATCATCCGGATCTATTAGAATTTAGATTATAGTTTTCTAGTGAAAGAGAAATATTTAGATTTCATCTTGTAGATTTTGTGCGTTTGGTAGTTTGTAAACATGAACTAAAATACAAAGAAATGGAAGTGTATAGAATATAGAATTTGATAAAAAATGAGTTAAAAACTGGTTTTGAAATTAGTGAACTAGTTAAGTTGATTAAAATGAGCATGTTAGTGTTTATACACTTCGCTAATATTATTATTAGAGTATGTTGAAATTTGAATAAATTAATAATGTATATGAAATAGATTATATTTATAATAAGAATTTTAATAAGGAATAATTGTGGAAATATAAAGGTATTGATTATAGAAAATAGTTCAGAAATTAAGTGTTTGTGAAAATGATAAGTCTAGTTTATATAACTTGAATTTAGTTGAAAAGGACAAATAATTCTAAATTTGTTAACATACTTATTTAAGTAGAACAAATTGGTTTTTTGTATATATTCATAAGTTGTATTGGAATATTATACGTATGTGGATTTAAGTTATATAATGGTTAATAGTTTGAGGTAAAATTGTATGAAATGATTCATAAATGATATTAGTTTAAGAATAAAATACTAAGTATGAAAATGAGGATGAATAAAAGAATTAGAATATTAATGAACCAATTGAACGAGTACGTAATTTTTACGTAAGTCGTTTTATTCGCTTTGTGATTTGATCTAGATTAGAATGCGTGATGTTGTGGTTGCTTATACCAATCAGAGTTAGTATTTTCACTCGATTCTTGATGAAGAAGTTGGATACAGAAATTTTGATATGATTATGTGATTCTCTATCGTAATATATGGCTATGCAAGGAGAATGGTGCTTTCTAATGAAGAAACCAGTTCTCAGTTTGCACTAGAGTGATCAAGTGAACGATACTAGTCTGGAAGTGAGATTATGTGTTTGAGTGAGTCATCGAATTCATATTGCGTACGAATGACTTATGTATATCATATGAGCTCTTAGAATGATTCATGCTATGATGTTGACTTATGGGGAATTTGAGATTGAATCTTTGAATTGTTTGAGATAGCATGAATGGTTGGTTAAGCGATAACCTGAGGTTGTTGAGCGTATGGTGATGCTTAATGGATTGCTTATCATCCTTGTGCGATGATGGGGTTTCAGAACATAAATGAATCATTAGTTGTGGTTGTTAGTGATATGATACTGTTATATGATTGTTGCTTATGGACATGCACCATATTATCAGTTGCGTCATATTTGGATTATTGCATATGATTGCTACATAGTTTAGCACATGATGTAGTTATTATATTACTTATCTATTTGTTTAATTCTCGGGTTTTGTATGTATATACAAATATATGGAAGCAAAAGCTTGCTAGTTTGCTTATGCCTTTTGATTTCATAAATAGAGCTGTGTTACCCGACAACTATGTACACATGTTATTGATTGGATTGAGTGGATTTTATGTCCCAGATATGGATAGTTGATTGACTTTTGTTTTCTTACTGATTGATGAGGGACTTGCGTGGCAATTGTGGTTTTTCAGATCGAGTCATACAAAGGAGGTGTTGCTGAAATTTTCCATAATTTCGGGCGTTAGAAAATTTTAACATGATTTTGGAAAAAAATATAAATAAATTTTTTGAATTAAAGTATTGGGTTTAGTGACATTCGTCCTAACTTGTGATTTCGGGACCAAATCTTTTTAAGAGGGTAAGAATGTAATAACCCGAATTTTTCGAACTAGAATATTTAATTAATTTGAATATGAAAGTGATTGATTCAGGAATTGAACAACTTGAATTCAAAATATACAAGTTATTTAATGTAACTGAATGTTGAAATAAGAATTTAAATATTGAAATTACTCGAATAAGTGAATCTGAAGTTTAATATGAAATTAAGTTGATTTCAAAGCTTTATGTAAATCCTATTTGAATTGTGCACGATAATATTAATTAATTATCGAAGAATTGAAATATGTGGAAATCATTAAATATAAATTTTATTTTAACGACACAAGAAAATGGTGTTTTTGCAAATAGTCTTGAAATTCGACGAAACCAGTTTCATCGAATTTGGAATATCAAAATATAGCAGGTTGTCAATTTTCATGGCAATCGAACGGAGTATGAGATCGTGCGAGCTTATAACGCTCGATGTGAATATAAAAATAAAAAAATCTAAATGATGATATGATCTTTTCTGTAAATAGCCATTATAAGACCTAATCCTAGCACTTATCTTCTATCTGTAAACTCAAAAAATAAGCCGCCTTCCTCCTTTAAATTTCAACCAATAAAATCAAAATAAATACTCCATGAAATCAGACAGCGTTGTATCCGTTGAACACCTAAGCTCGATTGCTTCACATTAGTATGCACATAATTGGGTTCGATCAGTATCTAGGTCGCTCCTTTTTTCCCCAACGTGTATAGGGTTGGCTCTTGACAGAGGTAGAGAGGGATTTAGAGGAATTGAAGGTCATTTCCATGCTCATGGAGGATTTTGGCAATAGATGGAGGATTTTGGTGGAGTTTGGCTGAAATAGGTTTCACAACCTGTAACAGAGGCAGCGAAGAGAGGAACGGGTCGGTTTTTGATGGTGTCGTTCGAACTGGAGGTGGTTGGATTGAGCAAGTGCAGTTTGAGGTGAGGAGTGCAATAGCGGAATCAGATAGAAGAAACACGATCGGTTTGTGGTGTCACTCAAATACGTGCACGACACACGTTGTGACATAGGCAAAATGGGTTACGTGTTTGAAAATTGGGAAAGACGAGGATTGAGGAGCACGTGCTAAAGGAAAGGGGTGAGGGTTTAAAAATTATTAATTTAATTGAGTTTTAATCGCGTTAAAACTTGTAAAAAATTGTATATGGTTCACACGTCCGATCGACACGTCGTCAGTTGAATCCGTATTGTTGAATTCTACGCGTACGCAGTGGACTGGAATCATTTTGAGAAGTTTGGATTTTCGTCTAATTTCAAGTGTCCGTTTGAAATCAGATAAAAACATAAAATCGTCATTTGGAATGGATAATGAGTTTAACTCATGCTTTTTGGTATACTATCGTACCATATAATAGTAAATATTGTTATTTAATTATTCATATATGTGACATGTTTGATTAGATGTTTGAATGATTTATTACTTTGTTGGTGGTTATCGATATATATACCGCCCTGGAGCGGATGACCTCTGACATTATCTGCATTGTAACAGAAGATTCATCTTATATGAATTGGCTTATATTGAATTGTATTACAAGTATATGTGCTGATATATGAGATGTGATGCATGGGGACAGGTTGGAGGGATCCAATAGGATTCCTCAATATGATTGTTACAGTATTTATATTCATACAATGTTATATGAACTGGTTAGATTTAAACCTGACTGTGGACCCTATTGACAATATAACGTTGTTATATGTGGAATTGTGGTGAAGTGAATATATTATTTTATATAATATATTGAGTTTGTCTATTTTCACACATTTTGGTGTGTTTGACATAACTGGACTAAAAATAGGAAAATAAGACGAATTGTAAAGGAAATTGAGAAAATTGCAAGTGAATGGTTTTAAATATAACATGCTTTTAAAACCCCATAACTCTTTTTGTGAAAAACCTATTTTAAGCTATTTTTACAATATACACACACACATACATACATTTTTAACTCTTTTATTTAAAATCTATTTTTAACTTATTTTACTATATATATTTTGGAATGAATTAAGCATGTTTGATAAGAACTAGGAATGATTTTGGATTATAACACACCTGTTATAATCAATGGTTTAGAAATCACTAGTATTTTACCTTGTTGAATATTCATCGATAATTACATTTTTAAAGGAATATTTTAAAGATGGGAATAAACATAGATATGGTTTTTGGGTTTGTCATGACAATGTGTTAATTACATTCGTCTTTAATCCTCGCAAATTATATACGTTAAGTAAGTATAATTGTATCTTTAAACGAACATTAGAAGATAATTATAAGGAACTGTTTTGGGTTTGTTGTAAACAATGTTTTAGCAATACTTGTTTTTAAACACTGAAATATATTTGAATTGGAAATATACGTTTTAACAAGTTTGAATATACTTAAATCTTTAATAACAGAGTTTAAAGCTGTGCAGTTAAAGCGCTTAGCGAATCCAATGTGGTGGATGTCCAAAAAGTCATTGCGGGGATAAAGCGAGGAAATAACATGGTATAGCGGATGACTCTAAAATAGCACACATAACTTGTTCATAATGATTTTACAAATGTAAAAACGATAATTAAATGAAAAACTAGCACTCAATTTAAATATAATTAGTACATTCTTAATTTAAACAAAAACTTGTGCAAATATTTGTAAACAAATGTAAATTTCTATTTAACTTAATTAAATTTTATAAACATAAAGTATTTTTGGTTCCAAAATATATATTAAAAAATTATATTAAAAAAACCTAACTTCATAATTTTTATAATGTGTAGATGTCATTTTCAGTTCGTTTCTTTCGTCAAAGATATATCGGAAATAATGTAATATAGCAGAAATAACTGGATATATCGAGAATAACGGAATATAACAGGGCTTAAAGCAGAGAGGTTATATCAGAGACGCTTAGCGGTGGTAATCCGCAATGGGATATAACGAGGTTATGGCGGGGTAATAACGGGGCATTAACTGCACAGGTTTAAAGATAGAAACAATTATATGAATGTGTCGGGATAAAGATATTGAAGATATTTTAACTTATAAAAGAGAAGAGATTCTTAATAAACAATGATTTTAACCTCTTTGATTATATTATTAAAAAGAGAAATCTTAGAAATGAATTGTAGATATACTTATACTGAATGGATAAATGTAGGAATACATTCGAATTATTGAAGGCTATGAAGGAATATGGGAATGAATTATGGATATTTTTTTACCGGAGGCATAAGTTGGGTTGTCAATGGATATCCGAAAAATCCGAAATTCATCCGCATTTGTATCAGAAAAACGGTTAATATCTGATATTCGAAAAAATAGATGCGGACGCAGATACGTTGATATCCGCATCTGAAAATTATCTGTTAGATTTTTTTAACATTATACTCAAAATTATATGTATTTTAGTGCAACGAATGAGATTTTTCGAAGTGCTTTATAAAGTTGTGAAGGTTTATATTATATGAACTAAATGCATATTAGCTTCTCAATTCTATTTAATTTCATTATATTTGTTTGTTTAAACACTTTTGTGATCAACAGAACTGAAAAACATTTATGTTAAAGTAAAAAAAATCATTTATATTTCTTGATTTATCGATCGTTAGCAGATAGGATGATTTATTCGATATTCGTCCGTATCCACAGATACGGATATCTGATATTTCGGATATAGATACAGATAACACTATCCGTATCCGAAAGTATCCGTTGACGGTCCTACATAAGTATATAAATATCTTTTGTAGTATTGAATGCTATAAAGGAATAGAAAAATAGTACAATATGTACATAAATCATTGTATGTAGAAATTGAATATATGCACAAGTATATAAAGGAATATTAATTAAGTAGGAATTTTTGATTAATAAATGATGTCTTATTAGATAAACGAAGTTTTGTTAAGACATAAATTGTCTGATGGGACTGCGTACTAACCTAACAGCTCGAAACCGCCACAGAACTTATGACAAGTTCAAAGAGATTGTGTGACACCCCACGTCCGTTAATGTCACTCACAAAGGGAATGCATTAAGTTTCGTGAAGCGTTTAGATAAACAGACACAGAATATTACAAGACAGATAAAAAAAAAATTGTATCTGTCTTGTAATATTCTGTGTCTGTTTACCTAAATGCTTTACAAAACTTAATGCATTCCCTTTGTGAGTGACATTAACGGTCGTGGGGTGTCACAGATTGCAGATAATGGAATATAAAAAACACATCTTCCACAATAAGATATATTTTTGGAGGAAAGTGCTAACCCGCGTTATTATACGACCCTTACATCATGGACTCAAATAGCTACACCGTACAATCATCCAAGGAGTGACCCGGAGAGAAAGGCCACACCATCCGAAGATCGAGCACAGACATATGCACGATGCTACGAACAACTAGATTCACTCGAATAATACTTTTGAATTAGCTATGTTTTGAAATGACTTAGCGGAAAGACATGGATCGACAGGGACAATACTCTACGAAAGTCAAGGATCGGTATGACTCTAGATCGTTGAGAGACTCAAACTACAAAACTTGACGAAACCACATTAACAACTCAAAAACCAAAGGGAAAATCAAACATCCAACTTCACAAAAGCAAACCATTACAAAATGGGGACCTTGTCGTCCTGCTTAGATGTGCTCCCCTACATGAATTCAGGTCAATCCATCAAGTCCTTCAGCTATAAAAAGGGCTCCATAGGCTTTGAAGAAAATGTATTTTATATTCTTTTCTCCCCGTAGAAGCTCTACCATTCCTCGGAGACAACCTTGTTTTAAGTCGACCTTCAAAGGTTTTAAAAAGTGTTTTTTTTTTTAATTCTCTTCTCCATGCAGAAGATCTACCATTCCTCTGAGACAACATCGCCATCTATTCCCTACATTCTTATGTCAAATCAACTGCACCTGCACTTAGTAGTAAAAATAAAGATTGCTATTGTGTCTTCTTTATTTTTCTTTTCTTTTTTGTGATTGCTTTGTGATTATGGAACATTGATTCTGATTCTAGATCCATGGTTAAACTATTGGGGTGTTAGGCCCGTTTGATCAAAAACAAGTCTAACATTACCATTTTTGTGTGCTTTTTAAAAGCTTCCTCAACTAGATTTACTAATAAACAAAACTATGCTAATGTATTAACCAGTAACCAAGTAAAATGTACCTATTTCCATAATTTCTTACCAAATATCTTTAAATTGGAGATTGTTATCAAGGGTGTTGCAACTTTTATTACCAAAAATATACAAAAGCTGATATAAATATATTCTTGGCAAGATTGGGACTGTTCATATTCCCTAGCCAATTGCTTAAACCATCTTACTTTTTTTTTTTTTGCAGCTCTCGTTAAAAACTTTCTAAATCAGGGCTAGTTTTCATTATTTTTGTATGTACACTGGCCTTGATTGGAGTTAATGGTCTTGATTTTTTATTTTCATTCTTAAAAGTATAACTAAAGTTACCAAATGAGATAAATATAGCATGGATATCGAATTGACAACATTTGTGTGGTATCACACTACGGTATGATGGCGAAAAATTAAAGTACATTATCGATATGGCGGTAGTCTAATAGTAATTATATATTCAGGATGTTAGCTATATATTTCCCGATGTGGGACTTATATTTTCAACACTCCTTCATGTGTGGCATATTTGAGCCAACTACATGATTATAGCATTTTTGGTGGAGTAACGCACATATGGTGGTTAAGTGCTTGAGTATTAGTTGAATTGGTTGCATGCATGTTGGTTAAGCACATGCGTGCTAGTTGCATATACATACGTACATATATATACACACATATACACACACACATACATACAAACATACATATTTTAGTCTGCAAGTAACAAATACATGGTGATGCCCTTACCATAGTCAATTTTCACAAATCAATATCTAAAACTTCTTGTTATTTTTGGTTCTGAAGTAAATAAACACAATGGAAGTATGGTATCTTTTTAAGGTAATGCAAAATCAAAAATTTATGCATGCATGGATTTCAAAGTGAGTGTAACTTAAGCAATAAAACGAATCTTTGTAATAGGCTAAGTAATAAAACAAATCTTTATAATAGGCATGCATTTATGTCACAATTTAAACAAAATGACGGCGCGGAAAAGGGGGGCTCAAAATAGATTTTTAATATTACCTTTTCGTGCTGTCATTATTTGATTTCTACTTCAATTATCCAATTTCGTGTTCCATGTTGCTAAACATATCAGTTATCGTCCAGCTTGCAAATATTGTGCGTTTGGGTCATATTTCTATATTTACTTCTTTTCATTTGATTTGTTGGTTTAGAATCTATTTGGATCATCACTAGGAAATATTCAAGCATGTACCCACCTGCTTGTAATTTTATTTTGGTAAAGATAATCAAAGTCTAATGGTTTTTTAATTGAACTATTGTGATTTTTTTTATTGAACTATTTAGCAAGAGCAAGCTTAGAGGTTATAATTCTATTTAATATTTGTATTAGTAGGAATTTTTATATAGGGCCTACTGAAAATGTAATTTGAATCTATAACTGGTTCACATGTTGTTAGTTGTCGTGGTTTAAAGTAGAAACTTGAGTAATTGTCTTTGCTTATGTATGGATCCTGTTTATTTTAGTTTCACAGCTTTGTTATTTTTTCTTTCATCTTGGTTGATGAAATGACTGTACAGTGCATTAGTTTTTATGATTATTCCAGAACACCTAAGTACATGGAGAATGCCTCTATTCGTTGTTACAACGCGTAGAAAATTTCAAACAAGCCCGTTGCATAGCCTTCACATGTTTGGTTCTCTTATTTATGTCGTGTAGCTTTTGCATGTCTCACACGTGTCAGCTACAGCTCTTCATTTTCCCTAAGTCATGTTAAAATCTAATAAGCTCTTCCGAGTATAAATTCATTCTCTTAAATCGAAAAAATGCTATAAGTTTTTTACTTGAAATGCTTGCCTTCTTTGAGTTCACTGTTCTATTCATCTCTGTAGTTATCTTATGCCCTTAGCACTAAAAATGATTGATGTGTTCAGATTGGGTGGTCTTGGAAAAAGGCATGGACCGACGGTATATCCCGCGAAAGTAAGTGTATATACACCTTACGTATAACGAACATTATAAATATTAGCTTGATTTTGATTTTATTGCTTCAGTACTCGCCTCTGTAGTGCACCTCCTTCCCTTACTACTTATATTAAATGTTTTCCTTAATATATATGCAGAATGGGGTTAGAAATTACCTTTTTTTTGGTGTAATGCTCTAACATGCATGTTGTTCTTTCTTCCCACTAGACAAAGGGCAAGCTCCATCCTCAGGCGACGACCTGCCCACAAGTTTGGTATATTCATTTCATTAAAGATTAAGAACATAAGTTTTAGTTACTTGAAAGTTTAATCTTTATAAATTTATTGATTAATATTGAGATGGATAAGTGAATTTTTCTTGTGTATATTGCAATCGTAACTGGTAGCTGAGGTGAAGATATAAAAAGTGTTGTTTGTAGTTTTGAATGTACTTTATTCATAAAATATTTCATAATGATACAGGAATTGAAAAATCTCTGTTTTATTCCTTATTTATCATGTTCTTTGAATATTACTGGAACATACAAGCTATAATTTTGCCACTGTTCTAAAAATTAAGGGTAGGAAGCGATTTTATAATCGAAAATATGTGCGATTTCGTTTTTCTTTGGTCATTATGTTTTGATCATGATATAGTTTAGTATCTCTCGGTTGAAATTCAGCTTTTGTTGTTAACAATTTGTTTCTCATCATGCCGATAGGATAGAAGCTTTTAATTTGTGACGTTGTAGAATAGTAACTTGTAACACTAGCAGGCAATAAATATTATTTTATTTAATTATTCCAAGGAATTTAATAAACTAACCCAATGACACTGGAACTAATAGTAGCAGCCTGTGAAAACATATGTGCAACAACGAGCTGCGCTTTTTCTTGTTCGTTTTGTATTCTTTGGCAAAATACGGTTAACAATGGCACAAGGAATTATTGTCAAAATTTCTTTGTAGCTTTGACTTAAATATGTTATATGAGAATTCCAACATTAAATTTATAGTGAAGGAAAAAGAATATAGTTGGCAAACTTGTATTTTCTTATGTATGTGTGTGCGCGAACATTAAGATCATTGTAAAAATTCATTATTACTTACTTTCCAAATCGAAACGAGTTGGGATATTATAATTAAACGAAGTTTATTGTAGCCGATGTACAAACAATGGATGCCGCTGCATTAAACTTTATAAAGATCATTCAAACTGTGCAACACATGCCTATTGTTTGTAAGTTATCATCTGAACAAATCCTCGTTCTAGTGAAAATTTATTGTATGGTGTTTACCTGCTGTGTATACAGTGGTATCTGAATTGGATGAAACTGAGCATGAACATAAAGCTTTACACCGCAGAGCTAGTGATCTCATATGGAAATACATTAAATATTGGCAGGTATGGTCGAGAATGAAAATAAAAGGACTGGAGATGAAACTTTGGTAGAAAAAACAAATACAAAAAAGGATAGTTGTGAGAAATGGAAAGCTTCAGAATGTAAAAGATGGTGTGGATTAATGAACTGCATGAGAAATTTGCCAAAGCTGTTAATCAACTTGGCTTAGACAGTATGCTATTTAGTATATTTTCCCTTTTATCAATATTTTCGTATTTTTGTCTAAGCTTATTATCAATGTTCTTCATTTTTGCCCCAAGAAAATAACAAAATTGAAGGGTGTACCAAACTTGAATAGTAAATGTGTTAGTAATATGGTAAGTCAATTCAGTAATGATTAGCAATAAGTCGGTAAAATCTATTTTTACAACCTCTTTTGCAAGGTTATTAGTAGCCCAGTACAAATTCAAAATTATGGGCACAACTTGGGTATTCTACACGCAAACGAGAGTTTCTCTATAACTCGATGCTTGGTAGCTTCCCAAGGTCTGGAAAACAGCAGTGCTTTCTGTATAAGTTTCTCTATCTGCAACCAAACGCTTATCTATAAAAGTTTCTTTTGTTTTGATTACACCAATTGAATTAGCTGAAACAATAACAATAGTAATTTGTGTTCTGCGACTGTCGTTTATGGATTTCTCACTGAAACTGGGCATAAGTTTTTTTTTTAATATTTAATGTTACATATATTTAATAATGATTATTTTTATCATAAATTCTTCTTGTCTGGTTGACGTAACTTTACATTTATTGAATTTGGTTTGTTTGTGAATGAACATTCACATATACTCACACACCCATATGCCCAAACATAAATGAATTTGCACGTGCATTACATAGCACCAAGTTTAGCATTGTTGCTTATGTGGTGTGGATACATTTAACGGTCTATCCATCAGATCATTATGGGGAGGAAAAACAACGCTAATGTTGGCCTTTTTTTTTTTTTAGTTTAGAGAACTCCGTTGGTCCTTCACAAAATCAATTAGTCAACGTGAAAAACAGTATTTATTTAGGACCTTAGTTCTATATTTCTGACTTATATTTTCGACACCCCCTTCACATGTGAAGTATTTGAGCCAGCTATGTTACCATATTATTGTGAACAGCGATAGTCTCTTAGTATTTATTTAGGACCTTAGTTCTATATTTCTCGATGCGAGACTTATATTTTTTCGACACCCTCTTCACATGTGAAGTATTTGAGCCAGTTATGTTACCATATTATTGTGGATGGGATGACGCACGTATGGCATCAAAGCATATGCTTGTTAGTTGAATTAGTTGAGACCCCAGGTTCTAATACCACTGTTGGCAATTTTTTTGGTTTAGAGAAGTACTTTGGTCGTTGATAAATCCAACTGATAAATTGAACAGTAGTCTCATGTTATTTATCCAGGATCTTAGTTATATGTTTCCCGATGTGGGACTTATATTTTCAACACTCATCTTCACGTGTGGCACATTTAAGCCAACTACGTGATTATAGTATTTTTGGTAGAGTAACAAATGTATGACGGTTAAGCGCATACACGTTAGTTGAATTAGTTGTATGCATGCTGGTTAACGCATGTATGTTAGTTGCATATACGTACATACATAAACATATACATATGCATATACATATATAAATATACATATGCATATACATATGCATACATATATTCTGTCCGCGGATAGACAAATACATGGAGATCTCCTTAATATAATTAACTTTCACATACCAAAATCTAAAACTTCGTGTTATTTTTTAATTCTGAGATAAATAAACACAATGGCTATATAGTATCTTTTATGGTAATAAAAAATAAAAAACTTATACATGCATGAATTTAAACATATTTTTGCAATGTGGATAAGTTTATGCCAGTTCAAATAGAACGACTTGAGGGCTCAAAATAGATTTTTCATTTTAATTTTTAGTGCTATTATTATTTGATTTCTACTAGAGTTAATTAATTCTCTGTTCCATGTTGCTAAACATACCAGTTGCGAATGTTATGTGTTTGGGTTATATTTCTATATTTATACTTCTTTTCATTTGATTCATTGGTTTGGGATTTATTTGTGCCATCACTTGGAAATATTCAAGAATGTACCTACCTACTTGTAGTTTTATTTTTGTAAATGAAATCAAAATCTCATGGTTATTTGGCCATTGTGATATTCATGTATGCTAATTGAACAATTCAGTAAGAGCGAACTTAAAAGTTATAACTGTACTCAATATTTATACTTGCAGGAAATTTCTATATAGGACCTACTGAAAATGTACTTTGAATCTATAACAAGTTCGCATGTTGTCAGTGGTCCTAGTTTAAAGTATAAACCTGGGCAAGTGTCTTTGCTGGCGTATGGATCCTATTCAATTTTAGTTTCACAGGTTTGTTTTTTCCTTTTGTCTTGGCTCATGAAATGACTGTATAGTGCATTTATTTTTATGACTATTATACAATACCAAACAAACATGGAGAGCGTCTCAATCAGTTATTACAACGCATAGAAAATTTCACACTGCATGCCTGTTGCATGACCTTCACATGTTTTGTTCCCTTAAATTATGTCGTGTAGCTTTTGCATGTTCCACGCGCGCCAGCTGCAGCTCTTTATTTTCTTTATATAAGTGGAGTTATTTTAAAATCTTGTATGCATCTTTTAAATATAAATTCATTCTCTTAAATAAGAGAAATGCTATAATCTCTTATGTAAAATGCTCGCCTTCTTTGAATTCATTATTCTTTTCATCTTTGTAGTTAGCTTATGCGCAACGTACTCAGGATAACTGATGTATTCAGATTGGGAGGTCTTGGAAAAAGGCTTGGAGGGCCATTCTATCCCAGAAAAGTAAGTGTATAAAACAGTAAGTGTATAACAAACATTACAAATATTAGCTTAATTTTGATTTTATTGATGTAGTACTTGCGTCAGTGGTGCACCACTTTTCCTTACTAATATTTTATACATATGTTCATATATATACAGACCGGGGTTAGAAATTTCCTTCTTTGATATGATGCGGTAGTGTGCATGTTGTTCTTTCTTCCCACTAGATCAAGAGTAAGCTCCCTCTTCAATTGACGACCTACCGACAAGTCTGGTACATTCATTCGATTAATGATTAAGAAAATAAGTGTTATTTGCTTGAAGGTTTAATTTTTATAGATTTATTGAATTCATATTAAGATGGGTAAGTGTATTTTTGTTATGTAAATTGCAGTCGTTGCCGGTAGCAGATATGAAGATATAAAAAGTACTGTTTGTGGTTTTTTTTTTTGAGCAAACTTACTGTTTGTGGTTTTGAACGTACTTTATTCATAAAAAGTAATTTTATAATGCTTCAAAAATTGAAAAATCTCTGTTTTGTTCCTTATTTATCATATTCTTTGAATATTACTGGAACATGTGTCTCTGTTTTGTTTTGAACATTATGTGGTTTAATAGCTTTCAGTTGAAATTCAGCATTTGCTGTAAAAAGTTTGTTCTTATCTCGATAGGGTAGAGGAGTTTTAATTTCTAACATTGTAGAACTGTAATTTGTAATAGTAGCAGCAGTAAATATCATTTTATTTGATTGTTCGAAGGAAATTAATAAACCAGTCCTTAAAAAGGTGACATGGCTGACAACGACACAAGAATTTATAGTAGAAGCACTTGAAAACATATGTGCAACAAGGAGCTGCGCTGTTTCTTGTTCCTTTTGTATTCTTTGGCAAAATATGGTTACTAATGACACATGAAATTATTGTCAATTTTTTTTGCAGCATCGACTTAAACCCATGATGTAAGATATGGGAATTCCCACATCGAATTTATAGGGAAGGAAAAATGAAGGAAAAATAATAAAGTTGGTGAACCTTTTTTCTTGTGTATGTGTAAATATTCATTATTGCTTTTTCATAATTACTACTTTCCAAATCGAAATGAGTTAGGATATTATAATTAAATGAGGTTTATTGCTAAGTTCAGTAGCATATGAAATATTTGTACTTTATATTCGTATTTGCAAGAATTTTTATATAGACCCCGCTAAAATGTAATATTAATATATGACAAATTCACTGTTATCTGTGGTCGTGGTTTAAAGCAGAAACCTAGGCGTCTTTAATCATACAGTTCCTAATTTATTTAGATTTTGCATGTTTTTTTGGTCTTAGTTTGTGAAATAACCGTGTTAGTGTATTAGATTTTCTAATTATTTTTAGAATATCTTAGAACATGGAAAAATACCTCGATCGGTTGTTACAACATATAAATTTTTTTGCATTGCAGGCACATTGCATGACCTTCAGGGCTTGGTTCACTTGTTTATGTCGTATAGCTTTTGCATGTTCCACACGCGTCAGCTTCCCTTGTTTATGTCGCGTAGCTTTTGCATGTTCCACACGCATCACCTACAACTCTTTATTTTTCTTTGTAAGTACGAGTTATGTTAAAATGTTGTACACAACTTTTAAATATAAATTCATTCTCCTTTAAATGCTATAATTTCTTACTTGAAATGCTTGCCTTTCATCTCAGCAGTGATCTTATATGCTCAGAATTCTAAGGATAATTGATGCATTCAGATTGGGAGGTCTTGGAAATTGGCGTTTTAATCCTTTTACCAGCTGTGTTCATATTCGTGATGTCAGCTTTTTAGATATTCCAAGAAGCTTGGAGAAGTAGTTTGGATGGTGGTTGATGTGTCTGTGAATGGAGAATTTCAGTCAGCAATCAACTGTAGAAGATTGCCCTCTGGGGTTCTTATTCAAGATATGCATAATGGTTGTTGCTACAAGGTATTTTAATTGTTTATTGGTTATCGATATACATGCATCACTGTATTAATGATTCTTTCCCTATTTATCAAAGAAAATGTGTCAAGTGTAGAGTTCATGTTTTGTTTAGGGAGTTCCTAGAGTTTATGATTTGCTCGGGAAGTTCTTCTTCCCTTGATACGTGTTTGGATGTTGACCTACTCTTCGAATTCATTGTCATTTACCATGAGATTTAACAAAATCTACTATAATATATAACACCATTCAGTTTACATTGATATTTTCAGCGACTCTCATGTAATTTGTTGAATTATTCAGAAGGTGTTCATGCTTTTAGTTTAGGAAATTATAGGCTATTGATTATCTAACCTTTTTTCCTAGACAATTGTATATGCTTTGGAAATAACCTTTTTTTCGTAAAGATAATCAAAGAATTAGGCATTAAAGATGGCCAAAAATTATTGTAAACAAATACTGAAGGCTTCATCTATCACAGGTAACTTCGTTGTTCCTAATCTGAACCTTCATTGACTTTGCAAATGCCTACTTCCAATTAATACTTTCTTTGTTGTTTGATACCATTCATCTCTACATATTATACTGTTCTTTAATGTCATTCCCAACACTATATATTACTTTATCCCTTGAAGAACATTTATAGAAAATTGTTAAGATTACCTACATACCCTGCTAATTAAGAATAGGGATACTCTTTGCTCTTAAGTCTGAACTACAAAGATTCTAAACTTGTGTAAAGCATGGTCCCTTTTTGATTAAGAGTATGCTATAGGTCATCTCAGTCCAAATTTATCTACATTAAAGCTTCGGATTCATCAGCCATGAGCTCCACGCTTGCACTACCTTTCTTATGTTTCCATTAGTCTGTAATATATTTCCACTCAAATTTTTTATATGCAATATATATAAATATAATTTTTATTTTGAATTTGTTCAGGCCCAAACAGACATTGTCGTAAAAATCCTTTATTTTCCCCAGCTCGTTCCATGAGCACCACATAAATGGCTAATTTTGACGGATGCACATGGTAAATTCTTAGCTAGCCTTTCTGGGTTTATAACTTGCGCCACTGTTACCATGACAAAAAACACTTAACTGCTGGGTTAAAGCGGCAGACACATATACACACACATACTATATGTATGTATGAATGTATGTATGGAAGAAAGTGATAAATATACCACAAAAATGGGTATAAGTTGTTAAGAGATCGCTTAATGCTCGTTAGGGAAACATTAAAATTGTACTAAAAGTCAAGCATAATATTGCCTTTTTTTGCAGGTGAAATGGTAGGGCACACAGAGTGCGATGTACAAGGAGTTCATGAGCTGTTTCGTTCAATGTTGGATTTCTGCTCTTCGGAGACATAGGGAAGGCTTAGAGTTGACTATACTACTCCCTCCTCTATGTCCTTACGAAAATGCAGGTAATTATCTAGCACCGTATTGGCTGCATGTAATTTACATTTTATTTGCTATCACATCATTAATGCTTATTATAAAAATGTTTTATTGACACTTGAATACAGTTATTACCGATGTTGGGAAGAGAAACATCATAAAGCTAGCACAGCCCACGGTCGACAACTTCTGTGCTAGCATGAGCAAATCACCATCGCGCAAATGGACTAAATTTATAGGAAACACGAACACATGTGGAGTTTTCAAGGTGAGGTCGAAGAGAAGTGTCAATATTGCAGGCGAGCCTGAAGCTATCATGGTTGGTGCTGTAAAGTCTGTTTGGCTTCAGGCATCACCGCGTTAGCTGTTTTGTTTCATGACAGACTTGAGCATGAGGAGTAGGTGGGACATCTTATGCAACAGGAACCTACTGCATGAATCAATCCACATTGGAAACGGACAAGACCAGGGTAATGCTGTCTCCTTCCTCAATGTGTGCTAAATGGTACCCTTAAAGAGACTATTGTTAATTATTTTCAACACACATGCATATGTTTATGACGCATGGATATAGCAGGCCATGAATGGAAATGTGGGTAACGGTAGGCTAATAATACAAGAGACATGCACAGATGTATCCAAATCAACAATAGTGTATGCTTTAGTCTATGGCAATGCACTAAAAAAATCCTGAGCCAACACGCTAGAAAAATACATGCTTTGCTGAAAACATAACCTAGTAGCTTACTTAATTCCTGTGCTAGAAAGTACATTTGCTCATTATGAAGATATCAAGGATGATGGCCCTGCAATATTTCAGAGGAATAGTATATAATAACAAAAGCACATGTTCAAACCAACCCAAATAAGAGGAAAGCTTCTGCAATATTTCAGGGGTGACAATAGGCTGATGATACAAGAGACCAGCATAAATGCATGCATCAGGATCAATAGTGGGTATATAGTCATGTAGATAGTAATGGCATGCAACAAGTATAATGAATGGTGCTGACTCAACATGTCCTAATACTTCCTTGTAGATTCTCCATTCATCCGGATAGGACTTCTACCAAGACAATATGTGTAGATTGCTTCTGACTGTAGCTTTTCAGCTATTTGATAATGCAGGAGAGGTAATAATGAGTAGTAAGTTTACACAGTTTTTTATTAAATATTTCTAAATATTCATGGATCAACTAATTATGTACAGAAAGGAAACTCAACGAGCAGACCTGCTGCAAAACATATAGTTGGTAATACACCCAATCAAAATTGAGCACTAGAATGGTATGTTATCTTCATTTTAATTTAGAGAAATTTCCAGTTACTTATATGCAATGATCCCATATTTATGATTATTATTATTATTATTTTTGTATTTTTTGTAGGTTTTGCTGTAGAAGCCTCTCCTGATGCAAATGACTGAAATAACTTTTCTCACATTCGTTCATTTGGCGACTATGAACTCAATGAGGAGATTTTATGTTTAAGGGCAAATTAGACTGTCAATTTACACTTGTGTTGATTCAGGTGATTAGATATAATGCATAGTGCATATACAATGTATAAAGTTCATGTTGGGAGGACATTGAGCATATACAATATACATAGTTCATGTTGGTTCAATGAGTTGTACAGCATTGCATAAAATTATAATTTCTTTTTGCCTTTTTGCTGTTACTTTATCATCATACTTCGGCTGTGTCGATATTTTAATTCATTTTCTTAAGCAGAACGCCTTAAGCTTCATTATACCTAACGCGGCCGCTTTGCTAGCTATTATCTGGTTACTTTAGCATTTAGCATACGACGCATAATTTACGCTTCAGACTTCATTTGCCACTTAAATTATATTGAAAATTTGAAATTGAGGTCCCAGTTGCACTCTTGGTTTTTATTCTGTCACCACACATGCATTCTTAGTTCTTCAAGACTAAGGAAAATTCCGCGTTCCCTTTCTATTTCATCCACTCGAAGATTTTCAAATTTCGGTTTCGGTTTCATTTCGAAAAATTTCGGAATTTTCGTGTCAGTTTTGATTGGCAAGTTCTGATTAGCAGATGTTAAATTTTTCCATAAATACATTAATAAATAGCATTAAGCTCTCTATATTAAATAAATCTGATTGATTTTTTAAGTTATTATTTTTTATTAAAGGTTGATACAAATGTTATTGGAATATATACAGTTTATGTTATAAAATAGAGAAAAACAGATAAAAAAAGAGAAACCATTAGAGAGAACAGAAGAGATAAAGAAAAGATTTTTTTTTTTTTTTTTTTCAGTTGATTCAATTGCACAAACAATGTAAACAACCTTTCTATTTATAAAACCTTCGTGTCTTGTAAATTGCAATAAAATCTCCTAGTGTTGACATGGAAAATTGGTTACTTGTGCATGTCAACCCGCAAGTGTAAGTTTAGCAGTAAACTTGTAATTCGAATATCCAAAGTACGAGAAATGTAAAGGAACACACAACTTTTATAGTGGTTCTGCGCTAATGTCTATGTCCACTTCATAATTTTCATTCATCATACAATTGCCGATTACAATGTTTGTACAAATTCGGACAATTTGTGTTTACAAAGGTGTACAATTGAATAACAAATATCTTGTTAATTCATAACTTTGACAAAAATGTCATTCTTCTTCTTAGTTGAGTCAAAGTGTGTGTCCATGTCCAAGAAATAGTTTCAATGTCCAAAAATATGAAAATATGTCCAAAAGCAAGCCAAAAGTACAATTGAATGACCAAAATTTGTAGGCAAACTTTTATGTAATGTTTACAAGTCCATGAAGATGTCCAAAGTCATGAAGATGGTGATGGCAGCCATTAATGGTCCTTAAGATCTCCAATCATTATGCCAAATTGTAGGCAAAGTCCAAAAATGCCAACCCTCGAGAATGTCAAGTAAGGGGGTACTTATAGTTGAGATTTGGAGGCATCAGCCTGAATTTCGTATCCCTAGAGGATGCAAAAATCGCATCTTAAAAAGTAACCAAAAAAACATGTAGCTATGCAATTTCGTATCCCGAAAATGCTTGATCGACACATGTGGATCAGCCAAAACGATATGATCCGCACGTTAAAAACCGATGTGCCACTTCCATATGCCATTTACCAAATTTTCAATCCCATGCCAAAGCCATAAAATTGCATCCCAGGTCTTGTGATGCGCGCATTGGATATTTTGTACTCGGGCCGATGCAATCCATCCAAATTCGCATCTCAAATCCAAGCCAAAAATCGCATCCGCCCCTTGTCTGTCCATTTCGAATCATATCTGATCCCTCGTGTCGTGCCCTGGAAAATCGCTTCGCATCCCGAAGCGATCCATGATTTCGCGATGGCAAATCTCGACTTTCAGCCTTGTCAGATCTTCGCATCGTATATTGATGCGAACCCGTGGGATTTTGAATCCACCTCGGGGTGATCAGGCAAATTCGCCTTGCCAAATTCGAACCCACTCCGTGCCAAGCCAAACTTCCCCACTTCGCGACCATGTGTTAATCACATGAAATAGAGTGATCAACACGTGATTTCGCATCCGGTCAGCGATGCAAAATCTTGGGGGATGCCAAATCCTTCTAGAACCGTGCCAAATTCCCGTGCTTGTCAGGGCAAGCATGCACACGGGGAAATCCGATTTTTTTCTATGTCGGTCATCACTTTTCAATGAGCCAGATCAAGCAATTTGCCAAAGGCCAGATTTCGATGTCGTGAGTTGCGCAAGCGATTTTAAGTGTTCAGCAAAGGCATATTGCCTAAGCCTTGGAATGGGGACACAAATTTCTCTTGGCGAGAATCTTGGATTAGAGATTTAGTTGGAGGTGGAGTCTTAGGAGAAGGCCGCTTCTTCGCAGTCGTGGTATCTCTTGGAGAAAGATCCTTAGGCTCCTCCTCAACGATCTTTTCTAAGAGCTTCTCTATGAATATATTTATAGGAGATGGACTCTGAAGTTCTTCATTGATTATTTTTTCGTGGGACTTCCCCTTCTCCGCTGGCTGAGGTTCCCGACTAGAACCCGCAATGCCTTTGCTTCTAGGACCCTTTAACTTTGGATGAAACTGCTTCCTGCCCTCGATTGGGGGCACGCCTTCTATCTCGGCTGATGTTGGTGGATTACTGATTGGTGGTACGTATGCAGGGGCGCGACCTCCACCAATTCCCATACTCCATTGTCGGTTGAGCAAGTGGTATCGATGAAGAAGTTCATCCACAAAGCAACTCTTGATGCTAGTAAGGACGGTGGAGAATTTAGTAACGCAGTCAAGCGATCCTGGTATATATGGCCTTGTAGCTTCTTCGGGTTCGGAACTGACAATGACAAGAATTATTAGAAATCCTGCGCATAAAGTTCAAGAGGGGAGATTGGAACTCGAAACTTACTAGATTGGAGGCATCTCCTAGCGCACACCTCTTGACGACGAACATAAAACCAATTTGGCCTTAAATCTCCTACGTTGTTGTACCCCTTAGTAATAATCTTACTGCAGAAGCCAAAAATGGTTCAACACCAAAGTTACATGAATCGTACTTCACCAATATGGTTAGAAATTGAAAGGAGCCACAATCGCAAAGTAAATGAGAAAAAGTAAGTAAACAAGAATTTTTATAGTGTTTCGATCTAGAGTAGATCTACGTCCACTTTGGAAGCCATTTCATTATCATGCGATATATTTACAAAATTCATCATCTCATACATCTCATTTCGGCTCATTCTTTCTTTGTACAATGATTTTCCTCTCTTTAATGACTTGATTCTCTCTGATCCACTATGGAAATGGTTGGATCCTTATGAATGCGATGAACGTGAGAATGTATGTTCCACGGTTTGAGCACTTAGAGGATCAACAGTGAGTCCATGGCGGTTGAGAAGTGAATCGAAGCTCGGAGGAGGATTAATGGCGGTTTGGAGAGAAGTAAAATGGCGGATCTAGGCTTAGAGATGATGGATCTCGGATTGAAGATGGCGTGAACGGAGAGAACTTGAGTTGATCTCTAATGGAGGAAGGGAGAGACTTGGTCCATTTGGTGATGGAGGAAGATGAAGTGAACTATGGCGGCCATTAATGAAGCTTCAAAATGGAGCTTGGAGAGTTTGAGAAATGATTTTGGCGGCCCTTCGGGGTAGAGGAATTGGTCCATTTGATGGTTGTGGGAGGGGGTATTTACAGGCGGATTTGATGTGGAGCAAGTGGCAATGTTGTAATTAAAGGGTGCAAAGCCATGTGGGACAGCTAGCAGCGAACACTTTACAACTGGCGCTAGTTCAGCTCCAACTTGCACGTCCAGGAAATAACGCGCCCAGTTGAAGTGCGAGCGACCCTCAATTCATATGAACGAGCGATCTGGAAAACTACGTGACCGTCCCCTTCTATTTTAAGTGTATGAATCATCGGCCATGTGCTGTGAATATGTGCGGCTTTGTCTTGTTATAAAAGTGGGAACAACAATTACGGAAAATGCCATTGCTCCTCTTGTTTTATTCTGATCTTTATAATGGCACGTATCTTTTCCTTTTCCACTTCATTGTTTATCCTATTAACATGAATCTGTGCATTCCAAATCTGCTCGAACACCTTCTGGATGATAGCGCTCGACCCTACTGGAATGGCTTGCTCGACCCTCTAGATGATGCTCCGCTCGACCTCCTTACACAAGGTGAATGAGAGATCCTTTCTCCGGAGATGTGTGAGTGACCATAAGTTGGATTGTACGAGCGGCATAGGGAAAGCATGTGCGACTATTCGTTCTCTGCTCGACCCTCCTGAGCTGATCGATCGGGCTCCCGATGACCGACCTGTTGTTGGTCGATGAGTTGTTGAGACAAGCACGACTAGAATGGAAGCTACTGCTCGACCGACAAGGCTGAAACCGCTGCTCGACCGATCAGGTGAAAGCTGCTTCTTAACCGACCAGGTGGTGGTGCTCCTGGGTGAGCGACCTTACCAATATAGCTACCTGCACTCATTCTATTCGGCACAATGCTTGAATAGGTTTTTAGCTAGTTAACATTTGCCCCTCGAAGCTTGTATTTTTCACTAGCGTGAAATGCGGGCTTCGAAATGAACTTCGCTAATACCATTTGTATTGAGATCCAATTGTAGCTTTTCTGTTTGTTATGGCAGGTCATGCTTCGATGCTACCTGTTCTGTAATGAAAACAAGCACTTGCACGATTTTGGACTTATACTCACCATCGACCGTCCATATTGATAGTGGATTAGTTAATCATTAAAAATGATTATAGCGAATTATATTTTGAGTTAAATAAAGTGTTGGCACCGGATTTGTTTCATTCAACGGTTTATAACTCGTCAAATATTATTCGCGCAAAACACAATATTCTGATTTAATAATGCTTAAAATCAATTAATCGACAAAAGTCGATTGGTTTGAGAATTCTACTTGGAGAAGTTTTTTTTATGTCATTGCTCCCCTGCTTGGGAAGGTCTTATGTTTGGTGCCCCCGCTAGGGGAGGACTTTGGGTTTTGTGCCCCCGCTCGGGGAGGACTTGGGATTTAATGATTGTGCCTCCACTAGGGGAGGACTTTGGATTTAGTGCCCCCGCTCGACAAGGTCTTTGGATTTTTATATTTCACATCTGATATCTCAGATGTTACGCAAATAGATTTATCATTCTTCACATTTGATATGTCAAATGTTACGCAAATGGTTTTCATTCTTCACATCTAAAATGTCAGATACTATGCAAATGATTTTCATTCTTCACATCTGATATGTCAGATGCTACGCAAATGGATTTCATTCTTCACATCTGATATGTCAGATGCTACGCAAATGGATTTCATTCTTCACATCTGATATGTCAAATGCTACGCAAATGGATTATGGATTTCATTCTTCACATCTGATATGTCAGACGCTACGCAAATGGATTTCATTCTTCACATCTGATATGTCAGACGCTACACAAATGGATTTCACTCTTCACATCTGATATGTCAAATGCTACGCAAATGGATTTCATTCTTCACATCTGATATGTCATACGCTACGCAGATGGTTTTCATTCTTCACATCTGATATGTCAGATGCTACGCAAATGCATTGGGTTGCTGTTATATTGTTTCACGGGGCAACCATCAGTCCCTTTGTCGGATGCTTGACTTGGCAGCCTATTCCGGTTTAGGAACTGAGGCTTTGAACCTCTCACTTGGGGAACTGCCCCTTCGACGAAAGTTACAGCTCTCGTATTTGTTTGTCATGACGCTTGTTCATTGTTTGGATCATTACGACTTTTCCTATTCGCTTTTCAAGGTTGTGATTTTCTATTTTGCATTTGTGCATTTTGATGTTTACAACTTTTGGCACTTGAACTAGCATTGTTGGGGTCACGCTGTTACAGGAACAAGCGCTCGACAAATGGCCTGCAATATGAAATCATTCTTTAAGTAAGTTTTGAATTGACATATAATTTTGCAAGCAAGAAATTCATTCAGACAGATATGCTCTTAGTCGTAGAGCTAATGTTCAGTGCATCACTTGCAGATTATTACAGAATGTTTACAAGAAGTTTTGAATATAACAGAAAGTAAATCATGAAATAAAGCATGAATTAAAGCAGAAATAGAGCATGAAGTAAAACGGTGGTGATGTTGATCGCTTATTCTGAGCCATTGAAATTGGATCACCAATCATTGATCCTTAGTTGATGATGGGTCGTGGATCGATTTGAGCAGGAGCTCTGTTGCTTGGACCAGGCTGATTATTTGATGCCCCTGGCCCTTGAGGAGTTGCAGAAGGATTCATGTTCTGCGGATTCTTCACATACTGTTGCAGCCTATTCTTCCCGATTAACTCCTCGATGTGGTTCTTCAGGTGTCGACACTCATTGGTGTTATGACCAGGCTGGTTGTGAAATCTGCAGAATTTCCCCGAGTTTGTTGCTTTGTCGCTTATCCTCAACGGCCGCATACTCTTCAGAATTCTTTGTTGCAAGATAGATATTTTCAGGAGTGTCATTCAAGGGCGTCAGCTATGATGAGTTGAAAAAACGAGACTTCTTAGTAGCTTTATTGCTGTTCCCGTCACTGGCGCACTTCTGCCCCTGATTACTCCTCTGATTATACTGGGTAGCAGCATTTTCGGGAGCTTCAAGAAGAGGATTAGCATCAATAATCTGAAGAGGTAGTGGACTAGTGTCGACTCTCATGTACCCCTCAGCCTTTTTATAGAATTTCTCAAGCATGTTCGGTTCTTTCATTTTAATCCATCTACCAAATTTGCTGTTCTCATCTACGGCGCTGATTAGAGACATTAAGATCTTGAAGGGCTCGGGATTTCCTACTTCAGATGCAGCATCATTAAATCTTTTTAGGAAAGCTTTGACATATTCTCCTGGATCCTGTTTCATTGATGTAAGAGAAATAACATCCTTAGCCTTCGTAGCTTGCAGCTTGAACTGCTCTTTGAATTTCAAAGTCAAATCATCGAATCGGTCGATGGATTTGGGTGGCAATCTCGTGAGCCATAACAATGCGACGCCTTCAAGATAGAGAGGGAAGCACAATCATTTGATCTCATCCGTAGCCCTGGCTGCATTCATATGCCACTCGTATTTATATAGGAAGTGATTCGAATTAGAAGTTCCGTTGTATGGAGGTAGAGTAGGATGAGTGAACTTTTTGGGGAATTCTACTTTGTGGATCCTCTTTGTGAATGGATTTTTGATGAGGGAGAAGTCCCATTCGCTTTCACTATCCCTGTGAGCCACGTTATCTTCCATGATTTGCTTTACCATATCCATCATATATTCATTCGAGTTGTGCCGCTTCGAAGAGAGGACTTCGATCTCTTTTCCGGATGCTCGTCGTGGCGAGCGATCGTGACTAGAGGATCTAGGTCCTTTACTTCCACCATGGGAAGGTGCTCCCGTAACGAGACTTGCAACTTGTCGGTTATTTCAATCGGAATGGGTTTTGGTCTTCAACCTTGAGTCTTCGATATTAGCATTGCTTTTGTCAACAAGTCCTTCCAAGTGCTCATTATAATGATGATCGGAGGCTAATGAATTTGCAATCTCTTCAAGGTTGACATGGTTGTTCGGAGGAGGAGCGGGATTCGCTTGAGCGTTTAGGAGAGCACTCATTTTATCCATTAAAGCTTTATTAGCATCCATTAATGTTTTATTAGCATCAATTAAAGCTTTGTTGGAGGCTTCCATTCGTTGGCTCAAGTTAGCGACGACGACATCTAATTCAGCTCTAGTTACTCCGACTCCACTTATTGAGTTTTTGCCAACTTCGAAACAGTTAGTGAGTGGCGTAGCTTCGTTGTTAACAATGTCATTGGGTGCTCCGACGATTTTACTTGCAGTCTTTTTTGACTTAGCCATTATCTCGGACATGGATTTGAATTTGGAAGAGAGTTCGTCGATTGGGCTAGATCTTAGACTTGTAGAATCTACGGTAGAAGTAGGCTTAGAACTTCAATGCAAGGCTCTTAACCTTGTGGTCGTGGGTTCGAGCTCCATGGTGGGCGCCATATGTTGAAGCCGAAAATGGTTCAACACCAAAGGTACATGAATCGTACTTCACCAATATGGTTACAAATTGAAAGGAGCCATAATCGCAAAGTAAATGGGAAAAAGTAAGTAAATGCACAAGGATTTTTATATTGGTTCGATCTAGAGTAGATCTACGTCCACTTTGGAAGCCATTTCATTATCATGCGACATATTTACAAAATTCAGCATCTCATACATCTCATTTCGGCCCATTCTCTCTTTGTATAATGATTTTCCTCTCTTTAAGGACTTGATTCTCTCTAATCCACTATGGAAATGGTTGGATTCTTATGAATGCGATGAACATGAGAATGTATGTTCCACGGTTTGAGCATTTAGAGGATCAACAGTGAGTCCATGGCGATTGAGATATGAATCGAAGCTCGGAGGAGGATTAATGGCAGTTTGAAGAGAAGTAAAATGGCGGATCTAGGCTTAGAGATGATGGATCTCGAATTGAAGATGGCGTGAACGGAGAGAACTTTAGTTGATCTCTAATGGAGGAAGGGAGAGACTTGGTCCATTTGGTGATGGAGGAAGATGAAGTGAGCTATGGAGGCCATTAATGAAGCTTCAAAATGGAGCTTGGAGTGTTTGAGAAATGATTTTGGCGGCCTTTCAGAGTAGAGGAATCAGTCCATTTGATGGTTGTGGGACGGGGTATTTATAGGTGGATTTGATGTGGAGCAAGTGGAGTGGAAATGTTGTAATTAAAGGGTGCAAAGCCATGTGGGACAGCTAGCAGCAAACACTTTACAGCTGGCACTAGTTCAGCTCCAACTTGCACGTCCAGGAAATAACGCGCCCAGTTGAAGTGCGAGCGACCCTCAATTCATATGAACGAGCGATCTGGAAAACTATGTGACCATCCCCTTCTATTTTAAGTGTATGAATCATCGGCCATGTGGTGTGCATATGTGCGGCTTTGTCTTGTTATAAAAGTGGGAATAACAATTACGAAAAATGACATTGCTCCTCTTGTTTTATTCCGATCTTTATAATGGCACATGTCTTTTCGTTTTCCACTTCATTGTTTATCCTATTAACATGAATCTGTGCATTCCAAATCTGCTCGACCACCTTCTGGATGATAGCGCTTGTCCTTACTGGAATGGCTTGCTCGACCCTCTAGATGATGCTCCGCTCGACCTCTTTACACAAGGTGAATGAGCGACCCTTTCTCCGGAGATGTGCGAGCGACCTTAAGTTGGATTGTGCGAGCGACATAGGGAAAGCATGTGCGACCAGTCATTCTCTACTCGACCCACCTGAGCTGACCGACCACTTGCTGATCGACCAGGCGCCCGATGACCGACCTGTTGCTGGCCGATGAGTTGCTGAGACAAGCGCGACCAGAATGGAAGCTGCTGCTCGACCGACAAGGCTGAAACCGCTACTAGACCGATCAGGTGAAAGCTGCTTCTTAACCGACCATATGGTGGTGCTCCTAGGTGGGCGACCTTGCCAATATAGCTACCTGCACTCATTCTGTTCGACACAATGCTTGAATAGGTTTTTAGTTAGTTAACACTTCCTGTTGGGCGTAGACTCAAAATAAAGGAATGACAGAGTCACTTATTGGTGGTGCTTGAAGTTATAGAAGAAAGCCGACATCTTCAAAAGTGGGCTCCTCACCCAGGATCTCCATATACGCTATGTATAAGGTATATAAGTATAAATATGTCGTGGGATAGAGCTGCATTGGTGCTATATTCACCTGTTGACAAAAATCAACGACGAAGGGATGAATGCTCGCGACTGAGCACATTTGTCGACTAATTGCCATCGAGGTTTATGAGGTCTCTCTATGACACTAGGGAACCAGACGTCATCCCAAGGAATTCCATGTTTCAAGCATAGTCGACTTGGCCTAGATTCATCTGCAGTAGACATCCAAGAATCTTTAGACTCTTCCAAAAAAAACAGCATCACGAAATGTATAAGGTGCCATGTTATCTCCTACTCCTCCATCCCCTTCATCCAAAGAAGTTCCCTCTCTGGAGGATTCTATTTCCTCATTAATGTTAACTTCAAATTCTGGATCATCGCTGTCAGATTTAGAATCTGGAGAATGAATGTTTGGTTCAGTCTGTCTCAAAAGCCTTGCCTTTCTCAGCTTCAAAATATCTCGTGGGATATCTTCTAGACATTCTTGCAGTACAATCCAAGAAATATTATTGGTTAAGGTAAAGTGATATGTGACCCCATGTATGTGTACAAGTGTGCGTAATAAAAACACGTTGAAAGAGTAAAGGAAGGAAGCATCAAATGCATGTAATTGTTTGATGTGCGTTACAATGTTGCGAGAAATTATGTATTTATGTCCGGAGTGTCTGAAGTAATATGCTAGGCCACTTTGATTTGGCTTCTATAATGCTCTATCCTAACTGTCCATATATGTTTGTTTGTATGGTTCAGTGTTGGATTTTTCATCAGTTATGTGTTTTGCAAAGATATGGAGGTCATTCACTAAGATGGAAGCGGTGGATGGAGCTGTCTCGAAAGTCCAAGTCTCGGGTCGAAGAGAATCACAGATAGAGCTATTCCGGATCGGAGAAAATTCAGGATCGAACAACAATCCGGATCGAACAGCTCTTGATCGAATAAGATTCCGATTTGAGAATTTTAGGTTAAATCTCCCAGACCGAATGGTCATCCCCGATCCAAGCTCGAATAGTCCCTCTAAACATTCGTAGCTCCTCCTTTCAGATTCTCCGATCCCAATAAGAAAATCTACTTCCGAATTCCTTTAAATGAACACCTCGATCCGAAACCCATATGTAACACCCCGTAAAAGATATAAATATTAATAATAAATAAAAATAAACAATTTAATAATAAGGCTAGAAAACAAGATTTTTGTAACTTTAGGAATTTGGATACGAAAATCTTTCATTTGGAATCGTGGCGAAATTTTGAATCATTTTCATATATAATATGCTAAAAACGATGAAAGTAACAAATCATATTTCATATATAATATGCTAAAAATGGCAAAGTTAAAGAAGTAACAAATATAAATATTCTCTAGATGGTGACAATATACCCTAATTGGGTGCGACCTACTTAGCCATGCTGCCTACCCTATTTTGTCATTCCCCGGTTGATGAGGCTTGAGGCCATAACGTATCTTTAACAGATCATATTTCATTTACTTTGAATGCCACATCGTCATACCCGTCAAATCACAAATTGATTTCCCAAAAATACCATGGGTATAAAGCTAGGAGAAACGAATTCCTCCGCCACCAAATGTAAATATGTTTGAGGAGATCAACTTATGCGATCTATTAAATATACTCCGTCAGACATTCTTCCATACAGGTTGTCCTGGGACTGGACAAACCGAAGGCACTATTCCAGAACAGCCCTTGCATAAACTCCATCTTCAATTATGTTTATCATATTTGATTCGCAATGCTAATGCCCATATGGAGTGGTCTTCAGATAATAAATCTGATCCCGGTCTCTCTGTATTGACGACGGAAAAATGGTCAAAACTTTGATAATCGATTATTTAACTATCAAGAGAACACATCCATACGCACAACGATCTTATTTCCAAATGGAAATTTTATCGATCAATTATCAATCAACATTTTTTCCCTTTTAAATTAATTTATCATTAATTTATTCATTTTTCCCCATTTCCCGTTTCCATATATTCGTCAATCCTTATTTTCTAATTTTAGAAAATATACGTTATTAACTTTGGAAAACGTTTCCATTTCTGATTCACGCATCACTATCTTCCCACACCTACCAGTCTCTAACTGTAAACTAGTAAGAGAACAACATTCCAAGTATAAAATCCGAAGGCCGAAACCAACCTCAGATCGATACCCAAAAAGCTGTTCAACCTAACTAATCACCAATTAGTTTCTAATTTCATTAACTCCATTTTAAATTTCCATTTCAAAACCCAGTTTCCTTTATAATATTTTCATTTCGCAAAATATTTGCTTAAATCATTTATTCACATCAAATGTGAATAATATTTCTTGTATCAAATCATTGCTTACGAAACTCTTGGATTCAGTTTACGAATCCATATTCTTTTATGAAAAAGATTGGTTATAATGATAACTTTATAATCCCTACTTCTAAAATATCTAACTTTGAATAAAACTTTTATACCTTAATTTAAATAAATAAATAAACGATTTATTAAATAAATAAATCTTGATTTAAAAACTGGAAAGTAAATAGTACTTTCCTACATTCGATATAGTCGAATCCCAATGTATAATTCTCCCTCGAATAATCTCTATTTGATAACCCTATTTCGAATAAACAATATTTGATAACTCTTTTCCGAATAAAATCTATTCGATAACTTCCTCTCGAATAAACTATATTCGATAATCTCTCGTTCGAATAAACTATATTCGATTTACATTACGAACTCCACCATATTTTACCATTTCAGATCAACTCAATTTCTAAATTCGTTTTTGAATTTAATACTTCCCAATAATTACCAATTTCCTTTTATAACTATTTTAATTCTGCAAAACGTTTTCTTTTAAATCGTTATTCAATTTCCACTTCATGGGTTTCAGTTCAATTTCAATTTGCTTTCACAAATTTTTATTTAAATTTCTTTCAAATCAAACAAACTTTCCTAGGAGTTTTAAACCGCTTAGTTTTTTTTCTAAAATCAAATATTCCTTTTCGGAATTCAAAACAACTTGCTTTTCTCAAAACAATTCAAAAACAATCTCTTTGGTAGTAATCCGTCACTTGCAACTCGAAAATGAACACTGATGATGTGGCCAGCATCATCAGAGTTATTTCCTAGAGATCGAAGTGAGTTCAATACTATATCACTTTTCAGAACCATTTCTTAATCATTTCCATTTTGAAATCAATTCAAAATATCCTTCACAATGCTTGTAAAACAATTTAAAATCTCCTAGAATTTTATTCTCATATATTTGGTCCAAATTCATTTACAAACACTTTTCCAAATTTTAGGAATTTTAATTCCAATTCTGATTTGAATTTCAGATTTAATTCATCTGTTTTCTTATATTACACTTACGCGAATTCAGATTGGTTATTTATATTTAATTCAGTTATAATCTTATTCGATTTTAACAATGACTAACACATCAAATATAATAATTCCAATATATATTTTCTTTTATAACAAAATATATTTTGGGTAAATTTATTCCATTTACCCTCTTTTCAAAACATACCATGTCGGTTCATCGTATTCAAGCGTTTAGAAACCCTATCGATACAGTGGATCAAACCGACCGACCAAAATTCATAAACCACTCAATCAATGAATCTCCACAATATAAAATCATTTTATATTAAATCTACAAATATGCTCTCCCGTATATATACACTCAAACTCAATCTAGGGTACTGCTAACCCCATCTCTACTGAGTCACGCCATAGAGCCAAGGTAATCACTTAACCTTCAGCTCTGATACCACTATAACGAACCAAGGAATTTCGACCCTGAAAATCAACACAACATACTATGCTGACTAATCAAGACTCGAAAATACCGGAACGTTAGTAGAAAGAAATTAGAGGGTGAGAATATATAAGATAGAAAATTAGAATAGAAGAAGGAGAGGAACATAACAACAGAATCAGAGTAACATGAATCTCACAGCGGAACGAATAAATATATTGTATAACATAACATTGAAATAAAACTAGTATCTGTATACAATACCATTATTAGAGTACAACACTTACAACACAACAGAAATAAACAATAGCCATATAATTCTGAAGCCTTATGCTCCAACACTCCAAGCATATATGTGACGGCCCACCCCAGGACCTACATTAGTAAAGAGAATTACTAAGCAATTCCGTCTACTAAAGCAGAGAATAGGGTTGGTTAAGGGCGACTATCATAATAATGCAATAGTTATGAACTAAGTATGTCAGAAATTTCACTTCATTTTTTTCCTCTCGAGTGATCCTCATACTTAACTCATAATTAATGCAATACTATGATAGTTTTTCGGACCGTTCAGAATAAAATGCAACAATGAAAATATAAAGCATTAGCAGTCGCAGAACAGTCACAGAGCAGTAACACATACATTTGTCCCACATCATACATAATACACCATACATCAATTACATTAGTGGCATATAACTGCAATATATGCATACATCTCCCCATCAAAAAGCAACATAACAGATAAACAATGATTTCTGGCACACAAAAGAAAGTAGCTCCAAGCCCAACAAAAGGTCCAAACAAAGTAAGCAAAACAATCCATTACGACGGAAGCAAGAAACCCACCTAACCTGCAACTCGGTCTGACCCGAGTAAAGAATACACGAGTCAGGTAGGCTAGAACTTATCATTAGTAGAGGTAAATAAATCTAAGTGCTAAGGGAAACATTCCGTTGTTTCCAGCGGAACGAATAGTTAACCAATTCATCTTTTAAAAGGGACATCACAATTTTCATCATAAATTAATAAGGGTTCAATAGGCGCATAAGATATGGCTTAATGTACTGAATTCACCTAACAAGGAATAATAAAAGAATATGAATTAAGGAACAAATCATCAATAATCCTTCATAATCATCATAAATCCATCATAAATCTATTATAAGATATCTTTGTTAAACCTCAAAACATCATGATAAATCATTATAAATCATATGTAAGCCTTTTTCATTCTTAAGGCTACATAACATCATTATTAAAAATATCATAGAAAATACCAAACTTCAAGAAACATTGCACGTGCTTTACATTTTGACTAGTACTAGTTTTTGGTACCATACATCATAATAACTTGGGGTCACATAATCTCATAACATCGTGATCATCGTGATTAACTAACCGGAACATCTTGACGACACCCAGTCACAAACCCGAGTAAAAACATCGTAGTGATTGGAGTCGGTAATTACATCGTGAACATCGTGATGACTCTAATCGTACTCGGCCTAGTACTAGTAACATCCTGAATGTAACTCAACATCTCGAATAGGAACCCAATAGGCGTTAACGTATGTCCCATACCATACGTTCACACCTTCTGGTTTACTAATCGTCAATCGAAGCTACATTAGAAAAATCATCATAAAGCAACATCAAATAAACATTACCTCATCTCATCGGTGAGTGTAGTTACCCAATTTGCCTTATCTCTTAATTGGACAAGTTATATGTGGTATCGAGACTTGTCTCATTTCATCGACAAGTATAAAAGGATAATAAGAAAGAAGAAGAAACCATCATAAATATCACCACCAATCCATCATGACTCTCGCCTCATCTCTTTGGCGAGTAAAATAACATCATGATGGTTATTTATAACCATCGTTGCAAAGAAATAAATTAAAACTTATCATAAATATTATTAAATATACCCAAAATGAGGTTTTTGCATATAATTCAATCTTTTCGAAATGACCAAGATCGTCAAATGCCGACCAACGGTTCAAAAGCTATGATCACTTCACTAAAATTATCAAATTTAGCATACATACTCGACAGGGCAGAGGTAAAGAACTCTGATTTCATCATGGAAAGCTTATAAACTTAATAAAACAAATAAAAGAAAGTTGTAGCTTACTTTCTAAGCTTTCCGAATTGACGAAGAACATCAAAATCTGATAGACGGTTCAAAAGTTATGCTCAAAATACTTTTCAGCCCGTAAAGTTATTTGTTCATTTTCTATGCAAAAACCTCTCGGTTTTGCAACTTTGACAGCATATAAAGAGGTCCAAACGGACTCAAAAACTCAATAAAAATTTGTAGGAATGAATATTGATGAATTCCCTACCAACTGAAAAAAAATTGGTGTCAATCCGACACCGGATGAGCAAGATATGGCCGATTCAAGTTGCACCATTTCAGCAGAAATTATTTGTGCAAAAACCTCTCGGTTTTGCAACTTTGGCAGCATATAAAGAGGCCAAACGGACTCAAAACTCAATAAAAAAATTCATGAATGAAGATTAATGAATTCTCTACAAACTGAAAAAAGTTTGGTGTCAATCCGACACCGGATGAGCAAGATATGGCCAATTCAAGTTGCACCATTTCAGCAGAACTTAATATACATGTAAATTCAAATATAAGTTAGATTACTAACTTATTTCTGCATAAATCTAAACAAAATTGATCATGCTAGCTTACTGTAAGATAACTACTTACCTCTATTGAGGTTTACAACAAGTTTGGCAAGTAATTGATGCAATAGAAGCTTTAGTGTTGAGGAGATGAGCTCTTCTTACCTATAAGATCAACAATTGAAACATGTAAGGAGAATGCTTCAATGTAAATATGAAATCTTCAACAAAATGATAGAGAACCCGGATTAGATTTGAGTTTAAGGTAGAGTACCCGCTATTAATAGATCTAAATGACTAAAATCTTGAATTTGGTTGTGGATTTGAGGCTATTTGATTGAACAAGGTTTTTCCTCTCATTCCTTTTTGGGTTCCTCACTGGAGAAGAAAGAGTACGGGGAAGAAATGAACATACTCCTTTTTCCAGATATTTCCCTTGGATTAAGAAACTAATTAGGCCCAATTATGCTAATTAAGCCCAAATTTAGTTAATTATAGCAATTAGGCTATGCTAACCAATATTTAGCCTAAAAACCAATGTTTTCCAATATTTTCAACCAAACCTTTACAAGTTCTAATACTAATTGATGAAATAAATGTGTTGCATTGTTTATAAACTATTTTAGAGGCTTTTGAAAATGTTAATATAAATTTCACAACAATTTGTACAAATTTCATAAATATAATTATCTCACCTATTTTTGTGTAATGTTCACAACATACATAAATTAAATATTATAAAAGACTTTGTTTTAACAAAATAGATTGTTAAAGCATGGTAAACACACATTTTGACATTTATCGTCAATTACAACAATCTTAACATGCTAGTCTACATTTAATATTATAATATTTGTTAACAAATCATTATTACTTGATTTTTCTCATTAAACACTTCATGGGAATATCATACCCCTATTACTTCAAATCTAACACATATTTTAACACTTGTTAATTTTTTTATAAGTTACAAATATCCAAATTCACACAAAAATCACTAGCACTCATGTTAACTCAATTTTTCCCAATTAATTACGCAAGCCTCAATTTAATCATTTATGTGTGATTAAATTCTACCATCATACCACCAAAACACCAATCTTCTCAAATAATTAAGTCATAATGATGGTTTCAACTTAATTATTATCTTAATATTCTATTTTAATTTACTGTTTATTATAGCAGGTAATTAATCGGAAACTCAGGTTGTTACAAACTCTCCCCCTTACAAAAATTGCGTCCTCGCAATTACCTTAGGGATAAGTCCATACAACCAATCTAGACCAAACACAAAGGACATGCACATGCATAATAGGTGTACACGCGTAAGGAAAGGATGCACAAAATAATGAAAATTTCTCACCCCCGCCGTGAGAAGAAAGGAAATCCGGATAAAGGTGCTCGATGTACTTCTTAGTTTCCCAGGTACAATCTTTAAGATTTTCCGACCACTGAACCTTTACAAGAGGAACATTCTTGCATCGAAGGCGCCTCATCTCCGAATCAAGAACACGAACGGGATGTTGCACCAAAGATAAATCAGGAGAGATCTCAATATCAAGTTGCTTGGAAGGATCAATAACTGAATCCGAATCTCTAAGACATTTCCTGAGCTAAGACACATGGAATACATCATGGATGCCAGATAGATGGGCTGGGAGAGATACACGATATGCAACAGGCCCAATACGCTCAGTAATCGGGAATGGCCCTATAAAGCGGGGAGCGAACTTCCCAGTTACACTGAAACACATAACTCCCTTCAATGGAGAAACATGAATAAAGAACAAATCTCCTACAGAAAACTCGAGAGGCTTCCTACGATTATCTGCGTAGGATTTCTGATGACTCTGAGCCTCCTTCATCCTTTGTCGAATAAGAACAATCTTCTCAAAAGAATCCCGGACCGAATCCAGACCTAGAATGAATTTTTCCCCGGATCCCAACCAACAAGAAGGTGGCCAACAAGGTCTGCCATACAAGGCCTCGAAAGGAGCCATACCTAGATGATTGGAAGCTGTTATTATATGAAAACTCCATAAGAGGTAGGTGATCCTCCCACGAACCACCAAAGTCAATTACACAAGCACGGAGAAGATCTTCAAGAACTCGATTAACTCTTTCAGTTTGCCCATCAGACTGGGGATGATAAGATGAAGAAAGATTAAGCTTCGTTCCCAGAGCTTGTTGAAGGCTGCTCCAGAAATGGCTAGTAAACAAGGAATCACGATCACACACAATGGACGAAGGAACACCATGAAGACGAACAACCTCCTTAATATAAATTTTAGCAAGAAGAGGCGCATTCCTTTTAGACTTAATAGGAATGAAATGAGCATACTTAGTAAGACGGTCGACAATTACCCATATACTTGAATGACCGGTCCTCAATTGAGGTAGGCCATCAACGAAATCCATAGAAATCTGGTCTCATTTCCATAATGGAACCTCGAGAGGCTGAAGAAGACTAGATGGCCGTTGATGCATTGCTTACCGAGCTGACAAGTCATGCACCCATTCACATATCTTGCAATATCGCACTTCATGCCTTGCCAATAACAGAGACGATGCATATCGGCATACATCTTACTGCTGCAGGGATGAATAGAATACTTAGTGCGATGACAATCATCAAGTATGTCACGCCTAAGTGCTAAATCAAAGGGCACAACTATACGGTTCTACTTAAGAAGACACCCACGAGAATCAATGCTATAGTCCCGTAACTCCTCACCTCGGGACTCATAATCACATAGCTGAATAAGGCGTATCACTTCGGGGTCACGCCTCTGTGTGTGAACTATACGATCAAGAATAGATGGACGGGCCTCAATACTGAATAATAATACTGGAGAATCGATCGAAGAAGAACGGTCACGAATATCACAATATGATAATGTCTCAAGGACATCCCACTCAGCTAACATCATAGAAACCACAGTTAAATGTTTGCGACTAAGTGCATCAGCTACACAATTACCCATCCCAGGTGTGTAAAGAATGTCGAAATCATAAGCCGTAAGAAACTCGAGCCAACACAGCTGACGCATGTTGAGCTCTTTCTGAGAAAATAGATACTTCAAGGATTTGTGATCGGTAAAGAGAGTGAAATGCTCTCCAAGTAAATAATGTTGCCAAATTTTCAAAGCAAAAACAATGGCAGCTAACTCAAGGTCATGGGTCGCGTATCGAATCTCGTTCGGCCGCAACTGACGGGAGGCATAGGCTACAACATGATCACGTTGCATCAACACAGCTCCCTAACCACTGTGACTAGCATCAGTGTATACCACAAGGTATTGATTCCCCTCTGGAACCACTAGAACAGGAGCATTAGTGAGAAGTTCCTTTAATCGCTGAAAAGAAGCTTCACACTGATCGGACCACTCGAATCGAACACCCTTACGGGTAAGACGAGTAAGAGGAAGTACAATACACGAGAAATCCCGAATGAAGCGACAATAATAACATGCTAATCCCAAGAAACCACGGATCTCAAAAACTGTCTCAGGCCTCTTCCAACTTTGGATGGCCTCGATATTAGTTGGATCGATAGAAATGCCCTTAGCTGAAACAACATGGCCAAGAAAACGGACTTGCTTTTCCCAAAAGTGGCACTTAGAAAGTTTGGCCTTAAGCTGATGATGGCGGAGTGTGCTCAAGACAATCCGCAAGTGAGAAGCATGCTCGGCTTCGGATCGAGAATAAACAAGGATGTCATCAATGAAAACCAGGACGAACTTATCGAGATATTCCCTGAATACCCGATTCATGAGATTAACGAAGAATGATGTGGCATTCGTCAACCCAAATGGCATGACACGCCATTTATAAGAATCATAGCGAGTACGGAAAGTGGTAAGAGGAATACTATCCTCTGGAACTCGTAACTGATGAAAACCTGTAGCAAGGTCTAATTGGGAAAAGACCTTTGCTCCACTTAACTGATCGATCCGAGGCAACGAGTATCGATTATTGATGGTCAATTCGTTAAGCTTGCAATAATCGATGCAAAGCCTAAGAGTGCCATCATGCTTCCTTACAAATACCACCGCAGCACCCTACGGTGAAGAACTAGATTGAATAAACTGCTCAGATTCAAGCTTAAGAAGCTGCTTCTTTAGTTCCTCGTTTTCCTTAGTCGACATCTGTGTAAGAGGATGACAAACAGGATGAGCACCCAGAACTAAATCGATATGAAACTCTATAGCTCGCTTGGGTGGCAATCCCGAAACGGGCTCGAAAACATCGGCAATCACAAACCACCAGAATATGAGACACGTCATTATCATGATGATCTCGAGAGAGAGAATACAAAGAGGCTTCAGAATCACTATCGGTATCACTAAGCACAAGAGAAGTAATGTAGTTGAATCGGGATGACGAAGATATAAAGTGCGCTCAACACAAAGAATCTTGGCTTCGTATCTCAAGAGCCAATCCATACCTAAGATCATATCGAACCCAAGAGAAGGAAACACATGTAGATTCGCACGGAAAGAAAACCCACATACCAAGATCTCGACGTCATCGCATAATAAGGTAAGGGTAGCGGATCCCCCGATAGGGTTTGCTATCCTCAATGAAGTCACAATACAAGAAACATCCAAAGAAAGACTATCTGCTAACTCTTTCGATACGAATGAATGAGAAGCACCCGTATCGAATAAAACTCGAATCATACGATTATGAAATATAATAGAACTTCTAAGATAGTAGAAATAGTACCTCGTGACTGAGAAGCATCTCCAGAAACTGTAGCAAAATTAAGATCCCCCCGACGTGAAACTTTCTCTTTCTTAGGACAAGCTGAAATCAAATGTCCCTCCTTCTTACCATAGAGACATCTCTTAGGTTTAGGACATTCTCTTACTAGATGATCAGGCGAGCCACAATTAAAGCATGCAAACGGTTTAGCTGAAGAAGTAGCCTGGGACTGAGAAGGCGATCCACCTTGATTCTTCTTCTTATTAGGAAAGGATTTTGCGTTGTGAGATGAAAACTTCTTCTTGCCATGGTTCTTACGAACCCCAACATCATCGTCACTATACTTTTCCTTCTCGATTGCCTCGAGATGGAGAGCGGCATCAACAAGTTTCTCAAAAGAACGATCAAGCTGCAATAGGAGAGGTCTCTTTAAATACTTCTTAAGTCCATTAATGAACTTAAGATTCTTCTCGTAGGATGTAGAGATGTGCTCTAGGCCGTACTTTGACAAGGCCTCGAAAGAAGAAACATACTCAGCAACCGACGATTTCCTCTGCTTCAACTCGAGGAAGCGAAAAGCAAGAACCTCTTTCTATGAATCTGGAATAAACTTGAGCTCAAAATGCTTACGGAACTGCTTCCACTCAAGGGAAGACTCATCAAGTTCGGCAATCAACAACTCGTACCGATGTAAAGCTCGCCCTTGCAACATGCTTGAAGCTACAAGGACTTGAAGATGAGATGAGATCTCCATGCAAGTAAAGATGCGCTCGCAGACACGAATCCATGCCTGGACCTCTAAAACGGACTCTGTACCCAGAAAGGCTTCCCACCTAGATGTGAGAAATCACTACACAGGCGTGCAAAATCTGACTTGCGCGAAGGAGATGAATGGGCTGAAGTGGGAGGCTGGGTGCTCCGAATAAGCTCCATAAACTGATCAATAGATAAAGTGACTGCCTCTGGTCGAGAACCACTGGCTGGTCTATCACTCTCATTAGGTTGAACGCCACTGGATGGCTCAACCCTATCTTCGGAGCCTGGACCACTGATCGGTCCAGAACCCATAACTTCATCTTGACCTTGACCAACCATTAGCTAAAAAAATGAAGATATGATCATTTATGGGGTAATATATATCACCTACATTAAATTAATAAGGAATACTACGGAATGTAAAACAATTTTACCTAGACGTATTCCTTTCTATCTACCCCAAAGGAAACGAAAAGGGATACAAGTCGAAACAAAGACAAAGTTAAATTTAAAGATAAGGATAAATTAATTGGGCTTGGTCTTTAATGGGGAACAATGTATGCTAATGGATTATGTTTGATGTGGGGTTATCATGTGCATTGTTCTACTTAAATTACATTTTATTGTGAAATTCTGCTCTGATACCAAGCTGTGACGCCCTACCCCAAGATCTACATTAGTAAAGAGAATTACTAAGCAATTCCATGTACTAATGTAGAGAATAGGGTTGGTTAAGGGCGACTATCATAATAATGCAATAGTTATGAACTAAGTATGTCAGAAATTTCACTTCATTTTTTTTTCTCTCGAGTGATCCACATACTTAACTCATAATTAATGCAATACTATAATAGTTTTTCCGAACCGTTCAGAATAAAATGTAACAATGAAAATATAAAGCATAAGCAGTCACAGAGCAGTAACACATACATTTGTCCCACATCATACATAATACATCAATTACATTAGTGGCATATAACTGCAATATATGCATACATCTCCCCATCGAAAACCAACATAACAGATAAACATTGATTTCTGGCACATAAAAGAAAGTAGCACCAAGCCCAACAGAAGGTCCAAACAAAGTAAGCAAAACAATCCATTACGACGGAAGCAAGAAACCCACCTAATCTGCAACTCGGTCTGACCCGAGTAAAAAATACATTGGTCAGGTAGGCTAGAACTTATCATTAGTAGAGGTAAATAAATCTAAGTGCTAAGGGAAACATTCCATTGTTTCCATCGGAACGAATAGTTAATCAATTCATCTTTCAAAAGGGACATTACAAGTTTCATCATAAATTAATAAGGGTTCAATAGGAGCATAAGATATGCTTTAATGTACTGAATTCACCTAACAAGGAATAATAAAAGAATATGAACTAAGGAACAAATCATCAATAATCCTTTATAATCATCATAAATCCATCAAAATCAGCATAAATCTATTATAATAGATCTTTGTTAAACCTCAAAACATCATGATAAAGTCATTATAAATCATATGTAAGCCTTTTTCATTCTTAAGGCTACAAAACATCATTATTAAAAATATCATAGAAAATACCAAACTTCAAGAAACATTGCACGTGCTTTACATCTTGATTAGTACTAGTTTTTGGTACCATACATCATAATGACTTGGGGTCACATAATCTCATAACATCATGATCATCGTGATTAACTAACCGGAACATCTTGATAACACCCAGTCACAAACTCGAGTAAAAACATCGTAGTGATTGGAGTCAGTTATTACATCGTGATGACTCTAATCGTACTCGGCCTAGTACTAGTAACATCTTGAATGTAACTCTACATCTCGAATAGGAACCCAATAGGCGTTAACGTATGTCCCATACCATACGTTCGCACCTTCTGGTTTACTAATCGTCAATCGAAGCAACATTAGAAAAATCATCATAAAGCAACATCAAATAAACATCACCTCATCTCATCGGTGAGTGTAGTTACCCAATTTGCCTTATCTCTTACTTGGACGAGTTATATGTGGCATCGAGACTTGTTCATTTCGTCGACAAGTATAAAAAAATTATAAGAAAGAAGAAGAAACCATCATAAATATCATCACCAATCCATCATGACTCTCGCCTCATCTCTTTGGCGAGTAAAATAACTTCGTGATGGCTATTTCTAACCACATTTGCAAAGAAATAAATTAAAACTTATCATCAATATTATTAAATATACCCAAAATGAGGTTGTTGCATATAATTCAATCTTTTCAAAATGACCGAGATCGTCAAATACCGATCAACGGTTCAAAAGCTATGATCACTTCACTAAAATTATCAAATTTGGCATACATACTCGACAGGGCAGAGGTAAAGAACTCTGATTTCATCATGAAAAGCTTACAAATTTAATAAAATAAATAAAAGAAAATTGTAGCTTACTTTCTAAGATTTCCGAATTGACGAAGAACATCAAAATCCGATAAACGGTTCAAAAGTTAGCTCAAAATATTTTTCAGCCATTAAAGTTATTTGTTCATTTTCTATGCAAAAACCTCTCACTTTGGCAACTTTAACAGCATATAAAGAGGTCCAAATGGACTAAAAACTCAATAAAAATTTGTTGGAATGAAGATTAATGAATTCTCTACAAACTGAAAAATGTTTGGTGTCAATCCGACACCGGATGAGCAAGATATGGCCAATTCAAGTTGCACCATTTCAGCAGAAATTATCTATGCAAAAACTTCTCGGTTTTGCAACTTTGACAGCATATAAAGAGATCCAAACAGACTCAAAACTCAATAAAAATTTACAGAATGAAGATTAATGAATTCTTTACAAACTGAAAAAAGTTTGGTGTAAATTCGACACCGGATGAGCAAGATATGGCCAATTCAAGTTGCACCATTTCAGCAGAACTTAATATACATGTAAATTCAAAAAATAAGTTAGATTACTAACTTATTTTTGCATAAATCTAAACAAAATTGATCATGCTAGCTTACTGTAAGATAACTACTTACCTCTATTGAGATTTACAGCAAGTTTGGCAAGTAAATGATGCAATAGAAGCTTTAGTGTTGAGGAGATGAGCTCTTCTTACCTATAAGATCAACAATTGAAACATGCAAGGAGAATACTTCAATGTAAATATGAAATCTTCAACAAAATGATAGAGAACCCGGATTAGATTAGATTTTGAGGTGGGGTACTTGCTATTAGTAGATCTAAATGACTAAAATCTTGAATTTGGATGTGGATTTGAGGCTATTTGATTGAACAAGGTTTTTCCACTCATTCCTTTTTGGTTCCTCACTGGAGAAGAAAGTGTACAGGGAAGAAATGAACATACTCCTTTTTCCAGATATTTCCCTTGGATTAAGAAACTAATTAGGCCCAATTATGCTAATTAAGCCCAAATTTAGTTAATTATACCAATTAGGCTGTGCTAACCAATATTTAGCCTAAAAACCAATGTTTTCTAATATTTTCAACCAAACCTTTACAAGTTCTAATACTAATTAATGAAATAAATGTGTTGCAATGTTTATAAACTATTTTAGAGGCTTTTTAAAATGTTAATATAAATTTCACAACAATTTGTACAAATTTCACAAATATGATTATCTCACTTATTTTTGTGTAATGTTCACAACATACATAAATTAAATATTTTAAAAGACTTTGTTTTAACAAAATAAATTGTTAAAGCATGGTAACACACATTTTGACATTTATTGTCAGTTACAACAATCTTAACATGCTAGTCTACATTTAATATTACAATATGTGTTAACAAATCATTATTACTTGATTTTTCTCATTAAACACTTCATGGGAATAGCGTACCCCTATTACTTCAAATCTAACTCATATTTTAACCCTTGTTAATTTTTTTGTAAGTTACAAATATCAAAATTCACACAAAAATCACTAGTACTCATGTTAACTCAATTTTTTCCAATTAATTACGCAAGCCTCAATTTAATCATTTATGTGTGATTAAATTCTACCATCATACCACCAAAACACCAATCTTCTCAAATAATTAAGTCATAATGATGGTTTCAACTTAAAAATTATCTCAATATTCTATTTTAATTTACTATTTATTATAGCAGGTAATTAATCGAAAACTCAGGTTGTTACAGACTCTCCCCCTTACAAAAATTGCGTCCTCGCAATTACCTTAGGTATAAGTCCGTACAACCAATCTAGACCAAACACAAAGGACATGCACATGCATAATAGGTGTACACACGTATGGAAAGGATGCAAAAAATAATGAAAATTTCTCACCCCCGCCGTGAGAAGAAAGGAAATCTGGATAAATGCGCTCGATGTACTCCCTAGTTTCCCAGGTACAATCTTTAGGATTGTCCGATCACTGAACCTTTACAAGAGGAACATTCTTGCTTCGAAGGCGCCTCACCTTCGAATCAAGAACACGAACAGGTTGTTGCACTAAAGATAAATCAGGAGAGATCTCAATATCAAGTTGCTTGGAAGGATCAATAACTGAATCTGAATCTCTAAGACATTTCCTAAGCTGAGACACATGGAATACATCATGGATGCCAGATAGATGGGCTGGGAGAGATACACGATATGCAACAGGCCCAATACGCTCAGTAATCGGGAATGGTCCTATAAAGCGGAGAGCCAACTTCCCAGTTATACTGAAACGCATAACTCCCTTCAATGGAGAATCACGAGTAAAGACCAAATCTTCTACAGAAAACTCGAGAGGCTTCATACGATTATCTGCGTAGGATTTCTGATGACTCTGAACCTCTTTCATCCTCTGTCGAATAAGAACAATTTTCTCAAAAGAATCCCGAACCGAATCCAGACCTAAATGAGTTTTTCCCCGGATTCCAACCAACAAGAAGGTGACCAACAAGGTCTGCCATACAAGGCCTCGAAAGGAGCCATACCGATAGATGATTGGAAGCTGTTATTATATGAAAATTCCACAAGAGGTAGGTGATCCTCCCATGAACCACCAAAGTCAATTACACTAGCACAGAGAAGATCTTCAAGAACTCGATTAACTCTTTCAGTTTGCCCATCAGACTGGGGATGATAAGCTGAAGAAAGATTAAGCTTCGTTCCAAGAGCTTGTTGAAGGCTGCTCCAGAAATGGCCAGTGAATAAGGAATCACGATCACACGCAATGGACGAAGGAACACCATGAAGACGAACAACCTCCTTAATATAAATTTTAGCAAGAAGAGGCGCATTCCTTTTAGACTTAACAGGAATGAAATGAGCAGACTTAGTAAGACGATCGACAATAACCCATATACTTGAATGACCGGTCCTCGATCGAGACAGGCCATTAACGAAATCCATAGAAATCTGGTCCCATTTCCATAATGGAACCTCGAGAGGCTGAAGAAGATCAGATGGCCACTGATGCTCTGCCTTAACGAGCTGACAAGTCATGAACCCATTCACATATCTTGCACTATCGCACTTCATGCCTTGCCAATAATGGAGACAATGCAAATCGGCATACATCTTACTGCTGCTGGGATGAATAGAATAATTAGTTCGATGACAATCATCAAGTATGTCACGCCTAAGTGCTGAATCATAGGGCACAACTATATAGTTCTTCTTAAGAAGACACCCACGAGAATCAATGCTATAGTCCCGTTTCTATATATTCATCAGTCCTTATTTTCTAATTTTAGAAAATATACATTATTAACTTTGGAAAACGTTTCCATTTCTGATTCACGCATCATTATCTTCCCACACCTATCAGCTCTAACTGTAAACCAGTAAGAGAACAACTTTCCAAGCATAAACCCCGAAGGCTGAAACCAACATCAGATCGATACCCAGAAAGTTGTTCAACATAACTAATCTCCAGTTAGTTTCTAATTTCATTAACTCCATTTTAAATTTCTATTTCAAAACCCAGTTTCCTTTATAATATTTTCATTTCGCAAAATATTTGCTTAAAACAATTATTCACATTAAATGTAAATAATATTTCTTTTATCAAATCATTGCTTACGAAACTCTCGGATTCAGTTTACGAATCCAAATTCTTTTATGAAAAACATTCGTTATAATGATAACTTTTTAATCCCTACTTCTGAAATACCTAACTTTAAATAAAACTTTTATAACAATTTAAATAAATAAATAAATGATTTATTAATATATAAATCTTGATTTGAAAACCGGAAAGTAAATAGTACTTTCATACATTCAATATAGTCGAATCCCAATGTATAATTCTCTCTCGAATAATCTCCATTCGATAACCCTATTTCGAATAAACTATATTTGATAACTCTTTTCCGAATAAACTCTATTCGATAACTCCCTCTCGAATAAACTATATTCGTTAATCTCTTTTTCGAATAACCTGTATTCGATAATCTCTCTTTCGAATAAACTATATTCGATTTATGTTACGAACTCCGACATATTTTACCATTTCAGGTCAACTCAATTTCTAAATTCATTTTTGAATTTAATACTTCACAATAATTACCAATTTCCTTTTATAACTATTTTAATTCTGCAAAATGTTTTCTTTTAAATCGTCATTCACTTTAAAATGTGAATATTATTCCTTTACAAAAAACTTGACTCGTTTTATCAAATCAAAACTTGATTTCATAATTTAAATACTAACACTGGTTTAAACTCCAATTATCGAGTCATTTTATAACTTCTTATCACATTCCATTTTATTTATCAAATCTCGTTTACAACTTCATATTTGATTTTATTTAATAAGTGTATAATTCTCTATCGCCTTTATATTCGATTATAAATTATCAGTTTCAAGCCGAATATAAATTATCTTGTCAGATCCCCATTTATTCAATATATAATTTATTTAAAATAAATAATTATATAACAATTTGCCTAGTCGAATTCCAGTTACAAATCTTTATGGATTCTATTTAATCCTATTCACATTTCGAACATCAAAATAAATTCCATCGTTTTCTTTTTAAAACAACACCCAATTTCCCGTTCTAAATTCACTGCTGAATTTACAATCCAAATTATCCGTCGATAATTATTTTTATTTCATTCATAAACATTGTTTATAAATCACATTACTTGTTTTTATTATTAAACAAGTTATTTATTTCTAACCAATCGAAATTCCATTTCTATTTTTAAAATGTATTTCCCCCTTTTTAAATTCATATTCCATCATTTATAATTTCCTTTATAAATGGTAAGTTTACATTCCATTTTTCAAATATCGGTGTTAAAACCGATTTTCACTTCTCTATATAAATGCAGACTTATATTTTCATTTATCCAATGATAAACATTTTTCTTAATTTATAAGCATCGTTTATAATTTATTCTTCTCAATTTATCTATTAAAAACATATTTCTATTAAATATTGACTTTAAATCAATCTTCTGATAATTCTTTTATAACTGGCAATTCCCTTTATAAATGTTCTATAAATTTCCCAAATATTATATTTACTCCATATACTCATTTATTTACCTCTTATTACCTTCATTCATTATATATACCAAAACGCCTTTTTAAAACTTCCATATAACTGTTAATAATTTCTATATAGAAGTTCTTATTTAATTTCCCAAATAATTCCTTTTCATAAAATCCAATGATTTTATATAATTTTTTTTTTCAAAATACATTTTGAAAATTCCCCTTTCACACTCCAGTGTTTCTTAGGTATTAAAAATACCCAATAACAAGACCAGTGTCATCATAATCAAGCACATATTATATATCACAATATATGAAAACAAACAGTATTATAAATATTGAGGAATCATGTTGGATCCCTTCAACCTGTTTTCCCTGCATCACATGAAACACCCCACCTCCATTAAGGTCACTCACAAAGGGAATGCCTTAACTCTGGTGGAGTATTATAGGTAAAAGACATAGAAAATTTACAAGACAGAAATATAAGCAGCGGAAAACAAACATTTATTTCATATGTGGTTCAATACAAAAACCATTTCCGTAGATTGTCTCAAAATGACTTCCAAAAACATTACATCATAATCTCTGTCTTGATTAAAACATAAATAAAACTGCATAAATCCCCAAGTCTAGTGTGTCCAAAGCCATAGCCAAAGATAAGAGATTCCAAGCAGTACATCACAGAGTCTTCAAGCTTGGAAAGATGAAAGGTCCAAATTAAGCTGAGCTATTCCCTCCCTGGATACCTGGGGGGGAGGGGGGAACGAAAGAAAATGGGTCAGACATAAGTCTGAGTAATTCCAGTGACTTTTCAGTGTGTGAATAAGAAAAAGGTCATGATAGGAATAAATTGAAAATAGGACATTACCAGCACAACAAACTAACATAAAACTATATAAGGCAGGATAAACCGAATATACATCGCACCCATGTTTAATTCTCTACACCTACTTGTACTTGTCCAACTAGCACCACATGTTCTTGGCGAAATGATCCCCTTATATCGATCGGCTCCTACTAGCATGCATTTTATCACGTGTGTCACTCGGCCCCCGCTTGACTGCAGATACCTGTGCTGGTCCCACCATGGGGTGTATCAAATCCTATGGTGGCAACCCGACACGATTCAAGATGCACAGTGTATGACTACTGATGCACAGTGCCTGCTTTTTCCACTCCGGAGTACGTGCACGCCCGTACTCCGCCGGAACCTACACTGATGCACCACCCGACGACGTTTTTGACCGCTTACAATTCAGCCCAGTAATCGTGCCCCACCCTGCCTAGTTCAGGGTCCTATGATACATCTATGTGGGTTACTGCTGAAATGGGTCCCCGCTACTAGGGTTTTCCAGCCAACATGTTAATTGGTTAAGTGTCCAAGTTTACCTAACCCCACCCATCAGTTTAGCTAACATGTTGAATTGGTTAAGTGTTTCCTTAATTGACTTAACCCTACCAATCTTGACTTAGCTTTATTAGAGCACCAATCACTCACATTAGACAGGTATTGTTGTGGTCACTGGATGTGCCGGTCGGTACCGGGCAGTTTTACACCCCAACTTAGTCTAACCTCAGGTCCTTTTTGGGCTCAATGCACTAACCACCCACATTAGACAGGTATCGTTGTGGTCACTGGATGTGCCGGTCGGTTCCGGGCAGTTTTACACCACAACTCAGTCTAACCTCGGGTTAGGCATATTCGTCTCTTCTAAATTTATATATTTATCCTTTTATGCTTATATGTAAATTTGTCAACAATTTATTGTCATGGCCCACTTTCCTTCTAAATCAAATTCATAATTTTTGGTAAGTAAATTATATCATTTCAATGCCATACCATTTATATGGTTATGATCCAAATATGTCAATTACATGTAGTTTCATGTTTTCCCCAACGTTACCCCCGTTGTACGTTCGCAAAATTACATAGGATGTTAGGCTCGACATTTTAGCCTAACTAATAAAGTAAAAGGGGGAAAAGAGGAACTTGCAACATTCCAACATCATACAAAAATATGGATCTCACTACCGATGTGTCACATGAACTTGGCATAATATACTTTTAATTATGAACTTGCAAACTAGATCTATGCAATATGAATCATAAAATAATGGTATTACATAGAACTTCCAAAAATCTAGTTAGACATGTAGTGGTGAACTTGCATAGGGGTTGAATCAAGATATCATAGATCTAACATAAAGGCATATGGATCTAACATATAAAGTGTAGATCTAAACATATAGGTTTACATAATCATGTTTTTAACCTATAGACTTGTAAGTATTCATAGCATGATAGCATCACTTAACTTGCATAAACATGGCATAATTTCTGAATTGACATATAACATATAGATGTCATCACCAAATTATACAAGGTTGTAGATCTAAACATATATGCATAATGGATCTAAACAATTAGGCATAAACGACATGACTTAGCCTAAAACTTGTATGTATCATAATATCACCAAATGTATATATGATAATTTCACAACATCATATGTTTATTCACCAATTTCCACATAACATGATAGGTTCGATAGACCACAATAGTTCATAGGCATATATGATAGAATAGACATGAATAAACATAAATCAGCATCACATACAGCTTGATACAATTCTATTTTACAATTCATTACAAACCATGTCTTTAATTTATTCACATCTGAAAGATAACTACACTTGCAACCAAAAAGGAATTCTTGAGTTCTAGGATCTGTATTCCGAAATAGAATTTCTCGCCTTTGATGTAGATCGTTGAATTTTCTTAGTTGAATTAGATTAGATTTTGACGTAGCTTCAATCTTGCCTTTGAACTGAAAGAGATGACGGCTATTCTAGGTTCACCATTGACGGCATGGCGGCTCTTGGTATGAATATTTTTGATTTAGGGTTGAGAGTTAGGTTGTTTTTATAGAGGTTTAATTGATTTAGAGCCGTCAGATTAACCCTAGAAGTAATCAAGACCATCCAGTCAAGATAGGATAACACCTAAGCCCTAATGACTCAGTAGGGAGTCAGAATTCGTCATCTTTTCAGATCTGCCTCGGGGGGGAGGGTAGGTTGACCCCCAGGTCGACCTGTAGGGTAGGTCGACACTAGGGTCGACCCCCTGGTAGACCTGGCCTGGGGTGTGAATTTTCCTGCCCTGTCCTCTTCTGTGTTTAAATTTGAATTTTGAATTTTTGAAACTTCCGAAGGCCATAACTTCTTCATACGAAGTCCAATTCACGCAAACTCGGACTCTATCTCAACTAGAATTCCGAGATGAACGCAATAGCGTAACCTGTTTCCCTTAATTCTCACATTTAAAATTAGTTATTCTTTAATTCGTTACTTTAAGGTTTACAGAAAATACGGGGTGTTACATCACAGATGTTAAACAATATAAATAACATCAATTTCATTTTAATATGAAATATTCTGATAAACAAAATCAATATTTGATTAACGATATATATATATATATTAGATCTATAATTTCAACCAATCAATTAGCAGTTCATTCAAATAATCAACACACAGTAATCAACCATCATTTATCAATTCTAAAAATACGTTATAAAACATAAACTCGCAGAGTTAGTGAGTTTTACTCACATTGGACGTTTATCGTTAAATAACTCACATATTGTCGTTTGATCAGATTAGGCGTTTAAATTTGCCGAAAATTCAAATGAACTCCAAATGGCTCAAGAAGACGAAAATCATCAGCGGAATATTCCTGAAAAAAGAAAGAAAAAGCAGGCTCAAGAAGACGAAAAGGTGCGGTGTAAGTGGCCCCCCCTTTTCTATATAAAGATATATATCCGAGAGGAACAGCCCCTCGAAACAAAAAGCGCGGCAGCGCCACGAGTTCTCGGTAATGAGGTAGGTGAGGGCAAATGAGCCCCCCAAACCCTGTAGTACTAGGGGCCACCATAAATCTGGAAACGGCATCACCGTAATGGTGTTCAAAAGGCATAAGAGAAATACGAGAATCCCCGAGAATTCCCTAGCCATGGCGGATTCGACTGCGTGGGTTGGACTAGTGGAGAAATTCCTAGACCGGAGGCCAGAAAAACTTCTTCCAGTCCTATAGCTTTTCGTCTCTTTGATAGCTGGAAGTTCTCCAAAAGTATGAAAAGCTGGAGGACTTTGTACCATCCATTCAAGTGTGGTTGAATTCTGATCTTCAACAGCCTTTTTCCAAGGGCTTGGAGCACTGTTGTTTCCACTGCTTAAAGTGATTGTGACGACCACGAAGAAAGAACGAATCCCAACTACGGATATATAAGAGCCGAAACTGCTCAGAGCATTCCATCCGGCGTAAGCATCTGGATAATCTGGAATGCGACGTGGCATACCCGAAAGCCCTAAGAAATGCATGGGAAAGAAGGTAAGATTCACCCCGAAAGAAGTGATCCAAAAATGGATTTGACCTAACGTTTCCGGGTATGTCCGACCAAAGATTTTACCCACCCAATAGTAAAATCCTGCAAATAAAGCAAAAACCGCTCCCATAGAAAGTACATAATGGAAATGTGCCACCACATAATAAGTATCATGTAGAGCAATGTCTAGCCCAGAATTCGCTAGAATTATTGGGCTTCTTTCTTCTTGAGCCTGCTTTTTCAAACTAGCTCCATTATGTAGCCTTCGTCCATATGATCCCAAAGGATCAATTCGTTTGCAATTCTAATATCGTACGAGTGAAATATTGCATTAATAAGTTTATATATTATTTTAAATTAATAAACAAAATTTTAATTAAATTATTGGGCTTTACCATTTAATTTCAACGACCCCTCCATTTTTCTTCAACGACCCACCTGCTTCACGATATTCTTCTTTCCAAATTCCAGAAAATTGAAAACCGTTTCCTCCAGAAGCCTTGTTGTATTTCATGAACTCCTCCATTTCATGCCAACTCTTTTCCCTTTCTTTATATATCCTTTTTTTTCTTTTTTTCGGCTTTCAAAAAAAATCTCGGCCCACTCAAATATGGTGACCCGCCTCCCATACAACACAACAGTATCATCTTCTTTCTCCCCCTATTTCGAATGAAGATATACCCAATATTTCCATTATCTTTGAAGTCCTCGTCCTCACATTCTCCTTAACGATATTACAACAAAAAATTACCAACGTTATCCTTATTAAAATCTCATCCTTCCCAAACCAACCATATATGACTCACACTCCGCCCCCTTCATGCGTTCTTCACCTTCATTCAGCTGCCATTAGTGTGCCCTCTTCCTCGCATAGCTCCTCCTCCAACCTCGCACTCCCATTTCCCTCTTACTAATGCGCATTTCAGTCTGGTTCCATATTTGCATGCTTGGCATGCGTTCACCTTCCTTTCTCTTATGAACTCCTCACAATGTTACTCCTTCCAAACGACAGGATTCCATGAACCGCCACCAACATCAAACTCCCCTGAGTGAACCCGAGTTCGTGCTCTCCTCCTCCTGATAATTATGAACAACATTTTGCGATATTCTTCTGAAGTAGACTATCCTACTGTAAATGCGTTCCCATTATTTCATTTGGTTTCAACTAGCTATAGTTGGACTTTGTTTGAAATACCCATGCCGATACATATACTTGGGATATATTTATGTTATCAATATCCTTTTTACCAGCAAGGAAAGTTTTGAAAAACCCAAAAGAAGAGAAATGCCTTGCTTATATATATATATATATATATATAGGAAATATCCTAAGGATAATATCAACGTCCCTCCTTAGGTCTGCGCGAAGTCTTCTCCTAGTTTTACTGTTGATTAGAATAGACACTGTTGTGTGATGGGTAATAATTCGAGCTTGATGGAAGGAAGGACAGTATGTATACTTAGGGGAAAAGGGAACTACTCTTTTTTTTCTTTCTATATTATATTTTAAACATTTCCATTTGTAGATGGTGACAGTGTTTTTCTTCTTAAGTTTATATGTTAGGTGTGTAAGGTCAGTGTGGAAAAGGGAAAGTTGGCATAAAGCTTGTGCATCTGTATATGTCCATAGAGCCATATTTAAGTTTAAACTTGTTAATGTTGAAGTTATTTTCCTCCAAACATGTCGTTTATCTTGATTACATCAATTTTCCATGCATATTTCTATTAGTATATTAGTCACCAAGAAAACAACAAATTGGTGTAGAAGAATGTATCGAAGGGAATGGATATACATTTATTTGTTTAAGTTTTGAATGATTCCAACACCCATTAGTTAAAACTTTGTTATGTATGGATTTTATTGACAAAAATAAAAATACCGTTATGACGAGAAATGTGCCACGATCCCGAAAATATAATAAAATAGACAAGTTGTCTCACTCTGTGAAATTCCAAAATGCCGATATAAGGTACAAAATACTTCAAATAAAAAGTTGCTAATTTTCCAAAATAAAAATTACGGAAAAATTCTATAAATTAAAATAATAATACGTCTTGAAAATCTTATCCAAATTCAAAATAAATAATTTATTATAATTTAAATAATCGTTACGGTTTATAAACGGTTCCATAGCGACTATTTGAACATTTGATTTGGACATAACTTACAATCTATAGGACGAAATCTTGATTTTTCTCTTCCATTAGAAAAATATAATTCAACAGATCCGAACATTTCTTGTTTTACAGTAATCCGACTTAAAACGGATTATGTATATTTATTTTAAGTTCAAAACTCAATATTACGAACTACCGCGCCATTATGGGCTCGATTATAATTATATTATAATTAATACGTTCAACTATCATTTATTAAATATATTCGTTATTATAATTTAATTCTAAACTGAATTATATCTTATAAATATTCTAATTGACACAAGATTACGAATTCCACTTTTTTCGACTATTTCGAAAATAAATATATTATTCTATTATTTATATTAATTAAATGTTCAATATTATTTAATTATACAACCACTTAAATATCTAAATCACTATTTAAATAATTAAATTAATTAATTATTATACCGTAAAAATACGGGATGTTACATATTTATACCCCAACTTGATTAATTTCATTATTAACTAACAAATAGCAAGATTCAGGCTCGAAGATAAATGTTTTGAATAGGATTTAGTTGAATGCAGTATTTTGGGTAGTTGTAACAATGTTTTACACAACATTCGTTTTAACCCAAGTAAGTGGAATTTTGAAAATATAATATTTAATATTTCCTAAATATAAAAATAAACGAGTTTGGGAAAGAGATAAGTAATTGGAATGTTTTGCAATTATAAATAGAAGATATTTTCTAAGTATAGAAAATAAAAGAAGGCGATATATGGAAATGTTTTCCAAATAGCGTAAGAAGCCAAGAGGATTATTGAAAATGTTGGGTTAACAAATATTGATAAGGAATGGAGAAGTGATTTAATTAAAGAAATATAAATTAAGAGGCCCAGTGATTATTTGATGCTTTGAATGAATGTTTGTTTCTTCGATAGTTAAATAACCGACTATTGAAGTATTTGCCAATATCGTTGTCAGTATGGAGAGACCGGTTGATTATTATCCGAGAACCACTCTGTACTGGCAGTAGCATTGCGAATCTAATTATATGAAGATAATCGAAGACGGAGTAAAGTGCAAGGGCTTTTTCTGTTAATCCTAGGTAGAAATTGCCTAAGATGGATTGATGGAAATTGTGCCTTTGGTTTCGTTCAAGTCCCAGAACGAACATGTATTCATGAGTATCTGACAGAGTATTTCCAATGATCAAATATGTTGGCCTGTATGAATATATATGGTGGTGGAGAATTATTCTCTTAGCATAATATCCAGAATATATTTATGCAAATCAATTGATGATTATCGGAACGAACGATGTGGCATTCAAAGTGATTGTGCTATCAACGAATGTTAAGTAATCGTAGTCTCAGGCCTCAACAACCAGGAAATGACAAAAATAGGGTAGGCAGCATGACTAAGTGGGTAGCTCACAATTAGGGTGTATTATCACCTACCTAAAGAAAATTTATTTCCTTCTTTATTCTATTCGATGTTGCCCCACTCGAGAAAACGGTTGCTGATCCCAACCGTTGGTGATGTACATTCAATATACTCAAGCGAAATGGGTGGTCGGTCATATGTGGTCAGGTTACAAGATGTTCTTATTGAACCCAATGTATTCATGTCTAGAGATACACTATCGGAAGGTGGCTCCATACCTTGTCATAGTTGGAAATTCATTACCCAATAAGTGCTTGATGTTTTGATTATATATTAAATATATGTGGAGCGTGAGATGCAAACGTGATTGTTATTTATTTGATTTAGACACTATTATAATATCAAAAGAGTTTTGATATAAAGATTATTGTTTCTTTCAAATGGATTTTTGAAAGTTAAATCAAATGTTTTGGATTCTCTCTCATAAGGGAAAAACTCATTCCATGTTATACGACGTGGTCTTATGAGATATCGTTTGTTTTCTCAAACTGTTTAAAAGGGTCTACTCAGACTAGTCCCATGACTGACCTAGAGTTTTTTTTACACTAAACTCTTGTGTGACCAAATTTGTACGGGCAGCCAAGTAGTTCAGGTGTTTACAAATATACTTAGAGGAGCTCGGAGCTTGGAGCAGGAGCAGGAGGCTTCAACATTATATAGTATTTGTTATTGTCGTTGTGTTATAAGTGTTGTACTCTGATAATTGTATGTTATACTTTTAAAATTTTGTATTTCAAAGGTTATGATATATTATATTTTGTTCCGTTGCGGTGTTAGATTCTATGTTGTTATTTCCATTCTTCTTCTACCTTTTCTTCTTTATTTTCATAATGATTCGTATTTCTATGCAATTTGGGTTGGACGTAGTTTGTATTCAGTCAACTCAGATAGTACGGAAATTCGTGCCGTTACAGTTGGTATTAAAGCTTAGATTGAGCGAATACCTAGGCTTTGGTGGGGGTTTACTCATTAGAGATAGGATTAGTAGCATCCTAGAATGAGTTGAGTGTATATACACGAGAGCGCGTATGTAACAACCCAGATTTTGAAACTAATTTAAAATTTTATTTTTAATTGATTTAATGGATTTTAAGAATTTAAAATGATTTATTTTGAGAATTAACAATTTAAAATTTATTTAAATCAAAGTTAGAATGTATAAATTTAAAATTTAATTAAAACGAACTAGAAATGGCGCAGTAGTCTGAAAATTCGATTTCTAATTTCAATTGAATATACAAAATTCAAAATCAATCGAATTTCAGTAAAAGAAGAAATGTTGGAATATTTAGCGCTATAATTTTCTAACGAGTGTGAGAAATGGAGATTTCACTTTTTAAATTTTAAGTTATGTCCAGTTTAAAATTCAAAATAGTCGCTATAGAATTTATTTATATTTTAATAATATATAATTCTTAAAAATGGCCATTTTGCAAACAACATCTGTTTTTGACGAAACCACTTTTGTTGGATTCGAAATGTCAAATTATAGTCAGGTTTAAAATTTCATAATTTTTAGAATTAATACGTGAGCATAGTAAATTTAAACGCGTTTTCAATTTCAGTTGAATTTAATAAGCCAGTTAAAAGGCCATTTTTCAAATGGTCTCTAAATTCGATGAAATCAATTTTGTTAAGACCGTATCGTCTAAACATAGCTAGGTTTCAGTATTCATAATTTTGGAGACAGTATGTGGCCCCGGTAAATTAAAATGTACGTTGGAATTCAATATTGACGTTATATTAATTTATATTTTAATTTTGATGAAAACTGATCAAAACAGCCGGGTTGGCTTACGAAACATATCTCATTGTGCTCGAAATGAGGGTATTTGACTAGGGATGTCAGTCGTTGGGTTTAATTTGGAGTTTGGAGTAATAAACAAGTAATTAATCGAATAAAAATATATTTCTTCTATCCTATATAATATCCTTTTCTCTTCTAACCTAACTCATTCATTCTCAGTTAACAGCAATTCACGTTGCTTCCAATTTACTTTTTTAGTGTGAAAAACAAGATTAAGGAAATCATAAAAATTCAAATCAAAATCCATAAAACGCAAAATAAATATATTTGAGATCCTATGATGATTCTCTACGATCCAGCATACATCTCTGGGGTTTCCAAAGTGATTTTGATCGTTGTGTTATTTCCAGCGTGGGTATTTAGCACCTAGGGTTGGCGATTGCATGATGTTTAAGCATCGAGTGAAGGAACGAGTGTTGATTTCGAGTTTAAAATGTGAATTGGGGCTTGTTTGCAAATCTTTGGGATAGATGGTGACAATTTGGAATGCACTTGCACTGTGTGTGCTCGAGAATAGCAATTCGACGCACGGAGGAAGGTTTTCTTGAGTTTGGCATTTTTGATTTTGGAAGATAGAGAATTGGAAAAGAAGAATTGTGGTGAATTTTATTCGATTTTAAATAAAGTGTGGAAGGGGTTAGGGAAATTCTATTAGGACCTAGAGAATTCCTTAGTAGCCCCCCGTTTTTATGAAAAAAATTCAAGGACGAAACTACCCTTTTCAATTTTTTTTTTTAAATTTTCAGTCTACCTCGTAGGGGCTCTACATGGTTCGTAAGTAAACCACGTAGGAGCACTACATGGTATGCTAAAGAACCACGTAGGGCCTCTACGTGGTATTGTGGCATACTATGTAGAGCTCCTATGTTGTTTCCATACAAGTCACGTAGAGTCCCTACAAGGAATGGTATTTTCGTTTTTTTTTTAATTTCATGGGGGTCTACTCAGAAAAATGAGGAGTTTCCTCAACTCTGCTGAATTGTAGGGGGGTTACTAAGGAATTTGGGTTTGAATAGAATTTGCCAAGAGGTTATAGATTGGAAGAGATTGGCCAATGGGCATTACACTGCACCGTGTTCCTTCGATAGGGAAGAAGGGTTAGGCGGCATTATATACTTAGGGTAATTAAATTATTGTTAATTAAGTATTAATGACATATTAGTTTATATATATGTCTGTTTAAAGGTATAAAATTAACAACTTCTTCATATGTTATCGGAATTCAGCGAAATTGGATCCATTGGAACCATAGGGACGAGAGCTTCACAACAAAACTAATTTTGAGGGATTTGGAGCTCGTTGCAATTTTTGATGAAATAAAACACATGGTTGAATAATCGAAAACAATCGTTTCATAACGATTTCAGAAACCGATCAATGTGAGAACTCTCTCACTCAAAATTTTGTATAGTTATTTATTTTATATCTAAATATATGAATTATCAGTGTTGATTTTTATCTGTTATAATTATAGCAAATGTTGTACGGTGCCTATTAGCTCACATTCACTGTTGTTTGAAAACTCATGGATGATTTTATTGACTATATTGTATTTTGTTTGTGATGTTGAAATGTTTAACATATTAAAAATAATATTAATAAATTTGTGGTGTTTGAAATAAAATTGTAAATATCCATTTATATTTTAAACAGTGAAAATTGGCTAACTAGAAAAACTGAGACGACCCAGACTTCCCGATCCCTGAGACGACCCCAAAACCCATACTGACGGCGGCAAGGGTAATCCGTGGAATATAACACAGAAACAGATAATAGCAGAACAGAATAATTAAATACACCAGATAATGAACAATAGAATATACTGGATAAACGTAATCATCAGAGTTACACAGTATACAGGATCTTACTTAGTACAAATACAGTTCAGCTATACATAAATGTCTACAGCGGAAATAAACAAAATATGTACAATAGGAGCTGAACAGCATAAAAAGAGATAAATGATAGAATCCATCTTCAGCTCCAGCTATCCAGATAAAGCCTGCTAAACCTGAATACAGGGCTGCCCGTGCAGAAAAATGGGCACCCGAGTTTGAAAGTGAAACAAACTACGAGTCAGTCATGGGACTGGTATGAGAAATCTACTCAACACACATATATAATATGGCCAATCACAGGACCACGCCACTTTCGTGGAACGGGTTTACTCCATTGGATTGCCAGTGCTTTAAAACAAATCTTTCTTTTAAACAACGCAATGTATTTTATAAAAATGAAGCCATTATAAGACTCAGTTCCCATCACACAATGCAACGCAAACCGGAGGATAGAGTTTTACCTTATAACGGCCAAAATATGCTTGATACGAATAAAACAAAGGCAATTGATATTATTGCTAGTGTTTATATGTTTTGAAAACAATTTCAAATCATAACTATCAATCATAGACGGCATGGGTACCATATATCATGTCGCCATATATATATACAATCAAAACCGCACGATGTCGTATTTGGAAATTGGATTTCCGTCATGAACCAAGGCAAAAGATAGTCCTTACCGAATTCGAGACTGCCTAGCCCGAGCCTCAAGCAAGTACTCTGTCAAGCCTTAGGATCGTCAGGGCCGGTCCACCGATGTGGATTAAAATGCCTGAACCATGCGTTTCCCCGCCCTTTGGGGTGTAAGTGAGCCAACGAATGACTCCATCGGACCTGGATCGTCCGATCTAACCGAGGCGCCTCGCAACAGCAACAACCACACATGTGAAAAGTATATAAATGTCAGGGATGGTAGGTCACTGACACCACCCTAGCTAGGAAGAAACGCATGCCCTCCCTGAGGTCCTTCTCCCGTTTCCGGTTCATACCGGTGTGTGCGGCTCGCGAATTCACGTTATACACAAAGCTACGCCACACAGGCGGCGCTTTGATCATCACCACAAGACTTTGCTTTTCAACAGAAGCCCTGTTCATTTGCCACTTAGGCATGCCACACTAGCAATTCATGCCATGCGACTGGTGTCCATCGGTATACAACCTCTGAGCTCGTGCGTCTCAGAGAAGGGCGTTAAGCAAAAGAATAAATTCTCCGCCGCCAAACAGATGTATATTTAACAGAGATCAATCAACACAGAATAAACTCTAATGTCAGGCACACAGTCCATTTACAAGTCCGTTCTGGGTCTGAACGAAACCGGAGGCACTAAATACCTCGCAAACCCATCGATCACCACGTACGTCGGGACGATCACCACTCATTATCCATATTTCGGGATGCCTCCCAATCAGGACCTCGGTTACCATCCAAACGAGGTGAAGATCTCCGGTCTTCGACCACCGTCTTCCTCTTCGACTTTCAATCGTCGGTCAATTATTTGAAATGAGAATTAACTCGGCCTTTTCAAATAATTCACGTATATTTAGAATTTCAAATCAATTTATTTCAATGGTTAAATCATTCGACAACACCAATTTTGTTCTTTAATGTAATTTTCACACCAAACACATTCAACCATCAAATACCACATAAATCGAGCAAATTCAGTTTATTTCCATTCCATATCGTTTATGATATTTTATAACAATTTATCGCTATTTTTATTTATTTTAAAATAGCCAATTTAGTCAAAACGACGCTTCGGGCCATAACGCGGCCGTGGCGCTGTTTTTCTTCAGATTTGATTTACACATATCTAAAAATCTAACCGTTGGATCTTCACAAAATTTACATCATTAGAAAGGTCTTTTCAAAACGAATCCAACGGTTCCAGTTTCGGGAAAATCCGACGGTCGGATCTCCCGGTACAATCGTTTGAAGTTTCGATTTCAAAATACGAACTGCAGCGTCGTTATTCGATTAAATATAATCATATTTATATATAAATATATAAATATAATCGTTTCTGGCGCTGTTTTTCTTCAGATTTTAATTAAACATTCCAGACAATCCAACCGTTGGATTTTTACAAAGTTGGTGCCGTTGGAAAGATTTTTCCAAAGTGAAGGTTGCGATTTCAGGAAAATCCGATGGTCGGATCTCCCGTACTAATCGTTTGAAATCACGGTTTCAAAACACGAACTGCACGGCCACGTTTCGTTTTAATTTTATTTATATTTATATATTTATATAAATATAGTTCATTCAAAAATTCCTATATCGTTTTCACTTCAAATATTTCACTAACGCCTTTAAATTTCGGAAAAATTCGCCATAACCTCCTTTGTACGGGAGGGGCTGGGGAAAATTCCCAAATAGCCACACGGGCGTCTCATGTCAAAAAGAAAAAGCCAAGCGGCTAGCCAACAGGCTCATAAAATCATCACCCAAACAAAAAAAGTAAATGTGTACCTATTTGTCGGGCACAAAATTTTATTCCTCTTATCTAGCCCTTTTGCTATAACCTGTTCAATAAATATGCATGTACATATATACAGTTCTTATCACTTATCATTTTCCATTCAACTTCATATTTGATTCCATTTGGTTTTAAAACACCATTCATTTTAATGTTGCATGCATAGGCAAAAATCATATCGTTAGCTAGTTAATGAATATTTCAACTCATGCATATTTATTTGAACGATTTGCTATTTTTAACACTTCACATTTCAACAATTCATGTATATAATAAAAATGCGGTTTTTATTGTAAAACAATTCATTTCAAAACACTATTATTTTATATAGTTTATATAGGTGATAAAAATAGGATTTTTATTATAAAACAATTTCTTTTAAAACGAGATTATTTTACATAGTCCATATAGATGATAAAAAGGTGATTTTTATTGTAAAACGATTTATTTCAAAATGTGAATACCATTCAACACATGAATTTCAATTCAACGAATGAATATCGATTCAACACATGAAGGTTTTCTATAGTTTCTATATATAGATAAAAATGTGATTTTTATATTTAAAACACGAATACCATTCAACACATGAATTTCTAATCAACGAATGAATATCAATTCAACACCTGAAAGTTTTCTATAGTTTCTATATATAGATAAAAATGTGATTTTTATATTTAAAACACGAATACCATTCAACACATGAATTTCTAATCAACGAATGAATATCGATTCAACACATGAAGGTTTACTATTCAACGAATAAATATAGTTTCAGCAAATGAAAATAATTCAAACACATGAATATTATTCAAAATTTCGGCAGCATAACGGCAGGGTAGTTAAAACCGGGACCGTCCCTAGTACGGCTCCTCGCTCTACCTTAAAACCTCGCAGTTTTTGACAATGGGGATCATGCATCTAGTTCGCACGCAGGCGGCATGTATATATTTATTTCATTTCCACAAACTAATCCTATGTGGTTTTAACCAAATATTTCTCAACCACAAATGGGTATTTTTCAACACAATCAATCAATATCAACCACAAACAATCCCAAACAAACATTCGCTATCAATCAATTTTCACACCAATCACAACCAATAAATATCGTCCATGGTTTGTGGACGAGGGGCGTATATATATATATATATATATTTATATATATATATATTTATTTATATATAGCAATTCACTTCTATTTAAACACATATATAATTTTTTCAACGCATATATAACTTATACATCGAACATACAACTTATACAACGCTTATACAAGAGGTGTACAACGCTTATATAACTCATACATCGAATATATAATTTATACATCGTCGTTTTCCATATCGTTTATAAATTAGAAATCTCACATTGGGTTCCACTCCACCAAAAATAGCAGAAGGCTCAGAAAAATATGCGGTCTCTTCTAGAATGTAGAAGGCGTCCACACGGTCACGATGTTTCCTGTTTCATCGAATTTCGTTAACACAGCAAAAAGATATGATTTTTCAAAGGTTTGCAACGGTTTAAAGGTGTTAAAATTCATCTCAGAAAATAAAACCCGTACCTTTCTATTTTTGTTCAAAACTAGGTTTTGAAAATTCGTGAAATCCGTAGCACTTCGTCCCGATCAGGTTGTATGACGTCGAAGAGGGTGGAAAGGGCTTCGCGGCGCCGGGGGTTTCGTCGAACTCGATCAGGCGAGGAGGGGGTATCGGCGGCGGGAAGTTCGGATCTTCCTGGGCTCGATTCTCGAAGCACAGCGCACGGTGGAGGTCGAGGGTGGTATGGATTTGAAGGCCTCGAGGAGTACTACAAAAACCTTAACTGGAGTGGGGGCTAAAGGTGAACGGATTCGCCAGAAAATGGAAGGGAAGAATGGAATGTCGGCCGTCGTCGATCGCTGCTAATCGGGGAGAGAGAAAACGATATTTTCCCTTTTTTTTATTAAATTCTGATTGGCCGGGAGATTTTATAAGGGGTTTTCTGACGCGACCACCAATCTAAAACCAACGACTGTCGTCCCTAGCATTTTACCCCCATTCCGAACACAATGGAATATGTTTCGTAGGCCCATTCGACTGTTTCAGCCAGTTTTCCTTCAAATTAAACTATATAACATTCAATATTTAATATGAACGTACATTTCAATTTGCCAGGGCCACAAACTGATTCGAAAAATTCCAGAAAAATAAATCTAGCTATGTTTTGACGACACGGTCCCAGCAAAACTAGTTTCGTCGAATTCTGAGACCGTTTGCAAAAAGGCCCATTTTTGGTCGATCCAATTTAACTGTAATTGACCAAAACACATTTTCCTTTGCCACGCTCACATATTAGCTTCAAAAATTATGAAATTTGAAACCTAGCAATAACTTCACATCCCGGATCCAACAAAAGTTGTTTCGTCGAATTCCGAGGTCGTATGCAAAATAGCCAATTTCACGGGCTATATAAATTCCATATCGACCTTTCTGAAAATTCATTTGGCCATAACTTTTGCTTTCCGCTATGAAAATTCGATTTTTCAGATTTGTTAGAAAGGTATTCACTAACAGATTTAAATATTTTTGGTTTCACTAAAATCCGTTTTGTTTTGCACCCGGTACAGTCCGACAAAGTTTGAATTCAATTTTTGAAACTGCAGCGCCATTTCAGGCCATGTTTATAATTAAAATTAATTATATTCGTTTTCAATTGTTGATTCAAACTCACTTTTAGTTGCCATTATTTAAAATATTTATTTTAAATATTTAAAATCCATTATTTCAGCCAATTAATTTTTTTTAAATTGGTTCAGATTTTCTGGGTTGTTACAATCTCCCCCACTTAAAACTTTTCGTCCCCGAAAAGGAACAAAGTCGAAAGTGGTTTGATAAATCTACAATCACACTACACAACAACCAATCCAATTGTTTTCAACTTTTCAAAAATATACTGATCAACTGCTATACTCTTTTTAAAATCATTCAGGCTATAGAATTTAAAAGTGCACATCCATGGAAAGAAAATAACAACAGAGTAGAGAATTAAATGGTAATGCAAAGTAGGGTAAATGTACCTTGCACCAGAGTCAATCAGAGATATCCACTCGGCATCTAGGATAAGCTTTCTGAATGCTCTCCTCAGTTTCCCAAGTACAATCTCGCGGATCTCCACTCCATTGCACTTTGACTAAGTGAACCTTCTTGTTCCTCAGCTCTTTGGTCTCTTTGCCGATGATCTTTAGCGGCACTCGTCTCACAGCTAACTCTGGAGTAATTTCAATGTCCTGTTGAGCTGCTTCTTCCACGATCAAGTCTGGGTCATGAACGTGCTTTCGAAGTTGAGATATGTGAAATACATCATGGACTCCAGGCAACCAGTCAGGCAGTTTGACCCTATAAGCGAGAGTTCCGATCCGTTCCAGAATAGGAAACGGACCAATGAATTTGGGTGCCAACTTTCCAGTTTTACCGAACCGGATAACTCCTCTCATCGGCGATACTTTCAAATATACATAGTCGCCAACAGAAAAGGATATATCTCTTCTTCTCCTATCGGCATAGCTCTTTTGTCGGCTCTGAGCGGCCAGTAATCGCTTCTTGATAAAATCGACTTTGTCGGCAGCTTCTCGAATCATATCCGGACCCAACACAAGTCTATTACCGGGTTCGACCCAATAAGCAGGAGATCGGCACGGTCTACCATACAATGCTTCGAATAGCGACATTGTCAGACTCGCCTGGTAACTGTTGTTATATGAGAATTTAGCCAAATGCAGATTGTCCTCCCATGATCCACCGAAATCTATAACACAAGCCCGCAATAGATCTTCTAAAATACGATTCACCCTCTCAGTCTGACCGTCTGTCTGAGGATGATAAGCGGTGCTCAAATTCAGCTTCGTCCCTAGCTCGACTTGAAATGCCTCCCAGAATTTGCTAGTGAATATTGTATCTCTATCACTGACTATACTGAGCGGCACTCCATGTAGTCTAACTATTTCCCTTAAGTATATCTGCGCCAGACTCTGAGTAGTTCTGTTTGATCTGACAGGTATAAAATGGACAGTCTTCGTGAAGCGATCTACGATCACCCAAATACTGTCATTCCCTTTTCTGGTCCTGGGAAGACCATCAATGAAATCCATAGAAATATGTTCCCACTTCCAGCCTGGAACGTCTAGCGGTTGTAATAATCCAGCTAGTTTCTGTTGGTCGCTTTTGACTAGCTGGCAAGTAGGGCATCAGCTAACATATAAAGAAATGTCCCTCTTCATCGACTTCCACCAGAAAGTGCGTTTAATGTCATTGTACATTTTGCTTACTCCCGGATGGATACTAAGTTTTGACTTATGGCATTCATCCAGTACTTCCTTTCGAAGCTCAGGAATGTTAGGGACACATATTCGACCTTTGAGCCTTAAAATCCCATCATTATCTACTTGAAAACTCGAGGGTTCGCCTTATTGAATTATCTCTCTGATCTTCTGAATGAAGTGATCATCCTCCTGAAGAGCAGATATTTTATCTATCAGTGAAGTCGTGATAATAAAGCTGGCAATCATTACATTCTTTCGGCTCAGCGCATCGGCCACGACATTGGCTTTCCCTGGAGTGTATATAATTTCAAAGTCATATGTTGTAAGAAACTCCAGCCAACGTTGCTGCCTCAGATTCAAGTCTTTCTGGGTGAACAGATACTTTAACGACTGATGATCTGTAAACAGTTCAAATCTCTCACCCAGAAGATAGTGTCTCCAGATTTTTAAAGAGAATATGATAGCCAATAACTCAAGATCATGAGTTACATAGTTTTTCCCGTGCGGCTTCAGTTGACGGCTAGCATAAGCAATCACTTGGCCCCTCTGCATTAACACTGCGCCAAGGCCTTCTCTAGAAGCATCAGTCCAGACCTTTAAATCCTGGTTGCCATCGATGATGGTTAACACTGGAGCTGTTGTTAATCTTAACTTTAGCTCTTCGAAAGCCTCTTCACATTCTGGAGTCCACTTGAATTTAGAATGCTTCTTTGTAAGCTTCGTTAAGTGACCAGATATCTTCGAAAAGTCTTTAACGAATTTCCGGTAATAACTAGCCAATCCGAGAAAACTGCGGACTTCAGTGGGGGTACTGGGCTGTTTCCAATTCTGAATAGCTGTGATTTTGCTTGGATCCACAGCGATTCCTTCTTTCGATACGACGTGGCCCAGAAATTTCACTTCATCTTGCCAGAAGATACATTTGGAAAATTTGGCTTTTAGAACGTTCCTTCTCAGAATTTTTAGAACCTGTTCCAGATGCTTTTCACGTTCTGACTTTGATTTAGAAAAGATTAGAATATCATCAATGAAAACCAGAACAAATTTATTCAAAACCCCTCTGAACACCCTATTCATCAGATCGATGAAGTGAGCAGGAGCGTTACATAAGCCGAACGGCATTACTAACCATTCGTAGAATAAGTCGGGACCTCTGAATGCTGTCATTGGAACACACTCTTCGGCAATTCGAAGTTGATGGAAGCCTGTAGCTAGGTCCATTCGTGAAAATTCTTGTGCGCCATTTAATCGATCCAACAAATCATCAATCCGCGGCAATGGATATTTGTTCTTTATTGTCTATTTGTTCAAATCACGATAATCCACACATAGTCGTAGAGTACCGTCAGATTTTGGGACAAATACCACTGCTGCTCCCCAGTCAGAGAAACTAGGCCTGATCAGACCCTTCCATACAAGCTGTCGTGTTTGATTGTCAAATTCCTCTTTCTCTTTCAAGGACATTCTTCGAATAGCGTGAACTACCGGCTTTGCATTAGGAATCAAAGCAATTTTGAAATCTATTTCTCTCTGCAGAGGTAAGCGAACAACTTCTTCGAACGCATCCGTATAGTTCTTGACGACAGGGATGTCTTTCATTAGATCGGGAATATTCTCTGTGACTTCAGGGACATTTTCTATTTGGGCTGGAGAAACATTCAAAGCTGCCCAGAAGTCTTTTCTATTAGCATTCTGACCTTCACAGGGAATAGTTATATAATTACCTGATTTAATCTTCGCCTTTACGACTCTGTCGGCGCATTTAACTTCAGCTTCATATTTAGTCAACCAGTCTAACCCCAAGATAAGATCAAACTCTTTAAAATTCATGACGACCGCGATGGTGGGAAACCGATAACGAGAGAAAGAAACCGGCACTCCACAAACCCAACTGAGATCAGTGGAACCCCCAACTGGATTCTGGATAGTCATTGGTTCCTTCAGCTTTTTCAAATTCAAATCCAGTTTCTTAGCTGCATCATTTGCAATGAAGCTTCGTGACGCGCCTGTGTCAAACAGCACTTTAACTGGAATATCTTTGACAGTTAGCGTGCCTTCTAAAACATCTGGCCTTTCCAGAACATCTGAGGGCCCAGAAGTTTCTGCTATTTCATTTATACGTACTGCTTCAGGTTCCTTTGAGAGTTGGCCCTCCCATGCAATATGACCTACTTGATGACACTCATGGCATGTCCTTTCACCATGTGGGTTCCTTTTCTTAGTAGATTCAGATTCATTCTTCTTCTGCTTCTTTAAAGATTTACATTTTCTGGACAAATGGCCCTGTTTATTGCAGTTAGAGCATGTGGCGGCTGTTACTGGTTCCCTCTTAGATTTAGTCCTTTTTCTCTTGGCACTGGGCTTCTTACTGACCTCCGACATTGTACTGGCCTCAGTACGATCAGTTACTGATTCAACCTTATCGCTAGAACTGACTTCTTCTTCGCCGCGCAACATACCTTTCCTATCGAGATCTTCATACTGATAAGCCATATAAATCATTTCTTAGAAAGGAAGCTTCACATTCCTCATCACACTGTTCTGATATCTCCTTTGCAGGCCATGAATAAATCTCAGATTTTTCCTCTTTGGATCTTGAATCAGATGAGGAGCAAAGTGAGAAAGTTCGTTGAATTTCTTATGATATTCTGGGATGGTCATATCACCTTGTATCAAATAAGAAAATTCATCACATAATCGCTCGGTTGCTTCGGGAGGAGTAAATCTTTCTAAGAAAATCACTTTGAATCTGTCCCAGGTGATATCACCTTCTGGATTATCTTTAATAACTGAATCCCACCAAAACAAAGCTTCTTCTTTGAGTGCCCAAGACGCTAGTAATCTTTTCTGATCGTCTCTCAGCTTTAAACCCTCAAAGATTTTCTCTGCAGATCGAATCCAAGCTTGTGTTTCCATAATGTACTCTTTGCCTAAGAATGGCGATCCACCCAGATTTCGAAATCTCTTGAATAGAACTTATATATCTGATTCTGGCTGTGGGAGCACAACTGGCTCATTAGCTGGTCGAGCCATACGATTATTTTTTCTGTTCCTGTCACTCATTTTCTAGTACGTCTGCAATTAGCAGACAAAGTGTCAGGTCAACAGAAAAGATATTTGAAAATATAGAGACAAATACTTGAATGTAAATGTGTCTATCGATGTGTAATTTCATTCTGCTTTACTCATACTAGGATATTGCTGATCCTATCTGTATAGAGTTACCCATCTTAGAACATTACTGGTTCTATTTCTGACGAGTTCATTCAAATGTTATATTCCAGAACTAAGCTTAACCAAAGCTCTAATACCAAATGAGACGACCCCAAACCCCGTACTGACGGCGGCAAGGGTAATCCGTGGAATATAACACAGAAACAGATAATAGCAGAATAGAATAATTAAATACACTAGATAATGAACAATAGAATATACTGGATAAATGTAATCATCAGAGTTACACAGTATACAGGATCTTACTTAGTACAAATACAGTTCAGCTATACATAAATGTCTACAGCGGAAATAAACAAAATATGTACAATAGGAGCTGAACAGCATAAAAAGAGATAAATGATAGAATCCATCTTCAGCTCCAGCTATCCAGATAAAGCCTGCTAAACCTGAATACAAGGCTGCCCGTGTAGAAAAAGGGGCACTCGAGTTTGAAAGTGAAACAAACTACGAGTCAGTCATGGGACTGGTATGATAAATCTACTCAACACACATATATAATATGGCCAATCACAGGACCACGCCACTTTCGTGGAACGGGTTTATTCCATTGGATTGCCAGTGCTTTAAAACAAATCTTTATTTTAAACAACGCAACGTATTTTATAAAAATGAAGCCATTATAAGATTCAGTTCCCATCACACAATGCAACGCAAACCGGAGGATAGAGTTTTACCTTATAACGGCCAAAATATGCTTGATACGAATAAAACAAAGGCAATTGATATTATTGCTAGTGTTTATATGTTTTGAAAACAATTTCAAATCATAACTATCAATCATAGACGACATGGGTACCATATATCATGTCGCCATATATATACAATCAAAACCGCACGATGTCGTATTTGGAAATTGGATTTCCGTCATGAACCAAGGCAAAAGATAGTCCTTACCGAATTCGAGACTACCTAGCCCGAGCCTCAGGCAAGTACTCTGTCAAGCCTTAGGATCGTCAGGGCCGGTCCACCGATGTGGATTAAAATGCCTGAACCATGTGTTTCCCGGCCCTTTGGGGCGTAAGTGAGCCAACGAATGACTCCATCGGACCCGGATCGTCCAATCTAACCGAGGCGCCTCGCAACAGCAACAACCACACAGGGGAAAAGTATATAAATGTCAGGGATGGTAGGTCACTGACACCACCCTAGCTAGGAAGAAACGCATGCCCTCCCTGAGGTCCTTCTCCCGTTTCTGGTTCATACCGGTGTGTGAGGCTCGCGAATTCACGTTATACACAAAGCTACGCCACACAGGCGGCGCTTTGATCATCACCACAAGACTTTGCTTTTCAACAGAAGCCCTATTCATTTGCCACTTAGGCATGCCACACTAGCAATTCATGCCATGCGACTGGTGTCCATCGGTATACAACCTCTGAGCTCGTGCGTCTCAGAGAAGGGCATTAAGCAAAAGAATAAATTCTCCGCCGCCAAACAGATGTATATTTAACAGAGATCAATCAACACAGAATAAACTCTAATGTCAGGCACACAGTCCATTTACAAGTCCGTTCTGGGTCTGAACGAAACCGGAGGCACTAAATACCTCGCAAACCCATCGATCACCACGTACGTCGGGACGATCACCACTCATTATCCATATTTCGGGATGCCTCCCAATCAGGACCTCGGTTACCATCCAAACGAGGTGAAGATCTCCGGTCTTCGACCACCGTCTTCCTCTTCGACTTTCAATCGTCGGTCAATTATTTGAAATGAGAATTAACTCGGCCTTTTCAAATAATTCACGTATATTTAGAATTTCAAATCAATTTATTTCAATGGTTAAATCATTCGACAACACCAATTTTGTTCTTTAATGTAATTTTCACACCAAACACATTCAACCATCAAATACCACATAAATCGAGCAAATTCAGTTTATTTCCATTCCATATCGTTTATGATATTTTATAACAATTTATCGCTATTTTTATTTATTTTAAAATAACCAATTTAGTCAAAACAACGCTTCGGGCCATAACGCGGCCGTGGCGCTGTTTTTCTTCAGATTTGATTTACACATATCTGAAAATCTAACCGTTGGATCTTCACAAAATTTACATCATTAGAAAGATCTTTTCAAAACGAATCCAACGGTTCCAGTTTCGGGAAAATCCGACGGTCGGATCTCCCGGTACAATCGTTTGAAGTTTCGATTTCAAAATACGAACTGCAGCGTCGTTATTCGATTAAATATAATTATATATATATATATATAATCGTTTCTGGCGCTGTTTTTCTTCAGATTTGAATTAAACATTCCAGACAATCCAACCGTTAGATTTTTACAAAGTTGGTGCCGTTGGAAAGATTTTTCCAAAGCGAACCCAATGGTTGCGATTTCAGGAAAATCCGATGGTCGGATCTCCCGTACTAATCGTTTGAAATCACGGTTTCAAAACACGAACTGCACGGCCATGTTTCGTTTTAATTTTATTTATATTTATATATTTATATAAATATAGTTCATTCAAAAATTCCTATATCGTTTTCACTTCAAATATTTCACTAACGCCTTTAAATTTCGGAAAAATTCGCCATAACCTCCTTTGTACGGGAGGGGCTGGGGAAAATTCCCAAATAGCCACACGGGCGTCTCATGTCAAAAAGAAAAAGAAAAAGCCAAGCGGCTAGCCAACAGGCTCATAAAATCATCACCCAAACAAAACAGTGAATGTGTACCTATTTGTCGGGCACAAAATTTTATTCCTCTAATCTAGCCCTTTTGCTTTAACCTGTTCAATAAATATGCATGTACATATATACAGTTCTTATCACTTATCATTTTCCATTCAACTTCATATTTGATTCCATTTGGTTTTAAAACACCATTCATTTAATGTTGCATGCATAGGCAAAAATCATATCATTAGCTAGTTAATGAATATTTCAACTCATGCATATTTATTTGAACGAGTTGCTATTTTTAACACTTCACATTTCAACAATTCATGTATATAATAAAAATGCGGTTTTTATTGTAAAACAATTCATTTCAAAACACTATTATTTTATATAGTTTATATAGGTGATAAAAATAGGATTTTTATTATAAAACAATTTCTTTTAAAACGAGATTATTTTACATAGTCCATATAGATGATAAAAAGGTGATTTTTATTGTAAAACAATTTATTTCAAAATGTGAATACCATTCAACACATGAATTTCAATTCAACGAATGAATATCGATTCAACACATGAAGGTTTTCTATAGTTTCTATATATAGATAAAAATGTGATTTTTATATTTAAAACACGAATACCATTCAACACATGAATTTCTAATCAACAAATGAATATCAATTCAACACCTGAAGGTTTTCTATAGTTTCTATATATAGATAAAAATGTGATTTTTATATTTAAAACACGAATACCATTCAACACATGAATTTCTAATCAACGAATGAATATCGATTCAACACATGAAGGTTTTCTATTCAACGAATAAATATAGTTTCAGCAAATGAAAATAATTCAAACACATGAATATTATTCAAAATTTCGGCAGCATAACGGCAGGGTAATTAAAACCGGGACCGTCCCTAGTACGGCTCCTCGCTCTACCTTAAAACCTCGCGGTTTTTGACAATGGGGATCATGCATCTAGTTCGCACGCAGGCGACATGTATATATTTATTTCATTTCCACAAACTAATCCTATGTTGTTTTAACCAAATATTTCTCAACCACAAATGGGTATTTTTCAACCACAATCAATCAATATCAACCATAAACAATCCCAAACAACCATTCGCTATCAATCAATTTTCACACCAATCACAACCAATAAATATCGTCCATGGTTTGTGGACGAGGGGCGTATATATATATATATTTATTTATATATATAGCAATTCACTTCTATTTCAACACATATATAATTTTTACAACGCATATATAACTTATACATCGAATATACAACTTATACAACGCTTATACAAGAGGAGTACAACGCTTATATAACTCATACATCGAATATATAATTTATACATCGTCGTTTTCCACATCGTTTATAAATTAGAACTCTCACATTGGGTTCCACTCCACCAAAAATAGGAGAAGGCTCAGAAAAATATGCGGTCTCTTCTAGAATGTAGAAGGCGTCCACACGGTCACGATGTTTCCTGTTTCATCGAATTTCGTTAACACAGCAAAAAGATACGATTTTTCAAAGATTTGCAACGGTTTAAAGGTGTAAAAAATCATCTCAGAAAATAAAACCCGTACCTTTCTATTTCTGTTCAAAACTAGGTTTTGAAAATTCGTGAAATCCGTAGCACTTCGTCCCGATCAGGTTGTATGACGTCGAAGAGGGTGGAAAGGGCTTCGCGGCGCCGGGGGTTTCGTCGAACTCGATCAGGCGAGGAGGGGGTATCGGCGGCGGGAAGTTCGGATCTTCCTGGGCTCGATTCTCGAAGCACAGCGCACGGTGGAGGTCGAGGGTGGTATGGATTTGAAGGCCACGAGGAGTACTACAAAAACCTTAACTGGAGTGGGGGCTAAAGGTGAACGGATTCGCCAGAAAATGGAAGGGAAGAATGGAATGTCGGCCGTCGTCGATCGCTGCTAATCGGGGAGAGAGAAAACGATATTTTCCCTTTTTTTTATTAAATTCTGATTGGCCGGGAGATTTTATAAGGGGTTTTCTGACGCGACCACCAATCTAAACCCAACGACTGTCGTCCCTAGCATTTTACCCCCATTCCGAACACAATGGAATATGTTTCGTAGGCCCATTCGACTGTTTCATCCAGTTTTCCTTCAAATTAAAATATATAACATTCAATATTTAATTTGAACGTACATTTCAATTTGCTTGGGCCACAAACTGATTCGAAAAATTCCAGAAAAATAAATCTAGCTATGTTTTGACGACACGGTCCCAACAAAACTAGTTTCGTCGAATTCTGAGACCGTTTGCAAAATGGCCCATTTTTGGTCGATCCAATTTAACTGTAATTGACCAAAACACATTTTCCTTTGCCACGCTCACATATTAGCTTCAAAAATTATGAAATTTGAAACCTAGCAATAACTTCACATCCCGGATCCAACAAAAGTGGTTTCGTCGAATTCCGAGGTCGTATGCAAAATGGCCAATTTCACGGGCTATATAAATTCCATATCGACCTTTTTGAAAATTCATTTGGCCATAACTTTTGCTTTCCGCTATGAAAATTCGATTTTTCAGATTCGTTAGAAAGGTATTCACTAACAGATTTAAATATTTTTGGTTTCACTAAAATCCGTTTTGTTTTGCACCCGGTACAGTCCGACAAAGTTTGAATTCAATTTTTGAAACTGCAGCGCCATTTCAGGCCTTGTTTATAATTAAAATTAATTATATTCGTTTTCAATTGTCGATTCAAACTCACTTTTCATTGCCATTATTTAAAATATTTATTTTAAATATTTAAAATCCATTATTTCAGCCAATTAAAAAAATTTAAATTGGTTCAGATTTTCTGGGTTGTTACAATCCCCAAAGAGACAGAGGAGCCCGGATTGCTTTGAGAACATGACTCATAAGAACAGAAATAATAGATCATTTCATTGCTATTTCAATAACTTCACTAGAGTAAAAGAATATATCGGAGTTCAGATAAATAATATACAACGGAAAAATAAATATTAAAGATTTAAAATACACAAATTTAAATGTATAAATACAATGTGCAGCGGAAAATACATCAACTAGCACAACTAGATGAAATACACGGATACAAAGCTTTCCAAATATAGCTCCAGCTGTAATTCAGAATCCTGTGAAATGAAATTTCTGCAAACCAAAACTGCAGGCTGCCCGTGTGGAAAATATGAGCACCTAGAGTTTAGGTGGAAAACAATAAACTCCGAGTCAGTCATGGGACTAGTGTGAGAACTAAAACAGTTATTAGCTTTTATTTTAAAGTTAGGTAAATCACAGGACCACGCCGTATAACACAGAACGGGTTTATCCCCCATGAATACCAGTGCATAAAACAAACAACGCAATGCTAAACAGAAAAATGAAGCTATTATAAGACTCAGGTCCCATCACACGATGAACGCAGTCGAGGATAGAGTTTTTCCTTATAATAGCCAAATATGCTTGATACGCGAAATTTCATCTTTTATTATTACTATAGTGAAGAAATCAACTTCAAATATAAATGTATCAATCATAGTTAGCGTAGGTACCATTATATTACGTCGCCATATAGGTATACAACTAAAACCGTAAAATCGCGTATAGGAAATTGGATTTCCATCTATGAACCGAGGCAAGTGATCTTCCTCACCGGTTTCGAGACACTCTAACAAATGCCTCAGGATCACATCTTTGGGCGACCCTGGGAATTGGTAGGGCCGGTCATCCATCGATGATTAATAATACCATAAACTTTATGTTAGCCGGTTCTATCGAACCTCTAAAATGGTCAGTCATTTGACCAGATGAGCCACTAGTGACTCTAATCATATCCGAGGTACCTCGCTTTCCATCAGTAAAGTTTCCAACATCCATATGAGTAAAATGTCTGGGCTCCATTCCATGACATTACTCGTAGTTAGAACTAACGTATGTCCATTTCCGTACGGTCCCTCATCCCGTTTTTGGTTCATACCGAGGCGTGAAGCTCGCGAATTAACGCTACTCAAAGCTATGCTAATTAAAGTTGTGCTTTGATCATCAACCACAAGACTGTGCTTTTCAACAAAAGCCTTGATCATTTGCATGTCAACATACCACACTGTCAATCCATACCGTACCACTGATTTCCACCATTATATAACCTCTAAGCTCGTAAGTCTCAGAGAAGGGTGTTAAGTAAGAGAATAAATTCTCCGCCACCAAACAGATATATATTTAGAATACAGTATAAAGGAATACAATGTCAGACATATCGTTCTTTTGCAAGTCCGTTCTAGGTTGAACGAAACCAGAGGCACCTTATTCCTCGTCCCATATGTCCAATACAGGAGGGAGGCCCTCGCATATCCGGTCGATCTCCAAGTACGTCTGGACGATCACCACTCATTACCTTGTCTTTGGTGTACATCCCAATCAAGACATCAGTAATCATCCAAACGATGTGAAGATCTCCGGTCTTCAACTTCCGTCTTCATCTTCGACGTTTTATCGTCATAACAGTTATTCAGAATGGGTTAAACTCGGTCTTTCCGAATAACTCGCGTATTTTATAATTAAGTGATATAAAACACATCATACGCCTCATTCCAATTGAAAATATTCTTTTATTCAAATATTCACATCTTTAGAGAAAGGTTCCCATTAATTTTATCAAAGATAAATTCTTTTAAATTTTCTCTTTAATCTTCCTTTGGATATCATTTTCAAAAGATTTTATTACCTAGTTGGATTATCTAGCCTTATCAAAGTAATCATTTATTATGTTATTCCAATCCCAACCTATTCATCCCATGGAGCAAAACTGGTAGTACCCTATATCTAATACCCACGGTGTTATAGTTCAAATCTAATTAAAGATTTAACTATCGCATGAGGTGAAATAGGTTGTACTCCATTCTCGATCATTTCATGAATTTGATAAATTTAGTTATCTTATTCCCATTTTAATCTAATTAAAGATTCATTAAAAACTCCACCTTGGTTTTAATCTCAAAAATCGTTACTTGATGATTATCTGGAAAAAATAATCCTGTCTTTAACTGGGTTAAAGAACCAATGTCATATAAAACATAGTTCACGATACCCAAATCATCCTCCATTACCTATGGAATCTTCATGGAAAACAAATCAATATATAATCGATACAAATTTCCTTATCGGGCTATTAATATAAATGGAATAACGACAAAGCCTTTTAAATTCCATATATAGTAACGGTCTTCATTCATAGAAGCTCATCTCGATTATTATTAAATCGAATTCCATTCAACTCCAATTTAGTTTATTAATTGGAAAACTTTACTTTGGAAAATTTCCATTAAATCTTAATAAAAAAGATTTATAAATTCCAAATCATATCTTCACTATTAATTGGATTTTAAGAACAAATGTTATTTAAAACATCATTCACAATGAACCCAAAATCATCATCCATTTAGTTCCAATTTATAATTATAAATTGGAAAACTTCTTTAATCTTAAATTAAAGAATTATTCTTTTCCCAACTGGATTTAAGAATAGTGTTATTAAAGACACCATTCACATCAAACCCAAAATCCAGTTTGATATTAAATACAAGGCCCTAAATATAAATTATATCGGCTTATATTCAATATCAAATTCTGAGACCAACGGATATCGTATTGGAAATAACGAAATCTGAATCTTCCAAATTCCTCATAATATCCGTATAATCATGGAATCCAATATTGAAATATTCCGAAGATTATTTCCATCAAATCCATTCTAACTCATACATTGGAAAATTCTGATTAGATCAAAACCATTTACAAATCCAATTTATTTATTTATTAACGTTGAATTATTATTATTATAGTTAATAACTAGTTCATTTAGATAAAAAATGTCTTTTATCTTTTCAAAACTTGGAATTTTTCATCCAAAACCTTTCCAAATTTTTTATTATGATTTCACACAAATTTTCCATATTTTTAATAATTTTGTTAAGGTCCTTACAGTCGGTTTCCGATATCGGCCACCGAACTGCATCCATAACGACCTTTTCTGAAATTGATTTGGACATAATTTAAAATCCAACCATTCAAATTTAAATCTCATATATTCATTGGAAAGATCTTTTCGAAACGAACCCAACGATTTTGGTTTTAGGAGAATCCAACGGTCGGTTCTCCCGTTATGCCAGTTTGTAGTTAATGGTCGAAATTCGTTAATAGTCGCTGCGCGGCGCGTTCTATTCAAGCCATTAAATATATATAATACATTTATTGTCGATTCCCATTTAAAACGTATTTTATAAATCGTTTATAAATTCAATTTAAAATGATTTCAACTTCATTTTTCAATTTTAAATCAAAATTGAATATTCTATATCATTATACTAGTAAAATGATAATATTTTCAAAATATTAGATTTTGAAATCCATTTCCCTTTTGTATTCTTTATAAAATGAATAAAATCGATCGATAAACTCATTCGGGTTAAAATGGCGTTTAACTACTTAATTCGGCTTCACACTTCAATATTTCTATGTACATCCAAAATTGGACATTAAAATCATAATTTTATTCTTCACTGAATATTATTTTAAAAAATTCGTTATTTCCGAATTGAAATGTGACTCAACCAACTACCATATAATTTTAATTATATGGATTTCATGAATTGCATGTATTCAACAATAATGATAAATAATCATTAAGCATTCAAGCAAAATCCAAAGTGCATTCTACAACTGTATAAGCATTAAATAAATAAATAAATAACACTTACAATAGCCTATCAACCGACTGATTGACATAAAACTAAACAATTGGGATTAGTGTATGTCAAATAGGGTTGTCAATGAATACCCGAAAAATCCAATATCCGTCTGAATTCATATCCGAAATATCCGTTATCCGACATTATTCGAAAAGCGAATATGGATATCCAATATCCAAAAAGCTTTTCGGGTACGGATATGGATATAGTGGTATCCGTATCCGAAAAATTTCCGTTCGACTAATTGATTTGATATATAAAACTCAAAATAGAAAAATAGAGTTAATAATTATTTTGTAACTGTACGATGTTACTATGATATAAACTTTTGTCCATTTTTAGTGAAAAATGGTAGTTTTAGTATTTAATTTTGGAATATTTTTGGATATTCCTATGGATATTAGTAAAAAACAATGTTTCATCATCACATTACTTTATTTTCTAGTTTTTACAATCATTAGTATAAAAATTATTTTATGTAGATCCAATTTTTTTTATATTCGATATCCGAAAATAATTTCGGATACGGATATGACACTATCCGTATCTGTCCGTCGACAGCACTAATGTCAAATATCATCCCAATACCCGTGCGGGGTTTTCATCCAATAAATAATGATTATTATTCGTGCATTCGGGCGATGTGTAAAAATTTGTCATTCCAATCGATATCACATAAATAATCAAATATGAACAAGTCGTCCGATTTGTAAATGAATGTGTTATCCTATTTCAACTACCATAAATATATTAACAATATTTTAATATGTTAAACATCATAATCACAATACACAAATCACCAAATCATCCATATAAATAAATACTCAATAACCAAATGCCATTTATGGCGCCACAAATGTCCATCCGCCGAGTATGAAACGCGGGTGTCGCTAATATCCATACATCGCTTCCAATTCAAGTGATTTGTGTGAATTCGTGTGTTTAACTCCAAAAATAACTACATGATAAAATATAGAGTGAGAAGGAGTTCTCACATTGGTTTGCACCCCGTCAGTCTTTATTTGAATGATCATTTTAACAAAATTAAATAGCTGTTTAATTTTGTTAAAAATTCCAACTGCCTCCATTTCTGTTCTGGTTAGTTCTGAAATGTAGTGTTTGCTGATACGCGAGCAACACAACTGAAATCGTCAAATTCTGACGATGTATGAAAAAGTTATGGCATTTTATACATTCGATTACAAAAATTGAAATAATTAAACACTAATCACTTCATTAAGCTAATCGCCCCACTAATCTTCCTCTTCCCCATTCAATTTTTGGACGTTCTCTGAACCCATACATCAAAATTTAGGGCTTTATTTTGCACGCATAGCATCACACCGGACCTCCATCAAAACATCTCACATTGTAGCCCTCCATTCACTCTTCCACCGCCGTGAAGACCATGGAGTTCGATCCCCCCTACCATGCCAGAAACCCCCCTGAACGATGCAATTTTGGTCACAAAATTCGAGCAAATTACACCACTAATCCCGATCTTAACCATACCAAATCGAAGAGCAAACAAATCTCCACCAACTTCACTTTATATGTTTTGAATAATTGCTAGTGGATTGGGAGATTTTTGGGATTCAAATCTTGAAATTTTGGCCGTTAAATGGGTTACTGGCGGCTCCAAGTATTTTGACCGTGGGAGATAATTATGAGGGTTTTGACCTAGTTATATATATAATATAAATTAATATTTAATTCCAAAAATACTAGTTTATCGATTCGAATTCCAAATCAAACCCAACGACTGTAGTTCCTAGCCAAATACCCCATTCCGGACATAATGGAAAGTGTTTTGTAAGCCAATTCTATCGTTTTGATCAGTTTTTTTATCAAAATTAAAATATAGATTAATATAACGGTCAATATTGAATTTAAACGTACATTTTAATTTACTGGGGTAACATAATGGCTCCTAAAATTATAGAAAAATTACATCTAGATATGTTTTGACGATACGGTCCTAAAAAAACCATTTTCATCGAATTTGGAGGCCATTTGAAAAATGACCCTTTTCCGGTCGATTAAATTCAAATGGAAATTACAAAGCACATTTAAATTCACCACGCTCACGTATTAATTCCAAAAATTATGAAGTTTGAAACCTAACAATAATTTGACATTCCGGATTCAACAAAAGTGGTTTCGTCGAAAACGGAGGTCGTTTGCAATATGGCTATTTTTGAGGGCTATATATTATATTAAAAAATATATAAATTCCATAACGACTATTCTAAATTTTAAACTGGACATAACTAACAATTTATAAAGTGAAATCTCAGTTTCTCACATTCGTTAGAAAGATATTATTAAACAGATTCAAATGTTTCCTATTTTATCCAATTCTGGTTTATATCGAATTATGTACATTTATTTGAAATTAAAATTTGAATTTTCAAACTACTGCGCCATTTCAAACTCGTTTTATAATTAAAATAAAATTATACTTCCTAACTTCGATTTAAATAAATTTGTAGTTGTTATTATTTAAATAAATCATTTTAAATAATCAAAATGCACTAAAATAGCTTAAATTAAAATTTTAAATTGGTTCTGAAATTCTAGGTTGTTACAATCTCCCTACTTAAAATCTTTTTGTCCTCGAAAAGAAACGAAGCTGAAAGTTGTTTAACTAACCAACTCAACATTCATTCTGGCTTAAGTTCTTCAACTTTTCAGTTTATAAGAATTTTCAAATTTCTCAAAAATTTGGCTAACATCCTAAATTTTCGATTTTTTTTTGCCATAACCTCCTTTGTACGGGGAAGGTTTGAAAGTTTTATTGCGCTGTATTAGGCACCCAATAAATCAATAAAAAGCATACACAATTTTTGTGACCTATCTATGCCCAAGGGAGACGTGTAAAAATGCTGAAATATCATACCTTGCCCCAGTGTTGGAAATAAAATAATCCATGTGCCTTAATTAACAAGAAGAGAGACGTGAATTATTGTCATCTCCAGACCCGTATAGGGTTTTTATTAAATCCTTCTCCGAGAACCGTTACATGTATTTAATTAAGTTCATAATCAGTCTTCTGTTCAACCTGTAATTCAGTCCTCACCATACAAGCATCTCGCCCGTATGTAAATCCAAACGCGTCATATAAGCGCCAAATGCTTTTATGGAATATGATATGATATGTTGTCTTCATGCAGTATGCCATGCAGTGTAGATCATAATTTATTTGTTGCTATCCTATGACGTATGTTTATAATCTCACACAGAACAACCATAACAACGCATCCAAAATCATTCACAGAGTGATATAATAATAAAATTTCGCAACCACCTCATTAAGGTGCACCTGTTTGTCGAGCACGCAATATATTCTTTACTCAATGTGAAGCCATTAACCTGCTCAACATGTATATATATATATATATACATGTCTACGTATCCAATTCAAATCAATTCTCAATTCAGTTCTACTTATCATTCATTCATTTATTGGCTTTGTCAATCTAATATTTTCATTAGTTAAATTAATTATCACACAACACAACCAGCAATAAATTTGTTAATTAAATTTCCAAATGCCTAATTTTATATATTCAAAAAACATATTTTAATGCCAAATCACAACAATAAACCCTATCTAAGTTTTGGTTCTCACACCAGTGAATTGGAAATATATAGATATCCACTTTCGAAACTCGAACATAAATGTTGATGATGTTATACCGATCATCAAAACCATCTCCGGGCGACTAGAGTGTGATTCTATATCTACCCAGCATATTTTAAAACTTCGGATACACGTGGATTAGACGTATGTTAAAAATCTCCTTATACCCGATAGTCGAAAATCAATATAAAATAAAATACTAAAATACGTATAATAATATGTAATTTCAATAATAAATTCATTCTTATAAATAACACTTTTCAAACTCATTCTAGGGTATTACTAACCCTATCTATAACGAGTTATTCTTATATGATGTTACTAATCCTATCTCTGATGAATTCTCTCGTCCGGTTCTAATATGCCTTGTTCTCTTGCTTTGTAAACCAAAGCTCTGATACCAAACTGAGAAGACCCAGACTTCCCGATCCCCGAAGAGACGGAGGTGCCCGGATTGCTTTGAGAACACGACTCATTAGAACATAAACAATAGAACATTTCATTGCTATTACAACAATTACATCAGAGTACAAGAATATATTAGAGTTTAGATAAATAATATACAGCAGAAAAATAAATATCAAAGATTTAAAATACAAAAAAATTAATGTATAAATACAATGTGCAGCGGAAAATAAATCAACTAGCACAATTGGATGAAATACACGGATACAAAGCTTTCCAAATACAGCTCCAGTTGTAATCCAGGATCATGTGAAAAGAAATATCTGCAAACCAAAACTACTAGCTGCCCGTGTGGAAAATATGGGCACCCAGAGTTAGGTAGTAAATAATAGACTCCGAGTAAGTCATGTGACTAGTGTGAGAACTAAAACAGTTACTAGCTTTTATTTTAAAGTTAGGTAAATCACGGGACCACGCCGTATAACACGGAATGGGTTTATCCCCCATGAATACCAGTGCATAAACAAACTATGCAATGCTAAATAGAAAAATGAAGCTATTATAAGACTTAGGTCCCATCACACAATGAACGCAGTCGAGGATAAAGTTTTTCCTTATAACAGCCAAATATGCTTGATATGTGAAATTTCATCTTTTATTATTACTATAAGTAAAGAAATCGACTTCAAATATAAATGTATCAATAATAGGTGGTGTAGGTACCATTACATTACCTCGCCATATAGGTTTACAACTAAAACCGTAAAATCGTGTATTGGAAATTGGATTTACATTTATGAATCGAGGCAAGGGATCTTCCTCACCGGTTTTGAGACACTCAAGCAAAAGCCTCAGGATTACACCTCTGGCCAACCCTAGGAATCGGTAGGGCCGACCATCCGCCGATGATTAATTATACCATAAACTATATGTTAGCCGGTTCTATCGAACCTCCAAAATGGTCAGTCCTTCGACCATATGAGCTACTAGGGACTCAATCATATCCGAGATACCTCGCTTTCCATCAATAAAGTTTCCAACATCCACATGAGTAAAATGTCTAGGCTCCATACCATGATGTTACTCGTAGCCAGAACTAACATATGTCCATTTCCCTACGGTCCCTCATCCCGTTTTTGGTTCATACCAATGTGTGAAGCTCGCAAATTAATGCTACACAAAGCTATGCTAATTAAAGCTATGCTAATTAAAGCTGTGCTTTGATCATCAATCATAAGACCGTGCTTTTCAACAAAAGCCTTGATCATTTGCATCTCAGCATGCCACACTGTCAATCCATACCGTACCACTGATTTCCACCAATATATAACCTCTAAGCTCGTACGTCTCAGAGAAGGGTGTTAAGCAAGAGAATAAATTCTCCGCCACCAAACAGATATACATTTATCAGAGATCAACGAATATAGTATAAAGGAATACAATGTCAGACATACCGTTGAGACGACCCGAAATCCCGTTCAGACGGAAACAGGGTTATCTTTGGAATATAACACAGAAACAGATACTAGCAGAACAGATTTAAATAAATACACCAGATAATGAACGACAAAATATACTGGATAAAAGTAATCATCAGAGTTACACAGTATACAGGATCTTACTTAGTACAAATACAGTTCAGCTATACATAAATGTCTACAGCGGAAATAAACAAAATATGTACAATAGGAGCTGAACAGCGTAAAAAGAAATAAATGATAGAATCCATCTTCAGCTCCGGCTATCCAGAAAAAGAACCAGCTAAACCTGAATACAAGGCTGCCCGTGTAGAAAAAGGGGCACCCGAGTTTGAAAGTGAAACAAACTACGAGTCAGTCATGGGACTGGTATGAGAAATCCACTCAACACATATATATAATTTGGCCAATCACAGGACCACGCCACTTTCGTGGAACGGGTTTACTCCATTGGATTGCCAGTGCTTTTAAAACAAATCTTTCTTTTAAACATCGCTATGCTTTTTATAGAAATGAAGCCGTTATAAGACTCAGTTCCCATCACACAATGCAACGCAAACCAGAGGATAGAGTTTTTACCTTATAACAGCCAAATATGCTTGATACGAATAAAACAAAAGCATTTGATATTATTGCTAGTGTCTATATGTTTTGAAAACATTTTCAAATCATAACTATCAATCATAGACGGCATTAATGCCCCATACCACTATGTCGCCATATATAGGTATACAATCAAAACCGCACGGTGTCGTATCTGGAAATTGGATTTCCGTCTTGAACCAAGGCAAAAGATAGTCCTTACCGAATTCGAGACGCTCTAGCCCGTGTCTCAGGATCAGAGCTCGAGTGACCCTAGGAGCGACAGGGCCGGTCCACCGATGTGGATTAAAATTCCTGAACAATACGTTTCCCCGCCCTTTGGGGCGTCAACGAGCCAACGAATGACTCCATCGGACCCGGATCGTCCGATCAAACCGAGGCGCCTCGCAACAGCAACAACCACATAGGTGAAAAGTATATAAATGTCAGGGCTGGTAGGTCACTGACACCACCCTAGCTAGAAAGAAACGCATGTCCTCCCTGAGGTCCTTCCTCCCGTTTTAGGTTCATACCGGGGTGTGAGGCTCGCGAATTTACGTTATACACAAAGCTACGCCACACCGGCGGTGCTTTGATCATCACCACAAGACTTTGCTTTTCAACAGAAGCCCTGATCACTGCATCTTAGCATGCCACACAGGCAATTCATACCGTGCAATTGATGGCTATCAATCACACATAACAAATTCCAATGTCGGACACACCGTCCATTTACAAGTCCGTTCTGGGTCTGAACGAAACCGGAGGCACTAAATACCTCGCAAACCCTTCGATCACCACGTACGTCTGGACGATCACCACTCATTATCCATATTTCGGGATGCCTCCCAATCAGGACCTCGGTTACCATCCAAACGAGGCGAAGATCTCCGGTCTTCGACCACCGTCTTCATCTTCGAATTTCAATCGTCGGTCAATTATTCGAAATGAGAATTAACTCGGCCTTTTCAAATAATTCACGTATATTTAGATTTCAAATCAATTTATTTTAATGGTTAAATTATTCGACAACGCCAATTGTGTTCTTTAATGTAATTTTCACACCAAACACATTCAACCATCAAAAGCCACATAAATCAAGCAAATTCAGTTTATTTCCATTCCATATCGCTTATGATATTTTATAACTATTTATCGCTATTTTTATTTATTTTAAAATAGCTAATTTATTCAAAACGACGCTTCGGGCCATAAAGCGGCCGTGGCGCTGTTTTTCTTCAGATTTGATTTACACATATCTAAAAATCTAACCGTTGGATCTTCACAAAATTTACATCATTCGAAAGGTCTTTTCAAAACGAATCCAACGGTTCCAGTTTCGGGAAAATCCGACGGTCGGATCTCCCGGTACAATCGTTTGAAGTTTCGATTTCAAAATACGAACTACAGCGTCGTTATTCGATTAAATAGAATTATATTTATATATATATATATAAATATAATCGCTTCTGGCGCTGTTTTTCTTCAGATTTGAATTAAACATTCCAGACAATCCAACCGTTGGATTTCTACAAAGTTGGTGCCGTTGGGAAGATATTTCCAAGGCGAACCCGACGGTTGAGGTTTCGGGAAAATCCAATGGTCGGATTCCCCGCACTAGTCGTTTGAAATCACGGTTTCAAAATACGAACTGCACGGCTTCGTTTCGTTTTAATTTTATTTATATTTATATATTTATATAAATATAGTTCATTCAATGATTTCTATATCGTTTTCACTTCAAAAAATTTTCTAACACCTTAAATTTTGGAAAAATTTCGCCATAACCTCCCCTGCACCGGGAGCATCGGGAAATCGCAAATAGCGTTCCCGGTTCTTCTAATCTCAAAAAGAAAAAGAAAAAGCCAAGCGGCTAGCCAACAGGCCCAAAATCATCACCCAAACAAATCAGTAAATGTGTACCTATTTGTCGGGCACAAAATTTTATTCCTCTTCTCTAGCCCCTTTGCTATAACCTGTTCAATGAATATACATGTACATATATATAGTTCTTATCATTTATCATTTTCTATTCAACTTCATATTTGATTTCTATTTGGTTTAAAAACACCATTCATTCTAATGTTACATAAATAGGTGCAAATCATTTCATTAGCTAATTAATGAATATTTCAACTCATATATGTTTATTTTGAACAAGTGGCTATTTTTAACACTTCACATTTCAACGATTCATGCATACAATAAAAATGTGATTTTTATTGTAAAACAATTCATTTCAAAACACTATTTTTCTATATAGTTCAAGTTGGTGATAAAATAGGATTTTTATCATCAAACAATTTATTTCAAAATATGAATACCATTCAACACATGAATTTCTAATCAACGAATGAATATCAATTCAACACATGAATGTTTTCTATAGTTTTTATATATAGATAAAAATGTGATTTTTATTATCAAACAATTTATTTCAAAATATGAATACCATTCAACACATGAATTTCTAATCAACGAATGAATATCAATTCAACACATGAATGTTTTCTATAGTTTCTATATATAGATAAAAATGTGATTTTTATTATCAAACAATTTATTTCAAAATATGAATACCATTCAACACATGAATTTCTAATCAACGAATGAATATCAATTCAACACATGAATGTTTTCTATAGTTTCTATATATAGATAAAAATGTGATTTTTATTTTTAAAACGTGAATACCATTCAACACATGAATTTCTAATCAACGAATGAATATCAATTCAACACATGAATGTTTTCTATAGTTTCTATATATAGATAAAAATGTGATTTTTATATTTAAAACGTGAATACCATTCAACACATGAATTTCTAATCAACGAATGAATATCAATTCAACACATGAATGTTTTCTATTCAATGAATAAATATAGTTTAAGCATATGAAAATAATTCAAACACACGAATATTATTCAAAATTTCGGCAGCAAACGGCAGGGTAGTTAAACCGGGACCGTCCCTAGTACGGCTCCTCGCTCTACCTTAAAACCTCGCGGTTTTTGACAATGGGGATCATGCATCTAGTTCGCACGCAGGCGGCATGTATATATTTATTTCATTTCCACAAACTAATCCTATGTGGTTTCAACCAAATATTTCACAACCACAAATGGGTATTTTTCAACCACAATCAACCAATATCAATCACAAACAATCCCAAACAATCATTCGCTATCAATCAATTTTCACAACAATTTCAACCAATAAATATCGTCCATGGTTTGTGGACGAGGGGCGTATATATATATATATATAGATATTTATATATAGCTATTCACTTTCATTTCACACATATATAATATTTTTAAATCAGAAATCTCACCAATAGCTATCCAACTTCACGACACTTCACTTAGAGAAATCTTCGCCTTTCTCGCCTTTTGTCGCTTCGTTGCCCGTATTCTCTACATATGTAAAAATCGAATTTTTACGATGCTATTCAATATATAAAAATATGATTTTTACTTCGACTTTCAATATATATAAAAATCTGATTTTTACTTCGACTTTCAATATCTAAAAATCTGATTTTTACTTCTTAAAGTTCAAATCCTTTTTCTCTTTAAAGATTAAACCCTTTTCCTATTTAAAGTTTTTACTTTTAAAACAAATCAGTTTTTATTTTTCTAAAAAAAAAAAAAAAAATCTGTTTTCTTTCTTTTCCAATAATCAGAATTTCCCTTTATAAAATCAGTTTTATTCTTTTTTTTTTTAAAATCAGTTTTATCCCTTTTAAAATTCAGTTTTATTCTTTTTAAAATAAACAGTTTTATTCTTTAACAAAATCAGTTTAAAATTCTTTTAAAAACCAGTTTAAAATTCTTTATAAAATCAGTTTTTATTTCTTTATAACATCAGTTTTTATTTCTTTATAACATTAGTTTTTATTTCTTTATAACATCAGTTTTCACTCATTTTAAAACATCAGTTTTTAAATCTATTAAAAACGAAATCTTCAGATGAAAATAAAATAAAATAAAAAAACAATTTACCTGCGAAGAAGGGGGGATGACGGCCAGGCTCGGCGGCAGGAGGCGGAGCAGTGGTGCGGTCGGCGGTGGCGTCGAGGCTTCAGGGGGCTCGAGAATTTAGGGCGTCGCGTTTGATTCGGGGGGGGTGCGATGTCGCTGCCGATCTACGAACGGAGGGGGGGAGAGAAGAAGCAGCAGCGGCAGCAGGACGGTGGTGGATGATCGGGGGAGGCGGCTTAATTTAGGTTTTTCTTTTTTTTTCTGATTATTGAACTTCGGTAATGAACTACGGGGGGCCAAGGTATAGGAGGGAAATATATATTATTTTTTATTATTTAATTATTTAATTTTTGCAGAAAGGTTGACTTTTACATACGACCTCGAAACGAGGCCTACCGCCTGTCGTTCATAGCGTTTTACCCCCATTCCGAACACAATGGGATATGTATCGCAAGCTGATTTGCTCGTTACAATCAGTTTCCTTTTGAATTTTCATTTAAATCACTATATTGAATTTTAAACGCACATTTCAAATTAACGGGGTCACATACTAACTAGAAAAATTCCAGAAAAATATTTTCTAGCTTCGTATTGACGATACGGTCCTAACAAAACTAGTTTCGTCGAATTCTGAGACCGTTTGAAAAATGGCCAATTTCCAGTCGATTAAAATCAACTGAAACTGGTCAAACGCGTTTTCTTTTGCCACGCTCACATATTGATTTGAAAAATTATGAAATTTGGAACCTAACAATAACTTGACACTGCGGATCTAACAAAAGTGGTTTCATCCAAATCCGAGGTCGTTTGCAAAATGTCCATTTTTAAGGGCCTGAATTCCATAGCGACTATTCAGAATTTTCAACTGGACATATCTTTTGATTCCCGCTATCAAATTTCGATTGGTCGAATTCGTTAGAAAGATATTCACTAACAGATTTAAATATTTTTGGTTTCACTAAAATCCGGATTGTTTTGCACCCGGTATATTCCATTGAAGTTTGAAATCGAATTATCGAACTACCGCGCCATTTTCAATTCTATATATAATTATAATTAATTATATTGGTTTTCAAATGTCGATTCAAACTCAGTTTTCATCGCCATTATCTAAAATATTTATTTTAAATATTTAAAATCCATTATTTTAGCCAATTTAAAAAAATTTAATTGGTTCAGATTTTCTGGGTCGTTACAATCTCCCCCACTTAAAACTTTTCGTCCCCGAAAAGGAATAAAGTCGAAAGTGGTTTGATAAATCTACAATCATACAACACAACAACCAATCCAATTGTTTTTAACCTTTTTAACTTTTCAAATATATATCTTTTATATATTCAAAAATTATATTTCTAAAACCAGACTATAAATATAATCATAAATACGTTCTTTAAAAACATATTACCCTCGACTCGTTCTGGGGCACTTCTGACCCCATCTCTAACGAGTTGTTCTGATTCTGCTTTACTCATACTAGGATATTGCTGTTCCTATCTGTATTGAGTTACCCATCCTAGAACACTACTGGTTCTATTTCTGACGAGTTCGTTCAAATGTTATATTCCAGAACTAAGCTTAACCAAAGCTCTGATACCACGTTGAGACGACCCGAAATCCCGTTCAGACGGAAACAGGGTTATCTTTGGAATATAACACAGAAACAGATACTAGCAGAACAGATTTAAATAAATACACCAGATAATGAACGACAAAATATACTGGATAAAAGTAATCATCAGAGTTACACAGTATACAGGATCTTACTTAGTACAAATACAGTTCAGCTATACATAAATGTCTACAGCGGAAATAAACAAAATATGTACAATAGGAGCTGAACAGCGTAAAAAGAAATAAATGATAGAATCCATCTTCAGCTCCGGCTATCCAGAAAAAGAACCAGCTAAACCTGAATACAAGGCTGCCCGTGTAGAAAAAGGGGCACCCGAGTTTGAAAGTGAAACAAACTACGAGTCAGTCATGGGACTGGTATGAGAAATCCACTCAACACATATATATAATTTGGCCAATCACAGGACCACGCCACTTTCGTGGAACGGGTTTACTCCATTGGATTGCCAGTGCTTTTAAAACAAATCTTTCTTTTAAACATCGCTATGCTTTTTATAGAAATGAAGCCGTTATAAGACTCAGTTCCCATCACACAATGCAACGCAAACCGGAGGATAGAGTTTTTACCTTATAACAGCCAAATATGCTTGATACGAATAAAACAAAAGCATTTGATATTATTGCTAGTGTCTATATGTTTTGAAAACATTTTCAAATCATAACTATCAATCATAGACGGCATTAATGCCCCATACCACTATGTCGCCATATATAGGTATACAATCAAAACCGCACGGTGTCGTATCTGGAAATTGGATTTCCGTCTTGAACCAAGGCAAAAGATAGTCCTTACCGAATTCGAGACGCTCTAGCCCGTGTCTCAGTATCAGAGCTCGAGTGACCCTAGGAGCGACAGGGCCGGTCCACCGATGTGGATTAAAATTCCTGAACAATACGTTTCCCCGCCCTTTGGGGCGTCAACGAGCCAACGAATGACTCCATCGGACCCAGATCGTCCGATCAAACCGAGGCGCCTCGCAACAGCAACAACCACATAGGTGAAAAGTATATAAATGTCAGGGCTGGTAGGTCACTGACACCACCCTAGCTAGAAAGAAACGCATGTCCTCCCTGAGGTCCTTCCTCCCGTTTTAGGTTCATACCGGGGTGTGAGGCTCGCGAATTTACGTTATACACAACCGGCGGTGCTTTGATCATCACCACAAGACTTTGCTTTTCAACAGAAGCCCTGATCACTGCATCTTAGCATGCCACACAGGCAATTCATACCGTGCAACTGATGGCTATCAATCACACAGAACAAATTCCAATGTCGGACACACCGTCCATTTACAAGTCCGTTCTGGGTCTGAATGAAACCGGAGGCACTAAATACCTCGCAAACCCTTCGATCACCACGTACGTCTGGACGATCACCACTCATTATCCATATTTCGGGATGCCTCCCAATCAGGACCTCGGTTACCATCCAAACGAGGCGAAGATCTCCGGTCTTCGACCACCGTCTTCATCTTCGAATTTCAATCGTCGGTCAATTATTCGAAATGAGAATTAACTCGGCCTTTTCAAATAATTCACATATATTTAGAATTTCAAATCAATTTATTTTAATGGTTAAATTATTCGACAACGCCAATTGTGTTCTTTAATGTAATTTTCACACCAAACACATTCAACCATCAAAAGCCACATAAATCAAGCAAATTCAGTTTATTTCCATTCCATATCGCTTATGATATTTTATAACTATTTATCGCTATTTTTATTTATTTTAAAATAGCTAATTTATTCAAAACGGCGCTTCGGGCCATAAAGCGGCCGTGGCGCTGTTTTTCTTCAGATTTGATTTACACATATCTAAAAATCTAACCGTTGGATCTTCACAAAATTTACATCATTCGAAAGGTCTTTTCAAAACGAATCCAACGGTTCCAGTTTCGGGAAAATCCGACGGTCGGATCTCCCGGTACAATCGTTTGAAGTTTCGATTTCAAAATACGAACTGCAGCGTCGTTATTCGATTAAATAGAATTATATATATATATATATATATATAAATATAATCTCTTCTGGCGCTGTTTTTCTTCAAATTTGAATTAAACATTCCAGACAATCCAACCGTTGGATTTCTACAAAGTTGGTGCCGTTGGGAAGATATTTCCAAGGCGAACCCGATGGTTGAGGTTTCGGGAAAATCCAATGGTCGGATTCCCCGCACTAGTCGTTTGAAATCACGGTTTCAAAATACGAACTGCACGGCTTCGTTTCGTTTTAATTTTATTTATATTTATATATTTATATAAATATAGTTCACTCAATGATTTCTATATCGTTTTCACTTCAAAAAAATTTCTAACACCTTAAATTTTGGAAAAATTTCGCTATAACCTCCCCTGCACCGGGAGCATCGGGAAATCGCAAATAGCGTTCCCGGTCCTTCTAATCTCAAAAAGAAAAAGAAAAAGCCAAGCGGCTAGCCAACAGGCCCAAAATCATCACCCAAACAAATCAGTAAATGTGTACCTATTTGTCGGGCACAAAATTTTATTCCTCTTCTCTAGCCCCTTTTCTATAACCTGTTCAATGAATATACATGTACATATATATAGTTCTTATCATTTATCATTTTCTATTCAACTTCATATTTGATTTCTATTTGGTTTAAAAACACCATTCATTCTAATGTTACATAAATAGGTGCAAATCATTTCATTAGCTAATTAATGAATATTTCAACTCATATATGTTTATTTTGAACAAGTGGCTATTTTTAACACTTCACATTTCAACGATTCATGCATACAATAAAAATGTGATTTTTATTGTAAAACAATTCATTTCAAAACATTATTTTTCTATATAGTTCAAGTTGGTGATAAAATAGGATTTTTATCATCAAACAATTTATTTCAAAATATGAATACCATTCAACACATGAATTTCTAATCAACGAATGAATATCAATTCAACACATGAATGTTTTCTATAGTTTTTATATATAGATAAAAATGTGATTTTTATTATCAAACAATTTATTTCAAAATATGAATACCATTCAACACATGAATTTCTAATCAACGAATGAATATCAATTCAACACATGAATGTTTTCTATAGTTTCTATATATAGATAAAAATGTGATTTTTATTATCAAACAATTTATTTCAAAATATGAATACCATTCAACACATGAATTTCTAATCAACGAATGAATATCAATTCAACACATGAATGTTTTCTATAGTTTCTATATATAGATAAAAATGTGATTTTTATTTTTAAAACGTGAATACCATTCAACACATGAATTTCTAATCAACGAATGAATATCAATTCAACACATGAATGTTTTCTATAGTTTCTATATATAGATAAAAATGTGATTTTTATATTTAAAACGTGAATACCATTCAACACATGAATTTCTAATCAACGAATGAATATCAATTCAACACATGAATGTTTTCTATTCAATGAATAAATATAGTTTAAGCATATGAAAATAATTCAAACACACGAATATTATTCAAAATTTCGGCAGCATAACGGCAGGGTAGTTAAACCGGGACCGTCCCTAGTACGGCTCCTCGCTCTACCTTAAAACCTCGCGGTTTTTGACAATGGGGATCATGCATCTAGTTCGCACGCAGGCGGCATGTATATATTTATTTCATTTCCACAAACTAATCCTATGTGGTTTCAACCAAATATTTCACAACCACAAATGGGTATTTTTCAACCACAATCAACCAATATCAATCACAAACAATCCCAAACAATCATTCGCTATCAATCAATTTTCACAACAATTTCAACCAATAAATATCGTCCATGGTTTGTGGACGAGGGGCGTATATATATATATATAGATATTTATATATAGCTATTCACTTTCATTTCACACATATATAATATTTTTAAATCAGAAATCTCACCAATAGCTATCCAACTTCACGACACTTCACTTAGAGAAATCTTCGCCTTTCTCGCCTTTTGTCGCTTCGTTGCCCGTATTCTCTACATATGTAAAAATCGAATTTTTACGATGCTATTCAATATATAAAAATATGATTTTTACTTCGACTTTCAATATATATAAAAATCTGATTTTTACTTCGACTTTCAATATCTAAAAATCTGATTTTTACTTCTTAAAGTTCAAATCCTTTTTCTCTTTAAAGATTAAACCCTTTTCCTATTTAAAGTTTTTACTTTTAAAACAAATCAGTTTTTATTTTTCTAAAAAAAAAAAAAAAATCTGTTTTCTTTCTTTTCCAATAATCAGAATTTCCCTTTATAAAATCAGTTTTATTCTTTTTTTTTTTTTTAAAAAAAAATCAGTTTTATCCCTTTTAAAATTCAGTTTTATTCTTTTTAAAATAAACAGTTTTATTCTTTAACAAAATCAGTTTAAAATTCTTTTAAAAACCAGTTTAAAATTCTTTATAAAATCAGTTTTTATTTCTTTATAACATCAGTTTTTATTTCTTTATAACATCAGTTTTTATTTCTTTATAACATCAGTTTTCACTCATTTTAAAACATCAGTTTTTAAATCTATTAAAAACGAAATCTTCAGATGAAAATAAAATAAAATAAAAAAACAATTTACCTGCGAAGAAGGGGGGGGATGACGGCCAGGCTCGGCGGCAGGAGGCGGAGCAGTGGTGCGGTCGGCGGTGGCGTCGAGGCTTCAGGGGGCTCGAGAATTTAGGGCGTCGCGTTTGATTCGGGGGGGGTGCGATGTCGTTGCCGATCTACGAACGGAGGGGGGGAGAGAAGAAGCAGCAGCGGCAGCAGGACGGTGGTGGATGATCGGGGGAGGCGGCTTAATTTAGGTTTTTCTTTTTTTTCTGATTATTGAACTTCGGTAATGAACTACGGGGGGCCAAGGTATAGGAGGGAAATATATATTTTTTTATTATTATTATTTAATTATTTAATTTTTGCAGAAAGGTTGACTTTTACATACGACCTCGAAACGAGGCCTACCGCCTGTCGTCCATAGTGTTTTACCCCTATTCCGAACACAATGGGATATGTATCGCAAGCTGATTTGCTCGTTACAATCAGTTTCCTTTTGAATTTTCATTTAAATCACTATATTGAATTTTAAACGCACATTTCAAATTACCGGGGTCACATACTAACTAGAAAAATTCCAGAAAAATATTTTCTAGCTTCGTATTGACGATACGGTCCTAACAAAACTAGTTTCGTCGAATTCTGAGACCGTTTGAAAAATGGCCAATTTCCAGTCGATTAAAATCAACTGAAACTGGTCAAACGCGTTTTCTTTTGCCACGCTCACATATTGATTTGAAAAATTATGAAATTTGGAACCTAACAATAACTTGACACTGCGGATCTAACAAAAGTGGTTTCATCCAAATCCGAGGTCGTTTGCAAAATGTCCATTTTTAAGGGCCTGAATTCCATAGCGACTATTCAGAATTTTCAACTGGACATATCTTTTGATTCCCGCTATCAAATTTCGATTGGTCGAATTCGTTAGAAAGATATTCACTAACAGATTTAAATATTTTTGGTTTCACTAAAATTCGGATTGTTTTGCACCCGGTATATTCCATTGAAGTTTGAAATCGAATTATCGAACTACCGCGCCATTTTCAATTCTATATATAATTATAATTAATTATATTGGTTTTCAAATGTCGATTCAAACTCAGTTTTCATCGCCATTATCTAAAATATTTATTTTAAATATTTAAAATCCATTATTTTAGCCAATTTAAAAATTTTAAATTGGTTCAGATTTTCTGGGTCGTTACAACCATCCATTTGCAAGTCCATTCTGGGTCTGAACGAAACTGGAGGCACTTTATTCCTCGTCCCATATGTCCAATACAGGAGGGAGGCCCTCACATATCCGGTCAATCTCCAAGTACGTCTGGACGATCACCACTTATTACCTTTTCTTGGGTGTACATCCCGATCAAGACATCAGCAATCATCCAAATGATGTGAAGATCTCCAGTCTTCATCATCGACTTTTAATCATCGTAGTAGTTTTTCAGAATGGGTTAAACCCGGTCTTTCCGAATAACTCGCATATTTTATAATCAAGTGTTATAAATCACATCATATGCCTCATTCCAGTTCAGAATATTCTTTTATTCAAATGTTCACATCTTTAGGAAAAGGTTCCCATTAATTTTATCGAATATAATTTCTTTTAAACTTTCTCTTTAATTTTCCTTTGGATATCATTTTCAAAAGATTTTATTAACTAGTCGGGATTATCGAGCCTTATTGAAGTAATCATTTATTATGTTATTCCAATCCCAACCTATTCATCCCATGGAGAAAAATTGGTGGTACTCTATATCTAACACCCACGGTGTTATCGGTAAATTTAATTACCATTTCGGGTTCAAATTTAATTAAAGATTTAACTATCGCATGGAGTGAAACTGGTGGTACACCATTCTTGATCATTCCATGAATTTGATAAATTTAATTATCTTATTCCCATTTTGATCTAATTAAAGATTCATAAAAAACTCCACCTTGGTTTTAATCTCAAAAATCATTACTTGATAATTATTCAACTTTATGGAAAATTAATCATGTCTTTAAATCGGTTAAAGAACCAATGTCATTTAAAACACAGTTAACGGTAAACCCAAATAATCCTCCATTAACTATGGAGTCTTCATGGAGAACAGATTAATATATAATCGATATAAATTTCCATATCATACTATTAATATAAATAGAATAACGACAAAGCCTTTTAAATTCCATGTATAGTAACAGTCTTCATTCACAGAAGCTCATCTCGATCATTATTAAATTGAATTCCATTTAACTCCAATTTAGTTTATTAATTTGGAAAACTTTACGTTGCAAAATTTCCATTATATCTTAATAAAAGATTTATAAATTCCAAATCATATCTTCACTGTTAATTGGGTATTAAGAACAAATGTTATTTAAAACATCGTTCACAATGAACCCAAAATCATCTTCCATTTAGTTCCAATTTATAATTATAAATTGGAAAACTTCTTTAATCTTAATTAAACATTTGGGTTTAAGAACCGTGTTATTAAAGACACCATTCCCGACAAACCCAAAATCCAGTTTGATATTAAATACAAGGCTCTAAATAGAAATTGTATCGGCTTATATTCAATATCAAATTCTGAAACCAACATATATCGTATTGGGAATAACGATATCTGTATCTTCCAAATTCCTCATAATATCCGTATAATCACGGAATCCGATATCAAAATATTCCGAAGATTATTTCCATTCAAATCCATGCTAATTCATACATTGGAAATTCTTGTTAGATCAAAACCATTTACAAATCCAGTTTATTTATTTACTAATATCGGATTATTATTATAGTTAATAACTAGTTCATTTAGATAAAAAAATATCTTTTATCTTTTCGAAACTTGGAATTTTTCATCCAAAAACTTTCCAAATTGTTTATTATGATTTTACACAATTTTTCCATATTTTTAATAATTTTATTAAGGTCCCTACAGTCGGTTTCCAATATCGGCCACCGAACTGCATCCATAGCGACCTTTTCTAAAATTGATTTGGACATAATTTAAAATCCATTCTTTCAAATTTAATTCTCCTATATTCATCAGAAAGATCTTTTCGATACGAACCCAACAGTTCCGTTTTAGGAGAATCTGATGGTCGGATCTCCCATTGTGCCAATTTGAAGTTAATAGTCGAAATTCGCGAACGGTTGCTGCGCAGTGCGTTCTACTCAAGCCATTAAATACATATAATATATTTATCGTCGATTTCCATTTAAAACGTATTTTATAAATCATTTATAAATTCAATTTAAATGATTTCAACTTCATTTTTCAATTTTAAATTAAAATTGAATATTCTATATCATTATACTAGTAAAATGATAATATTTTCGTAATATTAGATTTTGAAATCCATTTCCCTTTCGTATTCTTTATAAAATGAATAAAATCGATCGATAAACCCGTTCGGATTAAAATGGCGTTTAGCTACTTAACTCGACTTCACATTTCAATATTTTTGTGTCCATCAAAAATCGGACATCAAAATCATAATTTTATTCTTCACTGAATATTGTTTTAAAATATTCGTTATTTCCGAATTGGAATGTGACTCAACCAATTACCATATAATTTTAATTATATGGATTTCATGCATCGCATGCATTCAACAATAATGATAAATAATCATTAAGTATTCAAGCAACATCCAAAGTGTATTCTACAACTGTATAAGCATCGAATAAATAAATAAATAACGCTTACAACAGCCTGTCAACCGACCGATTGACATAAAACTAAACAATTGGGATTAATGTATGCCAAATATCATCCCAACACCCGTATGAGGTTTTCATCCAACAAATATTGATGATTATTTATGCATTTGGGCGATGTGTAAAAATTTATCATTTCAATCGATATCACTTAAATAAGCGAACATGAACAAGTCGTCCGACATGTAAATGGATGTGTAATCCTATTTCAACTGCCATAAATATATTAACAATATTTTTAATATGTTAAACATCACAATCACAATACACAAATCATCCATATAAATAAATACTCAACAACCAAATGTAATTTACGGCGCCACAAATGTCCATCTACGGAGTATGAAATGCGGGTGTCGCTAATATCCATACATCGCTTCTAATCCAAATGATTTGTGTGAATTCATGTGTTGAACTCCAAAAATAACTACATGATAAAATATTGAGTGAGAAGGAGTTTCACATTGGTTCACTCCGTCAATCTTTATTTGAACGGTCATTTTAACAAAATTAAACAGCCATTTAATTTTGTCAAAAATTCCAACCACCTCGGTTTCCATTCAGGTCAGTTCTGAAATGTAGTGTTCACTGATATAAGCGCAACGTAACTAAAATCGTCAAATTCTGACGATGTATGAAAAAGTTATGGCATTTTATACATTTGATTACAAAAATTGAAATAATTAAACACTAATTACTTCATTAAGCTAATCCCCCTTCCCTAATCTTCCTCTTCCCCGTTCAATTTTTGGACGTTCTCTGAATCCATACATCGAAAGGTAGGGCTCCATTTTGCACGCATATCATCGCACCGGACTTCCATCAAAACATCTCACATCGTAGCCCTTCGTTCACTCTTCCACCGCCGTGTAGACCAATGAAGTTCAATCCCCCCTACCACACCAGAAAACCCCCTGAACAACGCAACTTTGGTCACAAAATTCGAGCAAATTACACCACTAATCCTGATCTTAACCATACCAAATCGAAGAGCAAACAAATCTCCACCAACTTCACTTTATACAATTTGAACAATTGCTAGTGGATTGGGAGATATTTGGGATTCAAATCTTGAAATTTCGACCGTTAAATGGGTTATTGGTGGCTCCAAATATTTTGACCGTGGGAGATAATTATGAGGGGTTTGACCTAGTTTTATATATATATATATAATATAAATTAATATTTAATTCGAAAAATACTAGTTTATCCATCCGAACTCCAAATTGAACCCAACGACTATCTTTCCTAGCCAAATACCCTCATTCTGGGCACAATGGAATATGTTTCGTAAGCCAATTCTACCATTTTGATCAGTTTTTATCAAAATTAAAATATAAATTAATATAATGGTCAATATTGAATTTGAACGTACATTTTAATTTATCGGGACCACATACTTACTCCTAAAATTACAGAAAAATTACATCTAACTATGTTTTGACGATACGGTCCTAACAAAACTAATTTGATCGAATTTAAGACCATTTGAAAAATGGCCCTTTTCTAGTCTATTAAATTCAAACAAAAATTACAAAACACATTTAAATTCACCACGCTCGCATATTAATTCCAAAAATTATGAAATTTGAAACCTAATAATAATTTGACATTCTTGATCCAACAAAAGTAATTTCATCGAAAACGGAGGTCGTTTGCAATATGGTTGTTTTTAATGGCTATATATTATTAAAAAATATGTAAATTCCATAGCGGCTATTCTAAATTTTAAACTGGATATAACTTACAGTTTATAAAGTGAAATCTCGGTTTCTTACATTCACTAGAAAGATATTGTTAAAATCCAAATTAGATCTCAACACCAAAGGTGCAAAAATTGCACTTCACCAATTCGGTAAGAAAATAAAAGGAACCACAAACATAAATGCAAGTTAAAAGACAACTATTTTATAGTGGTTCGATCTTAGGAAAGATCTACATCCATGTTGAGAGAAATTCCATTATCATATGCAAATTTACAAGGTTTGAACATTCTCCCATTACATAGATTTTCATCCTCACATGCTCTTCTCTTGATTTGATCTTAAGAGCTAAAGAAAGTAGTGAAATCTTCTAAGTATGGCACCTTGATAAGTAGTACTATGATTCGTCAAGCTCTTCTGTGGATTTCCATGATTTGATGGAGAATTCCATGTTTGATCTTCAATTGGAGGAGTTAGGAGAGTTAGATTTCACTTAGAATTGCTCAAGAAATGGTTGGGCAGCCCTTTGGGGTCATAAAATTCCATACCTTTAATGAAGGAATGAGGAGGGTATTTATAGGTGTGGATAATGTGGAGATATAGCATCTAGAACCACCGTTCGGTATGTACTGGTATTTACAGAAATGCCACTGGACAGTTGTCTACAGTTGTCGATAATCATCTCCTCTTACCGATAGGTATCCCCCCTGCTTCAACCGATTGGTGTCTTTCTGAAGCAACCGATCGATATACTCTTTTATGCCATTTGAATTGATTGGTTAGAATCCTTTCTATTCCACCGGTCGGTGTCCTTCTGTCCTCTAACTTATTGGTTCCCCTGTTGATATAACCGACCGGTGTCTCTGAACCTGACTGATCGGTATGCCTGGATCCTAGCTGGTCGGTATGCCTACATCTTATTCATATGGTATGGACCTGTTCCTCTACCGATTGGTGCCTCTGTGCTTTAACCGATCGGTGTCTTCTTCTCTCCTAAATACAGTCTTGTGGTACCGACCATGTGAAGATATTTAACTACCGATCGATTCCCCCCTTTAGCTAGTCCTAACCGATCGACACTACTTCATCTTTTTCAATCAAAACAGGTTTATGATTTTTGATGGCTAACATATATTATTAAACAGATTCAAATGTTTCTTATGTCGTCCAATTCTGATTTATAACGAATTCTGTACATTCAATTGAAACTAAATGTCAAATTTTCAAACTACCGCGCCATTTCAAACTCGTTTTAAAATTAAAATTAAATTATATGTTCTAACTTCGATTTAAATAAATTTTTAGTCGTTATTATTCAAAATAAATCATTTTAAATAATCAAAATGCATTAAGATAGCTTAAATTAAAATTTTAAATTGGTTCTGAAATTTCGGGCTGTTACAAAAATAATTCGAATCGCATTAGAATTGGTTACATTTATTAATCAGTGATTAATTTGAATCGACTATTGTTGTTTAAATACCCCACACGGGTTTGGGGATGATAATTAATTCACATCTCCCTTGGATTTTATTATTTTTCAACCGATTGATTGACAGACTGTGATAAGCGTTATTTAATTATTTAATGCTTATACAGTTGTAAATTGCACTCTAGATGTGAATTGAATGGTTAATAGTTGTTTATCACTATTTTGGAATACATGCGATGTATGGAATCCATATGAATAAAATTATATGGTAATTTATTGAGTCTAATTCAAATTTAGAAATAATGAATATTTTAAAATAATATTCAGTAAAGAATCAAAATATGATTTTGATTTCCGATTTTGGATGGACACGAAAATATTGAAATATATGAAGCCGAGTTAAGTAGATATACACAATTTCAACTCGAATGGAATTTTCTATCGATTTTATTCATTTTATAATAAATATTGAAAAGAATTAATTTCAAAATCTGATATTTTGAAAATATTATCATTTTAAGATTATAACGATATAGAATATTCAATTTTGATTTAAAATTGAAAACAAAAATAAAATCATTTTAAAATGAATTTATAAACGATTTATAAAATACATTTTAAAAAGGAAACCGACGATTTTGGGTTCATTGTAAACGATGTTTAAAATAACATTTGTTCTTACAACCCAATTAATGATGAAGATATGATTTGGAATTTATAAATCCTTTAACTAAGATTTAACGGAAAATTTCCAAAGTAAAGTTTTCCAATTTAATACATTAAATTGGAATTGAATGGAATTTGATTTAATAATAATCGAGATGAGCTTCTATAAAGGAGGACCATTACTATATATGGAATTTAAAGGGCTTTGCCGTTATTCCATTAATATTATTAGTCTGATATAGGAATTTATATCGATTATATATTGATTTGTTTTCCGTGAAGTTTCCATAGTTAATGGAAGATGATTTGGGTTTATCGTGAACTATGTTTTAAATGACATTATTGGTTCTTTAACCTAGTTGAAGACAAGATTAATTTTCCTAAAGTTGAATAATCATTAAGTAAAGATTCATTTTATAATAAATATCGAAAAGAATTAATTTCAAAATCTGATATTTTGGAAATATTATCATTTTAAGACTATAATGATGTAGAGTATTCAATTTTGATTTAAAATTGAAAACAAAACTAAAATCGATTTAAAATGAATTTATAAACGATTTATAAAATACGTTTTAAAAAGGAAATCGATGATATATATATTATATATATTTAAATGGTTTGAATAGAACGCGCCGCACAGCGACCGCTCGCGAATGTCAACCATTGACTTCAAATTGATGTAACGGGAGATCCGACTGTCGGATTCTCCTAAAACTGGAACCGTTGGGTTCGTACCGAAAAGATCTTTCCAATGAATATTAAAGATATAAATTTGAATGGTTGGATTTTAAAATATGTCCAAATCAATTTCTAAAAAGCTAGCTATGAATGCAGTTCGGTGGCCGTTGTTGGAAACCGACTATAAGGGCCTTAATAAAATTATTAAAAAAATATGGAAAAATTATGTAAAATCATAATAACTGATTTGGAAAGATTTTGGATGAAAAATTCCAAGTTTGATTCGATAAAAATATATTTATATCGAAATGAACTGGAAAATAACTAGAATAATAATCCAATTATTTTTAGAAATAATAAATTGGATTGAAAAATGGGTTTTAAATAACCAGAATTTTCCAATTCATAAATTGGAATGGATCTGGAATGGAAATTATCTTCGGATATTTCAATATTAAATTCCATGATTACACGGATATTGTAAGGAATTTGGAAGATACAGATATCATTATTCCCAATACGATATCCGTCGGTTTCAGAATTTTATATTGAATATAAGCCAATATTAATTTCAATTCAGAGCCTTGTATTTAATATCAAATGGGATTTTGGGTTTTTCGTGAATGGTGTCTTTAATAACACTGTTCTTAAACCCCGTTGAGAAAGGAATAAATATTCTAATTAAGATTAATTAAGTTTTCTAATTTATAAATATAAATAGGAATTAAATAGTAGTTGAATTTGGGTTCATTGTGAACGATGTTTAAAATAACATTTGTTCTTAAAACCCAATTAACAATGAAGATATGATTTGGAATTTATAAATCCTTTAATTAAGATTTAATGGAAAATTTCCAAAGTAAAGTTTTCCAGTTTAATACATTAAATTGGAACTGAATGGAATTCGATTTAATAATAATCGAGATGAGCTTCTGTCAAGGAAGACCATTATTATATATGGAATTTAAAGGGCTTTGCTGTTATTCCATTAATATTATTAGTCTGATACGGAAATTTATATCGATTATATATATTGATCTATTTTCCATGAAGATTCCATAGTTAATGGAAGATGATTTGGGTTTATCGTGAACTGTGTTTTAAATGACATTGGTTCTTTAATCCAGTTGAAGATAGGATTAAATTTCCTAAAGTTGAATGACCATTAAGTAATGATTTTTGAGATTAAAACTGAACTAAAGTTTTAATGAATCTTTAAGTAGATTAAAATGATAGTGGGATAATTAAATTTACCGAATTAATGAAATGATCGAGAATGGAGTACCACCTGTTTTACTCCAGGCGATAGTTAAATCTTTAATTAGATTTGAACGTAAAATGGTAATTAAATTTACCGATAACTCCGTGGGTGTTAGTTATGGAGTACTACCAGTTTTGCTCCATGGGATGAATACGTTGGGATTGGGATTAATAAATAAATGGTTACATCCTTAAGGCTCGATAATCCCGACTAGTTTTATAAACCTTAATTTGGTTTCGAATTGTTAAAAAGATAAAATAAAGTCTTTTGAAATTGATATCCAAAGGAAGATTAAAGAATAAATTTAAAAGAATTTATCTTTGATAAAATTAATCGGAACCTTTCCCTTAAGATGTAAATATTTGAAATAAAAGAATATTCAGAATTGGAATGAGGCGTATGGTGTGTTTTTATAGTACTAGATTATTGATTATAAAATACGCGAGTTATTCGAAAAGACCAGGTTTATCCCATTCTGAATAACTGATACGGCGACTAAAAGTCGACGATGAAGACGGTGGTTGAAGACCGGAGATGTTCACGTTGAATGGATGATTATTGATGTCTTGATTGGGCTGTACACCAAAGATAAGGTAATTAATAAATGGTGATCGTCCAGACATACATGGAGATCGACTGGATATGCGAGGGCCTCTCTCTTGTATTGGACATATGGGACGAGGAATAAGGTGCCTCCGGTTTCGTTCAGACCCAGAACGGACTTGTAAATGGATGATGTGTCTGGCATTGTATTCCTTTATACTATATTCGTTTATCTCTGCTAAATATATATATCTGTTTGGTGGTGGGTAATTTATTCTCTTGCTTAACACTCTTCTCTTAGAGTACGAGCTTAGAGGTTATATATTGGTGAAATCCGTGGTACGGTATGGATTGACAATGTGGCATGCTAAGATGAAAATGATCAAGGCTTACTGTTGAAAAGATGAGTATTGTGGATGATGATCAAAGCGCAACTTTAAGTAGCATAGCTTTGTGTATAGTGTTAATTCGCGAGCCTCATACCCCGGTATGAGTCTAAAACGGGATAAGGGATGCAGTAAGTGCATACGTTTGTTTCTAGCTAGAAGTGGTGTCATGGTATGGATCCCAGACATTTTTACTTATGTGGATTATGGATGCGAGGAGCCTCGGATATGATTGGTCGACGTGTAGACCATTTTGGAGGTTCGATAGGACCGGGAAACGTATTACTCAGTAATAACCAATCCATTAAAGTAAAAGTGGACCGGCACTGCAGGATTCAAGGGTTTCCCATAGGTGTGATTCTGGGTTATCTTGCTAGAGGTGATTCGAATTGGTAAGAAGATCATACCTTGCCTTGAATCATGATGGAAATCCAATTTCCAATATGTAACTTTTCGCTTTTAGTTGTAAACCTATGTATGGCTATGTTGTCTATGATTGATACATTTATATTTGAAGTTGATTTTGACACTATGCATTTATAGTAATATCAAAATGGTTTGTTTTAAATGTACCAAGCATGTTTGGCTATTATGAGGGAAAACTCTATCCTCCGGCTTGCGTTGCATTGTGAGATGGGACCCGAGTTTTATAATAGCTTCATTTTTTGAAATGCATTACATTGTTTATAAATTGTTTTATTTTAGAGTATTCATGGGAGTGAACCCGTTCCGTGTTATACAGCGTGGTCCCTTGATTTTCCCAATTTTAAGAAAAAGATAATAACTGTTTTAGTGCTCACACCAGTCCCATGACTGACTTGGAGTTTATTGTTTCTACCTAAACTCTGGATGCCCATATTTTTCACATGGGCAGCTAGTAGTTTTGGTTTTCGCAGATATTTATTTTCATAGGATCCTGGATAACGGTTGGAGCTATATTTGGAAAGCTTTGTATCCGTGTATTTCTTTCGGCTGTGTTAGTTATTGTTTTCCGCTGCATATTATGTTTATGTATATAAATGTAATCTAAATCACTGATATTTTTCCGTTGTATATTATTTATTTGAACTCTGATATATTCTTGTACTCTGATGTAAACTATTGTAATAGCAATGAAATGTTCTCGTGTTTGTGTTCTGATGCGTCATGTTCTCAAACAATCTGGGCTCCTCCGTCTCTTCGGGGATTGGGGAAGTTTGGTCGTCTCAGTTTGGTATCAGAGCTTTGGTTTACAAAGCTCGAGAACAAGACACATTAGAACCAAACGAAAGAATTCATCAGAGATAGGATTAGTAACATCCTATAAGAATGACTCGTTAGAGATAGGGTTAGTAATACACTAGAATGAGTTTGAAGAGTATTATTTATAAAAACAAATTTAGTTTTGAAATTTTATATCTATTATTCGTATTTGAGTATTTTATTTTATATTGAATTTGGACTATCCGGTATATTGAAGATTTTGAATATACGTGTAATTAACGTATATACGAAGTCTCAAATATACTGGATAAGTATATAATCACACTCTAGTCGCCCAGGGATGATTCTGATGATTGCAGCTGCATCATCAGTATTTATGTTTGAGTTTTGAAAGTGGGATATCTGTATGATTCCAATTGACTGGTGTGAGAACCAAACCTTGGTTAAAGTTTGTTGTCGTGATTTGGCACTGAAAATATGATTCTTTTAGTATATATAGAAGATATATATTTTTGGAAAGTTAACCAACTAATTGATTGCTGGTTGAGATGTGTGATTATTCGCTTGACTAATTAAAATATTGGAACAATAAAATCAATGTGAAAATAAAAAGGTAAAACTTAGCCAAATCGAATTTAATATTGAACTGAATTAAAAATTGATTGGAATTGCATACATATACATGTATATATATTGAACAGGCCAGGTTATGGATTCATTGTTTAGTAGAGAAATAAATTGCGTGCCCGACAAACAGGTGCACCTTAATGAGTTGGATGCGCAGTTTTATTATTATATAAACTACTATGAATGAATTTGGATGCGCTGTGATGGTTTCCCTATGTGAATTACAACGTACGGTATAGGATAGCAACAATAAATTATGAACCACACCGCATAACATACATCATGAAGACAACATATCATATCATATTCCATATAAGCATTTGGTGCTTATATGACGAGGTTTGGATTACCATACAAGCGTAATGGAGATGACTGAATTACAGGTTGAACAGAAAACTGATTATGGACTTAATAAACATATAAAGGTGCTTGGGGCAGGATTTAATAAATACCCTACACAGATCCAGAGATGACAAAAATTCATGTCTCTCTTATTTTTTATTAAGGCACATGGATTATTTTATTTCCAACACTAGGGAAAGGTACGAGATTTCGACTTTTTACACGTCTCCCTTGGGCATAGATAGGTCATAAAAATTGTGTATGCTTTTTATTGATTTATTGGGTGCCTAATACGGCCCAATAAAATTTTCAAACCCTCCCCATACAAAGAAGGTTATGGCGAAATTTTTCGAAAATTTAAGGTGTTAGCCAAATTTTTGAGAAATTAGAAAGTTCTTATAAACTGAAAAGTTGAAGAACTTGAGTCAACCGAAGGTGGAATTGATTAAGTGAACAACCTTCGATTCTATCTTCCTTTTCGAGGGCGAAAAGATTTTAAGTGGGGGAGATTGTATCAACCCAGATTTTGGAACCAATTAAAATTTTATTTTTAATTGATTTAATGGATTTCAAGAATTTAAAATGGTTTATTTTGAGAATTAACGATTTAAAATTTATTTAAATTGAAGTTAGAACGTATAAATTTAAAATTTAACTAAAACGACAATTGAATATACAGAATTCAAAATAAATCGGATTTCAGTAAAACAGGAAACGTTGGAATATTTTGCGCTGTAATTTTTTAACGAATGTGAGAAATGGAGATTTCACTTTTTAAATTGTTAGTTATGTCCAGTTTAAATTCAAAATAGTCGCTATAGAATTTATTTATATTTTAATAATATATAGCCCTTAAAAATGACCTTTTTGCAAACGACCTCCATTTTCGACGAACCCACTTTTATTGGATCCGGAATGTCAAATAATAGATAGGTTTAAAATTTCATATTTTTGGAATTAATATGCGAGCGTAGTAAATTTAAACGCATTTTCAATTTCAATTGAATTTAACAAGCCAGGTAAAAGGCCATTTTTTAAACGGTCTCCAAATTCGATGAAATTAATTTTGTTAGGACCGTATAGTCAAAACATAGCTAAATTTCAATATTCAAAATTTTTGGAGATAGTATGTGGCCACGGTAAATTAAATTGCATGTTGAAATTCAATATTGATCGTTATATTAAATTATATTTCAATTTTGATGAAAACTGATCGAAACAACCGAATTGGCTTATGAAATATATCCCATTGTGTTCGGAATGGAGGTATTTGTCTAGGGACGTTGGTCGTTGGGTTTAATTTGGGGTTGAAGTAATAAACAAGTAATTAACCAAATAAAAATATATATTTCTTCTATCCTATAAAATATCCTTATCTCTTCTAATCTGACTCACTCATTCTCAGTCAACTGCAATTCACGCTGCCTCCAATTTATTTATTTTAGCCTGAAAAACAAGATTAAGGAAATCATAGAAATTCCAATCAAAATCCATAAATCGCAAAATAAATATGTTTGAGGTCCTATGGTGATTCTCTACGATCTAGCATATATCTCTGGGTTTCCAATGTGATTTTGGTCGCTGTATTATTTCCAGCGTGGGTATTTAGTTCCTAGGGTTGGCGATTCCGTAATGTTTAAGCATCGATTGAAGGAATGGGTGTTGATTTCGAGTTTAAAATGTGAATTGGCGCGTGTTTGCAAATATTTGGGATAAATGGTGACGATTTGGAACGCGCTTGCACTATGCATGCTCAAGAATAGCAGTTCGACGCATAGAGGAAGGTTTGCTCGAGTTTGGCATTTTTGATTTGGGAAGATGGAGAATTGGAAAAGAAGAATTGTGGTTAATTTTATTTGATTTTAAATAAAGTATAGAAGGGTTATGGATTGGAAGAGATCGGCCAATGGCCATTACACTGCATTGTGTTCCTTCGACGGTGAAGAAGGATTAGGCGGCATAATATACTTAGGGTAATTAAATTATTGTTAATTAAGTATTAATGACATATTAGTTTATATATATGTGTGTGTTCAAAGGTATAAAATTAACAACTTTTATAAACTTTATCGGAATTCAGCGAAACCGGATTCGTTGGAGCTATAGGGACGAGAGCTTCATAACAAAACTAATTTGGAGTGATTTGGAGCTCGTTGCAATTTTTGATGAAATAAAACGCATGGTTGAATAATCGAAAACAATCGTTTCACAATGATTTCAGAAACCGACCAATGTGAGAACTCTCTCACTCAAAATTTTGTGTAGTTATTTATTTATAACTGAATATATGAATTACCAGTGTTGATTTTTAACTGTTATAATTATCACAAATGTTGTACGGTGCCTATTAGCTCACATTCACTGTTGTTTGAAAACCTATGGATGATTTTATTGACTGTATTGTATTTTGTTTGTGATGTTGAAATGTTTAACATATTAAAAATAATATTAATAAATTTGTGGTGTTTGAAATTAAAATATAAACATCCATTTATAATTTAAACAGTGAAAATTGGCTAATTAGAAAAATAATTCGAATCGAATTAGAATTGGTTACATTTATTTACCAGTGATTAATTTGAATCGACTATTGTTGTGTGAAAACCCCACATGGGTGTGGGGATGATAATTAATTCACATCTCCCGTGGATTTAATTTTTGTCAACCGATTGATTGACAGACTGTGATAAGCGTTGTTTAATTATTTAATGCTTATACAGTTGTAAATTGCACTCTGGATGTGAATTGAATGTTTAATAGTTATTTATCACTATTTTTGAATACATGCGATGTATGGAATCCATATAAATAAAATTATATGGTAATTGGTTGAATCTGATTCCAATTCAGAAATAATGAACATATTAAAATAATATTCAGTAAAGAATCAAAATATGATTTTGATGTCCGATTTTGGATGGACACGAAAATATTGAAATATATGAAGCCGAGTTAAGTAGATATACGCCATTTTAACTCAAACGGAATTTTCTATCGATTTTATTCATTTTATAATAATATTGGAAAGAATTAATTTCAAAATATGATATTTTGAAAATATTATCATTTTAAGATTATAACGATACAGAATCTTCAATTTTGATTTAAAATTGAAAACGAAAATAAAATTATTTTAAAATGAATTTATAAACGATTTATAAAATACGTTTTAAAAAGGAAATCGATGATTTTGGGTTCATTGTGAACGATGTTTAAAATAACATTTGTTCTAAAACCCAATTAACGATGAAGATATGATTTAGAATCTATAAATCCTTTAACTAAGATTTAATGGAAAATTTCCAAAGTAAAGTTTTCCAATTTAATACATTAAATTGGAATTGAATGGAATTCGATTTAATAATAATCGAGATAAGCTTCTGTAAAGGAAGACCATTACTATATACAGAATTTAAAGGGCTTTGCCGTTATTCCATTAATATTATTAGTTTGATACGGAAATTTATATCGATTATATATTGATCTGATTTCCGTGAAGATTCCATAGTTAATGGAAGATGATTTGGGTTTATCGTGAACTGTGTTTTAAATGACATTGGTTCTTTAACCTATTTGAAAACAAGATTAATTTTCCTAAAGTTTAATAATCATTAAGTAATGATTTTTGAGATTAAAATTGAACTAGAGTTTTAATGAATCTTTAAGTATATTAAAATGAGAACGGGATGATTAAATTTACCGAATTAATGAAATGATCGAGAATGGATTACCACCAGTTTTGCACCAGGCGATAGTTAAATCTTTAATTAGATTTGAACGTGAAATAATAATTAAATTTACTAATAACACTATCGGTGTTAGTTATGGAGTACTACCAGTTTTGCTCCATGAGATGAATAGGTTGGGATTGGGGTTAATAAATAAATGGTTACTCCGTAAGGCTCAATAACCCAACTAGTTTTATAAACCTTAATTTGGTTTAGAATTGTTAAAAGGATAAAATAAAGTCTTTTGAAATTGAAATCCAAAGGAAGATTAAAGAATAAATTTAAAAGAATTTATCTCTGATAAAATTAATGGGAACATTTCCCCTAAGCTGTAAATATTTGAATAAAAGAATATTCTGAATTGGAATGAGGCGTATGATGTGTTTTTATAGCACTAGATTATTGATTATAAAATGCGTGAGTTATTCGGAAAGACCAGGTTTATCCCATTCTGAATAACTGGTACGGTGACTAAAATTTGACGATGAAGATGGTGGTTGAAGACCGGAGATCTTTACGTCGAATGGATGATTACTGATATCTTGATTGGGCTATACACCCAAGACAATGTAATAAGTGGTGATCGTCCAGATGTACTTGGAGATCGACTAGATATGCGAGGGCCTCTCTCCTGTATTAGACATTTGGGACAAGGAATAAGGTGCCTCCGGTTTTGTTCAGACCCTAAACGGACTTGCAAATGGATGGTGTGTCTGACATTGTATTATACTGTATTCATTGATCTCTGCTAAATATATATCTATTTGGTGGTGGAGAATTTATTCTCTTGCTTAACACCCTTCTCTGAGACGTACGAGCTTAGAGGTTATATATTGGTGGAAATCAGTGGTACGGTATGGATTGACAATGTGGCATGCCAAGATGCAAATGATTAAGGCTTATTGTTGAAAAGCAGAGTTTTGTGGATGATGATCAAAGCACAGCTTTAAGTAGCATAGCTTTGTGTATAGCGTTAATTCGCGAGCCTCACACCCCAGTATGAGCCCAAAACAGGATAAGGGATGCAGTGAGTGCATACGTTTCTTCCAAGGTAGAAGTGGTGTCATGGTATGGAGCTCAAACATTTTTACTTATGTGGATGATGGATGCGAGGCACCTCGGATACGATTGGTCGACGTATTGACCATTATGGAGGTCCGATAGGACTGTGAAACGTATTGTTCAGGAATAACCAATCCACTAAAGTAAGCGTGGATTGGCACTGCAGGATCCAAGGGTAGCCCGTAGGTGTGATCCTGGGTCATCTTGCTAGAGATGATCCAAATCGGTAAGGAGACCATCCCTTGCTTTGACTCATGATGGAAATCCAATTTCCAATACACGACTTTTGGGTAGTAGTTGTAAACCTATGTATGGCGGCATAATATATGGTACCTATATCATCTATGATTGATGCATTTATATTTGAAGTTGATTTTGACACTATGCACTTATATTAATATCAATATGATTTGTTTTAAACGTACGAAGCATGTTTGGCTATTATAAGGGAAAACTCTATCCTCCGACTTGCGTTGCATTGTGTGATGGGACCTGAGTCTTATAATAGCTTCATTTTTCAAAAAGCATCGCATTGTTTATAAATTGTTTTATTTCAGAGTATTCATGGGAGTGAACTCGTTCCGTGTTATACGGCCTGGTCCCTTGATTTACCCAATTTTAAGTAAAAGATAATAAATGTTTTAGTTCTCACACCAGTGCCATGACTGACTCGGAGTTTATTGTTTCTACCTAAACTCTAGGTGGCCATATTTTCCACACGGGCAACGAGTAGTTTTGGTTTTCGCAAATATTTCTTTTCATAGGATCCTGGATTACAGCTAGAGCTATATTTAGAAAGCTTTGTATCCGTGTATTTCTTTCAGCTGTGTTAATTGTTGTTTTCCGCTGTATATTATGTTTATGTATACAGAAGCAATCCAAATATCTGATATTTTTCCGCTGTATATTATTTATTTGAACTCTAATATATTCTTGTACTCTTATGTAAATTGTAGTAATAGCAATGAAATGTTCTCATGTTTGTGTTATGATGCATCGTGTTCTCAAATAATCCGGGCTCCTCCGTCTCTTAGGGGATCGGGGAAGTTTGGGTCGTCTCAGCGTATTTGTTAATTGATGTAAAATTTATTTTATATTATGTTGGCTAGTCTGTTGAGTGGTTTATGAATTCTGGCCGTATTGTGAGACGCCACAATATCGATAAGAGTTTCTAAACACCAGAACATAGAAATCGACATAATATTGTTTTAAAGTGGGTAAATGAAATAATTTTACCCAAAACTATATTTTGAAATAGAAAGAGTAATTTTCTGAAATTATTATAATATATGGATGAGCTGATTGTTATTATTATAATCAAATGAGATTATAAAATTGAAATGGTAATATGTAACCAAATAGAATTTGTGTATGAATGAAATATATACAAATGAGATGAACTAAAATTAGATTCAAACCAAAATTTTGAATTTTAAATCCTGGGTGTTCGGAAAAATATTTTCTAAAGTATATTAGAAGAATATAGCTTTGTTTTAGAAGGATTTGTGATTAAAAATCAATTCAGATGGATTTTTAAAGTGATTAAGTGCTGAACTCACTTCAGTCGCTGGAAAATAATTCTGATGATGGCTGCAACATCGTCGGTATTCATTTTCGAGTTTCTAAATGATGAATTGCTACCTTAAAAAAGTTTTTGATGGAAATGTGTTGAAAGAAAACAAGTTGTTTTTGAAAAATTAAAATGTTTTGAATTTGAGATGGTTAGAAGCATATGTGTATATATTTATACGATTTCAAAAGGATTTGAAATAAAAAACTGGGTATTTGAATTTTGGAATTTAAATTTAAATTAAGCAAGTTAAATGGATCGAGGTAAATATATTGATTAAAATCAATTTGTATAAGATTGAATGCATATGAATGGAATATGAATTGGGTATGAACATATTGAATGTAAATCTTTCAAATAAAATGAATGTGAGTATATATGATGTGTAGTAGGAGTGAAAACCAAAAGTTTTAGTAGAACTAAAGTTATAGAAATATGAAATGTTAAGTTTCAACATAAATAAGTTTTTAAAAGTTAATGGGTTTATAACATTTTTCCTACTTTAGTAATTTCGGGACGAAATTCTTTTAAGTGGGGAATAATGTAACAATCCAGATTTTCTGTCGATTTATTTTAAATATTTAACATGGTTTTAAATATTGAATTGATAATATAAATCAATTTTTATATTGAGTTATCGATTAAATATTCGAAATACGATATATTTCGAATACACTAAATAATCGTAATATGAAAACAAATCTCGTTTAATTCAAATTTAAAACTGAATCATAATAGTTCAGATGATCAATACAAAATTCTGCTTAAATTAGAATAATAATATTAATATTTTTATTACCAAGGAATTAATGGTTTGAAATTTAATTTATATCGATTTAAATTAATATCTTTTCCAAATGATCAATTGAGGCTTTGAAACCTGTCCTAGTGTGTACATAATAGGGGTATAATCCTAAGAATGTCGGTTGTTGTGTCCAAAAAGAAGTTCGAAATGACGAGGTACTTTAATTAAAATCGTACCAGTTCAAACTAAAATAAAATAAAATAAATTGTAAAATATAATTCCTTCCTTCCTAAGTTAAATACACTGTAAACCTACTCTAGCTACTCCCTGTTCTTTCACTTCACCATGTACTTCTGTTCCCCACCTTCAAGGCTAAGTAAAACATGATGTAATAGCTTCAGTACCTAATGTCCTCTTTGCGCATCTATAAATTTGCCTTTCTTTCGAGTTTCACTATCTTTGCAAAATCGAACGAACACAATTCGACTTCTTCCTCTCCAAATTCTGTTCTGGGCAAAACAAAATTGCATTTCCTTTTCTAATTAAAAACCGTGAAATCCTCCACTACCATATTCATTTAAAATCGAAAAAAAACCGTCCCAGAAAAAAAGGAAACATCGCGACTTGAAATCACGGAAGAACTTGAAGCTTGAAGTCAGTTAGAGGCTCGCAGTTTGTGCTAAGTAGCAGAGGAGGGTTGAGATCCAATTTCTTGAGCTAGGGTTCATCGCAACAGGCAACTGTGATTTGGACGCACTCGCATGGAAATGGGTTTTTATCGTGAGGAATGGGCTGAGCTATAGAGAGGATGCTAACTGCATGAGGGGTGCGACACCAGTTATAGGAAGTCAAAGTTCAAACTGTCGTGGGTTAAGGCTTCGAGGTGATGGTGATTTGGGTGAGTTCGATCAATGTAAGAATGTCGACCTGTAATGGTGCGAACAGGAGGAAGGCGCCGTGATTTCAGGAAGTGGCAGAGTTAATTTTTATTGGCAACCGGAGTTCAAATTTTAGCATGAACGTAAGGATTTCAGTTGATCGGGAACCGAGTGAAGCATTTTTGTTTGCACAACACTGTAGAATTTAACAAGGATTAAGGTAAAATTTATTTTAATAAATTTAGTTAATGTATTTTTATTAAATTAAATTGGTTTGAATTTATTTAGTAAGTAGTAAATTTAGAATAACAAAGTTAATCGACAAATAAAAATTTAATAATCGTAGCTATTGAATAGATTCAATCAAGAGATTCATAGTTGCGGATAACATAAGCTGGAATAAAACGGGAATCAGAATAGCTCGGAAAAATCACGATGAGTGAATTCACTTTCTGGTTCGTTTATAATTTCATTATAAATGATTTTTTATTTTAAATAATTTTTGTATACTGTTTATTGGTTGTTTGGATGCATTAAAATCCTACTATGGCTATTTTAAATATATATTAGTTATTTAGGCTTGGTGTTCGTGGTTATTATATATATATTTATTGGGGTTTGGATATTTCCCGCAGTACCATTAGCGGATGCCCGCAGTATCATTAGCGGATGACCCTATGCTCCCCACGATATAATAGTGGATGACCTTCTATACCGCGATATCCTGCCTCGAAGCAGGATGGGTATTATTTATATTGTCTAATGTTTGTAGATGCAGGAAAAATAGGTTGGAGGAATCCAACTGGATTCCTCAAATTTTATTATTGTTTGTTCATATATATATATATATATTATCATATATGATGTGTTAGAAAACCTGTAATTGATACTTGAGTTGTTTTGGATGTTTGAAAATATCACTAGGCCTAAATGTTTATTTATAAAAATATTGTGAAAAGGGAATTTTGAGATTTAAACGGGAAAATCTATTTTCTAAAATAGAATTTGAATTTCGAATGGGCTATAAAGATATTAACTTGTTTGAATAAATAAAACAAGTGGTGAATTTATAAACGATGTTTATAAATTGAATAATACAGGAAGTCGAAGTATTGAATTTATAAACAATTGAATAGTGCAGGAAATTGAAGTAAATTTATAAACGATATTTATAAATAAAAACGGAATAATTATTGTTGGATAGTTCAAATTTATTTAAATAAAATATGTCTAGAAAAAATATTAGGATTATATTAAATAGAAGTTAAATTTAATATGAAAATTGATTCTATGTTATATATGGATAAGTTAAAATAAATAGAATATTCCAAAATAAGATTTTGGTTTTAAATAGATTTTCAAATGGAACTTGTTTTAATATATAAAACAAGTAAATTTATAAACGATGTTATAATTGTAGCGAATTAATTATCAGAAGATAATTTGAAATTTTAAATTCAAGTTTGAATTTAAAAATAGAAAGTTGAAATCATTTCGAAAAGGGAACGGCGGTTTTTATTCCGGAATTCGGAATATAAAAGGGATGGAGTTTCAAATAGAATTTTGAAATTTAACATATTAAACAAGGAAGTTAAATTTACAGACGACGTTTATAAATTAAGTGAGATAATTATCATTTGGAAAATTTAAAATATTTAAATTCAAATATGAATTTAAAAGTGAATTGGGAAGTGTTTTGAAATAGAACGATTGATTATATTTCGGAATTCGAAATATAAGCTGAAATGAGAAAAACTCCAATGGGTTTATAATTGAAATTTGATTATATAGAATTTTATAAATAATTTATTTATAAAAGGAATTGGAATTAAATGTAGAAGATCAAAGTATAAATAAATTTATTCGGGCTGTTATGGTAACGGTTACCGTTACTGTTTGACAAATACCGTTACCGTAACGTTTTTACTGGTAAGCCAGAATTGCTTACCGTTACCGTTACCGATCAACTGGTATACCGGTGACTGGTATACCGATAATCTGGTAACCGTTACACTGGTAATGGTAAATTACCGTTTGTCCATCAAAGTTTATATCTTAACATATTTTTTGTACACGGTGCATCTTTATTATAACATATGTAGTGTTAGTATATAAAAAACATAAATGAAAAAGAAAATAAGGGTATTTGGAATTATTTCATTGATTATTGAACTAAATATAATCATTTATTTGGTTCTACGTGCATATAATAAAGTACATCTGATGAGTATACTTATGTTTTGAATTAACTGGTAAAATTACCGTTACCGCTGGTATTGAAGAAACGTTACCGATAATTTACCGTTAAAAATGGTAAATTTACCGTTACCATACCGTTTTAACTGGTATACCGATTTCAATCAAAAATGGTTACCGACCGACTGATAATGGTATGGTAATGGTAAATTTACCATTACCGTAACAGCCCTAAAATTTATAACCGAGTTACGAAATAATCTACGATTATGAATAATCGAAATATTTAGTTAGATTTGGTAAAGGGGTTTAATTTATATTTAATATTTGAGAAATGGATTGGAATTTATATAATAAACGAAGTTTAATGTTTACATTTATATATAATTAAAACGAACTCGCCGCAGCTCGGCATTTTGTAAATTGGCGTTTCCAACTTCAATTGAGTATATAAAACTCAATTTAAGTTTAACGTGCCTACCAGCTCATATATGTACACAATTCGTTCAATATATTCCGCGATGTGGGACTATTAATTCCAACTCGTCATTCCTCCTTAACAACATGCGAGACAATCCTAACAGTCCCCCCCTTGACTCGCATCCTACGAGTATCTTTTGAGAGCACTGCCTTGCCTGCATGACCCAGTCCGTAACCTTCGGCTCTGATACCACTGTTATGTAACGACGGTCAGAACAAAGCCCCCCTTCCTTGCACACATATGAGCTGGCACACAACTCTCATATAACAAAAGGAATCCCTAATGTTACGTGCCTACCAGCTCATATTTGTACACAATTCGTGCCCTTATGTTACGTGCCTACCAGCTTATATTTGTACACAATTCCTTTAATATATTTCATGATGTGGGACTATTAATTCCAACCCGTCATTCCTCCTTAACAACATGCGAGACAATCCTAACAGACTATGAAACAAGAATCGTCAGGACTGATTTGATAATAGTTTTCTAATAGAAGAAAAAAAATCAAGATTTCGTCTTATAGATTTTGAGTTATGTCAAATTCAAATTTTCAAAAAAGCAGCGCCATAACCATTATAAAACCATAACGGTTTATTAATTAAAATCGAAGTATTTTAAGTTAATAAAATATGGATTTTAAATTTAAAAATCCAGATTTGAGTTGTAAAATAAATACGAACTCAAGTTGTGTAAATCAAATGATTTTTGAAACAACAATCATATTTTTAAATATGGAATAGAATTAACTAATTTGAAGAATAATTAGTTAATCGTATTTGAATCGAAATTGGGTGTTGGATAAGTGAATGAGAGAATTTATATTCGAAATTGAATATGGAGTTTTAGTTGAAAATGGAATTTGATTGAATAATAAGTAAATAAAAATATATTGGAACGTGATATGTTCAAATAAAAAGTGGAATAGACAAAAGTGCTACTTAACGAATAAATTACCAACTGAGTTAAAAATGATTGGATGGAGTTGAAATAAATTAAAAATGGCTAGATATGTGCTAAACAAGATTGGAATGAAGTATATGAAGATTAAAATTTAAGTGCCCAATAAAAATATACACGTTTAAATTCCATATGAGATTTTATGTGCCGAATCGGCAAGCCGCTTGAGTTTTTAATTTTCTTTTTGAGTGGAAAGAGCCTAGAGAGGCGAGTTGAGGATTGAGCTATTGACCGGTACGAAGGAGGTGCTGGCGAAATTTTCCAGAAATTTAAGGAGTTAGAATATTTTAAGAAAAATTTGATAACTAGACATCAATATATTGATATATATATATATAGAAATCAATAAGGAAACGACTTAAAATAGAATATTATAAACAAAAAGGAAATCTATAATTAAATATAGTAAAAATAGAAAGAGAAACGTATACACGTTTTACAAATGAGTAATTGGTTTATATGATGTTGATTATTCGAGATAAGTAGTTTTGTCCGTTTTGAAGATAACAATGTTATTTAATCAATGTCTGAGAGGTATTTATACCCAACTTGATTAATTTCATTATTAACCAATAAATAGCAAGATTGTATGTGATGAGAAGGAATTCCGCTCGGTCCGAACCGGTCGCTAAACCGACCCAGGCCGTTCGAAACGCCCTATCGTTTGAGAACAAGCCAAAACAGAACGCATACAAAAGAACATTTCATTGTATATTACAACAATGCATCAGATTACAAGAATATACAGAGTATAAATGAATATTACACAGAAATATCAGAGATTTAAATTACATTTAAATACATAGCAGCGGAAAATAATACAATACACAACTAGAAGAGATATACGGATACAAAGCTTTCCGGATATCATTCCAGCTGTAAACCAGGATCCTGTGAATATAAATCTGCAAAAACCAAAACTACTAGCTGTCCGTGTCAAAATAGGGGCACCCAGAGTTTAGGTCAAAACAATAAACTCCAGGTCAGTCATGTGACTGGTGTGAGAACTAAAACAGTTATTAATCTTTGTTTTTAAAGTTAGGTAAATCAAGGGACCACGCCGTATAACACGGAACGGGTTTCCTCCCAAGAATACCGGTGCATAAAACAAACAGCGCAATGCTAAATAAAGAAAAATGAAGCTGTTATAAGACCCAGGTCCTATCACACAATGCAACGCAAGCCGGGGGATAGGGTTTTCCCTTATAACAGCCAAAGAATGCTTGATACGTTTAAAACAAATCATTTGATACTATTATAAGTGCATAGTGTATAAAACAACTTCAAATCATAAGTATCAATCATAGGCGACATGAGCGTCCCATGCCACTATGTCGCCACATATAGGTTTACAATCAAAACCGCAATGTCGTATTGGAAGTTGGGTTATCATTTATGGTATGAACCGAGGCTAGGGGCAAGATCCTCACCGATTCGAGACGCTCTAGCTCGTGTCTCAGGAACAGCCGCAACTGCCCCATGGATCGTCAGGGCCGGTCCACCGATGTGGATTATTATGCCTGAACACTACGTTTCTCCGCCCTTTGGGGCGTAAGCCTGGCCCGTCAGCCGACCAGAAGCATCGGCCGAAACCGATATCACGAGGCGCCTCGCTTTTCAGCAAGTAATAATAAGCAACATCCACATGAGTCAAACTCGTCAGCCAGTTCAAGCACTGACGCCACTCCTAACTAGAAAGAAACGCATGTCCTCCCTGATGTCCGTCTCCCGTTTTTGATTCATACCGGGTGTGATACTCGCGAATCAACGTTACACAAAGCTACGCCACAAAGGCCGTGCTTTGATCATCAACCACAAGACTTTGCTTTTCAACAGAAGCCTTGATCATTTGCATCTTAGCATGCCACACAGGCAATTCACTCCATGCGATTGATATCCATCAATATATAACCCCTGAGCTCGTACGTCTCAGAGAAGGGCGTTAAGCAAGAGAATAAATTCTCCGCCGCCAAACAGATATATATTTAATAGAGATCAATCACACGGACTAAAATCCAATGTCAGACACACAGTCCATTTACAAGTTCGTTCTGGGTCTGAACGAAACCGGAGGCACCTAGTACCCCGCATATCCATCGATCTCCAAGTACGTCTGGACGATCACCAACTGTTTCCATCTTCTTGGGTGTACAGCCCAATCAAGATCATCAGTAATTACCCAAACGACGTGAAGACCTCCGGTCTTCGACCATCGTCTTCATCTTCGACTTATCGTCGTATCAGTTATTCAGAATGGGATAAACCCGGTCTTTCCGAATAACTCGCGTATATTTTAAATAAGTGTTACACAAACACAACATACGCCTCATTCCAATTCATCAGTCACTAACCGTAAATTAATCAAGAGAATAATTCCCCAAATATTAACCCCGAAGGCCGAAACCAACATCAGATCAATATTCAGAAAATCATTCTGCTTAGCTAACCGACGGTTAGTTTCTAAATTTCACATTCATAGGGAAAGGTTCCCATTAATTTTATCCAAGGTAAATTCCTTGAATTTATTCTCTATTCTTCTTTTGAATTTCGATTCAACTAGTCGGAATTAGCGAACCTTACCGAAGTAATCCTTGGTTTTAATTTCCCAATCCCAACCTATTCATCCCATGAAGTAAAACTGGTAGTACTTCATATCTAACACCACAGTGTTATCGGTAAATTCAATTACCATTTCACGTTCAAATCTAATTAAAGATTTAACTATCGCCTGGAGCAAAACTGGTGATACTCCATTCTCGATTATTTCAATCTAATTAAAGATTCATTAAAACTCCACTTAGTTTTAATCGTTAACTGGGTTAAAGAATCCGTGTCATTTAAAACACGGTTCACGATAAACCCAAAATCACATTCCATTAATTATCGGATTAAAGAACGAGTGTTATTTAAAACACTGTCCACGATAAACCCAAAAATCAATATCAATTCAATTCCAATTAAATATCATTTAATTGGTACACTTCATTAAATCTAAATAAAAAGATTTAATCTTTTCTCAACTGGGTTCAAGAACAGTGTTAGTGAAGACACCATTCACGACAAACCCAAATCACATTTGATATTCAATACAAGGCTCTGAATAGAAAATATACCGGCCTATATTCAATATCAAATTCTACGATTAACAAATGTCGTGTTGGAAATAACGATACAAATATATATCTTTCAAATTTCCATAACAACATCTGTATAATCACGAATTCCAACATCGAAATATTCCGAAGAAAATTTCGATTCATATCCATTCCAATGCAATCATTGGAAATTCTGGTTATTTTTAAAACCCTTTTTAAATTCAATTTATTTATTTTAAAACTAAATAGAATTATAATTCTAGCTCAAAACTAGTTCCTCTCGATAAAAATCTATTTTTATCTTTTCAAATATGGAGTTTTTCATCCCAATTCTTTCTAAATCATTTCTTATGATTTTACACAAATTATTACCATTTTTAATAATTTTATCAAAGCCCGTACAGTCGATTTCCATCAACGGCCATCGAACTGCACTTACAGCGACCTTTTTCGAATTTGATTTGGACGTATCTCCAAATCCAACCGTAAGATTTCAAATTTCTAACATTCGCTAGAAAGCTCTTTTCGATACGAACCCAACGGTTCCGGTTTTAGGAGAATCCGACGGTCGGATCTCCCGTAATGTCCGTTTGAAATAAATGGTCGAAATTCACGAACTGCCGCGGTGCGGCGCGTTCTATTCAGGCCATTATATTATATATATAATATATTTCATCGATTTCTATTTAAAATGAATTATATAAATAGTTTTAAATTCGTTTCAGAAGCAATTTCAACTTCCATTTCAATTCAAATCAAAATTGAATTCTTCTTTATAAATTCGTTTTAAAATTCATTTCTATTCAATTCAAATTTCAATTCAATTTGAATTCAATTCAATTTGAATTCATTTCAATTTGTTTCCAATTCAATTCGAATTCATTATATATTCAATTCATTTCGAAATCGTTATATATTCAATTCATTTCGAAATCGTTATATATTCAATTCATTTCGAAATCGTTATATATTCAATTCATTTCGAAATCGTTATATATTCAATTCATTTCGAAATCGTTATATATTCAATTCATTTCGAAATCGTTATATATTCAATTCATTTCGAAATCGTTATATATTCAATTCATTTCGAAATCGTTATATATTCAATTCATTTCGAAATCGTTTCAAAAATATGCGTTTTCGAAATCACTTTTCAATATGCATTTTAAAATGAATAAAATCGATATAAATATCGTTCACGTCAAAATGGCGTCAATCTAATCAACACGGCTTCATATATTGATATTTTCAAATATTTTATTTCAAATATTTCTTTTTCAAAATAGTTGTTATTATCAAAATATTTCGTTCAACACATGACCAATCTCAATGGATGAGTACTGTCAACACATGAACCTTTATTTTATATTGATAAAGATGTAAATTTTATTACTAAAATATTTCGTTCAACACATGACCAATCTCAATGGATGAGTACTGTCAACACATGAACCTTTATTTTATATTAATAAAGATGTAAATTTTATTACTAAAATATTTCGTTCAACACATGACCAATCTCAATGGATGAGTACTGTCAACACATGAACCTTTATTTTATAATATTCTTTATTTTCTAAATTGGAATGAGGCCCAATCAATCACCATATAATGTTAATTATATGGATTTTCATACATTACACACATATAATAGCATTGAAAATAATCAACCATCAACCAAAGTGCACTACACTGTATAAGCATCAAATATAGATATCTAACGCTTATAACAGCCTGTCAATCAATCGATCGACATATTTAATCAATCAGGATGAGTGAACTTCAAATTTCATCCCAACACCCGTGTGGGGTTTCAAACAATCAAACACAGATTTTTGTTTGTGCAGTTGGGCGATGTGTAAAATTTATCGACCCAATCAATGTCCTTCAAATAGGTGTACATAAACAAACCGTCCGGTTTGTAAATGAATATTTTATTTTATTCACTTCCACGTTAAAACTATATTTTTAACGATAAAATATTTTATTTAACCTATGAATGTTCTATTCAGTTCATTTATTCAATAAAATGATATTTTTATTTTTCTAACATATTTTAGAAAATTTCGGCGGCATAACGGCACGATACTAGAAACGGGACAAGGCCTAGCCTTATCCCCGGTCTAGTGAAGGCCCACGCCATTCACACAGCAATCAAATCAATTTCAATTCACCAAACAATTCAATTCAAACCAAATAATCTAACCAACTACACAACCAAACAATTAAACAAACAAGCCATCCATGGTCTGTGGATGACGGGTGTCGGGTGCTACTAAACACCGTCTGCATCCTAGTATATATATATAACTAGAAAAATTAAATTGAAGAGTGAGAAATTCTCACCGAAAGCTATCCCAACTTCACGACATTTCTATTGTAGAGATCTTCGTCGTTCTCGCCTCTTCGTCCTCTTCGTTGCCCGTAGCCACTACATATATAAGAATCGAATTTTTACTATGCTATTCAATATATGAAAATCGAATTTTTTACTTTGCTATTCAATATAGAAAAATCGAATTTTTACTTTGCTATTCAATATGGAAAAATCGAATTTTTACTTCGCTATTCAATATAGAAAAATCGAACTTTTACTTCGCTATTATATAGATAAAAATTCTATCTTTATACCGCTACTTTCCATATAAAAATTATATTTTTATACCTCTACTTTCTATGTAAAAATCATATATTTTTCTATTTCTAAAAACAATATTTTAAAAATCTGATTTTTAACTTTGTTATTCACATTAAAGACAATGCTACTTCATTTGTATTTCAAAACCTATATGTTGTTTATTATTTTATAAAAACAAAAAATCATAATTTGATAGAAACAAAATCATATATTTTTATAGATCATTATTCTTTTATAAAACGACACTAATTTTATTTTATGCTCCTATTTTTAAAAAAAATCATATCATTCTTTTTATAACTACATATCTTTTTTTATATAATGCTTTTTCTATATATTTATAAACAATGCTACGTATAATTTACAAATCTAAAAATTAAATCTGAAAATAAATCATATATTTTTCTCTAAGGCATTTTATATAAAAATTCTCATTTTTGATTAATTACTAATTTACCTAAACTAATTACCTTGATAAAGATAATTAATAAAATAATTAGTTTAAAATAAACCTTTCTTCTTCACTGTTAACACCCCAGGCTTCGGCCTTCTTCTTCGTGATGTTCTGGATAAACCTAACCCATCCGTCGACTTCCAACTTCCTCCATCGCGCCTTCATCAGACCGCCAGACTCCGATCATCTGCCACCACGCCGAGCGCCGAAGCGCTGCCATCCACCTCCGCCGGTGGGGCCCAAATCGCAGCCACCCATCCCCTTGAATTTCCGTTCAAAATCGCACGCTTTAAGCCCAAAAATCAAACCCTTTACCAAATAATAATCGATCACTACCGTTGGTTGTATAGATCCTAGTGAGATCTACAAGATTGCTTTGGAGGGTCTCGATTTAAATTCTTGGATTGTGACAATTTTTGAGATTGAAATGGGAAAAATCGGGCCTTCAAACTGATGGTGGCGGCTGCGTTCTGAATATAGGAGATGAGGGTTTAGAAATTTCCCTTTATACCCTTATATTTTAATTTATTTAATATTTAATTCTAATTTTACTTGTTTAATATAACGAACTTCAAATAAAACCCAACGACTGTCGCCCCCAGCTAATTACCCTCATTCCGAACACAATGGGATAGGTATCGTAGGCTGATTCGGCTGTTACAATTAGTTTCCGTTGAATTTACATTTAAATCATTATACTTAATTTTAAACGTACATTTCAAATTAACGGAGTCACATACGAACTCGAAAAATTCTAGAAAAATATTTTCTAGCTTCGTATTGACGATACGGTCCTAACAAAACTAATTTCATCGAATTCTGAGATCGTTGGAAAAATGGCCACTTTCCAGTCGATTAAAATCAACTGAAACTGGTCAAACGCGTTTTCCTTTGCCACGCTCACATATTGATTCAGAAAATTATGAAATTTAAAATCTAGCAATAATTTTACATCACGGACCCAACAAAAGTGGTTTCGTCGAAATCCGAGGTCATTTGCAAAATGTCCATTTTTAAGGGCCTGAATTCCATAGCGACTATTCAGAATTTTCAACTGGACATATCTTTTGATTCCCGCTATGAAATTTTGATTTTCCGGATTCGTTGGAAAGATATCATCAATTAGATCCTAATGTTTTTGGTTTCGCTAAAATCCGGATTGTTGTGCACCCGGTATGTTCAATTGAAGTTTGAAATCGAATTATCGAACTACCGCGCCATTTTCAATTCTAATTATAATTATATATAATTATTTATATTCTAACGTCGATCTACATGACTATATACGATTGAATTTTATTCAAGAGAAATTTTCTCGTTAACTTTATTTAAAATAATTTATTTTAAATATTCTAAATTCGCTAAAATTGCCAAAATAAAATTTTAAACTGGCCCAGATTTTCGGGTTGTTACATTGTAATAACTCGGAAAATGTGAACCAATTTAAAAAATTTAAAATTGGTTAATACCAAAGAATTTGAATAGTTGAAATAGCATATTTCAATAAAATAAAGAATTGGGTATAGTAAGGCAGTTTGAAATTTTGAATACAAACTTTGTCTGATTGTACCGGGTGGAAAATATAACGGATTTTAGCGAAACTGAAAATATTTAAATCTGTTTATGAATACCTTTCTAACGAATCTGAAAAATCGAAGTTTCATAACGGGAATCAAAAGTAATGGCCGAATGAATTTTCAGAAAGGTCGCTATATAGCATATATAGCCCCTGAAAATTGATATTTTGCATACGACCTCGGAATTCGACGAAACCACTTTTGTTGGGTCCGGGATGTCAAACTAATGCTAGGTTTCAAATTTCACAATTTTTGAAGCTAGTATGTGAGCGGGGCAAAAGAAAATGTGATTGGTCAATTTCTGTTAAAATGGGTCGACCTAAAAATGGCCATTTTTCAAACGAGCTCAGAATTCGACGAAACTGGTTTTGTTAGGACCGTATCGTCAAAACAAAGCTAGATTTATTTTTCTGGAATTTTTCGATTCAGTTTGTGGCCCTGGCAAATTGAAATGTACGTTCAACTTAAATATTGAATGTTTTATACTTTAATTTGAAAAATAACTGACTGTAACAGTCGAATTGGCCAACGAAACATATCCCATTGTGTCCGGAATGGGGGTATTTATCTAGGGCGACAGTCGTTGGGTTTGATTTCGAGTTCGTTTGTGAAAACACTATTTAGAATTTCCTATAAAGTCTCGACCAATAGGATTTTTTCTTTAAAAAAAAAATCTCAGAAACCCTAGCCGCGCCAGGCGATATCGACGATCCACATTGCTCGAAACTTCCCCTCGATTTTCCCGCCGCCACAGGCGAAGCTAGGCCGCGCCACCACCCCAGTTCGACGGCCCTTCGTCCCCTCTTCACATCCGACCAAACCCCACCCTCCACCATCGCCTGAACCACCCCCACGAAGTCGACGTCTTCCCGACGCCGCCCAGCCTTCCTCCGACCACCGAACTGACCCCACTCCTAGGCGCAGGCGCGTCTCTCCAAGCCCGAGGGCGTGGCACTACCTGATCGAAGCAACGATCTACGGATTTCACGAATTTTGCAAACCTAGTTCTGAATCAAAAATAAAGGTACGACCTTTATTATTCTGAAATGAAAATAACACTATAAAGCATTGCAAAACTTTGAAAAATAATATCTTTTTCGTTCGTTAACAAAATTCGATGAAACAGGAGACACCGTGACCGCAAGGAGGCTCTCTACCATCTAGAAGAAGCCGCAGATTTTTCTGATCTTCCCACGATTTTTAGCACTGCAAAAACCAATGTGAGGAATCTAAACTAAATTGTGTGAATGAAATCGTGTTGTATAAATTATATAAGCGAAGTGTAAATTATATACGCATTGTATACCTCATATACATGTGTTGTATAAGTTATATTAGCGATGTATAAATTATACAAGCGTTGAATGAAACATATATGCTTTGAATTGTGATGAAATGCAAGTGAATTAAATAGTATATATATACACTCCCCTCGTCCACAGACCATGGACAATATTTATTGTCCATGGTTGACGAGATATTATATGGTATGACGAATGGTTGGAAATAATTGTTTGTGGTTGAAAAATACCTTTGTTGTTGAAAAATACCCTCTTGTGGTTGAAACAAATTAGAACAGGATTGTGGAATTGAAAATAAAACATGCCGCCTGCGTGCGAACTAGATGCATGATCCCCATTGTAAAAAACCGCGAGGTTTTAAGGTAGAGCGAGGAGCCGTACTAGGGACGGTCCCGGTTTTAACTACCCTGCCGTTATGCTACCGAAATTTTCTGAAATATACATGTTTTAAAATAATTTTCATTCGTTGAAATAAATTACATATGTTGAAATAAATATTCATGTGTTGAGTTGAAATTCATTCGTTGAATCGAAATTCATGTGTTGAATATTATTTGAATTTAAACAAATAGCTTTAGCGATAAAAATCACATTTTTATATATATTCAAACTATAGTGAATATTCATGTGTTGAGTTGAAATTCATTCGTTGAATCGAAATTCATGTGTTGAATATTATTTGAATTTAAACAAATAGCTTTAGCGATAAAAATCACACATATATATATATTCAAACTATAGCGAATATTCATGTGTTGAGTTGAAATTCATTCGTTGAATCGAAATTCATGTGTTGAATATTATTTGAATTTAAACAAATAGCTTTAGCGATAAAAATCACATTTTTATATATATTCAAACTATAGCGAATATTCATGTGTTGAATTGAAATTCGTTCGTCGAGTTGAGATTCATGTGTTGAATGTTATCGTATTTTAAAATAAAATGAATAGACAATAAAAACTACATTTTTATTGTGAATATGAAGTGTTAAAAACATTCACGTGTTGAATAAATATTTTTTATGATAAAAATATTTCTTTTATCATGTATACGCTTTGATAAAAATACACACGTGTTGGAATAAATAATAGTTCGCTAGAAATATTATTATTAGCTTTGTTCTGCATATATATACATGTGTTGAACAGGGAAAATGGATTTGCTGTAGAGTAAAGAAATTATTTGCGTGCCCGACAAATAGGTAAGCCTTGATGAGTTGGCTGCGCAATTTTATTTTTATATCAACTCCTGTGAATGCCATTGGATGCGGAGTGCTGGTTATTCTGTGTGAAATAATAAACATCGCCATAGGATAGTAACAATTAATTTGGAACTACACTACATGGCATACTTCTTGACGATAGGCATACTTCATCATATTCCACATAAGCAATTGGAGCTTGTGTGACGAGGTGGAAGATTTACCATACGAGCGAGAGGCTTGTATGGCGATGATTATATACTACAGGTTGAACTGATGACTGATATGGACTATATAAAATATAACGATAAACTGCCAGATTAATAAAAAACCCACACGGGTCTGGAGTTGACAATAATCACGTCACTTTAGTTATTAGATACGGCACATGGACTATTTATTTCCACACGGAAACGGGGTGACGAGAATTTATTCTCTGGAGTGATTATCTATACATGCTCCCCCGTAAACACCAGAATATATCTCTATAAATATGTGGATGCTTTTTAGGATTTATTGGGTACCTAACACGGCCCAATAAATTTCCAAACCCCTCCCCGTACAAAGGAGGTTATGGCAAAAAAAATCGAAATATTAAGGCGTTAGTGAAATATTTGAAGTGAAAATGAAGTTGAAAATATAGAATGAACTATATTTATATATATAAATATAAATATAATTAAAAGGAATCGAAGCCATGCAGTTCGTGTTTCGGAATTGTAATTCGAAACCATTAGTACGAGAAATCCGACCATCGGATTTTCCCGAAACCGCAACCGCTGGGTTCGCCTTGGAAATATCTTCCCAACGGCACCAACCTTGTAAAAATCCAAAGGTTGGATTGTCCGGAATGTTTAATTCAAATCTGAAGGAAAACAACGCCAGAATGGTTTATATTTATATATAAATATAATTAAATCGAATAACGACGCTGCAGCTCGAATTTTGAAACCGTAACTTCAAACGACTAGTGTGGAAGATCCGACCGTCGGATTTTCACGAAACTGGAACCGTTGGGTTCGCTTTGGGAATATCTTCCCACTGATATAGACTTTGTAGAAATCCAACGGTTAGATTTTCCGATATGTGTAAAACAAATTAGGGGGAAAACAGTGCCACGACACGACCTGAAACGTCGTTTAATTAAATATGGTCATTTTTAAATAAATAAAAATGGCAAAAAATCATTATAAAATATTATAAGCAACATAGATTGGGAATAAACTAGTTTGGCTTGAATTGTTTGATATTTGATGGTTGTATGTGTTTGACACAAAAATAACACTAAAGAACTGAAAGATGGATGTCGAATAATATAACCATGGAAAAAAAATCGATTTAAATTCTAATTACGTGAATTATTTGAAAAGGCCGAGCTAACCCTCATTTCAAATAATTTATCGAGTGATTCGAATTGGAAAATACAAAGACGATTCAAGACCGACGATCTTCGTATCGGTTGGATGGGCGCTGCTGAGGTTCCTGACCGGAGTAGCTACCGTGAAGGGACGGAAGTAGTAGCCGTCTGAACGTATGTGTTGATTGGACGGATATACGAGGAATTTGACGCCTCCGGTTTCGTTCAGACTCAGAACGGACTTGTAAATGGACTGTGTGTCTGACATTGGATTTTGTTCTATACAGATTGATCTCTGTTAAATATATATCTGTTTGGCAGTGGAGAATTTATTCTTTTGCTTAACGCCCTTCTCTGAGACGTACGAGCTCAGAGGTTATATATCGATAGAAATCAATCGTTTGGAGTGGATTGCCTATGTGGCATGCCAAGATGCTGTGATCAAGGCTTCTGTTGCAAAGCAAAGTCTTGTGGATGATGATCAAAGCACGGTCTACGTGGCCTGGCTTTGTGTATAGCGTGGATTCGCGAGCCTCACACCTCGGTATAAGTTAAAAACGGGATACGGACCGCTGGGAGAGCACGACGTTTCTTTCTAGCTATGGTGGTGTCAGTGACTTACCAGCCCTGACATTTATATCTATTTTTCACCTATGTGGTTGTTGGAATGCGAGGCGCCTCGATTATAGGTCTGTAAGGACCGGGAAATGTGTGTTCAGGAATAACTAATCCTCAAACGTAAGAGAGGACCGGCCCAGCCGATCCAGGGTTACCCAGAGTGTGTAGTCCTGAGACGTTTGCTAGAATGTCTCGAAGCGGAGAGGAGCTTGCCCCTTGCCTCGACTCATGACGGAAATCCAATTTCCAATACGAAATAACGGACTCGATTGTAGAACTAGTATGGCGACATAGTGGTATGGGGCACTTATGCCGTCTATGATTGATATTTATGATGCTATTCGTTTTTGAAACATATATGCACTAGTAATAATATCAAATGATTTTGCTTTATACGTATTAAGCATATTTGGCCATTATAAGGTAAAACTCTATCCTCCGGCTTGTGTTGCATTGTATGATGGGACTTGAGTCTTATAATGGTTTCATTCTTTTTAAAAGCATTGCGTTGTTTTAAAGAATTTACTTTGCTTTAAGTGCACCAGCAATCACTGGAGTAAACCCGTTCCGCGAAAGTGGCGTGGTCCTATGATTTGCTTATTACTGTTGTTTAAACTGTTAAATAGATTCCTCATACTAGTCCCCATGACTGACTCGTTGTTTGTTTCACTTTGCAAACGCGGGTGCCCTCATTTTCACACGGGCAGCCAGGTGACAGGTTGTTTTTGGCTCTGCACTGTTGCATAGAGTGCATTTTGGCTCATGGCGAGGCTGACTTCACAGAGATGACTTTGACATTTTCCGCCATTATTGTACTTGTATTATGATTCCGCCACTGGCGATGCAGACTGCTTTACTTTCAGTATTTATTCTCGTATGTATATGTACCGCCTTCGGCGATGTAGACTGATACCCTTATTATGCCTCACTGCATGTATGTATTCCGCCTCTGGCGATGATGACTGATCACTTCCCTTTTATTTACTAAGTTATATCCTACGCTGTGCTATTCTGATATTGTTACATGTTGTGATTCCGCTGTCATATCCATGTAAAATCATTCTATTTATTGTTTTTGCTATTATATGTACTCTGCTATGATGATTGATGTGTTATATTCCAATGATTATCCTTAATACTACCCCTCGGATTTTGGGATCGTCACAGTTGGTATCAGAGCTTTGGTTAACCTTAGTTCCGGGATCTAACACATTAAACACCTCGTCAGAATAGAATCAGTAGTGTTCTAAGGTGAGTAGCTCATTAGAGATAGGATTAGCAATGTCCTAGAATGAGCTAAGCGGATTAGCAAAACAATTTGATCAGTACATCATTACCTTTCCTTATGTTCCCCTGCTTTATCATATATGAAAATTATCAAATCTGTGAGCTTGACTCTTTTCTTGCTTATACAGTACTCTCTCTGATGGCTACACGAGCAGCAGCAGCTAGAGGAGGCCATGGAGGCCGAGCAGGAGTAGCAGGAGGACGGGGGAATATCCCCGTAGTAGAGGAAGGCCCTATTGTTCAGCCACCAGCACCCCAGGACTTTGAGCTAGACAGCGTAGCGAAGAGGTATAGGAACCTGGGGGGAAAACCCTTTTCTAGCACTGGTACAGTGACGGAGGCTATAGCTTGGTTGAAGACCTGTGAAAAGATCTTTGAAGGCATGGGATTGGGGACCAACAACAAAGCACGACTAGGTATTTGGCTCCTACAGGAGGAAGCAGAGCTGTGGTGGGATGCCATCACCTCAGAGGATGCAACAGGTACTGTCAGAACCTGGGAGCAATTCAAAACCATGTTCAACGAGAAGTTTGTACCTGAACAAGCCTTAGAGAGGATGCGAGAGCAGTTTGCTAATCTCCAGCAAGGAGATCTCTCTATCCAGGATTACCTCAATAAGTTCACCAGTTGTCGCGCTATGCTCCAGAGCTTATTATGACTAACAAAGCTAAGAACAAGAGATTTATATTTAGGCTAAAGCGCAAGTACCATGACAGAGCCATGAGCAACATCAAACTCTCCTTCTCATAATTGGTAGAAATGGCTTGCAATTATGAAGATATGGATGAAAGACACGCCAGCCAAGACCGCGCCAAAAGCCAAGCTGGAAATAAGCGCAAGGCTTCAGCAGATCAGCCAGAGTCTAGCATTACAGCGGCCGCTACTCAGAAACCTGGAAAGATACCAAAAGGGAATTGCTACAACTGCGGGAAGCCAGGACATTTTTCTAATGTGTGCAAATCCCCGAGGAAGCCAAAGGCAAATCCAGACTCAGTCGAATGCTACAACTGCCATAAGAAAGGGCACTATAGCAGGAATTGTCCTCTGAAGCAGAATGCACAAGTGGCTCATGTGTATGACGGGGAGACCCCGCCAGCTATCACGGATGGATCAGGTAAACCCGACGTCTTGGGAGGTACCCTTACCATTAAAAATATTCCTGTTTCTGTACTTTTTGATACTGGTGCATCACGTAGCTTCTTTTCTGGTAACATTGTTCACAAGTTAAAATTGAAACGAAGAAAGCTTAAAGAACCAATTAAAGTTCAAAACCCGATAGGAGGTTCTGTTAGTCTCAGTACATATTATAAAGTACCTATTTCCTTTTCTCGATACCGGTTTCCTTTTAAAGTGATTGTCATGGACCTTTCCGAATTTGATATTATACTGGGGCTGGACTGGTTGACACAATATAAGGCCGAAGTTAGATGTGCCGAGAGAATCGTGAAAGTTAAAACAAAATTTGGGCATATCACTATACCATGTCACGGTTCAGAAATTAATAGAACAGAATTTTGATCTTCTTTAGAAGTTACTCCCCCTTCATTAGAAAAGATATCGGTCGTTAAAAATTATGCGGATGTGTTTGAAGAAGTAGAAAACTTACCGCCGCAAAGAGAAATTGAATTTAGAATAGATCTAATTCCTAACGCCCGACCAGTAGTACATCCAATTAGAAGAATGGCCCCGAAAGAAAAAGAAGAGTTAGGTAGTCAAACCCGAGAATTGCTTTGGAAAGGTCTGATCAGACTGAGCTTTTCAGCTTGGGGAGCAGCAGTAGTATTTGTCCCGAAATCAGACGGTACTCTAAGACTTTGTGTTGATTACCGAGATCTCAATAAGCAGACACTGAAGAACAAATATCCCTTGCCCCGAATAGACGATCTGTTAGATCAATTAAATGGAGCAACAGTATGCTCCAGAATGGACCTAGCTACAGGTTTCCACCAATTACGTATAGCAGAAGACTGTGTTCCTTTGACAGCCTTCAGGGGTCCCGATTTATTCTACAAATGGTTAGTAATGCCATTCGGCTTGTGTAACGCTCCGGCATACTTCGTCGATCTTATGAACAGAGTGTTCCGTGGTGTATTGAATAAATTTGTGCTAGTCTTCATCGATGACATCTTAATCTACTCCAAGTCGGAAGGCGAGCATGCAAAACATTTAGAACAAGTGTTGAAAATTCTAAGGAGAAATGTCTTAAAAGCTAAATTTTCTAAATGTGTCTTCTGGCAGGATGAAGTTAAGTTCCTTGGCCATGTCGTATCAAAAGAAGGGATTGCAGTGGATCCAAGCAAAATTACAGCGATTCAGAACTGGAAACAACCTACTAACCCCACTGAAGTTCGAAGTTTCCTTGGATTGGCTAGTTACTATCGGAAATTTGTTCAGGATTTTTCAAAGATATCTGGTGTATTGACAAAGCTTACAAAGAAGCATGAGAAATTCAAATGGACTCCCGAATTTGAAGAAGCTTTCCAGGAGCTGAAACTGAAGTTGACAACTGCTCCAGTGTTGACAATTATAGAAGGCAACCAAGACTTGACTGTATGGACAGGCGCTTCCATTAGAGGGCTAGGCGCAGTATTAATGCAAAAAGGCCAAGTGGTCGCATATGCCAGCCGTCAGCTGAAGCCGCATGAAAGAAACTATGCAACTCATGATCTTGAGTTATTAGATATCGTGTTTGCTTTAAGAATCTGGAGGCATTATTTACTGGGCGAGAAGTTCGAACTATTCACGGATCATCAATCCTTGAAATATCTATTCACTCAGAAAGATCTAAACTTGAGACAACAGCGTTGGTTAGAATTCCTTGCGGCATATGATTTTGAAATTCTATACACTCCAGGGAAAGCCAATGTTGTAGCAGATGCGCTCAGCAGAAAGAATGAAATCATTGCCAGTTTTATCATTACGTCTTATTTAATTGACAGGATCTCGACCAATCAAAAAGAAGATAATTTTGTAAAGGAGATGATCAAAAGAATCAATGACGGCATAGACTCCAGCTTCCAAGTGGGTATGAGGGGGTTCTGAGATTAAAAGGAAGAATTTGTGTTCCCGATATCTCCGAGCTAAAGAGAGAAGTGCTTGATGAATGCCACAAGTCCAAATTAAGTATCCATCCCGGAGTGAGCAAAATGTATAATGACATCAAGCGCACATTGTGGAAGGCGATGAAAAGAGATATCTCATTATATGTTAGCAGATGCCCCACTTGTCAGCTAGTTAAGAGCGATCAGCAGAAATTGGCTGGATTATTACAACCCTTAGAAATTCCAGGATGGAAGTGGGAGCAAATTTCGATGGACTTCATTGATGGCTTGCCTCGAACTAGGAAAGGAAATGACAGTATATGGGTAATCGTAGATCGCTTCACGAAGACTGCCCATTTCATACCTGTCCGATCCAATAGAACGGCTCAAAGTTTAGCACATATTTACTTCAAAGAAATAGTTAAACTACATGGAGTGCCGCTCAATATAGTCAGTGATAGAGATCCCCTGTTTACTAGCAAATTCTGAGAAGCATTCCAGATAGAATTGGGATCCAAATTGAATTTAAGCACCGCTTATCACCCACAGATAGACGGCCAAACTGAGCGGGTGAATAGAATTCTAGAAGATTTACTGCGGGCTTGCGTTATTGATTTTGGAGGCTCATGGGAAGATCACTTACATTTAGCCGAATTCTCTTATAACAATAGCTATCAAGCAAGTTTGGGAATGTCCCCATTTGAAGCATTATACGGTAGACCGTGCAGATCTCCCGCATGTTGGGTAGAACCTGGCAACAGACTTGTGTTAGGGCCCGATATGATTCGAGAAGCATCGGATAAAGTCGACTTCATTAAGAAGCGATTGAAGACCGCACAAAGCCGACAGAAAAGTTATGCTGATGCGAGAAGAAGGGATTTATCGTTTGCCGTTGGCGATTATGTTTATTTAAGAGTTTCTCCAATGCGGGGAGTAATCAGATCTGGCAAAACTGGGAAGTTGGCACCGAGATTTATTGGTCCCTTTCCTATACTAGAACGGATTGGAACTCTGGCTTATAGGGTTCAATTACCTGATTGGTTGCCTGGTGTACATGATGTGTTCCACGTGTCTCAACTCAGAAAACATGTTCATGATCCAGATCTTGTTGTGGAAGAAGCAGCGCAACAGGATATAGACATAACTCCAGAATTAGCGCTCAGAAGAGAGCCATTAAAAATTGTTGGCAAAGAAACTAGAGAGCTAAGGAGCAAAAAGATTCATTTAGTCAAAGTGCAGTGGAGTAGTGATCCTAGAGACTGTACTTGGGAGACCGAGGAAAGCATTAAACAAGCCTACCCCAAATGCAGAGTGGACATCTCTGACTAACTGTAACAACCCGTATTTTCAATAACCTATTATAACGTAAATCAAGGCAGAATTTAATTTATAAATCTGAATCAAGGGAAACGGGCTATGCCATTACGTTCGTCTCGGAAAAATACGCGAAATAGAGTCCGAGATTTCGAAAATCGGAGTCCGTATGACCCGATTAAGGCCCAACGAAGTTTTCAGAAAATTTCAAAGTAAAAACAGATTTCAAATTCAAGTTTGAATTTGAAAAATTAGGTCAGATTGGGCTAGGCGGGAAAATTCCCGCCAGAGCACCCAAGTCGACAGCCCTGTCGACTTGGAAGTCGACTTGGTTGGACCCAAGTCGACAGCCCTGTCGACTTGGCTGTCGACTGGGTTCAGCCGGGCAGTTTTGCCTGGTGCACCATTTGGGGTCTTGGTTAGGTTTTAGGGCCAGATTCGGTTTTGAGGGCTGAGATTGGAACTAGGGTTTAATCCTAAGGCTAGAACTAATCCTAATCTCTATAAATAATCCCCTAACCTAACCCTAAATCATCATTATTCATTCATACAACTAAACTATGGCAAAATCATTCCTCTCATGGCCTCCACTCTCTTCATAAAATTCCTAAATAAATTTCTATGAGAGATTTTCCATGCATACAAGTGTTTTCAAGCTTGTATGAGTGTCATTAGCTTGCATTCAAGTCAAGTTCCCATATTAACATCATAAAGCAAGGGTTTTGATCATTTTTGCTCAAGGGATTTTCTATTAGAGCTTGCATTTTGGGTCTATTTGATTGCATAAGGGCTTTGTCATATTTTTGTGTCTTCATAAGCATTGTAAGCCCCATTCTACTTTCATACTTAAACTCTAAAGTTAAATGTATGATATGCAAGTTTGCCATGATATGCAAGTTTACTATGTCATGTTATGCAAGTTTGATATGTTATGATATGCAAGTTTATCATGTTATGTTATGCAAGTATGCCATGTTATGATATGCAAGTTTACCATGTTATGTTATGCAAGTTTGGGATGATCATTTTGTTCATGTTATCATGTTATGCAAGCTTATCTTGAGTATATGAACATAAAGCTTCAAGCTTTATGCTAAAGGTTGCATTTTGGCAACATGTAAGTTATCATATCTCTTATGATAACTTGCATGTGAGGCTAAATGCGAACTTATGGCCATTTCTACATGTCATTTATCACCATGTATCACCAATATGCTAAGTTTGGTTTTATGCATGCTTTTGAGGCCTAATGCAAGTATATGAACATATGTACATTTCATATGCCACCATGTTGAACTTGTGGCTTCAACACCTTTATGTCATGATTATGCCAAGTTCCCTCTTTCTATCCTTTATGCGCTATTGCGATATGTAAGCGATGGGATTGCGTTTGGGGTTGGGTAAACTTAAAAGACATAAAAACATAAGATTGGGAATTTACCTATTAAGTTAGGTCTACCCATTGGGAATTTACCTATTAAGTTAGGTCTACCCAAATGCTTGAAAACTTGTAATATGTTTTGGAAACATGATGGGCATGACACTTAGAAAATATAAGTGTGACCAACTCGAGGTTGGGTTGAGTTTGTAGCGTAAACCTTCCCGGAACCGACCGGCTTAACTAGTTGCTACAAACAATAGGACCCAATGTGAGAAGTTGGTCATGTTGTACCTTGAACCCGAGGTTAGACCAAGTTGTGGTGTAAAGCTACCCGGAACCGACCGGCTTAACTAGTAACCACAACAAAGTCTAATGTGAGAGGTTAAGGCGCATTAATTAATTAATGCCTCATGATTAGGGTTAAGTCATGGTCCACTTAATACTTAACCAATTTGGGCTTGGTAGATTAATCTGGGTTAAGTCGTGAACCCATCGTTACACTTAACCAAGTTAATCCATGATTAGTAAAGGGGTTAAACCGTACTTAACCCACTAGAAAAATCCTAGCAATGGGGGTCCACTCCAGCAGTAATCCCAAGTTTGTATCATTAAGGCCCTAGGGACTAGGCTAGGGAGGGAGCACGATTACTGGACTTGAGGTAAGTGACCAAAAACGACGGCAGATGGGTACGCCGGTGTAGTTCCGGGCGGACTATGGTCGTGCACACAGTCCGAAGCCGGGGAAAACATGCACGGGTACCAGTAGATCGAGACTGTGCACTCATGTTTATGGTGTCCAGGGGTTGACACCCTAGGGCTTGATACACCCGACGGGAGACCCTGCACAGTCTGACTACAATTATGTTTGGGCCGCATTGACACCAACACGTGACGAGTTAGGCTTATAGGGAGCCGATCGACTAGACCGTTTGGTTGGACCTTGTATTAGGGTCACTTCATGTTATTGGGCCAAAGCTTGGGCCAAGGGATCAATACTTGTTTATTCAAGTCATGTTAGTTTGCTAGTACACCTGTGGTGCAAAACCTTAATCCTGATTATGCGATGACACCTTTATCTACCTTGTTAGTTAATCATCATGCTAGTATGTTGTTATCCTTATGTTCATCCCCGCTTCTCATGCCAGTTAACTTTATCAGTTTACATTGATTGTAGTAGGGCTTACTCAGTCTTTTTGACTGACCTGTTTTTCTTTTGCCTCTTTTCTTCCGTTCCCCCCCCCCCGGTTCTCAGGGTGGGAATATTGGAGCTTAGCTTGGATTTCTGATCGCTTGCTTGTGGGATTTTAGCTCATGTACGGTCTTGACATGAAGCTAGCTATGGTTATCACTTATTTTGGGGATAGTACTTATGTATTTCAGTTTTTCAGTGATGTTGTTTTTTTTATCTAGACTTGTGTATTTGGAAAGTTGACATTATGTTGTATCAGACTTGTTTTGAAATAGTTTGAAATCTTCCGCTGTTTTACTTATCTTATTTACTCTGTTTACATATATACATATGTTCTTGTTCTGCCTTGATATATCATTATGCATGTTTACCTGATTCAAACGCCCCTCCAAAGTCAGAGTGTTTGCAAGAGACACCCTGGCGGAGGCGGGGTGTTACATTTGGTATCAGAGCATATGGTTTACGAGAAGGAACAAAAAGGTTTTTAGAAAACTTTTGGAAAACTATTTTCAAAACCAAGTATAAAGTATTTTCCAAAGAAAAGTCTAGTTTATTTTAAAGGCTATTCCCCAAAAAGCCATTAGCAAAATTCCTTCGTTTTTCTCCATTCTGAATCTATCTTTTTCTTCGTTTTAGTATGGCCGATAACTTTGCTATTCCGGAGGGAGTACACGTACCTGTTTGGTATAGGAGACTTTTGGAGGCTAGGGCGACCGAAGCCGGCCCCGCAGATGTTCCTCCTCCTCCTCCGATAGTTAATGTTCCTCCTTCTCCTGTCGCTGAGGTTCCTCTTCCTCCTCCCCCTCAGCATCCTCAAGCTGACTTCGCAAAGACTTGTAAAGATTTCAAAGCAATGGGTGGCAAGAATTTCATTGGAACCGAGACTTATGTAGAGGCAAGGAATTGGTTGAAAGAAACCAAAGATCTTTTCGCCTTCTTTGATATAGATGACCGTAGGAAGGTTTTATTGGCAGTGTGGTTGCTAAAGGAAGAAGCTGCACGTTGGTGGGTGGTCACCACCGCTACTAGGCCAATTGAGACTTGGGATGACTTTCGGGGAAAGTTTGGACTAAGGTTCCTATCACTGAAGCAAGGGGACATGACTATTAGGGAATACATAGATAAGTTTAATCAACTGGCTCGGGTCGGTTTAGACTTGGTTAACACAGCTCAGAAGAAGGCCCTATACTTTGCTATAGGATTAAACGAGCCATTACATGGTTTAGCCATGACTCATATACCCTTGGGGGCAACTTTCGAGAGTTTGGTGAATATGGCCCTACTCAATGGAGAGAATAGGAGTGACAAGAAGGAGATCAAGATGAATGATACTCAAGCCAAGAAGACTGATTCCCAGTGGAAAGGAAATCAGGGTAATCCAAGCGGTCAGAGCAGTCAAGGCAATAAGAACAAGAACAAGAGTCAAGCAACAAGGGGAAGTGCCATTATTGCGGTTCAGTTGGGCATCTTATTAAGGATTATAAGAAGGAAAAGAAGTGCTTTACTTGTGGAAGCTCGACTCATCTAAACAAGGATTGCAGAAAAAGGAAGGGCACTTGCTTTAACTGTGGAGAAATGGGACACTTCACTAGGGATTGCCCGAAGAAGCAAGGGCAAGGCCAGGGTCAGACTCAGCGTGCTGGACCTTCGGGAGGGCAAGTTCATGCTCTCAATGCCGCTCCAGTTCCCGATCGAGGTAGTATTTCTGTTGAAAGTCTTGTTTACATTTCTGATTTTCCTGTTCGTACGTTGTTTGATTTTGGTGCATCGCATAGTTTATTTCATCTGATCTAGTTGAAAGTTTGCACCTAAGTACTAGTCTAGTTAATGATCCCGTGTGTGTTTCAAATCCAATTGGGGTTTCCGCCCATTTGTCTATTATCTACGTGGATTTGAAAATCTCTATCTTTAGTGTAGAGTTCTCGTGTGATGCTTATATTCTCGGTTTCATGGGGTATGGGTTGATTTTGGGCATGGATGGGTTGTCCAGTTTTGGAGCCATTCTTGATTTTTGAGCATAGGGTTGAGAGGCTCATGACTCGCCTCGGTAATACCCTAAAAATTTCTAGTAACCTTATGAGTCCCGTCATGTTGTGTTATCTTGAATCCCTCAACTCGTCTATCGATAGTTTGCAATCGGTGAGGGTGGTCCGAGAATATCCTGATATCTTGGGTGAAGTGAAGGGGGTTACCCCTAAGCGAGAGATTGATTTCCGCATTTATCTGGTTGATAATGCCAAGCCAGTTACGTGGCCGGTTAGGCACATGGTCCCGCGAGATGAGAGTTAAGAAAGCAAGTCAAGGAGTTGCTTGAGAAGAACTTCATACGATGAAGCATTTCCGAGGAGGGTGCTCTAGTAGTATGCGCTACTAATGTGGACAGTTTGCTTCGCCCGTGTGTTGATTATCGTGAGTTGAACAAGAAGAATAGACAACCATTACCAAGGATCGATGATTTGTTCAGCTTGTAGGAACATCTGTTCCCTCTTGATCTTGCTACTGGATTCCATCAGCTCAGAGTAGCTGAAGATAGTATAGACAAGACTGCGTTCAGAACTTCGGATGGATTCTTAGAATGGCTGGTCATGCCATTCGGTTTGACTAATGCACCCGCCTACTTCGTGGACTTGATGAGTAGGGTGTCTAGGGAGTTCCTGAACGAGTTTGTGGTAGTCTTTGTAGACGATATCCTGACTTTCTTAAAGAACGAGGAAGGACATGCTAGACATCTCAAGGAGGTGATGGATACGCTTAGAACCCATCAGTTGAAAGCCAAGTCCTCCAAATGTCATTTTGGAGAAAAAGAAGATAGATTTTTTAGGCACATAGTTTCTAAGCAAGGCTTAGCGGTGGATCCCGCTAAAGTGGTCGCGGTTCAAGACCGGAAAGCTCCGACGAAGACAAGTGAAGTAAGAAGCCCGGTGGGCTATTGCATCCTCTAGACGTTCCACTATGGAAGTGGGAGAGTATTTCCATGGATTTTATCGATGTGCTACCAAGGTCAAGGAAAGGGAATACGAGCATGTGGGTCATAGTAGGTAGACTCACGAAGAGTGCTCATTTCACTCCGGTAAAGAGCGAAAGGACTGCATCATAGCTAGCGACAGTTTACTTTCAAGAAATAAAGCGGTTGCACGAGGTTCCCTAAAGGATAGTTAGTAACCATGACTCAGCCAGTTTTGGGATAGTCTACGGGAAGTCATGGGCAAGCAACTGAATCTAAGTACGGCCTATCATTCGCAGGCGGATGGTTCATTTCGTTCAACCATGAGTTATAGAAAATCACGTTAGTAAGAGCAATTGGCAACGTGGATTGGTATTTTCAAGAAAAGTTCTGCTGCGTGGAATACTTTATAGTAAGTAAACGAGATCCAGGATTCACTGGTGAATTTTGGAGAGCTTGCATGAAACCATGAGGTCACAGTTATGTTTAAGCCAAGTATGATAGAAGAAGAGTAAGTGAAAGAGGAAGACGAGAGGCGACAATGAAATGGGTTCCAACTCATATTTGGAAATAAGAGTTAAGAAGCCAAGAAATCATGAAGTAAAAGACGGTCAAAGCACAGTGGAGTTAAGCCCAAGGAAACGTGACTTAGAAGATTGAAGGCTAGATACGCGCATCATATCTCTTTTTTAAGAGTATATTCTTGATCCTTGTTTTCCGGTGGAACTTACTTGCATGTTATCTTTTTACGTATATCCTCTCGGTCCCATTCTCGGTCCTATTTCTGTCAGGAGGTACGACTTATTGGCTAGTAATACATGTCAGGGTTAGGAAGGGATTTCTTGTAATCCAAAAGGAGTATATCCTGCTTATCTTCCTGATCTCTTTGTAGCATATCTTTTGTTATCCATGTTTGTCTTGATTATCTAGTTTATCCTGTTAATCTTGTCATGAGAACCTTAGGTAGAAACCCTTTGGATGAAACATGTGTTTGAAACATGTTATGCTTGATGGTTGCAAGTGGTTGCAAGTGTTTGCAAGTGGTTACTCGTGGATGCATTATACACATTAGGCACTAGATCGGCTCACACACTCCTCATATTGCATATGCATGAGTGTTTATGCTTATTCATGGATGAAAATTTTTGTGTTATCACATGGATGTTGCATATGGATGTATGTTATGTGCACACATATAGATGTTATACATTATGATAGGAATTGCATACATATGGATTCATTTCACTAACATAATTTGCATTGATGATATTTGCATTAGATAAGTACATATACACACACCTTTGCATATGTTCATACAACATTTAGAATCTTGTAAGGACAATGATTGCTCGTGGATGATGTTTTGAGTAGATGGATGATTGGATGGTAGGATACGTTCTTCCTAACTTGAAGATTTCGGGGACGAAATCCTTTAAGGAGGGGAGAATGTAACAACCCGTATTTTCAATAACCTGTTATAACGTAAATCGAGGCAGAATTTAATTTATAAATCTGAATCAAGGGAAACGGGCTATGCCATTACGTTCGTCTCGGAAAAATACGCGAAATAGAGTCCGAGTTTTCGAAAATCGGAGTCCGTATGACCCGATTAAGGCCCAACGAAGTTTTCAGAAAATTTCAAAGTAAAAACAGATTTCAAATTCAAGTTTGAATTTGAAAAATTAGGTCAGATTGGGCTAGGCGGGAAAATTCCCGCCAGAGCACCCAAGTCGACAGCCCTGTCGACTTGGAAGTCGACTTGGTTGGACCCAAGTCGACAGCCCTGTCGACTTGGCTGTCGACTGGGTTCAGCTGGGCAGTTTTGCCTGGTGCACCATTTGGGGTCTTGGTTAGGTTTTAGGGCCAGATTCGGTTTTGAGGGCTGAGATTGGAACTATGGTTTAATCCTAAGGCTAGAACTAATCCTAATATCTATAAATAAGCCCCTAACCTAACCCTAAATCATCATTATTCATTCATACAACTAAACTATGGCAAAATCATTCCTCTCATGGCCTCCACTCTCTTCATAAAATTCCTAAATAAATTTCTATGAGAGATTTTCCATGCATACAAGTGTTTTCAAGCTTGTATGAGTGTCATTAGCTTGCATTCAAGTCAAGTTCCCATATTAACATCATAAAGCAAGGGTTTTGATCATTTTTGCTCAAGGGATTTTCTATTAGAGCTTGCATTTTGGGTCTATTTGATTGCATAAGGGCTTTGTCATATTTTTGTGTCTTCATAAGCATTGTAAGCCCTATTCTACTTTCATACTTAAACTCTAAAGTTAAATGTATGATATGCAAGTTTGCCATGATATGCAAGTTTACTATGTCATGTTATGCAAGTTTGATATGTTATGATATGCAAGTTTATCATGTTATGTTATGCAAGTATGCCATGTTATGATATGCAAGTTTACCATGTTATGTTATGCAAGTTTGGGATGATCATTTTGTTCATGTTATCATGTTATGCAAGCTTATCTTGAGTATATGAACATAAAGCTTCAAGCTTTATGCTAAAGGTTGCATTTTGGCAACATGTAAGTTATCATATCTCTTATGATAACTTGCATGTGAGGCTAAATGCGAACTTATGGCCATTTCTACATGTCATTTATCACCATGTATCACCAATATGCTAAGTTTGGTTTTATGCATGCTTTTGAGGCCTAATGCAAGTATATGAACATATGTACATTTCATATGCCACCATGTTGAACTTGTGGCTTCAACACCTTTATGTCATGATTATGCCAAGTTCCCTCTTTCTATCCTTTATGCGCTATTGCGATATGTAAGCGATGGGATTGCGTTTGGGGTTGGGTAAACTTAAAAGACATAAAAACATAAGATTGGGAATTTATCTATTAAGTTAGGTCTACCCATTGGGAATTTACCTATTAAGTTAGGTCTACCCAAATGCTTGAAAACTTGTAATATGTTTTGGAAACATGATGGGCATGACACTTAGAAAATATAAGTGTGACCAACTCGAGGTTGGGTTGAGTTTGTAGCGTAAACCTACCCGGAACCGACCGGCTTAACTAGTTGCTACAAACAATAGGACCCAATGTGAGAAGTTGGTCATGTTGTACCTTGAACCCGAGGTTAGACCAAGTTGTGGTGTAAAGCTACCCGGAACCGACCGGCTTAACTAGTAACCACAACAAAGTCTAATGTGAGAGGTTAAGGCGCATTAATTAATTAATGCCTCATGATTAGGGTTAAGTCATGGTCCACTTAATACTTAACAAATTTGGGCTTGGTAGATTAATCAGGGTTAAGTCGTGAACCCATCGTTACACTTAACCAAGTTAATCCATGATTAGTAAAGGGGTTAAACCGTACTTAACCCACTAGAAAAATCCTAGCAATGGGGGTCCACTCCAGCAGTAATCCCAAGTTTGTATCATTAAGGCCCTAGGGACTAGGCTAGGGAGGGAGCACGATTACTGGACTTGAGGTAAGTGACCAAAAACGACGGCAGATGGGTACGCCGGTGTAGTTCCACTACAACAAAATGACCCTATTACAACGGTGGAACACCGTTGTAATAGGGTTTTTACAACGGTGGGCAAACCGTCGTGTCTTAAGAAGTTGTAATAGCCTAATATCTTTTACAACTTTTCTGCACTGTTGCAAGACCGTTGTAATATGTATATTTTACAACTTTTTTCCACCGTTGTAATAAGTTTATTACAACAGTTATGCACCGTTGTTGTTTTAATTTTTACATTTTATTAAATTTTTTATATTTTACAATTGTAATATATCCACAAATTATATACATATTACTAATAAAAGAATTCATTGCAGAACATATTATCTACAAAACTGAAAATATCAAACAAACTTAAACCATGAACCAAAACAATATATTATTAATTTCAAACTCATCATTTTTTTTACATAATACATTGACAAAACTGAAGATACAAAGACTTTATAACAGTTCTAACTTTCTTCTGCTCCTGTTAATCTCCTTGTGCTCCTTTTTCTCCTTAATATCCGTTCCTAAGAAAGAAATTATCAAACTGTTAGTGCTGCAGTATAGATTTATGCATGTAACAAAAATTGGAAAAATGTGAGTGCACAAAATAAACAGCTAATACAATGCATTCAAACCATTATATACGTAAATAACCTGTCCATTATATACAATGCATGTAACGTTGGATGATTCATTTTGTTATATACAATGCACTGAAAAGCTTTGCCGCGGCAAAGCTATGCAGTGCAATCACTTTGCCGCGGCAAAGCTTTGCAGTGCAAAGCTTGTTGCGGCAAAGCTTTGCACTGCTACTTGCAGTGCAAAGATTTGCTGCAGCAAAGCTTTGCGGCAGCAAAGCTTTGGCAAAGCTTTGCACAGTGTGCAAAGCTTTGCCGCAGCAAAGCTTTGCACTGTAAATAGCAGTGCAAAGCTTTGCCGCGGCAAGCTTTGCACTGCAAAGCATTGCCGCGGCAAAGCTATGCACTGCAAAGCTTTGCCGCAGCAAAGCTATGCAGTGCAATCACTGCATAGCTTTGCACTGCAAAGCTTTGCCGCAACAAAGCTTTGCACTGCAAATAGCAGTGCAAAGCTTTGCCGCAGCAAAGCTTTGGCAAAGCTTTTGTACAGCAAAGCTTTGCACTGCAAATAGTAGTGCAAAGCTTTGCAATGCAAAGCTTTGCAAGATTAGGCAAAGCTTTGCAGTGCAATCACTGCATAGCTATGCCGCAGCAAAGCTTTTTTGTATATTCATCAAGTTTATAAGCAAAATAGCCTCCTGTGCCTAGAATTAGAACACAAAATGCACAGACAAACCAAAATAAAACTTGCAAGAACAGATCACAATAATCCCAAGCAGCAAAACCATAGAACCACAAGGCTGCAAAACCATAGAACCACAACAAACCCTTCGAAACTTCCTCAAAACCAACAACCAACTAACAGTTCCTCAAATTCCTCGATAACTCAATAAACCAATTCCAAAATCCACTCAACAGGCAAAGAACCCATCGAAAAAAGCAAAATAGACATACCGTAGCAGTGCAAAGCTTAATTCGTATCACACCCAATACGAAATCATATCTGAAATTAGACAATCTGATGGTCGAACTATAGATCTAACCCAATACGAGCCCCATGGTTCTGAAATCACATGAATCGAAATATAGATCTAACCCAAATTAAACAAACAAAATATTACAGCTAATTTAAAACGAGTAAAAAGGAGAAACTTAGCTTAATTCGAGATCGCTCGTCGTGAAGGCTCGGGGGTTGGCTGGCGATGGCCAAACTGGTGGTCTGTGGGGGTTTAGGGTTGATGGAGAATCATTGAGGAGGTCGAAGGGGTAGTTGCGAAGTCGGTTATCTCGTGTTACGGAGGAAGAAAAGGGGATCTAGGGTTTTTCTTCAATTCGGTTTTGAGAAATTTGTGAGGCGGCTTGAGTGAATGAAGGGGGTTACGATGGAATTAGGGTTATAAGGGATGGCGGGTCGGGTACGTTTGGTTGGGCCGACGGATCATAAGGGTAAATATACTTATTAATAGTATTAGATATTACTTTTTGTTATTAGTTATTACCTATTAATGTTACATATTAAATATTACTTATAAATGAAATATTAAATGTTAAATATTGATCATCAAACATTTGATGTTAAATATTAAATTATAAATAATGACGTGTATAAGTTATTATCAAGAAAAACCAATTATAAAAACCCTTTATTACAAATGTCGAGAAAAATCAATTTTTATAAATTTGTTATTGCAATTGTCGTCTATCGAACGTTGCAAATATTTAGTTAATTGTAATATGGTGATTAATTTTGAATTATTAAATACTTTGTTACATATTGATTATTTATTAAATTTATTTTTTATAGTTATTATTAGTTAATAATTATTAAATTAAAAAATTACGTTCATCATAGATTATAAACTAATTGGTACATCTTAAAAAAAACATACTTGAACCTCACACGCAAATACATGTGAACTCCAGACAGATGAATTATTTGTAAATTATTAATTAATTAAGTAATATTTATTTGTTTACTTATTATTGATTATTAATTAATACTTACTAATTAGTTATTAATTAAATGTTAATTATTAATTAGGATTATTTCATATTAACAATAGTTATTATTTAACTTTTACTTATTTCTACTTAGTTATAATCGAGTAATAACTATTAAAAGCTTATAATGTATATGTCACCTAAATATTAATTAATAAGCAGTTAACATTAACTATTAAACATTAATTACCACTTATTAACTATTAATTATTTAATAAATATTATTGATTCCTAAGTTTATTATTAATTATTAATTATTATTAAATATTAATATAATTAGTTATTAAATATAGATATTATAAACATGAAGTTTGTAATGGGCATCTATTACAACTAACAAAACAAAAAGTTGTTAAAAATATGTTTATTACAACTTTAGGGAATGCCACCATTGTAAAAAACCATTTATTACAACGGTGCTTTTACCACCGTTGTAAAAAACCATTTATTACAACGGTGTCTTTACCACCGTTGTAAAAAACCATTTATTACAACGGTGCGTTTACCACCGTTGTAAAAAACCATTTATTACAACGGTGCTTTTACCACCGTTGTAAAATTAAAGTTGTAATATGGTGTTTTTGTTGTAGTGTTCCGGGCGGACTATGGTCGTGCACACAGTCCGAAGCCGGGGAAAACATGCACGGGTACCAGTAGATCGAGACTGTGCACTCATGTTTATGGTGTCCAGGGGTTGACACCCTAGGGCTTGATACACCCGACGGGAGACCCTGCACAGTCTGACTACAATTATGTTTGGGCCGCATTGACACCAACATGTGACGAGTTAGGCTTATAGGGAGCCGATCGACTAGACCGTTTGGTTGGACCTTGTATTAGGGTCACTTCATGTTATTGGGCCAAAGCTTGGGCCAAGGGATCAATACTTGTTTATTCAAGTCATGTTAGTTTGCTAGTACACCTGTGGTGCAAAACCTTAATCCTGATTATGCGATGACACCTTTATCTACCTTGTTAGTTAATCATCATGCTAGTATCTTGTTATCCTTATGTTCATCTCCGCTTCTCATGCCAGTTAACTTTATCAGTTTACATTGATTGTAGTAGGGCTTACTCAGTCTTTTTGACTGACCTGTTTTTCTTTCGCCTCTTTTCTTCCGTTCCCCCCCCCCCCCCCCAGGTTCTCAGGGTGGGAATATTGGAGCTTAACTTGGATTTCTGGTCGCTTGCTTGTGGGATTTTAGCTCATGTACGGTCTTGACATGAAGCTAGCTATGGTTATCACTTATTTTGGGGATAGTACTGATGTATTTCAGTTTTTCAGTGATGTTGTTTTTTTTATCTAGACTTGTGTATTTGGAAAGTTGACATTATGTTGTATCAGACTTGTTTTGAAATAGTTTGAAATCTTCCGTTGTTTTACTTATCTTATTAACTCTGTTTACATATATACATATGTTCTTGTTCTGCCTTGATATATCATTATGCATGTTTACCTGATTCAAACGCCCCTCTAAAGTCAGAGTGTTTGCAAGAGACACCCTGGCGGAGGCGGGGTGTTACACTAACTCCGGTGCAAGGTACCTTTACAATACTTTGCATTTACATTTTGTTTCCTACTTTGCTGTTATTTCCTTTTCGAGGACGAAAAGTTTTAAGTGGGGGAGATTGTAATAACCCGGAAAATGTGAACCAATTTAAAATTTTTAAAATTGGTTAATACCAAAGAATTTGAATAGTTGAAGTAGCATATTTCAATAAAATAAAGAATTGGGTATAGTAAGGCAGTTTGAAATTTTGAATACAAACTTTGTCTGACTGTACCGGGTGGAAAATATAACGGATTTTAGCGAAACTGAAAATATTTAAATCTGTTTATGAATACCTTTCTAACGAATCTGAAAAATCGAAGTTTCATAACGGGAATCAAAAGTTATGGCCGAATGAATTTTCAGAAAGGTCGCTATATAGCATATATAGCCCCTGAAAATTGATATTTTGCATACGACCTCGGAATTCGACGAAACCACTTTTGTTGGGTCCGGGATGTCAAACTATTGCTAGGTTTCAAATTTCATAATTTTTGAAGCTAGTATGTGAGCGGGGCAAAAGAAAATGTGATTGGTCAATTTCTGTTAAAATGGGTCGACCTAAAAATGGCCATTTTTTCAAACGAGCTCAGAATTCGATGAAACTGGTTTTGTTAGGACCGTATCGTCAAAACAAAGCTAGATTTATTTTTCTGGAATTTTTCGATTCAGTTTGTGGCCCTGGCAAATTGAAATGTACGTTCAAATTAAATATTGTATGTTTTATATTTTAATTTGAAAAATAATTGACTGTAACAGTCGAATTGGCCAACGAAACATATCCCATTGTGTCCGGAATGGGGGTATTTAGCTAGGGGCGACAGTCGTTGGGTTTGATTTCGAGTTCGTTTGTAAAAACACTATTTAGAATTTCCTATAAAGTCTCGACCAATAGGATTTTTTCTTTAAAAAAAAATCTCAGAAACCCTAGCCGCCCCAGGCGATATCGACGATCCACATTGCTCGAAACTTCCCCTCGATTTTCCCGCCGCCACAGGCGAAGCTAGGCCGCGCCACCAACCCAGTTCGACGGCCCTTCGTCCCCTCTTCACATCCGACCAAACCCCACCCTCCACCATCGCCTGTATCGCCTGAACCACCCCCACGAAGTCGACGTCTTCCCGACGCCGCCCAGCCTTCCTCCGACCACCGAACTGACCCCACTCTTAGGCGCAGGCGCGTCTCTCCAAGCCCGAGGGCGTGGCACTACCTGATCGAAGCAACGATCTACGGATTTCACGAATTTTGCAAACCTAGTTCTGAATCAAAAATAAAGGTACGACCTTTATTTTTCTGAAATGAAAATAACACTATAAAGCGTTGCAAAACTTTGAAAAATAATATCTTTTTCGTTCGTTAACGAAATTCGATGAAACAGGAGACACCGTGACAGCAAGGAGGCTCTCTACCATCTAGAAGAAGCCGCGGATTTTTCTGATCTTCCCACGATTTTTAGCACTGCAAAAACCAATGTGAGGAATCTAAACTAAATTGTGTGAATGAAATCGTGTTGTATAAATTATATAAGCGAAGTGTAAATTATATACGCATTGTATACCGCATATACATGTGTTGTATAAGTTATATTAGCGATGTATAAATTATACAAGCGTTGAATGAAACATATATGCTTTGAATTGTGATGAAATGCAAGTGAATTATAGAAATATATATATATATATATACTCCCCTCGTCCACAGACCATGGACGATATTTATTGCTTGTGATTGACGAGATATTATATGGTATGACGAATGGTTGGAAATAATTGTTTTTGGTTGATATTGTGGTTGAAAAATACCTTTGTGGTTGAAAAATACCTTTGTGGTTGAAAAACACTGTGACGATCCCAAAATCCGAGGGGCGGTATTAAGGATAATCATTGGGAAATAACACATTAATCATCATAGCAGAGTACAGATAATAGCAGAAACAATAAATAAATTAATTTTACATGAACATGACAGCGGAATCACAACATGTAGGAATATCAGAATAGCATAACGTGGGATATACTTAGTAAAAAGAAAGGGAAGTGATCAGTCATCATCGCCAGAGGCGGAATACATACATGCAGTGACATAATAAGAGTATCAGTCTACATCGCCGAAGGCGGAATACATATACATATAGTGAGAAATACGGAAAGTAAATCAGTCTGCATCGCCAGTGGCGGAATCATAATATAAACATAGTAATGGCGGAAAATATCTAAGTCATCTCTATGAAGTCAGCCTCGCCATGAGCCAAAAGTGCACGCTAAGCAGCTGTGCAGAACCCAAAAACCACCTGTCACCTGTGTACTAGGCTGCCCGTGTGAAAATAAGGGCACCCGCGTTTGCAAAGTGAAACAAACAACGAGTCAGTCATGGGGACTGGTATGAGGAATCCATTTAACAGTTAAACAATAGTAATAGCAAATCATAGGACCACGCCACTTTCGCGGAACGGGTTTACTCCAGTGATTGCTAGTGCTTTTAAAACAAGGTAAATTCTTTTAAAACAATCGCAATGCTTTTAGAAAGAATGAAGCTATTATAAGACTCAGGTCCCATCACACAATGCAACGCAAGCCGGAGGATAGAGTTTTACCTTATAATAGCCAAATATGCTTGATACGTATAAAGCAAAATCATTTGATATTATTACTAGTGCATATATGTTTCAAAAACGAATAGCATCATAAATATCAATCATAGACGACATGAGCGTCCCGTGCCACTATGTCGCCATATATAAGTTACAATCAAGTCCGTTATTTCGTATTGGAAATTGGATTTCCGTCATGAGTCGAGGCAAGGGGCAAGCTCCTCTCCGCTTCGAGACACTCTAGCAAATGCCTCAGGATTACGCACACTGGGTAACCCCTGGATCGGCTGGGCCGGTCCTCACTTACGTTAGAGGATTGGCAATTCCTGAACACACGTTTCCCGGTCCTTACAGACCTATAATCGAGGCGCCTCGCATTCCAACAACCACAAAGGTGAAAAATAGATATATATGTCAGGGCTGGTAAGTCACTGACACCACCATAGCTAGAAAGAAACGTCGTGCTCTCCCAGCGGCCCGTATCCCGTTTTTAACTCATACCGGGGTGTGAGGTTCGCGAATCTACGAAATACACAAAGCTAGGCCACGTAAGCCTCGCTTTGATCATCATCCACAAGACTTTGCTTTTCAACAGAAGCCTTGATCACAGCATCTTGGCATGCCACATAGGCAGTCCACTCCATACGATTGATTTCCATCGATATATAACCTCTAAGCTCGTACGTCTCAGAGAAGGGCGTTAAGCAAAAGAATAAATTCTCCGCCGCCAAACAGATATATATTTAACAGAGATCAATCAGTACAGAACAAAATCCAATGTCAGACACACAGTCCATTTACAAGTCCGTCCTGGGTCTGAACGAAACCGGAGGCGTCAAATTCCTCGTATATCCGTCCAATCAATATATGCGTTCAGACGGCTACTACTTCCGTCCCTTTCCGGTAGCTACTCCGGTTAGGAACCTCAGTAGCGCCCATCCAACCGATACAAAGATCGTCGGTCTTGAATCGTCTTTGCATTTTCCAATTCGAATCGCTCGATGAGTTATTTGAAATGAGGGTTAGCTCGGCCTTTTCAAATAATTCACGTCATTAGAATTTAAATCGATTCTTTATATGGTTATATTATTCGACATCCATCTTTCAGCTATTTAGTGTTATTTTCATGTCATACACATACAACCATCAAATATCAAACAATTCAAGCCCAATTGGTTTATTCGCAACCTACTTTGCTTATAATATTTTATAACGATTATTCGCCATTTTTATTTATTTAAAAATGGCCATATTTAATTAAACGACGTTTCAGGTCGTTTCGTGTCACTAGCGCTGTTTTTCCCTCAATTTGTTTTACACATATCGGAAAATCTAACCGTTGGATCTTCAAAAATTTTACGTCATTAGGAAGGTCTTTTCAAAACGAATCCAACGATTCCAGTTTTGGGAAAATCCGACGGCCGGATCTTCCACACTAACCATTTGAAGTTACGATTTCAATTTACGAACTGCAGCGTCGTTATTCAATTAAATTTAATTATATTTATATATATATAAATATAATCGTTTCTGGCGCTGTTTTTCCTTAATTTTGAATTAAACATTCCAAACAATCCAACCGTTGGATTTTTACAAGGTTGGTGCCGTTGGAAAGATTATTCCAAGGCGAACCCGACGGTTGAGGTTTCGGGAAAATCCAATGGTCGGATCTTCCGCACTAGTCGTTTGAAATCACGGTTTCAAAATACGAACTGCACGGCCTCGTTTCGTTTTAATTTTATTTATATTTATATATTTATATAAATATAGTTCATTCGATGATTTCTATATCGTTTTCACTTCAAATATTTTTCTAACACCCTAAAATTTTGGAAAATTTCGCCATAACCTCCCCTGCACCGGGAGCATCGGGAAATCGCAAATAGCGTCCCGGTCCTTCTGATCTCAAAAAGAAAAAGAAAAAGTCAAGCGGCTAGCCAACAGGCTCAAAATCATCACCCAAACAAATCAGTAAATGTGTACCTATTTGTCGGGCACAAATTTTATTCCTCTCCTCTAGCCCCTTTGCTATAACCTGTTCAATGAATATGCATGTACATTTATATACAGTTCATATCATTTTTCATTTTCTATTCAACTTCATATTTGATTTCTATTTGGTTTAAAAACACCATTCATTCTAATGTCACATAAATAGGTGCAAATCATTTCATTAGCTAATTAATGAATATTTCAACTCATATATGTTTATCTTGAACAAGTGGCTATTTTTAACACTTCACATTTTAACGATTCGGTGCATACAATAAAAATGTGATTTTTATTGTAAAACAATTCATTTCAAAACACTATTCTTCTATATAGTTCAAGTGGGTGATAAAAATGGGATTTTTATCATAAAACAATTTATTTCAAAATATGAATACCATTCAACACATGAATTTCTAAACAACGAATGAATATCAATTCAACACATGAATGTTTCTATAGTTTCTATATATAGTTAAAAATGTGATTTTTATTATCGAACAATTTATTTCAAAATATGAATACCATTCAACACATGAATTGCTAAACAACGAATGAATATCAATTCAACACATGAATGTTTCTATAGTTAGATAAAAATGTGATTTTTATTATCGAGACATTTATTTCAAAATATGAATACCATTCAACACATGAATTGCTAAACAACGAATGAATATCAATTCAACACATGAATTGCTAAACAACGAATGAATATCAATTCAACACATGAATGTTTCTATAGTTTCTATATATAGTTAAAAATGTGATTTTTATTATCGAACAATTTATTTCAAAATATGAATACCATTCAACACATGAATTGCTAAACAACGAATGAATATCAATTCAACACATGAATGTTTCTATAGTTAGATAAAAATGTGATTTTTATTATCGAGACATTTATTTCAAAATATGAATACCATTCAACACATGAATTTCTAAACAACGAATGAATATCAATTCAACACATGAATGTTTCTATAGTTTCTATATATAGTTAAAAATGTGATTTTTATTGTCGAGCCATTTATTTCAAAATATGAATACCATTCAACACATGAATTGCTAAACAACGAATGAATATCAATTCAACACATGAATGTTTCTATAGTTTCTATATATAGTTTAAGCATATGAAATTAATTCAAACACAAGAATATTATTCAAAATTTCGGCAGCATAACGGCAGGGTAGTTACACCGGCACCGTCCCTAGTACGGCTCCTCGCTCTACCTTAAAACCTCGCGGTTCTTGACAATGGGAATCATGCATCTAATTCGCACGCAGGCGGCATGTTTATATTTATTTCATTTCCACAAACTAATCCTATGTGGTTTCAACCAAATATTTTCCAATCACAAACGGGTATTTTTCAACCGCAATCAACCAATATCAATCACAAACAATCCCAAACAATCATTCGCTATCAATCTATTTTCACAACAATTTCAACCAATAAATATCGTCCATGGTTTGTGGACGAGGGGCGTATATATATATATATATATATATATATATATATAGATATTTATATATAGCAATTTACTTTCATTTTCAACTCATATATGTAATTATAAAAAGAAATTGAAGAGTGAGAAATCTTCACCAATAGCTATCCACTAACACGATTTTCCTTAATAGAAATCTTCGCCTACTTCGCCTTCTTGTTGCTTTCGTTGCCTGTATTCTCTACATAGGTAAAAATCGAGTTTTTACTATGTTATTTAATATACAAAGATTGCATTTTGACTTCGCTATTTAAATATAAAGATTATATTTTTGTTATTCTTATGATGTAAAAATTATATTTTTATTGCTTTTTAAAAATATAAGAATCATACCTTACTTTTTCTACCTAACAAAAATTCCATCTTTTCTATTTTTAAAAATATGATCTTTATTTTTGCAAGTTCAAATCTTTTCCTATTAAAAGATTAAACCCTTCTCTTTTAAAAGATTAAACCTTTTTTCCTATTTTAAAGTTCAAAATAAAATCAGTTTTTAAATTATTATAAAAATCCAGTTTTGCAACTTTAAAAATTCAGTTTTTATTTTTTTTAAAATCAGTTTATATATTTTAAAAAAAACAGTTTTTATCTTTTTAAAAATGCAGTTTTTATCTTTTATAAAAATGCAGTTTTTATCTTTTTAAAAATGCCGTTTTTATCTTTTTAAAAATGCAGTTTTTATTTTTTTAAAAATGCAGTTTTTATTTTTTTAAAAATGCAGTTTTTATCTTTTATAAAAATGCAGTTTTTTTTTTTTTTTTTAAAATGCAGTTTTTATTTTCTTCTTTTAAAACAGTTTTTGCCTTCTTTAAAAATCAGTTTTTTTATATTTTAAAAAAACAGTTTTTATCTTTTTAAAAATGCAGTTTTTATCTTTTTAAAAATGCCGTTTTTATCTTTTTAAAAATGCAGTTTTTATCTTTTATAAAAATGCAGTTTTTATCTTTTTTTTTTTTTAAAATGCAGTTTTTATCTTTTATAAAAATGCAGTTTTTTTTTTTTTAAAAAAAATGCAGTTTTTATTTTCTTCTTTTAAAACAGTTTTTGCCTTCTTTAAAAATCAGTTTTTTATATTTTAAAAAAACAGTTTTTAAAACATTTTAGAAAAATCAGTTTCTGTAAAATTCTTTTAAAATAGTTTTAAAATTCCTTAACCAAAAATCAGTTTTTAATTCTTTAAAACTGCAGTTCATATATTAAAAAAAAACAGTTTTAAAACCTTAAAAAAAACAGTTTATATATTTACTGTAAAACAAAAGCAAAAGCAAAAATAAAATAAAATCAAACGCTCACCGAGATTTCGAAGTGGAGGAGGGAAGAAGAGGGTCGGCGGTGGCTCGTGGTGTCGCGATGAGGCGTTCGATGGTGGAGGCTCCGATTGGGGAGGCTGCTTCGATTCGATGTCGGCGGCGTCTTCGCTGGAAGGAGGAGGTCGCGAGGGTGGTGGGTGGCTTCGAAGTCTTCGTCGGCGGCAAGGGTTCAGGCGGCGCTAGACGAGATTAGGTTTTAGGTTTTCCTTTTTTTTTTTTTATATCGTTTCTGTATAATGAAACGGGGGGGGGGGCCAACGAAGAAGAAAAAGGGGGGGAAATTCTATTATTTTTTTTTATTATTTAATTATTAAATTTTTGCAAAAGGGTTGACTTTTACATATGACCTCGAAACGAGGTCCACCGCCTGTCGTCCATAGCGTTTTACCCCCATTCCGAACACAATGGGATATGTATCGTAAGCTGGTTTGATCGTTACAATCAGTTTCCGTTGAATTTACAATTTAAATCCTTATATTGAATTTTAAACGTACATTTCAAATTACCGGGGTCACATACTAACTAGAAAAATTCCCGAAAAATATTTTCTAGTTTCGTATTAACGATACGGTCCTAACAAAACTAGTTTCGTCGAATTCTGAGACCGTTTGAAAAATGGCCAATTTCCCGTCGATTAAATTCAACGGAAACTGGTCAAACGCGTTTTCTTTTGCCACGCTCACATATTGATTCGAAAAATTATGAAATTTGAAATCTAACAATAGTTTGACATCCCGGACCCAACAAAAGTTGTTTCGTCGAATTCCGAGGTCGTTTGCAAAATATAAATTTTCTAGGCCTATATATTCTATATACCGACTCTTCTGAAAATTCATTCGGCCATAACTTTTGATTCCCGTTATGAAACTTCGATTTTTCAGATTCGTTAGAAAGGTATTGACTAACAGATTTAAATATTTTTGGTCTCACTAAAATCCGTTATATTTTCCATCCTGCACAGTCAGACTTTGTTTGTATTCAAAATTTCAAACGGCCATATTATACACAATTCTATATTTTATGGAAATAGGCTATTTTAATCATTCAAATTTCTTGTTAATAACCAAATTTAAAAATTTTAAACTGGTTCACATTTTCCGGGTTATTACAATCTCCCCCACTTAAAACTTTTCGTCCTCGAAAAGGAAATAATAGTTAAGCAGGAAATAAAATGTAAATGCAAAGTATTGTAAAGGTACCTTGCACCGGAGTTAGTCAGAGATGTCCACTCTGCATTTGGGATAGGCTTGCTTAATGCTTTCCTCAGTTTCCCAAGTACAGTCTCTAGGATCACTACTCCACTGCACTTTGACTAAATGGATCTTTTTCCTCCTTAGCTCTCTGGTTTCTTTGCCAACTATCTTTAATGGATCTCTTTTGAGTGCTAATTCTGGAGTTATGTCAATATCCTGTTGTGCTGCTTCTTCCACAACAAGATCTGGATCATGGACATGATTTCTGAGTTGAGATACGTGGAACACATTATGTACACCAGGCAACCAATCAGGTAATGAAACCCTATATGCAGGAGTTCCAATCCGTTCAAGTATAGGAAAGGGACCAATAAATCTCGGTGCCAACTTCCCAGTCTTGCCAAATCTGATTACCCCACGCATTGGAGAAACTCTCAAATAAACATAATCGCCAACGGCAAACGATATATCCCTTCTTCTCGCATCAGCATAACTTTTCTGTCGGCTCTGTGCGGTTTTTAATCGCTTCTTAATGGAATCGACTTTATCCGATGCTTCTCGAATCATATCGGGCCCTAACACAAGTCTGTTGCCAGGTTCTACCCAACATGCGGGAGATCTGCACGGTCTACCGTATAGTGCTTCAAATGGGGACATTCCCAAACTTGCTTGATAGCTATTGTTGTAAGAGAATTCTGCTAAATGTAAATGATCTTCCCATGAGCCTCCAAAATCAATAACGCAAGCCCGCAGCAAATCTTCTAAAATTCTATTCACCCGCTCAGTTTGGTCGTCTGTCTGAGGGTGATAAGCGGTGCTTAGATTTAATTTGGTTCCCAATTCTTCCTGGAATGCCTCCCAGAATTTGCTAGTGAACAGGGGATCCCTATCGCTGACTATATTGAGCGGTACTCCATGAAGTTTAACAATTTCTTTGAAGTACATCTGTGCCAGACTTTGAGCCGTTCGGTTGGATCGGACAGGTATGAAATGGGCAGTCTTCGTGAAGCGATCTACGATTACCCATATACTGTCGTTTCCTTTTCTAGTCCGAGGCAGGCCATCGATAAAATCCATCGAGATTTGTTCCCACTTCCAACCTGGAATTTCTAATGGTTGCAATAATCCAGCCAATTTCTGCTGATCACTCTTGACTAGTTGACAAGTGGAGCATCTGCTAACATATATTGAAATATCTCTTTTCATCGCCTTCCACCAGAATGTGCGTTTAATATCATTATACATTTTGCTCACACCAGGGTGGATACTTAATTTGGACTTATGGCACTCATCAAGTATTTCTCTTCTGAGCTCTGGAATTCCAGGCACACAAATTCTCCCTTTTAACCTTAGGACCCCTTGGCTATCGAGGCTAAAATCTGAGGGTTTTCCTTCCTGGATCCGCTGGCTAATCCTTTTAATGAATTCATCGTCCTTCTGAAGAATAGTTATCTTATCTTGCAAGGAAGAAGTAATGATAAAACTGGCAATGATTTCATTTTTCCTGCTGAGCGCATCTGCTACAACATTGGCTTTCCCTGGAGTGTATATAATTTCAAAATCGTATGCTGCAAGGAATTCTAACCAACGCTGTTGTCTCAAGTTTAGATCTTTCTGGGTGAAAAGGTATTTCAAGGATTGATGATCGGTAAATAACTCGAATTTCTCGCCCAGTAAATAATGCCTCCATATTCTTAAAGCGAACACGATAGCTAATAATTCAAGATCATGAGTAGCATAGTTTCTTTCATGCGGCTTTAGTTGACGGCTGGCATATGCGATCACTTGGCCTTTTTGCATTAACACTGCTCCTAGCCCTCTAATAGAAGCATCTGTCCATATTGTCAAGTCTTGGTTACCTTCTATTATTGTCAATACCGGAGCGGTTGTCAACTTCAGTTTCAGCTCCTGGAAAGCTTCTTCACATTCGGGAGTCCATTTGAATTTCTCATGCTTCTTTGTAAGCTTTGTCAGTACTCCTGATATCTTTGAAAAATCTTGAACGAATTTCCGATAGTAACTAGCTAATCCAAGGAAACTTCGAACTTCGGTGGGTGTAGTAGGTTGTTTCCAGTTCTGAATCGCTGTAATTTTGCTTGGGTCTACAGCAATTCCTTCTTTTGATACGACGTGGCCAAGGAATTTAACTTCATTCTGCCAGAAGACACACTTAGAAAATTTAGCTTTCAAGACATTTCTTCTTAGAATTTTCAACACTTGTTCTAAATGTTTTGCATGTTCTTCTTCCGACTTAGAGTAGATTAGAATGTCATCGATGAAGACTAGAACAAACTTATTCAACACGCCTCGAAACACTCTGTTCATAAGATCAACGAAGTATGCCGGAGCGTTGCACAAGCCGAACGGCATTACTAACCATTCGTAGAATAAATCGGGACCCCTGAAGGCTGTTAAAGGAACACAGTCTTCGGCTATACGCAATTGGTGGAAACCTGTAGCTAGGTCCATTCTGGAGAATACTGTTGCTCCATTTAATTGATCTAACAGATCGTCTATTCGGGGCAAAGGATATTTGTTCTTCAGTGTTTGTTTATTGAGATCCCGGTAATCAACGCAAAGTCTTAGAGTACCGTCTGATTTCGGGACAAATACTACTGCGGCTCCCCATGCTGAAAAGCTTGGTCTGATCAGACCTTTCCAAAGTAATTCTCGGGTTTGGCTACTTAGCTCTTCTTTTTCTTTCGGGGCCATTCTTCTTATTGGATGGACTACTGGTCGAGCATTCGGAATTAGATCAATTCTAAATTCAATTTCTCTTTGCGGCGGTAAGTTTTCTACTTCTTCAAACACATCCGCGTAATTTTTCACGACCGGTATCTTTTCTATTGAAGGGGGGGTAATTTCTAAAGAAGCCCAGAATTCCGTTCTATTTATTTCTGAACCGAGACATGGTATAGTGATATGCCCCGATTTTGTTTCAACTTTCACAATTCTTTCGGCACATCTAACTTCGGCCTTATATGTTGTCAACCAGTCAAGTCCCAATATCATATCAAATTCGGAAAGGTCCATGACAATCGAATCAAAAGGAAATCGGTATCGAGAGAAGGAAATAGGCACTTTACAATATATACCGAGACTAACAGAACCCCCTATCGGGTTTTGAACTTTAATTGGTTCCTTAAGTTTTCTTCGCTTCAATTTTAACTTGTGTACAATTTTACCAGAAATGAAGCTACGTGATGCACCAGTATCAAAAAGTACAGAAACAGGAATATTTTTAATGGTAAGAGTACCTCCCAAGACATCGGGTTTACCTGATCCATCGGTGATAGCTGGCGGGGTATCCCCGTCATAAACATGGGCCACTTGTGCGCTCTTCTTCAAAGGACAATTCCTGCTGTAGTGCCCCTTCTTGTGGCAGTTGTAGCACTCAGCTGAGTCACTGGCCCTTGGCTTCTTTGGGGCTTTGCATACATTAGAGAAATGACCGGGCTTCCCGCAATTGTAGCAGTTTCCTTTCGGGATCTTTGCGGGTTTTTGAGTAGCGACCGCGGTGATGCTAGATTCGGGTTGGTCAGTTGACGTCTTGCGCTTATTCCCTGCTTGGCTCTTAGCGCGGTCTTGGCTAGCATGTCTCTCATCCATGTCCTCATAGTTGCAAGCCATCTCTACGAGTTCTGTAAAAGAAAGTTTGATGTTGCTCATAGCTCTATCATGGTATTTGCGCTTCAGCCCAAAAATGAATCTCTTATTCTTCGCTTTGTCGGTCAAAACCAACTCTGGAGCATAGCGCGATAGCTGAGTGAACTTATTCAGATAGTCTTGAATAGAGAGGTCTCCCTGTTGGAGATTGGCAAATTGCTCCCGCATCCTCTCAAGAGCTTGTTCTGGCACAAACTTCTCATTGAATAAAGCCTTGAACTGCTCCCAAGTTCGGATAGTACCAGCTGCATCTCCAGAAGTAATGGCATCCCACCACAGCTCTGCCTCTTCCTGAAGAAGCCAAATGCCAAGTCGGGCTTTATTGTTAGTTCCCATGCCCATACCTTCGAAGATTTTCTCACAGGTTTTTAGCCAAGCGATAGCTTCTGTCACTGTGCCTGTGCCAGTAAAAGGTTTCCCTCCAAGATTTCGGTATCTCTTTGCCACTTTATCTAACTCAAAGTCTTCTGCGGCTAGTGGCTGAATAATAGGGATCTCTACAGCTACGGGGATATTCCCCCGTCCTCCTGCTGCAACTCCTCGGCCTCCACGGCCTCCTCTGGCTGCTGCTGCTCGTGTAGCCATCTAAGAGTACTGTATAAGCAAGAAAAGAGTCAAGCTCACAGATTTGATAATTTTCATAAATGATAAAGCAAGGAAATACAAGGGAAGATAATGATGATGTACTGATCAAATTGTTTTGCTAATCTGTTTAGCTCATCCTAGGATATTGCTAATCCTATCTCTAATGAGCTACTCGCATTAGAACACTACTGATTCTATTCTGACGAGGTGTTTAATGTGTTAGATCCCGGAGCTAAGGTTAACCAAAGCTCTGATACCAACTGTGACGATCCCAAAATCCGAGGGGCGGTATTAAGGATAATCATTGGGAAATAACACATTAATCATCATAGCAGAGTACAGATAATAGCAGAAACAATAAATAAATTAATTTTACATGAACATGACAGCGGAATCACAACATGTAGGAATATCAGAATAGCATAACGTGGGATATACTTAGTAAAAAGAAAGGGAAGTGATCAGTCATCATCGCCAGAGGCGGAATACATACATGCAGTGACATAATAAGAGTATCAGTCTACATCGCCGAAGGCGGAATACATATACATATAGTGAGAAATACGGAAAGTAAATCAGTCTGCATCGCCAGTGGCGGAATCATAATATAAACATAGTAATGGCGGAAAATATCTAAGTCATCTCTATGAAGTCAGCCTCGCCATGAGCCAAAAGTGCACGCTAAGCAGCTGTGCAGAACCCAAAAACCACCTGTCACCTGTGTACTAGGCTGCCCGTGTGAAAATAAGGGCACCCGCGTTTGCAAAGTGAAACAAACAACGAGTCAGTCATGGGGACTGGTATGAGGAATCCATTTAACAGTTAAACAATAGTAATAGCAAATCATAGGACCACGCCACTTTCACGGAACGGGTTTACTCCAGTGATTGCTAGTGCTTTTAAAACAAGGTAAATTCTTTTAAAACAATCGCAATGCTTTTAGAAAGAATGAAGCTATTATAAGACTCAGGTCCCATCACACAATGCAACGCAAGCCGGAGGATAGAGTTTTACCTTATAATAGCCAAATATGCTTGATACGTATAAAGCAAAATCATTTGATATTATTACTAGTGCATATATGTTTCAAAAACGAATAGCATCATAAATATCAATCATAGACGACATGAGCGTCCCATGCCACTATGTCGCCATATATAAGTTACAATCAAGTCCGTTATTTCGTATTGGAAATTGGATTTCCGTCATGAGTCGAGGCAAGGGGCAAGCTCCTCTCCGCTTCGAGACACTCTAGCAAATGCCTCAGGATTACGCACACTGGGTAACCCCTGGATCGGCTGGGCCGGTCCTCACTTACGTTAGAGGATTGGCAATTCCTGAACACACGTTTCCCGGTCCTTACAGACCTATAATCGAGGCGCCTCGCATTCCAACAACCACAAAGGTGAAAAATAGATATATATGTCAGGGCTGGTAAGTCACTGACACCACCATAGCTAGAAAGAAACGTCGTGCTCTCCCAGCGGCCTGTATCCCGTTTTTAACTCATACCGGGGTGTGAGGTTCGCGAATCTATGAAATACACAAAGCTAGGCCACGTAAGCCTCGCTTTGATCATCATCCACAAGACTTTGCTTTTCAACAGAAGCCTTGATCACAGCATCTTGGCATGCCACATAGGCAGTCCACTCCATACGATTGATTTCCATCGATATATAACCTCTAAGCTCGTACGTCTCAGAGAAGGGCGTTAAGCAAAAGAATAAATTCTCCGCCGCCAAACAGATATATATTTAACAGAGATCAATCAGTACAGAACAAAATCCAATGTCAGACACACAGTCCATTTACAAGTCCGTCATGGGTCTGAACGAAACCGGAGGCGTCAAATTCCTCGTATATCCGTCCAATCAATATATGCGTTCAGACGGCTACTACTTCCGTCCCTTTCCGGTAGCTACTCCGGTTAGGAACCTCAGTAGCGCCCATCCAACCGATACAAAGATCGTCGGTCTTGAATCGTCTTTGCATTTTCCAATTCGAATCGCTCGATGAGTTATTTGAAATGAGGGTTAGCTCGGCCTTTTCAAATAATTCACGTCATTGGAATTTAAATCGATTCTTTATATGGTTATATTATTCGACATCCATCTTTCAGCTATTTAGTGTTATTTTCATGTCATACACATACAACCATCAAATATCAAACAATTCAAGCCCAATTGGTTTATTCGCAACCTACTTTGCTTATAATATTTTATAACGATTATTCGCCATTTTTATTTATTTAAAAATGGCCATATTTAATTAAACGACGTTTCAGGTCGTTTCGTGTCACTAGCGTTGTTTTTCCCTTAATTTGTTTTACACATATCGGAAAATCTAACCGTTGGATCTTCAAAAACTTTACGTCATTAGGAAGGTCTTTTCAAAACGAATCCAACGATTCCAGTTTTGGGAAAATCCGACGGCCGGATCTTCCACACTAACCATTTGAAGTTACGATTTCAATTTACGAACTGCAGCGTCGTTATTCAATTAAATTTAATTATATTTATATATATATATAAATATAATCGTTTCTGGCGCTGTTTTTCCTTAATTTTGAATTAAACATTCCAGACAATCCAACCGTTGGATTTTTACAAGGTTGGTGACGTTGGAAAGATTATTCCAAGGCGAACCCGACGGTTGAGGTTTCGGGAAAATCCAATGGTCGGATCTTCCGCACTAGTCGTTTGAAATCACGGTTTCAAAATACGAACTGCACGGCCTCGTTTCGTTTTAATTTTATTTATATTTATATATTTATATAAATATAGTTCATTCGATGATTTCTATATCGTTTTCACTTCAAATATTTTTCTAACACCCTAAAATTTTGGAAAATTTCGCCATAACCTCCCCTGCACCGGGAGCATCGGGAAATCGCAAATAGCGTCCCGGTCCTTCTGATCTCAAAAAGAAAAAGAAAAAGCCAAGCGGCTAGCCAACAGGCTCAAAATCATCACCCAAACAAATCAGTAAATGTGTACCTATTTGTCGGGCACAAATTTTATTCCTCTCCTCTAGCCCCTTTGCTATAACCTGTTCAATGAATATGCATGTACATATATATACAGTTCATATCATTTTTCATTTTCTATTCAACTTCATATTTGATTTCTATTTGGTTTAAAAACACCATTCATTCTAATGTCACATAAATAGGTGCAAATCATTTCATTAGCTAATTAATGAATATTTCAACTCATATATGTTTATCTTGAACAAGTGGCTATTTTTAACACTTCACATTTTAACGATTCGGTGCATACAATAAAAATGTGATTTTTATTGTAAAACAATTCATTTCAAAACACTATTCTTCTATATAGTTCAAATGGGTGATAAAAATGGGATTTTTATCATAAAACAATTTATTTCAAAATATGAATACCATTCAACACATGAATTTCTAAACAACGAATGAATATCAATTCAACACATGAATGTTTCTATAGTTTCTATATATAGTTAAAAATGTGATTTTTATTATCGAACAATTTATTTCAAAATATGAATACCATTCAACACATGAATTGCTAAACAACGAATGAATACCAATTCAACACATGAATGTTTCTATAGTTAGATAAAAATGTGATTTTTATTATCGAGACATTTATTTCAAAATATGAATACCATTCAACACATGAATTGCTAAACAACGAATGAATATCAATTCAACACATGAATTGCTAAACAACGAATGAATATCAATTCAACACATGAATGTTTCTATAGTTTCTATATATAGTTAAAAATGTGATTTTTATTATCGAACAATTTATTTCAAAATATGAATACCATTCAACACATGAATTGCTAAACAACGAATGAATATCAATTCAACACATGAATGTTTCTATAGTTAGATAAAAATGTGATTTTTATTATCGAGACATTTATTTCAAAATATGAATACCATTCAACACATGAATTTCTAAACAACGAATGAATATCAATTCAACACATGAATGTTTCTATAGTTTCTATATATAGTTAAAAATGTGATTTTTATTGTCGAGCCATTTATTTCAAAATATGAATACCATTCAACACATGAATTGCTAAACAACGAATGAATATCAATTCAACACATGAATGTTTCTATAGTTTCTATATATAGTTTAAGCATATGAAATTAATTCAAACACAAGAATATTATTCAAAATTTCGGCAGCATAACGGCAGGGTAGTTACACCGGCACCGTCCCTAGTACGGCTCCTCGCTCTACCTTAAAACCTCGCGGTTCTTGACAATGGGAATCATGCATCTAATTCGCACGAAGGCGGCATGTTTATATTTATTTCATTTCCACAAACTAATCCTATGTGGTTTCAACCAAATATTTTCCAATCACAAACGGGTATTTTTCAACCGCAATCACCCAATATCAATCACAAACAATCCCAAACAATCATTCGCTATCAATCTATTTTCACAACAATTTCAACCAATAAATATCGTCCATGGTTTGTGGACGAGGGGCGTATATATATATATATATATATATATATATATATATATAGATATTTATATATAGCAATTTACTTTCATTTTCAACTCATATATGTAATTATAAAAAGAAATTGAAGAGTGAGAAATCCTCACCAATAGCTATCCACTAACACGATTTTCCTTAATAGAAATCTTCGCCTACTTCGCCTTCTTGTTGCTTTCGTTGCCTGTATTCTCTACATAGGTAAAAATCGAGTTTTTACTATGTTATTTAATATACAAAGATTGCATTTTGACTTCGCTATTTAAATATAAAGATTATATTTTTGTTATTCTTATGATGTAAAAATTATATTTTTATTGCTTTTTAAAAATATAAGAATCATACCTTACTTTTTCTACCTAACAAAAATTCCATCTTTTCTATTTTTAAAAATATGATCTTTATTTTTGCAAGTTCAAATCTTTTCCTATTAAAAGATTAAACCCTTTTCTTTTAAAAGATTAAACCTTTTTTCCTATTTTAAAGTTCAAAATAAAATCAGTTTTTAAATTATTATAAAAATCCAGTTTTGCAACTTTAAAAATTCAGTTTTTATTTTTTTTAAAATCAGTTTATATATTTTAAAAAAAACAGTTTTTATCTTTTTAAAAATGCAGTTTTTATCTTTTATAAAAATGCAGTTTTTATCTTTTTAAAAATGCTGTTTTTATCTTTTTAAAAATGCAGTTTTTATTTTTTTAAAAATGCAGTTTTTATTTTTTTAAAAATGCAGTTTTTATCTTTTATAAAAATGCAGTTTTTATTTTTTTTAAAAAAATGCAGTTTTTATTTTCTTCTGTTAAAACAGTTTTTGCCTTCTTTAAAAATCAGTTTTTTTATATTTTAAAAAAACAGTTTTTATCTTTTTAAAAATGCAGTTTTTATCTTTTTAAAAATGCCGTTTTTATCTTTTTAAAAATGCAGTTTTTATCTTTTATAAAAATGCAGTTTTTATCTTTTTTTTTTTTTTTAAAATGCAGTTTTTATCTTTTATAAAAATGCAGTTTTTTTTTTTTTTTTAAAAAAAAATGCAGTTTTTATTTTCTTCTTTTAAAACAGTTTTTGCCTTCTTTAAAAATCAGCTTTTTTATATTTAAAAAAAACAGTTTTTAAAACCTTTTAGAAAAATCAGTTTCTGTAAAATTCTTTTAAAATAGTTTTAAAATTCCTTAACCAAAAATCAGTTTTTAATTCTTTAAAAATGCAGTTCATATATTAAAAAAAAAACAGTTTTAAAACCTAAAAAAAAAACAGTTTATATATTTACTGTAAAACAAAAACAAAAGCAAAAATAAAATAAAATCAAACGCTCACCGAGATTTCGAAGTGGAGGAGGGAAGAAGAGGGTCGGCGGTGGCTCGTGGTGTCGCGATGAGGCGTTCGATGGTGGAGGCTCCGATTGGGGAGGCTGCTTCGATTCGATGTCGGCGGCGTCTTCGCTGGAAGGAGGAGGTCGCGAGGGTGGTGGGTGGCTTCGAAGTCTTCGTCGGCGGCAAGGGTTCAGGCGGCGCTCGACGAGATTAGGTTTTAGGTTTTCCTTTTTTTTTTTTTATATATCGTTTCTGTATAATGAAACGGGGGGGGCCAACGAAGAAGAAAAAGGGGGGAAATTCTATTTTTTTTTATTTTTTTTTATTATTTAATTATTAAATTTTTGCAAAAGGGTTGACTTTTACATATGACCTCGAAACGAGGTCCACCGCCTGTCGTCCATAGCGTTTTACCCCCATTCCGAACACAATGGGATATGTATCGTAAGCTGGTTTGATCGTTACAATCAGTTTCCGTTGAATTTACAATTTAAATCCTTATATTGAATTTTAAATGTACATTTCAAATTACCGGGGTCACATACTAACTAGAAAAATTCCCGAAAAATATTTTCTAGTTTCGTATTAACGATACGGTCCTAACAAAACTAGTTTCGTCGAATTCTGAGACCGTTTGAAAAATGGCCAATTTCCCGTCGATTAAATTCAACAGAAACTGGTCAAACGCGTTTTCTTTTGCCACGCTCACATATTGATTCGAAAAATTATGAAATTTGAAATCTAACAATAGTTTGACATCCCGGACCCAACAAAAGTGGTTTCGTCGAATTCCGAGGTCGTTTGCAAAATATAAATTTTCTAGGCCTATATATTCTATATACCGACTCTTCTGAAAATTCATTCGGCCATAACTTTTGATTCCCGTTATGAAACTTCGATTTTTCAGATTCGTTAGAAAGGTATTGACTAACAGATTTAAATATTTTTGGTCTCACTAAAATCCGTTATATTTTCCATCCTGCACAGTCAGACTTTGTTTGTATTCAAAATTTCAAACGGCCATATTATACACAATTCTATATTTTATGGAAATAGGCTATTTTAATCATTCAAATTTCTTGTTAATAACCTAATTTAAAAATTTTAAACTGGTTCACATTTTCCGGGTTATTACAAACACCCTCTTGTGGTTGAAACAAATTAGAATAGGATTGTGGAATTGAAAATAAAACATGCCGCCTGCGTACGAACTAGATGCATGATCCCCATTGTCAAAAACCGCGAGGTTTTAAGGTAGAGCGAGGAGCCGTACTAGGGACGGTCCCGGTTTTAACTACCCTGCCGTTATGCTGCCGAAATTTTCTGAAATATACATGTGTTAAAATAATTTTCATTCGTTGAAATAAATTACATATGTTGAAAAAAATATTCATGTGTTGAGTTGAAATTCATTCGTTGAATCGAAATTCATGTGTTGAATATTATTTGAATTTAAACAAATAGCTTTAGCGATAAAAATCACATTTTTATATATATTCAAACTATAGCGAATATTCATGCGTTGAGTTGAAATTCATTCGTTGAATCGAAATTCATGTGTTGAATATTATTTGAATTTAAACAAATAGCTTTAGCGATAAAAATCACATTTTTATATATATTCAAACTATAGCGAATATTCATGTGTTGAGTTGAAATTCATTCGTTGAATCGAAATTCATATGTTGAATATTATTTGAATTTAAACAAATAGCTTTAGCGATAAAAATCACATTTTTATATATATTCAAACTATAGCGAATATTCATGTGTTGAATTGAAATTCGTTCGTCGAGTTGAGATTCATGTGTTGAATGTTATCGTATTTCAAAATAAAATGAATAGACAATAAAAACTACATTTTTATTGTGAATATGAAGTGTTAAAAACATTCACGTGTTGAATAAATATTTTTTATGATAAAAATATTTCTTTTATCATGTATACGCTTTGATAAAAATACACACGTGTTGAAATAAATAATAGTTCGCTAGAAATATTATTATTAGCTTTGTTCTGCATATATATACATGTGTTGAATAGGGAAAATGGATTAGCTGTAGAGTAAAGAAATTATTTGCGTGCCCGACAAATAGGTAAGCCTGGATGAGTTGGCTGCGCAATTTTATTTTTATATCAACTCCTGTGAATGCCATTGGATGCGGAGTGCTGGTTATTCTGTGTGAAATAATAAACATCGCCATAGGATAGTAACAATTAATTTTGAACTACACTACATGGCATACTTCTTGACGATAGGCATACTTCATCATATTCCACATAAGCAATTGGAGCTTGTGTGACGAGGTGGAAGATTTACCATACGAGCGAGAGGCTTGTATGGCGATGATTATATACTACAGGTTGAACTGATGACTGATATGGACTATATAAAATATAACGATAAACTGCCAGATTAATAAAAAAAACCACACGGGTCTGGAGTTGACAATAATCACGTCTCTCTAGTTATTAGATACGGCACATGGACTATTTATTTCCACACGGAAATGGGGTGACGAGAATTTATTCTCTGGAGTGATTATCTATAAATGCTCCCCCGTAAACACCAGAATATATCACTATAAATATGAGGATGCTTTTTAGGATTTATTGGGTACCTAACACGGCCCAATAAATTTCCAAACCCCTCCCCGTACAAAGGAGGTTATGGCGAAATTTTTCGAAATATTAAGGTGTTAGTGAAATATTTGAAGTGAAAACGAAGTTGAAAATATGGAATGAACTATATTTATATATATAAATATAAATATAATTAAAAGGAATCGAAGCCGTGCAGTTCGTGTTTCGGAATCGTAATTTGAAACGATTAGTACGAGAAATCCGACCATCGGATTTTCCCGAAACCGCAACCGCTGGGTTCGCCTTGGAAATATCTTCCCAACGGCACCAACCTTGTAAAAATCCAACGGTTGGATTGTCCGGAATGTTTAATTCAAATCTGAAGGAAAACAGCGCCAGAATCGTTTATATTTATATATAAATATAAATATAATTAAATTAAATCGAATAACGACGCTGTAGTTCGAATTTTGAAACCGTAACTTCAAACGACTAGTGTGGAAGATCCGACCGTCGGATTTTCACGAAACTGGAACCGTTGGGTTCGCTTTGGGAATATCTTCCCACTGTTATAGACTTTGTAGAAATCCAACGGTTAGATTTTCCGATATGTGTAAAACAAATTAGGGGAAAAACAGCGCCAGTGCCATGGCACGACCTGAAACGTCGTTTAATTAAATATGGCCATTTTTAAATAAATAAAAATGGCGAAATATCGTTATAAAATATTATAAGCAACATAGATTGGGAATAAACTAGTTTGGCTTGAATTGTTTGATATTTGATGGTTGTATGTGTTTGACACGAAAATAACACTAAAGAACTGAAAGATGGATGTCGAATAATATAACCATGGAAAAAAAATCGATTTAAATTCTAATTACGTGAATTATTTGAAAAGGCCGAGCTAACCCTCATTTCAAATAATTTATCGAGCGATTCGAATTGGAAAATACAAAGACGATTCAAGACCGACGATCTTCGTATCGGTTGGATGGGCGCTGCTGAGGTTCCTGACCGGAGTAGCTACCGTGAAGGGACGGAAGTAGTAGCCGTCTGAACGTATGTGTTGATTGGACGGATATACGAGGAATTTGACGCCTCTGGTTTCGTTCAGACCCAGAACGGACTTGTAAATGGACTGTGTGTCTGACATTGGATTTTGTTCTATACAGATTGATCTCTGTTAAATATATATCTGTTTGGCGGCGGAGAATTTATTCTTTTGCTTAACGCCCTTCTCTGAGACGTACGAGCTCAGAGGTTATATATCGATAGAAATCAATCGTATGGAGTGGATTGCCTATGTGGCATGCCAAGATGTTGTGATCAAGGCTTCTGTTGCAAAGCAAAGTCTTGTGGATGATGATCAAAGCACGGTCTACGTGGCCTGGCTTTGTGTATAGCGTGGATTCGCGAGCCTCACACCTCGGTATGAGTTAAAAACGGGATACAGACCGCTGGGAGAGCACGACGTTTCTTTCTAGCTATGGTGGTGTCAGTGACTTACCAGCCCTGACATTTATATCTATTTTTCACCTATGTGGTTGTTGGAATGCGAGGCGCCTCGATTATAGGTCTGTAAGGACCGGGAAATGTGTGTTTAGGAATAACTAATCCTCAAACGTTAGAGAGGACCGGCCCAGCCGATCCAGGGTTGCCCAGAGTGTGTAGTCCTGAGATGTTTGCTAGAATGTCTCGAAGCAGAGAGGAGCTTGCCCCTTGCCTTGGCTCATGACGGAAATTCAATTTCCAATACGAAATAACGGACTCGATTGTAGAACTAGTATGGCGACATAGTGGTATGGGGCACTTATGCCGTCTATGATTGATATTTATGATGCTATTCGTTTTTGAAACATATATGCACTAGTAATAATATCAAATGATTTTGGTTTATACGTATTAAGCATATTTGGCCATTATAAGGTAAAACTCTATCCTCCGGCTTGCGTTCCATTGTATGATGGCACTTGAGTCTTATAATGGCTTCATTCTTTTTAAAAGCATTGCGTTGTTTTAAAGAATTTACTTTGCTTTAAGTGCACCAGCAATCACTGGAGTAAACCCGTTCCGCGAAAGTGGCGTGGTCCTATGATTTGCTTATTACTGTTGTTTAAACTGTTAAATAGATTCCTCGTACCAGTCCCCATGACTAACTCATTGTTTGTTTCACTTTGCAAACGCGGGTGCCCTCATTTTCACACGGGCAGCCTAGTTCACAGGTGACAGGTTGTTTTTGGCTCTGCACTGTTGCATAGAGTGCATTTTGGCTCATGGCGAGGCTGACTTCACAGAGATGACTTTGACATTTTCCGCCATTATTGTACTTGTATTATGATTCCGCCACTGGCGATGCAGACTGCTTTACTTTCAGTATTTATTCTCGTATGTATATGTACCGCCTTCGGCGATGTAGACTGATACCCTTATTATGTCTCACTGCATGTATGTATTCCGCCTCTGGCGATGATGACTGATCACTTCCCTTTTATTTACTAAGTTATATCCTATGCTGTGCTATTCTGATATTGTTACATGTTGTGATTCCGCTGTCATATCCATGTAAAATCATTCTATTTATTGTTTTTGCTATTATCTGTACTCTGCTATAATGATTGATGTGTTATATTCCAATGATTATCCTTAATACCGCCCCTCGGATTTTGGGATCGTCACAAAGATTCAGGCTCGAAGATAAATGTTTTGAACAAGATTTAGTTGAGTGCAGTATTTTGGGTTGTTGTAACAATGTTTTACACAACATTCCTTTTAACCCAAGTAAGTGGAATTTTGGAAATATAATATTTAATATTTCCTAAGTACAAAAATAAACGGGTTTGGGAAAGAGATGAGTAATTGGAATATTTTCCAATTATAAATAGAAGATATTTTCTAAGTATAGAAAATAAAAGAAGGCGATATATGGAAATGTTTTCCAAATAGCGTAAGAGGCCAAGAGGATTATTGAAAATGCTGGGTTAACAAATATTGATAAGGAATGGAGAAGTGATTTAATTAAAGAAATATAAATTAAGGGGGCCAGTGATTGTTTGATGCTTTGAATGAATGTTTGTTTTCTTCCATAGTTAAATAACTGACTATCGAAGTATTTGCCAATATCGTTGTCAATATGGAGAGACCGGTTGGATTATTATTCGAGAACCACTCTATATTGGCAGTAGTGTTGCGAATCAGATTATATAAACATAACCGAAGATGGAGTAAAGTGCAAGGGTTTTTTCTGTTATTCCTAGGTAGAAATTGCCTAAGACGGATTAATGGAAATTGTGCCTTCGGTTTCGTTCAAGTCCCAGAACAAACATGTATTCACGAGTGTCTGACAGAGTATTTCCAATGATCGAATAAGTTGGTCTATATAAATATATATGGTGGTGGAGAATTTACTCTCTTAGCATATATCCAGAATATATTTATGCAAATCAATTAATGATTAACAGAACTGACAATGTGGCATTCAAAGTGATTGTGCTATCAATAAATGGTAAGTAATCGTAGCCTCAGGCCTCAATAACGGGGAAATGACAAAAATCGGGCAGACAGCATGGCTAAGTGGGTAGTTCCCAATTAGGGTATATTATCACCTATCTAGAGCAAATTTATTTCCTTCTTTATTCTATTCGATGTTCTCCCATTCGGGAAAACGGTTGCTGATCCCAACCGTTGGTGATATACATTCGATAACTCAAGCGAAATGAGTGGTCAGTCATGTGTGGCCTAGTTACAAGATGTTCTTGTTGAATCCAGTGTATTCCTCTCTAGAGATACACGATATGAAGGTGGTTCCATACCTTGTCATAGTTGGAAATTCATTACCCAATAAGTGCTCACGGTTTTGATTATATATTAAATATATATAGAATGTGAGATACAAACTGTAACGACCCAGAAAATCTGAACCAATTTAAAATTTTTAAATTGGCTAAAATAATGGATTTTAATTATTTAAAATAAATATTTTAAATAATGGCGATGAAAACTGAGTTTGAATCGACAATTGAAAACGAATATAATTAATTATAATTATATATAGAATTGAAAATGGCGCGGTAGTTCGATAATTCGATTTCTAACTTCAATTGAATATACCGGGTGCAAAACAATCCGGATTTTAGTGAAACCAAAAGTATTTAAATCTGTTAGTGAATATCCTTCTAACGAATCCGACCAATCGAAATTTGATAGCGGGAATCAAAAGATATGTCCAGTTGAAAATTCTGAATAGTCGCTATAAAATTCAGGCCCTTAAAAATGGAAATTTTGCAAATGACCTCGGATTTCGACGAAACCACTTTTGTTAGATCCGCAGTGTCAAGTTATTGCTAGGTTTCAAATTTCATAATTTTTCGAATCAATATGTGAGCGTGGCAAAGGAAAACGCGTTTGACCAGTTTCTGTTGATTTTAATCGACTGGAAATTGGCCATTTTTCCAACGGCCTCAGAATTCGACGAAACTAGTTTTGTTAGGACCGTATCGTCAATACGAAGCTAGAAAATATTTTTCTGGAATTTTTCTAGTTAGTATGTGACCCCGGTAAGTTGAAATGTGCGTTTAAAATTCAATATAATGATTTAAATGAAAATTCAAAAGGAAACTGATTGTAACAATCGAATCAGCTAGCGATACATATCCCATTGTGTTCAGAATGGGGGTAAAACGCTATGGGCGACAGGCGGTGGGCCTCGTTTCGAGGTCGTATGTAAAAGTCAACCTTTTTGCAAATTTAAATAATAAAATAATAAAAAAAAAAATAATTTCTCCCTCCCTTTATCTTCATTGCCCCCCCCCCCCCCCCCCGTTCGTTTTAATTCCAAACAGAAAGAAAAAAAAAAAGAAACCCTAACCTAATCGAGCCGCTCCTCCCTCCAGACATCGCCGCCAACACCTCGACGCCGACGACCCCTCGCGGAGCATCCCCCCCCCACCTCGAAGCTGCCGCCGACGTCTCGAACACCCCCCCGTCGAATCAAATCGAGCCCCTCCTCTGTAAGTTTTTTTTTATTTTATTTATTTATTTTATTTTTGTTTTAATCCTGATTTGATTTTCTTAAGAAAAGAATGCTTTTTTTTAAGTATTAATACTGTTTGTTTTTTTATAAGTATTTAAAACCGATTTTTATAAGTGTTTAAAACCGATTTTTATAAGTGTTAAAAATCTGATTTTATAAAGATTTCAATGCTGATTTTATAAAGATTTCAAATCTGATTTTATAAAGATTTCAATGCTGATTTTATAAAGATTTCAAATCTGATTTTATAAAGATTTCAATGCTGATTTTATAAAGATTTCAATAATGATGTTTTAAAATGATTTTAAACTGATTTTATAAAGAAATAAAAACTGAATTTTTAAAAAGTAAAAACTGAATTTTTTAAAAAGTAAAAACTGAATTTTTAAAAAGTAAAAACTGAATTTTTAAAAAGTATAAAACTGATTTTTAAAAAAAAGTAAAAACTGAATTTTTAAAAAGTATAAAACTGATTTTTAAAAAAAGTAAAAACTGAATTTTTAAAAAAGTATAAAACTGATTTTTAAAAGAAGTATAAAACTGATTTTTTAAAAGATATAAAAAAAACTGATTTTTAAAAGATATAAAAAAAAACTGATTTTTAAAAGGTATTGAAAACTGATTTCTTTAAAAAGAAAAATCGTATCTTTATATATTGAAAGTCGAAGTAAAAATCATATATTTATATATTGAATAGCATCGTAAAAATTCGATTTTTACATGTGTAGAGAATACGGGCGAAAGCGACAAAAGGCGAAGATTTCTATAAAGGAAGTATCGTGAAGTGGATAGCTATTGGTGAGATTTCTGATTTAAAAATATTATATATGTGTTGAAAATGAAAGTGAATTGCTATCTATAAATATATATCTATATATATATATATATACGCCCCCTCGTCCACAAACCATGGACGATATTTATTGGTTGAAATTGTTGTGAAAATTGAATGATTGTTTGGGATTGTTTGTGATTGATATTGGTTGATTGTGGTTGAAAAATACCCGTTTGTGGTTGTGAAATATTTGGTTGAAACCACATAGGATTAGTTTGTGGAAATGAAATAAATATATACATGCCGCCTGCGTGCGAACTAGATGCATGATCCCCATTGTCAAAAACCGTGAGGTTTTAAGGTAGAGCGAGGAGTCGTACTAGGGACGGTCCCAGTTTAACTACCCTGCCGTTATGCTGCCGAAATTTTGAATAATATTTGTGTGTTTGAATTATTTTCATATGCTTAAACTATATTTATTCATTGTATAGAAATAAATTGTTCAATAATAAAAAAATCACATTTTTATCTATATATAGAAGCCATAGAAAACATTCATGTGTTGAATTGATATTCATTCGTTGTTTAGAAATTCATGTGTTGAATGGTATTCATATTTTGAAATAAATTGTTCGATAATAAAAATCACATTTTTATCTATATATAGAAACTATTGAAAACATTCATGTGTTGAATTGATATTCATTCGTTGTTTAGAAATTCATGTGTTGAATGGTATTCATATTTTGAAATAAATTGTTCGATAATAAAAATCACATTTTTATCTATATATAGAAACCATAGAAAACATTCATGTGTTGAATTGATATTCATTCGTTGTTTAGAAATTCATGTGTTGAATGGTATTCATATTTTGAAATAAATTGTTCGAAAATAAAAATCACATTTTTATTGAATGCAAAAATCGTTGAAATGTGAAGTGTTAAAAATAGCCACTTGTTCAAAATAAACATATATGAGTTGAAATATTCATTAATTGGCTAATGAAATGATTTGCACCTATGTATGTAACATTAGGATAAATGGTGTTTTTAAACCAAATAGAAATCGAATACGAAGTTGAATAGAAAATGATAAATGATAAGAACTGTATATATATGTACATGCATATTCATTGAACAGGTTATAGCGAAGGGGCTAGAGAAGAGGAATAAAATTTTGTGCCCGACAAATAGGTACACATTTACTGATTTATTTGGGTGATGATTTTGAGCCTGTTGGCTAGCCGCTTGGCTTTTTCTTTTTCTTTTTGAGATTAGAAGGACCGGGACGCTATTTGCGATTTCCCGATGCTCCCGGTGCAGGGGAGGTTATGGCGAATTTTTTCCAAAATTTAAGGTGTTAGAAAAATATTTGAAGTTAAAACGATATAGAAATCATTGAATGAACTATATTTATATAAATATATAAATATAAATAAAATTAAAACGAAACGAAGCCGTGCAGTTCGTGTTTTGAAACCGTGTTTTCAAACAACTATTACGGGAAATCCGACCATTGGATTTTCCCGAAACCGCAACCGTCGGGTTCGCCTTGGAAATATCTTCCCAACGGCACCAACCTTGTAAAAATCCAACGGTTGGATTGTCTGGAATATTTAAATCAAATCTGATGAAAAACAGCGCCAGAAGCGATTATATTTATATATATATAAATATAATTATATATTTAATCGAATAACGACGCTGCAGTTCGTATTTTGAAATCGAAACTTCAAACGATTGTACCGGGAGATCCGACCGTCGGAATTTCCCGAAACTGGAACCGTTGGATTCGTTTTGAAAAGACCTTTCTAATGATATAAATTTTGTGAAGATCCAACGGTTAGATTTTCAGATATGTGTAAATCAAATCTGAAGAAAAACAGCGCCACGGCCGCCTTATGGCCCGAAGCGTCGTTTTGAATAAAATGGCTATTTTAAAATAAATAAAAATAGCGATAAATAGTTATAAAATATCATAAGCGATATGGAATGGAAATAAACTGAATTTGCTTGATTTGTGTGGCTTTTGATGGTTGAATGTGTTTGGTGTGAAAATTACATTAAAGAACACAATTGGTGTTGTCGAATAATTTAACCATTGAAATAAATTGATTTGAAATTCTAAATATACGTGAATTATTTGAGAAGGCTGAGTTAATTCTCATTTCAAATAATTGACCGACGATTGAAAGTCGAAGATGAAGACGATGGTCGAAGACCGGAGATCTTCACCTCGTTTGGATGGTAACCGAGGTCCTGATTGGGAGGCATCCCGAAATATGGATAATGAGTGGTGATCGTCCAGACGTACGTGGTGATCGAAGGGTTTGCGAGGTATTTAGTGCCTCCGGTTTCGTTCAGACCCAGAACGGACTTGTAAATGGACTATGTGTCTGACATAGGATTTATTCTGTGTGGCATGCTAAGATGCAGTGATCAGGGCTTCTGTTGAAAAGCAAAGTCTTGTGGTGATGATCAAAGCACCGCCTGTGTGGCGTAGCTTTGTGTATAACGTGAATTCGCGAGCCTCACACCCCGGTATGAACCTAAAACGGGAGAGGACATCAGGGAGGGCCTGCGTTTCTTTCTAGCTAGGGTGGTGTCAGTGACCTACCAGCCCTGACATTTATATACTTTTCACCTATGTGGTTGTTGCTGTTGCGAGGAGCCTCGGTTTGATCGGACGATCCGGGTCCGATGGAGTCATTCGTTGGCTCGTTTACACCCCAAAGGGTGGGGAAACGCAGTGTTCAGGAATTTTAATCCACATCGGTGGACCGGCCCTGACGATCCAAGGGTCACTCGAGCTCTGATCCTGAGGGGCGGGCTAGAGCGTCTCGAATTCGGTAAGGACTATCTTTTGCCTTGGTTCATGACGGAAATCCAATTTCCAAAATACGACATCGTGCGGTTTTGATTGTATACCTATATATGGCGACATAGTGGTATGGGGCATTAATGCCGTCTATGATTGATAGTTATGATTTGAAATTGTTTTTCAAAACATATAAACACTAGCAATAATATCAAATGCCTTTGTTTTATTCGTATCAAGCATATCTTGGCCGTTATAAGGTAAAAACTCTATCCTCCGGTTTGCGTTGCATTGTGTGATGGGAACTGAGTCTTATAACGACTTCATTTTTATAAAAAGCATAGCGATGTTTAAAAGAAAGATTTGTTTTATAGCACTGGCAATCCAATGGAGTAAACCCGTTCCACGAAAGTGGCGTGGTCCTGTGATTAGCCAATTATATATGTGTTGAGTGGATTTCTCATACCAGTCCTTGTTGCTGGCCCTGTGTGGGCTGGGTACGCGTGATAAGGGGTTCTCGCTTCGCAGTTTGGTGGCGAACGGGAGACTCTTACCCCTACATGTCCCTGTTGAGGGTTGGTTCGCCAGTGGGCGCGAGACTCGAGAGGGTCGCCGTAAAACAAGTGGTTGGGGTACCATTGGGAGCCACGGTGGGTTTTACCTGCTGTACTGGAGGATGAAGGGATGGTTGCAAAGCCTACCGGATTTCGCGGTATCGTCTCAACGTGGTATCAGAGCTTTGGTTAAGCTTAGTTCTGGAATATAACATTTGAACGAACTCGTCAGAAATAGAACCAGTAGTGTTCTAGGACGGGTAACTCTATACAGATAGGATCAGCAATATCCTGGTATGAGTACAGCAGAATCAGAATAACTCGTTAGAGATGGGGTCAGAAGTGCCTCAGAACGAGTCAAGCGAAAGATATTTTTAAATAACGTATTTGTGATTATATTTAAAGTCTGGTTTTAAAAATATAATTTTTGAATATATAAAAGTTATATGTTTGAAAAGGTTAAAAACAATTGGATTGGTTGTTGTATTGTGTGATTGTAGATTTATCAAACCACTTTCGACTTTATTCCTTTTCGGGGACGAAAAGTTTTAAGTGGGGGAGATTGTAACGACCCAGAAAATCTGAACCAATTTAAAATTTTTAAATTGGCTAAAATAATGGATTTTAATTATTTAAAATAAATATTTTAAATAATGGCGATGAAAACTGAGTTTGAATCGACAATTGAAAACGAATATAATTAATTATAATTATATATAGAATTGAAAATGGCGCGGTAGTTCGATAATTCGATTTCTAACTTCAATTGAATATACCGGGTGCAAAACAATCTGGATTTTAGTGAAACCAAAAGTATTTAAATCTGTTAGTGAATATCCTTCTAACGAATCCGACCAATCGAAATTTGATAGCGGGAATCAAAAGATATGCCCAGTTGAAAATTCTGAATAGTCGCTATAAAATTCAGGCCCTTAAAAATGGAAATTTTGCAAATGACCTCGGATTTCGACGAAACCACTTTTGTTAGATCCGCAGTGTCAAGTTATTGCTAGGTTTCAAATTTCATAATTTTTCGAATCAATATGTGAGCGTGGCAAAGGAAAACGCGTTTGACCAGTTTCTGTTGATTTTAATCGACTGGAAATTGGCCATTTTTCCAACGGCCTCAGAATTCGACGAAACTAGTTTTGTTAGGACCGTATCGTCAATACGAAGCTAGAAAATATTTTTCTGGAATTTTTCTAGTTAGTATGTGACCCCGGTAAGTTGAAATGTGCGTTTAAAATTCAATATAGTGATTTAAATGAAAATTCAAAAGGAAACTGATTGTAACAATCGAATCAGCTAGCGATACATATCCCATTGTGTTCAGAATGGGGGTAAAACGCTATGGGCGACAGGCGGTGGGCCTCGTTTCGAGGTCGTATGTAAAAGTCAACCTTTTTGCAAATTTAAATAATAAAATAATAATAAAAAAAAATATTAATTTCTCCCTCCCTTTATCTTCATTGCCCCCCCCCCCCCCCCCCCCCGTTCGTTTTAATTCCAAACAGAAAGAAGAAAAAAAAGAAACCCTAACCTAATCGAGCCGCTCCTCCCTCCAGACATCGCCGCCAACACCTCGACGCCGACGACCCCTCGCGGAGCATCCCCCCCCACCTCGAAGCTGCCGCCGACGTCTCGAACACCCCCCCGTCGAATCAAATCGAGCCCCTCCTCTGTAAGTTTTTTTTTATTTTATTTATTTATTTATTTTATTTTTGTTTTAATCCTGATTTGATTTTCTTAAGAAAAGAATGCTTTTTTTTAAGTATTAATACTGTTTGTTTTTTTATAAGTATTTAAAACCGATTTTTATAAGTGTTTAAAACCGATTTTTATAAGTGTTAAAAATCTGATTTTATAAAGATTTCAATGCTGATTTTATAAAGATTTCAAATCTGATTTTATAAAGATTTCAATGCTGATTTTATAAAGATTTCAATAATGATGTTTTAAAATGATTTTAAACTGATTTTATAAAGAAATAAAAACTGAATTTTTAAAAAGTAAAAACTAAATTTTTTAAAAAGTAAAAACTGAATTTTTAAAAAGTAAAAACTGAATTTTTAAAAAGTATAAAACTGATTTTTAAAAAAAAGTAAAAACTGAATTTTTAAAAAGTATAAAACTGATTTTTAAAAAAAGTAAAAACTGAATTTTTAAAAAAGTATAAAACTGATTTTTAAAAGAAGTATAAAACTGATTTTTTAAAAGATATAAAAAAAACTGATTTTTAAAAGATATAAAAAAAAAACTGATTTTTAAAAGGTATTGAAAACTGATTTCTTTAAAAAGAAAAATCGTATCTTTATATATTGAAAGTCGAAGTAAAAATCATATATTTATATATTGAATAGCATCGTAAAAATTCGATTTTTACATGTGTAGAGAATACGGGCGAAAGCGACAAAAGGCGAAGATTTCTATAAAGGAAGTATCGTGAAGTGGATAGCTATTGGTGAGATTTCTGATTTAAAAATATTATATATGTGTTGAAAATGAAAGTGAATTGCTATCTATAAATATATATCTATATCTATATATATATATATATATACGCCCCCTCGTCCACAAACCATGGACGATATTTATTGGTTGAAATTGTTGTGAAAATTGAATGATTGTTTGGGATTGTTTGTGATTGATATTGGTTGATTGTGGTTGAAAAATACCCGTTTGTGGTTGTGAAATATTTGGTTGAAACCACATAGGATTAGTTTGTGGAAATGAAATAAATATATACATGCCGCCTGCGTGCGAACTAGATGCATGATCCCCATTGTCAAAAACCGCGAGGTTTTAAGGTAGAGCGAGGAGTCGTACTAGGGACGGTCCCGGTTTAACTACCCTGCCGTTATGCTGCCGAAATTTTGAATAATATTTGTGTGTTTGAATTATTTTCATATGCTTAAACTATATTTATTCATTGTATAGAAATAAATTGTTCGATAATAAAAAAATCACATTTTTATCTATATATAGAAGCCATAGAAAACATTCATGTGTTGAATTGATATTCATTCGTTGTTTAGAAATTCATGTGTTGAATGGTATTCATATTTTGAAATAAATTGTTCGATAATAAAAATCACATTTTTATCTATATATAGAAACTATTGAAAACATTCATGTGTTGAATTGATATTCATTCGTTGTTTAGAAATTCATGTGTTGAATGGTATTCATATTTTGAAATAAATTGTTCGATAATAAAAATCACATTTTTATCTATATATAGAAACCATAGAAAACATTCATGTGTTGAATTGATATTCATTCGTTGTTTAGAAATTCATGTGTTGAATGGTATTCATATTTTGAAATAAATTGTTCGAAAATAAAAATCACATTTTTATTGAATGCATAAATCGTTGAAATGTGAAGTGTTAAAAATAGCCACTTGTTCAAAATAAACATATATGAGTTGAAATATTCATTAATTGGCTAATGAAATGATTTGCACCTATGTATGTAACATTAGGATAAATGGTGTTTTTAAACCAAATAGAAATCGAATACGAAGTTGAATAGAAAATGATAAGAACTGTATATATATGTACATGCATATTCATTGAACAGGTTATAGCGAAGGGGCTAGAGAAGAGGAATAAAATTTTGTGCCCGACAAATAGGTACACATTTACTGATTTGTTTGGGTGATGATTTTGAGCCTGTTGGCTAGCCGCTTGGCTTTTTCTTTTTCTTTTTGAGATTAGAAGGACCGGGACGCTATTTGCGATTTCCCGATGCTCCCGGTGCAGGGGAGGTTATGGCGAATTTTTTCCAAAATTTAAGGTGTTAGAAAAATATTTGAAGTTAAAACGATATAGAAATCATTGAATGAACTATATTTATATAAATATATAAATATAAATAAAATTAAAACGAAACGAAGCCGTGCAGTTCGTGTTTTGAAACCGTGTTTTCAAACAACTATTACGGGAAATCCGACCATTGGATTTTCCCGAAACCGCAACCGTCGGGTTCGCCTTGGAAATATCTTCCCAACGGCACCAACCTTGTAAAAATCCAACGGTTGGATTGTCTGGAATGTTTAAATCAAATCTGATGAAAAACAGCGCCAGAAGCGATTATATTTATATATATATAAATATAATTATATATTTAATCGAATAACGACGCTGCAGTTCGTATTTTGAAATCGAAACTTCAAACGATTGTACCGGGAGATCCGACCGTCGGAATTTCCCGAAACTGGAACCGTTGGATTCGTTTTGAAAGGACCTTTCTAATGATATAAATTTTGTGAAGATCCAACGGTTAGATTTTCAGATATGTGTAAATCAAATCTGAAGAAAAACAGCGCCACGGCCGCCTTATGGCCCGAAGCGTCGTTTTGAATAAATTGGCTATTTTAAAATAAATAAAAATAGCGATAAATAGTTATAAAATATCATAAGCGATATGGAATGGAAATAAACTGAATTTGCTTGATTTGTGTGGCTTTTGATGGTTGAATGTGTTTGGTGTGAAAATTACATTAAAGAACACAATTGGTGTTGTCGAATAATTTAACCATTGAAATAAATTGATTTGAAATTCTAAATATACGTGAATTATTTGAGAAGGCCGAGTTAATTCTCATTTCAAATAATTGACCGACGATTGAAAGTCGAAGATGAAGACGATGGTCGAAGACCGGAGATCTTCACCTCGTTTGGATGGTAACCGAGGTCCTGATTGGGAGGCATCCCGAAATATGGATAATGAGTGGTGATCGTCCAGACGTACGTGGTGATCGAAGGGTTTGCGAGGTATTTAGTGCCTCCGGTTTCGTTCAGACCCAGAACGGACTTGTAAATGGACTATGTGTCTGACATAGGATTTATTCTGTGTGGCATGCTAAGATGCAGTGATCAGGGCTTCTGTTGAAAAGCAAAGTCTTGTGGTGATGATCAAAGCACCGCTTGTGTGGCGTAGCTTTGTGTATAACGTGAATTCGCGAGCCTCACACCCCGGTATGAACCTAAAACGGGAGAGGACATCAGGGAGGGCCTGCGTTTCTTTCTAGCTAGGGTGGTGTCAGTGACCTACCAGCCCTGACATTTATATACTTTTCACCTATGTGGTTGTTGCTGTTGCGAGGCGCCTCGGTTTGATCGGACGATCCGGGTCCGATGGAGTCATTCGTTGGCTCGTTTACACCCCAAAGGGTGGGGAAACGCAGTGTTCAGGAATTTTAATCCACATCGGTGGACCGGCCCTGACGATCCAAGGGTCACTCGAGCTCTGATCCTGAGGGGCGGGCTAGAGCGTCTCGAATTCGGTAAGGACTATCTTTTGCCTTGGTTCATGACGGAAATCCAATTTCCAAAATACGACATCGTGCGGTTTTGATTGTATACCTATATATGGCGACATAGTGGTATGGGGCATTAATGCCGTCTATGATTGATAGTTATGATTTGAAATTGTTTTTCAAAACATATAAACACTAGCAATAATATCAAATGCCTTTGTTTTATTCGTATCAAGCATATCTTGGCCGTTATAAGGTAAAAACTCTATCCTCCGGTTTGCGTTGCATTGTGTGATGGGAACTGAGTCTTATAACGACTTCATTTTTATAAAAAGCATAGCGATGTTTAAAAGAAAGATTTGTTTTAAAGCACTGGCAATCCAATGGAGTAAACCCGTTCCACGAAAGTGGCGTGGTCCTGTGATTAGCCAATTATATATGTGTTGAGTGGATTTCTCATACCAGTCCCATGACTGACTCGTAGTTTGTTTCACTCTCAAACTCGGGTGCCCCTTTTTTTCTACACGGGCAGCCTTGTATTCAGGTTTAGCTGGTTCTTTCTGGATAGCTGGAGCTGAAGATGGATTCTATCATTTATTTCTTTTTATGCTGTTCAGCTCCTATTGTACATATTTTGTTTATTTCCGCTGTAGACATTTATGTATAGCTGAACTGTATTTGTACTAAGTAAGATCCTGTATACTGTGTAACTCTGATGATTACTTTATCCAGTATATTTTGTTGTTCATTATCTGGTGTATTTATTTAATTCTGTTCTGCTATTATCTGTTTCTGTGTTATATTCCAAAGATAACCCTGTTTCCGTGAGAACGGGAAATCGGGTCGTCTCACAAACGTTCCACTAGATTGTTATTTATTTGATTTAGACACTATTATAATATCAAAGGAGTTTTGATATAAAGATTGTTGTTTCTTTCAAAAGAATTTTTGAAAGTTAAATCAAATGTTTTGGATTCTTATAAGGGAAAAACCCATTCCGTGTTATATGGCGTGGTCTTATGAGATATTGTTTACTTTCTCAAACTATTTTAAAGAGTTTACTAACACCAGTCCCGTAACCAACCCATAGTTTATTTTGTTTTGTTTTACCCTAAACTCTTGGGTGCCTAAATTTGTACGGGTAGTCAAGTAGTTCATGTGTTTACAGATATACTTGGAGGAGCTTGGAGTAGGAGGCTTCAACGTTAAATAGTATTTGTCATTGTCGTTGTGTTGTAAGTGTTGTACTCTGATAATAGTATGTTATACATTTAAAATTTTGTATTTCAAAGGTTATGATATATTATATTACGTTCCATTGCGATGTGAGATTATGTGTTGTATTTATGTTCTTTTCTACCTTTTCTTCTTTATTTTTGTATGATTAGTATTTCTGTGCAATTTGGGTTGGATGTGTGTTGTATTCAGTCAACTAAAATAGTAAGGAAATTAGGCCGTTACAGTATGTGTATTTTCCATTTAGTGCTATATATTATTATGTTATTATGCCATTATGCCTAAATTGTAGCGGTCAAAATATGGAAATTAACTTGTATACCTAAATTTAGGACAAGTTGACAATTTTTATCTCGTTAGAACGTTCTCTCGTTCATACTAACATTTGCGTTATTTATGCGTCATAATCATTATACTTATATAGCGTAATCAACGTAATAAATGGGATTAGGATAACATTCGAAATTTAAATGTTCCCAGATATATTGATTGCTTATGTGTGTATAGAATGGCTTTACATATGGTAATAGTGGCACACAGAAACGGGGTTGGTTGCCAATTGTGATATAAGCCTGCCTGAAACCAATCGACAAATCCAGCAACCACAAGAGGCCCAAATAATGTGAGAGGTCTGGGCTCCATGAGCCATTCAAACTTAGTACACTATGACACGAGGTTAAACCTACTTGTAGTAGAAGCCTTCCCGGAACCGCCCGGCATATCCAACATCAACAAGTATACACTTTAATGTGGGAGGTCTAATGTGTATATATATAACTATATATATAAGCCTATTGTGTGTGAAAATAGGTAGGTTTACTACATCTTGAGAAGGTCTTAAGTGGTTGACTCTCTTCTTATCTAATTTGGGCCTTAAGTAGTTAGGACTTGGATCCCCTTCGAAGGTTTATTACTTGGAGAGGAACCAAGTCATATGACCCACCATTATTAGATTTGAAGTAAGTCTATGGGTCCTCCTTCTCTAACAGTGGTTAGGCATAAGCGGTAACGGACGGGGGATATCCACTTCCTCTAGAAGCTTATAGGGGATCAATTAGGGACATGGTTGGTATATAAAAGATATGTGGCCATTGCGTGCTCACCAACTGTTTAAGGGAAATCTTAAGGGACTTAGGTGTTCTACCATAATATCAGTTAAGTAGTAACGTTCATAATACTACTTCTCATATTATAGTCGAGAATATAGACCTAAGAACGTTGACGTGTTAGGAAGGAGTCTTAAGAGGCTAGTGTCCGCCTCACGGTTATAAAAGATCATAAGAATCCACCTTTAATAGGGCCATAAGTGATCGAGAATGCCCGCCTCGTTGGGTCGTTACCCTAAAAACACTAATGAGCGATTGACTTGGATATCCACCTCATTGGTTAGATACATGGTGTTTGTGTGAATGATTGTGTGTTACATAGACATACCTTGACATATGTAACCTGCTAAAATATAGGGTATGGTCTTTTAGAAATACCATATTTCAGTTACATAGAACTTTATGACCCCTCTCCTTAACATATCCAACAGGTCAGTAGGTGGGGGTAGAATCCATGGACGAAATAACAAAGGAGGCTGAAGACAGAGACGAAGATGTTATGCTTTTATTAGTTCTTATCACTGTATTTCTTATGGAAGCTTTTAAGAATGAATCTATTGATGTACCTATGGTATAAATGTAATCTTGACTGTTATGTTGGAATTCTATGATTTTTAATAAAGTGGTACATCTTATTTCAGTATTATATTTCTCGTTCTGTTATGTGAGATATCCATTCGAAGTGAATATATATTATCTGTGCAAATGTAATTCCTTATAGGAGCCCACGACTCGTTTAGAATGGCTCTAAGTTTCGATGGACCTTTTCTAGGTCGTAATTTAGGCCCATTCAGAGCGGGTTGTTACACCAGAGGTCCTCCATCCCTCCTCTTCTCCTTTTACCTTATCGATTTCCCTATGTTTCCATTCCTCCATACCAAAGCAAAACCCTCTCTCCATGGTGGTCACCCCAAGCTACAGGGACCGATATCTTTCCACTGTGACGGCGCCACGAACGTCGACGATGAGCCAATAACAGCCCAGGTGCCATCAACGGCGACGATGATCCCTGAGGTTTGAGACATCAACCTCGTGAAAGACTAGGATGACTAACGTAGATTTGGGGTGTGATTTGTATGAAATTTCATATGAAATCATGAATTACTTGAATATAAACCCACCTTGAGCGATTTGGAGTTGAGTTCGAAGATGGATTGGCAAATTAGGGTTTCTGATTTCTCTCAGTTCCAGTTTAATAGAAGTAAAAAGAGAAAGTAAAAATACAGAGGATAGTGTGGACCAACTTATATAGCGAATGGGAAGCGGTTGTTCATCTTCTCGCGGATGTGATGTGTTGATTGTTTCCTCGTTACATATTTGAAATGAGAAAATTGGCTCTGGATCGAACGGATTCGATCCAAAATAAACACTGCAGAGTTAAAAACAGGCGAATTGGCTCTGAATCAAGCAGATTCGATCCGAAATAAAACCAAAATCTACGATCAGAGAACTATTATCCAGAAAGAGAGCAAAGAGAAACGAGATGTGTTTCCACCAACCATCTCAGGTTCTTGAGAAAGTGATGAACTCATATGATAGATAAGGTCCGACTCGACCTTAATGTTCATTAGAAAAAGTCATTTGGAACAACTTGTATGTGTATATCCACGTACAAGATCCAACGAATTAACATGATTCGAAATAGGTAGATCTAACCCTTTGACCCGACAAGGTTTGAACGATTTGCCTATTTGTTTGCAACTACTCCAGTCAAAGATTTTGGCTTGCTGAGTATGACAAGAACAATCCTGAATATGATTTGCTATTTATACATTGCGGAAGAGATCAAGAGTCACGACTTTACAAAAGGACGTGGTCGTTAACCATTGCTTGCATAGGAATGGATGGCTCAACAATTTTAAAGCACATCCCATCTGCGATAAGATGTACTTTAGGGGGCAAAATGTTGACCTGCCGTTTAGCAACGCCGTCCAAGATCCAGATGATCACAATCAAAAGCCTTAAACCTCGAGATCATGCTTAATCAAAAAAATAATCCTGGCTCGGATCGAAGAAAGAACGACTTACACTGTTTTTTTACTTCCGAATTGAACAAAGTCAAGGCCTCGGATCAGAAGCCCTTGGTTCATATCCTAGATCAAACATTCGATCCAGACAGTGCGGTTGAGAACATTATCGTCACTCCCTCCACGATCTCCTGCTGGTCTGGATCTTGTACCACGTATTCACGTCCGAGCCAGCGAGCCACGAACCAACCCACTATCTCATTGTAACTACCGCCACTAACTCTGAAAAATCTGGCTCAAGAGCCACGTATCCGATCTGAAACTACATATTACTAGGCCTATAAACAGACCATTTCGAAGACACTATGGAGGACTTTTAACATTTCTACTATTCACGCACACTATTACTAGCACCCAACAGTAGAGAATGATCTTCTTCTTCAATCAAATAAGTAAATTTTGAGAGATTACGTCATTGTAAACTGAGTGTTGAAAATTATACACAATGTACTTGTAATTTCTTAGTGAATCAAGGAATTATAAAGTGGGCATAGACTCATTAATGTCAAACTACTATAAATCGCGTGTGTTTGCTATTGTTACCTCATTTTCATTTTTCCTTATAAATTCTCTACTTTTGGTGTTTATGCCATTTTTTGGTCAAACATTAGGGGTAAGATTCTTTGTTGAAATTCTTCTTCCCTTTCCCAGGTTAGTAGACTTATTCTCATTAAATCGATGCTTGATTATATTAGGTCTTATTTCTTTGCAGCTATAACACTCACCTCCTTGTTTTTTCCATTCCCACTGGTCGTTGGTATCTTCCTTTTTCTAACGGGAAAACACACAATGCTAAGCGAAACCAATGAGTTTCTTGGGATGTCATCTGCCATCCCAGACGCAAGGGTGGTCCGGGGTTTCGAAACCCTAGGGATATTTGTAAAGCTTATGCGTGCAAGCTTTGGATTAGGTTCTGCTTGAACGACTCTCTTTGGGCGTTGTTTCTTCATGCCTAGTACCGTCGTCTTTTGCAGGAGGATTTCAACGAAGTCTCATCCTATGCTAGTGAGACATAGAAATATATGCAATCCATCAAGACCTATTCTGATGCCTACGGTGGATGTTTAGGGTGGAATGGAGCTCTGTTCTCCTTGAGGGCAATGTAGAATTCAACAAGACTTCCGGTGCTTAGGAACCTGGCTTTTTCTTTCATTTGGGGCACCCACATCCCTCCTAAGGTTTCCATTCTTATGTGAAAAACCATCTACAAGGGCTTACCACTAGATGGAAATCTAAAGAGGATCAATATCCCAATTGTGTCTCGTTGTAGGTGTTGAAGAGTAGGAGATGTGGACCGACTTCTCAAATTTTCTTCATTGGAGATTATGTTTGTACAATCTGGTTTTTCTTCAGGGTTATGGTTGGTCTCACGAGAAATATTGTTTCCCTTCCTGACTTGTTTAGGCTCTAATGGGAAAAAATGACTGGAAAGTCTTTTCGGTCTATCATTTTCCATTTTATTCCTTGTCTGATTTGTTGGCATCTTTGGTGCTCTCAAAACAAGGCTGTATTCGATGAGGTTCCAATGGTATATGCTTCCATCCTTCGCAAGCTTAAGGATGGTGTTTCCTTACGCTTCATGGTAGGTCTTTCTTGGGTTTTCTTTACTCTCGTTCCGTATCTTTGGCCCATGTTTTCGTTGTTTCTACGGGCTCTTTTCCCTGTGCTGGTGTTTGGGTGATTTAATTGCATGTGGTTCGGGATTATGTTATGAGTTGTATTTTCTTCACCCTTCCTGCTCCACCCACCACCCCTCTTTCTAACATTTTTTAAGGTTTTGGGTTTCTACCTATCTTCTGTTGGTTGCTATTCTGAGCTTGGACGTTAGTTCGATTCAGTTTGCAGAGGAGCAGGAGCTTTCTTGTTAGTTTCAGCTACGCTCTTTGTTAGCTTCGAGCTCGCATTTGATTGGATTGCTTTGCTTTGAGGTTGTTTTTGGGTTCGTTAGGGCAAGGTCCTTTGGTTTATTAAGTTTCACTTTGAGATTTTTGTGAGGCTTGTTAGGGTTGGTATGTTTGGTCGTTTTGGCATGGTGTTTGTGTTGGTGTCTGGTATTACAGTACAATGGCCGTTTTTGAACTGCTAAAATGTTTTTGCAAGCTTTCGGAGAATGACTTTTTTCTCCTTTTTGGTTAATGTATTATGCATAGCCTAATTAAGGAGACTTGGGCCAAGACCAAGATTTGATCCATTAACAAAATAATTAGGGAAGGGAAAGACCTAGGGAAACCTGAGTTCACAATACGTACAATTTACTGTAAACTTCTTCTTCCCCTTCTTTGAGAATTTTTTTATACTAAATTTTCTGCTTCAAAATCAAAATTATACCCTAAACAATCAAATAAGAAATTGAAATAGCTAGCTAACAAGATTGCTACAAAAAATCTCCATAAAATGGGAGTTTAATTCTTGGAATCCTTCTGATTTGAAAACTTGTGTTCACTTTGTTCTTGTTTTGCCTTGCATGTCAATATAATGACTTTTGCATGCATCTAAAATTATTGAAGAAAAAATCAACTCAAAAACTTTAACTTTGTGCTCGAATTCGCTACATCGAATCATGTGAGTATAATCTTACACTTTTGAACTTGAATTCATGTTCATGCATTAAATCAAAGAGTTTCATCTGTAAATTTGATGTTACTATAAACAAATTTTTTTAATCAAAACTTGTGTTTATAGTAAAACAACGCTTAAGTTGATTTTTGTGAGCTTATAGCTCTTCCGTGTTATTTCAAAACCATGTCAATTTTTTTCCAATCTATAGTTTGTGTGTTTCCTTGTGTATACGCTTAAATCCAGACCTTTATATCACTTGTATCATATATAAAATCATGCTCGAAACTAAGCATGGGAGGTAAAATATTGCATGTAATGTTCATATCTTAGGGGTCGACTTGGACCTCTAGGAGGTCGACTCCCAGGTCAATTTAGGGCATTTAAGGGTCAACCTAGGTGCGTAATAAATTGTTATAACCGGTTGAGCTCTAGTTAATGAGTTTCAGTGCATTTTGTGCAAAGTTATGATGTTCTTCTAGTGATTTTCTGTTGATTTCTAGCACTATATCTTGTTTTTTAATAAGTTTGTTTCTACAATGAAGAATCCAATATTATCATTAATTCGTACTTCGAATTTGGTGAATTTTGTGTAAATATTTGTGTTAATTCCATGAATTTTCGATGATTATGCTCATACATTGCACAAGTTTTATAAACTATTTTTGGATATATTTTGAATGTATGTAACTATTATTTTAAGATAAATGTTTGCAATATTAATTTTGTGAAATAATAATTATTCCAAAGTTGTCGATATACAAATGTTTCTTATTATAAAAGATTTCCAAAATCAACAATTTTAAAATAGTTTTTCAAATCATTTTAAAACTCGTTTTTTCAGAATATATTTTCTTATATAAACTACACATTTACACTCTTCGAGAAAGCGAGCACGTGATCTAAGCGATGTAGGTATGTGACACGCTGGTTTATTATATCAGTTAATTCCAGATCTGTCCAATGAAGCTATTATTTTTAATATGGAATTAACTGAGTAGTAGAAAATTGATATATGATAACGTGCGACTTGGGATGCACCCCGCAATTTGGGTTATTATTTTGGAGTTTGTGACACATTCTATTATATTGCTAGTACTGTACCCTTGGGTCATCTGTGTTTGGCTTTATTGCCATCTGTAACTAAACCTTCGGCTCATCTGCGATAGGTACCTTATTCATTGATTAGTACTTGGCAGACTTTGGCCGCCTGTGAGATGCACATGTGATGTTGCTTTGGCTTGCAATCTGTGACATTGATCTATTCTGTGATAATTTATCGATTCAATATTTTTGATTTTCTAATATCCGCGATTTCTAATTTTTTTTTAACATTATGGGATGATAGTCATGTATAAATATAGCGTATTCTATCTATGGATGTATGCAGGTATATGTATGTGTATATACACACACACACATATATATATATAGTGATCATATTTAAGAGTTTTGAACTCCTGGCCAAGTTTATGTGATTTGTGTTTTATGTGGTTTCCATCCTGGGTTTTTATAATTTTAGATCCTATATATCATTGTCTTATAGCCTGAGTATTTTCTGTTGATGGAAACATCGATGTTAGTGTATTTTCCTTACATGAGTAACATTCGAGAGGATTCAGTGAACTTATCATGTGTATTGCGTGAAAATTTAAGTCTGTATTATTCCTTTATCGTTAAAGGAATTATTCCGTTATAGGACAAGATACATAGTTTATCATACACTAATCATATTTCCAAGTTAGACCGACCCATGTATTTTATACACTTAGGCCAGACTGAGTTATAGGTTAGACTATCACTGATTCTTTCTTACCTCACTTTTTCTGTGGACTAACTATCATCTTTTTATAAGCTTAGGCATATTTTGACTAGTCATCTCGTTGTTGTATGGTTTATGTACATATTCTTCATGGGACATGATGATGTATATATTGCGGTTTATATAACCACTTATGTATGTCATTATGTATTGTACTTGATGTGTCTATACATTTGTTTACTGTTATGTGATCTATGACATTTATTATTATTATTGTTTTTTTTCCAAGTTGGTCCGTCAACCACCGTAGTATTGCATTAGGCAAGAATTAATTATGTCAATCCACTTGTGGTATGAACAAAAATTAAACACTATATCAACGTAATTTGTACTTGTTTAATACAAAACTCACAGATAGTCGCTCCTAATCGGTCATATTCTCTGCACTAATAGACATTACAACCTAGTGGAACTCTATTTTTGTATGGGTTTTGGGATGGGGCGTCACAAAACTCATGAGTACTACATCCAAGAAAAAAAATTCAAAGTAATGTCGACACATGTTCCTACCAAGTAGGACCCCAATTTCCGAAGGAAGATACTTCCCTTACCTTAATTTCATAATGTATATCATAATATACATAAATCATAATTTTGAATATATCACTCTCGTATTAACTCTGTTATATATAAGATCATCTCACTACAAAGGAATATGGCTATTCCAACGACTTATAGCCATTCACGACCATTTGAAGCTGTTGGAATAGAGTTAATGATGTCTAACGGTATCCAACGGACCATTTCCAACGGCTGTTCAGACGACTTCAAACGGTAAGGAGCTGTTGGAAACTGTTTCAAACCAACGACCTATAAGGCGTTGGAAATCGTTTGTAACCATTGGAAAAACTTTTTTTTTTTAAATAACAGCAAGCTTATTACCTTCCAGCCACCCCATTTCCAATCCATTCCATTTTAAATCCAATTCCAATCAATTCCACGCATATTTAACACATATATACCAATAATAATATAAATAACCAACATAAATCAAATATACATCAGTATAAACAAACATACCATCCAAACATCTCAAAAACCAACAAATCAACGTTACATGTTTACAAACCAAATACAAACCATCAAAATATATCCAAAGTATCATTCTCACCCACTCCATACCAATATATACAACATCAAAACAAAATCCTTACCATCTCCAAGTAAATATATACATCATGCAATGACAGACATAGAAAACACATACCTAAGCGTCATCTTCGTTTCTGGAAGCACCGGACGATGAAGGAAAAGTACCATGATTGTGCACATACTCTGCAAGCTTCTGATTTAGCTGCTCCATCTGCATAGCTTGCAAACGATTTTGCTCATATAGTCGTTCAATCATGGTTCTAAGCTCATTAGTTTCCTCTTTGTCTTGGGCCTTCTTAGTTTATCGAGCCTGCAAATAGAATGAATAGCAAAAGGGTTATGTTAGCATATAAAATATTATAACACTATATATTTAAATGCTAATTTGTTGTATGTATGCAAAAGGATTAATTACCGTTAGGTTACCGAAGCCATAATGTCTGCTCCGCCACGACGGATCCATAATAGCGTCAAATATGTTATCTTCCACCTCCGGTGTGAACTCATCACGACCAGACTCCTCAAGCGCTTGAGCCCATGCCTCTTGAAACCTTGCTTATTATGCAAAAAATGATTTCTGTTGAAAAATAATAGAATGCTGTTTTTATTTTACATTAGCTAGTAATTAATAAACTTATTTATGTGAGTAACAGAATTTAAAATACGCATATATATGCAGCTATTTCCATATCCTATTCTCCCCACTGATATGTGACGTTGCCAGCCTCGTCAACTTGCCTGAATGCATGGGTGTGAGCAAATATGTCCATGTAGGGCATGGCATATCCACGAGCCCGTTCCTGCAATTGATAATTTGGATAATTCAATTCCACATAGTTAATTACCGAAGTGATCGGTACACAACTGTAATAATTGATAAATTTACCACGTCCTCGCGGTGATGCTGGAATGACTTGTATCCTCCACGATGAGTTACTGGATTCCTGTTCCTGTTTGCAGAGTTCCTTGCTGACTCCGCCTGCAAATGTACATTGACTAATTATTTAATAATCAATAAAATAAATAAATGAGGCTCGTTATAAATTTACCTTGAACTCATACATGTCCCGCCACTTAACCATCTTATTAAATACTTCATCGCTCATCCACTGTGGTTTCTTCCCCAATTTTTCAATCTCATTCATTTTCTCTCTGTAATTCTTAGCGATCTTTGAGTTCCAGTGTCGCTAAACTAAGCTGATGTCGGTCTCCTGTAAATCTACTACCCCCTGTACAATGAGAAAATGTTACTAATTATTGATTCGTATTTAATCATTTTATAAAGCGGTATAAACTTACCAGAAAATCTTGCCAGATGGTCTCTCTCACGGTGTCCGGAATCCTGCTCCACTTAGGCCAGAAATCGCTCATTCTAACATGCACGCATCCTTAGAAATATTTAGCATCGTTTGAGATGACTCCAACTCAAACTCCCTGCGTTGAATATAAATTAGAACTTTAGACAATTGTAAATGTATAATGTACAAAAAATTAATTTGCTATGCTGCTAATTTTGATACTTACGTATGGTTAACCTTAGGCTTCAAGCAAACAACTGGACGAGCTAATGGCTCACCACTACTCTCACTGGCCTACTGGGAAGAGCCACGTCGTCACGAGCTAGAGCCAAACAAAATATCTAAGGGTTTTGTAGAAAAAGCGAATATCCATATAACGATCATATACAATACTTGTTAGACGGGGCCAAATAATATCTAAGGGTTTATATATTTGTTTATATTAAATAATATATAATTTCTTTAAATATTTGTTTATATTTTACCGTTCTATTACATATGTACTAAATTATATATTTTTATAATTTATTTAATCCTAACTAATACGATTCATGTAAAAATCATTTATACACCAATTAAATTTGCGTGTTTGAGCCATAAGAACAAAACTCATGTTCGCGCAAATTATCCAAAATTGAGATCACTCCTAACACAATATAAGCTACGTGTCTGCATAAATTATACTATTTGTAGACTCTATCATACACATACGTTCATACTAACCAAAACAACATAAACTAACACAATATACAAAATTAGAAAAATTCCCAATCGGTAATAATTTGATTATTATGGTGATAATAACAACAATTAAGGGGCAACATGATGTAAAATACATACACTAATAACTAAGAATCAACCATAATTTAAATTAAACCCTAAATTTAAAAAGCTAAAAATTAGGTTTAGGAAAATTACCATTTTGGGTAGCTAGGAGGGTGGAGAGGGGCTGGAGCTGCTTGTAGATGGCGCAGAGGTAGCGAGGTGGTGCAGCGAAATTGGAGGAGGTGGAATTTGGGAACTGGGGAAAAAATGGGTTGAGAAAAGTATTGGAAAGCTTTAGGTCGCTGCTCTATAAATTATCGCGAACATGTTCCAACGGCCACAAACGACCATTATTTCATCGGTTTCCACGGCTTCAGGCGGCTTGTTTAAATCCAATGAGCCGTTGGCGGCCGTTGAAAACTGGGCGTTGGAATACACTGTAGTTCTAACATTGTCTTTTTATATTTAGTACCTTTCAAACTGGTAGTTTTCGAATTAACTTCATACTTATTCAAAATAATTCATATATAAGTTCTAAAACTTTTACATCAAAATATTTGTAGAATAAAAGGTCTTTCTAATTTATTCACATCAATGTCAGTTTAATTTCAATTTGATATGATTTGTTGAACCATTTGCGTGACTGTGTATATTGTTGTGACCATAATCTTGTGTAGCTTTATGTTATAAAAATTTGCCTAGTTTAGCTACTACTTTGTTAAACCATTTACGTGACTATGTATATTTTTGTGACCATAATCTTAAGTAGCTTCATGTCAAAAAAATTCTCCTAGTTTAGCTATTGCTCTGTTGAACCATTTGCGTGACTGTGTATATTATTGTGACCATAATCTTGAGTAGCTTTATGTTAAAAAAAATCGCCTAGTTTAGTTGTTGCTTTGTTGAACCATTTGCATGACTGTGTATATTGTTGTGACCATAATCTTGAATAGCTTTATGTTAAAATTTAATATGATTTCAACAAACACTTTTCTTATACTAAATACTATTCAAATTCAAATCTTTCAAAATTTCAAAAGCAGTAGTTTAAAAAATTAGCTTATATTCATAAAGTCTTATTTATATTATTTTCTCATAATGTTACTTTGTTCAAATACACTACAACAAAAGTATTATATTACAACGGCAGCTCATAACGGACAATAGTAAACCATTGTTATTTCAAGCGTGACTGTCTCTGTGTTTGGTTATTCGGAGTTCATATATGGATGATAACTTATGAATCATTTACCAGAAATCTTGAATAAAGAATAAACTCCACAACAATATTTTCTATCACTTGCCCATGTTTTTGCATCACATTCGCACTCCCCTCTTCTTGTTACCAACTTCCATTTTCCCGTCTAAGGCAAGGCAACCGATATAAGAAGAAAGAAACGTATGCAGTGCATATTTCTTTACTTCTTCATTATTCGGTCATACCGTACTCTTTCACTACAACAATTTTCGAAATCAATTTGACAAGGGAAACATAAAATGAACCATGCTTCTTCTTATATATATCTAGTGTGGTTCTAAGGGCACCCCAATATATTCTTCCTAATACCGCGACTAAAAGATACAACAAGAGTTAGTATTATACTCTTCTTAATACCACACACTTAAAAAATAGGGGCTACCACACTGTTTTACCCTACTTCTATTTTGCTCGATATCCGTTTGTCTTCATTTGTAAAACCGTTCAACGAGCTAAACCCTATATCTATAACCGATTCGACACCGCAACATACAAAAGCCGTGAATAAAGTTTGAATTAAGCAAACTAGAAGAGCAAGTGAGAGATTAAGGTTTTTAGATCACCAAACAATTGAGAGATTACCGTACGAATTTGAATTTTCCCGCGAGGGATGCGAAGAAAACAGCGATTACAAGAGATTAAGGTATTTAGATTAGCTTAGTACGTGATTAGTTCGGCAAATAATGATTGAGTGAGATATTATAATGAAAACGTAATGTGATATTAGTAAGCATACAAAATTTAATGAGTTTTATTTTTTCAATTGCTGTATTAGAAAGAACATATTGGGGTGCCATTAGCACCACACTAAATCTAGTAAAACAAAACACTTAATTCATCACCTTTCACACTCTCTTTTATCTTCTCCTTACTCCACTTATGCCGTTCAAACCGAAAGTCATGGCACGGTTTGTGACAATGAGATTTAGTTAGAAATGCTTTGAAATTTTATTTAACATTTTTGCAGCAAATAGTAGTATTTTGTGATTTTTCAAAATGCAATAGTCAGTGCATATTTATTAGTTTTAAAGTTGTACTGTTATTCTAAGCATAACAGTATTTTTGCTTATCTTTTAGAGCTCATACGTGAACAAAACTCTATGCAGCGTGATACTGGAAAATCTCATATAAGCAACAAACACTACACGTGTACAATTTAGACAACTCACATCGTACCTCCCACTCTTTAATCCCTTCATATCGTTTCTTCCGGAAAGTATAAAGAAGTAAAAATCATGCTACAAATTTCCACGACAATTCAAATTTAGCTTTGGAAAATATTAAAGTGGCTAATTCTATTTCCACCCCGCTTTTCTCCTTTCCCACCCCATTCATCTTTAAAAAACCATCGCACCCCAGTTTTTCCTCTTCACACCCCGATTTATACCCAAAATGCCATCATAATTTTTGAATCACGTACAAATATGACGTGGTTGATTCACAAACATCGCTTACTCCAAACTAGGTTATCATACAAACCTCACTCGACCCTAACTAGGTTATAATACAAACCTAGTTTGATGGTAGCGAGGTTAGCATGCAAACCTCACTCAGACCGAGCGAGGATTTTACATAAACCTAGTTACATTCAAGCTTATTTGCACGATTATTTATTTTAAATGTGTTATTTTGTGATCTGGAGGGAGGGCAATTTCAGAATATTAAAATTTTATAAATTAGCGGGGTGTGAAAGGGAACAAGAGGGGTGCAAATAGAACCAGTCTATTAAAGTTGAATCTTTAAGCTACTTTTGGCTAAGGGTAGTGAGCTCAGGGTTGGGTGCACATGTATCGGGATCGATGGGGGTCCGTATAAGGTGGGTGATTAGGGTTTAATTTTGATTAAGTTATGGTCGTAGATAAATCCCAAAACTCATGGCACAGTCAGTGTCTTCTTAGTTTGAAGCCTGTAGTGCTCGCGCTCTCCTCCTTTAATCATAGCTTCTCCATCCTCGACCTGGGCCTAACCCTAATCGTCCACGTCACTAACTTCAATCTTCAACCTCGTCCATATTCCGCACTTCTCCATAAAACCTCCTTGTCCTACCGCGGCTCCCATCTTGGCAACGCTAGCATCTCCTCCTCGCAGCAGACGATGTCGTGCTAGGAGATCAAAATTCCTACGGGGATGAAGAGCATTGATAGGGCGAAAAGCGTGAAGGATCTAATCCGAGCGTTGTTGCTTCTGTTGGAATTTAAGCTCTTCAGCTCCACCAATCGGGAGTTCAACCTTATTTCTTAAGACTACGACAGTGGAATTGTTGCTCCAATTTCTCGTCTCATGTATTTGATAATCGCAGCAGGATTTACTTTAAAAAAAATTGGGAACCGAAATCCTGAGGTACAATGTTTAATCTGGATAAGTCAGCTCTTTTACTTGAGAATCAAGATTTACTTTTCTTGGTTCCTTGGTACCCATATTCATACTTATGCACATAGATATGTATATAACTTGTCCTGTTTTTTCTGTTCAATGTATCATGAGTATGTTGTGAAACTCTAAATTGCTTCTTTCTTATCACCACTACCATAGCTCTGAATGGTTAAAGTAAAGTCTAATGGAATTCATTATGAGAAAATTTGAGTTGATGTTAGAAACAAATTGAAGCCCACAGTCAGGATCTGATTGCAATGAGCTGAGATTTTATTTTTTTGGAACTTTAAAAGTTGTTTGTTTAGTTTGAAAATGGTAGAATAGTTCATAATGAGCATCATGTTGCTTAGTCGTACATTTGAAGGATAAAAAGCATTCAACTTTACTAAAGATTTTTTTTTAAGAAACAAAAATATATATAGCAAAAAGGAGATACTACCCAATCTCCAGTGGCTAACAAAATCGGTCTAGTAGAAAACTAGAAACACAAAAGCAGAAAAATCTGTCGAAAATAAAAACAACCCCAACACAATACTCGAATACTGCTAAGCCCCACTCACACCAAAAACAAAATAAAAAAGAGAAGAAACCAATCAATGCACACAGGGATCCATATAACTGACATCCAAAGCCAGAGAAGTCCCCTCGACTCCATCCAAACGAAAAACATGAGACTCCAAGAAGCAGCAACAAAGATCTCTCCCTCCAGACGATGGAAGATGCTCGAACAAAGCTAAGGCATTAAAACCCAATGACCTCTTCCGAGACAGCCAAGCTAGCACTTGCTCTGCTAAGCAACAAAAAATATACAAAACAAGAGCAATCCTCCTCCAAAAGCAAAGTCGAGCCAAAGCCTGCCACACAAAACCACAAAACAAGGTAAAAGGGGGGGGGGGGACACGAACAACAAAAAAAGCAATCAACGTCACAAAAGAATCCAAATCTTATTAGATACATTGGCTAAACAACCCCAAAAACCAATAGATATGACATAGTTGGTAATCACCTCAGAGCCCATAGAAGGCTCTAAAAGTGCCACCAGACGAACATAATGCTTCTTGACTATGTGTTTAAGCCTCGCCAAAGAAGCTTCATTGTTGATACCCCTAATGTTCCAAAATAGAAAGCTCGCCGTTCAAGCCAGTTAAAAAACAAATGGCCAACGGGAAAAAGAAAAAGAGACAGAAAAAAGAAACTCAAATCAGATAGAGGGTCTGACGAGTAGATCTAAAAAATTTCTCGTTCGTCACTATAGAGAGAGTACAAATGGTGCTGGGGGTACAAGGTACAGACCTCGGCTTCCCACACGAAGGGCGGAAAGAAGAAGCAGAAGATCGAATGGGCGATGAAAGATCCGGGGGAGGGAGATAGACAGAGGGATACAACGAAGAAGAAACATATCTAGCAGGGCAGGAATTCTTAGTAAGGCGGGAGAGTCGATCGTCGATGATCGAAATCTCCTTGCTAAGAAGAGGAAAAGAGTGAGAAGAAGAAGGATAGACAACTAACGAGGTAGGGAAGTCGGCTCCAAGCTCAAGGAGGCAGCCTAAAATGTAGAAACACAACGGGGCTGTGTTTTGCGATGATGTAAGGATCTCTTCGCTGCCATATTGACATCCAACACTGCCTGGAAAATCCTACTACCGAGAGGACGCAAAAATCGAACGCATTCCGAAGGAGGATTAACCAGGCCTCCCTCAAGCTCAATGAAATAAGGCGTTGACCAAGAAAGTGATGCACCGAGAGTGAACGAATATCTACCAACAAGAGTGTTAGCTATTCAGACACCACGGACTTCCCAAAAGAGCCAATGGCAGGCATCGAAGATAAAAAACCAACCCAACACCCAAAATCAGAACCAAACATCCACAAACACAAACATTTCATTAAGTGAAATGTTGTGCCAATGCGGACTAGTAAACGACCCAAGGAAAAGAAAGCAACTTGCACCGAAGCAAGCAACCCCAACACATGCCGAAGTCACTGGTCAAGAGCATACAACTAGCTTACCAACAATACCAACCAAAAGGAAACTCAAAAAGGTTTCCCAAACAACAAAACAGATCCAGGTAAGGCAAAGCAAACCAAGAAACAAGCAAAAAAGAAACGAACGAGGCACAAATGCAGAAAAACCCATGCGTAAAACAACCCGAACCAAAGACCCCAAGTAGAAAGGTGGAAACCCAACACAATACCCAAAAGCCAACCAGGGAGGCCACATACCAACTGGGAGCAACCTTACCATCAACATTATCAGCAAAGACAACAGAGCAGAAACGCATAAGGAAAAAATAAGACAAGCTGAAGTAAGGAAGCCGATCCTCAGAAAAACCTACCTCCTCAGAAGCAGTCTCCGCTGCCGCGCTGACAGAATCAACGCATGGCTCAAACGAAGACTGTAACCAATACACCGCTCCAACAAACGCGAGCCAACCGAATCCAGCTTCTTCCTTAAAGAACTACCTCGAATCCTACGAGTACAAGGAGGAGAAGTGACTGCAGGAACTGCCACGCCACCATTGAGCACAGAATGCTCAACAATTGAAACCAAAGCAAAACCATCAAAGTTATTGCTGGAGATAGCTGCCTGTCAACCCATAGCGCAGAAGGCGCACGAGAAAAACCAGAGCCCAAAGAAGGCCGACCAACCAAAAAAGTGCCAACCGAAAGCCTCGCCTGTTGTAGAGCAGAAAGGCTGCTTTCGATGACTCGAGCCACCCTACCTCTCTATCGAGCCAGACAAGCCCCATACTCCACTCTCTGAACGAGCCTCCTCTACATCCCAGCCTATCCCTTGAGGGGACAACCACATGCACATCAAAGACATGCAAGCAGTCCACAACAGGCACTGGAGCGAACAAGTCAAATCCGTTGCTTGGAGTCATAGGCGAAAGGGAACGACCACCCTCAGAGCCCACCACCCCTATCTTGTTGACAATACAAGAAGGAGGCAATGTTTCTACATGAGGGGCAACCACACATCGACTCAATCTCCTACGACGCCGAGTACGCAAAGACACAACGAATGCTTGTCGGGCAACGACCAATCCTGCGAAGAACCAAAAAACCACAAGACAAACTTTTAGGTAGAAAGCGGATAGGAGCGATCAAGTCTCTAACACCACTTTTTTCACTAACACCACCAACAACAACACAGTAAGAAGATGACCAGACTGGTGACCCAAAGCACCCGAAAAGTAAGAAGCAGAAGTTGCCTCAACCAAACGTTCCGCCTGAGAAAGCCTACAACCAGCGACCGTTCGAAGGAATAAGATTGGGGGTGTGAGTTCTACACGCATTCGCCTCCTACGTCAGCCGAAGAAACAACAAAGTGGGATGGACGAGGACCGTGCGAGATTCCTGGTCGTCAATCTCAGCGAGGGCGATGTTGAAATGCTCGAGGTAGCACTTGAGCGTTTCAGCCGGCCTTAATAGAGGTTGGAGAGGGTGAGAGAGTTCTTAGGCATAGAAACGTGCATTCTGAACTGTCTGACCATCTCGGTTGCCAGCTGGTCAAATTTACTGATAGATTGAAGTCTAAGGCGGGTGAACCAAAGCAAAGCTGTGCCTTCCAAAAAGTTTGGGAAACTTTTACACTTGACGACATCGGTGGCCCTGCTGGAGTTCATGTGCTACTCATAGCGGTTCAGAAAAGCGAGGAGTTCTGTTGTTCCGCCATAGAGCCCCAGCTTGTGGCATGTTGAAGCGTCGAGGCCACTCAGCTTCGTGCATTACCCTGGTGAAGGTGTTACGTCTCAAGTGGGTTTTCCTCACGTCGTTGACGTTCCTTCTAGGGGTGAGCATTATTCGGTTAAACCAAATAAACCAACCAAACCAATTTATTTTGGTCGGTTTGGTTCGGTTTTGAAATTAAATCGGTTTGTAATTGGCTTGAAAAAATATTAAGTTCGGTTATCGGTTTAACCAAATTAACCGAATTTTTACTATATTTCCAAAATTATCGGTATTATAATAAATATTTTAGGTTAGTTTAGTTATTTATGTATGTATTAATCATCACTTATATGTCAAAATTAATATTAAAAAGCATTAAAAAAAATACTGTAATCATATATTTATAATCTGTTTCAAATTATAGTGAATATTTCAAACACAAAGTGTAAAACATTTTTAATTCGGTTTAATCGGATAACCAACCGAACCAACCAAACTTAATTTGGTTGGTTTGGTTTGGTTTTCATTTTTATTAGTTTAGTTTGGTTTGACAAATTTATTATCGGATAAACCAAACCAACCAAACGTTCACCCCTAGTTCCTTCGCATATTCCTCATGATCGTTCGGACCATGTCGGGGAGATATGCCGGATGAACATTCTCTGGCAGGATCCAGTGGTTGTTGTTCACCTCGGGAGTTCTAGGCCGTGGGCGTCTCCTAGGATGAATGTCGGGCTCGTCCTCATCCTTGTCATCGTCGTTGTTGACCTGATTCTAGTATGGTTAATAAGGTAAAGAAGGTTGATGCAGATTCTGATCAGATAGGATTTGGGCCTGTTAAGTTGCTGTAGGCGTAGGCCCCAAGTGTAGAGCGACGACAGCTGGGTTCTGTCGAGGAGGGGGTTGGTTACTTGGACTTGGTTCATCATTGATAAGCAACCGGGAACGGTTGCGTTGACGCGTTCCCCCGCTGATGGTTATGGTGGTTCCATTGTCGTTGCCGTTGGTATGAGCATAGTTGTCATAGCGAGCGCTATAGCGCGCTATAGCGCAAAATAGCGCATAGCGCACAGGTTGCGCTATTTTGGTTCTTATAGCGCAGGGGTCCCGTGTAGCACAAAAATAGCGCGCTGTAGCGCGCTATTTTATCATAGCGCAGCCACGAATAGCGCGCTATTTTGCTTTTTCTTTTTTGAACATGCATTTTCGTGTTTTTTCCTTTTTGGAGATTTTAAACATACAGTTTTTTCCTTTTGTTCCTTTTTCCTGTGTTTTTTTAAGATCTTCTTTTCTGTAAGCAAAAAAAAAAAAAAAAAAAAAACATTATAGCACGCGCTATAGCGCATAGCGCAGGCCTTGCGCTATTCGCTATTGACAACACTGGGTATGAGCGTTAGTGTGAGCAACGACATTAGTGTTAAGAGTGAACCTCCTTCTTTGGCTCCGGCCCCGAGTTTCGGAAGAGGCACTTTAAGAGTTGTGTCGCAGGCGAGCATTGTTCTGAGCAAGCTGGAGTCGAGCGTCGAGGCGTTGACCTTCTTGAAGTTGACGCATAAGGTTGATGTTGTTTTTCAATGCGTTGTTGAACTCGAGAGATCTATTCTCTAGCCTTTTGTGAAGTGCGTAAATCTGCGTTTGAGTTGCCGAAGCATCGGGGTCCGTTGGAAGAAGGATGCCTGCTTTGGTCGGGTTTCCCGCTGACTGAAATTGTTGAGTAGTAGCAGCTTTGGCTACTGCCGAAGTTTAGATCATCAGGTTCTTTCCTCGCTTAACCATCATAAGCTGACTCGAGCGGTAGGTTAAGAAGAAACCTGAGTAGCGCGTCGAAGTCGAGATGGAAATGTGCGACAAAGAAACGAGTCTAAGTTTTCAGTGAAAGCACCAAAATGTTGACGACAGAAAATGTTGTGACACCTAAGGATTCTTAATTATTTATGAATTATGTTTCACGTGGGAAAATAAGTGCAGAAAGCAGTAAATAACACAAGAATTTATAGTGGTTCGGTCCACAAGGAACTTAGGTCCACTTTGAAGATGTTTGCTGATATTTTAATCACAGTAATGAGTTACAAGCGTACAACTTCGTCATGATATTCATTTACAAGTGATTCCATATGTTTTTGAGTCGGTTGTCATATACGAGTCTTGGGAAAAAAGTGGTTTTTGTGCTTTTTCTTCCTCAAGCACTAGGCTGCCATTAATGGGTTCTTGGATCTCCAAGAGATATCAAATTAGCAAAAATCCAATCCTTGTGAAGTGTGAGTAAGGGGGTATTTATAGTGGAAGGTTAGGTGGGAGTAGGTAGGATTTGAGGACTACCAAGCAGAAAATCGCATCATAGAGCTGCACACATTAGGAAATCACATCACCCATTGTCGGTAGGTAGAGTAATCATATCTTCCATGTGGGATATGATTTTCGCATCCCAAAGGATGCGAAAATCGCATCCTAGAGGGATGCAGTGTATTGCATTGAGGCGCCGCATCCGGTGGATGTGATGACATCACATCCCGAGGATGTGACGGCGCCACATCCCGGGTGATGTGAACCCGTCGTACTTGATGGGTGCGATTGGCATCGCATCCTGGTGGATGCGATGACAAAGGAGTGTTAGTTGGGCGGTGGAGTGATGCGGTCCACATGATGCGAGGCGAGACGAGTGACGTTAGCCGTACTACGCGAGTCGTGTCATGCAAGCTACGTGATGCAGTCGTGTGATGCAGTATGAGTGGTGTGAGGTGATGTGAGGCGGTAAGGAGTGAGGTGATGTGAGGCGGTAAGGAGGGAAGTGAAGTATATGATGCGAAGGAGCCACGTGTCGCAAGTTTGAGTGATGCAAACTAGTGTAAGGTGATGCGATTGGTTCATTTTGAGAAGTAGTGAGGTCGTAGCACACTTGATTCCTTCTGGACTTGAACCTTCGATGTTTTGACGACACTTCGAGCTTTTGTGCCACGCGACAGGTCGAGTCGAGTGGGCCTTGTATACTTTTGGAAACCATACCAAAATGCTGGTTAACAACTAGATATTTGGATGATTTATTACTTTGTTGGTAGTTGTCGATATGTATACCGCTCTGGAGCAAATGGCCTTTGACATTACATGCGTTGTAGTTATATGAATTATCTTATATTTATGTTATGAAAAGCGCACTTAAGCGAATTTTGCAACTACATCGCTTAATTTTTTGAAAAGCGGTAGACATTAAGTGATTAGCGCTTAAGCGCGCTTTTTAGGGGTTAATAGCGCATTGCTTAAATTGAGTCACTTTTATAGAAGTATTAAGCGATGATTTATTGGTATAATAGTTAAGCGTCTTTAGTTATAGTTCGGCTGTGTATGGATCTAACGCTTAGGCAGCGCTTAAGCACCATTAAGTGAAGCGAGGCCTTTATCGTCTCACCTCGCTTAGCGCTTAATATAGCATAGGCTTATATGTGAACATGCCTTGTCAGTTTTGTTTGTACACTTAATAATTGTCAGATATTACCATTCCAACTATTTGAATTTATACGAGGTTCTCACACTGTTGAACGTGTGATGAAGCTTTGTACCCACACACGATTTTTTATGGGTTGGATGCAAGTCGAGAGGCTAGCCGTAAAACGAGGAATGAGTTACCATTTGTAGTCATCGCCTGAAAAGGACGATCTGTTACATTTGGTATCAGAACTTAGGTTTAGCGAACACCTAGACTTGTATTATGTTATAGCTCAATAGAGGTAGGGTTAGTAACACCCTAGATTGAGGTCTGAGAGTATACATATTATATATACTTAGTGAATACATGGTTGTTTGGTTTGTTAAATTTGAATTTTGGATCATAATCAATTGACTGATCATCGTTTTGATGATGATTTTGAAACACTCGAACAAGTCATTCGATTCGATATTGTTTTCGAATTTGACGAATGAAATAAGTTACCAAATTTTATATATATATATATATATGTATATATATAAAGAAAGTTTCCATAACTAAATTAGTTATGGATGAGTTGTTTGTTAGGAAATGATATTAAATTATTATAATTTGTTGACTGATTGGTAATGCTCACCTATTTATGAGCGTTGGCTATTATTGGTTGAGTTATAGTTGTGTCTGATTAGTTTATTGGTATTGGTTACTGCGTTTGGATAAGAGTCATCTTATCCATTTGCTTGCATGTGTTGGATGGATTTTTAATCATGGGAACATTAGAAATGAACACCTTGTGAATTCAGTTTCACGATTTGACTATTAGGCGTTCAATGATGATGTTGGCTAAGAATTAAACCTGAATGGAAGTTGTTTAAAAATTGAGTTTAAACAAGGAATATGCAAGTGTAATTTATAAACGAGATTTATAAATATGAAATGGATTTGAGTTGAGAATTAAATGATTTAGAATTTCGGTAAGTTTGAAAATTGACTTCAAAGCTGAAAAGAAACATTGCGGCTGTTTGGAAGTGTTTATGAGAAATAAAAGAAATTTTAAAGATTTTGAAAGCGTTGATCTTGCTTTGGTCGCTGGAAAATAATATTGATGATGACTGCAACATCATCAGGATTTATTTTCGAGTTTCTAAATAAGAACTTGCTACCATGGATATTAGTTTGGATTTAAATAGATTTCTATTTTGAATCCAAATTATATGAATATAAAATGCGGAAGTTCAATTTTAAAGTTTTCAACTAAAGTATGATATGGATGCATGTAGTTTATAGAGTTATATGATTTGGATCTCAATTTATTTGATGTTTGATAGATTATATTTATTATTGAAAAGGGATGTTTATTATTGAAATGGGATGTTCGACGATTTTTGGATAGTTGATATTTTCAAGTTGAATTTGAATGATTAAGTAGTTTGTGTGAAACATAAGAGAATATGGTGTATAATTTATAAACTTAATGAAGGTTGAACAGATTAATTAAATTTAATTAAAATGAGCTCATCGCGTAGCGGTAGTTCGTAGTTTTATGAATTGAAGTTTAAATGAATGTATATGATCCAATATAAGTTGGAATTTTTTGAAATAAGAATCATCCGGATCTATTAGAATTTAGATTATAGTTTTCTAGTGAAAGAGAAAGATTTAGATTTCATCTTGTAGATTTTGTGCGTTTGGTAGTTTGCAGACATGAACTAAAATATAAAGAAATGGAAGTTTTTAGAATATAGAATTTGATAAAAAAATGAGTTAAAACTGGTTTTGAAATTAGTGAACTAGTTAAGTTGATTAAAATGAGCATGTTAGTGTTTATACACTTCGCTAGTATTATTAGAGTATGTTGAAATTTGAATAAATTAATAATATATATGAAATAAATTATGTTTATAATAAGAATTTTAATAAGGAATAATTATGAAAATATAAAGTTATTGATTATAGAAAATAGTTCAGAAATTAAGTGTTTGTGAAAATGAAAAGTCTAGTTTATATAACTTGAATTTAGTTGGAAAGGACAAATAATTCTAAATTTGTTAACATACTTATTTAAGTAGAACAAATTGGTTTTTTGTATATATTCATAAGTTGTATTGGAATACTATACGTATGTGGATTTAAGTTATATAATAGTTAATAGCTTGAGGTAAAATTGTATGAAATGATTCATTAATGATATTAGTATAAGAATAAAATACTAAGTATGAAAATGAAGATGAATAACGAGTACGTAAGTTTTACGTAGGTCGTTTTATTCGTTTTGTGATTTGATCCAGATTAGAGTGCGTGATGTTGTGATATCTTATACCAATTAGAGTTAGTATTTTCACTCGATTCTTGATGAAGAAGTTGGATACAAAAATTTTGATACGATTATGTGATTCTCTATCGTAGTATATGGCTATGCAAGGAGAATGGCGCTTTCTAATCAAGAAACCAGTTCTCAGTCTGCACTAGAGTGATCAAGTGAACGATACTAGTTTGGAAGTGAGATTATGTGTTTGAGCGAGTCATCGAATTCATATTGCGTACGAATGACTTATGTATATCATATGCGCTCTTAGAATGATTCATGCTATGATGTTAACTTATGGGGAATTTGAGATTGAATCTTTGAATTGTTTGGGATAGCATGAATGGTTGGTTACGATAATCTGAGGCTGTTGAGCGTATGGTGATGCTTAATGGATTGCTTATCATCCTTGTGCGATGATGGGGTTTCAGAACATAAATGAATCATGAGTTGTGATTGTTAGTGATATGATACTGTTATATGATTCTTGCTTATGGACATGCACCATATTATCAGTTGCATCATATTTGGATTATTGCATATGATTGCTACACCGTTTAGCACATGATGTAGTTATTATATTACTTGTCTATTTGCTTAATTTTCTATTGGGTTATGTATGTATATGCAGATATATGGAAGCAAAAGCTTGCTAGTTTGCTTATGCCTTTTGATTTAATAAATAGAGCTGTGTTACCCGACAACTATGTACACATTTATGTTATTGATGGGATTGAGTGGATTTTATGTCCCAGATATGGATGGTCGATTGACTTTTGTTTTCTTTTTGATTGATGGGGGACTTGCGTGGCAATTGTGGTTTTTCAGATCGAGCCATACAAAGGAGGTGCTACCGAAATTTTCCATAATTTCGGACGTTAGAAAAATTTAACATGATTTTGGAAAAAAATATAAATAAATTTTTTGAACTGAAGTATTGGGTCTAGTGACATTCGTCCTAACTTGTGATTTCGGGACGAAATCTTTTTAAGAGGGTAAGAATGTAATAAATCAAAATTTTCGAACTAGAATATTTAATTAATTTGAATATGAAAGTGATTGATCCAGGAGTTGAACGACTTGAATTCAAAATATACAAGTTATTTAATGTAACTGAATGTTGAAATAGGAATTTAAATATTGAAATTACTCGAACAAGTGAATCTGAAGTTTAATATGAAATTAAGTTGATTTCAAAGCTTATGTAAAATCATATTTGAATTGTGCACGATAATATTAATTAATTATTAAAGAATTGAAATGTGTGGGAATCATTAAATATAAATTTTATTTTAACGACACAAGAAAATAGTGTTTTTGCAAATAGTCTTGAAATTCGACGAAACCAGTTTCATCGAATCCGGAATATTAAAATATAGCAGGTTGTCAATTTTCATGGCAATCGAACGGAGTATGAGATCGTGCGAGCTTATAACACTCGACGTGAATATAAAAATAAAAAAAATCTAAATGATGATATGATCTTTTCTATAAATAGCCACTATAAGAAGGTGTGGATTAATGAACCACATGAGAAATTTGCCAAAGTTGTTAATCAACTTGGCTTAGACAGTATGCTATTTAGTATATTTTCCCTTTTAATATCTTACATCAATATTTTCGTATTTTTGTCTAAGCTTATTATCAATGTTCTTCATTTTTGCAGAGCTAGCCCCAAGAAAATAACAAAATTGAAGGGTGTACCAAACTTGAATAGTAAATGTGTTAGTAATATGGTAAGTCAAATCAGTAATGATTAGCAATAAGTCGGTAAAATCTATTTTTTCAACCTCTTTTGCAAGATTATTAGTAGCCCAGTACAAATTCAAAATTGTGGGCACAACTTGGGGTATTCTACACGCAAACGAGAGTTTCTCTATAACTCGATGCTTGGAAGCTTCCCAAGGTCTGGAAAACAGCAGTGCTTTCTGTATAAGTTTCTCTATCTACAACCAAACACTTATCTATAAAAGTTTCTTTTGTTTTGATTACACCAATTGAATTAGCTGAAACAATAACAATAGTAATTTGTGTTCTGCGACTGTCGTTTATGGATTTCTCACTGAAACTGGGCATAAGTTTTTTTTTTTTTTTTTTTTTTTTTTAATATTTACTGTTACACATATTTAATAATGATTATTTTTATCATAAATTCTTCTTATCTGGTTGACGTAACTTTACATTTATTAAATTTGGTTTGTTTGTGAATGAATATTCACATATACTCACACACCCATATGCCCAAACATAAATGAATTTGCACGTGCATTATATAGCACCAAGTTTAGCATTGTTGCTTATGTGATGTGGATACATTCAACGGTCTATCCATCAGATCATTATGGGGAGGAAAAACAATGCTAATGTTATATCTCCTCTGTCACAGCGAATACTGATGATGGATGGATGATGTTTGGATCAGTTGCCTGGTTATGCCTTTGACAACAACTAGTGCTTTGTCTGTCTTGATTTTAAAAACATATTTAATAACTCAACCATTATTTGAATTCCCGATGTTAACAGGGCCAGTGTTATCTCCTTCTACTAAACATTATATCCTGAGGATGAAATGCAAAAAATGTTGCTGTTGGTGTAGAGGCATGGAAGTGTGCATTGTCTTGAACTTCATCACATTAAACAGTGAAATCTTTCAACCTAACGCGGACTTAACGTATCATTCATTCTCGAACAAAACAAAACAGGGCAGTGCTTCTTTAGGCGTTGCATCAGCTGTAACATTAGTCATGATTATACTTGGCGTTGCCATAGTTGGGGAGCTAAACTCGCAATTACAGTAGCTTTTCCACTTGAGTTGTGATCATTACGAGTCCACTTTCATAAATATGACATTGGATGCTAATGCCAAAATGGCAACACCAGAGTTGATATAAATTAGTTGTGATATCCCATTCGACCTCTGTGCAAGTCTTAATGGCCGACATTGTGCTGGTTCATTGAATTGCCTGAAGCAGGCACAATCCATCTGCATTAGCCAAGATTTTGATTCTGCTATCAGTTGTCGAAACTGCCAATAATGTGCCCTCCTGCCGATTAAGTGAACGAGACCATTAACCTTTACACATTAGGTATTTACATTTTTAAATATTCAATAGAGAAATCCTACTAACAAGCAGATATATGATATGGATACCATATCAAAAACATATCACGAGAAATATGTGATATATTATGCATTGGGAACCTAGAGCGTGAAATGTATCCACTTTGGAAAAGGTCAGGATTCGGGACCAGGGTAATGCCATCTCCATCCTCCATGTAAGTATACTAAATAATACCTTAAAATTGACTATTGTTGACTAATTACGACTGCGTAGCACATATGTACTAATGATGCATGTATACTGCAGACAGTGGGTGGAGAATGGAGCTAACACTAGGCTGATGATAGTGGTACATGCTCATGTAGATGGTGCTGACTCAATTCATCCAGATGGGACCACGTACCAGGACGATGTGGGTGGATTGCTTCTTACTGTAGCTTTTCAGCTACATGGTAGTGCATTAGAGGTGACAATGAGTAAGTTTACACAGTATTTTATTAAATACTTTCAAATATTTATGGATCAACTAATTATGTACAGAAAAGAGATTAAACAAGCATACATGCTGCAAAATCGAAAGAGAGAACATATATTTGTTATACACCAGATCAAAATAAAGCACCAGAAGAGTATGTCATCTTCATTTTAATTTAGAGAACATATATTTCCTAATTCTGCAATTTTTTATGTGCTTTTTCAAAGCTTTCTCAACTAGAGTTACTAATATACAAAACCATGCTAATATATCGACTAGCAACCAAGTAAAATGCAATCATTTCCATAATTTTTCACCAAAGTCATTAAATTGGTGATTGTAAACATGGGGCAGTTCCTGTTACCAACATTATGTTAAAGATGATGTAAATATATGCTTGGTAGGATTGAGACTATTCACATTCCCCGGCCAATTGCTTAAATCTTATTAATTTTTGTTTGCAAGTATCCCTGAGAACTTTTTAGACCAGGGACAGTTTTCATAATTTTTGTATGTGCATTGACTTTGATTAGAGTTACTGCGCTTGGTTTTTTATTCTCATTCTTAAAAGTAGATTTAATGTTGCCAAATGAGATAAATATAATACACTAAAATTTCGAATTGACGTTATTCGTGGTTTCGCACTACCTTATGATTGCGATAAATTCGAATACATTATCATATTTCCATTTAGTTAGCTCTATGACTCAAAATTGATGATACGTATGTTTTGAGCATTGTCACTAAGCCATGCTTGTTACATACATACATATACATACATGTTGGCCTTTTTTTAAAGTTTAGAGAACTCCGTTGGTCCTTCACAAAATCAATTAGTCAACGTGAACAACAGTAGTCTTTTAGTATTTATTTAGGACCTTAGTTCTATATTTTGATGCGAGACTTATATTTCGACACCCCCTTCACATGTGAAGTATTTGAGTCAGCTATGTTACCATATTATTGTGAACAACAGTAGTCTGTTAGTATTTATTTAGGACCTTAGTTCTATATTTCTCGATGCGAGACTTATATTTTCGACACCCTCTTCACATGTGAAGTATTTGAGCCAGCTATGTTACCATATTATTGTGGATGGGATGACGCACGTATGGCATCAAAGCATATGCTTGTTAGGTGAATTAGTTGAGACCCCAGGTTCTAGTACCACTGTTGGCAATTTTTTTAGTTTAGAGAAGTACTTTGGTCATTCACAAATCCAACTGATAAATGTGAACAGTAGTCTCATGTTATTTATCCAGTATCTTAGTTATATGTTTCCCGATGTGGGACTTATATTTTCAACACTCATCTTCACGTGTGGCACATTTAAGCCAACTACGTGATTATAGTATTTTTGGTAGAGTAACAAATGTATGATGGTAAAGCGCATACACGTTAGTTGAATTAGTTGTATGCATGTTGGTTAACGCATGTATGTTAGTTGCATATACGTACGTACATAAACATATACATATGCATATACATATATAAATATATATATATATATATGTATATATATATATATATATATATATATATATATATATATATATATATATTCAGTCCGCAGACATACAAATACATGGAGATGCCCTTAATATAATTAACTTTCACAAACCAATATCTAAAATTTCGTGTTATTTTATGATTCTGAGATAAATAAACACAATGGCTATATAGTATCTTTTAAGGTAATAAAAAACAAAAAACTTATACATGCATGGATTTCAAATAGAGGACAACTTCAGCAACAAAACATATTTTTGCAATGTGGATAAGTTTATGCCAGTTTAAATAGAACGACTTGGGGGCTCAAAATAGATTTTTCATTTTAATTTTTAGTGCTATTATTATTTGATTTCTACTAGAGTTAATTAATTCTCTGTTCCTTGTTGCTAAACATACCAGTTATTGTCATGCTTGTGAATGTTATGTGTTTGGGTTTTATTTCTATATTTATACTTCTTTTCATTTGATTCATTGGTTTGGGATTTATTTGTGCCATCACTTGGCAATATTCAAGAATGTACCTACCTACTTGTAGTTTTATTTTTGTAAATGAAATCAAAATCTCATGGTTATTTGGCCATTGTGATATTCATGTATGCTAATTGAACAATTCAGTAAGAGCGAACTTAAAAGTTATAACTGTACTCAATATTTATACTAGTAGGAAATTTTTATATAGGACCTACTGAAAATGTACTTTGAATCTATAACTAGTTCGCATGTTGTCAGTGGTCCTAGTTTGAAGTATAAACCTGGGTAAGTGTCTTTGCTGGCGTATGGATCCTATTCAATTTTAGTTTCGCAGGTTTGTTTTTTCCTTTTGTCTTGGCTCATGAAATGACTGTGTAGTGCATTTATTTTTATGACTATTATACAATACCGAACAAACATGGAGAGCGTCTCAATCAGTTATTACAACGCATAGTAAATTTCACACTGCATGCCTGTTGCATGACCTTCACATGCTTTGTTCCCTTTACTTATGTCGTGTAGCTTTTGCATGTTCCATGCGCTCTAGCTGCAGCTCTTTATTTTCTTTATATAAGTGGAGTTATTTTAAAATCTTGTATGCATCTTTTAAATATAAATTCATTCTCTTAAATAAGAGAAATGCTATAATCTCTTATGTGAAATGCTCGCCTTCTTTGAATTCATTATTCTTTTCATCTTAGTAGTTAGCTTATGCGCAACGTACTCAGGATAATTGATGTATTCAGGTTGGGAGGTCTTGGAAAAAGGCTTGGAGGGCCATTCTATCCCAGAAAAGTAAGTGTATATACACCTTATGTATAACGAACATTACAAATATTAGCTTAATTTTGATTTTATTGATGTAGTACTCGCGTCAGTGGTGCACCACTTTCCCTTACTATATTTTATACATATGTTAATATATATACAGACCGGGGTTAGAAATTTCCTTCTTTGATATGATGCGGTAGTGTGCATGTTGTTCTTTCTTCCCACTAGAACAAGAGTAAGCTCCCTCTTCAATTGACGACCTACCCACAAGTCTGGTACATTCATTCAATTAATGATTAAGAAAATAAGTGTTATTTGCTTGAAGGTTTAATCTTCATAGATTTATTGAATTCATATTAAGATGGGTAAGTGTATTTTGTTATGTAAATTGCAGTCATTGCCGGTAGCAGATATGAAGATATAAAAAGTACTGTTTGTGGTTTTGAACGTACTTTATTCATAAAAAGTAATTTTATAATGCTTCAAAAATTGAAATATCTCTGTTTTGTTCCTTATTTATCATGTTCTTTGAATATTACAGGAACATGTGTCACTGTTCTAAAATTTTAGGGAAGGAAGCGATTTTATGATCTAGAATATGTACAGTCCCAAATTTTCTTTAGTCGTTTTGTTTTGAACATTATGTGGTTTAATAGCTTTCAGTTGAAATTCAGCATTTGCTGTAAAAAGTTTGTTCTTATCATGTCGACAGGGTAGAGGAGTTTTAATTTCTAACATTGTAGGACTGTAATTTGTAATAGTAGCAACAGTAAATATCATTTTATTTGACTATTCGAAGGAAATTAATAAACCAGTCCTTAAAAAGGTGACATGGCTGACAACGACACAAGAATTTATAGTAGAAGCACTTGAAAACATATGTTCAACAAGGAGCTGCGCTGTTTCTTGTTCCTTTTGTATTCTTTGCCAAAATATGGTTACTAATGACACATGAAATTATAGTCAATTTTTTTTGTAGCATCGACTTAAACCAAGATATGGGAATTCCCACATCGAATTTATAGGGAAGGAAAAATAATAAAGTTGGTGAACCTTTTTTCTTGTGTATGTGTAAATATTCATTATTGCTTAATTTCATAATTACTACTTTCCAAATCGAAATGAGTTTGGATATTATAATTAAATGAGGTTTATTACTAAGTTCAGTAGCATATGAAATATTTGTATTTTATATTCATATTTGCAAGAAATTTTTATATAGAACCCGCTAAAATGTAATATTAATATATGACAAGTTCACTGTTATCTGTGGTCGTGGTTTAAAGCAGAAACCTAGGCATCTTTAATCATACAGTTCCTAATTTATTTAGATTTTGCATGTTTTTTCTTTGGTCTTAGTTTATGAAATAACCGTGTTAGCGTATTAGATTTTCTAATTATTCCAGAATATCTTAGAACACGGAAAAATACCTCGATCGGTTGTTACAACATATAGAAAATTTTGCATTGCAGGCACATTGCATGACCTTCACGTGCTTGGTTCACTTGTTTATGTCGTGTAGCTTTTGCATGTTCCACACGCGTCAGCTTCCCTTGTTTATGTCGCGTAGCTTTTGCATGTTCCACACGCGTCACCTACAACTCTTTATTTTTCTTTGTAAGTACGAGTTATGTTAAAATGTTCTACACAACTTTTAAATTTAAATTCATTCTCCTTTAAATGCTATAATTTCTTACCTGAAATGCTTGCCTTTCATCTCAGCAGTGATCTTATATGCTCAGAATTCTAAGGATAATTGATGCATTCAGATTGGGAGGTCTTGGAAATTGGCGTTTTAATCCTTTCACCAGCTGTGTTCATATTCGTGATGTCAGCTTTTTAGATATTCCAAGAAACTTGGAGAAGTAGTTTGGATGGTGGTTGATGTGTCTGTGAATGGAGAATTTCAGTCAGCAATCAACTGTAGAAGACTGCCCTCTGGGGTTCTTATTCGAGATATGCATAATGGTTACTACAAGGTATTTTAATTGTTTATTGGTTATCGATATACATGCATCACTGTATTAATGATTCTTTCCCTATTTATCAATGAAAATGTGTCACGTGTAGAGTTCATGTTTTGTTTAGGGAGTTCGTAGAGTTTATGATTTGCTCGGGAAGTTCTTCTTCCCTTGATACGTGTTTGGATGTTGACCTGCTCATCGAATTCATTGTCATTTACCATGAGATTTAACAAAAACTACTATATATATAACACCATTCAGTTTACATTGATATTTTCAGCGACTCTCATGTAATTTGTTGAATTATTCAGAAGGTGTTCATGCTTTTAGTTTAGGAAATTATAGGCTATTGATTATCTAACCTTTATTCCTAGACAATTGTATATGCTTTGGGAATAACCTTTTTTCCTAAAGATAATCAAAGAATTAGGCATTAAAGATGGCCAAAAAATATTGTAAACAAATACTGAAGGCTTCATCTATCACAGGTAACTTCGTTGTTGCTAAACTGAACCTTCATTGACTATGCAAATGCCTACTTCCAATCAATACTTTCTTCGTTGTTTGATACCATTCATCTCTACATAATATACTGTTCTTTAATGTCATTCCCAACACTATATATTACTTTATCCCTTGAAGAACATTTATAGAAAATTGTTAAGATTACCTACATACCCTGCTAATTAAGAATAGGGATACTCTTTGGGGTGGGGCTCGTCTGGACCGCACGCACAGCAAACACCATTTTCCACCACTGAAATTGCCCCATTTCGGGCATTTTGCACTTTGCCCCCTGAATTTCACCCGAATTTCGGGTGAAATTCAGGGGGCAAAGTGCAAAATGCTCGAAATGGGGCAATTTTATTGGGTTGGTCCAGGGGTTCATGGGGGCTTGAGGTTCAGACGATTCCTTCCCTACTCTTTGCTCTTAAGTCTGAACTACAAAGATTCTAAACTTGTGTAAAGCGTGGTCCCCTTTTGATTAAGAGTATGCTATAGGTCATCTCAGTCCAAATTTATCTACATTAAAGCTTCGGATTCATCGAGCTCCACTCTTGCACTACCTTTCTTATGTTTCCATTAGTCTAATATATTTCCACTCAAATTTTTTATATGCAATATATATAAATATAATTTTTATTTTGAATTTGTTCAGGCCCAAACAGACATAGTCTTAAAAATCCTTTATTTTCCCCAGCTCGTTCCGTGAGCACCACATAAATGGCTAATTTTGACGGATGCACATAGTAAATTCTTAGCTAGCCTTTCTGGGTTTATAACCTACGCCACTGTTACCACGACAAAAAACACTTAACTGCTGGGTTAAAGCCGCAGACACATACACACACACATACTATATGTATGTATGAATGTATTGTATGGAAGAAAGTGATAAATATACCACAAAAATGGGTATAAGTTGTTAAGAGATCGCTTAATGCTCATTAGGGAAACATTAAAATTGTACTAAAAGTCAAGCATAATATTGCCTTTTTTTTTGCAGGTGAAATGGTAGGGCACACAGAGTGCGATGTAAAAGGAGTTCATGAGCTGTTTCGTTCATTGTTGGATTTCTGCTCTTCGGAGACATAGGGAAGGCATAGAGTTGGCTATACTACTCCCTCCTCTATGTCCTTACGAAAATGCAGGCAATTATCTAGCACCGTATTGGCTGCATGTAATTTACATTTTATTTGCTATCAGTCATTAATGCTTATTATAATAATGTTTTATTGACACTTGAATACAGTTATTACCGATGTTGGGAAGAGAAACATCATAAAGCTAGCACAGCCCACGGTCGACAACTTCTGTGCTAGCATGAGCGAATCACCATCGCGCAAATGGACTAAACTTATAGGAAACACGAACACATATGGAGTTTTCAAGGTGAGGTCGAAGAGAAGTGTCAATATTGCAGGCGAGCCTGAAGCTATCATAGTTAGTGCTGCAAAGTCTGTTTGGCTTCAGGCATCACCGCGTTAGCTGTTTTGTTTCTTGACAGACTTGAGCATGAGTAGGTGGGACATCTTATGCAATAGGAACCTATTGCATGAAGCAATCCACATTGGAAACGGACAAGACCAGGGTAATGCTGTCTCCTTCCTCGATGTAAGTGAGCTAAATGGTACGCTTAAAGAGACTATTGTTAATTATTTTCAACACATGCATATGTTTATGACGCATGGATACAGCAGGCCATGAATGGAAATGAGGGTAACGGTAGGCTAATAATACAAGGGACATGCACACGTGCATCCAAATCAACGATAGTATATGCTTTAGTCGATGGCAATGCACTAAAAAAATCCTGAGCCAACACGCTAAAAAAAAAATCCAAATCAACGATAGTATTATTTTGTATTTTATGTAGGTTTTGCTGTAGGAGCCTCTCCTGATGCAAATGACTGAAATAACTTTTCTCACATTCGTTCATTTGGCGACTATGAACTCGATGAGGAGCTTTTATGTTTAAGGACAAATTAGACTTGGTCAATTTACACTTGTGTTGATTCAGGTGATTAGATATAATGCATAGTGCATATACAATGTATAAAGTTCATGTTGGGAGGACATTGTGCATATACAATATATAAAGTTCATGTTGGTTCAATGAGATGTACAGCATTGCATAAAATTATAATTTCTTTGTGCCTTTTTGCTGTTGGTTTATCATCTTACTTTGGCTGTGTCGATATTTTAATTCATTTTCTTAAGCAGAACGCTTTAAGCTTCATTGTACCTAACGCAGCCGTTTTGCTAGCTATTATCTGGTTACTTTAGCATTTAGCATAAGCTTCAACGCATAATTTACGCTTCAGACTTCATTTGCCACTCAAATTATATTGAAAATTTGAAATTGAGTTCCCAGTTGCACTCTTGGTTTTTATTCTGTCACCATACATGCATTCTTAGTTTTTCAAGACCAAGGATTAAAATTCCGCGTTCCCTTTCTATTTCATCCACTTGAAGATTTTCAAATTTCGGTTTCGTTTCAAAAATTTCGGAATCTTCGTGTCAGTTTTGATTGGCAAGTTCTGATTAGCGGATGTTATTAAATTTTTCCATTAATGCATTAATAAATAGTATTAAGCTCTCTATATTAAATATATCTGATTGATTTTTTAAGTTATTATTTTTATTAAAGGTTGATACAAATGTTATTGAAATATATACAGTTTATGTTATAAAATAGAAAAGAACAGATAAAAAAAAAGAAACCACTAGAGAAAACAGAAGAGATAAGGAAGAGATTTTTTTTTTCTTTTCCGGTTGATTCAATTGTACAAACAATGTAAATAACCTTTCTATTTATAAAACCTTCATGCCTTGTAAATTGCAATAAAATCTCCTAGTGTTGACATGGAAAATTGGTTACTTGTGCATGTCAACCCGCAAGTGTAAGTTTAGCAGTAAACTTGTAATTCGAATATCCAAATCACGAGAAATGTAAAGTAACACACGGCTTTTATAGTGGTTCGGTACTAATGTCTACGTCCACTTCATAATTTTCATTCATCATATAATTGTCGATTACAATGTTTGTACAAGTTCGGACAATTTGTGTTTACAAAGGTGTACAATTGAATAATAAATAGCTTGTTAATTCATAATTTTGACAAAAATGTCATTCTTCTTCTTAGTTGAGTCAAAGTGTATGTCCATGTCCAAGAAATAGTTTCAATGTCCGAAAATATGAAAATATGTCCAAAAGCAAGCCAAAAGTACAATTGAATGTCCAAAATTTGTAGGCAAACGTTTAGGTAATGTTTACAAGTCCATGGAGATGTCCAAAGTCATGAAGACGGTGATGGCAACCGTTAATGGTCCTTGAGAGCTCTAATCATTATGCCAAAGTGTAGGCAAAGTCCAAAAATGTCAATCCTCAAGAATGTCAAGTATGGGGGTACTTATAGGTGAGATTTGGAGGCACCAGCCTGAGTTTTGTATCCCTAGAGGATGCGAAATTCGCATCTCGAAAAGATAACAAAAAAAAAAAAAAATGTTTCATCCAAAAATTCACATTTTGAAGCTATGCAATTTCGTATCCCGAAAATGCTTGATCGACACGTGTGGATCAGCCAAAACGATATGATCCACACATCAAAAACCGATGTGCCACTTCCATATGCCATTTACCAAATTTTCAATCCCATGCCAAAGCTAGAAAATTGCATCCTAAATCTTGTGATGAACGCATAGGATATTTCATATTCGGGCCGATGTAATCCATCCACATTCGCATTCCAAATCCAAGCCAAAAATCGCATCCATCCCTTGTTAGTCCATTTCGAATCATATCCGATCCCTCGTGTCGTGCCCTGGAAAATCGCTTCGCATCTCGAAGCGATCCATGATTTCGCGATGCCAAATCTCGACTTCCAGCCTTGTCAGATCTTCGCATCGTATCCCACTGATGCGAACCCGTGGGATTTCGAATCCGCCTCGGGGTGATCAGGCAAATTCGCCTTGCAAAATTCGAACCCTCTCCGTGCCAAGCCAAGCTTCCCCACTTCGCAACCCCGTGTTGATCACATGAAATAGAGTGATCAACACGTGATTTCGCATCTGGTCAGGGATGCAAAATTTTGGGGGATGCCAAATCCTTCTAGAACCGTGCCAAATTCCTGTGCTTGTCGTGGCAAGCATGCACACGGGGAAATCCGATTTTTTTCTATGTCGGTCATCACTTTTCAACGAGCAAAATCAACCAATTTGCCAATAGTTAAATTTCGATGTCGTGAGTTGCGCAAACGATTTTAAGTGTCCAGCAAAGGCAGATTACCTAAGCCTTGGAATGGAGACACAGATTTCTCTTGGCGAGAATCTTGGATTGGAGATTTAGTTGGAGGTGGAGTCTTAGGAGAAGGCCTCTTCTCCGCAGTCGTGGTATCTCTTAGAGAAAGATCCTTAGGCTCCTCCTCAACGGTATTTTCTAAGAGCTCCTCTGTGAATATATTCATGGGAGAAGGACTTTGAAGTTCTTCACTGATTATTTTTTCGTGGGACTTCTCCTTCTCCCCCGACTGTGGTTCCCGACTGGAACTCGCAATGTCTTTGCTTCTAGGACCCTTTAACTTTGGATGAAACTGCTTCTTGCCCTCGACTGGGGGCATGCCTTCTATCTCGGCTGATGTTGGAGGATTACTGATTGGGGGTACGTATGTAGGGGTGCAACCTCCACCAATTTCCATTCTCCGTTGTGGGTTGAGAAAGTGGTATCGATGAAAAAGTTCATCCACAAAGCAACTCTTGACGCTAGTAAGGTCGGTGGAGCATTTAGTAACGCAGTCAAGCGATCCTGGTATATCTGGCCTTGTAGCTTCTTCGGGTTAAGAACTGACAGTGAAAAAAATTATTAGAAATCCTGCGCATAAAGTTAAAGAGGGGAGATTGGAACTCGAAACTTACTAGATTGGTGCCATCTCCTAGCGCACACCTCTTGACGATGAACATAAAACCAATTTGGCCTTAAATCGCCTACGTTGTTGTACCCCTTAGTAATAATCTTCATGTTGAAGCCAAAAATGGTTCAACACCAAAGGTACATGAATCGTACTTCACCAATATGCTTAGAAATTGAAAGGAGCCACAATCGCAAAGTAAACGCGAAAAAGTAAGTAAATGCACAAGGATTTTTGTAGTGGTTCGATCTAAAGTAGATCTACGTCCACTTTGGAAGCCATTTCATTATCATGCGATAAATTTACAAAATTCATCATCTCATACATCTCATTTCGGCCCATTCTCTCTTTGTACAATGATTTTCCTCTCTTTAATGACTTGATTCTCTCTAATCCACTATGGAAATGGTTGGATCCTTATGAATGCGATGAATGTGAGAATGTATGTTCCATGGTTTGAGCACTTAGAGGATCAACAGTGAGTCCATGGCGTTTGAGATGTGAATCGAAGCTCGGAGGAGGATTAATGGCGGTTTGGAGAGAAGTGGAATGGCGGATCTAGGCTTAGAGATGATGGATCTCGGATTGAAGATGACGTGAACAGAGAGAACTTGAGTTGATCTCGAATGGAGGAAGGGAGAGACTTGGTCCATTTGGTGATTGAGGAAGATGAAGTGAGCTATGACGGCCATTAACGAAGCTTCAAAATGGAGCTTGGAGTGTTTGAGAAATGATTTTGGCGGCCCTTCGGGGTAGAGGAATCGGTCCACTTGATGGTTGTGGAGGGGGTATTTATAGGTGGATTTGATGTGGAGCAAGTGGAGTGGTAATGTTGTAATTAAAGGGTGCAAAGCCATGTGGGACAGCTAGCCGCGAACACTTTACAACCGGCGCTAGTTCAGCTACAGCTTGTACGTCCAAGAAATAACGCGCCTAGTCGAAGTGCGAGCGACCAGTCCTTGAGCGAGTGACCCTCAATTAATGTGAACGAGCGATTTGGAGAACTACGTGACCGTCCCATTCTATTTTAAGTGTATGAATCATCGGCCACGTGCTGTGCATATGTGCGCCTTTATCTTGTTATAAAAGTGGGAACAATAATTATGGATAATGTCATTGCTCTTCTTGTTTTATTATGATCTTTATAATGGTACGTGTCTTTTCCTTTTCCACTTCATTGTTTATCCTATTAACAAGAATCTATGCATTGCAAATTTGCTCGACAACCTTCTAGATGATAGCGCTGGACCCTACTGGAATGGCTTGCTCGACCCTTTAGGTGATGCTCCGCTCGACCTCTTTACATAAGGTGAATGAGCGACCCTTTCTCCGAGATGTGCGAGCGACCTTAAGTTGGATTGTTCGAGCGACGTAGGGAAAGCATGTGCGACCAGTCATTCCCTGCTCACCCACCTGAGCTGACCGACCACTTGCTGATCGACCGGGTGCTCGATGACCGACCTGTTGCTGGCCGATGAGTTGCTGAGACAAGCGCGACCAGAATGGAAGCTCCTTGTAACACCCCACCTCCGTTAAGGCCACTCACAAAGGGAATGCATTAACTTCAGTGGAGCATCATAAGTGTATAGAATAGATAAATTACAAAACAGACAAAATTTAAACACCGGAAAATAAATAAAACTTTACTTTATTGATAAAACAACTTGGTAAAACAGCTTGTACAAAGATTGTTTTCCAGCACCAAAACACCAATACCCATTACAACAAAGCATATGTCTTGTTTAACAAATAAAGAAGCTTGAAATGACAATGATATTCCCCATTTAAGCATGAGCCAGCCATAGCTGTGGAAAGGAGAGTCCAAAGTAATACATCGTCTATCTTCGAGCTTGGAAAGAAAACTGAGCTAAGTGGTAATATTCTCTCCCTGTGAACCTGGAGGGGGGGACGGAAGAAAAAGAGCGAAACAAAACAGAGTCAGACATAAAGGCTGGTAAGTCCAGTGACTTTCAACATGTAAATAGGTAAAAGCATCATGACATGAATAAACTGGATACCAGTCGTAACCATGATAATAAACATAACAAGACAACAAATGATGATCATTAGATATGACAAGGTAAGATACACTGAATGCGCTTCGGTTCTTTCTCTGATTTCCTATTTTCTCTACACCACCCAACTAGCATCCTAACTAGTGCCTTTTATAGAACGATTCGTATTCCCTACTAGTGTCCCAACTAGTATCCTGTGAAAAAGGATCCATATCCCCTACTAGTGTCCCAACTAGTATCCTATGTTATATAATAAGGTGATCCCAACCCCACAATTGTGGTAGCCTTTAGGTGTACATCTAGTATGAGGATCTTACCTCAATCAGCCTAATTGCCATGAAGATGTTAGATGTACCCTTACTACCCTATCGATCGGCTCCCTACTTGTATTAATTTTCCTTGTGTCTGTGTCAATCGGCCCTCTCTTTTGTGTAGATACCCTGTGTTGGTCCCACCATAAGGTGTATCAATCCCTATGATAGCAACCCGACACGATTCAAGATGCACAATGTATAACTACTGGTACCCAGTGCCTGCTTTTTCCACTCCGGAGTACATGCATGCCCGTAATCCGTCGGAACCTACACTGACGTATCCCCTACCGCTATTTTGACCGCTTATAATCAGCCCAACAATCGTGCCCCACCCTGCCTAGTTCAGGGTACCGTGATACATCTATGTGGGTTACTGCTGAAATGGGTCACCGTTACTAGGGTTTCCTAGGGTCTATTCGTATACCCCCAAATTGGCTAGGTGTTATCCATCCATTCAAGTTAACTTAACCCATCCACATGTCTTGTCATGTTGGTTAAGTGTTTCTTGTTAACTTAACCCTTCTCATTCATCATGTTGTAATTGGTTAAGTGTTTTCTATTAACTTAACCCTGTTCATTCATCATATTATTTTGGTTAAGTGTTTCCCTTTAGCTTAACCCCATTCGTTCATCATGTTATATTGGTTAAGTGTTTCCCATTAACTTAACCCCACTCGTTCATCATGTTATACTGGTTAAGTGTTGCCCTCTTGTGTTAACTTAACCCTACCACTTGTCATGTTACAATGGTTAAGTGTTGCCCCCTTGTGTTACTTAACCCTACCACTTGTCATGTTACATTTGTTAAGCGTTTCCCTATCACACATCATGTTATATTGGTTAAGTGTTGCCCTTTTGTGTTAACTTAACCCTACCATTCTTAGCATGTCCGTTCATTAGCATTAATTCATTCTTTAATGCCTCAACCTCTTATATTAGAACAATTGTTTGCGGTTGCTGGATGTGCCGGGCGGTTCCGGGCAGACTTCTACCGCAAACTCATTCTAACCTCGGGTTTTGGGCTTAATGCGCTAACCTCTCACATTAGATCTATATTGTTGCGGTCGCTGGATGTGCCGGGCAGTTCCAGGCAGTCTTACACCGTAAATCATTCTAACCTCGAGTTAGGCACGTTCATCTTTAGCCAATTTACATATATACTATACATGTCCAAGTCTAGATTTTATATGCTAATTATCCCAAATTCACAAAACTAGTCATGTTCCAAATCCCAAGTTATGCCCAACAAATTCAATTACAAGCTATTACTCAAAATAGGTTACACCCAATCTTCCCAAATTTGCAATAATAGTCATGTTCCAAAATTGTAATATACATTATGCTTGGCGTCCCAACCAATAGTTATGCCCAATCTAGATTTAATATTCCAATTTACAGTTTCGGCCCAATCTAGATTTAATATTTCAATTTACCCCAAGTTCGCAACAATAACATTTATACCCCAAATCACAAGTTACAAATTATGTCCAACAATTTCACCGAATATGCTATGCCCAATTATTTCACCGAATGCATTGTGCCCAATATTTACCCAAAATATTCCCCGTATTCCAATTGTTTGTATTTCGCGATTTCAGCCTAGGTTCGAACGAAACCCAGGTTCATAAAAGAAAAAAGAAATAGGGGAAGAGAGAGAGGAGCATAAAATAAGAATAGGCATAAAAATAGGCATGTAACAACAGACCTAATACAAGAGATTTAGATCCAACAAAGATAGATTCTTGAATAAACTGATACAATCATTATCGCAGGCATAAGAATAACATCACGAACCAAAGAGGATTATAAACCTGATGTACAACAAAGATTGGCCTGATTTAATCAATAAAAATAACTTCTAAGGCATGTAAAGACATAGATTCAATAGAAGGATAGGGATAAATCTGAAAAGATTATCTTACAATCAGGCATAGACTTCGATTCATTTTATTACATGTCAAGATTACAATCAGGTATTCAAATCTGAAAATAACGTGAACTTACATTGCTAGGATTAAGAAAAGATAATTGAATCGTTATTGTTGTAGAAAAACTAGTCTTCTAATTTGATTTGAGGCTCTCTAATTTTCTTCTTGAATTTAGGTTGAAGAATGACGGCTAGGCTAGTTTGGGGATGAACAGCATGAAGACTTCTTAGAATAGGGTTATGAGGCCTAGGGTTGAAGTTTGGGGTGATTATATAGAAGTCTAGGATTAATTATAGCCTTTAGATTAGTTTAGGAGTAATCAGAGCCATCCAAACCAAAGATATGTGTCATCCAGCCAACACAGCACGACACATAAGCCCTATACCTCATAAATTTGTCATCAGGCCAATCAGAGAAGGCCTCATCAGCTCAGGGCTATAAAAATTTGTCACAGAAATTGGATCTCAAAGGGGTTGACACCCTACAGGGGGTCGACACCTATGTCGACTCCCCCGGGGGGGGGGGGGGGGGGTCGACACCTATGAGCGGGAAATTTCCCACTCAGCTCGCTCTGACCGAATTTTGAATTTTGAACAGTTTTGACCTTTAATTATTATTTTAATTTCTGTTTAAACTTGAAATCTTCTGAACTCCTTAACTTCTTCATACAGAGCCCGATTTACGCAAACTCGGACTCTATTTCAAGCAGAATTCCGAGACGAGCGCAATGGCGTAACCCATTTCACTTAATTCCCACTTTTAAAATTAAGTATTCTTTAATTCGTTAACGTTCACAAAAAATATGGGGTGTTACATTCTCCCCTCCTTAAAGGATTTCGTCTCCGAAATCTCTAAGTTAAAAAGAATGTATCCTAACATCCAACATCCATCTACTCAACCATCAATCATGGGAATCCATTGTCCTTAAAAGATTTCTAATGTTTTCATGATCATATGCATAGTGTGTGTATATGTCCTTATCTAATGCAAAATCAGGCGGTCTACTGATTCAGTTGACCTCCTTGATGCGAATTATGTCAGTGCCATGAGTCCATCATGTATGCAATTACTCCTAATCGTATTTTATAACTTCTACATGAGTGCCCAATCATTCATACAAATGCAACATCCATATAATAACACATCAAGTTTCAGTCCATATACAAATACATATATGCATATGCAATATGAAAGTGACTGAGCCGATCTAGTGCCTAATGTGTGTGTATATGCATCCACGAGAAACCACTAGCAAACACTTACATCCACTTGCATCCACCAAACATAACATGTCTCAAACACATGTTTACATCCATTGGCTTCTACCTAAGGATCGAGGATAGGACCGAGAGGATACACTTAAAAGATAAAGACTAGCATGCAAATAAACTTTACAGAAAGAGAGAGATCAAGGATATACCCTCAAAAAGGGTATGATGCGCGTATCTAGTCCTCAGCCTTCTAAGTCGCATCTTCTTGAGCTTCACCCCATTGTGCTTTGACTGTCTTAACTTCACGATTGCGTAGCTTCTTAATTTCTGTTTCCAAAATATGAGTTGGAACTCATTTCACTGTCACCTCTCGTTCCACCCTTCTCCTTCTAGTATACTCGACACTACAACTTCTGATGTGTCATGCTAAAAAGGTCTTCCAAAAGGTCTTCGAAAATTCAGTAGAGGGTATTCCATGTGGAAGAACTATCTCTTGAAAATAAATAGATGCTAACCATGTTACAAGGTGTAGTTATTAAGGCGATTAGAGGTCTCTTCTCTACTTAACTTATCCATTGCGTCAACTATCTGAGAGTCTTTTCTTTGCGAAGTCCCTATTTGATCCAAAAGCGTAGGTCTTACTCCTAGCGACACAAACTACTAACTTAACCGAAGGTTTTAAAATCAAAGGTTGATATATATTCTGAACTTTTCCTTTTCACATAAAGAGGACTTGAAGTCAACCTTTTTCTTCTTAAGGCATCCGCTACGACCTTACCCTTCCTTCTTACATCAAAATGGCACCTAGCCCCGTGCCGCATGCATCCGTGTATATCGTAAACCTTTTACTACCGTAAGGTAAAAGTCAAAACTGGGGCCGTTGTTAGAGCCCTCTTCGATCATTGGAAAGCGACATCACAATCAATGCCCCGAGCAAAGGTTAGATTCTTCTTCATTAATCCAGTAAGTGCAGCTAATACCTTCGCAAAGTTCTTGATGAACTTCCTATATTAGCCCGCTAGTCCAAGAAAGCTTCTTACTTCTGTTGCATTCCTTGGAACCTTCCAGTCTTGCACCGCAACTACTTTTGCGGGATCTACTGCTATCCCTTCTTTGGACACCGCATGTCCTAGAAACCTTACTTCTCTATAAAAATGACATTTTGGAGAACTTTTCCTTAGGTTGATGTGCTCGAAGTGTATCCATGACTTCTCTTAAATGCAAAGCATGTTCTTCCTCGTTCTTTGAGAAAATCAAGATATCATCCACGAAGACTACTACAAACTTATTAAGGAACTCCCTAAACACCCTACTCATCAAGTCAACAAAATAAGCGGGTGCATTCGTCAAACTGAAAGGCATGATGATCCACTCAAAGAAACTGTCAGGGGTTCTAAAAGCAGTATTGTCTATACTGTCCTCAGCTACTCTTAGCTGATGAAACCATGTAGCCAAATCTAGTTGGGAGAAAACAGACGCACCTACAAGCTGATCAAACAAATCATCTATTCTTGGAAGTGGGTGTCCATTTTCTTCAGTCAGCTTGTTTAATTCTCTATAATCCACGCATAGGCGAAGTGAACCATCCGCCTTAGTAGCGAACTGTAACACCCCACACCCGCTAAGGTCACTCACTATGGGAATGCCTTAACTTCGGTGGAGCATTTTAAGTGAATATAGAACAGAAAAATTACAACAAGACAGATATAAGTAATACTTGAAAATCTAAAACATCATTTCATTGCAGCAGAAGGTAAACATGTTTAGTTACAACACCATAAAAGAGTCAAGTACCAAATATCCATCCTGATAAAAACATAAGTACATAATCCCACTACATAACTAATAGCCATAATAGAAAAGATAAAGCGGGGCTTTACATCACGGTCCAAGCTCCAAAAGATAGATAAAGAAATCTGATCAAAGCCCACTAGTGCTAGGCCCAACCTGAGGACCTGAGGGGGAAAAAGATAAAAACAACGGGGTCAGACATAAGTCTGAGTGAGCCCTATAACTTTAACAATACAATCATTAAAGTAATTAGGGTATGATATAAACTTGGTACGGTGATGACTGGGGATAAATAACTACACTAAGCAGCCAACTAGACATAGGATGAACTAAGATAACGGTAAAGACGCATTTACCCACCCAAGGGTAATTACTAACTGCACCACACCAGTCATTCCTACTTAAAGGTTGATCCCACCCAAGGGCTTAGAAAATTTACCCAGTAGTTTCGTGTACCCCTAGCTGACTACATAGGTGCCGTCTGCCCCTATCTCCACCAGGTGTACCCACTACTCCCCAAGCGATCGGCTCCCTACCGTAGATACCCGTGCTGGCCCCACAGTGGGGTGTATCACTCCCCAAAGTGGCAACCCGATACAACCAATGGTGCACGGCTTATACCTACACGATGCAACAACGTCTTACCTACCAGCCCGGGTCCACACACGCATATGAAACCCGTTGGACTTGCGTTGCCACCGCTAACCCGTTTTGGCCTCTCATAGTCAAGCCCAGTACGCGTGTCCCGTCCTCGACATGGGTCGAGCCCAACAGGATACATATGGATTACTGGTTGAAATGGGCCCCCACAAGCTACCCACCTAAGCTTGTCCCTTTATCTAGTGCATCCCACTTAACCCTTTAATCATGTTTAATTACATGTTTCCACTTGGTTAAGTATTCTAATCGTATTTTCTATTGCCACCCAAGGCAACCCACTAGATTTCCACATGCCACCCAAGGCACTTACTAGATTTCCACATGCCACCCAAGGCACTTACTAGATTTCCACATGCCACCCAAGGCACCCACTTAACCCCTCATGCCCCACTACATGCTTATCTGGTTAAGTGTTTCTTAATTGATTAAGAACGCAACCGTTGTAAAGACCTCTCACATTAGACTATCTTTTATAGCAGCTGGATTTGCCGGTCGGGTCCGGGCAGCCTTACGCCATAACTGAGTCTAACCTCGTGTCTTTACACTTGTCACGTATTTAGTTTATGCCTAAGACCTCTCACATTGGGCCAATCATTTGTAGCCGCTGGATTTGCCGGTCGGTTCCGGGCAGTCTTATGCTACAAAAAGGGTCCAACCTCGTGTCTTAGTCGATTAATTACACCTAATTAATCACCCCCATAATTTGTATTAATTATCCCTAATTAATTACAAATTTAACGATGTACATAATTGACTCAATTATGTCCATCCACTTTATGGTATGCATAATCATACCAACTTCACACCATTTCATTAACATGAATATTAACCCCATCGTTCCCCACGTAATTCGCTAACATGACATACTTAAAAGGGAAGATTCATCACACATACAATGGGTTCAACTTGCATAACATTAGCATCAACATGGGTTTTAAAGGTGTCAACATGCATATAGCATCAAACCCAACTAGCATAAATAACCAACCCAAACTTGCATGAATCACATATGTCATAAAGAGGGTAACTTGCATAAGCTACTTATGTCATACAAAGGGGTAAACTTGCATATGTATGTATGACATACAAAGGGGTTAACTTGCATATGTATGCATATCATCCAAAGGTGTAAACTTGCACATGTTACTTGCATATAATCAAACACCAAACTTGCATAACATGTCATATATGAACTTGCATATAATCAAACACCAAACTTGCATAACATATCATATATGAGCTTGCATATAATCATACACCAAACTTGCATAATCATGGTGTCATAATGGATCAATGTTTATCATAGTGATTTGCATAACTAGCATTATGAACTCATAGCATATGACTTGCATAACTTGCATAACATCATGATCACATAGCATATGACTTGCATAACTTGCATAACATCATGAACACATAACATATGACTTGCATAACACATAGCATATGACTTGCATAACTTGCATAACATCATGAACACATAGCATATGACTTGCATAACTTGCATAACACATAGCATATAACTTGCATAACTTGCATAACATCATGAACACATAGCATATGATAACATAACTTGCATTGATCCACATTCATAGCCATAACCTCATTATATCCTATCATAATCATCTCAACAATTGGTCATTAAGGGTATAGAAACTCACAACTTGTTGATTAGCACTCCTATGAAGAAGATTAAGTTGCTAGAGTTGATTAGAGGTTGATTTGAGAGGCTATCTTCTTCTACAATTTGATGGAGGCTCCTTCAAGTTGCATTTTGACGGCATAACGACATTGTATCTATTTTTAGTATGAATTAGGGTAGTCTTAGGGTGTATTTATAGAATTAGGATTTAGTTTAGGCCCTTAGATTAACCCTAATTTAGATTAGAGCCGTCAGATTTCGTCACTAGCCACCAAGCACAGCCCAAAAGCCAAAATGGTGCACCCAGGTCACACAGACCGACGGGGGGGGGGGGGGGGGGGGTGTCGACCCCTGGGTCGACCCCTAGGGGGTGGGTCGACACCCATGTCGACCCTAGGGTCGACACCCTCTGTCTGGCGGGAATTTTCCCGCTTCTTCTGAAATGTGAAATCTGAATATTTAAATCTGTTTTGAATTTTCTGAAAACTTCTTCGGGCCTTAACTGGGTCATACGGACTCCAATTTTCGAAAACTCGGACTCTATTTCGCGTATTTTTCCGAGACGAACGCAATGCCTTAGAGCGTTTCCCTTGATTCAGATTTTAAAATTTAATTCTGCCCTGATTTATATTACAACAAGTTATTCAACATACGGGGTGTTACATTCTCCCCTACTTAAAGGATTTCGTCCCCGAAATCTCTAAGTCAAGAAGAACGTATCCTACCAACCAAACAACCATCTACTAAACCATCAAACACTGGCATCCATTGTCCTTAAAGTTTCTAATGCTGTATGAACATATGCAAAGAATGTGTGTATATGTTCCCTATCTAATGCAAAATCAGGCGGTCTACTGATTCAGTTGACCTCCTTAATGCAAACCATGATAGTGCCATGCATCCAATATGTATGCGAAAGAACCCTATCGACACATACTATCTCTACATGTGTGCACAACCATACACCAAAATGCATCATCCATATGATAACACAACCATTATACATCCATTAATATAGCTACCTACACACAATTATATGCAATATGCAATATGAAGTGATTGAGCCGATCTAGTGTCTATAGTGTGTGTATATGCATCCACGAGCAACCACTAGCAAACACTTGCATCCACACGCATCCATCAATCATAACATGTCTCAAACACATGTTTCAACCATAGGTTTACCCTATCTAAAGGTCAAAGGTACTAATGAGAGGACATACTAAAGATAAGATAAGTACTAGACAAACGATAAAGGAGAAGTTAAAAGACATACCCTCAAAAAGGAATGGGTACAGTGAATGCATCTTCGCTTCTGTCTCCCAAGTAGCATTGCTCTCATCTTCTCCCCATTGCACTTTGACTAGTCGAACCTCTCTGTTTCTCAACTTCCTAATCTCTGACCCAAGGATGCGGGTAGGAGCTCGTCGAATAGTCGCATCACGCTCTACCTCCACTTCTCTAAGCAAGCTCGGCTCTACCACCTCTGCGGTCTCATGTTGGCACTTCCTCAAATGTGACACATGGAATACGTCATGTACCCCACTAAGTCTCTCGGGTAAATCCACTCTATATGCCATCCGTCCAATCCTTTCCTTAATAGGAAACGGTCCTACAAATCTTGGTGCTAACTTCCCAACGGACCCAAAACGAACAACATTCCGTAATGGAGATACTTTGACAAAGACCATGTCCCCAACATCAAACTCAAGATCTGTCCTCCTCTTATCCGCGTAAGATTTCTGCCTATCTTGCGCCGCTTTCATCCTTCTTCGAATCAAATCAATCTTTTCCGAAGTCTCTCTAACCATATCAGGCCCAAGCAAGATCTTATCCGTAGATTCCCACCAACATGTAGGTGATCGACAAGGCCTTCCATAAAGAGCTTCGAAAGGAGCCATACCAATACTAGACTGAAAGCTGTTATTATACGCGAACTCCACCAATGGAAGATGCTCTTCCCATGTACCTCCAAAATCTAAGATACATAGCCTCAAAAGGTCTTCCAGAACATGATTCACCCTCTCGGTTTGGCCGTCCGTCTGAGGATGATAGGCGGTGCTCAAACACAACTGAGTCCCCACTGCTTCTTGCAAACTCTTCCAAAACTCGCTAGTGAAGATAGGATCTCGATCACTCACAATGCTAGAAGGTACCCCATGCAATCGAACTATCACTCGGAGGTAAACTGAAGCTAGCCATGGAGCAGTCCTCTTGCTTTTCACGGGTATGAAATGGGCGCTCTTAGTAAGTCTGTCTACCACAACCCAAATTCCCGTATTACCCTTCCTTGATCTTGGTAACCCATCAATAAAATCCATCGAGACGCTATCCCACTTCCATTGCAGAACTTCCAATGGGTGAAGCAACCCACCAGGTTTCTTTTGCTCCGCTTTCACTTGTTGGCACACCAAGCATCTAGCGACATACTCGGCCACATCTTTCTTCATACCGGCCCAAAAGAAAACTCGCTTCATGTCTTGGTACATCTTGTCCCCACCGGGATGAATGGTCATCCTAGAACGATGTGCATCATCAAGTATAGCCTTCCTCAAACCCTCGTCTTGCGGTACACAAAGTCTACCGTCTCTACGCAAGCACCCCCTATCGTCTAGGGTGTACCTACTCAAATGGCTGGACGACTCCCCCCTTATGAGCCTCTCTATCAACTCAACCAACTGTGGGTCGTCCCGTTGTGCCTCGCCAATCCGTCCCAAAAGAGTAGGTCTGACCTCTAAGGATGCTAGCAAACCGGGTATAAAGTCAACGGAAGGTCTGAAATCAAACATCGAGATAAATTCCAAGCTTCGTCGTTGTAACACCCCACGTCCATTAATGTCACTCACAAAGGGAATGCATTAACTTCCATGGAGGTTTTAAGTGAATATAGAACAGTAAAATTACAACAAGACAGATATAAAATAGTACTTGGAAATTCAAAAACTTTATTTCATTGTAGCAGAAGTCAAAACATGTTTGATTACATCATAACACCATATTCAATGTCAAGTACAATATCTATCTTGATAAAACAAGTACATAATCCCATTACATGAATAGCCATTAAAAAGAAAGATAACAAGCTGGACTTTACTTCAGCAGTCCAAGCTTTCCAGAAGATAAGCGATCCAACTAGACTCCACTAGAACTTGGCCCAACCTGCGGACCTGAAGGGAGAAAAAGGATGGAAAAGAGGGGGGTCAGACATAAAGTCTGGTGAATATGATAATTCTACAATACTATTACCAAAATAACTGGACTAAGGCATAAGCTGGAAAACAAGAAAATGTCTATGAAGAGCAGATTAAGGACATAGACAATCGCTAAAGGCAACGTTATAGGCGCTCCTAAATACTAAAGGATAAACACTATACTGCACCACACCAGTCACCCTAAAGATTCATCCCACTTGGCTTCACTTAGAAACTTCCCCAATGGCTTTACGTACCCCTAGCTGACTACATAGGTGCCGCCTGCCCCTATCTCCACTAGGTGTACCCTACTTCCCATTATTCGATCGGCTCCCTAACTCGTAGATACCCGTGCTGGCCCCACAGTGGGGTGTATCACTCCCCTAAAGTGGCAACCTGATACAACGGACATGCACGGCTTATACCTACACGATGCAACAATGTCTTACCTACCAGCCCGGGTCCACACACGCATATGAAACCCGTTGGACTTGCGTTGCCACCGCTCCCTGTTTTGGCCTCTTATAGTCAAACCCAGTATGCGTGTCCCGTCCTCGACTTGGGTCGAGCCCACAAAGATACGTTTTGGGATACTGGTTGAAATGGGCCCCCACTATTTACCACAAGCATTCCACCTAAGCTTGTCCCCATTAGTCCATCCCACTTAACCCACTTAGTCATGTTCATTTACATGTGTGTTTGGTTAAGTCTAATCGTATTTCAAATGCCTCTAAAGGCAACCACCAGATTCCTCATGCCACCCAAGGCACCTACTTAACCCCCATGTCCCACCTTACATGATTATCTGGTTAAGTATTTCTTAGTTCATTAAGGCCATAACCTCATAAAGACCTCTCACATTAGACTGGCATTTATGGCAGCTGGATTTGCCGGGCGGGTCCGGGCAGTCTTACACCATAAAAGAGTCTAACCTCGTGTCTTTACAACTGTTATGCTTTAGTTTGGGCCTAGGACCTCTCACATTGGGCCGACATTTGTGACTACTGGATTTGCCGGGCGGGTCCGGGCAGGTTTACATCACAAACGGGTCCAACCTCGTGTCCTAAGCATTGATTATTAATAATAATCCACTTTCCCCCAATTTTAATAATTCCCTACTTGAATTATTAATTACCCAATTTTTAACAATGTCCATAATTGACTCAATTATGGACATTCATTCATGGTATGCAACATCTTACAAAATTGCACCCAATTTATTAATTCCTAATATTACCCCTACCCCACGTTTGAACGTTTATTCGCAAAATATATGTTAGACTCGAATAGCCTAACTCATAGCATAAAAGAGATTATCATAATAACAACATGTATATGTGACCAAATGAATCATAATAAGGGGTGAAACTTGCATATGTCCAACTTGCATAGATTATACATGTCATGGATCTAAAGGTGTCAACTTGTTCAAAATTCACCTAATATGATCTCAATCAATTTTCATAAACTTACATACGAACATGTGTGAATCAACATCATCTATTTTTTTAACAACATGGTTTTATATGGGTACACCTAACTCAATAGGCAAATTCCCATAATCAAGTTTTATTTAATTATAGTTTCAAGTTTATGGGTACACCTAACCTAATAGGCAAATTCCCATAAACAAGATCCATTTAAATTAAGAAAAAAAACATAACTTTAAGCATGATCCAACAACATCATGATTTTTCAACATAATATAGCATGATTTATAACATGGCATAGTATGATAGTATAACATAGCTTGACATGATTCTCAACATAGCACGACATAGCATAAGAGAATTTACAACATAGCATGACATAGCATATATAATTTACATCATACGACAGCATAATAACATAATAAGAGATCCACAATATATAGAATTTACAATTACAAATCACATCACTTTCTTGTGATCCATTCATAACTGAGTCAAATTAGTTTGTATTAGTCTTGTGAGAATCATCATACTCACCAACAAAAGAAAAGAATTAGAGAAAGAGAGATCTTTTGATTTGATTTGTGTAGATTTAGTTGTAGATGATTAGGCTTCCTCTTCTTAGTTTGTGACGGCTATGCTGAACTCCATGGCAGCAGCATGACGGTAGCTTCTCTAATTTTACAAGTGATTTAGGTCTAGGGTCTACCCACTTATTTATAGATTTTTATAATTCATTTAGGCCATTAGATTTAACCTAGAAATAACCGCAGCCGTTCAGACAAGATGGGGTTTATCTTGTTGACTCAGCAATGAGTCAGAAGTGACTCAGCAAACACTCAGCAATATATATATATATATATTCTACAATGTACACATTAGATACACCCCCCCTTTTTACACACTTATTATTGTTTTTATATACATATTAGATACATCCCCTCTCTTACACACTTATTAATATTTTTATATTCATATTAGATACATCCCCTCTCTTACACACTTATTAATATTTTTATATTCATATTAGATACATCCCCTCTCTTACACACTTATTAATATTTTTATATTCATATTAGATACATCCCCTCTTCTACACACTTATTATTATTTTAGCAACTTTAGTGTTAATAGAAAATTCGGGGTGTCACATTCTCCCCTCCTTTTAGGATTTCGTCCCCGAAATCTTCAAGTCTGGAAGAATGTATATCCTACCATCCAAACGTCCATCTACTCATCCATCATACACATGCATCCATTGTCCTTACAGACTTCTAATGCTTTCATGTTTAAATGCACAGTGTGTGTATATGTCCGTATCTAATGCAAAATCAGGCGGTCCACTGATTCAGTTGACCTCCTTAATGCAACTATGATCGTGCCATGCATCCATTATGTATGCAAAAGATTCTTAATGCTACATAATACTTCTATATGCGTGCACAACCATCATCTGAATGCAGCATCCACATGATAATACAACCATCGTTCATCCATTTTACTAAATACATCCATATATATGCAATATGCAATATGTAGTGACTGAGCCGAACTAGTGCCTAAAGTGTGTGTATATATGCATCCACGAGCAACCACTACCAAACACTTGCATCCATTTTGCATCCATCATACATAACATGTCTCAAACACATGTTTCAACCATAGGATTATCCTAACTAAAGGTCAAAGGTACTAATGAGAGGACATACTAAAGATAAGGTAAGATAAGCTAAGCGATAAAGGAGAAATTAAAAGACATACCCTCAAAAAGAAAAGGGTACAACGAACGCATCTTCTCTTCTGTCTCCCAAGTTGCGTTGCTCTCATCATCTCCCCATTGCACTTTAACCAGTCTGACCTCTCGATTCCTCAACTTTTTGATCTCCGACCCAAGAATGCATGTAGGAGCTCGTCTAATTGTTGCATCACGCTCTATTTCCACCTCTTTAAGCAAGCTCGGCTCTACCACCTCCGCGGTCTTGTGCAAACACTTCCTCAAATGTGATACATGGAATACGTCGTGTACTCCACTAAGTTTCTCAGGCAACTCCACCCTATATGCCATCTTCCCAATCCTGTCTTTTACAGGAAACGACCCTACAAACCTTGGTGCTAATTTCCCCACGGACCCAAAGCGAACAACATTCTGTAACGGAGATACTTTGATAAAAACCATGTCCCCAATGTCAAACTCAAGATCTGTCCTCCTCTTATCAGCATACGATTTCTGCCTATCTTGTGCTGCTTTCATCCTCCTTCGAATCAGCTCAATCTTCTCCGAGGTTTCCCTAACCATATCGGGCCCAAGTAGGATTTTATCGGTAGATTCCCACCAACATGTAGGCGAACGGCAAGGCCTTCCATAAAGAGCTTCGAAAGGTGCCATGCCAATACTAGACTGAAAGCTATTATTATATGCGAATTCTACTAATGGAAGGTGCTCTTCCCATGTACCCCCAAAGTCTAGGATACAAATCCTTAAAAGATCCTCTAGAATGCGATTCACCCTCTCGGTCTGGCCGTCTGTCTGAGGATGATATGCGGTGCTCAAACATAGCTGAGTCCCTACCACCTCTTGTAAACTCTTCCAAAATTCGCTAGTAAAGATGGGGTCACGGTCGCTTACTATACTAGAAGGAATACCGTGCAAACGAACTATCTCCTTAATGTATACAGAAGCCAACCACGGAGCAGTCCTCTTACTTTTCACGGGAATAAAATGGGCGCTTTTAGTAAGTCTATCTACTATAACCCAAATCCCCGTGTTACCCTTCCTTGATCTTGGTAATCCATCCACAAAATCCATTGAGATGCTTTCCCATTTCCATAGTGGAACTTCTAATGGGTGAAGCAACCCACCGGGTTTCTTTTGTTCTGCTTTAACTCGTTGGCACACCAAGCATCTAGCGACGTACTCGGCCACATCCTTTTTCATACCGGCCCAAAAGAAAACCCGCTTCATATCTTTGTACATCTTATCCCCGCCGGGATGAATGGTCATTTTTGAGCGATGAGCATCATCAAGAATGGCCTTCCTTAAGTCTTCGTCTTGTGGTACACAAAGTCTATTATCCCTTCGTAACCAACCCTTATCGTCTAGGGTATACCTACGAAGATGGCTTGACGACTCCCCCCCTTTGAGCTTTTCTACTATCTCAACCAACTGTGGGTCGTCTCGCTGTGCCTCACTAACCCGTCCTAGAAGTGTAGGTCTAACCTCCAAGGATGCTAACAGACCGGGTACTAAGTCAACGGAGGGTCTAAAGTCAAACATAGAGATGAATTCTAAGCTTTGTCGTTCGACAAACAACGGACTCAAGGACAACCTTTTCCTACTTAAGGCGTCTGCCACCACGTTACCCTTGCCCGGGGTATATGCTATTTCAAAATCGTAGGAGGCTAAGAATTCCATCCACCGTTGCTGCCTTAAATTCAAATCCTTCTGAGAGAATAAGTATTTTAATGATTTGTGGTCAGTGAACAGTTCGAATTTCTCACCAAGAAGATAGTGACGCCAAGACTTAAGCGCGAAAACAATTGCGGCTAGCTCTAAGTCATGCGTGGGGTAATTCTTTTCATGAACCCTCAACTGCCTTCCACCATAGGCTATTACTCTTCCCTCTTGCATGAGGACCGCGCCAAGTCCCGTCCCACAAGCATCAGTATAGATGGTAAACGGTTTATTCCCGTCTGGCAGCACTAAGACTGGGGCTGAAGTTAAGGCTCTCTTTAAACGTTGGAACGCATCATCGCAATCTTTGTCCCACGTAAAAACCAGGTTCTTCTTCGTTAACCGTGTTAATGGAGCTGATATTTTTGCGAAGTCTTTGATAAACTTCCTATAATAGCCAGCCAACCCCAAGAAACTTCTTACTTCGGTTGCATTTTTAGGGACCTTCCAATCTTGGATGGCCACCACCTTTGCGGGATCCACTGCTATCCCTTCTTTGGAAACCACGTGCCCTAAGAACCGTACTTCCTTCCTCCAGAAGTGACACTTAGAAAATTTTGCCTTAAGGTTATGCGCTCGAAGGGTTTCCAACACTTCCCTAAGATGTAGGGAGTGCTCTTCTTTATTCTTAGAAAAGACTAAGATGTCATCCACAAAGACTACCACGAATTTGTTAAGGTATTCCCTAAACACCCTACTCATCAAATCAACAAAATATGCAGGGGCGTTTGTCAAACCAAAGGGCATCACTAGCCATTCATAGAATCCGTCAGGAGTCCTAAAAGCAGTCTTATCTATACTATCCTCAGCCACTCTCAGTTGATGAAAGCCAGTGGCTAAGTCCAACTGCGAAAACACTGAGGCTCCAACTAACTGATCAAAGAGATCGTCAATCCTCGGCAGTGGGTGTCGGTTCTTTTTAGTAAGCTTGTTTAGTTCTCTATAGTCCATACAAAGTCTAAGAGACCCATCCGCCTTTGTGGCAAAAACTACTGGAGCACCCCACTCCGATATACTACGTCTTATGAACCCCTTCTCAAGCAACTCCTTTACTTGCTTATTGAGTTCCCTCCTTTCACGAGGAGCCATGTGGCGCACTGGCAAAGATACGGGTTTAGCATTATCCACAAGATAAATTCGAAAGTCTATCTCCCGCTTTGGAGGTAAGCCCTTCACCTCCTCAAACACATCCGGATATTCCCGGACCACTTCTACCAATCGCAGGTTCTCTACAGACGCGTCAAGCGATTCAAGATAACTTAGCATAACGGAATTTATGGGATTACAAAAGATGTCGAGAGCATTACCAAGGCGAGTCACAAGCCTAACTACTCTCCTTTCACAATCAAGAATGGCCCTATTTCTAGACAACCAATCCATTCCTAAAATTAGCCCATAGCCCGTGAAGCCCAATACATAAGCATCACATCTAAATTCAACGCTAAGTATAGAGATTTTCAAATCCAAACATATCATGGTCAAATGAGCCGAACCCCCAATTGGATTTGAAACGACCAGGGGATCCTCTACTAAACTGGTGTTCAAGTGCAGTGATTCAACTAATGATGCAGAGATAAACGAATGAGATGCGCCAGAATCGAATAAGGTACGGACAGGATGATCAAACAGAAAAACTAAGCTTTCAACAGAAATTGTTCTACCTCTTTCTTGCAGCGGTGGGGCCGCAATAGCCTGAACTTGCCCCCTTGCCTGCCCTGGTGCCATAAGAGCCTGCACCTGTCCTCCCGAGGTAGACCCTGCCCTCTGCCCCTTCTTTGGACAGTCCTTCACTAAATGCCCCGCATCTCCACAATGAAAACAACCAGTCTTCTTTTTCTTTCTACAATCTTTGCTGAGATGGCCAGGCGTCCCACAATTGAAGCATTTCTTCTTCCCTTTGCCATTATTGTTTTTACCACCCTTCTTATTTTGCTGTTGGGGTTTCTTCTGATCCCCTTTCTTTTCAACTGCCTTATCCTCATGCATAAGTGCCATTTCTACTAGCTTTTCAAAGGTGGCTCCCATAGGGATGTGGGTCATAGCCAACCCTTGCAACGGTTCATTCAAGCCTCTAACGAACCTCAAAGCTTTCTTCTCTGGCGTGTTCACCAACTCCAAGCCAAACCTTGCTAACTGATTAAATTTATTGACATATTCCTTTACTGATGAGCTCCCTTGCTTTAGTACCAGGAATTTTTCCATATTTAAGTTCTCCTCTGCCCTTGAAAGAAACTTTGCCTCAAACCTTCGTCTGAAATCCGCCCATGAATCAACTGGACGTTCCCCGTTAGTGACCTCCCACCAAAACGAGGCCTCTCCCTTCATTAACCAAGCAGCTAAACGGACTTTCCTCCCATCTTCCACTTCAAAGATATCCAACAATTCCTCAGTCTCCTTAAGCCAATCTCTGGCCTCCACAAACGTCTCAGTCCCTTGAAAAGTTTTTCCTCCCATAGCCTTGAATTCCTTGCACGTCTTTGCAAAAGTGTCAACACGAGGAGGAGGAGGAGGAGGAATGGGTGCAACTAGGGGTGGAGGAGTATCCGCTGGGCCTGCAGTGGTGGCCCTAGCCTCCAAGTATCTCCTAAACCACCCTAGAATCGTCACACCTTCTGGGAGATTAAGATCTTCAGCCATGCTGAAACGAAAAAGGAAAGATTCAAAATGGAGGATTCGAAAGATAAAGATAAGGATGTGGCTATTTGGGATTATGTTTTTCATAAAAACTCTCTTTAAATAACATGTTTTTTTTTTTGAAAGCACTTCTTCCAAAAATACTTTAGAAAAAAAAATATTTTTCTAAAAAATTTTTATCTGTTCTGGTAACCTTATGCTCTGATACCACGTGTAACACCCCACGTCCATTAATGTCACTCACAAAGGGAATGCATTAACTTCCATGGAGGTTTTAAGTGAATATAGAACAGTAAAATTACAACAAGACAGATATAAAATAGTACTTGGAAATTCAAAAATTTTATTTCATTGTAGCAGAAGTCAAAACATGTTTGATTACATCATAACACCATATTCAATGTCAAGTACAATATCTATCTTGATAAAACAAGTACATAATCCCATTACATGAATAGCCATTAAAAAGAAAGATAACAAGCTGGACTTTACTTCAGCAGTCCAAGCTTTCCAGAAGATAAGCGATCCAACTAGACTCCACTAGAACTTGGCCCAACCTGCGGACCTGAAGGGAGAAAAAGGATGGAAAAGAGGGGGGTCAGACATAAAGTCTGGTGAATATGATAATTCTACAATACTATTACCAAAATAACTGGACTAAGGCATAAGCTGGAAAACAAGAAAATGTCTATGAAGAGCAGATTAAGGACATAGACAATCGCTAAAGGCAACGTTATAGGCGCTCCTAAATACTAAAGGATAAACACTATACTGCACCACACCAGTCACCCTAAAGATTCATCCCACTTAGCTTCACTTAGAAACTTTCCCAATGGCTTTACATACCCCTAGCTGACTACATAGGTGCCGCCTGCCCCTATCTCCACTAGGTGTACCCTACTTCCCATTATTCGATCGGCTCCCTAACTCGTAGATACCCGTGCTGGCCCCACAGTAGGGTGTATCACTCCCCTAAAGTGGCAACCTGATACAACGGACATGCACGGCTTATACCTACACGATGCAACAACGTCTTACCTACCAGCCCGGGTCCACACACGCATATGAAACCCGTTGGACTTGCGTTGCCACCGCTCCCTGTTTTGGCCTCTTATAGTCAAACCCAGTATGCGTGTCCCGTCCTCGACTTGGGTCGAGCCCACAAAGATACGTTTTGGGATACTGGTTGAAATGGGCCCCCACTATTTACCACAAGCATTCCACCTAAGCTTGTCCCCATTAGTCCATCCCACTTAACCCACTTAGTCATGTTCATTTACATGTGTGTTTGGTTAAGTCTAATCGTATTTCAAATGCCTCTAAAGGCAACCACCAGATTCCTCATGCCACCCAAGGCACCTACTTAACCCCCATGTCCCACCTTACATGATTATCTGGTTAAGTATTTCTTAGTTCATTAAGGCCATAACCTCATAAAGACCTCTCACATTAGACTGGCATTTATGGCAGCTGGATTTGTCGGGCGGGTCCGGGCAGTCTTACACCATAAAAGAGTCTAACCTCGTGTCTTTACAACTGTTATGCTTTAGTTTGGGCCTAGGACCTCTCACATTGGGCCGACATTTGTGACTACTGGATTTGCCGGGAGGGTCCGGGCAGGTTTACATCACAAACGGGTCCAACCTCGTGTCCTAAGCATTGATTATTAATAATAATCCACTTTCCCCCAATTTTAATAATTCCCTACTTGAATTATTAATTACTTCCAATTTTTAACAATGTCCATAATTGACTCAATTATGGACATTCATTCATGGTATGCAACATCTTACAAAATTGCACCCAATTTATTAATTCCTAATATTACCCCTACCCCACGTTTGAACGTTTATTCGCAAAATATATGTTAGACTCGAATAGCCTAACTCATAGCATAAAAGAGATTATCATAATAACAACATGTATATGTGACCAAATGAATCATAATAAGGGGTGAAACTTGCATATGTCCAACTTGCATAGATTATACATGTCATGGATCTAAAGGTGTCAACTTGTTCAAAATTCACCTAATATGATCTCAATCAATTTTCATAAACTTACATATGAACATGTGTGAATCAACATCATCTATTTTTTTAACAACATGGTTTTATATGGGTACACCTAACTCAATAGGCAAATTCCCATAATCAAGTTTTATTTAATTATAGTTTCAAGTTTATGGGTACACCTAACCTAATAGGCAAATTCCCATAAACAAGATCCATTTAAATTAAGAAAAAAAACATAACTTTAAGCATGATCCAACAACATCATGATTTTTCAACATAATATAGCATGATTTATAACATGGCATAGTATGATAGTATAACATAGCTTGACATGATTCTCAACATAGCACGACATAACATAAGAGAATTTACAACATAGCATGACATAGCATATATAATTTACATCATACGACAGTATAATAACATAATAAGAGATCCACAATATATAGAATTTACAATTACAAATCACATCACTTTCTTGTGATCCATTCATAACTGAGTCAAATTAGTTTGTAATAGTCTTGTGAGAATCATCATACTCACCAACAAAAGAAAAGAATTAGAGAAAGAGAGATCTTTTGATTTGATTTGTGTAGATTTAGTTGTAGATGATTAGGCTTCCTCTTCTTAGTTTGTGACGGTTATGCTGAACTCCATGGCAGCAGCATGATGGTAGCTTCTCTAATTTTACAAGTGATTTAGGTCTAGGGTCTACCCACTTATTTATAGATTTTTAGAATTCATTTAGGCCATTAGATTTAACCTAGAAATAACCGCAGCCGTTCAGACAAGATGGGGTTTATCTTGTTGACTCAGCAATGAGTCAGAAGTGACTCAGCAAACACTCAGCAATATATATATATATATATATATATATATATTCTACAATGTACACATTAGATACATCCCCCCCTTTTTACACACTTATTATTGTTTTTATATACATATTAGATACATCCCCTCTCTTACACACTTATTAATATTTTTATATTCATATTAGATACATCCCCTCTCTTACACACTTATTAATATTTTTATATTCATATTAGATACATCCCCTCTCTTACACACTTATTAATATTTTTATATTCATATTAGATACATCCCCTCTTCTACACACTTATTATTATTTTAGCAACTTTAGTGTTAATAGAAAATTCGGGGTGTCACAGTCGTTCCACGAACAATGGACTCAAGGACAACCTTTTTCTGCTCAAGGCGTCCGCCACCACGTTACCCTTGCCAGGGGTATACGCTATCTCGAAATCATAGGATGCTAAGAACTCCATCCACCTTTGCTGTCTCAAGTTCAAATCCTTCTGGGAAAACAAGTACTTCAATGATTTGTGGTCAGTGAACAATTCGAATCTCTCGCCAAGAAGATAATGGCGCCAAGTCTTAAGCGCAAAAACAATAGCGGCCAACTCTAGATCATGGGTAGGGTAATTTTTCTCATGCTTTCTCAACTGCCTTCCACCGTAGGCTATTACCCTTCCCTCTTGCATTAAGACTGCGCCCAGTCCTGTCCCACAAGCATCGGTATAAACAACAAATGGCTTACTCCCATCTGGCAACACTAAGACTGGAGCTGTGGTTAAAGCTCTCTTTAACCGTTGGAACGCGTCATCACAATCTACGTCCCATGCGAAGACTAGATTCTTCTTTGTCAAGCGAGTTAATGGGGCTGATATCTTTGCGAAGTCCTTGATAAACTTCCTATAGTAGCCAGCCAACCCCAAGAAACTCCTCACCTCGGTAGCATTCTTCGGCACCTTCCAATCTTGGATGGACACTACCTTCGCGGGATCCACAGCTATCCCTTCCTTGGAGACCACGTGCCCCAAGAACCGCACTTCCTTCCTCCAAAAGTGACATTTAGAGAATTTAGCCTTAAGGCTATGCGCTCGAAGAGTCTCCAACACTTCCCTAAGATGTAGGGCATGCTCTTCTTCACTCTTAGAAAAGACTAAGATGTCATCCACAAAGACCACCACGAACTTATTAAGGTACTCCCTGAACACCCTACTCATCAAATCAACAAAGTATGCAGGGGCGTTCGTCAAACCAAATGGCATCACAAGCCACTCATAGAAACCATCCGGAGTCCTAAAGGCAGTCTTGTCTATGCTATCCTCAGCCACCCTCAACTGATGAAACCCCGTGGCTAAGTCCAACTGCGAAAATACTGAAGCGCCAACCAACTGATCAAAAAGATCATCAATCCTCGGCAATGGGTGTCTATTCTTCTTTGTGAGCTTGTTGAGTTCTCTATAGTCTACACAAAGTCTGAGGGACCCATCCGCCTTCGTGGCAAAAACTACTGGAGCACCCCACTCCGATATACTTCGTCTTATGAACCCCTTCTCAAGCAACTCCCCTACTTGCTTATGGAGTTCCCTCCTCTCACGAGGAGCCATGTGGCGCACTGGCAAAGATACTGGTTTAGCATTGTCCACCAGATATATTCGGAAGTCTATCTCCCGCTTCGGAGGTAAGCCCTTCACCTCCTCAAAAACATCCGAGTATTCCCGGACCACTCTAATAGATCGCAAACTCTCGACCGAAGCGTCAAGCGATTCAAGATAACTTAGCATAACAGAATCCATGGGATTACAAGAGATCTCGAGAGTGTTACCCAAGCAGGTCATGAGCCTAACAACTCTCCTTTCACAATCAAGAACGGCACCATTACTGGATAACCAGTCCATGCCCAAAATCAACCCATAGCCCGTGAAGCCCAAAACAAAAGCATCACATCTAAACTCAACGCTAAGTATAGAAATCTTCAAACCCAAACATATCATGGACAAATAAGTGGAGCCCCCAATTGGGTTTGAAACAACCAAGGGATCATCTACTAGACTGGTGTCTAAGTGCAGTGACTCAACTAATGATGATGAGATAAACGAATGCGATGCGCCAGAGTCAAACAAAGTACGGACAGGATGATCAAACAGAAAAACCAGACTTTCAACGGAAATAGTTCTACCTCTTTCCTGAATCGGTGGAATCGCGAGAGCCTGAACTTGCCCCCTTGCCTGACCTGGTGCCATAAGAGCTTGCACCTGTCCTCCTGAGGTAGATCCCGTCCTCTGCCCCTTCTTAGGGCAGTCCTTCACTAGATGCCCTGCTTCTCCACAATGGAAGCAGCCAGTCTTCTTCTTCTTCCGACAATCTTTGCTTAGATGGCCTGGTATCCCGCAATTGAAGCATTTCTTCTTTCCCTTGCCACCGTTGCCTTTCCCACCCTTGTTTTGCTGTTGCTGTTGAGGTCTCTTCTGATCTCCTTTCTTCTCGGGTGCCTTATTTGCATTGGGACCCTTCTCTTCCTCGTGCATGAGTGCCATGTCTACTAGCTTCTCAAAGGTGGCCCCCATAGGGATGTGAGTCATAGCCAATCCATGCATTGGTTCATTCAAGCCCTTAACGAACCTCAAAGCCTTCTTCTTCGGTGTATTCACCATGTCTATGCCAAACCTTGCCAATTGATTAAACTTGTTGACATATTCCTTCACTGATAGGTTTCCTTGCTTTAGAGTCAAGAACCTTTCCATATACAAGTTTTCTTCCGCCCTTGAGAGAAACTTTGCCACAAACCTTTGCCTGAAATCCGCCCAAGAGTCAACAGGGCGCTCTCCATTAGTGACCTCCCACCAGAATGAGGCCTCTCCCTTCATTAACCAAGCAGCTAACTTGACTTTCTTTCCTTCTTCCATCTCAAAGATATCTATCAACTCTTCCACCTCCTTAAGCCAATCTCTAGCTTCCACAAAAGTTTCTGATCCTTGAAAAGGTTTCCCTCCCATAGCCTTAAATTCCTTGCAAGTCTTAGCAAAAGTATCCGTGCGAGGAGGAGGAGGAGGAAGATCGGGTGCTACTGTTGGTGGAGGAACATTTGCTGGACCCGCAGTGGCGGCCCTATCCTCCATCAACCTCCTATACCATACTGGTATCGCTACACCCTCCGGAAAGTTAAGATCTTCAGCCATGTTGAAACGAAAAAGGAAAGATTCAAAACGGAGAATTCGAAAGATAAAGATATGGCTATTGGGGATTATGCTTTTCTTTCAAAAACTTTTCTCTTAAAAGACATGTTTTTGAAAATACTTCTTCCAAAAATGTTTTTAGAAAAATAGTTTTCTAAAATTTTTATCTGTTCCGGTAACCTTCAGCTCTGATACCACGTGTAACACCCCACACCCGCTAAGGTCACTCACTATGGGAATGACTTAACTTCGGTGGAGCATTTTAAGTGAATATAGAACAGAAAAATTACAACAAGACAGATATAAGTAATACTTGAAAATCTAAAACATCATTTCATTGCAGCAGAAGGTAAACATGTTTAGTTACAACACCATAAAAGAGTCAAGTAGCAAATATCCATCCTGATAAAAACATAAGTACATAATCCCACTACATAACTAATAGCCATAATAGAAAAGATAAAGCGGGGCTTCACATCACGGTCCAAGCTCAAAAAGATAGATAAAGAAATCTGATCAAAGCCCACTAGTGCTAGGCCTAACCTGAGGACCTGAGGGGGAAAAAGATAAAAACAACGGGGTCAGACATAAGTCTGAGTGAGCCCTATAACTTTAACAATACAATCATTAAAGTAATTAGGTTATGATATAAACTTGGTACGGTGATGACTGGGGATAAATGACTACACTAAGCAGCCAACTAGACATAGGATGAACTAAGATAACGGTAAAGACACATCTACCCACCCAAGGGTAATTACTAACTGCACCACACCAGTCATTCCTACTTAAAGGTTGATCCCACCCAAGGACTTAGAAAATTTACCCAGTAGTTTCGTGTACCCCTAGCTGACTACATAGGTGCCGTCTGCCCCTATCTCCACCAGGTGTACCCACTACTCCCCAAGCGATCGGCTCCCTACCGTAGATACCCGTGCTGGCCCCACAGTGGGGTGTATCACTCCCCAAAGTGGCAACCCGATACAACCAATGGTGCACGGCTTATACCTACACGATGCAACAACGTCTTACCTACCAGCCCGGGTCCACACACGCATATGAAACCTGTTGGACTTGCGTTGCCACCGCTAACCCGTTTTGGCCTCTTATAGTCAAGCCCAGTACGCGTGTCCCGTCCTCGACATGGGTCGAGCCCAATAAGATACATATGGGTTACTGGTTGAAATGGGCCCCCACAAGCTACCCACCTAAGCTTGTCCCTTTATCTAGTGCATCCCACTTAACCCTTTAATCATGTTTAATTACATGTTTCCACTTGGTTAAGTATTCTAATCGTATTTTCTATTGCCACCCAAGGCAACCCACTAGATTTCCACATGCCACCCAAGGCACTTACTAGATTTCCACATGCCACCCAAGGCACTTACTAGATTTCCACATGCCACCCAAGGCACCCACTTAACCCCTCATGCCCCACTACATGCTTATCTGGTTAAGTGTTTCTTAATTGATTAAGAACGCAACCGTTGTAAAGACCTCTCACATTAGACTATCTTTTATAGCAGCTGGATTTGCCGGTCGGGTCCGGGCAGCCTTACGCCATAACCGAGGCAACCTCGTGTCTTTACACTTGTCACGTATTTAGTTTATGCCTAAGACCTCTCACATTGGGCCAATCATTTGTAGCCGTTGGATTTGCCGGTCGGTTCCGGGCAGTCTTATGCTACAAAAAGGGTCCAACCTCGTGTCTTAGTCGATTAATTACACCTAATTAATCACCCCCATAATTTGTATTAATTATCCCTAATTAATTACAAATTTAACGATGTACATAATTGACTCAATTATGTCCATCCACTTTATGGTATGCATAATCATACCAACTTCACACCATTTCATTAACATGAATATTAACCCCATCGTTCCCCACGTAATTCGCTAACATGACATACTTAAAAGGGAAGATTCATCACACATACAATGGGTTCAACTTGCATAACATTAGCATCAACATGGGTTTTAAAGGTGTCAACATGCATATAGCATCAAACCCAACTAGCATAAATAACCAACCCAAACTTGCATGAATCACATATGTCATAAAGAGGGTAACTTGCATAAGCTACTTATGTCATACAAAGGGGTAAACTTGCATATGTATGTATGACATACAAAGGGGTTAACTTGCATATGTATGCATATCATCCAAAGGTGTAAACTTGCACATGTTACTTGCATATAATCAAACACCAAACTTGCATAACATGTTATATATGAACTTGCATATAATCAAACACCAAACTTGCATAACATATCATATATGAGCTTGCATATAATCATACACCAAACTTGCATAATCATGGTGTCATAATGGATCAATGTTTATCATAGTGATTTGCATAACTAGCATCATGAACTCATAGCATATGACTTGCATAACTTGCATAACATCATGATCACATAGCATATGACTTGCATAACTTGCATAACATCATGAACACATAGCATATGACTTGCATAACTTGCATAACACATAGCATATGACTTGCATAACTTGCATAACATCATGAACACATAGCATATGACTTGCATAACTTGCATAACACATAGCATATAACTTGCATAACTTGCATAACATCATGAACACATAGCATATGATAACATAACTTGCATTGATCCACATTCATAGTCATAACCTCATTATATCCTATCATAATCATCTCAACAATTGGTCATTAAGGCTATAGAAACTCACAACTTGTTGATTAGCACTCCTATGAAGAAGATTAAGTTGCTAGAGTTGATTAGAGGTTGATTTGAGAGGCTATCTTCTTCTACAATTTGATGGAGGCTCCTTCAAGTTGCATTTTGACGGCATAACGACATTGTATCTATTTTTAGTATGAATTAGGGTAGTCGTAGGGTGTATTTATAGAATTAGGATTTAGTTTAGGCCCTTAGATTAACCCTAATTTAGATTAGAGCCGTCAGATTTCGTCACTAGCCACCAAGCACAGCCCAAAAGCCAAAATGGTGCACCCAGGTCACACAGACCGACGGGGGGGGGGGGGGGGGGGGTGTCGACCCCTGGGTCGACCCCTAGGGGGTGGGTCGACACCCATGTCGACCCTAGGGTCGCACCCTCTGTCTGGCGGGAATTTTCCCGCTTCTTCAGAAATGTGAAATCTGAATATTTAAATCTGTTTTGAATTTTCTGAAAACTTCTTCGGGCCTTAACTGGGTCATACGGACTCCGATTTTCGAAAACTAGGACTCTATTTCGCGTATTTTTCCGAGACGAACGCAATGGCATAGCACGTTTCCCCTGATTCAGATTTTAAAATTTAATTTTGCCCTGATTTATATTACAACAAGTTATTCAACATACGGGGTGTTACACGAACACTAGTGGAGCACCCCATTCAGAAATTGAAACACCCCACCCTCCATTAAGGTCACTCACAAGGGACTGCCTTAACTTTGGTGGAGGCTTTTAAGTAAAAGTCACAGATAAAACACAAGACAGATATAAACACACACATATATATATATAGGCAGCGGAAAACAACAGACTTTTTATTTCATAAAAATGTGTTCATACAAAAACATTTCCATAACTGTCACATAATATCTTCCAAAACATTAGAACATCACTTCTGTCTTGGTTATTAAATAAAGAAACATAAAACATAATTAAAACAGAATAAATCCCCATGATTGTGTCCAATAGCCACAGCTAAAGTAAGAGAGTCCAAACCGTACATCTACTATCTTGAATCTTGCAAAGAGTCTGACTAAGCTGAGTTGTTTCCTCCCTGTGGATCGGGGGGGGGGGGGGGGGGACGGAAGAAAAGAAGACGAAAGAAATAGGGTCAGACATAAAGCCTGGTAAGTCTAGTGACTCTTCAGTATGAGAATAAGAATAAGGGCATGATAAGTATAAACTGGAACAGGAAAGTATCATAAACTAAGATAAGGCAGTTTGAATCGAATATACTATCGCACCCCATATTATATCTCTGCACCTACATGCATTAGTTCTAAACTGACACCCCATGCTGAGGGTGAAGTGATCCCCTTTTTCTAAAGATCGGCTCCTACTCGCATAATCATCTGTGTCTTACATCCCCAAAGATTTGTAGATACCTATGCTGGCCCCACCATGGGGTGTATCAAGTCCCATGGTGGCGACCCGACACAAAACTGGAAATACATAGGTTATACTACTAGTGCCCCCAGCGCCCTGTTTGTCTGCTCCGAAGTGTGTGCACGCCCGCACTCCGTTAGAACCCACACTATTGCACCCACCGCCGTTGCTTTTGACCACTTACAATCAGCCCAGTAATCGTGCAACACCCTGCCTAGTTTCAGGGTACCATGATACCTAATTGGGTTACTGCTGAAATGGGTCCCCGTTACTAGGGTTTTCTAGCCAAACATGTTAAGTGGTTAAGTGTCTGTATTTACCTAACCCTACCCATCAATTTCATTAACATGTTGAATTGGTTAAGTATTTTAGTTAACTTAACCCTACCATTCTGACAGTCTGTCCTTAGCTTTTTAAAGCACCAACCACTCACATTAGACAGGTATTGTTACAGTTACTGGATGTACCGGTCGGTTCCGGGCAGATTTACACCGTAACTTAGTCTAACCTCGGGCCCTTATTGGGCTCCATGCTTAACCACCCACATTGGATAGGTATTGTTGTGATTACTGGACAGTCGGGCGGGTCCGGGCAGGTTTACATTACAACTCAATCCAACCTCGTGTTAAGCATATTCGTATTTTCTAAGTATACATATTTGTCTTTATTATTTAATATATGTAAATTTGTCAACAATTAAATGTTGTGGCCCACTTTCCAAGTTTAACGTTTTTGGTATAAGAATTTATACCATTCAAACGCCGCCAATTTTGGCATGTGGCAAACATGCCAATTTCATACATTTTTACCAATTTATGTCAAGTTTTACCAATATTCCCAACGTTACCCCGTTTAAATATTAGGCTAACAATCTTAGCCTAATTTTCGTTCGCATGATTTTAACATATGATATTAGGCTAAAAACTTAGCCTAATTTAGCGCGTACAAAATTGGCATAAGGGAATTCAAAAACATGAACATGACATAGGTGTAAACTTAGCATTTTTGGCATAGTCAATATGAACATCATAGGTGTGAACTTGCAAAATAGACTAGTCAACATGAATGTCATAGGTGTGAACTTGCAAAATAGACTAGTCGACATACATGTGAATTTTCAACATAGCCTAAATCAACTTTCATATATGTGAACTTGCATTGAAATAGGGATCTAACCAAATAGTCACATAAATTAGCATATGATTTAGACAACATAAGCCTAAACATCTTTTTGGATCTAGGCATAACATCGAACATAACTAGCATATGACAAGAATGTGGCGTTTTCCTAAACATGTATAATTTTATGACAAAGGTGTGAACTAGATCCAATCATATATCTAATTACAACATGAAACTTGTATTAAAGTGGATCTTGACATGGATCCAATTAACTTGCAACTTTCTTACAAACATACTAGCATGAATGTAAACATAATCGTTTAGGCATAAAGGTTCTAGCATATATATAAACATGAAATCTTAATCACATACAACCTATATAGTCACATAAACATATAGGTGTCGATTACAACATGAACTATACAACCTGCATGTGATTCTACATGTACAATAGGATCAATACCAATTCAACTATACCACAAACATCACAATACCACAATCATTTCAATACATATATGTGAATTAACATCATTGTTACATAATAATGCAATTCCATTTCCATTTTACATCGAATCAATTCCTAATTTTTATTCACATCGGAAAAAGCACTATACTTACAATGAACGAAGTTCTTGTTTTCTGATTTCTGAGTTCTGAATTTGAATTGCTTTCCTTTGGGTAGGCTAACGTTGTTTGAATCGTGTTATAACTTTGATTTTGGCTCGTCTCTATGCTTTCTACAAGTGGAGGCTACTCTTGGCTTCCTTCCAACAGCATGACGGCTCTATCTCTAATTTATTTGTGTGAATTTAGGTTTAGACTCAAGTTGTATTTATAGAATTTTAAATTAATTAGGGCCGTCGATGAAGCTAAAGTGAATCCAGACTATCCATCTCAAGAGCAGCCAATCAGAAAGCGACATGTAAGCCCTAGTGACACAGCCAAGCCCCAAAAATCGACCAGAAACCCGACCAGGCCAGCCAGGGCCAAACCAGGTCGACTGGGCAGGTCGACCCCCAGGTCGACCCTATGGTCGACCTGGTGCCTGGGAGAGAATTTTCCCGCCCAGCCCAGTTTGGGTCTGATTTTTGAATTTTTGAACTTCGTTTGAACCGTTTGAATTTTAATTTGAATTCTGAAACTTCCGGAGGTCATAACTCCTTCATACGGAGTCCGATTCACGCAAACTCGGACTCTATCTTAGGCAGAATTCCGAGACGAGCGCAATGGAGTAACCCGTTTCCCTTAATTCTTTCATTAAGAATTAATTATACTTAAATTTGTTAATTTACAGTTAAAAGAAAATTTGGGGTGTTACATTCTCCCCTCCTTAAAGGATTTCATCCCCGAAATCTTCAAGTCTAGGAAAACGTAAGTCCTAACATCCAATCGTCCATCTACTCAACCATCAAACACATGCGTCCATTGTCCTTAAGACCTCTAATGCTTCATGATCATATGCACAGTGTGTGTATATGTCCTTATCTAATGTAAAATCAGGCGGTCTACTGATTCAGTTGACCTCCTTAATGCAAATCATGTAAGTGCCATGAATCCATTATGTATGCAAAAAATTGCCCTATTCATAATTCTACATGAGTGCGCAACCATCCATATAAATGCGACATCCATATGACAACATTTCAATTTTTCAACCACATATAAATATGAATACATATATGCATATGCAATATGAAGTGACTGAGCCGATCTAAAACCTAGGTTGTGTGTGTATATGCATCCACGAGCAACCACTAGCAACCACTTGCAACCATCAACCATAACATGGTTCAAATACATGTTTAATCCATTAGTTTCTACCTAAGGATAAAAGGATACTGTCGAGGAAATATACCTAAAAAGATAGGTTCAAGCACAACTTAAGGAAAGAGAGATTAAAGATGTACTCTCGAAAAGAAAAGGGTAAGCTGCGCGTATTCTGTCCTCAGTTTCCCAAGTTGCGACTTCCTTGGCGTCGCTCCACTGAACTTTGACGAGCTTAACTTCGCGGTTGCGTAGCTTTTTGATTTCAGTTCCTACGATTCGAGTTGGAACTCTCCTTACAATTGCATCGCGTTCCACTTTGGCTTCTTCTAGAATGCTTGGCTCCACCACCTCTGCAGATTAATGTAGATATTTCCGGAGATGAGAAACGTGAAATACATTGTGAATTCCAGCCAATCTTTCAGGCAGCTCTACTCTATAAGCCATTTTCCTAATCTTCTTGATGATAGGGAATGGTCCTACAAATCTTGGTGCTAGCTTTCCTGCGGATCCAAAGCGAACGACGTTCCTTAAAGGGGATACCTTAAGGAAAACCCTGTCCCCAACCTCAAACTCAAGGTCGGTCCTTCTTTTGTCGGCGTAGGATTTCTGTCTGTCTTGGGCTGTCTTCATTCTCCTTCGTATCAAATCCACTTTCTCTGAAGTCTCTTGAATCATGTCCGGCCCAAGTATAAGTTTGTCAGTAGACTCCCACCAACAAGTTGGTGATCGACACGGTCTTCCATATAGAGCTTCGAAGGGCGCCATACCGATAGTGGCTTGGTAGCTGTTGTTGTAAGCGAATCCCACTAGAGGAAGATGATCCTCCCATGTCCCACCGAAGTCAAGAACGCACAGTCTCAAAAGATCTTATAATACTCTATTCACCCTTTCTGTCTGACCATCAGTTTGGGGGTGATAGGCCGTGCTCAAACATAACTGTGTGCCTACAGCTTCTTGCAGACTCCGCCAAAATTCACTCGTAAAGATGGGATCTCTGTCGCTCACTATGCTTGAGGGTATTCCATGGAGTCGAACTATTTCCTTGAGATAAAGAGAAGCTAGAGACGAGGCAATCCTTCTACTCTTGATAGGTAAAAAGTGGGCGCTTTTAGTAAGCCTGTTCACTATTACCCAAATGCTAGTGTTGTCCCTTCTTGACCTAGGCAACCCATCAATGAAGTCCATTGAAATGTTATCCCACTTCCATTGCGGGACTTCTAGAGGATGAAGCAGTCCTCCAGGTTTCTTCCACTCCGCCTTGACCTGTTGGCATATTAAGCACTTAGAAACGAAATCTGCCACGTCCTTCTTCATGTCGTCCCAAAAGAAAACTCTCTTTACGTCCTTGTACATCTTGTCCCCGCCTGGGTGTATTGTCATCTTGGAATGATGTGCTTTCTCGAGAACCTTCTTTACCAAATCCCTTGCTTGTGGGACGCATACTCTTCCATCTCGCCTTAGCCAACCCTTATCATCGATGGAGTACCTATTGAGGTGACTGGAAGTTTCACCCCTAATTAGCTTATCAATCACATCCACAAGCTTAGGGTCTTCACGTTGTGCGGCCCCTATTGAGTCTAAAAGAGTGGGCCATACTTTTAGGGATGCCAATAAACCAGGTACAAAATCAGAGGATGGCCTAAAGTCAAAATTGGCTATATACTCCAAGTTTGGCCTTTCCACAAAGAGAGGGCTTAAGGTCAGTTTCTTTCGGCTCAATGCGTCTGCTACTACGTTGCCTTTGCCAGGAGTATAGGAAATTTCAAAATCATACGAGGCAAGGAATTCCATCCATCTTTGCTGCCTTAAATTAAGACCTTTCTGCGAGAAGAGATACTTCAACGATTTATGGTTGGTATATAAGTCGAACTTCTCACCTAGGAGATAATGGCGCCAAGACTTAAGCGCAAAGACGATGGCGGCCAACTCAAGATAGTGGGTTGGGTAGTTCTTTTCATGAACTTTCAATTGTCTTCCACCATAAGCTACTACCCTCCCTTCCTGCATTAGAACAACGCCTAGCCCCGTACCATAAGCATCCGTATATACTGTGAACATCTTGCTTCCATCAGGCAAAGTTAGAACTGGGGCTGTTTTGAGAGCCCTTTTTAGGCATTGGAAAGCAATATCATAGTCTAAATCCCAAGCGAATGGCAGATTCTTCTTTGTTAGCCTTGTGAGTGGAGCTGAGATTTTTGCGAAATCCTTAATGAACTTTCGGTAAAAACCTGCTAGCCCGAGAAAGCTTCGGACTTCGGTTGCATTTCTTGGTGTCTTCCAATCTTGCACTGCCACCACCTTCGCGGGGTCCACTGCTAACCCTTCTTTGGACACTATATGTCCAAGGAATCTTACTTCTTCTCTCCAAAAGTGGCATTTGGAGAATTTGGCTTTTAGCTGATGTGCACGGAGAGTATCCATGATTTCTTTCAGATGCTGAGCATGTTCTTCCTCATTCTTTGAGAAGATCAAAATATCGTCTACGAAGACCACCACGAACTTATTGAGGAATTCTCTGAACACCCTGCTCATTAGGTCTACGAAATAAACGGGTGCGTTTGTCAAGCCGAAAGGCATGACAAGCCACTCGAAGAAACCGTCTGGGGTTCTGAATGCCGTTTTATCAATACTATCTTCAGCTACCCTTAGCTGATGGAACCCAGTAGCTAGATCAAGTTGGGAGAAGACCGACGCACCTACAAGCTGATCAAACAAATCGTCTATTCTGGGAAGCGGATGTCTATTCTTTTTAGTCAGCTTGTTTAGCTCCCTATAATCCACACAAAGACGTAGTGAACCATCTGCTTTGGTGGCGAACACCACTGGAGCACCCCATTCCGAGATACTCCTCCTTATGAACCCCTTCTCGAGAAGCTCCTTAACTTGCTTACTGAGCTCCTTTCTCTCCTTTGGAGCCATGTGTCTAACAGGCAGAGCTACGGGCTTTGCATTATCAACAAGATATATGAGGAAGTCTATTTCCTGCTTCAGAGGTAAGCCCTTTACCTCTTCAAAAACATCCGGATATTCCCGGACCACCCTAACCGACTGCAAATTCTCAACAGAAGCGTCAAGCGACTCTAGATAACTAAGCATAATAGCATTCAAGGGATTACAAGAAATTTCTAGAGTGTTACCGAGTCGAGTCAAGAGCCTAACCACTCTTTTCTCACAATCAAGAATGGCACCATTACCGGATAACCAGTCCATATCCTGAGAAGCCCAAAACAAAGGTGCTACATCTAAATTCAACACTTCGAATAGAGATTTTCAAATCCAAGCAAACCATCGACAAATAAGCCGAGCCCCAAATTGGATTTGAAACAACCAAGGGATCTTCTACCATACTAGTGTCTAGGTGCAAAGATTCTACTAAAGCAGATGAAATAAAGGAGTGTGATGCACCAGAATCGAAGAGAGTGCGAACCGGATGATCATACAGATAAACTAAGCTTTCTACAGAAATACCTCGTTCCTGTGGAGGTGCCGTCAGCGCGTGAACTTGCCCCCCTGAGGTGGATCCAGTCCTCTGTCCCTGCCCCCGCTTCTTTGGGCAGTCCTTAGCCAAGTGTCCAGTCTCTCCACAATGGAAACAACCCCCATTCATCTTTGCCTTCTTCTTTCTGCAGTCTTTCGCTATGTGTCCCACAATGCCATAGAAATAGCACTTTCTCTTTTCACGGGATTTGTTGTTCTTCCCGCCTTTCTTGAAGTCTGCTTTCTTAGCCTGTAAACCTTCTTTCTTTTCTTGGGGCACTTCCACCTTTGCCTCTTTCTTGCCTTTATCTTCCTCGTGTAGCAGCGCCATGTCCACCAAACTTTCATAGGTCGCCCCCATGGGTATATGGGTCATAGCAAGGCTGTGTAGAGGCTCATTCAGACCCATGACGAAGCGAAGGGCCTTCTTGTGTTGGGAGTTTACTAAATCCAGCCAAAATTTGGCCAGCTGATTAAACTGATTGACATACTCCTTAATCGTCATACTTCCTTGTTTAAGGGTTAGGAACTTCTCCATTTGCGGGCTTCTTTTAGCTTGGGACAGGAATTTCATCTCAAACCTCATCCTGAAATCTTCCCAAGTCTCCACTGGCCTTTCAGCATGGGTAACTTCCCACCAATAGGAAGCTTCATCTTTAAGCAACCACACTACTAGCTGTATCTTTTGCCTGTCGTCAACTTCGAAGATGATGAACAAATCTTCGGTCTCCTTCAGCCAGTTCCTTGCTACCATAAAGGATTCAGTTCCGTAAAAGTGCTTTCCACCCATAGCTTTGAAGTCTCTACATATCTTAACGAAAGTATTTCCACGAGGAGGAGGAGGAGGTACCGCTGCCACTGTGGGAGGAGGAATGTCTGCTGGGCCCGCACCATTGGCCCTAGCCTCTAGGTACCTTCGGAACCAGCCAGGTATCGGTACTCCTTCCGGAAGGTTAAGATCTCAAGACATGCTGGAACAAGAGGAAAGTATTCAAGACAAAGGATAGAGAGATAGTGCATATGGCTTTTGGGGAATTATGCCTTTTTAAAAACAAAACTTCTTCTAGAAAAAGAATGCTTCTTTAAATTTCTTTTGAAACTAGTTTCAAATTTTTTTATCTGGTCTGGTAAATCTATGCTCTGATACCAAGTGAAACACCCCACCCTCCATTAAGGTCACTCACAAGGGACTGCCTTAACTTTGGTGGAGGTTTTTAAGTAAAAGTCACAGATAAAACACAAGGCAGATATAAACACACACACACACACACATATATATATATAGGCACTGGAAAACAACAGACTTTTTATTTCATAAAAATGTGTTCATACAAAAACATTTCCATAACTGTCACATAACATCTTCCAAAACATTACAACATCACTTCTGTCTTGGTTATTAAATAAAGAAGCATAAAACATAATTAAAACTGCATAAATCCCCATTATTGTGTCCAACAGCCATAACTAAAGCAAGAAAGTCCAAACCGTACATCTACTATCTTGAAGCTTGCAAAGAGTCTGACTAAGCTGAGTTGTTTCCTCCCTGTGGACCTAGGGGGGGGGAGGACGGAAGAAAAGAAGACGAAAGAAAATAGGGCCAGACATAAAGCCTGGTAAGTCTAGTGACTCTTCAGTATGAGAATAAGAATAAAGGCATGATAAGTATAACCTGGAACATGAAAGTATCATAAACTAAGATAAGGCAGTTTGACTCGAATATACTATCGCACCCCATATTATATCTCTGCACCTACATGCATTAGTTCTAAACTGGCACCCCATGCTGAGGATGAAGTGATCCCCTTTTTCTAAAGATCGGCTCCTACTCGCATAATCATCTGTGTCTTACGGCCCCAAAGATTTGTAGATACCTATGCTGGCCCCACCATGGGGTGTATCAAGTCACATGGTGGCGACCCGACACAAAACTGGAAATACATAGGTTATACTACTGGTGCCCCCAGTGCCCTGTTTGTCTGCTCCGAAGTGTGTGCACGCCCGCACTCCATTAGAACCCACACTGTTGCACCCACCGCCGTCGCTTTTGACCGCTTATAATCAGCCCAGTAATCATGCCCCACCCTGCCTAGTTTCAGGGTACCATGATACCTAATTGGGTTACTGCTGAAATGGGTCCCCGTTACTAGGGTTTTCTAGCCAAACATGTTAAGTGGTTAAGTGTCTGTATTTACCTAACCCTACCCATCAATTTCATTAACATGTTGAATTGGTTAAGTGTTTTAGTTAACTTAACCCTACCATCCTGACAGTCTGTCCTTATCTTTTTAAAGCACCGACCACTCACATTAGACATGTATTGTTACGGTTATTGGATGTGCCGGTCGGTTCCGGGCAGATTTACACCGTATCTCAGTCTAACCTCGGGTCCTTATTGGGCTCCATGCTTAACCACCCACATTGGACATGTATTGTTCTGACTGCTGGACAACCGGGCGGGTCCGGACAGGTTTACATCACAACTCAATCCAACCTCGTGTTAAGCATATTCGTATTTTCTAAGTTTACATATTTGTCTTTATTACTTAATATATGTAAATTTGTCAACAATTAAATGTTGTGGCACACTTTCCAAGTTTAATGTTTTTGGTATAAGAATTTATACCATTCAAACGCCGCCAATTTTGGCATGTGGCAAACATGCCAATTTCATATATTTTTACCAATTTATGTCAAGTTTTACCAATATTCCCAACGTTACCCCGTTTAAATATTAGGTTAACAATCTTAGCCTAATTTTCGTTCGCATGATTTTAACATATGATATTAGGCTAAAACCTTAGCCTAATTTAGCACATACAAAATTGGCATAAGGGAATTCATAAACATGAACATGACATAGGTGTAAACTTGTCATTTTCGGCATAGTCAATATGAACATCATAGGTGTGAACTTGCAAAATAGACTAGTCAACATGAATGTCATATGTGTGAACTTGCAAAATAGACTAGTCGACATACATGTGAATTTTCAACATAGCCTAAATCAACTTTCATATATGTGAACTTGCATTGAAATAGGGATCTAACCAAATAGGTGTCACATAAATTAGCTTATGATTTAGACAACATAAGCCTGAACATGTTTTTGGATCTAGGCATAACATCGAACATAACTAGCATATGACAAGAATGTGGCGTTTTCATAAACATGTATAATTTTATGACAAGGGTGTGAACTAGATCCAATCATATATCTAATTACAACATGAAACATGTATTAAAGTGGATCTTGACATGGATCCAATTAACTTGCAACTTTCTTACAAACATACTAGCATGAATGTAAACATAATCGTTTAGGCATAAAGGTTCTAGCATATATATACATGAAATCTTAATCACATATAACCTATATAGTCACATAAACATATAGGTGTCGATTACAACATGAACTATACAACCTGCATGTGATTCTACATGTACAATAGGATCAATACCAATTCAACTATACCACAAACATCACAATACCACAATCATTTCAATACATATATGTGAATTAACATCGTTGTTACATAATAACGCAATTCCATTTCCATTTTACATCGAATCAATTCCTAACTTTTATTCACATCGGAAAAATCACTATACTTACAACGAACGACGGTCTTGTTTTCTGATTTCTGAGTTCTGAATTTGAATTGCTTTCCTTTGGGTAGACTAACGTTGTTTGAATCGTGTTATAACTTTGATTTTGGCTTGTCTCTAAGCTTTCTACAAGTGGAGGCTACTCTTGGCGTCCTTCTAGCAGCATGACGGCTCTATCTCCAATTTATTTGTGTGAATTTAGGTTTAAACTCAAGTTGTATTTATAGAATTTTAAATTAATTAGAGCCGTCGATGAAGCTAGTGTGAATCCAGACCATCCATCTCAAGAGCAGCCAATCAGAAAGCGACATGTAAGCCCTAGTGACACAGCCAAGCCCCAAAAATCGACCAAAAACCCGACCAGGCCAGCCAGGGCCAAACCAGGTCGACTGGGCAGGTCAACCCCCAGGTCGACCCTATGGTCGACCTGGTCACCAAGGTCGACCCCCAGGTCGACCTGGTGCCTGGGCGGGAATTTTCCCGCCCAGCCCAGTTTGGGTCTGATTTTTGAATTTTTGAACTTCGTTTTGAACCGTTTGAATTTTAATTTGAATTCTGAAAATTCCGGAGGTCATAACTCCTTCATACGGAGTCCGATTTATGCAAACTCGGACTCTATCTTAGGCAGAATTCCGAGATGAGCGCAATGGCGTAACCCGTTTCCCTTAATTCTTTCATTAAGAATTAATTATACTTAAATTTGTTAATTTACAGTTAACAGAAAATTCGGGGTGTTACAGGAATACTTCGCCTAATAAACCCCTTCTTAAGCAACTATTTAACTTGCTCGCTGAGCCCTTCCTTTCCCTTGAATTTATGTATCATACAGGTAATGCAACTGGCTTTGCATTGTCAACTAGATATATGCGGAAGTCTATCTCGCGTTTTTAGGGGACAAACCCCTAACCTAATCAAAAACATCTGCGTACTCATGAACTACTCCAACAGATCGCTAATCGTCGATAGATGCTTCAAGTGATTTTATATAGCTAAGCTGAATTGATCCCTTAGGATCGCACGAAATCTCAAGGGTATTCCCGAGGAAAGTCTAAAGTCTAACTACCCTCCTTTCACAATTACTAGCTAACCAATCCATGCCTATAATCAACCCACAGCCCATGAAACCAAAACATAAGCATTACACTTAAACTCAATACTTAATATAGCTATTCCTAAATCCTTGCAAACCAAAGATAAATGTGCTGAACCACCAATTGGATTTGAGAGAATAATGGGATCTTCTACTATACAAGTACTAAGGTGCAGGGACTCAACTATGGAAGCGGATAAAAAAGAATGTGAAGCGCCAGAACCAAACAAAATTCTAACAGGATGATTGAAAAGAAAAACTAAACTTTCAATAGAAATGTTCCTACCTCTCTTAGGTACACTAGCAGTGAGAGCATGCAATTGTCCTCTAGAAGATTATGTCCTTTGCCCCTTGTCCTTATCCTTCGGGCAATCCTTGATAAGATGCCTTGCTTCACCATACTGAAAACAACCACCTGTCTTCTTCTTCCTACAATTAAATGACCCACTATACCACAGAAAAGATACTTCCTCTTGTCGTGGGATCTATTATTTCTTCCACCCTTCTTATATTCCAATCCCTTGTTTGTGATTCTTCCACTTTGGCCTCTTTCTTTTCACCTTTCTCCTTATGCGTGGATTAAGCCATATCAGCAAGCTTCTTATCCTTGGGCTTGTGCTCCTTAGACATAACTCCCTTATTCTCATCCTTACTATACTTGTGTAGCTTGTTGACTAGTTTCTTGAAACTACCTCCATCGCACAACAACCTACAAGGCTTGAAAGAAAATTAGCAGCATGTGAAACTACTGCGGCTACAGATGGAGGTTGGGCACTACTTCGCCCTCGACATGTGCCGTATGCCTATGAAACTATGGCGAAAAGAAAGGAAGAAGAGATTCAAATAGAGAATCAAAAGATAGTGCATATGGCTTTGGGGAATATGCCTTTTAAAAACAATACTTTTCACTTGAAAAACGCTTCTTTAAAACATGTTTTAGAAAATGCCCCTTTTGTAATATTCTTTTGAAAAATCTTTTATCTGTTCTGGTAACCTTTAGCTCTGATACCACGTGTAACACCCCACCTCCGTTTAGGTCACTCACAAAGGGAATGCATTAACTTCAGTGGAGCGTCATAAGTGTATAGAACAGATAAATTACAAAACAGACAAAATTTAAACAGCGGAAAATAAGTAAAACTTTACTTTATTGATAAAACAACAACTTGGTAAAACAGCTTGTACAATGATTTTTTTCCAGCACCAAAACACCAATACCCATTACAACAAAGCATCTGTCTTGTTTAACAAAATAAAGAAGCATGAAATGACAATGATATTCCCCATTTAAGCATGAGCCAGCCATAGCTGTGGAAAGGAGAGCCCAAAGAAATACATCATCTATCTTCGAGCTTGGAAAGAAAACTGAGCTAAGTGGTAATATTCCCTCCCTGTGAACCTGGAGGGAGGGGGACGGAAGAAAAGAGAGCGAAACAAAACAGATTCAGACATAAAGCCTGGTAAGTCCAGTGACTTTCAGCATGTAAATAAGTAAAAGCATCATGACATGAATAAACTGGATACCAGTCATAACCATGATAATAAGCATAGCAAGACAACAAATGATGATCGTTAGATATAACAAGGTAAGATACACTGAATGCGCTTCGATTCTTTCTCTGATTTCCCATTTTCTCTACACCACCCATCCTAACTAGTGCCTTTTATAGAACGATTCATATTCTGTCCGAACTAGTATCCTGTGAAAAAGGATCTGTATCCCCTACCAGTGTCCCAACTAGTATCCTATGTTATATAATAAGGTGATCCCCACCCCGCAATTGTGGTAGCCTTCAGGTGTAGATCTAGTATGAGGGTCTTACCTTAATCAGCCTAATTGCCATGAAGATGTTAGATGTACCCTTACTACCCTATCGATCGCCCCCCCTACTCATATTAATTTTCCTTATATCTATGTCAATTGGCCCTCTCTTGCATTTAGATACCATGTGCTGGTCCCACCATAAGGTGTATCAATCCCTATGATAGCAACCCGGCACGATTCAAGATGCACAATGTATAACTACTGGTACCCAGTTCATGCTTTTTCCACTCCGGAGTACGTGCACGCCCGTAATCCGTCGGAACCTACACTGATGTACCCCCTGCCGCTATTTTGGCCGCTCATAATCAGCCCAGTAATTGTGCCCCACCCTGCCTAGTTCAGGGTACCGTGATACATCTATGTGGGTTACTGCTGAAATGGGTCCCTGTTACTAGGGTCTATTCGTATATCCCCCAAATTGGCTAGGTGTTATCCATCCATTCAAATTAACTTAACCCATCCACACGTCATGTCATGTTGGTTAAGTGTTTCTTATTAACTTAACCCTTCTCATTCATCATGTTGTAATTGGTTAAGTGTTTTCTATTAACTTAACCCTGTTCATTCATCATATTATATTGGTTAAGTGTTTCCCCTTAGCTTAACCCCATTTGTTCATCATGTTATATTGGTTAAGTGTTTCCCATTAACTTAACCCCACTCGTTCATCATGTTATATTGGTTAAGTGTTGCCCTCTTGTGTTAACTTAACCTTACCACTTGTCATGTTACATTGGTTAAGTGTTGCCCTCTTGTGTTACTTAACCCTACCACTTGTCATATTACATTGGTTAAGCATTTCCCTATCACACATCATGTTATATTGGTTAAGTGTTGCCCTCTTGTGTTAACTTAATCCTACCATTCTTAGCATGTCCGTTCATTAGCATTAATTCACTCATTATTGCCTCAACCTCTCACATTAGAACTGTTGTTTGTGGTTGCTGGATGTGCCGGGCAGTTCCGGGAAGATTTCTACCACAAACTCACTCTAACATTGGGTTTTGGGCTTAATGCGCTAACCTCCCACATTAGATCTATACTGTTGCGATCGTTGGATGTGCCGGGCGGTTCCGGGCAGTCTTACACCGCAACTCAATCTAACCTCGGGTTAGGCACGTTCATCTTTAGCCAATTTACATATATACTATACATGTCCAAGTCTAGATTTTATATGCTAATTATCCCAAATTCACCAAACTAGTCATGTTCCAATTCCCAAGTTATGCCCAACAAATTCAATTACAAGTTATTACTCAAAATAAGTTACACCCAATCTTCCTAAATTTGCAATAATAGTCATGCCCTAAAATTGCAATATACATTATGCTTGGCGTCCCAACCAATAGTTATGCCCAATCTAGATTTAATATTCAAATTTACAGTTTCCGCCCAATCTAGATTTAATATTTCAATTTACTCCAAGTTCGCAACAATAACATTTATACCCCAAATCACAAGTTACAAATTATGTCCAACAATTTCACCGAATATGCTATGCCCAATTATTTCACCGAATGCATTGTGCCCAATATTTACCCAAAATATTCCCCGTATTCCAATCGTTTGTATTTCGCGATTTCAGCCTAGGTTCGAACGAAACCCAGGTTCATAAAAGAAAAAAGAAATAGGGGAAGAGAGAGAGAGGAGCATAAAATAAGAATAGGCATAAAAATAGGCATGTAACAACAGACCTAATACAAGAGATTTAGATCCAACAAAGATAGATTCTTGAATAAACTGATACAATCATTATCGCAGGCATAAGAATAACATCACGAACCAAAGAGGATTATAAACCTGATGTACAACAAAGATTGGCCTGATTTAATCAATAAAAATAACTTCTAAGGCATGTAAAGACATAGATTCAATAGAAGGATAGGGATAAATCTGAAAAGATTATCTTACAATCAGGCATAGACTTCGATTCATTTTATTACATGTCAAGATTACAATCAGGTATTCAAATCTGAAAATAACGTGAACTTACATTGCTAGGATTAAGAAAAGATAATTGAATCGTTGTTGTTGTAGAAAAACTAGTCTTCTAATTTGATTTGAGGCTCTCTAATTTTCTTCTTGAATTTAGGTTGAAGAATGACGGCTAGGCTAGTTTGGGGATGAACAGCATGACGACTTCTTAGAATAGGGTTATGAGGCCTAGGGTTGAAGTTTGGGGTGATTATATAGAAGTCTAGGATTAATTATAGCCTTTAGATTAGTTTAGGAGTAATCAGAGCCATCCAAACCAAAGATATGTGTCATCCAGCCAACCACAGCACGACACATAAGCCCTATACCTCAGAAATTTGTCATCAGGCCAATCAGAGAAGGCCTCATCAGCTCAGGGCTATAAAAATTTGTCACAGAAATTGGATCTCAAAGGGGTTGACTCCCTACAGGGGTTGACACCTATGTCAACTCCCCCTTGGGGGGGGGGGGGGGTTCGACACCTCTGAGCGGGAAATTTCCCGCTCAGACGGAATTTCGAATTTTGAACAGTTTTGACCTTTAATTATTATTTTAATTTAATTTCTGTTTAAACTTGAAATCTTATGAACTCCATAACTTCTTCATACGGAGCTCCATTTATGCAAACTCGGACTCTATTTCAAGCAGAATTCCGAGATGAACGCAATGGCGTAACCCATTTCACTTAATTCCCACTTTTAAAATTAAGTATTCTTTAATTCGTTAATGTTCACAGAAAATACGGGGTGTTACACTACTGCTCGACCGACAAGGCTAAAGCCGCTGCTCGACCGATCAAGTGAAAGCTGCTTCTTAACTGACCAGGTAGTGCTGCTCCTGGGTGAGCGACCTTGACAATATAGCTACCTGCACTCATTCTGTTCGAGACAATGCTTGAATAGGTTTTTAGCTAGTTAACATTTGCCCTTTGAAGCTTGTATTTTTTGCTTGCGAGAAATATGGGCTTCGAAATGAACTTCACTAATAACATTTGTATTGAGATCTAGCTTTAGATTTTTTGTTTGTTATGGAAGGTCATGCTTTGATGCTACCTATTCTGTAATGAAAACAAGCACTTGCACGATTTTGGACTTATACTCACCATTGACCGTCCATATCGATAGTGGATTAGTTAATCATTAAAAATGACTTATAGCGAATAATATTATGAGTTGAATAAAGTGTTGGCACCGGATTTGTTTCGTTCAACGGTTTATAACTCATCTAATATTATTCGCGCAAAACACAATATTCTGATTCGATAACGCATAAGATCAACTAATCGACAAAAGTCAATTGGTTTGAGAATTCTACTCGAGAAGTTTTTTATATCATTGCACCCCTGCTCGGGAAGGTCTTATGTTTGGTGCCCCTGCTAGGGCAGGACTTTGGGTTTTGTGCCCCCGCACGAGGAGGACTTGGGATTTAATGATTGTGCCCCCGCTAGGGGAGGACTTTGGATTTAGTGGCCCCGCTCGGGGTGGGCTTTGGATTTTTATATTTCACATCTGATATCTTAGATGCTACGCAAATAGATTTATCATTCTTCACATCTGATATGTTAGATGCTACGCAAATGGTTTTCATTCTTCACATCTGATATGTCCGATGCTACGCAAATGGATTTCATTCTTCACATCTGATATGTCGGTTGCTATGCAAATGGATTTCATTCTTCACATCTGATATGTCAGATGCTGCGCAAATTGATGTCATTCTTCACATCTAATATGTCAGATGCTACGCAAATGGATTTCATTCTTCATATCTGGTATGTGAGATGCTACGCAAACGGATTTCATTCTTCACATCTGATATGTCAGATGCTACGCAAACAGATTTCATTCTTCACATCTGATATGTTAGATGCTACGCAAACAGATTTTATTCTTCACATCTGATATGTCAAATGCTATGCAAATGGATTCTGTTCTTCACATCTGATATGTCAAATGCTACGAAAATGGATTTCATTCTTCACATCTGATATGTCAAACGCTACGCAAATTGATTTCATTCTTCACATCTGATATGTCAAATGCTACGCTAATGGATTTCATTCTTCACATTTGATATGTTAGACGCTACGCAAATGGTTTTCGTTCTTTACATTTGATATATCAGATGCTACGCAAATGGATTGGGTTGCTGTTATATCATTTCATGGGGAAGCCTTCAGTCCCTTTGTCGGATGCTTGACTTGGCAGGTTATTCCGATTTAGGAACTGAGGCTTTGAACCTCTCACTTGGAGAAGTTCCCCTTCGATGAAAGTTACTGCTCTTATGTTTGTTTTTCGTGGCACTTGTTCGTTGTTTGGATCTTTATGACTTTTTCCATTTGCTTTTCAAGGCCGTGCTTTTCTATTTTGCATTTGTGCATTTTGATGTTTACAGGTTTTAGCACTTGGACTAGCGTTGTTGGGGTCACGATGTTACAGGAACAAGTGCTCGACAGATGGCCTGAAATATGAAATCATTCTTTAAGTATGTTTTGATTTGACATATAATTTTGCAAGCAAGAAATTCATTCAGACAGATATGCTCTTAGTCATAAAGCTAATGTTCAGTGCATCACTTGCAGATTATTGCAGACTGTTTACAAGAAGTTTTGAATATAACAGAAAGTAAAACATGAAGTAAAGCATGAACTAAAGAAGAAATAGAGCATGAAGTAAAGCGGTGGCGATGTTGATCGCTTATTCTGAGCCATTGAAATTAGAGCATCAATCATTGATCCTTAGTTGATGATGGGCCGCAGATGGATTTGAGTAGGAGCTCTGTTGCTTGGACCAGGCTGATTATTTATGCCCCTAGCCCTTGAGGAGTTGCAGAATGATTCATGGTCTGCAGATTCTTCACATACTGTTGCGGCCTATTCTTCCTGATAAACTCCTCGATGAGGCTCTTTAGTTGTCAGTACTCATTGGTGTTATGACCAGGCTGGTTGTGAAATCTGCAGAATTTTCCCGAGTTTGCTGCTTTGTCGCTTATCCTCATCGGATTTGGCTCCGCATACTCTTCAGAAATCTTTTTTGCAAGATAGATATTTTTAGGAGTGTCAGTCAAGGGTGTCATCTCTGATGAGTTGAAAAGGCGAGACTTCTTAGTAGCTTTGTTGCCGTTCCCGTCACTGGCGTGCTTCTGCCCTTAATTACTCTTCTGATTATACTGGGTAGCAGCATTTTCGGGAGCTTCAAGAAGAGGGTTAGCATCAATAATCTGAAGAGCTAGAGGATTAGTGTCGACTCTCATGTACTCCTCGGCCTTTTTATATAATTTCTCAAGCATGTTCGGTTCTTTCATTTTAATCCATTTACTGAATTCGCTCTTCTCATCTACGGTGCCGATTAGAGACATTAAGATCATGCGGGGCTCGGGATTTCCTACTTCATATGCGACATCATTAAATATTTTGAGGAAAGCTTTGATAGATTCTCCTGGATCCTGCTTCATTGACGTAAGAGAAATAACATCCTTAGCCTTCTTTGCTTGCAGCCTGAACTGCTCTTTGAATTTCAAAGTCAAATCATCGAATCGGTCGACGGATTTGGGTGGTAATCTCGCGAGCCATAACGATGTGATGCCTTCAAGATAGAGAGGGAAGCACAAGCATTTGATCTCGTCCGTTGCTCTGGCTGCATTCATATGCCACTCGTATTTGTATAGGAAGTGATTCATATTACAAGTTCCGTTGTATGGAGGTAGAGTAGGACGAGTGAAATTTTTGGGGAATTCTTGTTTGCGGATCCTCTTTGTGAATGGATTTTGGCTGAGGGAGAAGTTCCATTCTCTTTCACTATCCTTGCGAGCCATGTTATCTTCCATGATTTGCTTTACCATATCCATGATATATTCCTTCAAGTTGTGCCTCTTCGAAGAGCGGACTTCGATCTCTTTTACGGATGCTCGTCCTGACGAGCGATCGTGATTAGAGGATCTAGATCCTTTACTTCCACCATGGGAAGGTGCTCCCATAACGGGACTTGTGACTCGTCGGTTATTTCAATCTGAATTGTTTTTGGCCTTCAACCTTGTGTCTTCGATATTAGCATTGCTTCTGTCAACAAGCCCTTCCAAGTTGTCATTATGATGATGATCGGAGGCTGATGAATTTGCATTCTCTTCAAGGTTGACATGGATGTTCGGAGGAGGAGCGGGATTCTCTTGAGCATTTAGGAGAGCACTCATTTTATCCATTAAACCTTAATTAGCATCCATTAATGTTTTATTAGCATCGATTAAAGCTTTGTTGGAGGCTTCCATTCGTTGGTTCAAGTTAGTGACGACGACATCTAATTTGGCTCTAGTCACTCCGGCTCCACTTATTGAGTTTTCGCCAACTTCGAAACAATTAGTTAGTGGCGTAGCTTCATTGTTAGCAACGTCATTAGGTGCTTTGACGGTTTTACTTGCAGTTTTTTAGACTTAGCCATTATCTTGGACATGGATTTGAATTTGGAAGAGAGCTCATCGATTGGGCTAGATCTTAGACTTGTAGAATCTATAGTAGAAGTAGGCTTAGAACTTCAATGCAAGGCTCTTAACCTTGTGGTCGTGGGTTCGAGCCCCACGGTGGGTGCTAAATGTTGAAGCCAAAAATGGTTCAACACCAAAGGTACATGAATCGTACTTCACCAATATGGTTAGAAATTGAAAGGAGCCACAATCGCAAAGTAAACAGGAAAAAAATAAGTAAATGCACAAGGATTTTTATAGTGGTTCGATCTTGAGTAGATCTACGTCCACTTTGGAAGCCATTTCATTATCATGCAATAGATTTACAAAATTCATCATCTCATATATTTCAATTCGGCCCATTCTCGCTTTGTACAATGATTTTCCTCTCTTTAATGACTTGATTCTCTCTAATCCACTATGGAAATTGTTGGATCCTTATGAATGCGATGAACATGAGAATGTATGTTCCACGGTCTGAGCACTTAGAGCATCAACAGTGAGTCCATGGCGGTTGAGATGTGAATTGAAGCTTAGAGGAGGATTAATGGCGGTTATGAGAGAAGTAAAATGGCGGATCTAGGCTTAGAGATGATGGATCTATATTGAAGATGGCGTGAATGGAGAGAAATTGAGTTGATCTCTAATGGAGGAAGGGAGAGACTTGGTCCATTTGGTGATGGAGGAAGATGAAGTGAGCTATGGCGACTATTAATGAAGCTTCAAAATGGAGCTCGGAGTGTCTGAGAAATGATTTTGGCGGCCCTTCGGGGTAGAAGAATCGGTCCATTTGATGGTTGTGGGAGGCGGTAATTATAGGTGGATTTGATGTGGCGCAAGTGGAGTGGCAATGTTGTAATTAAAGGGTGCAAAGCCATGTGGGATAGCTAGCAGCGAACACTTTACAGCTGGCGCTAGTTCAGCTCCAACTTGCACGTCCAGGAAATAACGCGCCCAGTCGAAGAGCGAGCGACCAGTCCTTGAGCGAGCGACCCTCAATTCATATGAACGAGCGATCTGGAAAGCTACGTGACCTTTCCCTTCTATTTTAAGTGTATGAATCATCGACCACGTGCTGTGCATATGTGCGGCTTTGTCTTGTTATAAAAGTGGGAACAACAGTTAAGGAAAATGCCATTGCTCCACTTGTTTTATTCTGATCTTTATAATGGTATGTGTCTTTTCCTTTTCCACTTCATTATTTGTCCTATTAACATGAATCTGTGCGTTCCAAATATGCTCGACCACCTTCTGGATGATAGCGCTTGACCCTACTGGAATGGCTTGCTCGACCCTCTAGGTGATGCTCCGCTCGACCTCTTTACACAAGGTGAATGAGCGACCCTTTCTCCGGAGATGTGTGAGCGACCTTAAGTTGGATTGTAGGAGAGGGATAAGGAAAGCATATGTGACCAATCGTTCTCTGCTTGACCCACCTGAGCTGACCGACCACTTGCTGATCGACGGGGCACCCGACGACCGACCTGTTGCTGGCCGATGAGTTGCTGAGACAAGCGTGACCAGAATGGAAGCTGCTGCTCGACCGACAAGGATGAAACCGCTGCTCGACCGATCAGGTGAACGTTGCTTCTTAACCAACTAGGTGGTGGTGCTCCTGGGTGAGTGACCTTGCCAATATAGCTACCTGCACTCATTCTGTCCGACACAATGCTTGAATAGGTTTTTAGCTAGTTAACACTTCCTGTTAGGCGCAGACTCAAAATAAAGGAATGACGAAGTCACTTGTTGGTAGTGCTTGAATTTATTGAAGAAAGACGACGTCTTCAAAAGTGGGGTCCTCAGCCAGGATCTCCTTATACGCTATGTACAAGGTATATAAGTGTAAATACGTTGTGGGATAAAGCTGCATTGGTGCTATATTTACCCATCGGCAGAAATCAACGATGAAGGGATGGAAGGGATGAATGCTCACGATCGACTGAGCACATTTGTCGACTAATTGCCATGTAACCTTCTAGAGGGTTATAAGGTCTCTCTATGGAATTAGGAACCAGACGTCATCGCAAGGAATTCCATGTTTCAAGCATAGTCGACTTAGCCTAGATTCATCTGCAGTAGACATCCAAGAATCCTTAGGCTCTTCCAAAAAAACTGCATCACGAAATGTATAAGGAGCCATGTTATATCCTACTCCTCCATCCCCTTGATCCAAAGAAGTTCCCTCTCCGGAGGATTCTATTTCCTCTTGAATGTTAACTTCAAATTCTGGATCATCGCTGTTAGAGTTAGAATATGGAGAAGGAATGTTTGGTTCAGTCTATCTCAAAAGCCTTGCCTTTCTCAGCTTCAAAATATCTGGGATATCTTTTAGACATCCTTGCAGTACTATCAAGAAATATTAGTGGTTAAGGTAAAGTGACCTATGCCCCCATGTATGTGTACAAGTGTTCATAATAAAAACGTGTTGAAAGAGTAAAGGAAGGAAGCATTAAATGCATGCAACTATTTGATATGTGTTACAATGTTGCGAGAAATTATGTCTTTATGTCCGGAGTGTTTGAAGTAATATGCTAGGCCACTTTGATTTGGCTTTTATAATGCTTTATCCTAACTCTCCATATATGTTTGTTTGTCTGGTTTAGTGTTGGATTGTTCATCAGTTATATGTTTTGCAAAGATATGGCGGTCATTCACTTAAATGGAAAAGTTGAAAGGAGCTATCTCGAAAGTCCAAGTCCCGGGTCGAAGAGAATCACAGATCGAGCTATTCCGGATCGGAGAAAATCCCGGATCGAACAACAATCCGGGTCGAACAACTCCTGATCGAATAAGATTCCAGTTTGAGAATTTTAGGTTAAATCTCCCAGACTGAATGGTCATCCCTGATCCGAGTTCGAATAGTCCCTCCAGACATTCGTAGGTCCTCCTTTTAGATTCTCCAATCCCAGTAAGCAAATCTACTTCCAAGTTCCTTTAAACGAACACCACGATCCAAAACCCAGATGTAACACCCCATAAAAGATATAAATATTAATAATAAATAAAAATAAACAATTTAATATTAAGGCTAAAAAAGGAGATTTTTGCAACTTTTGGAATTTTCCTACGAAAACCTTTTATTTGGAATCATGGCGAAATTCTGAATCATTTTCATATATAATATGCTAAAAACGGTGAAAGTATGAAGAAGTTACAAGCAAATGAAATTGGACAGTAAAATGCAAATATATATATATATATATAATCAAATGAGTAATATATATATATCCAAAATATATATTAAAATAAATAAGTATGAATTTGAATTTCAAACAGAGGATAAGGCAGAGGGGACATATAATATTCCAAGTAAAGGAAGGTATTAAACAAATAAAGTAATGTATTATTTAATTAAACACCTCAGTGCCATTTACGTTCATTGGGCGTTTCAGTGACTAGGAGGTCGACCACCCCTAGAATGGGCGTCGACCACTGATCGACCATCGGTCGACCTCCAGATCGACCGCCTCCATATCATCCTTCTGCCGTTGCTGAATTCCAAAAAGGTTAGGAATTTCTCTTATTCCTCTAAACTCCATTCTTATCTTCTCACTAATCTAAATTCATATAGATTTTAGTATGAATTCTAGAGTTTAGTTTTTTATATATGCATAAGATTCTAAAGATGATTCTTATATATATTAGAAGCATTGGATCACGTTTATCACGAAGGCTGAATCCAGATCTGAATCTATAATAAGAATTCTATTATTCTTCCTGTTAGATCTTTGAGTGGAATATTGTGTTTCTTTAGCATATTCTATTTTTTTAATAGATTAACATGTCAATAGCTATGCCTAAGAAGATTTGGAAAACAATAACATCAATACAAAAAAAGCCAAATCCTCTATTTTATGTTTTGCATAAGAATTATCAATTTATTGGGTTTGTGGATTTGGATCTTAATATTGAATTGAGAATAAATGGGGTATTGTGTTTCTACTTTATGTAATTCAACCTTATGTAAATATTTAATTGTAACCGAATAGGGTTTAAATTTGGTTTGTTCCATGATTTGACTAGGTTTGGGTTCTAATTTGAATCCAAACGTATTCATACTTGAAATACATCAAATATAAACGTTTTTATGTGCAGTACACCAAAAAGGGGTGAACTAGATAAAGTGGAGCTTATAAATATACATGTATATATTTATGAATATATGTGCGTATTATACTTTATTCTTTATCCGTTATTAAAATCATTCCAATAAAGCCTAGAATGTAAGTTGAAATTTGTATGTACGCGTATTTTCCATTCACTGCTGTTTGTTACTGTGTTATTATGTCATCATGCCTAAATTGTAGCGGTCAAAATATGGAAATTAATTTGTATAACTTAATCTAGGACAAGTTGACATTTTTTATCTCATTAGAATGTTGTCTCGTTTAGACGAACATTAGCGTTATTTATGCGCCTAGTTATTATACTTACATAGCGTAATCAATGTAATATTAACGTAATAAATGCGATTAGGATAGGATTCAAATTTGAAATGTCCCCATATATATTGATTTCTTTTGTATGTGTGTGTGTGTGTGTGTAGAATGGCTTTACATATATTAATAGTGACACACAAACACGAGGTTAGTTGTCATTTGTGGTATAAGCCTACCCGTAAGCAAACCAGCAAATCCAGCAACCATAAATAGGCCTAACTAATGTGAGAGGGCTGGGTGCTATGGGCCATTCAAACTTAGTACACTACGACACGAGGTTAAACCTACCTGTAGTAGAAGCCTGCCCGGAACCTCCCGACATATCTGGCATCTATAGGTACACGGTTTAATGTGAGAGGTCTAGTGTGTGTGTATATATATTTAACTATATATATATGTATATGTCTATTGTGTGTGAAAATAGGCAGGTTTACTACACCTTGAGATGTTCTTAAGTGAATGACTCTCTTCTTATCTAATTTGGATCTTAAGTGGTTAGGACTAGGATCCCCTCCGAAGGTTTATTCCTTAGAGAGGAACCAGGTCATGGGTCTCACCCTTATTAGATTAGAAGTAAGTCTATGGGTCCTCATTCTCCAAAAGTGGTTAGGCATAAGCGGTAATGGAGTAGAGTAATTCACGGGGGATGTCAACTTCCTCTAAAAGCTTATAGGGGCTCAGCTAGGGACAGGATATATACATATATATGGCCATTGCATGCTCACCAACTGTCTAAGGCGAGTCTTAAGTGGCATAAGTGTTCTACCGTAATATCATTTAAGTAGTAATGTTCGCAATACTAGTACTCATATTACAATTGAGAGTATACACTTAAGAACGTTGACGTATTAGGACGGGGTGTTAAGAGGCTAGGTCCGACTCAGGGTTATAAGAGATCATAAGAATCCACCTTTAATATGACCATAAGTGGTCGAGAATGCCCGCCTCGTTGGGTCTTTACCCTAAAAACACTGATGAGCTATTGACTTGGATATCCACCTCATTGGTTAGATACTTTGTGATTGTGTGTTACGTAGACATACCTTGTGTAACACCCCGAATTTCGGTTAATGCTAAAATTCACTAATTACAGAATAAATAATCTCAGATGTGAGAATTGGGGGAAACGGGCTGCTTCATTGCGTTCGTCTCGGAAAAATACGCGAAATAGAGTCCGAGTTTTCGAAAATCGGAGTCCGTATGGCCCAGTTATGGCCCGGTAAAGTTTGTAGAAAATTCAAAGCTAAAAACAGATTTAATAATTTCAATTCAGATTTTAAAATGGAACCAGCGGGGCCAGGCGGGAAAATTCCCGCCCAACCCATGTCGACAAGGCTGTCGACAGGCCTGTCGACAGGGGTGTCGACATGCCTGTCGACACGGCGTGTCGAGCCAGGGGGTTTGGGTGCACCAGGTTTGGTTTTCTGGCTAGGGCTGGGCTGGGTTCTAGAGATTTCCTAAATCTAACGGACCTAATCTAACCTAGGGTTAATCTAAGGGCCTAAAACACTCACCTAATCTATAAATACACCCTAAACCTACCCTAATCCATACTAAAAATAGGAATGATGGCCTCATGCCGCCAAATTAAATCTTAGAGGGAGCCTCCACTAATTTATGAAGGAAGTTGCAAGCTAATCACTCTCTAATCAATCTCTAATCATCATTATCTTCATAGTTAGCAACAAATTCCACTTCATAAGGTTGCTAATCTTGGTTTTGGTGAGTTCCTATAGCTTTAATAATCAATTGTTAAATTGATTATGGTAGGATGTGATAAGACATGGCTATGTTTGTGGATAAATGAGTTTATGCAAGTTTGTATGATATGTGAATTGCAAGTTTTATGCCATATGCAAGTTTATTGCCATGTTTTATGATGCAAAACATTATGTTGAACATTTATGCATATGTAACATGTTATGCAAACTATATGTGAGAGTATATGCAAGTATATGTAACATGATTTGCAAGTTATGCATGTGATTTTATGCATGATAAGTATTTGGTGTTATGCATGCTAAGTTTTTGATTGTATGCATGCTAAGTATTGGGTTTTATGCATGCTAAGTGTTTGGGTTTATGCAAGTTAAGTGGTGTGTTTATGCATAATAAGTGATTGATTCTATGCATGCTAAGTTTGTGGTTTTATGCATGCTAAGTATTTGGTATTATGCATAAATCATGATATGCAAGTTTACCCTTTTAAATGTGATGCATACATATGCAAGATGACACCTTTATATGCTATGCATGATTACCCTCCTTTAAAGATGCAAGTCATATATGCAAGTTCAACATGTTAAGCAAGTTATGTGTATGCTTATATGCAAGATCAACATGTTATGCAAGTTATGTAAGTTATGTGCATGTTGTTATGCAAGTTCATATGCAAGTTAGGTGTATGAGGTTATGCAAGTTATGTGCATTAAGTTATGCAAGTTATGTGCATGAAGTTATGCAAGTTATGTGTATGTTGATATGCAAGTTATGTGTATGTTGATATGCAAGTTATGTGCATTAAGTTATGCAAGTTATGTGCATGAAGTTATGCAAGTTATGTGTATGTTGATATGCAAGTTATGTGTATGTTGATATGCAAGTTATGTTTATGATATCATGCAAGTCATGTGTAAGATGTTATGCAAGTTAACATGTAACATGTTGTGCAAGTTCACACCTTTAAGACACATGCAAGTTCATCTTTGTATAACCTATAAACACTTATGCAAGTCGCCTTTGCATACACGACATATGTATGTTCATGCAAGTTGGGTTATTTAGTAATGCTAGTTGGGTTAATATCATGATGTAAGTGGACACCTTTTAACCCATGTTAATGCTAATGTATGCTAAGTGAAACCCATGTTAAGTGTGAAAGAATCTTCTCTTGGAAATATGTCGTGTTCGCATAAGTGCGTGGGGAAACGATGGGGTTAATAGACATTTTAATGAATGGTGTGAAATGGGTATGATTAAGCATACCATAAAATGAATAAGCATAAGTGGGAATTTACCTATTGAGTTAGGTCTACCCCATGGGAATTTACCTATTGAGTTAGGTCTACCCATGTTATGAAAAACTTGATATTAATTAGGGATAATTAATATGGGGGTGATTAATTAGGTGTAATTAATCAACTAAGACACGAGGTTGGACCCTTTTGTAGCGGAAGTCTGCCCGGAACCGACCGGCCATCCAACGGCTACAAATGATTGGCCCAATGTGAGAGGTCTTAGTTATAAATTAAATACATGATTAAAGTAAAGACACGAGGTTAGACCCTTTTGATGACGGAAGTCTGCCCGGAACCAACCGGCATATCCAGCAGTCATAAAAGACGGTCTAATGTGAGAGGTCTTTATGAGGTCATGATCTTAATTAATGAATTAAGAAACACTTAACCATATTAGCATGTAGTGGGACATGAGGGGTTAAGTGGGTGCCTTGGGTGGCATGAGGAGACTAGTGGGTTGCCTTGGGTGGCAATGGAAAATACGATTAGAATACTTAACCAAAGTGAAACATGTAACTAAACATGATTAAAGGGTTAAGTAAGTGCCATGGGTGGCATGTGGAAATACGATTAGAATACTTAACCAAAGTGGAACATGTAATTAAACATGATTAAAGGGTTAAGTAAGTGCCATGGGTGGCATGTGGAAATCTAGTGGGTGCCTTAAGGGGCAATTGAAATATGATTAGATGACTTAACCAAATCTTAACATGTAAGTGGGCATGATTATAAAAAGGGGTTAAGTGGGATGCACTAGATAAAATTGCAAGCTTAGGTGGTAGCTTGTGGGGGCCCATTTCAACCAATATCCCAAACGTATCTTTGTGGGCTCGACTCTAGTCGGGTGACGGGACACGCATATTGGGCTTGACTATAAGAGGCCAAAACGGGTTAGCGGTGGCAACGCAAGTCCAACGGGTTTCATATGCGTGTGTGGGCCCGGGCTGGTAGATAAGCCGTTGTTGCATCGTGTAGATATAAAGCCGTGCACCGTTGATATTATCAGGTAGCCACTTTAGGGGAGTGATACACCTCACTGTGGGACCAGCACGGGTATCTACGGTAGGGAGCCGATCGCTGGGGAGTAGTGGGTACACCTAGTAAAGATAGGGGCAGACGGCACCTATGTAGGGGTACACGAAACTACTGGGTAAAATTATTAAGTACACCTAGTGGAGATAGGGGCAGACGGCACCTATGTAGTGGCTAGGAGTACAAGAAACTACTGGGGAAATTTTCTAAGTCCTTGGGAGGGATCAACCTTTAAGTAGGAATTACTCTTGGTGGGTAGAACTGGTGTAGTGCAGTGTAGGAATTACCCTTGGGTGGATAAGTCTGGGGGGGTGTAATCTAGTAATTATCCTTGGGTGGATAAATGCGTCTTTTTCGGTTATCGTAGTACATCCTGTGTTTAGTTGGCTACTTAGTATAGTCATTATCCCCAGAGGTACCGTACCTTGTTTATATCATACCCTAATTACTTTAATGATTGTATTGTTAGGGTTATAGGACTCACTCAGACTTATGTCTGACCCCGTTGTTTTTATCTTTTTCCCCAACCCCAGGTTATCAGAGTGGGCCTAGTGCTAGTGGGCCTTGATCGGATTGCTGTATCTATCCTTTGGAGCTTGGACCGTTGAAGTAAAGCCCAGTTCATCTTTTCTTTTATGGCTATTGTTTACTTAGTGGGATTATGTACTTATTTTTATCAGGATGGATATTTGTACTTGACTCTTGTATGGTTTTTGTGATGTAACCAAACATATTTTATCTTCCGCTACAATGAAATGATGATTTAAATTTACAAGTATTACTTATATCTGTCCTGCTGTAATTTTACTGTTCTATATTCACTTAAAATACTCCACCGAAACCAAGGCATTCCCTTAGTGAGTGACCTTAGCGGGTGTGGGGTGTTACACGTGGTATCAGAGCTTAAGGTTACCAGAACAGATAAAATTTTTAGAAAAACTGTTTTCTAAGAATATTTTTGGAAGGAGTATTTTCAAAAACATGTCTTAAAATAGAAAGGTTTTTGAAAGCAAAGCATAATCCCCGATAGCCATATCTTTATCTTTCGAATTCTCCGTTTGAATCTCTTCCTCTCTCGTTTTGAGTTTCCCCTCCGTGTGTAAATAATCTTTCTAAGATAGATAAGAATGGGAAAACCACTGCAAGGGACTTAGACATTAGTCGGATTAGAAGTTGGTTCAAGAAGGAGGAGGACTTGTAGGTACTTATTGGATGGACGATGGGAGGAAGGCTCAAATAGTTGTTTGGTTAATGAAGGAAGAAAACCTCATTGATGGGAGGTTACGAGTGGAGAATGGGAAGGAGAAGGCTAGTAGTTATCCTCTTAGGAGGAATAGGACACCTTATTAGGATTGTCCAAAGAAGCAAGGACAAGGTGTGGAATCTTCTGGAGGGTAGTTGTATTCCCTCACGGCTAAGGTACCAGATGGGGATAGGACCGTCTAGGTTGGAATTTGGATTTCTTCATCATCCGATTCGAACTTTATTTTATACTGACGCATCGAGTTCGTTTATCTCATTATTGTTAGTTGAGTCACTGCACTTAGACACCAGTTTGGTAGATGATCCCTTAGTTGTTTCAAACCCAATTGGGGCTCCATGATGTGTTTGGGTTTGAAAGTTTCTATACTTAGCGTTGAGTTCAGATGTGATGCTTGTTGGGCTTCACGGGCTATGGGTTAGTTTTGGGCATAGACTGGTTATCCAGTAGGGGTGCCGTTCTTGATTTTGAAGGGAGAGTTGTTAGGTTTATGACCCGCTTGGGTAACACTCTCGAGATCTCTTGTAATCCCATGGAATCTGTTATGCTAAGTTATCTGGAATCGCTTGACACGTCGGTCAAGAGTTAGCAATCAGTTAGAGTGGTCCGGGAATACTCGGATGTGTTTGAAGAGGTGAAGGGCTTACCTCCGGAGCGGGAGATTGACTTCCGAATATATCTGGTAGATAATGCCAAACCAGTATCTTGGCCAGTGTGCCACAAGGCTCCTCGTGAGAGGAGGGAACTCCATAAGCGAGTAGACGATTTGCTTGAGAAGGGGTTCATAAGACGAAGTATATCGGAGTGGGGTGCTCCAGTAGTTTTTGCCACGAAGGCGGATGGGTCTCTCAGACTTTGTGTGAGCTAAAGAGAGCTAAATAAACTCACAAAGAAGAATCGACACCCATTGCCGAGGATTGATGATCTCTTTGATCAGTTAGTGGGCGCCTCAGTATTTTCGCAGTTGGACTTAGCCACGAGGTTTCGTCAGTTGAGAGTGACTGAGGATAGTATAGAGAAGACTACCTTTAGGACTCCGGATGGTTTTTATGAGTGGCTGGAGATGCCATTTGGTTTGACGAACGCCCCCACATGTGATGAGAAGGGTGTTCAGGGAGTACCTAAATAAGTTCAGGATGGTCTTTGTAAATGACACCTTGGTCTTTTTCTGGGAACGAAATAAGTTTTCATATGAGCTCAATAGAATGAGCAAAGCCAGTTATGGGATAAACGGTGGTTTTGGAGCGAGACTGGCGAGGACATCCAAAGTTGGTCAAAGGCTTAATTATTTAGCCATTTTTACTAGTATCATCTCACGTAGGTCGCCTGAACTCGAAGGAGATATTCCTTGGGTGTTTGTCTGATATTGGTTTAGGCCTTTGGGGCTTGCATTTGGGGGATATCGAGTTCGACTAGGGTGGTCTGCGTGAGAGATGGATAGTTGTGATGATTTTGGATGAGATTCTTAACATCCAATGAGTTGGAGATAGCATATACCCATGGCAAGGGTAACATGGTAGCGGACGCCTTAAGTAGAAAAGGTTGTCCTTGAGTTCATTGTTCGTTGAACGACGGAGCTTAGAGTTTATTTCTATGTTGGACTTTAGACCTTCCGTTGACTTTGTACCCGGTTTGCTAGCATCCTTGGAGGTTAGACCTACTCTTCTGGGGCGGATTGGGGAAGCCCAGAGGGACGACCCACAGATGGTTGAGTGATAGAGAAGCTCATAAGGGGGGGAGTCGTCCAGCCATTTGAGTAGGTACACCCTAGACGATAGGGGGTGCTTGCGTAGAGACGGTAGACTTTGTGTACTACAAGAGGAGGGTTTGAGGAAGGTTATTCTTGAGGATGCACACCGTTCGAGGATGACCATTCATCCCCGTGGGGACAAGATGTACCAAGACATGAAGAGGGTTTTCTTCTGGGCCGGTATGAAGAAAGATGTGGCCGAGTATGTCGCTCGACGCTTGGTATGCCAACAAGTGAAGGCGAAGCAAAAGAAGCCAGGTGGGTTGCTTTACCCATTGGAAGTTCCGCAATAAAAGTGGGATAGCGTCTCGATGGATTTTATTGACGGGTTACTCAGATCGAGGAAGGGTAATACGGGAATTTGGGTTGTGGTAGACAGATTTACTAAAAGCGCCCATTTCATACCCTGGAAGAGCAAGAGGACTGCTCCATGGCTAGCTTCAGTTTACATCCGGGAGATTATTAGATTGCATGGAGTACCTTCCAGTATAGTGAGCGATCGAGATCCTATCTTCACTAGAGAATTTTAGAAGAGTTTGCAAGAGGCGGTAGGGACTCAGTTGTGTTTGAGTACCGCATATCATCCTCAGACGGACGGCCAGACCGAGAGGGTGAATCGTATTTTGAGGCTATGTATCTTGGATTTTGGAGGTACATGGGAGGAGAATCTTCCATTGGTGGAGTTGCCTGACAGGCTTAGTGGTGTACATGATATATTACATATGTCACATTTGAGGAAGTGCTTACATGAGACCGCAGAGGTGGTGGAGCCGAGCTTACTTAAAGAAGTGGAAGTAGAGCGTGATGCGACTATTCGACGAGCTCCTACCCGCATCCTTGGGTCAGAGACTAGGAAATTGAGGAATCGAGAGGTTCATCTAGTCAAAGTACAATGGGGAGAAGACGAGGGTAACGCAACTTGGGAGACGGAAGCGAAGATGCGTTCATTATACCCATTTCTTTTTGAGGGTATGTCTTTACTTTCTCCTTTATCGTTTGTCTAGTACTTATCTTATCTTTAGTATGTCCTCTCATTAGTACCTTTGACCTTTAGATAGGGTAACCCTATGGTTGAAACATGTGTTTGAGACATGTTATGTTTGGTGGATGCACGTGGATGCAAGTGGTTACTAGTGGTTGCTCGTGGATGCATATACACACACTCTAGGCACTAGATCGGCTCAGTCACTTCATATTGCATATTGCATAAAATTGTGTGTAGTTAGCTATATTTATGGATGTATAATGATTGTGTTATCATATGGATGATGCATTTTGGTGAATGGTTGTGCACTCATATAGATACTGTATGTGTCGATAGGGTTATCTCGCATACATATTGGATGCATGGCACTACCATGGTTTGCATATGTTCGTACATTAGATAGGGAACATATACACACACTTTTCGCATATGCTCATACATCATTAGAAATTGTTTTAAGGACAATGGATGCCCGTGTTTGATGGAATGAGTAGATGGTTGTTTGGATGGTAGAATATGCATTCTCCTTAGCTTAGAGATTTCGGGGACGAAATCCTTTAAGGAGGGGGAGAATGTAACACCCCGAATTTCGGTTAATGCTAAAATTCACTAATTACAGAATAAATAATCTCAGATGTGAGAATTGGGGGAAACGGGCTGCGTCATTGCGTTCTTCTCGGAAAAATACGCGAAATAGAGTCCGAGTTTTCGAAAATCGGAGTCCGTATGGCCCAGTTATGGCCCGGTAAAGTTTGCAGAAAATTCAAAGCTAAAAACAGATTTAATAATTTCAATTCAGATTTTAAAATGGAACCAGCGGGGCCAGGCGGGAAAATTCCCGCCCAACCCATGTCGACAGGGCTGTCGACAGGCCTGTCGACAGGGGTGTCGACATGCCTGTCGACTTGCCTGTCGACACGGCGTGTCGAGCCAGGGGGTTTGGGTGCACCAGGTTTGGTTTTCTGGCTAGGGCTGGGCTGGGTTCTAGAGATTTCCTAAATCTAACGGACCTAATCTAACCTAGGGTTAATCTAAGGGCCTAAAACACTCACCTAATCTATAAATACACCCTAAACCTACCCTAATCCATACTAAAAATAGGAATGATGGCCTCATGCCGCCAAATTAAATCTTAGAGGGAGCCTCCACTAATTTATGAAGGAAGTTGCAAGCTAATCACTCTCTAATCAATCTCTAATCATCATTATCTTCATAGTTAGCAACAAATTCCACTTCATAAGGTTGCTAATCTTGGTTTTGGTGAGTTCCTATAGCTTTAATAATCAATTGTTAAATTGATTATGGTAGGATGTGATAAGACATGGCTATGTTTGTGGATAAATGAGTTTATGCAAGTTTGTATGATATGTGAATTGCAAGTTTTATGCCATATGCAAGTTTATTGCCATGTTTTATGATGCAAAACATTATGTTGAACATTTATGCATATGTAACATGTTATGCAAACTATATGTGAGAGTATATGCAAGTATATGTAACATGATTTGCAAGTTATGCATGTGATTTTATGCATGCTAAGTATTTGGTGTTATGCATGCTAAGTTTTTGATTGTATGCATGCTAAGTATTGGGTTTTATGCATGCTAAGTGTTTGGGTTTATGCAAGTTAAGTGGTGTGTTTATGCATAATAAGTGATTGATTCTATGCATGCTAAGTTTGTGGTTTTATGCATGCTAAGTATTTGGTATTATGCATAAATCATGATATGCAAGTTTACCCTTTTAAATGTGATGCATACATATGCAAGATGACACCTTTATATGCTATGCATGATTACCCTCCTTTAAAGATGCAAGTCATATATGCAAGTTCAACATGTTAAGCAAGTTATGTGTATGCTTATATGCAAGATCAACATGTTATGCAAGTTATGTAAGTTATGTGCATGTTGTTATGCAAGTTCATATGCAAGTTAGGTGTATGAGGTTATGCAAGTTATGTGCATTAAGTTATGCAAGTTATGTGCATGAAGTTATGCAAGTTATGTGTATGTTGATATGCAAGTTATGTGTATGTTGATATGCAAGTTATGTGCATTAAGTTATGCAAGTTATGTGCATGAAGTTATGCAAGTTATGTGTATGTTGATATGCAAGTTATGTGTATGTTGATATGCAAGTTATGTTTATGATATCATGCAAGTCATGTGTAAGATGTTATGCAAGTTAACATGTAACATGTTGTGCAAGTTCACACCTTTAAGACACATGAAAGTTCATCTTTGTATAACCTATAAACACTTATGCAAGTCGCCTTTGCATACACGACATATGTATGTTCATGCAAGTTGGGTTATTTAGTAATGCTAGTTGGGTTAATATCATGATGTAAGTGGACACCTTTTAACCCATGTTAATGCTAATGTATGCTAAGTGAAACCCATGTTAAGTGTGAAAGAATCTTCTCTTGGAAATATGTCGTGTTCGCATAAGTGCGTGGGGAAACGATGGGGTTAATAGACATTTTAATGAATGGTGTGAAATGGGTATGATTAAGCATACCATAAAATGAATAAGCATAAGTGGGAATTTACCTATTGAGTTAGGTCTACCCCATGGGAATTTACCTATTGAGTTAGGTCTACCCATGTTATGAAAAACTTGATATTAATTAGGGATAATTAATATGGGGGTGATTAATTAGGTGTAATTAATCAACTAAGACACGAGGTTGGACCCTTTTGTAGCGGAAGTCTGCCCGGAACCGACCGGCCATCCAGCGGCTACAAATGATTGGCCCAATGTGAGAGGTCTTAGTTATAAATTAAATACATGATTAAAGTAAAGACACGAGGTTAGACCCTTTTGATGACGGAAGTCTGCCCGGAACCAACCGGCATATCCAGCAGTCATAAAAGACGGTCTAATGTGAGAGGTCTTTATGAGGTCATGATCTTAATTAATGAATTAAGAAACACTTAACCATATTAGCATGTAGTGGGACATGAGGGGTTAAGTGGGTGCCTTGGGTGGCATGAGGAGACTAGTGGGTTGCCTTGGGTGGCAATGGAAAATACGATTAGAATACTTAACCAAAGTGAAACATGTAACTAAACATGATTAAAGGGTTAAGTAAGTGCCATGGGTGGCATGTGGAAATACGATTAGAATACTTAACCAAAGTGGAACATGTAATTAAACATGATTAAAGGGTTAAGTAAGTGCCATGGGTGGCATGTGGAAATCTAGTGGGTGCCTTAAGGGGCAATTGAAATATGATTAGATGACTTAACCAAATCTTAACATGTAAGTGGGCATGATTATAAAAAGGGGTTAAGTGGGATGCACTAGATAAAATTGCAAGCTTAGGTGGTAGCTTGTGGGGGCCCATTTCAACCAATATCCCAAACGTATCTTTGTGGGCTCGACTCTAGTCGGGTGACGGGACACGCATATTGGGCTTGACTATAAGAGGCCAAAACGGGTTAGCGGTGGCAACGCAAGTCCAACGGGTTTCATATGCGTGTGTGGGCCCGGGCTGGTAGATAAGCCGTTGTTGCATCGTGTAGATATAAAGCCGTGCACCGTTGATATTATCAGGTAGCCACTTTAGGGGAGTGATACACCCCACTGTGGGACCAGCACGGGTATCTACGGTAGGGAGCCGATCGCTGGGGAGTAGTGGGTACACCTAGTAAAGATAGGGGCAGACGGCACCTATGTAGTGGTACACGAAACTACTGGGTAAAATTACTAAGTACACCTAGTGGAGATAGGGGCAGACGGCACCTATGTAGTGGCTAGGAGTACAAGAAACTACTGGGGAAATTTTCTAAGTCCTTGGGAGGGATCAACCTTTAAGTAGGAATTACTCTTGGTGGGTAGAACTGGTGTAGTGCAGTGTAGGAATTACCCTTGGGTGGATAAGTCTGGGGGGGGGGTGTAATCTAGTAATTATCCTTGGGTGGATAAATGCGTCTTTTTCGGTTATCGTAGTACATCCTGTGTTTAGTTGGCTACTTAGTATAGTCATTATCCCCAGAGGTACCGTACCTTGTTTATATCATACCCTAATTACTTTAATGATTGTATTGTTAGGGTTATAGGACTCACTCAGACTTATGTCTGACCCCGTTGTTTTTATCTTTTTCCCCAACCCCAGGTTATCAGAGTGGGCCTAGTGCTAGTGGGCCTTGATCGGATTGCTGTATCTATCCTTTGGAGCTTGGACCGTTGAAGTAAAGCCCAGTTCATCTTTTCTTTTATGGCTATTGTTTACTTAGTGGGATTATGTACTTATTTTTATCAGGATGGATATTTGTACTTGACTCTTGTATGGTTTTTGTGATGTAACCAAACATATTTTATCTTCCGCTACAATGAAATGATGATTTAAATTTACAAGTATTACTTATATCTGTCCTGCTGTAATTTTACTGTTCTATATTCACTTAAAATACTCCACCGAAACCAAGGCATTCCCTTAGTGAGTGACCTTAGCGGGTGTGGGGTGTTACACCTTGACATATGTAACCTACTAAAATATGCGGTATGGACTTTAAGTAAATACCATATTTTAGTCACACAGAACTTTATGTTATGACCCCTCTCATTAACATATCCAATAGGTCAGTAGGTGGGGTATCATCTGTAACGACCCGGGGATTTCGCGATCCTGGGTAATCGACATATAACCCAATGTCGACTATCAAGCATCAGAAATACCGGATAGTCCATCAAAGAAATTAGAGGGTGAGAATTGATAAGATAGAAACTTATAATAGAAGAAGAAGAAGAACATACAACATCAGAGTAAACACGAATCTCACAGCGGAACGAACAATATATAATAGATACATAACTTTGAAATAAAATCAGTATATGTATACAGTAACATTATCAGAGTATAACACTTACAACACATCGGAAATAAACAATAGCTATATAATCATGAAGCCCCATAATCTAAGCTCTCCAAGTATATCTGTAAAATCCTGACTACTTAACTGCCCGTACAAAATTGGGCACCCAAGAGTTTAGGGAAAATAAAACAAAATAAACTCTAGGTCAGTCATGGGACTGGTGGGAGTAAACAATTTAAAACAGTTTGAGTAATTAAACGATATCTCATAAGACCACGTCGTATAACGAAACGGGTTTTTCCCTTCTGAGAATCCAAAACATTTGATTTAACTTTCAAAATCCTTTTGAAAGAAATGATAAACTTTATATCAAAACTCTTTTGATATTATAATAATGTCTATCAACCACAACTAAATAATCATCTAGCAGAAACGCTTTCATCTCACATTCTACATATATAGTATACAATCAAAACCGCGAGCACTTATTGGATAATGGATTTCCAACTATGACAAGGTATGGAACCACCTTCCGATAGTGTACCTCTAGAGAGGAATACACTGGGTTCAACAAGAACATCTTGCAACCCGGCCACAAATGACCGACCACTCATTTCGCTTGAGTGTATCGAATGTATATCATCAACGGTTGGGATCAACAATCGTTTTCCTGAATGGGACAACATCGAATAGATTAAAGAATGAAATGAATATCTCTAGATAGGTGATAATACACCATAATTGGAAGCCAAGCACTTAGCTTTGTTGCCTGCCCGATTTTTTTCATTTCCTGGTTGTGAGGCTAGAGGCCACGCTGATCTCTGACAGATCAAACAATTATTCACTTCGAATGTCACATCGTCATACCTGCTAAATCACAAATTGATTTCCTAAAAAATACAATGGGTATACAGCTAAGAGAAACGAATTCCTCCGCCAACAAACGTAAATATGTTTAAAGAGATAAACTTACGTGATCCATTAAATATACTATGTCAGACATTCTTCCATATAGGTCGTCCTGGGACTGGACAAACCGAAGGTACTATTATATAAACAGGACAGCCCTTGCATAACTCCGTCTTTAATTATCTTCATCATATTTGATAGCAACGCTAATGCCCATATAGAGTGGTTTTCAGATAATGAATCTAATCCCGACCTCTTCGTATTGACGACGGAAAAATGGTCAAAAACTTCGATAGTCGGTGAGTCAACTATCAATGAAAAACACGTATGCAAACAACGATATTATTTCCAGATGGAAATTCTATCGATCAATCATCATTTAACGTTTATCTCTTTAGTTCATTAATTTATTTATTTCCTATTTCCATATATTCAACATTCCTTATTTTCTAAATTTAGAAAATATACGTTATTAATCATTGGAAAACATTTCCATTTCTTATTTTCTATATTAGAAACATTTCTGATTTTTATTTGGAAAACATTTCCAAAAGTCCTACATTTGGATTTAAACAGATGTTTAAGTAAAACATTGCTATGCCAACTCAAACCATTACACTCATTAATTAATTTCACTTAACCAATCTTCGTTATCGAACCTTAACCATTCCTTAGTTAAAAACGAAGCCAATCAAGTTGGGGTATAACTACCTCTCAGACCTTAACTGAACAACATTTCTAACTTAGATATAGACAAGGTTCACCCTTTTAAATCTTTAACAACATCCTTACGTAACTCTCGGATTCTATTTGCGAATCCACTTCTTTATTGACAACACTGATTATAACATTAATGTGATAATCCCATGCTTCCGAACTATAATAACTTAGTTATAACTTTTATTTGTTAATTTGGATAAACAAACAAACAACTAATTTATTAATAAAATAGATAAATCTTGATTAAAACGGAAAGTAAATGGTATTTTCCCGAATTCAATATAATCGAATTTCAACGTATAACTCTCTTTCAAATAATCTCTATTCGATAACTCCTTTCGAATAAACGATATTCGATTAACTCATTTCGAATAAACTATATTCAATTAACTCCTTTCGAATAAACTATATTCGATTAACTCCTTTCAAATAAACTATATTCGATAATCTCCTTTCAAATAAACTATATTCGATAATCTCCTTACGAATAAATTATATTTGATAATCTCCTTTCGAATAAACTATATTCGATAATCTCCTTTCGAATAAATTATATTCGATAACTCCTTTTTGAATAAACTATATTCGATTAACTCCCTTCAAATAAACTATATTCGATTAATCTCTCTTCGAATAAACTATATTCGATAACTCCTTTCGAATAAACTATATTTGATTAACTCCTTTCGAATAAAATATATTAGATTAACTCCTTTTCGAATAAACTCTATTCAATTAACTCCTTTTGAATAAACTATATTCGTTAATCTCCTTTCGAATAAATTATATTCGATAACTCCTTTTCGAATAAACTATATTCGATTAACTCCCTTCAAATAAACTATATTCGATTAATCTCTCTTCGAATAAACTATATTCGATAACTCCCTTCGAATAAACTATATTTGATTAACTCCGTTCGAATACACTATATTCGATTAACTCCTTTCGATTAACTCTAATCGATCAACTCCTACCGATCAACTCTAATCGATTAACTCTAATCGATTAACTCCTTTCGATTAACTCCTATCGATTAACTCTAATCGATTAACTCTAATTCGATTAACTCCTTTCCTTTTCTATTTGTTTTACAAATATTCCCTTTTCTATTTGTTTTACAAATATTCCCTTTTCTATTCCTAATTTTTCCTTATAAATGGTCCTTTTATAATATCATATTTATTCCCATAAATATTTCCTTTTACAATATCATATTTATTCTTATAAATATTTCCTTTTATAATATCATATTTATTCCCGTAAATATTTCCTTTTACAACTCTATTTACTTTCTAAACAAATATGTCCATTTATAATCTATTTATTTTCAAAATAAATATTTCCATTTATAATCTATTTGTAAATGTTTTACAAATATTTCCTTTTCAATTCTATTTGTAAATGTTTTACAAATATTTTCTTTTCAATTCTATTTGTTTAACAAATAAATATTTCTTTTATAACTCCTTTGATTTTATAATTATTTTCTTTTATAAAATCCTTTTCCTTTTATATATAAAATCCATTAATTTTATATAAATAATTTATTTTCAAAATACACTTTGAAAATCCCCTTTTCTATATCCCTGTATTTGTTACTGTATTTAAAATACCAATTCACAATGATCGATATCATTCAAACACATATAATCAACAACAAATTATATATCACATCATATATTACAATATATGAAAAGAACAGTATTATAAATATTGAGGAATCCAGTTGGATCCCTCCAACCTATTTCCCTGCATCACAGATGTTAAACAATATAATTAACATCAACTTCATTTCAATATGAAATATTCTGATAAACAGAGTCAATATTTGATTAACGATATATATATACACATATATATATCGTTATCTATATTTTTAACCAACCAATTAGCAGTTCAACCAAACAGTCAACACATAACAATCAATCATCATTTATCAGTTCTAAAAATACGTTATAAAAATATGAACTGGTAGAGTTGGTGAGTTTTACTCACATTGGACGATCATCGTTAAATAACGATAATTGTCGTTTATTCAAATCGAGCAATTTATTTCGCTGTAAATTGTAACGAGCTCCAATTCACTCTTAATCAATTCCATTTTGTAGCTTGAGATCATATGATTCCAGTGTGACCAACGACTCGTCAATCTGAGTTCGAATGGACGAGATATAACATATAAAAGTTGGTACACATATTTATTTAAATAAAAACTTAGTAATATTTTAATTGGGCTTTACCTTGTTTCAAATGGCCCAAAGCCACCCCCAAACGTATACCCGCCTCTCCAATATACAGGGTCATCAACTCCTTCACTGTGAAAACAAGCACTTCCCCCTCATGTATAATTTTTTTCAACGTATGGGCCTCACCTCCTTTACATTTGAATCCGTAAACAAAGGAAGCTCCAGCATCCCTTCATGTAACTAATTCACGTTTTCTGTAATAACCCAATTTTTTATATAATTAATTTATGGATTAATTAATTAAGGAAGAAAATTCAAAAGTGCGCAAGAAAATGAAGAAAACATTACTGTAAAGAAATGCATGTGCTAAATTAAAGGTAAGAAATATTTAACATATTAGTATGTGCGTTAAATAAGGAGATTTAACGCAATAATGAATACGGTAAAAAGTATTAAATAAATAGATGCATATATGTACATATGTGCAATTATGTTATAAAGATACTATGATAGCCCGTAACTTCCCCGTGAAGGAAAGCCCGGATTACCTTGAGAACACGACAAAATAGAACGCAAACAGAAGAACATTTCATTGCTTATTACAACAATTCCATCAGAATACAAGAATATACAGAGTATGAATAAATATTACACAGAAAAATATCAGAGATTTAAATTACATTTAAATACATTGCAGCGGAAAACAATACAAAGCACAACTGAAAGTAATACACGGATACAGAGCTTTCCGAGCATCGTTCCAGCTGAAATCAGGATCCTGTGAATATAAATATGCAAAACCAAAACTACTAGTTGCCCGTGTGGAAAATAGGGGCACCCAGAGTTTAGGTTAAAACAATAAACTCCAGGTAAGTAATGTGACTGGTGTGAGAACTAAAACAGTTATTAATCTTTTGTTTTTAAAGTTAGGCAAATCAAGGGACCACGCCGTATAACACGGAACGAGTTTCCTCCCAAGAATACCAGTGCATAAAACAAATAGCGTAATGCTAAATAAAGAACAATGAAGCTATTATAAGACCCAGGTCCCATCACACAATGCAACGCAAGCCGGAGGATAGGGTTTTCCCTTATAATAGCCAAATATGCTTGATACGTGAAATTTCATCTTATATTATTACTATAAGTGAAGAAAACAATTTCAAATATAAATGTATCAATCATAGACGACATGGGTACCATATATCATGTCGCCAATACTAGGCTCTATAATCAAAACCGCAAAATGTCATATTTGGAAATTGGATTTCCATCATGGTGGCTCCTGATTTGAAAGATCGATCGCGTAGTGCCATCTACAATGGCTTACGTCTCAGCGAGAGAAAACACCGTAATGCACATCCACACTTTTGGGAAATCGAGTATCACTGCGGCTTACGTCTCGATGAGAGAGAACACCGCTTACCCTATCCCTCTGAGCACTAAGCTCAATCTCGGTCGACCGAATCCACGACACCACTAAGGTGCCCATCCACTAAAAGGCATACTGATCAAACCATCAGTTTACCACCATACCGGGGTGATAGGCTCACGAATCAACGCTATACACAAAGCGGCGCTAAATTAAAGCTGTGCTTTGATCATCAACCACCAAACTTTGCTTTTCAACAAAAGTCTGGATCACTGCATCTCAGCATGCCACACTATCAATCCATATTGTACCACTAATTTCTGCCAATATTAACCTCTGAGCTCGTATGTCTCAGAGAAGGGCGTTAAGCAAGAGAATAAATTCTCCGTCACCAAACAGATATATATTTAGCAGAGATAAACGAATACAATATAAAGGAATACAATGTCAGACACACCATCCATTTACAAGTCCGTTCTAGGTCTGAACGAAACCGGAGGCACTTTCCTTGCATATCCGTCGACCTCCAAGCACATCCGGACGGCTACTACTTTAGCCCCCTTCAAGGTAGCTACTCCCATCGTGAGCATCAGTAGCACCCATCCATTCGATGTGAAGATCGTCGGTCTTGCACCGTCTTCAATATCTTCGACTCATCGTCGAATCAGTTATTCAGAGTGGGTTATACCCGGCCTTTCTGAATAACTCGCGTATCTTAATCAACAAGTGCTATAAAACCCAACATACGCCTCATTCCAATTCAGAATATTCTTTTATTCAGATATTCACACTCCTAGGGAAAGGTTCCCATTAATTTTATCAAAGATAAATTCTTTTAAATTTATTCTTTAATCTTCCTTTGGATATCATTTCAAACCATATCATGGTTTTCCAAACTAGTCGGGATTAGCGAACCACACCGAAGTAATTATTATTTTATTTTCCAATCCCAACTTATTTATCCCACGGAGCAAAACTGTTATTACCCCATAACTAACACCACGGTGCTATCGGTAAAGTTAATTACCATTTCACGTTCAAATCTAATTAAAGATTTAACTATCGCTAGGAGTAAAACTGGTGATACTCCCCTTTCGATCATTTCCAAATTTTGATAATTTTAAATTATCAATTCATATTTCAATCTAATTAAAGATTCATTAAAACTCCTTTTACTGGGTTAAAGAACTAACGTCATTTAAAACACAGTTCACGATAAACCAAAATCACATTCTATTTCAATTCCAATAAAATATATTAGAAATTCTGGTTATTTAAAACCCATTTCAAATTCAATTTATTTCAAAAATAAATTGATTTTAATTCTAGTTCAAAACTAGTTAATTTTGATAAAAATCTATTTTTATCTTTTCAAATATGGAGTTTTTCATCGCAGTTTTTCCCAAATCATTTCTTATGATTTTACACAAATTATAGATATTTTTAATAATTTTATCAAGGCCCGTACAGTCGATTTCCATCTATGGCCATCGAACTGCACTTATAGCGACCTTTTCCAAATTTGATTTGGACATAATTCCAAATCCAACTGTTAGATTTCAAATTTCTAATATTCATTGGAAAGCTCTTTTCGATACGAACCCAACGGTTCCGGTTTCAGGAGAATCCGACGGTCGGATCTCCTGCAACGTCAATTCGAAGTCAATGGTCGAAATTCGCGAACTACCGCAGTGCGGCGCGTTCTATTCAGGCCATTATATTATATATATAATATATACTTCGTCGATTTCCTTTTTAAAACGTATTTTATAAATCGTTTTAAATTCGTTATCAAAACGATTTCAACTTCATTTCAAATTTAAATCAAAATTGAATTTTTTTCCAATATAAATTCGTTTTAAATTCATTTCAAATTGATTTCAATTCAAATTCGATTCTATTCAATTTCAATTCAATTCAATTCGATTTCAATTTCAATTCAATTCGTTTTCTTTTCTATTCAATTCGAATTCATTTTCTATTCTATTCAATCCGAATTCATTTTCTATTCTATTCAATTCGAATTCATTTTCTATTCTATTCAATTCGAATTCATTTTCTATTCTATTCAATTCGAATTCATTTTAAAAACGAATATAATCGATATAAATATCGTTCGCGTCAAAATAGCGCATCTCTAATCAACACGACTTTATATTTTTCAATAACTTCGTTATTCTATTCAACAAATGAATATTTATTCTATTCAACACATGAATCTATATTTCTTTCATCATATGACTGATCTCAACAAATGAGTACCGTCAACACATGAATCTTTATTTTATAATATTCTTTATTTTCCCAATTGGAATGAGGCCCAATCAATTACCATATAATGTTAATTATATGGATTCCATACAACACATGTATATAATAGCAATGATAAATAATCAACCATCATCCAAAGTGCACCAAACAACTGCATAAGCATTAAATATATATAATTAACGCTCACACAGTCTGTCGACCAATCGATCGACATACAATTTAATAATTGGGATTTGTGTACGCCAAATATCATCTCAACACCCGTGTGGGGTTTCAAACAATCAAATGCAGATTTTATTTGTTCAGTTGGGCGATGTGTAAAATTTATCGTCCCAATCAATATCAGTCAAATCAGTGTATATAAACAAATCGTCCGATTCGTTTATAAATATTTATTTTATATATACACGTTAAAAATTCTATTTTTAACTATACAATATTTATTTTCTATATAAATATTTTATTTCATTTCACATCACACAATCAACTACACATCAAAATCAATCAAACAAACAAGCCGTCCATGGTCTGTGGACGACGGGTGTCGGGTGCTACTAAACACCGTCTGCATCCTAGTATATATTTTTTTACTAGAAATTTAAATTAGAGTGAGAAGTTCTCACCGAGGGATCCACTCCTCCAGTTTTATTTCCGAATGTCTGAACATCAGGATTTGACCGCACTTCCAACATAATCTTTGTCACGCTGTTCACATTAAAAATCACATTTTTATCACTCCGCTATATTTATAAAGATCAAATCTTTTCGCTACAACATATATAAAAATCATATTTTTATATTCTCTATCTTACAAAAATTATATTTTTATAATCTCTGCTATATAAAAATTATATTTTTATTCCTTACATACGATAAAAATTATATTTTTAACCTTTACATTCAATAAAAATTATATCTTTATATCGCTACGTGTACAACAAAGATTATATTTTTATAACTCTATCTAAATAAAAATCATATTTTTAATATGCCACTAGTATAATCCTATATTGTAAAAATTATATTTTTTATCTTCTATAACTATAAATAAAAATCGTTTCTTTATCTCTAAAAAAAATCAAATCTCTTTTATAGTTTAAAAAAAACAAACCTTTTTGTCATTGAAAATCATATCTTTAAATTCAAGCATTAACATATATATATATATATATATATGATTTTTATTTACTTATATTAAAACAAACAAAGAAAATGAAAATAATAAATAAAAGAAAATACTCACAACATTTTAGAGAGGAGGGGGTATCGCCGGCCAGGTGGAGGCTGTCTGCGCCGAGGTGTTGGGGGGGGGGGAAGTCGTCGGAGCAATGGCGGTTGGCTGCGGTGCGGTGGAGGTGGTGGTTCGTCAGAGCAAAGGGAGGGGGCGTGCGGCGTTCGATCTGAGCGAAAGGGGGGGGGTCGGCGAGATGGCTGGGGGCACGATAGAAGGAGGGCGGTCGACGAGATGGCTGGTGGCGCGATTTAGGGTTCCGCCTTTCTTTCTATTTTTTTTATTCTGTTTGACTTCGAAGAGAGTAAAGGGCCAAGGGCCTTTATATAAAAATATATTTATTTAATTATTTAATTCCATAAAGTAACTTTTAATTTCGACCTCGAAACGAGACCCACCGCCTGTCGTCCCTAGGTAATTACCCCCATTCCGAACACAATGGGATATGTATCGTAAGCTGATTCGATCGTTTCGACCAGTTTTCGTCAAAATCAACATATAACTCTATATATTGAATTTGAACGCGCATTTCAATTTACCAGAGCCACATACTAACTCGAAAAATCCCCGAAAAATAATTTCTGGCTTCGTATTGACGATACGGTCCTAACAAAACTAATTTCATCGAATTATGAGACCGTTTGAAAAATGGTCAATTTCCATCGATTAAAATCAACTAAAACTGGCCAAACGCGTTTTCCTTTGCCACGCTCACATATTAACTTCAAAAATTACGAAAATTGGAATCTAGCAATAACTTGACATCACGGATCCAACAAAAGTGGTTTCGTCGAAATCCGAGGTCGTTTGCAAAATTTCCATTTTTAAGGGCCGGAATTCCATAGCGACTATTCTGAATTTTCAACTGGGCATATCTTTTGATTCCCGCTATGAAATTTTGATTTTTCAGATTCGTTGGAAAGATATTCTCAAATGGATTCTAATATTTTTGGTTTCAGTAAATTCCGGTTTATTTTGAATCCTGTACATTCATTTGAACTTTGAAATTGAATTATCGAACTACCGCGCCATTTTCAATTCCTTTTATAATTTAAAATAAATATTTATTTTCTAACGACGATCTATATAAATATATTTATTCGAATTATATTCAAAATAATTTTTTCGTCATTATTATTTAAAATAATTCATTTTAAATATTCAAAATTCATTAAAATTGCCAAAATAAAAATTTTAAATTGGCCCAGATTTCCGGGTTGTTACAGATACAAACTTAAAAATGTGTGAGTACAGTAGGAATCAATACATGCAATAAATTGATTGCAACAAAAGAAAGAAAAACATTGATTTGTAGATATGTTTAACATGACATTGATTAGAAAATAAGTAGTTTGTCATTTATGTTCGATTGATTTTCATTTATGTTTATTTGATGATAATTTAGGAAACCATGTAATTAATCTTAATTTGTATGAATACTTATGCTAATTTGTCACTTATGTCAATTAACATTAAGGAGAATATGATAATTTTAGGAATATGATAATTTGTCACTTATGTTAATTGACAATAAAAAAAAGATGTACATTTGGTACATTAATAGATTGCATACATAAGAATGGTTAATATTAATAAATGCATGAATAATTTGAATGTAATGTGCTAAATAAAATCCTATTTTATTTAGCATTGAAGCATAAACTATTATTTTATTTTTATGTTAATTGGGTTATTTGTATAAGGAAGGTATGTATGAAAGATGGGGGGGGGTGTATGTACTTATACATACATTTAAAAATTTAAATAGGGAAATAGATATGTATATATAAGGTGCCCAACTAATTAAAAGGAGAAGGTAATTAAAACGGTACGAACATTCAAATCAAGTTAATCATGTGTTTCTGGAGCGTTCTAGACTCTTCTTTCTGGACTTCTGCATTTATATATTGAGTCCTAAATCTAATGTTTTTCTCCATAACAAATCTATGGCGTCTCTACTCCGCTCTAGCCTAAATTAAAAATAAATAAAAATCCTTTCTTCTTCTCCAAGCCAAGAAGTTCAACAAGATTAAGATTTGCATCTGCACACCTATTTTCTTCTAATCTAACCGCTGTAAGTTCACGTTATTTTCAGATTTAAATACCTGATTGTAATCTTGACATGTAATAAATTGAATCGAAGTCTATGCCTGATTGTAAGATAATCTTTTCACAGTTATCCCTATCCTTCTTTTGAATCTATGTCTTTACATGCCTTAGAGGTTATTTTTATTGATAAAATCAGGCCTATCTTTGTTGTGCACCAGGTTTATAATCCTTTTTGGTTCATGATGTTATTCTTATGCATGCGATAATGATTGTATCAGTTTATTCAAGAATCTATCTTTGTTGGATCTAAATTTCTTGTATTAGGTCTATTATTACATGCCTATCTTTATGACTATTCTTATTTTGTGCTCCTTCTCTCTCTCTTCCCCTATTTCCTTTTTCTTTTATGAACCTAGGTTGCCTTCGAACCTAGGCTGAAATTGCAAAATACGAACGATTGGAATACGGGGAATATTTGGGTATAGCCTGTTTTGGGTGAATATTGGGCATAATGTATTTGGTGAAATAATTGGGCATAACATATTAGGTGAAATGTTTAGGCATAACTCGTAATTGATATTAGGGCATTATTATTATTATAACTGCAAGTTTGGGTTAATTGGTATGTAAATCAAGTTTTGGGCGTAAACTGTAAATTGGAATATAAAATATAGATTGGCATAACTATTGATTGGGACGCCAAGCATAATGTATATTGTGATTTTGGGGCATGATTATTATTGCAAATTTGGGAAGATTGGGTGTAACCTATTTTATGTAATAACTTGCAATTGAATTTGTGGGACATAACTTGCAATTGGAATTTGTCGGGCATAACTTGAGAATTAAAACATGACTAGTTTTGTGAATTTGGCTAATTAGCATATAAAATCTAGATTTGGGCATATATGGTAAATATGTAAATTGGCTAAAAGATGAACATGCCTAATCCAAGGTTAGATTTAAAACTGCCCGGAACTGCCCGACACATCTAGTGAACGCAACAACAGGTCTAATGTGAGAGGTTAGCGCATTAAGCCCAAAACCCGAGGTTAGAATGAGTTTGCGATTGAAGTCTACCCGGAACCGCCCGACACATTGTAATAACCCGGAAATCCGAGCCAATTTAATTTTTTTATTTTGACAATTTTGATGAATTTTGATCATTTAAAATGAATTATTTTAAATAATACCGACGAGAAATTTATTTTGAATAGAATTCGAACGTATACATTTATATACGTCGTCGTTGGAATATAAATAATTATTTATAATTATAAAAGGAATTGAAAATGGCGCGGTAGTTCGATAATTCGATTTCAAAATTCAAATGAATGTACCGGGTTCAAAATAAATCGGATTTTAGCGAAACCAAAAATATTAGAATCTAATTGAGAATATCTTTCCAACGAATCAGAAAAATTGAAATTTCATAGCGGGGATAAAAAGTTACGTCCAGTTGAAATTTCAGAATAGTTGCTATGGAATTTCGGCCCTTGGAAAATGGAAATTTTGCAAATGACCTCGAATTTAGACGAAACCACTTTTGTTGGATCCGTGATGTCAAGTTATTGCTAGATTCCAATTTTCGTAATTTTTCGAATCAATATGTGAGCGTGGCAAAGGAAAACGCGTTTGACCAGTTTAGTTGATTTTAATCGACTGGAAAATGGCCATTTTTCAAATGGTCTCAGAATTCGGTGAAACTAGTTTTGTTAGGACTGTATCGCCAATACAAAGTTAGAAAATATTTTTTTGGAATTTTTAGAGTTAGTATGTGACCCCCGGTAAATTCAAATGCGCATTCAAATTCAATATATAGAGTTATATGTTGATTTTGACGAAAACTGATCGAAATGGCCAAATCAGCTTACGATACATATCCCATTGTGTTCGGAATGGGGGTAATACGCTAGGGGCGACAGTCGTTGGGCGCGAATTAGGGTTCGAACGAAAAACAACTTTTTTAAAGAGAGAAAAATAAATAAATAAAATAAATATAAATTACACCTCATCTCCCCCTTTTTCCCTTTCCTTTGGTCAACCCCCTTATATCGTTCCACAGTAAATCGAAAAGCAAAAAAAAAAACCATGACAGCTGCGTCCTCCAGGCCGACCGCCACCCACGGTGTAGCTCCCTCCGCCGTGCCGCCGTCAGTCAACGCGCTCCGCCTCTGTCGATCTCAACCCCCCTCCTTCCAGCCTCGTCATCGCGGAACCCTACCCCCAAAACACCCAATCCGTCCGCATATGGCCCACCGCCGCCTGAAGTGCCAACCCCCGACCACCTGACCGTCCACCACCACATATCCGACGCCCTCACCACAGCCCCTCCCCTCCGATTCGCTGTGAGTTATTTATATTATTTGTTTTGTTTTAATTTGTTATAAATGTTTGAATTAGTTTAAGTAATGTTAAGGTTTTTTATTCATAATAGAAAAGATTGAATTTTTCTTCATACGAATGAAAGATAAAGGAGTTAAAGATTTGTTTTTTTAAAATATAAAGGTATGATTTTTATTGATAAAAATATATTTTTTATATTAGTAAAAGGATAAAAATATAATTTTTATAGGGTAGAGATAATAAAAATGTAATTTTTATTATAGTAGAAGGTTAAAGATATAATTTTTATTATGGTAGAGTGTCAAAAATATAATCTTTATATTATAGAAAAGTTAAAAATATAATTTTTATAAAGTAGAAGTATTAAAAATAAGATTTTTATATTATATAGATAATAAAAATTTAATCTTTATTTTTGAAAGGGGGAAATCTTTATATAGAGAATAACATGATAAAAATATAGTCTTTATTATATGAACATCGATGTAAAAATAGAATTTTTATCTATATAGTAGCGGTGTAAAAATAGAAATTTTATCTATATAGTAGCGGTGTAAAAATAGAAATTTTATCCACATAGCGTAGTTATAAAAATATGATTTTTATATAATAGAGAATATAAAAATGTGATTTTTATATACATAGCAACAATATAAAAATGTGATTTTTATATATGTAGTGAACACAGACGACGAATGTGACAAAAGGCGAGAGCGGCGAAGATGCTCTACATAGGAAGAGTCGTGGCGTTTGGTTTAACTAATTGGTGAGAACTTCTCACCTTAAATTTTGTTTTCTAGCTAATAATATATACTAGGATGCAGACGGTGTTTAGTAGCACCTGACACCCGTCGTCCACAGACCATGGACGGCTTGTATGCTTGTTTGTTTGATGTTGATGTGTAGTTGATTGAGTGATGTGAAATGAAATCAAATATTTATGTAGTTAAAAATATTTTATAGTTGAAAATATAATTTTTAGCATGAATGTGAATAAATATTTATAAACAAATTGGAGATTTGTTTATATACACTGATTTGATTGGGACGATAAATTTTACACATCGCCCAACTGCACAAATAAAATCTGTGTTTGATTGTTTGAAACCCAACACGGGTATTGGGATGATATATGACATACACTAATCCCAATAATTAGTTGTATGTCGATTGATTGATTGACAGACTGTTATAAGCGTTAAATATTTATATTTGATGCTTATACAGTGTAGAATGCACTTGGGATGATGGTTGATTATTTGTCATTGTTGATATATACATGCGTTGTACGGAAATCCATAGAAATAAAATCTATGGTAATTGATTGGGCCTTATTCCAATATTTGAATAGAAATATTTGAAATAGAAATATTTGAAAAAGAAATATTTGAAGTAGAATATTCGAAAATAGAAATATATGAAGCCGTGTTGATTAGGTTGATGCCATTTTGACGTGAACGATATTTATATCGATTTTATTCATTTTATAATGAATATCGAAAGTGATTTCAAAATCTGATATTTTGAGAAGAATTAGAATTCGAATTGAAATTGAATAGTAATGAATTCGAATTGAAATTGAATATAAATGAATTCGAATTGAAATTGAATATAAATGAATTCGAATTGAAATTGAATTGAATTGGAAATGAACTGAAATTGAATTAGAAATCAATTTGAATTGAAATCAATTTGAAATGAATTTGAAAGGAATTTATAAGGAAAAATTCAATTTTGATTTGAATTTGAAAATGAAATCGTTTCAAAAACGAATTTAAAACGATTTATAAAATACGTTTTAAAAGGAAATCGAAAAAGTGTATATATTATATATATATATATATAATATAATGGCCTGAATAGAACGCACCGCGCCGCGGCAGTTCGCGAATTTCGACCATTGACTTCGAATGGATATTACGGGAGATCCGACCGTCGGATTCTCCTAAAACCGGAACCGTTGGGTTCGTATCGAAAGAGCTTTCTAACGAATGTGAGAAATTAGAAATCTAACGGTTGGATTTGGAATTATGTCCAAATCAAATTTGGGAAAGGTCGCTGTAAGTGCAGTTCCATGGCCCGACTGTACGGGCCTTGATAAAATTTTAAAAAATATCAATAATTTGTGTAAAATCATAAGAAATGATTTGGGAAGAATTGGGATGAAAAACTCCATATTTGAAAAGATAAAAATAATTTTTTATCGAAATGAACTAGTTTTGAACTAGAATTATAATTCTATTTATTTTTAAATAAATAAAGTGAATTTGAAATGGTTTTTAAATATAACCAGAATTTCCAATAATTGAATTGGAGTGGATTTGAATCGAAATTGTCTTCGGAATATTTCGATGTGGGATTTCGTGATTATACAGATATTGTTGTGGAAATCTGAAATATATATATATATATATCGTTATTTCCAATACGATATTTGTTGGTCGTAGAATTTGATATTGAATATAAGCCGATATATTTTCTATTCAGAGCCTTGTATTTAATATCAAATGTGATTTGGGTTTGTCGTGAATGGTGTCTTCATTAACACTGTTCTTAAGCCCAGTTGAGAAAAAGATTAAATCTTTTTTATTTAGATTTAATGAAGTGTACCAATTAAATAATATTTAATTGGAACTGAATTGATATTGATTTTTGGGTTTATCGTGAATAGTGTTTTAAATAACACTTGTTCTTTAACCTGATAATTAATGGAATGTGATTTTTGGTTTACCGTGAACCGTGTTTTAAAAGACACTGATTCTTTAACCCAGTTAAAGATTAAAATTAAGTGGAGTTTTAATGAATCTTTAATTAGAATGAAAAGATCGAGAATGGAGTACCGCCAGTTTTACTCCAGGAGATAGTTAAATCTTTAATTAGATTTGAACGTGAAATGGTAATTGAATTTACCGATAACACCGTGGTGTTAGATATGAAGTATTACCAGTTTTACTTCATGGGGTGAATAGGTTGGGATTGGGAAATAAAATAAATGATTACTTCGGTGTGGTTCGCTAATCCCGACTAGTTTGAATTGATATTCAAAGGTGATTAAAGAATAAATTTAAAGAATTTATCTTTGATAAAATTAATGGGAACCTTTCCCAAAGTATAAGAATATTTGAATAAAAGAATATTCTGAATTGGAATGAGGCGTATGTTGTGTTTGTGTAACACTTGTTTATTATATACGCGAGTTATTCGGAAAGACCGGGTTTATCCCATTCTGAATAACTGATACGACGATAAGTCGAAGATGAAGGCGGTGGTCGAAGACCGGAGGTCTTCACGTCGTTTGGGTGGTTACTGATGATCTTGATTGGGCTGTACACCCAAGAAGATGGAAACAGTTAGTGATCGTCCAGACGTACTTGGAGATCGATGGATATGCGGGGTACTAGGTGCCTCCGGTTTCGTTCAGACCCAGAACGGACTTGTAAATGGACTGTGTGTCTGACATAGGATTTTATTCTGTGTGATTGATTTCTATTAAATATATATCTGTTTGGCGGTGGAGAATTTATTCTCTTGCTTAACGCCCTTCTCTGAGACGTACGAGCTCAAGGGTTATATATTGATGGATATCAAACGCATGGAGTGAATTGCCTGTGTGGCATGCCTAAGTGGCAATTGATCAAGGCTTCTGTTGAAAAGCAAAGTCTTGTGGTTGATGATCAAAGCACAGCCTGTGTGGCACAGCTTTGTGTAACGTGAATTCGCGAGCCTCACACCCCGGTTGTGAACCAGAAACGGGAGAGGACATCAGGGAGGGCATGCGTTTCCTTCTAGCTAGAAGTGGCGTCAGTGGTTTTACAGGCCCTGACGAGTTTGACTTATGTGGTTGTTGCTGTTGCGAGACGCCTCGGTTAGATCGGACGATCCGGGTTTGATGGAATCATTCGTTGGCTCATTTACGCCCCATAGGGCGGGGAAACTTAGTGTTCAGGCATTTTAATCCACATCGGTGGACCGGCCCTAACGATCCAAGGGCCCACCTGAGTCTGGGTCCTGAGACTCGGGTTAGACAGTCTCGAATCGGTAGAGGACGATCCCTGGCCTCAGTTCACAGATGGAAATCCAATTTCCAAATACGTGGTTTTGCGATTTTGATTGTATAACGTATATATGGCGACATAGTGGTATGGGGCATTCATGCCGCCTATGATTGATACTTATGATTTGAAATTGATTTCTTCACTTATAGCAATAATAAAAGATTTGTTTTAACGTATCAAGCATTCTTTGGCTATTATAAGGTAAAACCCTATCCTCTGGTTTGTGTTGCATTGTGTGATGGGACCTGGGTCTTATAATAGCTTCATTGTTCTTTATTTAGCATTGTGCTGTTGTTTTATGCACTGGTATTCTTAGGAGGAAACCCGTTCCGTGTTATACGGCGTGGTCCCTTGATTTACCTAACTTTAAAATAAAGATTAATAACTGTTTTAGTTCTCACACCAGTCCCATGAATGACCTGGAGTTTATTGTTTTAACCTAAACTCTGGGTGCCCTTATTTTGACACGGGCAGCTAGTAGTTTTGGTTTTGCAGATTTATATTCACAGGATCCTGGTTTACAGCTGGAATGATATCCGGAAAGCTTTGTATCCGTATATCTCCTTCAGTTGTGTATTGTATTATTTTCCGCTGCTATGTAATGTATTGTAATCTCTGATATTATATAATGTGTAATATTGATTTATACTCTGTATATTCTTGTATTCCGATGGAATTGTTGTAATAAACAATGAAATGTTCTTCCGTCGGCGTCCTTTTGTGGCTTTTTCTCGAACTATCCGCGCTTTCCTTACCGGGGAAGTTACGGGTCGTTACAGTTTGGTATCAGAGCTTTGGTTTACAAAGCTCAGAGAACAAGACACATTATAATCATACGAAAGAATTCATCAGATATTGGATTGGTAATATCCAATGGGAATGACTCGTTAGAGATGGGATCAGTAGTATCCTAGAACGAGTGTGAAGAGTATATCTTTAAAGTGAAAACAAATTTTGTTTTGAAATTCAAATCGTTCTATATGTATTTGAATATTTATTTTAAATTGATTTGGACAATTTAGTATATAAAGATTTTTCATATACGCCTTGCAAACGTATATTCGAAGTTTTAATATGCTGGATGGATATAGAGTCATACTCTAGTTGCCCGGGGATAATTCTGATGATGCGGCCGCATCATCAGTATTTATATTCGAGTGCCGAAAGTGTGATGTCTATATATTTCCTATTGACTGGTGTGAGAACCAAAATTAGATAGGGCCTATTGTTATGATTTGGCATCAAAAATGTGATTTTCTGTATATGTATCAAAATTATGAATTTGAAAAGCTAATCAACTGATTGATTGCTGATTGTGTTGTTTGATTATTGTTTGATTCATATATTTGAACCATATAGCCAATTTGAACCAAATAGTAAATTGTATTGAAAATTAGTCGCATATGCTTGCATGTACATGTACTTACATTGAACAGGTCATAGCAAGGAGGCTAGAGAAGAGGAATAAAATTGTTTGCCCGGCAAATAGGTACATGTTTATTGTATTTCTTGAGTTTTGGGTGATTTTGTGAGCCGATTGGCTAGCCGCTTGGCTTTTTCTTTTTCTTTTGGATTGAAGAAGGCCATGGGAGGCTATATGATATTTCCCGAAGTCCCCGGTGCAGGGGAGGTTATGGCGATTTTTTTTGAAAATTTAGGGTGTTAGCCAAATTTTTGAAAAATTTGAAAAGTTTTTAGAAACTGAAAAGTTGAAAAACTTAAGCCGTAAAGAAAATACTGGAAGTTGAGTTGATTTATGAAACAACTTTCGGCTTCGTTCCTTTTCGGGGACGAAAAGTTTTAAGTGGGGGAGATTGTAATAACTCGGAAATCCGAGCCAATTTAAAATTTTTATTTTGGCAATTTTGATGAATTTTGATCATTTAAAATGAATTATTTTAAATAATATTGACGAGAAATTTATTTTGAATAGAATTCGAACGTATATATTTATATACGTCGTCGTTGGAATATAAATAATTATAAAAGGAATAGAAAATGGCGCGGTAGTTCGATAATTCGATTTTAAAATTCAAATGAATGTACCGGGTTCAAAATAAACCGGATTTTAGCGGAACCAAAAACATTAGAATCTAATTGAGAATATCTTTCCAACGAATCAGAAAAATTGAAATTTCATAGCGGGGATAAAAAGTTACGTCCAGTTGAAATTTCAGAATAGTCGCTATGGAATTTCGGCCCTTAGAAAATGGAAATTTTGCAAACGACCTCGGATTTCGACGAAACCACTTTTGTTGGATCCATGATGTGAAGTTATTTCTAGATTCCAATTTTTGTAATTTTTCGAATCAATATGTGAGCGTGGCAAAGGAAAACGCGTTTGACCAGTTTCAGTTGATTTTAATCGACTGGAAAATGGCCATTTTTCAAACGGTCTCAGTGTTCGACGAAACTAGTTTTGTTAGGACCGTATCGCCAATACGAAGTTAGAAAATATTTTTCTGGAATTTTTAGAGTTAGTATGTGACCCCAGTAAATTGAAATGCGCGTTCAAATTCAATATATAGAGTTATATGTTGATTTTAACGAAAACTGGTCGAAACGGCCAAATCAGCTTACGATACATATCCCATTGTGTTCGGAAGGGGGGTAATACGCTAGGGGCGACAGTCGTTGGGCGCGAAATAGAGTTCGAATGAAAAACAACTTTTTTAGAGAGAGAAAAATAAATAAATAAAATAAATATAAATTACACCTCAGCTCCCCCTTTTTCCCTTTCCTTTGGTCAACCCCCTTATATCGTTCCACAGAAAATCGAAAAGCAAAAAAAAACCCACGACAGCCGCGTCCTCCAGGCCGACCGCCACCCACGGTGTAGCTCCTTCCGTTGTGCCGCCGTCAGTCAACGCGCTCCGCCTCTGTCGATCTCAACCCCCCTCCTTCCAGCCTCGTCATCGCGGAACCCTACCCCCAAAACACCCAATCCTTCCGCATATGGCCCACCGCCGCCTGAAGTGCCAACCTCCGACCACTTGACCGTCCACCACCACATATCCGATGCCCTCACCACAGCCCCTCCCCTCCGATTCGCTGTGAGTTATTTATATTATTTGTTTTGTTTTAATTTGTTATAAATGTTTGAATTAGTTTAAGTAATGTTAAGGTTTTTTATTCATAATAGAAAAGATTGAATTTTTCTTCATACAAATGAAAGATAAAGGAGTTAAAGATTTGTTTTTTTAAAATATAAAGGTATGATTTTTATTGGTAAAAATATAATTTTTATATTAGTAAAAGGATAAAAATATAATTTTTATAGGGTAGAGATAATAAAAATGTAATTTTTATTATAGTTGAAGGTTAAAGATATAATTTTTATTATGGTAGAGTGTCAAAAATATAATCTTTATATTATAGAAAAGTTAAAAGTAAAATTTTTATAAAGTAGAAGTATTAAAAATATGATTTTTATATTATATAGATAATAAAAATTTAATCTTTATATTTGAAAGGGGGAAATCTTTATATAGAGAATAACATGATAAAAATATAGTCTTTATTATATGAACATCGGTGTAAAAATAGAATTTTTATCTATATAGTAGCGGTGTAAAAATAGAAATTTTATCCATATAGCGTAGTTATAAAAATATGATTTTTATATAATAGAGAATATAAAAATGTGATTTTTATATACATATCAACAATATAAAAATGTGATTTTTATATATGTAGTGAACACGAACGACGAATGTGACAAAAGGCGAGAGCGGCGAAGATGCTCTACATAGGAAGAGTCATGGCGTTTGGTTTAACTAATTGGTGAGAACTTCTCACCTTAAATTTTGTTTTCTAGCTAATAATATATACTAGGATGCAGACGGTGTTTAGAAGCACCTGACACCCGTCGTCCACAAACCATGGACGGCTTGTATGCTTGTTTGTTTGATGTTGATGTATAGTTGATTGAGTGATGTGATGTGAAATGAAATCAAATATTTATGTAGTTAAAAATATTTTATAGTTGAAAATATAATTTTTAGCATGAATGTGAATAAATATTTATAAACAAATCGAAGATTTGTTTATATACACTGATTTGATTGATATTGATTGGGACGATAAATTTTACACATCGCCCAACTGCACAAATAAAATCTGTGTTTGATTGTTTGAAACCCCACACGGGTATTGGGATGATATATGACATACACTAATCCCAATAATTAGTTGTATGTCGATCGATTGATTGACAGACTGTTATAAGCGTTAAATATTTATATTTGATGCTTATACAGTGTAGAATGCACTTTGGATGATGGTTGATTATTTGTCATTGTTGATATAAACATGCGTTGTATGGAAATCCATAGAAATAAAATCTATGGTAATTGATTGGGCCTCATTCCAATATTTGAATAGAAATATTTGAAATAGAAATATTTGAAAAAGAAATATTTTAAATAGAATATTCGAAAATAGAAATAGATGATGCCGTGTTGATTAGGTTGACGCCATCTTGACGTGAACGATATTTATATCGATTTTATTCATTTTATAATGAATATCGAAAGTGATTTCAAAATCTGATATTTTGAAAAGAATTAGAATTCGAATTGAAATTGAATAGAAATGAATTCGAATTAAATTGAATAGAAATGAATTCAAATTGAAATTGAATATAAATGAATTCGAATTGAAATTGAAAATAAATGAATTCGAATTGAAATTGAATTGAACTGAAAACGAACTGAAATTGAATTAGAAATCAATTTGAATTGAAATCAATATGAATTGAAATCAATATGAAATGAATTTGAAAGGAATTTATAAGGAAAAAATTCAATTTTGATTTGAATTTGAAAATGAAATCGTTTCAAAAACGAATTTAAAATGATTTATAAAATACGTTTTAAAAGGAAATCGACGAAGTATATATTATATATATTATAATGGCCTGAATAGAACGCGCCGCGCCGCGGTAGTTCGCGAATTTCGACCATTGACTTCGAATGGATATTACGGGAGATCCGACCGTCGGATTCTCCTAAAACCGGAACCGTTGGGTTCGTATTGAAAAGAGCTTTCTAACGAATATTAGAAATTAGAAATCTAACGGTTGGATTTGGAATTATGTCCAAATCAAATTTGGAAAAGGTCGTTGTAAGTGCAGTTCGATGGACGTTGATGGAAATCGACTGTACGGGCCTTGATAAAATTATCAAAAATATCAATAATTTGTGTAAAATCATAAGAAATGATTTGGGAATAATTAGGATGAAAAACTCCATATTTGAAAAGATAAAAATAGATTTTTATCGAAATGAACTAGTTTTGAACTAGAATTATAATTATATTTATTTTTAAATAAATAAAGTGAATTTGAAATGGTTTTGAAATATAACCAGAATTTCCAATAATTGAATTGGAATGGATTTGAATCGAAATTGTCTTCGGAATATTTCGATGTGCGATTTCGTGATTATACAGATATTGTTGTGGAAATTTGAAAGATATATATATATATATATATATCGTTATTTCCAATAGGATATTTGTTGGTCGTAGAATTTGATACTGAATATAAGCCAATATATTTTCTATTCAGAGCCTTGTATTTAATATCAAATGTGATTTGGGTTTGTCGTGAATGGTGTCTTCATTAACACTGTTCTTAAGCCCAGTTGAGAAAAAGATTAAATCTTTTTTATTTAGATTTAATGAAGTGTGCCAATTAAACAATATTTAATTGGAACTGAATTGATATTGATTTTTGGGTTTATCGTGAATAGTTTTTTAAATAACACTTGTTCTTTAACCCGATAATTAATGGTATGTGATTTTGGGTTTACCGTGAACCGTGTTTTAAAAGACACTGATTCTTTAACCCAGTTAAAGATTAAAACTAAGTGGAGTTTTAATGAATCTTTAATTAGATTGAAAAGATCGAGAATGGAGTATCGCCAGTTTTACTCCAGGCGATAGTTAAATCTTTAATTAGATTTGAACGTGAAATGGTAATTGAATTTACCGATAACACCGTGGTGTTAGATATGAAGTATTACCATTTTTACTTCATGGGGTGAATAGGTTGGGATTGGGAAATAAAATAAATGATTACTTCGGTGTGGTTCGCTAATCCCGACTAGTTTGAATTGATATTCAAAGGTGATTAAAGAATAAATTTATAGAATTTATCTCTGATAAAATTAATGGGAACCTTTCCCAAAGTATAAGAATATTTGAATAAAAGAATATTCTGAATTGGAATGAGGCGTATGTTGTGTTTGTGTAACACTTGTTTATTATATACGCGAGTTATTCGGAAAGAACGGGTTTATCCCATTCTGAATAACTGATACGACGATAAGTCGAAGATGAAGGCCGTGGTCGAAGACCGGAGGTCTTCACGTCGTTTGAGTGGTTACTGATGATCTTGATTGGGCTGTACACGCAAGAAGATGGAAACAGTTAGTGATCGTCCAGACGTACTTGGAGATCGATGGATATGCGGGGTACTAGGTGCCTCCGGTTTCGTTCAGACCCAGAACAGACTTGTAAATGGACTGTGTGTCTGACATAGGATTTTATTCTATGTGATTGATTTCTATTAAATATATATCTGTTTGGCGGCGAAGAATTTATTCTCTTGCTTAACGCCCTTCTCTGAGACGTACGAGCTCAGGGGTTATATATTGATGGATATTAAACGCATGGAGTGAATTGCCTGTGTGGCATGCCTAAGTGGCAATTGATCAAGGCTTCTGTTGAAAAGCAAAGTCTTGTGGTTGATGATCAAAGCACAGCCTGTGTGGCACAACTTTGTGTAACGTGAATTCGCGAGCCTCACACCCCGGTTGTGAACCAGAAACGGGAGAGGACATCAGGGAGGGCATGCGTTTCCTTCTAGCTAGAAGTGGCGTCAGTGGTTTTACAGGCCCTGACGAGTTTGACTTATGTGGTTGTTGCTGTTGCGATACGCCTCGGTTAGATCGGACGATCCGGGTCCGATGGAGTCATTCGTTGGCTCATTTACGCCCCATAGGGCGGGGAAACGTAGTGTTCAGGCATTTTAATCCACATCGGTGGACCGGTCCTGACGATCCAAGGGCCCACCTAAGTCTGGGTCCTGAGACTCGGGCTAGACAGTCTCGAATCGGTAGAGGACGATCCCTGGCCTCGGTTCACAGATGGAAATCCAATTTCCAAATACGTTATTTTGCGATTTTGATTGTATAACCTATATATGGCGACATAGTGGTATGGGGCATTCATGCCGCCTATGATTGATACTTATGATTTGAAATTGATTTCTTCACTTATAGCAATAATAAAAGATTTGTTTTAACGTATCAAGCATTCTTTGGCTATTATAAGGTAAAACCCTATCCTCTGGTTTGTGTTGCATTGTGTGATGGGACCTGGGTCTTATAATAGCTTCATTGTTCTTTATTTAGCATTGTATTGTTGTTTTATGCACTAGTATTCTTGAGAGGAAACCCGTTCCGTGTTATACGGCGTGGTCCCTTGATTTACCTAACTTTAAAATAAAGATTAATAACTGTTTTAGTTCTCACACCAGTCCCATGACTGACCTGGAGTTTATTGTTTTAACCTAAACTCTAGGTGCCCTTATTTTGACACGGGCAGCTAGTAGTTTTGGTTTTGCAGATTTATATTCACAGGATCCTGGTTTACAGCTGGAATGATATCCGGAAAGCTTTATATCCGTATATCTACTTCAGTTGTGTATTGTATTATTTTCCGCTGCTATGTAATGTATTGTAATCTCTGATATTTTATAATGTGTAATATTGATTTATACTCTGTATATTCTTGTATTCTGATGGAATCGTTGTAATAAACAATGAAATGTTCTTCCGTCTGGGTCCTTTTGTGGCTTGTTCTCGAACTATCCGCGCTTTCCTTACCGGGGAATTTACGGGTCATTACACACATCTAGCAACCGCAAACGATAGTTCTAATGTGAGAGGTTAAGGGATTAATAAATGAATTAATTCTAATAAACAGACATGCTAAGAATAGTAAGGTTAAGTAACATATGAATAGGCGACACTTAACCATTATAACATGATGAATGGGTAAGGTTAAGTTAATAAGAAACACTTAACCAATATAATAAATGGGTAGGGTTAAGTTAATATGAAACACTTAACCAATATAACATGATGAGCGGATAGGGTTAAGTCAATAAGAAACACTTAACCAATATAACATGATAAATGGGTAGAGTTAAGTTAATAAGAAACACTTAACCAATATAACATGATGAACGGATATGGTTAAGTTAATAAGAAACACTTAACCAATATAACATGATAAATGGGTGGGTTTAAGTTAATAGGAAACACTTAACCAATATAAAATGATGAACGGATATGGTTAAGTTAATAAGAAACACTTAACCAATATAACATGATAAATGGGTGGGGTTAAGTTAATAGGAAACACTTAACCAATATAACATGTTGAATGGGTGGGGTTAAGTTAATATGAAACACTTAACCAATATAACATGATAAATGGGTGGGGTTAAGTTAATAGGAAACACTTAACCATTATAACATGATGAATGGGTAGGGTTAAGTTAATAAGAAACACTTAACCTATATAACATGATAAATGGGCAGGGTTAAGTTAATAAGAAACACTTAACAAATATAACATGATGAACGGATAGGGTTAAGTTAATAAGAAACACTTAACCAATATAACTTGATAAATGGGTGGGGTTAAGTTAATAGGAAACACTTAACCAATATAACATGATGAATGGGTAGGGTTAAGTTAATAAGAAACACTTAACCAATATAACATGACAAATGGGTGGGGTTATAATAGGAAACACTTAACCAATATAACATGATGAATGGGTAGGGTTAAGTTAATAAGAAACACTTAACCAATATAACATGATAAATGGGTTGTGTTAAGTTAATAAGAAACACTTAACCAATATAACATGATGAACGGATGGGGTTAAGTCAAGGGGAAACACTTAACCAATATAACATAATGAATGAACATGGTTAAGTTAATAGGAAACACTTAACCAAGGCAACATGATGTGTGGGTGGGTTAAGTTAACTTGAATGGACAACACTTAACCAATATTACATGAACAAAGTGGATAGGGTTAAGGCAAACTTAACCGTTAAATAAACATGCTTGAATCAGTGGGAGGGTTAAGTACATCTCGCGTAGGTGGGTAATATTTGTATATAAAGGCCCATAAACTTAACCAGTAGGAAACCCTAGTAATGGGGACCCATTTCAGCATTAACCCACATAGATGTATCATGGTACCCTGAACTAGGCAGGGTAGGGCACGATTACTGGGCTGATTATAAGCGGTCACGTCAGTGTAGGTTCCAACGTATTACGGGCGTGCACGTACTCCGGAGTGGAAAAAGCAGGCACTGGGTACCAGTAGTTATACACTGTGCATCTTGAATCGTGTCGGGTTGCTATTATAGAGATTGATACACCTTATGGTGGGACCGACACAGGGTATCTACACGCAAGAGAGGGCCGACGGACACAGACAGCAGGAAAATTAATATAAGTAGGGAGACGATCGGTTAAGGTAGTAAGGATACATCTAACATCTTCATGGCAATTAGGCTGATTGAGGTAAGAACCTCATACTAGATGTACACTTGAAGGCTACCATAATTGCGGGCTTGGGATCACCTTATTATACAACACAGTATACTAGTTGGGACACTATTAAGGGATACAGATCCTTTTTCACAGGATACTAGTTGGGACACTAGTAGGGAATACGAATTGTTCTATAAAAGACACTAGTTAGGATGCTAGTAGGGTGGTGCAGAGAAAATAGGAAATCAGAGAAAGAACCGAAGCGCATTCAGTGTATCTTGCCTTGTCATTTCTAACACTCATCATTTGTTGTCTTCCTATGCTTATTATCATGGTTAGGTCTTGCATCCATTTTATTCATGTCATGATGCTTTTACCTATTTACATGCCGAAAGTCACTGGACTTACCAGGCTTTATGTCTGACTCCGTTTTCTTTCGTCTTCTTTTCTTCCGTTTCCCCCCTCCCCAGGTAGTCAGGGAGGAATAGCTCAGCTTAGTTTGGACCGTTTCTCTTTCCAATCTTGAAGATTCTTTGATGCATTGCTTGGATCCTCTCATCTTTGGCTATGGCTGTGTCTGCACTTTTATTTGGGGACTTTTGCTTCTAATATACTTGGACGTTTTTGAATCAAGACTGAAGTTTTATACCTTTAAGTATGATTGGGTCAATTGTTGTAAATGCTTAACTAAACTACATTGCTTATAAAATGACTTTATTTTCTGTTGTTTTATTTGTCTGTCTTTTAATTTATCTTCATCCTTTACCTAAAACGCTCCACCAAAGTTAAGGCATTCTCTTTGTAAGTGACCTTAACGGACGTGGGGTGTTACATTTGGTATCAGAGCTGAAGGTTACCGAATCAGATAAAAGATTTGAATTTTTTTTCAAAACGGTTTTAAAAGAAGCATTTTCAAAAGAAAAGTTTTGTTTTAAAGGCATACTCCCCAAAGCCATATGCACTATCTTTTGATCCTCTATTTGAATCCTTGTTTCTTTCTTTCCAGAGTCTCCGGGGCTCTTGGCTTTCACGGAGGTAACCTCATCGTGGCATGGTTCCGTAGTCTTGATGAGACTACGACACCTGTCAAAGGGCGAAGAAGTGCCCAACTTCCATCTATAACCGCAGTAGTTTCACCTGCGGCTAATTTTCTTTCAAGCTTTGTAGGGTTTTCCGTGCGATGGAGGCAGCTTTCGAGAGACTTGTCAACAATTTACACAAGGATGGTAAAGATGAGAATGAGGAAGTTTGGCTAAAAAGCACAACTGTAACGACCCATATTTTTGACCATTCAAATCGACAATAACCACATATGTCGACCCAAACAAATCACAAATATAGACAGTTATTGGGATAAGAAAAAAAAGAAGAAAGAAAAGGAAACAATAACAGAGCTCTCACAGCGGAAGGACAACATATAATAATAACTAACAGTTTAAAATAGTTGATTATATACATTTGTCTATACCATACAACGATTATCAGAGTTACATCTATAGATCTCTGCAGAGCACAGCGGAAATAAATGCAGCGGGAATACTTATATATTATAGATGTATGCCAAATCTTTGTCTTCATCCTCCAAGCTATTTGAAATCTTCGCTAACTGCAAATCTGCTAACCCGAGCGTATTGCATAACAGAAAACACAACAAACACTCGGATCAACACTAAATTATTCTCATATTAGTCAAATTAAAATACGAGATACCATCAGTGTCATGGGTACAGTAACTCAAGAGATGTTACGGGATTTTTCCATCTCTCAAGGATCCGTTAAACTAATACATAGATAATATAATACGTTATTATCGTAGTGTCTACTCAGTAAAGTATAAATACTGAAAATAGCGTAAGCGGGATTACATTTTTACCCTTACACCGTTTATAATACCGTAGTCTATACAGTACCGAAAACCCACCGTAAACGATGGCATCAGAGGGCACTCCATAGGTACGATACAAATCAAAATCGTATGGGACTCGTTAAGGATAATATGACAAGGCACTCGAGGCAATGCCCAGGGTAGGATTCTACCAATTGCACTCCCGGACCGGTGGTAACGCATAGCAGCCACTACCGCCCACCTCGGAACACACTCCCACAGTCATAAATGGGCCCAAATCGTCATCATCATCATAGTCATAGAAATAGTATCGAAGAAGTGTGTCCGATCAAAGGTGCTACCTTAAGTAGTCACGGTATAGCTCCTGTTTTAGTCATTTCAATTCTGACCCGAAGGTCAGGGCTATTTCGATACCGTTCATCTTCTTCGATTCAATAATTGCCTCCATGTCATCATACTCATTCTGGATACGTCATAACTTTCACAGTTGTCAAAGTGGTATCGACACTGATAGAAAGTTTGCCTTATGTCGACTCCAGTCTCTTTGACCACCAACGCTTACATCTTTCACATCGGTTGGTTCTTTTATATTTCACAAAGGTTTGATTCATCTCAAAATATCATATTCTGTTTCGAACCAAGTTTATATTCAAATAGAATATATTTACATATCAAACTGTCAAAAATCAAACCAAACCGATCATATTCTAAATTAGAATATATTTCCATATCCTTATATTATAATCATATAATATTTCAAAATTGACCTATATTCCAATAGAATATATTTTCCTCAAATATTTAAATTTATCCCAAATCGATTTATGTTCGTAATACATTCATATTCAAATAGAATATGTACTTTTACTTCAACTCATTTCAATTTCTTTGGAGGTCCATTTATATTCGAGAAGAATAAAATTTACATTTCCATATCAAAATCGGTTAAGAAATCGATTTATATTCAAATAGAATAAAATTTATCTCAACTCCATTTGAACAACAATTTTAGATCCAAACACTTTCTATTTGGAAGAAAATTACGATCATTTAATACAACTTGAAAAATAGATGCTTATAAATAAAAATCTTTATACAAAATGTGTATATATATATAGAATATAATAGCAAAAATAAAATAAGATAAAATTTTAAACTTTATATATATACATACATTTTACTCTATATATATACATACATTTTAAAGTTACTATAGTTTAAATAATGAAATATAAGAAAAAATAGTTATAACAAAATAGTTATAGGTAAAAAGTTTTAATAAATAAATTTTAAAGGAAAGGAATAGTTATTTGAAGACAACAGGGTAAATGTATATAAAATAAAATTCTTTAACTAAAATCATTCCTTCCTTCCGAACTTCAGTACATGAATCTAAACTCCGGTCTCTTTGGAGTTTGCCTAGCCAAATGACTCATCCCAAACCTCATTCCAAACCCAATTCCCCAAATTCAAGGATTCAAACCATACTCGTATTAAATAAAAATTTCCAAGTATACTCGATTTATCTTTATTTCAATATTAAATTCAATAAGAATTTATTAAATTCGAGTCCACACTATCCTTGAAAATCCCCAAATCATATTAGTTTTGAATCTTTACAACTTCAAAATTCACTTTGAAAAAATTTCCTTAATCACTTCAAATGCATTCAAGATTCAGATCTTTAAAGGAAGAATAAAATTTATCAAAATCGACAGTTTCCTTTTAATGAATTTCCTTCAAATAGAACTTCAAATATTTAAATCATTTAACCAACCGATGTCCATAAGTAATTTGCTACCCTATGGCCAGGTGATTTAAATTTAATTTCTCGATATTCAGGGATGGATCTATCATTTCAATCCAAATCAGGGTCACAAAGGTTTATCATTTCACTCTGTGTTCTTAATTTATTTTATTGATAAACCCCGGGTTTATTAGATGCCCGTAACATCAAGGTTAATTGGGATTAATCGTCAAAGTGAACATACAATATCCATATACTTAATAAAGGACATTTCAGTACCATTATCTATTCATCGATCAAATCAAACCAAGGCATTCATCACAACCATTTAATTCAAATGGTAAGTAGCAAATCGTTTCACAATCAACAAGGGTCGAGTTTCTAACTAGAATTTAATTAAATAGAATAACTAGTTATCAAATTAATATTCCCATATTCACACTTGCATGTCAGTTTTAAACATCACATCAACAATCAAACACAACCATGCAACCAAACTTATTTCATAATTTAATTCAGTAAATATGGGAATAATTCAGTATTTCGTAAGTGATAAAATCACTCACCTTTGGGTCTTAATTGGATCAAACGTCTAAAAGAAGCCCAAAATTTGACAGTCTCAGATCGCAACCAAAACCAGCGCCAGAACGTCCGCAATCTCGCCACGATTCCAAAGCACCCAACCGCGTCCAAATCCGAGTCAGTACGCGAAAGTTATAAGCATTTTACTTTTGGAATTCAAATTATATAAAATAATTAAAAACAAATTTCTCACCAAATAAAAAGCGCCACGTCACCCTCTCAAGACCTTTCTTCCCGCTCCACTCCCCTTCCGTCTACAGTAAACCGACGTGCAAAAGGAACCCAAAAACACAACTTTGACCAACCCTAGTTCATCCTTCCGACCACGATTTTGACCAAGGCCACCAGCGTTCAAACTGTCTCCTCCAGGCGCATCTAACCCCCTCGAGCACACAAACTCCAGTCGACCAAAACGTCCCCTGTCGTCAGCCCTAAATCACGGAAAATAAGCCCTAAAATGCAAAATTGAACCTCCTCCGACCACGATATGACCTGCGACCACCACCAATGCCTTCCTATCGACGAAAGCTACAATACCCATATCCCCGAATCTTCAATTAACATCTAAATCAAAAAGCCCCAAATTGCGGTCTAGGGTTTCGAAAACTGAAAGTTTGACCACCGATTTCAGGCCACTCTAGGTACTGCATGTCTAAACAAAACATACCAGCAGCTTCGTATCGTCGAGAGCTTCAGTTTGATATATAATACGCTAGGGTTTGAAGAGGTTTGATTTTTAAAGTCTGTATTTTTCATTTGGAGAAGGGTTTGATAAATTTCTTTCTGCCATTGAAGAGAAAAGAGTCGATGGAAAAATATACATATGTTGAAATGGCTGATGGAGTGGTAAAGGATTTTATTTATATAATTAGAGAAGGCCCAATGTTACAACACACAATTATCCATTTATATTGATCTCTTTCACACTTTCTCTCGTACGATCAGATTACCCGTCGGATTGTAACGCAAATTGAAATCCTATCATGATTCACCGTTCCAGTTCCGATGAGACTGGTTTCATCGGATTCCAAGACAGTTACCACAACCGTTAAATTTCACAGTTAAATAATTAATAAAATATTCAAATATTCATTTAACTGTTTTAGTTTCAATTCGAATATTCATTAAATTCAAATTTAAACCAAATTATAACTTAATAAATCCTATAAATTTAATTCATAAATTTTACATTCCCACATTTAATTATTTCTCAAATTAAATCTGAACTGCAAATTCAAATAAATGGATTCGCTTTTATCATAAGTTATTTAACATCAAAATCCAAAATTCCACCATTTCCAATTTAAAATTTGGATCTCACTTTTAAATTAACCACTCAAATTAATTTAAATATTAAAATATTAAATTTCAAATTACAGCCTTTTGAATAAACTGCCTTTAAAAATCTATTTATACTAAATTCAACAGTCACCATCATCAAAATTAACAAAAATTTGATTTTTCCCAATATATTCCAATTTATTTATATTTAAATTGAAATTTAAATATACTGAAAATTATGGGATGTTACATTCTCCCCCACTTAAAATCTTTTCGTCCTCAAAAAGAGAACGGAGCGATGTTAAGCACATATCTATTTTAAATTCATACTTGAAAATAACCTTTAAAAAAAATTATATTTGTAAAACTCATAAATCTTCTAACTCCCGAAATCACGGAAAATTTCTGCAGCACCTCCTTTGTACGGAGAGGTCCGGAAAATCACAATACATACATAAATCCAAATATTCATCTCATCACTCGATGAGGCATCCCAAAAAATGGGGAAAACAAAATATAAAGCCATCAAAATCTTGTAACACAAATACGTACCTTTCTTTAGCGTTTATTTGCATTTTTTCTTACCTTAGCACTTAGTATTTAGCGCAAGCGAGCCCCAAAGCGTAGCGCGACTTCCCTACACCTGCTACATACTCACATAGGCATAAGAATCCAACTTATAAACAATACATAGCAATATACACAACTTACACTACATATATTGAACACTTCAACAACAAAACAACATGTTAACAACAGGCCAACAAACAAATCAACGATTATCACCTATAAATGATGGAATTTGACTAAAAACACAGGCAAAAGTTGCAGCTTTTGTTTCAGGCTTTCCGAATTGTCCAGATTCGTCGAATTCGGATAATTCGTTCAAAAGTTATGCCCATTTTAGTGAAGGCGAACACCTCAGCCCGTACACTGAAAAATGCAGATCTGAAAGGTTCTATCCACTTTTTAGCCCTCTAAACATCAGAATTTGACTCGGCATATTAAAGGAAAGTTTTAGTTTACATTCTGGCCTTTCCGAATTGTACTCATACATCAAAATCCGACGCTCGGTTAGGAAGTTATGGTCAAAACAATATTGGTGTTCAGTTCAAATTTTTATTTTCTGCGCATACAACTACGACTAGTTCTTGGTTTTCAACCTATTAAACTTGGAAACTCGACAAAGCTCTATTAACGAAAGTTTTAGCTCAGTTTCTAAGGTTTCCAAAAAGTCTGAAATCATCAAATTCTGATCAGCCATTCAAAAGTTATGGCCATATTACTTTCAGCTTATCGACTATTTCAGATTTTATAAACATTTATTTATTTCATTTCAAGTTCAAACTTTCCGGTTCCAAAAATTTAAGCCAAGTTTAACCATCTAAATGGATTATCATTCCATTATGTTCGAATATGGTTCACCCTTTATTGCTTAAGTATACTGATGTTCATTTCCAACTTATTCTCTTTAGTTGTTTTTTTCTTCTTCTCGTTCATTAATCATTTACATTTACATTTACTTCATAATCCAAGAAATGGATTTTGCATTCAATTGCTTACTTCATCTAATATAATTTCTATTCGTTTCTAGTTTCATTTTCAAGCATTAGTTCTAGTTAAAACTTGGATTTATTCTAACCTTTACTACCAACTTAATTATATTAAATCCTCAACTCATTTACATGATCCAATTTGCCAAATTTTTATAACCCGTTTCTTCCCTAAGTTCTTAGTTCTCAATTGACTTTTTCCCCGATCTTCTGACTTCCACTTATTGGTTCAATTCTTTGGACTTAACTAAATCTAGTTTCATTCCTTATTTAATTAGTCATTCATTTGAATTAGTACACTATTTTCTTATTTATACTAATCATTTAAGTTCATCCACACTTCGTTTCATTTACTTATATTTGGTTTAAATTGACCAATTCAAATTTCTCGAGTTTGCTTCTATTTATTTTAGTTCATTCGGCTTAATTGAATTCACTTGGTTCCAATTCTTTCGGTATTCTAATTTTATAAATTAAACTTCTATTTTATATTTTCTTAATCCTTATTTCATGTTTCCAAAATAGATTTAAAAATTCACGTTCATGCCTTATTCAATTCAGCCAAATCCCTTTAAGCATCAATTTGTTTAAGTTGGAATTCCAACCCTTCGGATTTCAAAACCTACGCAAACCCCGATCACTAGATTTGGTTATCACTTACTTATTCTACGATTTTTTTCTTTAGTTGTTCACATGAATAAAATTTTACTTACTAAATCCAATTATCTATATGAATTCTAAATCAACCCATTTATTTTATCTGGGTTGATTTCTTTTACTTCGGCTCATTAACTTAATCAAGTTTTTTTTCATTTCTTTTAGCATGACTCAACTAATTCTTATTTCTCACGTACACCAATTTACCATTAAATTCCTTTATTTTAATATATCAACCATTCATATTTTATCAACAACTTAAATCTCCTTTATTCCTTCTCGAGCTAGTGTAATAAACTCATGAATTACTCCAAGTCTTGAGTTGTCGCCTTTATTACCCAACCAAATCCTTCAATTCATTTTGGTCGACTTCAATTTAACTTATTATCACCTATACTCAAGTATTTCGACGACCACTTCTCTTTTGTAATACTCAAATAAATTTTCCTGGTTTCAAACCAAAATTCTAATGAATGGAGTTAATTTAGTACTTAATCAATACCATTAATTCTGATGACTTAAATGCTTGATTCTGGGTTTTATACCATTTATAAAAAATAATACCACCTAAAAATTTAAACCCAAGTCTTTAATTAACAAAGAACCTAGAAATTTAAATTCTGGTTAAATCATAAACTCAACTTTACATATCATTGGAAATTAAATCAAAAATCCCTCTTCAAATAAGTTGTGAAATTACTGAGTGGTCTCCCCCACTTAGACGCATCAGAATAAATGCCGATAATGCATGCACTCATTGCCGAAATTATTTCTGATATTCGAGAAGGGATTACACCTTATAGGTAAATCTTTAAAACCATTTCCTTTTCGATCGTTCCTATAATATGATATTATTTAAAACTTTGGCAAAAACTATTTCAAAAATACCCCAGGATCAAGTTTCAAGTTCATTTTTATTTCAATCACAACCCTTTAATCCCAATTGTACCTACAGGTATTTCATTTCAAATATTTTCTAAATCCATTTGAATTTTCCTTATTAAATTTATTATCGAATCAACCATACTAGATAATAACTTAATATTACCTCCTACCAAAACGGTTTCATATATACTTGAACCAATACTATCTACTTGATAAATTTTAAAATAAAGTCAAAACCATATTGCATCGACCCATTCTGTTCGACTATTTAGAAATTCCTATCGATTCTATGGCGTCCCATATATCGACCAGAACCCATAAATATTCAAAAGAACAAGCCAAAACAATGAAAACCATTTTTATATCAAAAATACAAGTACGCTCTCTCATATCACTCAAACTCATTCTAGGGCACTACTAACCCTATCTCTAATGAGTTAATTCCCGAACAGAGCCAAGGTTATCGCTAACCATCGCTCTGATACCAAATGTAACGACCCATATTTTTGACCATTCAAATCGACAATAACCACATATGTCGACCCAAACAAATCACAAATATAGGCAGTTATTGGGATAAGAAAAAAAAGAAGAAAGAAAAGGAAACAATAACATAGCTCTCACAGCGGAAGGACAACATATAATAATAACTAACAGTTTAAAATAGTTGAACTATATACATTTGTCTATACCATACAACGATTATCAGAGTTACATCTATAGATCTCTGCAGAGCACAGCGGAAATAAATGCAGCGGGAATACTTATATATTGTAGATGTATACCAAATCTTTGTCTTCATCCTCCAAGCTATTTGAAATCTTCGCTAACTGCAACATCTGCTGACCCGAGCGTATTGCATGACAGAAAACACAACAAACACTCGGATCAACACTAAATTATTCTCATATTAGTCAAATTAAAATACAATATAACATCAGTGTCATGGGTACAGTAACTCAAGAGATGTTACGAGATTTTTCCATCTCTCAAGGATCCGTTAAACTAATACATAGATAGTATAATACGTTATTATGGTAGTGTATACTCAGTAAAGTATGAATACTGAAAATAGCGTTAGCGGGATTACATTTTTACCCTTACACCGTTTATAATACCGTAGTCTATACAATACCGTAAACAATGGCATCAAAGGGCACTCCATAGGTACGATTCAAATCAAAATCGTATGGGACTCGATAAGGATAATATGACAAGGCACTCGAGGCAATGCCTAGGGGTAGGATTCCACCAATTGCACTCCCGGACCGGTGGTAATGCATAACAACCACTACCGCCCACCTTGGAACACACTCCCACAGTCATAAATGGGCCCAAATCGTCATCATCATCATAGTCATAGAAATAGTATCGAAGAAGTGTGTCCGATCAATGGTGCTACCTCAATTACTCACGGTATAGCTCCTGTTTTAGCCATTTCAATTCTGACCCGAAGGTTAGGGCTATTTCGATACCGTTCATCTTCTTCGATTCAATAATTGCCTCCATGTCATCATACTCATTCTGGATACGTCATAACGTTCACAGTTGTCAAAGTGGTATCGACACTGACAAAAAGTATGCCTTATGTCGACTCCAGTCTCTTTGACCACCAATGCTTACATCTTTCACATCGGTTGGTTCTTTTATATTTCACAAAGGTTCGATTCATCTCAAAATATCATATTCTGTTTCGAACCAAGTTTATATTCAAATAGAATATATTTACATATCAAACTGTCAAAAATCAAACCAAAACGATCATATTCTAAATTAGAATATATTTCCATATCCTTATATTATAATCATATAATATTTCAAAATCGACCTATATTCCAATAGTATATATTTTCCTCAAAGATTTAAATTTATCCCAAATCGATTTATGTTCGTAATACATTCATATTAAAATAGAATATGTACTTTTACTTCAACTCATTTCAATTTCTTTGGAGGTCCTTTTATATTCGAGAAGAATAAAATTTACATTTCCATATCAAAATCGGTTAAGAAATCGATTTATATTCAAATAGAATAAAATTTATCTCAACTCCATTTGAACAACAGTTTTAGATCCAAACACTTTCTATTTGGAAGAAAATTACGATCATTTAATATAACTTGAAAAATAGATGCTTATAAATAAAAATATTTATATAAAATGTATATATATAGAATATAATAGCTAGAATAAAATAAGATAAAATTTTGAACTCTATATATATACATACATTTTAAAGTTACTATAGTTTAAATAATGAAATATAAGAAAAATTAGTTATAACAAAATAGTTATAGGTAAAAAGTTTTAATAAATAAATTTTTAAGGAACGGAATAGTTATTTGAAGACAACAGGGTAAATGTATATAAAATAAAATTCTTTAACTAAAATCATTCCTTCCTTCCGAACTTCAATACATGAATCTAAACTCCGGTCTCTTTGGAGTTTTCCTAGCCAAATGACTCATCTCAAACCTCATTCCAAACCCATTTTCCCCAATTCAAGGATTCAAACCATACTCGTATTAAATAAAAATTTCCAAGTATACTCGATTTATCTTTATTTCAATATTAAATTTAATAAGAATTTATTAAATTTGAGTCAATCCTATCCTTGAAAATCCCCAAATCATATTAGTTTTGAATCTTTACAACTTCAAAATTCACTTTGGAAAAATTTCCTTAATCACTTCCAATACATTCAAGATTCAGATCTTTAAAGGAAGAATAAAATTTATCGAAATCGACACTTTCCTTTAAATGAATTTCCTTCAAATAGAACTTCAAATATTTAAATCATTTAACCAACCGATGTCCATAAGTAATTTGCTACCCTATGGCCAGGTGATTTAAATTTAATTTCTCGATATTCAGGGATGAATCTATCATTTCAATCCAAATCAGGGTCACAGAGGTTTATCATTTCACTCTGTGTTCTTAATTTATTTTATAAATAAACCCCGGGTTTATTAGATGCCCGTAACATCAAGGTTAATTGGGATTAATCGTCAAAGTGAACATACAATATCCATATACTTAATAAAGGACATTTCAGTACCACTATCTATTCATCGATCAAATCAAACCAAGGCATTCATCACAACCATTTAATTCAAATGGTAAGTAGCAAATCGTTTCACAATCAACAAGGGTCGAGTTTCTAACTAGAATTTAATTAAATAGAATAACTAGTTATCAACTTAATTTTCTCAGATTCACACTTGCATGTCAGTTTTAAAAAAACATCAACAATCAAACACAACCATGCAACCAAACTTATTCCATAATTTAATTCAGTAAATATGGGAATAATTCAGTATTTCGTAAGTGATAAAATCACTCACCTTTGGGTCTTAATTGGATCAGACGTCTAGAAGAAGCCCAAAATTTGACAGTTTCAGATCGCAACCAAACCAGCTCTTGAACGTCCGCAATCTCGCCACGATTCTAACGCACCCAACCGCTTCCAAATCCGAGTCAGTACGCGAAAGTTATAAGCATTTTACTTTTGGAATTCAAATTATATAAAATAATTAAAAACAAATTTCTCACCAAATAAAAAGCGCCACGTCACCCTCTTAAGACCTTTCTTCCCGCTCCACTCCCCTTCTGTCTACAGTAAACCGACGTGCAAAAGGAACCCAAAATCACAACTTTGACCAACCCTAGTTCATCCTTTCGACCATGATTTCAACCAAGGCCACCGACGTTCAAACTGTCTCCTCCAGGCGCATCTAACCCCCTCGAGCACACAAACTCTGGTCGACCAAAACGTCCCCTGTCGTCAGCCCTAAATCACGGAAAATGAGCCCTAAAATGCAAAATTGAACCTCTTCCGACCACGATATGACCTGCGACCACCACCAATGCCTTCCTATCGACGAAAGCTACAATACCCATATCCCCGAATCTTCAATTAACGTCTAAATCAAAAAGCCCCAAATTATGGTCTAGGGTTTCGAAAACTGAAAGTTTGACCACCGATTTCAGGCCACTCTAGGTACTGCATGTTGAAACAAAAAATACCAGCAGCTTCGTATCGTCGAGAGCTTTAGTTTAATATATAATACGCTAGGGTTTGAAGAGGTTTGATTTTTAAAGTCTGTATTTTTCATTTGGAGAAGGGTTTGATAAATTTCTTTCTGCCATTGAAGAGAAAAGAGTCGGTGGAAAAATATACGTATGTTGAAATGGCTGATGGAGTGGTAAAGGGTTTTATTTATATAATTAGAGAAGGCCCAATGTTACAACACCCAATTATCCATTTATATTGATCTCTTTCACACTTTCTCTCGTACGATCAGATTACCCGTCGGATTGTAACGCAAATTGAAATCCTATCATGATTCACCGTTCCGGTTCCGATGAGACTGGTTTCATCGGATTCCGAGACAGTTACCATAACCGTTAAATTTCACAGTTAAATAATTAATAAAATATTCAAATATTCATTTAACTATTTTAGTTTCAATTCGAATATTCATCAAATTCAAATTTAAACCAAATTATAACTTAATAAATCCTATAAATTTAATTCATAAATTTTACATTCCCACATCTAATTATTTCTCAAATTAAATCTGAACTGCAAATTCAAATAAATGGATTCGCTTTTATCTCAAGTTATTTAACATCAAAATCCAAAATTCCACCATTTCCAATTTAAAATTTGAATCTCACTTTTAAATTAACCACTCAAATTAATTTAAATATTAAATTATTAAATTTCAAATTAAAGCCTTTTGAATAAACTGCCTTTAAAAATCTATTTATACTAAATTCAACAGTCACCATCATCAAAATTAACAAAAATTTGATTTTTCCCAATATATTCCAATTTATTTATATTTAAATTGAAATTTAAATATACTAAAAATTATGGGATGTTACAACAACCCAAGGATGAGAAACTCATGGATATGGACTTGGTTCACAAAGGAGGAAAGAATAGTAAAACCTAAGACAAGAGGAAGTGTCTTTATTATAGTATAACGGGTCATATAATTAAGGACAAGGGCAAGAACAAAGGACAGGATTTTCAGGAGGGCAAGTGCATACTCTCACCGCCGGCGTACCTGAGAGAGAGGTAGTAAAGTTTCTGCTGGAAAAGTTTAGTTTTCCTATTTGATCATCCTGTTAGTATTCTTTTTTATTTTAGCACTTCACATTCGTTTATATCTGCTTCCATAGTTGAGTCTCTGCACCTTAGTACTTGTATAGTAGAAGATTCCATTATTGTCGCAAATCCAATTAGTGGTTCAGCTCATTTATCTTTGGTTTGTAAGGATTTTAGAATAGCTATATTTAGTATTGAGTTTAAGTGTAATGCTTATGTTTTTGATTTCATGGGCTATGGGTTGATTCTAGGCATGGATTGGTTAGCTAGTAATTGTGAAAAGAGGGTAGTTAGAATTTGTGCTCGCCTCGGGAGATTTCATGCGATCCTAAGGGATCGGTTATACTTAGCTTTAGACCCTCAGTCGAGTTTGTACCTGGTTTGTTAACATCGCTAGGAGAGCGGCCTACGCTTTTGATCTGATAGGAGCGGCGTAACATGAAGACCCTCAGATTTGTGACATGATGGATAAGCTAAGTAAAGGAGAGACCTCTAATCATCTTAGTATATACACTTGGTATCATGGTTAACATCTGTTTATCTTGGAAAGATAGTTCGACTACACGGGATACCGTCTAGCATAGTAAGTGATCGAGATCCTATCTTTACTAGTGAGTTTTGGAATGGGAGGTCAAGAAGCTTCACAATCGTGAAGTTAAATTAAGTTAAGGTACAGTGGAGTGAAAATCAAGAAGACGCGATGTGGGAGACTGAAGATAAGACACACACATCATACCTTTTTTCTTGAGGGTACATCCTTGATTTCTTTTTCTAGGAATTTTATGCATACTTGTTTCTATCTTTTTAGGTACATCCTCTAGGTCATATCTTCGATCTTTAGGTAGAAGCCAATGTATGTAAACATGTGTTTGAAACATGTTATGATTGATGATTGCAAGTGGTTGCAAGAGGTTGCTAGTGGTTGCTCGTGGATGCATATACACACACATTAGGCGCTAGATCGGCTCAGTCACTTTCATATTGCATATGCATATGAATGTATGTATTTATATATGGATTAAAACTTGATGTGTTATCATATGGATGTTGCATATGGATGAATGAATATGCACACATATCGTATTTACATGATTAGGGATACTTGCATACATATTGGATGCATGACACTATCATGATTCGCGTTAAAAAGATCAACTGAATCAGTGGACCGCCTGATCTTTTGCATTAGTATTGGGACATATACACACACTTCTACATATGTTCATTAAAGCATTAGAAATCTTTTAAGGACAATGGATGCCTGTGATTGATGGATGAGTAGATGGATGATGGATGGTAGGATGATAACATTCTTCTTAACTTGGAGATTTCGGGGACAAAATCCTTTAAGGAGGGGAGAATGTAATAACCCAATTTTTTATATAATTAATTTATGGATTAATTAATTAAGGAAGAAAATTCAAAAGTGCGCAAGAAAATGAAGAAAACATTAATGTAAAGAAATGCATGTGACAAATTAAAGGTCAGAAATATTTAACATATTAGTACGTGCGTTAAATAAGGAGATTTAACGCAACAATGCATACGGTAAAAAGTATTAAATAAATAGATGCATATATGTACATATGTGCAATTATGTTATAAAGATACAAATTTAAAAATGTGTGAGTACAGAAGGAACCAATACATGCAATAAATTGATTGCAACAAAAGAAAGAAAAACATTGATTTGTAGATATGTTTAACATGACATTGATTAGAAAACAAGTAATTTGTCATTTATGTTCGACTGATTGTCATTTATGTTTATTTGATGATAATTTAGGAAACCATGTAATTAATCTTAATTTGTATGAATACTTATGCTAATTTGTCACTTATGTCAATTAACATTAAAGAGAATATGATAATTTGAGGAATATGATAATTTGTCACTTATGTTAATTGACAATAAATAAAAAGATGTACATTTGGTACATTAATAGATTGCACACATAAGAATGGTTAATATTAATAAATGCATGAATAATTTGAATGTAATGTGCTAAATAAAATCCCATTTATTTAGCATTGAAGCATAGACTATTATTTTATTTTTATGTTAATTGGGTTATTTGTATAAGGAAGGTATGTATGAAAGATTCGGGGGGGGGGGGGGTATGTAGTTATACATACATTTAAAAATTCAAATGGGGAAATATATATGTATATATATAAGGTGCCCAACTAATTAAAATGGTACAAACATTCAAATCAAGTTAATCAAGTGTTTCTGGAGCGTTCTAGACTCTTCTTTCTGGACTTCTACATCTATATATTGAGTTCTAAACCTAATGTTTTTCTCCACAACAAATCTATGGCGTCTCTACTCCGCTCCAGCCTAAATTAAAATAAAATAAAAATCCTTTCTTCTTCTCCAAGCCAAGAAGTTCAACAAGATTAAGATTTGCATCTGCACACCTATTTTCTTCTAATCTAACCGCTGTAAGTTCACGTTATTTTAAAATTTAAATACCTTATTGTAATCTTGACATGTAATAAATTGAATCGAAGTCTATGCCTGATTGTAAGATAATCTTTCCATAGTTATCCCTATCCTTCTTTTGAATCTATGTCTTTACATACCTTAGAGGTTATTTTTATTGATAAAATCAGGCCTATCTTTGTTGTACATCAGGTTTTTAATCCTTTTTGGTTCATGATGTTATTCTTATGTGTAACAACCCGAAAATCTGGGCCAGTTTAAAATTTTTATTTTGGCAATTTTAGCGAAGTTTGAACATTTAAAATGAATTATTTTAAATAATATCGACAAGAAATTTATTTTGAATATAATTAGAATGTATAAATTATATACGTCGTCGTTAGAATATAATTAATTATATATAATTATAAATAGAATTGAAAATGGCGCGGTAGTTCGATAATTCGATTTCAAACTTCAATTGAATGTACCGGGTGCAAAACAATCCGGATTTTAGTGAAACCAAAAACATTAGGATCTAATTGAGAATATCTTTCCAATGAATCCGAAAAATCAAGATTTCATAGCGGGGATCAAAAGATATGTCAAGTTGAAAATTCTGAATAGTCGCTATGGAATTCAGGCCCTTAAAAATGGGAATTTTGCAAACGACCTCGGATTTCGACGAAACTACTTTTGTTGGATCCGTGATGTCAAATTATTGTTAGATTCCAAATTTCATAATTTTTCGAATTAATATGTGAGCGTGGCAAAGGAAAACGCGTTTGACCAGTTTCAGTGGATTTTAATCGACTGGAAAATGGCCATTTTTCCAACGGTCTCAGAATTCGAAGAAACTAGTTTTGTTAGGACCGTATCGTCAATACGAAGCTAGAAAATATTTTTCTGGGATTTAGAGAGTTCGTATGTGACCCCGGTAAATTGAAATGCGCGTTCAAATTCAATATATAGAGTTATATGTTGATTTTGACGAAAACTGATCGAAACGGTTGAATTAGCTTACGATACATATCCCATTGTGTTCGGAATGGGGGTGAAACGCTAGGGACGACAGGCGGTGGGCCTCGTTTAGAGGTCGTATGTAAAAGTTAACTTTTTGGGTGAAAAATAAAATAATTAAATAAAAAAAACCTTCTCCTTATCCACGTCAGACCCCCCCTGATTCATTTCAGAAACGAAAGAAAGAAATAAAAAAAAGGAGGAGAGCGACGGAGGGGGGGGGGGAGCCGCCGCTGCATCGCCCCCCCCCCCCCCCGATGAGTCGCCGCCGCCCCAGATGGGGCGCCACCACTGCCGCCGCCTCCCTCTCTTCTTCTTCCTCCCCTCTCGCTTCCATCTCCTCCTTCTTCTTTTGCATAAAACCGCCGCCCCCCTTTTCTAAACCCTAAGCCGCCGATCCCTCCGCCTCCACCACTAGAGACGGAGAAGACACCCCCCCGGCCTTCGATTTCGACTGTAAGCCCCCTTATTTACTTTTATTTTATTTCTTTTTCCTATGTAATTGGTATTAGCTAAAAAAATCAGTTTTTTTATAGTAAAATAGAAAAGGTTAGATTTTTAAAATAGAAAAGATTAGATTTTTAAAATAGAAAAGATTAGATTTTTAAAATAGAAAAGATTAGATTTTTAAAGTAGAAAAGATTAGATTTTTAAAGTAGAAAAGATTAGATTTTTGAAATTGAAAAGGCGAAATCTTTTTAATTGAAAAGGCGAAATCTTTATGATTGAAAAGGCGAAATCTTTATATGTAATAGCGTAGTAAAAATAGAATTTTTATCTATATAGTAGCGTAGTAAAAATAGAATTTTTATCTATGAATAGCAAAGTAAAAATTCGATTTTTATATATTGAATAGCGAAGTAAAAATTCGATTTTTATATATTGAATAGCGAAGTAAAAATTTGATTTTTATATATTGAATAGCGAAGTAAAAATTCGATTTTTATATATTGAATAGCGAAATAAAAATTCGATTTTTATATATTGAATAGCGAAGCAAAAATTCGATTTTTATATATTGAATAGCAATATAAAAATGTGATTTTTATATATGTAGTGACTACAGGCGACGAGAGTGACAAAAGACGAGAACGACGAAGATTTCTACTTAAGAAGTGTCGTGAAGTTAGGATAGCTTTCAGTGAGAACTTCTCACTCTTCAATTTCTTTTTCTAGTTATATACTAGGATGCAGACGGTGTTTAGTAGCACCCGACACCCGTCATCCACAAACCATGGATGGCTTGTTTGTTTAATTGTTTGGTTGTGTAGTTGGTTAGATTATTTGGTCTAAATTGAATTGTTTGGTGAAATTAAATTGATTTGATTGATGTGTGAATGGCGTGGGCCTTCACTAGACCGGGGATAAGGCTAGGCCTCGTCCCGTTTCTAGTATCGTGCCGTTATGCCACCAAAATTTTCTAAAATATGTTAGAAAAATAAAAATATCATTCTTATTGTGTAAATGAACTGAATAGGAATTCATGTGTTGAAATAAAATAACTTATCGTTAAAAATATAAATTTTAACGTGGAAGTGAATAAAATAAATATTCATTTACAAACCGGACGGTTTGTTTATGTACACCTATTTGAAGGACATTGATTGGGACGATAAATTTTACACATCGCCCAACTGCACAAATAAATTCTGTGTTTGAAACCCCATACGGGTATTGGGATAATATATGACATACACCAATCCCAATAATTAGTTGTATGTCGATCGATGGATCGATAGGCTGTTATAAGCGTTAGATATTTATATTTAATGCTTATACAGTGTAGTGCACTTTGGATGATGGTTGATTGTTTATCGTTGCTATTATATACATGTGTTGTATGGAATCCATATAATTAACTTTATATGGTAATTGTTTGGGCCTCATTCCAATTTAGAAAATAAAGAATATTATAAAATAAAGGTTCATGTGTTGACAGTACTCATCCGTTGAGATTAGTCATGTGTTGAACGAAATATTTTAACAATAAAATTTACATCTTTATCATATATGAAATTAGAAATTAACTGGAAAATAGATGAGATGACTGGTCTCCTGGATATTGATCTGATGTTGGTTTCGGCCTTCGGGGTTAATATTCAGGGAATCGTTCTCTTACTAATTTACGGTTGGAGTCTGATTTTAAATCAAACGATAGATACCATAATTTTTACAAAATATATTAAATAACAAAAATAGTCACACATGGACAGTACTCATTCGTTGAGATTAGTCGTGTGTTGACAAAGATATAGAGTCGTGTATTGAAAGAAATATAGATCTATTTGTTGAATATAAAGCCGTGTTGATTAGAGATGCGCTATTTTGATGCGAACGATATTTCTATCGATTATATTCGTTTTTGAATTTGAACTGAATAGAAAACGAATTTGAATTGAATCGAATAGAAAACCAATTTGAATTGAATTGAATAGAAAACGAATTTGAATTGAATTGAATAGAAAACGAATTTGAATTGAATTGAATAGAAAACGAATTCGAATTGAATTGAATAGAAAACGAATTCGAATTGAAGTGAAAAGGAAACGAATTCGAATTAAAAAGAAAATGAATTTGAATCGAATTAAAAACAATTTGAATTGAAATCAAATAGAAATGAAAGTAAAAAGGATTTATAATAGAAAATTCAATTTTGATTTGAATTTGAAATAAAGGTTGAAATTGTTTTTGAAACGAATTCAAAACTATTTATAAAATTCGTTTTAAATAGAAATCGACGAAATATATATTATATATATTATATATATAATATAATGGCCTGAATAGAACGCGCCGCGCCGCAGCAGTTCGCGAATTTCGACCATTGACTTCGAACGGACATTACTGGAGATCCGACCGTCGGATTCTCCTAAAACCGGAACCGTTGGGTTCGTATCGAAAAGGGCTTTCAATCAAATATTAGAAATTTGAAATCTAATGGTTGGATTTGGAGATACGTCCAAATCAAATTTGAAAAAGGTCGCTGTAAGTGCAGTTCGATGGCCGTTGATGGAAATCGACTGTACGGGCCTTAATAAAATTATTAAAAATAGTAATAATTTGTGTAAAATCATAATAAATGATTTGTGAAAAATTGGGATGAAAAACTCCATATTTGAAAAGATAAAAATAATTTTTTATCGAAATGAATTAATTTTGAACTAAAATTAAAGCCCATTTATTTTTAAATAAATAAATTGGATTTGAAATGGGTTGTAAATAGAATTGATTTGTGGGTTTATCGTGAAGGTTGTTTTTAAATGACACTTGTTCTTTAACCCGATAAATAAATAGATTGTGATTTGGGTTTGTCGTGAACTGTGTTTTAAATGACATTAGTTCTTTAACCCAGTAAAAGGAGTTTTAATGAATATGTAATTAGATTGAAATGTGAATTGATAATCTAAATTATCAAATTTAGAAATGAGCGAGAATGGAGTATCACCAGTTTTGCTCCAGAGCGATAGTTAAATCTTTAATTAGATTTGAACGTGAAATGGTAATTAATTTTACCAATAACACCATAGTATTAAATATGGAGTATTACCAGTTTTGCTTCATGGGATGAATAGGTTGGGATTGGGAAATAAAATAAATAATTACTTCGGTACGGTTCGCTAATCTCGACTAGTTTGGAAAACCATAATTTGGTTTTGAAATGACATCCAAAGGAAGATTTTAGAATAAATTTAGAAGAATTTATCTTGGATAAAATTAATGGGAACCTTTCCCTAAGAATGTGATTTTGTGAATAAAAGAATATTCTGAATTGGAATGAGGCGTTTGTTGTGTTTGTGTAACATTTGTTTTTAATATACGCGGGTTGTTCGGAAAGTCCGGGTTTATACCCATTCTGAATAACCGATTCGACGATAAGTCGAAGATGATGACGGTGGTCGAAGACCGGAGGTCTTCACATCGTTTGGGTGATTACTGATGATCTTGATTGGGCTGTACACCCAAGATAAGGGAATCAGTTGGTGATCGTCCAGACGTACTTGGAGATCGATGGATATGCGAGGAAAGTGCCTCCGGTTTTGTTCAGACTCAGAACGAACTTGTAAATGGATTATGTGTCTGACATTGGATTTTATTCTGTGTTGATTGATTTCTGTTAAATATATATCTGTTTGGCGGCGGAGAATTTATTCTCTTGCTTAACGCCCTTCTCTGAGGCGTACGAGCTTAGAGGTTATATATCGATAGATATCAATCGCATGGCATGAATTGCCTGTGTGGCACACAGAGTTGCATGGATCAAGGCTTCTGTTGAAAAGCAAAGTCTTGTGGTTGATGATCAAAGCATGGCCTACGTGGCAGCTTTGTGTATAGCGTGGATTCGCGAGCCTCACACCTCGGTATGAGTCAAAAACGGGATACGGACCGCTGGGAGAGCATGACGTTTCTTTCTAGCTTTGGTGGTGTCAGTGACTTACCAGCCCTGACATTTATATACTTTTCACCTTTGTGGTTGTTGGAATGAGGCGCCTCGATTATAGGTCTGTAAGGACCGGGAAACGTGTGTTCAGGCATATCTAATCCTCTAACGTAAGTGAGGACCGGCCCAGCCGAATCCAGGGTTACCCAGAGTGTGTAGTCCTGAGGCATTTGCTAGAGTGTCTCGAAGCGGAGAGGAGCTTGCCCCTTGCCTCGACTCATGACGGAAACCCAATTTCCAATACGTGTATTTCGGCTTTATTTTTAGAGCCTAGTATGGCGACATAGTGGTATGGGGCACTTATGCCGTCTATGATTTATATTTATGATTGAAATTGTTTTGACACTATACACTTACAATAGTATCAAATGATTTGTTTTAAACATACCAAGCATGTTTGGCTATTATAAGGTAAAACCCAATCCTCCGGCTTGCGTTGCATTGTGTGATGGGACCTGGGTCTTATAACGGCTTCATTTTTCGAAAAAGCATTGCGCTGTTTATTCTATGCACTGGTATTCTTGGGAGGAAACCCGTTCCGTGTTATACGGAGTGGTCCCTTGAATTACTCTCTTTTAAAGTAAAGTTTTAAATAACTGTTTTAGTTCTCACACCAGTCACATGACTGACCTGGAGTTTATTGTTTTAACCTAAACTCTGGGTGCCCTTATTTTCGACACGGGCAGCTAGTAGTTTTGGTTTTGCAGATTTATATTCACAGGATCCTGATTTACAGCTGGAACGATGCTCGGAAAGCTCTGTATCCGTGCATTACTTCTAGTTGTGTTTTGTATATTTTTCCGCTGCTATGTAATTTATTGTAATCTCTGATATTTATTGAATGTAATTTATTCATTTATACTCTGTATATTCTTGTATCTGATGGAATTGTTGTAATAACAATGAAATGTTCTTCCGTCTGCGTTCTATTTTGTCTTGTCCTCAATTCTATCTGTGCTTTCCTTCACGGGGAAGTTCGGGTCGTCTCAGACAAGGTCTAACTGGGAAAATACTCGGGCTCCTCCCAAGTGGTTGAAAGGGTCATCGATTCTATGTAACAGGTACCTATTCTTCTTGGTCAATTTATTAAGTTCCCTATAACCCATACAAAGTCTTAAAGAACCATCTGCTTTGGTGGCAAACACAACAGGTGAACCCCATTATGAGGTACTTCGCCAAATGAAACTTTTCGTAATAATTCTGAAATATGCTTATCCAATTCCCTTCTTTCCTTAGGTGCCATATGCCTCAAGGGTAATGCTACAAGTCTAGCATCCTTCTTTAGGTCAATACGAAAAGAGATTACTCTGTGAGGTGGAAATCCCCTGACCTCCTCAAAGACATCCAAGAACTCACATATAATAGGGACCAAAGATGGTCCTTCTGAACTAGGAGATAAGGAATATGATAAGGCTTTATCCTTGTTCCTAACTGTAACGTCCCGCCTTTTTGGCCGCTTCAAATCGGTTTTTAAACCAACTTAAATTGTCCAAACTGACGGAGCGTATTTAGCTTACAGAGTTTATAAACAGAGTCAACACAGAGAATACAGAATAATAAATAACACAGTATGGGATAAAAATAAAACTTTCATTTATAAACCATGATTTTTGAATACAAGAGTTTTTCTACAGCGGAATATAAAATATACTTAGAATACAAGAAAATCTTTACTGTATAAATCTTCAGAGTGCGCTGCTATAAGAACCCCCAGCTTCGCCAATCTTCAAATCCTAAGTTGTAATCTTTAAATCTGTACTACTCGGGTCTGACCCGAGCATTTCATGTAAACACAAAATACTCGAGTCAGGATTAAATCATAGTTCAAGTAAATTAATTTCAATAAACACTGAATATACCAGTTAATTCTCATATCCATTATATGCCGCTAGCTGATATTTTGGTCATGTAACAATTTCACTTTATCATTTCCTTTATTATTATTTTTTTACGGACTATGACCCTAGGTGTTTGCATATACACACATGCATAGATACATGTGTGCATTGTCACAACATCCCAGAGCTAGAAATAACGAGAACAAGCCCACTGTGTCAACATATGATAACGGAATGAACAACATGGTTGCTGCATGAAAAAAAAAATCGCAGCAAGCCGTGGTTTATAACCCGAAAGAAAAAAAAAACAACAGATACATCAAAGAAGGTACAAATCAAGTTATAGCATTGATGTTTTACAAGTAAATGTCTAGGCGAATTTAACAAAAGCAGCATATTGGACATCAACGTGTGCTTAACAGGGCACAAAACTCAGCAAGGTTTAAGTCCAAGTACTAGTCTAAAATTTTAAGGTGTCCAGGTATGACAAACCAAAGAATGAATGTGACAAAACCAAGAGCGGTATCTTTTACATGGTTTAGTGCATATATATATCATCCATGAGTTTATTATGGTACATCTGGAGTAAGAGCAGGAACAGGGACGTCATAATCTTTTAAAAATGTATGGTTTATAAAGAACACAACATAGAAGCAATGATATATGTGAGCTGGAAAGCTCTGGACTAAAAGTATTGTATTTCTCACTGACCGAGTATGAAAAATCAGTTTATGTTAATGATTTAAAAATGATGCTCAAGGAAATAACAGTAAAGAGGACCGTGGTTCCAAATTAGATGAGCTAACTCACTTATACTGTGAAAAAAATTATAAAACAATTCATACAGTACTACGGTCTGCCAACATACATCTAGAACAAATGACTTTAATGCATAGGTAAAATCGAAGGTTTTCAAGTTCTTTCTATTTGTTTATCATTCGCGGTCCAATTGCCTTAACTGGAAATCCAACATATATATACATAGCAAGAAATATCACTTTATCATAATACAACTAATAGGACTGAATTAAGTTAACATTTTGCAGTCCAAAATGGTACTCCTATCAATTTCTTTATAAAACATGTAAGGTAGGGAATACTTGAGCCTTACTGATGAGTGAGATTGTATTTGCTAATTATAAGCAACATGCAGTTCATGGGTAATGGATGTTTTACGCACAGTTACAATGCTTCAGATGTGTAATTTACAGTGCACACTTGCACTTGCATTAATCCTCAGTGTTAGTAATATAATATAAGTAAAGGCCACCACATGCTTATATCTTTCAATTTGACGATGAGGAAGCTGAAGTGAAAGCAAACTCATGAAGCAATACAATAAATGCTTAAATTGTTAACTATAAGTAAGGAAGATACTCACACTTACAGGCTTTACTATATGTAGCATGTTTTGACATCATGTCCATCTAAGCCTTATCCAATTTCACAGTTAATCATAACACTAATATTTATATTTATATTTACATATATATACACACATGTCCATTTCTTTGCATTAAATTACTTCCAATACTTAATTAAAACACAAGTTTTATTTCCATTCATCACCAATTTACCTGAGTGTAAATCGAAACATTTTTAGAAGTTGCAATGTCAAGGATCTCAGTATTCTTCAATACCGGTAAAGCTTACCGCACTCTTGCATATACTGGTATGCTTAAAATCTTTGATTTATTGAATGTAGAAATTGTTGCAATACAATCTAGCAACAAAGAATTTTAACCTTAAATCTGATCAACCCCTAAGCGCATAAGTACACCTCCTAATCATTTATTAAGAGTACCAGGTTCATTTATATATATGACATTCCAGTTAGTTACAGAACTATCAATGGGACACATGATCTCAACGCTGGCAACCAGTTTTAAGGAGAAACGACAGACCAATTAATTTTTCTCCCTTTTGTATTCTAATGAGAGTGCCCTGCCATTACACATTTTATATATATGTCAAATTCCGGAATATCCATGGAGAAGTTAATGAACCTTTAAGTTAAGGTATACTAATTCTAACTATAATCATGTGGACCGAGGCTGAAGGAATAACAATCAAGTACTGAAAAACTTCATTCTTATGGAAGATTTAAACTTGAAAAGTTCTTATATATCAACATAAAGTTTCATATGAAAACATACTCACTTCTTACGATGTTTTAAGGTGTATAAATATAAATGCACTTCATCAAAACTGGTCCTATAAAATTTGTCAGCAATGAACCCAGGTTCAAGTCAAGCAAATGGTGTATTTTGTTTCCTCGCCATTATATTGTACTCACTGTCCTAGTTATGGTTCATTCTCAGGTTACAAAAAAATCGATTTCCCACAGAATAGAAATCAACAAATTTGTCAACAGGGTGTATATATTATGTTATAATAGCAGTAGCACTCAATGAACACCTAAGCGTTAACTAAACATTGGCGAGGTGCAACAAAGATAAAAATAAAGACAGCAGGCAAATACTAGAATCAGTGGCAAGCAATCAACACAATAGAAATCAACTATATATTTAGTTTAACCGAAATCAGTTTACTTGGAAACCAGATTAATCGTGAGTGAGATGCTCACCGTAAATCAGCGATCGGAAGGCGATAACGACGAAGGACTGAGACTTGGCTTAGATAAAAAGGCTGTGACTTTGTAGACTTTGTGGTGGTGAATCAATTGACGATCGCTACTGCGGTGGAGGACTGTATAAGTAGCCGCCTTGACTTGGCTGAAGGAGATCCGTCTACGAAATGAATTTGGGGAGATTTACATAGGGAAAGAACCGAGTTTGATTTCGGAGGTGAGTGCTTAGGGCTTCGGTGGTTCTCGGTTTTGAATTGAAGGTGGAGGGTTGCTTCAAGGTATGGAGGAGCGAACGATTTGTTTGGGGCTGAGCGCTTATGCTTCAGCCATTAAAATGAATTTGGGGGAAATTGGTTTTTGCTGAATGAATGGAAACGAGGGCATTATTCTTTTATAATGGAAAGAACCGTGGTTACCACGTTTTCGTGGTGGCCAAGGCAAATATAGTTTGCGTGATTTACCCGAGGAAGGTAAATCTGAGTAGGTGATAGCAGCTATAATTTAATTATACCGCGAATTACCACCCAACGCTCTATATACGTACCGCCAATGCTACTTCCAAATGTAATGAAAGTTGACGTACTACAAAAATTCAACGTTCTGAATCAAAGAAAATTAATCCAGTTGTAACATTACTTCATCTGCATACAACATTTATTTTTATTTTTAAATTATTCAACCGTTCATTGATTTAATTCCGTTCGTCTACCGGCAACTCCGTAAAATTTCATTTTCTTTATAAATACAAATACAAACATAACTAAGCCGATTTTCCATATAAATAAAAATTTCCAATTTACTTAACATTTATTTTAAATTATTAAATCAAATTTAAATATCCAACCAATTCAAAAATTGATTTCCAATCAGTTGTTCTGAATTAAATACCGAATTCAATCCAAACACAAAACAATATATTTTAAATTTCCAATTCCAGTATCAATAAAAATTGATTATAAATAATTAATCTCTAATTAATTCCTTATTTTAGTTGACGAAATTTCCGGGACATTACATTCTTCCTCCCTTTCAAACTTTTCGTCCTCGAAAAGGAGGGATTATTGGGTTTATACTAACGTATACTTCTAATTTTTCGTATTTTATGGAATTATTTCACAACCAATTTAAATATCGATGTTCAAGCCCTCAATCTTCTCTGTTTATTCATCGTTCTCAATTAACTCTAAAAACCAAATTTTTATTCAAAACCAATCTCTTCTTAAAGATTAAATTCTGCATAATCCGAATTTATTCATCTCAAATAATTATCAATTTTCTTTATTAACCTCATCCTCGTTTATTTCATACCATCTGAATTCAATCCAATCTCCTTACATTCAATTCATATAATCTTTCTCAATACTCATTGAAGAGTGTAAATAACATCCCTCTTTAAGTCACAAACTATTGGCTTGAAAATTTTCAAAATATGAAATCTTTTATACTACTATATAGAAAATATTGATATTATTATTCCAAAATTCTCTTTCTTAATTTTAAATCCCAAATTATTCGCTTGAAAATACTTTATAACTAGAAGTTTGACAAGTCTATTGTTGTTCTCACAGACGTTAGGCATACGCTGGCCAGGCGCATGACTAAAATCTCCAAGTACTATAAATATCCTTGCTTCAACTCCCAATGAAAAATATTTCAAAAACTCTTTTAAAAACAAATACGGAAAGTACCAATGTGATATTGATATGTTGATTGTTCATGAATCGCAGATACACAATGGTTCCGTCTGGATCCCCCAGAAAACATCTGTATCCGTAGGAAATCACTTCCCTGCGAATTTCGTCATGGACAGATCAACGGAAGACAATATAAGAGTCAAAAGGCAATCTGAGGTCATTGAGCATTAGTTGCTCTATCTCATGTTCACGAAAATGAATCATCAAATTATGAAGATACTTCATGTCACGAGGACAAGCCAAGTTACAAAGACAAATTAGGCCACGAAGACCAATCAAGTCACGAAGACTAATTGCTGCATCAAACAGGTGGCTCACAATCACTAAGATATCTCAAATACTGTGGACCGCAGGTATACAATGGTTACGCCTGGGTCCCCCAGGAAACATCCATACCCGTAAGCTTTCGCAGCTCTGCGGATTACGCCCTCACAATTCGACTGTAGACCGCAGCAGTCACAATGGTTACGCTTGGTTCCCCCAAGAAACATCCGTCCGCCATAGGCTATCTGCAGCCCTGCGAATTTCGCTACACGATCGAATTCCCACGACTCTAGATCGCAGCGATCACAATGGTTACGCCTGATTCCCTCAAGAAACATCCGACCGCCGTAGGCTATCTGCAGCCCTGCGAATTACGCTAGCAGTCGTGCTCAATGGCAACTCATGAGTTTTATGTCCGGACAACCTACCGCCACCAGCAGCACTGCAGATTGCGCTATCTGCAGTCCTTTTACATAAGCTCGAAATTCAAAGAAGAAGGATGGTACTTCCCTTATCTTGACTTGAAAACATATAATACTATATACATATAGTATCTAATTCTCATACTTTTCATAATTCATACTTTACATAAAATTCTCTTTCCAAATCAAACATCTCATCCTTATATAAATTCTGTTATATAAGACTTTATTTCAAACTGATTATATCACATTTTTCTCCATATAAGTTTCGAAACTTCTATGCTAAATATCTAAACTCGAACATCCCTCAATTTCCATTCTAATCTTAAAATTTTAGCTTTAAACTCTTAATCAATTCAAATGATTGATTTATATCACTTCAAACTCGGCTTTCTGAATCCACTGGCTATAAACCAAATTTTTCTTTCAATTTCTAATTATAAAATTCATCACTTCATCAACATCTTTATTTGCTCAAAACTCCGGATTTTTTCTTCTTATCACAAATTTTTCCTTCACGCATTATCACTTCTTCACATTCATACTTCGACCGTCAATTAGTAAGCGAACAACTTCCTAAGTATCAACCCCGAAGGCCGAAACCAACATCAGATCAACACTCAGAAAGTCATCCAACTTGATTAATCTCCGGTTAGTTTCCACTTTCTTAACTTCACCTTCTTATCAAATTATTTCTCACGTAACTCTCGAATTCAGTTTACGAACCTACTTTTATGAAAACCATTTGTTATAACAATATTATTATAATTTCTACTCAGAAATATTTCACTTTTAAGATTTCAAATAACCTTATAAAAATAAGATTAAACCATTAATAGCAACTTCATAGAGTTCAAAATTTTTCATAACCATTCCATTCAAATAATTATACATAGTCTTTTTGATCTATTCAAAATACCTACATAGGAGTTTTAGAATTACACGATAGTATTACGAAACAGAGCTAACTTAACTAGGATTCACAATCTTCGATGATTTTCTACTTTTCGATCGATGATCCACATCTTTGCGTAAACTACTTTCACGATATTCATGGTTCTGGAGTCTCCACAAAAAGATTTGTGCATTCCTCATCCACATGACCCCACTTCTTGCAGCTCTTACAATAATACGAGATGGAGCCATCTTTATCTACATACTTCACCGTTTTCTCTCTAGCGGAGCGCAATATTGTCTGTCTTCCTTGTTGTCTCTCGGAACAATTTCGAGCTATATGTCCAACTTGCTTACAATGATAGCAAGTGATTGGTTCCTCAGACGTCTCAGCAATGGCAGGCCTCTTCTTCCTCACTTTGAGACAACGACTGGGAAAATGTCCCTTCTTTCTACATTTAAAACAGAAAATATTGGGTCGATAAATTTTTCCTTCTTTCTTCTTTCCCTTGTCTCTCTCTCCGCACGTAGCCGCATAATGTCCCTTTTTCTGACATCTGTAACAAATGACATTGTCATAGGGGCCGGCTGTCTGTTTTTCCTTAATTCTCTTCTCGTATTCCATCATTACTTCTTCCTTTCTTTTACGTTCTGCCGCTCTTCGTTCTCGACGTGCGGCTTTTTGCTCTTCAGTCCTCACCATTCTGATTTTTCAGAACTCGTTAGTCCCTCACGGTTTTCTGGAAAATATTTCCAATTATCATATTCATATTTTTACAATTTACGAAATCTCTTATTATTATTGGGAAAACATTTCAATATATTTGCAAATCTTCATTTTCTGACGAAAATGTACTTTATCCTCTTGAAAACATTTCTAAATTCGTAATTTGGATTCAACAGATGTTAAATACAACATCGTTATTCCCACATACTTGTTGACACTTATTAGCTCTCTTCACTTAACCCCTTTTTATTTTATTTCATCAACTTATATTCTTAATTTCAAAATAAACTTCATCGTTTCTTCTTTGAAATGATTTCAAATTTTTCCTTTTCTATTCAAACTGAACTCTTATTTACAATCAACTTCAGTTATCTTTGATACGCTTAACGAAATTAATTCGTTGATTCTCTCCTATCTATACTAGATACCATCCGATGATGGATTCTAGATTCAAATCCTAAGGGAACTTATTGAAGAATAATTCTCGCAAACCTGGATTCGAAGACTTCTGAAGACTGGGGATTCCGAACAAAATTTTAAATCTCAAAATAAATTTTTATTTCCGCTGTATTAATTTCAAAACACTAGTTTCAAAATATTTGATATTTCAAAATAATTATTTTTCAAAATCGCTTTATTTTCAAGATCCGTTTTAAACTCAATAAGCTAAGCTTTGAATAAACCAAAGCTCTGATACCACTTGTAACGTCCAGCCTTTTTGGCCGCTTCAAATCGGTTTTTAAACCAACTTAAATTGTCCAAACTGACGGAGCGTATTTAGCTTACAGAGTTTATAAACAGAGTCAACACAGAGAATACAGAATAATAAATAACACAGTATGGGATAAAAATAAAACTTTCATTTATAAACCATGATTTTTGAATACAAGAGTTTTTCTACAGCGGAATATAAAATATACTTAGAATACAAGAAAATCTTTACTGTATAAATCTTCAGAGTGCGCTGCTATAAGAACCCCCAGCTTCGCCAATCTTCAAATCCTAAGTTGTAATCTTTAAATCTGTACTACTCGGGTCTGACCCGAGCATTTCATGTAAACACAAAATACTCGAGTCAGGATTAAATCATAGTTCAAGTAAATTAATTTCAATAAACACTGAATATACCAGTTAATTCTCATATCCATTATATGCCGCTAGCTGATATTTTGGTCATGTAACAATTTCACTTTATCATTTCCTTTATTATTATTTTTTTACGGACTATGACCCTAGGTGTTTGCATATACACACATGCATAGATACATGTGTGCATTGTCACAACATCCCAGAGCTAGAAATAACGAGAACAAGCCCACTGTGTCAACATATGATAACGGAATGAACAACATGGTTGCTGCATGAAAAAAAAATAAAATCGCAGCAAGCCGTGGTTTATAACCCGAAAGAAAAAAAAAACAACAGATACATCAAAGAAGGTACAAATCAAGTTATAGCATTGATGTTTTACAAGTAAATGTCTAGGCGAATTTAACAAAAGCAGCATATTGGACATCAACGTGTGCTTAACAGGGCACAAAACTCAGCAAGGTTTAAGTCCAAGTACTAGTCTAAAATTTTAAGGTGTCCAGGTATGACAAACCAAAGAATGAATGTGACAAAACCAAGAGCGGTATCTTTTACATGGTTTAGTGCATATATATATCATCCATGAGTTTATTATGGTACATCTGGAGTAAGAGCAGGAACAGGGACGTCATAATCTTTTAAAAATGTATGGTTTATAAAGAACACAACATAGAAGCAATGATATATGTGAGCTGGAAAGCTCTGGACTAAAAGTATTGTATTTCTCACTGACCGAGTATGAAAAATCAGTTTATGTTAATGATTTAAAAATGATGCTCAAGGAAATAACAGTAAAGAGGACCGTGGTTCCAAATTAGATGAGCTAACTCACTTATACTGTGAAAAAAATTATTAAACAATTCATACAGTACTACGGTCTGCCAACATACATCTAGAACAAATGAATTTAATGCATAGGTAAAATCGAAGGTTTTCAAGTTCTTTCTATTTGTTTATCATTCGCGGTCCAATTGCCTTAACTGGAAATCCAACATATATATACATAGCAAGAAATATCACTTTATCATAATACAACTAATAGGACTGAATTAAGTTAACATTTTGCAGTCCAAAATGGTACTCCTATCAATTTCTTTATAAAACATGTAAGGTAGGGAATACTTGAGCCTTACTGATGAGTGAGATTGTATTTGCTAATTATAAGCAACATGCAGTTCATGGGTAATGGATGTTTTACGCACAGTTACAATGCTTCAGATGTGTAATTTACAGTGCACACTTGCACTTGCATTAATCCTCAGTGTTAGTAATATAATATAAGTAAAGGCCACCACATGCTTATATCTTTCAATTTGACGATGAGGAAGCTGAAGTGAAAGCAAACTCATGAAGCAATACAATAAATGCTTAAATTGTTAACTATAAGTAAGGAAGATACTCACACTTACAGGCTTTACTATATGTAGCATGTTTTGACATCATGTCCATCTAAGCCTTATCCAATTTCACAGTTAATCATAACACTAATATTTATATTTATATTTACATATATATACACACATGTCCATTTCTTTGCATTAAATTACTTCCAATACTTAATTAAAACACAAGTTTTATTTCCATTCATCACCAATTTACCTGAGTGTAAATCGAAACATTTTTAGAAGTTGCAATGTCAAGGATCTCAGTATTCTTCAATACCGGTAAAGCTTACCGCACTCTTGCATATACTGGTATGCTTAAAATCTTTGATTTATTGAATGTAGAAATTGTTGCAATACAATCTAGCAACAAAGAATTTTAACCTTAAATCTGATCAACCCCTAAGCGCATAAGTACACCTCCTAATCATTTATTAAGAGTACCAGGTTCATTTATATATATGACATTCCAGTTAGTTACAGAACTATCAATGGGACACATGATCTCAACGCTGGCAACCAGTTTTAAGGAGAAACGACAGACCAATTAATTTTTCTCCCTTTTGTATTCTAATGAGAGTGCCCTGCCATTACACATTTTATATATATGTCAAATTCCGGAATATCCATGGAGAAGTTAATGAACCTTTAAGTTAAGGTATACTAATTCTAACTATAATCATGTGGACCGAGGCTGAAGGAATAACAATCAAGTACTGAAAAACTTCATTCTTATGGAAGATTTAAACTTGAAAAGTTCTTATATATCAACATAAAGTTTCATATGAAAACATACTCACTTCTTACGATGTTTTAAGGTGTATAAATATAAATGCACTTCATCAAAACTGGTCCTATAAAATTTGTCAGCAATGAACCCAGGTTCAAGTCAAGCAAATGGTGTATTTTGTTTCCTCGCCATTATATTGTACTCACTGTCCTAGTTATGGTTCATTCTCAGGTTACAAAAAAATCGATTTCCCACAGAATAGAAATCAACAAATTTGTCAACAGGGTGTATATATTATGTTATAATAGCAGTAGCACTCAATGAACACCTAAGCGTTAACTAAACATTGGCGAGGTGCAACAAAGATAAAAATAAAGACAGCAGGCAAATACTAGAATCAGTGGCAAGCAATCAACACAATAGAAATCAACTATATATTTAGTTTAACCGAAATCAGTTTACTTGGAAACCAGATTAATCGTGAGTGAGATGCTCACCGTAAATCAGCGATCGGAAGGCGATAACGACGAAGGACTGAGACTTGGCTTAGATAAAAAGGCTGTGACTTTGTAGACTTTGTGGTGGTGAATCAATTGACGATCGCTACTGCGGTGGAGGACTGTATAAGTAGCCGCCTTGACTTGGCTGAAGGAGATCCGTCTACGAAATGAATTTGGGGAGATTTACATAGGGAAAGAACCGAGTTTGATTTCGGAGGTGAGTGCTTAGGGCTTCGGTGGTTCTCGGTTTTGAATTGAAGGTGGAGGGTTGCTTCAAGGTATGGAGGAGCGAACGATTTGTTTGGGGCTGAGCGCTTATGCTTCAGCCATTAAAATGAATTTGGGGGAAATTGGTTTTTGCTGAATGAATGGAAACGAGGGCATTATTCTTTTATAATGGAAAGAACCGTGGTTACCACGTTTTCGTGGTGGCCAAGGCAAATATAGTTTGCGTGATTTACCCGAGGAAGGTAAATCTGAGTAGGTGATAGCAGCTATAATTTAATTATACCGCGAATTACCACCCAACGCTCTATATACGTACCGCCAATGCTACTTCCAAATGTAATGAAAGTTGACGTACTACAAAAATTCAACGTTCTGAATCAAAGAAAATTAATCCAGTTGTAACATTACTTCATCTGCATACAACATTTATTTTTATTTTTAAATTATTCAACCGTTCATTGATTTAATTCCGTTCGTCTACCGGCAACTCCGTAAAATTTCATTTTCTTTATAAATACAAATACAAACATAACTAAGCCGATTTTCCACATAAATAAAAATTTCCAATTTACTTAACATTTATTTTAAATTATTAAATCAAATTTAAATATCCAACCAATTCAAAAATTGATTTCCAATCAGTTGTTCTGAATTAAATACCGAATTCAATCCAAACACAAAACAATATATTTTAAATTTCCAATTCCAGTATCAATAAAAATTGATTATAAATAATTAATCTCTAATTAATTCCTTATTTTAGTTGACGAAATTTCTGGGACATTACACTAACATTACAAGGAATACTCACATACAATTGGGGCATTATTATTATAACTACAAGTTTGGGTTAATTGGTATGTAAATCAAGTTTTGGGCGTAAACTGTAAATTGGAATATTAAATCTAGGTTGGGCATAACTATTGATTGGGACGCTAAGAATAATGTATATTGCGATTTTGGGGCATGATTATTATTGCAAATTTGGGAAGATTGGTTGTAACCTATTTTGTGTAATAACATGTAATTGAATTTGTGGGACATATCTTGCAATTGGAATTTGTTGGGCATAACTTAAGAATTGAAACATGACTAGTTTTGTGAATTTGGGTAATTAGCATATAATATCTAGATTTGGGCATAAATGGTAAATGTGTAATTTGGCTAAAAGATGAATATGCCTAACCCGAAGTTAGATTGAGTTGCGGTGTAAAACTGCCCGGAACTGCCCGACACACCCAGTAACCACAACAACAAGACTAATGTGAGAGGTTAGTGCATTAAGCCCAAAACCCGAGGTTAGAATGAGTTTGCAGTAGAAATCTGCCCGGAACCGCCCGACACATCCAGCAACCGCAAACAATAGTTCTAATGTGAGAGGTTAAGGCATTAATGAATGAATTAATGCTAATAAACAAACATGCTAAGAATAGTAAGGTTAAGATACATATGAATTGGCGACACTTAACCAATATAGCATGATGAATGGGTTGGGTTAAGTTAATAAGAAACACTTAACCAATATAACATCATAAATGGGTAGGGTTAAGTTAATAAGAAACACTTAATCAATATAACATGATGAACGGATAGGTTAAGTTAATAAGAAACACTTAACCAATATAACATGATAAATGGGTAGGGTTAAGTTAATAAGAAACACTTAACCAATATAACATGATGAACGGATAGGGTTAAGTCAATAAGAAACATTTAACCAATATAACATGATAAATGGGTGGGGTTAAGTTAATAGGAAACACTTTATAACCAATATAACATGATGAATGGGTAGGGTTAAGTTAAGAAGAAACACTTAATCAATATAACATGATAAATGGGTGGGGTTAAGTTAATAGGAAACACTTAACCAATATAACATGATCAATGGGTAGGGTTAAGTTAATAAGAAACGCTTAACCAATATAACATGATGAACGGATAGGGTTAAGTTAATAAGAATGGGTAGGGTTAAATTAATAAGAAACACTTAACCAATATAACGTGATGAACGAATAGGGTTAAGTTAATAAGAAACACTTAACCAATATAACATGATGAACAGATAGGGTTAAGTTAATAGGAAACACTTAACCAATATAACATGATGAAGGGGTAGGGTTAAGTTAATAAGAAACACTTAACCAATATAACATGATAAATTGGTGGGGTTAAGTTAATAGGAAACACTTAACCAATATAACATGAGGAATGGGTAGGGTTAAGTTAATAAGAAACACTTAACCAATATAACATGATGAACGGATAGGGTTAAGTTAATAAGAAACACTTAACCAATTTAACATGATAAATGGGTAGGGTTAAGTTAATAGGAAACACTTAACCAATATAACATGATGAATGGGTAGGGTTAAGTTAATAAGAAACACTTAACCAATATAACATGATAAATGGGTGGGGTTAAGTTAATAGGAAACACTTAACCAATATAACATGATGAATGGGTAGGGTTAAGTTAATAAGAAACACTTAACCAATATAACATGTTAAATGGGTAGGGTTAAGTTAATAAGAAACACTTAACCAATATAACATGATGAACGAATGGGGTTAAGTCAAGGAGAAACACTTAACCAGTATAACATAATGAATGAACATGGTTAAGTTAATAGGAAACACTTAACCAAGACAACATGATGTGTGGGTGGGTTAAGTAAACATGAATGGACAACACCTAACCAATATTACATGAACAAATTGGATAGGGCTAAGGCAAATTTAACCGTTAAATAAACATGCTTGAATCAGTGGGAGTGTTAAGTACATCTCGCGTAGGTGGGTAATATTTGTATATATAGGCCCACAAACTTAACCAGTAGGAAACCCAAGTAACGGGGACCCATTTCAGCAGTAACCCACATAAATGTATCATGGTACCCTGAACTAGGCAGGGTGGGGCACGATTACTGGGCTGATTATATGCGGTCAAAATAGCGGCAGGGGGTAAGTCAGTGTAGGTTCCGACGGATTACGGACGTGCATGTACTCCGAAGTGGAAAAAGCAGGCATTGGGTACCAGTTGTTATACACTGTGCATCTTGAATCGTTTCGGGTTGCTATCATAGGGATTGATACACCTTATGGTGGGACCAGCACAAGTTATCTACACGCAAGAGAGGGCCGACTGACACAGACATAAGGAAAATTAATACAAGTAGGGAGACGATCGGTTAAGGTAGTAAGGATACATCTAACATCTTCATGGAAATTAGGCTGATTGAGGTAAGATCCTCATACTAGATGTACACCTGAAGGCTACCATAATTGCGGGGTTGGGATCACCTTATTATACAACACAGGATACTAGTTGGGACACTAGTAGGGGATACAGATCCTTTTTCCACAGGATACTAGTTGGGACACTAGTAGGTAATACAAATCATTCTATAAAAGACACTAGTTAGGATGCTAGTAGGGTGGTGCAGAGAAAATAGGAAGTCGGAGAAAGAACCGAAGCGCATTCAGTGTATCTTGCCTTGTCATATCTAACGCTCATCATTTGTTGTCTTGCTATGCTTATTATCATGGTTAGGTCTTGCATCTAGTTTATTCATGTCATGATGCTTTTACCTATTTACATGCTGAAAGTCACTGGACTTACCAGGTTTTATGTCTGACTCTGTTTTCTTTCGTCTTCTTTTCTTCTGTTTCCCCCCAGGTAGTCAGGGAGGGAATATCTCAGCTTAGTTTGGACCGTTTCTCTTTTCAAGCTTGGAGATTCTTTGATGTATTGCTTGTATCCTCTCATCTTTGGCTATGGCTGTGTTTGCACTTTTGTTTGGGGACTTATGCTTCTTATATACTTGGAAATTTTTGAATCGAGATAGAAGTTTTATACCTTTAAGTATGATTGGGTCAATTGTTGTAAAAGCTTAACTGAACTACATTGCTTATAAAATGACTTTATTTTCCACTGCTTTATTTGTCTATCTTGTAATTTATCTTCATCTTTTACCTAAAATGCTCCACCGAAGTTAAGGCATTCTCTTTGTGAGTGACCTTAACGGACATGGGGTGTTACATTTTCCATTGTTTAATCCCTTACTTATTCACGGAAAACTGAAACCCAAGCCAAACCCGCATGCTACAGATGCGGCTTCTCCTTCTACCTGGATGGAACTCGCGTCCAACTCCTCTTGTTTAATCATCATGCAAAGATGCTGGTTCCTCATTTCCTCACTTCAGTATTGATTACAGTAGCATCTAGTTTACATGCAACAAGGTTTCCAAAACCACATCAATAACTGCGTCCATGCATACATCATGACCTCTTATGCTCCATTACTTTAATCGCAAGTAACTGCAGATCCATACCTCGTCCCTCTCTACTTCACTAGTACGACGTACACTACCTGCTCCTCTTAACCACCGCATGTATCTACTCCTCTTCAACCATCATAGCTGACTAGCCCCATTTCCTGATCGTTCATTCCCTGACTTTATGAAACGCCAACCAGAAATCACAGCTCCCCCGTTTTCTACCCAGTATCATTGTTATTTCGTGTATGAGGTTAAAGAGATCCCTTTAAGGGATCGAAACATAAGCGGTTTCCGATATTATTGTGGAGATCGAAACTGTTTTGATTTATTTTCGAGATCATGGGGAAAAGCTTCGATTAAATTTTATCTGAAAGAATGAAACAAAAAGGTGCACTTGGTCTTTATAGATTTTGAATTGCTTAATTGCCAAGGAATAGGAGGTGTAGGTAGATCCCTAGTTGCACAGGCTTTTGTACAGTGATGTGCACATTATTCAATGATTTGGTACCTTCGTTACTTTGCGTTGAAGTAAAGCTTTGATTTTCTAATACGTCCAAAGTCTCTTTATTCTTTTATGTTTCGAAATATAAATGAATGTACGTGATGTACAACCATGTAGGTTGCTAGTCTTCTGTTTGTATGGTTCCAGTTGGAAGAACCTTTAGTTCCCTTCTTACCATTCACATTACATTAATAGACACTACTATTTTCAAGGTACCAAGCCCAAGTGGTGGATGGCGTGAGTGCATTGTTTTGTATTTATAGTTGTCACAGAAAGATCCTGTCTTGATAAAACATTTTAGTGGCATTTATTTATTTTGTATTTAGAGTTCAGTGAACCCCACTACACACAATTTCATTCGTTTATGAACTACTATGGACAGAAATAAAAGTACGATCGTGTCGAGCGATGTGTCACGATTCCAAAAATAAAATAATATAGGTCTGTTAACTTATTCTATGAAACCCTGAAATGTTGATATAGGGTGCAAAATACTCTAAAATAAAAAGTGCTTATTTTTCAAAATAAAAATTACAAAAAAATTCTAAAAATTAAATTATACCTACATCTAAAAGGATTTGTCCAAATTTCGAGGCCAATATTTAATTATAATTAAATATATCGTTATGGCCTATAAACGTTCCATAGCGACTTTTTGGTATTTTGATTTGACCATAACTCACTGATCGTCGCTAGTCTATGAATTAGAAAAGCGCGACATTTGTAATAAATTCTGCAAGCATACAGGTGTGTAGCATACAGGTCGAACACAGGGAGGTGAATTAAATCAAATTATTTATCTAATCTCTTGGGCGAGTTAGACAAAACTTTGGAGGTTGATTTTAAAAATAAAACAAAACAAAATTAAAACTGTAATTTGATTCAGAACAGATCTAACTGAACCGACGATCAAATCACAATTTCAATGGAAAAGCAATGAAACTATGAATCAGATTCAAATCTAATCAAATCCAATTTAACCTATGAACGCGATTAAAGTATAGAAAATATGCAGAATATAAATAACAACAGGAAATAAAATTAGGATTACCGCTGAATCTAATCAGACGGTCAATCACTAATGAAAAGAAATGCAAAATACAAATAGTGTTCTACCGAATCTAATCGTGTAGACAACACTAATTGCTAAGAAATAGAAAATTGCATAAAATAAAAAGAAAAATGAGTTTTATTAATGTAGAAGAGAATAGAATATGATATAGGATGGTGGCTACAATGCCATTACAAGGGTATATATAGGGTAGATAGCCAAACCCTAACCCTAACCCTAATGATAACTGGGCCTGGTCATTACATCACTAATTAGTTTACAATGAGAAACATAAATGGGCCTTAGATAAATAAAGCAAATTTGGGCCTTTTCTCTTTTCCTCTTGCTTCCTTGACACTTCTTCATTGATTTGTGATGTGCAAAGCCTTGTTATCAATCCTTTTCTTGTCCAACAACAACTAGATGTGATATCTTCATCTACAATTCTTCAAAATGCAAAATACACAGCAAATTGAACTCTATTTCTCTACATTTCTGGTTGCATGCGGGCTGGGTTGGAATATCTGTAAAAGTAACAAAACAATACCCAAGTAATATTTATTTATATACAAAAGACAAGATATAAGAGCATAAAATAAACACATTTCTATGTCAATCAAATACCCCCACACTTATCTTTTACTCGTCCTCGAGTAAAAAGAAAATGGGAAACTAACTAGATAGGTCACACTTTCGTAGGAAACACGATTGCATTGAGCGCATGCAACAAGCCGTTAAACCTCTAGGTGTCCCTAGTAGGACGAGCTGTGTCTCGTGAGGGTTTTCAGCGGATACTACCCACAAAATCCAAATGCAGTATGCTATGATTCTAATGAAACTACATGAATGCAATGGACATATGCAAAAATAAAAACGAAAAATGACAACACGACTTATTTCAGGAAAGTGGTACAACAAATTAAGTTAATAATTTCTAACCAGTTGATTTTATTTTAGATACCTCGACTTGTCACAAATTTTCAATATAAATCAAGTTTTCAAATGTTAAATTCCAGTTTGGCCAGTTAGTTCGGTTGATAACATAGTGCATCCATGAAATAAATTCTTAGTTTGCTTGGCACAGTTTGCAAAGTGGTATTCTAATTTTCTCATGTATGGCTAGTCAAATCAATAAGGTCAAGAAGTGTTTGGGTATCATCGCTTATTCTTTATTCTATAAAATTTTAAGATTTATGATTAAGTACATACACCTAACTAAAAAGACCAAGGTTTACCACCCATGCACTGCCTCGCGGACTAACGGAGAGTGGGTAAAGAGCTTGGCGGATTGTGCAGGCCGACTTTGACTTTGTCAACAACGTGTCGGTAATCCTTAGGTGTCCAATCTCATAAAATGAGACCAAGATATTCCAACGCCGACTTTGTCAACAACGTGTCGGATAGAGCTTGGCGGGTTTGCACACCAACGCTCGATATACAAGCAATGTTGGATACCCTTGGATTACTATTATTATTGAAAATATAAGCACAAAAGAGAGTTACGCGAATTCAACTTAACACAACTTAGTATTAAAGATTTGAAAAGCCATTATAAGTATTTTAAGTCCTCCACTTATTTAAACAAAGTCTACAATATAGAATAGATTTCATGGCCATCACCTAAGAATCTCCCTATGTACCGGTTACACTATTATCCCTCAAAATTAACTTTTCATTATATTTCTTATTCGATCTAAGTTGAGAGAAAAAAATATTATCAACTGGCTAAAAATTGTGAACTTATTTTGTTGTATCAATTGAAAATGAGTCGTATTTTCCAAAAAATAATAATTATGGTATGTTACTACGATATAAAATGTATGATGGTCCTACATGAAAAAAGAAAGAAAGAAAAATTAAAGAAAAATCAAAAGAATGCAATGCAGACTCCCCCCCACACTTGATTGAGACAGTGTCCCAACTGTCTAAGGCAGAAAAACAAAAATAAAATAAAAAATGAAAAAGAAAAATAACAGAAAAAGAACGTGTACCACCTGATTTCATGGTGGATGATCAGGCTCATGCAGATCGATAGGGTCGTCTTCGTCATATTGCTCGAATTCCAAAAATGGTTTCAGTCGTTGACCGTTTACTTTGAAGACTTTTCCATCCCTAGGATTTTCAATTTCAACCGCTCCATGAGGATATACTGTTTTCACGACATAAGGTCCAGTCCATCGAGATCTGAGTTTTCCTGGAAACAAGTGAAGTCTAGAGTCGTATAAAAGAACTTTTTGACCTACGTTGAATTCCTTACGAAGTATGTTTTTGTCGTGTTGGGCTTTGGTTCTTTCTTTGTAGATTTTCGCATTTTCATACGCCTCATTTCTTAATTCCTCTAATTCAGAAATTTGTAACTTCCTATGTGAGCCGGCTTTTTCTAAGTCAAAGTTCAAAAATTTTATGGCCCAAAGAGCACGATGCTCTAATTCAAGAGGTAAGTGACAGGCCTTTCCAAAGACTAATCGGTATGGTGACATCCCTAGATTGGTTTTATAAGCAGTGCGGAAAGCCCAAAGTGCATCAATCAGTTTTACAGACCAATCTTTTCTATTGGAATTCACGGTTTTCTCAAGAATTTGCTTGATTTGTCTATTGGAAACTTCTACTTGTCCACTAGTTTGTGGATGGTAAGGTGTTGACAGCTTGTGTGTGATTGAGTATTTCTTGAGCAAGGACTCAAAAGCACGATTACAGAAATGAGTGCCATTATCGCTAATGATAGCTCGAGGTGTGCCAAAGCGTGAAAAGATGTTTTCTTTGAGGAATTTGACAACAACCTTGTTGTCGTTGGTTTTGGTTGGAATGGCTTCAACCCATTTTGAGACATAATCTACCGCAAGTAAGATGTAAAGATTCCCAAATGAATTAGGGAATGGTCCCATGAAATCGATGCCCCAAACATCGAATAACTCAATCACTAAAATGGGGTTGAGAGGCATCATGTTTCGCTTAGAGATTCGACCCGTTCTTTGACATCGCTCACATTTAGAGCAAAATTCGAAAGCGTCACGGAAGAGTGTGGGCCAATAAAACCCGCTTTGCAAAACTTTTGCAGCAGTTTTTCTTGCTCCAAAATGACCGCCACAAGCATGGTCATGTGAGAAGGAGAGAATACTTTGATGTTCATGATCGGGCACACACCTTCGAATGAATTGGTCTGGACAGTATTTGAAAAGATATGGGTCGTCCCAATAGAAGTTTCGAACTTTCGAGAGAAATTCCTGTTTATCTTGTTTCGACCATTCAGCGGGTGTTTGTTATGTGACAAGATAATTCACAATGTCAGCGTACCAAGGGGTGTTAGAGATCGAAAGGAGTTGTTCGTCAGGAAAATAATCATCGATTTGGGTGTCGTTATCATTTTCGTGTACAATTCAAGAGAGATGATCAGCTACGACATTTTCAGAACCCTTTTTTATCTCGTATTACTATATCGAATTCTTGAAGAAGAAGGATCCAACGAATCAAGCGGGCCTTGGCATCCTTTTTAGAAAGCAAATATCGTAGGGCAGCATGGTCAGTGTAAACTATGACTTTGGATCCTATGAGATATGGTCTGAATTTCTCAAGCGCGAAGACAACTGCCAAAAATTCCTTTTCAGTAGTTGAGTAATTCAATTGGGCCTTGTTTAAGGTTTTGCTAGCATAGTAAATGACTCGAGGGAGTTTATCAATTCGCTGACCCAAGATGGCTCCAATTGCAAAGTCAGAAGCGTCGCACATAAGTTCAAAGGGTTGAGTCCAATCAGGAGGTTGAATGATGGGAGTTGTGGTCAAGATTGACTTAAGAGTTTCAAAAGGTGTTTTGCAATCATTGGAAAATTCAAACTTTACGTCTTTGGCAAGTAAATTCGAGAGAGGTTTGGAAATTTTTGAGAAATCCTTAATGAATCTTCTATAGAATCCTGCATGGCCAAGAAATGAACGAACATCTTTGACAGACTTAGGAGGAGGTAAATTAGCAATCAAATCGATTTTGGATTTATCGACTTCTAGGCCATCTTTGGAGACGACATGACCTAGAACTATCCCCCTTTTTACCATAAAGTGGCATTTTTTCCAATTAAGGACGAGTGATTTCTCCTTTCAACGCTTAAGGACGAGTTCTAAATGAGTGAGACATTGGGAAAAAGATGATCCATATATTGAAAAATCGTCCATGAATATTTCCAAGAATTCTTCCACCATATCAGAGAAAATACTCATCATACACCTTTGGAAAGTCGCGGGGGCATTACAAAGACCAAAAGGCATGCGACGATAAGCAAAGGTTCCAAAGGGACAAGTAAAGGTGGTCTTATGTTGATCTTCTAAAGCAACAGGAATTTGGTTATAGCCAGAGTATCCATCGAGAAAATAGTAGTACTCATGTCCCGCTAAGCGTTCGAGCATTTGGTCAATAAAAGGCAAGGGAAAATGGTCTTTTCGTGTGGCTGAGTTAAGCTTTCGATAGTCGATACACACACGCCATTTGGTTTTGATTTTTGTTGGGACGAGTTCATTACTATCGTTTTTGATCACTGTGACTCCCGACTTCTTTGATACAACTTGTACCGGACTCACCCAAGTACTATCATAGATGGGATAGATGATGTTATTGTCTAGACATTTGATTATCTCCTCCTTGACCACTTCTCTCATGTTTGGGTTTAATCGCCTTTGAACCTCACGGGTGGGTTTAGCCTCATCAACTAAATGTATGCGATGTTCCACAATTGATGGGCTAATTCCTTTTATATCGCTAATTTCCTACCCCAAGGCGTCCTTATTTTCCCGCAAGATATCCAAAAGTTTTTCTTCTTGGTCCTCGATAAGATCGGAAGCCAAGATTACAGGAAAAGTTTTTGAAGAGTCTAGGTAGGCATACTTAAGGTCTGGTGGCAAGGGTTTAAGGTCTAACTTAGGAAGTTCTTGTGTATCAACATTGGTCAACATTCCTTGGTTAGATTCAGGTGACGAAGTGTCGGAGTCAAGAATTTTGTTTAGTTCAGAAATGTATTCGAGTTCATCGAAATCAGAGTCGAAATGGTCAAGACACATTTTCAAGGCTTCAGAAGTGTCACTAGAGGTTTCATCAACTGTGGTTTGAATCATGTCAATTTCATCGATCTCAAAATCCCTAGGTTGTTTGTTGAGATTAAAGATGTTTAGCTCAATGGTTAGGTGCCCGAAGGAAAGTCGAAGCTGACCATTCTTACAATTAATGACAGCATTAGAGGTTGCTAGGAAAAGGCGTCCTAAGATCAATGGTATTTGAATGTTGGGATTTGAGACAGGCTCTGTTTCTAGAACTATAAAATCGACAGGGAAGTAAAACTGTTCGATCTGTATCAAGATGTCTTCGATAATTCCTAATGGCTTTTTGATAGATCGATCGGCTAGTTGAAGTGTGATGTTTGTTGGTTTAATCTCCCCTAGTCCAAGTTGACGATAGACAGTATATGGGGGAAGGTTGACACTGGCACCAAGGTCGCGTAGGGCACGAGAGATGTGAGTGTTTCCTATTTTACAATCAATCGTAGGACAGCCAGGGTCTTTATACTTGACTGGGGCAAGATTCGAAAGAGCAGAGCTTGTATTCGCCGTTAGAAAGGCGGTTTTTGGAACATTAGTTGCACGTTTTTGTGTGCACAATTCCTTAAGACATTTAGCATATTGAGGAATTTGTTCAATGGTGTCTAAAAGAGGAATGTTCACACGGACTTGTTTGAAAATTTCCAGAATTTTATCGAAATTTGCCGCTTTCTTCTTATTATTGAGTCTATGAGGAAAAGGAGTTGCTGGTTTTTCAACTCTATGATCAGTTTCATCATTCGAAGAAGAAGGTGGCAGGGGTGTAGAAGATGAAATGTTGGGATTGCCAACATTGATTTTCAAAGGTGGGTCGGGTTTGCCGACACTGGAAGAAGAATTGTTGGGATTGCCAAAATTTAAGGAAACTTGAGGTTCAGAGGAATTGACACTCGAAGCCAATGGGTGATCAACAAGATTAGGGATTGGGGTCAAGTTAGAAGGTTCGTCAGGGTCTCCCACGTTATTATCAATCCTCTTTCCAGATCGAAGGGTTGTAATAGCGTTGACTGGATTATGGTTTTCGTCCTCACAAGAATTTACAGCACGAGAGTTATACTTTGGATTCACCTCGGGTTGACTCGGCAACTTTCCCCTCTCATTATTTTTCGCCATTTCCTTTATCATATTCATCATTTGGTCCATTTTAGCGTTTTGCGAGTTTATATTAGCTTCGTAAGAGTTCATCTGTTTCTCTAATCGAACAAAATCTTGTGACGATTGACCAGATTGAGAGGATAAGTTCGATGATTGAAAATTGGGGTGCCTATAGGGTTGTTTGGATTGAGGTGCAGCTTGAGAGGTTTGAGAATTGGGAGGTGGAGCTTGGTAATTCGGATTGGGGATAAAGGGTTGCATGTGAGATGGGTTAGCCGAATTATTGGGGTTCGACCAAGAAAAATTTGGGTGGTTCCTCCAACCAGGATTGTACGTGGCTGAGTAAGGGTTATTTTGAGCTATAGCATTGGCTTGGTCCTGAGAGTAATAGTGGGGTAACCCTTCTTCGGCTTGAGGAGTTTGATTTTCTAAATGAATTTGGCTTGGGTCCACGACATGCACTCCTCTACTAGAAGTACGAATGGGAACACGAATTGATTCCCATTGCATGTCCTTTTCAGAATAATCTTCTAAGAACCGCCAAGCTTCATCGGCTGTTTTAGACATAAAGTCTCCTCCACACATTGATTCTAGTTGAGTTCTAGTCTGATAGTTCAGCCCTTCATATGCAATTTGACATAAGTGATCTTTTAGAATTCCATGATGAGGGCAACTATATAATAGCTGGTTGAATCTCTCAAAGTATTTTGAAAAAGTTTCCCCCTCATTTTGACAAAATTGATTTATCTCGGTTCGTATTTTTAGAGTTTTATGGAAAGGGAAAAACTTTTTCAAAAATGCAGTGACAAATTCATCCCAACTTCTTATGGAATGTCGTGGAAGAGAGTTTAGCCATCTTTTAGCGCTTTCAAGTAATGCAAATGGAATTAGCCTTAGCTTGATCGATTCGTTAGATAGTTGTTGCATTTTTGTTGTGGAGGCATACAATTCAAATTCACTCAGAAATTCATAAGCATTTTCAGACCCAGTAAATTTTGGTACCCCTTGGATAAAGGAATGTTTTAACTCAAAATTGTTCCCTTCAGCTGGTGGGAACACGATGACAGAGGGTTGAACGGTCCTAGTAGGATAACATCGATCACGAAGAGACAAGGGTCTATCCACTTGGATATTGAGGTTTTGAAAATTTTGATTTATTTGGTTTTGATCCCCAAAGTTTTGATTCACTCGATTTTGATCCAATTCGGTTGGAAAATTTTGGTTGATACGAGAACCCCTAGGAGAATTTTGTTGGCTAACACTTTTTTCACTCATTGTTGTTAAATGCAAGCACAGAAATTAGCTACAATGAAGTTTTCTGTCCTTATTGGCTCCTAACCCAAAATTATAGAGTGATGCGTTTGATTACTTAGATCAAAAGATTTCTCAGCCAGTTAACGGACAGGAGTTATCGGTGCACCAGGAATCACCCTAGCAATGCAGCCGAAGGTTTAAGTACCTTCAGAGTAACAACCGATATAATATTTACGAATCACCGTAATATTTATAAACAATTATATCTCTGCCGTAGTCTAGACACCGAGAAATAATTCGTTCCAAATGAATCAACTATCACAATATAATTAAGCCCTAGATGAGCCCGTGACTCCCTTAAGTCCAACGTCTAACCGTTATTATTAGTCAGATTCTACAATGAAATGCAATTTGTGGGCTAAGGAAAGGGTGATGAAATCCCTCACCTTATGTGAATTAGGGTATTGCCCTTAACAGAATGAATAAAAAAATGCAGAAATCACACAAAATAACTGCAAAAATTAAAAATTGTACATTCAAAGCCGCTGCCCCTGCAGAATTTTTTTACAACAATTGTCTATATATATATATATTTTTGCAGCAGAGCACCTGTAGAGTTTAGAAAAATATTACCGTAGGGAATGGCAGTCGGTCCAGAAAATTTGAATAGCTTCAATGATTGAAATCCCACATTTTGCAGTTCGTTTGACTTTTGAATCTTTGTTTTTGCTTGAATTTTGTTCGTTCACTTGAGATCCTTGATCTTGACTTGAATTTTTTTTTTGAAAGCAAATAAAACGATCAAAAGAAGAAGAAAAAATAGTAAATTAGAAGAAATAAAAATCAAATTAACTAAAAAAAAAAACTAGATGAAATAAAGAAACAGAACAATACTCAAATTGAAAAAAATTACTAGCTAAAGGAAAAGAAACCAATAAAAAAAAACGAAAGAGGTCATAATCCAAAAACAACTCACGCCCTTGTCAAAATAATACGCTGACCGCTTCAATACCACAGTCTGTAACCCCGATGCACCGAAGTTAGCACTCGAAAATGTCACGAATGAAGCTAAATCTCAGTTCCCCAAATAAAACTCATGCCCCTCACAATATTATATTCCCAACTAAACAAATTGTGTCCAGAAAGGAAAACAAATCGCCTCCTATTCTTTTTTTTCTTCTTGATTTTTTTTACAAATTGGTCCCCAAAAAAAAATATTTGATCAAAACAATTCGTGGTTTTTTTCTTCTTCTTCAATTCGGAGTTCGAATCGGGTGAGGTGACGATGGATTTGGTTTGGGGGGTTTTGGATGCGAATCGAGTTCGAATTCGAATTCGGTGTTCGAATTGTTGATGGATTATCGAGTTGCGATGTGGTATGGGTCGATCGTGAATTGGGCAGAGGTTTTTATGGGTTCGAATCAGATGTTGGCTTGGTAGGTTCGGTGCTATTCAAAATCGATTTTTGAATAGGGTAGAGGGTTTAATCGAAGTGGAGAGAACGTGGTTGTGGGGGAGGATGGAGTTTGTAGATCGTGAATTCGGTGCTTGTTGCTGGAGCGGGTAGGAATTGCTGTGGTGATCAATGCGTTCGGATCTGGTAGTTTTCGTGTGTTTCAGGGTCCTGAATTGGTGATGGCGATAAGGAAATGGGACGGCTTTTGAGTAGTGGACTGGGTGTATTGCTGTTGTTTGACTTGGTGCAAAATGATGGTGAAGGAGTTGTATTGGTGGATATTTTGAGGATGGGTATGGGAGTTTGTAGTGGTGTTGTCAGTTAATGGCAGATGATGATATGGTTTTGGGTACGTTATAGGGCTATGGCAATGAATTGCTGTGGGGAATTGATGGTTTTGAAGGGGTTTTGATGTTGATGCTGCGATATGTTAAAGGAGTTCTTGCGAGGTGGAAGTTCGGTTGAAGATGGATCTGACTGTGCTGAACAGATGGTGAAGTCGATGCTGGGTTTTGATGAAGGATTGATGAGGGGTACGGTTGTGAAGATGGTTTGGGGTTACAGGAGTTGGGTATGGATTTGTATTGCAGATGGTGAATGGAGTGGTGAGCAGGTCCAGCGTGATCTGGTTTATGGATGGAGGGAGGCAATAATGGTTGTTTGGTCTCTGGAGTTAGTGAAGAAAATTGTGGAGTGTTGATGATGAAGAAAACTTTGTGGTGTTCAAGACAAAAGCGGTTTGGAAGAAATACAAGCACAGACAAAGAGAAAAAGGATTTTTTTTTTCTTTTTAATAAAAGAAAGAGTCTGTAGAGAAGGAGAGAAATAAATGGAAAAAGATTTTTTTTTTCAGAATTGTTGAGAGGAGGGAAGAATTGTAACAAAAATCGAGACAAGGAAAGAAATACACAAAAAATGGCAAGAACCTTTTACTGAAGAAAATAAATAAATGTATTGAAAACAAGAAGGGGACTAAAGAAAGGAAGAAAGTAGATAAGAAGAAAGGAAAGAAATTGAAAGCAAATAATGGCAAGAATTTTTTTCCCTCTTATTTGAAAGATTCTGGCATCATTGAACAACACCAAATCTACTCAATTAAGATTTTTTTTATATATAGAAGAAAACAAAAGAAAATTAGAATAAATAAATAAAAACTAACACGAATCAGAAATTAAATAAACAATAAAATTTAATTGTTGCCTCCCCGGCAACGGCGCCAAAAACTTGATCGTCGCTAGTCTATGAATTAGAAAAGCGCGACATTTGTAATAAATTCTGCAAGCATACAGGTGTGTAGCATACAGGTCGAACACAGGGAGGTGAATTAAATCAAATTATTTATCTAATCTCTTGGGCGAGTTAGTCAAAACTTTGGAGGTTGATTTTAAAAATAAAACAAAACAAAATTAAAACTGTAATTTGATTCAGAACAGATCTAACTGAACCGACGATCAAATCACAATTTCAATGGAAAAGCAATGAAACTATGAATCAGATTCAAATCTAATCAAATCCAATTTAACCTATGAACGCGATTAAAGTATAGAAAAAGTGCAGAATATAAATAACAACAGGAAATAAAATTAGGATTACCGCTGAATCTAATCAGACGGTCAATCACTAATGAAAAGAAATGCAAAATACAAATAGTGTTCTACCGAATCTAATCGTGTAGACAACACTAATTGCTAAGAAATAGAAAATTGCATAAAATAAAAAGAAAATTGAGTTTTATTAATGAAGAAGAGAATAGAATATGATATAGGATGGTGGCTACAATGCCATTACAAGGGTATATATAGGGTAGATAGCCAAACCCTAACCCTAACCCTAATGATAACTGGGCCTGGTCATTACATCACTAATTAGTTTTCAATGAGAAACATAAATGGGCCTTAGATAAATAAAGCAAATTTGGGCCTTTTCTCTTTTCCTCTTGCTTCCTTGACACTTCTTCATTGATTTGTGATGTGCAAAGCCTTGTTATCAATCTTTTTCTTGTCCAACAGCAACTAGATGTGATATCTTCATCTACAATTCTTCAAAATGCAAATACACAGCAAATTGAACTCTATTTCTCTACATTTCTGGTTGCATGCGGGCTGGGTTGGAATATCTGTAAAAGTAACAAAACAATACCCAAGTAATATTTATTTATATACAAAAGACAAGATATAAGAACATAAAATAAACACATTTCTATGTCAATCACTCACAATCTATAAAGAGAAATCTCCATTTTTCTCTTCCATTAGAAAAATACACTTCACTAGTTTTGAACATTTCTTGTTTCATAGAAATCCGACTTAAAATGGATTCTGTATATTCGTTTAAAGTTTGAACCGCCAAATTACGAACTGCCGCGCCATTTCGAGCTCGATTATAATTATAATATAATGTATACGCTCTAACTTCGTTAATTAAATATATTTGTTAATATAATTCAACTCTAAACTGAATTATATATTTTAAATAATCCAATTCACACAATATTGTCAATTCCACTATTTACGACTAATTCGGAAATAAATAAATATATTATTCTATTATTTATATTAATTAAATATTCAATATTATTTAATTAACCAACCATTTAATTCTCTAAATCACTAATTAAATAATTAAATAAATTAATTATTACTCCGTAAAAATACGGGACATTACATTCTTTCCCCCTTAAAATAATTTCATCCTCGAAATTGCTAAGGTAGAAAACAAACCCTATTAACTGGGTAAAAATTATTTTTTACTTCTTAAATTTCAGTTTCAGCTAAACCAATTTAATTTCAATTAAAATATTAATTAATTCCTACTAACGAAAATTTTCAAAAATCCTGAAAATTTTCTAACACCTTAACTTTTCGAAAAAATTCGCCAGCACCTCCTTTGTACTGGTCAATAGCTCAAACTCCAACTCGCCTCTCTAGGCCTTCTTCAACCCAAAAGAAAATTAAACAGCCAAGCAGCTTGCCAATTCGGCTCATCAAAATCTCAAACCTACATATAAGATAAACTGGTACCTTTTTGTAGGGCATATCATTATATCATTTCCATCTGTTACCAATTCAGCATAATCCGTCACTTACAACTCGAAAATGAACACCGATGATGTCATAATCATCTTCGGAGTCTGTTTTCAGCTATCGAAGTGAGTTCAATACTATATCACTTTTCAAAACCATTTCTAAACATTTTCACTTTGAAATATATTTCAAAATACCATTCCCAATGCTTGTAAAACAATTTAAAATCTCCCAGAATTTTAAAATTCTCATATATTCAATTCAATCCATTTACAAACACCTTTCATGTTTTCAGAATTTTAATTCCAATTCTGATTTAGATTCAGATTTAATTCATCTTGATTTATATATCTTTCATTAATACGAATTCGGATTAGTTATATCTAACCTTTTCACTCTTCATAATCCTATTCGATCAGAATAACAACCAATATATCCAATATATTATAATGATTCCAATATAAATCCTTCTTTTATAACAAAATATATTTCGGGTAAAATTATTTCATTTACTCACTTTTAAAAACATATTGTGTCGGTTCATCGTATTTGAGTGTTTATGAACCCCTACCGATACAATGGATCAAACTATTCGACCAACACCCATAAACAACTCAATCAATAAATCTCCACAAACAATTTTATATTGAATAACAAATACACGTTCATATATATACACTCAAACTCAATCCAGGGTATTGCTAACCCTATTTCTACTGAGTCACGCCACAGAGCCAAGGTAATTACTTAACCTTTAGCTCTGATACCACTGTAACGACCCGGGGATTTCGCGATCCTGGGTAATCGACATATAACCCAATGTCGACTATCAAGCATCGGAAACACCGGATAGTCCATGAAAGAAATTAGAGGGTGAGAATAGATAAGATAGAAACTTAGAATAGAAGAAGAAGAAGAACATACAACATCAGAGTAAACACGAATCTCACAGCGGAACGAACAATATACAATAGACACATAACTTTGAAATAAAATCAGTATATGTACACAGTAACATTATCAGAGTATAACACTTACAACACAACGGAAATAAATAATAGCTATATAATCCTGAAGCCTCCTGCTCCAAGCTCTCCAAGTATATCTGTAAAATCCTGACTACTTGACCGCCCGTACAAAATTGGGCACCAAAGAGTTTAGGGAAAACAAAACAAAATAAACTCTGGGTCAGTCATGGGACTAGTGGGAGTAAAACAATTTAAAACAGTTTGAGCAATTAAACGATATCTCATAAGACCACGCCGTATAACGGAACGGATTTTCCCCTTATGAGAATCCAAAACATTTGATTTAGCTTTCAAAATCCTTTTGAAAGAAACGATAAACTTTATATAAAAACTCTTTTGATATTATAATAATGTCTATCAACCACAACTAAATAATCATCTGGCAAAAACGCTTTCATCTCACGTTCTACATATATAGTATACAATCAAAACCGCGAGCACTTATTGGATAATGGATTTTCAACTATGACAAGGTATGGAACCACCTTCCGAAAGTGTACCTCTAGAGAGGAATACACTGGGTTCAACAAGAACATCTTGCAGCCCGGCCACACATGACCGACCACTCATTTCGCTTGAGTGTATCTGTAATAACCCGGAAATCTGAGCCAATTTAAAATTTTTACTTTGGCAATTTTAGCGAATTTTGAATATTTAAAATGAATTATTTTAAATAATATCGACGAGAAATTTAATTTGAATAGAATTCGAACGTATATATTTATATAGATCGTCGTTAGAATATAAATATTTATTTATATATATAAAAGGAATTGAAAATGGCGCGGTAGTTCGATAATTCGATTTCAAAATTCAAATGAATGTACCAGGTGCAAAATAAACCGGATTTTAGTGAAACCAAAAATATTTGAAGCTAATTGAGAATATCTTTCCAACGAATCTGAAAAATCAAAATTTCATAGCGGGAATCAAAAGATATGCCCAGTTGAAAATTCAGAATAGTCGCTATGGAATTCTGGCCCTTAAAAATGGAAATTTTGCAAACGACCTTGGATTTCGACGAAACCACTTTTGTTGGATCCGTGATGTCAAGTTATTGCTAGATTCCAATTTTCGTAATTTTTCGAATCAATATGTGAGCGTGGCAAAGGAAAACGCGTTTGACCAGTTTCAGTTGATTTTAATCGACTGGAAAATGACCATTTTTCAAATGGTCTCAGAATTCGAAGAAACTAGTTTTGTTAGGACCGTATCGTCAATACGAAGCTAGAAAATATTTTTCGGGAATTTTTAGAGTTAGTATGTGGCCCCAGTAAATTGAAATGCGCGTTCAAATTCAATATATGGAGTTATATGTTGATTTTGACGAACATAAATCGAAACGATCGAATTAACTTACGATACATATCCCATTGTGTTCGGGATAGGGGTAAAATGCTAGGGACGATAGTCGTTGGGCTTCGTTTCGCGTTCGAATAAAAAAGTTGCTTTTTAAAAATTTTAATTAATAATAAAATATAAAATTCTTTTCTTTATAACCCCCTCCAGCTCCTTTTCTTCAATCAAATAAGCCGATCCCCAAATAAAAAAATTGCGCCCGCCACCCCCCTCATCCACGCGTGTGCCCCTCCTCCACCGCCCGTCAGGCTAGCGCCTCCCTCCCCCACAAAGATCGCCGACCTCCCCTGCCACCAACGCCCTCCCCATCTCCGACCTACCCTCTTCTCTCTCTCCTTTTCCCTTCTAGTTGACGTCGCACCCCCCCACATCCGCGAAACCCTAACCCTACCACCAGTTCCGTCGCCCCTATACCTGACCCCGACGCCGACAGCAGCCCCTGCGAGCCTCAGGCGCCACTCCGGCTTCCTCCCCCTTCGATTCACGGTATGTTTTGTGATTTTTTTTATGTTATACAAAAACTGGTTTTTATGTTATACAAAAACTGATTTCATTGTGATAAAAAATAAGATTTTTATTAAGTTACGATTTTTAACATGATAAGATTAGTTTTTTATAATAAAAAGGATTTGATTTTTGAACTAGCAAAGATAAGATTTTTAAAAGAGGAAAGACGTGATTTTTATATAAGGAAAGCCGTGATTTTTATATAGATGAAGTGAAGATAAAAATTCGATTTTTATACAAGTAGTGAGGTAAAAATATGGTTTTAATATTTTTAAAAATAATAAAGATATGATTTTTACAAAGTAGAAGTAATAAAAATATAATTTTTATATGATGTGAAGATTAAAAACATAATTTTTATATAAAAATAAGCGTTGTAAAAATATATGGAATAAAAATACAATTTTTATTTATTGAAGTGAAGTAATAAAAATATAATTTTTATTTTGAACAGCGTGAAAAGAACTACATTGGAATTTCAACCGATCCAGATGATTCAGCAGTTCAGAAGCAAAGCACGGCGGAGTGGAACCCTCTGTGAGAACTTCTCACCTTTTAATTTTGTTTTTTAGTTAATAATATATACTAGGATGCAGACGGTTTTAGTAGCATCCGACACCCGTCGTCCACAGACCATGGACGGCTTGTATGCTTGTTTGTTTGATTTTGATGTGTAGTTGATTGAGTGATGTGATGTGAAATGAAATATTTATAGTTGATAATATTTTATAGTTAAAAATAGAATTTTTAACGTGTATATGAAATGAAATAAATTAATATAAACAAATCGAACGATTTGTTTATATACACACATTTGACTAATATTGATTGGGACGATAAATTTTACACATCGCCCAACTGCACAAATAAAATCTGTGTTTGATTATTTGAAACCCCACACGGGTATTGGGATGATATATGGCATACACTAATCCCAATAATTAGTTGTATGTCGATCGATTGATTGACAGACTGTTATAAGCGTTAAATATTTATATTTGATGCTTATACAGTGCAAAATGCACTTTGGATGATGGTTGATTATCTGTCATTATTGATTTATACATGTGTTGTAGAAAACCCATATAATTAAAATTATATGGTAATTGATTGGGCCTCATTCCAGTTTTGAAATAGAAATATTTGAAAAAGAAATATTTGAAATAGAATATTTGAAAATAGAAATATATGAAGCCGTGTTGATATGATTGACGCCATTTTGACGTGAACGATATTTATATCGATTTAATTCAAATTGAAATTCGAGTTAAATTGAAGTGAATTGAAATTCGAATTAAATTGAACTGAATTGAAATTCGAATTAAATTGAAGTGAATTGAAATTCGAATTAAATTGAATTGATTTGAATTCGAAATAAACTGAAATGATTTGAAATTCGAATTAAATTGAAGTGAATTGAAATTCGAATTAAAAAGAAACGAAATCGTTTTGAATTGAATTTAAACGAATTGAAATTGAAGTGAAATCGATTCAAATTGAAATCGATTTGAAATGAATGTAAAACGGATTTAAAAGGGAAAATTCAATTTTGATTTGAATTTGAAAAAGAAATTGAAATCGTTTTAAAAACGAATTTAAAATGATTTATAAAATACGTTTTAAAAGGAAATCGACGAAGTATATATTATATATATTATATATATAATATAATGGCCTGAATAGAACGCGTTGCGCCATGGCAGTTCATGAATTTCGACCATTGACTTCGAATGGATATTGCGGGAGATCCGACCGTCGGATTCTCCTAAAACCAGAACCGTTGGGTTCGTATTGAAAAGAGCTTTCTAACGAATGTTAGAAATTTGAAATCTAACGGTTGGATTTGGAATTAGGTCCAAATCAAATTTGGAAAAGGTCGTTGTAAGTGCAGTTCGATGGCCGTTGATGGAAATCGACTGTACGGGCCTTGATAAAATTATTAAAAATAGTGATAATTTGTGTAAAATCATAAGAAATGATTTGTGAAGAATTGGGATGAAAAACTCTATATTTGAAAAGATAAAAATAGATTTTTATCGAAATGAACTAGTTTTGAACTAGAATTATAATTCTATTTATTTTTAAAATAAATAAAGTGGATTTGAAATGGTTTTAAAAGTAACCAGAATTTCCAATAATTGAATTGGAATGGATTTGAATCGAAATTGTCTTTGGAATATTTCGATGTTGGATTTCGTGACGATACAGGTATTGTTATGGGAATTTGAAAGATATATTTATATCGTTATTTCCAATACGATATTTGTGGGTCGTAGAATTTGATATTGAATATAAGCCGATATATTTTCTATTCAGAGCCTTGTATTTAATATCAAATGTGATTTGGGTTTGTCATGAATGGTGTCTTCATTAACACTGTTCTTAAGCCCAGTTGAGAAAAAGATTAAATCTTTTTATTTAGATTTAATGAAGTGTACCAATTAAATAATATTTAATTGGAATTGAATTGGTATTGATTTTTGGGTTTATCGTGAACAATGTTTTAAATAACACTTGTTCTTTAACCCGATAATTAATGGAATGTGATTTTTGGTTTATCATGAACCGTGTTTTAAATGACACTGATTCTTTAACCCAGTTAAGGATTAAAACTAAGTGGAGTTTTAGTAAATCTTTAATTAGATTGAAAAGATCGAGAATGGAGTATCGCCAGTTTTACTCCAGGCGATAGTTAAATCTTTAATTTGATTTGAACATGAAATGGTAATTGAATTTACCGATAACACCGTGGTGTTAGATATGAAGTATTACCAGTTTTACTTCATGGGATGAATAGGTGGGGATTGGGAAATATAATAAATGATTACTCCGGTGTGGTTCGCTAATCCCGACTAGTTTGAATTGATATTCAAAGAAGATTAAAGAATTTATCTTTGATAAAATTAATGGGAACCTTTCCCAAAGTATAAGAATATTTGAATAAAAGAATATTCTGAACTGGATTGAGGCGTATGTTGTGTTTGTGTCACACGTGCTTATTATATACGCGAGTTGTTCAGAAATATCGGGTTTATCCCATTCTGAATAACTGATTCGACGTGGTGTCGAAGATGAAGACGGTGGTTGAAGACCGGAGGTCTTTATGTCGTTTGGATAATTATTGATGATCTTGATTGGGCCGTACACCCAAGAGGAGAGAATTAGTTGGTGATCGTCCAGACGTACTTGGAGATCGATGGATATATGGGGTACTAGGTGCCTCCGGTTTCGTTCAGACCCAGAACGAACTTGTAAATGGACTGTGTGTCTGACATTGGATTTCAGTCTGTGTGATTGATTCATATTAAATATATATCTGTTTGGCGGCGGAGAATTTATTCTCTTGCTTAACGCCCTGCTCTGAGACGTACGAGCTCAGGGGTTATATATTGATGGATATCAAACGCATGGAGTGAATTGCCTGTGTGGCATGCCTAAGTGGCAATTGATCAAGGCTTCTGTTGAAAAGCAAAGTCTTGTGGTGATGATCAAAGCACGGCCTGTGTTGTGTAGCTTTGTGTAGCGTGGATTCGCGAGCCTCACACCCCGGTTGTGAACCAGAAACGGGAGAAGGATCCAGGGAGGGCATGCGTCTTTTTCTAGATAGAAGTGGCGTCAGTGGTTTTACATGCCCTGACGAGTTTGACTTATGTGGTTGTTGTTGTTGCGAGGTACCTCGGATATATCGGTCATTCTCGAACCGATGGAGTCATTCGTTGGGTCATTTATGTCCCATAGGGCGGGGAGACGTAGTGTTCAGGCATTTTAATCCACATCGGCGGACTGGCCCTGTGGCTCCTAGGTGCAGTTGCGGCTGTAGCCTGAGGCTCGGGCTAGGGAGTCTCGAATTCGGTAGAGGACTATCTTTTGCCTCGGTTCACAGATGGAAATCCAACTTCCAATACGAGCTTTGCGGTTTAAATTGTAAACCTATTTTTGGCGACATAGTTGTATGGGGCATTTATGCCGCCTATGATTGATACTTATGATTGAAATTGTTTTTGACACTATACACTTATAGTACTATCAAAACAATCTGTTTTAAACGTATCAAGCATTCTTTGGCTATTATAAGGTAAAACCCTATCCTCCGGCTTGTGTTGCATTGTGTGATGGGACCTGGGTCTTATAATAGCTTCATTGTTCTTTATTTAGCATTGCGCTGTTGTTTTATGCACTGGTATTCTTGGGAGGAAACCCGTTCCGTGTTATACGGCGTGGTCCCTTGATTTACCTAACTTTAAAATAAAGATTAATAACTGTTTTAGTTCTCACACCAGTCCCATGACTGACCTGGAGTTTATTGTTTAACCTAAACTCTGGGTACCCTTATTTTGACACGGGCAACTAGTAGTTTTGGTTTTGCAGATTTATATTTACAGGATCCTGGTTTACAGCTGGAACGATATCCAGAAAGCTTTGTATCCGTATATCTCTTTCAGTTGTTTATTGTATTATTTTCCGCTGCGATGTATTTAAATGTAATTTAAATCTCTGATATTTCTGTGTAATATTGATTCGTACTCTGTATATTATTGTAATCTGATGGAATTGTTGTAATATACAATGAAATGTTCTTCTGTCTGCGTTCTAATTTGTCGTGTTCTCAAAACAATCAGGCGTTTCGAACGTTCTTGATCGGTTTAGCGACTGATTCGGATCGAGCGGAATTCCTTTTCGTTACATCGTGGTATCAGAGCTTTGGTTTACAAAGCTCAGAGAACAAGACACGTTAGAACCATACGAAAGAATTCGTCAGATATTGGATTAGTAATATCCAATGAGAATGACTCGTTAGAGATGGGATCAGTAGTATCCTAGAACGAGTGTAAAGAGTGTGTTTTTGAAATAAAAACAAATTTTGTTTTGAAAATTTAATTCGATTATTCGTATTTGAATATTTATTTATATTGATTTGGACTATCTGGTATATAAAGATTTTGCGTATACGTCTGATCCGCGTGTATTCGAAGTTTTAATATATTGGGTAGATATAGAATCACACTCTAGTCGCCCGGAGATGATTCTGATGATAGTCTAGACATCATCAGAATTGGTGTTCGAGTTTCGAAAGTGGGATTTCTATATATTTCCTATTGACTGGTGTGAGAACCAAAATTATATAGGGCCTATTGTTGTGATTTGGCATCAAAAATATGATTTTTGACTATATATCAAAATTATGAATTTGAGATGATAATTCACTAATTGATTGATGGTTGTGTTGTTTGATTAATTAGAAATTGAACCTTTAGCCAAATTAATCAAATAGTGAGTTGTATTGAAAATTTATCGCATTTGTATGCATGTACATGTACTTACACTGAACATGTCATAGCAAGGAGGCTAGAGCAGAAGAATAAAATTGGTTGCCCGACAAATAGGTACACGTTTACCATAATTTACTGTTTTGTTTGGGTGATGATGATTTTATGAGCCGATTGGCTTTTTCTTTTTCTTTTGGATTGAAGAAGGCCATGGGAGGCTATATGAAATATCCCGAAGTCCCCGGTGCAGGGGAGGTTATGGCGAAATATTTCGAAAATTTAGGGTGTTAGCCAAATTTTTGAAAAATTTGAAAAGTTCTTAGAAACTGAAAAGTTAAAGAACTTAAGCCATAGTGAAAATAGTGAAAGTTGAGTTGATTAGTTAAACAACTTTCGGCTTCGTTCCTTTTCGGGGACGAAAAGTTTTAAGTGGGGGAGATTGTAATAACCCGGAAATCTGATCCAATTTAAAATTTTTATTTTGGCAATTTTAGCGAATTTTGAATATTTAAAATGAATTATTTTAAATAATATCGACGAGAAATTTAATTTGAATAGAATTCGAACGTATATATTTATATAGATCGTCGTTAGAATATAAATATTTATTTATATATATAAAAGGAATTGAAAATGGCGCGGTAGTTATATAATTCAATTTCAAAATTCAAATGAATGTACCGGGTGCAAAATAAACCGGATTTTAGTGAAACCAAAAATATTTGAAGCTAATTGAGAATATCTTTCCAACGAATCTGAAAAATCGAAATTTCATAGCGGGAATCAATAGATATGCCCAGTTGAAAATTCAGAATAGTCGCTATGGAATTCTTGCCCTTAAAAATGGAGATTTTGCAAACGACCTCAGATTTCGATGAAACCACTTTTGTTGGATCCGTGGTGTCAAGTTATTGCTAGATTCCAATTTTCGTAATTTTTCGAATCAATATGTGAGCGTGGCAAAGGAAAACGCGTTTGACCAGTTTCAGTTGATTTTAATCGACTGGAAAATGACCATTTTTCAAACGGTCTCAGAATTCGACGAAACTAGTTTTGTTAGGACCGTATCGTCAATACGAAGCTAGAAAATATTTTTCGGGAATTTTTAGAGTTAGTATGTGGCACCAGTAAATTGAAATGCGCGTTCAAATTCAATATATATAGAGTTATATGTTGATTTTGAAGAAAATGAATCGAAACGATCGAATCAGCTTACGATACATATCCCATTGTGTTTGGGATAGGGGTAAAACGCTAGGGACGATAGTCGTTGGGCCTCGTTTCGAGTTCGAATAAAAAAGTTGCTTTTTAAAATTTTTAATTAATAATAAAATATAAAATTCTTTTCTTTATAACCCCCTCTAGCTCCTTTTCTTCAATCAAATAAGCCGATCCCCAAATAAAAAAGTTGCGCCCGCCTCCCCCCTCATCCACGCGTGTGCTCCTCCTCCACCGCCCGTCAGGCCAGCGCCGCCCTCCCCCACGAAGATCGCCGACCTCCCCTACCACCAATGCCCTCCCCATCTCCGACCTACCCTCTTCTCTCTCTCCTTTTCCCTTCTAGTTGACGTCACATCCCCCCACATCCGCGAAACCCTAACCCTACCACCAGTTCCGCCGCCCCTATACCTGACCCCGACAGCAGCCCCTGCGAGCCTCAGGCGCCACCCCGGCTTCCTCCCCTTTCGATACACGGTATGTTTTGTGATTTTTTTTATGTTATACAAAAACTGATTTTTATGTTATACAAAAACTGATTTCATTGTGATAAAAAATAAGATTTTTATAATAAATAAAGTTACGATTTTTAACATGATAAGATTAGTTTTTTGTAATCAAAAGGATTTGATTTTTGAACTAGCAAAGATAAGATTTTTAAAAGAGGAAAGACGTGATTTTTATATAAGGAAAGCCGTGATTTTTATATAGATGAAGTGAAGATAAAAATTTGATTTTTATATAAGTAGTGAGCTAAAAATATGGTTTTTATATTTTTAAAAATAATAAAGATATGATTTTTACAAAGTAGAAGTAATAAAAATATAATTTTTATACGATGTGAAGATTAAAAATATAATTTTTATATAAAAAGAAGCGTTTTAAAAATATATGGAATAAAAATATAATTTTTATTTATTGAAGTGAAGTAATAAAAATTTAATTTTTATTTTGAACAGCGTGAAAAGAACTACATTGGAATTTCAACCGATCCAGATGATTCAGCAGTTCAAAAGCAAAGCACGGCGGAGTGGAACCCTCTGTGAGAACTTCTCACCTTTTAATTTTGTTTTCTAGTTAATAATATATACTAGGATGCAGACGGTGTTTAGTAGCACCCGACACCCGTCGTCCACAGACCACGGAGGGCTTGTATGCTTGTTTGTTTGATTTTGATGTGTAGTTGATTGAGTGATGTGAAATGAAATATTTATATAGTTGAAAATATTTTATAGTTAAAAATAGATTTTTTAACGTGTATATGAAATGAAATAAATTAATATAAACAAATCGAACGATTTGTTTATATACACACATTTGACTGATATTGATTGGGACGATAAATTTTACACATCGCCCAACTGCACAATAAAATCTGTGTTTAATTATTTGAAACCCCACACAGGTATTGGGATGATATATGACATACACTAATCCCAATAATTAGTTGTATGTCGATCGATTGATTGACAGGCTGTTATAAGCGTTAAATATTTATATTTGATGCTTATACAGTGCAGAATGCACTTTGGATGATGGTTGATTATTCATCGTTGTTATTGTATACATGTGTCGTAGAAAATCCATATAATTAACATTAAATGGTAATTGATTGGGCCTCATTCCAGTTTTGAAATAGAAATATTTGAAAAAGAAATATTAGAAATAGAATATTTGAAAATAGAAATATATGAAGCCGTGTTGATTTGATTGACGCCATTTTGACGTGAACGATATTTATATCGATTTAATTCAAATTGAAATTCGAATTAAATTGAAGTGAATTGAAATTCGAATTAAATTGAAGTGAATTGAAATTCGAATTAAATTGAAGTGAATTGAAATTCGAATTAAATTGAATTGATTTGAAATTCGAAATAAACTGAAATGATTTGAAATTCGAATAGAATTGAAATTCGAATTAAATTGAAGTGAATTGAAATTCGAATTAAATTGAAAAAGAAACGAAATCGTTTTATATTGAATTTGAACGAATTGAAATTGAAGCGAAATCGATTCAAATTGAAATCGATTTGAAATGAATGTAAAACAGATTTGAAAGGGAAAATTCAATTTTAATTTGAATTTGAAAAAGAAATAGAAATCATTTTGAAAACGAATTTAAAACGATTTATAAAATACGTTTTAAAAGGAAATCGACAAAGTATATATTATATATATTATATATATAATATGATGGCCTGAATAGAACGCGTCGCGCCGCGGCAGTTCATGAATTTCGACCATTGACTTCGAATGGATATTGCGGGAGATCTGACCGTCGGATTCTCCTAAAACCGGAACCGTTGGGTTCGTATCCAAAAGAGCTTTCTAACTAATATTAGAAATTTGAAATCTAACGGTTGGATTTGGAATTAGGTCCAAATCAAATTTGGAAATGGTCGTTGTAAGTGCAGTTCGATGGCCATTGATGGAAATCGACTGTACGGGCCTTGTTAAAATTATTAAAAATAGTGATAATTTGTGTAGAATCATAAGAAATGATTTGTGAAGAATTGGGATGAAAAACTCCATATTTGAAAAGATAAAAATAGATTTTTATCGAAATGAACTAGTTTTGAACTAGAATTATAATTCTATTTATTTTTAAAATAAATAAAGTGGATTTGAAATCGTTTTAAAAGTAACCAGAATTTCCAATAATTGATTTGGAATGGATTTGATTCGAAATTGTCTTTGGAATATTTCGATGTTGGATTTCGTGATGATATAGGTATTGTTATGGGAATTTGAAAGATATATTTATATCGTTATTTCCAATACGATATTTGTGGGTCGTAGAATTTGATATTGAATATAAGCCGATATATTTTCTATTCAGAGCCTTGTATTTAATATCAAATGTGATTTGGGTTTGTCGTGAATTGTCTCTTCATTAACACTGTTCTTAAGCCCAGTTGAGAAAAAGATTAAATCTTTTTATTTATATTTAATGAAGTGTACCAATTAAATAATATTTAATTGGAATTGAGTTGGTATTGATTTTTGGGTTTATCATAAACAGTGTTTTAAATAACACTTGTTCTTTAACTCGATAATTAATGGAATGTGATTTTGGGTTTATCATGAACCGTGTTTTAAATGACACTGATTCTTTAACCCAGTTAAGGATTAAAACTAAGTGGAGTTTTAATAAATCTTTAATTAGGTTGAAAAGATCGAGAATGGAGTTTCGCCAGTTTTACTCCAGGCGATAGTTAAATCTTTAATTTGATTTGAACGTGAAATGGTAATTGAATTTACCGATTACACCGTGGTGTTAGATATGAAGTATTACCAGTTTTACTTCATGGGATGAATAGGTGGGGATTGGGAAATAAAATAAATGATTACTCCGGTGTGGTTGGCTAATCCCGACTAGTTTGAATTGATATTCAAAGAAGATTAAAGAATAAATTTAAAGAATTTATCTTTGATTAAATTAATGGGAACCTTTCCCAAAGTATAAGAATATTTGAATAAAAGAATATTCTGAACTGGATTGAGGCGTATGTTGTGTTTGTGTCACACGTGTTTATTATATACGCGAGTTATTCAGAAAGACCGGGTTTATCCAATTCTGAATAACTGATTCGACGTGGTGTCGAAGATGAAGACGGTGGTTGAAGACCGGAGGTCTTCACGTCGTTTGGATAATTATTGATGATCTTGATTGGGCCATACACCCAAGAGGAGAGAATCAGTTGGTGATCGTCCAGACGTACTTGGAGATCGATGGATATGCGGGGTACTAGGTGCCACCAGTTTCGTTCAGACCCAGAACGAACTTGTAAATGGACTGTGTGTCTGACATTGGATTTCAGTCTGTTTGATTGATTTCTATTAAATATATATCTGTTTGGCGGCGGAGAATTTATTCTCTTGCTTAACGCCCTTCTCTGAGACGTACGAGCTCAGGGGTTATATATTGATGGATATCATACGCATGGAGTGAATTGCCTGTGTGGCATACCTAAGTGGCAATTGATCAAGACTTCTGTTGAAAAGCAAAGTCTTGTGGTGATGATCAAAGCACAACCTGTGTGGTGTAGCTTTGTGTAGCATGGATTCGCGAGCCTCACTCCCCGGTTGTGAACCAGAAACGGGAGAAGGATCCAGGGAGGGCATGCGTCTCTTTCTAGCTAGAAGTGACGTCAGTGGTTTTACACGCCCTGACGAGTATGACTTATGTGGTTGTTGCTGTTGCGAGGCGCCTCGGATATATCGGTCGTTCTCGAACCGATGGAGTCATTCGTTGGCTCATTTACGCCCCATAGGGCGGGTAGACATAGTGTTCAGGCATTTTAATCCACATCGGTGGACCGGCCCTGTGGCTCCTAGGTGCAGTTGCCGCTGTAGCCTGAGGCTCGGGCTAGGGAGTATCGAATTCGGTAGAGGTCTATCTTTTGCCTCGGTTCACAGATGGAAATCCAACTTCCAATACGAGCTTTGCGGTTTAAATTGTAAACCTATATTTGGCGACATAGTGGTATGGGGCATTTATGCCGCCTATGATTGATTCTTATGATTGAAATTATTTTTGACACTATACACTTATAGTACTATCAAAAAAATCTGTTTTAAACGTATCAAGCTTTCTTTGGCTATTATAAGGTAAAACCCTATCCTCCGGCTTGTGTTGCATTGTGTGATGGGACCTGGGTCTTATAATAGCTTCATTGTTCTTTATTTAGCATTGCACTGTTGTTTTATGCACTGGTATTCTTGGGAGGAAACCCGTTCCGTGTTATACGGCATGGTCCCTTGATTTACCTAACTTTAAAATAAAGATTAATAACTGTTTTAGTTCTCACACCAGTCCCATGACTGACCTGGAGTTTATTGTTTAACCTAAACTCTGGGTACCCTTATTTTGACACGGGCAACTAGTAGTTTTGGTTTTGCAGATTTATATTTACAGGATCCTGGTTTACAGCTGGAACGATATCCAGAAAGCTTTGTATCCGTATATCTCTTTCAGTTGTTTATTGTATTATTTTCCGCTGCGATGTATTTAAATGTAATTTAAATCTCTGATATTTCTGTGTAATATTGATTCGTACTCTGTATATTATTGTAATCTGATGGAATTGTTGTAATATACAATGAAATGTTCTTCTGTCTGCGTTCTAATTTGTCGTGTTCTCAAAACAATCAGGCGTTTCGAACGTTCTTGATCGGTTTAGCGACTGATTCGGATCGAGCGGAATTCCTTTTCGTTACAGTATCGAATGTATATCACCAAGGTTGGGATCAGTAACCATTTTCCCGAATGGGACAACATCGAATAGATTAAAGAATGAAATGAATATCTCTAGATAGGTGATAATACACACTAATTGGCAGCCAACCACTTAGCCATGCTGCCTGCCCGATTTTTGTTATTTCCCGGTTGTGAGGCTAGAGGCCACGCTTATCTCTGACAAATCACACAATTGTTCACTTTGAATGTCACATCGTCATACCTGCCAAATCACAAATTGATTTCCCCAAAAATACAATGGGTATACAGCTAAGAGAAACTAATTCCTCCGCCACCAAATGTAAATACGTTTGAAGAGATCAACTTACGCGATCCATTAAATATACTCTGTCAGACATTTTTCCATACAGGTCGTCCTGGGACTGGACAAACCGAACGTATTATTTTGTAAACTGGACAACCCTTGCATAACATCGTCTTCAATTATCTTCATCGTATTTGATCGCAATGCTAACGCCCATATGGAGGGGTTTTCAGATAATGAATCTGATCCCGGCCTCTCCGTACTGACGACGGAAAAATGGTCAAAAACTTCGATAGTCGGTGAGTCAACTATCAAAGAAAAACATGTGTGCAAACAATGATATTATTTCTAGATGGAAATTCCATCGATCAATCATCATTTAACGTTTATCTCTTTAAATCATTAATATATTTATTTCCTGTTTCCATATATTCAACATTCCTTATTTTCTAAATTTAGAAAAATACGTTATTAATCATTGGAAAACATTTCCATTTCTTATTTTCTATATTAGAAACATTTCTGATTTTTATTTGGAAAACATTTCTAAAACTCCTACATTTGGATTAAAACAGATGTTTAAATAAAACATTGTTATGCCAACTCAAACCATTACACTCATTAACTAATTTCACTTAACCAACCTTCACTATCGAACCTTAACCATTCCTTAGTTTAAAACGAAGCCAATCAAGTTGGGGTATAACTACCTCTCAGACCTTAACTGAACAACATTTCTAACTTTGTAATAGACAAGGTTCACCCTTTTAAATCTTTAACAACTTCCTTACGTAACTCTCGGATTCTATTTACGAATCCACTTCTCTATTGAAAACTCTGATTATGACAATAGTGTGATAATCCCATGCTTCCAAACTATAATAACTAAATTATAAACTTTATTTGTTAATTTGGATAAACAAACAAACAACTAATTTATTAATAAAATAAATAAATCTTGATTAAAACGGAAAGTAAATGGTACTTTCCTGAATTCGATATAATAGAATTTCAACGTATAACTCTCTTTCGAATAATCTCTATTCGATAACTCCTTTCAAATAAATGATATTCGATTAACTCATTTCGAGTAAACTATATTCGATTAACTCCTTTCGAATAAAATATATTCGACTAACTCCTTTTGAATAAACTATATTTGATAATCTCCTTTCGAATAAACTTTATTCGATAATCTCCTTTCGAATAAATTATATTCGATAATCTCCTTTCGAATAAACTATATTCGATAATCTCCTGTTGAATAAATTATATTCGATAACTCCTTTTCGAATAAACTATATTCGATTAACTCCCTTCGAATAAACTATATTCGATTAATCTCTCTTCGAATAAACTATATTCGATAACTCCTTTCGAATAAACTATATTCGATTAACTCCTTTCGAATAAACTATATTCGATTAACTCCTTTTCGAATAAACTCTATTCGATTAACTCCTTTCAAATAAATTATATTCGATAATCTCCTTTCGAATAAATTATATTCGATAACTCCTTTTCGAATAAACTATATTCGATTAACTCCATTCAAATAAACTATATTCGATTAATCTCTCTTCGAATAAACTATATTCGATAACTCCTTTCGAATAAACTATATTCGATTAACTCCTTTCGAATAAACTATATTTGATTAACTTTTTTTGATTAACTCTAATCGATTAACTCCTAACGATTAACTCTAATCGATTAACTCCTATCGATTAACTCTAATCGATTAACTCTAGTAGATTAACTCCTTTCGATTAACTCCTATCGATTAACCCTAATCGATTGACTCTAATTCGATTAACTCCTTTCCTTTTCTATTTGTTTTACAAATATTTACTTTTCTATTTGTTTTACAAATATTACCTTTTCTATTTGTTTTACAAATATTCCCGTTTATATTCCTAATTTTTCCTTATAAATATTCCTTTTATAATATCATATTTATTCCCATAAATATTTTCTTTTACAATATCATATTTATTCCTATAAATATTTCCTTTTATAATATCATATTTATTCCCATAAATATTTCCTTTTATAACTCTATATGTTTTCTAAATAAATATGTCCATTTATAATCTATTTATTTTCTAAATAGATATTTCCATTTATAATCTATTTGTAAATGTTTTACAAATATTTCCTTTTCAATTCTATTTGTAAATGTTTTACAAATATTTCCTTTTCAATTCTATTTGTTTGACAAATAAATATTTCTTTTATAACTCCTTTGATTTTATAATTATTTTCTTTTATTAAATCCTTTTCCTTTTATATATAAAATTCATTGATTTTACATAAATAATTTATTTTCAAAATACACTTTGAAAATCCCCTTTTCTATATCCCTGTATTTCTTACGGTATTTAAAATACCAATTCACAATGATTGATATCATTCAAACACACATAATCAACAACAAATTATATATCACATCATATATTACAATATATGAAAAGAATAGTATTAAAAATATTGAGGAATCCAGTTGAATCCCTCCAACCTGTTTCCCTGCATCATAGATGTTAAACAATATAATTAACATCAACTTGATTTCAATATGAAATATTCTGATAAACAGAATCAATATTTTATTAACGATATATATATATATATATCGTTATCTATATTTTTAACCAACCAATTAGCAGTTCAACCAAACAGTCAACACACAATAATCAATCATCATTTATTAGTTCTAAAAATACGTTATAAAAATATGAACTGGTAGAGTTGGTGAGTTTTACTCACATTGGACGATCATCGTTAAATAACGATAATTGTCGTTGATTCAGATCGAGCAATTTTGTGATGACCCCAAACCCCGATAAGACGGTGGTGAGGGTAATCTTTGGAATATAACACATAAACAGATAACAGCAGAACAGAAATAAGTAAATACACCAGATAATGTACAAATAATACACTGGATAAACAGAATCATCAGAGTTACACAGTATACAGGATCATACTTAGTACAAAATACAGTTCAGCTATACATAAATGTCTACAGCAGAAAACAAAACATAATATGTACAACAGGAGCTGAACAACATAAAAAGAGATAAATGGTAGAATCCATATTCAGCTCCAACTATCCAGAAAGAGCATGCTAAAACCTGAATGCAAGGCTGCCTGTGTAGAAAGAGGGGCACCCGATTTTGCAAGTGAAACAAACTACGAGTTAGTCATGGGACTGGTATGAGAAATCTACTTAACACATTTTATCATATGGCTAATCACAGGACCACGCCACTTTCGCAGAACGGGTTTACTCCATTGGATTGCCAGTGCTTTAAAACAAGTAAATCTTTTAAACATCGCAATGCTTTTTATAAATATGAAGCCATTATAAGACTCAGTTCCCATCACACAATGCAACGCAAACCGGAGGATAGAGTTTTACCTTATAATGGCCAAAATATGCTTGATACGAGCAAAACAAATCATTTGATATTATTACTAGTGTTTATATGTTTCAAAAACAACTTCAATCATAAATATCAATCATAGACGGCATGGGTACCATATATCATGTCGCCATATATAGGTATACAATCAAAACCACAAAGTCACGTATTTGGAAATTGGATTTTCGTCATGAACCAAGGCGAAAGATAGTCCTTACCGACTTCGAGACAATCTAGCCCATGTCTCAGGATCAGAGCTCGAGTGACCCTTGGATCGTCAGGGCCGGTCCACCGATGTGGATTAAAATGCCTGAACACTGCGTTTCCCCACCCATTGGGGCGTAAATGAGCCAAATGACTCCATCTGTAATGACCCGGATTTTTAGCGACTTTGGTTATCGACATAAACACGATGCCGATAACCAAAACACAGAAAAATCCTGGTAATTAGTGAAAGAAATTAGAGGGTGAGGAAAGATAAGATAGAAACTTAGAATAGAAGAAAAAGAAGAACACAATATCAGAGTAACACGAATCTCACAGCGGAACGAATAAATATATTTCATAACATAACTTTGAAATACAAATCTGTACTTGAATATACATATCATTATCAAAGTACAGCACTTACAACACAGCGGAAATAACTATAACTATATGATCCTGAAGCCTCCTGCTCCAAGCTCTTCAAGTGTATCTGTAAAATCCCGACTACTTGACTGCCCATACAAATTTAGGCACCCAAGAGTTTAGGGAAGACAACAAAATAAACTCCGGGTCAGTCATGGGACTGGTATGAGTAAAACAGTTTAAAAACAATTCGAAAAAGTAAACGATATCTCATAAGACCACTCCGCATAACAGAACGGGTTTTTCCCTTACGAGAATCCAAATTATCTTTATATCAAAAACCTTTTGATATTATAATAATGTCTATCAACCACAGTATATATATCATCTAGCAGAAACGCTTTCATCTCACGTTCTACATATATAGTATACAATCAAAACCACAAGCACGTAGTGGGTAATGGATTTCCAACTATGACAAGGTATGGAACCACCTATCGCTCGTGTACCTCTAGAGAGGAATACACTGGGTTCAACAAGAACATCTTGCAACCCGGCCACACATGACCGACCACTCATTTCGCTTGAGCGTATCGAATGTATATCACCAACAGTTGGGATCAGCAACCGTTTCCCGAATGGGACAACATCAACAATAGATTTTTAGAAGTAAATGAAACTCTAGATCAGGTGATTATACACCCTACTTCGGTGCAACCGACTTAGCCATGCTGCCTGCCCGATTTCTGTCATTTACCGGATGATGAGGCTAGAAGCTACGCTTTATCAACATACCAGATTCACTTTGAATGCCACATCATCAAATCCAACAAATCACCGATTGACGTCCTCAACCATACATTACGCGTAAGCTAAAAGAAGTTTCCTTCTCCGCTTCCACTCTTGGTACAAATGGAGAAATCGATATACGTGATTGTCTGGAAATACTCTGTCAGACATCCGTCCATACAAGTCATCCAGGAACAGGATGAACCGAAGGCACTATTCTGTAAATAGGATAGCCCTTGCATAACCCCGTCTTAAATTTCCTTTGGCATATATGATTCGCAACGCTTATGCATATACAGAGTGGTTCTTTGGATAATAATCCAACCGATCTCTCCATATTAACAACGTTAAATTGGTAAAAACTTCGATAGTCTGTGATTTAACTATCGAATAAAAACAGATGTGTAAACAACGATATTATTTCCAAATGGAAATTTATATCGATCAAACATCATTCAACATTTATCTCTTTATTTCATTAATCTACTTATCTCCTGTTTCCCTATATTCAGTATTTCTTATTTTCTAAATTTAGAAATTATATGTTATTACCATTGGAAAACATTTCCATTTCTTGTTTTCTTTATTAGAAAACATTTCTGGTTTCTTATTTGGAAAACATTTCCAAAGCTTCTTCATTGGACTTAGACGGATGTTTAAGCAAACCATCGCGATGCCAACTCAAACCATTTCCTTTACTGCCGAACCTTAACTATTCCTTAGTTAAAAACGAAGCCAATCAAGTTGGGGTAGAACTACCTCTCAGACCTTAACTGAACAACATTTCTAACTTTGAAATAGGCAAAGTTCACTTTATATTCCTTTTACTAACTTCCTTACTTAACCCTCCTTCGAATAGCTATACTCGATTGACTCTTTTCACTTAACTCTATTCGATTAACCCTTGTCAATTAACTCTATTCGATTAACCCTTATCAATTAACTTTATTCGACTACCACTATTGGATTAACTCTATTTGACTTAACTCCTTTCGAATAAACTATATTCGATAACTCCTTTTCTTTCTTCGAATAAAATATATTCGATTAACTCCTTTTCTTTCTTCGAATAAACTATATTCGATTAATTCATTTGCTTCTATTCGAATAACTATATTCGATTAACTCATTTTACTTTCTATTCGAATAACTATATTCGATTAACTCATTTTACTTTAACTCTAATCGATTAAACTAACATCGATTAGCTCCTTTGCTTTAACTCTAATCGATTAAACTAACATCGATTAGCTCTTTTTACTTTAACTCTAATTGATTAAACTAACATCGATTAGCTCTTATCAATTAACTCTATTGGACTAACACTATTGGGTTAACTCTATTTGATTAACGCTATTGATTTACTCATTTCACTTAACACCTTTCGAATAAACTATATTCGATAACTCCTTTTACTTTCTTCGAATAAACTATATTCGATTAACTCCTTTTACTTTAACTCTAATCAATTAACTAACATCGATTAACTCCTTTTCTTTATTCTCTAATCGATTAACTAACATCAATTAACTCCTTTTAACTTTATTCTCTAATCGATTAACTAACATCGATTAACTCCTTTTAACTTTATATTCGAATAAACTATATTCGATTAACTCATTTGCTTTAACTCTAATCGATTAACTAACATCGATTAACTCCTTTTTGAATGAACTATTCATTTATAAAGATTTACTTTTAGTAATGGTTCTTCACTTTACAAATGATTTCCTTTTTTATTTACTTTCGAAATATTTCCTTTTACAAAATCTGTTGATTTTATAAACTCCCTTTATTTCAATATACATTGAAATAATTCTTGTTACATCCCAGGGTCTTTTATGATATTTAAAATATCGAATAAAAATGATCAACATCATTCCAACACCCATAATCCATAACAGATTATATAACACATCATATATCACAATATATGAAAACAGTAAATAAATGTTGAGGAATCCAGTTGGATTCCTCCAACCTGTTTCCCTGCATCACAGATGTTAAACAATATAGATAACATCACTTTCAGTTCCATATGATATATTCTGTTAAACAGAATCAATATAGAAATTCACTAACTGACTAGCAGTTCAATCAAACAGTCAACACACAGTCAATCAAACAATATCTAACAGTTCTAACAATACAACATGAAATTATAAACTGTTCAGAGTTAGTGAGATTTACTCACATTGGCAGTTCATCGTTAAAGAATGATAAACTGTTGTTTGATTTGAATCAAACAATTTATTTCGCCATAAATTCATACGAGCCCCAATCCACTCCCTGTCAGTCCCATTGTGTTGCTCCCATCCATACGATCCCAACGCAACTTACGATTCGTGATTCTGATTTCATATCACATTTATAAGTTAGTGCATAAATTATTTAGATTAAAACTTAATATATAAAGACATTCGTGCCTTAACCTTTATTTCCCCAGCCCATTCCCTTTTAAACCCAAACCCGTACTACCCAACCAGCCCAACAACCCTTCTTCCCCAACTCGATCAACAGGACACCGCTCCTTCCAAACATTTGCCATTCCCGATCTTCTTCCATCCCGTTTGCTCTCTCTTCTTCATGAAATCAAAGTCTAAAACTACAGCTACTTTTCTCCTCTCTCCCTCTTCCTTCTGGTACCACTAATGCACCGTTCGATCGCACCTTACAAATCGCGTTTTCTCCGGTTGACCAGTAAGAGTATCGAACTCTTTTGATGCAAAAACCACCCAATAATTTCGACAAGGTGCTAAACAACCTTACGATTCCAAAACCAATCACCAAAACAGACAACTCCGCTTCAAATCTCGAATTAATGGTAACCCTAGCTATCAAACCGACGCTGTACAATTTTAGAGCTCGAGAAACATGAATCGCATGTTACCAAACTGACCTAGAATCGAAGCACAACTGATGAGGATCTCGAATCTATATACACAACAATTTTTAGATTTTTATTGAATTTGATTTTGAATTTCTTTACTCAGGATTTTGCTTTTGCTGAAACAACACAGTGGCGGCTAAGAGAATTTGATTTTATAAGGGGGCAAACGGGATTTCGAGTGGTTGAAAGGATGAGTGGGTGGCTTTGTTATGTCCACATAGATTAGGATATTTTTATTTATTTATTTTATATTCGTTTTCGCCCTTTAAAAATCCATGTGATCACACACGATATCCAAAAATCGCGAAACTGGACATGTAGCTAGAGTTTGACATTACGGTCTCAACGAAACTGGTTTCGTCGAATTCCGACTCCGTTTGTCCACACAGCGTATTTTTAACCGTCAAAATATCGCCTGTTTCTCACTCTAAAAATCTGTACGGCCACATACTAACTCTAAAAATCACGAAACTTGACATTTAGCAATAATTTGACATTGCGGATCCAACAAAACTGGTTCCGTTGAATTCCAACTTCGTTTGCAAAAGTGGCTATTTTTAACGCTCTAAATAACCTATTTAAATATTTAAATATATTTAAATATAATTAAATTTAATATTTAAAAATAAATATTATCGTCTATATTCACAGTGGAATACCATACAGCTTTACTGGGATTTATAACTCGATATTTCCAATCTGGGTCAACTCGATATTCGATTTATATTGAATTTCCTTTTTAAAATATAAATAATTCCTTTATAAATTATAAAGGAATTCCACAACGACTTTTCTAAAATTTGATTTGGACATATCTCAAAATTTACACGACGAAATCCCGATTTTTCTCTTCCACTAGAAAGATATACTCCACCAGCTCCACACGTTTCTTGTTTCGCAGAAATCCGGCTTAAAACGAATCCTGTACATTCAGTTGAAGTTCGAATCGCCAATTTACGAACTGCAACGCCATTTCGAGCTCGTTTATAATTATATTATAAACTATACGTTCAACTATCGACAATTGAATATATTCCTTATTCAAATTCAATTCCAAGCTGAATTAAATATCACAGATGATCTGGTTCACACCATATCGTCATTTCAACCATTCAGAATTAAATATATTATTTAATTTATTATTTTAATTAAATATTCATCATATTTAAATTCCACGACCATTAAATTCTCTAAATCACCATTTCAATAATTAAATAAATTAATTATAATACCCCTGCCAATGCGGGTCATTACACCATCGGCTTCACATAGTCACCGATATATCCGAGGTGCCTCACAACAGGAACAACCACACAGGTGAAAGTAATATAAATGTCAGGGCTGGTAGGTCACTGACACCACCCTAGCTAGAAGGAAACGCATGCCCTCCCTGACGTCCTCTCCTGTTTCTGGTTCATACTGGGGTGTGAGGCTCGCGAATCAATGTTATACACAAAGCTATGCCACACAGGCCGGGCTTTGATCATCAACCACAAAACTTTGCTTTTCAACAGAAGCCTTGATCATTTGCCACTTAGGCGTGCCACACAGGCAGTTCACTCCATGCGACTGATTTCTATCGATATATAACTTCTGAGCTCGTACGTCTCAAAGAAGGGCATTAAGAAAGAGAATAAATTCTCCGCCGCCAAACAGATATATATTTAATAGAGATCAATCAGCACAGAAAAAAATCCAATGTCAGACACACAGTCCATTTACTTGTTCGTTCTGGGTCTGAATGAAACCGGAGGCACTATATACCTTGCATATCCATCGATCTCCAAGCACGTCTAGACGATCACCACTTATTATCTATATTTCGGGATGCCTCCCAATCAAGACATCAGTTATCATCCAACCGAGGTGAAGATCTCTGGTCTTCAACCACCGTCTTCATCATCGACTTCTTATCGCCAATCAATTATTTGAAATGAGATTTAACTCATCCTTTTCAAATAATTCACGCATATTTAGAATTTTAAATCAATTCATTTCAATGGTTAAATTATTCGACATCAATAATTCTGTTATTAAATGAAATTTTCACACCAAACACATTCAACCATCAAATGTCTAATAAACCGAGTAAATTCGGTTTATTTTCCATTCCACATCGGTTATAATATTTTATAATGATTTATCGCTATGTTTATTCGTTTAAAAATAGCCCATTTCTTTCAAACGACGCTTCAGGCCATAACGCGGCCGTGGCACTGTTTTTCTTCAGATTTGATTTACACATATCTGAAAATCTAACCATTGGATCTTCACAAATTTTATATCATTAGAAAGATCTTTTCAAAACGAATCCAACGGTTTCAGTTTCGGGAAAATCCGACGGTCGGATCTCCCGGTACACTCGTTTGAAGTTACGATTTCAAAATACGAACTGTAGCGTTGTTATTCGATTTAATTCAATTATATATATATATATAAATATAATCGATTCTGGCACTGTTTTTCTTCAGATTTGAATTAAACATTCCAGACAATCCAACCGTTGGATCTTCACAAAGTGGGTGTCATTGGAAAGATATTTCCAAAACGAACCCAACGGTTTCGGTTTCGGGAAAATCCGATGGTCGGATCTCCCGCACTAATCGTTTGAAATCACGGTTTCAAAGCATGAACTGCAGCTTCGTTATTCGATTTATTTTATTTATATTTATATTTTTATATACATATAAATATACTTCTTCCTTCGATTTCAAAACCATATTCACTTCATATATTTGATAAAAATGTTATTTTTATCTAACAGATATTTATTTCAACACATCACCATTCTTAACACTTCATATTCATAATAAAAATGTAGATTTTGATGTTCAATCTATATATTCAACACATGAATGTTTTCGATTTCACACCTACGATAAAGATATGATTTTTATCGTTCTACTCGTTTATTCAACACTTAAATATCTTCTATAGTTGATATATATAATAAAAATGTTGTTTTTATCTTTCAAAAAAATTTATTCAACACATGAGCTTCGTTCAACACATGAATTTCTATTCAACACATGATTTCTATTCAACACATGAATATTTTCTATAGTTCATATATATAATAAAAATGTGATTTTTATTGTAAAACAATTTATTTCAAAACACAATTATTTTATATAGTTTATATATAAGGTAAAAAGGTTATTTTTGGTGTTAAAACGATTTATTCAAAACACTAGTATTTTATATAATCTATATATATGATAAAAATGTTATTTTCTTCAAAGAATTTATTCTATATACGAACTCCATTCAACACATGAATTTATTTCAACACACGAATTTCTATTCAACACATGAATTTTGTTTCAACATTCAACATATGAATTTTATTTCAACATTTAACACATGAATTTTATTTCAACATTCAACATATGAATTTTATTTGACTTTCGAATTTAAATCAAATAGAGAAATATTTCAGAAAATTTCGGCAGCATAACGGCAGGGTAGTTAAAACCGGGACTGAAACGACCCAAACTTCCCCATGAAGGAAAGCACGGATTGAATTGAGGACAAGACGAATCAGAACACAAACAGAAGAACATTTCATTGCTTATTACAACAATTTCATCAGAATACAAGAATATACAGAGTATGAATAAATATACATTCGACACATATCAGAGATTACAATTAATTACACAGCAGCGGAAAATAATACAAAACACAACTGAAAGTGATACACGGATACAGAGCTTTCCGAGCATCGTTCCAGCTGTAAATCAGGATCCTGTGAATATAAATCTGCAAAACCAAAACTACTAGCTGCCCGTGTGGAAAATAGGGGCACCCAGAGTTTAGGTTAAAACAATAAACTCCAGGTCAGTTATGTGACTGGTGTGAGAACTAAAGCAGTTATTTAAAACTTTACTTTAAAAATAAGGTAAATCAAGGGACCACGCCGTATAACACGGAACGGGTTTCCTCCCAAGAATACCAGTGCATATAATAAAACAACGCAATGCTTTTTAGAAAAATGAAGCTATTATAAGACCCAGGTCCCATCACACAATGCAACGCAAGCCGGAGGATAGGGTTTTCCCTTATAATAGCCAAACATGCTTGGTACGTTTAAAACAAATCATTTGATACTATTATAAGTGTATAGTGTCAAAATAATTTCAATCATAAATATCAATCATAGACGGCATGGGTACCATATATCATGTCGCCATACTAGGCTCTACAAAGAAAACCGAAATATCTCGTATTGGAAATTGGATTTCCATCATGAGTCGAGGCAAGGGGCAAGCTCCTCTCCGCTTCGAGACACTCTAGCAAATGCCTCAGGACTACACACTCTGGGTAACCCTTGGATGCTTCAGGGCCGGTCCACACTTACGTTAGTGGATTAGTATTCCTGAACACACGTTTCCCGGTCCTAACAGACCTAAAATCGAGGCGCCTCATCCCAACAACCACATAGGTAAAAATAGTATAAATGTCAGCCAGTTTAAGCACTGACGCTACCTCTAGCTAGAAAGAAACGTCGTGCTCTCCCTGCAGTCCTTATCCCGTTTTTGACTCGTACCGAGGTGTGAGGCTCGCGAATCCACGCTATACACAAAGCTATGACACGTAGGCCGTGCTTTGATCATCAACCCCAAGACTTTGCTTTTCAACAGAAGTCTTGATCAATTGCCACTTAGGCGTGCCACACAGGCAATTCATGCCATTCGACTGATGTCCATCGATATACAACCTCTGAGCTCGTACGTCTCAAAGAAGGGCGTTAAGCAAGAGAACAAATTCTCCGCCGCTAAACAGATGTATATTTAATAGAGATCAATCAACATAGAATAAAATCCAATGTCAGACACATAGTCCATTTACAAGTTCGTTCTGGGTCTGAACGAAACCGGAGGCACTTTCCTCGCATATCCATCGATCTCCAAGTACGTCTGGACGATCACCAACTGATTCCCTCATCTTGGGTGTACAACCCAATCAAGATCATCAGTAATCACCCAAACGATGTGAAGACTTCCGGTCTTCAACCACCATCTTCCTCTTCGACATATCGTCGAATCGGTTATTCAGAATGGTATAAACCTGGCCTTTCTGAATAACCCGCATATAAAATAAACAAATGTTACACAAACACAACATAAGCCTCATTCCAATTCATCAGTCACTAACCGTAAATTAGCAAGAGAACAATTCCCCAAACATTAACCCCGAAGGCCGAAACCAACATCAGATCAATACCCAGGAAACCATTCTTCTTAGCTAACCTACAGTTAGTTTCTAAATTTCACATTCTTAGGGAAAGGTTCCCATTAATTTTTTCAAAGATAAATTCTTTTAAATTTATTCTTTAATTTTCCTTTGGATGACATTTCAAACCAAATTATGGTTTTCCAAACTAGTCGGGATTAGCGAACCACACTGTAACAACCCGTATTTTTGAATAACATGTTATAACATAAATCGAGGCAAAATCAAACTGTAATTTCTGAATCAAGGGAAACGGGCTATTCCATTGCGTTCGTCTCGGAAAAATACGCGAAATAGAGTCCGAGTTTTCGAAAAACGGAGTCCGTATGACCAAGATATGGCCTCGTAAAGTTTCACGAAAAATTCAAATTCAAAACAGATTCAAAAATCTCAATTTTCAGAAGTGGCGGGAAAATTCCCGCCAGACCCAGGGGGGTCGACTGGGGAGTCGACCTCCCCCCTAGGTCGACTGGGGAGTCGACCCCAGGGTCGACCTGGGGGTCGACCTGCCTGGTCGGACCCAGGCAACCTGGTGCACCTATTTGGCTGTTTTGACCTATTTTGTTGGCTAGTGACGGGATTTGATGGCTTGGATTGAATCTAGGGTTAATCCTATGGCTAATACTATCCTAAAACTCTATAAAAAGACCCCTAAGCCTAGCCTAAATCATCATTATTCATTCCTACAACTAAACTATGCCAAATTTGTTCCTCTCATGGCCTCCACTATCATGCTAAAATTCCTAAGTTTATTTATATAAGAGATTTTGAGTTCATACAAGTGTTTCCAAGCTTGTATGAGTGTTCTTAGTTTGCATTCAAGTCAAGTTGCAACATTTCTATTTCAAAGCAAGGGTTTTTATTGATTTGGCTCAAGGGTTTTCATTTGGAGCTTGCATATTTGGGTTTTTGGTGCTTGCATAAGGGCTTCGTCTCAATCTTTATAATAAATATTTATTTGTGTCTTCATAGCATTGTAAGCCCTTTTCTACTTTCTTTTTATTGAACTCTAAAGTTAAATGAATGATGCAAGTTTGGGGTTGATCATTATGATATGCAAGTTTGGTTGATCATTATGATATGCAAGTTTGGTTGATCATTATGATATGCAAGTTTGGTTGATCATCATGCAAGTTGGTTTAATCATTATGTATGACACATGTTGCTATGTTATGCAAGTTTGGGTTGATCATTATACACATGTTATCATGTTATGCAAGTTATACTTGAAGTTGTGAGCTTAAAGCTTCAAGCTTTATGTTGAAGGTTGCATTTTGGCAACATGGAAGTTATCATATCCCTTATGATAACTTGCATGTGAGGCTAAATGCGAACTTCTAGCCACTTCTACATGTCATTCATCACCATGTATCACATATATGCTAAGTTTGGTTTTATGCATGCTTTTGAAGCCTAATAATGCAATATGCAAGTATATGAACATATGTACATTTCATATGCCACCATGTTAAACTTGTGGCTTCAACACCTTTTTGTCATGATTATGCCAAGTTCCCTATTTTATCCTTTATGCGTTGTTGCGATTATGTAAACGATGGGATTACGTTGGGGTTGGGTAACATTATGACATAAACATGGTTTTTATAACATGATGTGACATGTTAACTTGTAATTATGTTTTGGAAACATAATGGACATGACACTTAGAAAATATGAGTGTGGCCAACTCGAGGTTGGGTTGAGTTTGTAGCATAAATCTACCCGGACCCGCCCGGCTTAACTAGTGGCTACAAACAATAAGACCCAATGTGAGAAGTTGGTCATGTTGTGCTCGAACCCGAGGTTAGACCTAGTTGTGGTGTAAAGCTACCCGGACCCGCCCGGCTTAACTAGTAACCACAACAAAGTCTAATGTGAGAGGTTAAAGCGCATTAAGTTAATTAATGCCTCCTGATTAGGGTTAAGTCATGGTCCACTTAATACTTAACCAATTTGGGCTTGATGGATTAATCGGGGTTAAGTCAGAAACCTTGGGTACTCTTAACCAATTTAATCCACGTTTGGATCGGGTTAACCACATTTAACCCGTTAAGAAACCCTAGTTGCTTGGTCCTTTTCAGCAGTAACCCTCTAGATAGTATCATAAGACCCTAGGACTAGGCTAGGGTGGGGGCACGATTACTGGGCTGATTGTAAGAGAACAAAAGAGACAGCTGAATGATGCCCCGGTTGTTCAGGCAGACCATGGTCGTGCACATTAAGTCCGGAGTTGAACACGGGCACCGGTAGGTTTAGACTGTGCATCATGGAATGGTGTCTGAGGGTTACACCGTAGGGCCAGATACACCATAGGGTGGACCCTGCACAGTCAACTACATTACATGATTAAGCCGTATGACACCGACACTTGACGAGTTAGGCTTATAGGGAGCCGATCGACTAGACCGAGTAGTTGGACCTTGATTTAGGTCATCTCATGATGTTGGGCCAAGCTTGGGCCAAGGGATCAATTCTTGTTTTTACTTGACATGTTGGAATGCTAGTACACCCGTGGTGCAAAACTTAACCTTGATTATGCGATGACATCTTTATCTATCTTGTTAGTTAATCATCATGCCAGTATGTTATTATCCTTATGTTCATCTCAGCTTCTCATGCCAGTTAACTTTACTAGTTCATAGACAGATAGTAGTTAGGGCTTACCAGTCTTTTTGACTGACCTGTTTTCTTTCGCCTCTTTTCTTCCGTTTCCCCCCCTCAGGTCCTCAGGGTGGGAATATTGGAGCTTAGCTTGGATCTTTCTAGCTTGCTTACTGGATTTGCTCATGTACGGTTTTGGACATTGAGCTAGCTATGGTTTACCACTTCACTTTGGGGATAGTACTTTATGTATTTCAGTTTTTCAGTTTATGCTTTTATCTAGACTTTGTTTGTTGGAAAATAATGACTAAGTACTTTGTTGTAACTTAACTATGGTTTTGGAAATGCAAGTTTTATCCGTTGCTTTACTACTCTGTTTTACTTTTATGTTCTGTCTTGTGATATCTGCATGCATGTTTACCTCGTTTAACGCCCCTCCAAAGCCAGTGTGCTTGCAAGAGTGGCACTGGCGGAGGTGGGGTGTTACATTTGGTATCAGAGAATAAGGTTTACAAGATTTGAGCAAAAGGTTTTTTTTAAACCTACCTTTTGAAAAACTATTTTCAAAACCAATTAAGTATTTTCCAAGAAAAGTCTAGTTATTTTAAAAAGGCTATTCCCCAAAAGCCATAGCACTATCCTTCGTTTCTTCGTTCTGAATCTATCTATCTTTTTCTTCGTTTCAGTATGGCTGATCTTAACCTTCCCGAGGGAGTGACCATTCCCGAATGGTTCCGGAGATACTTGGAAGCTATGGCCAACGATGTGGGCCCAGCAAATACCCCCAACATAACTGAGGTTCCTCCTCCTCCTCCTCCTCCTCAGAATCCGCAAACAGATTTCGCTAAGATTTGCAAAGACTTTAAGGCGATGGGTGGCAAGAACTTCATTGGGACGGAGACTTTTGTGGAGGCACGAAATTGGTTGAAAGAAAACGAGGATCTTTTCGCTATCTTTGCTGTGGAAGATCACAGAAAGGTTTTATTGGCGGCGTGGTTATTAAAAGAAGAAGCTGCTTATTGGTGGGAGGTCACCAATGCTACGAGGCCCATAGAGACTTGGGCCGACTTTAGGACAAGATTTGGGCTTAAGTTTCTATCATCAGCTGAGGCGAATCTGCAATTGGAGAAGTTTATATCTTTGAACTAAGGAGACATGACAGTAAGGGAGTATGTGAATGAGTTTAACAAGCTCGTCCGATTCGGTTTGGACATGATTAATACTCCCCAGAAGAAGGCTTTACGCTTTGCACGAGGGTTGAATGAGCCATTACAAGGTTTAGCCCTGTCCCATATACCCATGGGGGCCACTTTTGAGGGACTAGTAGATATGGCATTGCTTCAAGGAGACGATAAGAATGGCAAGAAGGAAGTCAAGGCTAATGAGACTCAAGCCAAGAAGACAGACTCCAAGTGGGGAGGAAATCAGAGCAATCAGAACAACAAAAACAACAAGAACAACAAGGGCAACAAGGCCAAGCCAAAGGATCCAAGAAAATGCCACTACTGTGGGAATGTTGGGCACATAGTTAAAGACTGCAAGAAAAGGAAGAGGAAGTCGGGAGCATGCTTTCATTGTGGAGAGACCGGACATTTTAGCAAAGATTGCCCCAAGAAGCAAGGGCAGAATCAGCGTGCAGGACCTTCTGGAGGGCAAGTGCATGCCCTCAATGCAGCTCCAGCTCAGGACCGAGGTAGTATTTCTGTAGAAAGTATTGTTTATATTTCTGATTTTCCTGTTCGCACCTTATTTGATTCTGGCGCATCGCATAGTTTTATCTCTTCTGATATTGTTGAAAGTTTGCACCTAAGTACTAGCCTAGTTGAGGATCCCGTTTGTGTTTCGAATCCAATTGGGGGTTCCGCCCATCTGTCTATGATTTGTGTGGATTTGAAAATTTCTATCTTGGCCGTAGAATTCACGTGTAATGCTTATGTTCTCGGGTTCACGGGATATGGGTTGATCTTGGGCATGGATTGGTTGTCCAGTTATGGAGCCATTCTCGATTGTGAGTATAGGGTGGTGAGGCTCATGACTCGCCTCGGTAATCCCCTAGAAATTTCTTGTAACCCTAGAGGTCCCGTCATGTTATCTTGAATCTCTCGACTCGTCCATCGATGATCTACAATCTGTAAAGGTGGTCCGAGACTATCCTGATGTCTTTGAAGAAGTTAAGGGGTTACCCCCTAAACGAGAGATAGATTTCCGCATTTATCTAGTTGATAATGCCAAGCCAGTATCATTGCCCGTTAGGCACATGGCTCCACGTGAGAGAAGGGAGCTCAGTAAGCAAATCAAGGAGTTGCTTGAGAAGAATTTTATTAGACGAAGCATTTCTGAATGGGGTGCTCCGGTGGTATTCGCTACTAAGGCGGATGGTTCGCTTCGTCTATGTGTTGATTATCGAGAGTTGAACAAGCTGACAAAGAAGAATAGACACCCGTTACTGAGGATTGATGATCTCTTTGACCAGCTTGTTGGTGCTTCTGTTTTCTCTCAGCTCGATCTAGCCACCGGATTCCATCAGCTAAGAGTGGCTGAGGATAGTATCGATAAAACTGCGTTTAGGACTCCAGATGGATTCTTCGAATGGCTTGTTATGCCATTCGGTTTGACTAATGCACCCGCCTACTTCGTAGATTTGATGAGTAGGGTGTTCAGGGAGTTCCTCAACAAGTTTGTTGTTGTCTTCGTGGATGATATTCTGATCTTCTCAAAGGATGAGGAAGAGCATGCTAGGCATCTCAAGGAAGTGATGGATACGCTTAGAGCGCATCAGTTGAAAGCCAAATTCTCCAAATGTCATTTCGGGAGAAGGGAAGTTCGATTTCTTGGACATATAGTTTCTAAGCAAGGCATAGCGGTGGATCCCGCGAAAGTGGTTGTGGTTCAAGACTGGAAGACTCCTAGGAATGCGACCGAAGTAAGAAGCTTTCTCGGTCTGGCGGGCTACTATAGGAAGTTCATCAGGGACTTCGCTAAGATTTCGTCCCCTCTTACTAAGTTGACAAAGAAGAACTTAGTCTTTGCATGGGACTTGGAGTGTGAGCTTGATTTTCAAAAGCTCAAAAGAGCCCTTACCTCAGCTCCAGTTTTGGCATTACCCGATAGTGGTAAGATGTTTACCGTGTACACAGATGCATGTGGTACGGGGTTAGGAGTTGTTCTAATGCAAGAGGGAAGAGTGATATGTTATGGGGGTAGGTAACTTAAAGTTCATGAGAAGAACTATCCCACTCATGATTTGGAGTTAGCGGCGATCGTCTTTGCACTCAAATCCTGGCGCCACTATCTTCTAGGCGAAAGGTTTGAGTTGTATACTGATCACAAGTCACTCAAGTACCTCTTCTCGCAAAAAGATCTGAATCTAAGGCAGCAAAGGTGGATGGAATTCTTGGCATCGTATGACTTCGAGATAGCTTATACCCCTGGCAAGGGTAATGTTGTGGCGGATGCACTAAGCAGAAGGAGGTTGACTTTGAGCCCCTTGTTCGTTGAGATGAAGAACTTAGAATTCTTGGCAACCTTTGATTTCACAACGGCTGTTGAGTCGATGACGGGTTCATTAGCATCCCTTGAGCTTAGACCCACACTTCTTGATCAAGTTGGGGGTTCGTAGAAGGAAGATCCACAGATAGTCGAAGTTATGGACAAGTTGATTCGTGGTGAGACGTCTAGTCACCTTGCCAGATATACTATTGATGATAAAGGATGGCTAAGGCGTGATGGGAGATTATGTGTTCCTCGAGTGGGAGATTTAGTCCATAGAGTTCTTGAAGAAGCGCATCACTCGAAGATGACTATACATCCGGGAGGAGATAAGATGTATAGAGATATGAAGCGCATTTTCTTTTGGGATGGAATGAAGAAGGATGTAGCAGAGTATGTTTCAAAGTGCATGGTGTGCCAACAAGTGAAAGCCGAGTCGAAGAAACCAGGTGGGCTATTACATCCATTGGAGGTCCCGCAATGGAAGTGGGAGAGTATTTCTATGGATTTTGTGGATGGATTGCCTAGGTCAAGGAAAGGGAATACAAGCATATGGGTCATAGTTGATAGACTAATGAAGAGTGCTCACTTCATCCCAGTAAAGAGCAAGAGGACCGCATCATGGCTAGCATCTATTTATCTTCGAGAGATAGTACGGTTGCATGGAGTTCCTTCTAGCATAGTTAGCGATCGTGACCCGATTTTCACTAGCCAGTTCTGGAACAGTTTGCAAGAAGCGATGGGTACGCGATTGAATTTGAGTACAGCCTATCACCCCCAGACAGATGGCCAAACCGAAAGGGTGAATAGAGTGCTAGAAGATCTCTTGAGGCTTTGTGTTCTCGACTTTAGTGGTACTTGGGAAGACCACCTTCCCCTTGTAGAGTTCGCTTATAATAATAGCTATCAAGCCAGCATAGGGATGGCACCATTTGAAGCTTTGTATGGGAGGCCGTGTAGGTCACCATCTTGTTGGTGGGAGACAACAGATAGACTTATACTTGGGCCCGATATGATACGGGACACATCCGAGAAATTTGAATTGGTGAGAAGACGGATGAAAGCGGCCCAAGACAGACAGAAATCCTATGCTGACAGACGAAGGGCAGATTTGGAATTCGAAGTGGGAGACATGGTTTTCGTGAAGGTTTCTCCTTTGCGTAATGTGGTACGTTTTGGAGCAGTAGGGAAGCTGGCACCAAGGTTCGTAGGACTTTTCCCCATCATAGAGAGAATTGGAAAGATGACCTATAAGGTGGAATTGCCCGAAAAGCTAGCCGGAGTGCATAATGTCTTTCATGTCTCGCATCTCCGAAAGTGCCTACATGAGTCCGCTGAGGTGGTTGAACCAAGCATTCTGGAAGACGTGGAGGTAGAGAAAGAAGCAACCTTGAGAAAAGCTCCGATTCGTATTTTGGGAACAGAAATCAAGAAGCTAAGGAATCGAGAAGTCAAATTGGTGAAAGTTCAGTGGAGTGAAGCCGATGAAGACGCAACTTGGGAAACCGAGGAGAAGATGCGTGGGCTTTATCCATTTCTTTTTGAGGGTATATTCTCGATCTCTTTTCCTATCTTTCTTTTGCTATCCATGTTTATCTTGTTATCTCGTTAATCATGTTATGAGGACCTTAGGTAGAAACCCTTTGGATGAAACATGTATTTGAAACATGTTATGCTTGATGGTTGCAAATGGTTGCAAGTGTTTGCACGTGGATACTCGTGGATGCATGATACACATTAGGCACTAAGATCGGCTCACACACTTTCATGTTGCATATGCATGAGTGCTTATACTTATTCATGGATGAAACTTGTTATGCTATCACATGGATGTTGCATATGGATGGATGTTATGTGCACTCATGTAGAGATTATAAATTATGTTAAGAATTTGCATACATATGGACTCATTTCACTAACATACTTTGCATTAAGGGGGTTTACTGAATCAGTAACCTCCTGATTTTCGCATTAGATAAGTACATATACACACAGCTTTGCATATGATCATACAACATTTAGAATCCTTTAAGGACAATGACTGCACGTGGATGATGTTTTGAGTAGATGGATGATGGATGGTAGGATACGTTCTTCCTAACTTGGAGATTTCGGGGACGAAATCCTTTAAGGAGGGGAGAATGTAACAACCCGTATTTTTGAATAACATGTTATAACATAAATCGAGGCAAAATCAAACTGTAAAACCTGAATCAAGGGAAACGGGCTGTGCCATTGCGTTCGTCTCGGAAAAATACACGAAATAGAGTCCGAGTTTTCGAAAAACGGAGTCCATATGACCAAGATATGGCCTCGCAAAGTTTCACGAAAAATTCAAATTCAAAACAGATTCAAAAATCTCAATTTTCAGAAGTGGCGGGAAAATTCCCGCCAGACCCAGGGGGGTCGACCTGGGGGTCGACTGGGGAGTCGACCTCCCCCCCCAGGTCGACTGGGGAGTCGACCCCAGGGTCGACCTGGGGGTCGACCTGCCTGGTCGGACCCAGGCAACCTGGTGCACCTATTTGGCTGTTTTGACCTATTTTGTTGGCTAGTGACGGGATTTGATGGCTTGGATTGAATCTAGGGTTAATCCTATGGCTAATACTATCATAAAACTCTATAAAAAGACCCCTAAGCCTAGCCTAAATCATCATTATTCATTCCTACAACTAAACTATGCCAAATTTGTTCCTCTCATGGCCTCCACTCTCATGCTAAAATTCCTAAGTTTATTTATATGAGAGATTTTGAGTTCATGCAAGTGTTTCCAAGCTTGTATGAGTGTTCTTAGTTTGCATTCAAGTCAAGTTGCAACATTTCTATTTCAAAGCAAGGGTTTTTATTGATTTGGCTCAAGGGTTTTCATTTGGAGCTTGCATATTTGGGTTTTTGGTGCTTGCATAAGGGCTTCGTCTCAATCTTTATAATAAATATTTATTTGTGTCTTCATAGCATTGTAAGCCCTTTTCTACTTTCTTTTTATTGAACTCTAAAGTTAAATGAATGATGCAAGTTTGGGGTTGATCATTATGATATGCAAGTTTGGTTGATCATTATGATATGCAAGTTTGGTTGATCATTATGCAAGTTGGTTTAATCATTATGTATGGCACATGTTGCTATGTTATGCAAGTTTGGGTTGATCATTATACACATGTTATCATGTTATGCAAGTTAAACTTGAAGTTGTGAGCTTAAAGCTTCAAGCTTTATGTTGAAGGTTACATTTTGGCAACATGGAAGTTATCATATCCCTTATGATAACTTGCATGTGAGGCTAAATGCGAACTTCTAGCCACTTCTACATGTCATTCATCACCATGTATCACTTATATGCTAAGTTTGGTTTTATGCATGCTTTTGAAGCCTAATAATGCAATATGCAAGTATATGAACATATGTACATTTCATATGCCACCATGTTAAACTTGTGGCTTCAACACCTTTTTGTCATGATTATGCCAAGTTCCCTATTTTATCCTTTATGCGTTGTTGCGATTATGTAAACGATGGGATTACGTTGGGGTTGGGTAACATTATGACATAAACATGGTTTTTATAACATGACGTGACATGTTAACTTGTAATTATGTTTTGGAAACATAATGGACATGACACTTAGAAAATATGAGTGTGGCCAACTCGAGGTTGGGTTGAGTTTGTAGCATAAATCTACCCGACCCGCCCGGCTTAACTAGTGGCTACAAACAATAAGACCCAATGTGAGAAGTTGGTCATGTTGTGCTCGAACCCGAGGTTAGACCTAGTTGTGGTGTAAAGCTACCCGGACCCGCCCGGCTTAACTAGTAACCACAACAAAGTCTAATGTGAGAGGTTAAAGCGCATTAAGTTAATTAATGCCTCCTGATTAGGGTTAAGTCATGGTCCACTTAATACTTAACCAATTTGGGCTTGATGGGTTAATTGGGGTTAAGTCAGGAACCTTGGGTACTCTTAACCAATTTAATCCACGTTTGGATCGGGTTAACCACTTTTAACCCGTTAAGAAACCCTAGTTGCGTGGTCCTTTTCAGCAGTAACCCTCTAGATAGTATCATAAAACCCTAGGACTAGGCTAGGGCGGGGGCACGATTACTGGGCTGATTGTAAGAGACCAAAAGAGACGGCTGAATGATGCCCCGGTTGTTCAGGCGGACCATGGTCGTGCACATTAAGTCCGGAGTTGAACACGGGCACCGGTAGGTTTAGACAGTGCATCATGGAATGGTGTCTGAGGGTTACACCGTAGGGCCAAATACACCCTAGGGTGGACCCTGCACAGTCAACTACATTACATGATTAAGCCGTATGACACCGACACTTGACGAGTTAGGCTTATAGGGAGCCGATCGACTAGACCGAGTAGTTGGACCTTGATTTAGGTCATCTCATGATGTTGGGCCAAGCTTGGGCCAAGGGATCAATTCTTGTTTTTACTTGACATGTTGGAATGCTAGTACACCCGTGGTGCAAAACTTAACCTTGATTATGCGATGACATCTTTATCTATCTTGTTAGTTAATCATCATGCCAGTATGTTATTATCCTTATGTTCATCTCAGCTTCTCATGCCAGTTAACTTTACTAGTTCATAGACAGATAGTAGTTAGGGCTTACCAGTCTTTTTGACTGACCTGTTTTCTTTCGCCTCTTTTCTTCCGTTTCCCCCCCCCCCTCAGGTCCTCAGGGTGGTAACATTGGAGCTTAGCTTGGATCTTTCTAGCTTGCTTACTAGATTTGCTCATGTACGGTTTTGGACATTGAGCTAGCTATGGTTTACCACTTCACTTTGGGGATAGTACTTTATGTATTTCAGTTTTTCAGTTTATGCTTTTATCTAGACTTTGTTTGTTGGAAAATAATGACTAAGTACTTTGTTGTAACTTAACTATGGTTTTGGAAATGCAAGTTTTATCCGCTGCTTTACTACTCTGTTTTACTTTTATGTTCTGTCTTGTGATATCTGCATGCATGTTTACCTCGTTTAACGCCCCTCCAAAGCCAGTGTGCTTGCAAGAGTGGCACTGGCGGGGGTGGGGTGTTACACACACAGAAGTAATTATTTATTTTATTTCCCAATCCCAACCTATTCATCCCATAGAGCAAAACTGGTAATACTCCATATCTAATACCACGGTTGTGAAAACCCGTAACTTCCCCGCGAAGGAAAGCGCGAATAGTTCGAGAACAAGCCACAACAGAACGCAGATGGAAGAATATTTCATTGTATATTACAACAATTCCATCAGAATACAAGAATATACAGAGTATGAATAAATGAAATACATTCGATAAATATCAGAGACAACAATACATTACAAAGCAGCGGAAAATAATACAAAATACAACTGAAGGAGATATACGGATACAAAGCTTTCCGGATATCGTTCCATCTATACATCAGGATCCTGCGAATATAAATCTGCAAAACCAAAACTACTATCTGCCCGTCTCAAAATAAGGGCACCCAGAGTTTAGGTTAAAACAATAAACTCCAGGTCAGTCATGGGACTGGTGTGAGAACTAAAAAAGTTACTAATCTTTATTTTAAAGTTCGGTAAATCAAGGGACCACGCCGTATAACACGGAACGAGTTTCCTCCCAAGAACACCAGTGCATAAAACAAACAGCGCAATGCTAAATAAAGAAAAATGAAGCTATTATAAGACCCAGGTCCCATCACACAATGCAACACAAACCAGAGGATAGGGTTTTACCTTATAATAGCCAGAGGATGCTTGATACGCTAGATTTCATCTTTTATTATTACTATAAGTGTATAGTGTCAAAACAATTTCAATCATAAGTATCAATCATAGGCGGCATGAATGCCCCATACCACTATGTCGCCATATATAGGTATACAATCAAAACCGCACAGTCACGTATTTGGAAATTGGATTTCCATCTATGAACCGAGGCAAGGGATCGTCCTCCACCGAATTCGAGACGCTCTAGCCCGCCCCTCAGGCAAGTGCGCTGGCAAGCCTTTAGATCGTCAGGGCCGGTCCACCGATGTGGATTAAAATGCCTGAACACTGCGTTTCCCCACCTTATGGGGTGTCAATGAGCCAATGAATGACTCCATCGGTCCCGGATCAACCGATATAACCGAGGCGCCTCGCAACAGCAACAAACACATAAGTCAAACTCGTCAGGGCGTGTAAAACCACTGACGCCACTTCTAGCTAGAAGGAAACGCATGCCCTCCCTGAAGTCCTTATCCCGTTTTTGGTTCACAACCGGGGTGTGAGGCTCGCGAATTCACGTTACACAAAGCTGTGCCACACAGGCTGTGCTTTGATCATCACCCACAAGACTTTGCTTTTCAACAGAAGCCTTGATCATATTGCCACTTAGGCATGCCACACAGGCAATTCACTCCATGCGTTTGATATCCATCAATATATAACCCCTTAGCTCGTACGTCTCAGAGAAGGGCGTTAAGCAAGAGAATAAATTCTCCGCCGCCAAATAGATATATATTTAATAGAAATAACCACACAGAATAAAATCCAATGTCAGACACACAGTCCATTTACAAGTTCGTTCTAGGTCTGAACGAAACCGGAGGCACCTAGTACCCCGCATATCCATCGATCTCCAAGTACGTCTGGACGATCACCAACTATTTCCATCTTCTTGGGTGTACAGCCCAATCAAGATCATCAGTAACCACCCAAATGACGTGAAGACCTCCGGTCTTCGACCACCATCTTCATCTTCGACACCACGTCGAATCAGTTATTCAGAATGGGATAAACCCGGTCTTTCTGAATAACTCACGTATATAATAAACAAGTGTTACACAAACACAACATAGGCCTCATTCCAATTCAGAATATTCTTTTGTTCAAATATTCTCATACTTTGGAAAGGTTCCCATTGATTTTATCAAAGATAAATTCTTTAAATTTATTCTTTAATCTTCTTTGAATATCAATTCAAACTAGTTGGGATTAGCGAACCACACCGGAGTAATCATTTATTTTATTTCCCAATCCCCACCTATTTATCCCATGAAGTAAAACTGGTAATACTTCATATTTAACACCACAGTGTTATCGATAAATTCAGTTACCATGTAACAACCCGGAAAATCAGGGCCAATTTAAAGAATTTTGTTAGAAAATGCGCCAGAATTTAAAAGTTCCATTTTTTTTAAATTAAATTATTGAATTTAAAAAAGACTCTAAATAAAATTGTTGAAACAAAATTGTTGAACCAAAATATATCATTTTGTTGAAGTTGAGTTGTCAAAATAAAATCATTAGTATTGTTATAACTAGAATTGACAAATAATTTCATTGTCATTTTGTTTGAAATTAAAAAGAACAAATTTCATTGTACTTTTGTTTATAATTAAAAAGAGGCATTACTTCATTATCATTTGTTAAAACAAAACGAAGACATTTTTCATTGTCGTTTGTTAAAATAAAAAGTTCAATTTTGTCAAAATGTAGTACTTGAAATAAAAGATACAATTTTGTCACAATATAGTTATGGAAAAAAAAAAATAGGTAACGTAAGAAGAACAAAAAGATTACATTTTTTGTCTTTTTTGTTTTTTTTGTAAATAAAAGGAATTAAGATAAAAGGGAATTTTGTCAACACACAAATATTTTAGGACTGATTGTGGTAATTATGTGATTTGTACTATTAGGGGGTTTTAATTGAATTTTACTCACATACATATATATAGTTAAAACTACATTCATGTTTTCATATAAAATTCATTATTTATTTCAAATCTTGATAATAGAAATAGTTTCTTCTCAAAAAAAAAATTAATTAAACACATGCTTTGAATATTGGCTGTATATATATACTTGCATGTGATTAAAGTATTGCACCTTTACTCACAATTAAGTATGTACATTTTCTATCAATAATATCATAATTAAGTATGTCAATTTTCAATCAATAATTGCATTTGTGTTAATATGCATTTATGAGTTTTAATATGTATGTCAATTTTCATACTCCTAACCCTTTTCTCTCTTTTATTCTTGATTGTCCAATTTAATATATTCCCTTATTTATGATATTGAATATTTTATATTTAATTTTTTTTTTTTTTTTTTGAAAAAAAAAAGATATACACAAACATTCTAACCATTAGCGTTAAACAATTAATGACACATTCATTTCTTTCCGCCATTTGCTTTTGAATGAGAGGTAAGATGTCACATCAGCCTTAGTCAACCATTTATTTTCCATTATAACATACACGCATGGGGTAATGGGCTTCTTTTTAAATTTATGAATTAATTAATTAAAATATTATAAATATAACGTATACTCTACAAAACCCTATACGTCGTATTCTCTCAGCCACCCCTTTCTTTTTCACGTTCTAATGGCTGAAAACATCACTCCTTCTCTCCTCTCTTTCTCCCTCCACACACAAAATTAAACCATGGTCCTTTGGAACTTTTTGAAGCTCTTCACCTCCTCTCCAATCTCCGACAAGTTTTAATTGATTTAGTGCCCCGTAGCTCCCGAATCACCTCTTCAAAACTGCTGCCTTCTTCCTCCCGCCGCAACCGCCGTACGCCGCTGCACCCTCCAAGCTTCCAGGCGTGTGTGCTCCTCTCCAAGCCGGTCCTTCTCCAACACACGACGTCCAATTTCATCGATCCAATCAAAAGTTATCGCAATCCAAAGATTTGAACAAAACTGAGAATAAGGTGAGAATTCTATTTATAAATATAATTATTTATTTATTTGATTCACTGCAAAATTGATTGTATAATTATTTCAGTGTTGACTTGTTCTGTGATGATGATTGCTGAATTATATTGTTGTATGACTGTTGCGACAAAATCATTGATTGTTGTGTTTCATGCTCGCATGGTTGAAAACAAATACCTCAAGTTGTTCTGATGAAAAACCAAATAAACATTCGAGATTAGAATTATTCGTAGAGATTTGTTGATAAATAAAATTCACCTTTTATTAGATCATGAGAGATGAAAATTTGATTAACATATAAAATATCACTTTATATGTAAATTTGAAATGGTAGAATTGTTGACACATTAAATTCATATTTTATATGTCATTAGAAATAGAAAGTATGTTAATATATATAAGATTTATTTTTGTATGACATTAGAAATGGAAATCATGTTAATGTATGAATTCGCTTTTATATGTCATGAGAATTTACAAAGATTTGTTAACATATAAATTCATGTTATATGAAATGGGAAATTTGTTAATACATAGAATTCACTTTTTTTTTTTTTTTCTTCTTGTTATGTCATTAGAAAGAGGAATTATTTTTAATATAAAATATAGGAGCGACAAATTCATTTCTGTTAATATATTGAGTAGCCCATTTTTGTTAAATGTAAAAGTTAGCGACAGAATCCATTTTTGTTAATGAAAAATTTAGCGACAAAACCCATTTTTGTTAAATGTAAAAGTTAGCGACAAGAACCCATTTTTGTTAATGTAAAAGTTAGCGACAAAAACCCATTTTTGTTAATGTAAAAGTTAGCGACAAAACCCATTTTTGTTAATGTAAAATTTAGCGACAAAATCCATTTTTGTTAATGAAAAGAGTATGACAAAATCACATTTTTGTCAATATAAAATAAGCAGTGGCAAAGTGTTCATATTTTGTTAATATATTGAAGTAGCGATAAAACCACTTTTGTCAAATATAATGAAGTAAACTTGTTTACATAAAAATTTATTTTTATATGCCATTAGTAATGGAATGAATGTGTTACCATATGAAACTCACTTTTTATAGTTCATGAGAATTGAAGAAAAATTATTAATGTATAAATTTACTTTTATATGAGAATTGAAGATAAAATAATTATTTTGTCAAATGTAAGAGTAAGATAAAATATTCATTCTGCCAAATATAAAGAGTGACAAAATATTTATTTTGTCAAAGAAATTATATTCATTTGTTATTGTCATTTTACTGCATATGAAATTATATTCATTTGTTATTGTCATTTTACTGCATATGAAATTATATTCATTTGTTATTGTCATTTTACTGCATATGAAATTATATTCATTTGTTATTGTCATTTTACTGCATATGAAATTATATTCATTTGTTATTGTCATTTTATTTCATATGAAGTTAAATTCATCTGTTATGTCATGTATTGCATATGAAGGCAATCTATTTATTTGTTATATATTGCATATGAAGTGAAAGGCATGGTTAAGGTCATATTTTTGTCAATGAGAAAAAAATGTAGCGATGAGATTTACATTTTTTTTATTATGTAAAACAAAAATATGAACTTGCATTGTAAGTAGACTTTACATTTTTTTTATATGTAAACAAAAATAGGAATGTGCATTGATAATAAATATTACCTTTTTATTATGTAACTTAGAATGAGGACTTGCATTGCAAATAAAAAATTTCACTTTTATTTGAACTAAAGATATGATATTTTCTTTGCAAATTAAAAATTACATTTTTTTTTATTTGAAACTATGATATGAAATTTGGCAAGTGAACAAAATTCACATTTACAAATGTAGCTATGAGATGAAATTTGTTGTGCGAACAAAATTTACATTTGCATTGAGAATTAGGATTACTTTTTATGTTAACATTAAAAATGGAAGATGGATTTCAAAATTTGAAATGTTTTTAAATTGATTTCATTTTAATACTGAAATGGTAGGTTTTAATATCACAAATTAAAACCGTTTTTTTATAATTATTATTATTATAATATCATAATAATATGGAAAGTTAATATGTATTGAAATGGAATAATAAAGCTTTATATGAAAGAATATTTCAAGTAAGGAATGATATTAAGTAGTAGGATATTTTAAAATATAAAATATTTTAAAATAATATTCTTGGATAATATTTATAAATAAATTTTTTTTAATTGTACCTGGACACGAGGTTAGGTCACATTTATGGCGGAAGTCTGCCCGGAACCAACCGGCATATCCAGCAGCCGTAAATGTTGGGCCTAATGTGAGAGGTCCAAGTGCGCAAATACGAATTGGGTCAAGACACGAGGTTAAGCCCAACCTGTGGTAGAAGTCTGCCCGGAACCAACCGGCATATCCAGCATCCACAAGTTGTAGGCCTAATGTGAGAGGTCTGGCCTGCTATTAAATAATAAAATGTAAAGATAAACATAATAAATGGATAAGGAAAATGAATTGGGCTATTCAGTCCATTTTAAAATTGTAACTCCATTTTAGCCCGTATAAATTATGCTATACATTTTATAAAGGAAATCGAAGATGATTAATATTTTATTTAAGATTAGATGAAATACTCTGAGATAAAGGATGTCTAATTATATATATTAAATGGGAAATTTATGAAATTTAAATTTGGGTTTATCGTGAATTATGTTTTTTAAATAACATTTATTCTTTAACCCGAATTTATGATAGAATTAATTCCCTAGAAATTGAATAATCATTTAATAATGACTTTGGAAGATTAAAACTAAATAAGATTTGAATTAAATCTTTAATTAGATTGAAAGGGAATTAAGTAGTTAAGATCATTGAATTAAGAAAGTGATCGAAAATGGAAAATGAACCATAAAGCAATGAATATTTTCATGTTATAAATGAATAAATGAATGAAAACATGAAATGGTTATTTTATTTATATATTTTATATTAATAAAAGTAATGAAACTTTTATTTACATTTCATATGTAAATAAAAGGATGAAAATAAGAATGAAACTTTTATTTACTTTTCACATGTAAATAAAAAGATAAAAATAAGAATGAAATTTTTATTTACATTTCACATGCGAGTAAAAAGATAAAAATATGAAATGAAACATAATTTAGAAGCATGAACCGCATATGAAAATTTAACATGTTTTAAAAAGCATGAAGTCACATATGAAATGCATAATCAAGAAACCGCATATGAAATAAAAATTCATGTTTAGAGTAGTATTATTGCATATGAATTGAAAGGAAAATCTTGAGATAGCGTTAATATATGTATGATATTCAAACATACTTAAAGTTTATGCTACCATATTAAAAATAAATATATTTTTATGATCATGTTCATATAGTAAAAATGAACATATTTTTGATGTCGTGTCTATATATTGAAATAAGGTCCTTTTTATTTGAAAAGAATTAAACGTTTAAAAGACTTTAATTGTATATATGTTGGCTTTAATGAAATGATATAAAATAAAATATCATTTTTATTTTGCATGATTGTTGAAATAAAAGAATAAATTGTTGAATTATAAATTCTTTGACACGATTAATGAATGGACGATATCTATGAAATGAATGGACGATATTTATATTTATAAAAGAATAAATAACGATATAGAATGGTTTGCAAATTAAATATGCGAAGATTATTTGGAAAGTCCGAGACTCATCTCATTCCAAATAATTATACGACGTTAAATCGGAGAATTGAAGACGGTGACAAGACCGACAATCTTCACATCGAACGGATGTGATGCTATTGAGGCCCATGATGGGAGTAGCTACCTTGAAGGGGCTGAGATGGTGTCCGTTCGGACGTAGCGTTGATTTGTACGGATTTGACTTTCGCTCAGACCCAGAGCATAAGTTTATAAATGGAATGTATGTCTGACATTGTAGTCCTTTATACTACATTCGTTGATCTCTGTTAATACATATCTGCTTGGTGGTTAACACCCTTCTCTGAGACATATGAGCTTAGAGGTTATATATTGGCAGAAATTAATGGTATAGTATGGACTGACAATGTGGCATACTAAGATGCATTGATCAAGGCTTTTGTTGAAAAGCAGGCCTTGTGGTGATGATCAAAGCACGGCCTGTTTAGGCGTAGCTTTGTGTATAGCGTGACTTCGCGAGCCTCACACCCCGGTATGAGTCAAAAACGGGATATGGACCGTAGGGAGTGCACACGTTTCTTTCTAGCTAGAGTGGTGTCAGCGACCTGCCAGCCCTGACATTTTACTTATGTGGATGATGGATCTTGAGGCGCCTCGTTATTTTTATAGGCCGTTGGTGGTCATACTATAGGTCCAAAGGGACCGGGAAACGTGTGTTCAGGCATAACCAATCCACTGCCCATAGGCGGGGACCGGCCCTACCGCTTCCAAGGGTTCACTGCGGGGAATCCTGAGGCATTTGCTAGAGTGTCTCGAATCGGAGAGGATCTTGCCCCTAGCCTCGACTCATGATGGAATCCAAATTTCCAATACGCCCTTGCGGTTTTGATTGTAGAACTAGTATTGGCGACATGCTATATGGTAACCATGCCGTCTAGGATTGCTACTTATGATTCAAATCTTTTTATTAAAAACATATATACACTAATAATAATATCAAATCCGTTTTATACGTATCAAGCATCTTTTGACCATTATAAGGTAAAACCCTATCCTCTGGTGTGCGTTGCATTGTGTGATGGGACCTGGGTCTTATAATGGTTTCATTTTTCCAAAAAGACATTGCGTTATTTCTCGATTTACTTTAGTTTATGCACCGGCAATCCATTGGAGTAAACCCGTTCCGCATTAGCGGCGTGGTCCTTGGATTTGCCTTATTACTATTAGTTAAATTAGTTTAGAATTCTCACACCAGTCCCATGACTGACTCGTAGTTTGTTTCACTTTGCAAACTCGGGTGCCCTCTTTCCACACGGGCAGTCGAGTAGCTTTTTGCAGATATCTCTCTCTTTAGCAGGATCCTGGATCGAAGCCTAAAGCTGTGTCCAGAGCTTAGAAATCTTCCGCTGTTTAATGTATTAAATCTGTTGTAATTTATCTTCCGCTGTAGTTTACTTTATTTGTACTCTGATATTCTGTACTCTGATGTTATATTATTGTAATGTAATAAAAGTCTGTTGTTAATGTTCTGATGTATTGTATTCCCAAAGTTAACGTATGCGAGTTTTGAACGGTCTTGATCGATTTTGTGATCGATTAAGGTCGGGCAAAATCCGTGTCGTTACAGGTGGTATCAGAGCTTTGGTTAGCTCAAATCTTTGGGGTACAACTCGTTAGAACTGAACAAAAGATCATCAGAGAATTCGATTAGTAATATCCAATAAGAATACTCATTAGAGATAGGATCAGCAGTATCCTAGAATGAGAAAACTCATTAGAGATGGGGTTAGTAATGCCCTAGAATGAGTTCAGAGTGATAAGCTTATAATTAGCGTATTTTTGATTATATATAGTCTATTTTTGAAAATAAGATTTTTGGATATATAAAAGTATATATTTGATAAGTTAGCCAACAAATGAAATTAATAGTATTAAAATAAAAATTTTAGTTAGTTAATTTAACTACCTTTAGTTCCTTTTCGAGGACGAAAAGTTTTTAAGTGGGGGAGACTGTAACAACCCGGAAAATCAGGGCCAATTTAAAGAATTTTGTTAGAAAATGCGCCAGAATTTAAAAGTTCCATTTTTTTTAAATTAAATTATTGAATTTAAAAAAGACTCTAAATAAAATTGTTGAAACAAAATTGTTGAACCAAAATATATCATTTTGTTGAAGTTGAGTTGTCAAAATAAAATCATTAGTATTGTTATAACTAGAATTGACAAATAATTTCATTGTCATTTTGTTTGAAATTAAAAAGAACAAATTTCATTGTCCTTTTGTTTATAATTAAAAAGAGGCATTACTTCATTATCATTTGTTAAAACAAAACGAAGACATTTTTCATTGTCGTTTGTTAAAATAAAAAGTTCAATTTTGTCAAAATGTAGTACTTGAAATAAAAGATACAATTTTGTCACAATATAGTTATGGAAAAAAAAAAATAGGTAACGTAAGAAGAACAAAAAGATTACATTTTTTGTCTTTTTTGTTTTTTTTGTAAATAAAAGGAATTAAGATAAAAGGGAATTTTGTCAACACACAAATATTTTAGGACTGATTGTGGTAATTATGTGATTTGTACTATTAGGGGGTTTTAATTGAATTTTACTCACATACATATATATAGTTAAAACTACATTCATGTTTTCATATAAAATTCATTATTTATTTCAAATCTTGATAATAGAAATAGTTTCTTCTCAAAAAAAAAATTAATTAAACACATGCTTTGAATATTGGCTGTATATATATACTTGCATGTGATTAAAGTATTGCACCTTTACTCACAATTAAGTATGTACATTTTCTATCAATAATATCATAATTAAGTATGTCAATTTTCAATCAATAATTGCATTTGTGTTAATATGCATTTATGAGTTTTAATATGTATGTCAATTTTCATACTCCTAACCCTTTTCTCTCTTTTATTCTTGATTGTCCAATTTAATATATTCCCTTATTTATGATATTGAATATTTTATATTTAATTTTTTTTTTTTTTTTTTGAAAAAAAAAAGATATACACAAACATTCTAACCATTAGCGTTAAACAATTAATGACGCATTCATTTCTTTCCGCCATTTGCTTTTGAATGAGAGGTAAGATGTCACATCAGCCTTAGTCAACCATTTATTTTCCATTATAACATACAACGCATGGGGTAATGGGCTTCTTTTTAAATTTATGAATTAATTAATTAAAATATTATAAATATAACGTATACTCTACAAAACCCTATACGTCGTATTCTCTCAGCCGCCCCTTTCTTTTTCACGTTCTAATGGCTGAAAACATCACTCCTTCTCTCCTCTCTTTCTCCCTCCACACACAAAATTAAACCATGGTCCTTTGGAACTTTTTGAAGCTCTTCACCTCCTCTCCAATCTCCGACAAGTTTTAATTGATTTAGTGCCCCGTAGCTCCCGAATCACCTCTTCAAAACTGCTGCCTTCTTCCTCCCGCCGCAACCGCCGTACGCCGCTGCACCCTCCAAGCTTCCAGGCGTGTGTGCTCCTCTCCAAGCCGGTCCTTCTCCAACACACGACGTCCAATTTCATCGATCCAATCAAAAGTTATCGCAATCCAAAGATTTGAACAAAACTGAGAATAAGGTGAGAATTCTATTTATAAATATAATTATTTATTTATTTGATTCACTGCAAAATTGATTGTATAATTATTTCAGTGTTGACTTGTTCTGTGATGATGATTGCTGAATTATATTGTTGTATGACTGTTGCGACAAAATCATTGATTGTTGTGTTTCATGCTCGCATGGTTGAAAACAAATATCTCAAGTTGTTCTGATGAAAAACCAAATAAACATTCGAGATTAGAATTATTCGTAGAGATTTGTTGATAAATAAAATTCACCTTTTATTAGATCATGAGAGATGAAAATTTGATTAACATATAAAATATCACTTTATATGTAAATTTGAAATGGTAGAATTGTTGACACATTAAATTCATATTTTATATGTCATTAGAAATAGAAAGTATGTTAATATATATAAGATTTATTTTGTATGACATTAGAAATGGAAATCATGTTAATGTATGAATTCGCTTTTATATGTCATGAGAATTTACAAAGATTTGTTAACATATAAATTCATGTTATATGAAATGGGAAATTTGTTAATACATAGAATTCACTTTTTTTTTTTTTTCTTCTTGTTATGTCATTAGAAAGAGGAATTATTTTTAATATAAAATATAGGAGCGACAAATTCATTTCTGTTAATATATTGAGTAGCCCATTTTTGTTAAATGTAAAAGTTAGCGACAGAATCCATTTTTGTTAATGAAAAATTTAGCGACAAAACCCATTTTTGTTAAATGTAAAAGTTAGCGACAAGAACCCATTTTTGTTAATGTAAAAGTTAGCGACAAAAACCCATTTTTGTTAATGTAAAAGTTAGCGACAAAACCCATTTTTGTTAATGTAAAATTTAGCGACAAAATCCATTTTTGTTAATGAAAAGAGTATGACAAAATCACATTTTCGTCAATATAAAATAAGCAGTGGCAAAGTGTTCATATTTTGTTAATATATTGAAGTAGCGATAAAACCACTTTTGTCAAATATAATGAAGTAAACTTGTTTACATAAAAATTTATTTTTATATGCCATTAGTAATGGAATGAATGTGTTACCATATGAAACTCACTTTTTATAGTTCATGAGAATTGAAGAAAAATTATTAATGTATAAATTTACTTTTATATGAGAATTGAAGATAAAATAATTATTTTGTCAAATGTAAGAGTAAGATAAAATATTCATTCTACCAAATATAAAGAGTGACAAAATATTTATTTTGTCAAAGAAATTATATTCATTTGTTATTGTCATTTTACTGCATATGAAATTATATTCATTTGTTATTGTCATTTTACTGCATATGAAATTATATTCATTTGTTATTGTCATTTTACTGCATATGAAATTATATTCATTTGTTATTGTCATTTTACTGCATATGAAATTATATTCATTTGTTATTGTCATTTTATTTCATATGAAGTTAAATTCATCTGTTATGTCATGTATTGCATATGAAGGCAATCTATTTATTTGTTATATATTGCATATGAAGTGAAAGGCATGGTTAAGGTCATATTTTTGTCAATGAGAAAAAAATGTAGCGACGAGATTTACATTTTTTTTATTATGTAAAACAAAAATATGAACTTGCATTGTAAGTAGACTTTACATTTTTTTTATATGTAAACAAAAATAGGAATGTGCATTGATAATAAATATTACCTTTTTATTATGTAACTTAGAATGAGGACTTGCATTGCAAATAAAAAATTTCACTTTTATTTGAACTAAAGATATGATATTTTCTTTGCAAATTAAAAATTACATTTTTTTTATTTGAAACTATGATATGAAATTTGGCAAGTGAACAAAATTCACATTTACAAATGTAGCTATGAGATGAAATTTGTTGTGCGAACAAAATTTACATTTGCATTGAGAATTAGGATTACTTTTTATGTTAACATTAAAAATGGAAGATGGATTTCAAAATTTGAAATGTTTTTAAATTGATTTCATTTTAATACTGAAATGGTAGGTTTTAATATCACAAATTAAAACCGTTTTTTTATAATAATTATTATTATAATATCATAATAATATGGAAAGTTAATATGTATTGAAATGGAATAATAAAGCTTTATATGAAAGAATATTTCAAGTAAGGAATGATATTAAGTAGTAGGATATTTTAAAATATAAAATATTTTAAAATAATATTCTTGGATAATATTTATAAATAAATTTTTTTTAATTGTACCTGGACACGAGGTTAGGTCACATTTATGGCGGAAGTCTGCCCGGAACCAACCGGCATATCCAGCAGCCGTAAATGTTGGGCCTAATGTGAGAGGTCCAAGTGCGCAAATACGAATTGGGTCAAGACACGAGGTTAAGCCCAACCTGTGGTAGAAGTCTGCCCGGAACCAACCGGCATATCCAGCATCCACAAGTTGTAGGCCTAATGTGAGAGGTCTGGCCTGCTATTAAATAATAAAATGTAAAGATAAACATAATAAATGGATAAGGAAAATGAATTGGGCTATTCAGTCCATTTTAAAATTGTAACTCCATTTTAGCCCGTATAAATTATGCTATACATTTTATAAAGGAAATCGAAGATGATTAATATTTTATTTAAGATTAGATGAAATACTCTGAGATAAAGGATGTCTAATTATATATATTAAATGGGAAATTTATGAAATTTAAATTTGGGTTTATCGTGAATTATGTTTTTTAAATAACATTTATTCTTTAACCCGAATTTATGATAGAATTAATTCCCTAGAAATTGAATAATCATTTAATAATGACTTTGGAAGATTAAAACTAAATAAGATTTGAATTAAATCTTTAATTAGATTGAAAGGGAATTAAGTAGTTAAGATCACTGAATTAAGAAAGTGATCGAAAATGGAAAATGAACCATAAAGCAATGAATATTTTCATGTTATAAATGAATAAATGAATGAAAACATGAAATGGTTATTTTATTTATATATTTTATATTAATAAAAGTAATGAAACTTTTATTTACATTTCATATGTAAATAAAAGGATGAAAATAAGAATGAAACTTTTATTTACTTTTCACATGTAAATAAAAAGATAAAAATAAGAATGAAATTTTTATTTACATTTCACATGCGAGTAAAAAGATAAAAATATGAAATGAAACATAATTTAGAAGCATGAACCGCATATGAAAATTTAACATGTTTTAAAAAGCATGAAGTCACATATGAAATGCATAATCAAGAAACCGCATATGAAATAAAAATTCATGTTTAGAGTAGTATTATTGCATATGAATTGAAAGGAAAATCTTGAGATAGCGTTAATATATGTATGATATTCAAACATACTTAAAGTTTATGCTACCATATTAAAAATAAATATATTTTTAAGATCATGTTCATATAGTAAAAATGAACATATTTTTGATGTCGTGTCTATATATTGAAATAAGGTCCTTTTTATTTGAAAAGAATTAAACGTTTAAAAGACTTTAATTGTATATATGTTGGCTTTAATGAAATGATATAAAATAAAATATCATTTTTATTTTGCATGATTGTTGAAATAAAAGAATAAATTGTTGAATTATAAATTCTTTGACACGATTAATGAATGGACGATATCTATGAAATGAATGGACGATATTTATATTTATAAAAGAATAAATAACGATATAGAATGGTTTGCAAATTAAATATGCGAAGATTATTTGGAAAGTCCGAGACTCATCTCATTCCAAATAATTATACGACGTTAAATCGGAGAATTGAAGACGGTGACAAGACCGACAATCTTCACATCGAACGGATGTGATGCTATTGAGGCCCATGATGGGAGTAGCTACCTTGAAGGGGCTGAGATGGTGTCCGTTCGGACGTAGCGTTGATTTGTACGGATTTGACTTTCGCTCAGACCCAGAGCATAAGTTTATAAATGGAATGTATGTCTGACATTGTAGTCCTTTATACTACATTCGTTGATCTCTGTTAATACATATCTGCTTGGTGGTTAACACCCTTCTCTGAGACATATGAGCTTAGAGGTTATATATTGGCAGAAATTAATGGTATAGTATGGACTGACAATGTGGCATACTAAGATGCATTGATCAAGGCTTTTGTTGAAAAGCAGGCCTTGTGGTGATGATCAAAGCACGGCCTGTTTAGGCGTAGCTTTGTGTATAGCGTGACTTCGCGAGCCTCACACCCCGGTATGAGTCAAAAACGGGATATGGACCGTAGGGAGTGCACACGTTTCTTTCTAGCTAGAGTGGTGTCAGCGACCTGCCAGCCCTGACATTTTACTTATGTGGATGATGGATTTTGAGGCGCCTCGTTATTTTTATAGGCCGTTGGTGGTCATACTATAGGTCCAAAGGGACCGGGAAACGTGTGTTCAGGCATAACCAATCCACTGCCCATAGGCGGGGACCGGCCCTACCGCTTCCAAGGGTTCACTGCGGGGAATCCTGAGGCATTTGCTAGAGTGTCTCGAATCGGAGAGGATCTTGCCCCTAGCCTCGACTCATGATGGAATCCAAATTTCCAATACGCCCTTGCGGTTTTGATTGTAGAACTAGTATTGGCGACATGCTATATGGTAACCATGCCGTCTAGGATTGCTACTTATGATTCAAATCTTTTTATTAAAAACATATATACACTAATAATAATATCAAATCCGTTTTATACGTATCAAGCATCTTTTGACCATTATAAGGTAAAACCCTGTCCTCTGGTGTGCGTTGCATTGTGTGATGGGACCTGGGTCTTATAATGGTTTCATTTTTCCAAAAAGACATTGCGTTATTTCTCGATTTACTTTAGTTTATGCACCGGCAATCCATTGGAGTAAACCCGTTCCGCATTAGCGGCGTGGTCCTTGGATTTGCCTTATTACTATTAGTTAAATTAGTTTAGAATTCTCACACCAGTCCCATGACTGACTCGTAGTTTGTTTCACTTTGCAAACTCGGGTGCCCTCTTTCCACACGGGCAGTCGAGTAGCTTTTTGCAGATATCTCTCTCTTTAGCAGGATCCTGGATCGAAGCCTAAAGCTGTGTCCAGAGCTTAGAAATCTTCCGCTGTTTAATGTATTAAATCTGTTGTAATTTATCTTCCGCTGTAGTTTACTTTATTTGTACTCTGATATTCTGTACTCTGATGTTATATTATTGTAATGTAATAAAAGTCTGTTGTTAATGTTCTGATGTATTGTATTCCCAAAGTTAACGTATGCGAGTTTTGAACGGTCTTGATCGATTTTGTGATCGATTAAGGTCGGGCAAAATCCGTGTCGTTACATACCATCTCATGTTCAAATCTAATTAAAGATTTAACTATCGCCTGGAGTAAAACTGGTGATACTTCATTCTCGATCTTTTCAATCTAATTAAAGATTCATTAAAACTCCACTTAGTTTTAATCTTTAACTGGGTTAAAGAATCAGTGTCATTTAAAACACGGTTCACGATAAACCCAAAATCACATTCCATTAATTATCGGGTAAAAGAACAAGTGTTATTTAAAACACTGTTCACGATAAACCCAAAAATCAATACCAATTCAATTCCAATTAAATATTATTTAATTGGTACACTTCATTAAATCTAAATAAAAAGATTTAATCTTTTTCTCAACTGGGCTTAAGAACAGTGTTAATGAAGACACCATTCACGACAAACCCAAATCACATTTGATATTAAGTACAAGGCTCTGAATAGAAAATATATCGGCTTATATTAAATATCAAATTCTACGACCAACAAATATCGTATTGGAAATAACGATATATATATATCTTTCAAATTTCCCTAACAACATCTGTATAATCACGAAATCCAACATCGAAATATTCCGAAGACAATTTCGATTCAAATCCATTCCAATTCAATTATTGGAAATTCTGGTTATATATCAAAACCATTTCAAATTCACTTTATTTATTTCTAAAAACAAATAAATTATTATTCTAGTTCAAAACTAGTTCATTTCGATAAAAATCTATTTTTATCTTTTCAAATGTGGAGTTTTTCATCCCGATTCTTCCCAAATCATTTCTTATGATTTTACACAAATTATCACTATTTTTAATAATTTTATCAAGGCCCGTACAGTCGACTTCCATCAATGACCATCGAACTGCACTTACAGTGACCTTTTCCAAATTTGATTTGGACATAATTCCAAATCCAACCGTTAGATTTCTAATTTCTAATATTCGTTAGAAAGCTCTTTTCGATACGAACCCAACGGTTCAGGTTTTAGGAGAATCCGACGGTCGGATCTCCCGAAATGTCCATTCGAAGTCAATGGTCGAAATTCGCGAACTGCCGCGGCACAGCACGTTCTATTCAGGCCATTATATTACATATATAATATATATAATATATACTTCGTCGATTTCCTTTTAAAACGTATTTTATAAATCGTTTTAAATTCGTTTTCAAAACTATTTCAACTTCCTTTTCAAATTCAAATCAAAATTTAATTTTCCCTTACAAATTCTTTTTAAATTCATTTCAAATTGATTTCAATTCGAATCGATTTTCAGTTCAATTTCAATACGTTTTAAATTCAATTCAAAACGATTTCAATTCTATTTCAATCTAATTCGAATTTCAATTCTATTCAGTTTAATTCGAATTTCAATTCAATTCAGTTTAATTCGAATTTCAATTCAATTCAGTTTAATTCAAATTTCAATTCAATTCAGTTTAATTCGAATTTCAATTCAATTCAGTTTAATTCGAATTTCAATTCTTTTCAAAATATCAGATTTTGAAATCACTTTCGATGTTCATTATAAAATGAATAAAATCGATATAAACATCGTTCACGTCAAAATGGCGTAAATCTAATCAACACGGCTTCATATATTTCTATTTTTAAATATTCTATTTCAAATATTTCTATCTCAAATATTTCTATTCAAATATTTCTATTCAAAACTGGAATGAGGCCCAATCAATTACCATATAATGTTAATTATATGGATTTTCTACAACACATGTATACAATAACAACGATGAATAATCAACCATCATCCAAAGTGCATTCTACACTGTATAAGCATCAAATATAAATATTTAACGCTTATAACAGTCTGTCAATCAATCGATCGACATACAACTAATTATTGGGATTAGTGTATGTCATATATCATCCCAATACCCGTGTGGGGTTTCAAACAATCAAACACAGATTTTATTTGTGCAGTTGGGTGATGGGTAAATTTATCGTCCCAATCAATATCAATCAAATAAGTGTATATAAACAAATCTCCGATTTGTTTATATTAATTTATTTCATTTCATATACACGTTAAAAATTCTATTTTTAACTATATAATATTTTCCACTATAAAATATTTTATTTCGTTTCACATCACACAATCAACTACACATCAAAATCAAACAAACAAGCATACAAGCCGTCCATGGTCTGTGGACGACGGGTGTCGGGTGCTACTAAACACCGTCTGCATCCTAGCATATAATTATATAACTAGAAAATAAAATTAAAAGTGAGGAGTTCTCACCGACTAGCTAATCCAAACGCCTCGACTCTTCTTATGTAGAAGTCATCGCTGTTCTCGCCTTTTGTCACTTTTGTTGCCCGTAGCCACTACATATATAAAAATCACATTTTTATATTGTTGTTATATATATAAAAATCATATTTTTTATAATCACGCTATATGGATAAAAATTCTATTTTTATACCGCTACTATATATATTTTTACAACGCTTCTTCTTCTATAAAATTTATATTTATATATATTTCTACTTCTTATATAAAGATCGATTTTTTATCTATATAAAAATCTCAACTTATATTTTAAACAAAATCACTTCTTTATATTGTTAATTCGCTACAACACATATAAAGATCGTATTTTTATAATGCCTACTATATAAAGATAATATTTTTATATTCTCCATTATATAAAAATCATATTTTTATTACTTCTACTTTATAAAAATTATATTTTTAATATCATACCTATATAAAAATCATGTCTTTAATATGCCACCAGTATAAAATTATATTTTTAACTTTTCTATATTATAAAAATTATATTTTTTAATCCACTACATAAACAAAAATCATATTTCTCTTCTCTAATTTCATGATAGAAATCCTATCTTTATCCGCTCTTTACATATAAAAGATTATATTTTTATATCTTTGCTTTCAATATAAAAATCTTATTTTCATACAATAAAAGATCTCACCTTTACATACACGAAAATTCGACCTTTATGTTTCTAAAACTGAAATAAAAATCACAACTTCATGTTAATCAAACCCACACCTTTCATATATTTAAAAATCAAAGCTCTTCATATGTGGAAAAATAAAATCTTTACATTGAAAAATTAAACTAATTACAACATAAATAAATAAAAATATGAAAAGGAAGAAAAGCTTACATCTTTCTCAGAAGGGGTGGAGCTCGTGCTCGCTGGTGCTTGGGAGGGTCGTTGTCTCATCGATGGAGGGCGAAGTTCTTGCTGGCGGTGGCGGCTATCGCAGGCTGAGGCCGTGGCTGTGGGTGTCGGGGTGTTGCACGTCGGTTTCAGAGGCAGGGATGGGTGGTGCTGGCGATTTGCAGAGGAAGGCAGTGGAGGGTCTGGGCTGAGGGAAATCGAACGAGGGGGGGGGGGGGAAGGGGATCGCGCTCTGGAGCAAGAGGGGGTGTCGAGGGGGGGGGGGACTTGGTGCGGTGGAGGAAGAGAGGAGGGCGACGCTCCCCCTACGGTGGCGCGATGGGCGGTGAAGCGGCGCTCCGCCCCCTTCCTTTTCTTTCTCTTTTTTTATTGTAATTTGAACGACAGGGAGGGGGGGGGGAGTTTGGAGAATAAATAAAAATTTATTATATTATTTTTAATTTCAAAAAGTTGACTTTTTCATACGATCTCTAAACGAGGCCCACCGCCTGTCGTCCATAGCTAATTACCCCCATTCTGAACACAATGGGATATGTATCATAAGCTGATTCGATCGTTTAGACCAGTTTTCGTCAAAATCAAAATATAACTCTATATATTGAATTTGAACGCGCATTTCAATTTACCGGGGTCATATACTAACTCGAAAAATTCCAGAAAAATATTTTCTAGCATCGTATTGACGATACGGTCCTAACAAAACTAGTTTCTTCGAATTCTGAGACCGTTAGAAAAATGGCCATTTTCCAGTCGATTAAAATCAACTGAAACTGGTCAAACGCGTTTTCCTTTGCTATGCTCACATTATGATTCGAAAAATTATGAAATTTGAAACCTAGCAATAATTTGACATCGCAGATCCAACAAAAGTGGTTTCATCGAAAACCGAGGTCGTTTGGAAAATGGCCATTTTTAAGGGCCGAAATTCCATAGCGACTATTCTGAAAATTCAACCGGACATAACTTTTTATCCCCGCTATGAAATTTTGATTTTTCGGATTCGTTCGAAAGATATTCTCAATTAGATTCAAATATTTTTGGTTTCGCTAAAATCCGGTTTATTTTGCACCCAGTACATTCATTTGTACTTTGAAATCGAATTATCGAACTACAACGCCATTTTCAATTCCTTTTTTATATATAAATACATATTTATATTCTAACGACGACGTATATAAATATATATGTTCAAATTCTATTCAAAATAAATTTCTCGTCGTTATTATTTAAAATAATTCAATTTAAATATTCAAAATTCACTAAAATCGCCAAAATAAAAATTTTAAATTGGCTCCGATTTCCGGGTTATTACAATCTCCCCCACTTAAAACTTTTCGTCCCCGAAAAGGAACGAAGCCGAAAGTTGTTCAACTCAACTTTCACTGTTTTCACTACGGCTTAAGTTCTTCAACTTTTCAGTTTCTAAGAACTTTTCAAATTTTTCAAAAATTTGGCTAACACCCTAAATTTTTGAAAAATTTCGCCATAACCTCCCCTGCACCGATGACTTCGGGATATTTCATATAGCCTCCCATGGCCTTCTTCAATCCAAAAGAAAAAGAAAAAGTAAAGCGGCTAGCCAATCGGCTCATAAAATCACCCAAAACTCAAGAAATACAATAAACACGTACCTATTTGTCGGGCAAACAATTTTATTCCTCTGCTCTAGCCTCCTTGCTTTGACCTGTTCAATGTAAGTACATGAACATGCAAGCAAATGCGACTAATTTAAACAATTTCGCTATTTGGTTCAATTAGGCTAAATGGTTCAAAATATCAAACAAATAAACAACACAACCATCAATCTATTAGTTGATTAGCCTTTTCAAATTCATAATTTCGATACATAGTCAAAAATCATATTTTTGATGCCAAATCACAACAATAAGCCCTATATAATTTTGGTTCTCACACCAGTCTATAGGAAATATATAGAAATCTCACTTTCGTCACTCGAACACGAATACTGATGACGACTAGTCAATCATCAGAATCATCTCCGGGCTACTAGAGCATGATTCTATATCTATCCAGTATTTTAAAACTTTGAATACCCGTGGATCAGACGTATATGCAAAATCTATATATACTGGATAGTCCAAATCAATATAAATAAATAATCAAATACGAACAATTGATTTAAATTTTCAAAACAAAAATCGTTTTCATTTTAAAAATATACTCTTCACACTCGTTCTAGGATACTGCTGATCCTATCTCTAACGAGTCATTCCCATTGGATATTACTAATCCAGTATCTGATGAATTCTTTCGTATGGTTCTATTGTGTCTTGTCCTCTGAGCTTTGTAAACCAAAGCTCTGATACCAAATGTGAAAACCCGTAACTTCCCCGCAAAGGAAAGCACAGATAGTTCGAGAACAAGCCACAACAGAACGCAGACGGAAGAACATTTCATTGTATATTACAACAATTCCATCAGAATACAAGAATATACAGAGTATGAATAAATGAAATACATTCGATAAATATCAGAGATTACAATACATTACAAAGCAGCGGAAAATAATACAAAATACAACTGAAGGAGATATACGGATACAAAGCTTTCCGGATATCGTTCCAGCTGTACATCAGGATCCTGTGAATATAAATCTGCAAAACCAAAACTACTAGCTGCCCGTCTCAAAATAAGGGCACCCAGAGTTTAGGTTAAAACAATAAACTCCAGGTCAGTCATGGGACTGGTGTGAGAACTAAAAAAGTTACTAATCTTTATTTTAAAGTTCGGTAAATCAAGGGACCACGCCGTATAACACGGAACGAGTTTCCTCCCAAGAACACCAGTGCATAAAACAAACAGCGCAATGCTAAATAAAGAAAAATGAAGCTATTATAAGACCCAGGTCCCATCACACAATGCAACACAAATCAGAGGATAGGGTTTTACCTTATAATAGCCAAAGGATGCTTGATACGCTAGATTTCATCTTTTATTATTACTATAAGTGTATAGTGTCAAAACAATTTCAATCATAAGTATCAATCATAGGCGGCATGAATGCCCCATACCACTATGTCGCCACATATAGGTATACAATCAAAACCGCACAGTCACGTATTTGGAAATTGGATTTCCACCTATAAACCGAGGCAAGGGATCGTCCTCCACCGAATTCGAGACGCTCTAGCCCGCCCCTCAGGCAAGCGCGTAGGCAAGCCTTTAGATCGTCAGGGCTGGTCCACCGATGTGGATTAAAATGCCTGAACACTGCATTTCCCCACCCTATGGGGTGTCAATGAGCCAACGAATGACTCCATCGGTCCCGGATCGACCGATATAACGAGGCGCCTCGCAACAGCAACAACCACATAATTCAAACTCGTCAGGGCGTGTAAATCCACTGACGCCACTTCTAGCTAGAAGGAAACGCATGCCCTCCCTGAAGTCCTTCTCCTGTTTTTGGTTCACAACCGGGGTGTGAGGCTCGCGAATTCATGTTACACAAAGCTGTGCCACACAGGCTGTGCTTTGATCATCACCCACAAGACTTTGCTTTTCAACAGAAGCCTTGATCATATTGCCACTTAGGCATGCCACACAGGCAATTCACTCCATGCGTTTGATATCCATCAATATATAACCCCTGAGCTCGTACGTCTCAGAGAAGGGCGTTAAGCAAGAGAATGAATTCTCCGCCGCCAAATAGATATATATTTAATAGAAATAACCACACAGAATTAAATCCAATGTCAGACACACAGTCCATTTACAAGTTCGTTCCAGGTCTGAACGAAACCGGAGGCACCTAGTACCCCGCATATCCATCGATCTCCAAGTACGTGTGGACGATCACCAACTATTTCCATCTTCTTGGGTGTACAACCCAATCAAGATCATCAGTAACCACCCAAACAACGTGAAGACCTCTGGTCTTCGACCACCGTCTTCATCTTCGACACCACGTCGAATCAGTTATTCCGAATGGGATAAACCCGGTCTTTCTGAATAACTCGTGTATATAATAAACAAGTGTTACACAAACACAACATACGCCTCATTCCAATTCAGAATATTCTTTTGTTCAAATATTCTCATACTTTGGGAAAGGTTCCCATTGATTTTATCAAAGATAAATTCTTTAAATTTATTCTTTGATCTTCTTTGAATATCAATTCAAACTAGTCGGGATTAGCGAACCACACCGGAGTAATCATTTATTTTATTTCCCAATCCCCACCTATTTATCCCATGAAGTAAAACTGGTAATACTTCATATTTAAAACCACGGTGTTATCGATAAATTCAGTTACCATCTCATGTTCAAATCTAATTAAAGATTTAACTATCGCCTGGAGTAAATCTGGTGATACTCCATTCTCGATCTTTTCAATCTAATTAAAGATTCATTAAAACTCCACTTAGTTTTAATCTTTAACTGGGTTAAAGAATCAGTGTCATTTAAAACACGGTTCACGATAAACCCAAAATCACATTCCATTAATTATCGGGTTAAAGAACAAGTGTTATTTAAAACACTGTTCACGACAAACCCAAAAATCAATACCAATTCAATTCCAATTAAATATTATTTAATTGGTACACTTCATTAAATCTAAATAAAATGATTTAGTCTTTTTCTCAACTGGGCTTAAGAACAGTGTTAATGAAGACACCATTCACGACAAACCCATATCACATTTGATATTAAATACAAGGCTCTGAATAGAAAATATATCGGCTTATATTCAATATCAAATTCTACGACCAACAAATATCGTATTGGAAATAACGATATATATATATATCTTTCAAATTTCCCTAACAACATCTGTATAATCACGAAATCCAACATCGAAATATTCCGAAGACAATTTCGATTCAAATCCATTCCAATTCAATTATTGGAAATTCTGGTTATATTTCAAAACCATTTCAAATTCACTTTATTTATTTCTAAAAACAAATAAATTATTATTCTAGTTCAAAACTAGTTCATTTCGATAAAAATATATTTTTATCTTTTCAACTGTGGAGTTTTTCATCCCGATTCTTCCCAAATCATTTCTTATGATTTTACACAAATTATAACTATTTTTAATAATTTTATCAAGGCCCGTACAGTCGACTTCCATCAACGGCCATCGAACTGCACTTACAACGACCTTTTCCAAATTTGATTTGGACATAATTCCAAATCCAACCGTTAGATTTCTAATTTCTAATATTCGTTAGAAAGCTCTTTTCGATACGAACCCAACGGTTCAGGTTTTAGGAGAATCCGACGGTCGGATCTCCCGAAATGTCCATTCGAAGTCAATGGTCGAAATTCGCGAACTGCCGCGGCGCGGCGCCTTCTATTCAGGCCATTATATTATATATATAATATATATAATATATACTTCGTCGATTTCCTTTTAAAACGTATTTTATAAATTATTTTAAATTCGTTTTCAAAACTATTTCAACTTCCTTTTCAAATTTAAATCAAAACTGAATTTTCCCTTACAAATTCGTTTTAAATTCATTTCAAATTGATTTCAATTCGAATCGATTTTCAGTTCAATTTCAATATGTTTTAAATTCAATTCAAAACGATTTCAATTCTATTTCAATCTAATTCGAATTTCAATTCTATTCTGTTTAATTCGAATTTCAATTTAATTCAGTTTAATTCGAATTTCAATTCAATTCAGTTTAATTTGAATTTCAATTCAATTCAGTTTAATTCGAATTTCAATTCTTTTCAAAATATCAGATTTTGAAATCACTTTCGATGTTCATTATAAAATGAATAAAATCGATATAAATATCGTTCACGTCAAAATGGCGTAAATCTAATCAACATGGCTTCATATATTTCTATTTTTAAATATTCTATTTCAAATATTTCTATTCAAATATTTCTATTCAAAACTGGAATGAGGCCCAATCAATTACCATATAATGTTAATTATATGGATTTTCTACAACACATGTATACAATAACAACGATGAATAATCAACCATCATCCAAAGTCCATTCTACACTGTATAAGCATCAAATATAAATATTTAACGCTTATAACAGTCTGTCAATCAATCGATCGACATACAACTAATTATTGGGATTAGTGTATGTCATATGTCATCCCAATACCCGTGTGGGGTTTCAAACAATCAAACACAGATTTTATTTGTGTAGTTGGGCGATGTGTAAAATTTATCGTCCCAATCAATATCAATCAAATCAGTGTATATAAACAAATCTCCGATTTGTTTATATTAATTTATTTCATTTCATATACACGTTAAAAATTCTATTTTTAACTATATAATATTTTCCACTATAAAATATTTTATTTCGTTTCACATCACATCACATAATCAACTACACATCAAAATCAAACAAACAAGCATACAAGCCGTCCATGGTCTGTGGACGATGGTTGTCGGGTGCTACTAAACACCGTCTGCATCCTAGCATATATTTATATAACTAGAAAATAAAATTAAAAGTGAGGAGTTCTCACCGACTAGCTAATCCAAACGCCTCGACTCTTCTTATGTAGAAGTCATCGCTGTTCTCGCCTTTTGTTGCCCGTAGCCACTACATATATAAAAATCACATTTTTATATTATTGTTATGTATATAAAAATCATATTTTTTTATAATCGCGCTATATGGATAAAAATTCTATTTTTATACCGCTACTATATATATTTTTACAACGCTTCTTCTTTTATAAAATTTATATTTATATATATTTCTACTTCTTATATAAAGATCGAACTTCTATCTATATAAAAATCTCAACTTATATTTTAAACAAAATCACTTCTTTATATTGTTAATTCGCTACAACACATATAAAGATCGTATTTTTATAATGTCTACTATATAAAGATAATATTTTTATATTCTCCATTATATAAAAATCATATTTTTATTACTTCTACTTTATAAAAATTATATTTTTACTATCATACCTATATAAAAATCATGTCTTTAATATGCCACTAGTATAAAAATTATATTTTTAACTTTTCTATATTATAAAAATTATATTTTTAATTCACTGCATAAACAAAAATCATATTTCTCTTCTCTAATTTCATGATAGAAGTCCTATCTTTATCGGCTCTTTACATATAAAAGATTATATTTTTATATCTTTGCTTTCAATATAAAAATCTTATTTTTATGCAATAAAAGATCTCACCTTTACATACACAAAAATTCGACCTTTATGTTTCTAAAACTGAAATAAAAATCACAACTTCATGTTAATCAAACCCACACCTTTCATATATTTAAAAATCAAAGCTCTTCATATGTGGAAAAATAAAATCTTTACATTGAAAAATTAAACTAGTTACAACATAAATAAATAAAAATATGAAAAGGAAGAAAAGCTCACATCTTTCTCAGAAGGGGTGGAGCTCGCGCTCGATGGTGCTTGGGAGGGTCGTTGTCTCGTCAATGGAGTGCGAAATTCTTGCTGGCAGTGGCGGCTATCGCAGGCGGAGGCCGGGGCTATGGGTGTCGTGGTGTTGCACGTCGGTTTCAGAGGAGGGGATGGGTGGTGCTGGCGATTTGCGGAGGAAGGCGGTGGAGGGTCTGGGCTGAGGGAACTCGAACGAGGGGGGGGGGGGGAAGGGGATCGCGCTCTAGCGCGAAAGGGGGTGTCGAGGGGGGGACTTGGTGCGGTGGAGGAAGAGAGGAGGGCGGTGCTCCCCCTACGATGGCGCGATGGGCGGTGGGGCGGCGCTCCGCCCCCTTCCCTTTCTTTCTCTTTTTTTATTGTAATTTGAACGACAAGAGGGGGTTGGAGAATAAATATAAATATATTATATTATTTTTAATTTCAAAAAGTTGACTTTTTCATCTGACCTCTAAACGAGGCTCACCGCCTGTCGTCCATAGCTAATTACCCCCATTCTGAACACAATGGGATATGTATCATAAGCTAATTCGATCGTTTAGACCAGTTTTCGTCAAAATCAAAATATAACTCTATATATTGAATTTGAACGCGCATTTCAATTTACCGGGGTCACATACAAACTCGAAAAATTCCAGAAAAATATTTTCTAGCTTCGTATTGACGATATGGTCCAAAAAAACTAGTTTCGTCGAATTCTGAGACTGTTAGAAAAATGGCCATTTTCCAGTCGATTAAAATCAACTTAAACTGGTCAAACGCGTTTTCCTTTGCCACGCTCACATAATGATTCGAAAAATTATGAAATTTGAAACCTAGCAATAATTTGACATCGCGGATCCAACAAAAGTGGTTTCGTCGAAAACCGAGGTCGTTTGCAAAATGGCCATTTTTAAAGGCCGAAATTCCATAGCGACTATTCTGAAAATTCAACTGGATATAAATTTTTATCCCCGCTATGAAATTTTGATTTTTCAGATCCGTTGGAAAGATATTCTCAATTAGATTCAAATATTTTTGGTTTCGCTAAAATCCGATTTATTTTGCACCCGGTACATTCATTTGAACTTTGAAATCGAATTATCGAACTACCGCGCCATTTTCAATTCCTTTTATATATATAAATAAATATTTATATTCTAACGACGACGTATATAAATATATATGTTCAAATTCTATTCAAAATAAATTTCTCGTCGTTATTATTTAAAGTAATTCATTTTAAATCTTCAAAATTCACTAAAATGGCCAAAATAAATTTTTTAAATTGGCTCGAATTTCCGGGTTATTACAACGGTGTTATCGGTAAAATTAATTACCATTTCACGTTCAAATCTAATTAAAGATTTAACTATCGCTTGGAGCAAAACTGGTGATACTCCATTCTCGTTCATTTTCCAAATTTGATAATTTGAATTATCAATTCACATTTCAATCTAATTGCAGATTCATTAAAACTCCTTTTACTAGGTTAAAGAACTAATGTTATTTAAAACACAGTTCATGATAAACCCAAATCACATTCTACTTATTGTCGGGTTAAAGAACAAGTGTTATTTAAAACACCGTTCACGATAAACCCACAAATCAATTCTAATTCAATTCCAATCAAATATATTAGAAATTCTGATTATTTAAAACCCCTTTCAAATCCAATTTATTTATTTAAAAATAATTGGGTTTTAAATTTAGTTCAAAACTAGTTCATTTCGATAAAAATCTATTTTTATCTTTACAAATGTAGGATTTTTCATCCCAGTTCTTCACGAATCATTTCTTATGATTTTACACAAATTATTGATATTTTTAATAATTTTATCAAGGCCCGTACAGTCGATTTCCAACAACGACCATCGAACTGCACTTACAACGACCTTTTCTGAAATTGATTTGGATATATCTCCAAATCCAAACGTTAGATTTCAAATTTCTAATATTCGTTAGAAAGCTCTTTTCGATACGAACCCAACAGTTCCAGTTTTAGGAGAATCCGACGGTCAGATCTCCCGTAATGTCCGTTTGAAATTAATGCTCGAAATTCACGAACTACCGCGGCGCGGCGCATTCTATTCAGGCCATTATATATATAATATATATATTATATATATTTCGTCGATTTCCTTTCAAAACGAATTTTATAAATCGTTTCAAATTTGCTTCAAAAACAATTTCAACCTTCATTTCAAATTCAAATCAATATTGAAATTTCCATTGTAATTTTTTTTACATTCATTTCTTTTTGATTTCAATTCAAATCGATTTCAATTCTATTTTAGTTCGTTTTCAATTGATTTCAATTCAATTACAATTCGATTTGAATTCAATTTAATCCGAATTCGTTTTATATTTAATTCAATTCGAATTCATTTTCTATTTAATTCAATTCGAATTTCTTTTTCAATTTAATTCAATTCAAATTCATTTTCTAAATATTCGATTTTTAAATCTCTTTTCAATATTCATAAAAAAACGTATATAATCGATATAAATATCGTTCGCGTCAAAATAGCGCATCTCTAATCAACACGGCTTTATATTTTTCAATAACTTCGTTATTCTATTTAACAAATGAATCTATATTTTTCAACACATGACTAATCTCAACAAATGAGTACTGTCAACATGTGACTACTTTTGTCATTTAATATATTTTATAAAATTTTGATTTCTATCGTTAAATTTTAAATCAAACTCTAACCGTAAATTAGTAAGAGAACGATTCCCTAAGCATTAACCCCGAAGGCCGAAACCAAAATCAGACCAATACCCAGGAGACCACTGATCTTATCTATTTTCCAGTTAGTTTCTAATTTTATATATGATAAAGATGTAAATTTTATTGTTAAAATATTTCGTTCAACACATGACTAATCTCAATGAATGAGTACTGTCAACACATGAATCTATATTTTATAATATTCTTTATTTTCCCAATTGGAATGAGGCCCAATCAATTACCATATAATGTTAATTATATGGATTCCATACAATACATGTATATGAAAGCAACGATAAATAATCAACCATCATAAAAAGTGCACCACACAACTGCATAAGCATGAAATATAAATAATTAACGCTTACACAGTCTGTCGACCAATCGATCAACATACAATTAAATAATTGGGATTAGTGTATGCCAAATATCATCCCAACACCCGTGTGGGGTTTCAAACAATCAAATACAGATTTTATTTACGCAGTTGGGCGACGTGTAAAATTTTATCGTCCCAATCAATATCCTTCAAATAGGTGTACATAAACAAACCGTCCGGTTTGTAAATGAATATTTATTTATTCACATTCACGTTAAAGATTATATTTTTAACGATAAAATATTTTTAGCTATATAAATATTTTATTTTATTTCACATCACACGATCAATTTTCATCACAACAAACAATCAAACATACAAGCCATCCATGGTCTGTGGACGACGGGTGTCGGGTGCTACTAAACACCGTCTGCATCCTAGTATATATTTTTAACTAGAAAAGAAGATTTAAAGTGAGAAGTTCTCATCGACTAGCTAAACCAACGCCATGACTCTTCTTATGTAGAAATCTTCTTCGTGCTCGCCTTTTGTCAATTTCATTGTCCGTAGCCACTACATATATAAAAATCATACTTTTATATTGTTACTATATAGATAGAAATTCTATTTTTATAAATCTAACTTCATAATAAAAATTCCATTATTATTTCGAAGCTAATCAACCAAAAATCACCCTTTTTATTTCAACGCTATTCGAATAAAAATTACATTTTTATTCGGCTCTTTCATATATAAAAATTCTATTTTCCTTCGCTATAAGAATGTATAAAAATCGAATTTTTACTTCGCTAGTGAATATATAAAAATCGAATTTTTACTTCGCTAATGAATATATAAAAATTGAATTTTTACTTCGCTAATGAATATATAAAAATCGAATTTTTACCTCTTCTACTTTATAAAAATTATATTTTTATATTTCACATATGATAAAAATCATATTTTTAATCTTTCTATTAACTAAAAATCTCATCTTCAACATTATAAAGATTCCGCCTTTAACATTATAAAAATTTAATCTTTCTTCAAATAAAAATCGAATCTTTCTACCTCAAAATTCGCCCTTTTATCTATTAAAAATCCGACCTCTCCTATTTTAAAAATCCAAAACTCTTTACAATTAAAATCATATGCTTTCTATATTAAAAATCAAGTGTTTTTCAACTTAAAACTTCAAACAATTGAAGATTAACAAAATGGAAGAAATGCTTATAGTTTAAAGCGGAAGCGGGGCTGTTGTTCATCGTCGGAGGGATGGAGGCTTGCGTAGGGGGAGGGGGTGTCTTCAGGTCAGCGCGGTGGTCTCAGGGGACTAGGTGGCGTCGGTTCAGGCGGTTTCAGCTAGGGTGTGGGGGATGGGGTAGAATCGAGCGGAGGAAGAAGAAGGAGGGGGGTCGTGGCCTAGGGAGGCGTGGCGGCAGGTGGGTGCTGGGCGCGGTGGTGCCGAGCGTCGTTGGGGGCGGGGGGGGGGGGGGGGGGGGATCGATTAGGGCTTCCGCCCTTTCTCTTTTTTTTGTTTTCTGATTTGGAAAATAACGCGGGGGGGGGGGGGGGGGTTAAGGAGATGAGTAAGGGTTTTTTTTATTTAATTTCAAAAAGCAACTTTTTATTTCGACCTCGAAATCGAACCCACCGCCTGCCGTCCATAGCTAATTAACCCCATTCCGAACACAATGGGTCGATCAGTTTTCGTCAAAATCAAAATATAACTCTATATATTGAATTTGAACGCGCATTTCAATTTACTGGGGCCACATACTAACCCTAAAAATTCCCAAAAATATTTTCTAGCTTCGTATTGACGATACGGTCCTAAAAAAACTAGTTTCGTCGAATTCTGAGACCGTTTGAAAAATGGCCAATTTCCAGTCGTTTAAAATCAACTGAAACTGGTCAAACGCGTTTTCCTTTGCCACGCTCACATATTGATTCGAAAAATTACGAAATTTTAAATCTAGAAATAATTTGACATCACAGATCCAACAAAATGGTTTCGTCAAAAGCCGAGGTCATTTGCAAAATTTCCATTTTTAAGGGCCGAAATTCCATAGCGACTATTCTGAATTTTCAACTGGACATATCTTTTTATCCCCACTATGAAATTTTGATTTTTCGGATTTGTTTGAAAGATATTCTCAATTAGATTCTAATATTTTTAGTTTCGCCAAAATCCGGTTTATTTTGAATCCTGTACATTCATTTGAAATTTGAAATCGAATTATCGAACTACCGCGCCATTTTCAATTCCTTTTGTAAATATAAATAAAATTATATATTCTAACGTCGAGCTTTATAAATATATACGTTCTAATTCTTTAAAAATAAATTTCTCATCGCTATTATTTAAAATAATTCATTTTAAATATTCAAAATTCATCAAAATTGCCAAAATAAAATTTTTAAACTGGCTCAGATTTCTAGGTTATTACAATCTCCCCCACTTAAAACTTTTCGTCCCCGAAAAGGAACGAAGCCGAAAGTGGTTTAACTAATCAACTCAACTTCCATTGTTTTCGTTACGGCTTAAGTTCTTCAACTTTTCATATAGCCTCCCATGGCCTTCTTCAATCCAAAAGAAAAAGAAAAAGCCAAGCGGCTAGCCAATCGGCTCATAAAATCATCATCACCCAAACAAAACAGTAAATTATGGTAAACGTGTACCTATTTGTCGGGCAAACAATTTTATTCTTCTGCTCTTGCCTCCTTGCTATGACCTGTTCAATGTAAGTACATGTATATGCAAGCAAATGCAACTAATTTTCAGTACAATTCAATATTTGATTATATTAGGCGTAATGGTTCAAAATTTCAAACAAATAGACAAACAACACAACCATCAATCAATTAGTTGATTACCATTTCAAATTCATAATTTTGAAACATATACAGAAAATCATGTTTTTGATGCCAAATCACAACAATAAATCTATGTAAGTTTTGGTTCTCACACCAGTCTAATGGAAATATATCGATATCACACCTTCAAAACACGAACATAAATATTGGTGATGGAGCTCCATCATCAAAATCTTCTCCGAGCGACTAGAGTGTGACTCTATATCTATCTAGTATATTAAAACTTCGAATATACGTTCAAGACGCGTATACGCGAAATCTTTATATACTCGATTGTCCAAAATCAATATAAAATAAGTATTCAAATACGTATACTTGAATTTAATTTTCAAAACAAAGTTTGTTTTCGATTTTCATTTCAAAAAATTCACTCTTCACACTCGTTCTAGGATACTACTGATCCTATCTCTAACGAGTCATTCTAATTGGATATTACTAATCCAATATCTGATGAATTCTTTCGTATGGTTCTAATGTGTCTTGTTCTCGAGCTCTGTAAATCAAAGCTCTGATACCAAATGAAACGACCCGAACTTCCCCGTGAAGGAAAGCACGGATTGAATTGAGGACAAGACGAATCAGAACACAAACAGAAGAACATCTCATTGCTTATTACAACAATTTCGTCAGAATACAAGAATATACAGAGTATGAATAAATATACATTCGACAAATATCAGAGATTACAATAAATTACACAGCAGCGGAAAATAATACAAAACACAACTGAAAATGATACACGGATACAGAGCTTTCCGAGCATCGTTCCAGCTGTAAATCAGGATCCTATGAATATAAATCTGCAAAACCAAAACTACTAGCTGCCCGTGTGGAAAATAGGGGCACCCAGAGTTTAGGTTAAAACAATAAACTCCAGGTCAGTCATGTGACTGGTGTGAGAACTAAATCAGTTATTTAAAACTTTACTTTAAAAATAAGGTAAATCAAGGGACCACGCCGTATAACACGGAACGGGTTTCCTTCCAAGAATACCAGTGCATAAAACAAACAGCGCAATGCTAAATAAAGAAAAATGAAGCTATTATAAGACCCATGTCCCATCACACAATGCAACGCAAGCCGGAGGATAGGGTTTTCCCTTATAATAGCCAAAAATGCTTGGTACGTTTAAAACAAATCATTTGATACTATTATAAGTGTATAGTGTCAAAATAATTTCAATCATAAATATCAATCATAGACGGCATGGGTACCATATATCATGTCGCCATACTAGGCTCTACAAATAAAACCGAAATATCTCGTATTGGAAATTGGATTTCTGTCATGAGTCGAGGCAAGAGGCAAGCTCCTCCCCGCTTCGAGACACTCTAGCAAATGCCTCAGGACTACACACTATGGGTAACCCTTGGATGTTTCAGGGCTGGTCCACACTTACGTTAGTGGATTAGTATTCCTGAACACACGTTTCCCGGTCCTAACAGACCTAAAATCGAGGCGCCTCATCCCAACAACCACATAGGTAAAAATAGTATAAATGTCAGCCAGTTTAAGCACTGACACTACCTCTAGCTAGAAAGAAACGTCGTGCTCTCCCTGCAGTCCTTATCCCATTTTTGACTCATACCGAGGTGTGAGGCTCGCGAATCCACGCTATACACAAAGCTATGCCACGTAGGCTGTGCTTTGATCATCAACCCCAAGACTTTGCTTTTCAATAGAAGTCTTGATCAATTGCCACTTAGGCGTGCCGCACAGGCAATTCATGCCATGCGACTGATGTCCATCGATATACAACCTCTGAGCTCGTACGTCTCAAAGAAGGGCGTTAAGCAAGAGAATAAATTCTCCGCCGCCAAACAGATGTATATTTAACAGAGATCAATTAACACAGAATAAAATCCAATGTTAGATACACAATCCATTTACAAGTTCGTTCTGCGTCTGAACGAAACCAGAGGCACTTTCCTCGCATATCCATCGATCTCCAAGTACGTCTGGACGATCACCAACTGATTCCCTCATCTTGGGTGTACAGCCCAATCAAGATCATCAGTAATCACCCAAACGATGTGAAGACTTCCGGTCTTCAACCACCATCTTCCTCTTCGACATATCGTCGAATCGGTTATTCAGAATGGGTATAAACCTGGCCTTTCTGAATAACCCGCGTATAAAATAAACAAATGTTACACAAACACAACATACGCCTCATTCCAATTCATCAGTCACTAACCGTAAATTAGCAAGAGAACAATTCCCCAAACATTAACCCCGAAGGCCGAAACCAACATCAGATCAATACCCAGGAAACCATTCTTCTTAGCTAACCTACAGTTAGTTTCTAAATTTCACATTCTTAGGGAAAGGTTCCCATTAATTTTATCAAAGATAAATTCTTTTAAATTTATTCTTTAATCTTCCTTTGGATGACATTTCAAACCAAATTATGGTTTTCCAAACTAGTCGGGATTAGCAAACCACACCGAAGTAATTATTTATTTTATTTCCCAATCCTAACCTATTCATCCCATGGAGCAAAACTAGTAATACTCCATATCTATTACCACGGTGTTATCGGTAAAATTAATTACCATTTCATGTTCAAATCTAATTAAAGATTTAACTATTGCTTGGTGCAAAACTGGTGATACTCCATTCTCGCTCATTTTCCAAATTTGATAATTTAAATTATCAATTCACATTTCAATCTAATTGCAGATTCATTAAAACTCCTTTTACTGGGCTAAAGAACTAATGTCATTTAAAACACAGTTCACGATAAACCCAAATCACATTCTACTTATTGTCGGGTTAAAGTACAAGTGTTATTTAAAACACCATTCACGATAAACCCACAAATCAATTCTAATTCAATTCCAATCAAATATATTAGAAATTCTGATTATTTAAAACCCCTTTCAAATCCAATTTATTTATTTAAAAATAATTGGTTTTTAAATTTAGTTCAAAACTAGTTCATTTCAATAAAAATCTATTTTTAACTTTACATATATGGGATTTTTCATCCCAGTTCTTCACTAATCATTTCTTATGATTTTACACAAATTATTGATATTTTTAATAAATTTATCAAGGCCCATACAGTCGATTTCCAACAACGGCCATCGAACTGCACTTACAACGACCTTTTCTGAAATTGATTTGGACATATCTCCAAATCCAACCGTTAGATTTCAAATTTCTAATATTCGTTAGAAAGCTCTTTTCGATACGAACCCAACGGTTCCAGTTTTAGGAGAATCCGACGGTCGGATCTCCCGTACTGTCCGTTTGAAATTAATGGTCGAAATTCACGAACTACCGCGGCGCGGCGCATTCTATTCAGGCCATTATATATATATATATATATATATATATATATATATATATATATTTCATCGATTTCCTTTCAAACAAATTTTATAAATCGTTTCAAATTTGCTTCAAAAACAATTTCAACCTTCATTTCAAATTCAAATCAATATTGAAATTTCCATTGTAATTTTTTTTTACATTCATTTCTATTTGATTTCAATTCAAATCGATTTCAATTCTATTTCAGTTCGTTTTCAATTGATTTCAATTCTATTACAATTCGATTTGAATTCAATTTAATTCGAATTCGTTTTATATTTAATTCAATTCGAATTCATTTTCTATTTAATTCAATTCGAATTTCTTTTTCTATTTAATTCAATTCAAATTTCTTTTTCTATTTAATTCAATTCGAATTCATTTTCTAAATATTCGATTTTTAAATCTCTTTTCAATATTCATAAAAAAACGAATATAATTGATATAAATATCGTTCGCGTTAAAATAGCGCATCTCTAATCAACACGGCTTTATATTTTTCAATAACTTCGTTATTCTATTCAACAAATGAATCTATATTTTTCAACACATGACTAATCTCAAGAAACGAGTATTGTGAACATGTGACTATTTTTGTCATTTAATATATTTTATAAAATTTTGATTTCTATCGTTAAACTTTTAATCAAACTCTAACCGTAAATTAGTAAGAGAACGATTCCCTCAGCATTAACCCCGAAGGCCGAAACCAACATCAGACCAATACCCAGGAGACCACTCATCTTATCTATTTTCTAGTTAGTTTCTAATTTCATATATGATAAAGATGTAAATTTTATTGTTAAAATATTTCGTTCAACACATGACTAATCTCAACGAATGAGTACTGTCAACACATGAATCTATATTTTATAATATTCTTTATTTTCCCAATTGGAATGAGGCCCAATCAATTACCATATAATGTTAATTATATGGATTCCATACAATACATGTATATGAAAACAACGATAAATAATCAACCATCATACAAAGTGCAGAACACAACTGCATAAGCATGAAATATAAATAATTAACGCTTACACAGTCTGTCGACCCATCGATCGACATACAATTAAATAATTGGGATTAGTGTACGCCAAATATCATCCCAACACCCGTGTGGGGTTTCAAACAATCAAATACAGATTTTATTTATGCAGTTGGGTGACGTGTAAAATTTTATCGTCCCAATCAATATCCTTCAAATAGGTGTACATAAACAAACCGTCCGGTTTGTTAATGAATATTTATTTATTCACATTCACGTTAAAGATTATAGTTTAACGATAAAATATTTTTAACTATATAAATATTTTATTTTATTTCACATCACACGATCAATTTTCATCACAACAAACAATCAAACATACAAGCCATCCACGGTCTGTGGACGACGGGTGTCGGGTGCTACTAAACACCGTCTGCATCCTAGTATATATTTTTAACTAGAAAAGAAGATTTAAAGTGAGAAGTTCTCACCGACTAGCTAAACCAACGCCACGACTCTTCTTATGTAGAAATCTTTGTCGTGCTCGCCTTTTGTCAATTTCATTGTCCGTAGCCACTACATATATAAAAATCATAATTTTATATTGTTACTATATAGATAGAAATTCTATTTTTATAAATCTAACTTCATAATAAAAATTCCATTTTTATTTCGAAGCTATTCAACCAAAAATACCCTTTTTATTTCAACGCTATTCGAATAAAAATCACATTTTTATTCGGCTCTTTCATATATAAAAATTCTATTTTCCTTCGCTATAAGAATGTATAAAAATCGAATTTTTACTTCGCTAATGAATATATAAAAATCGAAATTTTACTTCGCTAATGAATATATAAAAATCGAATTCTTACTTCGCTAATGAATATATAAAAATCTAATTTTTACTTCTTCTACTTTATAAAAATTATATTTTTTTATTTCACATATGATAAAAATCATATTTTTAATCTTTCTATTAACTAAAAATCTCGTCTTTAACATTATAAATATTCCGCCTTTAACATTATAAAAATTTAATCTTTCTTCAAATAAAAATCGGATCTTTCTACCTCAAAATTCGCCGTTTTATCTATTAAAAATCCGAACTCTCCTATTTTAAAAATCCAAAACTCTTTACAATTAAAATCATATGTTTTCTATATTAAAAATCGAGTGTTTTTCAACCTAAAACTTCAAATAAATGAAGATTAACAAAAAGGAAGAAATGCTTACAGTTTAAAGCGGAAGCGGGGCTGTTGTTCATCCTCGGAGGGACGGAGGCTTGCGCAGGGGGAGGGGGTGTCTTCAGGTCGGCGCGGTGGTCTCAGGGGGCTAGGTGGCGTCGGTTCAGGCGGTTTCAGCTAGTGCTTGGGGGATGGGATAGAATCGAGCGGAGGAAGAAGAAGGAGGGGGGTCGTGGCCTAGGGAGGCGCGGCGGCCGGTGGGTGCTGGGCGCGGTGGTGCCGAGCTTCGGGGGGGGGGGGGGGGGGGGATCGATTAGGGCTTCCGCCCTTTCTCTTTTTTTTGATTTTTTTTTTGATTTCTGATTTGGAAAATAACCGGGGGGGGGGTTTAGGAGATGAGTAAGGTTTTTTTTTATTTTATTTAATTAATTAATTTATTTCAAAAAGCAACTTTTTATTTCGACCTCGAAATCGAACCCACCGCCTGCCGTCCATAGCTAATTACCCCCATTCCGAACACAATGGGATATGTATCGTAGGCTGATTCGACTATTTCGATCAGTTTTCGTCAAAATCAAGATATAATTCTATATATTGAACTTAAACGTGCATTTCAACTTACTGGGGCCACATACTAACCCTAAAAATTCCCGAAAAATATTTTCTAGCTTCGTATTGACGATACGGTCCTAAAAAAACTAATTTCGTCGAATTCTGAGACCGTTTGAAAAATGGCCAATTTCCATTCGTTTAAAATCAACTAAAACTGGTTAAACGCGTTTTCCTTTGCCACGCTCACATATTGATTCGAAAAATTACGAAATTTGAAATCTAGCAATAATTTGACATCACGGATCCAACAAAAGTGGTTTGGTCGAAAACCGAGGTCGTTTGCAAAATTTCCATTTTTAAGGACCGAAATTCCACAACGACTATTCTGAATTTTCAACTGGACATATCTTTTTATCCCCGCTATGAAATTTTGATTTTTCGGATTTGTTGGAAAGATATTCTCAATTAGATTCTAGTATTTTTAGTTTCGCCAAAATCCAGTTTATTTTGAATCTTGTACATTCATTTGAAATTTGAAATCGAATTATCGAACTACCGCGCCATTTTCAATTCCTTTTATAATTATAAATAAAATTATATATTCTAATGTCGAGCTATATAAATATATACGTTCTAATTCTTTCAAAATAAATTTCTCATTGCTATTATTTAAAATAATTCATTTTAAATATTCAAAATTCATCAAAATTGCCAAAATAAATTTTTTAAACTGGCTCAGATTTCCGGGTTATTACAGGGACCGTCCCTAGTACGGCTCCTCGCTCTACCTTAAAGCCTCGCAGCTTTTGACAATGGGGATTTTCAATATCTAGTTCGTACGCAGACGAATTCTCCCATATACTAATCCTATTGGGATTTCAACCACAATCATTTATTTCAAATCAACCATTCATGATATTCACCCAATTTTCACATCAACCAATATCCAAACAATATCACAACCAATATATATCATCCATGGTCTGTGGACGAGGGGAGTATATATATATATATATATATATATATATATATATATATATATATATATATACGTATATAACTATATTTCGATTTCATTTCAATATCATTTCAATTTATTCCAATGCACATATCATTTTTACAACACATATATAACTTATACATCGACCATACAACTTATACAACGCTTATACATGTGGTATACAACGCTTATGTAACTCATATTTTGACTATATAATTTATACATCGTTGATTCCATATCGTTTATAATTCAGAAATCTCACATTGGGTTCCACTCCACCAAAAATAGCAGAAGGCTCAGAAAAATATCCGGTCTCTTCTAGAATGTAGAAGACGTCCACACGAGTCCACTGTCTCTTGTTTCACTGGATTCCGACCACATAGCAAAAAGATATGATTTTTATAAGATTAAACCACTTTGCGAAGCTTTTAAACTGTGGAAATCTGTTTAAATAAAATAAACCGTATACCTTTCTGAACTTCTCAAACAAGGGTTTGAATTTTCCTTCGAATCCGTGAAGTTATACAACGATCGGAGTACACAGCGTCGTCGAGGGGGGGTGGCGCCTTTTCGCGTAGTGGTGGGGACCCCTGCGATGGCGGGGATAAGCGGCGGCGCCGCCTTAAAACCTCCAACTTCCCTGAGGTGATTCTCGATACACGCGCAACAATACGAGGTGCTCCAGGTATGGATTCGAAGCCCTCGAGGAGATTTTCAAAATGGATGAAGAATCACTTGATTTCGTTGAGCGGTTGAGGAGAAAATGAGGAGAGAAGTTTGGAGTTCTTTTCCGCCATCGCCTGGGAGGTTTAGTCAGGGAGAGAGAATATGGCCCCTGAATTTGATTGGCCCATATATTTTAATAATTTTTAATTTATTTTAAATCCGAAAATACCCCTCTTCACATACGAACTCCAATCCAAACCCAACGACTGTCGTCCCTAGCTAAATACCCCCATTCCGAACACAATGGGATATGTTTCATAGGCCCATTCGACTGTTAGGGTCAGTTATTCTTCAAATTAAAATATAAAACATTCAAATTCTGTTTTGAACGTACATTTAAATTTGTCGAGGCCACATACTGATTCTAAAAAACCCATAAAAATAAATCTAGCTATGTTTTGACGATACGGTCCCAACAAAACTAGTTTCATCGAATTCTGAGACCATTTGAAAAATGGCCCTTTTCTGGTCGATCCAAATTAACAGAAATCGACCAAACACATTTTCCTTCGCCACGCTCACATACTAACTTCAAAAATTATGAAATTTGAAACCCAGCAATGATTTGACATCCCGGATCCAACAAAAGTGGTTTCGTCGAATTCTGAGTTATTTTGCAAAATGGCTATTTTCACGGGCTATATAAACTCTATAGCGACCTTTCTGAAAATTCATTTGGCCATAACTTTTGATTCCCGCTATGAAACTTCGATTTTTCAGATTCGTTAGAAAGATATCCGCTAACAGATTTAAATATTTTTGGTTTCACTAAAATCCGTTTTATTTTGCACTCGGTATAGTCAGTCAAAGTTTGAATTGAAATTTTGAAACTGCCGCGCCATTTCAGGCCTTGTTTATTATTCAAAGTAATTACATTTATTTTCAAACGTCGATTCAAACACAATTTTCTTCGTTATTATTTAAAATATTTATTTTAAATATTTGAAATCCACTAAAATAGCCAATTTAAAATTTTCAAACTGGTTCAGATTTCCCGGGATGTTACAAATTTATTTCACTGTAAATTATAATGAGCTCCATTTCACTCTGAATTAATTCCATTGTGTAGCTTGAGATCATACGATTCCAATGTGACCAACAGCTCGTCAATCTAAGTTCGTATGGACGAGATACAACATATAAAAGTTGGTACACATATTTATTTAAATAAAAACTTAGTAAAATTTTAGTTGGGCTTTACCTTCTTTCAAATGGCCCAAACCTACCCCCAAACGTATACCCGCCTCTCCAATATACAGGGTCATCAGGTCCTTTACTATGAAAACAAGCACTGCCCCCTCGTGTATAATTTTTTTCAACGTATGGGCCTCACATTCTTTACATTTGAATCTGTAAACAAAGGAAGCTCCAGCATCCCTTCATGTAACTAATTCACGTTTTCCATTGTTTAATCCCTTACTTGGTCATGGAAAACTGAAACCCAAGCCAAACCCTCATGCTACAGTTGCGACTTCACTTTCTTTCTGGATGGAACTCGCGTCCAGCTCCTCTTGTTTAATCATCATGCAAAGATGCTAGTTCCTCATTTCCTCACTTCAGTATTGATTACAGTAGCTTCTAGTTTACACGCAACAAGTTTTCCAAAACCTCATGACATCCCATGCATGCACCATGACCTCCCATGCTCCATTACTTCAACCGCAAGTAACTGCAGATCCATACCTTGTCCCTCTCTACTTCACTAGTACGACATACACTACCCAGTGTCGTTGTCATTTCGTGTATGAGGTTAAAGAGATCCCTTTAAGGGATCGAAACATAAGCGGTTTCAGATATTATTGTGGAGATCGAAACTGTTTTGATTTATTTTCGAGATCATGGGAAAAAGCTTCAATTAAATTTTTTCTGAAAGAACGAAACAAAAAGGTGCACTTGGTCTTTATAGATTTTGAATTGCTTAATTGCCAAGGAATAGGAGGTGTAGGTAGATCTCTAGTTGCACAGGCTTTTGTACAGTGCTGTACACATTATTCAATGATTTGGTACCTTCGTTACTTGCATTGAAGTAAATCTTTGATTTTCTAATACGTCCAAAGTCTCTTTATTCTTTTATGTTTCGAAATATAAATGAATGTACGTGATGTACAACCATGTAGGTTGCTAGTCTGTATGGTTCCAGTTGGAAGACACCTTAGTTCCCTTCTTACCATTCACGTTACATTAACAAACACTAGTATTTTCAGGGTACTAAGCCCAAGTGTTGGATGGCGCCAGTGCATTGTTTTGTATTTATAGTTGTCACTGAAAGGTTCTGTCTTGATAAAACATTTTAGTGACTTTTATTTATTTTGTATTTGGAGTTTAATGAACCCCACTACACATAATTTCATTCGTTTATGAACTACTATGGACAGAAATAAAAGTACGATCATATCGAGCGATGTGTCACGATTCCAAAAATAAAATAATATAGGTCTGTTAACTTATCCTCTGAAACCCCGAAATGTTGATATAGGGTGCAAAATACTCTAAAATAAAAAGTGCTTATTTTTCAAAATAAAAATTACAGAAAAATTCTAAAAATTAAATTATACCTACGTCTAAAAGGATTTATCCAAATTTCAAGGCCAATATTTAATTATAATTAAATATATCGTTATGGCCTATAAACGTTCCATAGCGACTTTCTAGGATTTTGATTTGACCATAACTCACAATCTATAAAGCAAAATCTCCATTTTTCTCTTCCATTAGAAAATACACTTCACCAGTTCTTTGTTTCACAGAAATCCGACTTAAAACGGATTCTGTATATTTGTTTAAAGTTTGAACCGCCAAATTACGAACTGCCGCGCCATTTCAAGCTCGATTATAATTATAATATAATTTATATGCTCTAACTTCGTTAATTAAATATATTCATTAAAATAATTCAACTCTAAACCGAATTATATATTTTAAATAATCCAATTCACACAATATTGTCAATTCCACTATTTATGACTAATTCGGAAATAAATAAATATATTATTCTGTTATTTATATTAATTAAATATTCAATATTATTTAATTAACCAACCATTTAATTCTCTGAATCACTATTTATAATTAAATTAATTAATTATTACCTCGTAAAAATACGGGACATTACATAATCCATGGACGAAATAATGATGCAGGCTGAAGACGGAGATGAAGATGTTACGATTTTATTAGTTCTTATTATTGTACTTCTTATGGAAGCTTTTAAGAATGAATCTATTTATGTACCTATGGAACAAATGTAACCTTGACTGTTGTATTGGAATTCAGTGATTTTTAATAAAGTGGTACATCTTATTTCAGTACTATATTTCCCATTCGCTGTGTGAGATTTCCATTCAAAGTGTGCGTGTGTGTGTGTGTATATATTATCTATGCAAATGTAATTCCTTATAGGTATCGACGACCCGTTTAGAATGGCTCTAAGCCTTTTCTGTGTCGAAATTTAAGCCCATTCCGGGCGGGTTGTTATATTTGGTATCAAAGACTAGGTTACTCGATTATAAGAAAATTATACGTGTGAGAGACGTATATGTAATGTGAAAAAGGTTTTTCAAGCTATATATGTATATAATATATTTACCCCAATAAGCGTACGCGTCTATACTAGGAAGCTTTATAGTTTTCTTCCCTTTTCAGCTTAAATACTATCTCAGGAGTACCCGCTAAAGGATCCTTTCTTTTCTTTTTAGATAGTAGAATGGCTGATAATCCAACCGAGCAGAGAAACCAGTCAAGGCCTCGATACTTGCCAAGAATGGTTCCCATAGTATCTCCATACCGTGGAACAAGTCCCTGTTGCTAATCCCGCTGCAGCGGTGCCTACAGCTCCTGCCGCTGAGGTAGCCTTTGACTTTTCTCGCTTCTGTAAGAACTTTGCGAATCTTAGAGGGAAATTGTTCATTGGAAAGGAAGGTTTTTCTAACGCCAAATGTTGGATAACCGATTACGAAGGAATTTTTGAATCTACTGGTTGGCCTGACAAACTAAAAGGAGAATTACGGCCTGGCACTTGAAAGAGAAGGCCCTTTAATGGTGGAATTTAGTATCTGGAGAGAACGAGGGCTGGATATTTACATGGGTCGAATTCATAACCTGTTTCGAAGCAAAGTTTTTGCCAAGGGTGGAAATGACTATCCAGTTGGAGAAATTCATTCACCTTAAGCAAGGAAGCTTGAGCTTACAAGAGTATGTAGCCAAATTTATCAAATTGAGTAAGTTTGGAAGAGGTTTAGTAGACACCCACATGGACAAAGCCTTGAGGTTTGTTAAAATGTTGTAGTCCCTACTCAAGGAAACTTTATTAGCCCAAGTAACATTTAGGACAACCTTTGAAACCCTAATAGAGACAACTATCCTATGCACGAATGAAGGCTCCACGGAGAATAGAGAAGGTAAGAAAGGAGATGGAAGTTCCAACAAGAATAAAAAAAGGAATGGTGGAAGAACAAGAAGAAAGGGGCAAATTCAAAAAGGAAGCAAAGATTGGTATGAGGTGCAATCGCAAGAGCAATGATGCCAAGGATTGTAGGACCTCGTTGGCGAAGAAGGAATTCAAAGGAAAGTGTTTCAACTGCCATGAAGAAGGACATATGTCTAAGAACTACCCAAAGCCCAAATTTATTAGAAGTGGCCAGACTTATGCAATAGAGGAAACACCAATTCAAAGCCGACCCCCAAAAGACCAAGGGCAACCGGCACTTGAAGGTATAACCTCTATATATTAGGAAATTTCGTATGCACCTTGTTCGAAGCTGGAGCGACTCATTCTTTTATCTCTAAGAGATTAGTTAATTTGTTAAACCTTCCCACGTCTATCTCTGATAGTCTGATAGAGATGGCCAACCCTATCGGAGGATCTAAGTATCTTGAACTATTTTGCAAAGACCTAGTATTGGAGGTCGACAATGTTGAGTTCCTTTGCGAAGCGTATGCGTTGGATTTTATGGGGTATGACCTTATCCCAGGTATGGATTGGTGATCATTTTATGGGGCCATCCTAGATTGTGACAAGAGATTCGTTCGTCTTAGGAGCCGAGGAAGACGTAGTCTGAGTATTCCTTGTAATGTTAGGAACAAGGATAAAGCCTTATCATATTCCTTATCTCCTAGTTCAGAAGGACCATCTTTGGTCCCTATTTTATGTGAGTTCTTAGATGTCTTTGAGGAGGTCAGGGGATTTCCACCTCACAGAGTAATCTCTTTTCGTATTGACCTAAAGAAGGATGCTAGACTAGTAGCATTACCCTTGAGGCATATGGCACTTAAGGAAAGAAGGGAATTGGATAAGCAGATTTCAGAATTATTACGAAAAGTTTCATTTGGCGAAGTACCTCATAATGGGGTGCACCTGTTGTGTTTGCCACCAAAGCAGATGGTTCTTTAAGACTTTGTATGGGTTATAGGGAACTTAATAAATTGACCAAGAAGAATAGGTACCTGTTACATAGAACCGATGACCCTTTCAACCACTTGGGAGGAGCCCGAGTATTTTCCCAGTTAGACCTTGTCTGAGACGACCCGAACTTCCCCGTGAAGGAAAGCACAGATAGAATTGAGGACAAGACAAAATAGAACGCAGACGGAAGAACATTTCATTGTTATTACAACAATTCCATCAGATACAAGAATATACAGAGTATAAATGAATAAATTACATTCAATAAATATCAGAGATTACAATAAATTACATAGCAGCGGAAAAATATACAAAACACAACTAGAAGTAATGCACGGATACAGAGCTTTCCGAGCATCGTTCCAGCTGTAAATCAGGATCCTGTGAATATAAATCTGCAAAACCAAAACTACTAGCTTCCCGTGTCGAAAATAAGGGCACCCAGAGTTTAGGTTAAAACAATAAACTCCAGGTCAGTCATGTGACTGGTGTGAGAACTAAAACAGTTATTAATCTTTATTTTTAAAGTTAGGTAAATCAAGGGACCACGCCGTATAACACGGAACGGGTTTCCTCCCAAGAATACCAGTGCATAAAACAAACAGCGCAATGCTAAATAAAGAAAAATGAAGCTATTATAAGACCCAGGTCCCATCACACAATGCAACGCAAGCCGGAGGACAGGGTTTTCCCTTATAATAGCCAAACATGCTTGGTACGTCAAAACAAATCATCTGATACTATTATAAGTGTATAGTGTCAAAACAATTTTTAATCATAAATATCAATCATAGGCGGCATGGGTACCATCTATCATGTCGCCATACTAGTTATACAATTAAAACCACAATATCACGTATTGGAAATTGGATTCCGTCATGAGCCGAGGCAAGGGGCAAGCTCCTCTCCGAGACACTCTAGCAATGCCTCAGGACCCCACTCTGATCCTTTGGAACCTCCAAGGCCGGTCCTCTCTTACTTTTGAGGATTAATTATTCCTGAACACACGTTTCCCGGTCCTTACAGACCTATATCCGAGGCGCCTCGTATCCAACAACCACACAGGTGAAAAGTATATAAATGTCAGGGCTGGTAGGTCACTGACACCACCCTAGCTAGAAAGAAACGTCGTGCACTCCTTGGCTCCATATCCCGTTTTTGACTCATACCGAGGTGTGAGGTTCGCGAATTCACGTTATACACAAAGCTATGCCACACAGGCTGTGCTTTGATCATCAACCACAAGACTTTGCTTTTCAACAGAAGCCCTGATCAATTTTCACTTACGCGTGCCACACTGGCAATTCACTCCATGCGACTGATGTCCACCAATATAAAACCTCTGAGCTCGTACGTCTCAGAGAAGGGCGTTAAGCAAGAGAATAAATTCTCTGCCGCCAAACAGATGTATATTTAATAGAGATCAATCAACACAGAATAAAATCCAATGTCAGACACACAATCCATTTACAAGTTCGTTCTGGGTCTGAACGAGACCGGAGGCACTTTCCTCGCATATCCATCGATCTCCAAGTACGTCTGGACGATCACCAACTGTTTCCCTCATCTTGGGTATACAGCCCAATCAAGATCATCAGTAATCACCCAAACGATGTGAAGACTTCCGGTCTTCAACCACCATCTTCATCTTCGACATCTCGTCGAATCGGTTATTCAGAATGGGTATAACCCGGCCTTTCTGAATAACCCACGTATATAATAAACAAATGTTACACAAACACAACGAACGCCTCATTCCAATTCAGAATATTCTTTTATTCACAAAATCACATTCTTAGGGAAATGTTCCCATTAATTTTATCCAAGATAAATTCTTCTAAATTTATTCTTTAATCTTCCTTTGGATGTCATTTGAACCTAGTCGGGATTAGCGAACCACACCGAAGTAATTATTTATTTTATTTCCCAATCCCAACCTATATATCCCATGGAGAAAACTGGTAATACTCCACATCTAACACCACGGTGTTATCGGTAAAATTAATTAACATTTCACGTTCAAATCTAATTAAAGATTTAACTATCGCTTTGGAGCAAAACTGGTGATACTCCATTCTCGATCACTTTTCAGATTTGATAATTTAAATTATCAATTCACATTTTAATCTAATTAAAGATCCATTAAAACTCCACTTAGTTTTAATCCTTTCAAAAATCAACATCTTGCCTTTAACGGGGTTAAAGAACCAATGTCATCTAAAACACGATTCACCACAAACCCAAATCACATTTGATATTAATTAAAAGGCTCTGAATAGAAAATATATCGGCTTATATTCAATATCAAATTCTGAAACCAACATATATCGTATTGGAAATAACGATATAAAATATATCTTTCAAATTCCCATAACAATATCTGTATAGTCACGAAATCCAACATCGAAATATTCCGAAGATAATTTCGATTCAACTCCAGTCCAATTCACGTATTGGGAATATTGATTATTTTTAAAACCACTTTCAAATTCAATTTATTTATTTCAAAAATAAATTGATTTTAATTCTAGTTCAAAACTAGTTCATTTCGATAAAAATCTATTTTTATCCTTTCAAATGTGGAATTTTTCAGTCCAATTTTTCCCAAATCATTTCTTATGATTTTACACAAACTATAGATATTTTTAATAATTTTATCAAGGCCCGTACAGTCGATTTCCATCAACGGCCATCGAACTGCACTTACAGCGACCTTTTCTAAATTTGATTTGGACATAATTCCAAAACCCACTGTTAGATTTCAAATTTCTAATATTCATTGGAAAGCTCTTTTCGATACGAACCCAATGGTTCCGGTTTTAGGAGAATCCGACGGTCGGATCTCCCGTAATGTCAATTCGAAGTCAATGGTCGAAATTCACGAACTGCCGCGGCGCGGCGCGTTTTATTCAGGCCATTATATATGTAATATATATATTATATATATTTCGTCGATTTCCTTTTTAAAACAAATTTTATAAATCGTTTTAAATTCGTTTCAAAAACAATTTCAACTTCATCTTCAATTTCAAATCGATTTGATTTCAATTCAATTCGAATTCATTTCAATTTTATTTAATTCAATTCAAATTCGTTTCAATTCAATTCAAATTCTAATTCGTTTCAATTCAATTCAGATTCTAATTCATTTCAATTCAATTCAATTTTAATTTACCTTCTATTCAATTCAATTCGAATTCATTTCAAATTGATTTCAATTCAATTTCCGTTCGTTTTAAATTTCATTTAAAACGATTTCAATTCGTTTTTGATTCAATTTCAATTTAATTCAATTTTAATTCATTTCTATTCAATTCGAATTCAAATTCACTTTCTATTCAATTCGAATCGAATTCATTTTCTATTCAATTCGAATTCATTTCAAATTGACTCAATAAAATTTCAATTTGAATTTTAATCTAATTTAATTTGAATTTCATTTCAAAATATTAAATTTTGAAATCACTTTTCAATATTCATTATAAAACGAATAAAATCGATATAAATATCGTTCGCGTCAAAATAACGCATCTCTAATCAACACGACTTTATATTTCAATAATTCGTTATTCTATTCAACAAATGAATCTATATTTCTTTCAACACACGACTAATCTCAACACATGAGTACTGTCAACACATCACTATTTTTGTTATCTAAAATATTTTATAAAACTATGGTATCTATCGTTTGATTTTTAATTAGACTTCTACTGGGAAGTAGTTCTAATTTTAAATATGATAAAGATGTAAATTTTATTATTAAAATATTTTACTCAACACATAAATAGTTTCAACACATGAATTTTCTTTTATAATATCCATTATTTTCCCGATTGGAATGAGTCCCAATCAATCACCATATAACGTTAATTATATGGATTCCATACAACACATGTATATAATAGCAACGATCAACAATCAATCATTATCCAAGGTGCACCACACAACCGCATAAGCATCAAATATAAATAATCGACGCTTACACAGTCTGTCGACCAATCGATCGACATATAATTAATTAATTAATTGGGATTAGTGTATGCCAAATATCATCCCAACACCCGTGTGGGGTTTCAAATCAACAAACACAGATTTTTATTTGTGCAGTTGGGCGATGTGTGAAATTTATCGACCCAATCAATATTAGTCAAATCAGTGTATATAAACAAATCGGCCGATTTGTTTATAAATATTTACTTATTCACTTTCACGTTAAAAATTATATTTTTAACTATATAAATATTTTATTTCCTTTCAACACATGAATATATTTCATTATCTATTTCACATCAATTTCACAAACAAATTTCACAACACATCAAACAAGCATACAAGCCATCCATGGTCTGTGGATGACGGGTGTCGGGTGCTGCTAAGCACCGTCTGCATCCTAGTATATATATATAACTAGAAAAAGAAATTTAGAGTGAGAAGTTCTCACCAATAGCTATCCCAACTCCACGACACTTCATTTATAGAAATCTTCGTCGTTCTCGTCTTTTGTCACTTTCGTTGCCCGCTTTCTCTACATATGTAAAAATCGAATTTTTACTTTACAATTCAATATATAAAAATCCTATTTTTACTTCGCTATTCAATATATAAAAATCGAATTTTTACTTCGCTATTCAATATATAAAAATCGAATTTTTACTTCGCTATTCAATATATAAAAATCGAATTTTTACTTCGCTATTATATAGATAAAAATTCTATTTTTACATTGCTACTATATAGATAAAAATTCTATTACTATATAGATAAAAATTCTATTTTTACATCGATGCTATATAGATAAAAATTCTATTTTTACATCGATGCTATATAGATAAAAATTCTATTTTTATCATGCTATTCTCTATATAAAGATTTCGCTTTTTCTATTTTAAAAATCTAATCATTTCTATTTTAAAAATCCAATCTTTTCTATTTTAAAAATCATAACCTTACTCGTCTAAAATTTCAAAGGTTTATCATGTTAAAATCAAAGCTTTTCAAGTAAAAATCATTTCTTTATACTCTAAATATATAAATAAAAATCATTTATGTTTATCCATGTCATGATATTTATAAAACTGATTTTATTTAATCACTCAAACCTATTTAAACTAAATAAATAAAATAAAATAGAGTAAAAATCACCTTTAAATCGAACGGAGGGCGCTCAGCCGGAGATGGTGGCTGAGGGTGGGCGCGTCGGGCTCGGCAGGTGATGGGGGAGGTGCGGTGGTGCGGTGGGTGTCTGGGAGGCGCGTGTGGGGGTCTCCAGGAGGGCGGAGCGAGGTACAGGCGGTGGCGTGGAAGGAGAAGGAAGAAGAGGGTGGAGCGGCAGCTGAGGAGGGGGGGTCGCCTCGCGCGGCGGCGCGATGGAAGCTCCGTCGAGCGATTTAGGGCTCCGCCCTTTTTGTTTTTTTTCCTTCTGTTACGATTCTTAAAGGGGGGGCAAGGTATAGAGAGAGAGAAGATTTTTATTTATTAATTTATTTAATTTTTAATTCCAAAAAGGTACTTTTATCTTCGACCTCGAAACGAGGCCCACCGCCTGTCGTCCATAGCTAATTACCCCCATTCCGAACACAATGGGATATGTATCGTAAGCTGATTCGATCGTTTCGATCAGTTTCCGTCAAAATCAACATATAACTCTATATATTGAATTTGAACGCGCATTTCAATTTACCGGGGTCACATACTAACTAGAAAAATTCCAGGAAAATATTTTCTAGCTTCGTATTGATGATACGGTCCTAACAAAACTAGTTTCGTCGAATTCTTAGACCGTTGGAAAAATGGCCATTTTCCAGTCGATTAAAATCAACTAAAACTGGTCAAACGCGTTTTCCTTTGCCACGCTCACATATTGATTCGAAAATTATGAAATTTGGAATCTAACAATAATTTGACATCACGGATCCAACAAAAGGGGTTTCGTCGAAATCCGAGGTCGTTTGCAAAATTCCCATTTTTAAGGGCTTGAATTCCATAGCGACTATTCAGAATTTTCAACTGAACATATCTTTTGATTCCCGCTATGAAATTTCAATTTTTTGGATTCTTTGGAAAGATATTCTAAAATAGATCCTAATGTTTTTGGTTTCACTAAAATCCGGTTTGTTTTGCACCCGGTACATTCAATTGAAGTTTGAAATCCAATTATCGAACTACCTCGCCATTTTCAATTCCTTTTTATAATTATATATAATTATTTATATTCTAACGACGACGTATATAATATATACGTTCGATTCTATTCAAAATAAATTTTCCGTCGATATTATTTAAAATAATTCATTTTAAATATTCAAAATTCGCTAAAATTGGCAACATAAAAATTTTAAACTGGCCCAGATTTTCGGGTTATTACATTGTCACTGGATTTCACTACTTAAGAATTGCGGAGGACAGTAAGGACAAAGCTATGTTTAGGATGCCGGATGGATTGTTTCAATGGGAAATTATGCCCTTCGGACTAACGAATGAACCCGCCTTCTTTGTTGACCTTATGAGTAAAGTATTTAGGGGCATTCTAAATAAGATTGCGGTAGTCTTTGTAGATGATATCCTTATATTTTTAAAAACACCATAAAGAGCATGAAAATCACTTAATATAAGTTCTAGGGATATTAAGAAAGAACCAATTGAAAGCAAAATTCTAGAAGTGCCATTTCTGGAGAGAAGAAGTTAGATTTTTTGGACACATGGTGTCGAGTAAAGGCTTGGCCGTAGAACCCTCAAAGATCGAGGCAATCAAAGAATGGAGGATACCTTAGAATGCTACGGAAGCGAGAAGCTTTCTTGGATTGGTCGGGTATAATTGAAAATTCATTAAACACTTCGCAAAGATTTCTAGTCCTTTAACCCGATTAACAAAGAAGAATTTGGTATTTTCTTGGAGTAATAAATGTGACATAGCCTTTATGAAATTAAAGGAAGTATTAACTTGCGTGCTTGTACTAATTATACCCGATGGTTCAAAATTGTTTGCAGTTTACACTGATGCACGCAAGACCAGTTTAGGAGCGGTCCTTATGCAAGAATGGAGAGTAGTTGCTTACGCTAGTAGGCAACTCAAAGATCCGGAGAAGAGATACCCAGTTCATGACCTTGAGTTAGCCGTAGTAGTGTTCACCCTTAAAATGTGGAGGCATTATCTTTTAGGGGAGAAATTTGAACTTTTTACTGACCATAAATCCCTAAAATATTTTTTTTCTCAATGTGACCTAAACTTGAGACAACAACGGTGGATGAAATATATTACCTCGTTTGATATCGTGATCCAGTACACCCTCAGAAAAGGGAATATTGTGGCGGACGCGTTAATTAGAAACATGCAACCTTAAACGCGATCTCAGAATGGAAACAATTAGGGTTTCTATCTAATTTTAATTTGCAACTCTCGCTAACCAATTCTAATGGTTTTCTTGGAGGCATGATAATTAGACCTACTCTAAAAGAGAGGATTCGAAGGACACAAGACCTTGATGAAGAGTTAAGGAGCCTAAAAGATAAACTGGGAAAGAAGGAGACCTTTCCCCATTCAACTAGATATTCGATTGGCGATGATTGAAGTTTACTCTAGGATGGACGACTTTACATCCCTTAGGATGAAGGGTTGAGGAATGAAATTTTAGAGGAGTGCCATAGGTCAAAAATGATCATACACCCTGGTGGGGAAAAAATGTACAAAGATATGGGAGCACTCTCCATTAGGAAGGAATGAAGAGAGATGTAGCCGAGTTCGTGGCCAAATGCTTGACGTGCCAAAAAGTAAAGTGGAGCAAGGGAAGCCCGAAGGGTAATTACTACCCTTAGAGATTCCCATGTGGAAGTGGAAACATATTTCCATGGATTTCCTAGAAGCCAAAGGGGTAATGAAGCCATTTCGGTTATGGTAGATCATTTAACCAAAAGTGCCTATTTTATACTAGTAAAAAAGACAAGGACTGCAGCCTCGTTAGCCCAATTATATGTTAAAGAGATAGTCAGATTACATGGTATCTCATTGAGTATTTTGAGTGATAGAGACCCCTTATTCACAAGCGATTGGAGATGCTTGCAAGCAGCATTGGGAACAACCCTTAACCTAAGCACAACCTATCATCCGCATAACAACGGACAGACAGAAAGAGAAATAGTATTTTGGAAAACTTTCTCAGAGATTGCATCATCGACTTTGGAGAAGTTTAGGAGAAACACCTACCACTCGTAGAGTTCACCTATAACAATAGTTTTCAAACGACGATTGGTATGGCCCCTTTTGAAGCGCTTTACGGGAGGCCATGCAAATCGCCAACTTGTTGGTGGGAAACTACCGACAACATTCTACTTGGACCAGACTTTGTTTGCGATTCCACAGAGATGATACCCTTGATTAGGCAGAGGATAAAGGCAGCCAAGACCGTCAGATATCATATGCCGATAAATGAAGAAGGGAACTTGAGTTTGATGTTGAAGATTTGGTATAAGTAAAAGCATCCCCTCTCAAGAGGACTATTCGGTTTGGGAAGACTGGGAAGTTAGCTCCCAAATTTATTGGACCTTTTCACATCATCGAGAAGATAGGATATTTGGCTTATCGAGTGGATCTCCTAGAGTTTCTATCGGGAATCCATAATGCTTTTCATTTATCTCATCTAAGGAAGTGCCTTCAAGATTTTGCTATCAGACTCGAGCTTGACAAAATTGGGGACAAAGAAAAACTTGAGTTGGAGTCCAGTGAGCCCCGTGCCACTTCAAGGATTATAGAGCACAAAATCAAGAGACTTCGCAATAAAACCGTTCGCCTCGTCCAAGTACAATGGGGAAACGATCCTATGGAAAGCACATGGGAGACTAAGGACAAGATGAGACAGACTCACCTAGAGCTTTTGTCGGGTAAATTTTCATCAAAATAAAGTTTATGGATGCATCGTGATGCTAGATTGGATGTTAAGAAATAGATGCAACCCCATTTCACAAGCGCACTCATATAAAAATATATGCATGATTAGGATGTTTTGCATACATATTACACAATTATTACACCTGCATGTTAGGATAGAGCTCACTTAAGTGGATCTGTAGTTCGTAACCACTTCGAGTCAAGGATGCTTATGGACGAATTAAAAATAACATGGATGTACAACACTGATGTTTCGAGTGAGTTGTGATTTTCTCCCCTTCAAACAGATTTTGGGACGAAATCAATTTTAAGTGGGGAAGAATCCGTAAAAGACATTAATATTAATAATAAATAAAAATAAACAATTTAATAATAAGGCTGGAAAATGATATTTTTGCAGCCTTAGGAATTTGGCTGTGAAAATCTTATATTTGGATTCGTGGTGAAATTTTGAATCGTTTTCATATATAATATGCTGAAAATGGTGAAAATATAAAGAAGTTACAAGCAAGTGAAATTGGACAATAAAAGGCAAATATATATATATATATATAATCAGATGAGTAATATATATATATATATATATCCAAAATATATATTAAAATAAATAAGGATGAATTTGAATTTTAAACAGAGGATAAGATAGAGGGGACACAGAATATTGTAAGTAAGGAAAAGGATTAAACAAATAAAGTACTATATTATTTAATTAAACAGCTCAATGCCATATACGTTCATTGGGCGTTTCAGCGACTAGGAGGTCGACCACCACCTAGAAAGGGTGTCGACCGCCAGGCGGTTGAAATTCCCAGTGAATATATGTTTGGCTAGGGTTTTCTAAGGGAATATAAATAAATATATGACCAGGATTACATCTAAATAATCTAACGACCCACGCTTACACAAACGACTATATTTTGGCCCTCAAACCTCACAACTAAACCCTAGTCACTCTCTTTATCCCTACCTCCATATCATCCTTCTGCCATTGCTGAATTCCAGAAAGGTTAGGAATTTCTCTTCTATTCCTCTAACCTCCATTCGTATCTTCTCTCTAATCTAAATTCATATAGATTTTAGTATGAATTCTAGAATTTAGTTTTATATATGCATAAGAATCTAAAGATTATATATATATATATATATATATATTAGAAGGATTGGAGTACATTTATCATGAACGTTGAATCCAGATCTGAATCTACAACAAGAATTCTATTGTTCTTTCTTTTAGATCTATGAGTGGAATATTGTGTTTCTTAGGCATATTCTATTTTTTTAATATATTAACACGTTGATAGGCATGCCTAATAAGATTTGGCAAATGATAACATCAATACAAAAAAGTCCTTTATTTTATGTTTTGCGTAAGATTATCAATTTATTGGGTTTGTGGATTCATCTCTTAATATTGAGTTGAGAATAAAAGGGGTGTTGTGTTTCTACTTTATGTAATTCACCCTTATGTAACTATTTGATTGTAACCTAAAAGGATTTAAATTTTGTTTATTCCATGATTTGATTAGGTTTGTGTTCTATTTTGAGCCCAAACGTATTCATACTTGAAATATATCAAATAAAAACACTTTTATGTGCAATACACCAAAAAGGGGTGAACTAGATAAAGTGGAGCTTATAAATATACACGTATATATTTATGAATATATGTGTATATCTGTATATTATACTCTATTCTTAATCCATTATTAAAATCATTCCAATAAAGCCTAGGACGCAAGTTGAAATTTGTTTGTATGTGTAACGACCCGGATTTTCTATCGATTTATGTTAAATATTTAATATGGTTTTAAATATTGAATTGATAATATAAATCAATTTTTATATTGAGTTATCGATTAAATAATCGAAATACGATTTATTTCGAATATATTTAATAATTATTTGCATAGCACTATAGAATTTTACAATGATTAAGTTAAAATTTATTTTAATAAATTTAGTTAATGTCTTTTAATTAGATTAAATTAGTTTGAATTTATTTAGTAAGTAGTAAATTTAGAGTAATAAAGTTAATCGATAAATAAAAATTTAATAATCGTAGCTATTGAATAGATTCAATCGAGAGATCCATAGCTGCAGATTACATAACCTGGAACAAAAATGGGAATCAGAATTGCTCGGAAAAATCACAGTAAGTAAATTCACTTTCTGGTTCGTTTATAAGTTTATTATAAACAAACTTTTATTTTAAATAATTTTTATATACTGTTTATTGGTTGTTTGGATGCATTAAAATATCACTATGGCTATTATATATATATATTAGTTATTAAGGCTTGGTGTTTGTGGTTATTATATATATATATATATATATTAGGGTTTGAATATTTTCCGCAGTACCATTAGCGGATGCCGTAGTATCATTAGCGGATGACCCTATGCGCCAGACGATATGATAGTGGATGACCTTCTATACCGTGATATCCTTCTTCGAAGCAGGATGGGTACTATTTATGTTGGCTAACGTCTGTGGATGCAGGAAAAACAGGTTGGAGGAATCCAACCGGATTCTACGAAATTTATTATTGTTTGTCCATATATATATAATCATATATGATGTGTCAGAATACCTGTAATTGATACTTGGGTGTTTTGGATGTTTTAAAATATCACTGGGCCTAAATGTTGATTTATAAAAATATCGTGAAAAAGAGAATTTTGAGATTTAAACAGGAAAATCTATTTTCTAAAATAGAATTTGGATTTCGAATGGGCTATAAAGATATTAACTTGTTTGAATAAATAAAACAAGCGGTGAATTTATAAATGATGTTTATAAATTGAATAATACAGGAAGTCGAAGTATTGAATTTATAATGTAACGATACAGATTTCTCTCGGACCTAATCGATCGCTAAACCGACCAAGACCGTTCGAATCCCGTAGATGCTAACTCTGGGAATACAACACATCAGAACAAATAATAGAAGACTTTTATAAACATCATAATAATGTTACATCAGAGTGCAAAATATATCAGAGTATATCGAAATATAATCAATACGGCGGAAGATGATTTTACAATAAATGTAATACAATTCACAGTGGAAATATAAAATAACACGGCGGAAGACTATCAATGCTCTGGACACAGCATTAAGCTTCAATCCAGAATCCTGCTCATATATCTGCAAAATGAACTACTCCACTGCCTGTGTGGAAAATAGGGGCACCCGAGTTTGCAAGGGAAAATCAAACTATAGGTCAGTCATGGGACTGGTGTGAGAAACTCTACAGTTAAAATTAACTTATCAAAATGATAAGGCAAATCACAGGACCACGCCGCTAACGCGCAACGGGTTTACCCCCATGAATGCCAGTGTATAAACAACAATCAATAGTAATGTATCTACTATGCATCAATCAACATGCAATATCCCAATCTACCCATTTAGATTAATCACTGCACTTAGATTTTCCAAATCCAATTCAATTTACAGAAATTATTCCTTTGGACTTTATTTCCCGATTTCCAATTTCAAATCATTTGAAATACATATCTAACTTTCTATAACAACATAGATTTCACTTCGGGATCTCAAATCAAATCATTTGGAAATGTGAGTTCCAAAACTTAACAATGCATACAAACAAGTATGCAACCAAATATCGGGCTCCCCCTAGACAAGGCAAAGGGCACGCACCTAAGCAACTCGATATATATATGTGCACCTCCCACTATGGAGCAGGCTACACCGACGATGCACCTCCCACTCATAGAAGCATACACCGCCCATCTCAACCATACTTTTAGTCGTCCGGGTCACTCGAATCTCTAGCCACATACCAAATCATTTCATATCCCGAAGTAGGGAAAATCATTTCACGACATAATAATCACAAGTACTTTCAAAATATAGTAATTCACATCAGCAGTTCACACATATGATTTGTCACTATTAATCACATAACCTTTGAGCTCGTACGTCTCAAAGAAGGGTGTTAAGCAAGAGAATAAATTCTCCGCCACCAAACAGATATGTTATCAATAGCAACTAATCGGATACGCGATGAACCACAATGTAAAACCATAATGCATTTCTAAATCATTTTAGAAATCATCGGGTTAGGCCTCAAAATCCTTTCTTTTTTATAAAACATTCCCTGTCCAAAATCGGGAATACATTTCTTTTCGCTTAAGAAAAATATCATTTCAAAATCATTCATTAAAATTTGAAATATATAACATCGCTAAACACCTTATAGTCAAATCGTGAAGTGTTTCACAAGGTGTTAACACACAAATATTTTTACCCAACCCAATGCTAAATGTAAAAGCATATTTTGCTCATAAACTGGTCGAGCACAATCCAAACAATCATCAGTCCAATTTGACATTAAATATAAGGTTTTGAATAGAGATAATATTGACTTATATTCAACATCAAATTCTGAAACCCACGGATATCATATCGGGAATAATGATATCGATATCTTCCAAATTCCCATCACAATATCCGTATAATCACGGAATCCAATATCGAAATATTTCGAATATTATTTCCATTCCAAACCATTCCAAATCGTACATTGGAATATTCTGGTTATATCAAAACCATTTCAATACAATTTATTTATTTAAAAATGATCGGATTATAGTTCTAGTTAATAACTAGTTCATTTCAATAAAAATATATTTTTATCTTTACAAATGTGGAATTTTTCATCCCAATTCTTTCCAAATCATTTATTATGATTTTACACAAATTATCAATATTTTTAATAATTTTATCAAGTCCCGTACAGTTGGTTTCCAATAACGGCCACCAAACTGCACTTACAACGACCTTTTCCAAATTTGATTGGGACATAATTCCAAATCCAACTGTTAGATTTCAAATTTCTAATATTCATCGGAAAGCCCTTTTCGATACGAACCCAATGGTTCCGGTTTTAGGAGAATCCGACGGTCGGATCTCCCGTAATATCCGTTCGAAGTCAATGGTCGAAATTCGCGAACTGCCGCAGCGCGGCGCGTTCTATTCAGGCCACTATATTATATATATAATATATATTTCGTCGATTTCCTTTTAAAACAAATTTTATAAATCGTTTTAAATTCGTTTTAAAAACGATTTTCACTTCCATTTCAATTTCAAATCAAAATTGAATTTTCCACTACATGAATTTTTTTATACATCTCATATATATGTTAAAAATAATATTTTTAACAAACCAATATTTTCACGTTTCATATATATAATATTTACACTTTCATATATATAATGTTTTCACTTTCATATATATAATCTTTTCACTTTCATATATATAATATTTTCACCTTCATATATATAATCTTTTCACCTTCATATATATAATCTTTTCACTTTTATATATACAATATTTTCACTTTTATATATACAATGTTTTCACTTTTATATATACAATGTTTTCACTTTTCATATATACAATGTTTTCACTTTACATATATACAATGTTTTCACTTTTCATATATACAATGTTTTCACTTTTCATATACATAATATTTCCATTTTTCCATATATATATTTATTTATTTTCATCTCATATATATATTTCATTTCACAGCGTATATATATTTCATATACATCGTATATTTATTTCATAAACATCGTATATATATTTCATACACATCGTATATATATATTTCATACACATCGTATATATATAATTCATTCACATTGTATATATATATATTTTTCTTTTTGGCAAGGCTGTATATATATTTCATACACATCGTATATATATATTTTTAATTAACAAATGTTTATTTCAACACACGATTATTTTTAACACTTCATATATACATGTTTTTTTACCTTTCATATGTATTTCATTTTCATTTCAGATATATATATATATATATTATTTTCACTTCATATATATATATATCGTTTTCACATCACATATATATCGTTTTCACATTTCGTATATATATCGTTTTCACATTTCCTATATATATCGTTTTCACATTTCCTATAAATATCTTTTTCACATTTCCTATGTATATCTTTTTCACATTTCCTATGTATATCGTTTTCACATTTCCTATATATATCGTTTTCACATTTTGTATATATATCGTTTTCACATTTCGTATATATATCGTTTTCACATTTCATATATATATCGTTTTCACATTTCCTATATATATCATTTTCACATTTCCTATATATATCATTTTCACTTTATATATATATATATATATAATTTTCATTTCATATATATATATATATATATCGTTTTCACTTCATATATATATATATATATATATAATTTTCACTTCTAATATATATAATTCATTTCATACATTTTTTTTATTTCAACTCATATATATATATATATATATTTCAACTTATATATGTATTTTTATTTCAACAGCACATGTATTTCATACAACGTATATGCTTATTTATACAACACATGTATATATAATTTTCACCTTGTGTATATATATATATATTATTCATACTTCATATATGTATAATTTTCATTCCAAATATATATTATTCACATTTCATATATATTTAATTTTCACACTTCATATATATATTTTTAACATTTCATATATATATTATTTTCACACTTCATATATATATTTTTCACCTCGTATATATATTTTCCATTTCAAGCATATATATATATTACCACACACACATATATATTTTACAACACATATGTATATTTTTTCATTTCACGCATATATATATATATATATATATATATATATATATATATTACCACACACATATATATATTTTACAACACATATTTATATTTTTTTCATTTCATGCATATATATATATATTATCACACATATAATATTTTTAATCAACAAATGTTTATTTCAACACACGATTATTTTAACACTTCATATAAACAATAAAAATGGGATTTTTATTGTTCAAATAATTTATTTCAAACATGAATATTTTATATATTTCATACACACCATAAAAATGATATTTTTATTATTCATATATTTAATACAGTCCATTTTACATCACAATCAATTGTCACAATACAATCAAACAAACAAGTCATCCATGGTCTGTGGACGACGGGGAGCAGTTCATATATGCAGTTATAAAATAAATAACTGTACAGAAAATTTATAGTGAGAGAATTCTCACTTTCGGATCCACTCCGTCAGTTTTTATCTGGCAAATTCAGCACCGTCTGGATTTGAATTTGCCCGAAATCCAAACTGGCTCTGTTTCAGTTCCAGTCAGTTCCATCGCGAAGCTCTCGCGAAGACAATTCCAACGCCTATCGTTTTGTCGAACTCCGTTCTGGTATGAACAAGTTATAGGATTTTAAACATTCAATAATTAAATAAATTATTAATTAAATATAATTAACATTAATCCATCATTAAGGTTATTTAAACCTTTCTCTCCCTGTAAGTTGAAACCGACTTTTCCAAGACATCATCGTTTAAAACCGAACCGCCCTTCACAGCTAGGGTTCCATTGTACTCGCTCCCCAAGGCGTCGACCTTCAATCTGATGGCTCCACCCTCTACACCGGAGCACCGCCTTCCTTTGCTAGTGATGCCAACCAGTTCGACGCCCCATGGTGGTCGGGAAACCCAGGCGAATGGGCCCAGTTCGAGGCAGCAATTCGAGCTATGTCGTCGCCCAAACCCCATCAACGCCGCATAGATCTAAAGCTCCCGAAGAGCACAATGATTTTCATTTTATGAATTCTGAATTTACTTTACAGATTAGAAGAAAAGCGGGGATTACTTTTTGAGCAATATCGGTCATTGAATTGGAAAACTGGCGGCGCGTTATCTGTTTAGGGTTTTGGGAAAGGAGGGGGTTATTTATATAAAATATTATTTTATTATTTTAATTCTAAAATCACTTGCTTATCAGTACGAACTCCAAACAAACTCCAATGACTGTTGCCCCTCGCTAAATACCCCCATTCCGAACACAATGGGATACGTCCCGTAAGCCAATTCCATCGTTTCGATTAGTTTTCATTTAAATTAACATTTAAATCATTAAATTGAATTTTAAACGTACATTTCAATTTACTGGGGTCACATACGGACCCCAAAAATTCTAGAAAAATTATTTCTAGCTTCGTATTGACGATACGGTCCTAACAAAACTAATTTCGTCAAATTTGAAGACCGTTTGAAAAATGGTCATTTTCTGTCGATCCAAATTGACTGAAACTGTTCAAACACGTTTTCCTTTGCCACGCTCACATGTTGATTTCAAAAATTATGGAGATTTGAATCTAGCAATAAATTGACATCCCAGATCCAACAAAAGTGGTTTCGTCGAAAACCGAGGTCGTTTGCAAAATGGTTATTTTTAAGGCCTTTATATATATTAAAATATATATAAATTCCACAACAATTTTTCTGAATTTTAAACTGGACGTATCTTTCAACTTATAAAATGAAATCCTAGTTTCTTACATCCGTTAGAAAGATATAGTTAAACAGATTCGAATATTTCTTGTTTCGCTGAAATCCGATTTATTTTGAATCATGTACATTCATTTGAAATTTAAAATCGAATTTTCAAACTACCGCGCCATTTTCGATTCCTTTTATAATTAAAATAAATATTTATATTCTAACGTCGATTCAAATAAATATATACGTTCTATTTCTATTCAAAATAAATTTATCGTCGTTATTATTTAAAATAAATCATTTTAAATATTCAAAATTCAATAAAATTGCCAAAATAAAAATTTTAAATTGGCTCAGAATTTTCAGGTTGTTACATTCTCCCCCCTTAAAAGTTTTCGTCCCCGAAAAGGAACGAAGCTGAAAGTTGTTTTACAAACCAACTCAACTTCCATTATTTTCATTACGGCTTAAGTTCTTCAACTTTTCAGTTTCTAAGGACTTTTCAAATTCTTCAAAAATTTGGCTAACACCCTAAACGAAACACCCCACCTCCGTTAGGGTCACTCACAAAGGGAATGCCCTAATTTTGGTCGAGGTTTATAAGTATAAGTCACAGATATACAAGACAGATATAAGAACACATATTTGTAAACAGCGGAAAAACAACAAACTTTTATTTCATAAAAGCAAATACGTGTTACAACAACATCACCATGATTGTCTTACATCATTTCCAAAAACATAACATAACATTTTCATAATCTGTCTTGATTAAAGAAGCATAAATAAAACATAGATAAACTGCAAAAGCCCCATAGTGGTTGTCCAAAGCCATAGCTCAAAATGAAAAGGTCCAAGCAATACATTTCTCCTCTTCAAGCTGGATGTTAAGGCTGGTCAAGCTGCAGTGTTCCCTCCCTGTGGACCTGGGGGAGGGGAAACGGAAGAAAAGAAGACGAAAGAAAAGTAGAGTCAGACATAAAGCCTGAGTAAGTCTAGGACTATTCTGTCTATGAATAAAGAACTGGGTATGATAAGTATAAACAAGAAGTGGGAAAGCACTATAAACTTAGTTAAGTTGTCTAGGGTCGAGTATACTATCGTACCCCCATATTAATCTCTGAACCCATATAAACTAGTTCCCAACTGGCACCCCATAATCAGGGTGAAGTGATCCATTCTATGATGATCGGCTCCTACTCGCATAGTTACATGTGTCTTACGGCCCCCGATGTTGTAGTTACCTATGCTGGTCCCACCATGGGGTGTATCAAGTCCCATGGCAGCAACCCGACACAACCTTAGAATGCACAGGTATGCTACTGGTGCCCAGTGATTTATTTTTCTGCGCCGGAGTGTGTGCACGCCCGCACCCCGTTAGAACCTACACTGCTACACCACCGCCGTCGATTTGACCTCTTACAATCAGCCCAGTAATCGTGCCCCACCCTGCCTAGTTTCAGGGTATCATGATACCTTGTAGGGTTACTGCGAAAAGGGTCCTCCGCTACTAGGTTTTCTATTTCTAGCCAACATGCTAAGTGGGTTAAGTGTTTTATAAACCTAACCCCCCACCAGTCTGTTAAGTTTAGCATGTCCTATTTTGATTAAGTCTTTAGTCCACTTAATCCTAACAATCCTGACTCAGCTTTAATTGTCTTATTAAAGCCTTGACCTCTCACATTAGACAGGTATTGTTGTGGCTGCCTGTTGCCGGTTGGTTCCGGGCAGTCTTACGCCACAACTCAGTCTAACCTCGGGTCCTTATTGGGCTCCATGTTTAACCTCCCACATTGGATAGGTATTGTTGTGACTACTGGACAGCCGGGCGGTTCCGGGCAGGTTTACATCACAACTCAATCCAACCTCGGGTTAAACACATCGTATGTTCTACAATTACATATTTTGTCTTTCTTCTTTATTTATATGTAAATATTTGCGGCCCATTATTAAAATCAATGGTGTGAAGGTTACACCAATCATGGGCCCAACCCATACTTGAGTTTTGGGCCCCTTTTACTTTATCTTTTCATTTATTAATTAATCTAGCCCAACGTTATTTTCCCCCGTTTAATACGTTCGTTTATTATATGTTGGGCTTAGCCTTTTTAAGCCCAACCTAGCCATGAAAAAAGGGAGGCTTAAAGCGTGATTACATACACAAAAAGGGGAATGGTGAACGCATGAACTTGCAACATAGCGTTGGAATTACAAAATAGAAACTGGTGTACTTGCATAGCAATAACATATACTTTGGTCATAAAGCATAAGTGTCATGAATCAAAGCATGTAAACTTGTAGTTGAGATAAGAATCTAAATTGGATATCATTATTGACACATAGTTTCAACTACAACATAAACCTATTTTTATTTAGGGCATAATGTCAAACATAAGCAAATCATGTTTTAAGATTACTACATGTTTACAAAGGTGCTTACTTTTGTTACCAATACAAAAGTATAATTCCACTAGAACTATTCCAACTTAATCATGGTTTTAAATCTATTCACATAACCATGGCACAAATATACTTATGGCATAAATATTCTTAAAAACAAAATCATGGTTTTTACTTTATTCATACAAACTTGCAAAGGGGATTGTAAATTTAGCCTAGCGATATGTCACATATATTATCTCATAATTCTTGTGAACAATATAGGCCTAACATGGTTTTCAATTATCCAACATAGCCTAGTCATATTCAGTTTTTCAATTATGCAAAATATCCATCTTAGCCTAGTCATATTCATAAGTTTGCAAATAGGTTTTCCAGTACAAAAGCATGACTTAATACATAGATCATGATGCCAAATTTTCAACATAATTTCATATGGACTATGATAACCCAAACTTATTCCCATTACTTCACAAAAATGATGTTTGTATAAAAATACACATTACGATGGCATAGTAGCAAAATCCCAAACTTGCATGAATTTAAATTAAACAACTACATACATGTAGCTTCAACATGAATTACATAATTCGTGAATATTCCAAACGTATACTTGCATAAAACTACCGCAAACATGTAGTTTTTATAATAAATAACATGCTTTATGAATATCCAAACGTATACAATATTCCAAATCGATAAGAATCATAGTAACGCACAAATTATGAATTATTTATCACCACAACCAAGTATACAAACTAACACAGTTATTTGTTCATACCAAAATAATACTCTACTTACAATGGTGAGGCGAATTCTCAAATTTAGGGATTTGAAGATGCGGTTTGATTTGATTGAGTTGCTTTATGCCTTAGAATTTGCCTCCTAATTCTCTCTCCAATTGGTGGCTACCCCTAGTCGTTCCTCAACAACATGGCGGCTTTGTTCTTATTTTTGAATGAATAGATTAGGGTTGAGTCTAGGGTCATTTTTATAGGGGTAATGAACTGATTAGGGCCATTGATGTTGCTTGGATTGATCGTAGCCATTCATCCTAAGGAGAGACCAATTAGAGCTTGCCACCTAGCCCTAATGACAAAGCAGACTACAGAAAATCGACCAACATAGAATAGGCCAGCCAGGTTGGACTGGGTTCGACCTGGCTCTGGACCAGGTCGACAGCCCTGTCGACAGCCCTGTCGACAGCCCTGTCGACCTGGTTAGACCAGGTCGACAGCCCAGTCGACCTGGGTGCGTTAGGCGGGTGTTTTTCCGCCCTGGCCCATTGGGCCCGATTTTGTAATTTTAAACTGTTTTATTCTGTTTGAATTTTAAACTTAATTCAGAAACTTCCGAAGGCCATATCTTCTTCATACGGACCCCGTTTTTCGAAAACTCAGACTCTATTTCGCGTATTTTTCCGAGACGAACGCAATGGCGTATCCCGTTTCCCTTTGTTCTTTGATTTGAATTTGATTATACTTTAATTTTGTTAATTTCACAGTTATAGAATACACGGGGTGTTACATTCTCCCCCACTTAAAAGGATTTCGTCCCGAAATCTTCAAGTTAGGAGGAATGTATATCCTAACATCCAATCATCCATCTACTCATCCATCAAACACGAGCATCCATTGTCCTTAAAAGACTTCTAATGCTTCATGATCATATGCGAAGTGTGTGTGTACATGTACTTATCTAATGCAAAATCAGGCGGTCTACTGATTCAGTTGACCTCCTTAATGCGAATTATGTAAGTGCCATGAATCCATTATGTATGCAAATTTTTCCTATTCATGATTCTACATGAGTGCATAATCATTCAATACAAATGCAACATCCATATGATAACACATTAAAGTTCAACCATATACGAATGCAAAAACATATATGCATATGCAATATGAAGTGACTGAGCCGATCTAAAACCTAGATTGTGTGTGTATATGTAACCACGAGCAACCACTAGCAATCACTTGCAACCACTTGCAACCATCATCCATAACATGTTTCAATTACATGTTTTCATCCAAAAGGTTTCTACCTAAAAGATAAGGTCGAGGAAATATTCCTAAAAAGATAGATAAAAGCGCAACTCAAGGAAAAAGAAAGATCAAGGATGTGCCCTCGAAAAGAAAAGGGTAGGCAGCGCGCATTTTAGCTTCAGTTTCCCAAGTTGCATCTCCTTCGGCGTCGCTCCACTGAACTTTGACGAGCTTGACTTCGCGGTTGCGTAGCTTCTTCACTTCCGTTCCTAATATGCGGGTTGGAACTTTCCTCACGGTTGCTTCGCGCTCTACTTCAGCTTCTTCTAGGATATCTGGCTTTACCACTTCAGCAGACTCATGTAGACATTTTCGGAGATGTGAAACGTGAAAGACGTTGTGAACTCCGGCCAATTTTTCGGGTAGCTCTAATCTATAGGTCATTTTCCAAATTTTCTCAATGATAGGAAATGGTCCTACCCAAAGGTATAGTCGAATGATAGAAGCAAGTAAAAACTTTGTGCCCATTAGGCAATGTCAAAACTGGAAATCTATGCCACATATATATTGACTAGGAGAAGAACTCTCTAAGCCTCAGCCCCGAAGACCGAAATCAACATCAGACTGATACCCAAAGAATTACTCAACCCAACCACTATATATGATTCTAGGAAACTAAGCATGATGGACTCCTTTTAGGTCACAAGGGAGTCCCTTCCTAAGACCAACCCGTATCCTATAAAACCCAAAAAATTTAGTCAAACCAACGAACACCCTCGAGCCCCAACATGTGTTACTAACAGATGAGTCATACTCCCTATGGGGTTTGCAACAGAAATTGGATTGAGAATGGGACCGAGAGGATATTCACAAAGATAGCATGCAAGTAAGCTCTACAGGAAGAGAGGGATCAAGGATATACTCTTAAGAAGAGATATGATGCACGAATCTAGTCTTCAATCTTCTAAGTCGCATTTCTTGAGCTTAACTTCATTTTGTCTGTATTTAACTTCACAATTTTCGTAGCTTCTTAATTCTTGTTTCCAAAATATGAGTTGGAACCTATTTCATTGTTGCCTCTCATTCCACTTTCACTTACTCTACTTCTAATATACTTGGCTCAAGCCTAACTGCATACTCCTGGTTCCATGCAAGCTCTCCAAAATTCACTAGTGAATCTTGGATCTCGTCCACGCATTATCAGGTATTCCACGTAAAGGAACTATCTTTTGGAAATAAATGCCAACCATGTTGCCAAATGTACTTACTAAGGTGATTCTCCACAACTCATTCATAAGCGGAATGAACCTTCTACCTTAGTGGCGAACACTACTGGAGCGCCCCATTCTGAAATGCTCCTTCTAATGAACCCCTTTTCTAGAAGCTCTTTAATCTGTTTACTGAGCCCTTACCTTTCCCGTGGAGCCATGTGTCTAACGGGCAATGCAACAGGCTTTTCATTATCTCCGAGATATATGCGGAAGTCTATCTCCCGCTTCGAAGGCAAGCCCTTCACCTCTTCGAAGACATCCGGATATTCCCGGACCACTCTAACTGATTGCAAATTTTCAACAGAGGCATCTAGCGATTCAAGATAACTAAGCCTAACCGCATACGAGGGGTTACAAGAAATTTCCAAAGTATTACCGAGCTGGGTTAGGAGCCTAACAACCCTTTTCTCACAATCAAGGATGACCCCATTACTGGATAGCCAATCCATACCCAAAATCAAACCATAACCCGAAAAGCCCAAAACAAAGGCACTACATTGAAATTCTACACTTAGAATAGAAATTTTCAATCCCAAACAGATCATAGACAAATGAGCTGGGCCCCCAATTGGGTTTGAAACAATTAAGGGGTCCTCTACCATACTAGTTTTTAGGTGCAGAGATTCTACTAGAGCAGACGAGATAAAGGAGTGTGATGCGCCAGAATCAAATAAAGTGCGAACGGGGTGATCATAAAGATAAACTACACTTTCTACAGAAGTATTTATACCTTGCTGTTGCGGAGGTGGCGCTTCCAGCACATGAACCTGTGCCCCTGGGGTGGATCCAGCCCTCTGCCCCTGTCCTCGTTTCTGTGGGCAGTCCTTAGCCATGTGGCCTGTCTCACCGCAAGAAAAGCACCCACCATTCTCCTTGGCCTTCTTTTTCCGGCAGTCCTTTACTAAGTGCCCCACTTTGCCACAGAAATTGCACTTCCTCTTCTCCTTGTTGCCTTTCCCGCCCTTCTTAAAGTCTGTCTTCTTAGGCTGCAAACCCTCTTTCTTCCCTTGAGAGCTTTCTGCCTTTATCTCCTTCTTGCCCTTATCCTCTTCATTCAGCAATGCCATTTGCACCAATCTTTCATACGTGGCTCCCATGGGTATATGGGTCATGGCCAAACTGTGTAATGGCTCATTCAACCCTTTGACGAAACGGAGAGCCTTCTTGTGCGGGGTATTGACTAGGTCAAGCCCAAACCTAGCCAGCTCATCGAACTGATTCACATACTCTCTGACTGTCTTGTCCCCTTGCTTAAGAAATAAGAATTTTTCCAACTGCAAACTTCTTTCCGCATCTGAGAGAAATTTAGTCTCAAACCTTGCCCTAAAGTCCTCCCATGTCTCCACTGGTCTTTCAGCATTAGTGACTTCTCCACCAGTAGGAAGCCTCGCCCTTCAATAGCCACACTGCCAATTGTACTTTTTGTCTATCCTCTACCTCAAAGATGATGAATAGGTCCTCCGTTTCTTTCAGCCAATTTCTAGCTGCCACGAAGGACTCAGTTCCATGGAAATCCTTTCCTCCCATAATTTTAAAATCTCTACATATCTTAGCAAACGTGTTTCCCCGTGGAGGAGGTGGAGGAAAAGGTGCCGCTGCAGCTGGATGATTTCCGGCAGCTGGGGGAGGAGGAACGGTAGGACCTGGCTGAGTGGCTCTTGCTTCTAAGAACCGCCTAAACCAACCAGGTATTGGCACCCCTTCTGGCAAGTTAAGGTCTCCGGACATGCTGAAACAAAAAGGATAGATTCAAAACGAAGGATAAGAGATAATACCTATGGCTTTGGGGAGTGGACTTTGCCTTTTTAAAATAAAATAATATTTTTCTTCTAAAATTGCTTCTTTAAATTTCCTTTTCGAAAATAAATTTCAAAACTTTTTACCTTATCTGGTAAACCTATGCTCTGATACCAAGTGAAACACCCCACCTCCGTTAGGGTCACTCACAAAGGGAATGCCCTAATTTTGGTGGAGGTTTATAAGTATAAGTCACAGATATACAAGACAGATATAAGAACACATATTTGTAAACAGCGGAAAAACAACAAACTTTTATTTCATAAAAGCAAATACGTGTTACAACGACATCACCATGATTGTCTTACATCCTTTCCAAAAACATAACATAACATTTTCATAATCTGTCTTGATTAAAGAAGCATAAATAAAACATAGATAAACTGCAAAAGCCCCAGAGTGGTTGTCCAAAGCCATAGCTCAAAACGAAAAGGTCCAAGCAATACATTTCTCCTCTTCAAGCTGGATGTTAAGGCTGGTCAACCTGCAGTGTTCTCTCCCTGTGGACCTGGGGGGGGGGGGGAACGGAAGAAAAGAAGACGAAAGAAAAGTAGAGTCAGACATAAAGCCTGAGTAAGTCTAGGACTATTTTGTCTATGAATAAAGAACTGGGTATGATAAGTATAAACAAGAAGTGGGAAAGCACTATAAACTTAGTTAAGTTGTCTAGGGTCGAGTATACTATCGTACCCCCATATTAATCTCTGAACCCATATAAACTAGTTCCCAACTGGCACCCCATAATCAGGGTGAAGTGATCCATTCTATGATGATCGGCTCCTACTCGCATAGTTACATGTGTCTTACGGCCCCCGATGTTGTAGTTACCTATGCTGGTCCCACCATGGGGTGTATCAAGTCCCATGGAAGCAACCCGACACAACCTTAGAATGCACAGGTATGCTACTGGTGCCCAGTGATTTATTTTTCTGCGCCGGAGTGTGTGCACGCCCGCACCCCGTTAGAACCTACACTGCTACACCACCGCCGTCGATTTGACCTCTTACAATCAGCCCAGTAATCGTGCCCCACCCTGCCTAGTTTCAGGGTATCATGATACCTTGTAGGGTTACTGCGAAAAGGGTCCTCCGCTACTAGGTTTTCTATTTCTAGCCAACATGCTAAGTTGGTTAAGTGTTTTATAAACCTAACCCCCCACCAGTCTGTTAAGTTTAGCATGTCCTATTTTGATTAAGTCTTTAGTCCACTTAATCCTAACAATCCTGACTCAGCTTTAATTGTCTTATTAAAGCCTTGACCTCTCACATTAGACAGGTATTGTTGTGGCTGCCTGTTGCCGGTTGGTTCCGGGCAGTCTTACGCCACAACTCAGTCTAACCTCGGGTCCTTATTGGGCTCCATGTTTAACCTCCCACATTGGATAGGTATTGTTGTGACTACTGGACAGCCGGGCGGTTCCGGGCAGGTTTACATCACAACTCAATCCAACCTCGGGTTAAACACATCGTATGTTCTACAATTACATATTTTGTCTTTCTTCTTTTTTTATATGTAAATATTTGCGGCCCATTATTAAAATCAATGGTGTGAAGGTTACACCAATCATGGGCCCAACCCATACTTGAGTTTTGGGCCCCTTTTACTTTATCTTTTCATTTATTAATTAATCTAGCCCAACGTTATTTTCCCCCGTTTAATACGTTCGTTTATTATATGTTGGGCTTAGCCTTTTTAAGCCCAACCTAGCCATGAAAAAAGGGAGGCTTAAAGCGTGATTACATACACAAAAAGGGGAATGGTGAACGCATGAACTTGCAACATAGCGTTGGAATTACAAAATAGAAACTGGTGTACTTGCATAGCAATAACATATACTTTGGTCATAAAGCATAAGTGTCATGAATCAAAGCATGTAAACTTGTAGTTGAGATAAGAATCTAAATTGGATATCATTATTGACACATAGTTTCAACTACAACATAAACCTATTTTTATTTAGGGCATAATGTCAAACATAAGCAAATCATGTTTTAAGATTACTACATGTTTACAAAGGTGCTTACTTTTGTTACCAATACAAAAGTATAATTCCACTAGAACTATTCCAACTTAATCATGGTTTTAAATCTATTCACATAACCATGGCACAAATATACTTATGGCATAAATATTCTTAAAAACAAAATCATGGTTTTTACTTTATTCATACAAACTTGCAAAGGGGATTGTAAATTTAGCCTAGCGATATGTCACATATATTATCTCATAATTCTTGTGAACAATATAGGCCTAACATGGTTTTCAATTATCCAACATAGCCTAGTCATATTCAGTTTTTCAATTATGCAAAATATCCATCTTAGCCTAGTCATATTCATAAGTTTGCAAATAGGTTTTCTAGTACAAAAGCATGACTTAATACATAGATCATGATGCCAAATTTTCAACATAATTTCATATGGACTATGATAACCCAAACTTATTCCAATTACTTCACAAAAATGATGTTTGTATAAAAATACACATTACGATGGCATAGTAGCAAAATCCCAAACTTGCATGAATTTAAATTAAACAACTACATACATGTAGCTTCAACATGAATTACATAATTCGTGAATATTCCAAACGTATACTTGCATAAAACTACCGCAAACATGTAGTTTTTATAATAAATAACATGCTTTATGAATATCCAAACGTATACAATATTCCAAATCGATAAGAATCATAGTAACGCACAAATTATGAATTATTTATCACCACAACCAAGTATACAAACTAACACAGTTATTTGTTCATACCAAAATAATACTCTACTTACAATGGTGAGGCGAATTCTCAAATTTAGGGATTTGAAGATGCGGTTTGATTTGATTGAGTTGCTTTATGCCTTAGAATTTGCCTCCTAATTCTCTCTCCAATTGGTGGCTACCCCTAGTCGTTCCTCAGCAACATGGCGGCTTTGTTCTTATTTTTGAATGAATAGATTAGGGTTGAGTCTAGGGTCATTTTTATAGGGGTAATGAACTGATTAGGGCCATTGATGTTGCTTGGATTGATCGTAGCCATTCATCCTAAGGAGAGACCAATTAGAGCTTGCCACCTAGCCCTAATGACAAAGCAGACTACAGAAAATCGACCAACATAGAATAGGCCAGCCAGGTTGGACTGGGTTCGACCTGGCTCTGGACCAGGTCGACAGCCCTGTCGACAGCCCTGTCGACAGCCCTGTCGACCTGGTTAAACCAGGTCGACAGCCCAGTCGACCTGGGTGCGTTAGGCGGGTGTTTTTCCGCCCTGGCCCATTGGGCCCGATTTTGTAATTTTAAACTGTTTTATTCTGTTTGAATTTTAAACTTAATTCAGAAACTTCCGAAGGCCATATCTTCTTCATACGGACTCCGTTTTTCGAAAACTCAGACTCTATTTCGCGTATTTTTCCGAGACGAACGCAATGGCGTATCCCGTTTCCCTTTGTTCTTTGATTTGAATTTGATTATACTTTAATTTTGTTAATTTCACAGTTATAGAATACACGGGGTGTTACACTAAATTTTCAAAAAAAATTCGCCATAACCTCCCCGGCACCGGGAGCTTCAGGATATTTCAAATAGCCTCCCATGTCCCTCACCAATCCAAAAGAAAAAGAAAAAGCCAATCGGCTCATAAAATCATCAAAACCCAATAAATTTGTAAACATGTACCTATTTGTCTGGAAAACAATTTTATTCTTCTGCTTAGCTTCCCTGCTATGACCTGTTCAATGTATATATACGTATAGGCATACAATTTCAAAGAAATATCAATTTAGTTCAATATTTGTTCAATTTGGCTAAATAGTTCAAAATCCTAATTAATCAACCAAAAATCAAACAACAACCAACAATCAATTTATTGATTAACTTTTCAAATATATAACTTTATATATACACTCAAAAATCCTATTTTTAAAGCCAGATTATATATATAATCACAAATACGTTATTTATAAACATATGACTCTCAACTCATTCTGGGGCATTTCTAACCCCATCTCTAACGAGTCACTCATTCTAGAATGCTACTGATTCTATCTCTAATGAGGATTCTTTAGTAGGATATTACTAATCCTACCTCTGATGAGTCTTTTATTTTGTTCTAACGAGTTGTACCCCAAAGATTTAAGTTAACCAAAGCTCTGATACCAGCTGTAACGATACGGATTTCGCTCGGACCTAATCGATCGCTAAACCAACCAAAACCGTTCGAATCCCGTATACGCTAACTCTGGTCATACAACACATCAGAACAAATAACAGAAGACTTTTATAAACATCATAATATTGTTACATCAGAGTACATAATATATCAGAGTATATCAAAATATAATCAATACAGCGGAAGATGATTTTACAATAAATGTAATACAAGGCACAGCGGAAATATAAAATAACACAGCGGAAGACTATTAATGCTCTAGACACAGCTTTAAGCTTCAATCCAGAATCCTGCTCATATATCTGCAAAATGAACTACTCGACTGCCCGTGTGGAAAATAGGGGCACCCGAGTTTGCAAGGGAAAAGAAAACTACAGGTCAGTCATGGGACTAGTGTGAGAAACTCTACAGTTAAAATTAACTTATCAAAATGATAAGGCAAATCACAGGACAACGCCGCTAACACGGAATGGGTTTACCCCCATGAATGCCAGTGTATAAACAACAATCAATAATTATAGGTCTATTATGCATCAATCAACATGCAATATCCCAATCTACCCATTTAGATTAATCACTACACTTAGATTTTCCAAATCCAATTCAATTTATAGAAATTATTCCTTTGGACTTTATTTCCCGATTTCCTATTTCAAATCATTTGAAATACATATCTAACTTTCAATAACAACATAGATTTCACTTCGGGATCTCAAATCAAATCATTTGGAAATGTGAATTCCAAAACATAATAATGCATACAAACAAGTATGCAACCAAATATCGGGCTCCCCCTAGACAAGGCAAAGGGCACGCACCTAAGCAACTCGATATATATATGTGCACCTCCCACTATGGAGCAGACTACACTGACGATGCACCTCCCACACATGAAGCATACACCGCCCATCTCACCCATACTTTTAGTCGTCCGGGTTACTCGAATCTCTAGCCACATACAAAATCATTTCATATCCCGAAGTAGGGAAAATCATTTCACAACATAATAATCACAAGTACTTTCAAAATATAGTACTTCACATCAGCATTTCACACATATGATTAGTCACTATTAATCACATAACCTTTGAGCTCGTACATCTCAAAGAAGGGTGTTAAGCAAGATAATAAATTCTCCGCCACCAAACAGATATGTTATCAATAGCAACTAATCGGATACGCGATGAACCACAATGTAAAACATAATACATTTCTAAATCATTTTAGAAATCATCGGGTTAGGCCTCAAAATCCTTTATGTTTTATAAAGCATTTTTTTTATAAACATTCCCTGTCCAAAATCGGGAATACATTTCTTTTCATTTAAGAAAAATATCATTTCAAAATCATTCACTAAATTTTGAAATATATAACATCGCTAAACACCTTATAGTCAAATCGTGAAGTGTTTCACAAGGTGTTAACACACAGATATTTTTACCCAACCCAATGCTAAATGTAAAAGCATATTTTGCTCATAAACTGGTCGAGCACAATCCAAACAATCATCAGTCCAATTTGACATTAAATATAAGGTTTTGAATAGAGATAGTATTGACTTATATTCAACATCAAATTCTGAAACCCACGGATATCATATCGGGAATAACGATATCGATATCTTCCAAATTCCCATCACAATATCCGTATAATCACAGAATCCAATATCGAAATATTCCGAATATTATTTCCATTCCAAACCATTCCAATTCATACATTGGAATATTATGGTTATATCAAAACCATTTCAATCCAATTTATTTATTTAAAAATGATCGGATTATAGTTCTAGTTAATAACTAGTTCATTTAGATAAAAATATATTTTTATCTTTACAAATGTGGAATTTTTCATCCCAATTCTTTCCAAATCATTTATTATGATTTTACACAAATTATCAATATTTTTAATAATTTTATCAAGGCCCGTACAGTCGGTTTCCAATAACGGCCACCGAACTGCACTTACAGCGACCTTTTCCAAATTTGATTTGGACATAATTCCAAATCCAACTGTTAGATTTCAAATTTATAATATTCATCCGAAAGCTCTTTTCGATACGAACCCAACGGTTCCGGTTTTAGGAGAAACCGACGGTCGGATCTCCCGTAATATTCGTTCGAAGTCAATGTTCGAAATTCGCGAACAGTCGCAGCGCGGCGCGTTCTATTCAGGCCATTATATTATATATATAATATATATAATATATATTTCGTCGATATCCTTTTAAAACGAATTTTATAAATCGTTTTAAATTCGTTTTAAAAACGATTTTCAGTTCCATTTCAATTTCAAATCAAAATTGAATTTTCCACTACATGAATTTTTTTATGCATCCCATATATATGTTAAAAATAATATTTTTAACTAACCAATATTTTCACGTTTCATATATATAATATTTATACTTTCATATATATAATGTTTTCACTTTCATATATAATCTTTTCACTTTCATATATATAATATTTTCACCTTCATATGTATAATCTTTCCACCTTCATATATATAATCTTTTCACTTTCATATATACAATATTTTCACTTTTATATATACAATGTTTTCACTTTTATATATATAATGTTTTCACTTTTCATATATACAATGTTTTCACTTTTCATATATACAATCTTTTCACTTTTCATATACATAATATTTTCATTTTTTCATATATATATTTTATTCAACACACACATATATATATATTTACTTTCGTCTCATATATATATATATTATTTCACAACATATATATTCCATAAACATCGTACATATATTTCATACACATCGTATATATATTTCATACACATCGTATATATATATTTCATACACATCGTATATATATAATTCATTCACATCGTATACATATTTCATACACATCGTATATATATATTTTTAATCAACAAATGTTTATTTCAACTCACGATTATTTTTAACACTTCATATATACATGTTTTTTTTACCTTTCATATATATTTCATTTTCATTTCATATATATATATATATATTATTTTCACTTCATATATATCGTTTTCACATCACATATATATCGTTTTCACATTTCGTATATATATCGTTTTCACATTTCCTATATATATCGTTTTCACATTTCCTATATATATCGTTTTCACATTTCGTATATATATCATTTTCACATTTCATATATATATATATCGTTTTCATATTTCGTATATATATCGTTTTCACATTTCATATATATATCGTTTTCACATTTCCTATATATATCATTTTCACATTTCCTATATATATCATTTTCACTTCATATATATATATATATATATATATATATAATTTTCATTTCATATATATATCGTTTTCACTTCATATATATATATATAATTTTCACTTCTAATATATATAATTCATTTCATACATATATATATATATTTTTATTTCAACTCATATATATATATTTTTATTTCAACTCATATATGTATTTTTATTTCAACAGCACATGTATTTCATAAAACGTATATATTTATTTATACAACACATGTATATATTATTTTCACACTTCATATATATATTTTTCACTTCGTACATATATTTTCCATTTCACAGTATATATATATATATATATATATATATATATATTACCACACACACATATATATTTTACAACACATATGTATATTTTTTCATTTCACGCATATATATATATATATATATATATATATATATATTACCACACACACATATATATTTTACAACTCATATTTATATTTTTTCATTTCACGCATATATATATTACCACACTCATATATATATTTTTAATCAACAAATGTTTATTTCAACACACGATTATTTTTAACACTTCATAGAAACAATAAAAATGGGATTTTTATTGTTCAAATAATTTATTTCAAACATGAATATTTTATATATTTCATATACACCATAAAAATGATATTTTTATTATTCATATATTTTATACAGTCCATTTCACATCACAATCAATTGTCACAATACAATCAAACAAACAAGTCGTCCATGGTCTGTGGACGACGGGGAGCAGTTCATATATGCAGTTATAAAATAAATAACTGTACAGAAAATTTATAGTGAGAGAATTCTCACTTTCGGATCCACTCCATCAGTTTTTATCTGCCGAATTCAGCGCCGTCTGGATTTGAATTTGCCCAAAATCCAAACTGGCTCTATTTCAGTTCCAGTCAGTTCCATCGCGAAGCTCTCGCAAAGACGATTCCAACGCCTATCGTTTTGTCGAACTCCGTTCTGGTATGAACAAGTTATAGGATTTTAAACATTCGATAATTAAATAAATTATTAATTAAATATAATTAACATTAATCCATCATTAAAGTTATTTAAACCTTTCTCACTCTGTAATTTGAAAACGACTTTTCCAAGGCATCATCGTTTAAAACCGAACCGCCCTTCACAGCTAGGGTTCGTGCTCGCTCCCCAAGGCGTCGGCCTTCAATCTAAAGGCTCCACCCTCTACACTGGAGCGTCGCCTTCCTTTGCTAGTGATGCCAACCAGTTCGACGCCCCATGGCGGTCGGGAAACCCAGGCGAACGGGCCCAGTTCGAGGCAGCAATTCAAGCTATGTTGCCGCCCAAACCCCATCAACGCCGCATAGATCTAAAGCTCCCGAAGAGCATAATGATTTTCATTTTATGAATTCTGAATTTACTTTACATATTAGAAGAAAAGTGGGGATTAATTTTTGAGCAATATCGGTCATTGAATTGGAAAATTGGCAGTGTGTTATCTGTTTAGGGTTTTGGGAAAGGAGGGGGTTATTTATATGAAATATAAAATATTATTTTATTATTTTAATTCTAAAATCACTTGTTTATCAGTACGAACTCCAAACAAACTCCAATGACTATCGCCCCTAGCTAAATTCCCCCATTCCAAACACAATGAGATATGTCCTGTAAGCCAATTCCATCTTTTCAATCAGTTTTCATTTAAATTAACATTTAAATCATTATATTGAATTTTAAACGTACATTTCAATTTACTAGGGTCACATACAGACCCCAAAAATTCTAGAAAAATTATTTCTAACTTCGTATTGACGATACGGTCCTAACAAAACTAATTTCATCAAATTTGAAGACCGTTTGAAAAATTGTCATTTTCCGGTCGATCCAAATTGACTGAAATTGTTCAAACACGTTTTCCTTTGCCACGGTCACATATTGATTTCAAAATTATGGAAATTTGAATCTGGCAATAATTTGACATCCCGGATCCAACAAAAGTGGTTTCGTCGAAAACCGAGGTCGTTTGCAAAATGGTTATTTTTAAGGCCTTTATATATATTAATATATATATAAATTCCATAGCGACTTTTCTGAATTTTAAACTGGATGTATCTTTCAACTTATAAAACGAAATCCCAGTTTCATACATCCGCTAGAAAGATATAGTTAAACAGATTCAAATATTTGTTGTTTCACTGAAATCCGATTTATTTTGAATCCCGTTCATTCATTTGAAATTTGAAATCGAATTTTCAAACTACCGCACCATTTTCGTTTCCTTTTATAAATAAAATAAATATTTATATTCTAACATCGATTCAAATAAATATATACGTTCTATTTCTATTCAAAATAAATTTCTCGTCGTTATTATTTAAAATAAATCATTTTAAATATTCAAAATTCAATCAAATTGCCAAAATAAAAATTTTAAATTAGCTCAGAATTTCCGGGTTGTTACATATAAACAATTGACTAATGCAGGAAATTGAAGTAAATTCATAAACGATGTTTACAAATAAAAGTGGAATAGTTATCGTTGGATAATTTGAATATTTAAATTCAAATGTGAATTTAAAAATGGAAATTTGGAATCGTTTTAAAGAAGTAAATGATGAAGATTATTATGATGTTCAGAATATAAATTAAACTAAAATAAATCTGTAAGGATTTCTGATTTGAATCCGATTAGTTTGAATTTATTTAATTAAAATATGTCTAGAAAAAATATATTAGGATTATACTAAATAGAATTTAAATTTAAATACGAAAATAGATTGTATGTTAGATATGGATAAGTTAAAATGAATATAATATTCCAAAATAAGATTTTTGTTTTAAATAGATTTTTAAATGGAACTTGTTTTAATGTACAAAACAAGTAAATTTATATACGACATTATAATTCTAGCGAATTAATTATCAGAAGATAATTTTAAATTTTAAATTCAAGTTTGAATTTAGAAATAGAAAGTTGAAATCATTTCGAAAAGGGAACAACGATTTTTATTCCAGAATTCGAAATATAAAAGGAATGGAGTTTCAAATAGAATTTTGAAATGGAAACTTGTTTTAATATATAAAACAAAGAAGTTAAATTTATAAACAACGTTTATAAATTAAGTGAGATAATAATCGTTTGGATAATTTAGAATATTTAACTTCAAATATGAATTTAAAAGTGAATTGGGAAGTGTTTTGAAACAGAACGATTGATTATATTTTAGATTTCGAAATATAAGCTGAATTGAGAAAAAATCCAACGGGTTTATAATTGAAATTCGATTATATAGAATTTTATAAATAATTTATTTTTAAAAGGAATTGAATTAAATATAGAAGACTGAAGTATAAATAAATTTATAATTGAGTTTGGAAATAATCGACGATTATGAATAATCGAAATATTTAGTTAGATTTGGTAAACGAGTTTAATTTATATTTAATATTTAAGAAATGGATCTGGAATTTATATAATAAACGAAGTTTAATGTTTATATTTAAATATAATAAAAACGAACTCGCTGCAGCTCGGCAGTTCGTAAATTGGCGTTTCGAACTTCAATTGAGTATATATAACTCAATTTATGTCGAAATTCTTTGAAACAAGAACCGTTAGGACCCATTTGATAATAGTTTTCTAATAGAAGAGAAAAATTTGGATTTCATCGTTTAGATTTTGAGTTATGTCAAATTCAAATTTTCAGAAAAGCAGCGCCATGACAATTATAAAATCATAACGATTTATTAATTAAAATTGAAGTATTTTAAGTTAATAAAATATGGATTTTAAATTTAAAAATCCATATTTAAGTTGTAAAATAAATACGAACTCAAGTTGTGTAAATGAGATGATTTTTGAAACTAAAATCATATTTTTAAGTATGGGACAAAATTAACTAATTTGAAGAATAATTAGTTATGAATCGAAATTGGGCGTTGGATAAGTGAATGAGATTTGAGAATTTATATTCGAAATCGAATATAGAATTCGAGCTGAAAATGGAATTTGATTGATAATAAGTAAATAAAAATATATTGGAAAATGATATGTTCGAATAAAAAGTGGAATTGGAAAAAGAATTACTTAACAAATAAATTAGCAAACCGAATTAAAAATGATTGGATGGAGTTGAAATAAATTAAAAATGGTTAGAAATGTGTTAAGCAGGATTGGAATGAAGTACATGAAGAATATAATTTAAGTGCCCGACAAAAAGATACTTATTTAAATTCCATATGAGATTTTATGTGCCGAATCGGCAAGTCGCTTGGCTTTTTAAATTTCTTTTTGAATGGAAAGGGCCTAGAGAGGCGAGTTGACGATTGAGCTATTGACTGATACAAAGGAGGTGCTGGCGAAATTTTCCGAAAATTTAAGGAGTTAAAATATTTTAAGAAACAATTGATAATTAGAAATCAATATATTGATATGCGTATATATATATATATAATTCGATAAGGAAACGAACTTAAAATAGAATATTGTAAACAAAAAGAAAATCTATAATTAAATATGGTAAAAATTGAAAGAGAAACATATACACGTTTTACAAATGAGTAATTGGTTTATATGATGTTTATTATTCGAGATAAGTAGTCTTGTCCATTTTGAAGTTAACATTGTAATTTAATCAAGGTCTGAGAAGTATTTTGTAATGACCTAAGGATTTTTGACCCTAAAAATCAACACAACATACTATGCTGACTAATCAAGAATCGAAAATACCGGAACATTAATAGAAAGAAATTAGAGGGTGAGAATTGATAAGATAGAAAATTAGAATAGAAGAAGGAGAGGAACATAACAACAGAATCAGAGTAACATGAATCTCACAGCGGAACGAATAAATATATTATATAACATAACTTTGAAATAAAACTAGTATCTGTATACAATACCATTATAGGAGTACAACACTTACAACAAAACGGAAATAAAAAATAACTGTATAATCTTAAAGCCTCTTTCTCCAGCTCTCCAAATATATCTGTAAATCCCAACTACTTGACTGCCCATACAAAATTGGGCACCCAAGAGTTTAGCGAAAACAAAACAAAATAAACTATGGGTCAGTCATATGACTAGTGTGAGTAAACTCCAACTATTTGTTTAACTTTTAAAATCCTTTTAAAAGAAAGGAAAATCATAAGACCGATCCACACATAAATACGGATGGTTTTTACTTTACGACTACTCAAAATATTCTTCGTATGACAACTCTTTTGATATTATAATAATGTCTAAATCAAATAGATAGAAATTTAGTGGAATGCTTTCATCTCATGTTCCACATATATAATATATAATAAAAAAACCACAAGCTCTTATTGGGTAGTGGATTTCCAACTATAACAAGGTATGGAACCACCTTCCGATCAGTGTACTCTAGAAGCGATACACTGGAGTTTAACAAGAACAACTTGTAACTCGACCACACATGACCGGACATTCATTTCGCTTGAATGTTCCGAATATATTATCACCTTACGGTTGGTATACCAACATAACCGCTCCCGGGGGATACAAAAGCGAAAGAAGTAACAAATATGAATATTCTCTAGATGGTGATAATATACCCTAATTAGGTGCGACCCACTTAGCCATGCTACCTGCCCGATTTTGGTCATTTCCTGGTTGATGAGGCTTGAGGCCATAACGTATCTTTAACAGATCATATTTAGTTTACTTTGAATTCCACATTGTCATACCCGCCAAATCACAAATTGATTTCCCCAAAAATACCACGGTATAAAGCTAGGAGAATGAATTACTCTACCACCAAACGTAAATACGTTTAAAGAGATCAACTTGCGCAATCTATTAAATATACTCCGTCAGAAATTCTTCCATAAGGTTGTCCTGGGACTGGACAAACTGAACGCACTATTCCAGAACAGCCCTTGCATAAACTTCGTCTTTAGTTATCTTTATCATATTTGATTCGCAACGCTAATCCCATATGGAGTGGTCTTCAAATAATAAATCCGATCCCGATCTTTCCGTATTGACAACGAAAAAATGGTCAAAACTTTGATAATCAGTTATTTAACTATCAAGAGAACACATCCATACACACAATGATCTTATTTCCAAATAGAAATTTTATCGATCAATTATCAATCAACATTTTTCCCTTTTAAATTAATTTATCATTAATTTATTCATTTTTCCCTATTTCCCGTTTCCATATATTCATCAATCCTTATTTCTTATTTTAGAAAATATATGTTATTAACTTTGGAAAACGTTTCCATTTCTGATTCACGCATCACTATCTTCCCACACCTATCCGTCTCTAACTGTAAACTAGTAAGAGAACAACTTTCAAAGTATAAACCCCAAAGGCCGAAACAAACATCAGATCGACACCCAGAAAGTTGTTCAACATAACTAATCTATTGTTAGTTTCTAATTTCATTAATTCCATTTTAAATTTCTATTTCAAAACCCAGTTTCCTTTATAATATTTTCATTTCGCAAACTATTTGCTTAAATTAATTATTCACATCAAATGTGAATAATATTTCTTTTATCAAATCATTGCTTACGAAACTCTCGGATTCAATTTATGAATCCAAATTCTTTTATGAAAAACATTGGTTATAACGATAGCTTCATAATCCCTACTTCCGAAATATCTAACTTTAAATAAAACTTTTATACCTTAATTTAAATAAATAAATAAATGATTTATTAAATAATTAAATCTTTATTTAAAAACCAGAAAGTAAATAGTACTTTCCTACATTCGATATAGTCGAATCCCAATGTATAATTCTCTCTCGAATAATCTTTGCTCGATAACCCTATTTTGAATAAACTATATTCGATAACTCTTTTCCAAATAAACTCTATTCGATAACTCCCTCTCGAAAAAACTATATTCAATAATCTCCCTTTCTAATAAACTATATTCGATAATCTCTCTTTTGAATAAACTATATTCGATTTATGTTACGAACTCCGGCATATTTCACCATTTCAGGTCAACTCAATTTCTAAATTCATTTTTGAATTTAGCACTTCCCAATAATTACCAATTTCCTTTTATAACTATTTTAATTCTGCAAAACGTTTGCTTTAAAATCGTTATTCACCTTAAAATGTGAATATTATTCCTTTATAGAAAACTAGACTCGTTTTATCAAATCAAAACTTAATTTCATGATTTAAATACTAACACAGGTTTAAACTCTAATTATCGGGTCATTTTATAACTTCTTATCACATTCCATTTTATTTATCAAATCTCGTTTACATGTCAACTGTAACGACCCGGAATTTGCCCGACCCCAATCGATCGGAAGATCGATCAAAACCGTTCAAATTCCTCATACGTAAACTTTGGGCATACAACACATCAGAACAACAACACAGACTTTTATAACATCAATAATAAATGTTACATCATAGTACAGAATATATCAAAGTGCATCAAAATAAAATTACAGCGGAAGATAAATTACAATAGATTAACACATTGCAGCGGAACTAATCTCAGCGGAAGGCCATCAATATTCTGGACCCAGCTTCAGGCTTCAATCCAGGATCCTGCTTAAAATATATCTGCAAAAAACTACTCGACTGCCCGTGTGGAAAGAGGGCACCCGAGTTTGCAAAGTGAAACAAACTACAGGTCAGTCGAGGGACTGGTATGAGAAATCTTAACTTAACTTATCTAATAACAAGGATAATCACAGGACCACGCCGCTAACGCGGAACGGGTTTACTCCATTGGATTGCCAGTGCATAAATAAAGTAAATCGTCAAATAACGTAATGCTTTTTAGAAAAATGAAACCATTATAAGACCCAGGCCGCATCACACAATGCAACGCAAACTGGAGGATAGGGTTTTACCTTATAATGGTCAAAAGATGCTTGATACGTAAAAACGATATCATTAGTGTGTGTGTGTATATATATATATTTAAAACATTTCAAATATAATATCACTCCTAGACGGCATAGCTACCATCTACTATGTCGCCATACTAGTTATACAATCAAAACCGCAAGGGGCATATAGGAAATTGGTTTCCATCATGAGTCAAGGCTAGGGAGGAGCTCCTGACCGATTCGAGACACTCTAGCAATGTCTCAGGATTCGGACGCAGGCGAACCCTTGGATACACCAGGGCCGGTCCACAAATACTTTAGTGGATTAGTTATGCCTGAACACACGCTCCCCGATCCTATTGGACGTACAAATCGGTCGTGGGCGACCGATAAGAATAAACCGAGGCCTCGCAAAATTCCAACAACCACATAAGCAAATGTCAGCCAGTTTAAGCACCAACACCACTTCTAGCTAGAAAGAAACGTGTGCACTCCCTGCGTTCCCTTCTCCCGTTTTAGACTCAACAGGTGTGTGAGGCTCGCGAAGTCATGATATATACAAAGCTATGCCTGAAGAGACTGTGCTTTGATCATCAACCACAAGGCCTGCTTTTCAACAAAGCCTTGATCATTTGCATCTTAGCATGTCACATTGTCAGACCCTACCATATCATTGATCATCTACCAATATATATCACCTCTAAGCTTATACGTCTTAGAGAAGGGTGATAAGTAAAGAATAAATTCATCACCACCAAACAGAAATATATAATCAGTAGCGTTCAACAAATACAATAGAAAGGAATACAATGTCAGACACGCAATCCATTTACAAGTCCGCTCTAGGTCTGTAACAACCCGGAAAATGCGAGCCAATTTAAAAAATTTATTTTGGCAATTTTAGCGAATTTTGAACATTTAAAATAGATTATTTTAAATAATATCGACGAGAAATTTATTTTGAATAGAATTAGAACTTATATATTATATACGTCGTCGTTAGAATATAAATAATTATATATATAATTATAAATAGAATTGAAAATGGCGCGGTAGTTCGATAATTTGATTTCAAACTTCAATTGAACATACCGGGTGCAAAACAAACCGGATTTTAGTGAAACCAAAAACATTAGGATCTATTTGATGATATCTTTCCAACGAACCCGGAAAATTGAAATTTCATAGCGGAAATCAAAAGATATGTCCAAATGAAAATTCTGAACAGTCGCTATGGAATTCAGGCCCTTAAAATGGAGATTTTGCAAACGACCTCGGATTTCGACGAAACCACTTTTGTTGGATCCATGATGTCAAATTATTGGTAGATTCCAAATTTCATAATTTTTCGAATCAATATGTGAGCGTGGCAAAGGAAAACGCGTTTGACTAGTTTAAGTTGATTTTAATCGACTGGAAATTGGCCATTTTTCCAAACGGTCTCAGAATTTGATGAAATTAGTTTTGTTAGGACCGTATCGTCAAAACGAAGCTAGAAAATATTTTTCTGTAATTTTTAGAGTTCGTATGTGACCCCTGTTAATTGAAATGCGCGTTCAAATTCAATATATAGAGTTATATGTTGATTTTAATGGAAACTGATCGAAACGATCGAATCAGCTTGCGATACATATCCCATTGTGTTCGGAATGGGGGTAGAACGCTATGGACGACAGGCGGTGAGCCTCGTTTAGAGGTCGTATGTAAAAGTCAACTTCTAGTAAATAAAATAATTAAATAATTAAAAATTAAAAATTCTCTCTCGCTCCTCCTTAAATCACTCTGCCCCCCCCCCCCCCCGTTCTTCATTCGATCAACAGATAAAAAAAAGAAAGGGGAGGAGCTGTCGCTCCTCCGTTGAAGGCCATCGCGGCCTGGCAACGCGCCGCCCAAGGCAGGGCCACTGCGCCGCCCTCCCTCCTCCGCTCCACTCTCTCTCTTCCTCCCCCCTCAACAACGATCGACGCGCCCAGCCCCTGAACGGGCCCCATCATCGCCAGAAGGCCGCCCGACCACATGGAAGGCGCCGCGCATCCCCCCTCCTTCTCACTGACCGTCCATCGCTTGCTTTCCCTTCCGCCTCGATTTCCACTGTAAGTTTTTATTTAATTTATTTTTATTTCTTTAAATTTATTTATATAAAATAATTCGTTGTATAAAAAAATGAAAACCAGTTTTATGTAGGATGTTAGTGGACAAAGATTTAGGTTTTAATCGAACAAAGGTTTGAATTTTAATGTGATGAAAGATTAGATTTTTCCTATGAAGATAAAGAAATAAAAATACGATTTTTACTTATTTAAAAGTAGAGTAAAAGTACACTTTTGTTCTATGTACGTCGTGATAAAAATTTGATCTTTATACGCAAGAAAGGTCGGATTTTTATATGTGATTTTAGCGAAGTAAAGATCGAATTTTTAGCAAAGTAAAAATCAGATTTTTAACACAGAAAGGTTAGATTTTTAATTAGTGAATGTTGAGATTTTTATAACAACAAAGACGGGATTTTTATATGAATAACATAATAAAAATATAATTTTTATTATATAGGAAGTATAAAAATATAATCTTTTATAGTGTAGAAGTATAAAAATAATTTTTATAAAGGTAAGATAGTAAAATTATCATCTTTATAGATGTAGCGAAATAAAAATCTGATTTTTATCTATATAGTAGCGAGGTAAAAATAGAATTTTTATCTATATAGTAGCGATGTAAAAATATGATTTTTATATATTGAATAGCGAAGTAAAAATATGATTTTTATATATTGAATAGCGAGGTAAAAATTCGATTTTTATATATTGAATAGCGAGGTAAAAATTCGATTTTTATATATTGAACAACGAAGTAAAAATTCGATTTTTACATATGTAGTGGCTGCAGCAACGAAGATGACAAAAATGCGATAACGACGAAGATTTCTATAAAAGAAAGAGTCAAGATGATTGGATAGCTATAGGTGAGAACTTCTCACTCTTCAATTTCTTTTTCTAGTTATATATATATACTAGGATGCAGACGGTGTTTAGTAGCACCCGACACCCGTCATCCACAGACCATGGATGGCTTGTTTGTTAAATTGTTTGGTTGTATAGTTGGTTAGCCTAATTGGTTTGAATTGAATTGTTTGGTGAAATGGAATGGATTTGATTGATGTGTGAATGGCGTGGGCCTTCACTAGACCGGGGATAAGGCTAGGCCTCGTCCCGTTTCTAGTATCGTGTTGTTATGCCGCCGAAATTTTCTAAAATATGTTAGTATAATAAAAATATCATTTTTATTGTATAAATGAACCGAATAGAATATTCATATTTTGAATAAAATATATTATCGTTAAAAATATAATTTTTAACGTGAAAGTGAATAAATAAAATATTTATAAACAAATCGGCCGATTTGTTTATATACACTGATTTGACTGATATCGATTGGGTCGATAAATTTTACACATCGCCCAACTGCACAACTAAAATCTGTGTTTGATTGTTTGAAACCCACACGGGTGTTGGGATGAAATTTGAAGTTCACTCATCCTGATTGATTAAATATGTCGATCGATCGATTGACAGGCTCTTATAAGCGTTAGATATCTATATTTGACGCTTATACAGTGTAGTGCACTTTGGTTGATGGTTGATTATTTTTCAATGCTATTATATACATGTGTTGTATGGAATCCATATAATTAACATTATATGGTGATTGATTGGGCCTCATTCCAATCGGGAAAATAATGAATGTTATAAAAGAAAATTCATGTGTTGAATATAAAAATAGTCATGTGTTGACGATGTTCATGTGTTGAAAATATTCGTGTGTTGAGTAAAATATTTTAAATAATAAAAATTACATCTTTATCATATTTAAAATTAGAACTACTTCCCAGTAGAAGTCTAATTAAAAATCAAACGATAGATACCATAGTTTTATAAAATATTTTACATAACGAAAATAGTGATGTGTAGACAGTACTCATGTGTTGAGATTAGTCGTTTGTTGAAAGAAATATATATTCATGTGTTGAATAGAATAAATATTCATTTGTTGAATAGAATAACGAATTATCGAAATATAAAGCCGTGTTGATTAGAGATGTGTTATTTTGACGCAAACGATGTTTATATCGATTTTATTCGTTTTATAATGAATATTGAAAAGTGATTTCAAAATTTAATATTTTGAAAGGAAATTCAAATTGAATTAGATTAAAATTCAAATTGAAATTTTATTGAATCAATTTGAAATGAATTCGCATCGAATAGAAAATGAATTCGATTCGAATTGAATAGAAAGTGAATTTGAATTCAAATAAAATAGAAACGAATTCAAATTGAATTAAATTGAATTGAATTAAAACGAATTGAAATCGTCTTGAATGGAATTTAAAACGAACTGAAATTGAATTGAAATCAACCTGAAACGAATTCGAATTGAATCAAATAGAAGGTAGATTCAAATTGAAATTGAATTGAAACGAATTAGAATTAGAATTGAATTGAAACGAATTTGAATTCGAACTAAACAAAATAGAAATGAATTCGAATTGAATTGAAATCAAATCGATTTGAAATTGAAGATGAAGTTGAAATTGTTTTTGAAACGAATTTAGAACTATTTATAAAGTTCGTTTTAAAAGGAAATCGACGAAATATAATATATATATATATAATGGCCTGAATAGAACGCGTCGCGCCGCGGCAGTTCGTGAATTTCGACCATTGACTTCGAATTGACGTTGCGGGAGATCCGACCATCGGATTCTCCTAAAACCGGAACCGTTGGGTTCGTATCGAAAAGAGCTTTCCAATGAATATTAGAAATTTGAAATCTAACGGTTGGATTTGGAATTATGTCCAAATCAAATTTAGAAAAGGTCGATGTAAGTGCAGTTCGATGGCCATTGTTGGAAATCGACTGTATGGGCCTTGATAAAATTATTAAAAATATCTATAATTTGTGTAAAATCATAAGAAATGATTTGGGAAAAATTGGGCTGAAGAATTCCACATTTGAAAGGATAAAAATATATTTTTGTCGAAAGGAACTAGTTTTGAACTGGAATTAAAATCAATTTATTTTTAAAATAAATAAATTGAATTTGAAAGTGATTTTAAAAATAATCAATATTCCCAATACGTGAAGTGGAAGTGGAGTTGAATCGAAATTATCTTCGGAATATTTCGATATTGGATTTCGTGACTATACAAATATTGTTATGGGGATTTGAAAGATATATTTTATATCGTTATTTCCAATACGATATTTGTTGGTTTCAGAATTTGATATTGAATATAAGCCGATATATTTTCTATTCAGAGCCTTGTATTTAATATCAAATGTGATTTGGGTTTATCGTGAATCGTGTTTTAGATGACATTGGTTCTTTACCCCAGTTAAAGGCAAGATGTTGATTTTTGAAAGGATTAAAACTAAGTGGAGTTTTAATGAATCTTTAATTAGATTAAAATGGGAATTGATAATTTAAATTATCAAATCTGAAAGGTGATCGAGAATGGAGTACCACCAGTTTTGCTCCAAAGCGATAGTTAAATCTTTAATTAGATTTGAACGTGAAATGGTAATTAATTTTACCGATAACACCGTGGTGTTAGGAATGGAGTATCACCATTTCTTGTTGCAGTCGTGATGGGGGGTTCTCGCTTCGCGGTTTGGTGGCGAACGGGAGACTCTTACCCCCACATGTCCCTTGTGGTGGGGGTTGGTTAGGCAGTGGCCGGGAGACTCGAGAGGGTCGCCGTAAAACAAGTTACTGGGGGACCGCTGGGAGCCACGGTGGGTTTTACCTGCTGCTTTGGGGGATGAAGGAATGGTTGCAAAGCCTACCGGATTTCGTCGGGCTGTCTCAGTTTGGTATCAGAGCTTTGGTTTATAGAGCTCGAGAACAAGGCACGTTAGAACCATACGAAAGAATTCATCAGATATTGGATTAGCAATATCCAATTAGAATGACTCGTTAGAGATGGGATCAATAGTATCCTAGAACGAGTGTGAAGAGTATATTTTCAAATGAAAACAATTTTGTTTTGAAATTTAAACCATTTTATACGTATTTGATCATTTATTTATTTCGAATATGGACAATCTAATATATAAAGATTTTGCATATACGCGTCATGAACGTATATTCGAAGTTTTAATATATTAGATAGATATAGGATCACATTCTAGACACCCGGGGATAATTCTGGTGATGTGGCCACATCATCAGTATTTATATTCGTGTTTCGAAGGTGTGATTTTCTATATATTTCCATTGGACTGGTGTGAGAACCAAAACTTATATAGATAGATTTATTTGTTGTGAATTGGCATCAAAACATGATTTTCTGTATATATATCAAAATTATGAATTTGAAACTCTAATTCACTAATTGATTGATGTTTGCGTTGTTTGTTAAATTGTTTGATAATTTTGAACCATTATGCCTAATTGAATCAAATATTGAATTGTATTGAAAATTGGTCGCATTTGCTTGCATATACCAATACTTACATTGAACAGGTCATAGCAAGGAGGCTAGAGCAGAGAATAAAATTTGTTTGCCCGACAAATAGGTACATGTTTACTACATAATTTACTGTTTTGTTTGGGTGATGATGATTTTATGAGCCTATTGGCTAGCCGCTTGGCTTTTTCTTTTTCTTTTTGAGATCAGAAGGCCTATATGGCAATTTCGGGATTTTCCCGTGGCTCCCGGTGCAGGGGAGGTTATGGCGAAATTTTTCGAATATTTAGGGTGTTAGCCAAATTTTTGAAATTTTTGAAAATTCTCAGAAACTGAAAAGTTGGAGAATGGAAGCCAGATCGAACGTAGAGCTGATTAATCAAACCACTTTCGACTTTGTTCCTTTTCGGGGACGAAACGTTTTAAGTGGGAGAGAATGTAACAACCCGGAAAATGCGAGCCAATTTAAAAATTTTATTTTGGCAATTTTAGCGAATTTTGAACATTTAAAATAGATTATTTTAAATAATATCGACGAGAAATTTATTTTGAATAGAATTAGAACTTATATATTATATACGTCGTCGTTAGAATATAAATAATTATATATATAATTATAAATAGAATTGAAAATGGCGCGGTAGTTCGATAATTTGATTTCAAACTTCAATTGAACATACCGGGTGCAAAACAAACCGGATTTTAGTGAAACCAAAAACATTAGGATCTATTTGATGATATCTTTCCAACGAACCCGGAAAATTGAAATTTCATAGCGGAAATCAAAAGATATGTCCAAATGAAAATTCTGAACAGTCGCTATGGAATTCAGGCCCTTAAAATGGAGATTTTGCAAACGACCTCGGATTTCGACGAAACCACTTTTGTTGGATCCATGATGTCAAATTATTGCTAGATTCCAAATTTCATAATTTTTCGAATCAATATGTGAGCGTGGCAAAGGAAAACGCGTTTGACTAGTTTCAGTTGATTTTAATCGACTGGAAATTGGCCATTTTTCCAAACGGTCTCAGAATTTGATGAAATTAGTTTTGTTAAGACCGTATCGTCAATACGAAGCTAGAAAATATTTTTCTGTAATTTTTAGAGTTCGTATGTGACCCCGGTTAATTGAAATGCGCGTTCAAATTCAATATATAGAGTTATATGTTGATTTTAACGGAAACTGATCGAAACGATCGAATCAGCTTGCGATACATATCCCATTGTGTTCGGAATGGGGGTAGAACGCTATGGACGACAGGCGGTGGGCCTCGTTTAGAGGTCGTATGTAAAAGTCAACTTCTAGTAAATTAAATAATTAAAAATTAAAAATTCTCTCTCCCTCCTCCTTAAATCACTCTGGCCCCCCCCGTTCTTCATTCGATCAACAGATAAAAAAAAAAAGAGAAGAAAGGGAAGGAGCTGTCGCTCCTCCACCAAAGGCCATCGCGGCCTGGCAACGCGCCGCCCAAGGTGGGGCCACTGCGCCGCCCTCCCTCCTCCGCTCCACTCTCTCTCTTCCTCCCCCCTCAACAACGATCGACGCGCCCAGCCCCTGAACGGGCCCCATCATCGCCAGAAGGCCGCCCGACCACCTGGAAGGCGCCGCGCATCCCCCCTCCTTCTCACTGACCGTCCATTGCCTGCTTCCCCTTCCCCCTCGATTTCCACTGTAAGTTTTTATTTAATTTATTTTTATTTCTTTAAATTTATTTATATAAAATAATTCGTTGTATAAAAAAATGAAAACCAGTTTTATGTAGGATGTTAGTGGACAAAGATTTAGGTTTTAATCGAACAAAGGTTTGAATTTTAATGTGATGAAAGATTAGATTTTTCCTATGAAGATAAAGAAATAAAAATACGATTTTTACTTATTTAAAAGTAGAGTAAAAGTATACTTTTGTTCTATGTACGTCGTGATAAAAATTTGATCTTTATACGCAAGAAAGGTCGGATTTTTATATGTGATTTTAGCGAAGTAAAGATCGAATTTTTAGCAAAGTAAAAAATCAGATTTTTAACACAGAAAGGTTAGATTTTTAATTAGTGAATGTTGAGATTTTTATAACAACAAAGACGGGATTTTTATATGAATAACATAATAAAAATATAATTTTTATTATATAGGAAGTATAAAAATATAATCTTTTATAGTGTAGAAGTATAAAAATAATTTTTATAAAGGTAAGATAGTAAAATTATCATCTTTATAGATGTAGCGAAATAAAAATCTGATTTTTATCTATATAGTAGCGAGGTAAAAATAGAATTTTTATCTATATAGTAGCGATGTAAAAATATGATTTTTATATATTGAATAGCGAAGTAAAAATATGATTTTTATATATTGAATAGCGAGGTAAAAATTCGATTTTTATATATTGAATAGCGAGGTAAAAATTCGATTTTTATATATTGAACAACGAAATAAAAATTCGATTTTTACATATGTAGTGGCTGCAGCAACGAAGATGACAAAAATGCGATAACGACGAAGATTTCTATAAAAGAAAGAGTCAAGATGATTGGATAGCTATAGGTGAGAACTTCTCACTCTTCAATTTCTTTTTCTAGTTATATATATATACTAGGATGCAGACGGTGTTTAGTAGCACCCGACACCCGTCATCCACAGACCATGGATGGCTTGTTTGTTAAATTGTTTGGTTGTATAGTTGGTTAGCCTAATTGGTTTGAATTGAATTATTTGGTGAAATGGAATGGATTTGATTGATGTGTGAATGGCGTGGGCCTTCACTAGACCGGGGATAAGGCTAGGCCTCGTCCCGTTTCTAGTATCATGTCGTTATGCCGCCGAAATTTTCTAAAATATGTTAGTATAATAAAAATATCATTTTTATTGTATAAATGAACTGAATAGAATATTCATATTTTGAATAAAATATATTATCGTTAAAAATATAATTTTTAACGTGAAAGTGAATAAATAAAATATTTATAAACAAATCGGCCGATTTGTTTATATACACTGATTTGACTGATATCGATTGGGTCGATAAATTTTACACATCGCCCAACTGCACAACTAAAATCTGTGTTTGATTGTTTGAAACCCCACACGGGTGTTGGGATGAAATTTGAAGTTCACTCATCCTGATTGATTAAATATGTCGATCGATCGATTGACAGGCTCTTATAAGCGTTAGATATCTATATTTGATGCTTATACAGTGTAGTGCACTTTGGTTGATGGTTGATTATTTTTCAATGCTATTATATACATGTGTTATATGGAATCCATATAATTAACATTATATGGTGATTGATTGGGCCTCATTCCAATCGGGAAAATAATGAATGTTATAAAAGAAAATTCATGTGTTGAATATAAAAATAGTCATGTGTTGACGATGTTCATGTGTTGAAAATATTCGTGTGTTGAGTAAAATATTTTAAATAATAAAAATTACATCTTTATCATATTTAAAATTAGAACTACTTCCCAGTAGAAGTCTAATTAAAAATCAAACGATAGATACCATAGTTTTATAAAATATTTTACATAACGAAAATAGTGATGTGTAGACAGTACTTGTAACAACCCGTATTTTCAATAACCTGTTATAACATAAATCGAGGCAGAATTTAATTCTAAAATCGGAATCAAGGGAAACGGGCTATGCCATTGCGTTCGTCTCGGAAAAATACGCCAAATAGAGTCCGAGTTTTCGAAAATCGGAGTCCGTATGACCCGGTTAAGGCCCAACGAAGTTTTCAGAAAATTTCGAAGTAAAAACAGATTTCGAATTCAAATCTGAAATTGGAAATTAGGGTTATTGGGCCAGGCGGGAAAATTCCCGCCAGAACACCCCAAGTCGACAGGCCTGTCGACTTGGGAGTCGACTTGGTTAGACCAAGTCGACAGCCCTGTCGACTGGGCTGTCGACTTGGCTCAGACGGGCTGTTTAGCCTGGTGCACCATTTTGGGTTTGTGTTGAGCTTGGGGGCCAGATTCGGTTTTGAGGGCTGAGATTGGAACTAGGGTTTAATCCTATGGCCTAAAACACTTGCCTAATCTATAAATAAGACCCTAAGCTAGCCCTAAATCATCATTATTCATTCTAGCAACTAAACTATGGCAAAATCAATCCTCTCATGGCCTCCACTCTCTTCATAAAATTCCTAAACAAATTTTTATGAGATTTTCCATGCATACAAGTGTTTTTAAACTTGTATGAGCCTCTTTAGCTTTCATTCAAGTCAAGTCTCTATATTTGCACCATAAAGAAAGAGTTTTGATCAATTTTGCTTGCATTTTTGGGGTTTAATTGGTTGCACAAGGGTTTTCTTACATTTGCTATACTCATTTGAGTCCGCATAAGCATTGTAAGCCCTATTCTACTTTCATACTTAAACTCTAAAGTTAAATGTATGATATGCAAGTTTATATGCAAGTTTACTATGTATGATATTCCAGTTTATATGCAAGTTTACTATGCTATGATATGCAAGTTTATCATGTTGTAATATGCAAGTTTATATGCAAGTTTACTATGCTATGATATGCAAGTTTATCATGTGGTGATATGCAAGTTTATATGCAAGTTTACTATGCTATGATATGCAAGTTTATCATGTTGTAATATGCAAGTTTATATGCAAGTATGTCATGTTGTAATATGCAAGTTTATATGCAAGTATGTCATGTTGTAATATGCAAGTTTATATGCAAGTATGTCATGTTATGATTTGCAAGTTTATATGCAAGTATGTCATGTTATGATATGCAAGTATGTTATGCAAGTTTGGGTTGAACATTTTGTTCATGCTATCATGTTATGCATGCTTTTGAGGCCTAATGCAAGTATATGAACATACGTACATTTCATATGCCACCATGTTAAATTTGTGGCTTAACACTTTTATGTCATGGTTATGCCGAGTTCCCTCTTTCTATCCTTTATGCGCTATTGCGATATGTAAGCGATGGGATTGCGTTTGGGGTTGGGTAAACTTAAAAGACATAAAAATATAAGCTTGGGAATTTACCTATTAAGTTAGGTCTACCCATTGGGAATTTACCTATTAAGTTAGGTCTACCCAATTGCTTGTAAACTTGTAACATGTTTTGGAAACATAATGGACATGACACTTAGAAAATATAAGTGTGACCAACTCGAGGTTGGGTTGAGTTTGTAGCGTAAACCTACCCGGAACCGACCGGCTTAACTAGTTGCTACAAACAATAGGACCCAATGTGAGAAGTTGGCCATGTTGTACCTTGAACCCGAGGTTAGACCAAGTTGTGGTGTAAAGCTACCCGGACCCGCCCGGCTTAACTAGTAACCACAACAAGGTCTAATGTGAGAGGTTAAGGCGCATTAAATTAATTAATGCCTCGTGATTAGGGTTAAGTCATGGTCCACTTAATACTTAACCAATTTGGGCTTGGTAGATTAATCAGGGTTAAGTCGTGAATTCATCATTACACTTAACCAAGTTAATCCATGATTAGCAAGAGGGTTAAACCGTACTTAACCCACTAGAAAATCCTAGCAATGGGGGCCCACTCCGCAGTAATCCCCAAAAATTGGTATCATTAAGGCCCTAGGGACTAGGCTAGGGAGGGGGCACGATTACTGGGCTGGAGGTAAGCGACCAAATAAACGACGGCCGGGTGGTACGCCGATGTAGTTCCGGACGGACTAGGGTCGTGCACGTAGTCCGTATTTGGAGAAGTCACCCACGGGTACCAGTAGATCGAGACTATGCACTCATGTTTATGGTGTCCAGGGATTGGCACCCTAGGGCTTGATACACCCGAAGGGTGGACCCGGCACAGTTCGACTACAATTATGTTTGGGCCGTATTGACACCAACACGTGACGAGTTAGGCTTAGGGAGCCGATCGACTAGACCGTTGGGTTGGACCTTGTATTAGGGTCATTTCAGGTTATTGGGCCAAAGCTTGGGCCAAGGGACCAATACTTGTTTATTCAAGTCATGTTGTTTGCTAGTACACCTGTGGTGCAAAACCTTAATCCTGATTATGCGATGACACCTTTATCTACCTTGTTAGTTAATCATCATGCTAGTATGTTGTTATCCTTATGTTCATCCCTGCTGCTCATGCCAGTTAACTTTATCAGTTTACATTGATTGTAGTAGGGCTTACTCAGTCTTTTTGACTGACCTGTTTTCTTTCGCCTCTTTTCTTCCGTTTCCCCCCCAGGTTCTCAGGGAGGGAATATAGGAGCTTAGCTTGGATTTCGGATTGCTTGCTTGTGGGATTTCAGTTCATGTACGGTTTCGACATGAAGCTAGCTATGGTTATCACTTATTTGGGGATAGTACTTATGTATTTCAGTTTTTCAGTTGATGTTGTTTTTATCTAGACTTGTTTATTTGGAAAGCTATGTTGTACCAGACTTGTTTTTGAAATAGTATGAAATCTTCCGCTGTTTTATCCATGTTATTTACTCTGTTTACATATATACATATGTTCTTGTTCTGCCTTGATATATCATTATGCATGTTTACCTGATTCAAACTCCCCTCCAAAGTCAGAGTGCTTGCAAGAGTCACCCTGGCGGAGGCGGGGTGTTACATTTGGTATCAGAGCATATGGTTTACGAGAAGGAACAAAAAGGTTTTTTAGAAAACTTTTGGAAAACTATTACTTTTCCAAAGAAAAGTCTAGTTTATTTTAAAGGCTATTCCCCAAAAAGCCATTAGCAAAATCCCTTCGTTTTTCTCCATTCTGAATCTGTCTTTTTTCTTTTTCAGTATGGCCGATAACTTTGCCATTCCGGAGGGAGTACACGTACCTGTTTGGTATAGGAGACTTTTGGAGGCTAGGGCGACCGAAGCCGGCCCCGCAGATGTTCCTCCTCCTCCTCCTCCAGTAGTTAATATTCCTCCTCCTCCTGTCGCTAATGTTCCTCCTCCTCCTGTCGCTGAGGTTCCTCTTCCTCCTCCCCCTCAGCATCCTCAAGCTGACTTCGCAAAGACTTGCAAAGATTTCAAAGCAATGGGTGGAAAGAACTTTCAAGGCACTGAGACTTTTGTTGAGGCCAGAAATTGGTTGAAAGAGACCGAGGATTTATTTGCTATCTTTGGGTTAGATGATCAGAGGAAGATCTTGTTGGCGGTTTGGCTTATGAAGGATGAAGCCGCTTATTGGTGGGAAGTCACCAATGGTACTAGGCCTGTTGAGACTTGGGCCGATTTCAGGGCAAGGTTCATGCTTAAGTTTCTATCTTCTGCTGAGGAGAATCTGCAAATGGAGAGGTTCATAACTTTGAAGCAAGGAGATATGTCTGTCAAAGAATATGTGTACAAGTTCAATCAGTTAGCTCGTTTTGGCTTGGATATGGTGAATACTCCTCAGAAGAAGACTCTTCGTTTTGCTAGAGGATTGAATGAGCCGTTGCAGGGATTGGCTATGTCACATATTCCCCATGGGGCCACGTTTGAGAGTTTGGTTGATATGGCGTTGCTTCAGGGAGATGTCAAGAAAGAGACCAAGAATGATACTCAAGCTAAGAAGACTGATTCCCAGGGAAAAGGAAATTAGGGTAATCCAAGTGGTCAAAGCAGTCAAGGCAATCAGAACAAGAGTCAAGGCAACAAGGGGAACAACAACAAGGGCAAGAACAACAAGGAGAAGTGCCATTATTGCGGTTCAGTTGGGCATCTTATTAAGGATTGTAAGAAGAGGAAAAGGAAGAATGGTGAATGCTTTTTCTGCGGTAAGACTGGACATTTCAGCAAGGATTGCCCGAAGAAGCAAGGGCAAGGCCAGGGTCAGACTCAGCGTGCTGGACCTTCAGGAGGGCAAGTTCATGCTCTCAATACCGCTCCAGTTCCCGATCGAGGTAGTATTTCTGTTGAGAGCCTTGTATATATTTCTGATTTTCCAGTTCATACCTTGTTTGATTCTGGTGCATCGCATAGCTTTATCTCATCTGATCTTGTTGATAGTTTGCACCTTAGTACTAGCTTGGTAGATGATCCCGTCTGTGTCTCAAATCCTATTGGGGGTTCCGCCCATTTGTCTATGATATGTGGGGATTTGAGGATCTCTATACTGAGTGTAGAGTTCTTGTGCAGTGCTTATGTTCTTGGTTTTAGGGGATACGGATTGATATTGGGCATGGATTGGTTGTCCAGATATGGAGCCATCCTTGATTGTGAGCATAGGGTTGTGAGGCTCGTGACTCGCCTCGGAAACACCCTAGAGATTTCTTGTGATCCGAGAGGTCCCGTCATGTTGTGCTATCTTGAATCACTCGACTCGTCAATGGAGACCCTTCAGTCTGTGAGAGTGGTTCGAGAGTATCCGGATGTTTTCGATGAAGTTAGGGGGTTGCCCCCTAAGCGAGAGATTGATTTCCGCATTTATCTGGTGGATAATGCAAAGCCGGTTTCTTTGTCCCTTCGGCACATGGCTCCGCGTGAAAGGCGGGAGCTAAGTAAGCAAGTGAAGGAGTTGCTTGAGAAGAACTTCATTAGACGAAGTATATCTGAATGGGGAGCGCCTGTGGTATTTGCTACCAAGGCAGATGGTTCTCTCCGACTTTGTGTTGACTATCGAGAGTTGAATAAGCTGACTAAGAAGAACAGACACCCGTTACCAAGGATTGATGATCTCTTTGACCAGCTTGTCGGTGCTTCTGTTTTCTCTCAGCTTGATCTTGCTACTGGATTCCATCAGCTCAGGGTAGCTGAGGATAGTATAGACAAGACTGCGTTCAGGACTCCAGATGGATTCTTCGAATGGCTCGTCATGCCGTTCGGCTTGACTAATGCACCCGCATATTTCGTGGACTTGATGAGTAGGGTGTTCAGGGAGTTCTTGAACAAGTTTGTCGTGGTCTTCGTAGATGATATTCTGATCTTCTCTAAGGATGAGGAAGAGCACGCAAGGCATCTCGTGGAGGTGATGGATACGCTTAGAGCGCATCAGTTGAAGGCCAAGTTCTCCAAGTGTCACTTTTGGAGAAGGGAAGTTAGATTCCTTGGGCATATAGTATCTAAGCAAGGCTTAGCGGTGGATCCCGCTAAGGTAGTTGCAGTTCAGGATTGGAAGACTCCAAGGAATGCAACCGAAGTGAGAAGTTTTCTAGGTCTTGCAGGCTTTTACCGGAAGTTCATCAAGGACTTCGCGAAGATTTCCGCTCCTCTCACTAAATTGACGAAGAAGAATTTAGTTTTTGCTTGGAGCATAGAATGCGAGCTTGCTTTTCAGAAGCTCAAGAGAGCTCTCACATCAGCACCTGTTCTAGCTTTGCCCGATGGAGGGAAGTTATTTACAGTATACACCGATGCATGTGGCACGGGGTTAGGAGCTGTTCTGATGCAAGAAGGAAGGGTGATATGCTTTGGCGGTAGACAACTCAAAGTGCATGAGAAGAATTATCCCACTCATGACTTAGAGTTGGCAGCAATAGTGTATGCACTCAAGGCTTGGCGCCATTATCTTCTAGGAGAAATATTTGAGCTTTATACCGATCACAAGTCATTGAAGTATCTCTTTTCTCAGAAGGATCTGAATCTGAGGCAACAAAGATGGATGGAATTCTTGGCATCCTATGATTTTGAGATAGCTTATACCCCTGGCAAGGGGAATGTGGTAGCAGATGCATTGAGTAGAAAAAGGTTGACTCTGAGTCCTCTATTCGTTGCGATGAAGAATTTAGAGTATGTGGCAACCTTTGATTTCTCTTTGGCGATTGAGTCGATGACCGGTTCTTTAGCATCTCTGGAACTCAGACCTACACTTCTTGATCAAGTTGGGGCTTCGCAGAGAGAAGACCCTCAGATAGTGGAGATTATGGATAAGCTGATTCGAGGAGAGGCATCTAGTCATCTCGCTCGATATTCTATTGATGACAAGGGTTGGCTGAGGAGAGACGGAAGGTTATGTGTTCCAATGGTAGAAGATCTAGTAAGAAAAGTTCTTGAGGAAGCGCATCGCTCTAAGTTGACTATACATCCGGGCGGAGATAAGTTGTATAAAGATATGAAGCGCATTTTCTTTTGGCCTGGGATGAAGAAGGATGTGGCAGAGTTTGTCTCTAAATGTATCATTTTCCAGCAAGTTAAGGCCGAGTCGAAGAAGCCCGGTGGGCTATTGCATCCTCTAGACGTTCCACTATGGAAGTGGGAGAGTATTTCCATGGATTTTATCGATGGGCTACCAAGGTCAAGGAAAGGGAATACGAGCATTTGGGTTATTGTGGATAGACTTACGAAGAGTTCTCATTTCATTCCGGTGAAGAGCAAGAGGACCGCATCTTGGCTAGCGTCTGTATATCTTCGTGAGATTGTGAGACTTCATGGAGTCCCTTCTAGTATTGTCAGTGACCGTGACCCAATCTTTACAAGTCAGTTCTGGAATAGCTTGCAAGAAGCTATGGGCACGAGGTTGAATCTAAGTACGGCTTATCACCCACAGATGGACGGTCAAACCGAAAGGGTGAATAAGGTACTCGAGGATCTGTTGAGGCTTTGTATTCTGGATTTTGGTGGTACTTGGGAAGACCATCTTCCTCTTGTTGAGTTTTCATATAATAACAGTTATCAGGCAAGCATAGGAATGGCACCATTCGAAGCTTTATATGGGAGGCCGTGCAAGTCGCCTACATGTTGGTGGGAGACTATAGATGAGCTTATACTTGGGCCTGATATGATCAGAGATACATCCGAGAAGATCGAGTTGATTCGGAGACGGATGAAAGCGGCCCAAGACCGACAGAAATCCTATGCTGATAAGCGAAGAACTGATTTGGAGTTTGATGTTGGGGATATGGTTTTCGTGAAGGTTTCTCCTTTGCGGAATGTGGTCCGATTTGGAGCCGTTGGGAAGTTAGCACCGAGGTTTGTTGGACCATTCCCTATTGCAGAGAGGATCGGGCAGATGGCTTATAGAGTGAAGTTGCCCGAGAGGCCTGCCGGAGTACACGATGTTTTTCATGTCTCGCATCTCCGGAAGTGTTTACATGAATCAGCAGAGGTTGTTGAGCCAAGTGTTCTGAAAGATGTGGAAGTGGAGAAAGAGGCTACCTTGAGGAGAGCTCCGATTCGTATCTTGGGGACGGAGACCAAGAAGCTAAGGAATCAAGAGGTCAAGTTGGTGAAGGTTCAATGGGGTGAAGCCGAAGAAGACGCAACTTGGGAAACCAAGGAGAAGATGCGTGGGCTTTATCCATTCCTTTTTGAGGGTACACTCTCGATCTCTTTTCTTTGTTAGCATATCTTTCTCTTTGCTATCCATGTTTATCTAGTTTATCGTACTAATCTTGTCATGAGAACCTTAGGTAGAAACCCTTTGGATGAAACATGTGTTTGAAACATGTTATGCTTGATGGCTGCAAGTGGTTGTAAGTGTTTGCAAGTGGTTACTCGTGGATGCATTATACACGTTAGGCACTAGATCGGCTCACACACTCCTCATATTGCATATGCATGAGTGTTTATGCTTATTCATGGATGAAAATTTTTGTGTTATCACATGGATGTTGCATATGGATGTATGTTATGTGCACACATATAGATGTTATACATTATGTTAGGAATTGCATACATATGGATTCATTTCACTAACATAATTTGCATTGATGATATTTGCATTAGATAAGTACATTTACACACACCTTTGCATATGTTCATACAACATTTAGAATCTTGTAAGGACAATGATTGCTCATGGATGATGTTTTGAGTAGATGGATGATTGGATGGTAGGATACGTTCTTCCTAACTTGAAGATTTCGGGGACGAAATCCTTTAAGGAGGGAAGAATGTAACAACCCGTATTTTCAATAACCTGTTATAACATAAATCGAGGCAGAATTTAATTCTAAAATCTGAATCAAGGGAAACGGGCTATGCCATTGCGTTCGTCTCGGAAAAATACGCGAAATAGAGTCCGAGTTTTCGAAAATCGGAGTCCGTATGACCCGGTTAAGGCCCAACGAAGTTTTCAGAAAATTTCGAAGTAAAAACAGATTTCGAATTCAAATCTGAAATTGGAAATTAGGGTTATTGGGCCAGGCGGGAAAATTCCCGCCAGAACACCCCAAGTCGACAGGCCTGTCGACTTGGGAGTCGACTTGGTTAGACCAAGTCGACAGCCCTGTCGACTGGGCTGTCGACTTGGCTCAGACGGGCTGTTTAGCCTGGTGCACCATTTTGGGTTTGTGTTGAGCTTGGGGGCCAGATTCGGTTTTGAGGGCTGAGATTGGAACTAGGGTTTAATCCTATGGCCTAAAACACTTGCCTAATCTATAAATAAGACCCTAAGCTAGCCCTAAATCATCATTATTCATTCTAGCAACTAAACTATGGCAAAATCAATCCTCTCATGGCCTCCACTCTCTTCATAAAATTCCTAAACAAATTTTTATGAGATTTTCCATGCATACAAGTGTTTTTAAACTTGTATGAGCCTCTTTAGCTTGCATTCAAGTCAAGTCTCTATATTTGCACCATAAAGAAAGAGTTTTGATCAATTTTGCTTGCATTTTTGGGGTTTAATTGGTTGCATAAGGGTTTTCTTACATTTGCTATACTCATTTGAGTCCGCATAAGCATTGTAAGCCCTATTCTACTTTCATACTTAAACTCTAAAGTTAAATGTATGATATGCAAGTTTATATGCAAGTTTACTATGTATGATATGCAAGTTTATATGCAAGTTTACTATGCTATGATATGCAAGTTTATCATGTTGTAATATGCAAGTTTATATGCAAGTTTACTATGCTATGATATGCAAGTTTATCATGTGGTGATATGCAAGTTTATATGCAAGTTTACTATGCTATGATATGCAAGTTTATCATGTTGTAATATGCAAGTTTATATGCAAGTATGTCATGTTGTAATATGCAAGTTTATATGCAAGTATGTCATGTTGTAATATGCAAGTTTATATGCAAGTATGTCATGTTATGATTTGCAAGTTTATATGCAAGTATGTCATGTTATGATATGCAAGTATGTTATGCAAGTTTGGGTTGAACATTTTGTTCATGCTATCATGTTATGCATGCTTTTGAGGCCTAATGCAAGTATATGAACATACGTACATTTCATATGCCACCATGTTAAATTTGTGGCTTAACACTTTTATGTCATGGTTATGCCGAGTTCCCTCTTTCTATCCTTTATGCGCTATTGCGATATGTAAGCGATGGGATTGCGTTTGGGGTTGGGTAAACTTAAAAGACATAAAAATATAAGCTTGGGAATTTACCTATTAAGTTAGGTCTACCCATTGGGAATTTACCTATTAAGTTAGGTCTACCCAATTGCTTGTAAACTTGTAACATGTTTTGGAAACATAATGGACATGACACTTAGAAAATATAAGTGTGACCAACTCGAGGTTGGGTTGAGTTTGTAGCGTAAACCTACCCGGAACCGACCGGCTTAACTAGTTGCTACAAACAATAGGACCCAATGTGAGAAGTTGGCCATGTTGTACCTTGAACCCGAGGTTAGACCAAGTTGTGGTGTAAAGCTACCCGGACCCGCCCGGCTTAACTAGTAACCACAACAAGGTCTAATGTGAGAGGTTAAGGCGCATTAAATTAATTAATGCCTCGTGATTAGGGTTAAGTCATGGTCCACTTAATACTTAACCAATTTGGGCTTGGTAGATTAATCAGGGTTAAGTCGTGAATTCATCATTACACTTAACCAAGTTAATCCATGATTAGCAAGAGGGTTAAACCGTACTTAACCCACTAGAAAATCCTAGCAATGGGGGCCCACTCCGCAGTAATCCCCAAAAATTGGTATCATTAAGGCCCTAGGGACTAGGCTAGGGAGGGGGCACGATTACTGGGCTGGAGGTAAGCGACCAAATAAACGACGGCCGGGTGGTACGCCGATGTAGTTCCGGACGGACTAGGGTCGTGCACGTAGTCCGTATTTGGAGAAGTCACCCACGGGTACCAGTAGATCGAGACTATGCACTCATGTTTATGGTGTCCAGGGATTGGCACCCTAGGGCTTGATACACCCGAAGGGTGGACCCGGCACAGTTCGACTACAATTATGTTTGGGCCGTATTGACACCAACACGTGACGAGTTAGGCTTAGGGAGCCGATCGACTAGACCGTTGGGTTGGACCTTGTATTAGGGTCATTTCAGGTTATTGGGCCAAAGCTTGGGCCAAGGGACCAATACTTGTTTATTCAAGTCATGTTGTTTGCTAGTACACCTGTGGTGCAAAACCTTAATCCTGATTATGCGATGACACCTTTATCTACCTTGTTAGTTAATCATCATGCTAGTATGTTGTTATCCTTATGTTCATCCCTGCTGCTCATGCCAGTTAACTTTATCAGTTTACATTGATTGTAGTAGGGCTTACTCAGTCTTTTTGACTGACCTGTTTTCTTTCGCCTCTTTTCTTCCGTTTCCCCCCCAGGTTCTCAGGGAGGGAATATAGGAGCTTAGCTTGGATTTCGGATTGCTTGCTTGTGGGATTTCAGTTCATGTACGGTTTCGACATGAAGCTAGCTATGGTTATCACTTATTTGGGGATAGTACTTATGTATTTCAGTTTTTCAGTTGATGTTGTTTTTATCTAGACTTGTTTATTTGGAAAGCTATGTTGTACCAGACTTGTTTTTGAAATAGTATGAAATCTTCCGCTGTTTTATCCATGTTATTTACTCTGTTTACATATATACATATGTTCTTGTTCTGCCTTGATATATCATTATGCATGTTTACCTGATTCAAACGCCCCTCCAAAGTCAGAGTGCTTGCAAGAGTCACCCTGGCGGAGGCGGGGTGTTACAGTACTCATGTGTTGAGATTAGTCGTGTGTTGAAAGAAATATATATTCATGTGTTGAATAGAATAAATATTCATTTGTTGAATAGAATAACGAATTATCGAAATATAAAGCCATGTTGATTAGAGATGTGTTATTTTGACGCAAACGATGTTTATATCGATTTTATTCGTTTTATAATGAATATTGAAAAGTGATTTCAAAATTTAATATTTTGAAAGGAAATTCAAATTGAATTAGATTAAAATTCAAATTGAAATTTTATTGAATCAATTTGAAATGAATTCGCATCGAATAGAAAATGAATTCGATTCGAATTGAATAGAAAGTGAATTTGAATTCAAATAAAATAGAAACGAATTCAAATTGAATTAAATTGAATTGAATTAAAACGAATTGAAATCGTCTTGAATGGAATTTAAAACGAACTGAAATTGAATTGAAATCAACCTGAAACGAATTCGAATTGAATCAAATAGAAGGTAGATTCAAATTGAAATTGAATTGAAACGAATTAGAATTCGAATTGAATTGAAACGAATTTGAATTCGAACTAAACAAAATAGAAATGAATTCGAATTGAATTGAAATCAAATCGATTTGAAATTGAAGATGAAGTTGAAATTGTTTTTGAAACGAATTTAGAACTATTTATAAAATTCGTTTTAAAAGGAAATCGACGAAATATAATATATATATATATAAATATATATATAATGGCCTGAATAGAACGCGTCGCGCCGCGGCAGTTCGTGAATTTCGACCATTGACTTCGAATTGACGTTGCGGGAGATCCGACCATCGGATTCTCCTAAAACCGGAACCGTTGGGTTCGTATCGAAAAGAACTTTCCAATGAATATTAGAAATTTGAAATCTAACGGTTGGATTTGGAATTATGTCCAAATCAAATTTAGAAAAGGTCGATGTAAGTGCAGTTCGATGGCCATTGTTGGAAATCGACTGTATGGGCTTTGATAAAATTATTAAAAATATCTATAATTTGTGTAAAATCATAAGAAATGATTTGGGAAAAATTGGGCTGAAGAATTCCACATTTGAAAGGATAAAAATATATTTTTGTCGAAAGGAACTAGTTTTGAACTGGAATTAAAATCAATTTATTTTTAAAATAAATAAATTGAATTTGAAAGTGATTTTAAAAATAATCAATATTCCCAATATGTGAAGTGGAAGTGGAGTTGAATCGAAATTATCTTCGGAATATTTCGATGTTGGATTTCGTGACTATACAAATATTGTTATGGGGATTTGAAAGATATATTTTATATCGTTATTTCCAATACGATATTTGTTGGTTTCAGAATTTGATATTGAATATAAGCCGATATATTTTCTATTCAGAGCCTTGTATTTAATATCAAATGTGATTTGGGTTTATCGTGAATCGTGTTTTAGATGACATTGGTTCTTTACCCCAGTTAAAGGCAAGATGTTGATTTTTGAAAGGATTAAAACTAAGTGGAGTTTTAATGAATCTTTAATTAGATTAAAATGGGAATTGATAATTTAAATTATCAAATCTGAAAGGTGATCGAGAATGGAGTACCACCAGTTTTGCTCCAAAGCGATAGTTAAATCTTTAATTAGATTTGAACGTGAAATGGTAATTAATTTTACCGATAACACCGTGGTGTTAGGAATGGAGTATCACCAGTTTTGCTCCATGGGATATATAGGTTGGGATTGGGAAATAAAATAAATAATTACTTCGGTGTGGTTCGCTAATCCCGACTAGTTTGGAAAACCATAAAATGGTTTGAAATGATATCCAAAGGAAGATTTTAGGATAAATTTAGAAGAATTTATCTTGGATAAAATTAATGGGAACATTTCCCTAAAAATGTGATTTTGTGAATAAAAGAATATTCTGAATTGGAATGAGGCGTTTGTTGTGTTTGTGTAACATTCGTTTATTATATACGTGGGTTATTCAGAAAGGCCGGGTTTATACCCATTCTGAATAACCGATTCGACGAGATGTCGAAGATGAAGACGGTGGTTAAAGACCGGAAGTCTTCACATCGTTTGGGTGATTACTGATGATCTTGATTGGGCTGTACACCCAGGATGAGGGAATCAGTTGGTGATCGTCCATACGTACCTGGAGATGGATGGATATGCGAAGAAAGTGCCTCCGGTTTCGTTCAGACCCAGAACGAACTTGTAAATGGATTGTGTGTCTGACATTGGATTTTATTCTGTGTTGATTGATCTCTATTAAATATACATCTGCTTGGCGGCGGAGAATTTATTCTCTTGCTTAACGCCCTTCTCTGAGACGTACGAGCTCAGGGGTTGTATATCGATGGACATCAGTCGCATGGAGTGAATTGCCGGTGTGGCTCGCGTAAGTGGCAATTGATCAGGGCTTCTGTTGAAAAGCAAAGTCTTGTGGTTGATGATAAAAGCACAGCCTGTGTGGCGTAGCTTTGTGTATAACGTGAATTCGCGAGCCTCACACCTCGGTATGAGTCAAAAACGGGATACGGACCCAAGGAGTGCACGACCTTTCTTTCTAGCTAGGGTGGTGTCAGTGACCTACCAGCCCTGACATTTATATACTTTTCACCTGTGTGGTTGTTGGATATGAGGCACCTCGGATATAGGTCTGTAAGGACCGGGAAACGTGTGTTCAGGAATAATTTATCCTCAAAAGTAAGAGAGGACCGACCTTGGAGGTTCCAAAGGATCAGAGTGGGGTCCTGAGGCATTGCCAGAGTGTCTCGAACGCGGAGAGGAGCTTGCCCCTTGCCTCGACTCATGACGGGATCCAATTTCCAATACGTGATATTGCGGTTTTAATTGTAGAACTAGTACGGCGACATGATAGATGGTACCCATGCCGCCTATGATTGATATTTATGATTGAATTGTTTTGACATTATACATTTATAATAGTATCAAATGATTTTTTTAAAACGTACCAAGCATGTTTGGCTATTATAAGGGAAAACCCTATCCTCCGGCTTGCGTTGCATTGTGTGATGGGACCTGGGTCTTATAATAGCTTCATTTTTCCAAAAAGCATTGCGTTGTTTTGTTATATGCACTAGTATTCTTGGGAGGAAACCCGTTCCGTGTTATACGGCATGGTCCCTTGAATTACTATCTTTAAAGTAAAGTTTTAAATAACTGTTTTAGTTCTCACACCAGTCACATGACTGACCTGGAGTTTATTGTTTTAACCTAAACTCTGGGTGCCCCTATTTTCCACACGGGCAGCTAGTAGTTTTGGTTTTGCAGATTTATATTCACAGGATCCTGTTTTACAGCTGGAACGATACTCGGAAAGCTCTGTATCCGTGTATTATTTCTAGTCGTGTATTGTATTATTTTCCGCTGCTATGTAATTTATTGTAATCTCTGATATTTATCGAAGGTAATTTATTCATTTATACTCTGTATATTCTTGTATCTGATGGAATTGTTGTAATAACAATGAAATGTTCTTCTGTATGCGTTCTATTTTGTCTTGTCCTCAATTCAATCCGTGCTTTCCTTCACGGGGAAGTTCGGGTCGTCTCAAGGTCTGAGCGAAACAACGTGTCCGTCGATCTCTAAATGCGTTTGGACGATCATTACTAAATACCTTGCCTTGGAAGGCCAATCCCAATTCAAGATACCAGTCATCATCATCCCAACGATGTGAAAACCTTCGTTCTTCAACCACCGCCTTCATCTTCGACTCTTGATCGCCGTGATGATTATCCAGAATGGGTTAAACCCGGTCTTTCTGAATAACTCGCGTATATTGTGATTAAAAGCAAATATTGGAAGATCACACATTACGCCACATTCCAACTCCGAGTATTCTATTAATAAGATATTCATATTAGAAGATTCTCATTAATTTTATCAAAGATAAACTCTGAAAATAAAATCTCAAATCTTCCTTAAAGGATTTATTAAAACTCCAGTTTTGATTTGATATCAAAAATCATTATTACAAGATCACTTATTTTAAGGAATAAATCTTGTCTTAAACAGGTTAAAGAACTAGTGTCCTTTAGACACAGTTCACAATAAACCTACAATCTATTTCCAAAATATGGAATTCCACAGAAATCAAATCAATACATAATCGATATAGATTTCTGTATCGGACTAATAATATAAATGGAATAACGGCAAAGCCTCTTAAATTCCATATATAATTCCGGTCTTCTTTTACAGAAGCCCATTGCGATTATTACCAATCGAATTTCCACTAAATTCCTATTTAATATATTAAATTGGAAAAAATTGATTTTTAGAAAATGCCCTTTTTAAATCTATAAAATAGATTTATAAATTCCAAATAATAATTTCAATGTAAATCGGATTAAAGGACAAATGTCATTTTAAAACATCGTCCACGATAAATCCACTTCACATCTCAATTTATTTCATAACACAAAAATATAATTGCAAATCCTAATAATCTTTTAAAAACATATATTAAAATAATCATTAAAATATTCTTTATATAAAAGACTCTAAATGGGAGTATTCTTTATATTACAAATTTTTATCTTTTACGAATATTCTTGTTTTAACATATAGTTGATTAACAATATATTTTATGAAAATATATATACTTTATATAAAAAGGATTTCTAATGCAAAAATATTCTTATTCAAAAGAACACCTGAATCGAAATGCAACTCAATCATTTACCATATAATTTGGATTATATGGATTTCACACACATCATATTTATGATAATAATAGTATAATCATCAAATCATCCATCTACATCCAAAGTGTAATTTCCATTGTGTAAGAGTTAAAATTAGATAATAACGCTCATCGCAGCTTGTCGATCCAACGATCAACATACAACTAAATATTGGGATTAGTGTATGTAAATTTTCATCCCAACACCCGTGTGGGGTTTCAACCAATAAATAAATAATAAACTAATTTGTGCACTTGGGCGATGTGTGAAAATAATCATCCCAATCACATAAACAAGTCGGGTAACTTGTGAATGGAAGTGTAATACACAATATATAATCATGACAAGAAAATGTCTCTTTTGCAACGAATGAATAAGAATAATAACTTCGTCTCTATCGACAATTTCTATCCCGCTAGTTTAAACTCAAGCAAAAATGATTATATTGTTCTGACAATACTAATGCGACAGAAATGATAAATATTGTTTCAACAAAATAAATATTTTGATTTAACTAACCTATCTTGACAAGTATATGTCTTGCCAAACATAAGATATATATATATATATATATATATATATATATATATATATATATATCTATATGTAAATTGCTTTAACTAATTCATTTTGACAAAAATGAATATTTCTGACAAAATATCTATTTTGGTTTAACTAGTATAAATTGACTAAAATGAATAATTGTTTTTAAATAATATAAATTAACAAAAATGAATAATTGGTTTTAACTAATGTAAATTTACAATAGTGATTAATTTGTGTTTCAATTCTAATAAAATATTCCAGTGCTATATTTTGTTTCATTCTTTTAATTTAGACAAAATAAGTGTTTTTGTCTATTTTACTTTAATGATAAAAATATGAATATTTAGTTATTCATTCTTTACAAAATATTAAATAAACATTTCAATTCATTCTTTTTGAAGTGGCAAAAAGAACTCCTTTTATTTCATATAAGACATTTGACAAATTGGTTCTTTTCACTTCATATAGAATTGCAATAAAAATGCACTTCTAAAAATCTATTCTTTCTATTGTCCTTTAAAATGAAAATAATATGAAACATTATCTCTTTTGCTACAACTAGAATGTGCTAAAATGTAATTTTTAAATCATATCCTTTATTTATATCTAAAAATGTGAATAAAAAGGTATTTCTTAACTTGAAAGTAAAATGAAAGATTTAATTCATGTCTTATTTGCATTGAAGAGTGCAAATAAAATTGCCACTTTCAAACAATATTTTATACATATCAAAATTATAAATCAAAAATGTAACTTTTATTTTAATGGTTTGTTTGCATTGATGAATTGCAAATAAAGATGAACTTTATTTTAAGGTTTTATTTGCAATAAGGAATGCAAATAACAAATTTAACTTTGTATTTTGATTTAAAAGTATATTTGAGTGAATGTGAAAAAAAACTCATTACCAATGTGTATTTACATTAGTGAAAGTAAATAAAGAAACAAATTTTTATTTAAATGTGTATTTGCATTAGCGATTCCAAATAAAAGAACAACTTGGTTTTCAATATATATATTTGCATTTGTGAATGCAAAACAATTTTAATTTCAATGGGTATTTGCTTTTGTAAATGCAAAGTAAATACAACTCCCATTTGTAAAGTTTATTTGCAGTAATTAATGCAAATAAAAGAACAAATTTCATTTTTAAAGTTTATTTCATTTCAAAGCATATTTTATTTCAAAGTATATTTGCATTTGTGAATGCAAATAAAAGAATAGTTTTATTTCCAAAGTACACTTTTACAATTTTCTATTCGATGTATAAAAATGTGTATATTTGTATTGGTGAATGTAGATAAAAAGATAGACTTTAGTTTCATTGAATATTTGCATTAATAAATGCAAATAAATGAATAAACCTTAATTTCAATGCTTATTTGCATCGATAAACGCAGATAAAGGAATAAACATTATTTCTAAAATATGTATTTGCATTGATGAGTGCAATGAAGGAATAATTTGTTTCAATATGTATATTTGCATTGGTAAATGCAAATAAAGAACAATTTCTATTTTCTACATATATTTGCATTGGCGAATGCAAATAAAAGAATAATTTTTTTAAAGAATTTATTAGCCAGGCCCGACCCTTCCCCAAAGCGGGGGAAGCGACTGCTTAGGGCATCGGAAAGCCCGGGGCACCAGAATTTCTTTCGCAACATAGTAACCATTCTAGATGTTTTTTTCTTTGGCAAATCACGTTTTGGGATTCACAAATTAGATCACAACCGCACCAAGCTCCATCTCGATTCGCGATGCAGGACCTGAACTGCGGCACATGTAGTTCTCCGCTCCTCCAAACGCCAATCGTCATAATCTCCATTTCACTCTCATATTCTCGCAGTTAAGGGCTTTGACAGTTGTTTATTTGGTTGTTGCTACTTCACTTGAAGGCATATATTGCAATTTGTAGAAGGTTAGTAATTTGCAGTATCTATTGTTTGCTGAAACAATAAAAACTAATTCATTAAGTTATAAAGTATTCATTTGAATGCACAACATCATCCACTATCTAGCCATCTCCATCTATGTAACTATCGTGTAAACCAATTCAATTTTAATTCCGCACAGTATTTTGTTATTTATACCAGTTTTAGTCTCTTTTAATCTCTAATATTTGTACGCAGGAAAACATGGAAGAAGAAGTGAGGATGATTGTTCGCCTGCAGGGTTTCTAATGGAGGTATTGGTAAAATGTAAGCTTTTTCGCTTTGGTTATTTCTAGTTTCCATTTATTCTCTGTGTTAATACTTAGGGGAAGCTTCTTTCTGGTTTGGATATGCCTGTTTGCTTTGTTTATCCTGTCCGGTCAGTTCTTCTTTGGCTTATTTGGCTGTTTGCATTTGAATCTGGCTTGTCTTGCTGGTTTGTGTGGCAAGGGTTGTTGCCTGTGTTATGGTGGTCAGTATTTCCTCGAGGTTAAGTTTGGTTTTCAAAGATTTGGGGTGTTTGCTGTTGCTTTGTATGTTGGCAGTCGTTTCTTGACTTGGGGGCTTGCTGCTTTGCTTGGTTTTAGAGGTCATCTGTGTATTTTTTGTTGTTGTCTGTCTGGTGTACTTTTTCTTTTGGTGTTCTTGTATGTATTTTGTTTGTGTCCATGGTACGAGCTGGATTTAGTGTGTGTTGTGTACAATATTCATTTTAGTGTGTGTGTTGTGTACAATATTCGTTTTAGTGTGTGTTGTTGTTTCCAGTTTGAACCTTTTATGTAACCTGTCTATTGTAATATAAGTTCCCCTTTTGCTTCAAAAAAAATTATGATTTGTGTTATAAAATATTGTCAGGTGGTTGCATATTAATTTAACTATAAGGATTGATTACTTTATTTGTGATTTGTTGAATAACTAGTTAGGATTAAATTAAAATTGATACTACCGTATTGATACATTCAAATTGATTTTTTTCTTATTGGTAAATGAATGATTATTGTTGAAATGGGTTAGGTTAGTTAGTGTACAATTTATCAACATACTTTTTAATTGCTATTACAAATAAAGTTATTTTCGTTCTTTCTATTCTCTTTATTTATAAACAATATAAATTACTTTGATAGATTTAATTAATGGTAGTACCAATAGTTTCTGTATGGAGGCCTTATTTTTTTATTGGCTTTAGGCACCAAAACTCTTAGGACCGGCCCTGTTATTAGCATTAGTGAATTCAAATAAAAGAATGAATTATATATTAAAATATAATTGCAAACAAAAATGTAACTTCTGAAAATAATTTCTTATTTACATATAAAATGTAAACAAATTGTGACTTCCAAAACATGTATTTTTATTTACATAAAAATGTAAACAAAAAGGCGGTTTCCCAAATATAACATTTAATTCACTCATGCCATGTAAATAAAGTTTTATTTTACTAATATGTTTTTAATATCAACAATAAAATTTAATATTTTATTGTAAATCCAATTCTAGAACATCTTACGTTAAATGTGACAGTAAAAAAGAAGAATTTTTACTGTAATTCATAAATCGTGTTCTAAATGTAAACAAATAAAAATAGAATTTTATTGGTTAGCCAAATTCTGTTGTAATGGAAACAAATGAAAATATACCCTATTTGTTGTTCATTTTCTATTGCAAATAAACAAATAAAAATAATATTTTATTTGTCGTTCAAATCTTGTTCTAAAATAAACAAATAACAATAAGGTTTATTTGTTGTTTAAATTCTATTGTAAGGTAGACAAATAAGGTTTTATGTGTCATTCAATTTCTATGGTAATATCAACAAATAAAAAAGAGTTTTTATTCGTCATTCCAATTCTATTGTAGTATCAACAAATAAAGATACGCTTTATTTGTCGTCCAAATTTCATTGTAACATCAACAAATAAAAAATGAATTTTTATTTGTCGTTCAAATTTCATTGTTCATTTTGACCAACATGACAAATTATTTAAATTCAATAAAATAAAATAACATAAACTTTTAAACTTGAAAATTATAGTTTAATGTCATTAATCATAATAATTGTTTTTGGTTTAACCATCTTATTCAATCACTGCACTCAACATAATATTTTCGACAATTTAATGTTAATAAAATAAACAATAAAATAAGCACAACCAATATGATATTTCCAATTGTTTTTTTCATGATCTAATCCAATACACAGTTAAGGTGATATTTTCAATTGGATAAAGATTTCAGTTCTAATCCCATTTTATTAAGCATGAAAATTTTCACACTGATACATACACAATAACAGATCTAACATAAAACATTACAATCAATCAAAAACAAAATCTACAAATTCATCACGACGCAGATCTAATTAAACAACAATCTGATAATTATTTAACAACAATAAAATAATTAATTAAATTAATTAAATCTTTAAATCAGAGATTCTCACATTGATATGGCTGAAAATTCGACTGTCTTGGTTTCAGCTTTGGTATGTGCCATTGCGAAGGTCTCTGAGAGACGAGTCCAACGCAACTTACGGTTCGTAAAATGACCCTCGTATGAAAGAGATATTGAATTTTAAAGATTGTGTAACAACCCGAAAATGCGAGCCAATTTAAAATTTTTATTTTGGCAATTTCGATGAATTTTGAATATTTAAAATGAATTATTTTAAATAATATTGACGAGAAATATATTTTGAATGGAATTAGAATGTATATATTTATATACGTCGTTGTTAGAATATAAATAATTATATATAATTATAAAAGGAATTGAAAATGGCGCGGTAGTTCGATAATTCGATTTCAAACTTCAAATGAATGTACCAGGTGCAAAACAATCCGGATTTTAGTGAAACCAAAAATAACGGAATCTAATAGAGAATATCTTTCCAACAAATCCGAAGAATCAAAATTTCATAGCGGGGATAAAAAGATATGTCCAGTTGAAATTTCAAAATAGTCGCTATGGAATTTCGGCCCTTGAAAATAGCAATTTTGCAAACGACCTCGGATTTCGACGAAACCACTTTTGTTGGATCCGTGATGTCAACTTATTGCTAGATTTCAATTTTCGTAATTTTTCGAATCAATATGTGTGCGTGGCAAAGGAAAACGCGTTTGACCAGTTTTAGTTGATTTTAATCGACTGGAAAATGACCATTTTTCAAACGGTCTCAGAATTCGACGAAATTAGTTTTATTAGGACTGTATCGTCAATACGTAGCTAGAAAATATTTTTTTGGAATTTTTCGAGTTAGTATGTGGCTCCGGTAAATTGAAGTGCACGTTCAAATTCAATATATAGAGTTATATGTTGATTTTGACGGAAACTGATCGAAATGAGGGAATTGGCTTACGAAACATATCCCATTGTGTTTGGAATGGAGGTATTACGCTAGGGACGACAGTCAGTGGGTTCGAAATAAAAAGTTGTTTAATGAAATAAAATAAAAATAAATAATATATATTTTCATATATATGCGTTGACCCTTCCCATTTTCTTCTTTCTCTCCCTCGTTCGTTCAGATCTGGAAATCGAATAAACAAAAAAAAAAGCACTGACGCGTAACGCCCCCTCCCCCATCGCCATCGATGGCGACCTCCCCATCGTCGGAGGCGCTGAACCCTCTTTCCCTCACCGCGATGGACACCCTCGCAGCCTCCCTCTCTCCTCGCCCACACGTCGATCGAGGAAACCCAGCACCTCGCGCCCCTTTCCCCCTAAACCCTAGCCACCACTGATCCCGCTCCTCCCTCCGCTCCATAGCCGCAGCTCCGACCATCCCGGCGCGGCCCTCCTCCTCTCTCCTCTTCCACGAAGACCGCAAGCACCTCAAGAACCGCCGCTCCGACCGTTTTACCCCGCCGCTGGTTAGCCCTACTTCCCCCTCCACCCACCAATTCCGGCGCCTCCATCCTAGTGAGTTTTTCGTTTATTATTTTATTTATATTTATTTATTTATTTTCAATTTTATTATATATGTATATAATTAAAAATCTGAAATTTATATGTATGCATATGCTAAAGATTAGATTTTTATTAATTTAAAGCAATGATTTTTTATTGTTTGAAAGTTATAAATTTTATTGTATACTTAGCATTATAAAGTTATAATCTTTAGGTGTTGAAAAGCTTTTTATTATAGTAGAGTATTAAAAATATAATTTTTATAATATAAAAAGGTTAAAAATATAATTTTTATTATAGTAGAGTATTAAAAATATAATTTTTATAATATAGAAAGGTTAAAAATATTTTTTTTATTGTAGTAGAGTATTAAAAATATAATTTTTATAATATAGAAAGGTTAAAAATATAATTTTTATTATAGTAGAGTATTAATAATATAATTTTTATAATATAGAAAGGTTAAAGATATAATTTTTATTATAGTAGAGTATTAAAAATATAATTTTTATAATATAGAAAGGTTAAAAATATAATTTTTATATGAGTAGAAGATTAAAAATATGATTTTTACATTATAGAAGTGTTAAAGATTTGATTTTTATTTTGTAGAAGGAGCAAAGATGTGATTTTTATATACATGGCAACAATATAAAAATGTGATTTTTATATATGTTGTGGCTACGGGCAACGAAAGTGACAAAAGGCGAGAACGGCGAGATATTGTAACTATGAAGTGTCGTGGAGTTTGGATTAGCTAGTCGGTAAGAACTTCTCACTTTAAATCTTGTTTTTCTAGTTAAAATATATACTAGGATGTAGACGGTGCTTAGCAGCACCCGACACCCGTCGTCCACAGATCATGGACGGCTTGTATGCTTGTTTGATGTGTTATGAAATTTGTTTGTGATGTTGATGTGAAATCGATAATAAAATGTTGATTTTTGGAATAAATTAATTATCGTTAAAAATATAATTTTTAACGTGAGTGTGAATAAATAAATATTCATTTACAAACCGGACGGTTTGTTTATGTACACCTATTTGAAGGATATTGATTGGGACGATAAATTTTACACATCGCCCAACTGCACCAATAAAAATCTGTGTTTGTTGATTTGAAACCCCACACGGGTGTTGGGATGATATTTGGTGTACACTAATCCCAATTATTTAATAGTATGTCGATCGATTGGTCGACAGACTGTGTAAGCGTTAATTATTTATATTTAATGCTTATGCAGTTGTGTAGTGCACCTTGGATGAAGGTTGATTATTTATCGTTGCTATTTATATACATGTGTTGTATGGAATCCATATAATTAACATTATATGGTGATTGATTGGGCCTCATTCCAATTGGGAAATAATGAATATTATAAAAGAAAATTCATGTGTTAAATAGAATAAATAGTCATGTGTTGACGATGCTCATGTGTTGAGAATTCATGTGTTGAAAGTGTATTCATGTGTTGATTAAAATATTTATATAATAAAATTACCTTTTTATTGTAAGTAAGAAGGAATATAGATTCATGTGTTGAATAGAATAAATATTCATTTGCTGAATAGAATAACGAATTTATTGAAATATATAAAGCCGTGTTGATTAGAGATGCGCCATTTTGACGTGAGCGATATATATATATCGATTATATTCGTTTTTTTTAAATAATTATAGAAAAGGAAGTGATTTCAAAATATAACGTTTTGAAAATATTATCATTTGTATATCGATGATGTTGAATATTCAATTTCGATTCGAAATTGAATATGAAGTTGAAATCGTTTCGAAATGAATTTAAAACGATTTATAAAATACGTTTTAAAAGGAAATCGACGAAATATAATATATATGTATATATATCTTTAATAATAGTTGGAATAGGTTTGGTGTCACACTTTTTTGGTGTACACGCAAACTACCGAAAATGTCCCTTACAATAAAAATGCACCTTAAAATATTTGGAGAAAAATCATGCTGACTTCGTAATATATTGCATCAGCGACATAATAGTTCAATTTAACATAATATTGCATCGACAATAATTACTCTATCTTATCTAAGAATACCATAACCAGCATACTAGAATTTGTTTCATTTAATTACTCCATCTTATTCAAGAATATCATAGCCCCTTAAAATATTTGGAAAAAAATCATAATAATTACTCTATCTTATCCAAGAATACCATAACCAGTATACTAGAATTTGTTTCATTTAATTACTCTATCTTATCCAAGAATACCATAGCCGATGACTTTGTAATATATTGCATCAGCGACATAATAGGTCAATTTAACATAATATTGCATCGGCAATAATTACTCTATCTTATCCAAGAATACCATAATCAACATACTAGAATTTGTTTCATTTAATTACTCTATCTTATCCAAGAATACCATAACCAGCATACAAGAATTTATTTCCTTTACGCGCTATTACCAGACTTTAAATCCTTTACACACTAATATCCTAAATTTCCTCTATACCATACACTAATATCCTAAATTTCCTCCACGCATATGTAATTGGGATAATAAATGCAATTTGTTTACATACGCACTAATTTGTTTCCTTCTTTGTTGCCGCAAATTGTTTACATACACACTAATTTGTTTCCTCCTTTGTTGCCGGGTCATCGTATTTCAAAATATTTTCCAACTATTATTAAAGATATGTAAAATACATAACATATGAGGAATAAAAATCCACGCGCGAAGCGCGTGCCGTGACGCTCGTATATATATTATATAATGGCCTGAATAGAATGCGCCGCGCCACGGCAGTTCGTGAATTTCGACCATTGACTTCGAATTGACGTTGCGGGAGATCCGACCGTCGGATTCTCCTAAAACCGGGACTGTTGGGTTCGTATCGAAAAGAGCTTTCTAACGAATATTTGAAATTAGAAATCTAACGGCTGGATTTGGAATTATGTCCAAATCAGATTTGGAATTATGTCCAAATCAAATTTGGAAAAGGTCGTTGTAAGTGCAGTTCGATGGCCGTTGGTGGAAATCGACTGTACGGGCCTTGATAAAATTATTAAAAATATCTATAATTTGTGTAAAATCATAAGAAATGGTTTGTGAAGAACTGGGATGAAAAATTCCACATTTGAAAAGATAAAAATATATTTTTATCGAAATGAACTAGTTTTGAACTAGGATTAGAATCAATTTATTTTTGAAATAAATAAATTGAATTTGAAAGTGGTTTTGAAAATAATCAGAATTTCCAATACGTGAATTGGACTGGAGTTGAATCGAAATTATCTTCGGAATATTTCGATGTTGGATTTCGTGACTATACAGATATTGTTATGGGAATTTGAAAGATATATTTTATATCGTTATTTCCAATACGATATTTGTTGGTTTCAGAATTTGATATTGAATATAAGCCAGTATATTTTCTATTCAGAGCCTTGTATTTAATATCAAATGTGATTTGGGTTTGTCGTTAATGGTGTCTTCCTTAACACCGATTCTAAAGCCCAATGGAGAAAAATATTAAATCTTTCTATTTAGATATAATGAAGTGTATCAATTAAATAATATTTAATTGGAATTGAATTTGAATTGGTTCTTGGGTTTATCGTAAGCGGTGTTTTGAATAACACCTGTTCTTTGACCCGATTAACAATAGAATGTGATTTGGGTTTATCGTGGATCGTGTTTTAGATGACATTGGTTCTTTAACCCAGTTAAAGGCAGGATATTGATTTTTGAAAAGATTAAAACTAAGTGGAGTTTTAATGAATCTTTAATTAGATTGAAATGTGAATTGATAATTTAAATTATCAAATCTGAAAGGTGATCGAGAATGGAGTACCGCCAGTTTTGCTCCAAAGCGATAGTTAAATCTTTAATTAGATTTGAACGTGAAATGGTAATTAATATTTACCAATAACACCGTGGTGTTAGATATGGAGTATTACCAGTTTTGCTCCAAGGGATGAATAGGTTGGGATTGGGAAATAAAATAAATAATTACTTCGGTGTGGTTCGCTAATCCCGACTAGTTTGGAAAACCATGATATGGTTTGAAATGATATCCAAAGAAGGATTAAAGAATAAATGTAGAAGAATTTATCTTTGATAAAATTAATGGGAACCTTTCCCTAAGAATGTGATTTTGTGAATACAAGAATATTCTGAATTGGAATGAGGCGTTTGTTGTGTTTGTATAACATTTGATTATTATATACATGGGTTATTCAGAAAGGCCGGGTTTATACCCATTCTGAATAACCGTTTCGGCGATAAGTCGAAGATGAAGACGGTGGTTGAAGACCGGAAGTCTTCACATCGTTCGGGTGATTACTGATGATCTTGATTGGGCTGTACACCCAAGAGGAGAGAAACAGTTGGTGGTCGTCCAGACGTACTTGGAGATCGATGGATGTGCGAGGAAAGTGCCTCCGGTTTCGTTCAGACCCAGAACGAACTTGTAAATGGACTGTGTGTCTGACATTGGATTTTATTCTGTGTTGATTGATCTCTATTAAATATACATCTGTTTGGCGGCGGAGAATTTATTCTCTTGCTTAACGCCCTTCTCTGAGACGTACGAGCTCAGGGGTTGTATATCGATGGACATCAGTCGCATGGAGTGAATTGCCAGTGTGGCACGCGTAAGTGGGAATTGATCAAGGCTTCTGTTGAAAAGTAAAGTCTTGTGGTTGATGATCAAAGCACGGCCTGTGTGGCATAGCTTTGTGTATAGCGTGAATTCGCGAGCCTCACACCTCGGTATGAGTCAAAAACGGGATAAGGACCCAAGGAGTGAACGACGTTTCTTTCTAGCTATGGGGGATGTCAGTGCTTAAACTGACTGACATTTATATACTTTTCACCTGTGTGGTTGTTGGATGCGAGGCGCCTCGATTATAGGTCCTATAGGCCGGGAAATATGTGTTTAAGAATAGTTAATCCTCAAAAGTAAGGTAGGACCGGCCTTGGAGGTTCCAAAGGATCAGAGTGGGGTCCTGAGGCATTTGCTAGAGTGTCTCGAATCGGAGAGGAGCTTGCCCCTTGCCTCGACTCATGAAGGAAATCCAATTTCCAATACGTGACTTGCGGTTTTATTTGTAGAGCCTAGTATGGCGACATGATAGATGGTACCCATGCCGCCTATGATTGATATTTATGATTTGAATTGTTTTGACACTATACACTTATTATAGTATCAAATGATTTGTTTTAAACGTACCAAGCATGTTTGGCTATTATAAGGGAAAACCCTATCCTCCGGCTTGCGTTGCATTGTGTGATGGGACCTGGGTCTTATAATAGCTTAATTTTTCCAAAAAGCATTGCGCTGTTTTGATATATGCACTAGTGTTCTTGGGAGGAAACCCGTTCCGTGTTATACGGCGTGGTCCCTTGAATTACTCTCTTTTAAAGTAAAGTTTTAAATAACTGTTTTAGTTCTCACACCAGTCACATGACTGACCCGGAGTTTATTGTTTTAACCTAAACTCTGGGTGCCCTTATTTTCCGCACGGGCAGCTAGTAGTTTCGGTTTTGCAGATTCATATTCACAGGATCCTGATTTACAACTGGAACGATGCTCGGAAAGCTCTGTATCCGTGTATTACTTCTAGTTGTGTGTTATATTATTTTTCCGCTTCTATGTAATTTATTGTAATCTCTGATATTTATCGAATGTATATTATTCATTTATACTCTGTATATTCTTGTATTCTGATGGAATTGTTGTAATTAACAATGAAATGTTCTTCTGTTTGTGTTCCGATGTGTGTTGTTCCCATCTCAATCCGGGCTTTCCTTTACGGGGAAGTTCAGGTCGTTATAGATTGGATAAATTAATTATTAAATAAATAAAATAATATTAAAATATAAACCTTCTTCTTCCTCTTCCTATTACGGCCGAACCCATCGTCCACCTCCATTCCCCCCTGCGTACGCACCACCGAGCCACCCACTGCCGATCGGACATCACCACTTCGACCGCCATAGGTCGCTCCTCCGTCGCCCGGCACCCCAGACAACTCGCGGATCCCACCTCCCCTGAAATTGAGGTCAAAGTCGGCGGCTTCCTCACCAGAATTCGCGAAATCCGTGCACTGAAACCCGATCTTAACCGTATAGATTCGAAGCTCTCTGAATTCTCTTCGATTTGATATATAGTTTGCCAATTTTCGTTGAATGGATTAAGAGAAATTAACGTTTGAAATACGGATGATTCTGGGCTTCGAATAGACATGGCGGAGGCCGCATTAGGTTTAGGGTTTCTTTAAATTCATTGAAAAACGTGTTATAAAGGTAAAAATGCGGGCTGACTCCGAATTGGGCTTGCTTACTATCGATCCTAAGGTTTTGAGGCCTTCTGAACGCAATGGAACAGGTCTCGGGGTCCAATTCCGAAATCTGTAGAATATTTATTTAAAATCCCATTAAAAATTAATTAATTAAATATTGACCGTACATTTAAATATGCCGGGGCCACATATGACCTCAGAAAATTCTAATAAAAATATTTTTAGCTTTCTTATGATGATACGGTTCTAACAAGACTGATTTCGTTGCATTCTGAGACTGTTTGAAAAATGGGTATTTTCAAGTCGTTTAAATTTACCTGAAATAGTCAAAACACATTTTAATTTGCCACGCTCACATATTAACTCGAAAAATTCTGAAAATTGAAACTTAGCTATAATTTGACATTCCGGTTCCAACAAAAGTGGTTTCGTCGAAAACGGAAGTCGTTTGAAAATTGACTATTTTCAAGTGCTATATATTTAATATTAAAAAAATACATTTTTAAACAAATAAATTCCGAAACTCAAAATATATAAGTGTTTATACTTTTTAAATGCAGAAACATTATTCCGGACTCAATGGAAGTGGTTTCGAGTTCAAATTCCTTCATATGTAAAAAGTAGCCCTTCGGGCCATATATATTATATATTCTACAGCAACCTTTCAAAATATTGAATTGGCCATAACTTTGATTTTTAAAACGAAATTTCAATTTTTCAAATTCGTTAGAAAGATATGGTTAAACAGATTTAAATATTTCTTGTTTCACTCAATTCTGATTTATTTTGAATCCTGTACATTCAGTTAAAGTTCAAAATTAAAATTTTAAAACTACCGCGCTATTTCTAACTCCATTTATATTTAAATTAAATTTATTCGTTTTAACTTTGATTAAAATGAATTCTAGCCATTATTATTTATATTAATTATATTATATCCTCAAAATTCATTAAAATTTCTAAAATAAATTTTTTAAATTGGTTTAGAATTTGCGGGTTGTTACAATCTCCCCCACTTAAAAATCTTTTCGTCCTCTAAAAGGAAATGATGCTAAAGTCGTTTATTTAACTAATTTAATTTTCATTCTTTAATTGTTTAATAATTTTATTAGTTGAGCTAATAATCACACAACACAATCATCAATCAATTAGTTGATTAGCCTTTCAAATATATATAACTTTTATATATTCAAAATCATATTTTCTAAAATCGAATTATATATATATAATTACAAATACGTTAATTATAAACTCTTCTTCACTCTGACTCATTCTAGGGCATTGCTAACCCCATCTCTAATGAGTATTCTCATTCTAGGATACTGTTGATCCTATCTCTAATGAGTATTCTTATTGGATATTACTAATCCTACCTCTGATGAGTCTTTTGTTCAGTTCTAATGAGTTGTACCCCAAAGATTTGAGCTAACCTGGCTCTGATACCAGCTGTAACGACCTGGATTTTGCTCGACCCCAATCGATCGGAAGATCGATCAAAACTGTTCAAATTCCGCATACGTTAACTTTGGGCATACAACACATCAGAACAACAACACAGACTTTTATAACATCAATAATAAATGTTACATCAGAGTACAGAATATATCAGAGTACATCAAAATAAAATTACAGCGGAAGATAAATTACAATAGATTAACACATTGCAGTGGAACTAATCTCAGCGGAAGGCCATCAATATTCTGGACCCACCTTCAGGCTTCAATCCAAGATCTTGCTTAAAATATATCTACAAAAAACTACTCGACTACCCGTGTGGAAAGAAGGCACCCGATTTTGCAAAGTGAAACAAACTACAGGTATGTCGCGGGACTGGTATGAGAAATCTTAACTTAACTTATCTAATAATAAGGCTAATCACAGGACCACGCCGCTAACGCGGAACGGGTTTACTCCATTGGATTGCCAGTGCATAAATAAAGTAAATCATCAAATAACGCAATGCTTTTTGGAAAAATGAAACCATTATAAGACCCAGGTCCCATAACACAATGCAATGCAAACTGGAGGATAGGGTTTTACCTTATAATGGTCAAAAGATGCTTGATACGTAAAAACGATAACATTAGTGTGTATATATATATATATTTAAAACATTTCAAATATAATATCAATCCTAGATGGCATACCTACCATCTACTATGTCGCCATACTAGTTATACAATCAAAACCGCAAGGGGCGTATTGGAAATTGGGTTTCCATCATGAGTCAAGGCTAGGGAGGAGCTCCTGACCGATTCGAGACGCTCTAGCAATGTCTCAGGATTCGGACGCTGGCGAACCCTTGCATACAGCAGGGCCGGTCCACAAATACTTTAGTGGATTAGTTATGCCTGAACACATGCTCCCCGATCCTATTGGACGTACAAATCGGCCGTGGGCGACCGATAAGAATAAACCGAGGCCTCGCAAAATTCCAACAACCACATAAGCAAATGTCAGCCAATTTAAGCACCGACACCACTTCTAGCTAGAAAGAAACGTGTGCACTCCCTGCGTTCCCTTCTCCCGTTTCAGACTCAACCGGTGTGTGAGGCTCGCGAAGTCACGATATATACAAAGCTATGGCTGAAGAGACTGTGCTTTGATCATCAACCACAAGGCATGCTTTTCAACAAAGCCTTGATCATTTGCATCTTAGCATGTCACATTGTCAGACCCTACCATATCATTGATCATCTACCAATATATATATCACCTCTAAGCTCATACGTCTCAGAGAAGGGTGATAAGTAAAGAATAAATTCTTCACCACCAAACAGAAATATATAATCAGTAGCGTTCAACAAATACAGTAGAAAGGAATACAATGTCAGACACGCAACCCATTTACAAGTCCGCTCTGGGTTTGAGCGAAACAACGTGTCCGTCGATCTCCAAATGCGTTTGGACGATCATTACTAAATACCTTGCCTTGGAAGGCCAATCCCAATTCAAGATACCAGTCATCATCTTCCCAACGATGTGAAAACCTTCGGTCTTCAACCACCGCCTTCATCTTCGACTCTTGATCGCCGTGATGATTATCCAGAATGGGTTAAACCCGGTCTTTCTGAATAACTCGCGTATATTGTGATCAAAAGCAAATATTGGAAGATCACACATTACGCCACATTCCAACTCCGAGTATTCTTTTAATAAGATATTCATATTAGAAGATTCTCATTAATTTTATCAAAGATAAACTCTGAAAATAAAATCTTAAATCTTCCTTAAAGGATTTATTAAAACTCCAGTTTTGATTTGATATCAAAAATCATTATTACAAGATCACTTATTTTAAGGAATAAATCTTGTCTTAAACAGGTTAAAGAACTAGTGTCCTTTAGACACAGTTCACAATAAACCTACAATCTATTTCCAAAATATGGAATTCCACATAAATCAAATCAATACATAATCGATATAGATTTCTGTATCGGACTAATAATATAAACGGAATAACGGCAAAGCCTCTTAAATTCCATATATAATACCGGTCTTCTTTTACAGAAGCCCATTGCGATTATTACCAATCGAATTTCCACTAAATTCCTATTTAATATATTAAATTGGAAAAACTTGATTTTTGGAAAATGCCCTTTTTAAATCTATAAAATAGATTTATAAATTCCAAATAATAATTTCAATGTAAATCGGATTAAAGGACAAGTGTCATTTTAAAACATCGTCCACGATAAATCCACTTCACATCTCAATTTATTTCATAACACAAAATATAATTGCAAATCCTAATAATCTTTTAAAAACATATTTTAAAATAATCATTAAAAATATTCTTTATATAAAAGACTAAATGGGAGTATTCCTAATATTACAAATTTTTATCTTTTACAAATATTCTTTGTTTTAACATATAGTTGATTAACAATATATTTTATGAAAATATATATACTTTTGTAATAACCCGAAAATCTGGGCCAGTTTAAAATTTTTAAATTGGCAATTTTAGCGTATTTTGAACATTTAAAATGAATTATTTTAAATAATATCGGCGAGAAATTTACTTTGAATATAATTCGAACGTATATATTTATATTCGTCGTCGTTAGAATATAAATAATTATATATAATTAAGAATAGAATTGAAAATGGCGCGGTAGTTCGATAATTCGATTTCAAACTTCAATTGAATGTACCGGGGCAAAACAATCCGGATTTTAGTGAAACCAAAAACATTAGGATCTAATTGGTAATATCTTTCCAACGAATTCGACAAATCGAAATTTCATAGCGGGAATCAAAAGATATGTCCGGTTGAAAATTCTGAATAGTCGCTATGGAATTCAGGCCCTTAAAAATGGACATTTTGCAAACGACCTCGGATTTCGACGAAACCAGTTTTGTTGGGTCCGTGATGTTAAGTTATTGCTAGATTCCAAATTTTATAATTTTTCGAATCAATATGTGAGCGTGGCAAAGGAAAACGCGTTTGACCAGTTTTAGTTGATTTTAATCGACTGGAAATAGGCCATTTTTCAAATGACCTCAGAATTCCACGAAACTAGTTTTGTTAGGACCGCATCGTCAATACGAAGCTAGAAAATATTTTTCGGGAATTTTTCTAGTTAGTATGTGGCCCCGGTAAATTGAAATGTACGTTTAAAATTCAATATAGTGATTTAGATGTAAATTCAACGGAAACTGATCAAGACAATCAAATCAGCTTACGATACATATCCCATTGTGTTCGAAATGGGGGGAATTAGCTAGGGGCGACAGTCGTTGGGCCTCGTTTGAAGTTCGTATACGAAGTCGACTTTGGATGGAAAAATAATAATTAAATATTATATAAAGGCCCCTCCCCTTTATTCTCCCTCCTCTCTCTCCTCAATAGTCAATGGGCAGAAAAGAAAAAAAAACCCCCGATAATGTCGATCTCGTTCAACAAACCGCCGGAGTTCGTCGATGCCTCCCCCTCCGACGTTCACCGTCGATTCTCCCCCCAGCATCCCTCGCGCCACCTTCGGCGGAGCCCTAGCCCCTTTTCAGCAACTGCCGACACTATGGGGCCCGCTCCGAATCAATAACCAAGCCGCCGTCGATGAAGTCGCCTCCACCGCCGATGATGTTGCCGTGCCGCCAGTGCTGACCACCTTCGGCCTTCCCCAATTGCCCTCCGCCCCTCCTCCTCAACGATGAACGCGACCCCACCTGGACCTCGCCCACCCTGCTGTGGCCATCCCGACCTCCAGCGCCGAACTGAGCTCGCCCTACGACCACCGACGCTCAGACCATCCCACCAACCTCCTTCGACCACCCGGAACTCGATAATCAATGTAAGTTCGCTGATTTTCACTTTTAGATTAGAAAAATATGATCTTTGAGATTGCAAAAATATGATTTTTAAGTTGGAAAAAGCTATGATTTTTAATATAGTAAAAATGTGATTTTTATATATTAAACATCGAAGTAAAAATGTGATTTTTATATATTAAACATCGAAGTAAAAATGTGATTTTTATATATTAAACATCGAAGTAAAAATGTGATTTTTATATATTAAACATCGAAGTAAAAATGTGATTTTTATATATTAAACATCGAAGTAAAAATGTGATTTTTATATATTAAACATCGAAGTAAAAATGTGATTTTTATATATTGAACATCGAAGTAAAAATGTGATTTTTATATATTGAACATCGAAGTAAAAATGTGATTTTTATATATTGAACATCGAAGTAAAAATTCGATTTTTACATATGTAGAGAATACGGGCAACGAAAGCGACAAAAGGCGAGATTGGCGAAGATTTCTATAAAAGAAGAGTCAAGATGATTGGATAGCTTTTGGTGAGAATTTCTCACCCTTCAATTTCTTTTCTAGTTATATATATATACTAGGATGCAGACGGTGCTTAGTAGCACCCGACACAATCGTCCACAGACCATGGACTTGTTTGTTTGGTTGCATAGATTAGTTTGATGATTTGAATTTGGTGGTTTGGTGAATATGATTGATGTGTGAATGGCGTGGGCCTTCACTAGACCGGGGATAAGGCTAGGCCTTGTCCCGTTTTTAGTATCGTGCCGTTATGCCGCCGAAATTTTCTAAAATATGTTAGAAAAATAAAAATATCATTTTATTGAATAAATGAACTGAATAGAATATTCATAGGTTGAATAAAATGTTTTATCGTTAAAAATTTAATTTTTAACGTGAATGTGAATAAATATTCATTTACAAACCGGACGGTTTGTTTATGTACACCTATTTGAAGGACATTGATTGGGACGATAAATTTTACACATCGCCCAACTGCACAAATAAAATATGTGTTTGATTGTTTGAAACCCCACACGAGTGTTAGGATGAAATTTGAAGTTCACTCATCCTGATTGATTAAATATGTCGATCGATCGATTGACAGGCTGTTATAAGCGTTAGATATCTATATTTGATGCTTATACAGTATAGTGCACTTTGGTTGATGGTTGATTATTTTTCAATGCTATTATATACATATGTTGTATGGAATCCATATAATTAACTTTATATGGTAATTGATTGGGCCTCATTCCAATTTAGAAAATAAAGAATATTATAAAATAAAGGTTCATGTGTTGACAGTACTCATCCATTGAGATTGGTCATGTGTTGAACGAAATATTTTAGTAATAAAATTTACATCTTTATCAATATAAAATAAAGGTTCATGTGTTGACAGTACTCATCCGTTGAGATTGGTCATGTGTTGAACGAAATATTTTAGTAATAAAATTTACATCTTTATCAATATAAAATAAAGGTTCATGTGTTGACAGTACTCATCCATTGAGACTGGTCATGTGTTGAACGAAATATTTTGATAATAACAACTATTTTGAAAAAGAAATATTTGAAATAGAATATTTGAAAATAGAAATTTATGAAGCCGTGTTGATTAGATTGACGCCATTTTGACGTGATCGATATTTATATCGATTTTATTCATTTCGAAATGAATTGAATTGAAAACGATTTCGAAATGAATTGAATTGAAAACGATTTCGAAGTGAATTGAATTGAAAACGATTTCGAAATGAATTGAATTGAAAACGATTTCGAAATAAATTGAATTGAAAACGAATTCAAATAGAATTGAAATTTGAATTGAATAGAAATGAATTTTAAAACGAATTTATAAAGAAGAATTCAATTTTGATTTGAATTGAAAAGGAAGTTGAAATTTCTTTTGAAACGAATTTAAAACGATTTATAAATTTCATTTTAAATAGAAATCGACGAAGTATATATTATATATATTATATATATAATATAATGGCCTGAATAGAACGCGCCGCGCCGCGGTAGTTCGTGAATTTCGACCATTTCTTTCAAACGGACATTACGGGAGATCCGACCGTCTGATTCTCCTAAAACCGGAACCGTTGGGTTCGTATCGAAAAGAGCTTTCTAACGAATGTGATAAATTAAAAATCTAACGGTTGGATTTGGAATTATGTCCAAATCAAATTTGAAAAAGGTCGCTATACGTGCAGTTCGATGGCCATTGGTGGAAATCGACTGTACGGGCCTTGATAAAATTATTAAAAATGGTAATAATTTGTGTAAAATCATAAGAAATGATTTAGAAAGTATTGGGATGAAAAACTCCATATTTGAAAAGATAAAAATAGATTTTTATCGAAGTGAACTAGTTTTGAACTAGAATTATAATTCTATTTATTTTTAAATAAATAAATTGAATTTGAAAAAGGGTTTTAAAAATAACCAGAATTTCCAATGATTGCATTGGAGTGGATTTGAATCGATATTGTCTTCGGAATATTTCGATGTTGGAATTCGTGATTATACAGACGTTGTTATGGAAATTTGAAAGATATATATTTATATCGTTATTTCCAATACGACCTTTGTTAGTCACAGAATTTGATATTGAATATAAGCCGATATATTTTCTATTCAGAGCCTTGTATTGAATATCAAATGTGATTTGGGTTTGTCGTGAATGGTGTCTTCACTAACACTGTTCTTGAACCCAGTTGAGAAAAGATTAAATCTTTTTATTTAGATTTAATGAAGTGTACCAATTAAATAATATTTAATTGGAATTGAATTGATATTGATTTTTGGGTTTATCGTGGACAGTGTTTTAAATAACACTCGTTCTTTAACCTGATAGTTAATGAATGTGGTTTTGGGTTTATCGTGAACCGTGTTTTAAATGACACTGATTCTTTAACCCAGTTAACGATTAAAACTAAGTGGAGTTTTAATGAATCTTTAATTAGATTGAAAAGATCGAGAATGGAGTATCACCAGTTTTACTCCAGGCGATAGTTAAATCTTTAATTGGATTTGAACGTGAAATGGTAATTGAATTTACCGATAACACTGTGGTGTTAGATATGAAGTATTACCAGTTTTACTTCATGGGATGAATAGGTTGGGATTGGGAAATTAAAACAAATGATTACTTCGGTAAGGTTCGTTAATCCCGACTAGTTGAATCGATATTCAAAAGGATAGATTAAAGAATAAATATAAAGAATTTATCTTTGATAAAATTAATGGGAACCTTTCCCTATGAATGTGAAATTTAGAAACTAACTGTCGGTTAACTAAGCAGAATGGTTTCCTGGATATTGATCTGATGTTGGTTTCGGCCTTCGGGGTTAATATTTGGGGAATTATTCTCTTGATTAATTTACAGTTAGTGACTGATGAATTGGAATGAGGCGTATGTTTTGTTTGTGTAACACTTATTTAAAATATACGCGAGTTATTCGGGAAGACCGGGTTTATCCCATTCTGAATAACTGATACGACGATAAGTCGAAGATGAAGACGATGGTCGAAGACCGGAGGTCTTCACGTCGGTTGGGTGATTACTGGTGATCTTGATTGGGCTGTACACCCAAGAAGATGGAAACAGTTGGTGATCGTCCAGACGTACTTGGAGATCGATGGATATGCGGGGTACTAGGTGCCTCCGGTTTCGTTCAGACCCAGAACGGACTTGCAAATGGACTGTGTGTCTGACATTGGATTTTAGTCCGTGTGATTGATCTCTATTAAATATATATCTGTTTGGCGGCGGAGAATTTATTCTTTTGCTTAACACCCTTCTCTGAGATGTACGAGCTCAGGGGTTATATATTAATGGATATCAAGCGCATGGAGTGAATTGCCTGTGTGGCATGCCTAAGTGGCAATTGATCAAGGCTTCTGTTGAAAAGCAAAGTCTTGTGGTGATGATCAAAGCACGGCCTTTGTGTCGTAGCTTTGTGTAACGTTTGCTTCACGAGTTTCGCACCCCGGTTGTGAACCAAAAACGGGAGAGGACCTCAGGGAGGGCATGCGTTTCTTTCTAGCTAGGGTGGTGTCAGTGACCTACCAGCCCTGACATTTATATACTTTTCACTTGTGTGGTTGTTGCTGTTGCGAGGCGCCTCGGTTTGATCGGACGATCCGGGTCCGATGGAGTCATTCGTTGGCTCATTTGCGCCCCAAAGGGCGGGGAGACGTATTATTCAGGCATAATAATCCACATCGGTGGACCGGCCCTGACGATCCAGGGGGCAGTTGCGGCTGTTCCTGAGACATGGTAGGCTAGATTGTCTCGAATCGGTAGAGGACGATCCCTGGCCTCGGTTCATAGAAGGAAATCCAATTTCCAAATACGTGACAACTGCGGTTTTAATTGTAGAACTAGTAGGGCAACATGATATATGGTACCCATGCCGCCTATGATTGATACTTATGATTTGAAGTTGTTTCATACACTATGCACTTATTATAGTATCAAATAATCTGTTTTAAACGTATCAAGCATTCTTTGGCTGTTATAAGGGAAAACCCTATCCCCCGGCTTGCGTTGCGTTGTGTGATAGGACCTGGGTCTTATAACAGCTTCATTTTTCTTTATTTAGCATTGCGCTGTTGTTTTATACACTGGTATTCTTGGGAGGAAACCCGTTCCGTGTTATACGGCGTGGTCCCTTGATTTACCTAACTTTAAAAATAAAGATTAATAACTGTTTTAATTCTCACACCAGTCACATGACTGACCTGGAGTTTATTGTTTTAACCTAAACTCTGGGTGCCCCTATTTTGACACGGGCAGCTAGTAGTTTTGGTTTTGCAGATTTATATTCACAGGATCCTGGTTTACAGCTGGAACGATATCCGTAAAGCTTTGTATCCGTATATCTCTTTCTAGTTGTGTATTGTATTATTTTCCGCTGCGATGTGTTTAAATATAATTTAAATCTCTGATATTTCTGTGTAATATTCATTTATACTCTGTATATTCTTGTAATCTGATGCATTGTTGTGATATACAGTGAAATGTTCTTTTGTATGCGTTCTATTTTGTCGTGTTCTCAAACGATAGGGTGTTTCGAACGGTCTGGGTCGGTTTAGCGACTGATTCGGACCGAGCGAAATTCCCGATCGTCACAACTTTATATAAAAAGGATTTCTAATGTAAAAATATTCTTATTTAAAAGAACACCTGAATCGAAATGCGATTCAATCATTTACCATATAATTCGAATTATATGGATTTCACACACATCATATATATGATAATAACAGTATAATCATCAAATCATCCATCTACATCCAAAGTGTAATTTCCACTTTGTAAGCGTTAAAATTAAATAATAACGCACATCGCAGTCTGTCGATCCAACGATCAACATACAACTAAATATTGGGATTAGTGTATGTAAATTTTCATCCCAACACCCGTGTGGGGTTTCAACCAATAAATAAATAATAAACTAATTTGTGCACTTGGGCGATGTGTGAAAATAATCGTCCCAATCACATAAACAAGTCGGGTAACTTGTGAATGGAAGTGTAATACACAATATATAATCATGACAAGAAAATGTCTCTTTTGCAATGAATGAACAAGAATAATAACTTCGTCTCTATTGACAATTTCTATCCTGCTAGTTTAAACTTAAGCAAAAATGATTATATTGTTCTGACAATACTAATGCGACAAAAATGATAAATATTGTTTCAACAAAATAAATATTTTGATATAACTAACCTATCTTGACAAGTATATGTCTTGCCAAACATAAGATATATATATCTATATGTAAATTTCTTTAACTAATTCATTTTGACAAAAATGAATATTTCTGACAAAATGTCTATTTTGGTTTAACTAGTATAAATTGACTAAAATGAATAATTGTTTTTAACTAATATAAATTAACAAAAATGGATAATTGGTTTTAACTAATGTAAATTTACAATAGTGATTAATTTGTGTTTCAATTCTAATAAAATATTCCAGTGCTATATTTTGTTTCATTCTTTTAATTTAGACAAAATAAGTGTTTTTGTCTATTTTACTTTAATGATAAAAATATGAATGTTTAGTTATTCATTCTTTACAAAAGCCTAAATAAACATTTCAATTCATTCTTTTTGAAGTGACAAAAAGAACTCCTTTTATTTCATATAAGACATTTGACAAATTGTTTCTTTTCACTTCATATAGAATTGCAATAAAAATGCACTTCTTAAAAACTATTCTTTATATTGTCCTTTAAAATGAAAATAAAATGAAACATTATCTCTTTTGCTACAACTAGAATGTGCTAAAATGTAATTTTTAAATCCTATCCTTTATTTATATCTAAAAATGTGAATAAAAAGGTATTTCTTAACTTGAAAGTAAAATGAAAGATTTAATTCATGTCTTATTTGCATTGAAGGGTGCAAATAAAATTGCCACTTTCAAACAATATTTTATACATATCAAAATTATAAATCAAAAATGCAGCTTTCATTTTGATGGGTTGTTTGCATTGATGAATTGCAAACGAAGATGAACTTTATTTTAAGGTATTATTTGCAACAAGGAATGCAAATAACAAATGTAACTTTGTATTTTGATTTAAAAGTATATTTGAGTGAATGTGAAAAGAAACTCATTTCCAATGTGTATTTACATTAGTGAAAGTAAATAAAGAAACAAATTTTTATTTAAATGTGTATTTGCATTAGCGATTCCAAATAAAAGAACTACTTGGTTTTCAATATATATATTTGCATTTGTGAATGCAAATGAAAGAACAATTTTAATTTCAATGGGTATTTGCTTTTGTAAATGCAAAGTAAATACAACTCCCATTTGTAAAGTTTATTTGCAGTAATTAATGCAAATAAAAGAACAAATTTCATTTTTAAAGTTTATTTCATTTCAAAGCATATTTTATTTCAAAATATATTCTATTTCAAAGTATATTTGCATTTGTGAATGCAAATAAAAGAATAGTTTTATTTCCAAAGTACATTTTTACAATTTTCTATTCGATGTATAAAAATGTGTATATTTGTATTGGTGAATGTAGATAAAAAGATAGACTTTAGTTTCATTGAATATTTGCATTGATAAATGCAAATAAAAGAATAAACCTTAATTTCAATGCTTATTTTCATCGATAAAGGAATAAACTTTATTTATAATATATGTATTTGCATTGATGAGTGCAATGAAGGAATAATTTGTTTCAATATATATATTTGCATTGGTAAATGCAAATAAAGAACAATTTCTATTTTCTACATATATTTGCATTGGCGAATGCAAATAAAAGAATAATTTTTTTTAAAAAAATTATTAGCATTAGTGAATTCAAATAAAAGAATGAATTATATATTAAAATATAATTGCAAACAAAAATGTGACTTCTGAAAATAATTTCTTATTTGCATATAAAATGTAAACAAATTGTGACTTCCAAAACATGTATTTTTATTTACATAAAATGTAAACAAAAAGGTGGTTTCCCAAATATAACCTTTAATTCACTCATGCCATGTAAATAAAGTTTTATTTTACTAATATGTTTTTAATATCAACAATAAAATTTAATATTTTATTGTTAATCCAATTCTAGAACATCTTACGTTAAATGTGACAGTAAAAAGAAGAATTTTTACTATAATTCATAAATCGTGTTCTAAATGTAAACAAATAAAAATAGAATTTTATTGGTTAGCCGAATTCTGTTGTAATGGAAACAAATGAAAATATATCCTATTTGTTGTTCATATTCTATTGTAAATAAACAAATAAGAATAATATTTTATTTGTCGTTCAAATCTTGTTCTAAAATTAAAAAATAACAATAAGGTTTATTTGTTGTTTAAATTCTATTGTAAGGTAGACAAATTAGGTTTTATGTGTCGTTCAATTTCTATGGTAATATCAACAAATAAAAATGAGTTTTTATTCGTCGTTCCAATTCTATTGTAGTATCAACAAATAAAGATACGCTTTATTTGTCGTCCAAATTTCATTGTAACATCAACAAATAAAAAAATGAATTTTTATTTGTCGTTCAAATTTCATTGTTCATTTTGACCAACATGAAAAATTGTTTAAATTCAATAAAATAAAATAACATAAACTTTTAAACTTGAAAATTATAGTTTAATGTCATTAATCATAATAATTGTTTTTGGTTTAACCATCTTATTCAATCACTGCACTCAACATAATATTTTCGACAATTTAATGTTAATAAAATAAACAATAAAATAAGCACAACCAATATGATATTTCCAATTGTTTTTTTTCATGAACTAATCCAATACACATTTAAGGTGATATTTTCAATTGGATAAAGATTTCAGTTCTAATCCCATTTTATTAAGCATGAAAATTTTCACACTGATACATAAACAATAACAGATCTAACATAAAACATTACAATCAATCAAAAACAAAATCTACAAATTCATCACGACGCAGATCTAATTAAACAACAATCAGATAATTATTTAACAACAATAAAATAATTAATTAAATTAATAAAATCTTTAAATTAGAGATTCTCACATTGATATGGCTGAAAATTCGACTGCCTCTGTTTCAGCTCTGGTCTGCGCCATTGCGAAGGTCTCTGAAAGACGAGTCCAACGCAACTTACGGTTCGTAAAACGGCCCTCATACGAAAGAGATATTGAATTTTAAAGATTGGATAAATTAAATATTAAATAAATAAAATAATATTAAAATATAAACCTTCTTCTTCCTCTTCCTGTTACGGCCGAACCCATCGTCCACCTCCAATCCCCCCCCCCGTGCACGCAACACCAAGCCACCCAATGCCGATCGGACATCACCACTTCGACCGCCATAGGCCGCTCCTCTATCGCCCGACACCCCAGCCAACTCGCGGGTCCCACCACCTCTGAAATCGAGGTCAAAGTCAGCGGCTTCCTCACCAGAATTCGCGAAATCCGTGCACTGAAACCCGATCTTAACCGTATAGATTCGAAGCTCTCTGAATTCTCTTCGATTTGATATATAGTTTGCCAATTTTCGTTGAACGGATTAAAAGAAATTAACGTTTGAAATTCGGATGATTCTGGCCTTCGAATAGACATGGCGGCGGCCGCATTAGGTTTAGGGTTTTTTTTATTAAATTCATTGAAAAACGTGTTATAAAGGTAAAAATGTGGGCTGACTCCGAATTGGGCTTACTTATTGTCGATCTTAAGGTTTTGAGGCCTTCTGAACGCAATGGAACAGGTCTCGGGGTCCAATTCCGAAATCTGTAGAATATTTATTTAAAATCCCATTAAAAATTAATTAATTAAATATTGACCATACATTTAAATATGCCGGGGCCACATATGACCTCAGAAAATTCCAATAAAAATATTTTTAGCTTTCTTATGACGATACGGTTCTAAGAAGACTAATTTCGTTGCAATTTGAGACTGTTTGAAAAATGGCTATTTTCAAGTCGTTTAAATTTACCTAAAATAGTCAAAACACATTTTCGTTTGCCACGCTCACATATTAACTCGAAAAATTCTGAAAATTGAAACTTAGCTATAATTTGACATTCCGGTTCCAACAAAAGTGGTTTCGTCGAAAACGGAGGTCGTTTGAAAATTGACTATTTTCAAGTGCTATATATCTAATATTAAAAAAAATACATTTTTAAACAAATAAATTCCGAAACTCAAAATATATAAGTGTTTATACTTTTTAAATGCAGAAACATTATTCCGGACTCAATGGAAGTGGTTTCGAGTCCAAATTCCTTCATATGTAAAAAGTAGCCCTTCGGCCATATATATTATATATATATATTCTACAGCAACCTTTCAAAATATTGAATTGGCCATAACTTTTGATTTTTATAACGAAATTTCAATTTTTCAAATTCGTTAGAAAGATATGGTTAAACAGAATTAAATATTTCTAGTTTCACTCAATTCTGATTTATTTTGAATCCTGTACATTCAGTTAAAGTTCAAAATTAAAATTTTAAAACTACCGCGCTATTTCTAACTCCATTTATATTTAAATTAAATTTATTCGTTTTAACTTTGATTAAAATAAATTCTAGCTATTATTATTTATATAAATTATATTATATCCTCAAAATTCATTAAAAGTTTCTAAAATAAAAATTTTAAATTGGTTCAGAATTTGCGGGTTGGTACAATCTCCCCCACTTAAAAATCTTTTCATCCTCAAAAAGGAAATGAAGCTAAAGTCATTTATTTAACTAATTTAATTTTCATTATTTAATTGTTTAATAATTTTATTAGTTGAACTAATAATCACACAACACAATCATCAATCAATTAGTTGATTAGCTTTTCAAATATATATAACTTTTATATATTCAAAATCATATTTTCTAAAATCAAATTATATATATAATTACAAATACGTTAATTATAAACTCTTCTTCACTCTGACTCATTCTAGGGCATTGCTAACCCCATCTCTAATGAGTATTCTAATTCTAGGATACTGCTGATCCTATCTCTAATGAGTATTCTTATTGGATATTACTAATCCTACCTCTGATGAGTCTTTTGTTCAGTTCTAATGAGTTGTACCCCAAAGATTTGAGCTAACCTGGCTCTGATACCAGCTGTAACGACCCGGATTTTGCCTGACCCCAATCGATCGGAAGATCGATCAAAACCGTTCAAATTCCGCATACGTTAACTTTGGGCATACAACACATCAGAACAACAACACAGACTTTTATAACATCAATAATAAATGTTACATCAGAGTACAGAATATATCAGAGTACATCGAAATAAAATTACAGCGGAAGATAAATTACAATAGATTAACACATTGCAGCAGAACTAATCTCAGCGGAAGGCCATCAATATTCTGGACCCAGCTTCAGGCTTCAATCCAGGATCCTGCTTAAAATATATATGCAAAAAACTATTCGACTGCCCATATGGAAAGAGGGCACCCGATTTTGCAAAGTGAAACAAACTACAGGTCAGTCGTGGGACTGGTATGAGAAATCTTAACTTAACTTATCTAATAATAAGGCTAATCACAGGACCACGCCGCTAACGCGGAATGGGTTTACTCCATTGGATTGCAGTGCATAAATAATGTAAATCGTCAAATAACGCAATGCTTTTTATAAAAATGAAACCATTATAAGACCTAGGTCCCATCACACAATGCAACGCAAACCGGAGGATAGGGTTTTACCTTATAATGGACAAAAGATGCTTGATACATAAAAATGACATCATTAGTGTGTGTATATATATATATATGTATATATATATATATTTAAAACATTTCAAATATAATATCAATCCTAGACGGCATAGCTACCATCTACTATGTCGCCATACTAGTTATACAATCAAAACCGCAAGGGGCGTATTGGAAATTGGGTTTCCATCATGAGTCAAGGCTAGGGAGGAGCTCCTGACCGATTCGAGACACTCTAGTAATGTCTCAGGATTCGGACACAGGCGAACCCTTGGATACAGCAGGGCCGATCCATAAATACTTTAGTGGATTAGTTATGCCTGAACACACGCTCCTCGATCCTATTGGACCTACAAATCGGTCGTGGGCGACCGATAAGAATAAACCGAGGCCTCGCAAAATTCCAACAACCACATAAGCAAATGTCAGCCAGTTTAAGCACCAACACCACTTCTAGCTAGAAAGAAACGTGTGCACTCCCTACGTTCCCTTCTCCCGTTTTAGACTCAACCAGTGTGTGAGGCTCGCGAAGTCACGATATACACAAAGCTATGCCTGAAGAGACTATGCTTTGATCATCAACCACAAGGTCTTCTTTTCAACAAATCCTTGATCATTTGCATCTTAGCATGTCACATTGTCAGACCCTACCATATCATTGATCATCTACCAATATATATATATCACCTCTAAGCTCATACGTCTTAGAGAAGGGTGATAAGTAAAGAATAAATTCTTCGCCACCAAACAGAAATATATAATCAGTAGCGTTCAACAAATACAGTAGAAAGGAATACAATGTCAGACACGCAATCCATTTACAACTCCGCTCTGGGTCTGAGCGAAACAACGTGTCCGTCGATCTCCAAATGCGTTTGGATGATCATTACTAAATACCTTGCCTTGGAAGGCCAATCCCAATTCAAGATACCAGTCATCATCATCCCAACGATGTGAAAACCTTCGGTCTTCAACCACCGCCTTCATCTTCGACTCTTGATCGCCGTGATGATTATCCAGAATGGGTTAAACCCGGTCTTTCTGAATAACTCGCGTATATTGTGATTAAAAGAAAATATTGGAAGATCACACATTACGCCACATTCCAACTCCGAGTATTCTTTTAATAAGATATTCATATTAGAAGATTCTCATTAATTTTATCAAAGATAAACTCTGAAAATAAAATCTTAAATCTTCCTTAAAGGATTTATTAAAACTCCAGTTTTGATTTGATATCAAAAATCATTATTACAAGATCACTTATTTTAAGGAATAAATCTTGTCTTAAACAGGTTAAAGAACTAGTGTCCTTTAGACACAGTTCACAATAAACCTACAATCAATTTCCAAAACATGGAATTCCACAAAAATCAAATCAATACATAATCGATATAGATTTCTGTATCGGACTAATAATATAAATGGAATAACGACAAAGCCTCTTAAATTCCATATATAATACCGGTCTTCTTTTACAGAATCCCACTGCGATTATTACCAATCGAATTTCCACTAAATTCCTATTTAATATATGAAATTGGAAAAACTTGATTTTTAGAAAATGCCCTTTTTAAATCTATAAAGTAGATTTATAAATTCCAAATAATAATTTCAATGTAAATCGGATTAAAGGACAAATGTCATTTAAAAACATCATCCACGATAAATCCACTTCACATCTCAATTTATTTCTTAACACAAAATATAATTGCAAATCCTAATAATCTTTTAGAAAACTAATTAAAATAATCATTAAAAATATTCTTTATATAAAAGACTCTAAATGGGAGTATTATTTATATTACAAATTTTTATCTTTTACAAATATTCTTTGTTTTAACATATAGTTGATTAACAATATATTTTATGAAAATATATGTACTTTATATAAAAAGGATTTCTAATGCAAAAATATTCTTATTTAAAAGAACACCTGAATCGAAATGCGACTCAATCATTTACCATATAATTTGGATTATATGGATTTCACACACATCATATATATATGATAATAACAGTATAATCATCAAATCATCCATCTACATCCAAAGTGTAATTTCCACTGTGTAAGCGTTAAAATTAAATAATAACGCTCATCGCAGCCTGTCGATCCAACGATCAACATACAACTAAATATTGGGATTAGTGTATGTAAATTTTCATCCCAACACCCGTGTGGGGTTTCAACCAATAAATAAATAATAAACTAATTTGTGCACTTGGGCGATGTGTGAAAATAATCGTCCCAATCACATAAACAAGTCGGGTAACTTGTGAATGGAAGTGTAATACACAATATATAATCATGACAAGAAATTGTATCTTTTACAATGAATGAATAAGAATAATAACTTCGTCTCTTTTGAAAATTTCTATCCCGCTAGTTTAAACTCAAGCAAAAATGATTATATTGTTCTGACAATACTAATGCGACAAATATGATAAATATTGTTCCGACAAAATAAATATTTTGATTTAACTAACCTATCTTGACAAGTATATGTCTTTCTAAACATAAGATATATATATATATATATGTAAATTGCTTTAACTAATTCATTTTGACAAAAATGAATATTTCTGACAAAATGTCTATTTTGGTTTAACTAGTATAAATTGACTAAAATGAATAATTGTTTTTAACTAATATAAATTAACAAAAATGAATAATTGGTTTTAACTAATTTAATTTTACAATAATGATTAATTTGTGTTTCAATTCTAATAAAGTATTCCAGTGCTATATTTTGTTTCATTCTTTTAATTTAGACAAAATAAGTGTTTTTGTCTATTTTACTTTAATGATAAAAATATGAATGTTTAGTTATTCATTCTTTACAAAAGCTTAAATAAACATTTCAATTCATTCTTTTTTAAGTGACAAAAAGAACTCCTTTTATTTCATATAAGACATTTGACAAAGTGGTTCTTTTCACTTCATATAGAATTGCAATAAAAATGCACTTCTAAAAAACTATTCTTTCTATTGTCCTTTAAAATGAAAATAAAATGAAACATTATCTCTTTTGCTACAACTAGAATGTGCTAAAATGTAATTTTTAAATCCTATCCTTTATTTATATCTAAAAATGTGAATAAAAAGGAATTTCTTAACTTGAACGTAAAATGAAAGATTTAATTCATGTCTTATTTGCATTGAAGGGTGCAAATAAAATTGCCACTTTCAAACAATATTTTATACATATCAAAATTATAAATCAAAATTGCAACTTTCATTTTGATGGTTTATTTGCATTGATGAATTGCAAACAAAGATGAACTTTATTTTAAGGTTTTATTTGCAACAAGGAATGAAAATAACAAATGTAACTTTGTATTTTGATTTAAAAGTATATTTGAGTGAATGTGAAAAGAAACTCATTTCCAATGTGTATTTACATTAGTGAAAGTAAATAAAGAAACAAATTTTTATTTAAATGTGTATTTGCATTAGCGATTCCAAATAAAAGAACAACTTGGTTTTCAATATATATATTTGCATTTGTGAACGCAAATGAAAGAACAATTTTAATTTCAATGGGTATTTGCTTTTGTAAATGCAAAGTAAATACAACTCCCATTTGTAAAGTTTATTTGCAGTAATTAATGCAAATAAAAGAACAAATTTCATTTTTAAAGTTTATTTCATTTCAAATCATATTTTATTTCAAAATATATTCTATTTCAAAGTATATTTGCATTTGTGAATGCAAATCAAAGAATAGTTTTATTTCCAAAGTACATTTTTACAATTTTCTATTCGATGTATAAAAATATGTATATTTGTATTGGTGAATGTAGATAAAAAGATAGACTTTAGTTTCATTGAATATTTGCATTGATAAATGAAAATAAAAGAATAAACCTTAATTTCAATGCTTATTTGCATCGATAAATGCAGATAAAGGAATAAACTTTATTTATAATATATGTATTTGCACTGATGAGTGCAATGAAGGAATAATTTGTTTCAATATATATATTTGCATTCGTAAATGCAAATAAAGAACAATTTCTATTATCTACATATATTTGCATTGGCGAATGCAAATAAAAGAATAATTTTTTTAAAAAAATTTATTAGCATTAGTGAATTCAAATAAAAGACGAGTTCAACGCAACTTACGATTCGTAAAACGGCCATAGTATGAAAGAGATATTGAATTTTAAAGATTGGATAAATAAAATATTAAATAAATAAAATAATATTAAAATATAAACCTTCTTCTTCCTCTTCCTGTTACGGCCGAACCCACCGTCCACCTCCAATCCCCCTGCGCACGCACCACCGAGCCACCCACTTCCGATAGGACATCACCACTTCGACCGCCATCGGCCGCTCCTCCGTCGCCCGGCAACCCAGCCAACTCGCGGGTCCCACCTCCCCTGAAATCGAGGTCAAAGTCGGTGGCTTCCTCACCGGAATTCGCGAAATCCGTGCACTGAAACCCGATCTTAACCGTATAGATTCGAAGCTCTCTGAATTCTCTTCGATTTGATATATAGTTTGCCAATTTTCGTTGAACGGATTAAGAGAAATTAACGTTTGAAATTCGAATGATTCTGGCCTTCGAATAGACATGGCGACGGCCGCATTAGGTTTAGGGTTTCTTTTTATTTTTTTATTATTAAATTCATTGAAAAACGTGTTATAAAGGTAAAAATGCGGGCTGACTCCGAATTGGGCTTGCTTAGTGGTGATCTCAAGGTTTTGAGGCCTTCTGAACGCAATGGGACAGGTCTCGGGGTCCAATTCTGAAATCTATAGAATATTTATTTAAAATCCCATTAAAAATTAATTAATTATATATTGACCGTACATTTAAATATGCCGGGGCCACATATGACCTCAGAAAATTCCAAAAAAAATATTTTTAGCTTTCTTATGACGATACGGTTCTAACAAGACTAATTTCATTGCATTCTGAGACTGTTTGAAAAATGGGTATTTTCGAGTCGTTTAAATTTACTTGAAATAGTCAAAACACATTTTCGTTTGCCACGCTCACATATTAACTCGAAAAATTCTGAAAATTGAAACTTAGCTATAATTTGACATTCTGGTTCCAACAAAAGTGGTATCGTCGAAAATGGAGGTCGTTTGAAAATTGACTATTTTCAAGTGCTATATATTTAATATTAAAAAAAATACATTTTTAAACAAATAAATTCCGAAACTCAAAATATATAAGTGTTTATACTTTTTAAATTCAGAAACATTATTCCAAACTCAATGGAAGTGGTTTCGAGTCCAAATTCCTTCATATGTAAAAAGTAGCCCTTCGGGCCATATATATATTCTACAGCAACCTTTCAAAATAATGAATTGGCCATAACTTTTGATTTTTAAAACGAAATTTCAATTTTTCAAATTCGTTAGAAAGATATGGTTAAATAGACTTAAATATTTCTATTTTCACTCAATTATGATTTATTTTGAATCCTGTACATTCAGTTAAAGTTCAAAATTAAAATTTTAAAACTACCGCGCTATTTCTAACTCCATTTATATTTAAATTAAATTTATTCGTTTTAACTTTGATTAAAATAAATTCTAGCCATTATTATTTATATTAATTATATTATATCCTCAAAATTCATTAAAATTTTCTAAAATAATTTTTTTAAATTGGTTCAGAATTTGCGGGTTGTTACAATGGCTGTAACGACACGGATTTTTCCGGACCCCAATCGATCGGAAGATCGATCAAAACCGTTCAAATTCCGCATACGTTAACTTTGGGCATACAACACACCAGAACAACAACACAGACTTTTATAACATCAATAATAAATGTTACATCAGAGTACAGAATATATTAGAGTACATCGAAATAAAATTACAGCGGAAGGTAAATTACAATAGATTAACACATTGCAGCCGAACTAATCTCAGAGGAAGGCCATCAATATTCTGGAACCAGCTTCAGGCTTCAATCCAGGATCCTGCTTAAAATATATCTGCAAAAAACTACTCGACTGCCCTTGTGGAAAGAGGGCACCCAAGTTTGCAAAGTAAAACAAACTACAGGTCAGTCGTGGGACTGGTATGAGAAATCTTAACTTAACTTATCTAATAATAAGGCAAATCACAGGACCACGCCGCTAATGCGGAACGGGTTCACTCCATTGGATTGCCAGTGCATAAATAAAGTAAATCGTCAAATAACGCAATGCTTTTTAGAAAAATGAAACCATTATAAGACCGAGGTCCCATCACACAATGCAACGCAAACCGTAGGATAGGGTTTTACCTTATAATGGTCAAAAGATGCTTGATACGTAAAAACGATATCATTAGTGTGTATGTATACATATATATTTAAAACATTTCAAGTATAATATCAATTCTAGACGGCATAGCTACCATCTACTATGTCGCCATACTAGTTATACAATCAAAACTGCAAGGGGCGTATTGGAAATTGGGTTTCCATCATGATTCAAGGCTAGGGAGGAGCTCCTGACTGATTCGAGACACTCTAGCAATGTCTCAAGATTCGGATGCTGGCGAACCCTTGGATACAGCAGGGCCGGTCCACAAATACTTTAGTGGATTAGTTATGCCTGAACACACGCTCCCCGATCCTATTGGACCTACAAATCGGCCGTGGGCGACCGATAAGAATAAACCGAGGCCTCGCAAAATTCCAACAACCACATAAGCAAATGTCAGCCATTTTAAGCACCGACACCACTTCTAGCTAGAAAGAAACGTGTGCACTCCCTGCGTTCCCTTCTCCCGTTTTAGACTCAACCGGTGTGTGAGGCTCGCGAAGTCACAATATACACAAAGCTATGCCTAAAGAGACTGTGCTTTGATCAACAACTACAAGGCCTGCTTTCAACAAAGCCTTGATCATTTGCATCTTAGCATGTCACATTGTCAGACCCTACCATATCATTGATCATCTACCAATATATATATCACCTCTAAGCTCATACGTCTTAGAGAAGGGTGATAAGTAAAGAATAAATTCTTCACCAGCAAACAGAAATATATAATCAGTAGCGTTCAACAAATACAGTAGAAAGGAATACAATGTCAGACACGCAATCCATTTACAAGTCCTCTCTGGGTCTGAGCGAAACAACGTGTCCGTCGATCTCCAAATGCGTTTGGATGATCATTACTAAATACCTTGCCTTGGAAGGCCAATCCCAATTCAAGATACCAGTCATCATCATCACAACGATGTGAAAACCTTCGGTCTTCAACCACTGCCTTCATCTTCGACTCTTGATCGCCGTGATGATTATCCAGAATGGGTTAAACCCGGTCTTTCTGAATAACTCGCGTATATTGTGATTAAAAGCAAATACTGGAAGATCACACATTACGCCACATTCCAACTCCGAGTATTCTTTTAATAAGATATTCATATTAGAAGATTCTCATTAATTTTATCAAAGATAAACTCTGAAAATTAAATCTTAAATCTTCCTTAAAGGATTTATTAAAACTCCAGTTTTGATTTGATATCAAAAATCATTATTACAAGATCACTTATTTTAAGGAATAAATCTTTTCTTAAACAGGTTAAAGAACTGGTGTCCTTTAGACACAGTTCACAATAAACCTACAATCTATTTCCAAAATATGGAATTCCACAGAATTTGCGGGTTGTTACATCAACTTCATAGTTGATTTTATTTAATAAGTATATAATTCTCTATCGCCTTTATATTCGATTATAAAATATCGGTTTCAAGCCGAATATAAATTATCTTGTCAGATCCCCATTTATTCAATATATAATTTATTTAAAATAAATTATTTTACAACAGTTTGCCTAGTCGAATTCTAGTTAAAAATCTTTATGGATTCAATTTAATCCTGTTCACATTTCGAACATCGAAATAAATTCCATCGTTTTCTTTTTAAAACTACTCCTACTTTCCCGTTCTAAATTCACTACCGAATTTACAATCCAAATTGTCCACTGATAATTATTTTTATTTTATATATAAACATTTTTTTATAAATCACATACTTTTTTTTATTATTAAACAAGTTATTTATTTCTAACCATTTGAAATTCCATTTCTATTTTTAAAATAGATTTTCCCCATTTTAAATTCATATTCCATCATTTATAATTTCCTTTATAAACGATAAGTTTACATTACATTTTTCAAATATCGGTGTTAAAACCAATTTTCACTTCTCTATATAAATTCAGACTTATATTTTCATTTATCCAATGATAAACATTTTTCTTAATTTATAAGCATCGTTTATAATTTATTCTTCTCAATTTATCTGTTAAAAACAAATTTCTATTAAATATTGACTTTAAATCAATCTTTTGATAATTCTTTTATAACTGGCAATTCCATTTATAAATGTTGTATAAATTTCCCAAATATTATATTTACTCCATATACTCATTTATTTACCTCTTGTTACCTTCATTCAATATTTATACCAAAACGCCCTTTTAAAACTTCCATATAACCGTTAATAATTTCTATACAGAAGTTCTTATTTAAATTCCCAAATAATTCCTTCTTATAAAATCCAATTATTTTATATAAATATTTTATTATCAAAATACACTTTGAAATACCCTTTTCACATTCCAGTGTTTCTTATGGTATTAAAAATGCCCAATAACAAGCCCAGTGTCATCATAATCAAGTACAGATTATATATCACATCATATATCACAATATATGGAAACAAACAGTATTATAAATATTGAGGAATCCTGTTGGATCCCTACAGCCTATTTTCCCTGCATCACAGATGTTAAACAATATAAATAAAATTAATTTCATTTTAATATGAAATATTCTGATAAACAGAATCAATGATTAACGATATATATATATATATATATATATATATATATTATTAGATCTATAATTTCAACCATCAATCAGTAGTTCATTCAAACAAACAACGCACAACAATCAACCATCATTTATCAATTCTAAAAATACATTATAAAAAATATAAAATGGCAGAGTTAGTGAGTTTTACTCACATTGGACATTTATCATTAAATAACGATAATCGTCGGTTGATCCGATTAGGCATTTAAATTTGCCGAAAATTCAAACAAACTCCAAATGGTTTCAAACCAGCTCCATTATGTAGCCTTCGTCCATACAATACCAACGGATCAATCCGTTCATAATTCTGATATCGTACGAATGAAATATTACATTAATAATTTTGTATATTATTTTAAATTAATAAAAAAAAATTAAACTATTGGGCTTTACCATTTAATTTCAATGGCCCATCCATTTATCCTCAACGACCCACCCGCTTCACGATTTTCTTCTTTCCAAATTCTAGAAAACTGAAAACCGTTTCCTCCAGAAGCATTGTCATACTTCATGAACTCCCCCATTTCACGCCAACTCTTTTCCCTTTCTTTATATATCCTTTTTTCTTTTCTTTGGGCTTTCAAAAAAAATCTCGCCCACTCAGATAAGGTGCGCCGCCTCCTATACAACACAACAGTATCATCTTCTTTCTCTCCCTATTTCGAATGCAGATATACCCACCATTTCCATTATCTTTGAAGTCCTCGTCCTCACTTTCTCGTTAACGATATTGCAACCAAAAATTACCAACGTTATCCTTATTAAAATCTCATCCTTCCCAAAGCCATATACGACTCGCACTTCGTCCCCTTCATGCGTTCTTCACCTTCATTCGGCTGCCATTAGCGTGCCCTCTTCCTCGCATAACTCCTCCTCCAGCCCTCGCACTCCCATTTCTCTCTTACCAATGCGCATTTCAGACCAGTTCCATATGTGCATGCTAGGCATGCGTTCACCTTCCTTTCTCTTATGAACTCCTCGCTAAGTTACTCCTTCCAAACGACAGGATTCCATGAACCGCCACCAATATCAAACTCCCCTGAGCGAACCCGAGTTCGTGCTTTTCTCCTCCTTATAATTATGAACAACATTTTGCGATATTCTTCTGAAGCAGACTATTCTACTGTAAATGCGTTCCCATTATTTCATTTATTTCAGCTAGCTATAGTTGGACTTTGTTTGAAATACCCATGCCGATACACATACATGGGATATATTTATGTTATCAATATCCTTTTTACCAGCAAGGGAAGTTTCGAAAAACCCAAATGAAGAGAAATGCCTTGCTTATATATAGGAAAGATCCCGAGGATAATATCAATGTCCCTCCTTAGGTCTGCGCAAAGTCTTCTCCTAGTTCTGCTATTGATTAGAATAGACACTACTACGTGATGGGTAACAAATCGAGCTTGATGGAAAGAAGGACAATACGTATACTTAGGGGCGAAGGGAACTATTCTTTTTTTCTTTCTATATTATATTTTAAACATTTCCATTTGTAGATGGTGACAACGTTTTTCTTATTAAGTTTATTTGCTAGGTGTGCAAGGTCAGTGTGGAAAAGGGAAAGTTTGCATGAAGCTCATTGTAACGACCCAGAAAATCTGAACCAATTTAAAATTTTTAAATTGCCTAAAATAATGGATTTTAAATATTTAAAATAAATATTTTAAATAATTGAGATGAAAAGTGAGTTTGAATCGACAATTGAAAACGAATATAATTAATTATAATTATAAACAAGGCCTGAAATGGCGCTGCAGTTTCAAAAATTGAATTCAAACTTTGTCGGACTGTACCGGGTGCAAAACAATCCGGATTTTAGTAAAACCAAAAATATTTAAATCTGTTGGTGAACACCTTTCTAACGAATCTGAAAAATCGAATTTTCATAGCGGAAAGCAAAAGTTATGGCCGAATGAATTTTCAGAAGGGTCACTATGGATTTTAATAGCCCGTGAAATTGGCCATTTTGCAAACGACCTCGGAATTCGACGAAACCACTTTTGTTGGGTCCGGGATGTGAAGTTATTGCTAGGTTTCAAATTTCATTATTTTTGAAGCTAATGTGTGAGTGTGGCAAAGGAAAATGTGTTTTGGTCAATTACAGTTAAAATGGATCGACCAAAAATGGGCTTTTTTGCAAACGGTCTCAGAATTCGACGAAACTAGTTTTGTTAGGACCGTATCATCAAAACATAGCTAGATTTATTTTTCTGGAATTTTTCGAATCAGTTTGTGGCCCTGGCAAATTGAAATGTACGTTCAAATTAAATATTGAATATTTTATATTTTGATTTGAATGGAAACTGACTGAAACAGTAGAATGGGCCTACGAAACATATCCCATTGTGTTCGGAATGGGGGTAAAACGCTAGGGACGATAGTCGTTGGGTTTGGATTGGGGTTCGCGAGAGGCAAGGGGTATTTTCGGATTTTTGAAATAAATAAAAAAAAATTGAACCGACCAATCACAATTCATCTTCCCCCCCCCCCCCCGTAACCCCCCTGCGCACGGCGGAAGTGGTTCCTAATCTTCCCGGAGAGATTTCTCTCTCGTTTCTCAATGAAATCGAGTGATTCCAAACCCATTTTAAAGCTCTTCTTCCCCTCTTTAAATCCATACCAAGTTTGAATATTTTCATTGCACGTGGAGAGAGAACCAAGCACGGGAAGGTTCGCACTTCGGGTCGCCGCCGTGGCCTCTGGGCCCCACCGAGCTGGCCAACTCCCCCACGCGCGTGAAGCCCTCTCCTAGCCCTTCGACGCTGCACCACCCGATCGGCCTAACGATACACGGTTTGCTCGAAAATTGGCGACCTAGTTTTGAACATTCCAACGAGGTATACGGCTTGTTTATTTTCAACTGATTTTAACACTTTAAAGCGTTGCAAAACTTTGAAAAATCGTATCTTTTTCGTTCGTTAACGAAATTCGATGAAACAGGAAACATCGTGACCGTGTGGACGCCTTCTACATTTTAGAAGAGACCGCATATTTTTCTGAGCCTTCTGCTATTTTTGGTGGAGTGGAACCCAATGTGAGATTTCTAATTTATAAACAATATGGAAAACGACGATGTATAAATTATATAGTCGATGTATGAGTTATATAAGTGTTGTACACCTCTTGTATAAGCGTTGTATAAGTTGTACGTTCGATGTATAAGTTATATATGCGTTGTAAAAATTATTTATGTGTTGAAATAAAAGTGAATTGCTATATATATATATATATATATATATATATATATATATATATATATATATATACGCCCCTCGTCCACAAACCATGGACGATATTTATTGGTTGTGATTGTTGTGGAAATTGATTGATAGCGAATGATTGTTTGGGATTGTTTGTGGTTGATATTGATTGATTGTGATTGAAAAATACCCGTTTGCGGTTGAGAAATATTTGGTTGAAACCACATAGGATTAGTTTGTGGAAATGAAATAAATATATACATGCCGCCTGCGTGCGAACTAGATGCATGATCCCCATTGTCAAAAACCGCGAGGTTTTAAGGTAGAGCGAGGAGCCGTACTAGGGACGGTCCCGGTTTTAACTACCCTGCCGTTATGCTGCCAAAATTTTCTGAAATATACATGTGTTAGAATAATTTTCATTCGTTGAAATAAATTACATATGTTGAGAGAATATTCATGTGTTGAGTTGCAATTCATTCGTTGAGTTGAAATTCATGTGTTGAATATTATTTGAATTTAAACAAATAGTTTTAGCGATAAAAATCACATTTTTATATATATATACAAACTATAGAGAATATTCATGTGTTGAGTTGCAATTCATTCGTTGAGTTGAGATTCATGTGTTGAATATTATTTGAATTTAAACAAATAGTTTTAGCGATAAAAATCACATTTTTATATATATACAAACTATAGAGAATATTCATGTGTTGAATTGAAATTCGTTCGTCGAGTTGAAATTCATGTGTTGAATGTTATCGTATTTTAAAATAAAATGAATAGACAATAAAAACTACATTTTTATTGTGAATATGAAGTGTTAAAAACATTCACGTGTTGAATAAATATTTTTGATGATAAAAATATTTCTTTTATCATGTATACGCTTTGATAAAAATACACACGGGTTGAAATAAATAATAGTTTGCTAGAAATATTATTATTGGCTTTGTTCTGCATATATATACATGTGTTGAACAGGAAAAATGGATTAGCTGTAGAGTAAAGAAATTATTTGCGTGCCCGACAAATAGGTAAGCCTTGATGAGTTGGCTGCGCAATTTTATTTTTATATCAACTCCTGTGAATGCCATTGGATGCGGAGTGCTGGTTATTCTGTGTGAAATAATAAATATCGCCATAGGATAGTAACAATTAAATTTGAACTACGCTACATGGCATACTTCTTGATGATAGGCATACTTCATCATATTCCACATAAGCAATTGGAGCTTGTGTGACGAGGTGGAAGATTTACCATACGAGCGAGAGGCTTGTATGGCGATGATTATATACTACAGGTTGAACTGATGACTGATATGGACTCTATAAATTGCCAGATTAATAAAAACCCCACACGGGTCTGGAGTTGACAATAATCACGTCTCTCTAGTTATTAGATACGGCACATGGACTATTTATTTCCACACGGAAACGGGGTGACGAGAATTTATTCTCTGGAGTGATTATCTATACATGCTCCCCCGTAAACACCAGAATATATCACTATAAATATGTGAATGCTTTTTAGGATTTATTGGGTACCTAACACGGCCCAATAAATTTCCAAACCCCTCCCCGTACAAAGGAGGTTATGGCGAAATTTTTCGAAATATTAAGGCGTTAGTGAAATATTTGAAGTGAAAACGATATTGAAATTGTTGAATGAACTATATTTATATAATTATATAAATATAAATAAAATTAAAACGATACGTGGCCGTGCAGTTCGTGTTTTGAAACCGTGATTTCAAATGATTGTACCGGGAGATCCGACCATCGGATTTTCCTGAAACCGCAACAGTTGGGTTCGCCTTGGAAATATCTTTCCAACGGCACCAACTTTGTAAAAATCCAACGGTTGGATTGTCTAGAATGTTTAATTCAAATCTGAAGAAAAACAGCGCCAGAATCGATTATTTTTATATATATATATATATATAAATATAATTATATTAAATCGAATAGCGACGCTGCAGTTCGTATTTTGAAATCGAAACTTCAAACGACTGTACCGGGAGATCCGACCGTCAGATTTTCTCGAAACTGGAACCGTTGGATTCGCTTTGAAAAGACCTTTCTGATGATGTAGATTTTGTAAAGATCCAACGGTTAGATTTTCAGATATGTGTAAATCAAATCTGAAGAAAAACAGCGCCACGACCGCGTTATGGCCCGAAGCATCGTTTTGAATAAATTGGCTATTTTAAAATAAATAAAAATTGCGATAAATCGTTATAAAATATCATAAACGATATGGGATGGAAATAAACTGAATTTGCTCGATTTATGTGGTATTTGATGGTTGAATGTGTTTGGTGTGAAAATTACATTAAAGAACAAAATTGGTGTTGTCGAATGATTTAACTATTGAAATAAATTGATTGGAAATTCTAAATATACGTGAATTATTTGAAAAGGCCGAGTTAATTCTCATTTCAAATAATTGACCGACGATTGAAAATCGAAGATGAAGACGGTGGTCGAAGACCGGAGATCTTCACCTCGTTTGGATGGTAACCGAGGTCCTGATTCGGAGGCATCCCGAAATATGGATAATGAGTGGTGATCGTCCAGACGTACGTGGTGATCGATGTGTTTGTGAGGTATTTAGTGCCTCCGGTTTCGTTCAGACCCAGAACGGACTTGTAAATGGACTGTATGTCTGACATTGGATTTTATTCTGTGTTGATAGATCTCTATTAAATATACATCTGTTTGGCGGCGGAGAATTTATTGTTTTGCTTAACGCCCTTCTCTGAGACGCATGAGCCCAGAGGTTGTATATCGATGGACATCAGTCGCATGGCATGAATTGCCTGTGTGGCATGCTAAGATGCAGTGATCAGGGCTTCTATTGAAAAGCAAAGTCTTGTGGTGATGATCAAAGCACCGCCGGTGTGGCGTAACTTTGTGTATAACGTAAAATCACGAGCCTCACACCCCAATATGAACCAGAAACGGGAGAAGGACCTCAGGGAGGGCATGTGTTTCTTCCTAGACAGGGTGGTGTCAGTGACCTACCAGCCCTGACATTTATATACTTTTCACCTATGTGGTTGTTGCTGTTGCGAGGCGCCTCGGTTTGATCGGACGATCCGGGTCCGATGGAGTCATTCGTTGGCTCGTTTACGCCCCAAAGGGCGGGGAAACGTATTGTTCAGGCATAATAATCCACATCGGTGGACCGGCCCTGACGATCCAAGGGGCAGTTGCGGCTGTTCCTGAGACTCAGGCTAGGCAGTCTCGAATTCGGTAAGGACTATCTTTTGCCTTGGTTCATGACGGAAATTCAATTTCCAATTACGTGACTGTGCGGTTTTGATTGTATACCTATATATGGCGACATAGTGGTATGGGGCATTAATGCCATCTATGATTGATAGTTATGATTTGAAATTGTTTTCAAAACATATAAACAAAGGCATTTGATATTATTGCTAGTGTTAGAGCCAGCTAAACCTGAATACAAGGCTGCCCGTGTAGAAAAAGGGGCACTCGTAGTTTGTTTCACTCTCAAACTCGGGTGCCCCTTTTTCTACACGGGCAGCCTTGTATTTAGGTTTAGCTGGCTCTTTCTGGATAGCTGGAGCTGAAGATGGATTCTATCATTTATCTCTTTTTATGCTGTTCAGCTCCTATTGTACATATTTTGTTTGTTTTCCGCTGTAGACATTTATGTATAGCTGAACTGTATTTTTACTAAGTATGATCCTGTATACTGTGTAACTCTGATGATTACTTTTATCTAGTATATTCTATTGTTCATTATCTGGTGTATTTATTTAATTATGTTCTGCTATTACCTGTTTCTGTGTTATATTCCAAGGATTACCCTTGCCGCCGTCAGTACGGGGTTTGGGGCCGTCTCACTCATGCATCTGTATATGTCCATAGAGCCATATTTAAGTTTTAACTTGTTAATGTTAAATTTATTTTCTTCCAAACTAGTCGTTGATCTTGATTACATCAATTTTCCATGCATATTTCTATTTGTATATTAATAGCCAAGAAAACAGCTAATTTGTGTTGAAGAGTGTATTGAAGGGAATGGATATACATTTATTTTTTTAGGTTTGAATGATTCCAGCACCCATTATTTAAAACTTTGTTATCGTATGGATTTTATTAACAAAAATAAAAATACCATTACGACGAGCAATGTGCCACAGCCCCGAAAATATAATAAAATAGACAAGTTGTCTTACTCTGTGAAATCCCAAAATGCTGATATAGGGTATAAAATACTTCAAATAAAAAGTTGCTTATTTTCCAAAATAAAAACTACAGAAAAATTCTATAAATTAAATTAATAATACGTCTTGAAAATCTTATCCATATTCGAAAAAAATAATTTATTATAATTCAAATAATCGTTATGGTTTATAAACGGTTCCATAGTGACTATATGAAAATTTGATTTGGACATAACTTACAATCTATAAGACGAAATCTCAATTTTTCACTTCCATTAGAAAAATATAGTTCACCAGATCTGAACGTTTCTTGTTTCATAAGAATCTGACTTAAAACAGATCCTGTATATTCAATTTAAGTTCAAAACACAATATTACAAACTACCGCACCATTACGGGCTCGGTTATAATTATATTATAATTAATACGTTCAACCATCATTTATTAAATATATTCGTTATTATAATTCAATTATAAACTTAATTATATCTTATAAATAATCTAATTCAGACAATATTGCGAATTCCACTATTTCCAACTATTTCGGAAATAAATATATTATTCTATTATTTATATTAATTAAATATTCAATATTATTTAACTATACAACCATTTAAATCTCTAAATCACTATTTAAATAATTAAATTATTTAATTATTATACTATAAAAATACGGGATGTCACATTCTTCCCCTCTTAAAAGAATTTCGTCCCCAAAATTACTAAGTTGGAAAAATACTGCCAACCCTACTAGCTAGATTAAAATCTTTTGTTTTACTTCTTAACTTCAGTTTTCCGCTGAACCAAATTATTTCAATTAAATATTACTTCATCCTTATTAACGAAAATTTTCAAAAATCCTGAAAATTTTCTAACACCTTAATTTTTGAATTTTTTTACCAGCTTCTCCTTTGTATGGGTCAATCGGCACAACTACAACTCGCCTCTCTAGGCCTTCTCCAATCCAAAAGAAAATCAAACAGCCAAGCGGCTTGCCAGATCGACTCATAAATCACCAAACTCATATAAGAATAAACTTGTACCTTTTTGTCGGGCATATCATTATGTCCTTTCCATCTGCTACCACTTCAGCATATACCAACATAATTCCAATCAATCTCCAATGAATTTTATCCTCAACACAGACATTCACTCATATCCAAACCAAATCTCATTTCAACTCGAGTTCCATTTTTGATTCCAAACTCTTAACTCGATTATCTAATTACATTTCAAATCTCACAAATCTAATTTGTCTCAATATCATTCTAATCCAATTCAATTTCCTATGGGTTTCAGTTCAATTTCAATTTGCTTTCACAAATTTTTATTTAAATATCTTTCAAATTAAACAACCTTTCCTAGGAGTTTTAAACCTCTTAGTTTTTTTTTCTGAAATCAAATATTCCTTTTCAGAATTCAAAACAACTTGCTTTTCTCAAAACAATTCAAAAACAATCTCTTTGGTAGTAATCTTTCACTTGCAACTCAAAAATGAACACTGATGATGTGACCAGCATCATCAGAGTTATTTCCCAGCGATCGAAGTGAGTTCAATACTATTTCACTTTTCGAAACCATTTCTTAATCATTTCCTTTTTGAAACCAATTCAAAATATTCTTCATAATGCTCATAAAACAGTTTAAAATCTCCTAAATTTTTTAAATTCTCATATTTTAGTCCAAATTCATTTACAAACACTTATCCAAATTTTAGGAATTTTAATTCCAACTTTGATTCTAATTTCAGATTTAATTCATCTGTTTACATATATTACACTTATATAAATTCAGATTGGTTATTTATAATCATTTCAATTATAATCTTATTCGATTATAATAATGATTAACACATCAAATATAATAATTCCAATATATATTTTCTTTTATAACAAAATATATTTCGGGTAAAATTATTCCATTTACCCTCTTTTCAAAGCATACCATGTCGTTTCTTCGTATTCAAGCGTTTAGAAACCCCATCGATACAGTGGATCAAACTGATCGACCAAAATTAAAAAACCACTTAATGAATGAATCTCCACAATATAAAATCATTTTATATTAAATCTACAAATGCGCTCTCTCATATATATATACATTCCCTCAAACTCAATCTAGGGTATTGCTAACCCCATCTCTACTGAGTCTGAAACGACCCAAACTTCCCAGTGAAGGAAAGGCTGGATTGCTTTGAGAACAATACACATCAGAACACAAACTGAAGAACATTTTATTGCTGATTATAACAGTTACATCAGAGTACAGGAATATAACAGAGTATGAACTTATGATATACATTGGAAATACAATATTATCAGAGTTTAAATTACATTTAAATAACAGCGGAAAAATAATAAAAATATACAACTGGAAGAAATACACGGATACAGAGCTTTCCGAATACCGCTTCAGCTGTAAACCAGGATCATGTAAATATATCTGCAAAAAGCTACTCGACTGCCTGTGTGGAAAATATGGGCACCCGAGTTTGCCAGTGAAACAAACTACATGTCAGTCATGGGACTGGTATGAGAAATCTTAACAAAACTTATATAATAATAAGGCTAATCACAGGACCATGCCGCTAACGCGGAACGGGTTTACTCCATTGGATTGCCAGTGCATAAATTAAAGTAAATCGTTAAACAACGCAATGCCTTTTAGAAAAATGAAACCATTATAAGACCCAAGTCCCATCACACAATGCAACGCAAACCGGAGGATAGGGTTTTACCTTATAATGGTCAAAAGATGCTTGATACGATAAAATGGATTTAATATTAGTGTGTATATATATATATGGGTATATATATTTTAAAAACAATTTCAATCATAATGTATTAATCATAGACGGCATAGTACCCCATCCTACTATGTCGCCATACTAGTTCTACAATCAAAAGCGCAAGGTCGTATTGGAAATTGGATTTCCATCATGAGTCGAGGCTAGGGGCAAGCTCCTCTCCGATTCGAGACACTCTAGAAAATGTCTCAGGATCACACCTATGGGCAACCCTTAGATCTTCAGGGCCAATCCCTACCTAAGGGTAGTGGATTAATTATACCTGAACACACGCTTCCCGGTTCCTTTGAACCTATAATATGACCACTATCGGCCTATAAAAATCCGAGGCGCCTCAAAATACATCATCCACATAAGTAAAATGCCAGGCCGTGTTAAAGCACTGACACTACCACTAGCTAGAAAGAAACGTGGGCACTCCCTGCAGTCCATATCCCTTTTTTGACTCATACCGGGGTGTGAGGCTCGCGAAGTCACGATATACACAAAGCTATGCCGCAATAGGCTATGCTTTGATCATCCCACAAGGCCCTGCTTTTCAACAAAAGCCTTGATCATTTGCATCTTGGGGTGCCACATTGACAATCCACGCCATGCGACCGATCACTATTAATATATACCAGGGTGATAAGTAGAGAATAAATCCTCTACCACCAAACAGACATACATTAATAGAAATCGATTTAATTCACATGGAATGAAATCCAATGTCAGACACGCATCCATTTATTAGCTTATGCTCTGGGTCTGAGCGAAAACCAAATCCGAACAATCAACAATAGTCCGGACGGCTACCACTGAAGCCCCTTCAAGGTAGCTACTCCTATCCGGGTCTCTGTAGCAACACATCCATTCGATGTGAAGATCGTCGGTCTTCAACCACCGTCTTCATGTTTGACTCTTCATCATCATAGTAGTCATTCGGAATGGGTTAAACCCGGTCTTTCCGAATAACTAGCGTATTTTTATAATTAAAAATCGAGTACTATAAAAACACATCCAACGTCTCATTCCAATTCAGAATATTCTTCTAATAAATATTTGCATTATTTTATCAAAGATAAACTCTTTAAATTATTCTTAAATCTTACTTTTAAAGATTTATTAAGAACCCAATTTGGTTTTAAATATCACAAATTATTATTCAACGATTATTTAAATTTAAGAAATTAACCCTATCTTTAACTGGGTTAAAGAACAAATGTCATTTAAAACATTGTTCACGGTAAACCCAAAATCATCTTCTGTAAACTATGGAATCTTCACAGAAATCAAATCAAAATATAATCGTTATAAATTTATGTATCCGACCAATAATATAAATGGAATAACGGCAAAGACTTTTTAAATTCCATATGTAGTATCGATCTTCTTTTACAGAAACTTATCTCGGTTATTATTAATTCAAATTCCATTCGAACCCAATTTAATATATTAAATTGAAAACTTTACTTTTGGAAAATTTCCATTTAAATCTTAACAAAAGATTTATAAATTCCAAAATCATATTTTCATCGTCAGTCGGGTTAAAGAACACATGTCACTTAAAAACAAAGTTCACAATAAACCCAAATCACGTTTCATCTTATTCCAATTACTAAATATAGTTGAAAACTTTAATAATCTTAGTTAAAAGATTTTTCTTTTCATACGGGTTTTAAGAACAGTGTTATTTAAGACACTATTCACGACAAACCCAAAATCCAATTTATTTAATTTCTTCAATTAAATATGAGCAAATTGTAAAACTTCATTAAATCTAAATTTTTACTGATTTACTTTGGTTAATAACTAGTTTATTCCAGTAAAAATATATTTTTCCAAAATATATTCTTTTTCTAAACTATATTCTTTTCATATTTATATTTTCTACAATGTTCTTTTCCTAGAATATTCTTTATTGGAATGTGACTCAACCAACAACCATATATTTTGTATGGAATTGACAATCATGATAAATAATTATCAAACATCCAAATGACGACCAAAGTGGAATCTATAACTGTGTGAGCATTAAAGTAAATAACTGACGCTCATCACAGACTGTCAATCCATCGAATGACAGATAATTTAACATTGGGATTAGTGTGTATCCAATATCATCCCAATACCCGTGTGGGGTTTCATCCAACAAACAAATAACAAGTTATTTGTGCACTTGGGCGATGTGTAAAATTATCGACCCAATCACATAAACAAGTCGGATGACTTGTGAATGGAAGTGTAGTATTCAGTTTTGAATGCACTAACTTTATATTAAATACATCAAACACTTCGTCAACACATACATATATTTTAAGCCATCATTAACATCATATTTTTAACATATGGTCATTTGACTCATCGACAAATAAAAATATTAACCTTCCTATCTTTTGTGTAATCCTTTTTCAATGACCCAGAATGTATATTTTGGTGATATCCTTTCTAGTGACCTAAAGTGAATATTTTGGTCACTTTCTTTTAAATATGACAAAAAATGTCTCTTTTATTCTAATGACATTTTCTACCAAAAATGTATCCTTTATTTCAATTACATTTTCTAACAAAAATGTATCCTTTATTCTAATTCTATTAAAGTGACAAAAATTGTAAATTTGTCCAATTCCTTTTTAATATATAAAAATGTTCATTTTCATTTAACTGACCAATCTTTTGACAAAAATGTTAAATCTTCACTAACCGTTCTTTTTACACAAATGTTAATTCTTATTCAAAAACCATGTTTTGACTGAAAGATGTAAATCTTATTCACTAATCAAGTTCTGACATAAATGTGATTTTTGTAAAATCCTTATTAAATGACCCAAAAATATATGTTTTTGTTTTGTTCCTTATAAATGACAAAATGTGTATTTCTACTTCATATATATATATATATATATTGTGACAAAAATGTACATTACTAATTCATTCTTTTTAATGTATAAAAATATACATTTCCATTTCATTCTTGAATTCTAACATAAATGTATATTCCTAACATAAACGTATATTTCTAACATAAATATATTTTTATAACATAAATGTTATTTCTTTCTAATAAAAACAAAAAGAATACCTTATTTGCATAACTAGTTCAATGTTTCTAATTTAACCAAAAGTGATATTTTATATGTTTATTCTTAATTTGACAAAAGCAACAAATTTACATGTCAACTCTAAATTTAACCAAAGTGACAAAATTTATATGTTTGCACTAAATTTAATCAAAGTGACAAATTTAGTCTAATATAACATCTCTAGTGAAACGGTGTCTTTATTTTGATTTTTACATTTGCTAACAAAACGATGTTTTATTCTAACATGACAACTAAAAATGTACTCCTTTTTTTTTCAACATAATATAAAAATGAGTATTTTTATGTTGAAAGGATCTTTTTATGTAAAAAAGATATTTTTATGTAAAAGAAAATATTTTTATCTAATATTACCCTTTGCCCCAAAATGACGCTTTTATCTTAATGTAACCTTTCATAACAAAATGGTTCTTTTTATCTAGAAAAGAAAAATATGGAAACAAGTGATTCTTTTTATTCATAAAAGAAATGATAACAAAATGACTTCTTTTCTTGTCCTAAAAAGAGATGTGAACAAGAATATTTCCTTTTTAATTCTAAAAAGAAATGCAACATAAATATTCTTTTTAGTAATAAAAGAAATGCGACATAAAAATGCTTCTTTTTATTTATAAAAAAAAAGAAATGATGACGACAATTGTTTCTTTTTATCTAAAAGGGAAAATGGCAACAAAATATTTCTTTTTATTAAATTGACAGTTTATCTCAATTCAATAAAATAGGCAAAATGATAATTTTATATTGAATTGACGCTTTTATTTCAATTCAATAAAATAGACAAAACAATATTTTTACAATTATTCAACAAACATTTCCAACATGATCTAATTTAAATAAAAACACATCGGTCTATAATTTTAGCGAACTAAACTATGTTATTACAACACAGAACAAATCAATTAAATCATCACATCACAATCATCAAAATCAATACACAACAATTTCATACATCACAGATCTGAATAGTTCAACATACAAATATGGAATTTAAATAACGAGAAATAATTAATATTTTAATTATTTTTAAATATAGAATTCTCACCAATAGCTTTCCAGATCTAATTTTTTCTCGAATTTCTGACGTCCTCTGTTTACGTCCTAGTCTGTACCATGTTGTAGATCTCGTCAATTCGGTTCTAACGAACCTGAAATCATCGAATTCCGATTTGATTTGAATGAGATATGATCGTTTAAACTTTTAAAACCAATTAATTGTTTAATTAATAATTTAATTACATTATTACCCTCTTCTACCTTATAGGTAATAGGCCGATGCTTTCTTCCTCTTGTTCGTTCCTAGGTCTAGAGTTTCCGATCCAACTGTGGGCTTTCGCGATGATCAGAGGATGGCACGCGCTCCAGCTCCGAGAGGCGCACCTGAGGGACCCAAAATGGCGGAGTTCGGTCGTGGCAGGGGGGAGTCCAGGCAATGCGAACGACGGCTATTGGAGGCTCGGTTCCTTGTGCTTCGAGCAGTAGAAAAAGATCACGACCGTTAAAACTATAGAGCTCAAGAAGCTCTTCGATTTCCTTTTGGAGATTTCGAAATCCATTGTTTAGATTAGAAGAAAACTGAGGAAGAAGACTGGAAGCAATCGGCCATTGATTTCTAAGAAGGCGGCTGCTGTAGTGGTAGGTTAGGGTTCTACATATATGGGCCGTATTTACACAGTATATCGCCGTATTTTCTATATTATTTTAATTCATTTATTTCGAAAATTCAAGTTTATCAATACGAATTCCAAATCTAACCCAACGAGTGTCGCCCGCAGCTAATAACACCCATCCCGGACACAATGGAACATGTTTCGTAACCCAGTTCGGCTGTTATGATATGTTTTTCTTTAAATTACATTAAAAATCATTTAATTATTAAATTCAAACGTACATTTTAAATTACCGGGGCCACATACGAACTGTAAAATTACAGAAAAATTATTTCAAGCTATGTTTTGACGATATGGTTCTAACCAGACTAATTTCGCCGAATTCTGAGACTGTTTGAAAAATGGTTATTTTCTAGTCGATCAAATTTGACTGAAACTGACAAAACACGTTTTCTTTCTCCACGCTCACATATTAATTTGAAAAATTATGAAAATTGAAACTTAGCAATAATTTGACATTCCGGTTCCAACAAAAGTGGTTTCGTCGAAAACCGAGATCGTTTGAAAAATGGCTATTTTCAAGGCCAATATATTTAATATTAAAAATACATTTTTAAACAAATAAATTTCGGAACTCAAAATACATAAGTGTTTACTATTTTTCAACGTAGAAACATCATTCCGGACTCAATGGATGTGGTTTCGAGTCGAAATTCCTTCATATGTGAAAAGTAGCCTTTCCGGCCCTATATAATATATATATAAATTCTACAGCGACTTTTCTAAAAATTGAATTGGCCATAACTTTTGATTTTTAAAACGAAATTTCGATTTTTCAGATTCGTTAGAAAGATATGATCAAACAGATTTAAATATTTTTGGTTTCGTTCAATTCTGATTTAAAATGAATCCTGTACAGTCTGTCAAAGTTCAAATTCAAAATTTCAAACTGCAGCGCTGTTTTAAACTCCTTTTATAATTAAAGTGAATTTATTCATTCTTATTTAAAATAAATTAATTTAAACATTAAAATCCATTAAAATTTTCTAAAATAAATTTTTTAAATTGGCCCCAAAATTCCGGGTCGTTACAGAGTCACACCACAGAGCCAAGGTAATCACTTAAACTTCAGCTCTAATACCACGGTAACAACTCAAGGATTTTCGACCCTGAAAATCAACACAAAATACTATGCTGATTAACATAACAACAGAATCAGAGTAACATGAATCTCACAGCCGAACAAATAAATATATTATATAACATAACTTTGAAATAAAACTAGTATCTGTATACAATACAATTATCGGAGTACAACACTTACAACACAACGGAAATAAACAATAGCTATATAATCCTGAAGCCTCCTGCTCTAGCTCTCCAAGTATATTTGTAAATCCCAACTACTTGATTGCCCGTACAAAATTGGGCACCCAAGAGTTTAGGGAAAACTAAACAAAATAAACGTTGGGTCAATCATGTGACTAGTGTGAATAAACTCCAACCATTTGTTTAACTTTTAAAATCCTTTTAAGCGATAGGAAAATCATAAGACCGATCTGTAACGACCCGTATTTTTCCGTATAATAACTAATTTATTTAATTATATAAATAGGGATTGAGAGATTAAAATGGTCATTGAATTAAATATTATTGAATATTTAATTAAAATAAATAATAGAATAGTATATTTACTTTCTGAAATAGTCAGAAATAGGGGAATTAACAAAATGGTGTGAATTGGGTCATCGGTGATATTTAATTCAGTTTAGAATTGAATTAGAATAACGAATATATTATTTGAATGGTAGTTGAACATATAATTATATTATAACTTAAATCGAGCTCGAAATGGCGCTGCAGTTCGTAATTTTGCGATTTGAACTTCAACTGAATGTATAGGGTTCGTTTTAAGCTGGATTTCTGTGAAATAAGAAACGTATGGAGCTGGTGAAGTATATTTTTCTACTGGAAGAGAAAAATCGAGATTTCGTCGTGTAGATTTTTAGTTATGTCCAAAGCAAATTTTAGAAAAGTCGCTATGGAATTCCTTTATAATTTATATCGATTTATTTATATTTTAAAATGGATTTTTAAATATAAATCGAATATCGATGTAACACTGGATTTGAAATATCGAGTTATAAATCCTAGTGGAGCTGTATGATATTCTATTGTGAATATATACGATAATATTTATTTTTAAATATTAAATTTAATTGTTTTTAAATATATTTATATTTTTAAATGGGTTATTTAGAGCTCTAAAAATAGCCAGTTTTTCAAATGACCTCGGAATTCGACGAAACTAATTTTGTTGGATCCGCAATATTAAATTATTGCTAAATTTCAAGTTTCCTGATTTTTGATGTCAGTATGTGGCCGTACGGGATTTTAATGTGAAAAAAGACGATATTTTGACGGTTAAAAATACCCAGTGTGAGCATACGAAGTCAGAATTCGACGAAACCAGTTTCATTGGGACCGCAATGTCGAACTGAAGGCGCATGTCTAGTTTCGTGATTTTTGGGTATTATACGTGATGACAGGAATTTTAGAAGACACAGAAAAATAGCGATCGCTTAAAATAAAATAAAATATCGAATATAAAAATAATATAACCTACCTATATATACCACTTAATACTCCCTAACCCTAGAAAAAATCCTTCCTTGGTCATACGCTCTCCTGGCCGCCGCCAGGAAATGAAACATAGCCAATCCCTCTTTCAAAAATCCAAAATAAATTCATGAAAAATCCTAAAATCACAATATTTGTTTCTTTGAATTCCTAAGGCCAAGAGCGTCACGCTGGTGATTATCTTGTGGGGTGCAACACCCATTTTCTGCCATGGGGAATTCAACAGCAAGACTAGGATTGAAGATTGGTGAAGATGGAAGCCTCGATCCTTGTTTTGGACATTGTTTTTGATCGCAACAGGTGATTTGGAGTGTTGTGTGAATTTTTGGGGGGATTTGGTCGAAATTGATGTCGCGCCTGGCTCGGAGTGGCTGATCGACGTGGTCAACAGAAGGAGGCCGAGTCTGGGAAGAGCGGTGTGATGACCCGAAAATCCCCACCCTTTGAATCGACCATAAACCTCACAGGTCAAACCCAAAAGTTGGAAATCTTCGAATGCATCAACTCTGGGCATACAACTCATCAGAACAACAACACAGACTTTTATAACATCAATAATAAATGTTACATCAGAGTACAGAATATATCAGAGTACATTGGTACAAATTACAGCGGAAGATAAATTACAACAAAAGTAATACAATGCAGCGAAACTAAACTCAGCGGAAGGCCCTCAATATTCTGGACCCAGCTTCAGGCTTCAATCCAGGATCCTGCTTTCGAGATAAATATCTGTAAAAAGCTACTCGATTGCCCGTGTGGAAAGAGGGCACCCTAGTTTGCAAAGTGAAACAAACTACAGGTCAGTCGTGGGACTGGTGTGAGAAATCTAACCTAACTTATCTAATAAGAAGGCTAATCACAGGACCACGCCGCTAACGCGGAACGGGTTTACTCCATTGGATTGCCAGTGCATAAAACAAGTAAATCGTCTAATAATGAAATGCTTTTTAGAAAAATGAAACCATTATGAGACCCAAGTCCCATCACACAATGCAACGCAAACCGGAGGATAGGGTTTTACCTTATAATGGTCAAAAGATGCTTGATACGTAAAAACGATATTATTAGTGTGTATATATATTTAAAACATTTCAAATATAATATCAATCCTAGACGGCATAGCTACCATCTACTATGTCGCCATACTAGTTATACAATCAAAACCGCAAAAGGCGTATTGGAAATTGGGTTTCCATCATGAGTCAAGGCTAGGGAGGAGATCCTTACCGATTCGAGACACTCTAGCAATGTCTCAGGATTCGGACGCTGGTGAACCCTTGGATACAGCAGAGCCGGTCCACAAATAATTTAGTGGATTAGTTATGCCTGAACACACGCTCCCCGATCCTATTGGACCTACAAATCGGCCGTGGGTGACCGATAAGAATAAACCGAGGCCTCGCAAAAATTCCATCATCCACATAAGTAAATGTCAGCCAGTTTAAGCACTGACACCACTTCTAGCTAGAAAGAAATGTGTGCACTCCCTGTGTTCCCTTCTCCCGTTTTAGACTCAACCGGTGTGCGAGGTTCGCGAAGTCACGATATACACAAAGCTATGCCTAAATAGGCTATGCTTTGATCATCAACCACAAGGCCTGCTTTTCAACAAGAGCCTTAATCATTTGCATCTTAGCATGCCACATTGTCAGACCCTACCATATCACTGATCATCTACCAATATATATATATATATATATATATATATATATATATAACCTCTAAGCTCATACGTCTTAGAGAAGGGTGATAAGTAAAGAATAAATTCTTCACCACCAAGCAGAAATATATAATTAGTAGCATTCAATAAATACAGTAGAAAGGAATACAATGTCAGACACACAATCCATTTACAAGTCCGTTCTGGGTCTGAACGAAACCGGAGGCATTATACCTCGCATATCCGAGCAATCAACAATACGTCCGGACAATTACCACTTTATCCCAGTCCTGGGAGCGACCCAGTCCAGAGCATCAATAGTCCTCATCCATTCGATGTGAAGATCATCAGTCTTCAACCATCGTCTTCATCTTTGACTCTTCATCGTCGTGATAAATATTCGGAATGGGTTAAACCCGGACTTTCCGAATAATTCGCGTATTTTTTAATTAAAAGTCAAATGCTATAAAAACACATCCAACGTCTCATTCCAATTCAGAGTATTCTTTTAAATAGAATATTCATATTATTAGGGAAAAATTCCCATTAATTTTATCAAAGATAAATTCCTTTAAAATTTACCTTTTATCATCTTTTTAAAGATTCATTAAACTCCAATGTGGGTTTAATATCAAAATCATTATTAAATGATTATTACAACTTAAGAAATAAGCCTTGTCTTTAATTTGGGTTAAAGAATCAATGTCACTTAAAAACATTGTTCACGATAAACCCAAATCGTCTTCCATTAATTATGGAATTTTCACAGAAATCAAATCAATGAATAATCGATATAAATTTCTGTATCAGACCAATAATATAAATGGAATAACGGCAAGGCCTTTTAAATTCCATATGTATTATCAGTCTTCTTTTACAGAAGCCTATCTCGAATATTATCAAATCGAATTCCCATTCAATTCCAATTTAATTTATATTAAATTGGAAAACTGAACTTTGGAGTATTCTTTGTAAATCGTGATAAAAAGATTTATAAATTCTAAATCACATTCCAATGTAAATTGGGTTAAAGAACAAATGTCGTTTTAAAACATAGTTCACGGTAAACCCAATTCACATACCTTTATATTCCAATTACTAAATACAAGTGAAATTCTAAAATCTTAATTAAAAGATTTATTCTTAAATACGGGGTTTAAGAACAGTGTTATTTAAGACACCATTCACGACAACCCAAATCTAATTCATTTATTTACTTGCAATGAAATATTATTCAATTTAGAAGACTTCATTAAATCTTAACTTAAAGAATTATCCTAGTTAATGACTAGTTTATTTCTATAAAATATATTTATCTTTTGTCCATCCAAGGACGGACATAGAATTATTCTTTGTTAAATATCATTTAAAATATTTACTATTAAAAATAATCTTTATATAAAAAGATTCTTAATATAAAATATTCTTTGTAATACAATACTCTTTATTTTAAAATATCTTTATATTACAATGTTTTTATTTTAAAAGATATTCTTTATTTAAAGGAAATCCTGAAATGGAATGCGACTCAGTCATTTACCCTATAACTTTGGTTACAGGGATTTCATACATTGAATGTCCATAACAGTAATGATGAATATTATCCAACCATCCATTTAACATCCAGTGTGCAATCTATAACTGTGTGAGCATTGAAATGAAATAATAACGCTCATCGCAGCCTGCCGATCTATCGATCGACATAAAAATAAACATTGGGATTAGTGTATATCAGTTTTTATCCCAACACCCGTGTGGGGTTTCAACCAACAAACAAATAATAAATTATTTGTGCACTTGGGCGATGTGTGAAAATTATCGACCCAATCACATGAACAAGTCGGGTAACTTGTAAATGGAGGTGTAACATTTCAGCGTCAGAAACATATATAATGATGGATCATTTCATATATAATTACAACGTAAATTCATAATTTATCAAAACAATGAATCCTTTCTATTGATTCATTTATACCAAAAATGTAAATTCTAATGTTGGCTCACTTACAATGAAATGTAATCCTTTTATATTACATAAAAATGATATTCTTTTTACGTTGTATACAATGCAATCTTTATATTACGTTGTTCACAAACAACCCATAATTAATTTCCTTTTTATTTCAAATTAAAAAAAAGATTTGGAAATCTCATTTAAATCTTAATAAAAATATTATTCTTTACTCACATGGATTTAAGAGTAATTTATTTAAGACATTATTCATGACAAACCCAAAATCTAACTTGATATTAAATATAAGGCTTTGAATAGGAATTATATCGACTTATATTTAATGTCAAATTCTAAAACCAACGGATATCATATCAGAAATAACGATACTAAATATCTTCCAAATTCCTAAAATAATATCCGTATAATCACAGAATCAAATATTAAAATAATCCGTAGATAATTTCCATTTAAATCCAATTTAAATATTCTAAATGTTTCTCATATTAAAATAATATAATTTTCAAAATATTCATTTTGAAATTATTCCTCTTTTAATATTCATTATAACATGGATAAAATAAATTGATAAACTCGTTCGGGTTAAAAAAATGGCGTCGCTATTTTAAAAACAGATTGAATAGCCCAATTCATTATCTTATCCATATTTTTTTATAATGGGTTAGACCCCTCACATTAAGCCTACGACTTGTGGATGCTGGATGTGCCGGTCGGTTCCGGGCAGACTTATTTCACTTGTTGGGCTTAACCTCGTGTCATGGCCCATTTCGTATTTGTGCACTTAGACCTCTCACATTAGGTTCAACATTTGTGGCTGCTGGATATGGCGGTCGGGTCCGGGCAGACTTCCACCACAAATATAACCTAACCTCGTGTCCAGGTACAATTATAATTAATAATTGATTATTTTACTAAAGCATATTATTTCAAAATATTCTTGATATTATAAATGATCTTCATATTAAATTGTTTTTCATCCATTTATGTTTTATAATGGGCCAAACCCCTCACATTAGGCCTACAACTTGTGGATGCTGGATATGTCGGTTGGTTCCGGGCAGACTTATTCCACTTGTTGGGCTTAACCTCGTGTCTTGCCCCAATTCGTATTCGTAACCAATTTTTCTATGTTATTCATGTGACAAATAAATGGTCATTTATTTGAAATCAAATTTATATGTGTATTCAAATGACAAATAAATAGTCATTTATTTGAAATCAAATTTCTATGTGTATTCATGATACATAAATGTATATTTCATTTATAACAATTTCCTATGTATGTTAATGACACATAAATGCTTATTTTATTTATAAACAATTTTGTATGTATGTTAATGACAATAAATGCTTATTTCATTTATAAACAATTTTCTATGTATGTTAATGACAATAAATGCTAATTTTATTTATAAACAATTTTCTATGTATGTTAATGACAATAAATGATTCTCCTTACTCGTACACAAATTTTAATGTTTAACTTGACGAATAAAGAATGAATATCTATATTGTTTACAAATTCAATGCTTAATGTTAACATTTCACTACAACTAAAATGAAAAAAAAATGTAACTTTTAAATACTATCTTTTATTTACATCTAAATGCAAATAAAAGGGTAACTTTTTAATTCATGTTTTTATTTAAAACATGCTTCTTTTTAGTGAATCAAACATGCAATGAAAATGTAACATTTCAGGTTTTAACGCTTTATTTTAAACACGATCCTTTTATGAATTAATCATACAATAAATATATGATTTTTATTGTATTAACATATTATATAACAAATGCACATTTTTAATGAAGTGACCATGCAATAAAAATGTGAGTTTTCATGTTTAAATATTTTTAATAACTTACGAACATTTTTCATAACATAAACATATGATAAAAATGTGAATTTTTATCATACAATATTTCAATGGCTAATGAACATTTTTAATGGCATAAACTATGATAAAAATGTGAATTCTTATCATACAACAATTTTATAAAACAAACATATAATAAAAATATGATTTTTCTTGCACTAGTAATATATTACATGACATATTAACATTTTAATGACATAAACATAGAAAAATATGATTTTTGTTGCGTTAATAATATACTAACATGTGAATCATTTTTGTGACATAAATGCACAATAAAAATATGATTTTTATTGTTCAACAAATTCTAACATGTACATATTACAATAAAAATAATATTATTATTGTAAAACAATTCCTATCATTAGCATGATTATTTCAACTACATATATACAATAAAAAAACATGGTTTTTATTCTATAAGCAAGTTTAAATGAATAAGCAAATTCTAGATCTATACAATTCAATCCATTTTCACAACATGTGAATTCACCATAAACGCAATCGATTTCGTCGCAACCAATATCAACCATTCATAACCACAATAATTCAATCAAGTCGTCACGATCACAATGATATATATATATATATATATTACCACAAATATATTTTCTAAATTTAAAATTGAATTTTAGAGATCTCACCTCGTTTTAGAACGCACCACCAATGCCACCATCGGACCGCCATCGTCCACCACTACGACGCACGCCTCGGCGAGCTTCACCACCACCCCAAAAAGCTTGCAACTTGCTCCCCCATCGGACTAGAAAAGCGTGTAAACGCAGCGCCTTTGAATGTTGAGAACTCCCCAAACTTTGAACGAGAAACGATCATAGTGGTATAAAATCGAAGAGCGGAAGAATCTCTTCGCTTCCCTTTTTATATTTTAATTCGCAGTGGATAAAAAGAAATTGATGAATTTGAATCGGAGGTTCATGGCCATTGAGGAATAAGAGTGGCGACTGGGCAATTAGAATTAGGTTTAGAGTGTATAGGATATTTTATAGTGGAGAGGAAATTTCCCCCTTGTATGTTTAATTTTTCTCAAATTAAATTTCCGTTTACTTTCCTTTAAAGTTGAAAACACTTATTATGTTCAAATTAAATGTAACCTTTTGAATTTCAAATCACGTTCACATTTGTTATAGTTATAATCACATATTACCATTTACTACATTCAATTTAATTGCAAAATTTTCTTCTTATTTATGTTTATAAAATGACACTAAATATATAGCATGGATGCATGCGCTTGAAATAAGGAAGGGAAAACGCATTGAAAACTTGTTGCAACTTTCCACATTAATGAACATTATAGTTAAAACAACTAGGGAAAGTATTATATTTAAGAAATATTCTTATCATTAAAGAATTCTGATATTGAATATTCAAACTTGTTAATGATGTAAATTATGCTAGAACATTACATTAGAAAAATAAATTTTCAAAAGTATTTTCAATTCCAGAGTAAATACTATGTTAAAAATAGATGTTTCTAATATAAAACCAGTAAATACAATGGTTTACAACACAAATAGATTTGAGTTGAAATAGATAAATATGTTAAGTAAGACAGTAAAATTAAAATAATAAAATTTGTCAAATACAAGTAATGTAATCGAAGGGTAGAATGTTAGGCATAAATACAAAGGAGCATGAACAAACAAAGAATAAAATTATATAAAGCTAACTCACTAATTCCATACCAATTTATTAGTACATTTAATTCTCTCAAATCTACATGGTTATAATTGTTAATATTCCTTTTATTATATGTAGTAGTAATAAATGAGGGACATTTCAAATTCCAACCTAACCTAAACCTTTACCTATTTAGTAATGATAACTAGCCTTTATTATACGTGTTTTGGATGAATAAAGTATGTATGTTTGTGAGTTAATGCACTTATTACCCATATTTATCTCTTATCATTCTATATATATATATATATATTAATTTTAACCATTTTATATTATAGCGCAAATAAATGACTAGAACTATCTCTTTGTGATTTGCGTTTGAAATAAATGTCAATTCCTACATTTCTTCTGACCCCAATACTAATATTCCTTTCCATATTATTAGGTAATTTATATGCATTGTGTTTTAATTGCATCATACCTTTACATTTTTATTACATTTTAATTTCATGTAACCTCATTACATTACTGGCAAAATTATATCTTTATTATTTCATAATTACCTTTTTTTTAAAGTACGTCAGATTGAAAAGGAAAAGGAAACTAAAATTAATGCCATGCATTTAAATTGAATGAAACGTTCTAGCTAATATATACAAAAATAATAAAAAAAAATAATGTCAGTGAGACAATAAATGTGCATTAAATTTATCTATTCTGACATCTCAATATTTAATTTTGGACATATATTCTTTATAATTAAATTTAAATTTATTCGTTTTAACTTTGATTAAAATAAATTTTTAGCCATTACTATTTAAATAAATTATTTTATATTCTCCAAATTCATTAAAATTTTCTAAAATAAAATTTTAAATTGGTTCAGAATTTGCGGGTTGTTACAAGCGGTATGGGGAGATGAATATTTAAGTGGAGAGTTGAATGGTGGTGATGGTTCGTTGATCGGTGGAGTAGAGAGGGAGAATCGAGGCCTCGAATAATTGATGAAGGCCATGAATTTGGCATCGTCGTTTGTATTGAAGTGCTCACGGGTTTGGGGAAGATGACGAGCGGATCTGGGTTTTTAACGTTGGGTTTGGGCCGGGAGACAAGGGGTGAGGCCCAATTCTTAGCAATTAATGTTTTTATTTTAATTTAAAAAGGTATGAACTTCTTATCGTCGTATCTTATACATACAATATCAGATTGACGGACCGTAAGTTGCGTTGGGATCGTATGGACGGTGGCTACGCACTGCAACTGACTGGGAATGGATTCGAGCTCGTCACAATTTATGGCGAAATAAATTGTCTGATCAGAACCAACTAACGCAAATCGTTATTTGACAGTTAACGCAAAAGGTGAGTAACTCTCACTAACTCTGCTCAACCTATATTTTATACGCATTTTTAAAGCTGATAAATATTGGTTGATTTGCTGTGTGTTGGATGGTTGGTTGAACTGTTAGGTAAATTGGTTGAAACTATCGATAACGATATATATATAAATCGTTAATCGAATATTGATTCTGTCTATCAGAACATTTTATATTCGTGTTATTTATGTTGACTGACATCTGTGGATGCAGGGGAACAGGTTGGAGGGACCCAACTGGGTTCCTCAACATTTATTTTACTGTTTTTCATATATTTTGTTATATGATGTGATATGAAATCTGTTGTTGATTTCGTATGGTTGAAATGATACTGATCATTGTTATATGGTACGTTAAATACCATAAAGAATACTAGAATGTTAAAAGAAAATTGTCAATGTTATATTGAAAAAGAAATATTTATAAAATCAAAGATTTTATAAAAGAAAACTATTTATTAGAAAATAAATAGATTAAAAAGAAAAATTTATTTGTTAATCAAATAGATAGTATTGAAAGAAATATTTGTAATCTATTTATAAATAGAATTGAAAGGGATATTTATTTGAAGGTGAATCGAATAGAAAGAGGAAATTTGTGTAAACGAATAGAAAAGGAATAGTTAGATTATCAAAGGAATTACTTATAAAATCAATAGATTTATTAAATAGAAAATATTTTAAAGAATAAATAGAATTATCAAAAGGGTTTTTTTTTGTAAATAAATTGATTTTAAAAGGAATACTGGAAAAGTGACTAGTATTGTAGAAAAGGAGAATTTTGCATTTGAAATGTTTAGACCCGTGCTTCGCACACGGGTATAACGTGTTATGGATTTAAAGGAAAGATTTTAAATAGAATCTATTCTGATCAATAGATAGAGAAGATAAGTTTATAAATAATATTTATAAATCAAATGAGATGTTTATCACTGTGTAGATAGAATATATATATATATATATATATAAGTCAAGACTGATATAGAGAAGTAAAAGTTGGTTTCAACATCGACATTTGAAACTGAAATAAACATAGAGTTAACTAGATAGAGTTAATCAAATCAGAATTAATTGAATATTAGTTATTCAATTAGAATTGATCGAATGTAGTTATTTGAGATAGAGTTAGGAAAACATAGTTATTTTGGATGTGTTGCCATTTCGTACGACTGCTAGCGCAATTCGCAGGGCTGCAGATAGCCTATGGCGGTCAGATGTTTCCTGAGGGAATCAGGCGTAACCATTGTGATCGCTGCGATCTAGAGTCAAGCGAATGGAGTTAAATCGAATATTAGCCATTCGAAATAAAGTTTAAACAGACATAGTTATTCGAATATAAATTAATCGAATATTAGTATTAGATAGGAGTTAATCAAGTTGAGTTAATCGAGTTGAGTTAGTCAAGATGAGTTAATCAAACCGAGTTAATTCAAATGAGTTAATCCAAAGAAGTTATTCGAAATAATTTATTCAAATAGAATTAAGGGAGTTAATCGAATATAGTTTATTCGAAGAGAATTTGTCGAATGTAAATCACTCAAAGAGAGTTAATCGAGTCTAAATCATTCGAAGAGAGATTATCGAATATAGTTTATTCGAAAGAGTTATCGAATATAGTTTATTCGAAATAGAGTTATCGAATAGAGATTATTCGAAAAGAGAATTATACATTGAATTCGATTATATCGAAATTCGGGAAAGTAATATTTACTTGCCGTTTTAATCAAGATTTACTTATTTATGGATAAATTAGTGGTTTAATTATTTAGTTAAATTAAGGAATAAAAGTTATACTTTGAAGTTAGATATTTCAAAAGTAGGGATTATAAAACTATAGTTATAATAAATATTTTCAAATAAAGAAGGGGATTCATAAATAGAATCCGAGTGTTTCGCAAGGAAGTTTGTTAAAGATTTGAAAGGTGAATCTTGTCTATTTCGAAGTTAGAAATGTTGTTCAGTTAAGGTCTGAGAGTTAGTCATACCCCAACTTGATTGATTTCGTTTTTAACTAAGAGATGGTTAGAGTTCGATAGTGAATGTTGATTAAGTGAATTTAGTTAATGAGTGAAATGGTTTTGAATTGGCTTAGTGATGTTTTATTTAAACATCGGTTTAAATCAAATGAAGGGGTTTGGAAACGTTTTCAAAATAAGGATCAGAAATGTTTTCCAATATAGGAAATAAGAAATAGAAGTAAATATGGTGATGTGGTCCAAATGATTTATAAAGTATGTTTTTCCCAAATTTAGAAATTAAGAATTTACGAATGTATAGAAAGGGAAAATGGATAAATTAATGATAATTTAATTAAAGGAAATAAACCTTTGAATGATGATTGATCGATAGAATTTCCATCTGGAAATAATATCGTTGGTTGTACACCTATTTTTCTTTGATAGTTAAATCACCGACTATCGAAGTTTTGACCATTTTATTGTCGTCAATATGGAGAGACCGGGATCAGATGTATTATCTGAAAACCACTCTGTATGCACGTTAGCGTTGCGATCAAATATTGAAGATGGAGTTATGCAAGAACTATCCTGTTACAGAATAGTGCCTTCGGTTTGTCCAATCCCAGGACAAACGTGAATGGACGAATGTCTGACAGAGTATATCCAATGGATCACGTAAGTTGATCTCTTCAAACGTACTTACGTTTGGTGGCGGAGGAATTCGTTTCTCTTAGCTTTATTGTAACGACTCGAACTTCACCGGTAAGGAAAGCCCGGATTGAGTCGAGTACAAACCACAACAGAACGCAGACGGAAGAACATTTCATTGCTAATTACAACAATGAATCAGATTACAAGAATATACAGAGTATAAATGAATAAATATTACACAGAAAATATTAGAGATTACAATACATTACATAGCAGCAGAAAATAATACAATACACAACTAGAAGTAATACGTAGATACAAAGCTTTCCGAGTATCGTTCCAGCTGTAAATCAGGATCCTGTGAATATAAATCTGCAAAACCAAAACTACTAGTTGCCCGTGTCAAAATAAGGGCACCCAGAGTTTAGGTTAAAACAATAAACTCCAGGTCAGTCATGGGACTGGTGTGAGAATTAAAACAGTTATTAATCTTTATTTTAAAGTTCAGTAAATCAAGGGACCACGCCGTATAACACGGAACGGGTTTCCTCCCAAGAACACCAGTGCATAAAACAACAACGCAATGCTAAATAAAGAAAAATGAAGCTATTATAAGACCCAGGTCCCATCACACAATGCAACGCAAGCCGGAGGATAGGGTTTTTACCTTATAATAGCCAAAGAATGCTTGATACGTTTTAAAACAGATTATTTTGATAGTACTATAAGTGTAGAAATCAATTTCAAATCATAAGTATCAATCATTGGCGGCATGAATGCCCCATACCACTATGTCGCCATATATAGGTTATACAATCAAAATCGCAAAGTCACGTATTTGGAAATTGGGTTTTCACCTATGAACCGAGGCAAAAGATAGTCCTCACCGAATTCAAGACGCTCTAGCCTGCCCCTCAGGCAAGCGCGTAGGCAAGCCTTGGATCGTCAGGGTCGGTCCACCGATGTGGATTAAAATGCCTGAACACTGCGTTTCCCCACCTTATGGGGTGTCAATGAGCCAGCGAATGACTCCATCGGTCCTGGATCGACCGATATAACAGAGGCGCCTCGCAATAGCAACAACCACATAAGTCAAACTCGTCAGGGCGTGTAAAACCACTGACGCCACTTCTAGCTAGAAGGAAACGCATGCCCTCCCTGAAGTCCTTCTCCCGTTTTTGGTTCACAACCGGGGTGTGAGGCTCGCGAATCAACACTGCACAAAGCTATGCCACACAGGTTGTGCTTTGATCATCACCCACAAGACTTTGCTTTTCAACAGAAGCCTTGATCATATTGCCACTTAGGCATGCCACACAGGCAATTCACTCCATACGTTTGATATCCATCAATATATAACCTCTGAGCTCGTACGTCTCAGAGAAGGGCGTTAAGCAAGAGAATAAACTCTCTGCCACCAAACAGATATATATTTAACAGAAATCAACCACACAGAATAAAATCCAATGTCAAACACACAGTCCATTTACAAGTTCGTTCTGGGTCTGAACGAAACCGGAGGCACCTAGTACCCCGCATATCCATCGATCTCCAAGTACGTCTGGACGATCACTAACTGTTTCCATCTTCTTGGGTGTATAGCCCAATCAGGATCATCAGTTACCACCCAAATGACGTGAAGACCTCCGGTCTTCGACCACCGTCTTCATCTTCGACTTATCGTCGTATCAGTTATTCAGAATGGGATAAACCCAGTCTTTCTGAATAACTCGCGTATATATTATAAAAGTGTTACACAAACACAACATACGCCTCATTCCACTTCAGAATATTCTTTTTATTCAAATATTCTTATATTTTGGGAAAGATTCCCATTAATTTTATCAAAGATAAATTCTTTAAATTTATTCTTTAATCTTCTTTGAATATCAATTCAAACTAGTCGGGATTAGCGAACTACACCGAAGTAATCATTTATTTTATTTCCCAATCCCAACCTATTCATCCCATGAAGTAAAACTAGTCATACTTCATATCTAACACCACGGTGTTATCTGTAAATTCAATTACCATTTCACGTTTAAATCTAATTAAAGATTTAACTATCGCCTGGAGCAAAACTGGTGATACTCCATTCCCGACCATTTCAATCTAATTAAAGATTCATTAAAACTCCACTTAGTTTTAATCCTTAACTGGGTTAAAGAATCAGTGTCATTTAAAACACGGTTCACGATAAACCCAAAATCACATTCCATTAATTATTGGGTTAAAGAACAAGTGTTATTTAAAACACTGTTCACGATAAACCCAAAATCACTACCAATTCAATTCCAATTAAATAATATTTAATTGGTTCACTTCATTAAATCTAAATAAAAAGATTTAATCTTTTCCTCAGTCGGGCTTAAGAACAGTGTTAATGAAGACACCATTTAAGACAAACCCAAATCACATTTGATATTAAATACAAGGCTCTGAATAGAAAATATATCAGCTTATATTCAATATCAAATTCCACGACCAAAAAATATCGTATTGGAAATAACGATATTAATATATCTTTCAAATTCCCATAACAATATCTGTATCATCACGAAATCCAACATCGAGATATTCCGAAGACAATTTCGATTCAAATCCATTCCAATTCAATTATTGGAACTTCTGGTTACTTTTAAAACCATTTCAAATTCAATCTATTTATTTTTAAAAATAAATAGAATTAACTTTTCTAGTTCAAAACTAGTTCATTTCGATAAAAATTTATTTTTATCTTTTCAAATCTAGAGTTTTTCATCCCAATTCTTAATGAATCACTTCTTATGATTTTACACAAATTATTACTATTTATAATAATTTTATCAAGGCCCGTACAGTCGATTTCCATCAACGGCCATCGAACTGCACTTACAGCGACCTTTTGCAAATTTGATTTGGACATAATTCCAAATCTAACTGTTAGATTTCTCATTTCTAATATTTGTTCGAAAGCTCTTTTCGATACGAACCCACCGGTTCCGGTTTTAGGAGAATCTGACGGTCGGATTTTCCGCAACGTCAATTCGAAGTCAATGGTCGAAATTCACGAACTGCCGCAGCGCGGCGCGTTCTATTCAGGCCATTATATTATATATATAATATATATAATATGTACTTCGTCGATTAACTTTTAAAACGTATTTTATAAATCGTTTTAAATTCGTTTTCAAAATGATTTCAACTTCTTTTCTAATTCAAATCAAAATTGAATTTTTCCTTATAAATTCGATTTAAATTCATTTCAAATTGATTTCAATTCAAATCGATTTTTAATTCAATTTCAGTTCGTTTTCAATTTCATTCAATTTCAATTCGAATTCATTTCTATTCAATTTCAATTCGAATTCTTTTCTATTCACTTTCAATTCGAATTCATTTCTATTCACTTTCAATTCGAATTCATTTCTATTCACTTTCAATTCGAATTCATTTCTATTCAATTTCAATTCGATTTCTTTTCTATTCACTTTCAATTCGAATTCATTTCTATTCACTTTCAAATCGAATTCTAATTCTTTTCAACATATTAGATTTTGAAATCACTTTCGATATTCATTATAAAATGAATAAAATCGATAAAAATATCGTTGACGTCAAAATGGCGTCAATCTAATCAACACGGCTTCATATATTTCTATTTTCAAATATTCTATTTCAAATATTTCTATTTCAAATGTTTCTATTCAAAACTGGAATGAAGCCCAATCAATTACCATAGATTTTATTTCTATGGATTTTCATACAACGCATGTATATATCCACAATGACAAATAATCAATCATCATCCAAAGTGCTTTCTACACTATATAAGCATCAAATATAAATATTCAACTCTTATAACCGTCTGTCAATCAATCGATCGACATACAACTAATTATTGGGATTAGTGTACGTCATATATCATCCCAATACCCGTGTGGGGTTTCAAACAATCAAACGCAAATTTTATTTGTGCAGTTGGGCGATGTGTAAAATTTTATCGTCCCAATCAATATCAATCAAATCAGTGTATATAAACAAATCGTCCGATCTGTTTATATTTATTTATTTTATATACACGTTAAAAATTCTATTTTCAACTATAAAATATATTTAACTATATAAATATTTTATTTCATTTCACATTACATCACACAATCAACTACATATCAAAATCAACCAAACAAGCATACAAGCCGTCGACGGTCTGTGGACGACGGGTGTCGGGTGCTACTAAACACCGTCTGCATCCTAGTATATATTTTAACTAGAAAAGTAAATTAAAGGTGAGGAGTTCTCACCGACTAGCTAAACCAAACGCCGCGACTCTTCATATGTAGGAAATCTTCGCCACACGCCTTTGGTCAATTTCATTGCCCGTAGCCATTACATATATAAAAATCACATTTTTATATTGTTGCTATGTATAAAAAAAACCCTATTTTTACACCACTACTTTATAGATAAAAATTCTATTTTTACATCACTACTATATAGATAAAAATTCTATTTTTACTTCGCTACTATATAGATAAAAATTCTACTTTTACATCGCTACTATATAGATAAAAATTCTATTTTTATAATGGTGTTCATATAGTAAAGATTATATTTTTATCATGCCATTCTCTATATAAATTTTTTATTTTTATAATTACTTCTAATATAAAGATCGAATTTTTATATCGTCGCTATAAAAATCACATCCTAACTAAAAATCATATTTTTCTATCGATGAATATATTTTAAAAATCCCATCTTTCCTATGCTAACATATATCTAGAAATCCATTCTTTTCACTATTAAAAATATTGCCTTTTACATTTTTTAACAATATCGTGTTTTTCACTTTTAAAAATAATAATATAATCTTTCATACATTAAAAATAACTTCTTTTATGAAATAAAAATTAGTTCTTTAATAAAATAAAAGAATCAGTTCTTTAAACAACTTACTATATTTGAATTTAAATAAAAAGAAATAAGCTTACCGTGCTCGTCAAAGAGGGGGGGCTGCTGCGTTCGCCCGGGGGGGGAGGGGGGGGGTCGTGCCAGTGGGGCGGAGGCCTAGGGTTTGGGGTGGCAGCTCCGGGTGTAGGTAGTTCGAACTTGGGGGCTTCGGGGTCTTGGGGGGTCTCTGGCTCGAGGGTGGAAGCTGTCGTCGAAGGGGGGCCTGTGGTGGAGGCGTTGGAGCGCGGGGCGGAAGACCACAGCGGGTGGTGGTGCCGCCAGGGGGGTCGCGATTAGTTAGGGATTTTTTTATATTTTGATTTCCTGTCGATTGAATGAAAAAAAGGGGGGCTGGGTGCTTAACCAACGGGTAGAGAGAAAGGGGCCTTGGGCCAATATATTTTGATATATATTTATTTTATTTTAAATCCTAAAAGCAAGTTTTATTTTTAACTCGAAATCGAACCCACCGACTGTCGTCCATAGCTAATTACCCCCGTTTCGAACACAATGGGATATGCATCATAGGCTGATTCGATCGTTTCGATCGGTTCTCGTCAAAATCAACATATAACTCTATATATTGAATTTGAATGCGCATTTCAATTTACTGGGGCCACATACTAACTCGAAAAATTATAGAAAAATATTTTCTAGCTTCGTATTGACAATACGGTCCTAACAAAACTATTTTCATCGAATTCTGAGACCGTTTGAAAAATGGCCATTTTCTAGTCGATTAAAATCAGCTGAAACTGATCAAACGTGTTTTCCTTTGCCACGCTCACATATTGATTCGAAAAATTATGAAATTTAGAATCTAGCAATGATTCGACATCGAGGATCCAACAAAAGTGGTTTCGTCGAAATCCGAGGTCGTTTGCAAAATGGCTATTTTTAATGGCCGAAATTCTATAGCGACTATTCTGAATTTTCAACTGGACATATCTTTTGATCCACGCTATGAAATTTTGATTTTTCGGATTCGTTGGAAAGATATTCACAAATAGATTCAAATATTTTTGGTTTCACTAAAATCCGGTTTATTCTGAATCCTGTACATTCAATTAAAGTTTGAAATCGAATTATCGGACTACCGCGCCATTTTCAATTCCTTTTATAATTAAAGTAAAATTATTTATATTCTAACGACGGTCTATAAATATATACGTTCAATTCTATTCATAATAAATTTCTCGTCGATATTATTTAAAATAATCTATTTTAAATATAGAAAATTTATTTAAATTGCCAAAATAAAAATTTTAAATTAGCTAAGATTTCCGGGTTATTACAATCTCCCCCACTTAAAACTTTTCGTCCCCGAAAAGGAAGGAAGCCGAATGTTGTTTAACTATTCAACTCAACTTTCAGTATTTTCTTTACGGCTTAAGTTTTTCAACTTTTCGGTTTCTAAAAACTTTTCAAATTTTTCAAAAATTTGGCTAACACCCTAAATTTTCGAAAAATTTCGCCATAACCTTCCCTTCACCGGGGACTTTGGGACATTTCATATAGCCTCCCATGGCCTTCTTCAATCCAAAAGAAAAAGAAAAAGCCTAGCGGCCAGCCAATCGGCTCATAAAATCATCATCACCCAAACAAAACAGTAAATTATGGTAAAAATGTACCTATTTGTCGGGCAAACAATTTTATTCTTCTGCTCTAGCCTCCTTTCTATGACCTGTTCAGTGTAAGTACATGTATATGCAAGCAAATGCGACTAATTTTCAATACAACTCACTATTTGATTCAATTTGGCTAAAGGTTCAACATTTAATTAATCAAACTATAATCAAACAACTCAATCAGCAATCAATTAGTGAATTAACGTTTCAAATTCATAACTTTGATACATAGTAAAAAATCAGATTTTTGATGCCAAATCACAACAATAAGCCCTATCTAATTTTGGTTCTCACACCAGTCTAATGGAAATATATAGAAATCCCACTTTCGAAACTCGAACAAAAACACTGATGATGAGATCTCAATCATCAGTATCTTCTCCGGGCGACTAGAGTGTGATTCTATATCTACCCAATATATTAAAACTTCGAATACACGCGGATCAGACGTATATGCAAAATCTTTATATACTGGATAGTCCAAATCAATATAAATAAATATTGAAATACGAATAATTGATTTAAATTTTCAAATCAAAACTTGTTTACATTTTAAAAATATACTCTTCACACTCATTCTAGGATACTACTGATCCCATCTCTAACGAGTCATTCCCATTGGATATTACTAATCCAATTTCTGATGAATTCTTTCATATGGTTCAAATGCGTCTTGTTCTCTGAGCTTTGTAAACCAAAGCTCTGATACCAGCTGAAACGACCCAAACTTCCCCGGTAAGGAAAGCCCGGATTGAGTCGAGAACAGACCACAACATGACGCAGACGGAAGAACATTTCATTGCTAATTACAACAATGCATCAGATTACAAGAATATACAGAGTATAAATGAATAAATATTACACAGAAAATATCAGAGATTACAATACATTACATAGCAGCGGAAAATAATACAATACACAACTAGAAGTAATACGTAGATACAAAGCTTTCCGAGTATCGTTCCATTTGTAAATCAGGATCCTGTGAATATCAATCTGTAAAACCAGAACTACTAGCTGCTCGTGTCAAAATAAGGGCACCCAGAGTTTAGGTTAAAACAATAAACTCCAGGTCAGTCATGGGACTGGTGTGAGAATTAAAACAGTTATTAATCTTTATTTTAAAGTTCGGTAAATCAAGGGACCACGCCGTATAACACGGAACGGGTTTCCTCCCAAGAACACCAGTGCATAAAACAACAACGCAATGCTAAATAAAGAAAAATGAAGCTATTATAAGACCCAGGTCCCATCACACAATGCAACGCAAGCCGGAGGATAGGGTTTTTACCTTATAATAGCCAAAGAATGCTTGATACGTTTTAAAATAGATTATTTTGATAGTACTATAAGTGTTGAAATCAATTTCAAATCATAAGTATCAATCATAGGCGGCATGAATGCCCCATACCACTATGTCGCCATATATAGGTTATACAATCAAAATTGCAAAGTCACGTATTTGGAAATTGGGTTTTCACCTATGAACCGAGGCAAAAGATAGTCCTCACCGAATTCAAGACGCTCTAGCCTGCCCCTCAGGCAAGCGCGCAGGCAAGCCTTGGATCGTCAGGGTCGGTCCACCGATGTGGATTAAAATGCCTGAACACTGCGTTTCCCCACCCTATGGGGTGTCAATGAGCCAACGAATGACTCCATCGGTCCTGGATCGACCGATATAACCGAGGCGCCTCGCAACAGCAACAACCACATAAGTCAAACTCGTCAGGGCGTGTAAAACCACTGACGCCACTTCTAGCTAGAAGGAAACGCATGCCCTCCCTGAAGTCCTTCTCCCGTTTTTGGTTCACAACCGGGGTGTGAGGCTCGCGAATCAACACTGCACAAAGCTATGCCACACAGGTTGTGCTTTGATCATCACCCACAAGACTTTGCTTTTCAACAGAAGCCTTGATCATATTGCCACTTAGGCATGCCACATAGGCAATTCACTCCATGCGTTTGATATCCATCAATATATAACCTCTGAGCTCGCACGTCTCAGAGAAGGGCGTTAAGCAAGAGAATAAACTCTCTGCCACCAAACAGATATATATTTAACAGAAATCAACCAAACAGAATAAAATCCAATGTCAAACACACAGTCCATTTACAAGTTCGTTCTGGGTCTGAACGAAACCGGAGGCACCTAGTACCCCGCATATCCATCGATCTCCAAGTACGTCTGGACGATCACTAACTGTTTCCATCTTCTTGGGTGTACAGCCCAATCAGGATCATCAGTAACCACCCAAACAACGTGAAGACCTCCGGTTTTCAACCACCGTCTTCATCTTCGACTTATCGTCGTATCAGTTATTCAGAATGGGATAAACCCGGTCTTTCTGAATAACTTGCGTATATATTATAAAAGTGTTACACAAACACAACATGCGCCTCATTCCACTTCAGAATATTCTTTTTATTCAAATATTCTTATATTTTGGGAAAGGTTCCCATTAATTTTATCAAAGATAAATTCTTTAAATTTGTTCTTTAATCTTCTTTGAATATCAATTCAAACTAGTCGGGATTAGCGAACTACACCGAAGTAATCATTTATTTTATTTCCCAATCCCAACCTATTCATCCCATGAATTAAAACTAGTCATACTTCATATCTAACACCACGGTGTTATCGGTAAATTCAATTACCATTTCATGTTCAAATCTAATTAAAGATTTAACTATCGCCTGGAGCAAAACTGGTGATACTCCATTCCCGACCATTTAAATCTAATTAAAGATTCATTAAAACTCCACTTAGTTTTAATCCTTAACTGGGTTAAAGAATCAGTGTCATTTAAAACACGGTTCACGATAAACCCAAAATCACATTCCATTAATTATCGGGTTAAAGAACAAGTGTTATTTAAAACACTGTTCACGATAAACCCAAAAATCACTACCAATTCAATTCCAATTAAATATTATTTAATTGGTTCACTTCATTAAATCTAAATAAAAAGATTTAATCATTTCCTCAGCTAGGCTTAAGAACAGTGTTAATGAAGACAACATTCATGACAAACCCAAATCACATTTGATATTAAATACAAGGCTCTGAATAGAAAATATATCGGCTTATATTCAATATCAAATTCCACGACCAACAAATATCGTATTGGAAATAACGATATTAATATATCTTTCAAATTCCCATAACAATATCTGTATCATCACGAAATCCAACATCGAGATATTCCGGAGCCAATTTCGATTCAAATCCATTCCAATTCAATTATTGGAACTTTTGGTTACTTTTAAAACCATTTCAAATTCAATCTATTTATTTTTAAAAATAAATACAATTAATTTTTCTAGTTCAAAACTAGTTCATTTCGAAAAAAATCTATTTTTATCTTTTCAAATCTGGAGTTTTTCATCCCAATTCTTCACAAATCACTTCTTATGATTTTACACAAATTATTACTATTTTTAATAATTTTATCAAGGCCCGAACAGTCAATTTCCATCAACGGCCATCAAACTGCACTTACAGCGACCTTTTCCAAATTTGATTTGGACATAATTCCAAATCCAATCGTTAGATTTCTCATTTCTAATATTTGTTAGAAAGCTCTTTTCGATACGAACCCACCGGTTCCGGTTTTAGGAGAATCTGACGGTCGGATTTCCTGCAACGTCAATTCGAAGTCAATGGTCGAAATTCACGAACTGCCGCAGCGCGGCGCGTTCTATTCAGGCCATTATATTATATATATAATATATACTTCGTCGATTTCCTTTTAAAACGTATTTTATAAATCGTTGTAAATTCATTTTCAAAACGATTTCAACTTCATTTCTAATTCAAATCAAAATTGAATTTTTCCTTATAAATTCGATTTAAATTCATTTCAAATTGATTTCAATTCAAATCGATTTTTAATTCAATTTTAGTTCGTTTTCAATTTCATTCAATTTCAATTCGAATTCATTTCTATTCAATTTCAATTCGAATTCTTTTCTATTCACTTTCAATTCAAATTCATTTCTATTCACTTTCAATTCGAATTCATTTCTATTCAATTTCAATTCGAATTCTTTTCTATTCACTTTCAATTCGAATTCATTTCTATTCACTTTCAATTCGAATTCTAATTCTTTTCAACATATTAGATTTTGAAATCACTTTCGATATTCATTATAAAATGAATAAAATCGATAAAAATATTGTTCACGTCAAAATGGCGTCAATCTAATCAACAAGGCTTCATATATTTCTATTTTCAAATATTCTATTTCAAATATTTCTATTTCAAATATTTCTATTTCATATATTTCTGTTTCAAATATTTCTATTCAATACTGGAATGAAGCCCAATCAATTACCATAGATTTTATTTCTATGGATTTTCATACAACGCATGTATATATCCACAATGACAAATAATCAACCATCATCCAAAGTGCATTCTACACTGTATAAGCATCAAATGTAAATATTCAACGCTTATAACAGTCTGTCAATCAATCGATCGACATACAACTAATTCTTGGGATTAGTGTACGTCATATATCATCCCAATACCCGTGTGGGGTTTCAAACAATCAAACACATATTTTATTTGTGCAGTTGGGCGATGTGTAAAATTTTATCGTCCCAATCAATATCAATCAAATCAGTGTATATAAACAAATCGTCCGATCTATTTATATTTATTTATTTTATTTACACGTTAAAAATTCTATTTTCAACTATAAAATATTTTTAACTATATAAATATTTTATTTCTTCTCACATTACATCACACAATCAACTACACATCAAAATCAACCAAACAAGCATACAAGCCGTCCACGGTCTGTGGACGACGGGTGTCGGGTGCTACTAAACACCGTCTGCATCCTAGTATATATTTTAACTAGAAAATTAAATTAAAGGTGAGGAGTTCTCACGACTAGCTAAACCAAACGCCACGACTCTTCATATGTAGGAAATCTTCGCCACACGCCTTTGGTCACTTTCGTTGCCCGTAGCCACTACATATATAAAAATCACATTTTTATATTGTTGCTATGTATATAAAAAATCCTATTTTTACACCGCTGCTTTATAGATAAAAATTCTATTTTTACATCACTACTATATAGATAAAAATTCTATTTTTACTTCGCTACTATATAGACAAAAATTCTATTTTTACTTCGCTACTATATAGATAAAAATTCTATTTTTATAATGGTGTTCATATAATAAAGATTATATTTTTATCACGCCATTCTCTATAAAAAATAATTATTTTTATAATTACTTCTAATATAAAGATTGAATTTTTATATCATCGCTATAAAAATCACATCCTAACTAAAAATAATATTTTTCTATCGATGATTATATTTTGAAAATCCCATCTTTCCTATGCTAACATATATCTAGAAATCCATTCTTTTCACTATTAAAAATATCGCATTTTACACTTTTAAAAATATCGTGTTTTTCACTTTAAAAAATAATAATATAATCTTTCATACATTAAAAATAACTTCTATTATGAAATAAAAATCAGTTCTTTAATGAAATAAAAAAATCAGTTCTTTAAACAACTTACTATATTTGAATTTAAATAAAAAGAAATAAGCTTACCGTGCTCGTCAAAGAGGGGGGCTGCTGCGTTCGCCGAGGGGGGGGGGTCGTGCTAGTGGGGCGGAGGCCTAGGGTTTGGGGTGGCAGCTCCGGGTGTAGGTAGTTCGAACTTGGGGGCTTCGGGGTCTTGGGGGGGCTCTGGCTTGAGGGTGGAAGCTGTCGTCGAAGGGGGGCCTGTGGTGGAGGCGCTGGAGCGCGGGGCAGGGGGAAGGCCATGATAGGTGGTGGCGCCGCCAGGGGGGTCGCGATTAGTTAGGGATTTTTTTTATTTTGATTTCCTGTCGATTGAATAAAAAAAAGGGGAGCTGGGTGCTTAACCAACGGGGAGAGAGAAAGGGGCCTTGGGCCAATATATTTTAACATATATTTATTTTATTTTAAATCCTAAAAGCCAGTTTTTATTTTCAACTCGAAATCGAACCCACCGACTGTCGTCCATAGCTAATTACCCCCATTCCGAAAACAATGGGATATACATCATAGGCTGATTCGAACGCGCATTTCAATTTACTGGGGCCACATACTAACTCGAAAAATTCTAGAAAAAATATTTTCTAGCTTCGGATTGACAATACGGTCCTAACAAAACTATTTTCATCGAATTCTGAGACCGTTTGAAAAATGGTCATTTTCCAGTCGATTAAAATCAACTGAAACTGATCAAACGCGTTTTCCTTTCCCACGCTCACATATTGATTCGAAAAATTATGAAATTTGGAATCTAGCAATGATTCGACATCGCGGATCCAACAAAAGTGGTTTCGTCGAAATCCGAGGTCGTTTGCAAAATGGCTATTTTTAAGGGCCGAAATTCCATAGCGAATATTCTGAATTTTCAACTGGACATATCTTTTTATCCGCGCTATGAAATTTTGATTTTTCGGATTCGTTGGAAAGAAATTCACAAATAGATTCAAATATTTTTGGTTTCACTAAAATCTGGTTTATTCTGAATCCTGTACATTCAATTAAAGTTTGAAACCGAATTATCGGACTACCGCGCCATTTTCAATTCCTTTTATAATTAAAATAAAATTATTTATATTCTAATGACGATCTATAAATATATACGTTCGATTCTATTCATAATAAATTTCTCATCGATATTATTTAAAATAATCTATTTTAAATATAGAAAATTCATTAAAATTGCCAAAATAAAAATTTTAAATTAGCTCTGATTTCCGGGTTATTACATTTATACCCGTGGTATTTTTGAGGAAATCAAATTGGTGATTTGGCGGGTATGACGATGTGGCATTCAAAGTAAATGAAGGTATGATCTGTCAAAGATACGTTATGACCTCAAGCCTCATCACCCGGGAAATGACATAAATCGGGCAAGCAGCATGGCTAAGTGGGTCACTCCCATTAGGGTGTATATCACCTATCTAGAGAAAATCCAATTCATTCTTTTGTCTATTCGATGTGTCCCTTTTCGGGAAACAGTGGGTAGCGCCCAACCGTTGGTGATATACATTCGATACAATCAAGCGAAATGAGTGGTCGGTCATGTGTGGGCCGGGTTGCAAGACGTTCTTGTTGAACCCAGTGTATTTGCCTCTAGAGATACACTATCGGCAGGTGGTCCCATACCTTGTCATAGTTGGAACCCAATCTCCAATAAGCGCCCGCGGTTTTGTTTGTATACTATATATGTGGAACATGAGATGCAAGTGTTCTACTAGGTTGTTAATTACTTGTGATCAGACATTATTATAATATCAGAGAAGTATTGATTTCCAAAGATGTTTTGGGTTATCGTAAGGTAAAAGCCGTCCGTGTTTATGTGTGGATCGGTCTTACGATTTTCCTTTCTTTTGAAAAGGATTTTGCAAAGTTAAGCCAAATGATTTGGGTTTACTCACACCAGTCCCATGACTGACCCAGAGTTTATTTTGTTTTGTTTCCCTAAACTCTTGGGTGCCCATATTTGTACGAGCAGTCAAGTGATTAGGATTTTGCAGATATACTTTGGAGGAGCTTGGAGCAGGAGGCTTCACCACTATAAATATATAATTTAGTTCCGCTGTGATGATGTGTGATAATGGTATGTTTATACTGTTGCAAGTTATATTTCCAAAGTTATGTTATGTATTATATTTTATTCGTTCCGCTGTGAGATTCGTGTTTACTCTGATTGTGTTCTTCTTCTTCTTCTATTCTAATTTTCTATCTTATCTATTCTCACCTTCTAACTTCTTTCAATTAATGATCTGGAATGTTCGATACCTGAATAATTAACATGGGTTTTATGTTGATTTTCAGAGTCAAAAATCCCAGTTCGTTACAGTGGTATCAGAGCTGAAGGTTAAGTGATTACCTTGGCTCTGTGGCGTGACTCGGTAGAGAAGGGGTTAGTAATACCCTTGATTGAGTTTGAGTGTATATATACGAGTGAACGTATTTGTTATTTGATATAAAAAAATGGTTTTATATTGTGGAGATTTATTGGTTGAGTAGTTTGTGAATTCTGGTCGATCAGTTTGATCCACTGTATCGATAGGAGTTTCTAAACACTCAAGTACGATAAACCGACACAGTATGGTTTGAAAGGAGGGTAAATGGAATAATTTTACCCAACATATATTTTGATATAAAAGAAAGGTATATCTTGGAATTGTTATCATATATTGGATGTGTTGATTGATTATAATTGAAATGGTTATATAAATAACCAATTTGAGTTCGTATAATATAAAAGTAGATTAATTAAATCTGAATTGGAATTAAAATTCTGAAAACTGGGAGAAGTGTTCGTAAATGGATTTGAGGTAAATATAAGGAAATTTTAAGATCCTGGGAGATTTTAAGTTGTTTACAAGTATCGTGAATGATATTTTGAAAAAGATTTCAAAATGAAAGTGTTTAAGATATGATTTTTGAAAAGTGATATAGTATTGAACTCACTTCAGTAGCTAGGAAATAACTCTGATAATGCTGGCCACATCACCAGTGTTCATTTTCGAGTTCTAAGTGATGGATTACTACAAAAGATTTTGTGTTGGATTGTTTTGAGGAAAACAAGTTGTTTTGAATCTCGAAAGGGAAATATTTGATTATTTTTTTTGTGAAAAGCAAAGTTATTTATAACTCCCAGGAAAAGATCGTCTGAATTAAAAACAAATTTAAACAGGAATCGGTGAAAACGAATATGAATTGAATTAAAACCAATTAACTGGAAATTTGATTGGAATATAATATATCAAGTGGGATTATTTTGAATTGTGAGATAGAATCTGAAATGGTATTGGATTGGTGAGTTAGGAGTTCGGAATCGAGAATGAAACTTGAGTTCGAAATGGTAATTGGCTTGTTTAAGCTAATAGCAGTGTTGAGAATAAATTGATCAGAGATTGATTGAGATGACTTTGGTATATGCTGAATTGGCAGCAGAATAAAAGGATTTAATGATAAGCCCGACAAAAAGGTACACGTTTATTTTTATGGATTTGGTGATTTATGGGCCAATTTGGCAAGCCGCTTGGCTATTTGTTTTTCTTTTTGAAAGGAAAGGGCCTAGAGAGGCGAGTTCGGGTTTGAACTATTGACCGGGACAAGGGAGGTGCTGGCGAAATTTTTCAAAAATTTCGGGTGTTAGAAAATTTTCAGGATTTTAGAAAATTTTTGTTGATAAGAATAAATTAATATTTTAATTGAAATAAATTGGTTCAGTTGAAACTGAAGTTAAAAGTGAACGAATAGTTTTTAAACTAGAAAATAGGGTTTGTTCTCTACCTTAGCAATTTCGAGGACGAAATTATTTTAAGGGGGGAAGAATGTAACGACCCGTATTTTCCCGTATAATAACTAATTTATTTAATTATATAAATAGGGGTTGAGAGATTAAAATGGTCATTGAATTAAATATTGTTGAATATTTAATTAAAATAAATAATAGAATAATATATTTACTTTCTGAAATAGTCAGAAATAGGGGAATTCACAAAATGCTGTGAATTGGATCATCGGTGATATTTAATTCAGTTTGGAATTGAATTAGAATAACGAATATATTATTTGAACAGTAGTTGAATATATAATTATATTATAATTAAAATCGAGCTCGAAATGGCGCTGCAGTTCGTAATTTGGCGATTTGAACTTCAACTGAATGTACAGGGTTAGTTGTAAGCCGGATTTCTGTGAAACAAGAAACGTATGGAGCTGGTGAAGTATATTTTTCTAGTGGAAGAGAAAAATCGAGATTTCGTCGTGTAGATTTTTAGTTATGTCCAAATCAAATTTTAGAAAAGTCGCTATGGGATTCCTTTATAATTTATATCGATTTATTTATATTTTAAAATGGATTTTTAAATACAAATCGAATATCGATGTAACACTTGATTTGAAATATCGAGTTATAAATCCTAGTGGAGCTGTATGATATTCTATTATGAATATATACGATAATATTTATTTTTAAATATTAAATTTAATTGTTTTTAAATATATTTATATATTTTAATGGGTTATTTAGAGCTCTAAAAATAGCCAGTTTTTCAAACGACCTCAGAATTCGACAAAACTAATTTTGTTGGATCCGCAATATTAAATTATTGCTAGATTTCAAGTTTCGTGATTTTTGAAGTCAGTATGTGGCCGTACGGGATTTTAATGTGAAAACAGACGATATTTTGATGGTTAAAAATACCATGTCTGAGCATACGAAGACAGAATTCGACGAAACCAGTTTCGTTGGGACCGCAATGTCGAACTGAAGGTGCATATCTAGTTTCGTGATTTTTGGGTATTATATGTGATCACAGGAATTTTAGAAGACACAGAAAAATAGCGATTGCTTAAAATAAAATAAAATATCGAATATAAAAATAATATAACCTACCTATATATACCACTTAACACTCCCTAACCCTAGAAAAAATCCTTCCTTGGTCATACGCTCTCCTGGCCGCCGCCAGGAAATGAAACATAGCCAATCCCTCTTTCAAAAATCCAAAATAAATTCAAGAAAAATCCTAAAATCACAATATTTATTTCTTTGAATTCCTGAGACCAAGAGCGTCACGCTGGTGCCAGTCTTATGGGGTGCGACACCCATTTTCTGTCATGGGGAATACAACAGCAAGATTAGGGTTGAAGATTGGCGAAGATGGAAGCCTCGATCCTTGTTTTGGACATTGTTTTTTATCGCAGCAGGTGATTTGGAGTGTTGTGTGAATTTTTGGGGGGGATTTGGTCGAAATTGATGTCGTGCCTGACTCAGAGGGGCTGATCGACGCGGTCAACAGAAGGAGGCCGAGTCTGGGAAGAGAGGTATGGGGAGATGGATATTCAAGTGGAGAGTTCAATGGTGGTGATGGTTCATTGATCGGTGGAGTAGAGAGGGAGAATCGAGGCCTCGAATAATTGATGAAGGCCATGAATTTGGCATCATCGTTTGTACTGAAGTGCTCACGGGTTTGGGGAAGATGACGAGCGGGTCTGGGTTTTTAACGTTGGGTTTGGGCTGGGAGACAAGGGGTGAGGCCCAATTCTTAGAAATTAATGTTTTTATTTTTATTTAAAAAGGTATGAACTTCGTAACGTCGTATCTTATACATACAATATCAGATCGACGAACCGTAAGTTGCGTTGGGATCGTATGGACGGTGGCTACGCATTGGAATGACTGGGAGTGGATTCGAGCTCGTCACAATTTATGGCGAAATAAATTGTCTGATCAGAACCAACTAACACAAATCGGTATTTAACAGTTAACGCGAAAGGTGAGTAACTCCCACTAACTCTGCTCAACCTATATTTTTATACGCATTTTTAAAGCTGATAAATATTGGTTGATTTGCTGTGTGTTGGATGGTTGGTTGAACTGTTGGTTAAATTGGTTGAAACTATCGATAACGATATATATATAAATCGTTAATCGAATATTGATTCTGTCTATCAGAACATTTTATATTCGTGTTATTTATGTTGACTGACATCTGTGGATGCAGGGGAACAGGTTGGAGGGACTCAACTGGGTTCCTCAACATTTATTTTACTGTTTTTCCATATATTGTGTTATATGATGTGATATGAAATATGTTGTTGATTTGGTATGGTTGAAATGATACTGATCATTGTTATATGGTACGTTAAATACCATAAAGAATACTGGTGTGACGGCCCGCCCCGCACCTGCCTGCATTTCCTCCTAAAGTGCGCTGTACACATGCCCAGCTAGCACGGAACGGTCGTCAGAAGAAAGGAAAGAAGGGAATGAACCAATCAAGGAACCTGTAGAATGTCTCACAGCGCATGGAATAAAATATATTAACAACATACTTGACATAAAACAGGCGAGACAGTGCATAAGCTGATAACTAAAATCAACATCAATCATCAAAGCAGCGGAAATCCAAGTACAGCTTATTACAATTTTCCCAAATTTACTGTCTCAAAACAAAAGAAAGCTAAAATAGAAGATGCACCACCAATGCCCAAGCAGCGATCTTCAACAACACAGGGAGAATACTCTCTATATATATCACGCGGAAGCCTCCTGCTCGTCTCCGGATCATCTACCCGTGCATCACCAGCTAACCTGTCTCTAGTCTGCTCGTGTGAGCACCCAGAGTAATAAGAGGAGACATAAAACTCTGGGTCAGACATAAAGCCTGGTATGAGCGATAAGCATCTAAACAGTATGATAACAGGTATACTAAACCATACCTGAACCTGGACCTGCAACCAAAGAGTTAGTACCACATACCGTACAATACCCCAAGGTGCCATAAAAATGGTGTAAGAATACGGGGTGGGGTGTGCATGTCACAATGATAGAAACCAAATCATCCATAGCAACCATCCTCACATCTCTCACTCAGTGCGTAAAGCGTACGACATCTACCACTTTGGAACACTAGACAAACTGAGGCAACGACGAATCCCGACTTGTAGAGACCCTGCTATGACCAAGCCAAACATATGGAGTCATGACCAAACATTTCAATGACCCACTCCATTGGTTGTAGCCCTTGGTCCTACCTATGCCATAACGGCCCTGGATCCGCCTTCGTACCTCCTACCACAGTGGTCCAAAGCTATAGACGTCGATAACTCCTTGGCACGCGTCCCACAGCAAAGTCCAACAATGAGGCGAACTCGTTGATTCCCATCTAAATCCTGAGCTCTAACCTCTCATTTGGACTTCCTTTGCATCTCGGGTTAGGTCGAATTGGAGTGGGTCTTCAGAAGAGTTGTCGTGCAGTAGCAGCTCTAGAAATCTGTTCGGTTCGGTCACCCATGCTCGGTTCGGTTCGGATACGTACCCCGGTTCGGTTCGGAGTGCCACCATCCTCTGGGTTCGGGTCCTTCTCCTTCGGTTCGGTGCTCTCCCTTTATTTGGTTCGGTTCGGTGATTCTGAAGCGGTTCGGTTCGGATACTCCATAGCTTGAGTGCCTCCGTCTCCATCTCGTCAGCATCAGTTCGGTTCGTGTATTGCTCTCGGTTCGGTTCGGAATATGGTATCCAGGCTCCTCTTTCTTCCACTTCGGTCCTCCTTGTACCTTCCGATCCCACGCTACGCCCCTCCGATCCGATCAGGCCTTCCTTGTTGCCTCTTCACGTCATGCTCCAGGAAGTACCACGCCCCGGTCCGGTTCGGATATGTCCGATCCGATCCCCTACCCGATCCGATCCGGATCCCTGCAGTATTTCCTGCAACTTTTCTCGCGAGCAGTTTACGCCATTCGACGGCGTTTTTGACAAATCTAACATTTCTAATAAATCATAAAACACACCATAGAGTCATAGCAGTATGTAATAGCAACCACAAACAACAAACAACCATTCAAATGAATCAAAATGGATCAAAAGTGGTCAAAACTCCTTATTTTCCCTTAAGCACTCTTAATCATGCTTAAGCATACAATTAGCAAAACACATCGAAATTATCTCAAATTTTTAACAGAGCCTTAAAACATTATTTTAGAATTTTAAGAATTTTTCCAGAATTTATTTACGTATAAATTCGCTAATCTTCACTAATTACCCTTAATCACCGTAATTAGTACAACAACTATGCAAATCACTCACCTTGGCCACAAATGAAACACCAAATCTGAAATACTCTCTGTTTGGGTCGAATTCCTATGTATAGCAGCAGCTCCAACCTTGCTTTGTTGCTATTTGGTCTTGCTTTGATGTAGTTTAGGCTTAATCTTCACTAAAGATGTGTTTTGGAGTGGTTTTAGAGGATGGAAGCCATTACTAAGGTCTCAAGGAAGTTTGTGGCGGCTCAAAACTGAAATGAAAGTGATAACCTAACCCTAATCAGTCCTCCTATACCTCTAAACCCGAAATTCCCCTCTGGGCCTAGCTGCTAATCACCCGGTTAAGCCCAATTAAGTTGTTTTTCATCATCTGAAACTTGTTTCAGCCATATCTCCCAAACGGTTAGTCCGTTTGGCTAATGTGACCACTCTACGGAAAGAGAAACCATCATTCGAAGCCAATGGAAGTGGGTTCAGGTCAAAATTCATTTCCAGCCAAAAGTTATGGCTAAAACAGTGATAACTAGGGGCAAAATGGTCATTTAAAAATCGGGAAAAATCATGAACATGGGAAATGACCACAATAGTCGTCTCCCAAAGTTACATGACCATACGACTTCGTATGTGAAAGAAATAAATATTCTACGATCCTATGATGCGTAGAATGCGGGTCGTTACAACTGGAATGTTAAAAGAAAATTGTCAATGTTATATTGAAAAAGAAATATTTATAAAATCAAAGATTTTACAGAAGAAAACTATTTATTAGAAAATAAATAGATTAAAAAGAAAATTTTATTTGTTAATCAAATAGATAGTATTGAAGAAATATTTGTAATCTAGTTATAAATAGAATTGAAAGGGATATTTATTTGAAGGTGAATAGAATAGAAAGAGGAAATTTGTGTAAACGAATAGAAAAGGAATACTTAGATTATCAAAGGAATTACTTATAAAATCAATAGATTTTATAAAAAGAAGATATTTTAAAGAATAAATAGAATTCTAAAAAGGGGGTTTATTTTGTAAATAAATTGATTTTAAAAGGAATACTGGAAAAGTGACTAGTGTTGTAGAAAAGGAGAATTTTGCAACTGAAATGTTTAGACCCGTGCTTCGCACACGGGTATAACGTGTTATGGATTTAAAGGAAAGATTTTAAATAGAATCTATTCTGACCAATAGATTGAGAAGATAAGTTTATAAATAATATTTATAAATCAAATGAGATGTTTATCACTGTGTAAATAGAATATATATATATATATATATATATATATATATATATATATATATATAAGTCAAGACTGATATAGAGAAGTAAAAGTTGATTTCAACATCGACATTTGAAACTAAAATAAACATAGAGTTAATTAGATAGAGTTAATCAAATCAGAATTAATTGAATATTAATTAATCAATTAGAATTGATCGAATGTAGTTATTTGAGATAGAGTTAGGCAAACAAAGTTATTTAGGATGTGTTGCCATTTCGTACGACTGCTAGCGTAATTCGCAGGGCTGCAGATAGCCTACGGCGGTCGGATGTTTCCTGAGGGAATCAGGCGTAACCATTGTGATTAGGGCTGGACATTTTTACCATATTACCACTTGCCAGCCATTACCAACCGCTACCAATGAAAGTGGTACCGAACAATCGGTAACCAATTTGATTGGTATGGTATGCCAAACCACATGAAAATATGTGGTACGGTAATGGTAATTGAGCATTAATAATGGTAATTACCATACCTACCACATATCTTAAACAATATGTATGTATACTCTTATATTTCGTCATATATGTTTACTACATAACAAATAATTTTTAATATGTAATGATTTAATAAAATACCGAGGAAAATATTATTATGATGCAAGATTAAATGAATTTTTTTATCGTATGTCTTAGAAATGGTATAATTTATATGATATTTTCGTTCATCCATAAAGTTTTCATGCATGTTTGACTACGTAAAATAAGATAGATAAATAATAATATAAAAACAAAAAAAATCAATGTTAATATTTAATATTTAATATTTTAACGTGAAATATTGTAAACAAAAAGATCTCATACTAGTGAACGGTTAAAACTTATTATCGACCTCTGCCAACCATTACCAATCATAAACCGAACTATTGGTAACCGATTTCTTTGGCTGGTAATGGTATGACTTTTCCATTACCATATAATGTCGGTACGGTAATGGTTTTGAATACAAAATTCCGGTACCGAACCGATTCCACCCCTAGTTATATGGGAGTTGTGTGCTAGCTCATATGAGTGCAAGGTAGGGGACTTTGTTTTGACCGTCGTTACATAACAGTGGTATCGGAGCCGAAGGTTCGGACTAGGACATACAAGCAAGGCAGTGCTCTCAAAAGATAATCGTAGGATGCGAGTCAAGGGGGAGACTGTTAGGATTGTCTCGCATGTTCTTAAGGAGGAATGATGGTTTGGATACAATAGTCCCACATCACGAAATATATTGAAGGAATTGTGTACAAATACGAGCTGGTAGGCACGTAACATCAGGGATTCCTTTTGTTATATGAGAGTTGTGTGCCAGCTCATATGAGTGCAAGGTAGGGGGCTTTGTTCCGATCGTCGTTACATAACAAAAACTATATTTTGCAACTTCTGCGGTCATTTCCCAAAATTATAATTCATGTTGATGCGTGGACCACATTTCATTGCAAATTCAGATGATAATATTATCCATTGAAAAAAGCAAAAGGTTGAGAGTTTTGATTGCAATAGAGCCACCTAAATTTTCCACAAACATAACAATGTAAGATAAATATATTTTCATTTTAAGACCTTATTTTTTTATCAAATTAGAGTCACAATATTTAGAAGGATATTCAAACAATTAAAGTAATAATACTTGTCCTCATCAAAATAAATAAATAATATATAGTACGTGATATAATGTCTAACTAAAATATTTGCTTATTTTTGCAATTTCTTCAATGATTATTAGTTATCCTTGTAAACCAAAACAGGAAAAGTGGTGCAAAATTGTAGTTATGTTATCACCTTTTTGATCTGTCAACTTGGTAGACAATGATTTAAACTCATGAGCATTCCGTTCCAATCTTATAAACACAGTAGCAACACCGTTTTATGTTAACGCAGCGAAAAAGTAGGCACAATTTATGGTAACCTCCGGAAAAAAAAAACTGTCTATATCGGTCAGTTAATGGTATTATGGTTGTTTATGTAAATGCAAAACAATAAATGTGTGGTAGATAGATTTATCAAATAATGCAATCTCTGTTCTTACATTAGACAAAGGCGAAGTGCAAAGCACACGTTGCAGTCCTCTTATTCCTCTTGGTAAAATACTGAATTGGAAGCTGTTAATGTCCGACCTGCATTCAATATGAAAATTTAAGTTGGGTATCTAGACAGAGGTACGTGAACATTACATGCGTCAAAGCATAGTTTACAGCAATACCAAGTTTGTATAACATACCACCTGTACTCGTTTGCTCCAAAATTAAAAATCAAAATGTAAATTCGTGCCTGTAACCGTGCTCACGAATAGCTGCAATGAAACAACGCCAAGTATAATATGGTTAGCAAATTGCAATTTGTACGGTATGGAGAAATGAAAATCAAGTGCAGAAAGACTAAGTTGGTCACAGAACAACCATATGAGTCAATGTCTGCAGGTGTAACATGTCCAAAAAACTGTAAGCAGTAACGAATGTAACTCTATGCATGGCACTTTCCACATGCCTAGGATTACTTATTTTGTCCAGTCATCATGGTTCAAGTTATACGCCTGTGTTTTCAATTTATAAATCTAATTTAAATATTGGTTACACTAAATAATATAATGGAACTCAGACAATTGAGTTTACAGTAAGCATATCAGACTTTAGTTTCACAACATTGCTACCAGTTCATATTAAAAATTAACCAGTTTTTTAATTTTAGATATGTATCAAGATACAGGTAATTACACCGTAATGCACTGAATCAGTATGCAGCAGAAATGATCTTGAATGGACACAACTTGATATTATCATGAACTGAGGCATTACAAATCTTTTCCTTATGAAACACGTTGCCTAACAAACAAAGATAATAGACTTAATAGTATTAATTGATGCAAAAATTAAAAATCAAATCTAAATCATTTCTGGTACTCCTAAAATTATGTACTTCACATGCTTTCCTACTTGGCGCAGGAGTTTTCATAAATATTGAGATAACGCCATAGTGGTACAAAATAAAAAGTTACTAAAAATAGCTGTTGATAAGCGTAGTCTTTTAATTGAAAAGAACTACAGCCTGCAGGACATCAAGCTGAAGTGTTTTAAAGTAATATTACCTATAATAGAAACGCTTAATTTGCTTACAGTATTATGACAAAAGAATAGTATCGGTATCAATGTGTGTATATACGAATCCTTATTCACATGACAGAAATATATCAGTAGTAAACTGTACTTTTTACCTAAAGTAAAATCGATATTTGAATCAACCGGACCCCTGAATAAAAATAAAGAGCTACAAATTTAATAAAAATAAAAATAACCACAACCCATGTCAGATTTTTATGCTACTATGATTACTATATAGAAGATAAAAATAAAGAAAAGCACGACACTTCACTTCTCATGCAAATTTATGGTAAATGCACATACAAAAAACATGTTAAATAATTTATTTTCCATTAGTTTTATAGGTCCACAAAAAACCTTTATATTCCAAGGTACGCAGAATCCTGTAGCTCCTTTACACAGGATGAGAATTGGAGCTTTTATATCTAAAATCTAAATACCTTTGGATCCCATCAACTACCTCCCTCCAAAGTCCAAACCTCCCCTTTCTCTCTATATTTCTTTTGCTTTATCTACAAAAAACCACTTAGCGCATTTTAAGCTCACCTTTTCAACTGCAACTAAACTTAAAAGCGGTTTATACTAAATATTGGACACTTGATAACCATCCAGTTTCTACTCATCTAGGCTTTTGGGATCAGGAAAATACGAACATGCAATCTCTGCACTTGAATTCCTTCTAACAACTTAAACTCCTCTTAGACAACAAAATGTTCTAGCTAATGAAAAATAATTTGATAACTTCTACAACATCAAAAAAATGACTGAGCATGCAATAATAAAGATATAGTAGGACATTGCACAAAAATAGGAATGCGACAGAAACTAAAATAATGAAATAAACATATCAACCACAGGCAAATATATTTGAACTCATAGAAGAAACTGGTGAGGATATAATAATGTTCAAACTAAGAAAGGTTGGAGGTTTAATTATTTAATTCTATATCAAAACCTTCAGTAAGTAAATATTTAATTCTATGACCAAAGATTCAAAGTAGAAGCATTACAAATAGTTTTTCATTGATTACTACTTAGCATAAGTTAGACTGACACAAATGCGTTAATCGTCTATTGAAATATGATTTACTGCTCTCCCTTACATTAAAAAATAAAGTTATGGTATTTACTTCTGATTTATATTGGTTTATTGGACACGCTATTACATTTGTTACTGTCACTATGCAAATCAAGGTACTATGTACATCTTTGAAAACTAACCTTTATCCTGTTCATGCATTCATTTACATTAATTTGTCATAAATATGCAGATTAAACATATAATGTCGAACATGTTAAAGTAGAAATAACTATAGTATTATAACTGCTAAATCTATGTTATAAAATTGGCATGATAGCATGCTAATCTAAATAAAAGAGCTAATCAACCGATCCATCCAGAACCAGCATAATGGTTTCCATTGCAATCATGTCCAACATCATTTCATGGTTCACTAATTGTTAATTCTGAAGATATGAACCTAAACGTCCCCACATGCTTGGACCCAGGCCTATGACTACCATAAACACTTGATTTCAGCATACACTCATTAAGCAAGTATTCAATTTTTATTTCAAGTAGCCCAATCCTTGATTCTTTAAGATCAATCTAAAATAAAAAAACAATTCACTCACCAACACAACAAACATTATAACGTGCAGGAAAAAATAGCATGAGAAAATGTAACTATTGTCTACTTAGAGTATCCGTAACTATCTGATCCTAACCATAATTCTTAGTTATTTGAAATAAGGCTCGATCTTTGTACTTCAACTTAGCGTAGTAATAGTAAGGAACTTGACTGCCCAGGAAAGATGGGTTTAACTAACATGCTAATCATCATCTACTTCACAATGAATTTGGGTCTACACATATCAAAGAATCATTAATTGTATAAACTAAAAGCATTGAATCCTATAGTCAAAATTCCACATAAAAGTGCTTTGTTAGTAATAGTATTGAAGTCATATGTTAATCTTAAGAGGACAGATGCTGTGACGATCCCAAAACCCCGTGACACGGTGTTAAGGATAATCATTGGAATATAACACATTAATCATCATTAGCAGATCACAGATAATAGCATAAACAGAATATAGTATAATTTACACACATATGACAGCGGAATCATATAGATATCATCACATCAGAGAAGCACAGTACATGATACAACTTAGTGCATAATGATACATAATCAGACACCATCGCCCGAGGCAGAATCATACATAAGGGGTACACAAAATAAATATCAGTCTACATCGCCAATGGCGGAATCATAATATAGATACAATAATGGTGGAGAAAAATCCAAGTCAGCACGGTGTAGTCAAGCCTCGCCATGAGCCAAAAGGTGCGTCAGAAACCTGTAACTAGGCTGCCCGTGTGAAAATGAGGGCACCCGAGTTTGCAAGGTGAAACAAACTACGAGTCAGTCATGGGACTGGTATGAAAAATCTACTTAACTTATTAACAACAATAATAAGGCAAATCAAAGGACCACGCCACTTTCGCGGAACGGGTTTACTCCAATGAGTGCTAGTGCATGAAATAAAGTAAATGATTAAATCATCGCAATGCTTTTTATGAAATGAAGTCATTATAAGACTCAAGTCCCATCACACAATGCAAAGCAAGCCGGAGGATAGAGTTTTTACCTTATAATGGCCAAAAATGCTTCATACGAATAAAACAAAAGTGTTTGATACTATTACTAGTGTATATATGTTTCAAAAGCAAATTCAATCATAAATATCAATCCTAGGCGGCATAGCTACCATCTACTATGTCACCATACTAGTAATACAATCATGTCCGCATATTTCGTATTGGAAACTGGATTCCTTCATGAGTCGAGGCAAGGGGCAAGCTCCTCTCCGATTCGAGACACTCTAGCAAATGTCCCAGGACCCCACTATGATCCTTGGATCTTCAGGGCCGGTCCTCTCTTACTTTTGAGGATTAGCAATTCCTGAACACACGTTTCCCGGTCCTTACAGACCTATATCGAGGCGCCTCACATTCCAACAACCACAAAGGTGAAAAGTATATATAATGTCAGGGCTGGTAGGTCACTGACACCACCTTAGCTAGAAAGAAACGTCGTGCTCTCCCTGTAGTCACTCTCCCGTTTTTGACTCATACCAAGGTGTGAGGCTCGCGAATTCACGTTATACACAAAGCTACGTCACACAGACCATGCTTTGATCATCAACCACAAGACTTTGCTTTGCAACAGAAGCTTTGATCATATGCCAATTAGGCATGCCACACAGGCAATCCACTCCATGCAACTGATTTCTGTCAATACATGACCTCTGAGCTCGTACGTCTCAGAGACGGGCGTTAAGCAAGAGAATAAATTCTCCGCCGCCAAACAGATATATATTTAACAGAGATCAATCAGCACAGAACAAAATCCAATGTCAGACACACAGTCCATTTACAAGTCCGTTCTGGGTCTGAACGGAACCGGAGGCACCAATTCCTCGCATATCCGTACAATCAAAAGTATGTTTGGACGGCTACTACTTCAGTTCCTTCATGGTAGCTACTCCAATCACGAGCATCAGTAACGCCCATCCATCCAAGGTGAAGATCGTCGGTCTTCAACCGGCTTCGACTCTTCGACTTCTCAACGTCGATCGATTATTTGAAATGAGATGAACTCGGCCTTTTCAAATAACCCACGTATATTTAGATTTTCAAATCAATTACCCACATGGTTGGACTATTCAACATTCACACTTCAGTTCTTTAGTTATAATTCTCATGTTAAATACATTCAACCATCGCATGTCAAGCAAACACAACCAAATTGGTTTATTCCCATTATATATCGTCTATAGTATTTTATAACGATATATCGCCATTTTTATTTAATTTAAAACGGCCATATTTAATTAAACGACGTTTCAGGTCGTGTCGATGCGCTGACACTGCTTTTCACTAATTTTGTTTTACACTTATCTGAAAATCTAACCGTTGGATCTTCACAAATTTTATATCATTAGAAAGGTCATTTCAAAACGAATCCAACGGTTTCAGTTTTGGGAAAATCCGACGGTCGGATCTTCCACACTAGTCATTTGAAGTTACGATTTCAATTTACGAACTGCAGCGTCGTTATTCGATTTAATTCAATTATATATACATATATATATATATATATATATATATATATATATATATATAAATATAATCATTTCTGGCGCTGTTTTTCTTCAGATTTGAATTAAACATTCCAGACAATCCAAACGTCAGATCTTCACAAAGTTGGTGCCGTTGGAAAGATATTTCCAAGGCGAACCCAACGGTTGCGGTTTCGGGAAAATCCAATCGTCGGATTTCCCGCACTAGTCGTTTGAAATCACGGTTTCAAAAGACGAACTGCACGGCCACGTTTCGTTTTAATTTTATTTATATTTATATATTTATATAAATATAGTTCATTCAAAAATTCCTATATCGTTTTCACTTCAATTATTTCACTAACGCCTTTAAATTTTGGAAAATTTCGCCATAACCTCCTTTGTACGGGAGGGGCTGGGAAAATTCCCAAATAGCCACATGGGCGTCTCATGTCAAAAAGAAAAAGAAAAAGCCAAGCGGCTAGCCAACAGGTTCATAAAATCATCATCCAAACAAAACAGTAAATGTGTACCTATTTGTCGGGCACAAAATTTTATTCCTCTTCTCTAGCCCCTTTGCTATAACCTGTTCAATAAATATGCATGTACATATAAACAGTTTCTATCACTTATCGTTTTCCATTCAACTTCATATTTGATTTACTTTGGTTTAAAAACACCATTCATTCTAATGTTGCATGCATAGGCTAAAATCATATCATTAGCTAATTAATGTATATTTCAACTCATGCACATTTATTTGAACAAGTGGCTATTTTTAACACTTCACATTTCAAAGATGATAATTTTGGCGAACTAAAATAGATTTCAACACATGACTATTTTATTTAGTTCCTATGCATGTTAAAAATAATATTTCTTCACAAATATTTATTTCAACGTCCGCATATCTCTAGCATATCACATACATGATAAAAATGATATTTTTATCATTTAAAATATTCATACGACAAATGGATGTTTCCAACACTTCAAGGTTTCAATAAAAATGTAATTTTTATTGTTCGATCTTTTTATTCAACACATGAACTTTTCCACTACACACACTTCTCAACACATGAGCATTTCCACAAATGGATATTTTATTTGTGTTGTTCATATTAGAAAGATGGAATTTTTATTGTTGAAACTATTTATATAAGGCGAATATCTTTCATACTTCATATATATTATAAAAGGTGATTTTTATTGTTTAAACACTTCATTCATTCACAAATGAATTTAATTTTCACACATCATTTTTCAACACATGAACATTTCCACCCATGGATATAGTTTCAACATATGACTTTAATTTCAACGCATGAAAATAATTTCAACATATGAAAATAATTCTAACACACAAAGATTATTCAAAATTTCGGCAGCATAACGGCAGGGTAGTTAAAACCGGCACCGTCCCCAGTACGGCTCCTCGCTCTACCTTAAAACCTCGCGGTTTTTGAAAATGGGGATTCATGCATCTAATTCGCACGCAGGTGGCATGTTTTATTTTTATTTCCACAAATATTTCCAATTCATTTCAATCACCAATGGGTATTTTTCAACCACAACCAAACAATATCAACCACAAACAATTATTCAACCATTCGTATTTTCATCCAATATTTCACAACAATAAATATCGTCCATGGTTTGTGGACGAGGGGAGTATATATATATATATATATATATATATATAATTGCTATATTTCACTTGCATTTCAACACATATATCAATTATTCTATGCATGTATAATTCATACTTCGCTCATATAGCTTACACCACGCATGTACATGAGGTATACAACACATGTGTAATTTATATTTCGCTAATATAATTTATACACGACATTTTCCATTCAAATTTATTTAATTTAGATTTCTCACATTGGTTTTCGGAGTGTAAAAATCGTAGTTGACTCAGAAAAATCTACGGCTTCTTCTTTGTGGTAGGGAGCTTCCTTGCGGTCCCGATGTTTCCTGTTTCATCGAATTTCGTCGACACACCAAAAAGATAGGATTTTTCAAAGTGCAAACATAAAAAAGAACTCACCTTTCACGATGGTTCAAAAAGGTTTGCGGTTTTCGCGAGAACCGAGGCACGAGGGGATGATCGGCGGGTTGGACGTGGAAGAGCTTCGAGAGGGCTACAGGCGCGCGGCGGTTGGAGGCGACTCGGTGGGGCCCAGAGCTCGCGGCGGCGGGTGGAAGGTTGGGACTTTGGAGGGAGATATCTCGACGTAGGAGCAACGATAGGGGGAGCTCCTTATATGGATTTGAAGAGGGGAAGGAGAACTACAAAAAGTTGAACTGGGGGAGGGGCTGATTCGGGCTGTGGCGATCGGAAATCGCCAGGGAAGGGGGGGAAAGCTTTCCGTCGTCGATGTCGCGGGGGGGGGGGGGGGGGTCGGGGTTTTCTGATGTTTTTATTTTTATTTTTAATGAATGGAGAAATATGATTGGTCGATGGTTTTATTATATTTTTAAATAGTGTTTTCTCAAACGAACTCCTTTTCTAACCCAACGACTGTCGCCCCTAGCTAAATACCCCCATCCCGGATACAATGGGATATGTTTCGTAGGCCAATTCGACTGTTACAGGCAGTTATTTTTCAAATTAAAGTATAAAACATTTAATTTTTAACTTTGAACGTACATTTCAATTTCCCAGGGCCACAAACTGATTCGAAAAATTCCAGAAAAATAAATCTAGTTAAGTTTTGATGCTACGGTCCCAACAAAACTAGTTTCGTCGAATTCTGAGATCGTCTGAAAAATGGCCATTTTCTGGTCGATCCTGTAACGACCCGGATTTTCGGCGACTTTGGTTATCGACATAAGCTCGATGTCGATAACCAAAACATCGAAAAATCCCGGTAATTAATGAAAGAAATTAGAAGGTGAGAATAGATAAGATAGAAACTTAGAATAGAAGAAGAAGAAGAACACAACATCAGAGTAACACGAACCTCACAGCGGAACGAATAACATATAATAGATAACATAACTTTGAAATATAACAGTTATGTATACAATAGCACTTATCAGAGTACATCACTTACAACATAGCGGAAATAAACTATAGCTATATGATCCAGAAGCCTCATGCTCCAACTCTTCAAGTATATCTGTAAATTCCTGACTACTTGACTGCCCGAACAAATTTAGGCACCCAAGAGTTTAGGGAAAACAAAACAAATAAACTCCGGGTCAGTCATGGGACTGGTATGAGTAAAACAGTTTAAACAGGTATATGAACAAGTAAACGATATCTCATAAGACCACGCCGCAGAACAGAACGGGGTTTTCCCTTATGAGAATCCAAAATATCCTTATATCAAAAACCTTTTGATATTATAATAATGTCTATGTACAAATAGATATCAACTAGCAGAAACGCTTTCATCTCACGTTCTACATATATAGTATACAATCAAAATCGCAAGCACGTATTGGATAATGGATTTCCAACTATGACAAGGTATGGAACCACCTTCCGATCAGTGTACTCTAGGAACGATACACTGGAGTTCAACAAGAACATCTTGTAACTCAGCCACACATGACCGACCACTCATTTCGCTTGAGTGTATCGAATGTACATCACCAACGGTTGGGATCAGCAACCGTTCCCGTATATATATGGGACAACATTGATAGATTTAATAAACAAATGAATATTCTCTAGATAGGTGATTATACACCCTACTTCGGTGCGACCGACTTAGCCATGCTGCCTGCCCGATTTCTGTCATTTACCGGATGATGAGGCTAGAAGCTACGCTTTATCATTACATCAGATTCACTTCGAATGCCACATTGTCAGATCCATCGAAAATCACTAATTGACGTCTACGACAGTACATTACGTGTTAGCTAAATAAGTTTCCTTCTCCGCTTCCACTCTTGGTAAGGTCGAAGAAATCAATGTACGTGACCTTTCTGGAAATACTCTGTCAGACATTCATCCACACAAGTCATCTTCATTCACTTAGAATGTAACATCGTCATACCCGCCAAATCACAAATTGACTTATCCAAAAATAACACGAGTATACAGCTAAGAGAAATGAATTCCTCCGCCACCAAACGTGAATACGTTTGAACAGATCAACTTACGCGATCCATTGGATATACTCTATCAGACCTTCGTCCATACAAGTTGTCCTGGGACTGGACAAACCGAAGGCACTATTCAGTATATTCATCTTAGTCACTGTTATCTAAGACTTATACAACAGCCCTTGCATTTTACTCCGTCTTCAATTATCTTTGGCATATATGATTCGCAATGCTTATGCCAATACAGAGTGGTTCTTCGGATAATAATCCAACCGGTCTCTCCATATTAACAACGTTAAAATGGTCAAAACTTCGATAGTCTGCGAGTTAACTATCAAAGAAAAACAAGTGTGCAAACAATGATATTATTTCCAGATGGAAATTATATCGATCAAACATCGTTTAACATTAATCTCTTTAATTCATTTATTTACTTATCTCCTGTTTCCCTATATTCTAAATTCTTATTTTCTTTTATCAGAAAACATTTCTGATTCTCGTTTGGAAAACATTTCCAAAACTCCTTTACGATCAAACCTTACCATTTCTTAGTCAAGAAGGAAGTCACTCAAGTTGGGGTATAATTACCTCTCAGACCTTAACTGAACAACGTTATAACTTCGAAATGGTCAAAGTTTATCTTTTAATCTTTAACAACTTCTTTACGCCTTTCTCGGATTCAATTTTACTAATCCACTTCTATATTTAAAACATTGGTTATAACGATAACGTTATAATCCCTACTTTCGAATTATTTAACTTTAATTATAACTTCTATTCTTATTAGTGAATAATTAACCTAACACTTATTTATTTATAAATAAATAAATCTCTATTTAAACACTGGAAAGTATAAGTACTTTCCCGAATTCGATATAATCGAATTTGCCCATTAACTCTCTTCGAGAAATCTCTATTTGATTAACTCTTCTTCGAATAACCTATATTCGATTAACTCCTTCTCGAATAAACGATATTCGATAATCTCTCTTCGAATAACTAATATTCGATAACTCTTCCTTTTCAAATATCTCATATTTGAAAATCTCACTTCGATTAAACTAAAATCGATAACCCCCTTCGATGAAACTAACATCGATAACTCCTTTCGATGAAACTAACATCGATAACTCCTTTCGATGAAACTAACATCGATAACTCCTTTCGATGAAACTAACATCGATTTATTTAACTCGACGAACTTAACTCGACTAACTTAACTTGACTCGACTAACTCGACTTACTTGGTTCGACCAATTCGATTCGATTAACTAGGCTCGACTAACTTGGTCGAACCACCCGATCAACTCAACTTATTTAACTTAACTTATTTCTCAACTCGATCAACTCGATCAACTCGATTAACTCCTATCGAATAACTAATATTCGATTAAACTCCATTCGCTTGACTCTAGATCGCAGCGATCACAATGGTTACGCCTGACTCCCTCAGGAAACATCCGACCGCCGTAGGCTATTTACAGCCCTACGAATTACGCTAGCAGTCGTAAGAGATGGCAACTTATCCTGAATACTATGTTTGACTAACTCTGTCTCAAATAACTATATTTGATTAACTCTAGTTCGTTTTAACTCCAACTGGTTAACTCTAACTAATTAACTCCAACTGGTTAACTCTAACTGATTAACTCTAACTGGTTAACTCTATTTGACTAACTCGACTTGACTAACCCCTTTCGAATAACATATTCGATTAACTAACTTTCGAATACCATATTCGATTAACTAACTTCGAATACCATATTCGATTAACTCCTTTCGAATGTCTATATTCGATTAACTAACTTTCGAATACCATATTCGATTAACTAACTTCGAATACCATATTCGATTTAACTCCTTTCGAATGTCTATATTCGATTAACTAACTTTCGAATACCACATTCGATTTACTTTATTCACTTTATAAAGATTTCCTTTTTAACAACGTTTTATTCATTTGAAAAGACTTACTTTTAAATAACGGTTCTACACTTTAAAAATGATTTCCTTTTTATAACGTTTCCTTTTCAATTCTATTTGTAAATGGTTTACAAATATTTCCTTTTCAAATTTATTCTTGAAATACTCTAACTCCTTAAATTCCCGGGAAAATTCGCCATAACCTCCTTTGTATCGGGAGCATCGGGAAAATCCCCAAACTCGCCACACAGGCCTTTCCATTCAAAAAGAAATGTTTTGAATTTATTTCCTTTTTAAAATATCTCCTATTTATAAATATCCCAATTTATAAATATTCCTTATTTATAAATATTTAAATTTATAAATATCTCTTATTTATAAATATCTCATTTTATAAATATGCTATTTTCAATATCACTTTGAAAATTCCCTTATCAACATTCCGGCATGTCATGGTATTTCAACATATCAAATTACGATGTCTAATCTCGTCCATACACACACAATCAACAACAGGTTATAATTCACATCATATATTAAAATATATGAAAAACAATAAAATAACTGTTGAGGAATCCAGTCGGATTCCTCCAACCTGTTTCCCTGCATCACAGATGTTAGACAATATAGATAACATCACTTTCAGTTCCATATGATATATTCTGTTAAACAGAATCAAATATAGAAATTTAACTAACTGACTAGCAGTTCAATCAAACAATCAACACACAATAAATCAGACAAATTTCTAACAGTTCTAAAGATACAACATGAAATTATAAACTGTTTAGAGTTGGTGAGATTTACTCACATTTGGACGATCATCATCAATGACGATAACCATCGCTTTATCCAGACAATTTATTTTGCTATAAATTGTAACGTGCTCCAATTGACTCGCGGTCAGTTCCATTGTGTTGCTCCCGTACATACGATCCCAACGCAACTTGTTTTGTCCAATTCATGCTATAACGGCCCATCACCAAATTAGACCCTCACTTCAAACCTTCTTCCCCAAAATACCAGTCCGCTCTAATCCCTTTTCTCCTTCCAGTATTACACGATTTATTCCACTCCACTTCTTCGTTACTACACCATTGCTTCCTCTCATTTTTAAACATCATTAACTTTCATTAAGAAATTAGTCAAGATTTAATTACATTTTTAACCCTGCTTTACACGTCGGCTTCCTCTTCCACAAAGGCCACTCGCTCCAGAAGTTCCAACAGTATAAATGAACGTCGGTCTCCAACTCCCTTCCTATGGCATTAAAACCAAATCCAAGATCACCCTCATCCTCTTCTTAAGATACACACCACCATAAAACTTACACAGAGTTCGAACTCCCTCCTGTTAAATCAGTGAACACCGCAAGCTTCAAAGCTTCCCTCTTCCCGCATGCGTTACCACCAAACCCGCTCCTCTACACTACAACACCTTTCTTTTATTTATTTTCTCTCTTTGATGTTTGCTCCACTTCTTCTGTAACACCCCGAATTTTAGTTAATACTAAAATTCACTAATTACAGGATAAATAATCTCAGATGTGGGAATTATGGGTAACGTGCTGCGTCATTGCGTTCGTCTCGGAAAAATACGCGAAATAGAGTCCGAGTTTTCGAGAATCGGAGTCCGTATGAAAGAGATATGGACGAACGAAGTTAGGCAGAAGAACCCGGAACAGGCCAGAAATGCACTGGCGCACTTGTGAAGTGCGCCAGAACAAAAATGCACTGGCGCACTTGTGAAGTGCGCCAGTACAAAAATAGACTGGCGCACTTGGGAAGTGCGCCCGTGCCGAGCCAAGAAACCTGCACAGTTTCTAGAGAGTTCTGTGGTTGGGTGCACCAGTTTGGGGTTTGGGCTTGGTCTTAGGGCTGATTTCTGGAGAGTTCCGAGATCTAAGGGTCCTAATCTAATCTAGGGTTAATCTAAGGGCCTAAAACACTACCTAATCCTATAAATAACACCCTAACCCTACCCTAATTCATTCATAATTAAACCTAGTAACTAAACTATGGCAAAATGAAACTTGATCATGGCCTCCACAAATCAATGAAGGAAGTTGCAAGCAAATCACTCTCTAATCAACCTCTAATCCATTCTAAGTGTCTTAATCTTCTTCATTAGCTTGCTAATTGTGTTTTGGTGAGTTTCTATCACTTTGATGATCAATTGTTAAGATAAGTAGATTAGGTATAATGAGACTTATGGTCTTGAATGCGGATTAGTGAGTTTGAATCATTTGTAATGATATGCTAATCTAGGTATAATGTTGAATATGTAAGTTTATGTATGTTGAATATGTAAGTTTATGCATGTTGAATATGTAAGTTTATGTATGTTGAATATGTAAGTTTATGCAAGTTGAATATGTGAGTTTATGCAAGTTGGATATGTGGGTTTATGCATAATAAGTAATTGATTTTATGCAAGTTAAGTATGTGGTTTTATGCATGATGAGTAGGTGATTCTATGCATGCTAAGTAGGTGATATTATGCATGATGAGTATGTGATTCTATACATGCTAAGTATATGACATTATGCAAGTTTAGTATGTGATTCTATGCATGCTAAGTATGTGATATTATGCATGTTTAATAAGTTAGTTTATGCATGCTTAACAAGTTCATATGCAAGTTACATGTATGATAATATGCAAGATGTGCTATGCAAGTTACATGTTTGTTAATATGCGAGTTACATGTATGATGATATGCAAGATGTGCTATGCAAGTTACATGTTTGTTAATATGCAAGTTACATGTATGATAATATGCAAGATGTGCTATGCAAGTTACATGTTTGTTAATATGCAAGTTACATGTATGATGATATGCAAGATGTGCTATGCAAGTTACATGTTTGTTAATATGCAAGTTACATGTATAATAATATGCAAGATATGTTATGCAAGTTATGTATGCTTATGCAAGTTATGTGGATACTTATAAGCAAGTTCAACATGTTATGCAAGATATGTGTATGATAATATGTAAGTTCATATGCAATATGTTATGCAAGTCATGTGTGATAATATGCAAGTTTGGGTTAAATGTAGTTGGGGTAGTATATGCTCATATATGCAAGTTGACATTCTCTTAACCCATGATAAAGTTATATGCTAAGATTTGGTTAAACCCATGATATTCGTGATGGATCTTCCCTTTTATTATGTCGTGAAATGAGAACGATTTGCGTGGGGAACGATGGGGTTAATAAATATGTTAATTAAAAGTATGGTTGGGTATGATTAAGCATACCATAAAGATAAATTAACATAAGTGGGAATTTACCTATTGAGTTAGGTCTACCCCATGGGAATTTACCTATTGAGTTAGGTCTACCCATGTTATGAAAAACTTGATATTAATTAGGGATAATTAATATAAATTATGGGGGTGATTAATTAGGTGTAATTAATCGACTAAGACACGAGGTTGGACTCAGTTGTAGCGTAAAACTGCCCGGACCCAACCGGCTTAACCAGTTGCTACAAATGTTAGCCCAATGTGAGAGGTCTTAGGCACAAACTAAATACGTGATTAATGTAAAGACACGAGGTTAGACTCGGTTATGACATAAGGCTGCCCGGACCCAACCGGCTTAACCAGCGGTCATAAAAGATAGTCTAATGTGAGAGGTCTTTATGGGGATCACGGTCTTAATTAATTAAGAAACACTTAACCAAATTAGCATGTAGTGGGACATGAGGGTTAAGTGGGTACCTTGGGTGGCACGTAGTAACTAGTATGGGTGCCTTGGGTGGCATGAGAAAAACTAGTGGGTTGCCTTGGGTAGCAATAGAAAATACGATTAGAATACTTAACCAAAGTGGAACATGGAATTAAACATGATTAAAGGGTTAAGTAAGTGCCTCGGGTGGCATGTGGGAATTAAGTAAATGATTTGGGTGGCATGTGGAAATCTAGTGGGTGCCTTGAATGGCAATTAAAATATGATTAATGTCTTAACCAAAGTGTTTATAACATGTAAGTGGACATGGTTAAAAGGGTTAAGTGGGATACACTAGATAAAATAACAAGCTTAGGTGGGTAGCTTGTGGGGGCCCATCTCAACCAATATCCCAAACGTATCTTTGTGGGCTCGACCCAAGTCGAGTGACGGGACACGCATATTGGGCTTGACTATAAGAGGCCAAAAACGGGTTAGCGGTGGCAACGTAGGACCAACGGGTTTCATATGCGTGTGTGGACCCGGGCTGGTTAGTAAATCGTTGTTGCATCGGGTAGATATAAAGCCGTGCACCATTGATATTATCAGGTTGCCACTTTGGGGAAATGATACACCCCATTGTGGGACCAGCACGGGTATCTACGTTAGGGAGCCGATCGCTTGGGAGTAGTGAGTACACCTAGTAATGATAGGGGCAGACGGCACCTATGTAGGGGTACTAGAAACTACTGGGTAAAAATTACTAAGTACATTTAGTGGGATCAACCTTTAAGTAGGAATTAATCTTAGGTAGGTAGAACTGGTGTGGTGCAGTGTAGGAATTACTCTTGGGTGGATAAGTTTGGGGCGGTGTAATCTAGTAATTATCCTTGGGTGGATAAATGCGTCTTTACGGTGATCTTAGTTTATCCTAAGTTTACCAAGCTGCTTAGTGTAGCCATTCATCCCCAGTCGTTACCGTATATCAACTTATGTCTTCTCTGGTTATTTTAATAATTGTATTGTTAGGGTTATAGGACTCACTCAGACTTATGTCTGACCCCGTTGTTTTTATCTTTTTCCCCAACCCCAGGTTATTAGAGTGGGCCTGGTGCTAGTGGGCTTTGATCTGATTGTTGTATCTATCCTATGGAGCTTGGACCGTTGAAGTGAAGCCGAGCTTATCTTTCCTTTTATGGCTATTAGTTAAGTAGTGGGATTATGTACTTCTATTTTATCAAGATGGATATTATGTACTTGACTCTGGTTTATGGTTTTGTGATGTAACTAAACATGTATTACTTTCCGCTGCAATGAAATGATGATTTAAATTTTCAAGTATTACTTATATCTGTCTTGCTGTAATTTTACTGTTCTATATTCACTTAAAATACTTCACCGAAACTAAGGCATTCCCCTGGTATGAGTGACCTTAGCGGACGTGGGGTGTTACACGTGGTATCAGAGCTTAAGGTTACCAGAACAGATAAAATTTTTAGAAAAACTATTTTTATGAGAAAATTTTTGAAGGAGTATTTTCAAAAACATGTCTTTTAAGGGAAAAGTTTTTGAAAGAAAAGCATAATCCCCAATAGCCATATCTATATCTTTCGAATTCTCCGTTTTGAATCTCTTTCTCTCTCGTTTTGAGTTTCCCCTCCGTGTGTAGATGATCTTTCTAAGATAGATAAGAATGGAAAACCGCTTCAAGGGACTTAGACGTAAATCAGATTAGAAGTTGGTTCAAGAAGGAGGAGGACTTGTAAGTACTTATTGGATGGACGATGGGAGGGAGGCTCTAATAATTGTTTGGTTAATGAAGGACGAAACCTCATTGATGGGAGGTTACGAGTGGAGAATGGGAAGGAGAAGGCTAGTAGTTATCCTTTTGGGAGGAATAGGACACCTTATTAGGATTGACCAAAGAAGCAAGGGCAAGGTATGGAATCTTCTGGAGGGTAGTTGTATTCCCTCACGACTAGGGTGCCGGATGGGGATAAGACCGTCTAGGTTGGAATTTGGATTTCTTTATTATCCGATTCGAACTTTATTTGATTCAGATGTATCGAGTTCGTTTATCTCATCATTGTTAGTTGAGTCACTGCACTTAGACACCAGTTTGGTAGATGATCCCTTAGTTGTTTCAAACCCAATTGGGGCTCCATGATGTGTTTGGGTTTGAAAGTTTCTATACTTAGCGTTGAGTTTGGATGTGATGCTTGTTGGGCTTCACGGGCTATGGTTTAGTTTTGGGGCATGGACTGGTTATCCAGTAGGGGTGCCGTTCTTGATTTTGAAGGGAGAGTTGTTAGGCTTATGACCCGCTTGGGTAACACTCTCGAGATCTCTTGTAATCCCATAGAATCTGTTATGCTAAGTTATCTAGAATCGCTTGACACGTCGGTCTAGAATTTGTGATCTATTAGAGCGGTCCGGGAATACCCGGATGTGTATAAGGAGGTGAAGGGCTTACCTCCGGAACGGGAAATTGACTTCCAAATATATCTGGTGGGTAATGCTAAACCAGTATCTTGGCCAGTGTGCCACATGGCTCCTCGTGAGAGGAGGGAACTCCATAAGTAAGTAGGCGATTTGCTTGAGAAGGGGTTCATAAGACGAAGTATATCGGAGTGAGGTGCTCCAGTAGTTTTTGGTCACGAAGGCGGATGGGTCCCTCAGACTTTGTGTAGGCTAAAGAGAGCTAAATAAACTCACAAAGAGAATAGATACCCATTGCCGAGGATTGATGATCTCTTTGATCAGTTAGTTGGCGCCTCAGTATTTTCGCAGTTGGACTAAGCCATGTGATTTCGTCAGTTAAGAGTGGCTGAGGATAGTATAGAGAAGATTGCCTTTAGGACTCCGGATGGTTTTATGAGTGGTTGGTGATGCCATTTGGTTAGAAGAACGCCTCCGCATACTTTGTTGATTTGATGAGAAGGGTGTTCAGGGAGTACCAAAATAAGTTCATAATGGTCTTTGTAATGACATCTTGGTCTTTTCTAGGAGCGAAATAAGTTTGGTATGTACTCAATAAGTTGAGCAAAGCCAGTTATGGGAAAAACGGTGGTTTTGGAGCGAGACTGGCAAGGACATCCAAAGTTGGTCAAAGGCTTAATTGTTTAGCCATTATTTATTTATTTTAGTATCATCTCACGTAGGTCGCCTGAACTCGAAGGAGATGTCCCTTGGGTGTTTGTCTGATATTGGTTTCGGCTTTTGGGGCTTGCATTTGGGGGATGTCGAATTCGACTAGGGTGGTCTGCGTGAGAGATGGACAGTTGTGACGATTTTGGATAGGATTCTTAGCATCTTATGAATTTGAGATAGCGTATACCCCTAACAAGGGAAACATGGTAGCAGACGCCTTAAGAAGAAAAAGGTTGTCCTCGAGTTCATGGATCGTTAAACGGCGGAGCTTAGGGTTTATTTCTATGTTTGACTTTAGACCTTCCATTGATTATATATCCGGTTTGCTAGCCTCCTTGGAGGTTAGGCCTACTCTTTTGGGCAGATTGGCGGAGCACAGCGAGACGACCCACAGTTGGATGAGTTAGTAGAGAAGCTCATAAGGAGGGGAGTCGTCCAGCCATTTGAGTAGGTACACCCTAGATGGTAAGAGGTGGTTGCGTAGAGACGGTAGACTTTGTGTACCGCAAAACGAGAATTTGAGGAAGGCTATACTTGATGATACACATCGGTCGATGATGACCATTCATCCCGGTAGGGACAAGTTGTACCAAGACATGAGGCGAGTTTTCTTTTTTGGGCCAGTATGAAGATAGACGCGGCCAAGTATGTCGCTAGATGCTTGGTATGCTAACAAGTGAAAGCGGAGCAGAAGAAACCCGGAGGGTTGCTTCACCCGTTTGAAGTTCCGTAATGGGAAGTGGGATAGTGTCTCATTGGATTACCGAAATCAAGGAAGGGTAATACAGGGATTGGGCTTATGGTAGATAGACTTACAAAGTGTGCCCATTTCATACCCGTGAAGAGCAAGAGGACTATTCCATGTCTAGCTTCAGTTTACCTTCGAGAGATTATTAGATTGCATGGTGTACCTTCCAGTATAGAGGGCGATCGAGATCCTATCTTCACTAGTGAGTTCTGGAAGAGTTTGCAAGAGGCGGTAGGGACTCAGTTGTGTTTGAGCACCACATATCATCCTCAGACGGACGGTCAGACCAAGAGGGTGAACCGTATCTAGAACATCTTTTGAGGTTATGTATTTTGGAGGTACATGGGAAGAGCATCTTCCGTTGGTGGAGTTCACATATAATAGCAGCTTTCAGTCCAGTATTGGTATGGCTCCTTTCGAAGCTCTTTATGGAAGGCCTTGTCGATCTCCTACATGTTGGTGGGAATCTACGGATAAGATCTTGCTTGGGCCAGATATGGTTAGAGAGACTTCAGAGAAGATTGGTTGGATTCGAAGAAGGATGAAAGCGGCGGAATCTTATGCGGACAAGAGGAGAACAGAGCTTGAGTTTGATATTAGGACATGCTTTTTATCAAGGTATCTCCGTTACGGAATGTGGTTCACTTTGGATCTGTTAGGAAGTGAATACCAAGGTTTGTAGGGCCATTTCCCATTAAGGAAAGAATTGGACGAATGGCATATAGAGGGGAGTAGCCTGACAGACTTAGTAGTGTACCTGATGTATTTCATGTGTCCCATTTGAGGAAGTGCTTACATGAGACCGCTGAGGTGGTAGAGCCGAGTTTGCTTAAAGAAGCAGGATTAGAGCATGATGAGACGATTTGATGAGCTCCTACTCGCATCATTGGGTCAGAAACTAGGAAGTTGAGGATCGGAGATGTTCAGCTAGTTAGAGTGCAATGGGGAGATGACGAAAGCGATGCTACTTGGGAGACGGAAGCGAAGATGCGTTCTTTGTATCCATTTCTTTTTGGAGAGTATGTCTTTTAACTTCTCCTTTGTCGCTGGCCTAGTACTTATCTTATCTTTAGTATGTCCTCTCGGTAGTGCTATTGACCTTTAGATAGGGAAAACCTATGGTTGAAACATGTGTTTGAGACATGTTATGGTTGATGGATGCAAGTGGATGCAAGTGTTTGCTAGTGGTTGCTCGTGGATGCATATATACACACTCTAGGCACTAGATCGGCTCAATCACTTCATATTGCATATTGCATAAAATTGTGTGTAGTTAGCTATATTTATGGATGTATAATGATTGTGTTATCATATGGATGATGCATTTTGGTGAATGATTGTGCACTCATATAGATACTGTATGTGTCGATAGGGTTATCTCGCATACATATTGGATGCATGGCACTATCATGGTTTGCATGTGTTCGTACATTAGATAGGGAACATATACACACACTTTTCGCATATGCTCATACATCATTAGAAATTGTTTAAGGACAATGGATGCCCGTGTTTGATGGATTGAGTAGATGGTTGTTTGGATGGTAGGATATGCATTCTCCTTAGCTTAGAGATTTCGGGGACGAAATCCTTTAAGGAGGGGAGAATGTAACACCCCGAATTTTAGTTAATACTAAAATTCACTAATTACAGGATAAATAATCTCAGATGTGGGAATTGGGGATAACGGGATGCGTCATTGCGTTCGTCTCGGAAAAATACGCGAAATAGAGTCCGAGTTTTCGAGAATCGGAGTCCGTATGAAAGAGATATGGACGAACGAAGTTAGGCAGAAGAACCCGGAACAGGCCAGAAATGCACTGGCGCACTTGTGAAGTGCGCCAGAACAAAAATGCACTGGCGCACTTGTGAAGTGCGCCAGTACAAAAATAGACTGGCGCACTTGGGAAGTGCGCCCGTGCCGAGCCAAGAAACCTGCACAGTTTCTAGAGAGTTCTGTGGTTGGGTGCACCAGTTTGGGGTTTGGGCTTGGTCTTAGGGCTGATTTCTGGAGAGTTCCGAGATCTAAGGGTCCTAATCTAATCTAGGGTTAATCTAAGGGCCTAAAACACTACCTAATCCTATAAATAACACCCTAACCCTACCCTAATTCATTCATAATTAAACCTAGTAACTAAACTATGGAAAAATGAAACTTGATCATGGCCTCCACAAATCAATGAAGGAAGTTGCAAGCAAATCACTCTCTAATCAACCTCTAATCCATTCTAAGTGTCTTAATCTTCTTCATTAGCTTGCTAATTGTGTTTTGGTGAGTTTCTATCACTTTGATGATCAATTGTTAAGATAAGTAGATTAGGTATAATGAGACTTATGGTCTTGAATGCGGATTAGTGAGTTTGAATCATTTGTAATGATATGCTAATCTAGGTATAATGTTGAATATGTAAGTTTATGTATGTTGAATATGTAAGTTTATGCATGTTGAATATGTAAGTTTATGTATGTTGAATATGTAAGTTTATGCAAGTTGAATATGTGAGTTTATGCAAGTTGGATATGTGGGTTTATGCATAATAAGTAATTGATTTTATGCAAGTTAAGTATGTGGTTTTATGCATGATGAGTAGGTGATTCTATGCATGCTAAGTAGGTGATATTATGCATGATGAGTATGTGATTCTATACATGCTAAGTATATGACATTATGCAAGTTTAGTATGTGATTCTATGCATGCTAAGTATGTGATATTATGCATGTTTAATAAGTTAGTTTATGCATGCTTAACAAGTTCATATGCAAGTTACATGTATGATAATATGCAAGATGTGCTATGCAAGTTACATGTTTGTTAATATGCGAGTTACATGTATGATGATATGCAAGATGTGCTATGCAAGTTACATGTTTGTTAATATGCAAGTTACATGTATGATAATATGCAAGATGTGCTATGCAAGTTACATGTTTGTTAATATGCAAGTTACATGTATGATGATATGCAAGATGTGCTATGCAAGTTACATGTTTGTTAATATGCAAGTTACATGTATAATAATATGCAAGATATGTTATGCAAGTTATGTATGCTTATGCAAGTTATGTGGATACTTATAAGCAAGTTCAACATGTTATGCAAGATATGTGTATGATAATATGTAAGTTCATATGCAATATGTTATGCAAGTCATGTGTGATAATATGCAAGTTTGGGTTAAATGTAGTTGGGGTAGTATATGCTCATATATGCAAGTTGACATTCTCTTAACCCATGATAAAGTTATATGCTAAGATTTGGTTAAACCCATGATATTCGTGATGGATCTTCCCTTTTATTATGTCGTGAAATGAGAACGATTTGCGTGGGGAACGATGGGGTTAATAAATATGTTAATTAAAAGTATGGTTGGGTATGATTAAGCATACCATAAAGATAAATTAACATAAGTGGGAATTTACCTATTGAGTTAGGTCTACCCCATGGGAATTTACCTATTGAGTTAGGTCTACCCATGTTATGAAAAACTTGATATTAATTAGGGATAATTAATATAAATTATGGGGGTGATTAATTAGGTGTAATTAATCGACTAAGACACGAGGTTGGACTCAGTTGTAGCGTAAAACTGCCCGGACCCAACCGGCTTAACCAGTTGCTACAAATGTTAGCCCAATGTGAGAGGTCTTAGGCACAAACTAAATACGTGATTAATGTAAAGACACGAGGTTAGACTCGGTTATGACATAAGGCTGCCCGGACCCAACCGGCTTAACCAGCGGTCATAAAAGATAGTCTAATGTGAGAGGTCTTTATGGGGATCACGGTCTTAATTAATTAAGAAACACTTAACCAAATTAGCATGTAGTGGGACATGAGGGTTAAGTGGGTACCTTGGGTGGCACGTAGTAACTAGTATGGGTGCCTTGGGTGGCATGAGAAAAACTAGTGGGTTGCCTTGGGTAGCAATAGAAAATACGATTAGAATACTTAACCAAAGTGGAACATGGAATTAAACATGATTAAAGGGTTAAGTAAGTGCCTCGGGTGGCATGTGGGAATTAAGTAAATGATTTGGGTGGCATGTGGAAATCTAGTGGGTGCCTTGAATGGCAATTAAAATATGATTAATGTCTTAACCAAAGTGTTTATAACATGTAAGTGGACATGGTTAAAAGGGTTAAGTGGGATACACTAGATAAAATAACAAGCTTAGGTGGGTAGCTTATGGGGGCCCATCTCAACCAATATCCCAAACGTATCTTTGTGGGCTCGACCCAAGTCGAGTGACGGGACACGCATATTGGGCTTGACTATAAGAGGCCAAAAACGGGTTAGCGGTGGCAACGTAGGACCAACGGGTTTCATATGCGTGTGTGGACCCGGGCTGGTTAGTAAATCGTTGTTGCATCGGGTAGATATAAAGCCGTGCACCATTGATATTATCAGGTTGCCACTTTGGGGAAATGATACACCCCATTGTGGGACCAGCACGGGTATCTACGTTAGGGAGCCGATCGCTTGGGAGTAGTGAGTACACCTAGTAATGATAGGGGCAGACGGCACCTATGTAGGGGTACTAGAAACTACTGGGTAAAAATTACTACGTACATTTAGTGGGATCAACCTTTAAGTAGGAATTAATCTTAGGTAGGTAGAACTGGTGTGGTGCAGTGTAGGAATTACTCTTGGGTGGATAAGTTTGGGGCGGTGTAATCTAGTAATTATCCTTGGGTGGATAAATGCGTCTTTACGGTGATCTTAGTTTATCCTAAGTTTACCAAGCTGCTTAGTGTAGCCATTCATCCCCAGTCGTTACCGTATATCAACTTATGTCTTCTCTGGTTATTTTAATAATTGTATTGTTAGGGTTATAGGACTCACTCAGACTTATGTCTGACCCCGTTGTTTTTATCTTTTTCCCCAACCCCAGGTTATTAGAGTGGGCCTGGTGCTAGTGGGCTTTGATCTGATTGTTGTATCTATCCTATGGAGCTTGGACCGTTGAAGTGAAGCCGAGCTTATCTTTCCTTTTATGGCTATTAGTTAAGTAGTGGGATTATGTACTTCTATTTTATCAAGATGGATATTATGTACTTGACTCTGGTTTATGGTTTTGTGATGTAACCAAACATGTATTACTTTCCGCTGCAATGAAATGATGATTTAAATTTTCAAGTATTACTTATATCTGTCTTGCTGTAATTTTACTGTTCTATATTCACTTAAAATACTTCACCGAAACTAAGGCATTCCCCTGGTATGAGTGACCTTAGCGGACGTGGGGTGTTACATCTTCTATCCTTAACCGTGCCTTCTCCCATGAACTCATGTCCGAACCGTGCTCACAGTGCCCGCAACCATTTCTGCGTGTATTCTCAGATTCAGAAACGAGTAGAAACGATTTGTTTGAGGAGAAATTTAACTAGCGGCTCCCCGTTTTGATTTATTATTGTGCTGAAATTTTTGGTTTGCTGTGAAACCTTTTGTGGCGGCTCGTTCCTTGTTTTGCTGTAGAATTAGGTTAAGGGCTCCCTTTTATAGAGAAGATATTTTGGTCCATTTAATACTTTAATATATAAAATCTTCACTGCGAAGTCTCGTGTAAATATAACCTCATACAATCTCTGTTTTTGACAAACTAAGCTATTCCTAGCATAGAAAAATATTCCGTACCCAACGGGACAGGTTTCGTCGAATTCCGACACCGTTTGCGAAAATCATTTAGAAAATATCGATGAAAAACACCGAGCAATAATTCCTAACAATTTCAGAAAAAATCCTAAAAATATGAGGCCTTGACGTTTCACTAGACCTCTTCATAAGGTTTCGTATGAAACTTGTTTCGTTTAATTCTGAGTTCGTTTGACCAGTTAACCATTCAGTTTAGTTTGTTTTAAGTTAAAAACATAGCGTACCCCACTATGGAATATTCTGTTCACGTAGGGACAGTTATGGATAGAAACAAAAATACCATTGAAATGAGTGATGTGCTCTGGTCCCAAAAATGTAATAATACCGGTAGATGAACTCATATTGTGAAACCCCGAAATGTCGATACAGGGTGCCAAATACTCCAAATAAAAAGTTGCTTATTAAATTAATTAAAAATTACAGTAAAATTCTAAAAATTAAATTATCGCTATTTCCCAAAAGGACCTTGTCTAAATTCAAACCCGATCTCTAGTTATATAGAATAAACCGATATGGTCGATAAACGATGCTATAGCGACTATTTCAAAATTTGATTTGGACATATCTCAAAATCTATACGACGAAATCCTGATTTTTCTCTTCCACTAGAAAGATATACTCCACCAGCTCTACGCGTTTCTTGTTTTACTGAAATCCGATTTAAAACAAACCCTGTACATCCAGTTGAAGTTCAAATCGCCAAATAGCGAACTACCGCGCCATTTCGAGCTCTATTTTAATTATATTATACTTCTACGTTCAAACTGACGTCGATTGAATATATTCGTCAATATAATTCAACTCTAAGCTGAATTAAATTCTGGGGACGACCCAGTTCACATTATATTGTGATTTCACTATTTCTGGTTATTTCTGAATTAAATATATTATTTAATTAAATTAATTATTCCATATTATTTAATTAGACATCAATTTTATTCACTATATCACTATTTATATAATTAAATAAATTAATTATAATACATGGAAAATGCGGGTCATTACAGATCCAATTTAACAGAAATTGACCAAACACATTTTCTTTTGCCATGCTCACATACTAGCTTCAAAAATTATGAAATTTGAAACCTAGCAATAGTTTGACATCCCGGACCCAACAAAATTGGTTTCGTCGAATTTCGAGGTCGTATGCAAAATATCAATTTTCCAGGGCTATATATTCTATATAGCGACCATTCTGAAAATTCATTCGGCCATAACTTTTGATTCCCGTTATGAAACTTCAATTTTTCAGATTCGTTAGAAAGGTATTGACTAACAGATTTAAATATTTTTGGTTTCGCTAAAATCCGTTATATCTTCCACCTTGCACAGTCAGTCAAAGTTTGAATTCAAAATTTGAAACTGACTCACTGTTTCTAATTCACTATTTTATTGAAATATTCTATTTCAATTGTTCAAATTCCTTTGAAATCACCAATTTAAAAATTTTAAATTGGCTCGTATTTTCCGGGTTATTACAAATGCCCATAAGTTCTTGTTGTTCTTAATGAATGATTAAAAATAATTGTTCTGTTAAAGGCCTCGAATAAGGAATATTCATTATCACATAAATGATATATCAATTATAATGATATAAATGATCTTTGTCCGTTAATACAAAATGTGTTTTATTAAAGGTTCCAACTATTTGTGAGTATTGTGCTCCGTTATAAATTTGTATATGTTAAAAGAGTTCACTTATGTATGCCATGCGTAAGAAAATATTCATCCAATAATTTGTTTCTACTTCTGTAGCTAACACTCTAGAAATATAATGCTTAATTAATTACCCTTATTTCACAGACGCTTGTAAATATTGTGACACACAAAATTTAAATCATAAACTTAGAGCTCATTAAACCGAGAAATAATTTGTATTAAGTGACAACTATTCTAAGTAGAAGCACAGGACAAATCTGACTTATTGATATTTCATTAGTTGTAAACTTACGTGGGAGCTGAAATCATTAACAAAACGATGAGTGTTCAGATTGAACTATTCGAATGTCCTATCCATTGGGACGGTCAATATTGCATTGTTCTTATTTTTAATTTACCTGATCCATTATATACGAAATGGTATTGTTCATATGAATAGCTTAGGACAACCTAGAGTAGTGTTGGAACATATACTACATTGATATAGCAGAAAATCAAATAATCATAGTGGACACCGTAGGCGAACTTTAAAAATGGAACAATTTGTGATTTTAATACTATAAGGTGAAAAAGGATACCCATGAAACCACTCATGTTTTTCAGTATATCAAATGAAGCAAATCTAACGACAACTGAGTAATAAAATCAAAAAAGTACCCAATTAAAGCAGAACAAATAAGTAAGTAAATTTAACTGATGAAAATAAGAGAAATTTACCAGTACGAAGAGGTAGAGATGTATTTTTCCAATGTAAGAAGGAGGAAGCCACCTGCGGAGGAGGCGCCTTCATCAATACAATTACAACTATCACGTCCACAGGAGTAGGGTTGGACATTTTTACCATACTACCACTTACCAGCCATTACCAACCGCTACCAACGAAAGTGGTACCGAACAATTGGTAACCAACTCGTTTGGTATGGTATGCCAAACTACATGAAAATATGCGGTACGGTAATGGTAATTGAGCATTAGCAATGGTAATTACCATACCTACCACATAACTTAAAAAATACATATGTATATTCTTATATTCCATCATATATGTTTATTACATAACAAATAACTTCTGATATGTAATGATTTAATAAAATACATAGGAAAATACTATTACAATACAAGATTAAATGCATTTTTATCATATATCTTAGAAACAATAAAATTTATTTGATATTTTCGTTCATCCATAAAGTTTTCATGCATGTTTGACTATGTAAAATAAGATAAGATAGATTAATGATAATATAATAACAAAAAAATTAATATTTAATATTTTAATGTGAAATATTGTAAACAAAAAGATCTTATACTAGTAAATGGTAAAAACTTATTACCGACCTCTACCAACCATTACCAACCATAAACCGAACTATTGGTAACCGATTTCTTTGGCTGGTAATGGTATGAATATTCTATTACCATATAAAGTCGGTACGGTAATGGTTTTGAATACAAAGTTCCGGTACCGAACCGATTCCACCCCTAATTGTGATCGCTGCGATCTAGAGTCAAGAGAATGGAGTTAAATCGAATATTAGCCACTCAAAATAAAGTTTAAACAAACATAGTAATTCGAATATAAATTAATAGAATATTAGTATTAGATAGGAGTTAATCAAGTTGAGTTAATCGAGTTGAGTTAGTCAAGATGAGTTAATCAAACCGAGTTAATTCAAATGAGTTAATCCAAAGAAATTATTCGAAATAATTTATTCGAATAGAATTAAGGGAGTTAATCGAATATAGTTTATTCGAAGAGAATTAGTCGAATGTAAATCATTCGAAGAGAGTTAATCGAATCTAAATCATTCGAAGAGATATTATCGAATATAGTTTATTCGAAAGAGTTATCGAATATAGTTTATTCGAAAGAGAGTTATTGAATAGAGATTATTCGAAAAGAGAATTATACATTGAATTCGATTATATCGAAATTCGGGAAAGTAATATTTACTTGCCGTTTTAATCAAGATTTACTTATTTATGGATAAATTAGTGGTTTAGTTATTTAGTTAAATTAAGGAATAAAAGTTATACTTTGAAGTTAGATATTTCAGAAGTAGGGATTATAACACTATAGTTATAATAAATATTTTCAAATAAAGAAGGGGATTCATAAATAGAATCTGAGAGTTTTGCAAGGAAGTTCGTTAAAGATTTGAAAGGTGAATCTTTTCTATTTCGAAGTTAGAAATATTGTTCAGTTAAGGTCTGAGAGGTATTTATACCCCAACTTGATTGATTTCGTTTTTAACTAAGAGATGGTTAGAGTTCGATAGTGAAGCTTGATTAAGTGAATTTAGTTAATGAGTGAAATGGTTTTGAATTGGCTTAGTGATGTTTTATTTAAACATCGGTTTAAATCAAATGAAGGGGTTTGGAAACGTTTTCAAAATAAGGATCAGAAATGTTTTCCAGTATAGGAAATAGGAAATAGAAGCAAATATGGTGATGTGGTCCAAATGATTTATGAAGTATGTTTTTCCCAAATTTAGAAATTAAGAATTTACGAATGTATAGAAAGGGAAAATGGATAAATTAATGATAATTTAATTGAAGGAAATAAACCTTTGAATGATGATTGATCGATAGAATTTCCATCTGGAAATAATATCGTTGGTTGTACACCTATTTTTCTTTGATAGTTAAATCACCGACTATCGAAGTTTTGACCATTTTATCTCGTCAATATGGAGAGACCGGGATCAGATGTATTATCTGATAACCACTCTATATGGACGTTAGCGTTGCGATCAAATATTGAAGACGGAGTTATGCAAGGACTATCCTGTTACAGAATAGTGCCTTCGGTTTGTCCAATCCCAGGACAAACGTGAATGGACGAATGCCTGACAGAGTTTATCCAACGGATCGCGTAAGTTGATCTCTTCAAACGTACTAACGTTTGGTGGCGGAGGAATTCGTTTCTCTTAGCTTTATACCCGTGGTATTTTTGAGGAAATCAAATTGGTGATTTGGCGGGTATGACGATGTGGCATTCAAAGTAAATGAAGGTATGATTTGTCAAAGATACGTTATGACTTCAAGCCTCATCAACCGGGAAATGGCAGAAATCGGGCAGGCAGTATGGCTAAGTGGGTCGCTCCCATTAGGGTGTATATCACCTATCTAGAGAAAATCCAATTCCTTCTTTTGTGTATTCGATGTTGTCCCTTTTTAGGAAACGGTGGGTAGCGCCCAACCGTTGGTGATATACATTCGATACACTCAAGCGAAATGAGTGGTCGGTCATGTGTGGGCCAGGTTGCAAGACGTTCTTGTTGAACCCAGTATATTTGCCTCTAGAGATACATTATCGGCAGGTGGTCCCATACCTTCACTACACCAAAACAGGTGATTCCCAATGAGTATAACCGTCGTAAACAATTTCAGCAACGCTTATTAGTGTTGCTATGGAGGGGTGGCAAATTAGTACCAACGCTTATAAGCGTTGGTAGATTTTCTTTCCCAACGCTTATAAGCGTTGGTATATTTTCAGTCGCAACGCTTATAAGCGTTGGTAGATTTTCAGTCGCAACGCTTATAAGCGTTGGTAGATTTTCTTTAGCAACGCTTATAAGCGTTGGTAGATTTTCTTTACCAACGCTTATAAGCGTTGTAAGATTTTTGTTTGCAACGCTTATACATGTTGCAATACACTTGTTTGCAACGCCTATACATGTTACAAAATTTTAATTCACAACAAATATAAATTTTTATAATAACAGAAATATGTACTAGCAACTCGCATATTCTAATATTAATAGTCAATTAATAACCAACATGATAATAATATACACGATATTTAATATGAATCAAAAACTAATATTAAACTCGATGCATACTAATAGATAACATTCATAATCACATAACGACATAGAATATCAGTTAACAATAAACAAGCACAATACATAATTAAGATGTCAAATTCAATACATAATTAGTTTGCTAAATTCAATACATAAATAAGATTCTACAAATACCGAATACGAAACTCTGGCCATATAATGAAGCCTCCATCTGAAAATTCACATAACTTGTACATTCCATTTTGAGGACCATCATAAATTGGTGCATCCGGTTCAAGAACTTCAACAACCCAAATTACTTTCTCTATATTCGGTACCACTTTCCTAAAATGACAAATTGTTTATGTTCCAAGATAACCTTTTGCTACCTCCTTTTCTAGATCATTTGACAATAGCATTACGTATTTCTTTTCCATTGTTGATGAATGAAGATCAATAAGTGACACATTTGGAGTAACGGTTACATTATTACTTATAGGAGAATCCCTTAAATTAGAAGCACCTTCTGTACGAGGAGTGGAAGGACTTGCAAAAAAAATTTCTTGCAAATTAGGTATAAATTTCATAAAAGTTGAAGTAATTGAATTGATGGCGTTATTAACTTGAGTAGCTACTTGCCTTTCTATCTCCAATTTCCAAACGGAGAAATCCATGGCTTGTTTTTTATCAGCTACAGCTTTTACAGCTCGAGCCACCTTTACTTGTTTTATAGAAGAAGTAGAACTAATTGCTCGACAATAATTTTTCTTCATGTTGGAACCAAAAACTTCTGCAATTGGATCATTATCAAGATCATCTGCTGCGCCACTAGAACTACCATCCAATTTTCTCTTTTCTTCCACTGCCTCTAGAAGTGCCTGCATTCATTGAATATCACATTAAATTGAAAATTTCAGTTTCTTGTTAAAAATAGAAAAACATCTCGCACAAAATACCGAATTCACCAAAGTCAAAACTCAGCAAATGCTGAGCCTTAAGGCTCGGCTCAGCATTAGGTAAGGCTCGGCTCAGCATTAGGTAAGGCTCGGCTCAGCAGTTGCTGAGCCAAAAGGCTCAGCATTTGCTGAGTTTTGGCTCAGCAAATGCTAAGCCAAAACTCAGCAAATGCTGAGCCTTACGGCTCAGCTTTGCTGAGCCACAGCTGAGCAGCATTTGCTGAGCCTGTGGCTCAGCAAAGCTGAGCCGTGAGGCCCAGCATTTGCTGAGCCAAAACTCAGCAAATGCTGAGCCTTACGGCTCAGCTTTGCTGAGCGGCAAGGCTCAGCTAGCTGAGCCTGTGGCTCAGCAAAACTTAGCGGTAAGGCTCAGCATTTGCTGAGCCAAAGCTCAGCAAATGCTGAGCCACAGCTGAGCAGCATTTGCTGAGCCTGTGGCTCAGCAAAGCTGAGCCGTGAGGCCCAGCATTTGCTAAGCCAAAACTCAACAAAGCTAAGCGGTAAGGCTCAACATTTGCTGAGCCGTAGGCTCAGCTTTGCTGAGCCATAGCTGAGCAACATTTGCTGAGCCTGTGGCTCAACAAAGCTGAGCCGTGAGGCCCAGCATTTGCTGAGCCAAAACTCAGCAAATGCTGAGCCTTACGGCTCAGCTTTGCTGAGCGGCAAGGCTCAGCTAGCTGAGCCTGTGGCTCAGCAAAGCTGAGCGGTAAGGCTCAGCATTTGCTGAGCCAAAGCTCAGCAAATGCTGAGCCTCAGGCTCAGCTTTGCTGAGCCACAGCTGAGCAGCATTTGCTGAGCCTGTGGCTCAGCAAAGCTGAGCCGTGAGGCCCAGCATTTTTTGAGCCAAAACGCAGCAAATGCTGAGCCTCAGGCTCAGCATTTGCTGAGCCAAAACTCAGCAAATGCTGAGCCTTACGGCTCAGCTTTGCTGAGCGGCAAGGCTCCGCTAGCTGAGCCTGTGGCTCAGCAAAGCTAAGCGGTAAGGCTCAGCATTTGCTGAGCCGTGGGCTCAACATTTGCTGAGCCAAAACTCAGAAAATGCTGAGCCTTAAGGCTCAACATTTACGTCCAAATCAAATTTCAGAAAAAGTCGCTGTAGAATTCCTTTATAATTTGCAATGCTTTATTTACGTTATAAAAGGATTTTCGATATAAAGTGAATATCGATAAATCTAAAATCTGAAATATCAAACTGTAAAATCTTATATGCTATACTGGAGCTGTACGATATCATATGTGAAGATATACGATAATATAATTTATTTATATTTAATAATATTTAAATATATTTATATATTTAAATAGGCTATTTAGAGCGTTAAAAATAGCCAGTTTTGCAAACGGAGTCGGAATTCGACGAAACAAGTTTTGTTGGATCCACAATGTCAAATAGTTGTTAGATGTCAAGTTCCATAATTTTTAGAGTCACTGTGTGGCCGTACGGATTTTTAGAGTAGAAAACAGTCAGTATTTCGATGGGTAAAAATACGCTGTATGAGCATACGAAGTCGGAATTCGACGAAACCAGTTTCGTTGGGACCGTAATGTCGAACTCCAGCCACATGTCTAGTTTTGTGGTTTTTGGATACTGTGTGTGACCAGAGGAATTTCTAATGATAATTACAAGCAGCATTTCATTTAAAACAAATAAAATAATAATATATTTTTACTATAAATACCCTTCAAAAAAATCACTTAACCTAAATCCTTCATCCCCAAAGTCAAAACACAAATCCGCCGCCATCGTTCTTGTTCTCAGAAACCAAGCGGAAGTTTCAAAAATCAAATACAATACAAATAAAATCCTATAAATCGTTATGTGTATAGATTAGAGATCCTCGTCAGTTGTGCTTCGATTCTAGGTCAGTTTTGGGACCTGCGATTCAGGTTCCTCGAGCTCGTCGTTTGTACAGCGTGGGTTAGTTGAACTAGGGCTGGGGGTTTGGCGATCTAGAGTGCATCGAAGTCGAAACTGAGGTCGTAGTCGAGTTCAGTAGAGAAAACAACACATGTTTGAGGAGATTGACGGTATTCGGTTCTATGAACCATCGCGGGTTTTTGGTACAGCGTGAATATGGAGGGGGGGTCGAACTGTCAAGTAATGACATAAAGTCGAAGAGGAGCTGACGAGAGGAAGTTGGGTGCGTGCCGTTTGTGGTTTCATAAAGTATCGGAGGAGAACGATGGGATCAAAGGAAGTGGAAATGGTGAAGAGACGGAGGCGGGTTTTTCATTTCAGGAAGAAGAGGAGCGAGTGAGGAAGCGGGCTGGTCAAATTTGAATGGGCCGTAGTGATAGGTTAAGGCCCGGTTTGTTTATATTTAAAATCCAAGTTTATTTTCTTTAAATTAGTATTAACTTGATAACGTGATATCTAGTCCATACGAAGTCGGAATGACGAACCGTCAGTTGCGTTAGGATCGTATGGACGAGGGCAACGTCATGGAACTGACCAGAAGTGAATTCGAGCCCGTTACAATTTATGGCGAAATAAATTGTCCGATCTGAATTGACGGACGAATATCGTTATTTAACAATAACCAATCAAAGTGAGTAAATCTCGCTAACTCTGAACAGTTTATAATTTCATGTTGTATTGTTAGAACTGTTAAAAATTGTCTGTTTGACTGTGTATTGATTGTTTGATTGAACTGCTAGTAAGTTAGTTAAATTTCTATATTTGATTATGTTTAACAGAATATATCATATGGAACTGAAAGTGATGTTATCTATATTGTCTAACATCTGTGATGCAGGGAAACAGGTTGGAGGAATCCGACTGGATTCCTCAACAGTTATTTTATTGGTTTTCATATATTTTGATATATGATGTGAATTATAACCGGTTGTTGATTGTGTGTGTATGGACGATATTGAACATCGTAATTTGATATGATTGAATACCATAACATACCGAAATGTTGATAAGGGGATTTTCAAAGTGATATTGAAAATAGAATATTTATAAAATGGGATATTTATAAATAAGAGATATTTATAAAGTGAAATATTTATAAACAAGGAATATTTATAAATTGGGATATTTATAAATAGGAGATATTTTAAAAAGGAAAATAAATTCAAAACATTTCTTTTTGAATGGAAAGGCCTGTGTGGCGGGTTTGGGGATTTTCCCGATGCTCCCGATACAAAGGAGGTTATGGCGAATTTTCCCGGGAATTTAAGGAGTTAGAATATTTCAAGAATAAATTTGAAAAGGAAATATTTGTAAACCATTTACATATAGAATTGAAAAGGAAACTTTATAAAAGGAAAATCATTTTTAAAGTGTAGAACCGTTATGTAAAAGTAAATCTTTTCAAATGAATAAAACGTTGTTAAAAAGGAAATCTTTATAAAGTAATCGAATATGGTATTCGAAGTTAGTTAATCGAATATAGACATTCGAAAGGAGTTAGTCGAATATGGTATTCGAAGTTAGTTAATCGAATATGGTATTCGAAGTTAGTAATCGAATATGGTATTCGAAGTTAGTTAATCGAATATAGACATTCGAAAGAAGTTAATCGAATATAGACATTCGAAAGGAGTTAATCGAATATGGTATTCGAAGTTAGTTAATCGAATATAGACATTCGAAGGGGTTAGTCAAGTCGAGTTAGTCAAATAGAGTAAATCAGTTAGAGTTAACCAGTTAGAGTTAATCAGTTAGAGTTAGCCAGTTAGAGTTAATCAAATAGAGTTAACCAGTTAGAGTTGATCAAATAGAGTTAACCAGTTGGAGTTAATTAGTTAGAGGTAATCGATTAGAGTTAAAACGAACTAGAGTTAATCAAATATAGTTATTTAAGACAGAGTTAGTCAAGTTAGTCGAGCCTAGTAAATCGAATCGAATTGGTCGAACCAAGTAAGTCGAGTTAAGTTAGTCAAGTTAGTCGAGCCTAGTAAATCGAATCGAATTGGTCGAACCAAGTAAGTCGAGTTAAGTTAGTCAAGTTAGTCGAGCCTAGTTAATCGAATCGAATTGGTCGAACCAAGTAAGTCGAGTTAGTCGAGTCAAGTTAAGTTAGTCGAGTTAAGTTCGTCAAGTTAAATAAATCAATGTTAGTTTCATCGAAAGGAGTTATCGATGTTAGTTTCATCAAAAGGAGTTATCGATGTTAGTTTCATCGAAAGGAGTTATCGATGTTAGTTCCATTGAACGGAGTTATCGATGTTAGTTTCACCGAGGGGAGTTATCGATTTTAGTTTAATCGAAGTGAGATTTTCAAATATGAGATATTTGAAAAGGAAGAGTTATCGAATATTAGTTATTCGAAGAGAGATTTTCGAATATCGTTTATTCGAGAAGAAGTTAATCGAATATAGGTTATTCGAAGAAGAGTTAATCAAATAGAGATTTCTCGAAGAGAGTTAATCGGCAAATTCGATTATATCGAATTCGGGAAGTACTTATACTTTCCAGTGTTTAAATAGAGATTTATTTATTTATAAATAAATAAGTGTTAGGTTAATTATTCACCAATAAGAATAGAAGTTATAATTAAGGTTAGATAATTCGAAAGTAGGGATTATAACGTTATCGTTATAACCAATGTTTTAAATATAGAAGTGGATTAGTAAAATTGAATCCGAGAAAGGCGTAAAGAAGTTGTTAAAAAAAGATAAACTTTGACCATTTCGAAGTTATAACGTTGTTCAGTTAAGGTCTGAGAGGTAATTATACCCCAACTTGAGTGACTTCCTTCTTAACTAAGAAATGGTAAGGTTTGATCGTAAAAGAGTTTTGGAAATGTTTTCCAAACGAGAATCAGAAATGTTTTCTGATAAAAAAAAATAAGAATTTAGAATATAGGGAAACAGGAGATAAGTAAATAAATGGACTAAAGAGATTGATGTTAAATGATGTTTATTCGATATAATTTCCATCTGGGAATAATATCGTTGTTTGCACACTTGTTTTTCTTTGATGGTTAAATCACAGACTATCGAAGTTTTGACCATTTTAACGTTGTTAATATGGAGAGACCGGTTGGATTTTTATCCAAAGAACCACTCTGTATTGGCATAAGCGTCGCGAATCATATAGCCAAAGATAATTGAAGACGGAGTAAAATGCAAGGGCTATCCTGTCTACAGAATAGTGCTTTCGGTTTGTCCAGTCCCAGGACAACTTGTATGGACGAAGGTCTGACAGAGTATATCCAATGGATCGCGTAATTTGATCTGTTCAAACGTATTCACGTTTGGTGGCGGAGGAATTCGTTTCTCTTAGCTGTATACCCGTGTTATTTTTGGATAAGTCAATTTGTGATTTGGCGGGTATGACGATGTGACATTCTAAGTGAATGAGGATGACTTGTATGAATAAATGTCTAACAGAGTATTTCCAGAAGGGTCACATACATTGATTTCTTCAAACCGTACCAAGAGTGGAAGCGGAGAAGGAAACTTCTTTAGCTAACACGTAATGTACTGTTTTAGACGTCAATTAGTGATTTTCGATGGATCTGACAATGTGGCATTCAAAGTGAATCTGATGTGATGATAAAGCGTAGCTTCTAGCCTCATCAACCGGTAAATGACAGAAATCCGGTAGGCAGCATGGCTAAGTCGGTCGCACCGAAGTAGGGTGTATAATCACCTATCTAGAGAATATTCATTTGTTTCTAAAATCTATCAATGCTGTCCCATATATATACGGGAACGGTTGCTGATCCCAACCGTTGGTGATGTACATTCGATACACTCAAGCGAAATGAGTGGTCGGTCATGTGTGACTGAGTTACAAGATGTTCTTGTTGAAGTCCAGTGTATCGTTCCTAGAGTACACTGATCGGAAGGTGGTTCCATACCTTGTCATAGTTGGAAATCCAATAATCCAATACGTGCTTGCGATTTTGATTGTATACTATATATGTAGTAACGTGAGATGCAAGCGTTTCTGCTAGATTGATATTTAATTGTACTTAGACATTATTATAATATCAGAATGATATTGCTTTGAAAAGTTATTTGGATTCTCATAAGGGAAAAACCCGTTTCGTATTCACGGCGTGGTCTTATGAGATATCATATACCTGTTTAAATGATTTGAGTTTATTCACACCAGTCCCATGACTGACCCGGAGTTTATTTTGTTGTTTTCCCTAAACTCTTGGGTGCCTAAATTTGTATGGGCAGTCAAGTAATCGGGATTTTACAGATACACTTGGAGAGCTTGGAGCAGGAGGCTTCAGGATTCTATAGCTATTATTATTTCCGCTGTGGTTGTAAGTGTTGTACTCTGATAAGTGTTATTGTATACATATACTGATGTTATTTCAAAGATATGTTATGTTATATTTTATTCGTTCCACTGTGAGATTCGTGTTTACTCTGATGATGATGTTCTTCTTCCTCTTCTATTCTATAAGTTCTATCTTATCTATTCTCACCTTCTAATTTCTTTCATTAATTACCGGGATTTTTCGATGTTTTGGTTATCGACGTCGAGCTTACGTCGATAACCAAAGTCGCTCAAAATCCGTGTTACTACAAAAGCTGAGCCGTGGGCTCAGCATTTGCTGAGCCAAAACTCAGCAAATGCTGAGCGGCAAGGCTCAGCTAGCTGAGCCTGTGGCTCAGCAAAGCTGAGCGGTAAGGCTCAGCAAAGCTTTATATGTTTTCGGTATTTGTAGAAACCCAACTTTATGTACTCAACATTGTTCAGGCAAAACATCATGAGTTCAGGCAAATAATGATCAGTTAAAAAAATTTACTGAGCTTAACAACATATATGCAAACCTACATATGTTTCTGCGGCACATGGTAGTACTTCTCCCGATTTTCTTTTATGTCCAACCTTCCAAATTGTCGTTCGTGAAATATTTTCTTCTGGATTGGATAAGACCTACAAGAAATATCAAAGTTGACAACACATAATTAATATAAAATTCTACAAACAACCATTTACAAAAGATAATTTTATTACCATTTCATGGTGCACTCTATGGTAAGGTTTCCTTCCTAGAGTATGAGTGATTTGGTTTTTCGCTTTGTTTTTTGCATTTTTTTTACATTGCTCCATCTTTTCATTCGTATACTCAATATCAAGGAACTTTTCCCACCACACTCTATCTATATCATCTGGACATCTGTCAACGGCAACACGTTTAGGAATCACAGTGTCATCAACTTTAAGAAGACTTTTTCGTAATGTTGACTTCATTGATCTATAATAAAGTGGGAAATGTTTCTCTAATAACGGTCGAGCTATGGTAGGGTCTACATCCATGTCAAATTCTTCCTATCACAAGAAAAGAAACAAAATAAAAGAAATCATGAAACAATCAAATATATCATAATTTAAACTTGATGATGAAATTGATATGAGTGAAAATACCATAAGCCCTTCCCATAGTTTATCCTTGTAGAAGCTATCTACGGCCCTCCATTCTTTGTAGCCAACGGGTATATGACAACGAATTAACTCACCACTACGTGTACTCCATTTAGCCGAATCTTCCCCTACTGCACCCTCAACACCAACCGTTATAAAGTACTTTTTACCTTTGGGTGGTTGAGGTTCAATAGTCTCTGTTGTATTTAAATTTGCATTTGTGCTATTGTTTGTCATTTAAATGTAAAATCTACATTAAAAAACAAACAAAATGTAAAGTTAACATGATACGTGAAAGATACTTACAAGACATGAATTAACATAACAAACTGGCAATAGTTTCAAAAGACATCAATAAAAGAAAATCATACATTTCAAAACACAACACAATTGTACAATACATCAATAAAGGTTAATGCATGATCAAAACAAGCAAAATACATGCAAAATATTTTCAATCAACATGTTGATTTCGATTGAATACATTTCAATAATGGTTCTAAATTTGGTTGTTCTTTTAAAATAGATTGATATGTTGTTGGTACTTCATAATCATCTATGTTATCCATTATGCGTTTAGGAGAGCGTCGAACAATTGACCAGTCGGAATTGATATGTGTATTTATGATGTAAAATACTCGACTTGCTTCGGACGCAAGAATAGCAGGCTCATCATATTCTCCATCGGTATTCTTGAGCATCTTTAAGTTTACCATTAACAAATTTGTATCTGGGAAAACTTTACAACCATTTGTCTTATCTGAAACATTCACCGAATCACAATAGAATACCACATGTTGAAAATCAAAGTAATCAACTTCCATGATCTCTCTAATAACACCATACCAAGTAGTATCATCATCCATAGGATTTAAATCTTTTGAACTTGCAACAAATGTAGTGATCGCATCCATACAGACACCACTGTCTAGCGTTGAAATGCTATCGTCATAATGTTGAGGAGAAAATGTATAGCCGTTCACTCTATACTTAAGAAAAGTTCTGACTTCCCACTTTGGACCATTGACATACAGCCATAACATTGTGTTCATGCATTTTCCATCCACTAATTGTTAAGAATTAACAAAATTAATAGAATATCATTAGTTAAAAAGAAATACATTGCTCTCAAGTAAATTTAGCACACCTTATTGTATAGCCAATCAACAAATTCAGATTGGACTACTACTTCTGCTTTTGTGATAGTTTTCCTTTTACCACGAAGACCGTCTTCTAAAGATAAGCGGTATGCACTACAAATTCAATATTGTGATATATATATATATATATATATATATATTCTTGACTAAATGTGATATACGTATTGAAAAAGGTGAAAATGTATGACCTGTAGTATTCATCTCGTTCCGGTATATCAATTCTAACCATCGTCGAATCTGTGATCGTTGCACTCTAGATAATTTTAACGGTTTACCTTCAACGATGGAACGCTCATATATATCATCACTATTCTCATCTAAAAAGGATGCTTGTTTAGAGCTATGATTTCAATCACGTGGATTTGGCATATATTCCATTGCGTATCGAACTGATTCTGAAACAAGGTATGCTTCAGAAATTGATCCTTCTATATACCTTTTGTTACTAGGTATGTTTTTGCAATCTTTCATAGCTCTAGCACACAAAAATTAATATGCATACTTACAGTTAGTTACTTCATAACCCTTAGGTAAAATAATTTGAATGCAAAAACAATATTTACCTTTCAAATGGATACATCCATATATAATTCGATGGTCCACAAAGCAGATCTTGATCTGCTAAATGTACCATCAAATGGATGCTTATACAAAAAAACCGTTGAAACATAGTGTGCCAATACACGTAATGCTTCAGCAATCATATCTTTAGCCGCTTGCACATGTTCTCGAACAAGAACTTTTTAACATATTATGTTGAAGTACAAGCTTACTTGTAAAAGCGCTCGTCTTAACTCACGACACTTTGGATATGCATGTTGAACCATGATAGGAAGCAAGTATTGGATGAGAATATTATAATCATATGTCTTTCTAATTTGCAAACCGGGTGGTTGAAGACATATAAGACCGTTTAACTTAGTTGCAAGACATGATGGAAGTTTTGCATCTTTAAGAACTTGACAACATTGCAACTTGTGATCCTTATCAAATGCAAGTTTAGAAGATTGCTTTCCTTTGTTAAACATAAAATTGATGAGATGTTCAACAACATTTTTTTCAGTATGCATCACATCAATAGTATAATGAACTTTATGATTGCTCCAATAATCCAAGTCAAACAAAATTGACTTCTTATACCATGCCGGCCTTCCTTCCTCATCGACAAGACAATCTACATTATCATAAGCTTCAGAAATCAATCTCTTTTCGCTTGGTGGTATTTTGCCACGAATATATTTGATACGCTCAAGCTTTACTAAAAGAGGCGAGCCTCTTAACCGAGTTGGAGGCTCTTTATATTCAACATCCTTATACCATCCGTGTTTTAATGCTCTATATGGATGATCATTCTTCAAAAACCTTCTATATTTTGAATAGATGATCTTGTTGCCGATGTACTCTGATTCTGTCTCGGTAGCACATACAGGACACGCTTTATAACCATGAGTCACACAGCTAGATAAGTTACCAAAAGCTGGTAAATCATGAATTCCCCATAGTAATATTGCTTTCATATTGAAAAATTCTTGCTTGTCTATGTCAAAAACGGACGCTCCTTCGTCCCAAAGATGTTTTAATTCATCGACAAGAGGTTCCAAGTATACATCAATGTCCTGACTTGGTGCTTTTGGTCCAGGAATTAAAATACTCAACATTTGAAATTGTGATTTCATACACAACGAAGGGGGTAGGTCATAAGGTATCATATAAACATGCCAACAACTATAACTATTGGGGAGAACGCCATTTGGAATAAACCCATCCGTAGAAATACCAAGCCAAACATTGTGTCCTTCAATAGCAAATTCTGGCCACCGACTTTTGACTGATCTCCATTCAGCAGAATCTATAGGATGTCGCATGGAATTCCAAGATGGTGTAGCTTTCTTGTGCCATTGCATTTTACGAGCTATCCATGGTATAGTGTACAATCTACTTAATCTTGGACTTATAGGAAAGTATCTTAAAACTTTTCTTGGTTCTTTCGTCAATTTGACCTCCCCTAACACTGTTTTTTTTGTTTTGTACCTTGTTTTACGGCACACAGGACATTCTTTCGTATCAACATTTTCTTTCCAAAATAATATACAATCATTGACACAAGCATGTATATGCTTCACCTCCATTCCCAAATCCTTTATTATTTTCTTCATCGTGGGATACTTGTCAGGTAAATTATTTTCTTTTGGAAGCCAACGTTTTAATCGCTTCAACAACTCAGTCACACTATTTCCCGACCAGTTAAATTCTTTTTTAAGGTTCTGAAGCTCAACAATTACACTTAACGTTGTAATCCCCTCTTCGCAAGAAGAATAAAGTTTTTCATTTGCTTTGTCTGCGTATTTTTTGTGCTTCTCTTCAAAGTAAGTATGATAATCGTCTGTATTTGTCTGTTGAACTTCCTCTTCATCGCTAGCTTGTGGCATATTATGCACTCTAAAAGTATCATCTATGAGATTTCTAAGACCCCCCTCTACAAATTGGTCGGTTTGAATTTGATCTTGGATATAAGGATCTGAAATAATATTTTTTGTATGATTCATCCCCGAGTTATTGTTGCTCATCTCTCCATGGAAAAACCACCTATTATATGTTTTAATCATACCATGAATGATTAAGTGTTTCTCAATGTTTTCCAGTGAGAGCTTTTTAGAGTTCTTGCACTTAATACAAGGGCAGGTGCAAATTTCAACATCGCGGGATGAGTGATTCTTCAAAAAACTAATGAAGTCTCAAACGCCTTTCTTGTATTCTTCGGTATTTCTATATGGACTTTTAATCCACTCTCTTGAACTTGAGTTAGAAATAAATTTCATATTTTACCTTTTGCACCTATCAAAGAAAAATATAGAATAAATACTTTAATTTGAGCTATACATAAATGCATAAAAAACTGCACTGTTTTTTCTACAAAAACTGCATTGTTTTTTCTACAAAAAACTGCACTGTTGTTTTTAGAAAAACTGCAACGCACTTGTTTAAAAAAAACTGCACGTATTTATAAAAAAAACTGCATTTGTTAAATAACAACAGGAAGACTGGTTTCGTATTATTTTATCACACACACTTACAATGCCTCCCACAGGCTATATTTATACACAAAGTGACACAGCCATTCAACTCCTTCAACAGACCCAAAATATTACATAAAGCCCAGTTACTGCAATTTCCAGCCCAACAAAATAACATCATATACACGCTGATTTCTGCACATACATATAGCAACCGAAGGCTTGAACTCTAATCCATGCAGCTCGGAAAAAATGAGCGCTATAGGCTCAGTTTTTCTGAGCCGATAAGCTCGGAAAAACTGAGCGCTATAGGCTCAGTTATTCTGATCTTATGGCTCAGAAAAATTGAGTGCAATAAGCTCAGTTTTTCCGAGCCGATAAGCTCGGAAAAACTGAGCGCTATAGGCTCAGTTTTTCTGAGCCTTACGGCTCAGTTAACCTGAGCCATAGGCTCAGTTTTTCTGAGCTTATGGCTCAGTAAAACTGAGCCTATGGCTCAGTTTTTCTGAGCCTTTACGGCTCGGAAAAACTGGGCCTATGGCTTAGTTTTTCTGATCCTTTACGGCTCGAAAAACTGAGCCATAGACTCAGTTTTTCCGAGCCGTAAGGCTGAGTAAAACTGAGCTTTACGGATCTGGTTAACCGAGCCGTAAGGCTCAGTTCTGCTGAGCCTTATGGCTCAGCAAAACTGAGCCTATGGCTCAGTTTTTTTGAGCCTTTACGGGTTGGAAAAACTGAGCCTATGGCTCGGTTTTTCCGAGCTTATCGGCTCAGAAAAACTGAGCCTATGGCTCAGTTTTTCTGATCCTTTACGGCACGAAAAACTGAGCCATAGACTCAGTTTTTCCGAGCCGTAAGGCTGAGCAAAACTGAGCCTTATGGATCAGGTTAACCGAGCCGTAAGGCTCAGTTCTGCTGAGCTTTATGGCTCAGCAAAACTGAGCCTATGGCTCAGTTTTTCTGAGCCTTTACGGCTTGGAAAAACTGAGCCTATGGCTCAGTTTGGCTAAGCCATAAGGCTCAGCAGAACTGAGCCTATGGCTCAGTTTTTCTGATCCTTTACGGCTCGAAAAACTGAGCCATAGACTCAGTTTTTCCGAGCCGTAAGGCTCAGCAAAACTGAGCCTTACGGCTCAGGTTAACCGAGCCGTAAGGCTCAGTTCTGCTGAGCCTTATGGCTCAGCAAAACTGAGTCTATGGCTCAGTTTTTCTGAGCCTTTACGGCTTGGAAAAACTGAGCCTATGGCTCGGTATTTTCGAGCTTATCGGCTCAGAAAAACTGAGCCATAGGCTCAGTTTTGCTGAGCCTTTACGGCTCGGAAAAATATTAATATCTCTCTTCCCTACCCCTTCTATTATTTGTTTTATTTACAAAATTATATGCCTCATTGAATCAAATAAAATTTCAAATCAAATCAAATAAAAGCAAAAGCCATATGAACTTGCACAAGGCATCAACGAAATACTAAATCATAGAAGGATGCACACATAAAGCAAAAGTGCATGAGAGTTGGGAAGCATCATGCAATGCGTGAAATACACATATATTTCAAGCATACATTTTGAGGCAAAGGTCATACATAGGACAAAAAAAGGAAGCAAGGTCCACAACACAACCTGGTAGAGTTATTTTCAAAGCACTCATCTATATGTGCTTGCTAAATCCCATGACAAAAGCAAAATTTGGAAGGCTACAGGCAACGCTACAACAAAAAATATGTATGACATAAACAAATTGTTTCCACCATTCACAATGTGGATTTTCGCTTATAGTTCTACATTAATGTGTACAATCGCATAATGGTGTGTGACTAGTTCTCAAAGCAACGGACAAATTATAGTATAAACAATAGTAAGGACACATGATTCAGGTAAAATGACATCAATAAGAAAATAAATAACATCGACAAATTAACATACAGCAGACGACGAAAATGCAAAGCTAAATGGCATGACTAGCTTCTAGACTGTAGGGCATGCGTGATTTATTATGAGACAACAGGGTGATATGCTTATTATATTGCAAGGAAGTAGGACTAATATACATGGGATGCGACTACATTTCAAAGTACAGGAAAAAGATGAACACAATTAAGCAAAAATGTACCACCGATTAAATAGTTCATCAAAAAATGGATAGTAGTTTTGCAACCACAAAGGCACAAATTCCACGATTTAATTCTCAATCATCCAATATAAAATTAAATGCATGCAATAAGATTCATAGTGATAGATATTGTGAGGTTTTAACTCACCTTAGATTCGCAAGTAAGTCTGCTAAGTCTTCTTAATTTAGCTAACTCACAAATTTCAGCAAAGCCTGGAATTTCCTAGAATTTACAGAATTTTCAACAAATTGGTTTTTGATGATTTAGCCTAGGTTAGAGTTCTCTTCTATTAATTTAGAAGAAGAAAAAGAACTGAACTTGTGCAGGAATGAAATTAGAAACTAAGTTTGTCCTCGCACTTATTTAATGGGCCTGGGTTAATAATAGATTCATTCAAGAATCAATGAATTTACTCAATCAATAAAGTCCATCTCCTATAAAAACCCAAATTTCAACACAACGCAAAACAATTTCATGTTTCCACCCAAGCATTATTTTAAATGCTAATTACAATTAAGTTTAGTTAATCAGATAATTAACGATAGGGTTGTTACATATACCCATTACAGTAAGCATCCTTCCTTTCACATTTCCACTTAACTAACCCATAACATTAAACAACGCTGACACAAAACAAACCCATATTCTTAATGAATTTTGAATTCAGTGTCAAAATCAAACATTCAACTTTCCAGATACAATTTCGAATTCAATTACTAGACAATAATTTTTCTTATCGTTTCAGCATGAACAAGACAAATAAATTAACATTATATATATTTGAGTACTAAAAATCTCAACATAATAATAGGTATTCTATAGAATAAAATTGAAAACTCAGCGCTTTCAGTAAAGCTCAATTAAAATCACGGATCTACGATAACTAATTCTTTGATAAAAGAAATAAAAATTAGAAGAAAATAGTTATTGATTAGGTTCATACAAGTAACTATTTGTTTTGGGCAACGACTGATTATGCCGAAGAATCTTCGCTTTCAAGAACCGCTATTCAAATCTCCATATCCTTAGACGTTATTTTGCAGTGAGAAGAAGATGCGCCGAGTGCTAAACCTTGGTTCCATTATCGTGAATTCCATTTTCTGCGGCCAGAACAGAAAATAAGCGTTGAACTAGGGCAAAACAAAAGATGGAATGCCTATTTACCATCGTGACCCTGCTGCTCACTTCTACTTCCGAATTGGCAATGTTATAACCTCTATAAGCGTTGGGACTAAAATTAAAAAATAAAAAAAAAACTTTTTATTTTTAGCAACCCTTTTATCGTTTAATAACACAAAAAAGCGTTGTTACATGCCAATGGGAATAAGTGTTGGCAGTTTTAAAAAAAAAGTGTTGCCATATCATTGTTTTGGTGTAGTGCTTGTCATAGTTGGAACCCAATCTCCAATAAGCGCCAACGATTTTGTTTGTATACTATATATGTGGAACGTGAGATGCAAGCGTTCTGCTAGATTGTTAATTACTTGTGATTAGACATTATTATAATATCAGAGAAGTATTGATTTCCAAAGCTGTTTTGGGTTATCGTAAGGTAAAAGCCGTCCGTGTTTATGTGTGGATCGGTCTTACGATTATCATTTCTTTTGAAAAGGATTTTGCAAAGTTAAGCCAAATGATTTGGGTTTACTCACACCAGTCCCATGACTGACCCAGAGTTTATTTTGTTTTGTTTCCCTAAACTCTTGGGTGCCCATATTTGTACAGGCAGTCAAGTGATTATGATTTTACAGATATACTTTGGAGGAGCTTGGAGCAGGAGGCTTCAGCACTATAGATATATAATTTAGTTCCGCTGTGATGATGTGTGATAATGGTATGTTTATACTGTTGCAAGTTATATTTCCAAAGTTATGTTATGTATTATATTTTATTCGTTCCGCTGTGAGATTCGTGTTTACTCTGATTGTGTTCTTCTTCTTCTATTCTAATTTTCTATCTTATCTATTCTCATCGTCTAACTTCTTTCTATTAATGATCTGGAATGTTCGATACCTGAATAATTAACATGAGTTCTATGTTGATTTTCGGAGTTGAAAATCCCAGTTCGTTACACGATCCATACATAAACACGGATGGTTTTTACCTTACGCCTACTCAAAATATTCTTTGTATCACAAATCTTCTAATATCATAATAATGTCTAAATCAAATAGATAGAAATTTAGCGGAACGCTTTCATCTCATGTTCCACATATATAATAAAAAAACCACAAGCTCTTATCGGGTAGTGGATTTCCAACTATGACAAGGTATGGAACCACCTTTCAATCAGTGTACCCTAGAAGCGATACACTGGAGTTCAAAAAGAACATTTGTAACCCGACCACGCATGACCGACCATTCATTTCGCTTGAATGTTCCGAATATATTATCACCTTACGGCCGGTATACCAACATAACCGTTCCCGGGAGATATAGAAGCGAAAGAAGTAACAACTATGAATATTTTCTAGATGGTGACGATATACCCTAATTGTGTGCAACCCACTTAGCCATGCTGCCTGCCCGATTTTTGTCATTTCCCGGTTGATGAGGCTTGAGGCCATAACGTATCTTTAGCAGATCATATTTCATTTACTTTGAATGCCACATTGTCATACCTGTCAAATCACAAATTGATTTCCCCAAAAATACCATAGGTATAAAGCTAGGAGAAACAAATTCCTTCACCACCAAACGTAAATACGTTTGAAGAGATCAACTTACGCAATCTATTAAATATACTTCGTCAGACATTCTTCCATACAGGTTGTCCTAGGACTGGACAAACCGAAGGCACTATTCCAGAACAGCTCTTGCATAAACTCCATCTTCAATTATCTTTATCATATTTGATTCGCAACGCTAAGGCCCATACGAAGTGGTCTTCAGATAATAAATCTGATGTGGCGACCCGAACTTCCCCTTGAAGGAAAGCCCGGATTGCTTTGAGGAAAAGACGAACCGGAACACAAACGGAAGAACAATTCATTGCTTATTACACAATTCCATTAGAATACAAGTATATAACAGAGTATGAATGGATAACATACATTTGATAAATATCAGATATTTAAATTACATTACATAGCAGTGGAAAAATAATACAAAACACAACGGAAAGAGATAAACGGATACAAAGCATTCCGAATATCGTTCCAGCTGAAACCAGGATCCTGTGAATATAAGTCTGCAAAACCAAAACTACTAGCTGCCCGTGTGGAAAATAAGAGCCCCCAGAGTTTAGGTTAAAACCATAAACTCCAAGTCAATCATGTGACTGGTGTGAGAACTAAAACAGTTATTTAAAACTTAATTTAAAAATAAGGTAAATCAAGGGACCACGCCATATAACACGGAACAGGTTTCCTCCCAAGAATACCAGTGCATAGAATAAACAACGCAATGCTTTTTGAAAAATGAAGATATTATAAGACCCAGGTCCCATCACACAATGAAACGCAAGCCGGAGGATAGGGTTTTCCCATATAATAGGCAATCATGCTTGGTACATTTAAAACAAATCATTTGGTACTATAATAAGTGTATAGTGTCAAAACAACTTCAAATATAAATGTATCAATCATAGACGGCATGGGTACCATATATCATGTCGCCAATACTAGGCTCTACAATCAAAACCGCAAAATGTCGTATTGGAAGTTGGATTCCATCTGTGAACCAAGGCAAAGTGATCATCCTGTTCTAATTCGAGACACTCTAGCCCGTGCCTCAGGTCTCAGTCGCAACTGCACCCGGATTGTCGGGGCAAGCCATCTGTCGATGATTAGTAATACCGTAAACGATATGCTAGCTGGTTCTATCGAACCTCTTGGTGATCTGGGGCCCGTAAGCCTCTGCAATCACCATATCCATCAGCTCCCGCAGTAGCCGATATATCCGAGGCGCATCTCTATCCATCAAGTAATAATAAGAAACATCCACATGAGTAAAATGCCAGGGCTTGCAAAACACTGACATCACTCCTAGCTAGAAACCAGCATATGTCCATTTCCCAGAGGTCCTTCCCGTTTCTGGTTCACTCCGGGGTGTGAGGCTTGCGAATTAACGCTATACACAAAACTACGCTGTATTAAAGCCATGCTTTGATCATCTACAACAAGACTCTGCTTTTCAACAGAATCCTTGATCATTTGCATCTCAGCATGCCACACAGGCAATTCATGTCATGCGACTGATATCTATCGATATATAACCTCTGAGCTCCTAAGTCTCAGAGAAGGGCGTTAAGCAAGAGAATAAATTCTCTACCGCCAAACAGATATGTATTTAATAGAAATCAATCTACACAGAATAAAATCCAATGTCAGACACACCGTCCATTTACAAGTTCGTTCTGGGTCTAAATGAAACTGGAAGCACCTTATTCCTCATCCCGTATGCCCAATACAGGAGAGAGGCCCTCGCATATCCGTCGATCTCCAAGTACGTCTGGACGATCACCACTTATTACCTCATCTTGGGTGTACAGCCCAATCAAGACATCAATAATCATCCAAATGATCTGAAGACCTCCGGTCTTTAACCACCGTCTTCATCGTCGACTTATCGTCGAATCAGTTATTCAGAATGGGTATAAACCCGGCCTTTCCGAATAACTCGCGTATATAATAAACAAGTGCTATAAAAACACAACATATGCCTCATTCCAATTCCGAATATTCTTTTATTTAAACATTCACATCTTTAGGGATTAGTTCCCATTAATTTTATCAAACATAAATTCTTTAAAATTTATTCTTTAATCTTCCTTTGGATGTCAATTCAAACCATGTTGCGGTTTTCCAAACTAGTCGGGATTAACGCACCTTACTGAAGTAATCATTTATTTAATTTCCCAATCCCGACCTATTCATCCCATGGAGAAAAACTGGTATTACCCCATAACCAACACCATAGTGTTATCGGTAAATTTAATTACCATTTCACGTTCAAATCTAATTAAAGATTTAACTATCGCTAGGAGCAAAACTGGTGATACTCCATTCTCGATCATTTCCCAAATTTGATAATTTAAATTATCAATTCCCATTTTCAATCTATTTAAAGATTCATTAAAACTCCACTTCGTTTTAATCTTCTCAAAAATCGATATTAATGATTATTTAACTTTGGAAACACAAACATGTCGCATGAGCAATCTACACCGCACTATTGATTTCTGCCGATATATAACATCTGAGCTCGTACGTCTCAGAGAAGGGTGCTATGCAAGAGAATAAATTCTCCGCCACCAAACAGATATATATTTAGCAGAGATCAACCATACCGTTCAAAATAAAATGACAGACATGTAATCCTGCCTTTAACTGGGTTAAAGAACTAATGTCATTTAAAACACAATTCACGATAAACCCAAATCACATTCCATTAATTATAGAATCTTCAAGGAAAGACAATCAATATATAATCGATATTAATTTCCGTATCCGACTAATACTATAAATGGAATAATGGCAAAGCCTTTTAAATTCCATATGTATTAACAATCTTCCTCCACAGAAGTTCACTTCGATTATTATCAATCGAATTCCATTCAATTCCAATATATTAAATTGGAAAACAGTTACTTCGGAAAATTCCCGTTAAATCTTAATAAAAAGATTTATTGTAACGACTCGTGTTTTTGGCACTCGAATATGTAAATTAATTTATTTAATTTAAATGTTATATTTGGAATGTCGATGGAAATTAATATTTAAATCGTTATTTAAATAGAGTTCGAATGTTATATATTTATATAATTATAATTCGAGCTTGAAAATGGCATGCAATTCGCAATTTGAGTTTTGAACTTCAACTGAACATACATAGTCCGAGATAAGTTGGATTTCTGTGATACAAGAAACGCTGGAAGCATGTTGGCGATAGCTTTCATATGAAAGAGAAAAATCCAGATTCTGTGTTATATATTGCGAGTTATGGCTAAATCAAATTTTGGAAAAAACGCTATGGAAATCGCTATCGGCCTTTAAAATGGCCATTTTGCAAACAAACTCTGTTTTCGACGAAATTAGTTTCATTGGAACCGTATCGTCAAATTATTGTCAGAAAATCAAATTGCATGGCAAACCGATGTCGTATGTGACCACGGTAGCCATAAACGCCCGTTCATTTTCTATAGCGCGTATTTAAGTAAATAAAGGGATATTTGAGTGTGACTTGAGCAGACGATCGAATTAGGCCACGAAACCAGTCCCGTTGAGTTCATATCGTCGATTAGAGTCAGGATAGGTATATAGTTTGTTATTTTTAGAGACCGGATAATTTGGTGTTAAAAAGGGTGTTGCGGTACGCGGTAAAAATAGCCTACCGGGGAAACAGTCTCTGAATGCGATGAAACTGGTGCCATTGGGTTCGTATCAACAAATTATTGTAAGATTTTAAAGTTTCAAGTTTATTTGATTTATCTGGTGATCTTGAAAATGTAACAACCCGCACCTCCGTTCACGCAAGATATTGTCCCCAACTTAGCCACCGTATAGATGTGGGGTTTTGTTCCTCAAAAGGCCTCGGCTAAGTTTCGAGATCTGCCAACACATGGCGTTGCCACACAGACTGAGCCAACCTCCCTACTAACACCGATATTGTCCCTACTTTGCCACCTCTCAGGTGTAGGGTTTTTCATCACTAGGCCTCGGCGTTAGTAAGAGATGGACTCTGCTAGCAACGCCATGTGTTGGCAGATCTCGAAACTTAGCCGAGGCCTTTTGAGGAACAAAACCCCACACCTATACGGTGGCTAAGTTGGGGACAATATCTTGCATGAACGGAGGTGCGGGTTGTTACAGTGGTATCAGGGCTGGTTAGAGAATGTGATAGGGGGTTCTCGCTTGGCTGTTTGGTGGCGAGCAGGAGACTCTTACCCCTACACATCCCAATGGAAGATTGGGTTGGTTGTTGCAGTCGAGAGGCTGGCCGTAAAATCAGTTCTGAGGTATCACTGTATGTCACGGTGGGAGGTTAGCCCACTGCCTGATGGTTGCAAAGCCTAGGGTCGTTACAGAAAAAAATTAAACGCGTTGTTATTTCTGGTTTTATAAGGGAATGTTTTTCGTACGACCTCAGATTTCTACGGAACTTGTCCCATGGGATCCGGAATATCTTTTTACACTAAGATTAGATTTTTTATCAGAAGACAAATCAATTATGGATAGTTTTACGTGTTACTTTACGACGAAGTTTCTACATAATATAAAATTAATTAAATCCAATTAAAACCTTCAGCCCCATCAAATCTAAACAGAGCCTACCCGCCTAATCTGTCTACGCTACCACTGATTAGTCCCCATCGACTTAAATGAAAACGTACAAGCCACTAACCTATCTTGATAATATAACGTAAATCCCCGTCATGTGAAGCGATATTACACTAACTCAACTGCCAAACGTTTGGGCTATATTGTAATAAGCACATGGCCATCCTACTCTTGTCTATACAAATGGAAACAAGGCGCAGTTGGTATTTCATTTCAGCCGACCTTGCCTAGCCTACCCTATATATATAATATGAAAGACGTTGTGGCAATCCAGTCACTGACCTCCTATATATACGCAGGCCTTGTTAGCATTCCCATTCCAGACCGAAAAGAAATCTTAGTGACCACAAACCAAATAAAAAGAAAGGGTGCGGTGGAGATATAAGGGCAGTGTGGAGTGTGTGTTCATGGACTATGACTGGAACGGGGTTTGCAGTGGGAGGAAGAGTTGTTGCATGAAGTGTGGATACAGGGGCGGTGTACTGGTGGGTGAGGTTGGAGGTCTGAAGCGCGGACTGGAGTAGGGTGGCGTGGGCAACAGCTTTCGTATGTTGTGTGTGGTGGAAGGGTACTCGGCTCGGAAAGGGACGGGATGGTGAGCTGAAGTGTAAGGAAGGGGCGTGGTTTGGTTCAAAATAGTAGGAAGGGAGAATGCCTGAGCGTGGTGTGATGAGCAAACAGCAAATGGGAAGCGACGTGGGAGATTCTGATGGTGCGTGGAGTTTGGAATACTGAAGGATGGGAACGAACGAAGGAGTCCACTTAAAAGAAATTGCTGTTTGTTCTAAGCAGTAGTCAGGTAATTAAAACCGTGGTTAGTTTTAAGTTAATATGGGATTAATAAGTAAATTATTTACTTAAGGTTTGTCAATAAAGAAGTTCGTGGGGAGCAGGGAACCAAAACGGACAGAGCGAAAGGTCTGGAAGGTGAAACCAAGTAACGGCTGACTTTATGTTAAAGTAAATTCCCTAATTAACCAACTATGATTAGGATTTAATGGTTAATTATTATATAAACCATATATATACTGATTTGCGAACGTTTGTACAGGTGTGTCTGCCGACCAATGGAGAAATGGAAGTACCACCTTGGCCGGTTTAATTCCTACCTTAGAAATTGGTACCATTAATTAATCAATTAACGAGTTAATGATTTTAATAAAAATAAAATATTGGCTTAAATTGATGAAAATGATGCAGGTTGGTGATTGGGCAGTGTAGAACATACTGAACAGCGAAGAAAAAGGGATCGACCCCATTTTATTAAAATGTAAATTGGTTTATTCAAACGATAATTAGGAAATTGATAATCTGATTAAATCCGTTAAAAAAATAACTTGTACATCTATTATCAGAATTAGACGATTTAGGATACGGTGGACTCGTTCCAATGAATACTACTTTATGGAACTGTGTTGGACAAAGGCTGAGACAGCTGGGACTTACAGTCCGATCAAACGCTGTTTAATTTGATTGTAACCAAACCGCTACGGTGACAGATCAAATCAGGTGAGTTAAACTCACTCAGTTTTCCCATTTATATTTTATATAAATTGGGTTTCTATTTTGTGTGCTCTGTTTACTGATGGTTGCCTGTTTGCTAGTTATACCTTTGTTTGTTGATTTAACTGATGAAATTAAACTGTGTTTAATTTCAATGAAATAACAAATCGTTATTTTTAACGATTGGTTCCAATAAAGGTAACTCACCTTGGTTGGTCACGTTTATTTATAAACGTGTTTAAATGGTTGAATTGCTTGTGGTTGATGTTAAATGGTCGTTATTTAGTTTAACAATTAAACAAAACTGAACGATCTGATTTGCGATAACCGTTTTGAATACAGGGAAGAACAGGTTGGAGGGATCCAACCGGATTCCTCAAATATATTATTTGTTTTCATATTATCATATATGAACTGTCATGTTGGGTGTGATTTATTTGATGGTTGATTATTGAATGTTCAACATCTGCTAGTTTAAACCAATGGGTGATATTGGTTGGGTATTTGGCAATGTATGGCCTATAAAATCAATCGTGTTATAGATATTGATTCACCGACAGGTGAATCGATAAAGATGAAGTTATAAAATTTATTTTATAACTGGAGTTGGATTTGAATATATCTTTTTGAATAAAAGTTACTAAAGAGAAATAAATAAATATTTTATTTATTTAAGACTTTGATTTATTTTTAATTGATTTTATTAAGTAAATTTTGATGTAAATCATATTTATACGTACAAGATAAGAAATAAAGCCGCGTAGCTAGATTTGGGAAATTGCTTTGTAAAGAAACAATTAATGGGATTATTTAAATTAATTATATTTTTAATTAATTTAAAGTGAGGATTCATTGGAATCGGTTAATGAGATAATCGAGTTTTTGGGTTAATTAAATCGACCAGTTTGAATTGGAGTTGTTTATCAAATTAATGTGTTTTGATAAAAAAGTTAAATGAATATTGTTTAAATTCAAATAACGTTTTGAAAGGGATTTACTATTTTACTTAGTTAATAAAGAAATTAACTACTAAAGTAGTTAATGATTGAAATAAGTTATTATTGTAAATAAATGATAATGTGGAAAACACTTTTTAAATGAGAATACATTTTTAAAAAAAATGATCGAAGGAGAAGTGTAATTCAATTAAATGGTGAAAGGAAATAAATGTTACTTAACTATATGAATTAAGTGAAAGGAGATTACGATAAAAGGGTTTAAGATAAACCAGAGTATATAAAGGAGTTTTCAAAATGTAAAGCGTTGATATTGAATTAACGTTATTTGAAAATGAGATCAAGTAGAAAAAGGGGAAATTTAAATAAGATTTCCAAAATGGGAAATGGTCGGATAGGTTTGAAAGGAGATTGGAAATAAGTGAATTTGGTTAAAGAAGTGGGTTATAGGGTTGTATAAACAAATCCAAGTTATGATGGAAATTGTTTTGAGAATAGAATGGAATATTAGTCTTTGATTACAACTTATATTTATCCCAGGATATGAACGTTGTTGATCAAGGTCTGAGAGGTAATCAAAATAGACCAACTTGAACAACACCGAGATTATCTGAAGATTGTATTAGTTGGTAATCATAAGTGTGGTTAGTGATAATTTATTTATTTTCATTAGGGACAAATAATACCACTTTGGTGAAAATGGGGAAATTTAGACAATATACCAAGTAAAGGAAATTTGTGATAAGGAAGTGAAGAGTTGATTTTTTTATTTTTCACAAATAAATACTTGTTATTGGTTTTCAAGAATAGAATAAAAGATTTACGTAACGTGGATTACGACTAATAAGTTAAGTGGATTTCCCAAGCTTAAATAATAAAGGGTGGTGTAACAAGTATGTTTGAAAGGAGGATTGAGTGGAAATTATATATGGTTATAAAGTATTTTACTAAGTATTATAACATAATGGTTCTGAGGACATTAGTATATATGAATATAGTTATTCGAGATAGAGTTAGTCAAACATAGTTATTTAGGATGAGTTGCCATTTCGTACGACTGCTAGCAAAATTCACAGGGCTGCAGATAGCCTATGGCGGTCAGATGTTTCCTGAGGGAATCAGGCGTAACCATTGTGATCGTTGCGTTCTAGAGTCAAGCGAATGGATTTAAGTCAAGTATTAGTTAATCGATGGGAGTTAAATAAGTCGAGTTAATCCGTTAGAGTTAACCAGTTAGAGTTAATCAATTTGAGTTAATCCATTAGAGTTAAATCGAACTAGAGTTATTCAAATATTGTATTTTCAATATTAAAAGAGTTAGAAGTTTTAATTTAACAAAAGTAAATCAGTTTGTTAAAGGCCAAGTGGTGCTGAATACTGAACCAGTGAACTCATTGGAGTGTCATGATTGAAACACTGTTTATTTTGATAGTTAAAACACCGACTATCAAATCTGTCCAATATGATTGTTGGTATGGAAAGACCGGGATCGAATTTATATTCGAAAACCATTCCTACCAACAAATACGTGGAGATATCAGAAGATGGTCGAGATGGAGCATTGAAGACCGTGGATTTTCATAAACGGAAGAACCACTAATATTCTCTATTTGGCAAGCAGAGATAAGTTGTGATTCTGTCGTGGTTGGAATCTACGGGTTGCAAGGACTTCTCACTACTGATCCATGGGGTGATTCCTATATTGGATGCAGTAGGAGAGTGCCTTCGGTTCATCCTGTTCCTGGATGACTTGTATGGACGAGTGTCTGACAGAGTATTTCCAAAAGGATCACGTACGTTGATTTCTTCAAACGTGCTACAGTTGTTGGCGGAGAATTGCCGTTCTCTTAGCTTCCACCTGGAGTATTTTTATGGACGTCAATTAGTGATATCTGACGATGTGACATTCAAAGTGAATGGTGACCAGATGTTCAAAGATAAATTTTGGCCTCAAGCCTCATCAACCGGGAAATGACAAAAATCGGGCAGGCAGCATGGCTATGTGGGTCGCTCCCATTAGGGTGTATAATCACCTATCTAGAGAAAATCCTATTTGTTTCTAAAATCTATATTTCGATGCTATCCCTTTCCGGGAGATGGTTGCTGATCCCAACCGTCAGTGATATACATTCGATACACTCTAGCGAAATGAGTGGTCGGTCATGTGAGGGCCGGGTTGCAAGACGTTCTTGTTGAACCCAGTGTATTCGTCTCTAGAGATACATTATCGGCAGGTGGTCCCATACCTTGTCATAGTTGGAATCCAATCTCCAATAAGCACTCGCGGTTTTGATTGTATACTATATATGTGGAGCGTGAGATGCAAGCATTCTACTAGATTGATATTTACTTGTATTTAGACATTATTATAATATCAGAAAAGATATTGGTTTCAAAACTGTTTTGGGTTATCATAAGGTAAAAACCGTCCGTGTTTATGTGTGGATTTGGTCTTACGATTATCCTTTCCTTTTGAAAGTATTTTAAACTTTAAAATCATGATTGGATGATTTACCCTAAATACTATACGAGTTTATCTCACTCTGGTTCACCAGACTGACCCGGTGTTTTGTAAATGCTCGGGTTAGCCTGGAATGTACAGGTTCAAGTTATTGAAAGCTGTGAAGAGTCGAGCTGCAGATGTTCAGACGTATGATATTATATAGCCACTATTCCGCTGTGTTTTGTATATGGGAACATGCTGTTATAACTGTTCCATTGTATGATGTACTCTGATACTGTAAGTATTTTCAAAGCTCTCAATAAAGATTTATTTCTGTATTATATTTTGTTCCGCTGCGATGTGAGACTCTGTGTTGTGTTGTTTCTTCTTCTTCTATTCTTATATTTCTTTCCTTCTTATCTCACCCTCTAATTTCTTTCTAATAACTATCCAGTGTTTTCGGTGCTTGGAGGGTCGGCATGAGTTACAGTAAATGTATTTATGTCGATTTTCAAGGCCGAAAACCTAGGGTCGTTACAGTGGTATCAGAGCTGAAGGTTAAGTGATTACCTTGGCTCTGTGGCGTGACTCAATAGAGAAGGGGTTAGCAATACCCTAGATTGAGTTGAGTGTATATATACGAGGGAAAGTATTTGTATATTTGATATAAAAATTGTTTTATATTATGGAGATTTATTTGTTTGAGTTGTTTATGAGTTCTGATCGATCAGTTTGATCCACTGCATCGATAGGGGTTTCTAAACAATCAAGTACGATAAATAGACACCATACATTTTGAAAGAGGGTAAATAAAATAATTTTACCCAAAATTATATTTTAATATAAGGAAATGGTTAATATTTGAAGTATTATAGTATATTGGATGTGTTGGTTGATTATAATTGAAATTGTTATATAAATAACCAATTGGAATTCGTATAATATAAAAGCAGATTTATTAAATCTGAAATTAAAATCAGAATTGGAATTAAAATTACAACATGTGGAAAGGTGTTGTAAATGGATTTGAATTGGATATATGAGAATTTTAAAATCCTAGGAGATTTTAAATTGTTTTACGAGCATTGTGTTTAGTATTTTGAAATAGATTTCAAAATGAAAGTGTTTAAAATTGGAGATTTGAAATGATATAGTATTGAACTCACTTTGATCGCTGGGAAATAACTCTGATGATGCTGGCCACATCAGCAGTGTTCATTTCCGAGTTTTAAGTTACGGATTAATACCAGAAATCTTGTTTTGAATTGCTTTGAGAAAAACAAGTCGTTTTGAATCCTGAAAAGAAATATTTGATTTTTGAAAGAGCTGAACTATTTAAAAACTCGCAAGGAAATTGTTTGAATAAAAACAAAATAAAATAGAAGTTTGGGAAAAATACGAATTGAATTGAAACCAATTAACTGGCAATTGAATCGGGATATAATATATCAAGTAGAATCAGATTTTGAATTGTGAGACGGGAATCTGAAAGGGTATTGGACTGGTAAGTTAAGAGTTGGAATTGATAATGGATGGAAATTGAGTTAAGAATGGGATTTGGCTTGGACGCGTGAAGGATTTGGTTTGAGGATAAAATTGGAAGTCTGTTTGGGAATGCATTCGTATATGCTGACAGGGTAGCAGACGGAAAAGATATAATGATATGCCCGACAAAAAGGTACACATTTATTTTTATATGGGATTGGTGATTTATGAGCCTATTTGGCAAGCCGCTTGGCTGTTTTATTTATTTTTGGATTGGAGAAGGCTTAGAAAGGCGAGTTGGAGTTGTACCGATTGAGCCGTACAGAGGAGGTGCTGGCGAAATTTTTCGTAAATTTAAGGTGTTAGAAAATTTTCAATATCTTTAAAAATATTTATTTACAGTATTGAATTGATTTTTTATTTAAACCAAATTGAATTTGGAAAATTAATGGGTTTATAACGTTCTTTCTTATCTTAGCAATTTCGAGGACGAAATTATTTTAAGGGGGGAAGAATGTAACGACCCGTGTTTTTAGCACTCGAATATGTAAATTAATTTATTTAATTTAAATGTTATATTTGGAATGTCGATGGAAATTAATATTTAAATCGTTATTTAAATAGAGTTCGAATGTTATATATTTATATAATTATAATTCGAGCTCGAAAATGGCGTGCAGTTCGCAATTTGAGTTTTGAACTTCAACCGAACATACATAGTCCGAGATAAGTTGGATTTCTGTGAAACAAGAAACGCTGGAATCATGTTGGCGATAGCTTTCATATGAAAGAGAAAAATCCAGATTCTGTGTTATAGATTGCGAGTTATGGCTAAATCAAATTTTGGAAAAAACGCTATGGAAATCGCTATCGGCCTTTAAAATGGCCATTTTGCAAACAAACTCTGTTTTCGACGAAATTAGTTTCATTGGAACCGTATCGTCAAATTATTGTCAGAAAATCAAATTGCATGGCAAACCGATGTCGTATGTGACCACGGTAGCCATAAACGCTCGTTCATTTTCTATAGCGCGTATTTAAGTAAATAAAGGGATATTTGAGTGTAACTTGTGCAGACGATCGAATTTGGCCACGAAACCAGTCCCATTGAGTTCGTATCGTCGATTAGAGTCAGGATAGGTATATAGTTTGTTATTTTTAGAGACCGGATAATTTGGTGTTAAAAAGGGTGTTGCGGTACGCGGTAAAAATAGCCTACCGGGGAAACAGTCTCAGAATGCGACGAAACTGGTGCCGTTGGGTTCGTATCAACAAATTATTGTACGATTTCAAAGTTTCAAGTTGATTTTTTTATCTGGTGATCTTGAAAAAAATTAAACGCATTGTTATTTCTGGTTTTATAAGGGAAGTTTTTTCATACGACCTCGGATTTCTACGGAACTTGTCCCATTGGATCCGGAATATCTTTTTACACTAAGATTAGTTTTTTTATCAGAAGACAAAAATCAATTGTGGATAGTTTTACGTGTTACTTTACGACGAAGTTTCTACATAATATAAATTTAATTAAATCCATTTAAAACCTTCAGCCCCATCAAATCTAAACAGAGCCTACCCACCTAATCTGTCTACGCTACCACTGATTAGTCCCCATCGACTTAAATGAAAACGTACAAGCCGCTAACCTATCTTGATAGTATAACATAAATCCCCGTCATGTGAAGCGATATTACACTAACTCAACTGCAAAACGTTTGGGCTATATTGTAATAAGCACATGGCCATCCTACTCTTGTCTGTACAAATGGAAACAAGGCGCAGTTGGTATTTCATTTCTGCCGACCTCGCCTAGCCTACCTTATATATACAATATGAAAGACTTTGTGTCAATCCAGTCACTGACCTCCTATATATACGCAGGCCTTGTGAGCATTCCCATTCCAGACCGAAAAGAAATCTCAGTGACCACAAACCAAATAAAAAGGAAAGGGTGCGGTGGAGATATAAGGGCAGTGTGGAGTGTGTGTTCATGGACTATGACTGGAACGGGGTTTGCAGTGGGAGGAAGAGTTGTTGCATGAAGTGTGGATATAGGGTAGGTGTACTGGTGGGTGAGGTTGGAGGGCTGAAGCGTAGACTGGAGTAGGGTGGCTTGGGCAACAACTTTCGTATGTTGTGTGTGGTGGAAGGGTACTCAGCTCGGAAAGGGAAGGGATGGTGAGCTGAAGTGTAAGGAAGGGGCGGGGTTTGGTTCAAAATAGTAGGAAGGGAGAATGCCTGAGCGTGGTGTGATGAGCAAACAGCAAGTGGGAAGCGACGTGGGAGATTCCGATAGTGCGTGGAGTTTGGAATACTGAAGGATGGGAACGAACGAAGGAGCCCACTTAAAAGAAATTGCTGTTTGTTCTAAGCAGTAATCAAGTAATTAAAACCGTGGTTATTATTAAGTTAATATGGGATTAATAAGTAAATTATTTACGTAAGGTTTGTCAACACAGAAGTTCGTGGGGAGCAGGGAACCAAAACGGATGGAGCGAAAGGTCTGGAAGGTGAAACCAAGTAACGACTGACTTTTTGTTAAAGTAAATTCCCTAATTAACCAACTACGATTAGGATTTAATGGTTAATTATTAAATAAACCATATATATACTAATTTGTGAACGTTTGTACAGACGTGTCTGCCGACCAATGGAGAAATGGAAGTACCACCTTGGCCGGTTTAATTCCTACCTTAGCAATTGGTACCATTAATTAATCAATTAACGAGTTAATGATTTTAATAAAAATAAAATATTGGCTTAAATTGATGAAATTGATGCAGGTTGGTGATTGGGCAGTGTAGAACATACTGAACAGCGAAGAAAAAGGGATCGACCCCATTTTATTAAAATGTAAATTGGTTTATTCAAACGATAATTAGGAAATTGATAATTTGATTAAATCCGTTAAAAAAATAACTTGTACATCTATTATCAGAATTAGACGATTTAGGATACGGTGGACTCGTTCCAATGAATACTACTTTATGGAACTGTGTTGGACAAAGGCTGAGACAGCTGGGACTTACAGTCAGATCAAACGCTGTTTAATTTGATTGTAACCAAACCGCTACGGCGATAGATCAAATCAGGTGAGTTAAACTCACCCAGTTTTCCCATTTATATTTTATATAAATTGGGTTTCTATTTTATGTGCTCTGTTTGCTGATGGTTGCCTATTTGCTAGTTATACCTTTGTTTGTTGATTTAACTGATGAAATTAAACTGTGTTTAATTTCAATGAAATACCAAATCGTTATTTTTAACGATTGGTTCCAATAAAGGTAACTCACCTTGGTTGGTCACGTTTATTTATAAACGTGTTTAAATGGTTGAATTGTTTGAATTTCTTGTGGTTGATGTTAAATGGTCGTTATTTAGTATATTAGTTAAACAAAACTGAACGATCTGATTTGCGATAACCGTTTTGAATACAGGGAAGAACAGGTTGGAGGGATCCAACCGGATTCCTCAAATATATTATTTGTTTTCATATTATCATATATGAATTGTCCTGTTGGGTGTGATTTATTTGATGGTTGATTATTGAATTTCCAACATCTGCTAGTTTAAACCAATGGGTGATATTGGTTGGGTATTTGGCAATGTATGGTGTAATGGCACGTTTTGTTAGCTGTCGAATAATTAATTTATTTAATGATTTATATATTGATTTGGCGATATCGATAACTTAAAGTACAACGTTCGAACTTATAATTTATAATTATAATTAAAACGAACCTGAAACGTCGCGGCAGTTCGCAATTTGGCGATGTGAACTTCAACTGAATGTACATGATTCATTTTAAGCCGGATTTCTGTGAAACAAGAAACGTGTGGAGCTGGTAGAGTATATCTTTCTAGTGGAAGAGAAAAATCGAGATTTCGTCGTGTAGATTTTGAGTTATGTCCAAATCAAATTTCAGAAAAGTCGCTGTAGAATTCCTTTATAATTTGCGACGCTTTATTTACGTTATAAAAGGGTTTTTCAATTTAACTAGATATGGGGTTTGAATTTAGACGTGGTTCTTTTGAGGCGTAGAGTTAATTTAATTTTTAGAATTTTATGGTAATTTTTAATTAATTAAATATGCGACTTTTGATTTGAAGTATTTCGCACCCTGAAATCAACATTTTGAAGTTTCAAAATATGAGTCCACCTACCGGTATTATTATATTTTTGGGATCGTGGCACCGAGCTGATTACAACAGTATGTTTATCTCTGTCGATAGAAATCCGTAAACGAGTAGAGTTACATATAAAGGTTACGTTAATTTCAAATGGACAAGCATGGATGGACTAAAGAAGACCAGACATTATTAAACAAAAATGAGAACATAAAGGAGCCACATTGTGATTTATCAGCCACCCCTTCCACTATTTGAAACACCACCAGTTTTCTTCGATCAAAAGAAAGTCACGTCCACTATTATGAACGTGGAGGGCTAAGTATGACAAACCAATACATGGTATTCCTCTTGACACATCTCACGCCTGCACCCACGTATATAATTGCCTTATAAATACCCTTTAGCAAATGCCCTAAGACAAAAATATTCGTTCTTCAGCAAACTAACAAGAAATCAATTCAAAAGTAAATCCAAACAAAATCGAAGGAAAATTCTAAAAATCGTGGAATCCAATGTTTGAGCTTTGTTTGAGTTCCTCTTCAACCTCAGGTGCTTTTTGCTGAGTTCGATCGTGTTATGGTCGATGGGGTTTTGGGGCGAATTAATGTTGGCGTGGCTTTGCGTTGGCTGTGGGCGAAGGGTTCTGTTCTTTGAGCATGGAGGGGTCGTCACAGCAGAGAAGGAAGGAGTAGAGGTGGACTGGCTAACTTTGAAGGGGGTTTTGGTCCGCGGTTTCAACTGGAACAGTTCGAATTCTTCTTAGTGGAGGCGCAGCTGGATTTCGAAGCTAGGAAATGGCGAGTTGATGGTCGAGGAGGGAAGGGGCTGAAGCATTCGGTGATGGGGGTTGGTGATAAAACATTGGTCTTCGCTGTACCATGAATTTCGAACAGGAAGTCAAAGTTTCTGTTTTATGTTTGAGGAGTGTGGTGAAACTGTGGGAAAGGGAAGGAGGCGGTTTTGCTGAGGACTGGTCGGGACTGTCGTGTTTCCATTTATGTGAGAAGTAGAAGGGGTTACTGTGTTTAAAACAAAAAGGGGTCATGGGGATTGAAGCAAGATGGAGCTGGCGTTTTGTTTATGAAGATATGGTGAAACAAAGAAGGATGGGGTGGAAGGGAAAATGATAAGGAGTTAAAATGAGTGGAGCTGCTGGAGTCGGGATCAAAATTGGAGGGGGAGAAGGATAGCTCGACGGTCTGGACTTCAAAGTAGTGAATGGGCCATACAAAAGGTTAAAGCCCGAATGAATTTTATTTAACTTAAGATGAAGGTCAAATAGTATATAAACTGATAAAACGTATGAATAAATCATATGAAATCAGAACTATGAACCGTAAGTTGCGTTGGGACCATATGGACGAGAGCTTCACAATGAAGCTGACTGGAAGTCCACCGGAGCTCGTTACAATTTATGGCGAAATAAATTGTCTGTCTCAAACAACGAACGCAAACCGATATTTTTCGGTTAACGCGCAACGGTGAGTAAATCTCACTAACTCTGAACAGTTTATATTTTCATGTTGTGTTTTTAGAACTGTTAAATATTGACTGATTGATTGTGTGTTGACTGTTTGATTGAACTGCTAGTCAGTTAGTTGAATTTCTATATTGATTCTGTTTAACAGAATATATCGTATGAAACTGAAAGCGATGTTGATTTTATTGTGTAACATCTGTGGATGCAGGGAAACAGGTTGGAGGAATCCGACTGGATTCCTCAACAGTTATTTTATTGTTATCCATATATTGTTATATGATGTGATATAAAATCTGTGGGCGATTATATGGGCTTGGACGATATTGAACATCGTGATTTGATATGATTGAATACCATAACATACCGAAATGTTGATAAGGGGATTTTCAATGTTTATATTGAAAATGAATCTTATTTATAAAATCGATAGGATTTTATAAAAGGAAAACATTTATTTAAATTTGAAAATAAATAAATGAAAAAGGAAACATTTATTTAGAAAATAAATGAAATAAAATAGAAACATTTATTTAGAAAATAAATGAATTAGAATATAAAGGAATATTTATTTAGGAAATAAATATAGGAACATTTATTTAGATTATAAATAAATGGAATAAAGGAATATTTATTTAGGGAATAAATAAAGGAACACTTGTTCGGAAAATAAATAGAATTATACAAGGATAGATTTAAACACGTGCTTCGCACACAAGTATAACACGATATGGATTTTAAGGAGATATTGTAGAAGTAGGAATTATAACCAGAGTGTGATAAAAGGATTAAACAAAGTAATTGGTTAGGTTAACCAAAGCAAAGTTAGTCGAGTTAATCAAAGTAATTGGTTAAGTTAACCAAAGTAAATTAATTAAGACAAACTAAGCGGTTAATCGAAGTGAATTAGTTAAGTTAAACTAATTAGTAAATCAAAGTGAATTAGTTGCGTCAAACTAAGTGACTTAGTTAAGTTAAACTAATTTGTAAATCAAAGTGAATTAGTTGCGTCAAACTAAGTGAATTAGTCAAGTTAAACTAGTTGGTTAATCGAAGTAAATTAGTTGGGTTAATCAAAGTGAATTAGCTGAGTTAAACTAAGTAAATCGGTTAGAGTTAATCAAAGTGAATTAACTAAGTTAAACTAAGTGGATTAGTTCAGTTAATCGAGACAAGTAAATCAAGTTAGGTTAAACCATTTGAGTTAACCAGTTAGGTTAAACCATTTGAGTTAACCAGTTAAAGTTGACCAGTTAAAGTTGACCAGTTAGAGTTGATCAGTTAGAGTTACTCAGTTAGAGTTGACCAGTTAGAGTGGACCAGTTAGAGTTATCCAAGTGGAGTTAATCGAGTAGAGTTGCCGAATATCACTTATTCGAAGTAGAGTTATCGAATATAGTATATTCGAGGGAAGAGTAACCGAATATAGTTTATTCGAGTGGAGAAATCAAATGTTATTCATTTGAGAAGAGTTACCGAATATTATTTATTCGAAGAGTAGTTATCGAATATTGGTTATTCGAAGTTAGTTAATCCAAAGGAGTTATTCTAGGTTAGTCAATCCAAAGGAGTTATTCGAAGTTAGTTAATCCAAAGGAGTTATTCGAAGTTAGCTAATCCAAAGGAGTTATTCGAAGTTAGTTAATCCAAAGGAGTTAGTCGAAGAGTTAATCGAATATAGTTATTCAAAAGAAGGTGTTAATCGAATATAGTTATTCGAGTAAAGTTAAAAGAGTTAATCGAATTTAGTTATTCGAAATGAGTTATTCGAATTAGATATTTGAATAGAATTAAACACATTAGAGTGATTCGAATTACTTATTCGAATAGAGTTAAACACGTAAGAGTTAATTGAATATTAGTTATCCAATTTGAGTTAATCGAATTTAGTTATTCGAGAAGAGTTAAATCGAATTTAGTTATTCGAAAGGAGTAAATCAATTTGAGTTAAGTTAATCGATTTGAATTAAGTTGAATCGAAATGGAGTAAATCGATTAGAATTAAGTTAATCGAGTTAGAGTAAATCGAATATTGGTTATTCGAAGGTAAGTTATTCGAATTAGTTATTCGAATAGAGTTAAACACGTAAGAGTTAATTGAATATTAGTTATTCAATTTGAGTTAATCGAATTTAGTTATTCGAGAAGAGTTAAATCGAATTTAGTTATTCGAAAGGAGTAAATCAATTTGAGTTAAGTTAATCGATTTGAATTAAGTTGAATCGAAATGGAGTAAATCGATTAGAATTAAGTTAATCGAGTTAGAGTAAATCGAATATTGGTTATTCGAAGGTAAGTTATTCGAATTAGTTATTCGAAGGAGTTAATCAATTAAGTTATTCGAATTTGTTATTCGAAGGAGTAAATCAAATTAAGTTAATCGATTAGAGTTGAGTTAATCGATTTGGGTTAAGTTAAGTTATCGAGTTAAGATTTATCGAGTTAAGTAATCGAGTTAAGTAATCGAGTTGAGATAATCGAGTTAATAAAATCAAGTTGAGTTAATCGAATAAGTTATTCGATAAGAGTAAATCCATTTAAGTTAATCGGATGTTAGTTATTCGATAAGAATTGACACATTTAAGAAAATCGAATATTTGTTATTCGATAAGAGTTAATGAAATAGAGCCAACCAAGAAGAGTTATTCGAATATTAGTTATTCGATAGGAGTTAATCGAAATAGAGTTTATCAAATATAAGTTATTAAAAAGGGAGAGTTAATCGAATAGAGATTACTCGAAAGAGAGTTATACGTCGAATTCGATTATAGCGAATTCGGGAAAGTACTATTTACTTTCCAGGGTTTAAATCAAGATTTAGTTATTGATTTAGAAATTAGGTGTCTGTTAAATTATTCGAGTTAGGAAATAAATTTATAATTTAGGTTAGATATTTGAGGGGTTGGAATTATAACGTTATAGTTATAATCAAACGTTGTCATATAATAAGTGGATGCGTAACCTGAATCCGAGAATTTGCGTAAACAGATGATTGGAAAAAGTGAGTGACGAGCTTCATCTATTTCACAGTAAAGGACGTTGTTCAATTAAGGTCTAAGAGGTAACTATACCCCAACTTGATTGACTTCAGAATAGACAAAGGAATAGTTGTGGTTCGATCTAAAAGGTTGATTAGGAATAAAGTTAAGGAATAAGCGATAAATGGATTAAGCGAAACGATGTTTTATACAACGTTCATTGGAAATCCGTAAATGAGTTTTGGGAACGTTTTCCAAATATAGTCAGATATGTTTTCTAAACATAGAAAATGAAATGTTTTCATGATAAGAATTTAAGAAATAGAGTTAAGCAAATTCAGAAACTGACTGGAGAGGGTAAGTTGAACGGTTTTCTAAGTGACGATCTGATGTTGGTTTCGACCTTCCGGATTGATACTTAGATAATTGTTCTCATACTAGTTATAGTTAGGGACTGATAGTTGCGAAATAATAGTGATGTGAAAATAAGCTATGGAAATGTTTTCCAATGATTAATAACATATATTTTCTAAATACATGAAATAAGGAAATATGAACATATATATGTATATGATGATTGATCGATCGAATTTCCATTTGGAAATAAGATCATTGTTTGTACACCGACATGTTTTCATTTGATAGTTGAATCACAGACTATCAAAGTTTTGACCATATTTACGTTGTAAATATGGAGAGACCGGTTGGATTATTTTCCGAAGAACCACTCCGTATTAGCATAAGCGTTGCGAATCAAGTACGCTGAAGATAATTGAAGACGGAGTGAAGTGCAAGGGCTATTGTGAAAAGCCTAGGTAGGATGGATTCACTGAATAGTGCCTTCGGTTTATTCAGTCCCAGAACAACGTATATGGACGAGTGTCTGACAAGGTATTCTTAACGAATCATATATGTTGATCTCTTTAAACGTATTACGTTGGTGGCGGAGAAATTCGTTTCTCTTAGCTTTTATACCCGTGATGGCTTGAGAAATCGATAATGATTTGGCGGGTATGACGATGTGGCATTCAAAGTAATTGAAGAAATAATCTGTCAAAGTGATAAACGTGACCTCAAAACCTCACAACCGGGAAATAACAGAAGTTGGGCTAGGCAGCATAGTTAGCTGGGCCATACCCAAGCAGGGTGTATTATCACCATCTAGAGAATATTCAATTGTACTTCTTTATAATCTATTTCAATGTTGTCCCTTATCGGGAAGGATGGTTGCTGATCCCAACCATCGGTGATAATATATTCGTTACACTCAAGCTAAATGAGTGGACGGTCATGTGTGGCCGGGTTGCAAGACGTTCTTGTTGTACCCTAGTGTATCTCCTCTAGAGTACACTGATCGGAAGGTGCTCCCATACCTTGTCTGTTGGAATCCAATCTCCAATAAGCGCTCACGGTTTTATTTGTGTACTATGTATGTGGAACGTGAGATGCAAGCGTTCTGCTAGATTGATATCTATTTGTATTTAGACATTATTATAATATCAGAAAGATATCCTTTATTTAACCAAGTGTTGGAGTTTTATTCACACCAGTCCCATGACTGACCCGGAGTTTATTTTGTTTGTTTTCCCTAAATTCTTGGGTGCCTAAATTTGTACGGGTAGTCAAGTAGTCGGGATTTTACAGATACACTTGGAGAGCTTGGAGCAGGAGGCTTCAGGATTATAGCTATTATTATTCCGCTGTGTTGTTAAGTGTTGTACTTTGAAATGGTATGTATATACGAGTACTGATTTGTATTTCAAAGTTATGTTATATTTTATTCGTTCCGCTGTGAGATTCGTGTTTACTCTGATGATGTAAGTTCTTCTTCTTCTTCTTCTATTCTATTAGTTCTATCTTTTCTTCCTCACCCTCTACTTACTTTCACTAACGTCTCGGGATTTTCGACTCTCGAGGAGTCGAGAATTTCCAGCCGTTACAGTTGGTATCAGAGCATTGGTTAAGTAATTACCTTGGTTCTATGACGTAATTCAGTAGAGATGGGATTAGTAATATCCTAGACTGAGTTTGAGTGTATATATACGAGTGAACGTATTTGTTAGTTAATATAAAATGATTTTATATTGTGGAGTTTTATTGGTTGAGTTGTTTGTGAATTCTGGTCGATCGGTTTGATCCACTGTATCGATAGGGGTTACTAAACACTCGAATATGATGAACCGTCATGGTATGTTTTGAAAGAGGGTAAATGGAATAATTTTACCCGAATATATTAATATAGTATATTAGTTGTGTTGGTTGTTAGTATAATCGAATGAGATTATAAAAAGATGAAATGGTTATAAATAACTAATCAGAATTCATATAAGTAAAGTATATGAAGTAAGACGAATTGAATCTGAAGTTAAATCAGAATTGGAATTAAAATAAGTAAATTTTAAGTTCCTGGGAGATTTTGAACTGTTTTCAAAATGGAAGTGTTTAGAAATGATTTTTTTTAAAGTGAAATAGTATTGAACTCACTTCGATTTGCTGGAAAATAGATTCTGATGAGTGTGGCCACATCATCAGTGTTCATTTTTGAGTTGTAAGTGACGGATTACTACCAAAGGTTTTGTTTTTGATTTGTTTTTAGAAAACAAGTGTTTAGAAATTCAAATGTTTTGAATTGGTGTTATGATTTCAAATTGATTTGAAATGAACTCAAGAATTTAAGTTCTGGAATTAAAATTTAACTAATGAAGTTAAATGGATTAAAATGGAAAAAGTGAATAAATAAATTTGAATTTAACTTGAACTAAGTTAAATGAAACTGGATTGGATTATAGAATAATCTGAAATGGGATTAAGTCGATAACTTATGAGTTGAAATTTGATATTAGAGTTTGATTGGAATGACATTTATATATGTTGAAGTGGTAGCAGATGAAAGGGACAGAGTTAATGCCCGACAAAAAGGTACAAGTTTATATCATATATGAGTTTGGATTTTATGAGCCGAATCAGCAAGCCGCTTGGCTATTTTGATTTCCTTTTGGATTGGAGGAGGCCTAGAGAGGCGAGTTGTGGTTTGACGTATTGAGCCGTACAAAGGAGGTTATGGCGAAATTTTTCGAAAATTTAAGGTGTTTGAAAATTTTCAGAATTTTTGAAAATTTTAGTTGGTCGGAAATGAATTAATAAATTAATTAAAATTAAATGGGTCCAGCCGAAACTGAAATTTAGAGGTAAACAAAAAAGATTTTTAAATCTAGTTAGTAGAGTTAGTAGCATTTTCTAACTTAGCAATTTCGAGGACGAAATTATTTTAAGGGGGGAAGTCTGTAATGGCGCGTTTTGTTAGCTGTCGAATAATTAATTTATTTAATGATTTATATATCGATTTGGCGATATCGATAACTTAAAGTACAACGTTCGAACTTATAATTTATAATTATAATTAAAACGAACCTGAAACGTCGCGGCAGTTCGTAATTTGGCGATTTAAACTTCAACTGAATGTACATGATTCATTTTAAGCCGGATTTCTATGAAAGAAGAAACGTGTGGAGCTGGTAAAGTATATCTTTCTAGTGGAAGAGAAAAATCGAGATTTCGTCGTGTAGATTTTGAGTTATGTCCAAATCAAATTTCAGAAAAGTCGCTGTAGAATTCCTTTATAATTTGCGACGCTTTATTTACGTTATAAAAGGGTTTTTCAATTTAACTAGATATGGGGTTTGAATTTAGACGTGGTTCTTTTGAGGCGTAGAGTTAATTTAATTTTTAGAATTTTATGGTAATTTTTAATTAATTAAATATGCGACTTTTGATTTGAAGTATTTCGCACCCTGAAATCAACATTTTGAAGTTTCAAAATATGAGTCCACCTACCGGTATTATTATATTTTTGGGATCGTGGCACCGAGCTGATTACAACAGTATGTTTATCTCTGTCGATAGAAATCCGTAAACGAGTAGAGTTGCATATAAAGGTTACGTTAATTTCAAATGGACAAGCATGGATGGACTAAAGAAGACCAGACATTATTAAACAAAAATGAGAACATAAAGGAGCCACATTGTGATTTATCAGCCACCCCTTCCACTATTTGAAACACCACCAGTTTTCTTCGATCAAAAGAAAGTCACGTCCACTATTATGAACGTGGAGGGCTAAGTATGACAAACCAATACATGGTATTCCTCTTGACACATCTCACGCCTGCACCCACGTATATAATTGCCTTATAAATACCCTTTAGCAAATGCCCTAAGACAAAAATATTCGTTCTTCAGCAAACTAACAAGAAATCAATTCAAAAGTAAATCCAAACAAAATTGAAGGAAAATTCTAAAAATCGTGGCATCCAATGTTTGAGCTTTGTTTGAGTTCCTCTTCAACCTCAGGTGCTTTTTGCTGAGTTCGATCGTGTTATGGTCGATGGGGTTTTGGGGCGAATTAATGTTGGCGTGGCTTTGCGTTGGCTGTGGGCGAAGGGTTCTGTTCTTTGAGCATGGAGGGGTCGTCACAGCAGAGAAGGAAGGAGTAGAGGTGGACTGGCGAACTTTGAAGGGGGTTTTGGTCTGCGGTTTCAACTGGAACAGTTCGAATTCTTCTTAGTGGAGGCGCAGCTGGATTTCGAAGCTAGGAAATGGCGAGTTGATGTTCGAGGAGGGAAGGGGCTGAAGCATTCGGTGATGGGGGTTGGTGATAAAACATTGGTCTTCGCTGTACCATGAATTTCGAACAGGAAGTCAAAGTTTCTGTTTTATGTTTGAGGAGTGCGGTGAAACTGTGGGAAAGGGAAGGAGGCGGTTATGCTGAGGACTGGTCGGGACTGTCGTGTTTCCATTTATGTGAGAAGTAGAAGGGGTTACTGTGTTTAAAACAAAAAGGGGTCATGGGGATTGAAGCAAGATGGAGCTGGCGTTTTGTTTATGAAGATATGGTGAAACAAAGAAGGATGGGGTGGAAGGGAAAATGATAAGGAGTTAAAATGAGTGGAGTTGCTGGAGTCGGGATCAAAATTGGAGGGGGAGAAGGATAGCTCGACGGTCTGGACTTCAAAGTAGTGAATGGGCCATACAAAAGGTTAAAGCCCGAATGAATTTTATTTAACTTAAGATGAAGGTCAAATAGTATATAAACTGATAAAACGTATGAATAAATCATATGAAATCAGAATTACGAACCGTAAGTTGCGTTGGGACCATATGGACGAGAGCTTCACAATGAAGCTGACTGGAAGTCCACCGGAGATCGTTACAATTTATGGCGAAATAAATTGTCCGTCTCAAACAACGAACGCAAACCGATATTTTTCGGTTAACGCGCAACGGTGAGTAAATCTCACTAACTCTGAACAGTTTATATTTTCAAGTTGTATTTTTAGAACTGTTAAATATTGACTGATTGATTGTGTGTTGACTGTTTGATTGAACTGCTAGTCAGTTAGTTGAATTTCTATATTGATTCTGTTTAACAGAATATATCGTATGAAACTGAAAGCGATGTTGATTTTATTGTGTAACATCTGTGGATGCAGGGAAACAGGTTGGAGGAATCCGACTGGATTCCTCAACAGTTATTTTATTGTTTTCCATATATTGTTATATGATGTGATATAAAATCTGTGGGCGATTATATGGGCTTGGACGATATTGAACATCGGGATTTGATATGATTGAATACCATAACATACCGAAATGTTGATAAGGGGATTTTCAATGTTTATATTGAAAATGAATCTTATTTATAAAATCGATAGGATTTTATAAAAGGAAAACATTTATTTAAATTTGAAAATAAATAAATGAAAAAGGAAACATTTATTTAGAAAATAAATGAAATAAAATAGAAACATTTATTTAGAAAATAAATGAATTAGAATATAAAGGAATATTTATTTAGGAAATAAATATAGGAACATTTATTTAGATTATAAATAAATGGAATAAAGGAATATTTATTTAGGGAATAAATAAAGGAACACTTGTTCGGAAAATAAATAGAATTCTACAAGGATAGATTTAAACACGTGCTTCGCACACAAGTATAACACGATATGGATTTTAAGGAGATATTGTAGAAGTAGGAATTATAACCAGAGTGTGATAAAAGGATTAAACAAAGTAATTGGTTAGGTTAACCAAAGCAAAGTTAGTCGAGTTAATCAAAGTAATTGGTTAAGTTAACCAAAGTAAATTAGTTAAGACAAACTAAGCGGTTAATCGAAGTGAATTAGTTAAGTTAAACTAATTGGTTAATCAAATTGAATTAGTTGCGTCAAACTAAGTGACTTAGTTAAGTTAAACTAATTTGTAAATCAAAGTGAATTAGTTGCGTCAAACATTGTGAATTAGTCAAGTTAAACTAGTTGGTTAATCGAAGTAAATTAGTTGGGTTAATCAAAGTGAATTAGCTGAGTTAAACTAAGTAAATCGGTTAGAGTTAATCAAAGTGAATTAACTAAGTTAAACTAAGTGGATTAGTTCAGCTAATCGAGACAAGTAAATCAAGTTAGGTTAAACCATTTGAGTTAACCAGTTAGGTTAAACCATTTGAGTTAACCAGTTAAAGTTGACCAGTTAAAGTTGACCAGTTAGAGTTGATCAGTTAGAGTTACTCAGTTAGAGTTGACCAGTTAGAGTGGACCAGTTAGAGTTATCCAAGTGGAGTTAATCGAGTAGAGTTGCCGAATATCACTTATTCGAAGTAGAGTTATCGAATATAGTATATTCGAGGGAAGAGTAATCGAATATAGTTTATTCGAGTGGAGAAATCAAATGTTATTCATTTGAGAAGAGTTACCGAATATTATTTATTCGAAGAGTAGTTATCGAATATTGGTTATTCGAAGTTAGTTAATCCAAAGGAGTTATTCGAAGTTAGTCCATCCAAAGGAAGAACAGGTTGGAGGGATCCAACCGGATTCCTCAATTTTTTTTTTCTTCATATTATCATATATGAACTGTCATGTTGGGTGTGATTTATTTGATGGTTGATTATTGAATGTTCAACATCTGCTAGTTTAAACCAATGGGTGATATTGGTTGGGTATTTGGCAATGTATGGCCTATAAAATCAATCGTGTTATAGATATTGATTCACCGACAGGTGAATCGATAAAGATGAAGTTATAAAATTTATTTTATAACTGGAGTTGGATTTGAATATATCTTTTTGAATAAAAGTTACTAAAGAGAAATAAATAAATATTTTATTTATTTAAGACTTTGATTTATTTTTAATTGATTTTATTAAGTAAATTTTGATGTAAATCATATTTATACGTACAAGATAAGAAATAAAGCCACGTAGCTAGATTTGGGAAATTGCTTTGTAAAGAAAGAATTAATGGGATTATTTAAATTAATTATATTTTTAATTAATTTAAAGTGAGGATTCATTGGAATCGGTTAATGAGATAATCGAGTTTTTGGGTTAATTAAATCGACCAGTTTGAATTGGAGTTGTTTATCAAATTAATGTGTTTTGATAAAAAAGTTAAATGAATATTGTTTAAATTCAAATAACGTTTTGAAAGGGATTTACTATTTTACTTAGTTAATAAAGAAATTAACTACTAAAGTAGTAAATGATTGAAATAAGTTATTATATTAAATAAATGATAATGTGGAAAATACTTTTTAAATGAGAATACATTTTAAAAAAAATGATCGAAGGAGAAGTGTAATTCAATTAAATGGTGAAAGGAAATAAATGTTACTTAACTATATGAATTAAGTGAAAGGAGATTACGATAAAAGGGTTTAAGATAAACCAGAGTATATAAAGGAGTTTTCAAAATGTAAAGCGTTGATATTGAATTAACGTTATTTGAAAATGAGATCAAGTAGAAAAAGGGGAAATTTAAATAAGATTTCCAAAATGGGAAATGGTCGGATAGGTTTGAAAGGAGATTGGAAATAAGTGAATCTGGTTAAAGAAGTGGGTTATAGGGTTGTATAAACAAATCCAAGTTATGATGGAAATTGTTTTGAGAATAAAATGGAATATTAGTCTTTGATTACAACTTATATTTATCCCAGGATATGAACGTTGTTGATCAAGGTCTGAGAGGTAATCAAAATAGACCAACTTGAACAACACCGGGATTATCTGAAGATTGTATTAGTTGGTAATCGTAAGTGTGGTTAGTGATAATTTATTTATTTTCATTAGGGACAAATAATACCACTTTGGTGAAAATGGGGAAATTTAGACAATATACCAAGTAAAGGAAATTTGTGATAAGGAAGTGAAGAGTTGATTTTTTTATTTTACACAAATAAATACTTGTTATTGGTTTTCAAGAATAGAATAAAAGATTTACGTAACGTGGATTACGACTAATAAGTTAAGTGGATTTCCCAAGCTTAAATAATAAAGGGTGGTGTAACAAGTATGTTTGAAAGGAGGATTGAGTGGAAATTATATATGGTTATAAAGTATTTTACTAAGTATTATAACATAATGGTTCTGAGGACATTAGTATATAAGAATATAGTTATTCGAGATAGAGTTAGTCAAACATAGTTATTTAGGATGAGTTGCCATTTCGTACGACTACTAGCAAAATTCGCAGGGCTGCAGATAGCCTACGGCGGTCGGATGTTTCCTGAGGGAATCAGGCGTAACCATTGTGATCGCTGCGTTCTAGAGTCAAGCGAATGGATTTAAGTCAAGTATTAGTTAATCGATGGGAGTTAAATAAGTCGAGTTAATCCGTTAGAGTTAACCAGTTAGAGTTAATCAATTTGAGTTAATCCATTAGAGTTAAATCGAACTAGAGTTATTCAAATATTGTATTTTCAATATTAAAAGAGTTAGAAGTTTTAATTTAACAAAAGTAAATCAGTTTGTTAAAGGCCAAGTGGTGCTGAATACTGAACCAGTGAACTCATTGGAGTGTCATGATTGAAACACTGTTTATTTTGATAGTTAAAACACCGACTATCAAATCTGTCCAATATGATTGTTGGTATGGAAAGACCGGGATCGAATTTATATTCGAAAACCATTCCTACCAACAAATACGTGGAGATATCAGAAGATGGTCGAGATGGAGCATTGAAGACCGTGGATTTTCATAAACGGAAGAACCACTAATATTCTCTATTTGGCAAGCAGAGATAAGTTGTGATTCTGTCGTGGTTGGAATCTACGGGTTGCAAGGACTTCTCACTACTGATCCATGGGGTGATTCCTATATTGGATGCAGTAGGAGAGTGCCTTCGGTTCATCCTGTTCCTGGATGACTTGTATGGACGAGTGTCTGACAGAGTATTTCCAAAAGGATCACGTACGTTGATTTCTTCAAACGTGCTACAGTTGTTGGCGGAGAATTGCCGTTCTCTTAGCTTCCACCTGGAGTATTTTTGTGGACGTCAATTAGTGATATCTGACGATGTGACATTCAAAATGAATGGTGACCAGATGTTCAAAGATAAATTCTGGCCTCAAGCCTCATCAACCGGGAAATGACAAAAATCGGGCAGGCAACATGGCTATGTGGGTCGCTCCCATTAGGGTGTATAATCACCTATCTAGAGAAAATCCTATTTGTTTCTAAAATCTATATTTCGATGCTATCCCTTTTCGGGAGATGGTTGCTGATCCCAACCGTTAGTGATATACATTCGATACACTCTAGCGAAATGAGTGGTCGGTCATGTGAGGGCCGGGTTGCAAGACGTTCTTGTTGAACCCAGTGTATTCGTCTCTAGAGATACATTATCGGCAGGTGGTCCCATACCTTGTCATAGTTGGAATCCAATCTCCAATAAGCACTCGCGGTTTTGATTGTATACTATATATGTGGAGCGTGAGATGCAAACGTTCTACTAGATTGATATTTACTTGTATTTAGACATTATTATAATATCAGAAAAGATATTGGTTTCAAAACTGTTTTGGGTTATCATAAGGTAAAAACCGTCCGTGTTTATGTGTGGATTTGGTCTTACGATTATCCTTTTCTTTTGAAAGGATTTTAAACTTTAAAATCATGATTGGATGATTTACCCTAAATACTATACGAGTTTATCTCACTCTGGTTCACCAGACTGACCCGGTGTTTTGTAAATGCTCGGGTTAGCCCGGAATGTACAGGTTCAAGTTATCGAAAGCTGTGAAGAGACGAGCTGCAGATGTTCAGACGTATGATATTATATAGCCACTATTCCGCTGTGTTTTGTATATGGGAACAGGCTGTTATAACTGTTCCATTGTATGATGTACTCTGATACTGTAAGTATTTTCAAAGCTCTCAATAAAGATTTATTTCTGTATTATATTTTGTTCCGCTGCGATGTGAGAATCTGTGTTGTGTTGTTTCTTCTTCTTCTATTCTTATATTTCTTTCCTTCTTATCTCACCATCTAATTTCTTTCTAATAACTATCCAGTGTTTTCGGTGCTTGGAGGGTCGGCATGAGTTACAGTAAATGTATTTATGTCGATTTTCAGGGCCGAAAACCTTGGGTCGTTACAGTGGTATCAGAGCTGAAGGTTAAGTGATTACCTTGGCTCTGTGGCGTGACTCAATAGAGAAGGGGTTAGCAATACCCTAGATTGAGTTGAGTGTATATATACGAGGGAAAGTATTTGTATATTTGATATAAAAATTGTTTTATATTGTGGAGATTTATTTGTTTGAGTTGTTTATGAGTTCTGATCGATCAGTTTGATCCACTGCATCGATAGGGGTTTCTAAACAATCAAGTACGATAAATAGACACCATACATTTTGAAAGAGGGTAAATAAAATAATTTTACCCAAAATTATATTTTTATTATAAGGAAATGGTTAATATTTGAAGTATTATATATATTGGATGTGTTGGTTGATTATAATTGAAATTGTTATATAAATAACCAATTGGAATTCGTATAATATAAAAGCAGATTTATTAAATCTGAAATTAAAATCAGAATTGGAATTAAAATTACAACATGTGGAAAGGTGTTGTAAATGGATTTGAATTGGATATATGAGAATTTTAAAATCCTGGGAGATTTTAAATTGTTTTACGAGCATTGTGTTTAGTATTTTGAAATAGATTTCAAAATGAAAGTGTTTAAAATTGGAGATTTGAAATGATATAGTATTGAACTCACTTTGATCGCTGGGAAATAACTCTGATGATGCTGGCCACATCAGCAGTGTTCATTTCCGAGTTTTAAGTTACGGATTACTACCAGAAATCTTGTTTTGAATTGCTTTGAGAAAAACAAGTCGTTTTGAATCCTGAAAAGAAATATTTGATTTTTGAAAGAGCTGAACTATTTAAAAACTCGCAAGGAAATTGTTTGAATAAAAACAAAATAAAATAGATGTTTGGGAAAAATACGAATTGAATTGAAACCAATTAACTGGCAATTGAATCGGGATATAATATATCAAGTAGAATCAGATTTTGAATTGTGAGACGGGAATCTGAAAGGGTATTGGACTGGTAAGTTAAGAGTTGGAATTGATAATGGATGGAATTTGAGTTAAGAATGGGATTTGGCTTGGACGCGTGAAGGATTTGGTTTGAGGATAAAATTGGAAGTCTGTTTGGGAATGCATTCGTATATGCTGACAGGGTAGCAGACGGAAAAGATATAATGATATGCCCGACAAAAAGGTACACGTTTATTTTTATATGGGATTGGTGATTTATGAGCCTATTTGCCAAGCCGCTTGGCTGTTTTATTTTCTTTTGGATTGGAGAAGGCTTAGAAAGGCGAGTTGGAGTTGTACCGATTTAGCCGTACAGAGGAGGTGCTGGCGAAATTTTTCGTAAATTTAAGGTGCTAGAAAATTTTCAGTATCTTTAAAAATATTTATTTACAGTATTGAATTGATTTTTTATTTAAACCAAATTGAATTTGGAAAATTAATGGGTTTATAACGTTCTTTCTTATCTTAGCAATTTCGAGGACGAAATTATTTTAAGGGGGGAAGAATGTAACGACCCGTGTTTTTAGCACTCGAATATGTAAATTAATTTATTTAATTTAAATGTTATATTTGGAATGTCGATGGAAATTAATATTTAAATCGTTATTTAAATAGAGTTCGAATGTTATATATTTATATAATTATAATTCGAGCTCGAAAATGGCGTGCAGTTCGCAATTTGAGTTTTGAACTTCAACTGAACATACATAGTCCGAGATAAGTTGGATTTCTGTGAAACAAGAAACGCTGGAATCATGTTGGCGATAGCTTTCATATGAAAGAGAAAAATCCATATTCTGTGTTATAGATTGCGAGTTATGGCTTAATCAAATTTTGGAAAAAACGCTATGGAAATCGCTATCGGCCTTTAAAATGGCCATTTTGCAAACAAACTCTGTTTTCGACGAAATTAGTTTCATTGGAACCGTATCGTCAAATTATTGTCAAAAAATCAAATTGCATGGCAAACCGATGTCGTATGTGACCACGGTAGCCATAAACGCTCGTTCATTTTCTATAGCGCGTATTTAAGTAAATAAAGGGATATTTGAGTGTAACTTGAGCAGACGATCGAATTTGGCCACGAAACCAGTCCCGTTGAGTTCGTATGGTCGATTAGAGTCAGGATAGGTATATAGTTTGTTATTTTTAGAGACCGGATAATTTGGTGTTAAAAAGGGTGTTGCGGTACGCGGTAAAAATAGCCTACCGGGGAAACAGTCTCAGAATGCGACGAAACTGGTGCCGTTGGGTTCGTATCAACAAATTATTGTAAGATTTCAAAGTTTCAAGTTGATTTTTTTTATCTGGTGATCTTGAAAAAAATTAAACGCATTGTTATTTCTGGTTTTATAAGGGAAGTTTTTTCATACGACCTCGGATTTCTACGGAACTTGTCCCATTGGATCCGGAATATCTTTTTACACTAAGATTAGTTTTTTTATCAGAAGACAAAAATCAATTGTGGATAGTTTTACGTGTTACTTCACGACGAAGTTTCTACATAATATAAAATTAATTAAATCCATTTAAAACCTTCAGCCCCATCAAATCTAAACAGAGCCTACCCACCTAATCTGTCTACGCTACCACTGATTAGTCCCCATCGACTTAAATGAAAACGTACAAGCCGCTAACCTATCTTGATAGTATAACATAAATCCCCGTCATGTGAAGCAATATTACACTAACTCAACTGCCAAACGTTTGGGCTATATTGTAATAAGCACATGGCCATCCTACTCTTGTCTGTACAAATGGAAACAAGGCGCAGTTGGTATTTCATTTCTGCCGACCTCGCCTAGCCTACCTTATATATACAATATGAAAGACTTTGTGTCAATCCAGTCACTGACCTCCTATATATATGCAGGCCTTGTGAGCATTCCCATTCCAGACCGAAAAGAAATCTCAGTGACCACAAACCAAATAAAAAGGAAAGGGTGCGGGGGAGATATAAGGGCAGTGTGGAGTGTGTGTTCATGGACTATGACTGGAACGGGGTTTGCAGTGGGAGGAAGAGTTGTTGCATGAAGTGTGGATATAGGGGAGGTGTACTGGTGGGTGAGGTTGGAGGGCTGAAGCGTAGACTGGAGTAGGGTGGCGTGGGCAACAGCTTTCGTATGTTGTGTGTGGTGGAAGGGTACTCAGCTCGGAAAGGGAAGGGATGGTGAGCTGAAGTGTAAGGAAGGGGCGGGGTTTGGTTAAAAATAGTAGGAAGGGAGAATGCCTGAGCGTGGTGTGATGAGCAAACAGCAAGTGGGAAGCGACGTGGGAGATTCCGATAGTGCGTGGAGTTTGGAATACTGAAGGATGGGAACGAACGAAGGAGCCCACTTAAAAGAAATTGCTGTTTGTTCTAAGCAGTAATCAAGTAATTAAAACCGTGGTTATTATTAAGTTAATATGGGATTAATAAGTAAATTATTTACGTAAGGTTTGTCAACACAGAAGTTCGTGGGGAGCAGGGAACCAAAACGGATGGAGCGAAAGGTCTGGAAGGTGAAACCAAGTAACGGCTGACTTTTTGTTAAAGTAAATTCCCTGATTAACCAACTACGATTAGGATTTAATGGTTAATTATTAAATAAACCATATATATACTAATTTGTGAACGTTTGTACAGGCGTGTCTGCCGACCAATGGAGAAATGGAAGTACCACCTTGGCCGGTTTAATTCCTACCTTAGCAATTGGTACCATTAATTAATCAATTAACGAGTTAATGATTTTAATAAAAATAAAATATTGGCTTAAATTGATGAAATTGATGCAGGTTGGTGATTGGGCAGTGTAGAACATACTGAACAGCGAAGAAAAAGGGATCGACCCCATTTTATTAAAATGTAAATTGGTTTATTCAAACGATAATTAGGAAATTGATAATTTGATTAAATCCGTTAAAAAAATAACTTGTACATCTATTATCAGAATTAGACGATTTAGGATACGGTGGACACGTTCCAATGAATACTACTTTATGGAACTATGTTGGACAAAGGCTGAGACAGCTGGGACTTACAGTCAGATCAAACGCTGTTTAATTTGATTGTAACCAAACCGCTACGGCGACAGATCAAATCAGGTGAGTTAAACTCACCCAGTTTTCCCATTTATATTTTATATAAATTGGGTTTCTATTTTATGTGCTCTGTTTGCTGATGGTTGCCTATTTGCTAGTTATACCTTTGTTTGTTGATTTAACTGATGAAATTAAACTGTGTTTAATTTCAATGAAATACCAAATCGTTATTTTTAACGATTGGTTCCAATCAAGGTAACTCACCTTGGTTGGTCACGTTTATATATAAACGTGTTTAAATGGTTGAATTGTTTGAATTTCTTGTGGTTGATGTTAAATGGTCGTTATTTAGTATATTAGTTAAACAAAACTGAACGATCTGATTTGCGATAACCGTTTTGAATACAGGGAAGAACAGGTTGGAGGGATCCAACCGGATTCCTCAAATATATTATTTGTTTTCATATTATCATCTATGAACTGTCCTATTGGGTGTGATTTATTTGATGGTTGATTATTGAATTTCCAACATCTGCTAGTTTAAACCAATGGGTGATATTGGTTGGGTATTTGGCAATGTATGGCCTATAAAATCAATCGTGTTGTAGATATTGATTCACCGACAGGTGAATCGATAATGATGAAGTTATAAAATTTATTTTGTAACTAGAGTTGGATTTGAATATATCTTTTTGAATAAAAGTTACTAAAGAGAAATAAATAAATATTTTATTTATTTAAGACTTTGATTTATTTTTAATTGATTTTATTAATTAAATTTTGATGTAAATCATATTTATACGTACAAGATAAGAAATAAAGCCGCATAGCTAGATTTGGGAAATTGCTTTGTAAAGAAACAATTAATGGGATTATTTAAATTAATTATATTTTCAATTAATTTAAAGTGAGGATTCATTGGAATCGGTTAATGAGATAATCGAGTTTTTGGGTTAATTAAATCGACCAGTTTGAATTGGAGTTGTTTATCAAATTAATGTGTTTTGATAAAAAAGTTAAATGAATATTGTTTAAATTCAAATAACGTTTTGAAAGGGATTTACTATTTTACTTAGTTAATAAAGAAATTAACTACTAAAGTATTTAATGATTGAAATAAGTTATTATTGTAAATAAATTATAATTTGGAAAATACTGTTTAAATGAGAATACATTTAAAAAAATGATCGAAGGAGAAGTGTAATTCAATTGAATGGTGAAAGGAAATAAATGTCATTTAACTATATGAATTAAGTGAAAGGAGATTACGATAAAAGGGTTTAAGATAAACCAGAGTATCTAAAGGAGTTTTCAAAATGTAAAGCGTTGATATTGAATTAACGTTATTTGAAAATGAGATCAAGTAGAAAAAGGGAAAATTTAAATACGATTTCCAAAATGGGAAATGGTCGGATAGGTTTGAAAGGAGATTGGAAATAAGTGAATCTGGTTATAGAATTGGGTTATAGGGTTGTATAAACAAATCCAAGTTATGATGGAAAATGTTTTGAGAATAGAATGGAATATTGGTCTTTGATTACAACTTATATTTCTCCGAGGATATGAATATTGTTGATCAAGGTCTGAGAGGTAATCAAAATACCCCAACTTGAACAACACCGGGATTATCTGAAGATAGTATTAGTTGGTAATCGTAAGTGTGGTTAGTGATATTTTTTTTCATTAGGGACAAATAATACCACTTTGGTGAAAATGGGCAAATTTAGACAATATACCAAGTAAAGGAAATTTGTGATAAGGAAGTGAAGAGTTGAGTTTTTATTTTACACAAATAAATACTTGTTATTGGTTTTCAAGAATAGAATAAAAGATTTACGTAACGTGGATTACGACTAATAAGTTAAGTGGATTTCCCAAGCTTAAATAATAAAGGGTGGTGTAACAAGTATGTTTGAAAGGAGGATTGAGTGGAAATTATATATGGTTATAAAGTATTTTACTAAGTATTAAAACGTAATGGTTCTGAGGACATTAGTATATAAGAATAAACATAGTTATTTAGGATGAGTTGCCATTTCGTACGACTGCTAGCGAAATTCGCAGAGGTGCAGATAGCCTACGGCGGTCGGATGTTTCCTGAGGGAATCAGGCGTGACCATTGTGATCGCTGCGATCTAGAGTCAAGCGAATGGATTTAAGTCGAGTATTAGTTAATCGATGGGAGTTAAATAAGTCGAGTTAATCCGTTAGAGTTAACCAGTTAGAGTTAATCAATTTGAGTTAATCCATTAGAGTTAAATCGAATTAGAGTTATTCAAATATCGTATTTTAAATATTAAAAGAGTTAGAAGTTTTAATTTAACAAAAGTAGATCAGTTTGTTAAAGGCCAAGTGGTGCTGAATACTGAACCAGTGAACTCATTAGAGTGTCATGATTGAAACACTGTTTATTATGATAGTTAATACACCGACTATCAAATCTGTCCAACACAATTGTTGGTATGGAAAGACCGGGATCGAATTTATATTCGAAAACCATTCCTACCAACAAATACGTGGAGATATCAGAAGATGATCGAGATGGAGCATTGAATACCATGGATTTTCATAAACAGAAGAACCACTAATATTCTCTGTCTGGCAAGCAGAGATAAGCTGTGATTCTGTCGTGGTTGGAATCTACGGGTTGCAAGGACTTCTCGCTACTGACCCATGGGGTGATTCCTATATTGGATGTAGTAAGAGAGTGCCTTCGGTTCATCCTATTCCTGGATGACTTGTATGGACAAGTGTCTGACAGAGTATTTCCAAAAGGGTCACGTACGTTGATTTCTTCAAACGTGCAACTGTTGTTGGCGGAGAATTGCCGTTCTCTTAGCTTCCAGCTAGAGTATTTTTGTGGACGTCAATTAGTGATATCTGACGGATCTGACGATGTGGCATTCAAAGTGAATGGTGACCAGATGTTCAAAGATAAATTCTGGCCTCAAGCCTCATCAACCGGGAAATGACAAAAATCGGGCAGGCAGCATGGCTATGTGGGTTGCTCCCATTAGGGTGTATAATCACATATCTAGAGAAAATCCTATTTGTTTCTAAAATCTATAATTCGATGTTGTCCCTTTTCGGGAGACGGTTGCTGATCCCAACCGTCAGTGATATACATTCGATACACTCAAGCGAAATGAGTGGTTGGTCATGTGAGGGCCGGGTTGCAAGATGTTCTTGTTGAACCCAGTGTATTCGTCTCTAGAGATACACTATCAGCAGGTGGTCCTATACCTTGTCATAGTTGGAATCCAATCTCCAATAAGCACCCGCGGTTTTGATTGTATACTATATATGTGGAGCGTGAGATGCAAGCGTTCTACTAGATTGATATTTACTTGTATTTAGACATTATTATAATATCAGAAAAGTTATTGGTTTCAAAACTGTTTTGGTTTATCGTAAGGTAAAAACCGTCTGTGTTTATGTGTGGATTTGGTCTTACGATTATCCTTTTCTTTTGAAAGGATTTTAAACTTTAAAATCATGATTGGATGATTTACCCTAAATACTTTGCGAGTTTATCTCACTCTGGTTCACCAGACTGACTCAGTGTTTTGTAAATGCTCGGGTTAGCCCGGAATGTACAGGTTCAAGTTATCGAAAGCTGTGAAGAGACGAGCTGGAGATGTTCAGACGTATGATATTATATAGCCACTATTCCGCTGTGTTTTGTATATGGCAACAGGCTGTTATAACTGTCCCATTGTATGATGTACTCTGATACTGTAAGTATTTTCAAAGCTCTCAATAAATATTTATTTTTGTATTATATTTTGTTCCGCTGCGATGTGAGACTCTGTGTTGTGTTGTTTCTTCTTCTTCTATTCTTATATTTCTTTCCTTCTTATCTCACCCTCTAATTTCTTCCTAATAACTATCCAGTGTTTTCAGTGCTTGGAGGGTCGGCATGAGTTACAATAAACGTATTTATGTCGATTTTCAGGGCCGAAAACCTTGGGTTGTTACAGTTATAAATTCCAAATCATATTTCACTGTAAATCTGATTAAAGAACGAATGTCATGAAAAACACAGTTCACAATAAACCCAACTCACATTCCATTTTTATTCGGGTTAAAGAAAAGGTGTTATTTAAAACACCATTCACGATAAACCCAAAAATAAATTTCAATTCAATTCCAATTAAATATTAATTGGTAATTCATTAAATCTCAATAAAAACATTTAATCTTTTCTCAACTGGGTTTAAGAACAGTGTTAATGAAGACACCATTCGCGGCAAACCCAAATCCCGTTTGATATTAAATACAAGGCTCTGAATAGAAAATATATCGTCTTATATTCAATATCAAATTCTGAAGTCAACAAATATCGTATTGGAATAACGATATATATATCTTCCAAATTCCTCCACAATATCCATATAATTACGGAATCCAATATTGAAATATTCCGAAGTTAATTTCGATTCAAATGCATTCCAATTCATATATTGGAAATTCCGGTTATTTTTAAAACCATTTCAAACCCAATTTATTTATTTAAAAATATTAAATTTTTAATTCTAGTTCATAACTAGTTCATTTCAATAAAAAATTATTTTTATCTTTACAAATATGGAATTTTTCATCCTAATTCTTTCCAAATCATTTAATATGATTTTACACAAATTATTGATATTTTTAATAATTTTATCAAGGCCCGTACAGTCGATTTCCATGAACGGCCATCGAACTGCACTTACAATTACCTTTTCCAAATTTGATTTGGACATAATTCCAAATCCAACCGTTAGATTTCAAATCACTCTTATTCGTTAGAAAGCACTTCTCGATATGAACCCGACGGTTCCGGTTTTAGGGGAATCCGATTGTCGGATCTCCCGTAATGTCCGTTTGAAGTCAATGGTCGAAATTCGCGAACTACCGCGGCGCAGCGCGTTCTATTCAGGCCGTTATATATATATATATATATATATATATATATATATATATATATATATATATATATATATATATATTTCGTCGATTTCCATTCAAAACATATTTTATAAATCGTTTTAAATTCGTTTTTAAAACAATTTCAACTTACTATTCAATTTCAAATCAAAATTGAACATTCTATATCATCGATATATAAATGATAGTATTTTCAAAACAATATATTTTGAAATCAATTCCTTTACAATATTCATTATAAAAATGAATAAAATCGATATAAATTCATTCACGTCAAAATGGCGTTAATCTAATCAACACGGCTTTATATATTTAAATATATTCATGTCCATCCCAAATCGGACATCAAAATTAGATTTTGATTTGTTACTGAATATTATTTTAAAAAATTCATCATTTTAAAATAATCGTTATTTTAAAATATTCATTCTTTCTGGATTGGAATCAGACACAGTCAATTACCATATAATTTGATTTATATGGATTTCATACACATATGTACACAACAACAATCAAACATATTCAACCATCATCCAAAGTGCATTCTACACTGCATAAGCATCAAATATAAATGTTCAACGCTTATAACAGTCTGTCAACCAATCGATTGACATACAACTAATTACTGGGACTAGTGTATGTCATATATCATCCCAATACCCGTGTAGGGTTTAATTCTATCAAACATAGATTTTATTTATGCAGTTGGGTGATGTGTATAATTTATCGTCCCAATCAATATCAGTCAAATGTGTGTACATAAACAAATCGTCCGATTTGTTTATGAATATTTATTTTATTCATATACACGTTAAAAATTATATTTTTAACTATAAAATATTTTATTCCATTCCACATCACATGATCAACTTTCACAACAAAATCAAACAAACAAACAAGCCGTCCACGGTCTGTGGATGATGGGTCTCGGGTGCTGCTAAGCACCGTCTGCATCCTAGTATATATTTTAACTAAAAAATAAAATTAAAGTGAGAAGTTCTTACCTTTGGGTTCCACTCCTCCATTCATTATTTCTGAACGGTTCGGATTTTGTTTTGATTTCAGTACGTTCCATCGCACTCCTTTTCACGCTGTTCATAGTAAAAATCATATTTTTAATATGATTTTTATTTTAAAAATCACATTTTTATAATGGCACTTCATATATAAAAATCACATATTTTTACAACGCTTCTTTCTATATAAAAATTATATTTTTATATCTCTACTTCTTATATAAAGATCTAATTTCTATCGCTACTTCATATATAAAAATCAGATTTTTATATCGTTCTTCATATAATAAAAAATCATATTTTTCTCTCGCCATTCTCTATATAAAAATCACATTTTTATATATAAAGATCGTACTTTTATATCTCTACTACATATGTAAAAATAGCATTTTTATATTCTCTATCATATAAAAATCATATTTTTATTATCTCTATAATATAAAAATCATATTTTTATTATCTCTATAATATAGAAATCATATTTTTATTTCAAAACCATATATATATAAATCTCATCTTTCATATGACTAAAAATCATATCTTTACATTTTCAAAGATCATATCTTTATATTTATAAAAATCTTACCTTTTAAATAAATAAAAATCGAACATTTAAATAAATAAAAATCGGAGCTTTATATAGTTAAAACCATATTTTTCTTTACAAAAATCATACCATTCAAAACGAATTAAAATAATAAATAAAGAAAAAGAAAACTTACAGTAAAAATCGAGGGAGGAGGGGGGGTTCTTCCTTCGCTGGCGGAGGTTCGTCGGAAAGGGGATGGGGGAGGCGCGCAGGCCATGGCACGGCGGCGGTGGTGTTCATGACTGCGGGGCTAGTGTTGGTGGCATCGCGATTTTGGGCATGGGTGCTTCGACTGAGAAGAGGAGTGAGAGAGAGGCGCGAAGGGGAGCGGTGGCTAGGGGGAAGGGCGTCGCGGTGGAGGGGCGCGCTTCCTACGGCGGTCGACGTCAAAGGTGCGGAGGCGATTCGGTTTCGATGGAGGGAAATCGGGTTTTTTTAATTTCTTTTTTTTTCTTTTGATCGAAAAGGAGGCGTTGACCAACAAGGAGAGAAGGGAGGGTAGGTTAGGGGTTTATATAAATACAATTATATTTTATTCAATTTAAATTCCAAAAAGGTGAATTTTCATTCGAACCCCAAATCAAACCCAATGACTATCGCCCTAACTAATTACCCTTATTCTGAACACAATGGGATATGTTTCGTAACCCAATTCGGTTGTTACGACTAGTTTCCGCTAAAATCAAAATATAAATCTATATATTGAATTTGAACGCAAATTTTAATTTATCGAGGCCGCATACAGACTCCAAAAATTCCAGAAAAACAGATCAGGCTATGTTTTGACGATACGGTCCTAACAAAACTAAATTCATCGAATTCTGAGAACCTTTGAAAAATGTCCATTTTCTGGTTGATCCAAATTGACTGAAACTGTCAAAACACGTTTTACTTCGCCACGCTCACATATTGATTCCAAAAATTATGAAAATTGGAATCTAGCAATAACTTGACATCCCGGATCCAACAAAAGTGGTTTCGTCGAAAACGGAGGTCGTTTGCAAAATCGTTATTTTTAAGGGCTATATTTCCATAGCGATTATTCCGAATTTTAAACTGGACATAACTTTTTATTCCCACTGTGAAATCTAGATTTTTCGGATTTATTTGAAAGATATTTTCAAATAAATTCTAATATTTTTGGTTTCACTAAATCCGGTTTATTTTGAATCCTGTACACTGATTTGAAATTTGAAATTGAATTTTCAAACTACTGCGCCATTTTCAGTTCCTTCTATAATTAAAAATAAGTATTTGTATTCTAATGACGATTCAAATAAATATATTTCCATTTTATTTCTATTCAAAATAAATTTCTCATCGTTATTATTTAAAGTAATTCATTTTAAATATTCAAAATTTATTAAAATTGCCAAAATAAAATTTTTAAATTGGTTCATATTTTTCGGGTGTTACAATCTCTCCCACTTAAAATCTTTTCGTCCTCGGAAAGGAACAGGGCTGAAAGTTGTTTTATTAATCCACTCAACTTTTAGTTTGGCTTTCATTCTTCAACTTCTCAGTTTCTAAGAATTTCTAATTTTTTCAAAAATTTTGCTAACACCCTAAATTTTCGAAAAATTTCGCCATAACCTCCTTTGTACGGGAGCATCGGGAACATCCCCAAACCGCCACATAGGCTCTCTCTCATCTTAAAAATAAAAAGAAAAAGCCATGCGGCAAGCCAATCGGCTCATAAAATCATCCAAACCCAAGAAATTAGTAAACATGTACCTATTTCTCGGGCATACAATTTTATTCCTCTTCTCTAGCCTCCTTGCAGACCTATTCACACATATATATGTACATGCATGCATTTCCAAACAATTTTCAATACAGTTTAATATTTGGTTTAATGTGGCCCAAATTTACCTTTCTTTCACATGTTGGTTTAAGTGAATAATCACATAACACAATCATCTATCAATTAGTTGATTAGCTTTTCAAATTCATAACTTTGGTACATAGTCCAAAAATAAGATTTTTGATGCCAAATCACAATAGTAAGCCCTATCTAGTTTTGGTTCTCACACCAGTCAATTGGAATAATATAGAAATTCCACTTTCGAAACTCGAACACAATTACTGATGATGCCCGGGCATCACCAGAACCATGTCCGAGCGACTAAAGCGTGATTTTATATCTATTTAGTATATTAAAACTTTGAATACATGTTTGCAATGCGTATATGCAAAATCTTTATATATTGGATTGTCCAAATTCAATACAAATAAATATTCAAATATGTTGAATAAGGTTTAAATTTTCAAAACAAAAATTGTTTTCATTCTAAAAAAATACTCTTCACACTTGTTCTAGGATACTACTGATCCCATCTCTAACAAGTCATTCTTATTGGATATTAATAATCCAATCTCTGATGAATTCTTTCGTATGATTCTAATGTACCTTGTTCTCGAGCTTTGTATACCAAAGCTCTGATACCAACTGTGGCAACCCGAACTTCCCCATGAAGGAAACGCTGGATTGCTTTGAGGACAAGACGAATCAGAACACAGAACATTTCATTGCTTATTACACAATTCCATCAGAATAAAAGAATATAACAGAGTATGAATGGATAACATACATTTGATAAATATCAAAGATTTAAATTACATTACATAGCAGCGAAAAAATAATACAAAACACAACGGAAAGAGATAAACGGATACAGAGCTTTCCGAATATCATTCCAGCTATAAACCAGGATCCCGTGAATATAAATATGCAAAACCAAAACTACTAGCTGCCCGTGTGGAAAATAAGGGCACCCAGAGTTTAGGTTAAAACAATAAAATCCAGGTCAGTCATGTGACTGGTGTAAGAACTAAAACATTTATTTAAAACTTTACTTTAAAAATAAGGTAAATCAAGGGACCACGCTGTATAACACGGAACGGGTTTCCTCCTAAGAATACCAGTGCATAGAATAAACAACGCAATGCTTTTTGAAAAATGAAGCTATTATAAGACCCAGGTCCCATCACACAATGCAATGCAAGCCGGAGGATAGGGTTTTCCCTTATAATAGCCAAACATGCTTGGTACGTTTAAAACAAATCATTTGATACTATAATAAGTGTATAGTGTCAAAACAGCTTCAAATATAAATGTATCAATCATAGACGACATGGGTACCATATATCATGTCGCCAATACTAGGCTCTACAATCAAAACCGCAAAATGTCGTATTGGAAGTTGGATTCCATTTGTGAACCAAGGAAAAGGGATCATCCTATGCTAATTCGAGACACTCTAGCCTGTGCCTCAGGTCTCAGTCACAACTGCACCCGAATCGTCGGGGCCGGTCATTCGTCGATGATAAGTAATACCGTAAACGATATGCTAGCCGGTTCTATCGAACCTCTTGGTAACATGGGGCCCGTAAGCCTCTACAACCACCATATCCATCAGCTCCCGCAGTAGCCGATATATCTGAGGCGCGTCTCTATCCATCAAGTAATAATAAGCAACATCCACATGAGTAAAATGGCAGGGCTTGCAAAACGCTGACACCACTCCTAGCTTGAAACCAGCATATGTCCATTTCCTGGAGGTCCTTCCCGTTTCTGGTTCACACCGGGGGTGTGAGGCTCGTGAATTAACGCTATACACAAAGCTACGCTGTATTAAAGTCGTGCTTTGATCATCTACCACAAAACTCTGCTTTTCAACAGAAGCCTTGATAATTTGCATCTCAGCATGCCACACAGGCAATTCATTCCATGCGACTGATATCTATCGATATATAACCTCTGAACTCGTATGTCTCAGAGAAGGGCGTTAAGCAAGAGAATAAATTCTCCACCGCCAAATAGATATACATTTAATAGAAATTAATCAACACAAAATAAAATCCAATGTCAGACACACCGTCCATTTAAAAGTTCGTTCTGGGTCTGAACAAAACCGGAGGGACCTTATTCCTCGTCCCGTATGTCCAATACAGGAGAGAGGCCCTCGCATATCCGTCGATCTCCAAGTACGTCTGGATGATCACCATTTATTACCTCATCTTGGGTGTACAGCCCAATCAAGACATCAGTAATCATCCAAACGATGTGAAGACCTCCGCTCGTTAACCACCGTCTTCATCGTCGACTTATCGTCTTATCAGTTATTCAGAATGGGTATAAACCTGACCTTTTCGAATAACTCGCGTATATAATAAACAAGTTCTATAAAAACACAACATACGCCTCATTCCAATTCTGAATATTCTTTTATTTAAGTATTCACATCTTTAAGGATTTGTTCCCATTAATTTTATCAAAGATAAATTCTTTAAAATTTATTCTTTAATCTTCCTTTGGATGTCAATTCAAACCATGTTGCGGTTTTCCAAACTAGTCGGGATTAACGCACCTTACTGAAGTAATCATTTATTTAATTTCCCAATCCCGACCTATTCATCCCATGGAGCAAAACCGGTATTACCCCATAACTAACACCACAGTATTATCGGTAAATTTAATTACTATTTCACGTTTAGATTTAATTAAAGATTTAACTATCGCTAGGAACAAAACTGGTGATACTCCATTCTCGATCATTTCCTAAATTTGATCATTTAAATTATCAATTCTCATTTTCATTCTATTTAAAGACTCATTAAAACTCCACTTAGTTTTAATCTTCCCAAAAATCAATATTAATGATTATTTAACTTTGGAAACACAAGCATGTCGCATCGACAATCTACACCGTACTATTGATTTCTACTGATATATAACCTGTAACAACCCGCAAATTCTAAACCAATTTAAATTTTTTATTTTAGAAAATTTTAATGAATTTTGAGAATATAAAGTGATTTATTTTAAATAACAATGGCTAGAATTCATTTTAATCGAAGTTAAAAAGAATAAATTTAATTTAAATATAAATGGAATTAGAAATAACGCAGTAGTTTGAAAAGTCAAACTTGAACTTTGACTGACCGTACAGGATGCAAAATTTAACGGATTTTAGTGAAACCAAAAATATTAGAATCTATTTAAAAATATCTATCTAACGAATCTGAAAAATTGAAATTTCATAGCGGAAATCAAAAGTTATGGCCAATTCAATTTTTAGAAAGGTCGTTGTAGAATTTATATATATGGCCCGAAAGGCTACTTTTCACATATGAAGGAATTTCGAGTCGAAACCACTTCCATTGAGTTCAGAATGACGTTTCTGCGTTGAAAAACAGTAAACACTTATATATTTTGAGTTTCAGAAATTATTTGTTAAAAATGTATTTTTAATATTAAATATATTGGCCTTGAAAATAGTCATTTTTCAAACGACCTCCATTTTCAACGAAACCACTTTTGTTGGAACCGGAATATCAAATTATTGCTAAGTTTCAATTTTTAGAATTTTTCGAATTAATAAGTGAGCGTGGCGAAATAAAATGTGTTTTGACTATTTCAGTTAAATTTGAACGCCTTAAAAATAGCCATTTTCAAACAGTCTCAGAATTCAACGAAAATAATTTTGTTGGATTCGTATCGTCATAAGAAAGCTAAAAATATTTTTTTTAGAATTTTCTGAGGTCGTATGTGGCCCCGGCATATTTAAATGTACGGTCAATATTTATTTAATTAATTTTTAATGCAATTTTATATAAAATATATACAAATTTCAGAATTGGGCCACGAGACCTATCCCATTTCGTTCAGAAGGTGTCAAAACCTTAAGAACGACAGTAAGCAGGCCCAAATCAGAGAAAGTCCGAAAATCCACCTTTTAAGCACATTTTTCGAGATTAAATAATAAAATAATATTTAAATTCCGAAACCCTAATTCATGGCCAGCCGCCGCCTTCCATTCGGAGGCCAGAAATTTCCCAACTTCAAACACTAATATCTCTCAATCCGTTAAACGAAAATCGACATATGATATACCAAATCGAAGCTCTTCGAGAGACCTTTCCATCCATACGGTTAAGATCGGGTTTTGATTCACGGATTTCGCGAATTCTCAGCCTAAAGGCCGGCGGTTTAGGTTCGATTTCGTGGTGATTGGGGAGGCCGAGCTTCAGGCGGTTGGTGGAGCGAGCACGTGGTGGCACGAGCTTCGAGTTGGCGGTGTTCGATCGTGGTCCGGTGCGGTGTAGGGGGCGCGCATAAGGAGGTTCTAGGTGTATTTTGTGTTCGGCGTGTTCAGTTGGGAACAAAGAAGAAAGGTTTCTTTTTTATTATTATTATTTTATTAATTAAATATTTAATTTATCCAATCTTTAAAAATTAATATCTCTCTCATACGAGGTCCGATTGACGAACCGTCAGTTGCGTTGGAATCGTCTTTCCGAGATCTTCGCGATGGCACAGACCAAAGCTAATTCCGAGACAGTCAAATTTTCCGCGAAAATCAATGTAAGAATTTCTGATTTAATGATTTAATAAATTTAATTAATTATTTTATTGTTGTTAAATAATTATCTGGTTGTTGTTTAATTGGATCTGCGTCGTGATAAGATCGTAGATTTTGTTTCTGATTGATTGAAATTCTGTTTGATGTTTGATATGTTATTGTAATGGATAATTAGAGATCCATGTGTGCTAATCCATATTATGATTTATACCTTTTAATTGAATTGATTTAAATAATCAGTCCATACAAATTATATTATGTCATTTCTTTTAATTGAATTGATTTAGCTAATCAATTCATACAAATTATATTATGTCACTTTTTGTATTTATTGGGGAAAAACAAAAAGACAAATATATCTTTATTTGCGCTCCTCATCGCAAATAAAACTCGCATATTAGAAATGTATTGATATTTGCGCTCCTTATCGCAAATAAAACACAAATGTTAGAAATACAATTTTATTTGGACTCATTATCGCAAATAAAACATGACTAGCAACACATAGTTATTAAAACCAATATATTCATTTTGTCAAATATGGTTATTAAAACCAAACATATGCTTTTGTCAAAACATATCTATTAGAAACAAAGCATTTAATTTTGTCAAACATGGTTATGGAAACAAAATATTCATTTGTGTCAAATTTTGTTGATTTAAAACAAAAGTAGTGCTTTTGTCAAAACCTGTTAGTGTAAACAAAAGAAAGGTTTTGTCGAACATGTTAACTGAAATAAAATATATATTGAAAATATAATTAGTTCTTTTATTTGCATTCACAAATGCAAACAAACATTTAAATTAAAGTCTATTCTTTTATTTGCATTCATAAATGCGAATATATATTAAAAGTAAAGTTGATCTTTTATCTGCACTACTCGGTGCAAATATTCTTTGATAATAAAATTTGTCCTTTTATTTGCATTTACTAATGCAAACATACGTTTAAAATAAAATTTTATCCTTTTATTTGCATTTACCAATGCAAATATACATTGGAAATAGAATCTATTCTTTTATTCGCATTCACCAATGCGAATATATTTTGAAATCAAAATTTATTCTTTTATTTGCATTTACAAATGCAAATATATTTTGAAATTGAAGTTTATTCTTTTATTTACATTTACATATGTAAATATACATTGAAATTAAAGTTTATTCTTTTATTTACATTCACATATGTAAATATGCTATGAAAATAAGATTTTTTCTTTTATTTGCATTTCCAAATGCAAATATATGTTGGAAAATAAAATTGTTCTTTTATTTGCGTCCTCTAATGCAAATATACATTGGAATTATACCAACGTTCTTTTAATTGTCATTAGAGTATATAAGAAAATGCACGTAGATTAAATTTTCCGTCTAGTTGTGTCAAAATTAGATTACAATATAAAAATTTATTTTATTGTTTTACATTAAAACATGATTTTTGGCAAAATATAGTTATTCAAATAATAACATTCATTTTGTCACTATAAATGAATGAATTGAAAATGTTCATTATTTTGTCATTATAAAAGAATGAATAACTAGACATTCATATTTTTATCATTAAAGTAAAATAGGCAAAAACACACATTTTTGTCTAAATTAAAGGAATGAAACAAAATATAGCATTTGTACGTTAGATTAGAATTGAAATAAAGGATTTCACCTTTATTTTCAATTAGTTAAAATGAAATAGTGTTAAAATTAAAGAGGTAGATTTTTATTGTCATTTTATGTACAATAAAAAGGTGAAAATAAAAAGGTAGTATTTTTATTGACAATCTATATGCAATGAAAATAGTAGATTTAAAGGTAATATTTTTATTGATATGTTAATATGCAATAAAATAGAAGAGCTTAAAATATGAATCACTGCTTGTTATTTTGGTAAACTAGAATAGTTGGCAAAATAAAATTACGACTTTATAATCACTTTGTTGAAATAGAATTGTCAACAAAATGCCTATATCGCTTATATACATTTCTGGTTGAAACTAAACTTTTATGCAAATAGAATAATCATTTTTATTGGCATAATGAACAATGAAATTTATATGCAGTGATACTAATCATTTTAAATTGCATATCATACAAATTGAATTTATAGGAAAATATATAAAAATCACTTTTTATTTGCAGTCTATATTAGAATTTATATCCTAAAATAAGAATGATATTATCGGTCAAATACATACATTAGGAATGTAGAGGGAAATTATTTGAGTAAAATACATTTTTATTCGACATTAGGAATAAATGACATGTTTGATTATTATCTTCAACTTGTTAGCAAAACTGAAATTGGTTAGATCCATTAACCAATTATTTGTTTATTTTTATGAACTGCTGTTGGTTGAAAACCCCACACGGGTGTTGGGATGAAAATTTATATACACTAATCCTAATATTTAATTGTTGTTGATCGTTAGATCGACAAATTGTGATGAGCGTTATTATTTAATTTTAACGCTTACACAGTGGAAATTACACTTTGGATGTAATGGATGACTTGATGATTATACTGTTATTGTCATATATATGATGTGTGTGAAATCCATATAATCCAAATTATATGGTAAATGTTTGAGTCGCATTTCGATTTAAGTGTTCTTTTAAATAAGACTATTTTTACATTAGAAATCCTTTTTATATAAAGTGCATATATTTTTAATCAACTATATGTTAAAACAAAGAATATTTGTAAAAGATAAAGATTTGTAAAATAAAGAATGCTTCTCATTTAGAATCTTTTATATAAAGAATATTTTTATGATTATTTTAAAATATGTTTTTAAAGGGTTACTAGCATTTGCAATTATATTTTGTGATATGAAATAAATTGAGATGTGAAGTGGATTTATCGTGGACGGTGTTTTTAAATGACATTTGTCCTTTAATCCAATTTACGTTGAAATTATTATTTGGAATTTATAAATCTATTTTATAGGTTTAAAAAGGCATTTTCTAAAAATCAAGCTTTTCAATTTAATATATTAAATAGGAATTAAGTGGAAATTCGATTGGTAATAATCGAAATGGGCTTCTGTAAAAGAAGACCGATATTATATATGGAATTTAAGAGGCTTTGACGTTATTCCATTTATATTATTAGTCTGATACAGAAATCTATATCGATTATGTATTGATTTGATTTCTGTGGAATTCCATATGTTGGAAATTGATTTACTGATTTTATTTTAAGTGTTTATCTTTGATAAAATTAATGATAATCTTTTAAATTGAACATCTTATTAAAAGAATATTCTGAGTTGGGATGTGACGAAATGTGTGATTTTCCAATATTTGTTTTAATCCCAAAATACGCGAGTTATTCAGAAAGACCGGGTTTAACCCATTCTGAATAATCATCACGACGATCAAGAGTCGAAGATGAATTCGGTGATTGAAGACCGAAGGTTTTCACATCGTTGGGATGATGATGACTGGTATCTTGAATTGGGATTGGCCTTCCAAGGCAAGGTATTTGGTAATGATCGTCCAAACGCATTTGGAGACCGACGGACACGTTGTTTCGCTCAGACCCAGAGCGGACTTGTAAATGGATTGTGTGTCTGACATTGTATTCCTTCCTTCTGTATTTTTTGAATGCTACTGATTATATATTTCTGTTTGGTGGTGAAGAATTTATTCTTTACTTATCACCCTTCTCTAAGACGTATGAGCTTAGAGGTTATATATATATTGGTAGATGATCAATAATATGGTAGGGTCTGACAATGTGGCACGCCCAGATGCAAATTGATCAAGGCTTTTGTTGAAAAGCAAGGCCTTGTGGGATGATCAAAGCATAGCCTATTACGGCATAGCTTTGTGTATATCGTGACTTCGCGAGCCTCACACCCCGGTATGAGTCAAAAAGGGATATGGACTGCAGGGAGTGCACACGTTTCTTTCTAGCTAGTGGTAGTGTCAGTGCTTTAACACGGCCTGGCATTTTACTTATGTGGATGATGGACTTTGAGGCGCCTCGGATTTTTATAGGCCGATAGTGGTCATATTATAGGTTCAAAGCAACCGGGAAGCGTGTGTTCAGGCATAATTAATCCACTACCATTAGGTAGGGACCGGCCCTGAAGATCCAAGGGTTCACTGCGGGGGATCCTGAGGCATTTGCTAGAGTGTCTCGAATCGGAGAGGAGCTTGCCCCTAGCCTCGACTCATGATGGAAATCCAACTTCCAATATGACCTTACGGTTTTGATTGTATAACTAGTACGGCAACATAGTATATGGTACCTATGCCGTCTAGGATTGATTTTATATTTGAATGTTTTAAATATATATATATACACACTAATAATAATATCATTTTTACGTATCAAGCATCTTGTGACCATTATAAGGTAAAACCCTATCCTCTGGTGTGCGTTGCATTGTGTGATGGGACCTGGGTCTTATAATGGTTTCATTTTTCTAAAAAGCATTGCGTTATTTGACGATTTACTTTAATTATGCACTGGCAATCCAATGGAGTAAACCCGTTCCGCGTTAGCGGCGTAGTCCTGTGATTAGCCTACTTATTAGATAAGTTAAATAAAGAATTCTCACACTAGTCCCACGACTGACCTGTAGTTTGTTTCACCTTGCAAACTCGGGTGCCTTCTTTCCACACGGGCAGTCGAGTAGCTTTTGCAGATATAGTTAAGCAGGATCCTGGATTGAAGTCTGAAGCTGGGTCCAGAATATTGATGGCCTTCCGCTGAGATTAGTTCCGCTGCAATGTATTTAATTTATTGTAAATGTATCCTCCGTTGTTTTATTTATTGATGTACTCTGATATATTCTGTACTCTGATGTAACATTTATTATTGATGTTATAAAAGTCTGTGTTTTTTTTCTGATGTGTTATATGCCCAAAGTTAACGTACGCGGGTTTTGAACGGTCTTGATCGATCTGGCGATCGATTGGGGTCGGGCGAAATTCGGGTCGTTACATAACCTCTGAGCTCGTACATGTCAGAGAAGGGTGTTAAGCCAGAGAATAAATTCTCCACCACCAAACAGATATATATTTAGCAGAGATCAACCATACAGTTCGAAATACAATGACAGACATATAATCCTGCCTTTAACTAGGTTAAAGAACTAATGTCATTTAAAACACAGTACATGATAAACCCAAATCACATTCCATTAATTATGGAATCTTCACGGAAAAACAAATCAATATATTATCTATATCAATTTCCGTATCCGATTAATAATATAAATGAAATAACGGCAAAGCCATTTAAATTCCATATGTGTTAACAGTCTTCCTCCATAGAAGTTCACTTTTATTATTATCAATCGAATTCCATTCAATTCCAATATATTAAATTGGAAAATTTCCGTTAAATCTTAATAAAAAGGTTTATAAATTCCAAATCACGTTTCACTGTAAATCGGGTTAATGAACGAATGTCGTTAAAAAAACAGTTCACAATAAACCCAATTCACATTCCATTTTTAATCGGGTTAAAGAACAAGTGTTATTTAAAACACCGTTCACGTTAAACCTAAAAAAAAATTCAATTCAATTCCAATTAAATATTAATTAATTGGTAACTTCATTAAATCTCAATAAAAAGATTTAATCTTTTCTCAACTGGGTTTAAGAACAGTGTTAATGAAGACACTAATCACGACAAACCTAAATCCCATTTGATATTAAATACAAGGCTCTGAATAGAAAATATATCGGCTTATATTCAATACCAAATTCTGAAATCAACAAATATCGTATTGGAATAACGATATATATATCCTCCAAATTCCTCCATAATATCTGTATAATCACGGAATCCAATATCGAAATATTCCGAAGATAATTTCGATTCAAATCCATTCCAATTCATATATTGGAAATTCCGGTTGTAACGACCCGTATTTTTGGCAATCAAATAATTAATTTAATTTATTTATTTTAAATATTTTATTAGGAAAATTAACGGATTTTAATATTTAGTTCATTATTTAAACGAAGTTTGAACGTTATAATTTATATATAATTTAAAACGAGCTCGAAATGGCGCTGCAGTTCGTAATATGGAGTTTTGAACTTCAACTGAATATACAGAGTCCGATATAAGTCGGATTTCTGTGAAACCAGAAATATTGGAACCATATTGATAATAATTTTCATATGAAGGAGAAAAATCCAGATTCCGTGTTATAGATTGTTAGTTATGGCTAAACCAAAATTTGAAATAGTTGCTATGGCAATCGTTATTTAAAATATAGGCCTTTAAAATAGCCATTTTTCAAACGGACTCTGTTTTCAATGAAATTAGTTTCATTGGAATTGTATCATTAAATTATTATAAGAAAATCAAATTGCATGGCAAACCGATGTCGTATGTGACCACGACAGCCGTAAACGCCCGTTTATTTTATATAACGCGTAATTAAATTAATTCAATTCAATAAAGAGACATTTGAGTGTAACTTGAGCAGACGATCGAATTAGGCCATGAAATCAGTTCCGTTGAGTTCTTATCGCCGATTAGAGTCAGGATAGATATATAGTTTGTTATTTTTGAAGACCGGCTAATTTGGTGTCCAGAATGACATTTCGGTGCGTTCAAAAAAATAGCATACAGGGAAACAGTCTCAGAATGCGACGAAACTGGTGCCATTGGGTTCATATTAATTAATTATTGCAGGATTTCAAAGTTTCAAGTTGATTGGATTTATCTAGTGATCGTGGAAAAATTAAACGCGTGTTTTTCGCTGGTTTATAAAGGAATTTTTTTTCAAATAATGTCGGAATTTCACGAAACTGGTCCCGTTGAGTCCGGAATATTTTTCTATGCTAAGATTAGTTTTTTTATCAGAAAACGGGGATTGTCTGCAGTGGTTTTATTGCATTACTTCATGACGAAGTTTCGATTAATAATATAATATTAACTCATCCCACTATAAATACCATAAATTGGTCATAACCCTAAAATCTCTTTCAGCGTAGTCAACATGTTCTACCGCCGCCATAACAAATGAACGAATGAAATCATTCCAAGATTTCTTTTCTCCAAACTCATAATCTGTTAATCCATTTCAAAACTATTCATCTGGGAAGAGCTAGATCTCGTCGAGAACTGTGGAGCCAATGGCGGCGATCGTTTTTGGCTCGACGCGTTGGCCAGAGTTTGGTCTCGAAGCATCTAGGGTTCGTGGTGGTTTACAGGCGACTGGAAGGACTAGAATGCATTAGAATTTGGGCCAAGACAAGGGGTACTGGACTGCGTCGGCCAATGGCATTTGATTTATCTCTGATCATCTGATGGAGCGGCAATGTGAGGAAATGTTGGGGAGGCTTGTGAAATCTAGAACCTGGATGCTTTGTAATTGGATATGGGTTCAACGTGGTGGACTGGGGAGGTATCATTCACGGTGGTGGAAGAGGAGGTTAGGCTGCATCGATCTCCGGTGTTGGATGGACCTCCGATGAACTCCTGGAGGTGCGGCAAGTGTTTTGGAAAAGGAACGGAAAACTTGTTGATAGAGAGGCAATGGAAAATTTGCTGTTACAGGGTTGAGAAAAGTTAAAAACGAGGAAGCAACATCACGTGAAAGTGAAGACGATTTCCTTTTCGCCTGTAAAAGGAAAGCTTGTAACGTAAATAACTAATTATTGTTTAGAAATAAAATCATATTATTTAAATCGTATAAGCATATGATCATATAACGTTGAATCATGGCAGGGTTTTAACATTTGGCCAGGGCTCTGAAAAACAGGCATCATTTGGAATAAAACAGCTGAACACCTAGGATAAAGGGAAGGGTTTTCCTAAGTAAAAACATAATTAATTCAAGCTAATATTATATAATTAAAATTCTAATCCTGTTTTAAACATCACAGGGACGGCGTTGCTCGCATGAGTTTGGAAATATGGAGAGACGAGGAATGATGTACTGTCAGCCGGTATAAGTCCGATTAACAGTGTAATAAAATTTAATTAAGGTTGATAAATTTGTGATCTAGGAAGATTACATGATCAGTTTAAAACCTATATTAACCAAAGCGTGGTTTTGTTCAGGCCATTGGGAAAGAAGACAATGTGAAAAAGGAAACCCATGAAGATGGTCGGTCTGTTACCCAGTAAACCAGCATAATGTGATAAGTTAACAAAGAAATTAGAATAGTTAATTATTAATAAGTGATTATCTATAATTAATTTGGTTAGTTATAGTAGTTAGGGATTTATTTATAATTTAACTATATAACTTAAAAACAGTAATAACTTGTTCACATATTACCAGAGTCGGATCAGATCAGAGAAGTCGAAACCATATGAACGGACTCTGTATCTTGGAATTTACTGAGACAAAAGTGGAGACAATGAGAACTTACGGTTAAATTAAACGATGTTTAATTTAACTGTAACCAAACAGTTTCAGAAATAAATGGAATTTGATTAAGGTGAGTTAAACTCACTCAGTTTTTTCCCATTTGTATTTTATATAAATTGGGTTTTTATTTTGTGTGTTCTGCTTGCCAATGGTTGACTGTTTGCTAGTTATATGTTTATTTGTCGATTAACTGATGAAATTAAACTGTTGTTTAATTTCAGTGAAATACCAAATCATTATTTTAACGATTGATTCCAATAAAGGTAACTTACCTTGTTGGTCACGTTTATAAAATAAACGTGCTAAAATTGTTTGAATTGCTTGTGAGTTGGTTGATGTTAATAGTCATTATTATTTCAGTTAAATGAAATTGAAATGACCTTATTTGAGATAACCGTTGTGATTTCAGGGAAGAATAGGTTGGAGGAATTCAACGGGATTCCTCAAAATTTATTATTTATTTTCATATTATCACATATGAACTTTCATGTTTGGATGATTGATTTGATTAGTGATCATTGACTGAAAATTCACCTTACGTTTTGTTTAAACCAATGGGCAGTATTGGTTGAGTATTGGGCAGCATATGGCCGATAAAATAAATTATTTTGTTTTATAGTGATTTACTGTCAGGTTAATCGATAGAACTGAAGTTATAAAATTTATTTTATAACTAGAGATAGATTTTGAAATATATTTTATTTTGAACAAAAGTTTATTAACAGGAAATAAATATTCATTATTTATTTTTAAATTTATAATTAATTATTAATTGATTTTATAGAGTCAATTCTGATGTTAATCAGATTTACAAATACGAGAATAGAAGTTAACCTAATAGTTAAAACTCGATAGTTGTTTTTGTTAAGAAACAAATTAAATGGAATTTGTTTGGATTAATTATATTGATAATTATTTAAAAGGGAAAACAAATTGGAATCGGTTAACGAGATAACCGTGTTTTGAGTTGACTAAATAGACCGTTTAATTGGGATTGATTTTTGAATTAGTGTGTTTTGAATAGTTTAACGAATATTGTTTTAATTATAATAAGATTTTAAAAATAGGATTTACTATTTATTTTAGTTAATAAAGCAATTAACTACTGAAGTAGTTAATGAATGAAATAAATTGTTATTACTTTTTAATGGAAATTCATTTAAAAGTAATCGATGTTGAAATGAAATCTAGTTGAATGGTGAAAGAAGTTTATGAATGGGTTTATATTTAAATCCTGAATTTTTATAACGAAATTATAAAGAGAATTTCAAGCGAATACAATAGCTTGAAATAAATGTTACTTAATTATTTGAATTAAGTCAAAGGAAATTAAGATAAAAGGTTTATAATAAACCAGGATTATGTAAATGAGGTTTAAAGTGTTAAGGCGTTAATTTTTCATTAACTATACTTGAAAATGAGATCAAGTAGAAAGGGGAAAATTTAAATAAAATTTCCAAAGTAGGAAATGGTCGAATAGATTTGAAAGGAGATTGGTAAAAGTGAGTTTGGGTAAAGAAGTGGGTCGTAGGATTGTATAACCAAATCAAAATTATAATGGAATTTGTTTTGTGGCTGGAATAGAATATTGGTTTGATTACAAATTATATTTATCTAAGGATAAGAATGTTGTTGATCAAGGTCTGAGAGGTAATTAAAATACCCAACTTGAACAACATCAGGATTACGTAAAGATGATATTAGTTGGTAACCATAAAAGAGGTTAGTGATACTTTATTATTTCCGTTAGAGAAATAATAATGCGATGTTTGGTGAAAATTTAGAGAATATACGAAGTAAAGGAAATTAGTAAGAAGGAAATGTAAGGTTGAGTAATTATTTTTTACAAATAAATATTAGTTATCGTTTCAAGAATAGAATAAAAGATGTTTCGTAACTTTGGTTATAAATAATAAGTTAAGTGGATTTCCCAAGTTTAAATAATAAAGAGTAACGTAACAAATGTTTTGAAAGGAGAATTAAGTGGAAATTTAATATGATTATAAGTTATTTCACTATGTATTAATATGAAATGGTTTTTTTGGGAACATTAGTATATTAAATAAGGATTCAAATATCGTATTTTTAAATATTAAAAGAGTTAGAAGTTTTAACTAAACAGAAGTGAATCAGTTTGTTTTAATTAAAAGGCCAAGTGATGCTGAATACTGAACCAGTGAACTCATTGGATTGTCAAGATTGAATCACTGTTTATTTTGATAGTTAAATCACTAACTATCAAATCTGTCCAATCCGATTTGTTGGTACGAAAAGACCGGGATCGAATTTATATTCGAAAACCATTCCGACCAACGAATACATGAAGATATCAAAAATGATCGAGATGGAGCACTAAAACCATGGATTTTCATAAATGTAAGGACACTAATATTCTATGCCTGGCAAGTACAGATAAGCTGTGATTCTGTCGTGTTGGAATCTACGGGTTGCAAGGACTTCTCGCTACTGATCCATGGTGTGATTCCTATATTGGATGCACTAGGAGAGTACCTTCGGTTCATCCTATTCCAGGATGACTTGTATGGACGAATGTCTGACAGAGTAATTCCAAAGGGATCACGTATGTTGATTTCTTCAAACGTGCTATAGTTGTTGGCAGAGAATTGCCGTTCTCTTAGCTTAACTGCTGGAGTATTTTTGTGGATGTCAATTAGTGGTATCTGACGGATCTGACGATGTGACATTCAAAGTTAATGATGACCAAATGTTCAAAAGTTAATCTAAACCTCAGGCCTCAACAGCCGGGAAATGATAAAAATCGGGAAGGCAACATGGCTATGTGGGTCGCTCCCATTAGGGTGTATAATAACCTATCTAGAGAAATTCCTTCTGTTTCTTTAATCTATTTCGATGCTGTCCCTTTTCAGGAAACAGTGGGTCGCACCCAACCGTTGGTGATATACATTTGATACACTCAAGTGAAATGAGTGGTCGGTCATGTGTGGGCCGGGTTGCAAGACGTTCTTGTTGAACCCAGTGTATTCGCCTCTAGAGATACACTATCGGCAGGTGGTCCCAAACCTTGTCATAGTCGGAATCCAATCTCCCATAAGCATCTGCGGTTTTGATTGTATACTATATTTGTGGAGCATGAGATGCAAGCGTTCCGCTAGATTGATATCTACTTGTATTTAGACATTATTATAAAATTAGAAAAGATATTGATTCCAAAAATGTTTTGGGTTATCGTAAGGTAAAAACCGTCCGTATTTATGTGTGGATTTGGTCTTATGATTATCCTTTTCTTTTGAAAGGATTTTAACTTAAAAATCAAGTTGTGTGATACCCTTGATACTGTGCGAGTTTATCTCACTCTGGTTCACCGGACTGACCCAGTGTTTTGTAAATGCTCGAGTTAGACTGGGTTGTACAGGTTTAGTTTATCGGATGCTGCGATATCCAGAGACGAGATGGGGGTTTTCAGACGTATTGTACCTAGTATATCTTCCGCTGTGTTGTATATGAGGATAGGTTATTATAACTGTCCAGATGTGTGATGTACTCTGATATTGTAAGTATTTTTAAAAGCTCTCAGTAAAGATTTATTTCTATACTATATTTTGTTCAGCTGCAATGTGAGACTCTGCGTTGTGTTGTTTCTTCTCTTCTTCTATTCTAATATTTCTTTCATTCTTATCTCACCCTCTAAATTCTTTCTAATAACTATCTAGTGTTTTTGGTGCTTGGAAGGTCGGCATGAGATACAGAATTGTATTTATGTTGATTTTCGGGGCCGAAAATCATTGGGTCATTACAGTGGTATCAGAGCTATTGATTTAGTAATAACCTTGGCTCTGTGGTATGAATCGATAGAGATGGGTTTAGTAATACCCCAGATCGAGATTTAGCGTATATATATGAGAGCATATTTGTAAATTTTATGTACAAATGTTTTGTATTGTGTCTTTTGATCGGTTCAAGTGTTGAGAAGCATTGAATTGGCAATGGATACAGAATTGTTTTGAAAAGAGGGTAAATGAAATAATTTTACCCAAATTATATTTTATTTAGAAAAGGAGTAATTTTCTCAAATCATTCAGATAATAGTGTTTTTGATTGATTTGAATGGAATTCAAATTGAATTGATTAGGAATTAACCTGTCTAAGTGAAATTAAATAAAAATATTTGGAAATTTGTAATTAAATGAATAAATAATAATCAAATAGAAACCAATCAAATAATTAATTGATTGATATTCAAATATGTGAAGTGAAAATAAAATATTAGTGTTGAATGTAAATTCAATTGGTTTGGTTGAGTTGATGGTGCATTAGTTATTAATTGTGTGTTAAACTGCATGGATAGAATTCATCAACAAGTTAAATTGGAGTTGGATGAATTGAAAATAATTCCAGTATTACAAATTGGAATGGAATCTTACATGAATTAAAACGGAATGACTACCCCAGTATTCACATATACTTGTTAAAATGAAGTGATGTCACCAATTTGATTTTGGAAATCTGTATAGTTATACCTGTTGATAATGAGGTGTTATTTAAGAAATTCATGTAATTTTCACTGACATATTGAAATGAGTTAAATACAGGCGTTGGAAGGATTTAAGATTGATTTGGTAGAATAAATCGCACATACGTTGAGCAATTACGCCCAATAGCGCTCATAAAAGGCACGCCTATGCAAAAATATAAATTTTGGGTTTTGATTTTTGTTTTCCGACCGTATGGGTCGAGGTATATATATTATTTGTTTCCACGATATCGCAGATGTCACTCCGTGCAGGGGAGACTCGGCCGAATTTTTCTGGGAATTTAAAGGGTTAGAAAAATTTTCGTTTTTTTTTGGAAAATATTTAGTTACGATATTGAATTGGTTTTTGATTTAAAATAAATTGGATTTGGAATTTAATGGGAATTATAGCATTTTTCTTACCTTAGCAATTTCGAGGACGAAATTATTTTAAGGGGGGAAGAATGTAACGACCCATATTTTCGGCAGTCAAAAATTTAATTTAATTTATTTATTTTAAATATTTTATTGGGAAAATTAACGGATATTAATATTTAATTCATTATTTAAACAAAGTTTGAACGCTATAATTTATAGATAATTTAAAACGAGCTCGAAATGGCGCTGCAGTTCGTAATATGGAGTTTTGAACTTCAATGGAATATACAGAGTCCGATATAAGTCAGATTTATGTGAAACCAGAAACGTTGGAACCATATTGATAATAATTTTCATATGAAGGAGAAAAATCCATATTCCGTGTTACAGATTGTTAGTTATGGCTAAACCAAAATTTGAAATAGTCGCTATGGAAATCGTTATTTAAAATATAAGCCTTTAAATTAGACATTTTTCAAACGGACTCTGTTTTCGATGAAATTAGTTTTATTGGAACCGTATCATTAAATTATTGTAAGAAAATCAAATTGCATGGCAAACCGATGTCGTATGTGACCACGGCAGCAGTAAACGCCCGTTCATTTTATATAGCGCGTAATTAAATTAATTCAATTCTATAAAGAGACATTTAAGTGTAACTTGAGCAAACGATCGAATTAGGCCACGAAATCAGTTCCGTTGAGTTCGTATCGTCGATTATAGTCAGGATAGCTATATACTTTGTTATTCTCGGAGACTGGCTAATTTGGTGTCCAGAATGGCATTTCAGTGCGTTCATAAAAATAGCGTACTAGGAAACAGTCTCAGAATGCGACGAAACTGGTGCCATTGGGTTCATATTAATTAATTATTGTAGGATTTCAAAGTTTCAAGTTGATTGGATTTATCTAGTGATCGTGGAAAAATTAAATGCTTGTTTTTCGCTAGTTTTATAAAGGATTTTTTTTCAAACAATGTCGGAATTCGACGAAACTGGTCCCATTGAGTCCGAATATATTTCTATGCTAAGATTAGTTTTTTTTTATCAGAAAAAGGAGATTGTCTGTAGTGGTTTTATTGCGTTACTTCACGATGAAATTTCGATTAATAATATAATATTAACTCATCCTACTATAAATACCATAAATTGGTCATAACCCTAAAATCCCTTTCAGCATAGTCAACATGTTCTACCACCGCCATAACAATGAACAAATGAAATCGTTCCAAGCATTCTTGCCTCCAAACTCATAATCTGTTAACCCATTTAAAAACCGTTCATCTGGGAAGAGCTAGATCTCGTCGAGATCTGTGGATCCAATGGCGGCGATCGTTTTTGGCTCGACGCGGTGGCCAGAGTTTGGGTCGAAGAATCTAGGGTTCATGGTGGTTTACAGGCGATTGGAAGGACTAGAACGCACTGGAATTTAGGCGAAGACAAGGGGGACTAGACCACATCGGCCAATGACATCTGATTTATCTCTGATCATCTGATGGAGCGGCAACGTGAGGAAATGGTGGGGCGGTTTGTTAAATCTAGAACCTGGACGCTTTTTAATTGGATATGGGTTCAACGTGGTGGACTGGGGAGGTATCATTCACGGTGGTTGTAGACGAGGTCAGGCTGCGTTGATCTCCGGTGTTGGATCGACCTTCGATGAACTCCTGGAGGTGCGACAAGTGTTTTGGTAATGGAACGGAAAACTTGTTGATGGAGAGGCACTGGAAAATTTGTTGTTACAGGGTTGAGCAAAGTTGAAAACGAGGAAGCAACATCATGTGAAAGTGAAGACGATTTCCTTTTCGGTTGTAAAAGGAAAAGCTTGTAAACTAACTAATTATTGTTTAGAAATAAAATCATATTATTTAAATCGTATAAGCATATGATCATATAACGTTAAATCATGGCACAGTTTTAACATTTAGCCAGGGCTCTGAAAAGACAGGCATCAGTTCGAATAAAATAGCTGAACACCGAGGATAAAGGGAAGGGTTTTCCAAAGTAAAAACGTTATTAATTCAAGCTAATATTATATAATTAAAATTCTAATCCTGTTTTAAACGTCACAGGGACAGCTTTGTTCGCATGAGTTTAAGAATACGGAGAGGTGAGGAATGATGTACTGTCGGCCGGTATAAGTCTGATTAACAGTATAATAAAATTTAATTAAGGTTGATAAATTTGTGATCTAGGACGATTACATGATCAGTTTAAAACCTATATTAACCAAAGCGTGGTTTTGTACAGGCCATTGGGAAAGAAGACAATGTGAAAAAGGAAACCCATGAAGATGGTTGGTCTGTTACCCAGTAAACCAACGTAATGTGATAAGTTAACAAAAAAATTAGAATAGTTAATTATTAATAAGTGATTATCTATAATTAATTTGGTTAGTTATTGTAGTTAGGGATTTATTTATAATTTAATTATATAACTTAAAAACAGTAATAACTTGTTCATATATTACCAGAATTGGATCATATCGAAGAAATTGAGACCATATGAACGGACTCTGTATCTTGGAATTTACTAAAACAAAAGTGGAGACAATGAGAACTTACGGTTAAATTAAACGCTGTTTAATTTAACTGTAACCAAACAGTTTCAGAAACAAATGGAATCTGATTAAGGTGAGTTAAACTCACTCAGTTTTTTCCCATTTATATTTTTATAAGTTGGGTTTTTATTTTGTGTATTCTGCTTGCCAATGGTTGACTGTTTGCTAGTTATAAGTTTATTTGTCGATTAACTGATGAAATTAAACTGTCGTTTAATTTCAGTGAAATACCAAATCATTATTTTAACGATTGATTCCAATAAAGGTAACTTACCTGTTGGTCACGTTTATAAAATAAACATGCTAAAATTGTTTGAATTGTTTGAATTGCTTGTGAATTGGTTGATGTTAATAGTCATTATTATTTCAGTTAAATGAAATTGAAATGACTTTATTGAGATAATCGTTGTGAGTTCAGGGAAGAACAGGTTGGAGGAATCCAACGGGATTCCTCAAAATATATTATTTATTTTCATATTATCACATATGAACTTTCATGTTTGGATGATTGATTTGATTAGTGATCATTGACTGAAAATTCAACTTATGTTTTGTTTAAACCAATGGGCAGTATTGGTTGAGTATTGGGTAGCATATGGCCGATAAAATAAATTGTTTTATTTTATAGTGATTTACCGTCAGGTTAATCGATAGAACTGAAGTTATAAAATTTATTTTATAACTAGAGATAGATTTTGAAATATATTTTATTTTGAATAAAATTTTGTTAAAAGGAAATAAATATTCATTATTTATTTTTAAATTTATAATTAATTATTAATTGATTTTATAGAGTCAATTCTGATGTTAATCAGATTTACAAATACGAGAATAGAAGTTAACCTAATAGTTAAAACTCGATAGTTGTTTTTGCTAAGAAACAAATTAAATGGAATTTATTTGGATTAATTATATTGATAATTATTTAAAAGGGAAAACGAATTGGAATCGGTTAACGAGATAACCGTGTTTTGAGTTAACTAAATAGACCGTTTAATTGGGATTGATTTTTGAATTAGTGTGTTTGGAATAGTTTAACGAATATTGTTTTAATTCTAATAAGATTTTAAAAAGAGGATTTACTATTTATTTTAGTTAATAAAGCAATTAACTACTGAAGTAGTTAATGAATGAAATAAATTGTTATTACTTTTTAATGGAAATTCATTTAAAAGTAATCGATGTTGAAATGAAATCTAGTTGAATGGTGAAAGAAGTTTATGAACGGGTTTATATTTAAATCCCGAATTTTTATAATGAAATTATAAAGAGAATTTCAAGCGAATACAATAGCTTGAAATAAATGTTACTTAATTATTTGATTTAAGTCAAAGGAAATTAAGATAAAAGGTTTATAATAAACCAGGGTTATGTAAATGAGGTTTAAAGTGTTAACGAGTTAATTTTACATAAAGGATACTTGAAAATGAGATCAAGTAGAAAGGGGAAAATTTAAATAAGATTTCCAAAGTAGGTAATGGTCGATAGATTTTAAAGGAGATTGGTAAAAGTGAGTTTGGGTAAAGAAGTGGGTCGTAGGATTGTATAACCAAATCAAATTAATAATGGAATTTGTTCTGTGGCTGGAATAGAATATTGGTTTGATTACAACTTATATTTATCTGAGGATAAGAATGTTGTTGATCAAGGTCTGAGAGGTAATTAAAATACCCAACTTGAACAACATCAGGATTATCTGAAGATGATATTAGTTGGTAACCGTAAAAGAGGTTAGTGATAATTTATTATTTCCATTAGAGAAATAATAATGCAATGTTTGGTGAAAATTTGGAGAATATACGAAGTAAAGGAAATCAGTTAGAAGGAAGTGTAAGGTTGAGTTTTTATTTTATACAAATAAATATTAGTTATCGTTTCAAGAATAGAATAAAAGATGTTTCGTAACTTTGGTTGTGAATAATTAAGTTAAGTTGATTTCCCAAGTTTAAATAATAAAGAATAATGTAACAACTGTTTTGAAAGGAGAATTAAGTGGAAATTTAATATGATTATAAGTTATTTCACTAAGTTTTAATATGAAATGGTTTTTTGGGAACATTAGTATATTAAATAAGGATTCAAATATCGTATTTTTAAATATTAAAAGAGTTAGAAGTTTTGACTAAACAGAAGTGAATCAGTTTGTTTTAATTAAAAGGCCAAGTGATGCTGAATACTGAACCAGTGAACTCATTGGATTGTCATGATTGAATCACAGTTTATTTTGATAGTTAAATCACCGACTATCAAATCTGTCCGATCCGATTTGTTGGTACAGAAAGACCGGGATCAAATTTATATTCGAAAACCATTCCGACCAACGAATACGTGAAGATATTAAAATATGATCGAGATGGAGCACCAAAGACCGTGGATTTTCATAAACGGAAGGACCACTAATAATCCCTGCTTGGCAAGCAGAGATAAGCTGTGATTCTGTAGTGGTTGGAATCTACGGTTGCAAGGACTTCTCGCAACCGATCCATGGGGTGATTCCTATATTGGATGCAGTAGGAGAGTACCTTCGGTTCATCCTGTTCCTGGATGACTTTTATGGCCAAATGTCTGACAGAGTAATTCCAAAGGGATCACGTACGTTGATTTCTTCAAACGTGCTATAGTTGTTGGCGGAGAATTGTCGTTCTCTTAGCTTAACTGCTAGAGTATTTTTGTGGACGTCAATTAGTGGTATCTGACGGATCTGACGATGTGACATTCAAAGTGAATGATGACCAAATGTTCAAAAGTTAATCTAAACCTCAGGCCTCATCAGCCCGGAAATGACAAAAATCGGGCATGCAGCATGGCTATGTGGGTCGCTCCCATTAGGGTGTATAATCACCTATCTAGAGAAATTCCTTGTGTTTCTTTAATCTATTTCGATGCCGTCCTTTTTCGGGAAACGGTGGGTCGCACCCACCATTGGTGATATACATTCGATACACTCAAGTGAAATGAGTGGTCGGTCATGTGTGGGCCGGGTTGCAAGACGTTCTTGTTGAACCCAGTGTATTCGCCTCTAGAGATACACTATCGGCAGGTGGTCCCAAACCTTGTCATAGTCGGAATCCAACCTCCAATAAGCATTTGCGGAGCGTGAGATGCAAGCGTTCCGCTGGATTGATATCTACTTGTATTTAGACATTATTATAATATTAGAAAAGATATTGATTCCAAAAATGTTTTGGGTTATCGTAAGGTAAAAACCGTCCGTATTTATGTGTGGATTTGGTCTTACGATTATCCTTTTCTTTTGAAATGATTTTAACTTAAAATCAAGTTGTGTGATACCCTTGATACTGTGCGAGTTTATCTCACTCTGGTTCACCAGACTGACCCAGTGTTTTGTAAATGCTCGAGTTAGACCCTGTTGTAAAGGTTTAAGTTATCGGATGCTGCGATATCCAGAGACGAGATGGGGGTTTTCAGACGTATTGTACCTAGTATATCTTCCGCTGTGTTGTATATGAGGACAGGTTATTATAACTGTCCAGATGTGTGATATACTCTGATATTGTAAGTATTTTTAAAAGCTCTCAGTAAAGATTTATTTCTGTATTATATTTTGTTCCGCTGCAATGTGAGACTCTATGTTGTGTTGTTTCTTCTCTTCTTCTATTATAATATTTCTTTCTTTCTTATCTCACCCTCTAAATTCTTTCTAATAACTATCCAGTGTTTTCGGTGCTTGGAAGGTCGGCATGAGATACAGAATTGTATTTATGTTGACTTTCGGAGCCGAAAATCATTGGGTCATTACACTGGTTATTTTTAAAACCATTTCAAACCCAATTTATTTATTTAAAAATATTGGATTTTTAATTCTAGTTCATTTCGATAAAAATATATTTTTATCTTTTCAAATATGGAATTTTTCATCCCAATTCTTTCCAAATCATTTATTATGATTTTATACAAGTTATTGATATTTTTAACAATTTTATCAAGGCCCGTACAGTCGATTTCCATGAACGACCATCGAACTGCACTTACAGCAACCTTATCCAAATTTGATTTGGACATAATTCCAAATCCAACAGTTAGATTTCAAATCTCTCTTATTCGCTAGAAAGCTATTCTCGATACGAACCCAATGGTTCCGGTTTTAGGAGAATCTGACGGTCGGATCTCCCGTAATGTCCGTTCGAAGTCAATGGTTGAAATTCGCGAAGTGCAGCGGTGCTACGTGTTCTATTCTGGCCATTATATAATATATATTATATATATTTTCGTCGATTTCCATTCAAAACGTATTTTATAAATCATTTTAAATTCGTTTTTATAACGATTTCAACTTCCTATTCAATTTCAAATCAAAATTGAATATTCCATATCATCGATATATAAATGATAGTATTTTCAAAATGTTATATTTTGAAATCAATTCCTTTTTTATATTCATTATAAAAATGAATAAAATCAATATAAATATCGTTCACGTCAAAATGGCGTTAATCTAATCAACATGGCTTTATATGTTTAAATATATTCATGTCTATCCCAAATCGGACGTCAAAATCAGATTTTGATCTATTACTGAATATTATTTTAAAAAATTCATCATTTTAAAATAATCGTTATTTTAAAATATTCATTCTTTCTGAACTGGAATCAAACACAGTCAATTACCATATAATTTGATTTATATGGATTTCATACACACATGTACACAACAACAATCAAACACAGTCAACCATCATCCTAAGTGCATTCTACACTGCATAAGCATCAAATATAAATATTCAACACTTATAACAGTCTGTCAACCAAACGATTGACATACAGCTAATTATTGGGACTAGTGTATGTCATAAATCATCCCAATACCCGTGTGGGGTTTCAACCAATCAAACACAGATTTTATTTGTGAAGTTGGGCGATGTGTAAAATTTATCGTCCTAATCAATATCAGTCTAATGTGTGTACATAAACAGATCGTCAGATTTGTTTATGAATATTTATTTTATTCATATACACATTAAAAATTATATTTTTAACTATAAAATATTTTTAACTATAAAATATTTTTAACTATAAAATATTTTATTCCATTCCACATCACACAATCAACTTTCACAACAAAATCAAACAAACAAACAAGTCGTCCATGGTCTGTGGATGACGGGTGTCGAGTGCTACTAAGCACCGTATACATCCTAGTATATATTTAAACTAGAAAATAAAATTAAAGTGAGAAGTTCTCACCTTTGGGTTCCACTCCTCCATTCTTTATTTCTGAATGGTTCGGATTTTGAGTCCGTTCCATCGCACGCCTTTTCACGCTGTTTATAGCAAAAATCATATTTTCAATATGATGTTTATTTTAAAGGGTGCGTATTTTACAGGTCCCTGTTATAGTTTCAAAATAGAAAAAAAAACCGGTCATAAACTTTTTGTAAATTAGGTCCCTATTTTCTGAAAATTGATCAAAAAAATATAAAAAAATTATAAAAAAAATCATGTAAATTCGTATTTGAATAAAACATGTAAACACTAAAAAATTCAGAACAAAAAATCATCAGACAAGGCCTCAAAAATAAAAAAAACAGAAAAAAAAAACGAAATTTCCAATTAAATGCATAATAGTATGCACATATATCATTTTTCTGCATACATCCGTGCTTATTTTTCACTACATTCATCTTCGTTGATTTTTCTTCATGCAAATACGTACATACATGTGTGCAAATATTTCAAATACTTGCACACATTTGTGCAGGTTTATTTTCAGATTTTAATCCGAACACAGCTTACGGAAAAGTTGCATACATATATGCAATTATCAGTAATAATTGCATAAATGTATGCAACTATTTTTTTTTGTTTTCCATACATTCCTGACATTATTTCCAGATTTTAGAATTTTTTTTTCATGAACGAAAGCACATTTTTTTTTTTAAAAAAAAGGCGGAAGTAATAAAATAGGGGACGGGTTTAAAATTTTCAAAACTTTTTTTTTGTAAATTAGGTCCCTACTTTTAGCGAGTGTGTTATCCTATAAAATGTTGCACACATGTGTGCATGTTTTCTGAGAAATTTGCACATTTGGATGCAAATAAAAATGAACTGAAATATTAACTTAAATCTATGCGCTAGAAGAACTGCAATAATTGCACATATGCATGCAATAAAATCAAAAACGTGCATAATATTATGCATCTAACTGCAGTTTTTTCTATTTTTTTGCTGTTTTCTTCTTTCTGACATTATTTTTGTTGTTTTTTTAACTGAATTTTTTGTATAATGCATAATATATTTTATTACTAATTTACGATTTTTTTTAATTATTATTTTATAAGTTTTGAAAACAGGGACCTAATTTATATTAAGTTTATGACCGGATGTGAGCCTAATTAAGTTTCAAAATAGGGATGTGAGCCTAATATTCACTATTTTAAAAATCACATTTTTATAATGCCACTTCATATATAAAAATCACATATTTTTACAATGTTTCTTTCTATATAAAAATTATATTTTTATATCTCTACTTCTTATATAAAGATATAATTTTAATCGCTACTCCATATATAAAAATCGGATTTTTATATCGTTCTTCATATAATAAAAAATCATATTTTTCTCCTGCCATTCTCTATATAAAAATCACATTTTTATATATAAAGATCGTACTTTTATATCTCTACTACATATGTAAAAATCGCATTTTTATATTCTCTATCATATAAAAAACATATTTTTATTATCTCTATAATATAAAAGTCATATTTTTATTATCTCTATAGTATAAAAATCATATTTTTATTATCTCTATAATATAAAAATCATATTTTTATTTCAAAACCATATATAAAAAAAATCTCATCTTTCATATGATTAAAAATCATATCTTTACTTTTTCAAAGATCATATCTTTATATTTATAAAAATCTTACCTTTTAAATAAATAAAAATCGAACATTTAAATAAATAAAAATCGGAGCTTTATATGGTTAAAACCATATTTTTATTTACAAAAACCATACCATTCAAAATGAATTAAAATAATAAATAAAGAAAAAGAAAACTTACATTAAAAATCGAGGGGGGGGGGTCTTCCTTCGCTGGAGGAGGTTCGTCGGAAAGCGGATGGGGGAGGCGGCGGTGGTGTTCGTGACTGGGGGACTAAGGTTGGTGGCATCATGATTTTGGGCATGGGTGCTTCGACTGAGAAGAGGAGTGAGAGAGAGGCGCGAAGGGGAGCGGTGGCCAGGGGGAAGGACATCACGGTGGAGGGGCGCGCCTCCTGCGGTGGTCGACGTCAAAGGTGCGGAGGCGATTCAGTTTCGAGGGAGGGAAATCGGATTTTTTTAATTTTCTATTTTTTCTTTTGACTGAAAAGGAGGCGTTGACCAACTAGGAGAGAAGGGAGGGTAGGTTACGGGTTTATATAAATATAATTATATTTTATTCAATTCAAATTCCAAAAAGGTGAATTTTCATTCGAACCCCAAATCGAACCCAACGACTATCGCCCTCAGCTATTTACCCTTATTCCGAACACAATGGGATATGTTTTGTTACCTAATTCAGCTGTTACGACCAGTTTTCGCTAAAATCAAAATATAAATCTATATATTGAATTTGAACGCACATTTTAATTTATCGAGGCCACATACAGACTCCAAAAATTCCAGAAAAACAGATCAGGCTATGTTTTGACGATACGGTCCTAACAAAACTATATTTGTCGAATTTTGAGTCCGTTTGAAAAATGGCCATTTTTTGGTCGATCTAAATTGACTTAAACTGTCAAAACACGTTTTACTTCGCCACGCTCGCATATTGATTCCAAAAATTATGGAAATTGGAATCTAGCAATAACTTGACATCCCGGATCCAACAAAAGTAGGTACGTCGAAAATGGAGGTCGTTTGCAAACTTGCTATTTTTAAGGGCTATATTTCCATAGCGCCTATTCCGAATTTTAAACTTGACATAACATTTTATTCCCTATATGAAATCTGGATTTTTCGGATTTGTTTTTTAAGATATTTTCAAATAGATTCTAAATTTTTGGTTTCACTAAAATCTGGTTTATTTTGAATCCTGTACATTCATTTGAAATTTGAAATTGAATTTTCAAACTACCGCACCATTTTCAATTCCTTTTATAATTAAAAATAAATATTTATATTCTAACGATGATTCAAATAAATATATTTCCATTTTAATTCTATTCAAAATAAATATCTAATCGTTATTATTTAAAATAATTCATTTTAAATATTCAAAATTCATTAAAATTGCCAAAATAAAAATTTTAAATTGGTTCAGATTTTCTGGGTTGTTACATCTGATCGCGGTATCTCCGTAGTGACGACGGAAAAATGGTCAAAACTTTGATAGTCGGTTATTTAACTATCAAGAGAACGCATCCATACACACAACGATCTTATTTCCAAATGGAAATTTTATCGATCAATTATCAATCAAATTTTTTTCTCTTTTAAATTAATTTATCATTAATTTATTCATTTTTCCCCATTTCCCGTTTCCATATATTCATCAATCCTTATTTTCTAATTTTAGAAAAGATACGTTATTAACTTTGGAAAACGTTTCCATTTCTAATTCACGCATTACTATCTTCTCACACCTATCCGTCTCTAACTGTAAACTAGCAAGAGAACAACTTTCCAAGTATAAACCCCGAAGGCCGAAACAAACATCAGATCGACACCCAGAAAGCTGTTCAACATAACTAATCTCCAATTAGTTTCTAATTTCATTAATTCCATTTTAAATTTCTATTCAAAACCCAGTTTCCTTTATAATATTTTCATTTCGCAAACTATTTGCTTAAATCACTTATTCACATCAAATGTGAATAATATTTCTTTTATCAAATCATTGCTTACGAAACTCTCGGATTCAATTTACGAATCCAAATTCTTTTATGAAAAACAATGGTAATAACGATAGCTTTATAATCCCTACTTCCGAAATATCTAACTTTAAATAAAACTTTTATACCTTCATTTAAATAAATAAATAAATGATTTATTAAATAATTAAATCCTGATTTAAAAACCAGAAAGTAAATAGTACTTTCCTACTTTCGATATAGTCGAATCCCAATGTATAATTCTCTCTCGAATAATCTTTGCTCGATAACCCTATTTTGAATAAACTATATTCGATAACTCTTTTCCGAATAAACTATGTTCGATAACTCCCTCTCGAATAAACTATATTCGATAATCTCTCTTTCGAATAAACTATATTCGATAATCTCTCTTTCGAATAAACTATATTCAATTTACGTTACGAACTCCGACATATTTTACCATTTCAGGTCAACTCAATTTCTAAATTCATTTTGGAATTTAATACTTCCCAATAATTACCAATTTCCTTTTATAACTATTTTAATTTTGCAAAACGTTTGCTTTTAAATTGTTATTCACTTTAAAATGTGAATATTATTCCTTTATAGAAAACTGGACTCGTTTTATCAAATCAAAACTTGATTTCATAATTTAAATACAAACACAGGTTTAAACTCCAATTATCGGGTCATTTTATAACTTCTTATCACATTCCATTTTATTTATCAAATCTCGTTTACATGTCAACTTCATAGTTGATTTTATTTAATAAGTCTATAATTCTCTATCGACTTTATATTTTATTATAAAATATCGGTTTCAATCTGGATATAAATTATCTTGTCAGATCCCCATTTATTCAATATACAATTTATTTAAAATAAATTATTTTATAACAATTGCCCAGTCGAATTCTAGTTACAAATCTTTATGGATTCTATTTAATCCTATACACAACTCGAACATCGAAATAAATTCCATTGTTTTCTTTTTAAAACAACTCCCAATTTCCCGTTCTGAATTCACTGCTGAATTTACAATCCAAATTATCCATTGATAATTATTTTTATTTCATTTATAAACATTGTTTATAAATCACATTACTTGTTTTTATTATTAAACAAGTTATTTATTTCTAACCATTCGAAATTCCATTTCTATTTTTAAAATAGATCTCCCCCTTTATAAATTCATATTCCATCATTTATAATTTCCTTTATAAATGATAAGTTTACATTCGATTTTTCAAATATCGGTGTTAAAAACAATTTTCACTTCTCTATATAAATTCAGACTTATATTTTCATTTATCCAACGATAAACATTTTTCTTAATTTATAAGCATCATTTATAATTTGTTCTTCTCAGTCTATCTATTAAAAACATATTTCTATTAAATATTTACTTTAAATCAATCTTCTGATAATTCTTTTACAACTGGCAATTTCCTTTATAAATGTTCTATAAATTTCCCAAATATTATATTTACTCCATATACTCATTTATTTACCTCTTATTACCTTCATTCAGTATTTATACTAAAACGCCCTTTTAAAACTTCTATCTAACCATTAATAATTTCTATACAGAAGTTCTTATTTAATTTCCAAATAATTCCTTTTTATAAAATCCAATGACTAATATAAATATTTTATTTCCAAAATACACTTTGAAAATTCCCTTTTCACATTCCAGTATTTCTTATGGTATTAAAATACCCAATAACAAGATCAATGTCATCATAATTAAGCACAGATTATATATCACATCATATACGAAAACAAACAGTATTATAAATATTGAGGAATCCTGTTGGATCCCTCCAACCTGTTTTCCCTGCATCATAGATGTTAAACAATATAAATAACATCAATTTCATTTTTATATGAAATATTCTGATAAATAGAATCAATATTTGATTAATGAAGTGTATATATATATATATATTATTAGATGTATAATTTCAACCTATCAATTAGCAATTCATTCAAACAAACAAAACACAGCAATCAACCATCATTTCTCAATTCTAAAAATACGTTATAAAAATATAAACTTGCAGAGTTAGTGAGTTTTACTCACATTTGACGTTTATCGTTAAATAACGATAATCGTCGGTTGATCCGATTAGGCATTTAAATTTGTTGAAAAATCAAATGAACTCCAAATTGTTTCAAACCAGCTCCATTATGTAGCCTTCGTCCATACAATCCCAACGGATCAATCCCTTTGCAATTGTAATATCGTACGAGTGAAATATTGCATTAATAAATTTGTATATTATTTTAAGTTAATAAAAAAATTAATTAAGCTATTGGGCTTTACCATTTAATTTCAACGGCCGATCCATTTATCCTCAATGACCCACCGCTTCACGATATTCTTCTTTCCAAATTCCAGAAAATTGAAAACCGTTTCCTCCAGAAGCCTTGTCGTATTTCATGAACTCCCCCTGTGATAACCCCAAACTCCCGTAGAACGAAAGCAAGGATAGTCAATGGAATATAACATATTTACAACAACAACAGATCTTAGATAACAGAATAACACATAAATTATAGCAGCGGAAATAGAAATGTCATCAACATCACAACATCAGAACATCAGAGTGGCACAGTTACAGGATACAACTCAGCATATAAAGTCTCAACGAATAGAAATAGGTCTAAAAACACCATCAAGTACAATATGGATAAGTGATGTCTAAAATGTCTCAAATGGAAATAAAAGATAGAAATGATCATCGTCTTCCTTCCATAAGCATACTCCAATCCAGCACATGTCCAAAATAACCTGAACCTGTCACTTCGCTACCCGTGTCAAAAACAGGGCACCTTAGTTTGCAAAGTGAAACAAACTACGAGTCAGTCATGGGACTGGTATGAGAAATCTTTCCTAGCTTATCTATCAATATGGCTAATCACAGGACCGCGCCACTAATGCGGAATGGGTTTACTCCATTGGACTGCCAGTGCGTAAATTAAATAAATTTTTATACAAAACAACGCAATGCTTTTTAGAAAAATGAAATCATTATAAGACTCAAGTCCCATCACAAATGCAACGCAAACCGGAGGATAGAGTTTTATCGTATAATGATCAAACATGCTTGACACGTATAAAATAATATTTAATATTACTATTAGTGTCTAATCAGTTTTAAAATAGTTTCAAAGTAAATGTATCAATCCTAGACGGCATAGTACCTCATCCTATTATGCCGCCATATATAGGTTTACAATCAAAACCGTAATGTCGTATGGAAATTGGGTTTCTATCAAGAGTCAAGGCTAGGGACGATCTCCTTATCGATTCAAGACGCTTTAGCAAATGTCTCAGGATTCAGATGCTGGCGAACCCTTTGATCCTGCAGGCCTAGTCCACAAATACTTTAGTGGATTAGTTATGCCTGAACACACGTTTCTCTATCCTATTGAACCTATCAGTTGGCCACTATCGACCAATATAACCGAGGCCTCGTAATCCATCATCCACATAAGTAAAAATGTATGGGCTCCATACCATGACACCACTTCTATCTAGAAAGAAACGTGTGCACTCCTTGCATTCCCTTATCCCGTTTCTGACTCTTACCAGGGTGTGAGGCTTGTGAAGTAACGCTATACACAAAGCTACGCCTAAACAGATCATGCTTTGATTATCAACCAAAAGGCTCTTCTTTTCAACAAAAGCCTTGATCATTTGCAATCTTGGCATGCGACATTAACAATCCACGCCATGCAATCAATAACTATCAATATATAACCTCTGAGCTCGTGTGTCTCAGAGAAGGGTGTTAAGCAAGAGAACAAATCCCCGGCCACCAAGTAGATATATATTAAATAGATATCAATTTACATGGAATGAAACCCAATGTCAGACACACATCCATTTACAAGTCCGTTCTGGATCTGAACGAAACTGGAGACACCTCGTCCCATATGTCCAATACGGAAGAGAGGTGCTCGCTTATCCGAACAATCAACAAGTACATCCGGACAACTACCACTTTAACCCTTTACTGGGAGCTACCCAATGTCGGGCATCAGTAGTCGTCCATTCGATGTGAAGATCGCCGGTCTTCAATCACCGTCTTCAATACCTTTGATTTAAATTATCGTATAATTATTTGAAATGGAGATGGAACTCGGTCTTTTCAAATAATTCTCGCATACATATAATTTAAATCATTTCATATCGTTAAGATTATTTTATAACGATTTATCGTTATTTTTATTTATATAAAAATAGCCCAATTTAATTTAACGACGCTTCGAGTCAATAGGCAGCTCTGACGCTGTTTTTACCCAAATTTGATTTACACGTTACTCGAAATATAACCATTGGATTTTAATAAAATTTATATCGTTGGAAAGATCTTCCCAAAGTGGTCCTAACAGTTTAAGTTTTATGAAAATCCGACGGTCGGATCTTTCGGTATAATCGTCTAAAGTTACGATTCAGAAACGCTAACTATTGCGCGCGATTCGTTTTATTTTTATTTTTATTTATATATATATATACACATAATTATATATAAATATAAATCGTTCGACGATCCCACTAATGTGTTTAGCACGCCAAATAAAAGAATGTTTTATTTGCGTAACATATCTACATGTTCATAATGTCAGATAAAAATGTATTTTATTTGCATTCATTTCTACATGTTTCTAATGTCAAATAAAATGTAATTTATTTACATGACAATCTTTCTAATGATAAATAAAAAGATAAATTTTATTTTCATTATTTACATCTCTATCTTTAAGTTTAACAAATAAAAAGAAATATTTTTATTTGTATGTAGTTTCAATTATATAACATGACACACAAAAGTGTTTATTTGATGATAAAAATGTCACTTAAATTTGTACACAAATTCTAATGTATAATTTGACGATAAAAATGGCACTTAAATTTGTACACAAATTCTAATGTGTAATTTAACGATAAAAATGTCACTTAAATTCGTACACAAATTCTAATGTGTAATTTGATAATAAAAATGTCACTTAAATTTGCATACAAATTCTAATGTGTAATTTGACGATAAAAATGTTACTTAAATTTGTATACAAATTCTAATGTGTAATTTGACGATAAAAATGTCACTTAAATTTGTATACAAATTCTAATGTGTAATTTGACGATAAAAATGTCACTTAAATTTGCATACAAATTCTAATGTGTAATTTGATGATAAAAATGTCACTTAAATTCGTACACATATTCTAATGTGTAATTCGACGATAAAAATATCACTTTAATTCGTACACAAATCTAAGTCTAACAATAATTGATATTTTTATTTGTCGACCATTCTTTTTCAACCAAAAATGAATAAAGATGATTATTTCATTTTTTGTCGACAATTCTATTTCAACGAAATGATTAAAACTGATTCATTCATTTTTGTTAACAATTCTATTTTAACAAAATGATTAAAAATGATTCATTCATTTTTGTTAACAATACTATTTTAACAAAAAGATTAAAAATAATCTATTCGTTTTTGTTAACAATTCTATTTTAACAAAATGATTAAAAATTATTCATTCATTTTTGTTAACAATTCTGTTTTAACAAAATGAATAAAAGTGATTCATTCATTTTTGTTAATAATTCTAATTTTAACAAAATGAATATTTTTGTTGTAACACAAATCTATTTAACAAAAATATTATTTGTCTTTTAACACAAGTCTACTTAACAAAAATGTTATTTGTGTTTTGGCACAAATCTATTTAACAAAAATGTCATTTTTGTTTTGACTATTTAATTTCAACAAAAGTGATATTTTTGTTTGACAAGTTTTATTTTGACAAAAATGCAAATTTTGTGTCAACTATTATATTTTGACAAAAATGACAATTTTGTTTCAACTATTTTATTTTAACAACAATGACAATTTTGTTTCAACTATTATATTTTGACAAAAATGACAATTTTGTTTAAACTATCATATTTTGACAAAAATGAAAATTTTGTTTCAACTATTTTATTTTGACAAAAATGAAAAAATTGTTTCAACTATTCTATTTTAATAAAAATGACAATTTAAATTCAACTATTCTATTTTGATAAAAAATGACAATTTTGATTCAACTATTCTATTCGGATAAAAATGGCAATTTTATTTCAACAAAAATGACAATTTTGATTCAACTATTTTGTTTTAACAAAAATGACAATTTTGATTCAACTATTCTATTTTGACAAAAATGACAATTTTGATTCAACTATTCCATTTTAACAAAAATGACAATTTTGATTCAACTATTTTATTTTGACAGAAATGTCAATTTTGATTCAACTATTCTATTTTAACAAAACTGACAATTTTGATTCAACTATTTTATTTTAACAAAAATGACAATTTTGATTGAACTATTTTATTTTGACAAAAACGACAATTTTGATTCAACTATTCTATTTTAACAAAAATGACAATTTTGATTCAACTATTTTATTTTGACAAAAACAACAATTTTGATTCAACTATTCTATTTTTACAAAAATGACAATTGTGATTCAACTATTTTATTTTAACAAAAATGACAATTTTGATTCAACTACTTTATTTTGACAAAAATGAAAATTCTGATTCAACTATTTTATTTTGAAAAAAATGACAATTTTGATTCAACTATTTTATTTTAACAAAAATGACAATTTTGATTCAACTATTCTATTCTGATAAAAATGATAATTTTGATTCAACTATTCTATTTTGGTAAAAATGTCAATTTTAATTCAACTATTCTATTCTGACACAATAATGTTCAATTTAAAAGATCTACATAACAACATCAATCATCAATCCCAGATCAAATCACGTATAACATCAAATAGAATTTAACTGCGGACTCACAATCATAATTAATTAACTTTAATTATAAGAAAATAGAATTCTCACTGTGCTTTAAATCCTGTATAATTTAGATTTGAATTTAGCCCAAAATCTGATCTGCTCCAAATTCGTTCTAATCAGTCCAGAAATGTAGATATCGGATTCACGACCCCAACATTCTGAAATCGTCTAATTCTAAATTTGTTTGAGTAAGATATGGATTCATTTAGGTTGATTATATTTTTAAATTAATTAATTAAATAAAAAAAGAGAAAATACCCTCTTCTTCCCAAATCAGATCGAGGCCGCAAGTTTTCAGTTTCGTTCAATACTAAGGTTCCAGTTTTCGATCCAACCTCTCAGTATCTCGACGATCCAACGCCATAGTGTCGAAGAGGAGCATGAGGCGCCCAGGGTGGGCCAAACACGGCGGCGCTCGATCGCGCTAAGGGGGTGCGACGGCGGTGCAAACCCACTGACTTCGGGGTGCTGGTTCTCTTCCAATTTGCAATGAAAATTTGCAAACCCCTATGGATCTGAAGCTCATGAAGTGCTCTACAATAATGTCTAAAGGAGTGGAAAGTTTTATAGTGTGGATTGAAGGAAATTAGTGATGGAAGGGAAGAACGTTTCTGGCCATTGACAGGGAAGAGCGGCGGCTACTATATAGTGTATTAGGGTTTGTTAATGTATATTTATAATAAAATAATATTTAATTTCTAGTTTGCAAATAAACCCATTAATCCTCAATAGCTCCAAATTCAGCCCAATGAGAGTTGTCCGCACACAAATGCCCCCGTTTCAGACATAATGGGCTAGGTCCCATCAGCCCAATCGATCGTTTTTAGTCTATTTTCTTCAATTTAAAATATAAATCATTTATTTATTTTATTTGATCGTACATTTAAATTTACCGAGGCCACTTACGAACTCCAAAATTCTAGAAAAATAAATCTAGCTATGTTTTGACGATACGGTCCTAACAAAATTAATTTCGTCGAATTTGGAGACCGTTTGAAAAATGACCCTTTTAACGGTCGATTAAATTCGATTGAAATTATCAAACACAGTTTAATTTATCACTCTCACATTTTAATTCCAAAAATTATGAAAAAATGAACTTAGCAATAATTTGACATTCCGGGTCTGACAAAAATGGTTTCATCGAAAACGGAGTCTGTTTATAAAATGGCTATTTTTAATAGCTTTTTATATTATTTAAAAATGGAATTTTTAAATTCTAGCACATTTTCTAACAAAATTCCTTAAAATAAAATTTTTAAATTGGTTCTGATTTTCCGGGTTGTTACAATCTCCCCTACTTAAAATATTTTCATCCCCGAAAAGGAAACAATAGAAAAGTAGGAAACAAAACGGAAAATGCAAAATATTGTAAATGTTACTCAATACTAGAGCTACTCGGAGATATCCACTCTGCACTTGGGATAAACTTGTTTGATGCTATCCTCAGTCTCCCATGTACAGTCTCTAGAATCCCCGCTCCACTGCACTTTGACTGAGTGGATCCTCTTGTTCCTCAGAATTCTTGTTTCTTTGCGAACAATTTTTAATGCCTCCTTTCTTACTACTAAGCTCGGAGTAATTTCCAAATCTTGTTGTGCTGCTTCCTCCACAATCAAGTCTTGATCATGTACATGCTTCCAGAGTTGAGACACATGGAATACATCATGCACCCATCGCAACCAGTCAGGCAGCTGAACCTTGTAAGCGAGAGTTCCAACCCTTTGGAGAATAGGAAATGGACCAATGAATATCGGTGCCAACTTTCTAGTCTTCTCGAAATGGACTACACCTCTCAGTGGGGAAACCCTCAAGTACACATAATCACCAACAGATAATTCTAAATCCCTTCTTCATGAGTCTGCATAGCTCTTTTCTCGGCTTTGAGCAGTCAGTAGTCACTTTTTAATGAAATTGACTTTATGCGATGCTTCACGAATCATGTCGAGCCCCAATTCTAACCGATCGCCTGGTTCCACCCAACATGCGAGAGATCTGCATGGCCTGCCATATAATGCTTCAAATGGTGACATCTGTAAGCTTGCTTGGTAAGTATAAAAGAGAACTAAACCAAGTGCAAGTGATCTTCCCATGACCCGCCAAAATCAAGAATGCATGCCCGCAACAAGTCTTCTAATATGCGGTTCACCCTCTCAGTCTGTCCGTCTGTCTGAGGATGATAAGCGGTACTTGGATTCAACTTTGTCCCTAGCTCCTCTTAGAATGCTTCCCAGAATTTACTAGCAAATATCGGATCATGATCACTAACAATGCTACTGGGAACCCCATGTAGTCTGATAATCCCTTTGAAATAAAGCTGCGCCAGACTTCAAGCTGTTCTATTAGATTTGACAGGAATAAAATGGGCGGTCTTCGTGAAACGATCTACAATCACACATGTACTTTCATTGCCTTTTCTGGTTCAGGGCAAGCCATTAATGAAATCCATAGAAATTTGATCCCACTTCCAACTTGGAACCTCTAGTGGTTGCAACAATCTTGCGAGCTTCTGTTGATCGCTTTTGACTTGTTGACAAGTGGAACATCTGCCAACATATATGGAAATGTCTCTCTTCACCGCCTTGCACCAGAATGTGTGCTTAAGATCGTGATACATCATGCTTACTCCTGGATGGATGCTGAGTTTAGATTTGTGACATTCATCCATAACTTCTCTTCTGAGCTCAGGGATATCTAGCACACAGATTCGCCCTTGCAATCTAAGAGTCCCCTTGCTGTCAATTTGGAAGCTTGGAGCATGGCCCTTTCGAACTTGCTCGCTCATCATCTGAATAAACTAATCATTTTTTTGAAGAGCAGAGATCTTATCAATTAAGGAAGGCGTAATGATAAGACTGGCGATGATAAGATTGGCACTAGCCGCATTCTTCCTACTGAGCGCATCGGCTACAACATTGGCTTTCCCTGGAGTATATAAGATGTCCAGATCATAGGCCGCAAGAAATTCTAACCAACGTTGCTGCCTCAAATTCAAGTCCGTTTGGGTGAACAGATACTTCAAGGATTTATGATTTGTATATAATTTGAACTTCTCACCCAAAAGATAGTGCCTCCATATCTTTAAAGCAAACACGATGGCCATCAACTCAAGATCATGAGTGGGGTATCTCTTTTCACGCGGTTTCAACTGATGGCTAGCATAAGCAACTACTTTGCCTCTTTGCATTAACACCGCACCAATACCTTCAATAGAAGCATCAGTATAGACTGTCAAATCTTGGTTGCCATCAATAATGGTAAACACAGAAGCTATGGTCAGCCTCAATTTCAGCACTTGGAAAGCTGCCTCACATTCAGGTGACCAATTAAACTTTGTATGCTTCTTAGTCAGCTTCGTCAATGGAAAAGATAGCTTCAAAAAATCTTTAACGAATTTCCGATAATAGCCAGTCAATCTTAGGAAACTTTTGACTTCTGTAGTAGTGCTAGACTGCTTCCAATCTTGAATGGCTACGATGTTGCCTGGGTCTACTGAAACACATTTCTTCGATACAGCATGACCAAGGAATTTCACTTCTTCTTGGCTGAATATGCATTTTGAGAATTTTGCTTCCAACACATTCTTTCTCAGAATTTCCAAAACCTCCTTCAGATGCTTTCCATGCTCAGCAGTGGATTTAGAGAAGATTAAGATATCATTGATGAAAACCAGCACGAATTTATTCAAGACATCCCGGAATACTCTATTCATCAAAACGATATAGTAGGCAGGATCGTTACATAGGCCGAACGACATTACTAGCCACTCATAGAATAAGTCTGGCCCTCTGAAAGCTGTGAAAGGAACACATTCTTCGGCAATGCGCAGTTGATGGAAACCTGTAGCTAGGTCCATCCTAGAGAATACTTGCGCTCCATTCAAGCGGTCTAATAGTTCATCAATACGCGACAATGGATATTTATTTTTCGGTGTCTGCTTATTGAGGTCACGGTAATCCACGCATAGACTGAGAGTAGTACCGTCTGAATTTGGAACAAAGACCACTGCTGCACCCCAATTTGAGAAGCTAGGCCTGATCAGACCTTTCCACAAAAGCTATTTAGTTTGATTGCTCAGCTCTTCTTTTCTTTCAGCTTCATCCTCCGAATAGGATGCACAACTGGTCTTACATTTGGAACTAAGTCAATCCTGAAGTCAATTTCTCTTCGCGGAGGTAAGCTATCGACTTCTTCAAACACATCCTCATAATCTTTGACAACAGGAATATCCTCAATAGAACAGGAGTGACTTCTAGAGAAGACCAGAATTCTTTCCTATTAGTTGCTGAGCCGTGGCATGATATAACAATAATATCTCCAAATTTGGTTTTAATTTTGACTATTCTTTCAGCACATAGTATCTCAGCCTCATACTTTGTTAGCCAATCCAGTCCAAGTATGATATCATATCCAGAGAAATTCATGATGATCAAATTAAAAGGGAACTAGAAATAGGAATAAGAAATAGGCACTCTACAATACTGATTGGGAATAAGAGAACCTCCTATCAGACTATAGGCTCTAATCGATTCTTTAATATTTCTTGGTTTGAGTTTTAACTTTTTAATTGAGTCACTAGAAATGAAACTTCGCGATGGACTAGTGTCAAACAATACTGTAATAGGAATGTTCTTAATAGTAAGGGTACCTCCTAAAACATCGGGTTTTCTTACTCCTTCGGAAGAAGCTAGTGCAGCCGCTCCATCGTATACATGAGCCACCTCAGATTTCTTCAACAATGGACAATTCTTGATAAGTTGCCTTGGCTTGTGGCAATTAAACCATTCCCTGGTACCACAAGAATTCTGGTTGGGCCCTAACTCATTCCTCCTTGGCTTTTTTGGAGCTCTGCATTCGTAATCAAAGTGTCCCATCTTCTGGCAATCAAAGCACCTGACTTTGGATTTCTTACTTCCTTGTGTCTTGGCGGCTGAAGAGTTGCTCGTCTCCGGCTTCTTGTCCGACTGGTTCCTTTTGTTGTTAGTTTGATTCTTCTCCCTATCTTGCTGAGAATTCTTGTCATTTTCTTCATGTCGACAAGCCATCTCGACCACCTCATTAAATGGAAGGTTAATACGTGTTGTCACTCTGTTAAGATACTTCCTTGAAAGGCCATTAATGACTCTCTTATTCTTATGGAATGGTCCTGAATTAATTCAGGAGCATATCGTGAAAGCTCTTCAAATTTCTCCAAATACTCAGAAACAATCTTATCTCCTTGTTGCAAGTTAGCAAGCTGACCGTGAAGATGTTCGACTTCTTGCCGAGGAATGAATTTCTTGTTAAAGAGCTCCTTGAATTTTGTCCAAGACATGTCGGCATCAGTACCTCCAATTGTAACAGTCTCCCACCAATTTTGAGCCTCATCCTTCAATAGCCATGATGCAATGAATCGCTTACGGTGATCTTCAAGTCCCAAGCCTCCAAATATCTTCTCACATATCTTGAGCCATGCCTGAGCTTCCACCACTATCTCTCGGCCTGTGAACGACACGCCACCCAAATTTCTGAACTTCTTAGCTACTTTATCCAGGTCAAAAGGCTGTGGGGTTGGAGGTGGTGGTGGTGCTACCACCTCGGGATTGGGCTGATCCTGAACAGTGGGGGTTTCACCCCTTCCCGGTCCTCTGGCTCCGCCTCTGCCTCAGTCTCTTGCTCTAGTGCTCATTTTCAGTTAGTTCTGTACCATCAAGGAAAGAGTCAGACCAACGAAATGATAATTTTAAAGGAAAGGTTAAAGTAAGGACATATGGAAAGATGATGATGATGTAATGACCGATTAATATGTGTTATTCTGCTGTGCTCATTCTAGAACATTACTAATCCTATCTATAGTGAGCTACTCGTCTTAGAATACTGCTGATTCTATCTAGACGAGTTGTTTTAAATATGTTATACTCCGATGCTAAGGTTAACCATTAGTTCTGATACCAACTGTGATGACCCCAAACTCCCGTAGAACGAAAGAAAGGATAGTCATTGGAATATAACATATTTACAACAACAGGAGATCTCAGATAACAGCATAACACATAAATCATAGCAGCGAAAACAGAAATGTCATCAACATCACAACATCAGAACATCAGAGGGGCACAGTTACAGGATACAACTCCGCATATAAAGTCTCAGCGAATAGAAATAGGTCTAAAAACACCATCAAGTACAATATGGATAAATGATGTCTAAAATGTCTCAAATGGAAATAAAAGATAGAAATGATCTTCATCTTCCTTCCATAAGCATACTCCAATCCAACACATGTCCAAAATAACCTGAACCTGCCACTTGGCTGCCTGTGTGAATAAGAGGGCACCTGAGTTTGCAAAGTGAAACAAACTACGAGTCAGTCATGGGACTGGTATGAGAAATCTTTCCTAACTTATCTAATAATATGGCTAATCACAGGACCACGCCGCTAACGCGGAACGAGTTTAATCCATTGGATTTCCAGTGCATAAATTAAATAAATTTTAATTCAAAACAATGCAATGCTTTTTAGAAAACTGAAATCATCATAAGACTCAAGTCCTATCGCACAATGCAACGCAAACCGGAGGATAGAGTTTTACCTTATAATGATCAAACTTGCTTGATACGTATAAAATAATATTTAATATTATTATTAGTGTCTAATCAGTTTTAAAATACTTTCAAAGTAAATGTATCAATCCTAGACAACATAGTACCCCATCCTACTATGTCGCCATATATAGGTTTACAATCAAAACCGTAATGTCATATTGGAAATTGGGTTTCCATCATGAGTCAAGGCTAGGGACGATCTCCTTACCGATTCGAGACACTCTAGAAAATGTCTTAGGATTCGGACGCTGGCGAACCCTTGGATCCTACAGGGTCGGTCAACAAGTACTTTAGTGGATTAGTTATGCATGAACACACGTTTCCTGGTCCTATTGAACCTATTAATTGGCCACTATCGACCAATATAACCGAGGCCTCGTAATCCATCATCTACATAAGTAAAAATGTCTGGGCTCCATACTATGACACCACTTCTAGCTAGAAACAAACGTGTGCACTCCCTGCCTTCCCTTACCCCTTTTTGACTCTTACTGGGGTGTGAGGCTCACGAAGTAACGCTATACACCAAGCTACGCCTAAATAGGTCGAGCTTTTATCATCAACCACAAGGCTCTGCTTTCCAACAAAAGCCTTGATCATTTGCAATCTTGATATGCCACATTGACAATCCATGCCATGCGATCAATAACTATCAATATATAACCTCTGAGCTCGTGTGTCTCAGAGAAGGGTGCTAAGCAAGAGAATAAATCATCTACCACCAAAAAAAAATATTAAATAGAAATCAATTTACATGGAATGAAACCCAATGTCAGACACACATCCACTTACAAGTCTGTTCTGGGTCTAAACGAAACCGGAGACACCTTATTCCTTGTCCCGTATGTCCAATACGGAAGAGAGGTGCTCGCTTATCTGGACAATCAAAAATTACGTCCGGACAGCTACCACTTTAACCCTTTACTGGGAGCTACCCAATGCCGGTCACCAGTAGTCATCCATTTGATGTGAAGTCCGCCGGTCTTCAATCACCTTCTTCAATTTCTTCGATTTAAATCGTCGTATAATTATTTGAAATGAGATGGAACTCTTTTCAAATAATTCTCGCATATATATAATTTAAATCATTTCATGACATTAAGATTATTTTATAATGATTTATCGCTATTTTTATTTATATAGAAATAGCCCAATTTAATTTAACGACGCTTCGGGTCAATTGGCGGCCCTAGCACTGTTTTTACCCAAATTTGATTTACACATTTCTCGAAATCTAACTGTTGGATTTAAAAAAAAAAAAATCATTGGAAAGAACTTCCCGAAGCTGCCCTAACAATTTCAGTTTCGGGAAAATCCGACGATTGGGTCTTTGGGTATAATCGTTTAAAGTTACGATTCCGAAACACTAACTACCGCGCGCGATTCGTTTAGTTGTTATATATATATATATATATATAATTGTATATAAATATAAATCATTCAACGATTCCACTAACGTGTTTAACACGCCAAATAAAAGAATATTTTATTTGCATAACATATCGACATGTTCATAATGTCAAATAAAAATGTATTTTATTTGCATTCTTTTTTATATGTTTCTAATGTCAAATAAAATGTATTTTATTCACATGACATTCTTGCTAATGTCGAATAAAAAGATAATTTTTATTTTCATTATTTATATTTCTGTCTTTAACTTTAACAAATAAAAAGAAATATTTTTATTTGTATGTAGTGTCAATTATATAACATGACATATAAAAATGTTTATTTGACAATAAAAATGTCACTTAAATTTGTACACAAATTCTAATGTGTAATTTGACGATAAAAATGGCACTTAAATTTGTACACAAATTCTAATGTGTAATTTGACGATAAAAATGTCACTTAAATTTGCATACAAATTCTGATGTGTAATTTGACGATAAAAATGTCACTTAAATTTGCATACAAATTATAATGTGTAATTTGACCATAAAAATGTCACTTAAATTTACATACAAATTCTAATGTGTAATGTAACACTCCGTTATTTCAAAACATGTCATAAGAGATAATTAAAGAATAATTAATTTTTAAGAGAAGAATTAGGTGAAATGGGTTACGTCATTGCGTTCATGGCTATTTTTTAGTCAGTTACCTATGGTTTGCATAAAACCGATTTAGGATGAAAAAGATATCTTTTAATTAAATATTGCAACAAAACAAGGAAAAAAGAGGAATGAGAAAAAATAATGGATACCATTGTCCTAAGTCTTGTTAACAAAAGACTAAGTAGCCTAGTTGGTTAGAGCAAGTGACTTGGATGCAAGGGGTACAGAGTTCGATCCCCGCCAGCGCCATATTTTTGTTTTAGGGGAATGGCTAAACAGTGGCTTAGTGTCAACGCAGTTCAATTAAAAAGCGGTTTAGTGTAAAAAGGGTTAATTGTAGGATTAATTGGAAAAATTGTTAAAAAGATATATATATATATATATATATATATATATATGACATGTGGGTGTCAACACCCTGCTGCTGCGCATCATGTTGCACACATGGCGCATTTTTATTGGTTAATGATCGTTTTTTTCGCAACATGACTATTTTCTATTGGTCGGATGACGTGGATGATTCCTATGGCTCCTAATCTAATCTAATAGCCCACATTAACTCACTACACCTATATAAACACACCTAGACCTAAACCTAATTTCACTACACTAATTCATGGCGCCTCTATGCTACTTCAACCTAAACTAGTCCTCCTTCTTTAACAAGTCAAAGTAAAGGAATTCTACAAAGGGGATCGAATCTACAACAACTACAATGCCTAATTCTCTTCCTTAATCCAATATTTGTGAGTTCATTGATTATTTTTAGATTAAAATAATGCTAAAGCAATTCTGACATGTTGTAAATTGGATTTGTGAATTATACATGATAATAAGATTGAATCTCGTCAATTCTATCTTAGCCTATAACATCAGATTCATGATTCTTATATGCCCATGTTAATATTATCATCAATTTTATTAGTTTTATCATATCTTTATGATCATTTCATACTTATTCCTATTGTTATTATTATGCCTGTTCTTTATCTTATCCCTTCCTCCTTCCCTTTTTGGTTTTTACAATCGGGCTACTTCGAATCTAGGCCAAATCTCGTAGAGATGAACGTATGAACGGTAATTTAGGGAACGATGGGAAATTTGGCATAATATACGTTGGGTTGGTTTGGGCATGACAAATGTTAAACTTGACATAATATATGTTAATTGTTAGGCATGATATGAAATTGGGAATTTTGGGTAATTGACATAATTAGCCTAAAATTGGCATAAACTGCAAATGAATACATTGGCTAAGATAAGCATGCTGAGACACGAGGTTAGACTCCGTTTGCGGTAGAAGCCTGCCCGGAACCAACCGGCCTAAGCAGCAACCGCAAACGGCTAGTCTAATGTGAGAGCTCGTAGGCATAACTAAAGATGCTTAGACGCGAGATTAAGTTTGGCTTGTGGTAGAAGTCTGCCCGGAATCGCCCAACACATCCAGCGGCCATAAGCCATCGACTTAATGTGAGAGGTCTGTGCATTAATAACTAATTAATGCTGATCAAAGATGAATATGATACCTAAAACATGTTAGGTGGGTGGGGTTAAGTTAACCTGTGTAAGATGACAACTTAACCAATAATACATGAACAAAGTGGATAGGGTTAAGGCAAGCTTTACCAATAATGCATATTGATTAGATAAGTGGATGGGGTTAAGTCAACTGGGTTGATAGACAACACTTAACCAATATAAGTTTAGGTTAGGATAAACCCTGGGGAAAAACCTAGTAGCGGTAGGGACCCATTTCAGACAGTAACCCACTTAGTGGTATAGGGAACCCTGAGCTTGGTAGGGTTGGGCCACGCTTACTGGGCTGATTATAAGCGGTCAAATAAGAGCGAGGGTGTAGCAGTGCAGGTTCCGACGGGTTCGTTAAGCGTGCACAAGGTGTTCCCAGCATTGGAAGATTTAGCCACTGTACATCAGTAGGTATAAAGTTGTGCACCCATGGGTTGCCACTTAGGGAGTGATACACCCTAAGCTGGGACCCGCACAGATATCTACAAGTTAGGGAGCCGATCGATTAGAGGTAGCGTGGGGACATCTAGTTTCTATTATGGGCAAGTGTACTTCCAAGGATTGTATGGGGCATATACCTCTTACTAGATGTTACGCCTGAGTGCTACCCATTGCGGGTTGGGATCATTTCGTTAAGAATTACTAGTAGGTGGTCCAGAGAATTAAATTAAGTAAGAAATCTGGGGATATCTAGTATCTATTATGGGCAAGTGGACTTTCAAGGATTGTATGGGGCAGATACCTCTCACTAGATGTTATGCCTGAGTGCTACCAATTGCGGGGTTGGGATCATTTCGTTAAGAATTACTAGTAGGTGGTGCAGAGAATTAAATTAAGTAAGAAATCTGGGAAGCACACTAGACATTCCTTTATATTCATTCTGTTATCCAGCTTTACCTTATTTCATGGTTATACTTTCCATCCTATTTATTACTATCATATTGCTTTACTTATTTTCATGCTAAAAGTAGCGGGACTCGCCAGGCTTTACGTCTGACCTTTTTGTTTTCGCCTCTTTTTCTTCCATTGCCATCCCAGGTTCTCAGGGAGGAAACACTGAAGCTTGACTTGGATTTCTTTCTTCTTGAAGTTCTTGGAAGTGTTAAGAGTAATGCTCAGCTCTATCTCTTTTCATTATGGCTATTTGGAGTGGGATTTTGATTTTACTTTTATGTACTCTGATAATAATTTTGGTCAAGATGGATATCTATGTACTTGATTCTAGTATGTGGTTTTGATGTTGTAACCAAACATGTTTTTCTTTTCCGCTGCAATGAATAAAGTTTGAATTTTCTTAAGTACCATCTATATATCTGTCTTGTGATATTCTGTTCCATACTCTTATAATACTCCATGGAAGTTAACGCATTCCCTTAGTGAGTGACACTAATGGACGTGGGGTGTTACATGTGGTATCAGAGCTGAAGGTTACCAGAACAGATAAAAGATTTTGAAAACCGTTTTAAAAAGGCATTTTTAGAAAGAAGTATTTTCAAAAACATGTTTTAAAGAGCGTATTTTCACGAGAAAGGTTTATTATGAAAAACATAATCCCCAAAAGCCATATATCTTTCTTTTGATTCTCTACTTGAATGTTTGTTTCCCTTCTTTTCGCCATAGTTTTGTAGGCATGTTAAAACTACGACATATGTCGGAAGGCAAAGAAATGCCTAACCTCCATCTGTAGCCGTAGTAGTTTCACCTGCGGCTAATCTTCTTTCATGCTTCTTAGGGTTTTCCATGCGATGGAAGCAGTTTTCGAGAGACTTGTTAACATGTTACACAAGGATGGTAAAAATGAGAATGACGGAGTTTAGGCTAAGGAGCATAGCCCAAGGATGAGAAACTTGTTAAAATGGCTTTAATCCATGAAGAGGGTAAAGGTGAAAAGAAAGAGGTGAAAATGGAAGAATCACAGAACAAGAAAGTAGAACCTAAGAAAGGTGGTAAGGATAACAAGGGCTAAGGGAAGAAAAGGTGTTTTAATTGTGGAACACCGGGCCACTTAAGCAAGGACTGTAGGAAGAAGAAGAAGACGGGTTGCTTCCAATGTGGAGAGGCAGGACATATGATTAAGGACTACCCAAGGAGGCAAGGACAAGGGCAAGGACAGAGAACAAGATCTACTTCTAGAGGGCAGGTTCATGCTCTCATGGCAGCTATGCAAGAGGGAGGTAGAAATGTTTCTGTTGAAAGTTTGATTTTCCTTTTCGACCATCTTGTACGTACTTTGTTTGATTCTGGCACTTCACATTCGTTTATTTATTGCTTCTGTTGTTGAATCTCTGTACCTAAATACTAGTCTAATTATGGATCCCATTATAGTCTCAAATCCTATTGGGGGTACGACTCATCTTTCTATGTTATGTCGGGATTTGAGAATATGTGTATGGAGTTGAGTTCGAATGCAACGCTTATGTACTTGGTTTCACGGGCTATGGGTTGATTCTAGGAATGGATTGGCTAGCAAGGTATGGTGCCATTCTCGGCTGTGAAAAGAGGGTAGTTATACTGTTGACTAATTTGGGTAATACTCTCAATATCTCATGCGACCCTAAGGGTTCTGTTATGCTTAGCTACCTAGAATGTCTTGACACATCTATTGATGATTTGCAATCTGTTCAAGTAGTCCGTGAGTATGCAGATGTCTTTGAGGAGGTTAGGGGCTTACCTCCAAAACGCGAGATAGATTTCCGTATATACGTGGTAGACAATGCAACGCCAGTTACATTGCCTGTGCACCACATGGTTCCAAGATAAAGGAGGGAGCTTAGTAAACAAGTGAAAGAGTTGCTTGAGAAAGGGTTTATAAGCAGAAGTATCTCGGAGTGGGGTGCTCCTGTTGTTTTTGCCACGAAGGCTGATGGTTCACTTAGATTGTGCATGGACTATAGGGAGCTGAATAAGCTCACGAAGAAGAATAGACACCCATTGCTGAGGATAGATGATTTGTTTGATCAGTTGGTTGGTGCTTCAGTTTTCTCGCAATTGGACTTAGCTACAGGATTTCATCAGCTAAGGGTAGCTGAGGATAGTATAGATAAGACTGCTTTTAGGACTCCCGACGGTTTCTTCGAGTGGATTGTCATGCCTTTTGGTTTGACGAATGCACCCGCATATTTCGTAGACTTGATGATTATGGTGTTTACGGAGTTTCTAAACAAGTTCGTCGTAGTCTTTGTGGATGATATCTTGATATTCTCTAGAAGCGAGGAAGAACTTGCCCTACATCATAGGGAAATTTTAGAGACCCTTCGAGCACATCAACTCAAAGCTAAGTTCTCCAAATGTCATTTCTGGAGGAAGGAAGTGATGTTCTTAGGGCACGTGGTCTCTAAGGAAGGGACAACAGTGGATCCCGCGAAGGTGGTAGCAATCCAAGATTGAAAGATTCCCAAGACCACTACAGAAGTAAGAAGTTTTCTCGGTTTGGCGGGCTATTATAGAAAGTTCATCAAGGACTTTGCTAAGATATCAGCCCCACTTGCACGGTTGACAAAAAAGAATTTGACTTTTTCTTGGGGTGTTGACTGTGACGATGCTTTCCAACGTTTGAAGAGGGCATTGAAGACAACTCCATTTTTAGTTTTACTGGATGGAAGTAAATCGTTCACAGTGTATACCAATGCTTGCGGGACAGGGATTGGCGTAGTTTTGATGCAAGAGGGAAGGGTGATATGATATGGTGGAAGGCAGTTGAAAGTCCATGAGAAGAATTACCCTACCCATGACTTAGAGTTAGCTACCATAGTTTTTGCGCTTAAGTCTTGGCGCCATTACTTGCTTGGTGAGAGGTTTGATTTGTATACAAACCATAAGTCACTAAAATATTTGTTCTCCCAATAAGATTTAAACTTTAAGGCAATAGAGGTGGATTGAGTTCTTAGCATCCTACAATTTTGATATTGCGTATACCCCTGGAAAGGGTAATGTTGCAGCGGGCGCCTTGAGTAGAAAGAAGTTGACTTTGAGTCCTTTGTTTGTCGAGCGGCGGAGTTTAGAGTATATCTCTACCTTTGACTTTAGACTCTCTATTGATTATGTACTCGGTTTGTTGGCATATTTAGAAGTACGACCTAAGATTTTGGGACAGATAGGCGTGGCACAGCGAGATGACCCACAGTTGATAGAGATAGTAGACCAGCTCATCAGAGGGGAGTCTTCGAGCCATCTTAGTAGGTATACTGTCGATGACAAAGGTTGGTTGCGTAGGGATAGGAGACCTTGCGTATCTCGAGATGAGGGTTTGAGGAGGACAATCCTTGAAGAAGCACATCGTTCTAAGCTGACCATACATCCTTGTTGGAGACAAGATGTATAGGGACATGACGCGAGTTTTGTTTTGGGTCGGAATAAAGAAGGATGTGGCTGAGTTCATTTCTAGATGCTTAGTGTGCCAGCAAGTCAAGGCTGAGAAAAATACGCCTGGTGGTTCGCTTCACCCTTTAGAGGTTCCACAGTGGAAATGGGAAAGTGTTTCCATGGATTTCGTCGACGGGTTGCCAAGGTCAAGGAAGGGTAATATGAAGATTTAGGTAGTAGTAGATAGACTTACCAAGATCGCCCGTTTCATTCCATTTAAGAGTAAAAGAACAGCATCATGGTTAGCATCTGTTTATCTCCGAGAGATAGTTCATCTACATGGCATACCTTTTAGTAACGTAAGTGATCGAGATCCGATTTTCACTAGTGAGTTTTGGGAGATCTTGCAAGAGGCGGTAGGAATGCAATTGTGTTTAAGCACCGCTTATCACCCTCAGACGGACGACCTAACAGTAAGAGTGAATCGAATTCTAGAAGATCTTTTGAGGTTATGCATCTTGGACTTTGGAGGGACGTGGGAGGAACATCTTCCATTGGTAGATTTCACCTACATCAACAACTATCAGGCTAGTATTGGCATGGCACCTTCTGAAGCTCTATATGGACGACCTTGCTGATCACCGACTTGTTGGTGGGAGTCTATGGATAAGATTTTGCTTGGGCCCGATACGATTAGGGAAACTTCAATGAAGATAAATTTGATTCGAAGACGTATGAAGACGACACAGGACCGACAAAAGTCATATGCTGATAAGAGAAGGACCGATCTTGAGTTCAGTGTAGGAGACATCGTCTTTATTAAAGTGTCACCATTGAGGAATGTAGTTCGCTTTGGATCTGTAGGGAAATTGGCACCAAGGTTCGCAGGACCATTCCCCATTACAGACAGAATTGGACAGATGGCCTACAGAGTGACGCTGCCCGAGAAGCTAAATGGTGTTCATTACCTATTTCATGTGTCGCATTTGCGAAAGTGCTTACATGATACTGCGAAAGTAGAAGAGCCGAGCATGCTTAGAGAAGTGGAAGTGGAGCGAGATGCCACAATTAGACGAGCTCCTACATGCATCCTTTGACCGGAGGTCAAGAAATTACGCAACCGAGAGGTAAAATTGGTTAAAGTCCAATGTGGAGATGATCAAGGAGACACGACTTGAGAGACTGAAGACAGGATACGCACATCGTACCCTTTCCTTTTTTAGGGTATGTTCTCAACTTCTCCTTTTTCTACCGCTTTGTTTATGCTTGTTCTATCGTTTAGTGTATCCTCTCGATTATATCTTCGATCTTTAGGTAGAAAACCCTATGGTTGTAAACGTGTGTTTGAGACATGTTATGATTGATGGTTGCAAGTGGATGCAAGTGATTGCTAATGATTGCTCGTGCATGCATTTACACACACATAGGCACTAGATCGGCTCAATCACTTTCATATTGCATATGAATGAGTGTGCATAATTAAATTAAGGGATATATATTGAATATGTTATCATATGGATGCTGCATTTGAATGAATGATTGTGCACTCATATAGAAATGATATGTATCATTACGATTCTTTTGCATACATAATGGACGCATGGCACTATCATGTTTTGCATTAAGGAGGTCAACTGAATCAGTAGACTGCCTGATCTTTGCATTAGATAAGGAACATATACACACACTTTTGCATATGTTCATATAGCATTAGAAATCTTTTAAGGACAATGGATTCTTGTGGATGATGGATGAGTAGATGGATGATTGGATGGTAGGATACATTCTTCTTAACTTGAAGATTTCAAGGATGAAATCCTTTAAGGAGGGAGAATGTAACACCCTGTTATTTCAAAACATGTCATAAGAGATAATTAAAGAATAATAATTTTTTAAGAGAAGAATTAGGTGAAACTGGTTACGTCATTGCGTTTGTGGCTATTTTCTAGTCAATTTAGACCTATGGTTTGCAGAAAACCGATTTAGGATGAAAAAGATATCTTTTAATTAAATATTGCAACAAGACATGAAAAAAAGAGGAATGAGAAAAAAATAATGGATACCATTGTCCTAAGTCTTGTTAACAAAAGACTAAGCAGCCTAGTTGGTTAGAGCATGTGACTTGCATACAAGAGGAACGGAGTTTGATCCGCGCCAGCGCCATATTTTTGTTTTAGGGGAATGGCTAAAAAGTGGCTTAGTGTGAACGCAGTTCAATTAAAAAGTGGTTTAGTGTGAAAAGGGTTAATTGGAGGATTAATTGGAAAAATGGTTAAAAAGATATATATATATATATATATATATATATATATGACGTGCGGGTGTCAACACCCTGTTGCTGCGCATCATGTCGCACACATGGCGCATTTTTATTGGTTAATGATCGTTTTTTTCGCAACATAGCTATTTTCTATTGGTCGGATGACATGGACGATTCCTATGGCTCCTGATCTAATCTAACGGCCCTAATTAACTCACTTCACCTATATAATCACACCTAGACCTAAACTAAATTTCACTACACTAATTCATGGCGCCTCCATGCTGCCTCAACCTAAACTAGTCTTCCTTCTTCAACAAATCAAAGTAAAGGAATTCCGTAAAGGGGATCGAATCTACAACTACTACAACGCCTAATTCTCTTCCTTAATCCAATCTTTGTGAGTTTGTTCATTATTTTTAGATTAAAATAATGCTAAAGCAATTCTGACATGTTGTAAATTGGATTTGGGAATTATACATGATAATAAGATTGAATCTCATCAATTCTATCTTAGGCTATAACATCAGATTCATGATTCTTATATGCCCATGTTTATATTATCATCAGTTTTATCATATCTTTATGATCGGTTCATACTTATACCTATTGTTATTGTTATGCCTGTTCTTTATCTATCCCTTCCTCCTTCCCTTTTTGGTTTTTATAGCCGGGCTACTTCGAGCCTAGGCCAAATCTCATAGAGATGAACGTACGAAAGGTAATTTAGGGAACGATAGGAAATTTGGCATAATATACGTTGGGTTGGTTTGAGCATGACTAATGTTAAACTTGGCATAATATATGTTAATTGTTGGGCATGATATGAAATTAGGAATTTTGGGTAATTGACATAATTAGCCTAAAATTAGCATAAACTGCAAATGAATAAATTGGCTAAGATAAGCATGCTGAGACACGAGGTTAGACTTCGTTTGCGGTAAAAGCCTGCCCGGAACCAACCGGCCTAACCAGCAACCGCAAACGGCCAGTCTAATGTGAGAGGTCATAGGCACAACTAAAAGATGCTTAGACACGAGGTTAAGTCTGGCTTGTGGCAGAAGTCTGCCCGGAACCGCCCGGCACATCCAACGACCCCAAACCATCGAATTAATGTGAGAGGTCTATGCATTAATAACTAACTAATGCTGATCAAAGATAAATATGATACCTAAAACATGTTAGGTGGGTCGAGTTAAGTTAACCTGTGTAAGATGACAACTTAACCAATAATACATGAACAAAGTGGATAGGGTTAAGGAAAGTTTAACCAATAATGCATATTGATTAGATAAGTGGATGGAGTCAAGTCAACTGGGTTGATAAACAAGACTTAACCAATATAAGTTTGGGTTTGGATAAACCCTAGGGAAAAACCTAGTAGCTGTAGGGACCCATTTCAGACAGTAACCCACTTAGTGGTATCGGGAACCTTGAGCTAGGTAGCGTTGGGGCACGCTTACTGGGCTGATTATAAGCGGTCAAATAAGAGCGAGGGTGTAGCAGTGCAGGTTTCGACGGGTTCGTAAAGCATGCACAAGGTTCCCAGCATTGGAAGATTTAGCCACTGTACATCAGTAGGTATAAAGCTGTGCACCCACGGGTTGCCACTTAGGGAGTGATACACCCTAAGCTGGGACCCGCACAGATATCTACAAGTTAGGGAGCCGATCGATTAGGGGTAGTGTGGGGACATCTAGTATCTATTATGGGCAAGTGGGATTGTATGGGGCGGATACCTCTTACTAGATGTTACGCCTGAGTGCTACCAATTGCGGGGTTGGGATCATTTCGTTAAGAATTACTAGTAGGTGGTGTAGAGAATTAAATTAAGTAAGAAATCTGGGATGCGCACTAGATATTCCTTTATATTCATCTTGTTACTAGCTTTACCTTATGTCATGGGTATACTTTCCATCCTGTTTATTCCTGTCATATTGCTTTACTTATTTTCATGCTAAAAGTAGCTGGACTTGCCAGGCTTTATGTCTGACCTTTTTGTTTTCGCCTCTTTTTCTTCCGTCCCCCCCCCCCCAGGTTCTCAGGGAGGAAACACCGAAGCTTGACTTGGATTATTTTCTTCTTGAAGCGCTTGGAAGTGTTAAGAGTAATGCTCAGCTTTATCTCTTTTCATTATGGCTATTTGGAGTGGGATTATGATTTTACTTTTATGTACTCTAATAATAAATTTGTTCAAGTTGAATAATTATGTACTTGATTCTAGTATGTGGTTTTGATGTTGTAACCAAACATGTTTTACTTTTCCGCTGCAATAAATAAAGTTTGAATTTTCTTAAGTACCATCTATATATCTGTGTTGTGATATTCTGTTCTATACTCTTATAATACTCCATGGAAGTTAATGCATTTCCTTAGTGAGTGACATTAATGGACGTGGGGTGTTACTTGTAATTTGACGACAAAAATGTCACTTAAATTTGCATACAAATTCTAAGGTGTAATTTGACGATAAAAATGTCACTTAAATTCGTACACAAATTCTAATGTGTAATTTGACGATAAAAATATCACTTTAATTCGTACACAAATCTATGTCTAACAATAATTGATATTTTTATTTGTCGACCATTCTTTTTCAACCAAAAATAAATAAAGATAATTATTTCATTTTTTTGTTGACAATTCTATTTCAATGAAATGATTAAAAATGATTCATTCATTTTTGTTAACAATTCTATTTTAACAAAATGATTCATTCTTTTTTGTTAACAATTCTATTTTAACAAAATGAATTAAAATGATTCATTCATTTTTGTTAACAATACTATTTCAACAAAATGATTAAAAATGATTCATTCATTTTTGTTAACAATTCTATTTTAACAAAATGATTAAAAATGATTCATTGATTTTTGTTAACAATTATATTTTAACAAAATGAATAAAAGTGATTTATTCATTTTTGTTAACAATTCTAATTTTAACAAAATGAATATTTTTGTCATAACACAAATCTATTTAACAAAAATGTTATTTGTGTTTTAACACAAATCTACTTAACAAAAATGTTATTTGTGTTTTGGCACAAATCTATTTAACAAAAATGTCATTTTTGTTACGATTATTTAATTCCAACAAAAATGATATTTTTGTTTGACAAGTTTTATTTTGACAAAAATGTAAATTTTGTTTCAACTATTATATTTTGACAAAAATGACAATTTTGTTTCAACTATTTTATTTTAACAAAAATGACAATTTTGTTTCAACTATTATATTTTGACAAAAATGACAATTTTGTTTCAACTATCATATTTTGACAAAAATGACAATTTTGTTTCAACTATTTTATTTTGACAAATATGAAAAATTTGTTTCAACTATTTTATTTTAACAAAAATGACAATTTAAATTCAACTATTCTATTTTGATAAAAATGACAATTTCGATTCATCTATTATATTTTAACAAAAATGACAATTTTGATTCAACTATTTTATTTTAACAAAAATGACAATTTTCATTCAACTATTTTATTTTGATAAAAATGACAATTTTGATTCAACTATTTTATTTTAACAAAAATGACAATTTTGATTCAACTATTTTATTTTAACAAAACTGACAATTGATTCAACTATTCTATTTTAACAAAAATGACAATTGATTCTACTATTCTAATTTAACAAAAATGACAATCTTGATTCAACTATTCTATTTTAACAAAAATGACAATTTTGATTCAACTATTCTATTTTAATAAAAATGACAATTTTGATTCAACTATTCTATTTTGACAAAAATGACAATTTTGATTCGACTATTCTATTTTGACAAAAATGACAATTTTGATTCGACTATTCTATTTTGACAAAAAGGACAATTTTGATTTGACTATTCTATTTTGACAAAAACGACAATTTTGATTCAACTATTCTATTTTGACAAAAACGACAATTTTGATTCAACTATTCTATTTTGACGATTCAACTATTCTATTTTGACAAAAACGACAATTTTGATTCAACTATTATATTTTGACAAAAATGACAATTTTGATTCAACTATTCTATTTTAACAAAAATGACAATTTTGATTCAACTATTCTAATTTAACAAAAATGACAATCTTGATTCAACTATTCTATTTTAATGACAATTGATTCTACTATTCTAATTTAACAAAAATGACAATCTTGATTCAACTATTCTATTTTAACAAAAATGACAATTTTGATTCGACTATTCTATTTTGACAAAAATGACAATTTTGATTCGACTATTCTATTTTGACAAAAATGACAATTTTGATTCGTCTATTCTATTTTGACAAAAATGACAATTTTGATTTAACTATTCTATTTTGACAAAAACGACAATTTTGATTCAACTATTCTATTTTGACAAAAACGACAATTTTGATTCAACTATTCTATTTTGACAAAAACGACAATTTTGATTCAACTATTATATTTTGACAAAAATGACAATTTTGATTCAACTATTATATTTTGACAAAAATGACAATTTTGATTCAACTATTCTATTTTCACAAAAATGACAATTTTGATTCAACTATTCTATTTTGACAAAAACGACAATTTTGATTCAACTATTATATTTTGACAAAAATGACAATTTTGATTCAACTATTCTATTTTCACAAAAATGACAATTTTGATTCAACTATTCTATTTTGACAAAAATGACAATTTTATTCAACTATTTTATTTTGACAAAAATGAGAATTTTGATTCAACTAGTTTATTTTGGCAAAAATGACAATTTGGATTCAACTATTTTATTTTAACAAAAACGACAATTTTGATTCAACTATTATATTTTGATAAAAATGATAATTTTGTTTCAACTATTATACTTTGATAAAAATGTCGATATAAATTCTAATTTTGACAAAAATGATAATGTTGGTTCAACTATTTTATTTTGATAAAAATGATAATTTTAGTTCAACTATTCTATTTTGACACAATAATCATCAATTTAACAGATCTACATAACAACATCAATCATCAATCCCAGATCAAATCACGTATAACATCAAATAGAATTTAACAGCGGATTGGAAGAAAAATCACAATCATAATTTATTAATTTTAATTACAAAAAATAGAATTCTCAATGTGCTTTAAATCCTGTATAATTCAAATTTGAATTTTGCCCAAAATCCGATCTGCTCCAAATTCGTTCTAATTAGTCTAGAAATGTAGATCTCGGATTCACGACCCCAACGGTTCCGAAATCGTCCAATTCTGAATTCGTTTGAGTAAGATATGGATTCATTTAGGTTGATAATATTTTTAAATTAATTAAATAAAAAAAAGAGAAAATACCCACTTCTTCACAAATCAGATCGAGGCCGCAAGTTTTCAGTTTCGTTCAATACTAGGATTCCAGTTTTCGATCCAACCTCTCAGTATCTCGATGATCAAACACCACAGCTTCAAAGGGGAGCAGGAGACGCTCAAGGTGGGCCCCATGCGGTGGCGCTCGATCACGCTAAGGGGGTGCGGCGGCGGTGCAAACCCGCTGACTTTGGGGTGCTGGTTCTATGACTCCCCGCTTCGCACTAGCCGACATTTCCAATGAAAGTGCGCTGTGCCAATGTCCAACCAGCACGGGACGGTTTCCAAAGAAAGGAAAGAAGGGAATTTGAACTAGCAAGGAACTTGTAGTATATCTCACAGCACATGGAATAAAATATAATAACATAACTTGACATAAAAAAGGCGAGACAGTGCATAAGCTGAAAACTTAAACCATCGTAGCAGCGGAAAATCCAAAATTACAGCTTATGTTCCACATCATCTTTTATTACAACTTCTAAAACTATCTCTAAAGAAAAATAAGAAGGGTACACTACTAATGCCCAATGTAGTGAACAGCAGCGACACAGGGAGAATATATATATAGAAAATAGTATGTGTAAGCCTCCTGCTCGTCTCCGAACACTCTGCCAAATGAAGTAATAACTACCCCACTGCACTGATCTGTAGCCTAACATTCGTCTTTCGGTGGTGAATCAAAGTTATGGACGTCGATAACTCCTTAGCACACGTCCCGCAGCAAAGTCGAACCATGAAGTTAACTCATTCGTTCCCGACTGGATCCTGAGTACAAACTTCCCATTTGAACTACCTTTGCATCTCGGGTTTTGGTCTCTTCCTCTCTGGGTCGGTCTTCTTCTTCTTCACTTCTCTTTACTTCAGGTTATTCTTCCAGTTCGGTTCGTGGTTCACGTCTCGAGTCCATGCACCTTGGTTCAGATCGGTCGTGACCATCCCTGGCGGATCATGGAGCTCTGGCGGCGGCGGCTCGTAGTGCCCCTGGTCAGATCGTGGTCCATCAAGCAGTCTCCCACCGGGTCGGATCGTGATGCTTCAAGCTGGGTCGTGGTGCCACACTGGTTCGGATCGTGCCATCGTCACCAGATTGGGTCGGGCTTCTCCATTGGCTCGTGGGTTGAGCCTTCATCGCTTCAGGTTCGCGGTTCGTGGTACACATCAGGTGCCAGCAGTCCGAATCGAGCTTCCATCGCCGGTTCGTGATACGTGCTTCGCGAGTGGGGGAGGGCGATCCGATCCGATCCGATCCCTCCACTATTTCCTACAACTTTTCCAGCGACTATTTTACGCTATACGATGGCGCTTTCGACCATTCTAACTTTTCTAATCAATCACAAAGCATATCATACAGTCATAGCAACATGTATAATCAACCACAAACACCAAAACAACAATATGATAAGTTAAAATGGATCAAATATACTCAACTGCCATATTTCCCCTTAATCATGTTTAAGCAAATCTAATGATAGACCAAATTAAACCAAACTTCTAACAAAGGTCTAAAAGGCTTTTTAAGAATTTCTAAACATTTTTCCAGAATTTAATTATGTTTAAATTCGTTAATTAACACTAATTACTCTTAATTAACCGTAATTTGTGTAAAAACAAGGCTAATCACTCACCTTTGCCACAACTGAAACTTTTAGAACTGAAACTCGTCTGATTTAGGCGAATACCAATGTCTAACAGCAGCTCTAACTATGAAATGGTGCTATTTCTCCTTGATTTGATGTTACTAAGCTTAATCCTTGATTAGAGAGCGATTTGTGATGAAATTAGAAGGTGGAGGCCATTGTTAGAATTTCCAAGAGGTAAATGGCAGCTAGAAAACCGAAATAGAATGAAAACCTAACTCATTTCAGCCTCCCCATAACCCGAATCCCGAAATGGGTTATGGGCCCATTCATTAATCAACTTATTTGGCCCGGTCACCTTGTAAACCTTATTTCAGCCATATCTCCCAAACGGTAAGTCCCTAATCACAAATGACCACTCTCGGAAAGGTAAACCATCATCCGAATCTAATGGAAGCGGTTTCAAGTCAAAACTCCTTTCCAATCAAAAGTTATGGCCGAAACAAGATCAGCTAGGGGAAAAACGTTCATTCAAAAATCGACAAAAATTGTGAACATGGGAAATGATCCCAATAGTCGTCCCCCAGTGTCACACGGCCATATGGCTCTTTACGAGAAAGAAATAAATATTCTACGATCTTCCGATGCGTAGAATGCGGGACAGTTTCTCTTCCAATTTGCAACAAAAATTCGCAAACCTCGTACGGATCTGAAGCTCACAAAGTGCTCTACTGATATACACGTAAATGTGTATATTTTATCCGCATATTTATCTTATTTTATCTTTTAAATAATTGATATTGTGTATTTATAGCTGTGTTTTCAGATTGTTGACAAGAATCATGGTTTAGAGCATTTGATGAATAAAGCATGAAGATTTTGCTGAAAAAGAGTGAAGTTAAAATTACTAAAGCTTGAAGAGTTTAAAGCTTGAAGAACGGTTGCAAATAGAGTTCAGTTGGGTAGATTTGGCTCACTAAAGACTCATATTGTGTTCACATTGGCTCAATTGCAGACCATTTCACTCATGTAGCGTTCACATTAGCTCCTTTGCAAGGCTTCTCATTCATGCACTGCACGCGTTCACACTGGCTCACTTACAAGGCCTCTTACTCTACAACCCCGTTCACACTAGCTTATGTGTTATTTGGGCTAATTCTTTAGTCCCACATTGTGGAATTTGCCAAGTAGCCTTTGTCATATCAGCTATAAATACACTTTACCTCATTCATTATAAAACACACTCAGTTTTATTCTGTAATCCTTTTCTTGGAATAAAACTCTTCTTTCTCTCTTCTATTTAGTTTTTATTGCATTTTATTTATGTCGTTTATTTTCTTTTCTTTTAGCTATGTCTAGCTAATCCTCTTTAATTATGGGGTGATGAAGCTAATAGTTATGATTCAATATGAATCACATAGCCAAAAGATTAGAACTTCATGTATGTAGATCTAGATTTGAACTAAGGGTTAGATCTGAACCTTCATACCCTGTGTCGTTTAAGAGCTGTGCTCCTTCACAGCGTATATTCGAGTTCGATCTAACACTTGTCAGATTTAGATTTAATATTTAGGGATTTAGAAATAAAATAGTGAATCTGTCCTGATAGCCTATGGTTGTAGAGCTGAGCTCCTGCATAGGATATGCTTGTCGTTATTTACATATTTGTTTCTAAAAACCTATTATCGTTGATTCATGTTTGTGACAGAAACATGTATTAGATCTGGTTAATCTTTTGGCTATTGATGATTATGAATCTGATCTATGTCATTATCCCCTAATTGCTTTCTCTTATTAGATAAAACTCTCTTTTATTTAATTTTGCAATTTTCTTTGTTTTCAACCAATCAAAAGTTAGGGATAACTTGATCGGATTTATTAATTAAAATATTTTTGGTCCCAGAGTTCGACACCCTCTACAACGATCCTTGTTGTTTAGGAAAGACGAACGAATTTTACAGTTGTTTACAATTGTTTAATTTGTTCGCAAACATCTACAATAATGTCTAAAGGAGTGGGAAGTTTTATAGTGTGGATTGAAGGAAATTAGTGATGCAAGGGAAGAACGTTTCTGGCCATTGACAGGGAAGAGCGGCGGCTACTGTATAGTGTATTAGGGTCTGTTAATGTATATTTAAAATAAAATAATATTTAATTTCTAGTTTTTGCAAATAAACCCATTAATCCTCAATAGCTCCAAATTCAGCCCAACGAGAATTGTTCCTACCCAAATGCCCCCGTTCCGGACACAATGGGCTTGGTCCCGTCAGCCCAATCGATCATTTTCAGTCTGTTTTCTACAATTTAAAATATAAATCATTTATTTATTTTGATCGTACACTTAAATTTACCGAGGCCACATACGGTAAAGCGACCCGAACTTCCCCGGTCTCCGAAGAGAAGAGAAAGAACGAATTACTGTGAGGACAAGACGAATTAGAACGCAAATAAAAGAACATTCCATTGTTAATTACAACAATTCCATCAAAATACAAGAATATACAGAGTATGAATAAATATTACACATTCGATAAATATCAGAGATTTACAAATTATAATGCAGCAGAAAAATAATACAAAACACAACCGAAAGAGATATACGGATACAGAGCTTTCCGGATAGCTTTCCAGCTGTAAATCAGGTCCTATGAATATAATCTGCAAAACCAAAACTACTAGCTTCCCGTGTCGAAATAAGGGCACGTAGAGTTTAGGTTAAAACAATAAACTCCAGGTCAGTCATGTGACTGGTGTGAGAACTAAAACAGTTATCAATCTTTATTTTAAAGTTCAGTAAATCAAGGGACCACGCCGTATAACACGGAACGGGTTTCCTCACAAGAATACCAGTGCATAAAGTAACAGCGCAATGCTAAATAAAGAAAAATGATGCTATTATAAGACCCAGGTCCCATCACACAATGCAACACAAGCTGGAGGATAGGGTTTTACCTTATAATAGCCAAAGAATGCTTGATACGCTAAATTTCATCTTTTACTACTATAAGTGTATAGTGTCAAAACAATTTCAATCATAAATATCAATCATAGACGGCATGGGTACCATATCTCATGTCGCCAATACTAGGCTCTACAATCAAAACCGCAAATTTCACATATTGGTAGTTGGATTTCCATCTATGAACCGAGGCAAAAGATAGTCCTCACCGAATTCGAAAGCCTCTAGTCCGCCCCTCGGGAACAGCCACAACTGTCCCTTGGATTGTCAGGGCCGGTCCACCGATGTGGATTATTATGCCTGAACACTACGTTTCCCCGCCCTTTGGGGCGTAAATGAGTCATATGACTCCATCGGCTCCACACAGTCACCGATATATCCGAGGCGCCTCGCAACAGCAACAACCACATAAGTCAAACTCGTCAGGGCGTGTCAAACCACTGACGCCACTTCTAACTAGAAAGAAATGCATGCCCTCCCTGATGTCCTCTCCCGTTTCTGGTTCACAACCGGGGTGTGAGGCTCGCGAATCAACGTTACACAAAGCTATGCCACACAGGCCGTGCTTTGATCATCAACCACAAGAGTCTGTTTTTCAACAGAAGCCTTGATCATATTGCCACTTAGGCATGCCACACAGGCAATTTACTCCATTCGTTTGATATCCATCAATATATAACCTCTGAGCTCGTATGTCTCAGAGAAGGGCGTTAAGCAAGAGAATAAATTCTCCGCCGCCAAACAGATATATATTTAATAAAAATCAATCACACAGAATAAAATCCAATGTCAGACACACAGTCCATTTACAAGTCCGTTCTGGGTCTGAACGAAACCGGAGGCACCTTGTACCTCGCATATCCATCGATCTACAAGTACGTCTGGACGATCACTAACTGATTCCCTCCTCTTGGATGTACGGCCCAATCAAGATCATCAGTAATCACCCAAACGACGTGAAGACCTCCGGTCTTCGACCACCGTCTTCATCCTAGACACCACGTCGAATCAGTTATACAGAATGGGATAAACCCGGTCTTTCTGAATAACTCACGTATATAATAAACAAGTGTTACACAAACACAACATACGCCTCATTCTAATTCAGAATATTCTTTTATTCAAATATTCCTATACTTTGGGAAAGGTTCCCAATAATTTTATCAAAGATAAATTCTTTAAATTTATTCTTTAATCTTTTTTTGAATATCAATTCAAACTAGTCGGGATTAGCGAACCACACCGAAGTAATCATTTATTTTATTTTTCCAATCCCAACCTATTCATCCCATGAAGTAAAACTGGTCATACTTCATGTCTATCACCACGGTGTTATTGGTAAATTCAATTACCATTTCACGTTCAAATCTAATTAAAGATTTAACTATCGCCTGGAGCAAAACTGGTGATACTCCATTCTCGACCATTTCAATCTAATTAAAGATTCTTAAAACTCCACTTGGTTTTAATCTTCCCAAAAATCAATATCAATGATTAATTAACTTGGGAAAATCACATCTTGGCTTTAACTGGGTTAAAGAACCAATGTCATTTAAAACACGGTTCACTATAAACCCAAAATCACATTCTATTAATTATCGGGTTCAAGAACAAGTGTTATTTAAAACACTGTTCACGATAAACCCAAAAATTTATTCAAATTCAATTCCAATTAAATACCATTTAATTGGTACACTTCATTAAATCTAAAATAAAAAGATTTAATCTTTTACTCAACTGGGTTTAAGAACGGTGTTAATGAAGACACCATTCATGACAAACCCAAATCACATTTACAAGGCTCTAAATAGAAAATATATCGGCTTATATTCAATATCAAATTATACGACCAACAAATATCGTATTGAAAGTAAAGATATATATATATCTTTCAAATTTCCATAACAATATCTGTATAATCACGAAATACAACATCGAAATATTCCAAAGATAATTTCGATTCAAATCCATTCCAATTCAATTATTGGAAATCTTGTTTATTTTCAAAACCATTTCAAATCCTGTTTATTTATTTCAAAAATAAATTGATTTTAATTCTAGTTCAAAATTAGTTCATTTTGATAAAAATCTATTTTTATCTTTTCAAATATGGAGTTTTTCATCCTAATTCTTCACAAATCATTTCTTATGATTTTACACAAATTATTACTATTTTTAATAATTTTATCAAGGCTTGTACAGTCGATTTCCATCAACGGCCATCGAACTACACTTACAGCGACCTTTTCCAAATTTGATTTGGACATAATTCCAAATCCAACCGTTAGATTTCAAATCTCTAATATTCGTTAGAAAGCTCTTTTCGATACGAATCCAACTGTTCCGGTTTTAGGAGAATCCAACGGTCGGATCTCCCGCAACGTCCATTCGAAGTCAACGGTCGAAATTCGCGAACTACCGCAGCGTGGCGCATTCTATTCAGGCCATTATATATATAATATATATATATATTATATTTCTTCGATTTCCTTTCAAAATGTATTTTCTAAATCGTTTTAAATTCGTTTTCAAAACGATTTCAACTTCCTTTTCAAATTCAAATCAAGATTGAAATTTTCAATATAAATTTGTTTTAATTTCATTTCAAATCGATTTCAATTCAATTTCAATTTAATTCGAATTTCAATTCATTTCAATTTAATTCGAATTTCAATTCTTTTCAATTTAATTCGAATTTCAATTCTTTTCAATTTAATTCGAATTTCAATTTATTTCAATTTAATTCGAATTTCAATTCTTTTCAATTTAATTCGAATTTTGAAATCACTTTTAATATTCATTGAAAAATGAATAAAATCGATATAAATATCGTTCACGTCAAAATGGCGTCAATCTAATCAACACGGCTTTTATTCAACACATGAATGTTTATTCTATTCAACACATGAATATTTTTCAATTCAACACCTGAATTTATTTTCAACTCAACACATGAATTTATTTTCTTTTCAACACGTGAATTTATTTTCTATTCAACACATGAATATTTTTCAATTCAACACATGAATTTATTTTCTATATTGGAATGAGGCCCAATCATTTACCATATAATGTTAATTATATGGATTTTCTACAACACGTGCATATATTAGCAACTATAAATAATCAACCATCATCCAGAGTGCACCACACAACTGCATAAGCATTAAATATAAATAATTAACGCTTACACAGTCTGTCAACCCATCGATTGACATACAACTAAACAATCAGGATTATTGTACGTCAAATATCATCCCAATACCCGGGTGGGGTTTCAAATCAACAAACACAGATTTTTATTTGTGCAGTTGGGCGATGTGTAAAATTTATCGTCCCAATCAATATCAGTCAAATCAGTGTATATAAACAAATCGTCCGATTTGTTTATAAATATTTATTTTGTATACACGTTAAAAATTATGTTTTTAACTATAAAATATTTTATTTCTTTTCACATCACACAATCAAATTTCACTACACAACAATAAAACAAACAAGTCATTCATGGTCTGTGGACGACGGGTGTCGAGTGCTACTAAGCACCGTCTACATCTTAGTATATATTTCAACTAGAAAATAAATTAAAAGTGAGGAGTTCTCACCGACTAGCTAAACCAACGCCACAACTCTTCATATGTAGAAATCTTCGTCGTGCTCACCTTTCGTCAATTCCGTTGCCCGTAGCCACTACATATATAAAACTCACATTTTTATATTGTTGCTATGTATATAAAAAATCACATTTTCATAATCACTCTATATAGATAAAAATTCTATTTTTACACTGTTACTATATAGATAAAAATTCTATTTTTACACCGTTACTATATAGATAAAAATTCTATTTTTACACCGTTACTATATAGATAAAAATTCTATATTTACACCATTACTATATAGATAAAAATTCTATATTTACACCGGTGCTCATATAAAAAAGATCAAATCTTTACTATCTATATAATATAAAAATCATATTTTTATTCTTTCTATAATATAAAAATCATATTTTTATTCTTTCTATAATATAAAAATCATATTTTTATACAACTAAACTTCATTTTTTAAACGACTAAAATTCATATTTTTAAACGACAAAAATTCATATTTTTAAACCGCCATTATATACCTAAAAATCCGATTTTTATCTTGCTAACATATACATAAAGATTCGATTTTCCTCATGCTATACGTACCATCAAAAATCCTACCTTTATCATGTTATTTATGTGATAAAATCGGAGTTTTATTAAAAATAAATTAAAACAAAAAATATGAAAAACTTACTATGATTTGATCGGAGGATGGAGGAGCTGCTTCGCGGGGTGACAGAGGTGGCGGCTAGGCGGCGGTTGGTGGCTAGGGGCCCATAGCGTCGGGTCTTGGCAGTTTTAGGGTTTTGGGGGGCGGGGGGAGTGGGTCGCGGTTTGGGCTGAAGCGGAGGGAGGAGGGGTTTAACGCGGTAGCAGTGGCCTTGGGGGTGGAGCAACGGCGGATCCGGCGAGGGGGTGGGTGTCGGAGCGACGGCGGTGTCAGCTGCAACATCGCTGTCGAGAGTTTATTCTCTTTTTTTATTTCTTTTCGGATATGAAAGTGACGGGGGAGGGGGGGAGGGAGAGGGAGGAGGGTTATTAATAATATATATTTAATTTATTTATTTAATTCCTAAAAGCAACTTTTTATATCGAACTCGAAATCGAGCCCACCGACTATCGTCCATAGCTAATTACCCCCACTCCGAACACAATGGGATATGTATCGTAAGATGATTCGATCAGTTTTCGTCGAAATCAAAATATAACACTATATATTGAATTTGAACGCACATTTCAATTTACCGGGGCTACATACTAACTAGAAAATTCCCGAAAAATATTTTCTATCTTCGTATTGACGATACGGTCCTAACAAAACTAATTTCATCAAATTCTGAGAATTTTGGAAAAATGGCCATTTCCCAGTCGATTAAAATCAACTAAAACTAGTCAAACGCGTTTTCCCTCGCCACGCTCACATATTGATTCGAAAAATTACGAATTTTTAAACCTAGCAATAACTTGACATCACGAATCCGACATAAGTGGTTTCATCGAAAACCGAGGTCGGTTGGAAAATTTCCATTTTTAAGGGCCAGAATTCCATAGCGACTATTATGAATTTTCAACTGGACGTATCATTTGATTCCCGCTATGAAATTTCAATTTTTTGGATTCGTTGGAAAGATATTCTCAATTAGATTCCAATATTTTTGGTTACGCCAAAATCCGGTTTATTTTGAATCATGTACGTTCATTTGAACTTAGAAATCGAATTATCGAACTACCGCGCCATTTTCAATTCCTTTTATATTTATAAATAAATATTTATATTCTAACGACGACGTATATGAATATATACATTCTAATTCGATTCAAAATAAATTTCTCATTATTATTATTTAAAATAACTCATTTTAAATGTTCAAAATTCACTAAAATTGCCAAAATAAAAATTTTAAATTGGCTCAGATTTTCCGGGTTATTACATACGGACTCCAAAAATTCCCCAAAAATAAGTCTAGCTACGTTTTGATGATACGGTCCTAACAAAATTAATTTCATCGAATTTGGACACCGTTTGAAAAATGACCCTTTTAACGGTCGATTAAATTCGACAGAAATTATCAGACACAATCTAATTTACCACGCTCACATTTTAATTTCAAAAATTATGGAAAATTAAATTTAGCAATAATTTGACATTCCAGATCCGAAAAAAATGGTTTCGTCGTAAAACGAGGTCATTTATAAAATGACAGTTTTTAATATCTTATATATTATTTAAAAATGGAATTTTTAATTTCTGGCACATTTTCTAACAAAATTCCTTAAAATAAATTTTTTAAATTGGTTCTGATTTTCTAGATTGTTACACCCCCATTTCATGACAACTCTTTTCCCTTTCTTTATATATCCCTTTTTTCTTTTCTTTGGGCTTTCAAAAAAAATCTCGGCCCACTCAAATAAGGTGACCCTCCTCCCATACAACACAACAGTATCATCTTCTTTCTCTCCCTATTTCAAACACAGATATACCAACCATTTCCATTATCTTTAAAGCCCTCGTCCTCACTTTCTCCATAACGATATTACAACCAAAAATTACCAACATTATCCTTATTAATATCTCATCCTTCCCAAACCAACCATAGATGACTCACGCTCAGTCCCCTTCATGCGTTCTTCACCTTCATTCGGTTGCCATTAGCATGCCCTCTTCCTTGCATAACTCCTCCTCCAAACCTCGCACTCCCATTTCTCTCTTACTAATGCACATTTCGGACGGGTTCCATATTTTCATGCTAGGCATGCGTTCACCTTCCTTTCTCTTATGAACTCCTCACCTTGTTACTCCTTCCAAACGACAGGATTCCATGAACCGCCACCAACATCAAACTCCCTTGAGCGAACCCGAGTTCGTGATCTCCTCCTCCTAATAATTATTAACAACATTTTGCGATATTCTTCTGAAGTAGACTATCCTACTGTAAATGCGTTCTCATTATTTCATTTGGTTTCAGCTAGCTATAGTTGGACTTTATTTGAAGTGCGCATGCAGATACACATACTTGGGATATATTTATGTTATCAATATCCTTTTTACCAGCAAGGGAGGTTTCAAAAAACCCAAAAGAAGAGAAATGTCTTGCTTATATATATAGGAAAGATCCTGAGGATAATATCAACATCCCTCCTTAGGTCTGTGCGAAGTCTTCTCCTAGTTCTACTGTTGATTAGAATAAACACTATTGTGTGATGGGTAACAATTCAAGCTTGATGGAAGGAAGGACAGTACGTATACTTAGGGGCGAAGGGAACTACTCTTTTTTTCTTTCTGTATTATATTTTAAACATTTCCATTTATAGATGGTGACAGCGTTTTTTTTCTTAAGTTTATATGGTAGGTGTGTAAGGTCAGTGTGGAAAAGGGAAAGTTGGCAAGAAGCTCGTGCATCTGTATATGTCCATAGAGCCATATTTAAGTTTTATCTTGTTAATGTTAAAATTATTTTCTTCCAAACAGGTCGTTGATCTTGATTACATACATTTTCCATGCATATTTCTATTTGTACACTAGTCGCCAAGAAAACAGCAAATTGGTGTAGAAGAGTGTATCGAAGGGAATGGATACACATTTATTTGTTTAAGTTTTGAATGATTCCAGGACCTATTATATAATACTTTGTTATCGTATGGATTTTATTGACAAAAATAAAAATACCGTTACGACGAGCAATGTGCCACGGTCCCGAAAATATAATAAAATAGACAAGTTGTCTCACTCTGTGAAATTCAAAAATGCTGATATAGGGTATAAAATACTTCAAATAAAATGTTGCTTATTTTCGAAAATAAAAATTACAAAAAAATTGTATAAATTAAATTAATAGTACGTATTGAAAATCTTATCCAAATTCAAAATAAATAATTTATTATAATGTAAATAATCATTATGGTTTACAAGCGGTTCCATAGCGACTATTTGAAAATTTGATTTGGACATAACTTACAATCTATAAGATGAAATCTCGATTTTTCACTTCCATTAGAAAAATATAGTTCAGCAGATTAGAACGTTTCTTGTTTCACCGGAATCCAAGTTAAAACGGATTTTGTATATTCATTTTCAGTTGAGAACTCAATATTACGAACTGCTAAGCCATTACGGGCTCGATTATAATTATATTATAATTAATACGTTTAACCATCGTTTATTAAATATATTCGTTATTATAATTCAATACTAAACTGAATTATATCTTATAAATAATCTAATTCACACAATATTGCGAATTTGACTATTTTAGAAATAAATATATTATTCTATTATTTCGTCGAATTTGGAGACGTTTGAAAAATGACCCTTTTAACGGTCGATTAAATTCAACAGAAATTATCAAACACAGTTTAATTTACCACGCTCACATTTTAATTTCAAAAATTATAAAAAATTAAACTTAGCAATAATTTAACATTCCGGATCCGAAAAAAATGGTTTCATCGAAAACGGAGGTCGTTTATAAAATGACTATTTTTAATAGCTTTTATATTGTTTAAAAATGGAAATTTTAAATTCTGGCACATTTTCTAACAAAATTCCTTAAAATAAAAAATTTAAGTTGGTTCTGATTTTCCGGGTTGTTACACCCACATTTCACGCCAACTCTTTTCCCTTTCTTTATATATCCTTTTTTTCTTTTCTTTGGGCTTTCAAAAAAAAAATCTCGGCCCACTCAAATAAGGTGACCCGCCTCCCATACAACACAACAATATCATCTTCTTTCTCTCCCTATTTCGAACGCAGGTATACCAACCATTTCCATTATCTTTAAAGTCCTCGTCCTCACATTCTCCTTAATGATATTACAACCAAAAATTACAAACATTTTCCTTATTAAATTCTCATCCTTCCCAAACTAACCATATATGACTCGCAGTCTGTCCCCTTCATGCATTCTTCACCTTCATTCGGATGTCATTAGCATGTCGTCTTCCTTGCATAGCTCCTCCTCCAACCCTCGCACTCCCATTTCTCTCTTACTAATGTGCATTTCAGACTTGTTCCATATTTGCATGCTAGGCATGCGTTCACCTTCCTTTCTCTTATGAACTCCTCACCATGTTACTCCTTCCAAATGACAAGATTCCATGAACCGCCACCAACATCAAACTCCCTTGAGCGAACCCGAGTTCGTGATCTCCTCCTCCTAATAATTATGAACAACATTTTGCGATATTCTTCTGAAGCAGACTATCCTACTATAAATGCATTCCCATTATTTCATTTGGTTTCAGCTAGCTATAGTTGGATTTTTTTGAAATACCCACGCCGATACACATACTTGGGATATATTTATGTTATCAATATCCTTTTTACCAACAAGGGAAGTTTCGAAAAACCCAAAAGAAGAGAAATTTCTTGATTATATATATAGGAAAGATCCTGAGGATAATATCAGTGTCCCTCCTTAGGTCTGCGCGAAGTCTTCTCCTAGTTCTGCTGTTGATTAGAATAGACACTGTTGCGTGACAGGTAACAATTCGAGCTTGATGGAAGGAAGGACAGTACGTATACTTAGGGGCGAAGGGAACTACACTTTTTTTCTTTCTATATTATATTTTAAACATTTCCATTTATAGATGGTGACAACGTTTTCTTCTTAAGTTTATCTGGTAGGTGTGTAAGGTCAGTGTGAAAAAGGGAAAGTTGGCATGAAGCTCGTGCATCTGTGTATATCCATAGAGCTATAGTTAAGTTTTAACTTGTTAATGTTAAAGTTATATTCTTCCAAACAAGTCATTGATCTTGATTACATCAATTTTCCATGCATATTTCTATTTGTATACTAGTCGCTTAGAAAACGGCAAATTGGTGTAGAAGAATGTATTGAAGGGAATGGACACACATTTATTTGTTTAAGTTTTGAATGATTCCAGCACCCATTATTTTAAACTTTGTTATCGTATGGATTTTATTGACAAAAATAAAAATACATTACGACGAGCAATGTGCCACGGTCCCGAAAATATAATAAAATAGACAAGTTGTCTCACTTTGTGAAATTCCAAAATGTTGATATAGGGTATAAAATACTTCAAATAAAAAGTTGCTTATTTTCTAAAATAAAAATTACAAAAAAAATCTGTAAATTAAATTAATAATACGTCTTGAAAATCTTATCCAAATTCATATTAAATAATTTATTATAATTTAAATAATCGTTATGGTTTATAAGCGGTTCCATAGCGACTATTTTAAAATTTGATTTGGACATAACTTATCATCTATAAGACGAAATCTCGAATTTTCACTTCCATTAAAAAAATATAGTTCACCAGATCCGAACGTTTCTTGTCTCACAGGAACCCAACTTAAAACGGATTCTGTATATTCATTTTCAGTTGAAAACTCAATATTATGAACTACTATGCCATTACGGGCTCGATTATAATTATATTATAATTAATATGTTCAAGCATCGTTTATTAAATATATTCATTATTATAATTTAATTCTAAACTGAATTATATCTTATAAATAATCTAATTCACACAATATTGCAAATTCCACTATTTCCGACTATTTCAGAAATAAATGTATTATTCTATTATTTATATTAATTAATTATTCAATATTATTTAATTATACAACCATTTAAATATCTAAATCACTATTTAAATAAATTAATTATTGTACCGTAAAAATATGGGACATTTCATATTTATACCCCAACTTGATTAATTTCATTATTAACCGATAATAGTAAGATTTAGGCCCAAAGAAAAATGTTTCGAATAAGATTTAGTTGAATGCAGTATTTTGGGTTGTTATAACAACGTTTTACACAACATTCATTTTAACCCAAGTAAGTGGAATTTTGAAAATATAATATTTAATATTTCCTATGTATAAAAATAAACGAGTTTGGGAAAGAGATAAGTAATTGGAATATTTTCCAATTATAAATAGAAGATGTTTTCCATGTATAGAAAATAAAAGAAGGCGATATATGGAAATGTTTTCCAAATAGCGTAAGAAGCCAAGAGGATTATTGAAAATGTTGGGTTAACAAATATTGATAAGGAATGGAGAAGTGATTTAGTTAAAGAAATATAAATTAAGAGGCCCAGTGATTGTTTGATGCTTTGAATGAATGTTTGTTTTCTTCGATAGTTAAATAACCGACTATCGAAGTATTTGCCAATATCGTTATCAGTATGGAGAGATCGGTTGGATTATTATCCGAGAACCACTCTGTATTGGCAATAGCGTTGCAAATCAGATTATATGAAGATAATCGAAGATGGGGTAAAGTGCAAGGGCCTTTTCTGTTAATCCCAAGTAGAAATTGCCTAAGATGGATTAATGGAAATTGTGCCTTCGATTTCGTTCAAGTCCCAGAACGAACATGTATTCACGAGTGTCTGACAGAGTATTTCCAATAATCAAATATGTTGGTCTGTATAAATATATATGGTGGCAGAGAATATATTCTCTTAGCATAATATCCAGAATATATTTATGCAAATCAATTGATGATTAACGGAACGGCAATGTGGCATTCAAAGTGATTGTGCTATCAATGAATGGTAAGTAATCATAGCCTCAGGCCTCAACAACCAGGAAATGACAAAAATCGGGTACGCAACATGACTAAATGGGTAGCTCTCAATTAGGGTGTATTATCACCTACCTAGAGCAAGTTTATTTCCTTCTTTATTCTATTCGATGCTGCCCCATTCTAGAAAACGGTTGCCGATCCCAACCGTTGGTGATATACATTCGATATACTCAAGCGAAATGAGTGGTCGGTCATGTATGGCTGTGTTACAAGACGTTCTTGTTGAACCCAGTGTATTCCTCTCTAGAGATACACTATCGGAAGGTGGTTCCATACCTTATCATAGTTGGAAATTCATTACCCAATAAATGCTCGTGGTTTTGATTATATATTAAATATATGTGGATGTGAGATGCAAACGTTCCACTAGATTATTATTTATTTGATCTAGACACTATTATAATATCAAAAGAGTTTTGATATAAAGATTATTGTTTCTTTCAAATGGATTTTTGAAAATTAAATCAAATGTTTTGTATTCTCATAAGGGAATAACCCGTTCCGTGTTATACGGCGTGGTATAATGAGATATCATTTGTTTTCTCAAACTTTTTTAAAGAGTTTACTCACACCAGTTCCATGTCTGACCCAGAGTTAATTTTATTTTGCTTTACACTAAACTCTTGTGTGCCCAAATTTGTACAAGTAGTCAAGTAGTTTAGGTGTTTACAAATATACTTGGAGGAGCTTGGAGCAGGAAGTGTAACATCCCAGAATTTTTGTGATTTAATAATTAATTAATTTAATTATTATAACATATTGGTTCAATAATTTAAACATTTTGAATTCGGATATTTTGAATATTTAAATTAATATAAATATTGAGATAATATAATTGTTACTGAAATAGTCAGAAATGGTTGAATTTGCAATATTGTGTAATTTGAATAATATATGATATTTAATTTAGTTTATACGTGAATTATAATAACGAATATATTAATTAAACGATGATTGAATGTAATAATTATAATATAATTTTAAATCGAGCGCGTAACGTCGTGGCAGTTCATTATATTGAGTTGGAACTTCAACTGAGTATACATGATTTGTTTTAAGCCGAATTTCTTTGAAACAACAAACATTGGAATCTAATTAACTGTATTTTTCTAATGGAACAGAAAATTAGAGATTTCGTCTTATATATGGTGAGTTACATCCAAATCAAATTTCCAAATAGTTGCTTTGGAATCGTTAATAAGCCCTAACGATTTATTAAATTATAATTAAATAAAGCTTTCGAATTTGGACAAGATATTTGAGATGTAGTCATAATTTAATTTTTAAAATTTTATGGTAATTTTTATTTTGGAAAATAAGCACTTTTTATTTTTGAAGTGTTTTACACCCTATATTAGCATTTTAGGGTTTTACAAAATAAGCTAACTTGTCTATATTTTTATATTTTTGGAATCGTGGCATATTCTTCGACACGATCATATTTTGGTTTTTGTTAGTAACTGTCCTTAAATATAAGGAATTCTATATAGTAGGTTTGTTTATCCTATTTAAAGCCAACATTTCATGTTCAATAGTATGGTTGTGATGCTGGGTTTGTTTTTGTTTTTAAGATTAGCCCCCAATTTTAAATACAAAGTATGTTGTACACGTATGATCTATATTACCCAAGGTCACCGTTCAACTAACCAAAGAATAACATTAAATATATACACATTGTAATTCGTTCTGCACATGCCCAAACTGTGTAACCTGATCACAACTACCATAGCAACATGCCTAGCATGTACTCCATCCTTCTAGTCAGCGAAAGAAAACCATGAAAATGGTTCGATAATTCTAATCAAAAGTATATTTAATTTTACCTTGGCTATCAAGCAATTGTACAACATCACAGGCTACCCTATACACACACATGCATGAGCTAACCTTCTCCTCTAAGTAAATAAACTATATGCTTTATACTGGCAGCTAACCTACCTATGAAATGATAATTCAAAGCTAATCTACGAAACGAAAACTCATGGCAGCTATCCTACTTATATTAAGCTATTACGTGGTCGCCATGGTTTGAAACTGTATAAATATCATACTCAATTCAAAGCAGAACTTCATCTCCTTCTCAGACCAAAAGCAAGAATAGAATAAAACAGATCTATCTGCCCTTCTTCTACATTAAATCAAGTGCCACCTTCCCTTTACCTCTTACCACAACGAAATCAAACCCTTAAAGTAAAATAAGAAACCAAATATACACAAGAATTACTACCAATTCTGAGCTACATACTGTCCTTTTTTCTTGCGGCTAGACCCATACGTTGCTGGGTTTGCACCAACATCAACTACGGGATGGTTGCATGGGAAAACGAAGTATACTGGGGAGGATGAGTGGTTCACTAGTTGGTGAACATGGGCAGCAGCTAGCGCGACCTGGGTGAGATGATCCAGAAGGAAGGAGATGGACACGGGTAGAAGGAGAGTTCGATGGAGATATTAATGGTGTATTAGTTTGAATGAACATGGAAGAATAAAAAGGCAGCATGTTCTGGTATAAAATGATCTGCTTCCATGCATATGAAGTTCGAAAATACTGGAGCAGTTTTGTTTTATGGTTAGGGAAGAAATACAGAGTGGATTGGGTTATAGATGGGAGGAGGATCAAAAAAGAAGAACTTCGGTAATTTTTTTGTGAGTTTTAATAGAACGATGAGGGAGCAATTGGAGGGAGGATCCACGGAAAGACAGTCGAAATATATGAGGACGGAGTTGTTATGTGAAGTGAGGAAGAAGAGGTATAACGCGAGTCGGTCGGGGTTATAGTGATGGGCCGAATTAATAAAGCCCAGATCTTTAGAAAAAAAAAGAAAAAGGAGAAACAAATTAAAATGTGGAGAAGCACGTATGGGTATGGGATGAAGAGGGCGTGCGAGGCACTAGTAAGTGGGTAGATATTTTCTGGCAGAATAGGCGGGGGCCTTTCGAGTTTGTTGGGCCGATTATTAAAAATGAGGTAAGGACCAAAGTTTAAATTTATATAAAATATAGTAAATTTAATAATATAAACTTATATGTATGATATATCATCCATACATGGCCAGGTTTACGAGCAGTCTGTCATCTTGGAATCGTAGGGACATAGACTACGCTTTGAAGCTAGGTTTGAACTGTTTGGAGCTCGTTTGAATTTATGGTAAATTAAAACGCTAGATTAAATCAACCGATGATAATCGTTACTCTACGATTAATGAATAAGGTGATTAAACTCACTATGTAACGTCCTGCATTTTTATCGGTTTGTATTTGAATATTTAAATCAGTTTAAATAGTTAATTCGTAATATAAGTGGATTTATATATTAATTAAAATGAAGTTGAAAGTATAAAAATATATATTAAATATAATTGAGGCCGTAATATCGCAGTAGTTCGTAATTTAACATTCTAAACTTCAGCTGAGTATATAGGACCCTTTATTAGTCGGATTTCTTCGAAACATGAAACGTTCGAATCCGTTAAACTGTATTTTTCTAATAAAAGCGAAAAAAAAATAAGATTTCGTATTACAAATGGGAAGTTATACCCAAATTAAATATTCAGAAAAGTAGCGGCATATTCGTTTATGGCCATAACGGTTATTTAAATATATTTAAATATCGGATTCGAATTTGGACAAGATTCTTTTGAGACGTAGTGCTAATTTAATTTTTAGAATTTTACTGAAATTTTTAGTTAATTAAATACGCAACTTTTTATTTGAAGTATTTTGCACCCTTAATCAATATTTTGGGATTTCACAATATGATTTAACCTACCGATATTATTATATTTTTAGGACTGTGGCACCTCGCTAGACACGACTGTATTTTTATTTCTATCCGTAGAGGCACAGACATGAACGTAATTTTTAAGTAGCAGATGTCATAATAATTCAAAGCTTTAAAAGCATAATAAAAACTCAATCTGAGGATGCATGGATAAATGTTACAACAGAGTTGCATCTTTAAACCAAATGGCGGGCATACATGTATTTTACTGTAGGATCATGAAGTTAAACATCTAACAATTGAATACATAGTAAAAGATTAAACACTGATGAAAAGCATGGAAACGCTGCTAAAATGAAAACATGTGCTTACCCTACTCTATACGTACCTCCGAAATACCTAAGGACTTTATGGCTAAGGAATACACTATTCTCATGCTACAGTCCTAATGATATGACCTTACCGTATACTTAGCCCACAAGGAAAATTTTCTGCAAACCTATTGTTAAATTGGTACGCCCTATTCCTTCATTGCAAAGGAATTGATAACCTGCCCTAAGCTAATTAAAATTTTTCCGTATGATCAAATCACGCAAAGCGTGCCATATAAACCAAAACAGTACAGCATGCGTCTCTTCACAATTTAAGGCAAACCACCCTCCCCACATATGCCCCTGTTTTTCATTGAAGAAAGTCTCCATCTACCCTACCCTACCGAGTACTATTACTTAGCGACGAAGGATTTTTGAACTCTATAAATACTCATTGATTCTTTATTAATCTTTCCTGGTTCAGGAAATGAAAACAGTTTCGATCTCCCACAATAAAACCAGTAAACTACCCCTCTTAAATTGGTGTGTGTATATATATATATATACTGGAAGACTCGACGAAATTCTCTGCGTTTCGAACTGAGTTCGGTGATACTCTTTCCATTGGAAATCCTGATGTCGTGACCCTGGAGTTGGGTTTTCTGAAGTGGAGGAAAGGGACTAAGGAAGGGTGGCGTGTGTCTTCAGAATGAAGTGGAGTAACAAAAGGGAAACAAGTTGGTGCAGATTGGATTTGCATGGACCGTGCGTGTTGTGTATTTGAGGAGGGAAGTGTTGTGAAGCCTGAGGTCTGCGTTGGACTGTAGATGAGAAAGTGAAGCGTGGGGCTGAGAGTAGCATGGAAAGAAAGGGATTCAAAACATGGTGGTATGTGTATAACAACGTTGGCATGAATGGGTGGATGCGAGCGGAGTTAAAGGAAACTGGCTCCATGAGGGGATCAACGGTAAGGGTACTGTTCTGCGTTCAAAGGGGCATCGGGTGTATATATATTTTATATATATAATTGAGCAGTAGTGAATCATAATTGAGTTGTAAGTTGTGGGAAGTGCGGTGCTTTGTTTCAGCAAAGAATGAAAAGAAGTTTTTTAATATGGTTATAAAATATTACATATACTAATACGAAGAGGGGGGGACATTGCATGGCCTATTAAATATGGATTGGAAAAGTAAGTACACAACACTGGAAATGGTTTTCACGTTATAAGGTGGAGAGGAAATGTTTGTGAGGAGTTCCACTGTGGATTCGGTGCAGAAGTTTCCAGTCTGTAACAACATTTATGACTGCGTTTTTCTGTGGGGCGTGATAATGTCTGAGTTGCAAAAGTTCATTAGTGGTGAACGAATTGACGTTGGGTTGGTGGTGATTTTGTTGGAAAATAATTTAGCGTGTTTAACAGGAGGTTTTTTTTCAAAATCAGTGAGGAAATAAGGGGGAGTGTGGCCATGAAAGTTGAAGCATGTTCATTACTGATGCGAGGGGAGAAAGATTAGGAAACGGTGTTAACAAATGGACGAAACAAATCACTTTGGAGTCGCACGGAAGCTGGGGACGCTATGAAGTCGGTTTGGAGCAATAGGAAGCATGTTTGGATTTTTGGCAAAATAAACGCCCAATGAAATCAACTGACGCAAATCGTTATTTAATAGTTAACGTGCAAAGGTGAGTAAATTCACTAACTCTGATCTATTTTAAAATAATTATAATTATATAATGGTTGAATGTTGTGTGATGGTCATGTAGGTATATTACAATTAAGTTGGTTGAAATATATATCGTTGCATATGTACACATCATTGGTTGGATACTAATTTCCATCGATTATAATATTCCCTAGTATGGAATTAGTGTAAAATTGTGTTGACTAACATCTGTGGATGCAGGAAACCGGTTGGAGGAATCCAACCGGATTCCTCAATATTTATACGTACTGTTTGTTTTATATTATTTATATATGCGTTGTTTGAACCCAAATGACATTGAAACCCTGTGTGGATATTGATGTTGAATGGAATTCAACGTTTATTTTGATTTAATCAATAGACGATATCGATTAACAAAGTGACAGCAGACGACCGTAAATTCATCTATTTGTTAAGACGTTGAATTGTCGCCAGACAAATCAATGAAGTTAAATTATAAAAAGTTATATTTCTATAATTAAAGCGAAGTTAAAATTATAATAGGAGTTCTGTTATAAACATTCTGTAGTTAGTTTTTATAAAGTAAATATAAACGATTGTTTGACATTTTAATAAGTTTATAAAGCTGTAATTATCCTCCAAGTAAATATTGGATAATTATTTTAAGAAAATCGATTAAAGAATATTATTGGATTAATTATATTAATCTAATGAAGAGAATTAATTAAAATCAGTTAATGAATTAATGGATGGTTTAAAGTTGATTAGATCAACTGTTTTATTAGAAATTGATTATTAGATTAATTGGCCTTAAATTCATCTAACGAAAATAGCTTAGCAATAAATCGATCAAAATTAATAAGATTTCTTATTAATTATTTTTAATTAATGATGGATTATTGAACTAATATAATTAGTTATTTTAGATGAAGTAAACTGTTTTACTTCAGCAATGATGAAGTAAAATATTATTTAATTAAATAATAGTTTCTTAAATAGATCTCATTTAGGACATTATTGAGTTAGTAGTGAGGTGTTACATGCATTAAGAACAATGATTGAAGTAAAAATAAAGTGTGAGAAGACAATGAACGTAAATGGATTATGGTAAAAGAAGTTATAAATATAATTGTGTAATAAAGACAAAGCAAAGAGTTAATGTTTAATAGTTGTAACCAACCAAGTTTTCAGAATAAGGATATGGCGTCGTAAAACCATATTCAAATTATGCAAGAAATACGGGTTAATGAATATTATAAGTAATAAGGAGTTTAGAGTTATGGATTTATATCTATTCTAAGATAAGAACGATGTCGATCAAGGTCTGAGAGGTAAATAAAATACCCCAACTCGAACAACTTCACTATTATCGAGGAATGGTATCAGTTTGTAATGGAAAGAGATGTCGAGATTAGTTATAAAGTGGAATATAGCAGCATATTGCAAGTATTTGAACTATAACGATAAAATAACGTTGTTGACCAGGCTTAAGCGTGATTGTGATGTCGAGATTAATTATAAAGAGGAATATTATAGCGTATTACAAATGGTAACGATAAATTAACGTTTTTGACCAAGCTTAAGCGTGATATATATATATAGAACTACTCCCTAGGAAATGTAAACAGTTTGGTTTGAAATCTACATATTCTAAAGTAATAAGTAACGATGTTTGTCCAAAGAAATATGAGAATGGGTTTAGAAAGAGAAATTGGAAAATCATTTCAGAAAAAATGACATCATTTCGTTGTTCGAAATGTGATTAGAATTAAACCATTAGGATTTGGAATTATAATTCGACAATGTCGAATATTATGAAAATAAGTTATTTTTAGAAATTATAAATTGATAGGATATTAAATACTTGGTTTTAAACCAATAAATTATAATAGAATATGAAATCAAGATTAAAGTTATAAACGTGATATCCTTTAACAAGAAGTGACTTAGAAACAGAGTTTATGATGTAGGGAAGATAAAATTATAGAATAACTTGGTGAATAAGATTAAGCCCGTAAGGATATTTATTACTTAAATGAATATTTATTTGATAAACGTGTTCAGATTTCTATAAATGGATTATATTCACATTTTAAAGTGAATAATGTTTAAGAAGGCAAATGTTGCAAATTAAATAGTTCTAATGAAAACTGGAAATGTTTTCCAAGAAGTGTAAAGCTTAAACGGGTTTTGGAAAATATCTGGGAAGATATGGAAAATTAAGAAAATAATGTTAAACAAAAGGGCCAGTGATTTGTTTGATGCTTAGTGTAAATTTGAATGGATGTTTGTTTTACTTCATTAGTTAAATAACCGACTATCGAAGTGTTTTGACCATCGGTATCAATTCGGAGAGACCGGTTGGATATACTATCTGAAAACCACTCTGTATAGGCATAAGTGCTGTGAATTAGATTCTACTGAAGAAAGACGGAGTGAAGTGCAAGGGTCGTCCTATTCCAGAATGGGCTTTCTGTTAGTCCAGTCCCAGGACAACTTGTATGGATGAGTGTCTGACAGAGTATACCTAATAAATCACATACGATTGATCTCTTAAAGGTATTACGTCTGGTGGCGGAGGAATTCGTTCCTCTTAGCTTTTTATACCCGTGATATTTTTGGAAATCGATTAGTGAATTGACGGGTTTGACGATGTGACATTCAAAGTGAATGGTGATCAGATGTTCTAAAGATAGACGTAGCCTCCTGCCTCACAACTAGGAAATGACAGAAATCGGGCGAGTATCATGGCTAGTTGGGTCATACCCAAGCTGGGTGTATTTTCACCGATCTAGAAAAAATTCATATTTGTTCTTATTTTCGATTCTGTATCTTTGGATTTCGGTTTGATGGCCAACAACCGTGGGTGACAATATATTCGATACACTCAAGCTAAATGAGTGGCCGATCATGTGTGGGCTGGGTTGCAAGATGTTCTTGTTGAACCCCAGTGTATCCCCTCTAGAGTACACTGATCGGGAGGTGGTCCCATACCTTGTCATAGTTGGAATTCAATCTTCAATAAGCGCCCTGCAGTTTTTGATTTTATACTATGTATGCAGAGCGTGAGATGCAAGCGTTCTACTACTTGGTTATTTATTTGATTAGACATTATGATAATATCACTAGATTTTGATATCAAAATGTTTTGGTTATAGTAATGTAAAAACCATCCATGTTTGTGTGTGGGTTGGTCTTACTATTATCCTTTCTTTCAAAAGGATTTTTAAAGTTAAACAATATGGTTGGTTTACTCACACCAGTCCCATGACTGACCCAGAGTTTATTTTGTTTGTTTTCCCTAAACTCTTGGGTGCCCAAATTTGTATGGGCAGTCAAGTGTTCAGGCTTTACAGATTCACTTGGAGGAGCTCAAAGCAGGAAGCTTCACCGCTAGTTATTAGAGATTATTTCCGCTGTGATGTATATGAGTTATATTCTGATATGGTATGTATATACAAATTCAGATTTGTATTTCAAAGTGTTATAGAATATATTTTATTCGTTCCGTTGTGAGATTCGTGTTTACTCTGATACTGTTTAGATTCTGATGTTCTTCTTCTTCTATTCTATTAGTTCTATCTTATCTTTCTCATCCTCTTATTTCTTTCTATTAAAGATCTGTATTTTCGTGCACTTTGAGTTGAATGTGTAGGATATTAGTCAGCTCAAATTGGTACGGATTTACGGGCCTTTACTGTTGGTATCAGAGCTTAAGGTTAAGTGATTATCTTGGCTCTATGGCGTAACTCAATAGAGATGGGGTTAGTAATACCCTAGATTGAGTATGAGTGAAAGCTTATTTGTAAATTAATATAAAAACAGTTTTATATTGTGTTGACTGGTCAGTCGAGTGGTTTATGAATTCTGGTCGAAACAGTAATGCAAACTATGTCGATAAGTGTTTCTAAACTCTTGAACAGAGTAATTCGACATAGTATATTTTGAAAAGAGGGTAAATGAAATAATTTTACCCAAACATATATTTTGATATAAAAAGGATTATATATCTTGAGATTTTTATAGTGTTGATCGTTATTATGATCGAATAAGATCATAATTGAGTTGGTTATGTAAATAAACAATCAAAATTCTTATAAGTATAATGGACGAAATCAGATGGAAGTAAATCTGAATTGAAACCAAAATTGAAATAAAACTCTCAAACTTGAAGAGTTATTGTAAATGAAATGTGGACTAAATATGGAAATTTAAAATCCTGGGGGAATTTGGAAATGTTTTCCAAACATTTTAAAAGATATTTTTTGAAGTAATTTCAAAATGGAAGCTTTTTGAAATAAGTTTTATTATAATATTATTGAATTCGGCGGTTGGAAAATAATACCGATGATGGATCGCGGCATCATTAGTGTTCATTTTTGAGTTTCCAGTGATGAATTACTACCAAAGATTTTGTTTTGAATTCTTTTAAGAAAATAAGTTGTTCGGAAATTCAAATGTTTTGAATTGCTATTATTATATAGATTTCAAATTGATTTGAAATAAAACCCTGGATATTGAATTCCGGAATTTAAAATTTACTTATGAAGTAAATAAATAGAAATTTAACTAAGTTAAATAAATAGAAATTAAACTAATTTAAATAAAATTGGTTTGGATTAGAGATAATCTGGGATGGAATTGAATTGATGAATTACGAGTTGGAATTGAGTTTGGAATTGGAGTTTGAATTAAGTTATATGTAGGTGATGCGGTTCTAGGATAATTTTAATGGAAATCGAGTGGAGATGAAATGGTATATGCTGATTAGACAACAAATGGAGGAGATAGAGTGGAATGCCAGACAAAAAAGTACATATTCATATTTTATATTGGATATGAGATTTCTATGAGTATATTGGGCAAGCCACATGGCTGTTTGAATTTCTTTTGGATTGGAGAAGGCCAAGAGAGGCAAGTTGTAGTAGTACCGAATGAGCCGTGCAGAGTAGATGCTGGCAAAATTCTCCAAAAATTTAAGCTGTCAAGAAATTTTCAAAATTTCTGAAAGTATTCGTTAATAAGAAGAAATTAATATTTTAATTATAATTAATCGGTTCTATTGAAAACTGATTTAAGAAATTAAATAAAATATTTTAACCTGGGTATGATTTTTTCGACCTTAGTAATTTCGGGGACGAAATTCTTTTAAGGGTGAAGGAATGTAATGTCCCGCATTTTTATCAGTTTGTATTTGAATATTTAAATCTGTTTAAATATTGAATTCGTAATATAAGTGGATTCATATATTAATTAAAATGAAGTTGAAAGTATAAAAATATATATTAAATATAATCGAGCCCATAATATCGCGAAAGTTCGTAATTTAACGTTCTGAAATTCAAATGAGTATACAGGACCCGTTATTAGTCGGATTTCTTTGAAACAAGAAACGTTCGAATCTGTTAAACTATATTTTTAATGAAATCGAAAAACCAAGATTTCATATTATAAATGGGAAGTTATGCCCAAATTAAATATTCAAAAAAGCAGCGGCATATTCGTTTATGGCCATAACGGTTATTTAAATATATTTAAATATTGGATTCGAATTTGGACAAGATTCTTTTGAGACGTAGTGATAATTTAATTTTTAGAATTTTACTGAAATTTTTAATTAATTAAATACGCAACTTTTTATTTGAAGTATTTTGCACCCTTAATCAATATTTTGGGATTTCACAATATGAGTTAACCTACCGATAATATAATATTTTTGGGACCGTGGCACCTCGTCGGACACGACTGTATTTTTATTTCTGTCCGTAGAGGCACATACATGAACATAATTTTTAAGTAGCGGATGTCGTAGTAATTCAAAGCTTAAAAAGCATAACAAAAACTGAATCTAAGGATGCATCGATACATGTTACAGCAGACTTGCATCTTTAAACCAAATGGCGGGCATACATGTATTTTAATGTAGGATCATGAAGTTAAACATCTAACAAATAAATACATAGTAAAAGATCGAACACTGAGGAAAAGCATGGGAACGCTGCTAAAATAAAAACACATGCTTACCCTACTCTATACGTACCTCCGAAATACCCAAGGACTTCATGGCCAAGGAATACACTATTCTCACGCTACAGTCCTAATGATATGACCTTACCGTATACTTAGCCCACAAGGAAAAGTTTTTGCAAACCTATTGTTAAATTGGTACGCTTTATTCCTTCATTGCAAAGAAATTGATAACCTGCCCTAAGCTAATTAAAATCTTTCCGTATGATCAAATCACGCAAAGCGTGCCATATAAACCAAAATAGTACAACATGCGTCTCTTCCCAATTTAAGGCAAACCACCCTCCCCACATATGCCCCTGTTTTTCATTGAAGAAAGTCTCCTTCTACCCTACCCTACCAAGTACTATTACTTAGCGACGAAGGATGTTTGAACTCTATAAATACTCATCGGTTCTTTATTCATCTTTCCTGGTTCAGGAAATGAAAATATTTTCGATCTCCCACAATAAAACTAGTAAACTACCCCTCTTAAATTGGTATATATATATATATACTGGAAGACTCGACGAAATTCTTTGCGTTTCGAACTTTAGTTCGGTGATACTCTTTCCGCTGGAAATCCTGATGCCGTGACCCTGGAGTTGGGTTTTCTGAAGTGGAAGAAAGGGACTAAGGAAGGGTGGCATGTGTCTTCATAATGAAGTGGAGTGACGAAAAGGAAACATGTTGGTGCGGATTGGATTTGCATGGACTATGCATGTTGTGTATGGGAGGAGGGAAGTGTTGTGAAGCCTGAGGTCTGCGTTGGACTGTAGATGAGAAAGTGAAGCATGGGGAGGAGAGTAGCAGGGAAAGAAGGCGATTCAAAACATGGTGGTATGTGTACAACAATTTTGGCATGAATGGGTGGATGCGAGTGGAGTTACAGGAAACTGGCTCCAAGAGGGGATCAACGGTGAAGGTACTTTTCTGCGTTCAAAGGCGCATCGAGTATATATATATTAAATACTTGAGCAATAGTGAATCATAATTGAGTGGGAAGTTATGGGAAGTGTGATGCTTTTTTTCAGCAAAGGATGAAAAGAAGTGTTTTAATATGGTTGTAAAATATTACATATACTAATACAAAGAGGGGGGACGTTGCATGGCCTATTAAATATGGATTGGAAAAGTAAGTACACAATGTTGGAAATGGTTTTCATGCTACAAGGTAGAGCGGAAATGTTTGTGAGGATTTCCACTGTGGAGTCGGTGCAGAAGTTTCCAGTATATAATAGCATTTATGACTATGTTTTTCAGTGGGGCGTGACAATGTCTAAGTTACGGAAGTTCATTGGTGGTGAAGGAGTTGACGTTGGGTTAGTGGCGATTTTGTTGGAAGATGTTTTAGCGTGTTTAACAGGAGGTTTATTTTCAAAATCAATGAGGAAATAAGGGGGAGTGTGGCCACGAAAGTTGAAGCATGTTCGGTACTGATGCGAAGGGAGAAAGATTAGGAAACAGTGTTAACAAAAAGACGAAACAAATGACTTTCAAGTCGCACGAAAGTTGGCGACGCTATAAAGTCGGTTTGGAGCAATAGGAAGGATGTTTGGATTTTCGGCGAAATAAACACCCGATGAAATCAACTGACGCAAATCATTATTTAACGGTTATGTTACGACCCAGATTTTCGAATAAATTAGTTTAAATATTTAATATGGTTTTAAATATTGTGATTGATAATATAAATCGATATATGATTTTATTTTGAAAATATATATATATATATATATAATTATTTAATTTGAAATAATTATAATAATACGAGGATCTGAAGTTAATTAAATTCAAAATATAAACTGGAGTAAAATGATTTATATGAATTTTATTTGAATTAAAAATGATAATAATAATTTATTATCTAGAAAATGATTTGTTTTGAATTTAAATTATATTATATTAATTCAATATGGTATATATGTTCAAATTAAATTTCAAAATATATATTGTTCGGTTCAAAATAGCTTTATAACATTTAAACGACAGTGGTTACGTTAAAATAGCGGTTCGTTTGTGAACCCAGAGATATTTTAATGGATAAGATCAAAATCGAATCAAAAGATCAAATCAGAATCTGTTTAAAAGAATAAAAATCGCTTTATATCGAATCGTATTAAATACGAGATCAAATCAGAGTAAATTGAAAATCAAATCGATATCTGTTTAAAAAAATTAAAAAATTCCTTCCCCCTTAACTAATAGGAAGTACACTGCAAACCTAAACCTACCCTGTACCACGTGCAGCTATTTCTTCTACCCGAAGCCTACCTCTTCTATTTAAAAACAAGTCTTTCTTTTGTTTCTTCAATTCATTATAAACAATCGAACTTCAGAAAATAAAATAGACAATCCTCAAAACAAAAAGGGCGAACTCTGTTCCATTCAAAATCAAAGGCTTCGAAATAAAAAAGGGAAGGATCGAATCAAAGTCTAGATCCATGCTTGGAAATTGCGGAACCTTGTAGCTCGATACAGGCGCTCGCGTTGAGGCACGAAATTCAAAGTGTTGTCCACGCGAGGAGGGATCTTGGGTTGCGCGACAGTGAGGCGATTGATTTATGGTTCGTTTGATTTGGGCACATCGATTTATGGTTGGAGTTTCATGTCGAGAGGGAGGCGATTGATTAAACGTGTGGTGATTGGTGGGGTTCTGACATCGAAGAGCAGCTCTGGTAGTGAACTGGAGTGGAGCGATCGATCATTGGTAATCGATGTTTGGGGACAACAACGACTAGGGTTGTTGTTAAGTAGCAGAGAAGGGTTTCTGAAGCGATACTATGGGTTGAACGGGAAGGGTTTCAGGGGTTCGATGGATTCAGCGTGGAGTATTCGACAATGGTGCAGTCGCATTGCTTTTGGGGTGTTCGATTTTGGGATGGAGCGATTTTGGTTTGGAAAAGGTGGGAAGAGGTCTGGGGCTGTCTCGACATGGATTTTGGTTAGGAAGTTCGGCAGATGATTTGGAATAGTGTAAAATGATGGAAGAAGGATTGGATCAGGATTTAAGGTAACTTAATTACTATATAATGAAAGACTAGTGATGTTTTAAAATTTATTAAGTTATATTTAGAATAAATAGTTAATGAGGTAATTTTTTTTTAAATTCAGAAATTATAAGGAGATTAGTTTATTTTATTGGTAACTGATTAAGTGTATAGAAATTAGATTAGTAAAATATTTAAACTTAAAATCATTAAGGTATATGATTTTATAGAATTTAAATTACGTAGGATAAAATATTTATTTGGTTTAAATAGTTAAATAAATAATAGCTTAATTGATAATAAAATAAATTATCATCGATGCTAGGTAGATTCACTTGAGACGATTCGTAGATGTGAAGTTACAAGATTTAAATGGGTATTCGACAAAGGAAAGATCACGGTGAGTAAATCTCACTCACCTTTTATTTAAAATTATTTTTATCAGTTAAAAATAATTGTTTGTTGCTTGTTTGGTTGCATTCAATATTTTCGTGCATCTTAAATATATTAGTTATTTAGGCTTGGTGGTTGCTATTATATAAATATATTGGTGGTTGGATTTCCCGCAGTATCATTAGCGGATGCCCGCAGTACCATTAACAGATGATTTCCCTATACGCCCCATGCTATGATAGTGGATGACCTTCTATACCGCGATATCCTGCCTCGAAGCAAGATGGGTATTATTTCTGTTGACTAACGTCTGTGGACGCAGGAAAAACAAGTTGGAGGAATCCAACTGGATTCCTCAAAAATATGTTATCTGTTTGTTTATTTGTTTGCACATATACTGTCATATATGATGTGTTAGAAAACCTAAAATAAATAATTAGTTGTGTGGTGTTTAAATATCACTAGGCTTAAATGTTTATATTTTAAAAATATCAAAAAAAGAAATTTCCAGAGTTAAAAGGGGAAATTCTATTTTTTTTCTAAAATAGAATTTGAAATTTGAATAGAATAAAAATATTAACTTGTTTTAAAAGAATAAAAACAAGTAGTTCTTTTATAAATGAAGTGAAAGAATTATCATTGGATAATTCGAAAATAAAAATACAAGTGTGAAATTGGAAAGGGAAATCTATTTTACAAAAGTAGAAATATCGATCTCAAAAGAAATTGAAATCGAGACTTGTTTAAGAATGAATAAAGAAAATTCAAATAGAAATTAAATATAGAAATTCAAATGGAATTCAAATATAGAATTTGAATATAGAAAATATAAAGGAAATTCAAGTATATAATTTAAATATAGAAAGTGAAATGGAATTTGAATAAAGAAATTTTAAATATAGAATTTGAATATAGAAATTCAAATGGAGTTTGAATATAGAGAATTTGAAATAGAGTTGAAATGGGAATTTGAATATAGAATTCAAATAGAGTTGAAATGGGAATTTGAATATAGAATTCAAATAGAGTTGAAATGGAAATTGAATATAGGAAATTTAAATAGAATTGAAATGGAATTTGAATATAGAAGATCGAAGTATAAATAAATTTATTTCCGAGTTAGGGAAAATCGACAATTTTAAAAGATCGGAAATATTATGTTGAAATGGATTTGACATATATATCAGGATGGAGTTGAATTTATTTTAAACGAAGTTTAAAAGTAATATTGAGTAGAATTAACTAATGTAAGAAAAAATTAGTTAATGGAATTTTAAATCAAAATTGGACTTTGGATCAGAAAAAAAGGGTTTGTAAATTCATATTCGAAATCGAATATGAACCTTGAATTAGAAATGGCATTCGATTGTTTTGAGAATAAATTAACTTATATTTGAACGTGATATGTTCAAATAACAAGTGAAATAGGCTAAGAAGCTAATTAAAGAATAAATGGGCGAAACTGAATTCAAATGACCGGATTGAGTTGGATAAATTGGAAACAGGTAAATATAGGTTGAGCAGGTTTGGAATGAAGTATATGAAGGTTATAATTTGTGTGCCCGACAAAGGGTACACGTTTAAATTCCATATGAGGTTTTATGTGCCGAATCGGCAAGCCGCTTGGCTTTTTCTTTTTCTTTTTGATTGGAGAGGCCTGTGTGGCGGTTTGGGGATTTTCCAATGCTCCCGGTACAAAGGAGGTTATGGCGAAATTTTCCGGAAATTTAAGGAGTTAGAATATTTTTAAGAAATTTTGATAACTGAAAATCAATGTATTGATATATATAGAATTCGATAAGGAAACAAACTTAAATATAGAATATTATAAACAAAAAGGGAAATCTATAATTAAACCTGGTAGAATTAGGAGAAAAAAACATTACGAGTTTAAAATGGATAATTGGTTTTTATAATGTTGATTATTCGAGATAAGTGGTTTTGTCCGTTTTGAAGTTAAGGATGTTTTCAGTCAAGGTCTGAAAGGTAGTTATACCCCAATTTGATCGATTTCATTTTTAATTGATAAATAGCAGGATCCAATCTCGAAGAGAAGTGTTTGAATAATAGTTAGTTGTAACACCCCACCTCCGTTAAGGTCACTCACAAAGGAAATGCCTTAACTTTGATGGAACGTGTTAGTAGACAGAACATAAATTTACAAGACAGATAAAACAGCACTTGAAAAATTTATAACTTTATCACAACAGAAACCGAAGTAAGTTTGGTTACATCTTTTCAAATCACAATATCAGAATTCAAGTACAAAATATCAGTCTTGTACAAAATCCTTCAGAATGCATAGTTTTTTTAAAATCATAATCCCCAACATAAACTGCCATGCCAAAGCCAGACGATGCTTCAAGCATAGAAGATCCGAATCAAGCTCCTAGATTTCCACCCTACAAACCTGGGGGGGGGGGGCGAACGAAAGAGAAGGAGGCGAAAACAAGCAAGGTTAGACAAAAAGTCTGGCAAGTCCAGTGATTTTCAGTTATGAACAGATAATAATAACATGACATGAAAATAAAACTGGATGAGAGACAACAGTAATGGTAGCAGTAAATAAACTTAGGTTAAACAGAAGAAACAGAATGACATAAATTATTACTTTTCACTTCTCTGCACTAATGCTAGTATAACAGGATTAGGTGTTGCCCTAACCTCTAAACAGAAACATAATAATGGGCCTTTACCACCGAACAGAAGGTACAAGAACAGAAACAGAATAATCCTTTACGGAAACAAAATGTTAGAATTAGGTGTACACTAGTAAATGGGCCTTTACCACCCGAACAGACGGTACCACGCAGAAACAGACAGGTGTTACCACCCAACAGAAACAGACAGAACTAAGTGTACCCTAAAACCCTACCCCAAGCGATCGGCTCCCTAATACAAAAATACCGTGTGTCGGCCCCACAGTAGGGTGTATCACTCCCTAAAGTGACAACCAATTGGCACAGACCTATTTACAGATGTCATGGCGTCTTACATCCTCAGAGGCAGACCGGGATCCATGCACGCACATGACCCAGTTGGAACGCACCATCAACACCCCTCGGCATTATCGGAATGAACCGCTTATAATTAGTTCAGTAAGCGTGTCCGGACCCTACCTACTGTTGGGTCATAGTTTTGATACCAGAAAGGATTACTGACTAATATGGGTCCCAAACAACAGATTTAGCAGACTAGGAAACTCAACAGATTTATCAGATTAGGCATAATTAGCAGATTACGCGATTCAACATATTTAACAGTTTGGGCAATTAAACAAGTAACAGATTTAGCAGATTAGGCAAATTTAACATATTAAGAAGATAGCAGATTTAAACATTTTTCAAAGACTTATTCACATATCTTGCCCAATCATGGAGTAAGCCTAAACTTACATGCCTAAGTTATGGTCATAATTTACCATATAACATATGTCCCAAGTTTTGGTTAAACTTGCATAGTTCAGAATATCCTCCAAAGGCCCTAATTGTGATTCACATATAAATTTTACCAAATATAGCCATGGATTACAATGCATGCCATATGTCCAAAAACCCACTTTTAGGCGTGTTCACTTTAATGGTTATCCTATTTAATATAGGTCTTTATGCCTAAGTTATATACAAAATAATCCTCCTTCTTCTAAATTACAGACTATAATATATAAAGTATGTCCAGATCTAGAATTACAACTTATGTCCTTTATATTCTAAGTCATAAACAATCTCATATAATATGCCTCCAACTTATGTCTTGAATTACAACATGTGCTATGCATCTAAATCAATTGCTTATTTACAGTTAAATCTTTATGCCCAAATCCTAAGTCATATGTCCAATATTCTTTATGCCTCAAAACTCAAGACATATGTTAAATACACCTTATGTTTTAAATACAACATGCCTCAGATTTACGTTCTAAGTTACAACCTATGTTCTTTATGCTCTAAGTCACAATAGTCCTCTTCTTCCAAGTCATAGATCGTCTTATGCAATATGCCACAAATTTATGTCCAGCATTACAACATGCGTTGTACCCTCAAACTAATTACAAATCAATTATGCCCAAATATGCCTCATTCAATATTCTTCCTAAATTTAGCATTTATGCGTTTATCTCTTATGAGACTTTGCTCATACTCGTGGTAGCCTGGCTATCAAACAAAAATAAAGAAAGGAGGAAGAAATACAGAACAAATAGAATAATAAAACAGAGAAACAGATCTGATAAATAGAAAAAGGGCATAATCTCATATTCAGTTTTATAATTATGTCAAGATCATAATTAACTTCATATCGGAAAATAAGAGCACTTGCCTTGATTGGATTATGAAAGAAGAGTTGCAGTAGTTCTCTTTTAACCTAATTCAGATTTGGAAGATGATGCACTAGTTCTAGATTTGATTCTGGCAGAGTAGCGACGCCATTATTTTATTTATTTATAATATTTCAGAGGCAGCATAAGGAGAGAATGAAATGGTGTAAAGAGAATGAGTCTAGGAGGCTGTTTATATAGGATTAGGCGGACGAACCTAGGCAGAAAACGTGACCAAATACATCAGAACGAACCCAGACTCAGAACTGGGTTCTGTCACCAGGTCGACCCCCAGGTCGACCATAGGGTCGACCTGGTCCCTGGGAGGTCGACCATAGTGTCGACCCCCAGGTCGACCTGGTCCTGGGCGGGAAAATTCCCGCCCAGTCTGCGCTAGCGTTTGAATTCGAATTTCGAATTCGAATTTCGAACTGTTTTCGGTTCTGAAAATTCCTGAAACTTCCGAGGGTCATATCTCCCTCACACGGACTCCGTTTCTCGAAAACTCAGACTTGTTTCCAAGAAGAATTTCGAGACGAACGCAATGGCGCAACCCGTTTCCCTTGATTCTTATTTTAAAAATTAATTATTCTCCGATTTGTTACATATACTTTCACAAAAATTACGGGATGTTACATTCTCCCCTCTTTAAAGGATTTCGTCCCCGAAATCTTCTAGTTAAGAAGAATGCATCCTACCATCCAACATCCATCTACTCAATCATCAATCACTGGCGTCCATTGTCCTTAGAAACTTCTAATGTTGTATGAACATATGCAAAAGTGTGTGTATATGTTCCTTATCTAATGCAAAGATCAGGAGGTCCACTGATTCAGTTGACCTCCTTAATGCGAATTATGCCTGTGCCATGCGTCCAACTTGTATGCAATTTTCCTATTTGATACATATCATTTCTATATGAGTGCACAACCATTCAGTCATATGCAACATCCATGTGCTGAGTCAATCATTTTGCATCCATAAAAATTTAAAATGCTTACGCATCCATATGCAGTATGAGAGTGTTTTCGAGCCGATCTACTGCCTAGTGTGTGTATATGCATCCACGAGCAACCACTAGAAACCACTTGCATCCACTTGCAACCATCAAACACATGTTTACATCCATTAGTTTCTACCTAAAGGTCGAATATTCGATCGATATGATACAACTGAGTGATAGAAGCAAGTATGATCAAAACAAGAGCCCTATTCCTATTAGACATCGGTTAAGAGAATAATCTCTAAGTATCAACCCCGAAGTCCGAAATAAACATCAGGTTGACACCTAATGAATTACTCTCATTAAAAAATGGCAAATCGGAAATCAATTTCACGCTTCGAGTAAAAACTCCTATCCTTTTCAGAAACCTACAGACTACTGATACAGATCAGATTACCAAATGACTCTTAGGAAACTAAGCATGATAAAAACTCAGAATGTACGCTTCACGCCCAACACAGATGCCCACAAACCCCAACTTATTACAAACAGATGAGTCGTAACCCTTATTGGGTCTGGGTCTACAGCGGAATCAGAAACAATACTAGTATTAAAGTGCAGAGTATCGATCACAGAATCAAAATGCCAGAATCAGAAAAGAGCTTTAACTCAACAAAATAAAATTAAACCTCCTACAGAAAGTTCCCCTATTTCTATCCTATCCACTAGCCTCGAGAGTGTTCGCCTTCCCTCCAGAAGTTGGTCCTGCCCTCTTTCCTTGTCCTCGTTTCTTTGGGCAGTCCCTAGTGAAGTGTCCCATCTCACCACAGTTGAAGCAAGTGCCCTTTCTTTCTCTACAATCCTTGTTCAGATGAGTCGAGCTTCCACAAGTAAAGCACTTTTTCTCCTTCTTATCTTCAGACTTCTCATCCTTCTTTTGTGTTTCCTTTTTGGGCCAGGCTTTCTTGTTCTGTGGTTCTTCCTTCTTTGCCTCTTTCTTGCCCTTGTCTTCCTCGTGTAGTAGTGCCATGTCCACAATTTCTCGTAAGTCGCTCCCATGGGTACATGGGTCATGGCTAGGCTGTGTAGTGGCTCGTTCAATCCTTTAACAAAGCGGAGAGCCTTTTTATGTTGTGTGTTGACTAAATCTAGTCCGAACCTAGCCAGTTGGTTGAACTGGATGACGTATTCCTTGACTGTCATACTTCCTTGCTTAAGAGATAAGAACTTTTCCAGTTGTAGACTTCGTTCAGCTTGCGAGAGGAATTTCGTGTCAAACCTTGTTCTGAAATCCATCCATGTTTCAACCGGCCTCTTGGCGTTAGTGACTTCCCACCAATAGGAAGCTTCGTCTTTGAGAAACGATACCGCCAACTGTACCTTCTGCCTATCGTATACCTCGAAGATAACGAACAGATCCTCAGTTTCTTTGAGCCAGTTCCTTGCTTCTACGAATGATTCAGTTCACTTGAAATCCTTTCCACCCATGGCCCTAAAATCTTTACAGATCTTTAAGAAAGAAATTGCACGAGGAGGGGGCGGAGGAGGGGGAATCGCTGCGGCTAGAGGAGGAATATCTGTTAGGCCTGCATCGTTGGCCCTAGCCTCTAAGTACCTCCTGAACCAGCCAGGTATTGGCACACCCTCTGGAAGGTTAAGATCCCCAGTGTAACACCCCACACCCGCTACGGTCACTCACTAAGGGAATGCCATAACATCGGTGGAGTATTTTAAGTGAATATAGAACAGAAAAATTACAACAAGACAGATATAAGTAATACTTGAGAATTTAAAACATCATTTCATTGCAGCGGAAAGTAAAACATGTTTGGTTACACCAAAACCGTAAACAAGAGTCAAGTACATAATATCCATCCTGATAAAACTAAAGTACATAATCCCACTACATAACTTAATAGCCATAATAGAAAAGATAAACTGAGCTTTACATCCACGGTCCAAGCTCCAAAAGATAGATAAAGCAGTCTGATCAAAGCCCACTAGTGCTAGGCCCACTCTGATAACCTGAGGTTTGGGAAAAAGATAAAAACAACGGGGTCAGACATAAGTCTGAGCGAGTCCTATAACTTTAACAATACAATCATTAAAGTAACCAGAGTGAGACATAAGCTTGATATACGGTAACGACTGGGGATAAATGGCTACACTAAGCAGCCAACTAGACTTAGGATGAACTAAGATATCCGTAAAGACACATTTACCCACCCAAGGATAACTACTACACTGCACCACCCCAGATCTACCCACCCAAGGGTAATTCCTACACTGCACCACACCAGTTCTACCCACCTAAGGGTAATTCCTACTTAAAGGCTGATCCCACTAAGTGTACTTAGTAATTTTTAATAGTAGTTTCGTGTACCCCTAGCTGACTACATAGGTGCCGTCTGCCCCTATCTCCACTAGGTGTACCCACTACTCCCCAAGCGATCGGCTCCCTAACGTAGATACCCGTGCTGGCCCCACAGTGGGGTGTATCATTCCCCAAAGTGGCAACCTGATAATATCAACGGCGCACGGCTTATACCTACACGATGCAACAACGTCTTACTTACCAGCCCGGGTCCACACACGCATATGAAACCCGTTGGACTTGTGTTGCCACCGCTAACCCGTTTTGGCCTCTTATAGTCAAGCCCAATATGCGTGTCCCGTCCTCGACTTGGGTCGAGCCCACAAAGATACGTTTGGGATATTGGTTGAAATGGGCCCCCACAAGCTACCCACCTAAGCTTGTCATTTCTAGTGAATCCCACTTAACCCTTTAACCATGTCCACTTACATGTTATAAATTTTGGTTAAGTCTTTTAATCATAATTTAATTGCCACTCAAGGCACCCACTAGATTTCCACATGCCACCCAAGGCACTTACTTGATTACCACATGCCACCCAAGGCACTTACTTAACCCTTTAATCATGTTTAATTACATGTTCGACTTTGGTTAAGTATTCTAATCGTATTTTCTATTGCCACCCAAGGCAACCCACTAGTTTCCTCATGCCACCTAAGGCACCCCCACTAGTTACTACATGCCACCCAAGGCACCCACTTAACCCCTCATGCCCCTCTACATGCTAATTTGGTTAAGTGTTTCTTAATTAATTAAGATCGTAACCTTTGTAAAGACCTCTCACATTAGACTGTCTTTTATGGCAGCTGGATATGCCGGTTGGTTCCGGGCAGCCTTACACCATAACAGAGTCTAACCTCGTGTCTTTACACTTGTCACGTATTTAGTTTATGACTAAGACCTCTCACATTGGGCCAATCATTTGTAGCCGCTGGATTTGCCGGTCGGTTCCGGGCAGTCTTATGCTACAAAAGGGTCCAACCTCGTGTCTTAGTCGATTAATTACACCTAATTAATCACCCCCATAATTTGTATTAATTATCCCTAATTAATTACAAATATTTAAGAATATGGGTAGACCTAACTCAATAGGTAAATTCCCAATTCCATAATATGGGTAGACCTAACTTAATAGGTAAATTCCCAATTATGTCCATCCACTTTATGGTATGTTTAATCATACCCACTTCACACAATTTTATGTGTTCATTAATTCTTACCCCATCGTCCCCACGTAAATACGTTAACATGACATACTTTAAAAGAGAAGATTCATCATACACACAATGGGTTCAACTTAGCATATCATTAGCATTATCATGGCTTTAAAAGGTGTCAACTTGCATATATGACCATAAACCCAACTTGCATAAATAACCAACCCAAACTTGCATGAATCACATATGTCATAAAGATGGTAACTTGCATAAATGTTCATGTCATAGACCTATCATAAAGGTGTCAACTTTCATACATGTCATAGGTCTAAAAGGGATGAACTTGCACATGTACTTATGTCATACAAAGGGGTAAACTTGCATATGTATGTATGACATACAAAGGTGTAAACTTGCACATGTTACTTGCATATAATCAACCACCAAACTTGCATAACATGTCATATATAGACTTGCCTATAATCAAACACCAAACTTGCATAACATGTTACTTATGAACTTGCATATAATCAACCACCAAACTTGCATAACATGTTACATATGAACTTGCATATAATCAACCACCAAACTTGCATAACATGTTACATATGAACTTGCATATGTATGTATGACATACAAAGGTAAACTCGCATATGTTATGCATATCACTAATCCAAACAACTTGCATAGATTATGCATATTATAGATCCAAACTCATAGGTTAAACTTGCATGTCATGTCACTTATTTCACACATGATTCTAGCATAAAACCAAGCATTTAACTTGCATAAAACCAAACACTTAGCATGCATAAAACCAAATACTTAGCATGCATAAAACCCACCACTTAACATGCATAAACCCAAACACTTAACTTGCATAAACATAGTGTCATCATGAATAAGTGTTAAACATAGTGATTAGCAAACTAGCATCATAACATATGACCTAAAACCCATTGATCCGCAAGCAAAACCATATGATCTCATCACATCTCATCTACTTAGTTTAGCAATTGGTTATTAAAGTGATAGAAACTCACAAACTCCAAGATTAGCTCCTTAGATAGTTGCTAGAGTTGAAGTAGAGGTGGATTAGTAGTTAATTAGCTTGCAATCCTCTTCTCTAATTAGTGGAGGCTCCTTCTAAGTTGCATTTTGGCGGCATGATGGCATATATTCTATTTTTAGTATGGATTAGGGTAGTCTTAGGTTGTATTTATAGGATTAGGTTGTGTTTTAGACCCTTAGATTAACCCTAGGTTAGTTTAGGTCCGTCAGATTTCGTCCCAAGCCCTCCAACCCAGCCCAAAACTCAACCAGGTGCACCCAGGCCAGAATCAGCCGACAGGGCAAGTCGACAACCCTGTCGACTGCCAAGTTGACAGGCATGTCGACAGGCAAGTCGACAGCCCTGTCGACAGCCAAGTCGACTTGGCTGGGCGGGAATTTTCCCGCCTGGCCTCCATTTCTGCATGTTTCGAAATTCAAATTTCCCGAAAACTTCTTTGGGCCTTAACCGGGTCATACGGACTCCGATTTACAAAATTTCGGACTCTATTTCGCGTATTTTTCCAAGACGAACACAATGTCGTAACCCATTTCCCTTGATTCTCACATCTGAGATTATTAATTCTGTAATTAGTGAATATCAGTGTTAACTGAAATTCGGGGTGTTACGTTCTCCCCTCCTTAAAGGATTTCGTCCTCGAAATCTCCAAGTTAAGGAGAATGCATATCCTACCATCCAAACAACCATCTACTCAATCCATCAAACACGAGCATCCATTGTCCTTAAAACAATTTCTACTGATGTATGAGCATATGCAAAAAGTGTGTGTATATGTTCCCTATCTAATGTATGAACATATGCAAACCGTGATATGTGTCATGCATCCAATATGTATGCGAAAGAACCCTATCGACATCTACTATATCTACATGAGTGCACAATCATTCACCAAAATGCATCATCCATATGATAACACAACCATTATACATCCATAAATATAGCTACCTACACACAATTATATGCAATATGCAATATGAAGTGATTGAGCCGATCTAGTGTCTAGAGTGTGTGTATATGCATCCACGAGCAACCACTAGCAAACACTTGCATCCACATGCATCCATCAATCATAACATGTCTCAAACACATGTTTCAACCATAGGTTTACCCTATCTAAAGGTCAAAGGCACCAACAAGAGGACATACTAAAGATAAGATAAGTACTAGACAAACGATAAAGGAGTAGTCAAAAGACATACCCTCAAAAAGGAATGGGTATAATGAACGCATTTTCGCTTCCGTCTCCCAAGTAGCGTTGCTCTCATCTTCTCCCCATTGCACTTTGACTAGTTGAACCTCCTTGTTTCTCAACCTCTTAATCTCTGACCCAAGGATGCGTGTAGGAGCTCGTCGAATAGTCGCATCATGCTCTATCTCTACTTCTCTAAGCAAGCTCGGCTCTACCACCTCTGCGGTCTCATGTAGGCACTTCCTCAACTGTGACACATGGAATACATCATGTACACCACTAAGTCTGTCGGGCAACTCCACTCTATAGGCCATCTGTCCAATCCTTTCCTTAACAGGAAACGGTCCAACAAACCTTGGTGCTAACTTCCCAACAGATCCAAAGCGAACCACATTCCGTAACGGATATACTTTGACAAAGACCATGTCCCCAACATCAAACTCAAGATCCGTCCTCCTCTTGTCCACATAAGATTTCTGTCTGTCTTGCGCCGCTTTCATCCTTCTTCGAATCAAATCAATCTTTTCCGAAGTCTTCCTAACCATATCGGGCCCAAGCAAGATCTTATCCGTCGATTCCCACCAACATGTAGGTGATCGACAAGGCCTTCCATAAAAAGCTTAGAAAGGAGCCATGCCAATACTAGACTGAAAGCTGTTATTATATGCGAACTCCACCAATGGAAGATGCTCTTCTCATGTACCTCCAAAATCTAAGATACATAGCCTCAAAAGGTCTTCTAAAATGCGATTCATCCTCCCGGTCTGGCCGTCCGTCTAAGGATGATATGTTGTACTCAAACATAACTGAGTCCCTACCGCCTCTTGCAAACTCTTCCAAAACCCTCTAGTGAAGATAGGATCTCGATCGCTCACTATACTGGAAGGTACACCGTGCAATCTAATAATCTCTCGAATGTAAACTGAAGCTAGCCATGGAGAAGTTCTCTTACTCTTCACGGGTATAAAATGGGCGCTCTTAGTAAGTCTGTCTACCACAACCCAAATTCCCGTATTACCCTTCCTCGATCTCGGTAATCCATCGAGACACTATCCCACTTCCATAGCAGAACCTCCGATGGGTGAAGCAACTCACCGGGTTTCTTCTGCTCCGCTTTCACTTGCTAGCACACCAAGCATCTAGCGACATACTCGGCCACATCTTTCTTCATACCGGCCCAAAAGAAAACACGCTTCATGTCTTGGTACATCTTGTCCCCACCGGGATGAATGGTCATCTTCGACCGATGTGCATCATCAAGTATAGCCTTCCTCAAACCCTCGTCTTGCGGTACACAAAGTCTACCGTCTCTACGCAACCACCCCTTACCATCTAGGGTGTACCTACTCAAATGGCTGGATGACTCCCCCCTTATGAGCTTCTCTACTAACTCAACCAACTGTGGGTCGTCTCGCTGTGCCTCGCCAATCCGTCCCAAAAGAGTAGGCCTAACCTCCAAGGAGGCTGGCAAACCGGGTACAAAGTCAACGGAAGGTCTAAAGTCAAACATAGAAATAAACTCCAAGCTTCGCCATTCCACGAACAATGGACTCAATGACAGCCTTTTTCTGCTTAAGGCGTCTGCCACCACGTTACCCTTGCCAGGGGTATACGCTATATCAAACTCATAGGATGCTAAGAATTCCATCCACCTTTGTTGTCTTAAGACAATGCGCTCAAAGAGTCTCCAACACTTCCCTAAGATGTAGGACATGCTTTTCTCCACTTCTAGAGAAAATCAGGATATTCTCCCATGCAAAATCGTCACAACTATCCATCTCTCACGCAGACCACCCTAGTCGAACTCGACATCCCCCAAATGCAAGCCCCAAAGGCCTAAACCAATATCAGACAAACACCCAAGGGATACCTCCTTCGAATTCAGACGACCTTCGTGAGATGATATTAGTAAAAACGGCTAAATAATTAAGCCCTTGTCCAACTCTGGATGTCCTCGCCAGTCTCGCTCCAAAACCACCGTTTATCCCACAACTGGCTTTGCTCAACCCATTGAGCACATACGAAAACTTATTTTGCTCCTAGAAAAGACCAAGATGTCATTTACAAAGACCATCGCGAACTTATTTAGGTACTCCCTGAACACCCTTCTCATCAAATCAATAAAGTATGAGGGGGCGTTCGTCAAACCAAATGGCATCACCAGCCACTCATAAAAACCATCTAGAGTCCTAAAGGCAGTCTTCTTTATACTATCCTCAGCCACTCTCAACTGACGAAACCCCATGGCTAAGTCCAACTACGAAAATACTGAGGCGCCAACTAACTGATCAAAGAGATCATCAATCCTCGGCAATGGGTGTCTATTCTTCTTTGTGAGTTTATTTAGTTCTCTTTAGCCTACACAAAGTCTGAGGGACCCATCCGCCTTCGTGGCAAAAACCACTGGAGCACCCCACTCCGATATACTTCGTCTTATGAACCCCTTCTCAAGCAAATCGCCTACTTGCTTATGGAGTTCCCTCCTCTCACGAGGAGCCATGTGGCACACTGGCCAAGATACTGGTTTGGCATTGTCTACCAGATATATTCGGAAGTCAATCTCCCGCTCCAGAGGTAAGCCCTTCACCTCCTCAAACACATCCGAGTATTCCCGGACCACTCTAACAGATCGCAAACTCTCGACCGACGTGTCAAGCGATTCTAGATAACTTAGCATAACATATTCCATGGGATTACAAGAGATCTCGAGAGTGTTACCCAAGCGGGTCATAAGCCTAACAACTCTCCCTTCAAAATCAAGAACGGCACCCCTACTGGATAACCAGTCCATGCCCAAAACTAACCCATAGCCCGTGAAGCCCAAAAAGCATCACATCTAAATTCAACGCTAAGTATAGAAACTTTCAAACCCTAACACATCATGGAGCCCCAATTGGGTTTGAAACAACTAAGGGATCATCTACTAAACTGGTGTCTAAGTGCAGTGACTCAACTAACAATGATGAGATAAACGAACTCGATGCGTCAGAATCAAATAAAGTTCGAACCGGATAATAAAGAAATCCAAATTCCAACCTAGACAGTCCTATCCCCATCTGGTACACTAGCAGTGAGGGAATACAACTACCCTCCAGGAGATTCCATACCTTGCCCATGCCCCTTTGGACAATCCTAATAAGGTGTCCTATTCCTCCAAAAGGATAACTACTAGCCCTCTTCTTCCCATTCTCCACTCGTAACCTCCCATCAAAATGAGGTTTCGTCCTTCATTAAACAACAACTATTTGAGCCTTCCTCCCATCGTCTATCCAATAGGTACCTACAAGTCCTCCTCCTTCTTGAACCAACTTCTAGTCCGACTAATGTCTAAGTCCCTTGAAGTGGTTTTCCATTCTTATCTATCTTAGAAAGATCATCTATACGCGGAGGGGAAACTCAAAACGAGAGAGGAAGAGATTCAAAACGGAGAATTTGAAAGATATAAATATGGCTATTGGGGATTATGCTTTTCTTTCAAAAACTTTTCTCTTAAAAGACATGTTTTTGAAAATACTCCTTTCAAAAATATTCTTAGAAAGTAGTTTTTCTAAAAAATTTATCTGTTCTGGTAACCTTAAGCTCTGATACCACGTGTAACACCCCACACCCGCTACGGTCACTCACTAAGGGAATGCCATAACATCGGTGGAGTATTTTAAGTGAATATAGAACAGAAAAATTACAACAAGACAGATATAAGTAATACTTGAGAATTTAAAACATCATTTCATTGCAGCGGAAAGTAAAACATGTTTGGTTACACCAAAACCGTAAACAAGAGTCAAGTACATAATATCCATCCTGATAAAACAAAAGTACATAATCCCACTACATAACTTAATAGCCATAATAGAAAAGATAAACTGAGCTTTACATCCACGGTCCAAGCTCCAAAAGATAGATAAAGCAGTCTGATCAAAGCCCACTAGTGCTAGGCCCACTCTGATAACCTGAGGGTTGGGAAAAAGATAAAAACAACGGGGTCAGACATAAGTCTGAGCGAGTCCTATAACTTTAACAATACAATCATTAAAGTAACCAGAGTGAGACATAAGCTTGATATACGGTAACGACTGGGGATAAATGGCTACACTAAGCAGCCAACTAGACTTAGGATGAACTAAGATAACCGTAAAGACGCATTTACCCACCCAAGGATAATTACTACACTGCACCACCCCAGATCTACCCACCCAAGGGTAATTCCTACACTGCACCACACCAGTTCTACCCACCCAAGGGTAATTCCTACTTAAAGGTTGATCCCACTAAGTGTACTTAGTAATTTTTAATAGTAGTTTCGTGTACCCCTAGCTGACTACATAGGTGTCGTCTGCCCCTATCTCCACTAGGTGTACCCACTACTCCCCAAGCGATCGGCTCCCTAACGTAGATACCCGTGCTGGCCCCACAGTGGGGTGTATCATTCCCCAAAGTGGCAACCTGATAATATCAACGGTGCACGGCTTATACCTACACGATGCAACAACGTCTTACTTACCAGCCCGGGTCCACACACGCATATGAAACCCGTTGGACTTGCGTTGCCACCGCTAACCCGTTTTGGCCTCTTACAATCAAGCCCAATATGCGTGTCCCGTCCTCGACTTGGGTCGAGCCCACAAAGATACGTTTGGGATATTGGTTGAAATGGACCCCCACAAGCTACCCACCTAAGCTTGTCATTTCTAGTGAATCCCACTTAACCCTTTAACCATGTCCACTTACATGTTATAAATTTTGGTTAAGTCTTTTAATCATAATTTAATTGCCACTCAAGGCACCCACTAGATTTCCACATGCCACCCAAGGCACTTACTTGATTCCCACATGCCACCCAAGGCACTTACTTAACCCTTTAATCATGTTTAATTACATGTTCCACTTTGGTTAAGTATTCTAATCGTATTTTCTATTGCCACCCAAGGCAACCCACTAGTTTCCTCATGCCACCCAAGGCACCCCCATTAGTTACTACATGCCGCCCAAGGCACCCACTTAACCCCTCATGCCCCTCTACATGCTAATTTGGTTAAGTGTTTCTTAATTAATTAAGATCGTAACCTTTGTAAAGACCTCTCACATTAGACTGTCTTTTATGGCAGCTGGATATGCCGGTTGGTTCCGGGCAGCCTTACACCATAACAGAGTCTAACCTCGTGTCTTTACACTTGTCACGTATTTAGTTTATGACTAAGACCTCTCACATTGGGCCAATCATTTGTAGCCGCTGGATTTGCCGGTCGGTTCCGGGCAGTCTTATGCTACAAAAGGGTCCAACCTCGTGTCTTAGTCGATTAATTACACCTAATTAATCACCCCCATAATTTGTATTAATTATCCCTAATTAATTACAAATATTTAAGAATATGGGTAGACCTAACTCAATAGGTAAATTCCCAATTCCATAATATGGGTAGACCTAACTTAATAGGTAAATTCCCAATTATGTCCATCCACTTTATGGTATGTTTAATCATACCCACTTCACACAATTTTATGTGTTCATTAATTCTTACCCCATCGTCCCCACGTAAATACGTTAACATGACATACTTTAAAAGAGAAGATTCATCATACACACAATGGGTTCAACTTAGCATATCATTAGCATTATCATGGGTTTAAAAGGTGTCAACTTGCATATATGACCATAAACCCAACTTGCATAAATAACCAACCCAAACTTGCATGAATCACATATGTCATAAAGATGGTAACTTGCATAAATGTTCATGTCATAGACCTATCATAAAGGTGTCAACTTGCATACATGTCATAGGTCTAAAAGGGATGAACTTGCACATGTACTTATGTCATACAAAGGGGTAAACTTGCATATGTATGTATGACATACAAAGGTGTAAACTTGCACATGTTACTTGCATATAATCAACCACCAAACTTGCATAACATGTCATATATAGACTTGCCTATAATCAAACACCAAACTTGCATAACATGTTACTTATGAACTTGCATATAATCAACCACCAAACTTGCATAACATGTTACATATGAACTTGCATATAATCAACCACCAAACTTGCATAACATGTTACATATGAACTTGCATATGTATGTATGACATACAAAGGTAAACTCGCATATGTTATGCATATCACTAATCCAAACAACTTGCATAGATTATGCATATTATAGATCCAAACTCATAGGTTAAACTTGCATGTCATGTCACTTATTTCACACATGATTCTAGCATAAAACCAAGCATTTAACTTGCATAAAACCAAACACTTAGCATGCATAAAACCAAATACTTAGCATGCATAAAACCCACCACTTAACATGCATAAACCCAAACACTTAACTTGCATAAACATAGTGTCATCATGAATAAGTGTTAAACATAGTGATTAGCAAACTAGCATCATAACATATGACCTAAAACCCATTGATCCGCAAGCAAAACCATATGATCTCATCACATCTCATCTACTTAGTTTAGCAATTGGTTATTAAAGTGATAGAAACTCACAAACTCCAACATTAGCTCCTTAGATAGTTGCTAGAGTTGAAGTAGAGGTGGATTAGTAGTTGATTAGCTTGCAATCCTCTTCTCTAATTAGTGGAGGCTCCTTCTAAGTTGCATTTTGGCGGCATGATGGCATAGATTCTATTTTTAGTATGGATTAGGGTAGTCTTAGGGTGTATTTATAGGATTAGGTTGTGTTTTAGACCCTTAGATTAACCCTAGGTTAGTTTAGGTCCGTCAGATTTCGTCCCAAGCCCTCCAACCGAGCCCAAAACTCAACCAGGTGCACCCAGGCCAGAATCAGCCGACAGGGCAAGTCGACAGCCCTATCGACTGCCAAGTCGACAGGCATGTCGACAGGCAAGTCGATAGCCAAGTCGACTTGGCTGGGCGGGAATTTTCTCGCCTGGCCTCCATTTCTGCATGTTTCGAAATTCAAATTTCCCGAAAACTTCTTTGGGCCTTAACCGGGTCATACGGACTCCGATTTACAAAATTTCGGACTCTATTTCGCGTATTTTTCCGAGACGAACACAATGACGTAACCCGTTTCCCTTGATTCTCACATCTGAGATTATTAATTCTGTAATTAGTGAATATCAGTGTTAACTGAAATTCGGGGAGTTACACCCAGACATGCTGAAACGAAAGAAAAACGAAAGATTCAAAACAAAGGATAGAAAGATAGGCTATGGCTTTGGGGATTATGTTTTTCAAAACAGGCTTTCCTTTTTGAAAATACTTTCTTTTAAAACCTTTTTGAAAATAGTTTTTCAAAAGCTTTTTATCAAGTCTGGTAACCTTCAGCTCTGATACCAAGTGTAACAACCCACCTCCGTTAAGGTCACTCACAAAGGGAATGCCTTAACTTTGATGGAGCGTGTTAGTAGACAGAACAGAAATTTACAAGATAGATAAAACTATACTTGAAAAATTTATAACTTTATTACAACAGAAACCGAAGTAAGTTTGGTTACATCTTTTCAAACCACAATATCAGAATTCAAGTACAAAATATCAGTCTTGTACAAAAGCCTTCAGAATGCATAGTTTTTTTAAAATCATAATCCCCAACATAAACTTCCATGCCAAAGCCAGACGATACTTCAAGAAGAGAAGATCCGAATCAAGCTCCTAGATTTCCACCCTACAAACCTGGGGGGGAACAAAAGAGAAGGGGGCAAAAACAAGCAAGGTCATACGAAAAGTCTAGCAAGTCCAGTGATTTTCAGTTATGAACAGATAATAATAACATGACATGAAAATAAAACTAGATGAGAGACAACGGTAATAGGAGCAGTAAATAAACTTAGGTTAAACAGAAGAAACAGAATGATATAAATTATTACTTTTCACTTCTCTGCACTAATACTAGTATAACAGGATTAGGTGTTGCCCTAACCACTAAACAGAAACATAATAATGGGCCTTTACCACCCGAACAGAAGGTACAAGAACAGAAACAGAATAATCCTTTACGGAAACAGAATGTTAGAATTAGGTGTACACTAGTAAATGGGCCTTTACCACCCGAACAGACGGTACCACGCAGAAACAGACAGGTGTTACCACGCAACAGAAACAGACAGTACCAACAGAAACAGACAGAACTAAGTGTACCCTAAAACCCTACCCAAAGCGATCGGCTCCCTAATACATAAATACCCTGTGTCGGCCCCACAGTAGGGTGTATCACTCCCTAAAGTGACAACCAACTAGCATAGACCTATTTACAGATGTCACGGCGTCTTACATTCTCAGAGGCAGACTGGGATCCATGCGCGCACATGACCCAGTTGGAACGCACCATCAACACCCCTTGCCATTATCAGAATGAACCGCTTATAATTAGTTCAGTAAGTGTGCCCGGACCCTACCTACTGTTGGGTCATAGTTTTAATACCAGAAAGGGTTACTGACTAATAAGGGTCCCAAACAACAGATTTAGCAGACTAGGCAACTCAACAGATTTAACAGATTAGGCATAATTAGCTGATTAGGCGATTCAACATATTTAACAGTTTGGGCAATTAAACAAGTAACAGATTTAGCAGATTAGGCAAATTTAACATATTAAGAAGATAGCAGATTTAAACATTTCTCAAAGTCTTATTCACATATCTTGCCTAATCATGAAGTGAGCCTAAACTTACATGCCTAAGTTATGGTCATAATTTACCATGTAACATATGTCCCAAGTTTTGGTTAAACTTGCATAGTTCATAATATCCTCCAAAGGCCCTAATCGTGATTCACATATAAATTTTACCAAATATAGCCATGGATTACAATGCATGTCATATATCCATAAACCCACTTTTAGGCATGTCCACTTTAATGGTTATCCTATTTAATATAGGTCTTTACGCCTAAGTTATATACAAAATAATCCTCCTTCTTCTAAATTACAGACTATAATATATAAAGTATGTCCAGATCTAGAATTACAACTTATGTCCTTTATATTCTAAGTCATAAACAATCTCATATAATATGCCTCCAACTTATGTCCTAAATTACAACATGTGCTACGCATCTAAATCAATTGCTTATTTACAGTTAAATCTTTATGCCCAAATCCTAAGTCATATGTCCAATATTCTTTATGCCTCAAAACTCAAGACATATGTTAAACACACCTTATGTTTTAAATACAACATGCCTCAGATTTACGTTCTAAGTTACCACCTGTGTTCTTTATGCTCTAAGTCACAATGGTTCTCTTCTTCCAAGTTATAGATCGTCTTATGCAATATGCCACAAATTTATGTCCAGAATTACAACATGCGTTGTATCCTCAAACTAATTACAAATCAATTATGCCCAAATATGCCTCATTCAATATTCTTCCTAAATTTAGCATTTATGCGTTTATCTCTTATGAGACTTTGCTCATACTCGTGGTAGCCTGGCTATCAAACAAAAAAAAAGAAAGGAGGGAGAAATACAGAACAAATAGAATAATAAAACAGAGAAACAGATCTGATAAATAGAAAAAGGGCATAATCTCATATTCAGTTTTATAATTATGTCAAGATCATAATTAACTTCATATCGGAAAATAACAGCACTTGCCTTGATTGGATTATGAAAGAAGAGTTGCAGTAGTTCTCTTTTAACCTAATTCAGATTTGGAAGATGATGCACTAGTTTTAGATTTGATTCTGGCAGAGTAGCGACGCCATTATTTTATTTATTTATAATATTTCAGAGGCAGCATAAGGAGAGAATGAAATGGTGTAAAGAGAATGAGTCTAGGAGGCTGTTTATATAGGATTAGGCGGACGAACCTAGGCAGAAAACGTGACCAAATACATCAGAACGAACCCAGACTCAGAACTGGGTTCTGTCACCAGGTCGACCCCCAGGTCGACCATAGGGTCGACCTGGTCCCTGGGAGGTCGACCATAGTGTCGACCCCCAGGTCGACCTGGTCCTGGGCGGGAAAATTCCCGCCTAGTCTGCGCTAGCGTTTGAATTCGAATTTCGAATTCGAATTTCGAACTGTTTTCGGTTCTGAAAATTCCTGAAACTTCGGAGGGTCATATCTCCCTCACACGGACTCCGTTTCTCGAAAACTCGGACTTGTTTCCAAGAAGAATTTCGAGACGAACGCAATGGCGCAACCCATTTCCCTTGATTCTTATTTTAAAAATTAATTATTCTCCGATTTGTTACTTATACTTTCACAAAAATTACGGGATGTTACATTCTCCCCTCCTTAAAGGATTTCGTACCCGAAATATTCAAGTTAAGAAGAATGCATCCTACCATCCAACATCCATCTACTCAATCATCAATCACTGGCGTCCATTGTCCTTAGAAACTTCTAATGTTGTATGAACATATGCAAAAGTGTGTGTATATGTTCCTTATCTAATGCAAAGATCAGGCGGTCCACTGATTCAGTTGACCTCTTTAATGCGAATTATGCATGTGCCATGCGTCCAACATGTATGCAATTTTCCTATTTGATACATGTCATTTCTATATGAGTGCACAACCATTCAGTCATATGCAACATCCAAGTGCTGAGTCAATCATTTTGCATCCATAAAAATTTAAAATGCTTACGCATCCATATGCAGTATGAGAGTGTTTTCGAGCCGATCTACTGCCTAGTGTGTGTATATGCATCCACGAGCAACCACTAGAAACCACTTGCATCCACTTGCAACCATCAAACACAGGTTTACATCCATTAGTTTCTACCTAAAGGTCGAATATTCGATCAATATGATACAACTGAGTGATAGAAGCAAGTATGATCAAAACAAGAGCCCTATTCCTATTAGACATCGGTTAAGAGAATAATCTCTAAGTATCAACCCCGAAGTCCGAAATAAACATCCGGTTGACACCTAATGAATTACTCTCATTAAAAAATTGCAAATCGGAAATCAATTTCACGCTTCGAGTAAAAACTCCTATCCTTTTCAGAAACCTACAGACTACTGATACAGATCAGATTACCAAATGATTCTTAGGAAACTAAGCATGATAAAAACTCAGAATGTACGCTTCACGCCCAACACAGATGCCCACAAACCCCAACTTATTACAAACAGATGAGTCGTAACCCTTATTGGGTCTGGGTCTACAGCGGAATCAGAAACAATACTAGTATTAAAGTGCAGAGTATCGATCACAGAATCAAAATGCCAGAATCAGAAAAGAGCTTTAACTCAACAAAATAAAATTAAACCTCCTACAGAAAGTTCCCCTATTTATATCCTATCCACTAGCCTTGAGAGTGTTCGCCTTCCCTCCAGAAGTTGGTCCTGCCCTCTTTCCTTGTCCTCGTTTCTTTGGGCAGTCCCTAGTGAAGTGTCCCATCTCACCACAGTTGAAGCAAGTGCCCTTTCTTTCTCTACAATCCTTGTTCAGATGAGTCGAGCTTCCACAAGTAAAGCACTTTTTCTCCTTCTTATCTTCAGACTTCTCATCCTTCTTTTGTGGTTCTTTTTTGGGCCAGGCTTTCTTGTTTTGTGGTTCTTCCTTCTTTGCCTCTTTCTTGCCCTTGTCTTCCTCGTGTAGTAGTGCCATGTCCACAATTTCTCGTAAGTTGCTCCCATGGGTACATGGGTCATGGCTAGGCTGTGTAGTGGCTCGTTCAATCCTTTAACAAAGCGGAGAGCCTTTTTATGTTGTGTGTTGACTAAATCTAGTCCGAACCTAGCCAATTGGTTGAACTGGATGACGTATTCCTTGACTGTCATACTTCCTTGCTTAAGAGATAAGAACTTTTCCAGTTGTAGACTTCGTTCAGCTTGCGAGAGGAATTTCGTCTCAAACCTTGTTCTGAAATCCATCCATGTTTCAACCGGCCTCTCGGCGTTAGTGACTTCCCACCAATAGGAAGCTTCGTCTTTGAGAAACGATACCGCCAACTGTACCTTCTGCCTATCGTCTACCTCGAAGATAACGAACAGATCCTCAGTTTCTTTGAGCCAGTTCCTTGCTTCTACGAATGATTCAGTTCCCTTGAAATCCTTTCCACCCATGGCCCTAAAATCTTTACAGATTTTTAAGAAAGAAATTGCATGAGGAGGTGGCGGAGGAGGGGGAATCGCTGCGGCTAGAGGAGGAATATTTGTTGGGCCTGCATCGTTGGCCCTAGCCTCTAAGTACCTCCTGAACCAGCCAGGTATTGGCACACCCTCTGGAAGGTTAAGATCCCCAGACATGCTGAAACGAAAGAAAAACGAAAGATTCAAAACAAAGGATAGAAAGATAGGCTATGGCTTTGGGGATTATGTTTCTCAAAACAGGCTTTCCTTTTTGAAAATACTTTCTTTTAAAACCTTTTTGAAAATAGTTTTTCAAAAGCTTTTTATCAAGTCTGGTAACCTTCAGCTCGGATACCAAGTGTAACAACCCACCTCCGTTAAGGTCACTCACAAAGGGAATGCCTTAACTTTGATGGAGCGTGTTAGTAGAGAGAACAGAAATTTACAAGATAGATAAAACTATACTTGAAAATTTTATAACTTTATTACAACAGAAACCGAAGTAAGTTTGGTTACATCTTTTCAAATCACAATATCAGAATTCAAGTACAAAATATCAGTCTTGTACAAAAGCCTTCAGAATGCATAGTTTTTTTAAAATCATAATCCCCAACATAAACTTCCATGCCAAAGCCAGACGATACTTCAAGCAGAGAAGATCCGAATCAAGCTCCTAGATTTCCACCCTACAAACCTGGGGGGGAACAAAAGAGAAGGGGGCAAAAACAAGCAAGGTCATACAAAAAGTCTAGCAAGTCCGGTGATTTTCAGTTATGAACAGATAATAATAACATGACATGAAAATAAAACTAGATGAGAGACAACAGTAATAGGAGCAGTAAATAAACTTAGGTTAAACAGAAGAAACAGAATGATATAAATTATTACTTTTCACTTCTCTGCACTAATACTAGTATAACAGGATTGGGTGTTGCCCTAACCACTAAACAGAAACATAATAATGGGCCTTTACCACCCGAACAGAAGGTACAAGAACAGAAACAGAATAATCCTTTACGGAAACAGAATGTTAGAATTAGGTGTACACTAGTAAATGAGCCTTTACCACCCGAACAGACGGTACCACGCAGAAACAGACAGGTGTTACCACGCAACAGAAACAGACAGCACCAACAGAAACAGACAGAACTAAGTGTACCCTAAAACCCTACCCAAAGCGATCGGCTCCCTAATACATAAATACCCTGTGTCGGCCCCACAGTAGGGTGTATCACTCCCTAAAGTGACAACCAACTAGCATAGACCTATTTACAGATGTCACGGCATCTTACATTCTCAGAGGCAGACCGGGATCCATGCACGCACATGACCCAGTTGGAACGCACCATCAACACCCCTCGCCATTATCAGAATGAACCGCTTATAATTAGTTCAGTAAGCGTGCCCGGACCCTACCTACTGTTGGGTCATAGTTTTAATACCAGAAAGGGTTACTGACTAATAAGGGTCCCAAACAACAGATTTAGCAGACTAGGCAACTCAATAGATTTAACAGATTAGGCATAATTAGCTGATTAGGCGATTCAACATATTTAACAGTTTGGGAAATTAAACAAGTAACAGATTTAGCAGATTAGGCAAATTTAACATATTAAGCAGATAGCAGATTTAAACATTTCTCAAAGTCTTATTCACATATCTTGCCTAATCATGAAGTGAGCCTAAACATACATGCCAAAGTTATGGTCATAATTTACCATGTAACATATGTCCCAAGTTTTGGTTAAACTTGCATAGTTCATAATATCCTCCAAAGGCCCTAATCGTGATTCACATATAAATTTTACCAAATATAGCCATGGATTACAATGCATGTCATATATCCATAAACCCACTTTTAGGCATGTCCACTTTAATGGTTATCCTATTTAATATAGGTCTTTACGCCTAAGTTATATACAAAATAATCCTCCTTCTTCTAAATTACAGACTATAATATATAAAGTATGTCCAGATCTAGAATTACAACTTATGTCCTTTATATTCTAAGTCATAAACAATCTCATATAATATGCCTCCAACTTATGTCCTAAATTACAACATGTGCTATGCATCTAAATCAATTGCTTATTTACAGTTAAATCTTTATGCCCAAATCCTAAGTCATATGTCCAATATTCTTTATGCCTCAAAACTCAAGACATATGTTAAATACACCTTATGTTTTAAATACAACATGCCTCAGATTTACGTTCTAAGTTACCACCTGTGTTCTTTATGCTCTAAGTCACAATGGTTCTCTTCTTCCAAGTCATAGATCGTCTTATGCAATATGCCACAAATTTATGTCCAGAATTACAACATGCGTTGTATCCTCAAACTAATTACAAATCAATTATGCCCAAATATGCCTCATTCAATATTCTTCCCAAATTTAGCGTTTATGCATTTATCTCTTATGAGACTTTGCTCAGGCTCGTGGTAGCCTGGCTATCAAACAAAAATAAAGTAAGGAGGAAGAAATACAGAACAAACAGAGTAATAAAACAAAGAAATGAGTCTGATAAATAGAAAAAGGGCATAATCTCAAATTCAGTTTTATAATTATGTCAAGATCATAATTAACTTCATATCGGAAAATAACTGCACTTGCTTTGATTGGATTATAGAAGAAGAGTTGCAGTAGTTCTCTTTTAACCTAATTCAGATTTGGAAGAAGATGCACTAGTTCTAGATTTGATTCCAGCATAGTAGCAACGCCATTATTTTATTTATTTATAATATTTCAGATGCAGCATAAGGAGAGAATGAAATGGTGTAAAGTGAATGAGGCTAGGAGGCTGTTTATATAGGATTAGGCGGATGAACCTAGGCAGAAAACGTGACCAAATACATCAGAACGAACCCAGGCTCAGAACTGGGTTCAATTACCAGGTCGACCCCTAGGTCGACCATAGGGTCGACCTGGTCCATGGGAGGTCGACCATAGTGTCGACCCCCAGGTCGACCTGGTCCTGGGCGGGAAAATTCCTGCCCAGTCTGTGCTGGCATTTGAATTCGAATTTCAAACTGTTTTCAGTTCTGAAAATTCCTGAAACTTCGGAGGGTCATTTCTCCCTCATACGGACTCCGTTTCTCGAAAACTCGGACTCATTTCCAAGCAGAATTTCGAGACGAACGCAATGGCGAATCCATTTTTCGTTGATTCTTATTTTATAAATTAATTATTCTCTTATTTATTACTTATACATTCACAGAAAATACGGGGTGTTACATTAGTTGAATAAAATATTTTGGGTTGTTGTAACGATGTTTTACACATCATTCTTTTAACCCAAGTGATGGAATTTTGGAAATATAAAAGTAAATATTTCCTGAGTATAATTAAAGTAGTCGGGAAAGAGATAAGTGATTGAAATTGTTTTCAATTGCAAATAGAATATATCTTCTAAGTATATAAAATAAAAGAAGGTGATATAGGGAAATGTTTTTTTCAAATAGCGTAAGAGTCCAATAAGATCACTGAAAATATTTGGTTAACGAATATTGATAGGTAAATGAAGAAGTGAATTAATTAATGAAGTATTAATTAACAGGCCCAGTGATTGATTGATGTTATGGATGAATGGATGTTTGTTTTTCTTCGATAGTTAAATAACCGACTATCGAAGTGTTTGCCAATATCGTTGCCAATATGGAGAGTCCGGTTGGATTATTATCCGTGAACCACTCCGTATTGGCAGTAACATTGCGAATCAGATTATATAAAGGAAATCGAAGATGGAGTGAAGTGCAAGGGCTTTTTCTATTAATAGAAATTGTGCCTTCGGTTTCGTTCAATCCCAGAACGAACGTATATGGACGAATGTCTGACAAAGTATTTCCAATGATCGAATATATTGGTATTTATAAATATATATGGTGGCAACGGATTTATTCCCCTAGCATAATATCTAGAATATATTTGTGCAAATCAATTAGCGATTAACGGATCTGACAATGTGGCATTCAAAGTGATTGTGTTATAAATGAATGGCAAGTAATCGTAGCCTCAGGCCTCAACAACCAGGAAATGACAAAAATTGGGCAGGCAGCATGGCTATGTGGGTTGCTCCCATTAGGGTGTATAATCACCTATCTAGAGAAATTCCTTTTACTTCTTTAAACTATCGATGCTGCCCCTTTTCGGGAAACGGTTGCTGAACCCAGCCGTTGGTGATATACATTCGATACACTCAAGCGAAATGAGTGGTCGGTCATGTGTGGGCCGGGTTGCAAGATGTTCTTGTTGAACCTAGTGTTCCTCTCTAGAGATACACTATCGACAGGTAGTTCCATACCTTGTTATGTTGGAAATCCAATCTCCAATAAGCGCCATGCGGTTTTTGATTTTATATTATATATGGAACGTGAGATGCAAGCGTTCCGCTAGATTCTATTTATTTGATGTAGACATTATTATAATATCACTGGATTTGATATCAAAAATATTTTGGGTTATCATAAGGTATAAACCATCTGTGTTTATGTGTGGATTGGTCTTATGATTATTTTTGTTTCAAAGGGATTTTGAAAGTTATACAAATAGTTGGAGTTTACTCACACTAGTCCCATGACTGACCCAGAGTTTATTTTGTTTGTTTTCCCTAAACTCTTGGGTGCCCAAATTTGTACGGGCAGTCAAGTAGTCGGGATTTTACAGATTCACTTGGAGGAGTATGAAGCAGGAGGCTTCACCAGTTAGCTACAGACTATCATATTTCCACTGTGTACTATGCGATATCTGGAAACAGGTGTTTATAACTGTTCCAGGAATAACTGTTGTGCTCTGATAATGGTATGTATATACAGTTACTGATTTGTATTTCAAAAAGTTATGTTATATAATATATTTTATTCGTTCCGCTGTGAGATTTTTGTTCTTCGTTCTTCTTATATTCTAATATTTCTTTCTTTCTATTTCTCATCCTCTAACTTCTTTCTAATAATGATTCGTATTTCTATGCAATTTTGGTTGGATGTGTGGTGTTATTAGTCAACTCAGATAGTACGGATTTGTAGGCCGTTACAGTTGGTATCAGAGCTTAGGTTGAGCGAATACCTAGGTTATGGTGTTGTGCTCATTAGAGATAGGGTCAGTTGTACCCTAGAATGAGTTGAGTGTGTGTGTATATATATATATATATGAGAGCGCGTATTTGTAAATTGATATAAAAATTGATTTATATTGTGTTGGCTAGTCCGTTGAGTGGTTTATGAATTCTGATCAAATCGTGGGACGCCATGAAGTCGATAGGAATTTCTTAACACTCGAACAGAGAAATTTGACACTATTGTTTTAAGTGGGTAAATGAAATAATTTTACCCAAAATTCTATTTTTGATATAGAAAGAATAATTTTTGGAAGTTATTGGATGTGTTGGTTGATTATAATCCAATGAGATTATAAAATTGGAATGGTTATACATAACCAAAATTAAATTTGTATATGAATTAATTACACAAATGAGATGAATTAAAATTGAATTCAAACCATAATTTGGAATTTAAATCCTGAGAAGTTTGAAAATATTTTTTGAAGTATATTAAAATAATATAGCTTTGTTTTGAAAGGATTTGAATAAAAATCATTTTAGATAGATTTTGAAAGTGGTAAAGCACTGAACTCACTTCAGTGGCTAGGAAATAATTCTGATGATGATCGCGACATCATCAGTGTTCATTTTCGAGTTCCTAAGTTATGGATTGCTACCTTAGAAAAGTTTTTTAAAGGAATTTGTTTAAAAGAAAACAAGTTGATTTGGAAAATTCAAATGTTTGAATTTGAAATGTTTATAAATATAGGTATATACTTATGTTATTTCAAAGGATTTGAAGTAAAAACCCGGGTATTTGAATTCTGGAATTTAAAACTTAAGAAAGTTAAATAAATCGAAGTAAATAAATTGATCAGAATCAATTTGAATGGAATATGAATTGATTGTAAATCATTCAGATTAATTGAATGTGAGCATATACGGTGTGTAATATAAACGAGAACCAAAAGTTTTGGTAGAACTAAATTTGTTGAAATATGAAGAGGTGAGTTTCTACATAAAGGGGTTTTGAAAATTTAATGGGTTTGTAGCATTTTTCTTGCCTAAGCAATTTCGGGGACGAAATTATTTTAAGAGGGGAAGAATGTAACGACCCGGATTTTCGAACAATTTAGTTTAAATATTTAATATTGTTTTAAATATTGTGATTGATAATATAAATCGATATATGATTTTATTTTGAATATATATATAATTATTTAATTTGAAATAATTATAATAATACGAGAATCTGAATTTAATTAAAATCAAAATTTAAACTGGAGTCAAAATGATTTATATGAATTTTATTTGAATTAAAAACGATAATAATAATTTATTATCTAGAAAATGATTTGTTTTGAATTTAAATTATATTAATTCAATATGGTATATATGTTCAAATTAAATTTCAAAATATATATTGTTCGGTTCAAAATAGCGTTATAACATTTAAACGACAGTGGTTACGTTAAAATAGCGGTTCGTTTGTAAACCCAGAGATATTTTAACGGATAAGATCAAAATCGAATCAAAGATCAAATCAGAATCTGTTTAAAAGAATAAAAATCGCTTTATATCGAATTGTATTAAGTACGAGATCAAATTAGAGTAAATCGAAAATCAAATCGATATCTGTTTAAAAGGAATAAAAATAAAAATAAAATTCCTTCCCCCTTAAGTAATAGGAAGTACACTACAAACCTAAACCTACCCTGTACCATGCACAGCTATTTCTTCTACCCGAAGCCTGCCTCTTCTATTTAAAAACAAGTCTTTCTTTTGTTTCTTCAATTCATTATAAACAATCGAACTTCAGAAAATAAAATAGGCAATCCTCAAAACAAAAAGGGCGAACTCTGTTCCGTTCAAAATCAAAGACTTCGAAATCAAAAGGGAAGGATCGAATCGAAGTCTAGATCCGTGCTTTGAAATTGCGGATCCTTATAGCTTGATACAGGCACTCGCGTTTAGGAACGAAATTCGAAGTGCTGTTCACATGAGGAGGGATCTGGGGTTGCACGACAGTGAGGCGATTGATTTAGGGTTCATTTGATTTGGGCGCATCGATTTATGGTTGGAGTTTCATGTCGAAAGGGAGGCGATTGATCCAAGGTTTGGTGATTGGTGGGGCTCAAACATCGAAGAGCAGCTCTGGTAGTAAACTGGAGTGGAGCGATCGATCACTGGTAATCGACGTTGGGGGACAACAATGGCTAGGGTTGTTGTTAAGTAGCGGAGAAGGGTTTATGATGCGATACTATGGGTTGAACGGGAAGGGTTTCAGGGGTTCGATGGATTCAGTGTGGAGTATTCGACAATGGTGCAGTCGCGTTGCTTTTGGGGTGTTCAATTTTGGGATGGAGCTATTTTGGTCTGGAAAAGGTGGGAAGGGGTATGGGGCTGTCTCGACATGGGTTTTGGTTAGGAAGTTCGGCAGATGATTTGGAATAGTGTAAAATGATGGAAGAAGTATTGGATCAGGATTTAAGTTAACTTAATTACTATCTAATGAAAGACTAGTGATGTTTTAAAATTACTTAATTTATATTTAGAATAAATAGTTAATGATGTAATTTTTGTTTTTATTAAAATTCAGAAATTATAAGGAGATTAGTTTATTTAATTGGTAACTGATTAAGTGTATAGAAATTAGGTTAGTAAAATATTTAAACTCAAAATCATTAAGGTATACGATTTTATAGAATTTAAATTACATAGGATAAAATATTTATTTGGTTTAAATAGTTAAATAAATAACAACTTAATTGATAATAAAATAAATTATCATTGATGCTAGGTAGTTTCACTTGAGATGATTCGTAGCTGTGAAGTTACAAGATTTAAATGGGTATTCGACAAAGGAAATATCACGGTGAGTAAATCTCACTCACCTTTTATTTAAAATTATTTTTATCTGTTAAAAATAATTTTTTGTTGCCTGTTTGGTTGCATTCAATATTTTCGTGCATCTTAAATATATTAGTTATTTAGGCTTGGTGGTTGCTATTATATATGTATATTGGTGGTTGGATTTCCCGCAGTATCATTAGTGGATGCCCGCGGTACCATTAGCGGATGATTACCCTATACGCCCCACGCTATGATAGTGGATGACCTTCTATACCGCGATATCCTGCCTCGAAGCAGGATGGGTATTATTTCTGTTGACTAACGTCTGTGGATGCAGGAAAAACAAGTTGGAGGAATCCAACTGGATTCCTCAAAAATTATCTGTTTGTTTATTTATTTGCACATATACTGTTGTATGTGATGTGTTAGAAAACCTGAAAAAAATAATTGGTTGTGTGGTGTTTAAATATCATTGGGCTTAAATGTTGATATTTTAAAGATATCGGAAAAAGAAATTTCCAGAGTTAAAAGGGGAAATTCTATTTTTTCTAAAATAGAATATGAAATTTGAATAGAATAAAAATATTAACTTGTTTTAAAAGAATAAAAACAAGTAGTTCGTTTATAAACGAAGTTTATAAATGAAGTGAAAAGAATTATCATTGGATAATTCGAAAATAAAAATACAAGTGTGAAATTGAAAAGGGAAATCTATTTTCCAAAAGTAGAAATATCGATTTCAAAAGAAATTGAAATCGAGACTTGTTTAAGAATGAATAAAGAAAATTCAAATAGAAATTTAATATAGAAATTCAAATGGAATTCAAATATAGAATTTGAATATAGAAAATATAAAGGAAATTCAAATATAGAATTTGAATATAGAAAGTGAAATGGAATTTGAATAAAGAAATTTTAAATATAGAATTTGAATATAGAAATTCAAATGGAGTTTGAATATAGAGAATTTGAAATAGAGTTGAAATGGGAATTTGAATATAGAGTTGAATTGGGAATTTGAATATAGAATTCAAATAGAGTTGAAATGGAAATTGAATATAGGAAATTTAAATATAATTGAAATGGAATTTGAATATAGAAGATCAAAGTATAAATAAATTTATTTCCGACTTAGGGAAAATCGACAATTTTAGAAGATCGGAAATATTATGTTGAAATGGATTTGATATATATATATCAGGATGGAGTTGAATTTATTTTAAATGAAGTTTAAAAGTTATATATATATATAAATATAATTAAAACGAACTCGCCGTAGCACGGTAGTTCGTAAATTGGCGTTTCGAACTTCAATTAAGCATACATAACTCAATTGAAGTCGGAATTCTTTGAAAGAAGAAACGTCAGGACCGATTTGATAATAGTTTTCTAATGGAGGGAAAAATATGGATTTCATCGAATAGATTTTGAGTTATGTCAATATCAAATTTTCAGAAAAATAGCGCCAGAACCATTATAAAACCATAACTGTTTATTTAAATAAACAAAAATGATTTTGAGCAAATAAAATCCAAATTTCATTTATGAAAAAATCCAGATTTGAGTTATAAATAATATCTGAACTCGAGTGAAGTAATGAAATGATTTTTGAAACAAAATCAAACCAGATGTTTAATTATTGAGTAGAATTAACTAATGTAAGAAAAAATTAGTTAATGGAATTTTAAATCGAAATTGGACTTTGGATCAGAAAAAAGGGTTTGTAAATTCATATTCGAAATCGAATATGAAACTTGAATTATAAATGGCATTCGATTGTTTTGAGAATAAATTAATTTATATTTGAACGTGATATGTTCAAATAACAAGTGAAATAGGCTAAGAAGCTAATTAAAGAATAAATGGGCGAAACTGGATTCAAATCACCGGATTTGTAACATCTCAGAAATTCGAATAGTTTGAAATGGAATGAATTAAAGATTTAACTGTTAATAATCAATTTTATATTGATACCGGGGATTAGAAATTTAAAATCAAAAATATTATTTTTGAGTTGATTTGGATTCCATATTTAATTCAGAATAGGTGGTTGGAATCAAAATGTTTATTATTGAATATTTGAATTGAATTTAGTTGAATAATTGAATTGAATTTGAAATTCGATTGAAGAATTTAGATGGTTAAATTTAAAAATTAATGTATTAACATTTAATAAATTGGAGATTTTTTTTGTTGTTGGAATATATGGAAACTGGACTAAATATGTGTGTATTTGTATATGCAAAGAGGTTGAAAATTTAATTTTTTGAATTTTTGTGAACAAACGAAATGAAATCATTGAACCGATAGATAACTAAAAATAAATATAAAATAAAATGATGTCATCTGCAAATAGATTCGGAATATGACGAAAATAATTTTTTTAGAATTAGAACGCGGTGACAAAAAGGTACGTATAATTTTTGTCGCGTTTGGATATTTAGCTAGCGGTACGAATTCAGAACGTTACATCGTAAATTACGGTAGAAATTAATAACAGATATAACCTACCTTAAATAAAACGCGCAGACCTAATGTCTGATTTCGCTCCTAACCTATAAGCTTTTGATTCGACTTTGTTCTTTTCCCCATTTTTTTTCTTTAAATCAGCGTTCTCCCCGTTATTTTCATCAACAAAAATCAAAATGTTTTCTTCCATTTGTGGCCACTGAATCAATTCCTCTTTCCCAAATTTGTATGAACACAAATAATGGCCGAAGCCATCTCCACTCTGAATCGAATCCTCTACCATCAAAGCCGCTTCGCCCTTCTTCATCTTTATTTTCAATAAAAACCCCTTTCCCTCAATCAAATCGCCTCCTTCCTCCATCACATCGCTTGCGCCAACTCCACCTTACATCGTTGAATTGTTTTACTGCAAATCAAGTTTAAAAGCTCCACCGTCGGTCAAAAGTTACCGCCTTTAACGCTCCATAAATCAGAGTAGCTGTCTACCATTGAAGTCAAACTCATTTAGTGTCGCTGCCGTGACTATTTCCAGAGGACCGGTGAGTAGCTTTTATTTCTAGTCTCCTCTAAGACTAGGAATCGTTGTTGTTCCCTTCTTGCCTTCGCCAATGCTGAGTCTCTCACTCACGATTACCATATTTCAAGTGTTTTGACTTCAACCAAATATGAATATAGTAGTTAATCTTGGTGTTGTTGACCGGTGTCGGTTAGTTGATTTATGACTGTTGGATGTTAAACACGGTTACGTATATACTGGGCTTTAATGAATATATGTATATCTGGGATTTGCAAGCTTTGAGTTCGATAATAGCTTTATGGCCATTAGAATAATGTTTTCAACTTTGTGGTTTAAACCTGACATTCTGTGTTAATAATTCGAACTTACTTGATTAAAGAAGAGAAGAAAAAATTCTATTTTTAACAAAGTTGCAAGACATAAATTTTTAACTAAATATAGCTAAACTGTCTCAGCTGAAGGAAAGATTATTTGTGGAATATGTTCACAACAAATATGTCATGCGGTCCAAGTGTATGGGTTACCTGTACTTCATATATAGATTTTGAAATAATAATATGCATAATCGTTGAATGTTGAATGTTTCCCGATGGATTATCATAGGAAATGACTTGTTTCTATCATTTACACTCCTAAGTATCTTAAATAGGGAGTTTGACATGCTTATGCTTGAATGAATGTTTTGGTATGCATTTGGATTCACATCTGTGCTGTTATGCTTTAATGATGTACTGTATACCCTATTTGTTAGAGAAGAAGAGAAAATTTTAATTAAGCCGGAAAAGATAGCAACTTTAATTTAGGAAATATGTATATTTGTGGCATCCTGTTACCCCATATGGAAACACGGGAAAATATTATGCAGCACTGCATGTCTTAAGGTCTGAAACTTCGGCAGTTTATTCCTGACATGAAATTTTCATTTTTAATCTTATATATACAATGAACTTGCATATAAAAACAGAAGCATAGGAACACTCACTGGTTATCTATTTAAAATCAAGCCTGGATCATTTTAATTGACACTGATGCATACATATGTGCCTAGACCTATGTAAAGGTATATTGAACATTTCTGAAACCAAATATTGATTATATAACCACTGTGACACCCATCATCATTGCCTTGATTCTGGTCATTTCATTCGCAGCATATTGGACATGTTTGAACACCCTACTATGAATATATACGTACATATAACTGTTGCCTCCTATTTTGCCTTGCATATTATGTCATACTGGTTGACTTTCCTTTGCCTTGATAAGTATGGCATTTCGATCCATGTGAATTCCTGTTTTCCTATCTTGAAAACCTGAAGCATGTTGTAACTGAACCTGATTTTAGTCGGTTATTGTGATAGTATTTATATTTTGTACTTCTCTGTAATTCTCATGTACCTGAAAACAATATCAAACCGTGGTCTTGATTTTGTCATACCAAAGTGGTGCACATATTTTATACCTATATTTAGGAATTTACATAACTAAATTCTGAATCACATATACACTATTTAGAGATAAATGTGTGTGTTTAGGTGAAGGTATGATACACCTTTGTCAGTGTTAGATCTAGGAACATTGGTCCACCCTGTCTCGTTTTAAAAACTGGGAACACATATTAGATTCATTCGTGTACATATGGTTTCGTTTTCTTTGTATATATTAGCATCACCCTGTAGTTCAGGGTTGGGTGCACTTACTTCTGGAATCTTGGTGACTAATATAAAAACTAAAATACACACACTTGCTGTTTGTTGGGGGTAATTAGTTTGCGTCTGACGGAGGTAATTGGTTTGTTATGTTCACATGCATGGGAAAAAGGGTTAGGGGTGTTATGTTTAAATATATATCTGCATTCAACAAGATAAAATGATTAAGTTATATGATTTGTGTAATTGCACCAGATTTATGTAGATGCATATAGGCTTAGGTGTATACATTTATATTTTGGGGTGGAATCTTTATGTGCTGATTAATACTGGACTAACTAATTATACATGAAATGTCACTGTATTTTCTTCATTGTCTTGACTTTGTATTTCTTGCTTATCAGGAATTGCGTGTGTTTGGGCTGGCTTATTACTGCATTTTATGTCTTAACTTCATTTTTACAGAACGCATATGAATTCTTTTATGTTGAAGTTGCTTATTAAGTCTTTTAAAAGATACGGAAGTAAACTCAAAAATTTCAGTTTACATGCTTTAAAATCCCTATACGAATTCCTGCATAAATCCCATGGAATTGCCAGATTTAATTTTTGATATTTGTTTTCCTTAGTCATTAAATGTCTGTACTTAACCAGCATAGAACGATACTGATCTAACCTATATATATGGTTCGGTGATTTTTTGTGTTATCACACCAGAAATGGCCCGCATCATGAAAATTCCTACACCCCGCATGTGAGACCGAAAACTGGTTATCCTTGAACTATGTGAAGGCGCTTAACTGGAATTGAAATTTATTTTAATATTTAAAAATTGTTCGGAATTCCCAGTCTTCGAATCTGGATTTGCAAGAGTCAATTCTTCGATAAATCCCCATAGGTGTGAATCTCGAATCCATCGTCGATGATACCCAAGGGAGATAAGGATAAGGGAATTGATGAATAAATTCCTCTAATCGTGTATTTTAGCAATCAAAGACGATTGAAATTTATTTAAATAAGAACTCCGATAAGAATTTGAATAAAAAGAAAATTGAAATCGTTTCAAAGATGAAGCAATGAATTTTATTTCAATATCCGCAATATAGGTTAATGAAATTAAAACCAAAAAGATATAATTGAAATTCGACTAAGTCATGGAGGGGTTATATTCCAATAGTCATGGGGACTATGGTTCATACTGTCTCTTCTGACGTCTCTGCTTCCTTATTTTTTTTCCCTTCGATCCTTCCTTTATTCTATCTCGTTCCCTATTTCCTCTTGTTGTTCCTTATCTTATACCCTAGCTTTCTCATGTGCCGTTAGTTTCGAGTTTACTTATACCTCTCAAGTTCCTAAATCTGTATTTCCGTTTGATCCGCCACTCATTTGTTGTAATCGTGCTCCACATACAGTTGCTCTTGAGCACAGTTTTTCTGCATCAACCATTTGCATCTGCGAAGACCCATGCTTGCCGTAGACTTGGATTTGTTGGTCCCTCTCCAATGGCCTTTTGTTTGCTCTGACTATGGTGGTTGGTTGGTTGAGACTGTCTGTTTAGCTCGTGCGATGGTGATGATTATTGCGTTGGTATGATTCTGTTTCCTTCAAGTTGAGAAGGGTATATGTTTTCAGCTTGAAGTTTGGTTGGTATAGTCATTTGAATGTAATCTGCCATTGTGGTTATGTGTTTATGTCATTCATCGTGTTTTTGAGCTAGATGGTATAATCGACATTCTTATTAGTATGGTCTGCTCATCTTTTCGCAGTAGCATTGCCTAGACGACATATCATCTACGTCTATGGTGTGTCGTTGCTTCTCCTTCACTACTACTGTCCTTCGCCTGGTTTAGTTGTGGTCATTTGCCTTGTTGCTGAGTTTAGAATTATATCCAATGGAATTGTCACCAGCTTTGGCTACACTGACATGGAATTCAATGTAATTTTGCCTGGGTATGGTCAATTAGTTTATGGATATTGCTTATCGGTAGTTGGTAATTGGCCCGCAGGAAATTGTGGTTGTGCACCATTGGATGTTGTCTCCTGTTTTCTTTCAGCTACACTGTCCTACTCCATGAGGATTGTCTGGTACATCGGATGTGAGTTTTTGGTGTAGTTTGTTGTGCTTCATGGACACATGGATTTATTTATCTTTGTGGTATGCAGCACGCTATCTTCTGTTGTTCTCTCTCTACTTTTCTATTCTAATTACTTTTGCTTTTAGGATCTTTCACCCCGTTGTTCTCTCTACTTTGCAATGTTTGGAGACTGGATATGAAATTTCCTCTATGGAGTCAATGGATCTGTAACTTTTATTGTTTTGTATAGCCTCCTGCATGTGGTTATCAATATAGCATTTGACCAAACATGTGGTATGACATACTTTTTGTAATCCACTTGGGAAATCCATACTCAGCTGTCACAATTGGTTAATTTACACATGTTCAGGGATTTTCACTTTGGTAATTCTTTATGCAATTAACTACTCCAGTTTCAGTTGATTTTAAGTCCCTTGGTTTGTTTGTGTGCATTTATATATTCTAGGTCGGTTCATTTAGTAGTTTAGGCATATTGTCTATCCCTTGTGCTACAAGCTAGTTTAGCATAAAATTAGTAGTTTATTGCTAATTTATTTAAATTATTTAGCAAGATAATTTATAATTGATTTTAAACCAATAATGTATAATCAAATACAATAATTCGATAGTAAGTGATAAACTTGTTAATCAATTAACAAGAAGTGAATTGTAACAAAAGTTATAGATGAAGCGAGATGTGGATGAAGACTTTAAAGAAATTAAAATGAAATTAAAGCGGATTTGATGTGATGAGTCCAGATCCCTATAAAAGAAATAATATTAAGAGAGCAAAAATGGTAGGGATAAGGGAAATTGAGTTGACCAGTGATATTATTTTGAAGTTCAGAATATAAATCAAATGAGATTTTTTCGAAGTTCGGAATATAGTATCGAATATGAGATTATTCGAAAGGAAGTTATTTATGCGAGTCAATTATGTTGAATTTCAAGAAAATACAATTTACTTTCTGTTTTAATAAAAAATTTAAATATATAATTAATTAATTGTTTATTTATTCAGATTAAAGAATATTTTGAAGTTAAAAATATTTGGAAGGCGTGAATTATAGTCAACGAGTGTCGTAAAATAAGTGGATTTCTATATTGAATCCAGGAGTTGTGTAAGAATTGATTTGATAAGAAATTAAGAAATAAAGTTAAGGTAATTCGAAACTGACTGGAGATTAGTTAAGTTGAATAATTTCATGAGTGTTGATCTTATGTTGGTTCCGGCCTTCGGGGTTGATACTTAGGGAGTTGTTCGCTTGCTAATTTACGGTCAAAGGATGTGAATATGAAAGAGAAATAGAGCGTGAATGAGAAAATTGTTATAAGGAGGAAGAAAAGAAATTCTGGAATTTCGGAAGTGGAATGATTTGAATTAAGTGACGAAGTGAATAATTTGAAAATTTGAGTAACTGGAAAATTGGAAGAAAATTAGATTGGAACCAATCGATTCATAGATTTGGTTTGAAAAGGATATCAAATATTTGAACTGATTAAGAGATCAGAGCTAAAATTTTGAAATTTGAACGAGGATTAGAGAATATTCGATTTTAGATATTGAAAATAAAAGTTTTCGAAGACTTAGTGAAATTGAAAACTATTGATTGGGAAGGTTATCGATTTGAAATGAAATCTTATATAACAGAATTTATATAAGAACGAGATGTTTGAAATATGATTTGGGAAGAAAAATCTTATGTAAGTGACATAAGTATGATTTATGAAGTAAAGTACTGTATTTTTTCAAGTCAAAATAAGGAAGTGAGACGACCCCAAACCCCGTACTGACGGCGGCAAGGGTAATCCGTGGAATATAACACAGAAACAGATAATAGCAGAACAGAAATAAATAAATACACTAGATAATGAACAATATAATATACTGGATAAAAGTAATCATCAGAGTTACACAGTATACAGGATCATACTTAGTACAAATACAGTTCAACTATACATAAATGTCTACAGCGGAAAACAAACATAATGTACAATAGGAGCTGAACAGCATAAAAAGAGATAAATGATAGAATCAATCTTCAGCTCCAGCTATCCAGAAAGAACCAGCTAAACCTAGATACAAGGCTGCCCGTGTAGAAAAAGGGGCACCCGAGTTTGAAAGTGAAACAAACTACGAGTCAGTCATGGGACTGGTATGAGAAATCTACTCAACACATTTATAATATGGCTAATCACAGGACCACGCCACTTTCGTGGAACGGGTTTACTCCATTGGATTGCCAGTGCTTTACAACAAATCTTTTTTTTAAACAACGCAACGCATTTTATAAAAATGAAGCCATTATAAGACTCAATTCCCATCACACAATGCAACGCAAACCGGAGGATAGAGTTTTTACCTTATAACGGCCAAAAGATGCTTGATACGAATAAAACAAAAGCATTTGATATTGTTACTAGTATTTACATGCTTCAAAAACAATTTCAAATCATAAATATCAATCATAGGTGGCATGGGTACCATATATCATGTCGCCATATATATATACAATCAAAACCGCACGATGTCATATTTGGAAATTGGATTTCCGTCATGAACCAAGGCAAAAGATAGTCCTTACCGAATTCGAGACTGCCCAGCCCGAGTCTCAGGATCAGAACGCGTCGACCCTTGGATCGTCAGGGCCGGTCCTCACGGAGTGGATTAAAATGCCTGAACACTACGTTTCCCCGCCCTTTGGGGCGTAAGCGAGCCAACAAATGACTCCATCGGACCCGGATCGTCCGATCTAACCGAGGCGCCTCGCAACAGCAACAACCACATAAGTCAAACTCGTCAGGGCGTGTAAAACCACTGACGCCACTTCTAGCTAGGAGGAAACGCAGGCCCTCCCTGAGGTCCTTTCTCCCGTTTCTGGTTCATACCGGGGTGTGAGGCTCGCGATTACACGTTATACACAAAGCTACGCCACACAGGCGGTGCTTTGATCATCACCACAAGACTTTGCTTTTCAACAAAAGCCCTTATGATGCATCTTAGCATGCCACACAGGCAATTCACACCGTGCAACTGATGACTATCAATCACACAGAATAAATTCCAATGTCAGACACACTGTTCATTTGCAAGTCCGTTCTGGGTCTGAACGAAACTGGAGGCACTAAATACCTCGCAAACCCATCGATCACCACGTACGTCTGGGCGATCACCACTCATTATCCATATTTCGGGATGCCTCCCAATCAGGACCTCGGTTACCATCCAAACGAGGTGAAGATCTCCGGTCTTCGACCATCGTCTTCATCTTCGATTTCTTATCGTCGATTCAGTTATTCAGAATGGGATAAACCCGGTCTTTCTGAGCAACTCGCGTATATAATAAACAAGTGCAATACTAACATATATACACATCATTTCAATTCATTAGTCACTAACCGTCAATCAGTAAGAGAACGATTTCCCAAATATTAACCCCGAAGGCCGAAACCAACATCAGATCAACACCCAAGAAACCATTCGACTTAGCCAATCTTCAGTTAATTTCTAAATCACATCCATATCGTTTATAATATTTTATAATGATTTATCGCTATTTTTATTTATTTTAAAATAGCCAATTTATTCAAAACGACGCTTCGGGCCATAACGTGACCGTGGCGCTGTTTTTCTTCAGATTTGATTTACACATATCTGAAAATCTAACCGTTGGATCTTCACAAAATTTACATCATTCGAAAGATCTTTTCAAAACGAATCCAACGGTTCCAGTTTCGGGAAATTCCGACGGTCGAATCTCCCGGTATACTCGTTTGAAGTTTCAATTTCAAAATACGAACTGCAGCGTCATTATTCGTTTAAATATAATTATAACTATATATATATATATAAATATAAATATAATCGATTCTGGCGCTGTTTTTCTTCAGATTTGAATTAAACATTCCAGACAATCCAACCGTTGGATTTTTACAAAGTTGGTGTCGTTGGAAAGATTTTTCCAAAGCGAACCCAACGGTTGTGATTTCAGGAAAATCCAATGGTCGGATCTCCCGTACTAATCGTTTGAAATCACGGTTTCAAAATACGAACTGCAGCGTCGTTATTCGATATATTTCAATTCTATTTAAATATATATATCGATTCTTCGATTTCAAAACTATATTCTTTTCATACATTTGATAAAAATGATATTTTTATCTAACTGTCTTCTATTTCAACACTTCACTATATTTAACAAGTCATGTATATAATAAAAATGTGATTTTTATTGTAAAACAATTCATTTCAAAACACTATTATTTTATATAGTTTATATAGGTAATAAAAATAGGATTTTTATTATAAAACAATTTCTTTTAAAACAAGGTCATTTTACATAGTTCATATAGATGATAAAAAGGTGATTTTTATTATAAAACAATTTATTTCAAAATATGAATACCATTCAACACATGAATTTCTAATCAACGAATGAATATCGATTCAACACATGAAGGTTTTCTATAGTTTATATACATAGATAAAAATGTGATTTTTATATTTAAAAAACGAAGACCATTCAACACATGAATTTCTAATCAACGAATGAATATCGATTCAACACATGAAGGTTTTCTATTCAACGAATAAATATAGTTTTAGCAAATGAAAATAATTCAAACACATGAATATTATTCAAAATTTCGGCAGCATAACGACAGGGTAGTTAAAACCGGGACCGTCCCTAGTACGGCTCCTCGCTCTACCTTAAAACCTCGCGGTTTTTGACAATGGGGAATCATGCATCTAGTTCGCACGCAGGCGGCATGTATATTTATTCATTTCCACAAACTAATCCTATGTGGTTTCAACCAAATATTTCACAACCACAAATGGGTATTTTTCAACCACAATCAACCAATATAAACCACAAACAATCACAATCAACCATTCGCTATCAATCAATTTTCACACCAATCATAACCAATAAATATCGTCCATGGTTTGTGGACGGGGGGCGTATATATATATATATATATATATATATAGCAATTCACTTCTATTTCAACACATATATAATTTTTACAACGCATATATAACTTATACATCGAACATACAACTTATACAACGCTTATACAAGAGGTGTACAACGCTTATATAACTCATACATCGACTATATAATTTATACATAGTCGTTTTCCATATCGTTTATAAATTAGAAATCTCACATTGGGTTCCACACCACCAAAAATAGCAGAAGGCTCAGAAAAATATGTGGTCTCTTCTAGAAGGTAGAAGACGTCCACACGAGTCCACTGTCTCTTGTTTCACTGAATTTCGACAAGAAACGAAAAGATATGATTTTACAAAGTTTGCAACGGTTTTAAACTGTTAAAATGAGTTTTAAATTAAACAGCCGTTACCTTTCTGAAATCTTCAAAACTAGGTTTGAAGTTTTCGTGCAATCTGTGAATCGATAGCTCAATCGGGCTACACAGTGTCGAAGGGGGAGGAGAGGCGCTCAGGCGCCGGGTGGAGTTGGCCAGTTCGACGCTGGCAGGAGGCGGCGGCGGCGGTTGGAAGTCGCCAACTTCCAGGCGTCGATCCAGGCGCTACAGGCCACGAAAAAAATCCAATCTTTATATGGATGTGAAGATCGTGAGGAGCTCTACAAAATCTTCAACTGGAGGAGGGGCTAATTTTGCGTGGGTTGATCAGAAAGTGGACGGGAAGATTTCGAATGGTTTCCGCCTTCGATCGGGGAGAGAGAAAAAGGATTTTTCCTTTTTTTTAATAAAAATTCTGATTGGTCGGGGAAGTTTTAAAGGGGTTTTCTGACACGACCACCAATCTAAACCCAACGACTGTCGTCCCTAGCGTTTTGCCCCCATTCCGAACACAATGGGATATGTTTCGTAGGCTCATTCTACTGTTTCAGTCAGTTTTCCTTCAAATTAAAATATATAACATTCAATATTCAATTTGAACGTACATTTCAATTTGCCAGGGCCACAATCTGATTGAAAAAATTCCAGAAAAATAAATCTAGCTATGTTTTGACGATACGGTCCCAACAAAGCTAGTTTCGTCGAATTCTAAGATCGTTTGCAAAAAGGCCCATTTCTGGTCGATCCAATTTATCTGTAATTGATCCAAACACGTTTTCCTTTGCCACGCTCACATATTAGCTTCAAAAATTATGAAATTTGAAACCTAGCAATAACTTCATGTCCCGGATCCAACAAAAGTGGTTTCGTCGAATTCCAAGGTTGTATGCAAAATGGCCAATTTTACGGGCTATAAAAATTCCATAGCGACCTTTCTGAAAATTCATTTGGCCATAACTTTTGCTTTCCGTTATGAAAATTCCATTTTTCAGATTCGTTAGAAAGGTATTCACTAACAGATTTAAATATTTTTGGTTTCACTCAAATCCGTTTTGTTTTGCACCCGGTATAGCCCGACAAAGTTTGAATTCAAATTTTGAAACTGCAGCGCCATTTCAGGCCTTGTTTATAATTAAAATTAATTATATTCGTTTTCAATTGTCGATTCAAACTCATTTTTCATTGCTCCTATTTAAAATATTTATTTTAAATATTCAAAATCCATTATTTTAGACAATTTAAAAATTTTAAATTGGTTCAGATTTTCTGGGTCGTTACAGGAAGTACCATACTTCTCCTTTGAAATTCGAGCTTAGTAAGATGTGCAGCTGCTGGTGGTAGGTTGTCTAAACATAAAACTCGAGTTGTCATTATTCCTTGAAGAACACGACTGTGTAGCATAATTCGCAGGGCTACAGATGGCCTACGGCGGACGGATGTTTCTTGGGGGAACCAAGCGTAACCATTATGTCTACTGCGATCTACAGTCGTGATAAGGGCGTAATCCGCAGAGCTGTGAATGCTTACGGATATGGATGTTTCCTGAGGGAATCAGGCATAACTATTGTGTACCTGCGGTCCCCATGGCATATCTACAAGTGAAAGAGATGTAGCCACTAGAGTTGCTAAAGGTAGAATGGATCCATGTAATGTTTAAGATATCTTAGTGATGTGGAGCCACCTGTTTGATGCAGCACTGTGTCTTCATGAATTGATTGGACTTCGTGACCTGATTTGTCTTTATGACTCGATTTGTCCCCGTGACATGAAATATCTTCATAGTCCTATGCTTTGTTTTCGTGACCCTGAGATAGAGCAGTCAACGCTCAATGACCTCAGATTTTCTCTTGACTCTTAAATATCTTCCGTTGATCTGTCCATGACGAAATTTGTAGGGAAGTGATTTCCTATGCATACGGATGTTTTCTAGGGGATCCAAACGAAACCATTGTGTATCTGCGATTCATGAACAATCAACAAATCAATATCACATTGGTACTTTTTGTATCTGTTTTTAAAGAGAATTTTTGAAATATTTTTCACTGGGAGTTGAAGCAAGGATATTTAGTACTTAGCGATTTTAGTCATGCGCCTAGCCAGCGTATGCCTAACATCTGTGAGAACAACAATAGACTTGTCAAACTTCGAGTTATCATATGTGTTTAACTAAATAATCTAAAGAAAAAAATATCTAACTAAATAAGTTAAGAAAAAGGATTTCATAGTATTTTTGAATCCATAGCTTTGAAGTAATAATACAAATATCTTTGTACAAATTCTTGTTATGTATAAAAGTGATAGAAAGATTTTGGATTTTGGGAAATTTTCAAGTTGACAATTTGTAAGTTGAAAAAGAGGTGTTATTTACACTCTTCAATGAGTGTGGAAACGATTAAATGGATGGTAAGGAGGTTGGGTTAGATAAGTGCAACATTGGATAAGGAAACGTTGACAGATGAGACTTTTAAGGGAATTTGGAATAATTTAAGATGCATAAATCCAATTTATGTAGAAATTAAAATTCTAAATTGGTTTGGAAAGTAAGTTATATGACTTTGGATCTCTTAGAAAATTTTATAGAATGAGAAATTGGGAATATCTCAAACCAATTTGAGATAGAAGCGGGTTTAAGGAAATTGTAGATAATTTAAAAAGGCACGGAAATAAGTAAAACCTGATTCAGAAGATAAAGAAAATTGTGTTTGATCAAAATTGATCTCTAACTATAAGAAAGAAAATTGGTTTTGCGAGTTAATTGAATATGATGAATAAATAAAGAGGATCAATGACTTGGATGTCAACAATAGAAATAGTTGTGGAAAAATTTACACATAGATATGAAATTTGATGTATACAGTGGTATAACTCTAACGATCTCTCCTTTTCGAGGAAGAAAAGTTTTAAAGGGGGGAATAATGTAACGTCTCAGAAATTCGAAGAGTTTGAAATGGAATTAATTAAAGATTTAACTGTTAATAATCAATTTTATATTGATATTGTGGATTAGAAATTTAAAATCAAAAATATTGTTTTTGAGTTGATTTGGATTACATATTTAATTCAGAATAGGTGGTTGGAATCAAAATGTTTATTATTGAATATTTGAATTGAATTTAGTTGAATAATTGAATTGAATTTGAAATTCGATTGAAGAATTTAGATGGTTAAATTTAAAAATAAACATATTAACATTTAATAAATTGGAGATTTTTTTGTTATTGGAATATATGGAAACTGGACTAAATATGTGTGTATTTGTATATGTAAAGAGGTTGAAAATTTAATGTTTTGAATTTTTGTGAACAAACGAAATGAAATCATTGAATCGATGGATAAATAAAAATAAATGTAAAATAAAATGATGTCACCTGCAAATAGAGTCAGAATACGACGAAAATAATTTTTTTAGAATTAGAACGCGGAGACAAAAAGGTACGTATAATTTTTGTCGCGTTTGGATATTTAGCTTGTGGTACGAATTCAGAACGTTACATCGTAAATTACGGTAGAAATTAATACCAGATATAATCTACCTTAAATAAAACGCGTAGACCTACTATCTGATTTCGCCCCTAACCTATAAACTTTTGATTCGACTTTGTTCTTATCACCATTTTTTTCTTTAAATCAGCGTTCTCCCCGTTATTTTCATCAACAAAAATCAAAGTGTTTTCTTCCATTTGTGGCCACTAAATCAATTCCTCTTTCCCAAATTCGTATGAACACAAATAATGGCCGAAGCCATCTCCACTCTAAATCGAATCCTCTACCATCAAAGCCGCTTCGCCTTTCTTCATCTTTATTTTCAGTAAAAAACCCTTTCACTCAATCAAATCGCCTCCTTCTTCCATCAAATCGCTTGCACCAACTCCACCTTACATCGTTGAATTATTTTACTGCAAATCGAGTTTAAAAGCTCCACCGTCGGTCAAAAGTTACCACCTTTAACGCTCCATAAATCAGAGTAGCTCACCACCATCGAAGTCAAACTCGTCTAGTGTCACTTCCGTGACTATTGCCAGAGGACCGATGAGCAGCTTTTATTTCCAGTCTGTTTTAAGGCCAGGAATCATTGTTGTTCCCTTCTCACCTTCGCCAATGTTGAGTCTCTCACTCACGATTACCATATTTCAAGTGTTTTGACTTCAACCAAATATGAATATAGTAGTTAATCTTGGTGTTCTTGGCTGATGTCGTTTAGTTGATCTATGACTGTTGGATGTTAAAAACGGTTACGTATATACTGGGCTTTAATGAATATATGTATATCTGGGATTTTCAAGCTTTGAGTTCGATAATAGCTTTATGGTCATTAGAATAATGTTTTCAGCTTTGTGATTTAAACCCGACATTCTGCGTTAATAATTGTAACTTACTTGATTAAAGAAGAGAATAAAAAATTCGATTTTTATCAAAGTTACAAGACATAAATTTTTAACTAAATATAGTTAAACTGTCTCAGATGAAGGAAAGATTGTTTGTGGAACATGTTCACAACAAATATGTCATGCAGTCCAAGTGTATGGGTTACCTGTACTTCATTTATAGATTTTGAAATAATAATATGCATAATTGTTGAATGTTGAATGTTTCCGAGATGGATTATCATAGGGAATGACTTGTTTCTATCATTTACACTCCTAAGTATCTTAAATAGGGAGTTTGACATGCTTATGCTTGAATGAATGTTTTGGTATGCATTTGGGTTCGCATTTATGCTGTTATGCTTTAATGATGTACTGTGTACCCTATTTGTTAGAGAATAAGAGAAAATTTTAATTAAGCCGGAAAAGATAGCAACTTTAATTTAGGAAATATGTATATTTGTGGCATCCTGTTACCCCATATGGAAACACTGGAAAATATCATGCAGCAGTGCATGTGTTAAGGTCTGAAACTTTGGCAGTTTATTCCTAACTTGAAAATTTCATTTTTAAACTTATATATACAACGTACTTGCATATAGAAACAGAAGCATTGGAACACTCACTGGTTATCTATTTAAAATCAAGCCCGGATCATTTTAATAGACACTGATGCATACATATGTGCCTAGACCTATGTAAAGGTATATTGAGCATTTCTGAAACCAAATATTGATTATATAACCACTGTGACACCAATCATCATTGCCTTGGTTCTAATCATTTCATTCGCAGCATATTGGACATGTTTGAACACCCTATTGTGAATATATACGTACATATGACTGTTGGCCCCCTGTTTTGCCTTGCATATTATGTCATACTGGTTGACTTTCCTTTGCCTTCATAAGTATGGCATTTCGATCCATGTGAATTCCTATTTGCCTATCTTGAAAATCTGAAGCATGTTGTATCTAAACCTGATTTTAGTCGGTTATTGTGACAGTATTTATATTTTGTACTTCTCTGCAATTGTCATGTACCTGAAAACAATATCAAACTGTGGTCTTGATTTTGTCATACCAAAGTGGTGCACATATCTTTATACCTATATTTAGGAATTTACATAACTAAATACCGAATCACATATACACCATTTGGAGATAAATGAGTGCGTTTAATTGAAGGTATGACACACCTTTATCAGTGTTAAATCTGGGAACATTGGTCCACCCTGTCTCGTTTTAAAAACTGGGAACACATATTAGATTCATTCGTGTACCTATGGTTTCATTTTCTTTGTATATATTAGCATCACCCTGTAGTCCAGGGTTGGGTGCACTTACTTCTGGAATCTTGGTGACTAATATAAGAACTGAAATACACACACAATTGCTATCTGATGGGGGTAATTGGTTTGCGTCTGATGGGGGTAATTGGTTTGCTATGTTCACATGCATGGGAAAAAGGGTTAGGGGTGTTATTTTAAAATATATATCTGCATTCAACAAGATAAAATGATTAAGTTATATGATTTGTGTCCTTGCACCAGATTTATGTAGATGCATATAGGCTTAGGTGTATACATTTATATTTTGGGGTGGAATCTTTATGTGCTGATTAATACCGGACTGACTAATTATACATGAAATGTCACTGTATTTGCTTCATTGTCTTGACTTTGTATTTCCTGCTTATCAAGTATTGCGTGTGTTTGGGCTAGCTTATTATTGCATTTTATGTCTCAACTTCATTTTTACACAACGCATATGAATTCTTTTATGTTGAAGTTGCTTATTAAGTCTTTTAAAAGATACGGAAGTAAACTCAAAAATTTCAGTTTACATGCTTTAAAATCCCTATAAGAATTCCTGCATAAATCCCATGGAATTGCCAGATTTATTTTTTGATAGTTGTTTTCCTTAGTCATTAAATGTCTGTACTTAACTAGCATAGAACCATACTGATCTAACCTATATATATGGTTCGGTGATTTTCTATGTTATCACACCAGAAATGGCCCGCATCATGAAAATTCCTACACCCCGCATGTGAGATCGAAAACTGGTTATCCTTGAACTATGTGAAGGCGCTTAACTAGAATGCTGAGGCAATATATATATATATATATATATATGTGTGTGTGTGTGTGTATACATACGTGTATATGCAAGCTTCTAGAATCACCTATGTTATTGTTTATATTCGTTTCGGGATGTTGAGGCGGTGTATACGCGTATATTATATACATGTGTACACTCGCAGATGCCAGATACCGTTCACCCCTGGAAATAGATAGAACTAATATGAATAGATACCACATTGTTTATTCTATATATGACATTAGTGCTAGGATTAAATATTATATTTCAGTTTCCATTGAAATTAATTTACTTGAACTATGAGTTAATCCTGACTCGAGTGTTTTATATTTTTGCATGGGACGCTCGGGTCAGACCTGAGCATTACAGATTTAAAGATTTCACCTAAGTATTCGAAGATTGGTGAAGCTGGGGATTCTAAAGACATCGCACTCTGAAGATTTCAAACAGTAAAGATTTTTTTCTGTATTCAAATTATATTTTTAAATTCCGTTGGACTGAGAAATTCTTGTATCAAAAGTTTTGTTAATATATAAAAGTTTTATTCTACTGTTCAATTCTGTGTTATTTATCTATTTTGTATTTTTCTGTGTTTGTTTTGCTTTTTGAACTCTGTAAGCTAAAAAATGATCCATCGATTTAGACGTTTTAAATTGGTTTAGTTACCGATTTGAAGCGGTCAAAAAGGAGGGACGTTACAGGATTGAGTTGGATAAATTGGAAAACAGGTAAATATAGGTTGAGCAGGTTTGGAATGAAGTATATGAAGGTTATAATTTGTGTGCCCGACAAAAGGTACATGTTTAAATTCCATATGAGGTTTTATGCGCCGAATCAGCTAGCCGCTTGGCTTTTTCTTTTTCTTTTTCTTTTTGATTGGAGAGGCCTGTGTGGCGGTTTGGGGATTTTCCCGATGCTCCCGGTACAAAGGAGGTTATGGCGAAATTTTCCAGAAATTTAAGGAGTTAGAATATTTTTAATAAATTTTGATAACTGAAAATCAATGTATCGATATATATAGAATTCGATAAGGAAACAAACTTAAATATAGAATATTATAAACAAAAAGGGAAATCTATAATTAACCCTGGTAGAATTAGGAGAAAAAAACGTTACGGGTTTAAAATGGATAATTGGTTTTTATAATGTTGATTATTCGAGATAAGTGGTTTTGTCCGTTTTGAAGTTAAGGATGTTTTCAGTCAAGGTCTGAAAGGTAGTTATACCCCAACTTGATTGATTTCATTTTTAATTGATAAATAGCAAGATCCAATCTCAAAGAGAAGTGTTTGAATAATAGTTAGTTGAATAAAATATTTTGGGTTGTTGTAACGATGTTTTACACAGCATTCGTTTTAACCCAAGTGATGGAATTTTGGAAATATAAAAGTAAATATTTCCTGAGTATAATTAAAGTAGTTGGGAAAGAGATAAGTGATTGAAATTGTTTTCAATTGCAAATAGAATATATCTTCTAAGTATAGAAAATAAAAGAAGGTGATATAGGGAAATGTTTTTTCCAAATAGCGTAAGAGTCCAACAAGATCACTGAAAATATTTGGTTAACGAATATTGATAGGGAAATGAAGAAGTGAATTAATTAATGAAGTATTAATTAACATGCCCAGTGATTGAATGATGTTATGGATGAATGGATGTTTGTTTTTCTTTGATAGTTAAATAACCGACTATCGAAGTGTTTGCCAATATCGTTGCCAATATGGAGAGTCCGGTTGGATTATTATCCGTGAAACACTCCGTATTGGCAATAACAATTCGAATCAGATTATATAAAGGAAATCGAAGTTGGAGTGAAGTGCAATGTAATGACCCGCATTGGCAGAGGTATTATAATTAATTTATTTAATTATTTAAAAGGTGATTAAAAGGATTTCATGGTCGTGGAATTTAATAATGGTGAATATTTAATTTAAAATATTAAATTAAATAATATATTTAATTCTGAAATAATCAAAATTGGCTGAAATGATGATATGGTGTGAACCGGATCATCAGTGATATATAATTCAGTTTAGAATTGAATTTAAATAACGAATATATTCAATCGACGTCAGTTTGAACGTATAATCATAATATAATTAAAATAGAGCACGTAACGATGCGGTAGTTCGCTAATTGGCGATTTGAACTTCAACAGGATATACAGGATTCGTTTTAAATCGGATTTCTATGAAACAAGAAACTTGTGGAGCTGGTGGAGTATATCTTTCTAATGGAAGAGAAATATCGGGATTTCGTCGTGTAGATTTTGTTTTATGTCCAAATCAAATATTCAGAAAAACAGTAGCATATTCGTTTATGGACATAAGGGTTATTTGAGTATATTTAAATATCGGTTCGAATTAGGGCAGGGTTCTTTTGAGACATAGCGATAATTTAATTTTTAGAATTTTTCTGTAATTTTTAATTAATTAAATAAGTAATTTTTATTTGGAGTATTTTGCACCCTTAATCAGCGATTTTGGAATTTCACAATATGAGTCAAACTACCGTTATTATTATATTTCTGGGATCGTGGCGCATTGATCGTCACGATAGTGTAGTTGATCCGGTCGATAACAGTTCGTAATTAACGAAGTTTTGTAAAATGAGATGACCGAATTCTTTCAAACTCAAAACAAATATCCTAACAAATGAGTGAACCGAAACAAAAACACCCGCCCTCTTTCTCAGCCACCAATGATACCTAACCTTGTTTATCTATAAATAACCCTTTATAACGTCCTAAAACCTAATCAACTCATTCTTTGGTCAAAGGAGAAACAAGCCGTTGGTTTCCCTTTTCCATTTCTTCCGGAAAACCAAGCTCGTGAGTTTAAAAATCCAAGATCAAATTCAATAAAATCCTATAAATCGAGATACGTATATTTTCGAGTTCCCTTTCGGTTTCTCTTCGTTCCTATACACTTATTGATCGGTTCGACGACTGTTGGGGGTTCGTTGGGTTGTCCAGCGTATGTTAAGGTTGATGATCTCGAGGAGTACGAGCTTCGATTCACTAAATCGAGTTTGGGTTTGAGATCGTAACAGAAAACCGCACTTGTGCGTGCAAATTTAGGGTGTATGATGGTCATTTGGGGATCTCGACTTCGTGAGGTCGCGGCTGAAACAGCAAGGCGGGTTCGGTTGGGGTCCATCGAGCCTGAATTGATGGGTACAGGAAGAACGAGATTGAGGAGAGAATCGTGATGGTGTATCTTGGTTGGAGAATCCCTGAGCGTGGAGGAAGAACGATGGGATCAAGGAAGTGGAAATAGTGACTTCGGTGGAGCGTTTTTGTCTGGAGCATTTCAGGAAGAAGCATGAAACGCGGGTGGGCTTTTGGGGTGAGTATGTGGGCCTGTTTCAAAAGGGTGAAGCCCAAATTTATATTCATTTAAATCTTTAGCTAATTTAAATATTGTGTCAAATTATAAATGTGATATCTCATCCATACGAGGTTGGATTCGCGAACCGTAAGTTGCGTTGGGATCATATGGATGGGCAATACACAATGGAACTGACCGCGAGTCAATTGGAGCTCGTTACAATTTGTGGCAAAATAAATTTGTCCGTCTAAATCAAAGATAGTTAATCGTTTTTAACGATAATAGTCCAATGTGAGTAAAACTCACCAACTCTGAATATTTCTATTTTTACAGTGTATTCTCAGATCTGTTAATTATTGTCTGTTTGATTGTGTGTTGACTGTTTGATTGAACTGCTAGTCAGTTAGTAGAAATTATATATATATATATGTATATATATAAACCGTTAAATATTTATATGTCAATTCTGTTTATCAGAATATTTCACAGTGAAGTGAAATCGATGTTAATCATATTGTATAACCTCTGTGATGTAGGTAAACAGGTTGGAGGAATCCAACTGGATTCCTCAACATTTATTTTACTGTGCTTATTATATTGTGATGTAAAATGTGATATATAATCTGACGTTGATTATGTGTGCTTGGACGATATTTATCGTTGTTATATGGTGTGTTAAATACCATAAGAAAATACCAGTATGTAGAAAGGAGATTTTCAAAAGTATATTTTGAAAATGATTTATTTATATAAAATCACTGGATTTTATATATAAGAAAAAGAATTTTGATAAAAGAATTATATTTGATTATCAAATTAAAAGGAAATATATTTGTTAAACAAATAATAAAGGAAATTATTTGTAAAACAAATAGGAGGAGGAATATTTGTAAGACATTTACAAATAGGAAATCAAAGGAAATATTTGTGGAAACATTTACAAATAGAATAATGGAAATATTTATTTGTTAGAATAAATAGAATTAAAAGGAGATATTTATTTGTTTAAATAAATAGGATAAACGAATATTTATTTGTTAAATAAATATGATTTAATCAAAGGAATATTTATTTAGTGAATAAATAGAATAAAGGAATTTTATAAAATCAACCGATTTTATAAAAGGAAATAGTTTGAGATTTAAAGTATTTATAATATCAGAAGGATATTATAAAAGAGAAATATTTATTTAGAAAATAAATAGGATAAAAGAATATTTATTTAGTAAATAAATAGAATAAAGGAATATTCATTTGGAAAAATAAATAGGGTTATAAAAAGGAAAATTTGACAGGAGCTAATAAAAGAAAGAGTTAAACAAATGAGTTAGTCGATTAGGGTTAAACAAATAGAGTTAAATCGATTTGGGTCATTCGACTAGAGTCAAGTCGAATAGAGTTATTCGAATATATGTTATTTGAATAAGAGTTAAATCAAAGGGGGTTAATCGGATAGTGTTATTCGAAAGGAGATAATCGAATTAGTTATTCAAAGTGGAGTTAATCGAATTTAGTATTCGAAGGAGTTAATCGAATTTAGTTATTCGAAACGAATAAATCGAATATGGTATTCGAAAGTTAGTAAATCGAATATGGTATTTGAAAGTTAGTCAAGTTAAAACACATATGGCTAGTCGAGTCGGGTTAGTCGAGTTAAATGAGAAGAGTTAGTCGAACTATGGTAAATGAGTTAGTCGAACCATGGTAAAAGAGTTAGTCGAACCTAGTCAAATGAGTTAACAAAGTGGGTTTGCCAAGTCAAGTTAATCAAGTGGGTTAGCCAAGTCGAATCAGTCAATTTGAGTTATCAAGTTAAGATAATCAAGTTAAGTTATTCAAATTGAGTTAGCGCGTTAAGTTAGTCAATTTGAGTTATCAAGTTAAGATAATCAAGTTAGGTTATCAAGTTGAGTTATCAAGATTAAGTTATCAAGTTAAGATAATCAAGTTAGGTTATCAAGTTGAGTTATCAAGATTAAGCAATCGAGTTAAGTTAACTAAATAGGAGTATTCGAATAGAGTTAGAGGAGTTAATCGAATATAGTTTATTCGAATAGAGTTAGAGGGGTTATCGAATCTAGTTTATTCGATAGGAGTTAAGTGAATAGAGTAAATTGAAAAGAGTTAATCGAATATAATTATTCGAAAGAAAGGTTAAGTAAGGAAATTAGTTAAAGAAATATAAAGTGAACTTTGCCTATTTCAAGGTTAGAAGTGTTGTCCAGTTAAGGTTTGAGAGGTAGTTCTACCCCAACTTGATTGGCTTCGTTTTAACTAAGGAATGGGTATGGTTCGGCAGTAAAGGATGGTAAAGTGAATTTAGTAATTAAAGGAAATGTTTTGAGTTGGTATAGCGATGTTTTATCTAAACCATCTGCTTATTCCAAACGTAGGAGTTTTGGAAATGTTTTCCAAAACAAGAATCAGAAATGTTTTCTAATACAGAAAACAAGGAATGGAATGTTTCCAGTGTTAATAAATATATTTTCTAAAACATTAGAAAATAGCAAATGTTGAATATAGGGAAACAGGAGATGAAAAATGAACTAAAGGATAAATGTTAAATGATGTTTGTTCGATATAATTTCCATCTGGAAATAATATCGTTGTTTGCACACTTGTTTTCTTTGATAGTTAACTCACAGACTACCGAAGTTTTGACCATTTTAACGTTGTTAATATGGAGAGACTGGTTGGATTATTATCCAAAGAACCACTCTGTATTGGCATAAGCATTGCGAATCATTTATGCCAAGGATAATTGAAGACGGAGTAAAGTGCAAGGGCTGTTGTATAAGTCTTAGATAACAGTGACTAGGATGGATATACTGAATAGTGCCTTCAGTTTGTCCAGTCCTAGGGCAACTTGTATGGACGAAGGTCTGACAGTTTATATCCAATGGATCGCGTAAGTTGATCCCTTCAAACGTATATACGTTGGTGGCGGAGGAATTCGTTTCTCTTAGCTGTATACGCATTGTATATTTGAGGAAATCAATTTGTGATTTGGCGGGTATGACGATGTGACATTTTAAGTGAATGAATATGAATGTCTGGCAGAGTATTTCCAGAAAGGTCACGTACATTGATTTCTTCAACTGTACCAAGAGTGGAAGCGAAAAAGGAAACTTCTTTAGCTAACACGTATTGTACTGTTGTAGACGTCAATCGGTGATTTGATGGATTTGACGATGTGACATTCGAAGGGAATCTGATGTGATGATAAAGCGTAGCTTCTAGCCTCATCAACCGGTAAATGACAGAAATCGGGCAGGTAGCATGGCTATGTAGGTCGCACCTATTAGGGTGTATAATCACCTGATCTAGTGTTTCATTTATTTCTAAAAATCTATTGTTGATGCTGTCCCATTCGGGAAACGGTTGCTGATCCCAACCGTTGGTGATATACATTCGATACACTCAGCGAAATGAGTGGTCGGTCATGTGTGGCCGGGTTGCAAGATGTTCTTGTTGAACCCAGTGTATTCCTCTCTAGAGGTATACTAGCGAAATGTGGTTCCATACCTTGTCATAGTTGGAAACCCATTACCCAATACGTGCTTGCGGTTTTGATTATATACTATATATGTAGAACGTGAGATGAAAGCGTTTCTGCTAGATTGATATATATTTGTACTTAGACATTATTATAATATCAGAATGATATTGCTTGTCAAAGATGTTGGATTCTCATAAGGGAAAAACCCGTTTCGTATTCAAGGCGTGGTCTTATGAGATATCATATATCTGTTAAACTGTGTTAAACTATTTTACTCACACCAGTCCCATGACTGACCCGGAGTTTACTTTGTTGTTTTCCCTAAACTCTTGGGTGCCTAAATTTGCTCGGGCAGACAAGTAGTCGGGATTTACAGAGATACTTGAAGAGCTGGAGCAGGAGGCTTCTGGATCATATAGCTATAGTTTATTTCCGCTGTGTTGTACATAACTATTTCAAAGTTATGTTATATATTATATGTTGTTCGTTCCGCTGTGAGATTCATGTTACTCTGATGATGTAAGTTCTTCTTTTCTTCTTCTATTCTAAGTTTCTATCTTATCTATCCTCACCCTCTAATTTCTTTCACTAATTATCAGGATTTTTCGATGTTTTGGTAATCGACATCGAGTTTATGTCGATAACCAAAGTCACTAAAAATCCGGGTCATTACCGTTGGTATTAGAGCTTAAGTTAAGAATTACCTTGGCTCTTTGGCGTGACTCGGTAGAGATAGGGTTAGTAATACCCTAGATTGAGTTGAGTGTATATATACGAGTGAACGTATTTGTATTTGATATAAAAATTGGTTTTATAATGTGGAGATTTATTGGTTAAGTTGTTTATGGATTCTGGTCGAGCAGTTTGATCCACTGTATCGGTAGGAGTTACTAAACACTTGAATACGATGAACCGACACGATATGTTTTGAAAAGAGGGTAAATTAAAATAAGTTTACCCAAGGTATATCTTGATATAGAAAAGATATATGTATCAAAATTATAATATATTGGGTATATTGGTTGTTATTATAATCGAGTAAGATTATAAAAGTAAAATGGTTATATATATAACCAATCAAAATTCGTATAGGTGTTACGAAATGAATTTAATCTGAATTTGAACCAGAAATTGAATTAAAATTCTGGAAATAGGAATAAGTGTTTGAAGTGGATTTGAATTAAGATATGAGAATTTTAAAGTCCTGGGAGATTTTAAATGTGTTTAAAGCATTGCATATGATATTTTGAACTAATTTCAAAATAGAAGTGTTTAGAAATGGTTTTGAAAGTAATATAGTATTGAACTCACTTGATAACTGGGAAATAACCCTGATGATGAATCGCGACATCATCAGTGCTCATTTTCAAGTTGCTAAGTGATGAATTGCTACCAAAGATTTTTCTTTTGAATTTGTTTTGGAAAAGACAAGTTGTGTTGAATTTCAAAATGGGATTTGAATATAAGAGATGTGAAATAGAAATTCTAATGGGATTTATAATATAGAATTTGAATAATAGAAGTGAAATAGATTTGGATAAATAGAAGTGAAATAGACTAAAGAGTTAATTAACAAATTAATTAACGAATTGAGTTAAAACGATCAGGTATAGTTAAAATAGATTGGGCAGATATAAATATACATGAGATAGGTATGGATAAGGTATGAAGGTATATAAATAGAATGCTCGACAAAAAGGTACATATTTAATTCATATACGAGATTTTATGCGCCGTATCAGCTAGCCGCTTGGCTTTTTCATTTTCTTTTGGATTGGTGAGGGCCATGGGAAGCTATTTGAAATATCCCGATGCTCCCGATACAAAGGAGGTTATGGCGAATTTTTCCGAGAATTTAAGGAGTTAGAATATTTTTAAGATAATTTGATAGTTAGAAATCAACGTATCGATATATATATATATATATATAAAAGTCGATAAGGAAACGAACTTAGAAATAGAATAGTAAAATCAAAAAGGAAGACTAAGAATAAAATCTAGTAAGAATAGAAAGAGAAAGTGTATATGTGTTTAAAAGTGAATAAGTAGTTGTATGGTATTGGTTATTCAAGTAAGTAGTCATATCTGTTTTGACGTTATAAATGTTATTCAGTCAAGGTCTGAGAGGTAGTTATACCCCAACTTGATTGATTTCATTATTAACAAATAAATAGTAAGATTTCAGGCTCGAAGATCAATATTGAATAAGAGTTAGTTGAATATAGTATTTGGGTTGTCGTAACGATGTTTTACACAACATCCGTTTTAGCCCAAATAAGTGTAAACTTGGAAATAGAATAATGAATATTTCCTAAGTATAGAAATAAACGAGATCGAGAAAAGAAAATAAGTAATTGGAATATTTTCCAATTATAAATAGCATATATTTTCTAAAAGTTTAGAAAATAAAGGAAGGCGATATTCGGAAATGTTTTCCAAATAACATAAAAGGCCAATATGGTTATTGAAAATATTTGGTTAACAAATATTGATAAAGAAATAGAGAAGTGATTTAACTAATGGAATATTGATTATGGGCTCAGTTGAATTTCAAAAAGGAAAATTTGATTTTTGAAAAGAGTAAACTGTTTAAAAAAACTCCCAGGGAAAGATTGTTTAAATTAAAAACAAATTTAACAGAAATTTGTGAAAGCAAATTTGAATTAAAGTAAAGTCAGTTTAGTGGTAACTGAAGTTGAATTGAAATCGAATAAGATTGGATTTGTGAAATTAGAATCCGAAATGGTATTGGATTGAGGAGTTAAGGAATTGAAAATCAAGAATTGAACTTGAATTGAAACGGGATTTGGCTTGGATATAAGCGAATGGTTGTGTTGGAGATAAAAACTGATTTGGAGTTTGATTGGCATGACATTGGTATATGCTGAATTGATAATAGGTGGAAGGGATATAATGATATGCCGACAAAAAGGTACAAGTTTATATTTCTATTGGATATAAGATTTATGAGCCGAATTGGCAAGCCGCTTGGCTGTTTGATTTTCTTTTGGGTTGGAGATGGCCCAGAGAGGCGAGTTGGAGTTCGAGATATTGACCAGTACAAAGGAGGTGCTGGTGAAATTTTTCGAGGAGTTAAAGTGTTAGAAAATTTTCAGGATTTTTGGAAATTTTCGTTGATAAGAACGAATAAATAATTTAATTGAAATTAAATTGGTTCAGTTGAAAATGAAGTTAAGAAGTGAACAAATAGGTTCTAACCAGTTAGTAGGGTCGTTCTCTACCTTAGCAATTTCGAGGATGAAATTATTTTAAGTGGGAAAGATTGTAATGACCCGCATTGGCAGAGGTATTATAATTAATTTATTTAATTATTTAAAAGGTGATTAAAAGGATTTCATGGTCGTGGAATTTAATAATGGTGAATATTTAATTTAAAATATTAAATTAAATAATATATTTAATTCTGAAATAATCAAAATTGGCTGAAATGACGATATGGTGTGAACCGGATCATCTGTGATATATAATTCAGTTTAGAATTGAATTTGAATAACGAAAATATTCGATCGACGTCAGTTTGAATGTATAATTATAATATAATTAAAATAGAGCACGTAACGACGCAGCAGTTCGCTAATTGGCGATTTGAACTTCAACAGGATATACAAGATTCGTTTTAAATGGCATTTCTGTGAAACAAGAAACGTGTTGAGCTGGTGGAGTATATCTTTCTAATGGAAGAGAAATATCAGGATTTTGTATTATGTCCAAATCAAATATTCAGAAAAACAGCGGCATATTCGTTTATGGCCATAAGGGTTATTTGAGTATATTTAAATATCGGTTCGAATTAGGGCAGGGTTCTTTTGAGACATAGCGATAATTTAATTTTCAGAATTTTTCTATAATTTTTAATTAATTAAATAAGCAACTTTTTATTTGGAGTATTTTGCACCCTTAATCAGCGATTTTGGGATTTCACAATATAAGTCAAACTACCGGTATTATTATATTTCTGGGATCGTGGCGCATTGATCGTCACGATAGTGTAGTTGATCCGGTCGATAGCAGTTCGTAATTAACGAAGTTTTGTAAAATGAGATGACCAAATTCTTTCAAACTCAAAACAAATATCCTAACAAATGAGTGAACCGAAACAAAAACACCCGCCCTCTTTCTCAGCCACCAATTATACCTAACCTTGTTTATCTATAAATAACCCTTTATAATCTTCTAAAACCTAATCAACTCATCCTTTGGTCAAAGGAGAAACAAGCCGACGGTTTCCCTTTTCCATTTCTTCAGGAAAACCAAGCTCGTGAGTTTAAAAATCCAAGATCAAATTCAATAAAAACCTATAAATCGAGATACGTATATTTTCGAGTTCCCTTTCGGTTTCTCTTCGTTCCTATACACTTATTGATGGGTTCGACGACCGTTGGGGGTTCGTTGGGTTGTCCAGCGTGTGTTAAGGCTGTTGATCTCGAGGAGTACGAGCTTCGATTCACTAAATCGAGTGTGGGTTTGAGATCGTTGGAGAAAACCGCACTTGTGCGTGCAAATTCAGGGTGTACGATGGTCATTTGGGGATCTCGACTTCATGATGTCGCGGCTGAAACAGCAAGGCGGGTTCGGTTGGGGTCCATCGAGCCTGAATTGATGGGTACAGGAAGAACGAGATTGAGGAGAGAATCGTAATGGTGTATCTTGGTTGGAGAATACCTGAGCGTGGAGGAAGAATGATGGGATCAAGGAAGTGGAAATAGTGACTTTGGTGGAGCGTTTTTTTCTGGTGCATTTCGGGAAGAAGGATGAAACGCGGGTGGGCTTTTGGGGTGAGTATGTGGGCCTGTTTCAAAAGGGTGAAGCCCAAATTTATATTCATTTAAGTCTTTAGTTAATTTAAATATTGTGTCAACTTATAAATGTGATATCTCATCCATACGAGGTTGGATTCGCGAACTGTAAGTTGCGTTGGGATCATATGGATGGGCAATACACAATGGAACTGACCGCGAGTCAATTGGAGCACGTTACAATTTGTGGCAAAATAAATTTGTCCGTCTAAATCAAAGACAGTTAATCGTTTTTAACGATAACTGTCCAGTGTGAGTGAAACTTTCCAACTCTGAATATTTCTATTTTTACAGTGTATTCTTAGAACTGTTAAATATTGTCTGTTTGATTGTGTGTTGACTGTTTGATTGAACTGCTAGTCAGTTAGTAGAAATTATATATATATATATATATGTATGTATATATATAAACCGTTAAATATTTATATGTCGATTCTGTTTATCAGAATATTTCACGGTGAAGTGAAATCGATGTTAATCATATTGTATAACCTCTGTGATGTAGGTAAACAGGTTGGAGGAATCCAACTGGATTCCTCAACATTTATTTTACTGTGCTTATTATATTGTGATGTAAAATGTGATATATAATCTGACGTTGATTATGTGTGCTTGGACGATATTTATCGTTGTTATATGGTGTGTTAAATACCATAAGAAAATACCAGTATGTAGAAAGGAGATTTTCAAAAGTATATTTTGAAAATGATTTATTTATATAAAATCACCGGATTTTATATATAAGAAAAAGGATTTTGATAAAAGAATTATATTTGATTATCAAATTAAAAGGAAATATATTTGTTAAACAAATAATAAAGGAAATTATTTGTAAAACAAATAGGAGGAGGAATATTTGTAAGACATTTACAAATTGGAAATCAAAGGAAATATTTGTGGAAACATTTACAAAAAGAATAATGGAAATATTTATTTGTTATAATAAATAGAATTAAAAGGAGATATTTATTTGTTTAAATAAATAGGATAAAGGAATATTTATTTGTTAAATAAATATGATTTAATCAAAGGAATATTTATTTAGTGAATAACTAGAATAAAGGAATTTTATAAAATCAACCGATTTTATAAAAGGAAATAGATTGAGATTTAAAGTATTTATAATATCAGAAGGATATTATAAAAGAGAAATATTTATTTAGAAAATAAATAGGATAAAAGAATATTTATTTAGTAAATAAATAGAATAAAGGAATATTCATTTGGAAAAATAATTAGGGTTATAAAAAGGAAAATTTGACAGGAGTTAATAAAAGAAAGAGTTAAACAAATGAGTTAATCGATTAGGGTTAAACAAATAGAGTTAAATCTATTTGGGTCATTCGACTAGAGTCAAATCGAATAGAGTTATTCGAATATAAGTTATTTGAATAAGAGTTAAATCAAAGGGGATTAATCGGATAGTGTTATTCGAAAGGAGATAATCTAATTAGTTATTCGAAGTGGAGTTAATCGAATTTAGTATTCGAAGGAGTTAATCGAATTTAGTTATTCAAAACGAATAAATCGAATATGGTATTCGAAAGTTAGTAAATCGAATATGGTATTCGAAAGTTAGTCGAGTTAAAACAAATATGGCTAGTCGAGTCGGGTTAGTCGAGTTAAACGAGTAGAGTTAGTCGAACCACGGTAAATGAGTTAGTCGAACCATAGTAAAAGAGTTAGTCGAACCTAGTCAAATGAGTTAACAAAGTGGGTTTGCCAAGTCGAGTTAATCAAGTGGGTTAGCCAAGTCAAATCAGTCAATTTGAGTTATCAAGTTAAGATAATCAAGTTAAGTTATTCAAATTGAGTTAGCGCGTTAAGTTAGTCAATTTAAGTTATCAAGTTAAGATAATCAAGTTACGTTATTAAGTTGAGTTATCAAGATTAAGTTATCAAGTTAAGATAATCAAGTTAGGTTATCAAGTTGAGTTATCAAGATTAAGCAATCGAGTTAAGTTAACTAAATAGGAGTATTCGATTAGAGTTAGAGGAGTTAATCGAATATAGTTTATTCGAATAGAGTTAGAGGAGTTATCGAATCTAGTTTATTCGACAGGAGTTAAGTGAATAGAGTAAATTGAAAAGAGTTAATCGAATATAATTATTCGAAAGAAAGGTTAAGTAAGGAAGTTAGTTAAAGAAATATAAAGTGAACTTTGCCTATTTCAAGGTTAGAAGTGTTGTTCGGTTAAGTTCTGAGAGGTAGTTCTACCCCAACTTGATTGGCTTCGTTTTAACTGAGGAATGGGTATGGTATAGCGATGTTTTATCTAAACCATCTGCTTAATCCAAATGTAGGAGTTTTGGTAATGTTTTCCAAAACAAGAATCAGAAATGTTTTCTAATACAGAAAACAAGGAATGGAATGTTTCCAGTGTTAATAAATATATTTTCTAAAACATTAGAAAATAGCAAATGTTGAATATAGGGAAACAGGAGATGAAAAATGAACTAAAGAATAAATGGTAAATGATGTTTGTTCGATATAATTTCCATCTGGAAATAATATCGTTGTTTGCACACTTGTTTTCTTTGATAGTTAACTCACAGACTATCGAAGTTTTGACCATTTTAACGTTGTTAATATGGACAGACCGGTTGGATTATTATCCAAAGAACCACTCTGTATTGGCATAAGCGTTGCGAATCATTTATGCCAAGGATAATTGAAGACGGAGTAAAGTGCAAGGGCTGTTGTATAAGTCTTAGATAACAGTGACTAAGAGGGATATACTGAATAGTGCCTTCGGTTTGTCCAGTCCCAGGACAACTTGTATGGACAAAGGTCTGACAGAGCATATCCAATGGATCGCGTAAGTTGGTCCCTTCAAATGTATATACGTTGGTGGCGGAGGAATTCGTTTTTCTTAGCTGTATACCCGTTGTATTTTTGAGGAAATCAATTTGTGATTTGGCGGGTATGGCGATGTGACATTTTAAGTGAATGAAAATGAATGTCTGACTGAGTATTTCCAGAAAGATCACGTACATTGATTTCTTCAACCGTACCAAGAGTGGAAGCGGAGAATGAAACTTCTTTAGCTAACACGTACTGTACTGTTGTAGACGTCAATCGGTGATTTGATGGATTTGAGGATGTGACATTCGAAGGGAATCTGATGTGATGATATAGCGTAGCTTCTAGCCTCATCAACCGGTAAATGACAGAAATCGGGCAGTTAGCATGGCTATGTAGGTCGCACCTATTAGGGTGTATAATCACCTGATCTAGAGTTTCATTTATTTCTAAAAAACTATTGTTGATGCTGTCCCATTCGAGAAACGGTTGTTGATCCCAACCGTTGGTGATATACATTCGATACACTCAGCGAAATGAGTGGTCGGTCATGTGTGGCCGGGTTGCAAGATGTTCTTGTTGAACCCAGTGTATTCCTCTCTAGAGGTACACTAGCTAAAGGTGGTTCCATACCTTGTCATAGTTGGAAACCCATTACCCAATACGTGCCTGCGGTTTTGATTATATACTATATATGTAGAACGTGAGATGAAAGCGTTTCTGCTAGATTGATATATATTTGTACTTAGACAATATTATAATATCAGAATGATATTGCTTGTCAAAGATGTTGGATTCTCATAAGGGAAAAACCCGTTCCGTATTCACGGCGTGGTCTTATGAGATATCATATATCTGTTAAACTGTGTTAAACTATTTTACTCACACCAGTCCCATGGCTGACCCGGAGTTTACTTTGTTGTTTACCCTAAACTCTTGGGTGCCTAAATTTGTACGGGCAGTCAAGTAGTCGGGATTTACAGATATACTTGAAGAGCTGGAGCAGGAGGCTTCTGGATCATATAGCTATAGTTTATTTCCGCTGTGTTGTAAGTGTTGTACTCTGATAAGTGCTATTGTATACATAATTGTTATATTTCAAAGTTATGTTATATATTATATGTTGTTCGTTCCGCTGTGAGATTCGTGTTACTCTGATGATGTAAGTTCTTCTTTTCTTCTTCTATTCTAAGTTTCTATCTTATCTATCCTCACCCTCTAATTTCTTTCACTAATTATCAGGATTTTTCGATGTTTTGGTTATCAACATCGAGTTTATGTCGATAACAAAAGTCACTAAAAATCCGGGTCATTACATGCAAGGACTTTTTCTATTAATAGAAATTGTGCCTTCGGTTTCGTTCAATCCCAGAACGAACGTATATGGGCAAATGTCCGACAAAGTATTTCCAATGATCGAATATATTGGTATGTATAAATATATATGGTGGCAACGGATTTATTCCCTTAGCATAATATCCAGAATATATTTGTTCAAATCAAATAGTGATTAACGGATCTGACAATGTGGCATTCAAAGTGATTGTGTTATAAATGAACGGTAAATAATCGTAGCCTCAGGCCTTTACAACTGGGAAATGACAAAAATCGGGCAGGCAGCATGGCTATGTGGGTCGATCCCATTGGGGTGTATAATCACCTATCTAGAGAAATTCCTTTTACTTCTATAATCCATCGATGCTATCACTTTTCGGGAAACGGTTGTTGATCCCAGCCGTTGGTGATATACAATCGATACGCTCAAGCGAAATGAGTGGTCGGTCATGTGTGGGCCGGGTTGCAAGATGTTGACTAACATCTGTGGATGTAGGAAACCAGTTGGAGGAAGCCAACCAGATTCCTCAATATTTATATGCACTGTTTGTTTTATATTATTTATATATGCACTGTTTGAACCCAAATGACATTGAAACCCTATGTGGATATTGATGATGAACGGAAATTCAACATTTATTTTGATTTAATCAACGGACGATATCGATTAAGAAAGTGGCAGCAGACGACCGTAAATTCACCTTTTTGTTAATATGTTGAATTGTCACCAGACGAATCAATGAGTTAAATTATAATAAATTATTTCTATAATTAAAGTGAAGTTAAAATTATAATAGAAGTTCTGTTATAAACATTCCATAGTTAGTTTTTATAAAGTAAATATAAACGATTGTTTGACATTTAAATAAGTTTATAAGGCCATAATTATCCTGCGAGTAAATATTGGATAATTATTTTAAGAAAATCGGTTAAAGAATATTATTGGATTAATTATATTAATCAAATGAAGAGAAGTAATTAAAATCAGTTAACGAATTAATTCATGGTTTAAAGTTGATTAGATCAACTGTTTTACTAGAAATTGATTATTAGGTTAACTGGCCTTAAATTCTTCTAATGAAAATAGCTTAGCAATAAATCGATCAAAATTAATAAGATTTCTTATTAATTATTTTTAATTAATGAAGGATTATTTAACTAATATAATTAGTTATTTTAGATGAAGTAAACTGTTTTACTTCAGCAATGATGAAGTAAAATATTATTTAATTAAATAATTGTTTCTTATATAGATCTCATTTAGGACGTTATTGAGTTAGTAATGAGGTGTTACATGCATTAAGAACAATGATTCAATTAAAAATAAAGTGTGAGAAGACAAAGAACGTAAATGGATTCTGGTAAAAGAATTTATAAATATAATTGTATAATGAAGACGAAGCGAAGAGTTAATGTTTAATAGTTGTAAACAACCGAGTTTTCAGAATAAGGATATGGCGTCGTAAAACCATATTTATAATTAAGCAAGAAATATGGGTTAATGAATATTATAAGTAATAAGGAGTTTAGAGTTACGGAATTATATCTATTCTAAGATAAGAACGATATAGATCAAGGTCTGAGAGGTAAATAAAATACCCCAACTCGAACAACTTCACTATTATCGAGGAATGGTATTTGTAATGGAAAGAGATGTTGAGATTAGTTATAAAGTGGAATATAGTAGCGTATTGTAAGTATTTGAACTATAACGATAAAATAACATTGTTGACCAGGCTTAAGCGTGACTGTGATGTCGAGATTAGTTATAAAGAGAATATTACAACGTATTGCAAACGATAACGATAAATTAATGTTGTTGACCAAGCTTAAGCATGATTTATGTATATATATATATATATATTGCATTACTCCCTCAGAAATGTAAACAGTTTGGTTTGAAATCCAGTTATTCTAAAGTAACGAGTAACGATGTTTGTCCAAAGAAATATAAGATGAGTTTAGAAAGAGAAATTGGAAAATCATTTCAGAAATCAATGACATCATTTCGATATTCGAAATGTGATTAGAATTAAACCATTAGGATTTGGAATTATAATTCGACAATGTCGAATATTATGAAAATAAGTTATTTTTAGAAATTATAAATTGATAGGATAGTAAATACTTGGTTTTAAACCAATAAATTATAATAGAATATGAAATCAAGATTAAAGTTATAAACGTGATAACCCTTAACAAGAAGTGATTTAGAAACAGAGTTTATGAAGTAGGGAAGATAAAACTATAGAATAACTTGGTAAATAAGATTGAGCCTGTAAGGGTATTTATTACTTAAATGAAGATTTATTTGATAAACGCGTTCAGATTTCGATAAATGGATTATATTCACATTTTAAAGTGAATAGTGTTTAAAAAGGCGAATGTTGCAAATTAAATAGTTGTAATGAAAACTGGAAATGTTTTCCAAGAAGTGTAAAGCTTAAACGGGTTTTGGAAAATATCTGGGAAGATATGGAAAATTGGGAAAGTAATGTTAAATAAAAGGGCCAGTGATTTGTTCGATGCTTAGTGTAAATTTGAATGGATGTTTGTTTTACTTCGATAGTTAAATAACCGACTATCGAAGTGTTTTGACCATCAGTGTCAAAACAGAGAGATCGATTGGATATACTATCTGAAAACCACTCTTTATAGGCATAAGCGCTATGAATTAGATTCTGCTGAAGAAAGACGGAGTGAAGTGCAAGGATCGTCCTGTTCCAGAATGGGCTTTCTGTTTGTCCAGTCCTAGGACAACTTGTATGGACGAGTGTCTAACAGAGTATACCTAATAAATCACATACGATTGATCTCTTAAAGGTATTACGTCTGGTGGCGGAGGAATTCTTTCCTCTTAGCTTTTTATACCCGTGATATTTTTGGAAATCGAATAGTGAATTGACGGGTTTGACGATGTGACATTCAAAGTGAATGGTTGTAACACCCCGTAATTCTGTAACATTAAGTTTCACAAATTAAAGTATAATTAAATTTTAGAAGAAGAATTAAGGGAAACGGGTTACGCCATTGCGTTCGTCTCGAAATTCTGCTTGAGATAGAGTCCGAGTTTACGTAAATTGGACTCCGTATGAAAAAGATATCCTTAAATTAAATATTGCAGCAAAACATGAAAAAGAGGAATGAGAAAAGAATAATGTTTAGCATTGTTCTAACTTTTGTAAGCAAAAGACTTAGTAGCTTATTTGGTTGGAACACATGACTTTCATACAAGAGGTACATTGTTCGATCCCCGCCAGCGCCCTATTTTTGTTTTAGGGGAATGGCTTAAAATAGCCTAGCGTGACCGTAGTTCAAAAAGTGGTTTAGTGTGAAAATGCGTAATTGGGAAGATAGATAAAAAGAAAAAAAATGATGAATATATATATATATGCATATATATATATATATATATGACGTGTACGCATCATGTAGCGTACGTCGCGCATTTTTGGTTGTCAAGGATTGTTTTTTTAAATGGCCTTCCCCAATTGGATTTATGACAAATTAAAAGTAAGAAAAGATTTATTCATATATATATAAATATTTATATATGGGTAATTAATGTAAACGGTAAAGGGAAAATGTATCTATTAAATACGTATTTACGTTTGAATTGATTGACAATAAATAATAAAAAGAAAAGATGAACATTAGAATATCACTTTTGTTATGTTAACATTAGGATAACATTTCATTAAGAAATGTATATTTAGATTAAAATGTTTATTCATATTAAATTGACATTTCAGTTAAGAAATGTTCATTTAGCTAATGTTTTGTTTTAAATAAAAAAATGTCCTCTTGGTTATGATATGTTAGGAAAGAACCAATGTGTCATTTATGAAAAAAAATGAACATTTATTATGCTGAGTCAATGCTGAGTCATTTCTGACTCATTGCTGAGTCAATAGGATAATTCTATCTTGACTGAACGGTTGTGGTCATTTCTAGGGTTAATCAAACGGCCTAAATTAATCCTAAAATTTTATATATACAACCTAGCTCTTAAACAAATTCACACAATTAAACTTGGAGCCGTCACGCTGCTGTAAGATAGCTTGGAATGGCCGCCGCCTAAAGCTTAAAGACAAACAAAGCTAGAACAAATCTAATTCAGAACTAAGAATCAAAACAACGTCTACCCAAAGGAACGCATCTCAATTTCAGAACCTCAGATCTCATAAAAACAAGACCGTCTTGCGTTGTAAGTATAGTGGCTCTTTAGATGGGAATGCGATTAAGACATGATTTGTTGTAAATTGTAATATGGAATTATAACAGTATTAACGATGTTGTTTTATATTTGTTATTTGTGATAATTTGAATGATTGTGGTGATTGAATCTTTTATGTATTGTGAATCAAACAATCAACACCTTATGCGAATTGTATGTATACAGTTAGATCTAAATATATGTTTATGCAAGTTATAGGTTGCAAGTTAGATTTACACAAATATTTATATCATTCATGTAGGCTCTATGTATATATGTTTAAACCAATTGTGCCTACATGACTAGAATAGATCTATATTCACATGTTTTTATGCAAGTGAGAACTTATAATCGGATCCATGTCAAGATCCGTTTTGGATTCATATGAAAGTTTATTGTTAGATCTATGTTTATACATATGTGTTGCAAGTTCACACCCTTAAGTGGTTGTCAAAGTTATACATATAGTTTTTTCTTACGCCAGTTTTATGTTTGAGGTTATGCCTAGACCTATGCATTAACATGTTATACCATGTTTTAGTGGATTCATATGACACCAATTAGGTTATACTATGTTATACCTTTATGTTAGGTTAAAACTATATGATTCATGCGACACCTATTTAACTAGGTCCAATATTTATATGCAAGTTTGTGGCATGTTATGCAATGTTATGATATTCATGTCGATTATTTTGAAAGTTTACACCTATGACATTTTTATGTTAATGAATTATTTTTATGCCAATTTTGTGTACGCTAAATTAGGCTAAGTTTTTAGCCTATTATTATATGTCAAAATCATGCGGACGGAAAATTAGGCTAAGATTGTTAGCCTAATATTTAGACGGGGTAATATTGGGTAAAATTGGTAATTATAGGAAACTTGACATAAATTGGTTAAAAATCACATAAGTGATTTATGGCATAAAATGGTATTAATTATATACCTAAACTAATGAGATTGATTGGAGACAAATTTGGCAGTAACTTGAATTTGAATAATTTACATAATTAAAGTATATTTAGACAATACGAATATGCTTAAACCGAGGTTGGATTGAGTTGTGATGTAAACCTGCCCGGACCCGCCCGGCTGTCCAGTAATCACAACAATACCTATCCAATGTGAGAGGTTAAGGCATTGAGCCCAATAAAGACCCGAGGTTAGACTGAGTTGTGGCGTAAGACTGCACGGAACCGACCGGCATACAAGCAGCCACAACAATACCTGTCTAATGTGAGTGGTTGGTGCTTTAATAAGACAATTAAAGCTAAGTTAGGATTGGTAGGGTTAAGTTAACTAAAATACTTAACCAACTTAACATGTTAACAAGACAAGACTTGTTGGGGTTAAGTAACTAAGAAAACACGTAGCCAATTTAACATGTTAACTAGACTAGAAGGTGAGGTTAAGTAAAGTTAATACACTTAACCAATTTAACATATTAACTAGACTAGAGAGTGAGGTTAAGTAAATTCAGGACACTTAACCGGTGTAACCTGATAATTAGATAAGTGGGTGAGGTTAAGTAAAATTAGAATACTTAACCATTATAACACGTTAGCTAGATAAGTGGGTAAGGTTAAGTAAATACACTTAGCCAATTTAATATGATAGCTGGACTAGAGGGTAGGGTTAAGTAAACTTAGAAAACTTAACCATCATAGTGTGATAAATTGAACAGGGTTAAGTTGAAACATGAAGGGACAATACTTAACCATTAGGACATGTCAATTAAACAGATGTTAGGGTTAAGTTAACTAAGGGAACACTTAACCGTTATAACATGTTAGTTAAAACAGATGGGCAAGGTTAGGTTAAAAGGGACACTTAACCAATACAAGATGAATGGGTTGGGTTAAGTAATAAGAAATACTTAACCAATATAACTTGGTTCATGATAGGGTTAAGTCAACATGAACTACTGATAACACTTAGCCAGTTTAAAATGACAAAGGAATGGGTTAAGCTAACTTGAATTGACTAATGACACTTAACCAATCCAACTTGACGAGAAAGAGGGCTAAGTAGTAAACCTTAGTTAAGAAAACAACGATTCAGGAAACTAAGTGGTAAATCTTAGTTAGGAAAACTAAGTAGTAATTCTTAGTATAACACGAGGAGGAGAGAACGTCCATCTAATCTTAAAGAAGGCTCCAACGAATTGGGTTACGAAGCTCGAGGCTTCGGGTGGACGTGAGGGTACCCTTGGTATCTCTCTGTGAGAATGCAGATGATTCGCCTGGGCTCACAGAGGTTAAGGTCTGCGTTGGAAGAACCAAGGGTATGCCTTGGTTGCAATATAAGGCAACCTAAAGACTAGGATGGACCAACGTGATTCAGCGGGACAAATGGCCCTGTGATAGCGACCCGTCGTCTACCTACCATCTTGAGTCAGTCGAGATACACATGCGGAAAGGCAGAGAACTCCCAACAGACCATATACTTGCTATCTAGTTATGGGTGAGGCTGGCCAATAGGAAAGTGGGGCATAGGTGGCAGGAGTATAGTTCTCGTGCTTGATTTTCTTGGATTGCCTTTCATTAGTTAAGGGAGGGGTCAGGTGGGACCATAGCCACTGGAAAAACAGACCTTAGCATCTGCATCGGCAGATATCTGAAAGCTCCCGACCGAGTTCCGTGTTTCTAGAATAGCCCTGCCACGGGACACGGGTCGCACATTTCAGGACATGTGCATCTAGACAGCGATAAACGATTCGCGACACATACGTGGGGAAAGTCTAGGAACATATACCACTCTAGATAGTGTGTCCTAGACTAGGGGCATCGTTCTACAGGTAGCATAATCCCTAGTGGACCTAGGTGGCATAAATCCTGAATCCGAGAAGTATTAGATAAGTCGCATAAACCCTAGTTGAATCTAGGAAGCGCTCGATAAAAAAACCCTAGTTTAGATCTAGGTAATAAATAATAGATGTACACCTAAAGGCAACTGTAACACCCCACGTCCATTAATGTCACTCAAAAAGGGAATGCATTAACTTCCGTGGAGCATTTTAAGTAAGTATAGAACCAGAAAATCACAACAAGACAGATATAAAGCAGTACTTGAAAATTAAAACTTTATTTCATTACAGCGGATAAACCCATAAGTTTGATTACATCATCAAAACCATGAACCAAAGTCCAAGTACATCATATACATCTTGATAAAACAAAGTACATAAACTGAAAGACATAATCCCCAACATTAAAATAGCCATATATAAAGAGAAGCTGAACTTTACTTCAGCGGTCCAAGAAATCTTCTAAAAGCAATCCAAGATCACGCTCCACTGGTGCTAGTTCCAACCTGAGCACCTGGGGGGGGGGGGAGGAAAGAGATGGAAAAAGGGGGGTCAGACATAAAGTCTGGCGAGTGCGATAATTCTAACAATATAATTAACAAAGTAACTAGGCTAAGGCATAAGTTGGAAAATAGGGAAATGACCATGAACCATTGAGTATGGAAGAGCAAACAAGGAAACAAGATGAATAACGATATCGTTAAAGCGCACCTAACCCACTAAGATGAATTTACTAAACTACCCCAACACTATAGGATAATTGCTATACTGCACCGCCACTAGAATACTGCACCATCACTAGTCACCCTAAGGTTGATCCCGCCTACAGACTTAATAATGATGTTGGTAGTTTCGTGCACCCCTACTTGCCTTCATAGGTGCCGTCTGCCCCTATCTCCACCAGGTGTACCCACTACCCCCAAGCGATCGGCTCCCTAACTCGTAGATACCCGTGCTGGCCCCACAGTGGGGTGTATCACTCCCCAAAGTGGCAACGCCGTACAACAAAGAATGCATGGCTTATACCTACACGATGCAACAACGCCTTACCTACCAGCTCGGGTCCACACACGCATATGAACCCGTTGGACTTGCGTTGCCACCGCTAACCCGGTTTGGCCTCTTACAGTCAAGCCTAGTATGCATGTCCCGTCCTCGACTTGGGTCGAGCCCACAAAGATACGTATGGGTTACTGGTTGAAACGGGCCCCCATTACTTGACACAAGCTATCCACCTAAGCTTGGTCCCCTCTAGTACATCCCACTTAACCCACCTCTTATTCAGGTTTCAATTACATGTTTCAATTTTGGTTAAGTGTTTCTAATCGTATTTCCAAATGCCACCCAAGGCACCCACTAGATTCCACATGCCACCCAAGGCACCCACTTAACCCCCTCATGTCCCACTACATGCTTATCTGGTTAAGTATTTCTTAATTCATTAAGACCGTAACCTCATAAAGACCTCTCACATTAGACTGGCATTTGTGGCGGCTGGATTTGCCGGGCGGGTTCGGGCTGTCTTACACCACAAAAGAGCCTAACCTCGTGTCTTTACGATTGTTACGTATTTAGTTTGTGCCTAAGACCCCTCACATTAGACTGGCATTTGTGGCAGCTGGATTTGCCGGGCGGGTCCGGGCACTCTTACACCACAAAAGAGTCTAACCTCGTGTCTTAGACGATTAATTACTCCTAATTAATCACCCCCAATTTGAATTACTTTCCCTATTCAAATTATCAATCAATTCCAAATTTAGCGATGTCCATAATTGACTCAATTATGCCCATCCATTTATGGTATGTAAAATCATACCAATTTCACCACAATTTTATTTTATGCCTTTTAAGGCATTTTATGCCAATTAAATATTAATATTATCCCCTTTTTCCCCACGTAGTACGTTTGTTCGTTCAACGTAAAAATATACGTTAGACTCGAATAGTCTAACTCATGAAATAAAAGAAAACATCAAATATATACACATAATTAAAACATAGATCTAACATAGGGGTGAACTTGCAAATGTGAATGATGTTCTACATCTAAAACTTGCATAGGCCAAAATTACAACTTGCATAAACAACATATGTCATGGATCGAATCTAAAGGTGTGAACTTGATGAGAAAATGGCCACAAACTTGCATAAACATCATGTATAACATAGATCCAAATCTAAAGGTGTGAACTTTATGAAATAATGGCCACAAACTTGCATAGACAACATATGTCATACCTATATCTAAAGGGGTTAAACTTGCATAGGTAATAACATAACATGATTCATGTCCAACTCATAAATTCACATATATGATTTATACATCGCAACAATGGTGTGAACTAACATGTAAAGTATCATGTCATAGCCTAATCTTTCAATTTAATTATCACATAAACTAGGTGCCATAATCATGTAAGGTCACATATAATTCTACCCAAACTTGTATATGGTTCATGTTTGAATCAACATCTAAACTTTCCTACAAATGATTTATCATATGTATCAATATCGCAAACTAGCATAAGAAACATGACGATTTGATTGTATATAAAATTACATCATGGATGATAGCAACATAACTTTGCATGATAGCATCACAACATAACATCATAGATATTTCAATCCCAATCCTACAACATAATTACAACATGAAATCAATACTTCATATCAAATCCATACAATCCGCGTTATAACTTAATCTAATTAAATTACTAATTATTTTGCTAAAACTATTGAACTCACAACTCAAAAGCATTCTTGAGTTATGAATTCTGATTTCTGGAGTTGAAATAGCGCTCCTTTGATGAAGAATCGCTGTTAGGGTTGAATAGTTCTGATTTGGTTGTTGTTCTTCCTCTTTAATTTGGTGGAGGCTGCTCTAAGGTTCAAGACAACAGCATGACGGCCATATGTTTAGTTTTAATTTTGATTTAGGGTTTGAGTCTATGGGTCTTTTTATAGAGTTATGAATTAATTTAAGCCGTCGGATGTTCTTAGGCTTAATCAAAACCATTCAATTATGATAGGGTGATGAGTCAGCCCTAATGACTCAGCAAGGAGTCAGAATGGACTCAACAACATGGGTCAGCCTGAACCAGAAAGCTGTGCAGGCTCCAGCCTCGGCCTGGGCGCATTAGGCAGGTGCGCCAGTGTTAATATGTACTGGCGCACTTCCCAAGTGCGCCAGTGCATTTATTATTATTGTTTTTTCTACTTTTGCCACCACCTTTCGTTCGTCCATAACTCTTTCATCCGGTACTCGTTTCCCGCAAACTCGGACTCTATTTCAACCAGAATTCTGAGAAGAACACAATGGTGCAACCCAATCCCCATAATTCTCACGTCTAAGATTAATTATTCTTTAATTTATTTAATTCGATTATTCAAAAATCCGGGGTGTTACATTCTCCCCTCCTTAAAGGATTTCGCCCGCGAAATCTCCAAGTTAAGGAGAATGTATATCCTACCATCCAAACAACCATCTACTCAACCATCAAACACGGCATCCATTGTCCTTATAAAATTTCTAATGTTGTATGAACATATGCAAGAAGTGTGTGTATATGTTCCTTATCTAATGCAAAATCAGGCGGTCTATTTATTCAGTTGACCTCCTTAATGCAAACCATGATAGTGCCATGCGTCCATTATATATGCGAAAGAACCTTATCGATACATATCATTTCTACATGTGTGCACAACCATTCACCAAAATGCAACATCCATATGATGGTACAACCATTATTCATCCATTATTCAAATATGTACACACATTTATATGCAGTATGCGGTATGAAGTGACTGAGCCGATCTAGTGCCTAAAGTGTGTGTATATGCATCCACGAGCTACCACTAGCAAACACTTGCATCCACGTGCATCCATCATGCATAACACGTCTCAAACACATGTTTCAACCATAGGACTATCTTATCTAAAGGTCAAAGATACTAGCGAGAGGACGTACTAAAGATAAGATAAGTACAAGATAAGCGATAAAGGAGAAATTAAAAGACATACCCTCGAAAAGAAAAGGGTATAATGAATGCATCTTCGCTTCCGTCTCCCAAGTAGCATTGCTCTCATCATCTCCCCATTACACTTTGACTAGTTTGACCTCTCGATTCCTCAACTTCTTAATCTCCGACCCAAGAATGCGCGTAGGAGCTCATCGAATCGTTGCATCACGCTCGACCTCCACCTCTGTAAGCAAGCTCGGCTCTACCACTTCCGCGGTCTCGTGCAAGCACTTCCTCAAGTGTGATACATGGAATACGTCGTGTACACCACTAAGTCTCTCGGGCAACTCCACTCTATACGCCCTCTGCCCAATCCTTTCCTTAATAGGAAACGACCCTACGAACCTTGGTGCTAACTTCCCAACGGACCCAAAGAGAATGACGTTCCGTAATGGAGACACCTTGACAAAGACCATGTCCCCAACATCAAACTCAAGATCTGACCTCCTTTTGTCCGCATAAGATTTCTGCCTATCTTGCGCCATCTTCATCCTTCTTCGGATCAAATCAATCTTTTCCAAAGTCTCTCTAATCATATCGGGTCCAAGCAAGATCTTATCTGTAGACTCCCACCAACATGTAGGCGAACGACACGGCCGTCCATAAAGAGCCGCGAACGGTGCCATGCCAATGCTAGACTGAAAGCTGTTATTATATGCGAACTCCACCAATGGAAGATGTTCCTCCCATGTACCTCCGAAATCTAAGACACATAACCTCAACAAGTCCTCTAGAATACGATTCACCCTCTCGGTCTGGCCATCCGTCTGAGGATGATATGCGGTGCTCAAACATAACTGAGTCCCTACCGCCTCTTGCAAGCTTCTCCAAAATTTGCTAGTGAAAATAGGATCGCGGTCGCTCACTATGCTAGAAGGAACATCGTGCAAACGAACTATCTCTCAAATGTATACGGAGGCTAACCATGGAGCAGTCCTCTTACTCTTCACGGGAATGAAATGGGCGCTCTTAGTAAGTCTGTCTACCACGACCCAAATACCTGTATCACCGTTCCTCGATCTCGGTAATCCATCAATAAAGTCCATCGAGACGCTTTCCCACTTCCATTGTGGGACCTCCAATGGATGAAGCAATCCACCGGGCTTCTTTTGCTCCGCTTTTATTTGTTGGCACACCAAGCATCTAGCGACATACTCAGCCACATCTTTCTTTATGCCGTCCCAAAAGTAAACTCGTCTCAAATCCATGTACATCTTGTCCCCGCCGAGATGAATGGTCATCTTCGAACGATGGGCATCATCAAGAATGGTCTTCCTCAGATTCTCATCTCGTGGTACACAAAGTCTACGTCCCTACGCAACCAACCCTTATCATCTAGGGTATACCTACGGAGATGGCTCGATGACTCCCCTCCTTTGAGCTTTTCTACTAACTCAACCAACTGTGGGTCGTCTTGCTGTGCCTCGCCAATCCGTCCCAAAAGCGTAGGTCTAACCTCTAAGGATGCTAGCAAACCGGGTACGAAGTCAATGGAAGGTGTAAAGTCAAACGTAGAGATGAACTCTAAACTTCGCCACTCAACAAACAAAGGACTCAAGGATAATCTTTTTCTACTTAAGGCATCTGCCACCACGTTACCCTTGCCAGGGGTATATGCTATCTCGAAGTCGTAGGATGCTAAGAACTCCATCCACCTTTGCTGCCTTAAGTTCAAGTCCTTATGAGAGAACAAGTATTTTAATGACTTGTGGTCAGTGAACAATTCGAATTTCTCGCCAAGAAGATAATGATGCCAAGACTTAAGCGCGAAAACAATAGCGGCCAACTCTAGGTCATGTGTAGGGTAATTTCTTTCATGCACTCTCAACTGCCTTCCACCATAGGCTATTACCCTTCCCTCTTGCATTAAGACTGCGCCTAGTCCTGTCCCACAAGCGTCAGTATAAACGGTAAATGGCTTACTCCCATTTGGCAACACTAAAACTGGGGCTGGGATCAAAGCTCTATTTAAATGTTGGAACGCATCATCATAATCTACGTCCCACATGAAAACTAAGTTCTTCTTCGTCAAGCGTGTTAATGGAGCTGATATTTTTGCGAAGTCTTTGATAAACTTCCTATAGTAGCCAGCCAACCCTAAGAAACTCCTCACCTCGGTAGCATTTTTAGGAACCTTCCAATCTTGGATGGCCACTATCTTCGCGGGATCCACGGCTATCCCTTCTTTGGAAACCACGTGCCCTAAGAATCGCACTTCTTTCCTCCAAAAGTGACATTTGGAAAATTTAGCTTTAAGGCTATACGCTCGAAGAGTCTCCAACACTTCCCTAAGATGTAGGGCATGCTCTTCTTCGCTCTTAGAAAAGACCAAGATGTCATCTACAAAGACTACCACTAATTTATTAAGGTACTCCCTAAACACCATACTCATCAAATCAACAAAGTATGCGGGGGCGTTTGTCAAACCGAAGGGCATCTCCAGCCACTCGAAGAAACCGTCTGGAGTCCTAAAGGCAGTCTTGTCTATGCTATCCTCAGCCACTCTCAACTGATGGAAACCAGTGGCTAAGTCCAACTGCGAAAACATTGAGGTGCCTACTAACTGATCGAAAAGATCGTCAATCCTTGGCAGTGGGTGTCTATTCTTCTTAGTAAGTTTATTAAGCTCTCTATAGTCCACACAAAGTCTAAGGGACCCATCCGCCTTCGTGGCAAATACTACTGGAGCACCCCACTCCTATATACTACGTCTGATGAACCCCTTCTCAAGCAATTCTTTCACTTGCTTACTGATTTATCTTCTCTCTCTTGGAGCCATGTGGCGCATTGGCAATGCAACTGGCTTTGCATTGTCCACTAGATATATTCAAAAGTCTATCTCACGTTTTTGGGGTAAACCCCTCACCTCATTGAAGACATCAGCATATTCACGGACTATGGGAACATAATGTAAATCATCATTGGATGCGTCAAGGGATTCTAGGATTACTGGACCTCTAGGGTCACAAGAAATATCAAGGGTCATTCCCAAGTGAGTCAACAATCTAACTACCCTTCTTTCACAATCTAGGATGGCCCCATATCTAGTTAGCCAATCCATACCTAGAATTAAACCGTAGCCCATGAAGCCAAGAACAAAGGCATTGCATTCAAACTCAACGCCCAAGATAAACACTCTTAAATCCCGACAAATCATAGAAAGATGAGCCGAACCACCAATAGGATTTGAGACTACTAAGGGATCAGTAACAAGACTAGTATCTAGGTGCAGTGTTTCAACTAATGATGTAGAGATAAACGAATGCGATGCGCCAGAATCGAGTAAAGTATGGACATGATGATCAAACAGAAAAACTAAACTTTCAACGGAAATTGCTCTACCTCGTTCTTGCAGCGGTGGGACCACGAGAGCCTGAACTTGTCCCCTTGCCTGCTCGGGTGCCATAAGAGCTTGCACCTGTCCTCCCGAGGTAGACCCTTCCCTCTGCCCTTTCTTTGGGCGGTCCTTAATAAGATGTCCCGCTTCGCCACAGTGGAAACAACCGGTCTTCTTCTTATTCCTACAATCTTTGCTTAAATGGTCGGGCGTCCCATAGTTAAAGCATTTCTTCTTCCCCTTAGCATTGTTGCCTTTGCCACCTTTCTTGTTCTGTTGTTGCTGTTGCGACTTCTTTTGATCCCCTTTCTTCTCGGGTGCCTTATTAGCATTGGCGCCCTTCTCCTCTTCATGCATTAGTGCCATGTCAACTAACCTCTCAAAGGTAGCCCCCATGGGAATGTGGGTCATAGCTAACCCATGAAGCAGCTCGTTTAAACCCTTAACAAATCTTAGAGCCTTCTTTTCTGGAGTGTTCACCAAGTCTAATCCAAACCTTGCCAATTGGTTGAATTTGTTAACGTACTCTTTCATCGATAAATTCCCTTGCTTCAGTGACAAGAACCTTTCCATGTATAGATTCTCTTCAGCCTGTGAGAGAAACTTTGCCTCATACCTCTGCCTAAAATCGTGCCATTTATCGACTGGACGACCCCCATTTGTGACCTCCCACCAAAACGAGGCCTCATCCTTCATTAGCCACGCAGCTAGCTAGACTTTCCTTCCATCATCCACTTCAAAGATTCCAAACAATTCTTCCACCTCCTTTAGCCAGTTACGAGCTTCAACAAATGTCTCCATCCCGTGAAAAGGTTTTCCACCCATTGCTCTAAAGTCCTTACATATTTTTGCGAAATTATCGACACGAGGAGGAGGAGGATTTGCTGGACCTGCGGCGGCCCTAGCCTCAAGATATTGATGGAACCAACCGGCCACATGAACGCCCTCTAGTATCTCAGATGCTTCAGACATGCTGAAACGAAAAAGAAAGGATTCAATACAAAAAGGACTGAAGGAAAGATATATGGCTCTTGGGGTTATGCTTTCTAAAATATACTTTTCTCTCGAAAATACTTTCCTTAAATCAAACTTTTGAAAGTACTTCATTATAAAAATTGCTTTGAAAAATAGTTTTTTTTTCAAAAATTCATATCTGTTCTTGTAACCTTCAGCTCTGATACCACGTGTAACACCCCACGTCCATTAATGTCACTCACAAAGGGAATGCATTAACTTCCGTGGAGCATTTTAAGTAAGTATAGAACCAGAAAATCACAACAAGACAGATATAAAGCAGTACTTGAAAATTAAAACTTTATTTCATTTAGCGGATAAACCCATATGGTTGATTACATCATCAAAACCATAAACAAAGTCAAGTACATCATATCCATCTTGATAAAACAAAGTACATAAAATGAAAGACATAATCCCCAACATTAAAATAGCCATAAATAAAGAGAAGCTGAACTTTACTTCAACGGTCCAAGAAATCTTCTAAAAGAAATCCAAGATCAAGCTCCACTGGTGCTAGTTCCAACCTGAGCACCTAAGGGGGGCGGGGGGAGGAAAGAGACGGAAAAAGGGGGGTCAGACATAAAGTCTGGCGAGTGCGATAATTCTAACAATATAATTAACAAAGTAACTAGGCTAAGGCATAAGTTGGAAAATAGGGAAATGACCATGAACCATTGAGTATGGCAGAGTAAACAAGGAAACAAGATGAATAACGATATCGTTAAAGCGCACCTAACCCACTAAGATGAATTTACTAAACTACCCCAACACTATAGGATAATTGTTATACTGCACCGCCACTAGAATACTGCACCACCACTAGTCACCCTAAGGTTGATCTCGCCTACAGACTTAATAATGATGTTGGTAGTTTCGTGCACCCCTAGCTGCCTTCATAGGTGCCGTCTGCCCCTATCTCCACTAGGTTTACCCACTACCCCCAAGCGATCGACTCCCTAACTCGTAGATACCCGTGCTGGCCCCACAGTGGGGTGTATCACTCCCCAAAGTGGCAACCCAATACAACAAAGAATGCACGGCTTATACCTACACGATGCAACAACGTCTTACCTACCAGCCCGGATCCACACACGCATATGAACCCGTTGGACTTGCGTTGCCACCGCTAACCCGGTTTGGCCTCTTACAGTCAAGCCCAATATGCGTGTCCCGTCCTCGACTTGGGTCGAGCCCACAAAGATACGTATGGGTTACTGGTTGAAACGGGCCACCATTACTTGACACAAGCTATCCACCTAAGCTTGGTCCCCTCTAGTACATCCCACGTAACCCACCTCTTATTCAGGTTTCAATTACATGTTTCAATTTTGGTTAAGTATTTCTAATCGTATTTCCAAATGCCACCCAATGCACCCATTAGATTCCACATGCCACCTAAGACACCCACTTAACCCCCTCATGTCCCACTACATGCTTATCTGGTTAAGTGTTTCTTAATTCATTAAGACCGTAACCTCATAAAGACCTCTCACATTAGACTGGCATTTGTGGCAGCTGGATTTGCCGGGCTGGTCCAGGCAGTCTTACACCACAAAAGAGCCTAACCTCGTGTCTTTACAATTGTTACGTATTTAGTTTGTGCCTAAGACCCCTCACATTAGACTGGCATTTATGGCAGCTGGATTTTCCGGGCGGGTCCGGGCAGTCTTACACCACAAAAGAGTCTAACCTCGTGTCTTAGACAATTAATTACTCCTAATTAATCACCCCAATTTGAATTACTTTCCCTATTCAAATTATCAATCAATTCCAAATTTAGCGATGTCCATAATTGACTCAATTATGCCCATCCATTTATGGTATGTAAAATCATACCAATTTCACCACAATTTTATTTTATGCCTTATAAGGCATTTTATGCCAATTAAATATTAATATTATCCCCTTTTTCCCCACGTAGTATGTTTGTTCGTTCAACGTAAAAATATACATTAGACTCGAATAGTCTAACTCATGAAATAAAAGAAAACATCACATATATACACATAATTAAAACATAGATCTAACATAGGGGTGAACTTGTATATGTGAATGACGTTCTACATCTAAAACTTGCATAGGCCAAAATTACAACTTGCATAAACAACATACGTCATGGATCAAATCTAAAGGTGTGAACTTGATGAGAAAATGGCCACAAACTTGCATAAACATCATGTATAACATAGATCCAAATCTAAAGGTGTGAAATTAATGAAATAATGGCCACAAACTTGCATAGACAACATATGTCATACCTATATCTAAAGGGGTTAAACTTGCATAGGTAATAACATAACATGATTCATGTACAACTCATAAATTCACATAAGTGATTTATACATCGCAACAATGGTGTGAACTAACATGTAAAGTATCATGTCATAGCCTAATCTTTCAATTTAATTCTCACATAAACTAGGTGCCATAATCATGTAAGGTCACATATAATTCTACCCAAACTTGTATACGGTTCATGTTTGAATCAACATCTAAACTTTCCTACATATGATTTATCATATGAATCAATATCACAAACTAGCATAAGAAACATGACGATTTGATTGTATATAAAATTACATCATGGATGATAGCAACATAACTTTGCATGATAGCATCACAACATAACATCATAGATATTTCAATCCCAATCCTACAACATAATTACAACATGCAATCAATACTTCATATCACATCCATACAATCTGCGTTATAACTTAATCTAATTAAATTACTAATTATTTTGCTAAAACTATCGAACTCACAACTCAAAAGCAGCCTTGAGTTCTGAATTCTGATTTTTGGAGTTGAATTAGCGCTCCTTTGATGAAGAATCGCTGTTAGGGTTGAATAGTTCTAATTTGGTTGCTGTTCTTCCTCTTTAATTTGGTGGCGGCTGCTCTAGGGTTCAAGACAACAACATGACGGCCATAGGTTTAGTTTTAATTCTGATTTAGGGTTTGAGTCTATGGGTCTTTTTATAGAGTTATGAATTAATTTAAGCCGTCGGATGTTCTTAGGGTTAATCAAAACCATTCAATTATGATAGGGTGATGAGTCTGCCCTAATGACTCAGCAAGGAGTCAGAATGGGCTCAACAATACGGGTCAGCCTGAACCAGAAAGCTGTGCAGGCTCCAGCCTCGGCCTGGGCGCACTTGGCAGGTGCGCCAGTGTTAATATGTACTGGTGCACTTCCCAAGTGCGCCAGTGCATTTATTATTATTATTATTATTTCTACTTTTGCCACCACCTTTCGTTCGTCCATAACTCTTTCATCCGGTACTCGTTTCCTGCAAACTCGGACTCTATTTCAACCAGAATTCCGAAACGAGCACAATGGCGCAACCCAATCCCCATAATTCTCACGTCTGAGATTAATTATTCTTTAATTTAGTTAATTCGATTATTCAAAAATCCAGGGTGTTACAGCAACCGCAATTACAGGGATTGGGATCACGTTATCAACTTTATACAGATTACTAGTTGGGATACTAGTTAGGTGGTGTAGAGATATAGAATAGGGTGTGATAGTATATTCGGTTTAAACTATCTTGCTTTGGTTTATATTAGTCTGTTATTCTGGTACTGTCCCATTTTTCCAGTTTACTCCTGTCATGAACTTTATCTTGTTCATGCTAAAAGCCACTAGACTTACTCAGGCTTTATGTCTGACTCTGTTTTTCTTTCGTCTTCTTTTCTTCTGCCCCCCCGGTAGTCAGGGAGGGAACAACTCTGCTTAGTATAGACTGTTACTCTTTCCAAGCTTAAAGACTCTTGGATATATCGCTTCAGACTCTCTTTTCTGCTGCTATGGCTGGCTTATGCTACATTGGGGAATATAAATGTTATTTTATGCTTCTTTATTTTGTAAGACAAATGATAGTCTGGTATTAGAAAGCAATTGTTGTACAAACTATTTTATCAATAAAGTAAAGTTTTATTTTCCGCTGTTTTAATTTTGTCTGTCTTGTAATATATCTGCATCTTTTACCTTAAATGCTCCACAGAACTTAGTGCATTCCCTTTGTGAGTGACACTAACGGATGTGGGGTGTTACAATGGTGATCAGATGTTCTAAAGATAGACGTAGCCTCCAGCCTCACAACCGGGAAATGAAAGAAATCGGGCGGGTAGCATGGCAAGTTGGGTCATACCCAAGCAGGGTGTATTGTCACCGATCTAGAGAAAATTCATATTTGTTCTTATTTTCGATTTTGTATCTTTGGATTTCGGTTGGAGGGCCAACAACTGTAGGTGACAATATATTCGATACACTCAAGCCAAATGAGTGGTCGGTCATGTGTGGGCCGGGTTTCAAGATGTTCTTGTTGAACCCCAGTGTATCCCCTCTAGAGTACACTGATCGAGAGGTGGTACCATACCTTGTCATAGTTGGAATCCAATCTCCAATAAGCGCCCTACGGTTTTTGATTTTGTACTATGTATGTAGAGCGTGAGATGCAAGCGTTCTACTATTTGGTTATTTATTTGATTAGACATTATTATAATATCACTGGATTTTGATATCAAAATGTTTTGGTTATAGTAAGGTAAAAACCGTCCATGTTTATGTGTGGGTTGGTCTTACTATTATCCTTTCTTTCAAAAGGATTTTTAAAGTTAAATAATATGGTTGGAGTTTACTTACACCAGTTCCATGACTGACCCAGAGTTTATTTTGTTTGTTTTCCCTAAACTTTTGGGTGACCAAATATGTACGAGCAGTCAAGTGTTCAGGCTTTACAGATTCACTTGGAGGAGCTCAAAGAAGGAAGCTTCACCGCTAGTTATTAGAGATTATTTCCACTGTGATGTATATGAGTTATATTCTGATGTGGTATGTATATACAAATTCAGATTTGTATTTCAAAGTCTTATATAAAATATTTTATTCGTTCCGCTATGAGACTAGTGTTTTCTCTGCTACTGTTTAGGTTCTAATGTTCTTCTTCTTCTATTATATTAGTTCTATCTTATCTTTCTCATCCTCTTATTTCTTTCTATTAAAGATCTATATTTTCTTGCACTTTGAGTTGAATGTGTAGGATACTAGTCAGCTCAAATTGGTACGGATTTACGGGCCTTTACACACTAACTTTGTCCAGTTTTATAATTTTATAAAACATTATTTAATATTGATAAAAATGATTGAATGCTATGCGCGATGGTTGTTTGGATGATTTGTTAATTAATTTGTTAAAATAATATATACGGTTATATATATAAATCGTTGATCGATTACTGATTCTATTCTCTTTAATATCTCATATTGATCTGAAACTAGAGTCACTTATGTTGATTAACATCTGTGGATGCAGGAAAACAGGTAAGAGGGATCCAACTTTATTCTTCAACATTTATTCTACTGTTTTTCATATATTGCATGATATGATGTGGCAAAAAATCTGTGGTCGATTAGTGTGTGTTTAGATGTTTTGAAGAACATAGGCCCTTAAATCTAAACACCCTAAAAGTATTGGCAAAGAAATTCGAGTTTTTTTTTTAAAAAAGGGAAAAATCTATTTTTAAATAGAAATTGAATTTTGAATAGATTAGAATATCACAACTTGTTTTAATTATATTAAAGCAAGAAGTTGGGTACATAAACGATATTTAGAAATGAATTGAAATAATAAATTTGAAATGTATATTCAAGAAGTAATATTAGATATAGAATTGTTCTCGAAGGAAAACGATGAAATTTGTTTTGATATTGGAAATGTGGATTTGTAATTATAAATCGACAATGTCGAATGTTGTTAAAATAATTTATTTTAGGAATTATATATTTTATAATTTATAATTTAACTAAATAAATAATATTGGGTTTAAAAACCAATAACTTATAATCGAATTTGTAATCAAGATTAAGGTATGAACTTGATATATAATTAACAAAAAGCTGATTTATAAATGGAGTTAATAAAGTGAAATGTGAATGTAAAATAACATGAGATATGAAGTTCTAAACTGTAATAGTATTTATAAATGAAAATAAGGATTTGACTGGATAAAAAAAGTCCATTTTTCTGTAGAGAAATAATATTTATGTTTTAAAATGAATAATGATTTAAAAGAAAATGTTTTTCAGATTTAATTGGTTATGAAAGGAAACTGGTAAATGTGGGGAGTGATAAATTCAAAAGTGAATTGAGAAGTCGAGATTACCTGAAAACGGTAAGTTTAACCCCAAGTTCAGAACATTAATCAAATATAGATTATTCGAAAGAGAGTTATAAGTTGGAATTCGAATATATCGAATCCAGAAAGGTATTATTTACTTTCTGTTTTTAATTAAGATTTAATTAATTAATTAATTATTATTTATTTATTTTAAATAAAAAATCAAAATTATATGTTAAATATTTTGGAAGCATGTAATATAATGTTATCGTTATAACCAATGTTTTATACAACGTCGTTTAAATCTGTACAAATGGAATTTGGAAATGTTTTCCAAATATAATCAGTGATATTTTCTAAGAATAGAAAATGAAATGATTTTAGAATTAAGAAATGGAGTTAAAGAAATTAAGAACTGACTGGAGACTTCTTAAGTTGAACGACTTTCTGGGTATCAATCTGATATTGGTTTCAGCCTTCGGGATTGATACTAAGAGAGTTGTTCTCTTACTGGTTTACGGTTAGGGACTGATGGATACTAAGGCATGAATAAGTAATGGATATGTTTTTCGATGTTAATAACGCATATTTTGTAAATATAGAAAATAAGAGTTACGAATATATGGAATTATTCCCCGGTGTTAACAAAAGATATTTTCGAAATATAGAAAATAAATAGTTTAAATTAAATGGAAACATTTTCCAAGGATTGTGTGAGGCAAATCGGGTTTTGAGAAATATTTGGGAAAACATGGGATATGGGAAATTGGGAAAATGAAAAAATTGTTAAATGAAATTAAAGGAGCTCAGTGTTGATTGATAGTTGATCGATATTATTTCCATTTTGAAATAAGATCGTTGATTGTATGAATGTTGTAACACCCCGTATTTTCTATGAACATAAAAGTAACAAAATAAAGTATACTTAATTTTTAAATGAAGAATTAAGGAAACGGGTTACGCCATTGCGTTCGGCTCGGAATTCTTCTTGAGATAGAGTCCGAGTTTGCGTAAATCGGAATCTTTATGAATTAGTTATAGCCTTTAGAAGTTTCAGAAAATTTAAATTAATTAAAACATCTCAGTTCTTAATTCAAAATTCGAATTCAAACGCAGAACAGGGCGGGCGGGATTTTTCCCGCCTAAGGGCCTGGTCGACCAGGGGGTCGACCTACCGTATACAGGTCCACCATGGGGTCGACCTTCCCCCTACAGATCGACATGTTTCAGATCCGAGGTAGATTCGAATTTTGGTATTTGGACTTGTTTTCTGGATAGATTCTTTGGCTCCTAAGCTATTTAAACACCCCAAACCCCACTTTCTCTCCACACCAAACCATTGTAACGCTATGCTGCTTCAATTCTAATTAAAAAAATCAATGGCGTCTCTATTCCCCTGAAACCTAAGCTAGAACTAGTGCTTCTTCTTCTTCCAATCTGAATAGGATTAAAAGAGAACAACTACAACCCTTTTTCTTTTACAATCCAGCCTAGGTGAGTATAGTTATTTTCAGATATGAAATTTAATTATGTTCTTGACATGGTTATAAATCTGAATTTCATATTATGCATATTCTTGTTTATCAGATCTAATTTTTTTCTGTGTAGATCTATCTTATTAATATTACAGTAACTATTCTGTATCCCTTCCTTCCTTCTGTTCTATAGTCAGGCTACCACGAGCCTGAGCCAAATCTCATAAGAGATTGACGCACGAACGCTAAATTTGGGAAAAATAGTGAATGATGCATAGTTAGACATGACTGATTTGTGACTGATTTGAGAAAAGAACATACGTTGTAATTTAATATTTGGATCTGGGCATACTACATATGATAGTCTGTGATTTGGAAGAAGGTGAATTACTGTGTATATGACTTAGGCGCAAATATCTATATTATAATAGGATAACTATTAAGTGTGAATACGCCTAAATGGGGATTTTGGATATTTGGCATATGCTGAAATCAAAGGCTATAATTTGGCATAATTCGTATTGTATATAATGCTTTGGGGTTTTTGGAAAGTATTCTGTACTGTGTAAATTTAACTAAAATTTGGGGCATATGTTATATTGTGAATTATGACCATAATTTGGGCATGTAAAATTAGGCTTAATTTTATGATTAGGCGAGCTATGTCAATGGGATTTTAAGGGATGATTAAATCTGTTAAATTGCCTATTCTTCTAAATCTGTTGAAACTGAATACGGTAATTTGGGATATGAAAATCTGTAGGCTCGATCTAAAATTGAGCAAAGCAATTTAATAGAACTTTGAATAATCTGTTGTAACTTGTAAAGAAGTTTAATTTGTTGAATTGGCATAATTAGTCGGATAATGGCATAATCTGTGAATGAATACTTTAGCTAAAGATAAGAATGCTGAGACACGATGTTAGACTCTGTTTGCGGTAGAAGCCTGCCCGGATCCAACCGGCTTAACCAACAACCGCAAACTGTCAATCTAATGAGAGGTCGTAGGCATAACTAAAAGATGCTTAGACACGAGGTTAGGTCTGGCTTGCGGTAGAATTCTGCCCGGAACCGCCCGGCACATCCAGCGCCCACAAGATACCGACCTAATGTGAGAAGTATGTGCATTAGTAATTAATTAATGCAAATCTAGGATAAATGTGATGCCTAAAACGTGTTGGGTGGATAAGGTTTAATCCACTGGGCGGATGAATCTAATAAACCCATTTCGTAAATCTGTAGGCCCAATACAAGGTTAGGTAAAACAATCTGTAAGTCTGTTAATCTGTATATCTGATCCATTAGTTTGAAAACTTGTTAACCTATATGTCTGATCTGAGAACTAGTTAATCTGAACTTTGTAGATCTGAAATCTGTAAGCAAGTTAATCTGAAATCTATTAGTCTGGGGACACAAGGTTAGGGGGTAATTACTTGTGTTATCTTTTGTGTGGGACCCATATTAGTTAGTAACCCTTTTCTGGTATCAAAACTATGACCCAACACTATGAGGGGTCTGGGCATGCTTACTGAACTAATTGTAAGAGGTTCACTGTAACAACCCGTATTTTTGAATAACATGTTATAACATAAATGGAGGCAGAATTAAACTGTAAAATCTGAATCAAGGGAAACGGGCTATGACATTGCGTTCGTCTCGGAAAAATACGAGAAATAGAGTCCGAGTTTTTGAAAATCGGAGTCCGTATGACCAAGATATGGCCTCGCGAAGTTTCACGAAAAATTCCCAAAAACCAAGTATACTTAATTAAGTGAAATGGGTTGCGCAGAGAAATATATATATTGATATATATATATATATATATATATAATTGAAAATTTAATAAATAAATATGCAAAAAAATGTTCAAAACAGCGAATTGGGAGAGGGGAATAACCGAACCGGCCGATTTTTGAGGTCGACCCGAGCCCGTTGGGTCGACTAGGGGTTAATCCAGGGTGTTTGGCTGTCAACCCGTGGGCCGATTCGCTCAAATGCAGATTTTGCATTTGAATGGTTCTCATGGTCCATCTTTAATCTAAAGGCCCTAGATGGTTCCTACACTTGACTTCTTCCCCAAGACATGCTTTGATGGCTTGGATTGAATCTAGGGTTAATCCTATGGCCTAAAACACTTGCCTAATCTATAAATAAGACCCTAACCTACCCTAAATCATCATTATTCATTCATACAACTAAACTATGGCAAAATCAATCCTGTCATGGCCTCCACTCTCTTCATAAAATTCCTAAATAAATTCCTAAGTGATTTTCCATGCATACAAGTGTTTTCAAACTTGTATGAGCATCATTAGCTTGCATTCAAGTCAAGTTTATATATTTGCATCATAAAGAAAGAGTCTTGATCATTTTGGCTCAAGGGTTTTGCTTGCATTTTGGGTTTAATTGATTTCATAAGGGCTTTGTCATATTTTTGTGACTTCTTAAGCATTGTAAGCCCTATTCCTTTCATACTTAAACTCTAAAGTTAAATGTATGATATGCAAGTTATCATATGTTATGCAAGTTTGTTTATGCAAGTATGATATGCAAGTTGTCATATGTTATGCAAGTTTGTTTATGCAAGTATGATATGCAAGTTGTCATATGTTATGCAAGTTTGTTTATGCAAGTATGATATGCAAGTTGTCATATGTTATGCAAGTTTGTTTATGCAAGTATGATATGCAAGTTGTCATATGTTATGCAAGTTTGTTTATGCAAGTTTGATATGCAAGTTGTCATATATTATGCAAGTTTTATTATGCAAGTTTGTTATGCAAGTGTCATATGATATGCAAGTATGTTATGCAAGTTTGGGATGGTCATATGGTTCATGTTATCATGTTATGCAAGCTTATTTTGAGTATGTGAACATAAAGCTTCAAGCTTTATGCCAAAGGTTGCATTTTGGCAACATGTAAGTTATCATATCACTTATGATAACTTGCATGTGAGGCTAAATGCGAACTTATGGCCATTCTTACATGTCATTTAGCACCATGTATCATGAATATGCCAAGTTTGGTTTTATGCATGCTTTTTGGGCCTAAAAATGTAATATGCAAGTGTATGAACACATGAACCTTTCATATGCCACCATGTTGAACTTGTGGCTTTAACATTTTTATGTCATGATTATGCCAAGTTCCCTCTTTCTATCCTTTATGCGCTATTGCGATATGTAAGCGATGGGATTGCCTTTGGGGTTGGGTAAACTTAAAAGACATAAAAACATGAGCTTGGGAATTTACCTATTAAGTTAGGTCTACCCATTGGGAATTTACCTATTAAGTTAGGTCTACCCAATTGCTTGAAAATTTGTAACATGTTTTGGAAACATGATGGACATGACACTTAGAAAAGATAAGTGTGGCCAACTCGAGGTTGGGTTGAGTTTGTAGCGTAAACCTACCCGGAACCGACCGGCCTAACTAGTTGCTACAAACAATAGGACCCAATGTGAGAAGTTGGTCATGTTGTACCTTGGACCCGAGGTTAGACCAAGTTGTGGTGTAAAGCTACCCGGACCCGCCCGGCTTAACTAGTAACCACAACAAAGTCTAATGTGAGAGGTTAAGGCGCATTAATTAATTAATGCCTCGTGATTAGGGTTAAGTCATGGACCATTTAATACTTAACCAATTTCGGCTTGGTAGATTAATCGGGGTTAAGTCGTGAACTCATCGTTACACTTAACCAAGTTAATCCATGATTAGTGAAGGGGTTAAACCGTACTTAACCCACTAGAGAAATCCTAGCAATGGGGGTCCACTTCAGCAGTAATCCCTAGTTTGTATCATCATGGCCCTAGGGACTAGGCTAGGGTGGGGGCACGATTACTGAACTGGAGGTAAGGGGCCAAAAAGCGACGGCAGGGGGTACGCCGGTGTAGTTCCGGGCGGACTCTGGTCGTGCACATAGTCCGTAGCCGGAGAAAACAAGCACGGGTACCAGTAGATCGAGACTGTGCACTCATGTTTATGGTGTCCAGGGGTTGACACCCTAGGGCTTGATACACCCGATGGGTGGACCCGGCATAGTTCGACTACAATCATGTTTGGGCCTTATTGACACCAACACTTTACGAGTTAGGCTTATAGGGAGCCGATCGACTAGACCGTGCTAGTTGGACCTTGGTTTGGGTCATTATTGATGATTGGGCCAAACTTGGGCCTAGGGATCACTTCATGTTATTGGACCTCGTAGGAGAGTCACTTCATGTTATTGGGCCAAAGCATGGGCCAAGGGATCAATACTTGTTTATTCCAGTCATGTTAGTTTGCTAGTACACCTGTGGTGCAAAACCTTAATCCTGATTATGCGATGACACCTTTATCTACCTTGTTAGTCAATCATCATGCTAGTATGTTGATATCCTTATGTTCATACCTGCTGCTCATGTCAGTTAACTTTATCAGTTTACATTGATTGTAGTAGGGCTTACTCAGTCTTTTTGACTGACCTGTTTTCTTTCGCCTCTTTTCTTCCGTTCCCCCCCAGGTTCTCAGGGAGGGAATACAGGAGCTTAGCTTGGACCTTAGCTGCGTTTCTTGGATAGCTCATGTATGCTTTGGACTTGAGCTTGCTATGGTTTTTCCATTTGGGGATAGCTACTTTATGTTTTCCTTTTCAGTTTTCAGATGATGTGGTTTTATGTACTAGACTTGTTTATTTGGAAAATTGACATTGTGTTGTACCAGACTTGTTTTGAAATGGTTTAAAAATCTTCCGCTGTTTTATCTATGTTATTTACTCTGTTTACATATATATACATATGTTCTTGTTCTGCCTTGATATATCATTATGCATGTTTACCCGATTTAAACGCCCCTCCAAAGTCAGAGTGCTTGCAAGAGCCACCCTGGCGGAGGTGGGGTGTTACATTTGGTATCAGAGCATATGGTTTACGAGAAGGAACAAAAAGGTTTTAGAAAACTTTTTGAAAACTATTTTCAAAACCAAGTATAAAGTATTTTCCAAAGAAAAGTCTAGTTTATTCTAAAGGCTATTCCCCAAAAAGCCATTAGCAAAATCCCTTCGTGTTTCTCCATTCTGAATCTATCTTTTTCTTCGTTTCAGTATGGCCGATAACTTTGCTATTCCGGAGGGAGTACACGTACCTGTTTGGTATAGGAGACTTTTGGAGGCTAGGGCGACTGAAGCCGGCCCCGCAAATATTACTCCTCCTCCGGTAGTCAATGTTCCTCCTCCTGTCGCTGAGGTTCCTCTTCCTCCTTCCCCTCAGCATCCTCAAACTGACTTCGCAAAGATTTGCCAAGATTTTAAGGCGATGGGTTGCAAGAATTTCTTTGGAACCGAGACTTATGTAGAGGCAAGGAATTAGTTGAAGGAAACCGAAGATCTTTTTGCCGTCTTTGATATAGATGACCGTAGGAAGGTTTTACTAGCAGTGTGGTTGCTAAAGGAAGAAGCTGCACGTTGGTGGGTGGTTACCACCGTTACTAGGCCAATTGAGACTTGGGATGACTTTCGGGGAAAGTTTGGACTAAGGTTCCTATCACTGAAGCAAGGGGACATGACTATTAGGGAATACATAGATAAGTTTAATCAACTGGCTCAGGTCAGTTTAGACTTGGTTAACACAACTCCGAAGAAGGCCCTATCCTTTGCTCTAGGGTTAAACGAGCCATTACATGGTTTAGCCATGACTCATATACCCTTGGGGGCAACTTTTGAGAGTGTGGTGAATATGGCCCTACTCAATGAAGAGGATAGGAGTGACAAGAAGGAAATCAAGATGAATGATACTCAAGCCAAGAAGACTGATTCCCAGTGGAAAGGAAATCAGGATAATCCAAGCGGTCAGAGCAGTCAAGGCAATAAGAACAAGAACGACAAGGGCAACAAGAACAAGGGAAAGGAAACAAGAAAGTGCAACTTCTGTGGGATTGTTGGGCACATAGTCAAGGACTGTAGGAAGAAGAGGAAAAGGAAGAATGGTGAATGCTTTTTCTGCGGTAAGACTGGACACTTCAGCAAAGATTGCCCGAAGAAGCAAAGGCAAGGTCAGACTCAGTGTACAAGACCATCTGGAGGGCAAGTTCATCCCCTCAACATCGTTCTCTCAGCTCATGATCGAGGTAGTGTTTCTGTTGGAAGTCTTGTTTACATTTCTGATTTTCCAGTTCGTACCTTGTTTGATATTGGTGCATCGCATAGCTTATTTCGTCTGATCTAGTTGAAGGTTTGCACCTAAGTACTAGTCTAGTTAGCGATCCCGTGTGTGTTTCAAATCCAATTTGGGGGTTCCGCCCATTTGTCTATTATCTACGTGGATTTGAAAGTCTCTATCTTTGGTATAGAGTTCTCATGTGATGCTTATATTCTCGGTTTCATGGGGTATGGGTTGATTTTGGGCATGGATGGGTTGTCCAGTTTTGGAGCCATCCTTGGTTTTTGGGTATAGGGTTGGGAGGCTCATGATTCGCCTCGGTAATACCCTAAAAATTTCTAGTAACCCTATGAGTCCCGTCATGTTGTGTTATCTTGAATCCCTCAACTCGTCTATCGATAGTTTGTAATCGGTGAGGGTGGTCCGAGAATATCCTGATATCTTGGGGGAAGTGAAGGGGGTTATCCCTAAACGAGAGGTAGATTTCCGCATTTATCTGGTTGATAGTACCAAGAAAGTTTCGTGGCCGGTAAGGCACATGGCCCCGCAAGATGAAAGTTAAGGAAGCAAGTCAAGTAGTTGCTTGAGAAGAACTTCATTAGATGAAGTATATCTGAATGGGGAGCGCCTGTAGTATTTACTACAAAGGCATATGGTTCTCTTCGACCTTGTGTCGACTATCGTGAGTAGACAATCATTGCCAAGGATCGATGATTTGTTCGATCAGCTTGTAGGAACATCTGTTTTCTCTTGATCTTGCTACTGGATTCCATCAGCTCAGAGTAGCTGAGGATAGTATAGACAAAGCTGCGTTCAGAACTCCAGGTGGATTCTTGGAATGGCTGGTCATGCCATTCGGTTTGACTAATGCACCCGCATATTTCGTGGACTTAGTGGGTAGGGTGTTCAGGGAGTTCTTGAACAGGTTCGTCGTAGCCTTCGTAGATGATCTTCTCCAAGGATGAGGAAGAGCACGCAAGGCATCTCGTGGAGGTGATAGATACGCTTAGAGCGCATCAGTTGAAGGCCAAGTTCTCAAAATGTCATTTTGGAGAAAAAGGAGTTAGAATTTCTTGGGCATATAGTCTCTAAGCAAGGCTTAGCGGTGGATCCCGCTAAGGTGGTTGCAGTTCAGGATTGGAAGACTCCAAGGAATGCAACCGAAGTAAGAAGTTCTCTCAGTATAGTTAGTTAGTAAGCGTCCCTTGAGTTTAGACCTACCCTTCTGGATCAAGTGGGGACTTCACAGAAAGAAGACCCGCAGTAAGTCGAGATCATGGACAAGTTGACTCGAGGCGAGATGGTAAGTCACCTCGCTATAAATGACAAGGGATGGCTAAGACGCGATGAGAGAAAAGAAGGTTCTTGAAGACGCACATCACCCGAGGAGGTGGCCGAGTTTGTCCCAAGGTGCATGTTGTGCCAACAGGTTAAAGGCCAAGTCATAAAAGCCCGATGGGCTATTATATCCGTTGGAGGTCCCCGCAATGGAAGAGTGAAAAAGCATCACGAAGGATTTCGTGGATGGATTGCCTAGGCCAAGGAAAGAGAATACGAGCAAGTGGGTCATAGTAGGTAGACCCACGAAGAGTGCTTATTTCACTACCGGTAAAGAGCGAAAGGACTGCATCATAGCTAGCGACGGTTTACTTTCAAGAAATAAGGCAGTCGTACGGGGTTCCCTCAAGAATAGTTAGTAATCGTGACTCACTAGCCAGCTTTGGGATAGTCTACGGGAAATCGTGGGCAAGCGACTGAATCTAAGCACGGCCTATCATTCGCATGCGGATGGTTCATTGGCAACGTGGGTTAGTATTTTTGAGAAAAGTTCTGCTGCATGGAATACTTTATGGTAAGTAAACAAGATCTAGGATTCACTAGTGGATTTTGGAGAGCTTGCATGAAACCATGAGGTCATATTTATGTTTATGCCAAGAATGATGGAAGAGTAAGTGAAAAAGGAAGACGAGAGATGAGAATGAAATGAGTTCCAACTCATATTTGGAAATAAGAGTTAAGAAGCTAAGAAATCATGAAGTAAAAGACGGTCAAAGCACAGTGGAGTCAAGCTCAAGGAAACGTGACTTATAAGACTGAAGGCTAGATACGCGCATCATATCTCTTTCTAAGAGTATATCCTTAATCCTTGTTTTCCTGTGGAACTTACTCGCATATTATCTTTTTATGTATATCCTCTCGGTCCCATTTTCGGTCCTATTTCTGTCGGGAAGTATGACTTATTGGCTAGTAGTACATGTCAGGGTTTGAAGGGGGCCCGGTAGGTTGACTAAACCTTTTGGGCTTTTATAGGATATGGATTAGGTTAGGAAAGGATTTCTTGTAATCCGAAAGAGGAGTATATCCTGCTTATCTTCCCGATCTCTTTAGCATATCTTTTGCTATCCATGATTATCTAGTTTATCATGTTGATCTTGTCATGAGAACCTTAGGTAGAAACCCTTTGGATGAAACATGTGTTTGAAACATGTTATGCTTGATGGTTGCAAGTTGTTGCAAGTGTTTGCAAGTGGTTACTCGTGGATGCATTATACACGTTAGGCACTAGATCGGCTCACACACTCCTCATATTGCATATGCATGAGTGTTTATGCTTATTCATGGATGAAAAAATTTTGTGTTATCACATGGATGTTGCATATGGATGTATGTGATGTGCACACATATAGATGTTATACATTATGTTAGGAATTGCATACATATGGATTCATTTCACTAACATAATTTGCATTGAGGATATTTGCATTAGATAAGTACATATACACACACCTTTGCATATGATCATACAGCATTTAGAACCTTTTAAGGACAGTGATTGCTCGTGGATGATGTTTTGAGTAGATGGATGATGGATGGTAGGATACGTTCTTCCTAACTTGGAGATTTCGGGGACGAAATCCTTTAAGGAGGGAAGAATGTAACAACCCGTATTTTTGAATAACATGTTATAACATAAATGGAGGCAGAATTAAACTGTAAAATCTGAATCAAGGGAAACGGGCTATGACATTGCGTTCGTCTCGGAAAAATACGCGAAATAGAGTCCGAGTTTTCGAAAATCGGAGTCCGTATGACCAAGATATGGCCTCGCGAAGTTTCACGAAAAATTCCCAAAAACCAAGTATACTTAATTAAGTGAAATGGGTTGCGCAGAGAAATATATATATATTGATATATATATATATATATATAATTGAAAATTTAATAAATAAATATGCAAAAATGTTCAAAACAGCGAATTGGGAGAGGGGAATAACCGAACCGGCCGATTTTTGAGGTCGACCCGAGCCCGTTGGGTCGACTAGGGGTTAATCCAGGGTGTTTGGCTGTCAACCCGTGGGCCGATTCGCTCAAATGCAGATTTTGCATTTGAATGGTTCTCATGGTCCATCTTTAATCTAAAGGCCCTAGATGGTTCCTACACTTGACTTCTTCCCCAAGACATGCTTTGATGGCTTGGATTGAATCTAGGGTTAATCCTATGGCCTAAAACACTTGCCTAATCTATAAATAAGACCCTAACCTACCCTAAATCATCATTATTCATTCATACAACTAAACTATGGCAAAATCAATCTTGTCATGGCCTCCACTCTCTTCATAAAATTCCTAAATAAATTCCTAAGTGATTTTCCATGCATACAAGTGTTTTCAAACTTGTATGAGCATCATTAGCTTGCATTCAAGTCAAGTTTATATATTTGCATCATAAAGAAAGAGTCTTGATCATTTTGGCTCAAGGGTTTTGCTTGCATTTTGGGTTTAATTGATTTCATAAGGGCTTTGTCATAATTTTGTGACTTCTTAAGCATTGTAAGCCCTATTCCTTTCATACTTAAACTCTAAAGTTAAATGTATGATATGCAAGTTATCATATGTTATGCAAGTTTGTTTATGCAAGTATGATATGCAAGTTGTCATATGTTATGCAAGTTTGTTTATGCAAGTATGATATGCAAGTTGTCATATGTTATGCAAGTTTGTTTATGCAAGTATGATATGCAAGTTGTCATATGTTATGCAAGTTTGTTTATGCAAGTATGATATGCAAGTTGTCATATGTTATGCAAGTTTGTTTATGCAAGTATGATATGCAAGTTGTCATATGTTATGCAAGTTTGTTTATGCAAGTTTGATATGCAAGTTGTCATATATTATGCAAGTTTTATTATGCAAGTTTGTTATGCAAGTGTCATATGATATGCAAGTATGTTATGCAAGTTTGGGATGGTCATATGGTTCATGTTATCATGTTATGCAAGCTTATTTTGAGTATGTGAACATAAAGCTTCAAGCTTTATGCCAAAGGTTGCATTTTGGCAACATGTAAGTTATCATATCACTTATGATAACTTGCATGTGAGGCTAAATGCGAACTTATGGCCATTCTTACATGTCATTTAGCACCATGTATCATGAATATGCCAAGTTTGGTTTTATGCATGCTTTTTGGGCCTAAAAATGTAATATGCAAGTGTATGAACACATGAACCTTTCATATGCCACCATGTTGAACTTGTGGCTTTAACATTTTTATGTCATGATTATGCTAAGTTCCCTCTTTCTATCCTTTATGCGCTATTGCGATATGTAAGCGATGGGATTGCGTTTGGGGTTGGGTAAACTTAAAAGACATAAAAATATGAGCTTGGGAATTTACCTATTAAGTTAGGTCTACCCATTGGGAATTTACCTATTAAGTTAGGTCTACCCAATTGCTTGAAAATTTGTAACATGTTTTGGAAACATGATGGACATGACACTTAGAAAAGATAAGTGTGGCCAACTCGAGGTTGGGTTGAGTTTGTAGCGTAAACCTACCCGGAACCGACCGGCCTAACTAGTTGCTACAAACAATAGGACCCAATGTGAGAAGTTGGTCATGTTGTACCTTGGACCCGAGGTTAGACCAAGTTGTGGTGTAAAGCTACCCGGACCCGCCCGGCTTAACTAGTAACCACAACAAAGTCTAATGTGAGAGGTTAAGGCGCATTAATTAATTAATGCCTCGTGATTAGGGTTAAGTCATGGACCATTTAATACTTAACCAATTTCGGCTTGGTAGATTAATCGGGGTTAAGTCGTGAACTCATCGTTACACTTAACCAAGTTAATCCATGATTAGTGAAGGGGTTAAACCGTACTTAACCCACTAGAGAAATCCTAGCAATGGGGGTCCACTTCAGCAGTAATCCCTAGTTTGTATCATCATGGCCCTAGGGACTAGGCTAGGGTGGGGGCACGATTACTGAACTGGAGGTAAGGGGCCAAAAAGCGACGGCAGGGGGTACGCCGGTGTAGTTCCGGGCGGACTCTGGTCGTGCACATAGTCCGTAGCTGGAGAAAACAAGCACGGGTACCAGTAGATCGAGACTGTGCACTCATGTTTATGGTGTCCAGGGGTTGACACCCTAGGGCTTGATACACCCGATGGGTGGACCCGGCATAGTTCGACTACAATCATGTTTGGGCCGTATTGACACCAACACTTGACGAGTTAGGCTTATAGGGAGCCGATCGACTAGACCATGCTAGTTGGACCTTGGTTTGGGTCATTATTGATGATTGGGCCAAACTTGGGCCTAGGGATCACTTCATGTTATTGGACCTCGTAGGAGAGTCACTTCATGTTATTGGGCCAAAGCATGGGCCAAGGGATCAATACTTGTTTATTCCAGTCATGTTAGTTTGCTAGTACACCTGTGGTGCAAAACCTTAATCCTGATTATGCGATGACGCCTTTATCTACCTTGTTAGTCAATCATCATGCTAGTATGTTGATATCCTTATGTTCATACCTGCTGCTCATGTCAGTTAACTTTATCAGTTTACATTGATTGTAGTAGGGCTTACTCAGTCTTTTTGACTGACCTGTTTTCTTTCGCCTCTTTTCTTCCGTTCCCCCCCCCAGGTTCTCAGGGAGGGAATACAGGAGCTTAGCTTGGACCTTAGCTGCTTTTCTTGGATAGCTCATGTATGCTTTGGACTTGAGCTTGCTATGGTTTTTCCATTTGGGGATAGCTACTTTATGTTTTCCTTTTCAGTTTTCAGATGATGTGGTTTTATGTACTAGACTTGTTTATTTGGAAAATTGACATTGTGTTGTACCAGACTTGTTTTGAAATGGTTTAAAAATCTTCCGCTGTTTTATCTATGTTATTTACTCTGTTTACATATATATACATATGTTCTTGTTCTGCCTTGATATATCATTATGCATGTTTACCCGATTTAAACGCCCCTCCAAAGTCAGAGTGATTGCAAGAGCCACCCTGGCGGAGGTGGGGTGTTACATTCACTCTGATAATGGGGAGGGGTGTCGATGGCGCATTCCAACCGGGTCATGTGCATGCATGGATCCGGTCTGCTCTGAGGATGTAAGACACCGTGACATCTGTAATAGGTCTGTGTCTATAGGTTGCCACTTTAGGGAATGATACACCCTTCTGTGGGGCCGACACAAGGTATTTATGTATTAGGGAGTCGATCGCTTGGGGTAGAATTTTGGGTATACCTAGTTCTGTTTGTTTCTGTTGGTGTACCGTCTGTTTCTATTGGGGTGGTAAAGGCCCATTAGTTGGGGTGGTAAAGGCCCATTATTAGCATTCTGTTTCTGTACCTTCTGTCTCTGTTGGGGTGGTAAATGCCCATTACTAGCATTCTGTTTCTGTAGAGATTATTCTGTTTCCGTTTCTGTTTCAGTTTAGACATTAGGGTAACACCTAATCCTGTTATACTAAGTATTAGTGCAGAGAAGTAAGATATAGGTAAGAAGCATATCTTGGTCTATATCATTATGTTTCTTCTGTTTAACTTAAGCTTACCTACTACTCTTGTTGCTGTAATATCTCATCCCGCTTTATCTACATGTCATGATACTACTATCTGTTTATATGCTGAAAGTCACTGGACTCGCTAGACTTTATGCCTGACCTCGTTTGTTTTTGCCTCTTTTTCTTTCCGTTCCCCCCAGGTGCTCAGGGTGGAAACATAGGAGCTTGATTCAGATTCTCTCTGCTTGAAATGCTTGAAGTATTGCTTGGCTTTGACTCTACCTTCTTATGGCAGTTTATGTTGGGGATTATGGCTTTAAAATTATGCATTCTGAAGGATTTTGGTATAAGACTGATACTTGTGTACTTGGGTTTTGGTATTGTGATTTTGAAGGATGTAACCAAACTTATTTCTATTTCTGCTGTAATAAAATTATAAACTTTTCAAGTACTACTTTATGTATCTGTCTTGTAATATTATGTTCTGTTTACTTATAATGCTTCATGGAAGTTAATGCATTCCCTTTGTGAATGACATTAATGGACATAGGGTGTTACAAATGTTTTCCTTTTAGAGTTAAATCACCGGCTATCAAAGTTTTTGACCATTTTTCCATTGTCAATATGGAGAGAACCGGATCAGATTTACTATATGAAAACCTCTCCTTATGGGCATTAGCGTTGCGAATCAAATATGATGAAGATAATTGAAGACGGAGTTATGAAAGGGCTGTTCTGAAAATCCTAGGTAGAAATTTCCTAAGATGGATTTATATAATAGTGCCTTCGGTTTGTCCAGTCCTAGGACAACTTGTATGGACGAGTGTTTAAAAGAGTATTAATAGATCGCTTAAGTTAATTTCTTCAAACATATTCACGTTTGGTGGCGGAGGAATTCGTTTCTCTTAGCTTTATACCAATGATATTTTTGTGGAAATCAATTTGTGATTTGGCGGGTATGACGATGTGGCATTCAAAGTAAATGGATGTGTGATTTGTCAAAAGATACGTTATGACCTCAAGCCTCACCAACCGGGAAATGACAAAAATCGGGCAGGCAGCCTTGCTATATGGGCCGCCCCCATTAGTTTGTATTGTCACCATCTAGAGAATATTCATATTTATTACTTCTTTTCACTTCTGTATCTCCCGGGATTGGTTATGTTGCTAGCAACCGTAAGGTTACAAGACATTCGATGCACTCAAGAGAAATGAGTGGTCGGTCATGTGTGGCTGAGTTGCAAGATGTTCTTGTTGAACTCCAGTGTATCCCCTCTAGAGTACACTGATCGAAACGTGGTTCCATACCTTGTCATAGTCGGAATCCAATCTCCAATAAGAACCCACAGTTTTTGTATATTATATATGTGGAGCGTGAGATGAAAGCGTTCTGCTAGATTTTATTTACTTGTGATTAGACACTACTATATTATTAGAAAAGTGTTGATTTTAAAAATGTTTTGGGTTATAGTAAGGTAAAAACCGTCTATGTTTATGTGTGGGCTGGTCTTACTATTTTCCTTTTCTTTCAAAAGGATTTTTCCAAGTTAAACTGAATGGTTGGAATTTACTCATAGCAGTCCCATGACTGACCCAGAGTTTTTTCCCCTAAACTCTTGGGTGCTTAAATTAGTATGGATAGTCAAGTACTTAGGATTTTACAGACACTTGGAGGAGCTTAGAGTAGGAGGCTTCAACACTAGTTATATATAGAGTTTATTTTTGCTGTGATATACATGTGATGTACTTTGATGATGTATGTAAGTACAAATACAATTGTATTTTAAAGTTATGTTATATATTTTATTTTATTTGTTCCGCTGTGTAATTGTAACAACCCGTATTTCGATAACATGATAAAGACGAGAATCAAGGCAGAATTTAATTTTAAATTCTGAATAAGTTAAACGGGCCATGCCATTGCGTTTGTCTCGGAAAAATACGCGAAATAGAGTCCGAGTTTTCGAAAATCGGAGTCCGTATGACCCGATTAAGGCCCAACGAAGTTTTCAGAAAATTTCTAAGTAAAAACAGATTTCAAATTCAAACTTGAATTTGGAAAATTGGGCCAGTTGGGCCAGGCGGGAAAAATTCCCGCCATAGTACCCAAGTCGACAGCCCTGTCGACTTGGGAGTCGACTTGGTCTGACCAAGTCGACAGCCCTGTCGACTTGGCTGTCGACTTGGCTCAGACGAGCAGTCTAGCCTGGTGCACCTATTTTCTATCTTGGCTAGGTTTTTGGGCCTGGTTTGAGATCTGACGGTTCAGGTTGGTCCCAGGGTTAATCTAAGGGTCCTAACTAGCCTAATCTTCTATAAATAAGCCCCTAACCCTCCCCTAAACCCTCATTATTCACTCATGTAACTAAACTATGGCAAAATTTCTACTCTCATGGCCTCCACTCAACTATCCTAGCCTCCACTTCATTTCTATGAGAGGTTTCATGATCATGAGAGTGTTAGAGAGTCCCTATGGTAGTATGAGAGCTTCTCAAGTTGATTCCGAGGCAAAAGCTTTGATCTTTGTTCATAAAGATGGTGTTTTTGTTAATTTGGAGCATCCATCTTTGGGTTTTTGGGTGATGATATGCATAAGCTTCATCACAAGCTTTAGTTTAATCGATTTAGGCCTTCATAGCAATGTAAGCCCTTTCCCTACTCTTAGATATTAACTATGAAGTTAAATGTTCTTGTTGCAAGTTTGGGTTTGATCATTGAGAATGATATATGCCATCATGTCATGCAAGTGTATGAAGTCATTATCTTGATCTTATGAGCTAAAAGCTACAACCTTTATGTTGAAATGTTGCATTATGCAACATGAGAACCTTCATAATCTTTATGTCAACTTGCATATGAAGTCATAACCCTTATATGATGATATATGCGAGTTACTAGTCATCATTCCATGTCTTTTGTCACCATGATTTGTTTATGTGCCAAGTTTGGGTTTATGCATGTTTTTTAGGCTTAGGAATGTAACATGCAAGTTAATGAACACATATGTGCCTCATTTGCCACCATGATTAACTTGTGGCTTAATATCCGTTTTTGTCATGCCTTGGCCAAGTCTCCTCTTTTAATCCATTACGTTGTTGCGAACGTATATGCGAGTTTAGAAGCGTTGGGTTATGTTATGGGTAATTTCTAATGACATGAAAATACAACTTGAAAACATGACTTGAAATATAACATGGAAGTTGACATGTAAGTATGCATAAAAACTCAAGCTTGGGAATTTACCTATTAAGTTAGGTCTACCCTTTGGGAATTTACCTATTAAGTTAGATCTACCCAAATGCTTGAAAAACTTGTAACATGTTTTGGAAACATGATGAACGTGACACTTAGATAATATAAGTGTGGCCAACTCGAGGTTGGGTTGAGTTTGCAACGTAAAACTACCCGGAACCGACCGGCCTAACTAGTAGTTGCAAACAATAGGACCCAATGTGAGAAGTTGGTCATGTTGTGCTTGAACCCGAGGTTAGACCAAGTTGTGGTGTAAAGCTACCCGGAACTGACCGGCTTAACTAGTAACCACAATAAAGTCTAATGTGAGAGGTTGAGGTGCATTAAGTAATTAATGCCACATGATAGGGTTAAGTTAATTTGATTAATGACTCTTAACCAAATATGACATGGACAAATGGGTTAAGTAAATTGATTAGGCTAATGATACTTAACAAAACATGACAAGGTTGGGTAGGTTAAGTAACTCGATTCGCCTAATGACACTTAACCATTTTTATACGACTAGTGGACGGGGTTAAGTTAACCAACACTTAATCAATCCAACATGATAATTTGGTAAGGTTAAGTAAGTTTTCTTAATGACACTTAACCGAAAGATACAGTTAATGGGTGGGGTTAAGATTAGACGCAACTAGTCTAAACATGATAATCGGATGGGGTTAAGTTAGCTTAGACTTAATTAATCCGCTTGGTAGTTTAATGGGGTTAAGTTAAATACTTAACTAATCTAACACGATGATTTGATGTGGTTAAGTGACCTATACTTAACTAATCTAACCCGTTAATTTGACGTGTTTAAGTGACCTAAACTTAACTAATCTAACCCGTTAATTTGATGTGGTTAAGTGATTTATACTTAACCAATCTAACTCGTGAATTTATTGAGGTTAAGTTAACCCATACTTAACCAATATAACGTGAAAACATGATAAGGCTAAGTCACGAATCGCTTGAATACACTTGACCGGGTTGACTAAGAAATTTGATAGGGTCAAGTTAATATATACTTAACCAACTTGAGCATGGTTTGTAGGGTTAAGTCTTGAACTTGGATACTTAGCCGATTTTGACATGATTTGTAGACGGGTTAAGTCTTGAACTTGGATACTTAGCCGATTTTGACATGATTTGTAGACGGGTTAAGTCTTGAACTTGGATACTTAGCCAATTTTGACATGATTTGTAGACGGGATTAAGTCATGAACTTAAGTGACACTTAATCTGTTATATAAACCCTAATTCGGAGAATTAGGTGGGTAACCGTAATTAACAAGGATAACGGGAATAAGGCTAAGTGGTAAACCTTAGTTGAAGGATAACTAAGTAATGATTCTTAGTCAAGGAAATTTAGACCAGTTCATAGATAGATGAGTAACCTGATACGGTAGGTCATCGTTTAAGTATACGGGTAGGAGCAAGTATCTGATTTAGATAAAGGCTCCAGCGAACTGGGTAACGAAGCAGCGGCTTCGGGGAACGTGAGGATATTCTTGGGATCCCTCTGTGGGCTGCCAGGTAATTGTACTAGGCTCATGAGAGGTTAAGGTCTGCGTTAGAAGAACCAAGAGTATGCCTTGGTTGCTATACGAGCGACCTAAAGACCGGGATGGATAGGGCATAGTCGACGAGACACGGTCGTACCCTAGATAGCATTTTCTCGTCTGGCTACCTTCCATCTTTGGTCAAGCGTGTACGTACGGAAAGGCAGAGAACACCCAATAGACCATAATTGCTATCTAATTATGGGTGCGGTAAGGCTCGGATTGGGGGTTGGCCAATAGTGTGTTCTCGTACAGGATTTATCCTGTCTTGTCTTTCGCTAGTTGAGGGAGGGGTCGCGTGGGACCATAGCCATGTGTAGAAAAACAGACCTTAGCATCTGCATCGGCAGATAAACCGAAAGCTCCCGACCGAGTCCTGTATTTCTTGACCTGCCCTGTGACAGGACTCGGATGGCACGATGTGATACATGTGCATACAGTCATGGAAAAACGATTCACGATGAATGCGTGGGAAAAAGGGTGCGGTTGGCGGTTAGCGTAATCCCTAGTGGCCCTAGGTGGTTGAACCCAAACCGAGATACGAAAACGTGCAATAGGTAAGCGTAATCCCTAGTAGCCCTAGGTAGCATAAGTCCTAGTTGTACAGACGATAATTCATGTTGGAAGACCCTAGCTAGGTTTAGGGTAACAGTCCAAAACGATCTTAAGGATCATGGAACTATGTTAAAGTAATATAGAATCTCATGGGAAAGCCCGTATGGTCTACGGCAAGGGACTGAACATTTACATGTAATAAAACATATGAGTTGAGTAACCTATATATGCGGCATATTAGGTTGATATGGACCATTACACGACTTTTGAGTAAGGGTCATTCACGGATAACACGTGATACAGTTGGGATACTAGTACGGTAGGTGCAGAGCGGGCATACAGGATAGATACCATGGGACTTTATACGTGATCTTGGGGATATTATACTTGATAGAAACCTGACGATGAGATACCTTGTTTTATATTGACATCGTAATTTATCATGACACCTTAGTTTATCTAAGTTCAGTAGTTCATCCTGTTATTTTGATTTAGCTTATCTATCTTGTTATCATGCTTATGTTCATCTCAGTTTCTCATGACAGTTAACTTTACTAGTTTTTATGCTGATAGTAGATAGGGCTTACTCAGTCTTTTTGACTGACCCGTTTTGTTTCGCCTCTTTTCTTCCGTTCCCCCCCAGGTTACAGGGAGGAAATGTTGTTGTTTAGTTCAGACTTCTTCTGCTTGAAGGTCATCATGGATGGCTTGGACTTATCTTGGCTATGGCTTCTTTACTGATTTTACTTGGGGAATAATTTATGAAAAAGTCTTTATGCTTCTTTACTATTGCAAGACAGGTTTTGATGTACTCTGATGTAAAAGGCTTTAGACCTTAATTATTAATGTTTATGAAAGTTCGATTTTACTCCCGCTATCTTATATGTTCTGTCTTGTGATATTTCTGTGCATGTTTACCAATAATGCCCCTCTAAAGCTAGTGCATTCCTTTGCGAGTGACCCTAGCGGAGGCGGGGTGTTACATTTGGTATCAGAGCAGAAGGTTACCAGACTGGGCAAAAGTTCTTAAAGACCTTCTGAAAACTATTTGAAAACCGTTTATAAAGAAGCATTTTTCAAGAAAATTTTCTTTTAAAAGAAAAAGGGCTATTCCCCAAAGGCCATTAGCACTATCCTTGTTTCCTTAATTGAATCCCTTTTCCTTTCTTTCCTCCATCTGTAGTCACAGTGGTTTTAACTGCGACTAGTCTTTTCTATCTACGGAAGTGCTTTCCATACGATGGAGGTGGTTCTCGAGAGACCAGTGGCCGCGTTATAAGAAAGGATAGTGAGAAAGAGGATAAAGGATACGAGCTTAAGGATGAGCAACTTGTTGGTATGGCTTAGTCCTCAAAGGAGGGAGAAAGATGAACAATGAAACCCATGACGAGAGAGTACCTTTGGCATGGTGAAACGGGGCGGATAGTTAAGTATCATGGGACAAGGACAAGATCATCGGGAGGGCAGTAGTATGCTCTCATTTCTAGGGTACCTCGGAAGGAGGGTAACGATCTTGTTAAAGGTTTAGCTTTTCTTCTCTATCATCCCGTTAGGACTTTGTTTTGATCATCGTATCATTTAAGTCTTCTTCGATAGTGGAGTCTCTGCACCTTAAGTACTAGCGTAATAGTGAATCCCAATTTTTGTCTCAAAGTCCTATTGGAGAGTCAGTCCATGTATACATGACTTGTTTGGATTTGAGAATGTCTATGCCAAGTGTTGAGTTTGGAAATAATGCTTATGTTTATAAGCTATGGATGGATTCTAGGGATGAAGTGGTTATCCAGTAGGGGGTGCCACTCTCGGTTTTGATAGGAGGGTAGTTAGACCTTTTGACTAGCCTAGGTAATACCCTCGAAGTATCGTATGACCTTTTTGAGGTTCTGTCATGACTAGTTACTTAGAATCCCTGGATGCCTTTATTGGAAATTTGAAGCCCGATCGAGTGGTGTTCGCCGATGAGATGGATGGTCTATTTCACTTATGCATGGGTTATAGAAGTCACCCTAGTAAGTGTGCTTGATAACCTAGTTGACATCTGCTTACTTTCAAGAGAAAGTTCTTCTACGTGGAATACCTTGTGGTACGAGGTCCAAGATTCACTAGTGAATTTTGGAAAGCTTGCATGAGATCATGAGTACGCAGTCATGTTTGCGTCAAGTATTTTAGAAAAAGGATAAGTGCAAGTGGAACGAGAGGCGACGAAGGAATGAGTTCCAGCTCATGTTATGGAAACAGGAAATAAGAAGCTACGAAATCGCGAAGTTAAAAGACGGTCAAGGCACAATGGAATTGAGCTCAAGGAAGTACGACTTTGATGGTCAAAGACTAGATACGCGCATGATATCTCTTTTTGGGAGTATCTCCTTGATCCCTGTTTTCTGTAGAGCTTACTTGTAGGATATCTTTTGTGGACACCCTCTCGGTCCTATTTTCTGTTACAAACCCCGTAAGGAGTTTGTCTTGTTTATCTTCTCGACCCTGTTTCAGGGAATCCTAGGTAGAACCCTATGGATGTAAACATGTATTTGAAACATGTTATGATTGATATGGTTGCAAGTGGTTGCAAGTGGTTGCTCGTGGATGCGCGAATACACATTAGATGCTAGCTCGACTCGGTCACATTTCATATTGCATATGCATGAGTATTTATACTTGTTTATGGATGAAATTGAATGTGTTATCATGCGGTTGTTGCATATGAATGAATGATTGTGCACGCATATAGTATCTATATGACTAGGACTATTTGCATACATGTTGGATTCATGGCACTATACATATTTTTGCATTAGAAAGATTATTCAGGCCTGATCATTAGCATTAGCTAAGGAACATGTACACACACGTTTTGCATATATTCATATAGCATTAGAAATCATCTAAGGACAATGGTCGCTTGTGGATGATGTTTTGAGTAGATGGATGATGGATGGTAGGATATGTTCTTCCTAACTTGGAGATTTCGGGGACGAAATCCTAAAAGGTGGGGAGAATGTAACAACCTGTATTTCGATAACATGATAAAGACGAGAATCAAGGCAGAATTTAATTTTAAATTCTGAATAAGTTAAACGGGCTATGCCATTGCGTTCGTCTCGGAAAAATACGCGAAATAGAGTTTGAGTTTTCGAAAATCGGAGTCCGTATGACCCGATTAAGGCCCAACGAAGTTTTCAGAAAATTTCTAAGTAAAAACAGATTTCAAATTCAAACTTGAATTTGGAAAATTGGGCCAGTTGGGCCAGGCGGGAAAAATTCCCGCCACAGTACCCAAGTCGACAGCCCTGTCGACTTGGGAGTCGACTTGGTCTGACCAAGTCGACAGCCCTGTCGACTTGGCTGTCGACTTGGCTCAGACGAGCAGTCTTGCCTGGTGCACCTATTTTCTATCTTGGCTAGGTTTTTGGGCCTGGTTTGAGATCTGACGGTTCAGGTTGGTCCTAGGGTTAATCTAAGGGTCCTAACTAGCCTAATCTTCTATAAATAAGCCCCTAACCCTCCCCTAAACCCTCATTATTCACTCATGTAACTAAACTATGGCAAAATTTCTACTCTCATGGCCTCCACTCAACTATCCTAGCCTCCACTTCATTTCTATGAGAGGTTTCATGATCATGAGAGTGTTAGAGAGTCCCTATGGTAGTATGAGAGCTTCTCAAGTTGATTCCGAGGCAAAAGCTTTGATCTTTGTTCATAAAGATGGTGTTTTTGTTGATTTGGAGCATCCATCTTTGGGTTTTTGGGTGATGATATGCATAAGCTTCATCACAAGCTTTAGTTTAATCGATTTAGGCCTTCATAGCAATGTAAGCCCTTTCCCTACTCTTAGATATTAACTATTAAGTTAAATGTTCATGTTGCAAGTTTGGGTTTGATCATTGAGAATGATATATGCCATCATGTCATGCAAGTGTATGAAGTCATTATCTTGATCTTATGAGCTAAAAGCTACAACCTTTATGTTGAAATGTTGCATTATGCAACATGAGAACCTTCATAATCTTTATGTCAACTTGCATATGAAGTCATAACCCTTATATGATGATATATGCGAGTTACTAGTCATCATTCCATGTCTTTTGTCACCATGATTTGTTTATGTGCCAAGTTTGGGTTTATGCATGTTTTTGAGGCTTAGGAATGTAACATGCAAGTTAATGAACACATATGTGCCTCATTTGCCACCATGATTAACTTGTGGCTTAATATCCGTTTTTGTCATGCCTTGGCCAAGTCTCCTCTTTTAATCCATTACGTTGTTGCGAACGTATATGCGAGTTTAGAAGCGTTGGGTTATGTTATGGGTAATTTCTAATGACATGAAAATACAACTTGAAAACATGACTTGAAATATAACATGGAACTTGACATGTAAGTATGCATAAAAACACAAGCTTGGGAATTTACCTATTAAGTTAGGTCTACCCTTTGGGAATTTACCTATTAAGTTAGGTGTACCCAAATGCTTGAAAAACTTGTAACATGTTTTGGAAACATGATGAACGTGACACTTAGATAATATAAGTGTGGCCAACTCGAGGTTGGGTTGAGTTTGCAACGTAAAACTACCCGGAACCGACCGGCCTAACTAGTAGTTGCAAACAATAGGACCCAATGTGAGAAGTTGGTCATGTTGTGCTTGAACCCGAGGTTAGACCAAGTTGTGGTGTAAAGCTACCCGGAACCGACCGGCTTAACTAGTAACCACAATAAAGTCTAATGTGAGAGGTTGAGGTGCATTAAGTAATTAATGCCACATGATAGGGTTAAGTTAATTTGATTAATGACTCTTAACCAAATATGACATGGACAAATGGGTTAAGTAAATTGATTAGGCTAATGATACTTAACAAAACATGACAAGGTTGGGTAGGTTAAGTAACTCGATTCGCCTAATGACACTTAACCATTTTTATACGACTAGTGGACGGGGTTAAGTTAACCAACACTTAATCAATCCAACATGATAATTTGGTAAGGTTAAGTAAGTTTTCTTAATGACACTTAACCGAAAGATACAGTTAATGGGTGGGGTTAAGATTAGACGCAACTAGTCTAAACATGATAATCGGATGGGGTTAAGTTAGCTTAGACTTAATTAATCCGCTTGGTAGTTTAATGGGGTTAAGTTAAATACTTAACTAATCTAACACGATGATTTGTTGTGGTTAAGTGACCTATACTTAACTAATCTAACCCGTTAATTTGACGTGGTTAAGTGACCTAAACTTAACTAATCTAACCCGTTAATTTGATGTGGTTAAGTGATTTATACTTAACCAATCTAACTCGTGAATTTATTGAGGTTAAGTTAACCCATACTTAACCAATATAACGTGAAAACATGATAAGGCTAAGTCACGAATCGCTTGAATACACTTGACCGGGTTGACTAAGAAATTTGATAGGGTCAAGTTAATATATACTTAACCAACTTGAGCATGGTTTGTAGGGTTAAGTCTTGAACTTGGATACTTAGCCGATTTTGACATGATTTGTAGACGGGTTAAGTCTTGAACTTGGATACTTAGCCGATTTTGACATGATTTGTAGACGGGTTAAGTCTTGAACTTGGATACTTAGCCAATTTTGACATGATTTGTAGACGGGATTAAGTCATGAACTTAAGTGACACTTAATCTGTTATATAAACCCTAATTCGGAGAATTAGGTGGGTAACCGTAATTAACAAGGATAACGGGAATAAGGCTAAGTGGTAAACCTTAGTTTAAGGATAACTAAGTAATGATTCTTAGTCAAGGAAATTTAGACCAGTTCATAGATAAATGAGTAACCTGATACGGTAGGTCATCGTTTAAGTATACGGGTAGGAGCAAGTATCTGATTTAGATAAAGGCTCCAACGAACTGGGTAACGAAGCAGCGGCTTCGGGGAACGTGAGGATATTCTTGGGATCCCTCTGTGGGCTGCCAGGTAATTGTACTAGGCTCATGAGAGGTTAAGGTCTGCGTTAGAAGAACCAAGAGTATGCCTTGGTTGCTATACGAGCGACCTAAAGACGGGGATGGATAGGGCATAGTCGACGAGACACGGTCGTACCCTAGATAGCATTTTCTCGTCAGGCTACCTTCCATCTTTGGTCAAGCGTGTACGTACGGAAAGGCAGAGAACACCCAATAGACCATAATTGCTATCTAATTATGGGTGCGGTAAGGCTCGGATTGGGGGTTGGCCAGTAGTGTGTTCTTGTACAGGATTTATCCTGTCTTGTCTTTCGCTAGTTGAGGGAGGGGTCGCGTGGGACCATAGCCACGTGTAGAAAAACAGACCTTAGCATCTGCATCGGTAGATAAACCGAAAGCTCCCGACCGAGTCCTGTATTTCTTGACCTGCCCTGTGACAGGACTCGGATGGCACGATGTGATACATGTGCATACAGTCATGGAAAAACGATTCACGATGAATGCGTGGGAAAAAGGGAGCGGTTGGCGGTTAGCGTAATCCCTAGTGGCCCTAGGTGGTTGAACCCAAACCGAGATACGAAAACGTGCAATAGGTAAGCGTAATCCCTAGTAGCCCTAGGTAGCATAAGTCCTAGTTGTACAGACGATAATTCATGTTGGAAGACCCTAGCTAGGTTTAGGGTAACAGTCCAAAACGATCTTAAGGATCATGGAACTATGTTAAAGTAATATAGAATCTCATGGGAAAGCCCGTATGGTCTATGGCAAGGGACTGAACATTTACATGTAATAAAACATATGAGTTGAGTAACCTATATATGCGGCATATTAGGTTGATATGGACCATTACACGACTTTTGAGTAAGGGTCATTCACGGATAACACGTGATACAGTTGGGATACTAGTACGGTAGGTGCAGAGCGGGCATACAGGATAGATACCATGGGACGTTATACGTGATCTTGGGGATATTATACTTGATAGAAACCTGACGATGAGATACCTTGTTTTATCTTGACGTCGTAATTTATCATGACACCTTAGTTTATCTAAGTTCAGTAGTTCATCCTGTTATTTTGATTTAGCTTATCTATCTTGTTATCATGCTTATGTTCATCTCAGTTTCTCATGATAGTTAACTTTACTAGTTTTTATGCTGATAGTAGATAGGGCTTACTCAGTCTTTTTGACTGACCCGTTTTGTTTCGCCTCTTTTCTTCCGTTTCCCCTCCCCCCCCCGAGGTTACAAGGAGGAAATGCTGTTGTTTAGTTCAGACTTCTTCTGCTTGAAGGTCATCATGGATGGCTTGGACTTATCTTGGCTATGGCTACTTTACTGATTTTACTTGGGGAATAATTTATGAAAAAGTCTTTATGCTTCTTTACTATTGCAAGACAGGTTTTGATGTACTCTGATGTAAAAGGCTTTAGACCTTAATTATTAATGTTTATGAAAGTTCGATTTTACTCCCGCTATCTTATATGTTCTGTCTTGTGATATTTCTGTGCATGTTTACCAATAATGCCCCACTAAAGCTAGTGCATTCCTTTGCGAGTGACCCTAGCGGAGGCGAGGTGTTACATTAATTCATGCTTACTCTTATTCTGTTCTATTATGATCTTGTTCTTCTATTCTAACTTTCTTTCTTTCTATTTCTCACCTCTAACTTTTTTCTATTAATGATCCAGCATTTCCGATACTCGAATAGTCAACATGGTGTTTTATGTTGATTTTCGGGGTTGAAAATCCCTGGGTCGTTACAGTGGTATCAGAGCTGAAGGTCAAATGATTACCTTGGCTCTGTAGCGTAACTCAATAGAGATGAGGTTAATAATACCCTAGATTGAGTTTGAGCGTATATATATAAGCACGTATTTGTAAATTGATATAAAAACCATTTTATATTGTATTGATTGGTTTGTCGAGTAGTTTATGAATTCTGGCCGGTACAGTAATGCAAACTATATCGATAAGTGTTTATAAATTCTTGGACAGAGTAATTCGACACAGTATGTTTCGAAAAGAGGGTAAATGAAATAATTTTACCCGAAATATATTTTGATATAAAAAGAAGTATATATATTGGAATACATATATTGGATGTGTTAATATATTACTATAATCGAATTAGATTATAATCGAGATGGTTATAAATAACCAATCAAAATTCGTTTAAGTTTAAAATATATAAAATTAGAAGAATTAATTCTGGAATTAAACCAGAATTTGAAATTAAAATCCCGGCAACTGGAAAAGGTATTTGAAATTAAATTTTAAATTGAATGTATGGAAATTTTAAGATCTTGGGGGAATTCGAAAATGTTTTCCGAGTACTGGAAAAGATATTTTGAAGTAATTTCAAAATGGAAATGTTTTAAATTAAGTTTTGAAAGTGATACAGTATTGAATTCACTTCGATAGCTAAAAAATAATTCTAATGATGACGGTCGCATCATCAGTGTCATTTTCGGGTTTTTGACTGATGGATTACTACTAAAGATTTTGTTTTGTATTGTTTTGAGAAAAGAAGTTGTCAAAAATTCAAATGTTTTGAATTGCTATTATTATATATGTAACGAGCCGCCTTTTTGCCCAGTTCTTGCCGGTAATTAAACCGACTCAAACCGTTCATAAAGACGAATTGTTATGGTTTACACTGGCTTTTCAATTCAAATCTCCTTCCAAGTATTTATCAATTCATTTATAAGTATAAAACCTAACTAAAATTATCAAAACTATATACCATTGCATTCTATTTTCCGATACGATCCTAACGGATCCAACAGTGAGTTAATCGGGTTTAAAACGAGCGAGATATTGGTGTTTGAAGTTTTAACTAATATCGATTTAAAAACAAAATAAAGCATACCCATTATCTTGGCCCAAAGCCCAATCCTATTCATGTTCAAAACCTTATATAGGTTTCAAAAATACACTCTCTCGTCATAATATTCCAAAATCTCACTCTAGGGCATTTCTAACCCTATCTCTAATGAGATAATATAACTCTGAGGAGATAGGGTTATAAATGCCCTAGTGTGAGATTTTGGAATATTATGACGAGAGAGCGTATTTTTGAAACCTATATAAGGTTTTGAATATGAATAGGATTGGTCTTTGGACCAAGATAATGGGTTTTTTGTTTTTAAATCGATATTAGTTAAAACTTCAAACACCAATATCTCACTCGTTTTAAACCCGATTAACTCACCTTTGAATCCGTTAGGATCGTATCAGAAAATAGAATGCAATGGTATATAGTTTTGATAATTTTAGTTAGGTTTTATATTTATAAGTGAATTGATAAATACTTGGAAGGAGATTTGAATTGAAAAGCTGGTGTAAACCATAACAATTCATCTTTATGAACAGTTTGAGTCGGTTTAATTACCGGTAAGAACTGGGCAAAAAGGCGGGTCATTACAATATTTGTGGTTTCAAACTGATTTGAAATAAATCCTAGTAATTTGAATTCTGAAATTTAAATTTAAATTATGAAATTAAATAGATTAGAATGGTAAAAGTGGAACTTAAACTAAGTTAAATAAATTGGATTGAGTTTGGAATAATCCAGAATGAAATATGTAAAAGGGAAATATTGGAGATTGAGTTATTAAAACGAATTGATTCTTGGAAAATAAGAATCAAAATTTGAATTTGGAGATGAAGATAACTGATTTAGGAAATAAATCAGTAAATGGAAGGTCATAATATAACTTAACAAGGTTGAAAGTTTGGAATGGGGAATGGAATTGGAGTTTAAATAGATTTGGTTTGGATTTAAGAGAATGATTAGTTGATAATAAATTGATTGGAGATCAATTGGAATGCTGATGTATATGCTGGAGTGATAGCAGATAGAAGAGACAAAGTTGAATGCCGACAAAAAGGTACGAATTTATATTTTAATTAGATATGTGATTTATGAGCCTATTTGGAAAGTCGCTTGGCTATTTGATTTTCTTTTGGGTTGGGGAAGGCCTAAAGAGGCAAGTTGTAGTTGTACCGATTAGGCCGTGCAAAGGAAACGCTAGCAAATTTTTCTCGAAAACTTAAAGAGTTAGAAATTTTTATAAGGAAAAATCCACTTGTCAATTGCAATTAAAAATAAGAAAACCAAAATGGATTAATAAAATTTAAAGGAGAATAATAAAATTAATAAATTGATTTAAAATAAATTTGAAAGATGACGAGATATGCAGTAGAGCACATGAGTTGAAAATAAGATTAGGATGATGGGACTATCCAAAAATGGCGAACAAGTCGATTGGAATAATCATGGGAAGTTGAGTATGGCGCAAGGATTAAAAGTCTGGGAGGACTGTGTTGAGCAAATGTGAAGTTTAATATTTTAACCAAGTGGGTTGAGTGGAGTTAGAAGAGTTATAGTAACTTTTCTGCTTAGTAATTTCGGGGACGAAATGCTTCTAAGGGGGAAGGAATGTAACGTCCCGGAATTTTTGTGATTTAATAATTAATTTATTTAATTATCGTAATATATTGGTTCAATAATTTAAACAGTTTGAATTCGAATATTTTGAATATTTAAATTAATATAAATAATGAGATAATATAATTGTTTCTGAAATTGCCAAAAATGGTTGAATTTGCAATATTGTGTAATTTGAATAATATATGATATTTAATTTAGTTTATATGTGAATTATAATTACGCATATATTAATTAAACAATGATTGAACGTAATAATTATAATATAATTATAAATCGAGCTCGTAACGTCGTCGCAGTTCGTAATATTGAGTTGGAACTTCAACTAAGTAAACATGATTCATTTTAAGCTGGATTTCTTTGAGACAAGAAACGTTGGAATCTAATTAACTGTATTTCTCTAATGGAATAGAAAAATTGAGATTTCATCTTATATATGGTGAGTTACATTCAAATCAAATTTCAGATAGTCGCTATGGAATCGTTTATAAGCCCTATTGATTTATTAAATTATAATTAAATAAAGCTTTCGAATTAGGACAAGATATTTTAGACGTAGTCTTAATTTAATTTTTAGAATTTTATTGTAATTTTTATTTTGGAAAATAAGCAGTTTTTATTTTTGAAGTGTTTTACACCCTATATTAGCATTTTGGGATTTTACAAAATAAGTTAACTTGTCTATATTTTTATATTTTTGGAATCGTACCATATTCTCCGACATGATCATATTTTTGTTTTTGTCAGTAACCGTCCGTAAATATAAGGAATTCTATGTAACAAGTTTGTTTATCCTATCAAAACTAACATTTCATGTATAATAGTATGGTTGTGATGTTGGGTCTGTTTTTGCTTTTAAGATTAGCATCCAATTTTAAATACAAAGTATGTTGTACACGTATGATCTATATTACCCAAGGTCACTATTCAACTAACCAAAGAATAACATTAACTATATAAACATTGTAATTCGTTCTGCACATGCCCAAACAGTGTAACCTGATTACAACTACCATAGCAACATGCCTAGCATGTACTCCATCCTTCCAGTCAGCGAAAGCAAACCATGAAAATGGTTCGATAAATCTAATCAAAAGTATATTTAATTTTACCTAGGCTATCAAGCAATTGTACAACATCACTAGCTACCCTATATACACACATGCACACCCTAAGCTTCTCCTCTAAGTAAATAAACTATATGCTTTATACTAGCAGCTAACCTACCTATGAAATGATAATTCCAAGCTAATCTACAGAACGGAAACTCGTGGCAGCTATCCTACCTATATTAAGCTATTACGTGGTTGCCATGGTTTGAAACTGTATAAATATCATACTCAGTTCAAAGCTGAACTTTGCCTCCTTCTCAGACCAAAAGCAAGAATAGAATAAAACAGATCTATCTACACTTCTTCTACATTAAATCAAATGCTACCTTCCCTTTTGCTCTTACCAGAACAAAATCGAACCCTTAAAGTAAAATAAGAAACCAAATATATACATGAATTACTACTAATTCTGAGCTACTTTCTGTCTTGTTTTCTTGCGGCTAGACCCACACGTTGCTGGGTTTGCACCAGCATCATCTACGGGATGGTTGCATGGGAAAACGGAGTACACTGGGGATGATGAGTAGCTCACTGGTTGGTGAACATGGGCAGTAACTAGCGTGACTTGGGTGAGATGATCTGGATGGAATGAGATGGATGCACGTAGAAGGAGAGTTCAATGGAGATTTTAATGGTGTATTAGTTTGAATGAACATGGAAGAATAAAAAGGCAGCACGTTCTGGCAGAAAATGAGCTGCTTCCGTGCATATGAAGTTTGAAAATACTGAAGCAGTTTTGTTTTAAGGTCGGGGAAGAAATACAGAGTGGGTTGGGTTATAGATGGGAGGAGGATCGTATAAGAAGTACTTCGGTAATATTTTCATGAGTTTTAATAGAACGATGAGGGATCAGTTGGAGGGAGGATCCATGGAAATGACAGTTGAAATATATAAGGATGGAGCTGTTATGTGAAGTGAGGAAGAAGAGGTGCAACGCGAGTGGGTCTGGGTTATATTGATGGGCCGAATTAATAAAGCCAAGAACATTAGGAAAAAAGATAAAGGAGAAACAAATTAAAACGTGGAGAAGCACATATGGGTATGGGATGAAGAGGGCGTGTGAGGCGCTAGTAAGGGGGTAAATATTTTCTAGCAGAATGGACGGGGGCCTATCGAGTTTGCTGGGCCGATTATTAAAAATGAAGTAAGGAGAAAAGTTTAAATTTATATAAAATATAATAAATTTAACAATATAAACTTATATGTATGATATATCATCCGTACATGGCCAGTCTTACGAACAGTCTTTCACGTTGGAATCGTATGGACACAGGCTACACTTTGAAGCTAGGTTAGAACTGTTTGGAGCTTGTTTGAATTTATGGTAAATTAAAACGCCAGATTAAATCAACCGACGATAATCACTGACGATAATCGTTACTCAACAATTAACGAACAGGGTGAGTAAACTCACTAACTCTCTCCAGTTTAACGTTATTTAAAATCGATAAAAATGATTGAATGATGTGTGCAATGGTTGTTTGGATGATTTGTTAATTAATTGGTTAAAATAATATATACGGTTATATATATAAATCGTTGATCGACTACTGATTCTATTCACTTTAATATCACATATTGATCTGAAACTAGTGCATTTATGTTGAATAACATCTGTGGATGCAGGGAAATAGGTTGGAGGGATCCAACTGGATTCCTCAACATTTATATTACTGTTTTTCATATATTGCATGATATGATGTGGCGAAAAATTTATGGTCGATTAGTGTGTGTTTGGATGATGTTTTGAACAGCATTGGCCTGAAATCTAAACACCATAAAAGTATTGGAAAAGAAATTCGAGTTTTTTTTAAAAAAAAGGAAAAAAATCTATTTTTAAATAGAAATTGAATTTCGAATGGATTAGAATATAATAACTTGTTTTAATTATATTAAAACAAGAAGTTGGGTTTATAAACGATATTTAGAAATGAATTGAAATAATAAATTTGAAATGTATATTCAAGAAGTAATATTAGATATAGAATTGTATTCAAAGGAAAACGATGAAATTTATTTTGATATTGGAAATGTGGAATTGTAATTATAATTAGACAATGTCGAATGTTGTTAAAATACTTTATTTTAGGAATTATATATTTTATAATTTAGAATTTAACTAAATAAATAATATTGGGTTTAAAAACCAATAACTTATAAACGAATGTGTAATCAAGATTAAGGTATGAACTTGATATATAATTAATAAAAAGCTAATTTATAAATGGAGTTTATAAAGCGAAATATGAATGTAAATTTGTAAAATAACTTGAGATACGAAGTTCTAAACTGTAATAGAATTTATAAATGAAAATAAGGATTTGACTAGATAAAACAAGTCCAGTTTTCTATGGAGAAATAATATTAATGTTTTAAAATGAATAATGATTTAAAAGCAAACATTTTGCAGATTTAATTGGTTATGAAAGGAACCTGGTAAATATGGGGAGTGATCAATTCAAAAGTGAATTGAGAAGTCGAGATGACCTGAAAACGGTAAGTTTAACCAAAAGTTCGGAACGTTAATCGAATATAAATTATTCGAAAGAGAGTTATAATTCGGAATTCGAATATATCGAATCCAGGAAGGTATTATTTACTTTCCGTTTTTAATTAAAATTTAATTAATTAATTAATTATTGTTTATTTTAAATAAATAATCAAAATTATATCTTAAATATTTTGGAAGCATGTATTATAATGTGATCGTTATAACCAATGTTTTATACAACGTTCGTTTAAATCTATACAAATGGAATTCGGAAATGTTTTCCAAATATAATCAGTGATATTTTCTAAGAATAGAAAATGAAATTATGTTAGAATTAAGAAATGGAGTTAAAAAAATTAAGAACTAACTGGAGACTTGTTAAGTTGAACGATTTTCTGGGTATCGATCTGATGTTGGTTTTGGCCTTCAGGATTGATACAAAGAGAGTTGTTCTGTAACAATCAGGATTTTCAGAACAAATTTAAAAATTTTATTTTAGCAATTTTAATGGATTTTGAATATTACAAATAATTCATTATAAATAATAACGACTAAAATTTTATTTAAATCGAAGTTAGAACGAATTTTTTTAATTTAATTATAAAAGGAGTTTAAAATGGCGCGATAGTTTGAAAATTTTATTTTAAACTTTAACTGAATGTACAGGATTCAAAACAATTCAGATTTTAGTGAAATCAATAATATTTAAATATGTTTAATTATATCTTTCCAATAAATCTGAAAAATCTAAATTTCATTATGGGAATTGAAAGTTATGCCCAGTTTAAAATTTAAAATAGTCGCTATGGAATTTAAATATATATATTTTAATACAATAAATAGCCATTTTGCAAACGACCTCCATTTTCGATGAAACCACTTTTGTTGGATCCGGAATGTCAAATTATTGCTAGATTCCAAATTTCATAATTTTTGGAATTAATATGTGAGAACAGTAAATTTAAATGTGTTTTGACGGTTTAAATTTGAATTGGATCGACTAGAAAATGACCATTTTTCAAACGGTCTCCCAATTTGACAAAATTAGTTTTGTTAGGACCGTATCGTCAAAACATAGCTAGATTTATTTTTTTGGAATTTTTGGAGTCAGTATGTGTCCCTGGTAAATTAAAATGTACGTTTAAATTAAATATATATTGATTTATATTTTAATTTAAAGAAAAACTGATCGAAACAGTCAAACTGGCTTACCGGACATTTCCCATTATGTCCGGAATGGGGGTAATTAGCTAGGGACGTTAGTCGTTGGGTTTGATTTGGAGTTCGTAACAATATACGAGTTATATTGAAATTAAAATGAGTTAAATAAATAAATAAAATTAAAATACGATATAAATGCACTAAAATACACTAAACCCTTGTCCTCTTTTTCTACACGCTCTGGAAACCGCCGCCATCTTCAAATGAATGGTCGATTGAATCCGATTTTCTCCATCAAATTCCTACTTATCCACTCAATAATTCAAGGGACTCCTAAAACAAAAACTCAATAGAACACTGAGATCTAGGTTTCTATAGGTCATGATCGGATTTGGTTGAGGATTTTGCTCAGTTTCTAGCCACGAAGGCGGCGTGTTTACTCGGGTTTCTATGGCCAATGGGGTGATCGAATGGGGCGCCACCACGAGCAAAGGTGAAGGGCAGAAAGGCATTTAAGGTGGTAGTCGATGATCCCGCTCCGATCAAGCGTAGCAATGGCGGATTCAAACCCTAATTGATGCTGATGGGTTCAAACCTTTAAACGAAAACTAAGGGCCAGGGGCAGCGTTTTACGTTGAGCTATGGGTTCATTTCAGAAAGGTAGTTTCCTTTTTTTTACTATGATTGTTGTTTTTAATATATATATATATATATATATATATAAGTAAAGTTGTTTTTAAAATATATAAATAGATTTTTTTTAAAATATATATAGAAGGTGAAATTTTTGTAAATGACTTTGCTATAAAAATGTGAATTTATATAAATAAATAGCATTACTCTTATAAATAAATAACATTACTTTATAAATAAACAACATTACTTTTAAAATATATGAATAACATTACTTTTGAATTAGATGAAATAGCATCATCATTAAAATGAAATTTGCATTAATTTTAAAATATAATTATACATTGTTTTGAAAATATAATTATACATTGGTTTAAAAATGTAAAATAACATTGTTTATTTTTAGATATTTATATAATAACATAGTTTTAAAAATATAAAAATAAGATTTTTCATTGATTAAAAATGGGATTTTTCATTGATTAAGAATATGATTTTTCCATTGATTAAGATATGATTTTTCATTGTTTCGAATTACGGTTCTTCATTGTTTAAAAATATGTTTGAAATATTTTTAGATCAATAAAAATAGGATTTTTATTATAAACATACATTGTTTTCAAAGTGAAAAACATACATTGTTTTAAAAGATGAAGATATAAATTGTTTTAAAAATAAAATAAAAATATATAATAAATATATAAGATAACAGTGAATTAAAATTATATGATTTTTCATCATATAGAAAAATATGATTTTTCATCATATAGAAAAATATAATTTTTCATTGTAAAGAAAAATGTGATTTTTCATTGTAAAGAAAAAATGTGGTTTTTCCCAATATAGAAAAACATTATTTTTCACTGTATAGAAAAACATTATTTTTCATTGTATAGGGAAACATGATTTTTCAGTGTATAGAAAATATGATTTTTATTTATTAACATCGTTATTTAAAAATTCGATTTTAAAATATATAAACATCATATTAAAAATATGATTTTTACTGTGAACGGCATGAAGAAGATTGATTTGGAATTTCGGGAAAAACCAAACTGTTCAGAAATTAAACTGGTGTAACAAAAAGGAATTTCGCTCGATCCGAATCAGTCGCTAAACCGATCAAGACCGTTCGAAACACCTGATTGTTTTGAGAACACGACAAAATAGAACGCAGACAGAAGAACATTTCATTGTTTATTTCAACAATTCCATCAGAATACAAGAATATACAGAGTATAAATAAATATTACACAAAAAATATCAGAGATTTAAATTACATTTAAATATATAGTAGCGGAAAAATAATACAATACACAACTGAAAGGAATACGCGAATACAGAGCTTTCCGAGTATCGTTCCAGCTGTAAATCAGGATCCTGTGAATATAAATCTGCAAAACCAAAACTACTAGCTGCCTGTGTCGAAAATAAGGGCACCCAGAGTTTAGGTTAAAACAATAAACTCTAGGTCAGTCATGTGACTGGTGTGAGAACTAAAACAGTTATTAATCTTTATTGTAAAGTAAGGTAAATCAAGGGACCACGCCGTATAACACGGAACGGGTTTCCTCCCAAGACCACGAGTGCATAAAACGACATCGCAATGCTAAATAAAGAACAAGGGAGCTATTATAAGACCCAGGTCCCATCACATAATGCAACGCAAGCCGGAGGATAGGGTTTTTACCTTATAATAGCCAAAGAATGCTTGATACGTTTAAAACAGATTATTTTGATAGTACTATAAGTGTATAGTGTCAAAAACAATTTCAATCATAAGTATCAATCATAGGCGGCATGATGGCTATGATATGAAGTGTGACCAGTTTTACTTCATGGGATGAATAGGTTGGGATTGGGAAATAAAATAAATGATTACTTCGGTGTGGTTCGCTAATCCTGACTAGTTTGAATTGATATTCAAAGAAGATTAAAGAATAAATTTAAAGAATTTATCTTTGATAAAATTAATGGGAACCTTTCCCAAAGTATAAGGATATTGGAATAAAAGAATATTCTGAGTTGGAATGAGGCGTATGTTGTGTTTGTGTAACACTTGTTTATTATATACGCGAGTTATTCAGAAAGACCGGGTTTATCCCATTCTGAATAACTGATTCGACGAGGTGTCGAGGATGAAGACGGTGGTCGAAGACCGGAGGTCTTCAACATCATTTGGATAATTACTAATGATCTTGATTGGGTCGTACACCCAAGAGGAGGGAATCGATTAGTGATCGTCCAGACGTACTTGGAGATCGATGGATATGCGGGGTACTAGGTGCCTCCGGTTTCGTTCAGACCCAGAAGGAACTTGTAAATGGACTGTGTGTCTGACATTGGATTTTATTATGTGTGATTGATTTCTATTAAATATATATCTATTTGGCGGTGGAGAATTTATTCTCTTGCTTAACGCCCTTCTCTGAGACATACGAGCTCAGGGGTTATATATTGATGGATATCAAACGCATGGAGTGAATTTCCTGTGTGGCATGCCTAAGTGGCAATTGATCAAGGCTTCTGTTGAAAAGCAAAGTCTTGTGGTTGATGATCAAAGCATGGCCTGTGTGGCATAGCTTTACGTAGCCATCATGCCGCCTATGATTGATACTTATGATTGAAATTGTTTTTGACACTATACACTTATAGTACTATCAAAATAATCTGTTTTAAACGTATCAAGCATTCTTTGGCTATTATAAGGTAAAAACCCTATCCTCCGGCTTGTGTTGCATTGTGTGATGGGACCTGGGTCTTATAATAGCTCCCTTGTTCTTTATTTAGCATTGCGCTGTCGTTTTATGCACTGGTGGTCTTGGGAGGAAACCCGTTCCGTGTTATACGGCGTGGTCCCTTGATTTACCTTACTTTACAATAAAGATTAATAACTGTTTTAGTTCTCACACCAGTCACATGACTGACCTGGAGTTTATTGTTTTAACCTAAACTCTGGGTGCCCTTATTTTCGACACAGGCAGCTAGTAGTTTTGGTTTTGCAGATTTATATTCACAGGATCCTGATTTACAGCTGGAACGATACTCGGAAAGCTCTGTATTCGCGTATTCCTTTCAGTTGTGTATTGTATTATTTTTCCGCTGCTATGTATTTAAATGTAATTTAAATCTCTGATATTTTCTGTGTAATATTTATTTATACTCTATATATTCTTGTATTCTGATGGAATTGTTGAAATAAACAATGAAATGTTCTTCTGTCTGCGTTCTATTTTGTCGTGTTCTCAAAACAATCAGGCGTTTCGAACGGTCTTAATCGGTTTAGCGACTGATTCAGATCGAGCGAAATTCCTTTTCGTTACAACTGGCGGAGTGGAAACCAAAGGTGAGAACTCCTCACTCAATTTATTTACACTTAAATATATATTAGGATGCAGATGGTGCTTAGTAGCACCCGACACATTTGATTAAAACCATGATTGTTTGTTTGGACTGTTTTGTGAAGTGATTGTGTGTGAAATGGAAGAAAAAATATTCATGTGTTGACTAAAATATTCTATCATTAAAAATATAAAATTTAACATATATATATGAACGGCGTAAAATTATCTTTAAAAGAAATAAAATATTCATTTACAAATCGGACGATTTGTTTATGTACACCCATTTATCTGATATGGATTGGGACGATAAATTTTACACATCGCCCAACTGTACAAATAAATAAACGGTTATTGCTTGAAAACCGCACATGGGTATTAGGATGATATTTGACATACATTATTCCCAATATTTAGTTGTATGTCAATCGATGGATTGACAGTCTGTAATGAGCGTTATTATTTATTTAATGCTCACACAGTTGTAAATTGCACTCTGGATGTTGTATAAATTTTTAATGAATGTTTATCATTATTGTTGTATACATGCGATGTATTAAATCCATATAAATAACATTATATGGTAATTGATTGGGTCTCATTCCAATTTGGAAAATAAAGGATATTTTAAAATAATGTTCAGTAAATATTGAAATGTGAAGCCGCGTTAAGTAGTTAAACGCCATTTTAAATGAATGATATTTATATCAATTTTATTCATTTTATAATGAATATCGAAAAGTGATTTCAAAATATGACATTTTGAAAATATTTTCATTATAAGAATGATGATATAAAATATTCATTGTTTGAAACAAAAGTATGTTACAATAAAAATTTACATTTTTATTGTATGAAGGTTAGATTAAAATATTGTTATTAACATGTTAGCAATGTTAATATAAAAATAATCATATGTTAAAAATATGATTTTGTTCACTTAAAAATGTAAACTTTAACATGTAAGTGAAGCTAAAAAGATGCATGGTTGAAGAAAATAATTAGACAATAAAATTCACATTTTTATTGTACTGTTGATTCATTAAAAAGAATCATATTTAAAAGAATATGTTGTCACAATAAAAATTACAATTTTATTGTACTGTTGAATCATCAAAAAAATTCATGCTTAAAAGATAAAGTTTTTACACTAAAAATCGCAATTTTATTGTAGGTTTAAATCATTACAAATATCCATTGTTTGAAATAGAATATGTTAACAATAAAAATAGACATTTTTATTGTGTATGTAGGAATGATTTAAAATATTCAATGTTTCAAATAAAATGTTTAAACAACGAAATTACATTGTTATTGTATTATAAAATCATTAAAGTATAAATCATTTACATGATAGCAAAGTAGGGAATATTATCATTTTAATATGATAAAGGTGTGGAATATTCAATTTTGATATAAGATTGGAAAAGAAGTTGAAATCGTTTTAAAATGAATTTATAAATAATTTATAAAATACATTTTAAATGGAAATCGGCGAAATATATATAATATATATATTACATATATTTAATGGCCTGAACAGAACGCGCCGCCCAGCGACCGTTCACGAATTTCGACCATTAACTTCAAATTGACATTACGGGAGATCCGACCGTCGGATTCTCCTAAAATCGGAACCGTTGAGTTCGTATCAAAAAGAGCTTTCCAATGTATATAAAAGATTTGAAATCTAACGGTTAGATTTGGAGATATTTCCAAATCAATTTCAGAAAAGGTCGTTATGGATGTAGTTCGGCGGCCATTATTGGAAACCGACTGTACATGCGATAACAAAATTATTATAAATATGGAAAAATTATGTAAAATCATAATAAATGGTTTGGAAAGATTTTTTATGAAAAATTCCAATTTGATAAAGATAACAATATATTTTTATCAAAATGTACTAGTTATTAACTAGAATAATAATTTTATTATTTTTAGAAATAAATAAATTGGATTTGAAAATGGTTTTAAAATAACCAGAACATTCCAATATATATTCTAATATATTGGAATGGATTTGAATGGAAATTATCTTCGGATAGTTCAATATTGGATTCTGTGATTATACAGTTATAGGGAATTTGGAAGATATATATATATATATATATTTATATCATTATTCCCAATACAATATTTTTTGGTTTGATATTGAATATAAGCCAATATAATTTTTATTCAAAACCATATATTTAATATCAAATGGGATTTTGGGTTTGTCATGAACGGTGTCTTTATTAACACTGTTTTTAACCCAGTTTAGAAAAGAGTAAAACTTTTAATTAAGATTTAGGAAATTTTCCAATTAATTTATATTAAATTGGAATTGAATAAAAGAATTGGATTTTTTGGTTTATCATGAATAATGTTTTAAATAACATTTGGTATTTAACCCAATTAACAGTGAAGAAATAATTTGGAATTTATAAATCTTTTGTTAAGATTTAAATTGGAATTTTCCAAAGTAAAGTTTTCCAATTTAATATATTAAATTGGAATTGAATGGAATTCGAATCGGTATTAATCAAGATGAGCTTCTGTGAATGAAGGCTGTTACTATATATGGAATTTAAAAGGCTTTGCCGTTATTCCATTTGTATTATTAGTCTGATACGGGGATTTATATCGATTATATACGGTTATGATTTCCGTTTAGATTCCATTCTGATGGAAGATGATTTGGGTTTATCGTGAACAATGCTTTTAAAATACATTAGTTCTTTAATTCAGTTAAAGATAAGATTTATTTCTTAAATTCGAATTAAGTAATGATTTTTGAGATTAAAAAAAGAAAAAATTTAAAAGGATTTATCTTTGATAAAATTAATGTGAATCTTTCCCTAAAAATGCGAATATTTTATTAAAAGAATATTCTGAATTGGAATGAGGCATTGGACGTGTTTTTATAGCACCTGATTATAAATTACGCGAGTCATTCAGAAAGACCGGGTTTAATCCATTTTGAATAATGAATACGACGAATAATAGTCGAAGAGATTGAAGACGGTGCAGGACCAACGATCTTCACATCGAATGGATGAGTTACTACTGATGCCCGTGATTGGAGTAGCTACCTTGAAGGGGCTACAGTGGTGGCCGTCTGGACGTACTTGTTGATTGTTCAGATACGCGAGGGTCTCTCTTCTGTACTGGACATGTGGGACGAGGAATAAGGTACCTCTGGTTTCGTTCAGACCCTGAACGGACTTGTAAATGAATGGTATATCTGACTTTGTATTCCTTTATGCTGTATTCGTTGATCTCTGCTAATATATATCTGTTTGGTGGCGGAGAATTTATTCTCTTCTTAACACCCTTCTCTGAGACATATGAGCTCAGAGGTAATATATTGGTAGAAATCAATGGTATGGTATGGATTGACAATGTGGCATGCTAAGATGCATGGATCAAGGCTTTTGTTGAAAAGAAGAGCCTTGTGGATGATGATCAAAGCATAGCTTTAATTAGCATAGCTTTTTGTAGCATGACTTCGCGAGCCTCACACCGCGGTATGATGGTGAACTAATGGTCAGATCAGTATGCTTTCGATATTAGTATGGATTCGGTCAATCGAGATGAGGGTAGGGCATTTCCCCCGATTCCCATATAGGGATAGAGTAAGCGGTGTTTTCTCTCGCCGGGACATAAGCCGCAGTGATACTTGATTTCCCAAAAGTGCGGATGTGCATTACAGTGTTTTCGCATGCCTGTGACGTAAGCCGTGGAGTATTGCACTATGCGATAGATCTTTCGAATCAGGAGCCATCATGATGGAAACCCAACTTTCCAATACGAGCTTTGAAGTTTTAATTGTAAACCTATATATGGAGACATAGTGGGATGGGGCGCTCATGCCGTCTATGATTGATACATTTACTTTCGAAATTGATTTGTACACTATGCACTTATAGTAACAATAAAAGAGAATTTTCGCGTACCAAGCATATTTGGCTATTGTAAGGTAAAACTCTATCCTTCGGTTTGTGTTGCATTGTGTGATGGGACCTGAGTCTAATAATTGCTTCATTTTTCAAAAAACATTGCGCTGTTTATTTTATGCACTGGTATTCTTGGGAGGAAACGCGTTCCGTGTTATGCGGCGAGGTCCCTTGATTTACCTAACTTTAAAATCAAATTAATAACTGTTTTGAGTTCTCATACCAGTCCCATGACTGACCTAGAGTATATTGTTCCTTCCTAAACTCTGGGTACCCATATTTTCCACACGGGCAGTCAGTAGTTTTGGTTTTGCAGATTTCTATTTAATAGGATCCTGGATTACAGCTGGAGCAATATTCGGAAAGCTTTCCTGCTACGCATTATACTTATGTCTTATTTTTCGCTGTTATGTAATTTTTTTAAATCTCTGATACTATTTTCTGTTGTATAATTAATCATACTCTGGAATATTCTTGTACTCTGATGTAAATTTTTGTAATAAGCAATGAATTGTTCTATTATTTGTGTTCTGATGCGTCGTGTTCTCAACTCAATCTGGGCTTTCCCATAAGGGGAAGTTTGGGTCGTTTCACGTTCTCTTACTGGTTTACGGTTAGGGACTGATGGATACTAAGGCATGAATAATTAATGGAAGTGTTTTCCAATGTTAATAACACATATTTTCTAAATATAGAAAATAAGAGTTGTGTATATATGGAATTAATCCCCATTGTTAACAAAAGATATTTTCTAAATAAAGAAAATAAATAGTTTAAATTAAATGGAAATGTTTTCCAAGGATCGTGTGGGGCAAACCGGGTTTTGAGAAATATGTGGGAAAACATGGGAAACGGGAAATTGGGAAAATGAAAAAATTATTGAATTAAATTAAAGGAGCTTAGTGTTGATTGATAGTTGATCGATATTTTTTCCAATTTGAAATAAGATCGTTGATTTTATGAATGTTTTCCTTTGATAATTAAATAACCGGCTATCAAAGTTTTTGATCATTTCGCTGTTGTCAATATGGAGAGACCGGGATCAGATTTACTATCTGAAAACCACTCCGTATGGGCATTAGCATTGGAAATCAAATATAATGAAGATAATTGAAGATGGAGTTATGCAAGGGCTGTTTTGGCAATCCTAGGTAGAAATTTCCTAAGATGGATTTATAGAATAGTGCCTTCGGTTTGTCCAGTCCCAGGACGAGTGTCTGACAGAGTATATTTAATAGATCGTCTAAGTTGATTTCTTCAAACGTATTCATGTTTGGTGGTGGAGGAATTCATTTCTCTTAGCTTTATACTAGTGATATTTTTATGGAAATCAATTTGTGATTTGGCGGGTATGACGATGTGGCATTCAAAGTAAATGGAGTTGTGATCTGTCAAAAGATACATTTTGACCTCAAGCCTCACCAACTAGGAAATTACAAAAATTGGGCAGGCAACATGGCTATGTGGGTCACCCCCATTAGTGTGTATTGTCACCATTTATAGAATATTCATATTTGTTACTTTTTTTCAATTCTATATCTCCCGGGAACAGTTATTTGCTAGCAACCGTAAGCTGACAAGACATTCGATACACTCAAGAGAAATGAGTGGTCGGTCATGTGTGGCTGAGCTAGAAGATACTCTTGTTGAACTCCAGTGTATCCCCTCTAGAGTACACTGATCGGAAGGTGGTTCCATACCATACCATAGTCGGAATCCAATCTCCAATAAGAGCCCGCGGTTTTGATTGTATATTATATATGTGGAGCGTGAGATGTAAGCGTTTTGCTAGATTTTATTTACTCGTGATTAGACTCTATTATAATATCAGAAAAGTATTGATTTTGAAAATGTTTTGGTTATAGTAAGGTAAAAACCGTCTATGTTTATGTGTAGGCTAGTCTTACTATTATCCTTTTCTTTCAAAAGGATTTTTCTAAGTTAAACCGAATGGTTGGAGTTTACTCACACCAGTTCCATGACTGACCCAGAGTTTATTTTTGTTTTTTCCCCTAAACTCTTGGGTGCCCAAATTTGTATGGGCAGTCAAGTACTTAGGATTTTACAAATACTTGTAGGAGCTTGGAGCAGTAGGCTTCAGCACTAGTTATATACATAGTTTATTTCCGCTGTGATATACATGTGATGTACTCTGATGATATATGTAAGTACAAATACAGTTGTATTTTAAAGTTATGTTATATATTATATTTTATTCGTTCTGCTGTGAGATTCGTGCTTACTCTGATTCTGTTCTATTGTGATCTTCTTCTATTCTAACTTTCTTTCTTTCTATTTCTCACCCTCTAACTTCTTTCTATTAATGATATGGCATTTTTGATACTCGAATAGTCAACTTGGTGTTTGTGTTGATTTTCGGGGTGGAAAATCTTGGGTCGTCACAGGAAGCTTCAACGTTATATAGCATTTGTTATTGCCGATGTGTTGTAAGTGTTGACTCTGATAATTGTATGTTATACATTTAAAATTTTGTATTTCAAAGGTTATGATATATTATATTTTGTTCCGTTGCGACGTGTGATTCTTTGTTGTTATTTCTGTTCTTCTTCTACCTATTCTTCTTTATTTTCATAATGATTCGTATTTCTGTGCAATTTGGGTTGGACGGGGTTTGTATTCAGTCAACTCAGATAGTACGGAAATTTGGGTCATTACAGTTGGTATCGGAGCTTAGGTTAAGCGAATAATTAGGCTTTGATGGCGATATACTCTTTAGAGATAGGATCGGTAGTATCCTAGAATGAGTTGAGTGTATATATACGAGAGCGCGAGTGTAACAACCCAGATTTTGAAACCAATTTAAAATTTTATTTTTAATTGATTTAATGGATTTTAAGAATTTAAAATGATTTATTTTGAGAATTAACGATTTAAAATTTATTTAAAATAAAGTTAGAATGTATAAATTTAAAATTTAATTAAAACGAAAGAGAAATGGCGTGGTAGTTTGAAAATTCGATTTCTAATTTCAGTTGAATATACAGAATTCAAAAAAATCATATTTCAGTAAAATAAGAAACATTGGAATATTTTGAGCTGTAATTTTCTAACGAATGTGAGAAATGGAGATTTCACTTTTTAAATTGTAAGTTATGTCTAGTTTAAAATTCAAAATAGTCACTATAGAATTTATTTACATTTTAATAATATATTGCCCTTAAAAATGGCGATTTTGCAAATGACCTCCATTTTTGATGAAACCACTTTTGTTGGATTTGGAATGTCAAATTATAGTCAGGTTTAAAATTTCATAATTTTTGGAATTAATATGTGAGCATAGTAAATTTAAACGCGTTTTCAATTTCTGTTGAATTTAATAAGCAAGTTAAAAGGCCATTTTTCAAATGGTCTCCAAATTCAATGAAATTAATTTTATTAGGACCATATCATCAAAACATAGCTAGATTTCAATATTCATAATTTTTGGACCAGTACGTGGCCCTAGTAAATTAAATGTACGTTGGAATTCAATACTGACCGTTATATCAATTTATATTTAAATTTTGACGAAAACTGATCGTAATAGCTAAATTGGCTTATGAAATATATTCCATTGTGTTTGGAATGGTGGTATTTGACTAGGGACGTCGGTTGTTGGGTTTAATTTGGAGTTTGGTGTAATAAAAAAGCAATTAATCAAATAAAAATATATATTTCTTTTATCCTATAAAATATCCTTATCTCTTCTAACTTAAATCATTCATTCTCAGTCAACTGCAATTCACGCTGCCTCCAATTTATTTTTTTAGCGTGAAAAACAAGATTAAGGAAACATAGAAATTCAATTCAAAATCCATAAATCGCAAAATAAATATGTTTGAGATCCTATTGCGATAACCCCAAACTACCGTAGTATGAAAGCTAGGATAATCATTGGAATATAACATATTTATAACAACAGAAAATTCCAGATAACAGCGTAAGACATAAATCATAGCAGCAGAAAATTTGGAATGTCATCAACATCTTAACATCAAAGTGGCACAGTTACAGGATACAACTTAGCACTTAAAAAGTCTCAGCGAATAGAAATAAATCTAAAACATCATCAAGTACAACATAGATAAATGAGGTTTAAATGTTTCAAAATAGAAATAAAAGATAGAGGTAATCTTCATCTTCTGCCAAGAGCATACTCCACTTCGGTACATAGCCAAAATAAACCTGTTACCTGTCACATAGTTTCCCATGTAAAAATAAGGGCTCCCGAGTTTGCAAGTGAAAACAAACTACGAGTAGGTCATAGGATTGGTATGAGAAATCTTTACTTAACTTATCTAGTAATAAGACAATCACAGGACAATGCCGCTAACGCGCAACGGATTTACTGCATTGGATTGCCAGTGCATAAATTAAATCTTTTTAAACAACGCAATGCTTTTTAGAATAATGAAATCATTATAAGACTCAGGTCCCATCACACAATGCAACGCAAACCAGAGGATAGAGTTTTACCTTATAATGATCAAACATGCTTGATATGTACAAAACAATAATTATTGATATTATTACTAGTGTCTAATTAGTTTAAAAATACTTTCAAAGTAAATGTATCAATCCTAGACGGCATAGTGTCCCATCCTACTATGTTGCCATATATAGGTTTACAATCAAATCCGTAATATCGTATTGAAAATTGGGTTTCCATCATGAGTCGAGGCTAGAGATGGATCCTCACCGATTCGAGCCACTCTAGCAAATGTCTCAAGATCACACCTTCGGGCAACCCTTGGATGCTGTAGCGCCGGTCCACAAATATTTTAGTGGATTAATTATTCCTGAACAATATGTTTCCCGGTCCTATTGGACCTATCACTTGGCTAGTAACGACCAATATCCGAGGCCTCGCAAAATCCATCATCCACATAAGTAAAAATGTCTGGGATCCATACCATGACACCACTTCAAGCTAGAACGAAATTCATGCACTCCTTATGGTCCTTATCCCGTTCTTGACTCATATCGGGGTGTGAGGCTCATGAAGTAACACTTATACACAAAGCCATGCTAAATAAAGCTATGCTTTGATCATCAACTACAAGGCTCTGCTTTTAAACAAAAGCCTTGATCATCTGCATCTTAGCATGCCACATCGACAATTCATGCCATGTAACTAATGTCCATCAATATATAACCTCTGAGCTCGTACGTCTCAGAGAAGGGTGTTAAACAAGAGAATAAATTCTCCGCCACCAAACATATATATATTAAATAGAAATCAATTAACACAGAACAAAATCCAATGTCAGACACACATCCATTTAAAAGTCCGTTCTGGGTCTGAACGAAAACGAAGACGCCTTATTCCTTGTCCCGTATGTCCAATACGGAAGAGAGGTTCTCACATATCCTGTGACGATCCCAAAACCCCATACGACGGTGTTAAGGATAATCATTGGAATATAACACATTAATCATCATTAGCAGAGTACAGATAATAGCATAAACAGGAAATAGGATAATTTACACAAATATGACAGCAGAATCATATATATATATCACGACATCAGAGAGCGCAGTGCAGGATACAACTTAGTGCATAATAATACATAATCAGTCTACATCGCCTAAGGCGAAATCATATACATAGGAAGTATATAAATGAAACATCAGTTTACATCGCCTGAGGCGGAATAATAATACATATATAGTAATGGCAGAAAAATCATAGTTATCACTATGTAGTCAAGCCTCGCCATGAGCCAAAAAGTGCACCTTTGCTGCGGTGCCAAGCCAAAATACGCCATCTACCTGATACTAGGATGCCCGTGTGAAAATAAGGGCACGCGAGTTTGCAAGGTGAAACAAACTACGAGTCAGTCATGGGACTGGTATGAGAAATCTACTTAACTAATTAAAAACAATAATAAGGCAAATCAAAGCACCACTCCACTTTCACGGAACGGGTTTACTCCAATGATTGCTAGTGCATGAAATAAAGTAAATTATTAAATCATCATAACGCTTTTTATAAAAATGAAGCGATTATAAGACTCAGGTCCCATCACACTATGCAACGCAAGCCGGAGGATAGAGTTTTACCTTATAATGGCCAAGAAATGTTTGATACGTATAAAACAAAAGTGTTTGATATTATTACTAGTGCATATATGTTTTAAAAGCAAATTCAATCATAAATATCAATCCTAGGCGGCATAGCTACCATCTACTATGTCGCCATACTAGTAATATAATCACATCCGCAATTTCGTATTGGAGATTGGATTCCATCACGAGTCGAGGCAAGTGGCAAGCTCCTCTCCGTTCGAGACACTCTAGCAAATGTCCCAGGATCGCACATAGTGGTCCTTGGAATCGGCTGGGTCGGTCCTCTCTTACTTTTGAGGATTGGCAATTCCTGAACACACGTTTCCCGGTACTTACAGACCTATAATCGAGGCGCCTCGCATTCCAACAACCACACAGGTGAAAAGTATATATAAATGTCAGGGCTGGTAAGTCACTGACAACACCGTAGATAGAAAGAAACATCGTGTTCTCCCAGCGGTCCTTATCCCGTTTTTGACTCATACCGAGGTGTGAGGCTCGCGAATCCACGCCATACACAAAGCTACGCCACACAGGCCATGCTTTGATCATCAACTACAAGACTTTGCTTTGCAATAGAAGCCTTGATCATATGCCACTTAGGCATGCCACACAGGCAATCCACTCCATGCGACTGATTTCTATCGATATATAACCTCTGAGCTCGTACGTCTCAGAGGAGGGCGTTAAGCAAGAGAATAAATTCCCCGCTGCCAAACAGATATATATTTAATAGACATCAATGAGCACATAACAAAATCCAATGTCAGACACATAGTCCATTTACAAGTTCGTTCTGGGTTTGAACGAAGCCGGAGGCACCATATTCCTCGCATATCCGCACAATCAACAATACGTCCGGACGGCTACCACTTCAGCTCCTTCAAGGTAGCTACTCCTATCACGAGCATTAGTAGCGCCCATCCATCCAATGAGAAGATTGTCGGTCTTGAACCGTCTTCAACTCTTCGACTTCTCACCGTCGATCGATTATTTGAAATGAGAATGAACTCGGCCTTTTCAAACAATCCACGTATATTTAGATTTTCAAATCAATTCTTCACGTGGTTAAATTATTGAACATTCACATTTCAGTTCCTTAGTATAATTTTCATGTCAAACACATTCAACCATCAAATATCATGCGAACCAAGCAGAATCGGTTTATTTCCATTCTATATTGCCTGTAATATTTTATAACGATATATCGCCATTTTTATTTATTTAAAAACGACCATATTTAATTAAACGACGTTTCAGGTCGTGTCGAGGCACTGGCGCTGTTTTTCCCTAAATTTGTTTTACACATATCTGAAAATCTAACCGTTGGATCTTCACAAATTTTATCTTTTAAAAATGAATCCAACGGTTTCAGTTTTGGTAAAATACGACGGTCGGATCTCCCGCACTAGTCGTTTGAAGTTACGATTTCAAAACACGACTTGCAGCGTCGTTATTCGATTTAATTTAATTATATTTATATTTATATATGAATATAATCGATTCTGGCGCTGTTTTTCTTCAGATTTGAATTAAACATTCCAGACAATCCAACCGTTGGATTTTTACAAAGTTGGTGCCGTTGGAAAGATATTTCCAAGGCAAACCCAACGGTTGCGGTTTCGGGAAAATCCTATGGTCGGATCTCCCGCACTAATCATTTGAAATCACGGTTTCAAAACATGAACTACAGGCCTCGATTTGTTTTAATTATATATATATATATATATACACATATAGTTCATTCGGCGATTTCAATATCCTTTTCACTTCAAATATTTCACTAACGCCTTTAAATTTTGGAAAATTTCGCCATAACCTCCTTTGTACGGGAAGGGCTGGGAAAATTCCCAAATAGCCACACGGGCGTCTCATCTCAAAAAGAAAAAGAAAAAGCCAAGCGGCTAGCCAATCCGCTCCTAAAATCATCACCCAAGCAAAACAGTAAACATGTACCTATTTGTCGGGCACAAAATTTTATTCCTCTTCTCTAACCTCTTTGCTATAACCTGTTCAATAAATATGCATGTACATATGTGCAATTCTTATCACTTATCAATTTCCATTCAATTTCATATTTGATTCGATTTAGTTTTTCGCTACTATTCATTCCAATGTTGCATACATAAGCAAAAAATCATATCATTAGCTAATTAATGAATATTTCAACTCATGCATATTTATTTGAACAAGTGTTTATTTTTAACACTTCATAATTCACTTAAAATTGATATTTTTAGTTAACTAAAATATATTTCAACACATGACTATTTTATTTAGTTCCTATACATGTTAAAAATAATATTCATATCAAACAAATATTTATTTCAACACTTGTATATTTTTAGCAAATCACATACAAGATAAAAATGGTATTTTTATCATCTAAAATATTTATTCAACACATGAATGTTTTAGCACTACATATTCTCAATAAAAATGATATTTTTATTGTTCGATCTTTTTATTTAACACATGAACCTTTTCAACACACGAACTTCTCAACACATGAGCATTTCCACACATGGATATTTTATATAGTTTATACATATATGAAAGATGTTATTTTTATTGTTGAAACAATTTATTTAAAACACGAATATTTTACATACTTCATATATATAATAAAAATGTGATTTTTATTGTTTAAACACTTTATTCATTCAACACATGAACTTCTCAACACATGAGCATTTCCACACATGGATATTGTTTCAACACATGAAAATAATTTCAACATATGAAAATAATTCTAACACATGAATATTATTCAAAATTTCGGCAGCATAACGGCAGGGTAGTTAAAACCGGCACCGTCCCGAGTACGGCTCCTCGCTCTACCTTAAAACCTCGCTGTTTTTGAAAATGAGGATTTCGTACATCTAATTTGCATGCAGGCGAGTATGATTTTTCTTTTCCATAATTTATTTCAATCACAAATGGGTATTTTTCAACCACAACCAAACAATATCAACCACAAACAATTCTATCAACCATTCGCATTATTCACCAAAATTTTCACACCAATTCACAATCTATAAATACCGTCCATGGTTTGTGGACGAGGGGAGTATATATATATATGTATAAATATATTTTACTTCCATTCCAATACACATATCATTTATACAATGCATGTATAATTCATACTTCGCTCATATAACTTATACATCACATGTACATGAGGTATACAACACGTATATAATTTATATTTCGCTTATATAATTTATATATGATCTTTCAATTCACATTTCAGTTTAGAAATCTCACATTGGTTGTCTCCTTTCTAAAAATCCTAGCAAGCTCAGAAAAATCCCTGGACACTTCTAGACTGTAGAGAGCGTCGACACGGTCTCGATGTTTCCTGTTTCATCGAATTTCGTTAACACACGATAAAGATATGATTTTTCAAAGTTTGCAACACTTAAAAGTGTTATTTTCAGTTTCAAAAATAAAGGCCGTATACCTTTCAGAACCTTCAAAACTAGGTTTACAAATTTCGCTCCAACCGTTGCACTTGAAGACGATCGGAGGGTACCACGCTGTCGGCCTTAGAGAGAGCTTTACGCGCAGGTGCACCTCGTCGAACTCGGTGGTCGGGATAAGGCAGGGCGGCAGTTTGAACTGCTGAAGTTGGTGGAGGTGATTCTCTCGATTGGGGGGACGATAGGTGGTGCAGTCGGGGTTGATTTGAAGAGGAGGGCGAGGCGAACAAAAGACTTAACTGGAGCGAGGGCTGGTTCTGCCTGTGGCGATCGGAAATCGCCTGGGAAGTGGCTAAGTCGCTTCCGCCATTGAGATCGAGGGTTATGGGGGTTTTGAGATATTTTTTTTATTTTAATTATGAAATGAGAATTCTGATTGGCCCATGCTTTATTAAATTTTTAAAATAGCGTTTCTCCCACCGAACACCAATTCAAACCCAATGACTGTCGCCCCTAGCTAAATACCCACATCCCGAACACAATGGGATATGTTTCGTAGGCCCATTTGACTGTTACAGCCATTTAATCTTCAAATTAAAATACAAATCATTCAATATTCGATTTGAACGTACATTTTAATTAGCCAGGGCCACAAACTGATTCGAAAAATTCCAGAAAAATAAATCTAGCTATGTTTTGACGCTACGGTCCCAACAAAACTAGTTTCGTCGAATTCTGAGACCGTTTGAAAAATGGCCATTTTCTAGTCGATCTAATTTAACAGAAATTGACCAATCACATTTTCTTTTGCCACGCTCACATACTAGCTTCAAAAATTATGAAATTTGAAACCTAGCAATAATTTGACATCCCGGATCCAACAAAAGTGGTTTCGTCGAATTCCGAGGTCGTTTGAAATATGTCTATTTTCAAGGGCTATATATTCTCTATAGCGACCTTTCTGAAAATTCATTTGGTCATAACTTTTGATTCCTGCTATGAAACTTCGATTTTTCAGATTCCTTAGAAATATATTCATAAACAGATTTAAATTTTTTTGGTTTCACTGAAATTCGTTTTATTTTGCACCCAGTACAGTCAGTCAAAGTTTGAATTCAAATTTTCAAACTGCCGCACTTCATTATTTTATTGAAATATTATATCTCAATTGTTTAAATTTCTTTAAAATATCCAATTTAAAAATTTTAAATTGGCTTGTATTTTCCGGTTTGTTACAATCTCCCCCACTTAAAACTTTTCGTCCCCTAAAAGGAAACAACCGTACAGTAGGAAAAAAATGTAAATGCAAAGTATTGTGAAAGTACCTTGCACCGGAGTTAGTCAGTGATGTCACTCTGCATTTGGGGTAAGCTCGCTTAATGCTTGCCTCAGTCTCCCAAGTACAGTCTCTAGGATCACTACTCCATTGCACTTTAACTAAATGAACCTTCTTTCTCCTTAGCTCTTTAGTTTCTTTGCCAACAATTTTTAATGGCTCTCTTCTGACTGCCAATTCTGGAGTAATTTCCAAGTCCTGTTGCGCTGCTTCTTCTACAACAAGATCCGGATCATGCACATGTCTTCTAAGTTGAGATACGTGAAACACATTATGCATTCCAGGTAACCAATCAGGTAATTGAACCATATAAGCAAGAGTTCCAATCCGTTCAAGTATAGGAAAGGGACCAATAAATCTGGGTGCCAGCTTCCCAGTTTTACCGAATCAGATCACTCCTCTCATCGGAGAAACTTTCAAATAAACATAATCACCATTAGTGAATGCCAAATCTCTTCTTCTAGAATTCGCATAACTTTTCTGTCGGCTTTGTGTGGTTTTCAATCGTTTCTTGATGAAATCGACTTTATCAGATGCTTCTCGAATCATATCGGGTCCCAACACAAGTCTGTTTCCAGGTTCTACCCAACATGCGGGAGATCTACGCGGTCTAGTGTATAACGCTTCAAATGGCGACATTTCCAAACTTGCTTGATAGCTGTTGTTATATGAGAATTCTGCCAAATGCAAGTGATCTTCCCATGACCCACCAAAATCAATAATACAAGCCCGTAGTAAATCTTCTAAAATCATATTCACTCGCTCAGTTTGGCCATCTGTCTGAGGGTGATAAGCGGTGCTCATGTTCAGTTTTGTTCCCAGTTCTGTCTGGAATGCCTCCCAGAATTTGCTAGCAAATATTGGGTCTCTATCACTGACTATGCTGATGGGAACTCCATGCAGCTTAACAATTTCTTTGAAATAAATATGTGCAAGACTTTGAGCAGTTCTATTGTATCTGACAGGTATGAAATGGGCGGTCTTCGTGAAGCGATCTACGATCACCCAAATACTATCATTACCTTTCTTGGTTCGGGGCAAACCATCTATGAAATCCATGGAAATCTGTTCCCATTTCCAACCTAGGACTTCCAACGGTTGCAACAATCTGGCCAGCTTTTGTTGGTCGCTCTTGAGCAATTGACAAGTAGGGCACCTGCTAATATATAAAGAAATGTCCCTCTCCATTGCCCTCCACCAGAAGGTGCGCTTAATATCATTATACATTTTGCTCACGCCGGGATGGATACTAAGTTTGGACTTATGGCATTCATCCATGTCTTCTCTTCGAAGCTCTAGAATATTTGGGATGCAAATCCGGTCATTTAATCTGAAAAATCCCTTATCGTCAATATGGAAACTTGTGGTTTCACCTTCCTTGATCCTCTGACTGATTCTTTGAATAAATTCATCGTCTTTCTAAAGGACTGAAATCTTATCAATAGAGGAAGATGTAATAGTTATGCTGGCGATGATTTCATTCTTTCTACTGAGCGCATCAGCTACTACATTAGCCTTTCCCAGCGTATACAGGATATCTAGATCATACGCTGCAAGAAATTCTAGCCAACGCTGCTGTCTCAAGTTCAGATCTTTCTGGGTGAACAAATACTTCAATGATTGATGATCTGTAAACAGTTCAAATTTCTCACCCAATAGGTAATGTCTCCAAATTTTCAAAGCAAAAACGATGGCTAGCAACTCAAGATCATGAGTTACATAATTCTTCTCATGGGGTTTCAGCTGGCGGCTTGCATAAGAGACTACTTGGCCCCTTTGCATTAATACTGCACCAAGACCTCTAATAGGAGCATCCGTCCAAACCGTCAAATCCTGATTGCCATCGATAATGGTTAATACTGAAGCGGTTGTCAATTTGGATTTCAATTCCTGGAAAGCTTCCTCACAGTCGGAAGTCCACTTAAATTTCCCGTGCTTCTTCGTAAGCTTCGTTAATGGGCCGGATATCTTCGAAAAATCCTTAACGAATTTTCGATAATAACTAGCCAACCCCATAAAACTTTGAACCTTTGTGGGTGTAGTAGGTTGTTTCCAGTTTTGAATTGCTGTAATTTTGCTCGGATCTACAGAAATTCCTTCCTTTGACACGACATGGCCAAGGAACTTCACCTCTTCTTGCCAGAAGACTCATTTAGAGAATTTGGCTTTGAAGACGTTCTTTCTCAGGATCCCCAATACTTGTTCTAAATGTCTTTCATACTCAGGTTTTGATTTGGAGTAGATTAAAATATCATCGATGAATACGAGGACGAATTTATTCAGAACCTCCCTGAACACTCTATTCATTAGATCGACGAAGTATGCTGGAGCGTTGCATAAGACGAACGGCATTACTAACCATTCATAAAATATGTCTGGACCTCTGAAAGCTGTCAAAGGAACACACTCTTCGGCAATTCTCAGTTGATGGAAACCTGTAGCTAGGTCCATACTGGAAAATACTCTCGCCCCATTTAATTGGTCTAACAGATCATCGATGCGGGGTAATGGGTATTTGTTTTTGAGCGTCTATTTGTTAAGGTCTCGGTAATCGACACACAATCGAAGAGTATCGTCTGACTTTGAGACAAACACTACACCTGCACCCCAACTAGAAAAGCTAGGTCTGATCAGACCCTTCCATAGCAGTTGACGAGTTTGATCTCCTAATTCTTCTTTTTCTTTTGGAGTCATTCTTCGAATCGGATGTACCACTGGTCTAGCATTGGGAATTAGATCGATTCTGAATTCAATTTCTCTTTGCGGAGGTAAGTTTTTGACTTCTTCAAACACATCTGCATAGTTTCTAATGACAGGAATCTTTTCTAAGGAAGTGGGGATAACTTCTAGCGCAGACCAAAATTCCTTTCTATCTGGGTTCGAACCATGGCATGGTACAGTAATATATGCGAGCTTCGTTTTAATATTTACTATTCTTTCCGCACACTTTACTTCAGCTTCGTATTTTGTTAACCAATCTAGCCCGAGAATGATATCAAACTCAGGAAAATCCATAACGACTAGATCAAAAGGAAACTGGTATCAAGAAAAAGAAGCAGGTACTTTACAATATGAACTTCGAATAATAGAACCCCCTGTTGGATTATGAACCTTAACCGATTCTTTAAGCTTTCTTTGTTTTAACTTTAATTTGTGAACCGTGTTACTTGCAATAAAACTACGTGATGCACCCGTGTCAAATAATAAAGAAACAGGAATATTTTTAATTGTAAGCGTACCTCCCAAAACATCGGGTTTACCTGCTCCATCGGAAGCAGCCGGCGGGTTCGCCCCGTCATACACATGAGCAACCTCGGCCTTCTTAAGCAAGGGATAATCTCTAACAAGATGTCCTGTTCTACGGCAGTTAAAGCATAAACGAGGGTTCTGAGAGCTCTGGCTTGAGCCTTGAGAGTTGGTCTTCTGCCGTTTCGGGGCTGTGCAAACATTAGAGTAGTGCCCCACCTTGCCACAATTGAAGCAGCTTCCCTTTGGCGGCTTGCTAGTATGCTGATTAGTGGATTCCGTGTTGCTTGAATCATCTTGATTCGTAGCGGGCTTGCGTTTATTCCCTGCTTGGCTCTTAGCACGGTCCAGATCAAGGTTCCTTTGATCCAGGTCCTCATAATTGCATGCCATCTCCACTAATTCAGAAAACGCCAGCTTGATGTGGGCCATTGCCCTGTCTTGGTACTTACGCTTTAGCCCGAGGATGAACCTCTTGTTCTTGGACTTAGCAGTGGCGATGAGCTCGGGACCATAGCGGGATAACTGTGTAAACTTGTTCAGGTAGTCTTGCACAGAGAGGTCTCCCTGCTGGAGGTTTGCAAATTCGCCGTGCATGCGCTCAATGGCTTGCTCTGGGACGTACTTTTCATTGAACAAATCCTTGAATTCATCCCATGTCCTACCAGCATTTCTGTTCTCTACGGTGAGGGCTTCCCACCATAATTCGGCTTTCTCTTGCAAAAGCCAAGCACTCATGAATGCTTTGTCTTGATCACCCAGCCTCAGGCCTCCAAATATCTTTTCGCATGTTTTCAGCCATGCCACGACCTAAATCACAGTGCCCATTCCAGAGAAGGTTTTACCTCCTAGATTCTTGTACCTTTTTGCCACTCGGTCGAGCTCGAATGGCTGAGCAGCTGGGGGTTGTATTAATGGTTCATCTGCAGCTGGGACTTCTCCTCGTCCTCTGCCATGGCCAGCTCGGCGTCCTTTGCCTGCTGCTGCTCGGGTAGCCGTTGTTCAAGTTCTGTATAAGCAAGAAAAGAGTCAGTCTACAGAAACGATAATTTTATTATATGGTACAGCAGAAGAACTTAAGGAAAGACAACTATGTACTGATCAAATTATTTTTGCTATCTGGTTAGCTCATTCTAGGACATTACTAGTCCTATCTCTAATGAGCTACTCACCTAAGAATACTACCGATTCTTTTCTGACGAGGTGTTTAATGTGTTAAATTCCAGAACTAAGGTTAACCAAAGCTTTGATACCACCTATCACGATCCCAAAACCCCGTAAGACAGTGTTAAGGATAATAATTGGAATATAACACATTAATCATCATTAGCATAGTACAGATAATAGCATAAACAGGAAATATGATAATTTACACAAATATGACAGCGGAATCATATATATATATCACCACATCAGGGAGCGCAGTGCAGGATACAACTTAGTGCATAATAATACATAATTAGTCTACATCGCCTGAGGCCGAATCATATACATAGGAAGTACATAAACGAAACATCAGTTTACATCGCTTGAGGCGGAATCATAATACATATATAGTAATGGCGGAAAAATCATAGTCATCACTGTGTAGTCAAGCCTCACCATGAGCCAAAAAGTGCACCTTCGCTGCGGTGCCAAGCCAAAATACGCCATCTACCTGATACTAGGCTGCCCGTGTGAAAATAAAGGCACCCGGGTTTGCAAGGTGAAACAAACTACGAGTCAGTCATGGGACTGGTATGAGAAATCTACTTAACTAATTAACAACAATAATAAGGCAAATCAAAGGACCACGCCACTTTCGCGGAACGGGTTTACTCCAATGATTGCTAGTGCATGTAATAAAGTAAATTATTAAATCAACGCAATGCTTTTTATAAAAATGAAGCCATTATAAGACTCAGGTCCCATCATACAATGCAACGCAAGCCAGAGGATAGAGTTTTACCTTATAATGGCCAAGAAATGCTTGATACGTATAAAAAAAGTGTTTGATATTATTACTAGTGCATATATGTTTTAAAAGAAAATTCAATCATAAATATCAATCCTAGGCGGCATAGCTGCCATCTACTATGTCGCCATACTAGTAATACAATCACATCCGCAATTTCATATTGGAAATTGGATTCCATCATGAGTCGAGGCAAGGGGCAAGCTCCTCTCCGTTCGAGACACTCTAGCAAATGTCCCAGTATCGCACACATGCGTCCTTGGAATCGGCTGGGTCGGTCCTCTCTTACTTTTGAGGTTTGGCAATTCCTGAACACACGTTTCCCGGTCCTTACCGACCTATAATCGAGGCGCCTCACATTCCAACAACCACACAGGTGAAAAGTATATATAAATGTCAGGGCTGGTAAGTCACTGACACCACCGTAGCTAGAAAGAAACATCGTGTTCTCCCAACGGTCCTTATCCCATTTTTGACTCATACCGAGGTGTGAGGCTCGCGAATCCACGCCATACACAAAGCTACGCCACACAGGCCATGCTTTGAGCATCAACCACAAGACTTTGCTTTGCAACAGAAGCCTTGATCATATGCCACTTAGGCGTGCCACACAGGCAATCCACTCCATGCGACTGATTTCTATCGATATATAACCTCTGAGCTCGTACGTCTCAGAGAAAGCCATTAAGCAAGAGAATAAATTCTCCGCCGCCAAACAGATATATATTTAATAGAGATCAATGAGCACAGAACAATATCCAATGTCAGACACACAGTCCATTCACAAGTTCGTTCAGGGTTTGAACGAAGCTGGAGGCACCATATTCCTCGCATATTCGCACAATCAACAATACGTCCGGACGGCTACCACTTCATCTCCTTCAAGGTAGCTACTCCTATCATGAGCATCAGTAGCGCCCATCCATCCAATGTGAGGATCGTCGGTCTTGAACCGTCAACTCTTCGACTTCTCACCGTCGATCGATTATTTGAAATGAGAATGAACTTGGCCTTTTCAAATAATCCACGTATATTTAGAGTTTCAAATCAATTCTTCACATGGTTAAATTATTCAACATTCACATTTCAATTCCTTAGTATAATTTTCATGTCAAACACATTCAACCATCAAATATCATGCAAACCAAGCAAAATCGTTTTATTTCCATTCTATATCGCCTATAATATTTTATAACGATATATCGCCATTTTTATTTATTTAAAACGATCATATTTAATTAAACAACGTTTCAGGTCGTGCCGAGGCACTGACGCTGTTTTTCCCTAAATTTGTTTTACACATATCTGAAAATCTAACTGTTGGATCTTCACAAATTTTATATCATTAGAAAGATCTTTTCAAAATGAATCCAACGGTTTCAATTTTGGGAAAATCCGACGGTCGGATCTCCCGCACTAGTCGTTTGAAGTTACGATTCCAAAATACGAACTACAGCGTCATTATTCGATTTAATTAAATTATATTTATATTTGTATTTGTATATAAATATAACCGATTCTGGCGCTGTTTTTCTTCAGATTTGAGTTAAACATTCCAGACAATCTAACCGTTGGATTTTTACAAATTGGTGCCGTTGGAAAGATATTTCCAAGGCAAACCCAACGGTTGCGGTTTCGGGAAAATCCTGTGGTCGGATCTCCTGCACTAATCGTTTGAAATAACGGTTTCAAAACACGAACTGTAGGCCTCGATTCGTTTTAATTTATATATATATATATATATATATATATATATATATATACACACACACATATAGTTCATTCCGCGATTTCAATATCGTTTTCACTTCAAATATTTCACTAATGCCTTTAAATTTTGGAAACTTTTGCCATAACCTCCTTTGTATAGAAAGGGCTGGGAAAATTTCCAAATAGCCACACGGGCGTCTCATCTCAAAAAGAAAAAGAAAAAGCCAAGCGGCTAGCCAATCCGCTCATAAAATCATCACCCAAGCAAAATAGTAAACATGTACCTATTTGTTGGGCACACAATTTTATTCCTCTTCTCTAGCCTCTTTGCTATAACCTGTTCAATAAATATGCATGTACATATGTGCAATTCTTATCACTTATTATTTTCCATTCAATTTCATATTTGATTCGATTTGGTTTTTCGCTACCGTTCATTCCAATGTTGCATACATAAGCAAAAAATCATATCATTAGCTAATTAATGAATATTTCAACTCATGCATATTTATTTGAACAAGTGGTTATTTTTAACACTTCATAATTCACTTAAAAATGATATTTTTAGCTAACTAAAATATATTTCAACCCATGACTATTTTATTTAGTTCCTATACATGTTAAAAATAATATTCATATCTAACAAATATTTATTTCAACACTTGTATATTTTTAGCAAATCACATACATGATAAAAATGGTATGTTTATCATCTAAAATATTTATTCAACACATGAATGCTTTAACACTTCATATTCTCAATAAAAATGATATTTTTATTGTTCGATCTTTTTATTCAACACATGAACCTTTTCAACACATGAACTTCTCAACACATGTGCATTTCCACACATGGATATTTTATATAGTTTATACATATAAGAAAGATGTTATTTTTATTGTTGAATTTTTTTATTTAAAACACGAATATTTTACATACTTCATATATATAATAAAAATGCGATTTTTATTGTTTAAACACTTTATTCATTCAACGCATGAACTTCTCAACACATGAGCCTTTCCACACATGGATATTGTTTCAACACATGAATTTAGTTTCAACACATGAAAATAATTTCAACATATGAAAATAATTCTAACACATGAATATTATTCAAAATTTCGGCAGCATAATGGCAGGGTAGTTAAAACCGGCACCATATCGAGTACGGCTCCTCGCTCTACGTTAAAACCTCGTGGTTTTTGAAAATGAGGATTTCATACATCAAATTCGCACGCAGGCGAGTATGATTTTTCTTTTCCACAATTTATTTCAATCACAAATGGGTATTTTTCAACCACAACTAAACAATATCAACCACAAACAATTCTATCAACCTTTCGCATTATTCACCAATTTTTTCACACCAATTCACAATCAATAAATATCGTCCATGGTTTGTGGACGAGTGGAGTATATATATATAAGTATATTTTATTTCCATTCCTACACACATATCATTTATACAATGCATGTATAATTCATACTTCGCTCATATAACTTATACATCGCATGTACATGAGGTATACAACACGTATATAATTTATATTTCGCTTATATAATTTATATATGACATTTCAATTCACATTTCAGTTTAGAAATCTCACATTGGTTGTCGCCTTTCTAAAACTCCTAGCAAGCTCAGAAAAATCTCCGGACACTTCTAAACTATAGAGAGCGTCGACACGGTCTCGATGTTTCCTGTTTCATCGAATTTCGTTAACACACGATAAAGATACGATTTCTCAAAGTTTGCAACACTTAAAAGTGTTATTTTTAGTTTCAAAAATAAAGGCCGTATACCTTTCAGACCCTTCAAAACTAGGTTTACAAATTTCGCTCCAACCGCTGCAGTTGAAGACGATCGGAGGGTACCACGCTGTCGGCCTTGGAGAGAGCTTTCCGCGTAGGTGCACCTCGTCGAACTCGGTGGTCGGGATAAGGCAGGGCGGTGGTTCTAACGGCTGAAGTTGGTGGAGGTGATTCTCTCGATTGGGGCGACGATAGGTGGTGCAGTCGGGGTTGATTTGAAGAGGAGGGCGAGGCGAACAAAAGACTTAACTGGAGCGGGGACTGGTTTTGCCTGTGGCAATCGGAAATCGCCTGGGAAGCGGCGAAGTGGCTTCCGCCGTCGAGATCGAGGGTTACGGGGGTTTTGAGATATATATTTTTATTTTAATTATGAAAGGAGAATTCTGATTGGCCCATGCTTTATTAAAATTTTAAAATAGCGTTTCTCCCACCGGACACCAATTCAAACCCAACGACTGTCGCCTCTAGCTAAATACCCCATCCCGAACACAATGGGATATGTTTCGTTGGCCCATTTGACTGTTACAGTCAGTTATTCTTCAAATTAAAATATAAAACATTCAATATTCGATTTGAATGTACATTTCAATTTGCCAGGGCCACAAACTGATTCGAAAAATTCCAGAAAAATAAATCTAGCAATGTTTTGACGCTACGGTCCCAACAAAACTAGTTTCATCAAATTCTGAGACCGTTTGAAAAATGGCCATTTTCTGGTCGATCCAATTTAACAGAAATTGACCAATCACATTTTCTTTTACCACGCTCACATACTAGCTTCAAAAATTATGAAATTTGAAACCTAGCAATAATTTAACATCCCGGATCCAACTAAAGTGGTTTTGTCAAATTCCGAGGTCGTTTGGAAAATGTCTATTTTCAAGGGCTATATATTCTCTAAAGCGACCTTTCTGAAAATTCATTTGGCCATAACTTTTGATTCCTGCTATGAAACTTCGATTTTTTAGATTCCTTAGAAATATATTCATAAACAGATTTAAATATTTTTGGTTTCACTAAAATCCGTTTTATTTTGCACCCAGTACAGTCAGTCAAAGTTTAAATTCAAATTTTCAAACTGCCGCACTATTTCCAATTCATTATTTTATTGAAATATTCTATCTCAATTGTTTAAATTTCTTTAAAATATCCAATTTAAAATTTTTAAATTGGCTCGTATTTTCCGGGTTGTTAAATATCTGGACCATCAACAAGTATATCTGGACAACTACCACTTTAACTCTTTATTGGGGGCTACGCACTATCGGGCACCAATAGTTGTCCATTCGATGTGAAGATCATTGTCTTCAATCACCATCTTCAATGTCTTCGATTTAAATCATCGTATAATTATTTGAATTGAGATAGAACTCGGTCTTTTCAAATAATTCTCGAATATATATAATTTAAATCATTTTATATCATTCATATTATTTTATAACAATTTATCGCTATTTTTATTTAACGACGCTTCATGTCAATAGGTGGCCCTAGCGCTGTTTTTACCCAAATTTGATTTACGAATTCCTCGAAATCTAACCGTTGGATTTTTAACAAATTTAATATCGTTGGAAATATCTTCCCAAAGCGGACCTAACCGTTCCAGTTTTGGGAAAATCCGACGGTCGGTTCTTTTGGTATAATCATTTAAAGTTACGATTTCGAAACGCGAACTAACGCTCGCGATTCGTTTAATTTTAATTTATATTTTTATATATAAATATATATAAAAATATAAATCGTTCGATAGTTTCAGTAACATGTTTAAAATGATGTTTTCAACCAAACTAAACATATCTTAACATATAAACATTTTTAATGTTTTAACAAATTTTCCTAAATATGATTCCTTTTTATAATGAATCATCATATACACTAAAAATATCATTTATAATGATTCTTAAATTTGACCATTCCTATATTCACATATATACGATAAAAAGAAGAATTTTACTGTCTACACAATTTCTACATTTCATATGTATAAATAAAAAGAATATTTTATTTATGCAAATAAAAAGAATATTTTATTGTCTACCCAATTACTACATTTCATATGTATACAATAAAAAGAATGTTTTATTGTTTTACACAAATTCTACATTTCCTATGTATACAATAAAAAGAAGATTTTATTGTTTTACACAAATTCTACATTTTCTATGTACACAATAAAAAGAATGTTTTATTGTTTTTAATTCCTATGTTCATATGACAAATAAAAAGAAATTTTATTTGTGTAACATTTTCAATGTTTCCCAATGAAAAATAAAAAGGAGTATTTTATTTGTATACACAATTTTATCTTTCTAATGACAAATAAAAAGAGTATTTTATTTGCATACGTGTTTTCTACTATTCTAATGACAAACAAAAAGAATTTTATTCGCATAACATTTTCTACATGTTTCTACTGACAAATAAAAAAGAGTTTTGTTCGCATAACATTTTCTACATGTCTCTAATGACAAATAAAAAGGAGTTTTGTTTGCATAACATTTTCTACATGTCTCTAATGACAAATAAGTTTTGTTCGCATAACATTTTCTACATGTCTCTTATGACAAATAAAAGGAGTTTTGTTCCCATAACATTTTCTACATGTCTCTAATGACAAATAAAAAGGAGTTTTGTTCACATAACATTTTCTACATGTCTCTAATGATAAATAAAATAATGACAAATGAAAAGGAGTTTTGTTCGCATAACATTTTCTACATGTCTCTAATGACAAATAAAAAGGAGTTTTGTTCGCATAACATTTTCTACATGTCCCTAATGACAAACAAAAAAAGAGTTTTGTTCGCATAACATTTTCTACATGTCTCTAATGAGAAATAAAAAGGAGTTTTGTTCACATAACATTTTCTACATGTCTCTAATGACAAATAAAAATGAGTTTTGTTCGCATAACATTTCCTACTTGTCTCTAATGAAAAATAAAAAGGAGTTTTATTTACATAACATGTTCTGTGTTCTCTACTGATAAATAAAAGAAAAATTATTTACTTAACATGTTTTAATGTTTAACATGACAAATGAAAGAAGATTTTACTTGTATAACAGGTTCTATGTTTTCTACAGATAAATAAGGAAAATTTATTCACATAAGAATTCCAATGTTTTCTTGTGACAAATAAAAAGGAAATTTTACTTGCATAACAATTCCATTTTTAAACATGGCAAATAAAAAAGATATTTTTATTTCATAACAATTCCATTTTTAAACATGGCAAATAAAAAAGATATTTTTATTTGACAACAATTCTATTTTTAACATAACAAATAAAAATCATATTTTTATTTGACAACAATTCTATTTTTAACATGACAAATAAAAACGATATTTTTATTTGACAACAATTCTATTTTTAACATGGCAAATAAAAATGATATTTTTATTTGACAACAATTCTATTTTTAACATGACAATTAAAAATGATATTCTTATTTGACAACAATTCTATTTTTAACATGACAAATAAAAATGATATTCTTATTTGACAACAATTCTATTTTTAACATGACAAATAAAAATGATATTTTTATTTGATAACAATTCTATTTTTAACATTATATTCAACTAAATCAACAGATCACCACAACAGCATCAACCAATCCAAATCAAATCACGTACAACAACAAACCTTATTTAACAGCGTATTTGTAAAAATTTCTAAACACGATAATAATTAATTATTTTTAATTATTTAAAAAGAAATCTCACGGTGCTTCGAATTTTCCCAAAAATTTCCGGTCGATCTAAATCCTCTGGTTGCTCCTAAAACGAAGAAGACTCCGCCACGATCCAAACAATTCCTGTTTCACGCGATTCCAATAATTTACGAATAAGTTACGAACTTATTTGTATTGATAATATTTTTAAATTAATTAATTATATAATTATATTAAAAAAAACTACCTTCTTCTTCCTCTAAAAACACGGCCGCACCTTCCACGTATTAATTCAAAACTAGGTCTACACTTCCCGATCAAACCACTCAGCTTCGTCACAATCTGACCACACCTCGTCAAAGAGGGGAGAGGCGCGCTCAAGGGGGCCCTAGGCTGATCAACTCGATCAGCCCAAGGAGTTGCTGCGGCGACTCCAACGTGCAGGGTGATTCTCTGATTTGATCGAAATATGCAGTTTCAGGAGGTGTAATCCTTATGGATGTGGAGATTGAAAAGAGTGTTACAATTTTGTCAAAAGAAGGGAGGGATTTCACTGAGTGGATGGAGAGAATTTAATGGGAGACGAATGGAGCATTGCTGGCCATGAAAACGAAAGGGTGGCTAGGTTTTGTGAATTAGGGTTTAGTTTAATCCATATTTATATTAAAATATTATTAAATTTTCTAGTTTGCAAAAAACATAGCTCCAAATTCAGCCTAACGAATGTTGCCCATAGCCAAATACCCCTATTTCAGACACAATGGGCTGATCGGGCTTGGTCTCATCAGCCCATTCGATCGTTTTTAGCTTGTTTTCTTCAAATTAAAATATAAATCATTTAATTATTTAATTTGATCGTACATTTAAATTTACCGGGACCACATAGGGACTCCAAAAAAAACTGAAAAATAAATCTAGCTATGTTTTGACAATACGGTCCTAACAAAATTAATTTCGTTTAATTTGGAGAATGTTTGAAAAATGGCCTTTTTAATGATCGATCAAATTCAACAGAAATTATCGAATGCATTTTAATTTATCACGCTCACATATTAATTCCAAAAATTATGGAAATTTAAACATAGCAATAATTTGACATTCCAGATCCAACAAAAATGGTTTCGCTGAAAGCGGAGGTCATTTGAAAAAGGACTATTTTTAATAGCTTTAATATTATTTAAAAATGGAATTTTTAAATTCTGGCACATTTCCTGTCAAAATTTCTTAATTTTTTTTAAATTAGTTCTGATTTTTCAGGTTGTTACACCTATGATGATTCTCTATGATATAGCATACATCTCTGGGTTTCCATTGTGATTTTGGTCGTTATGTTATTTCCAGCGTGGGTATCTAGCACCTAGGGTTGGCAATTCCGCGATGTTTAACATCAATTGAAGGAATGGGTGTTGATTTCAAATTAAAATGTGAATTGGAGCTTGTTTGCAAATCTTTGGGATAGATGGTGACAATTTGGAACAAACTTACACTGTGCATGCTCAAGAATAATAGTTCGACGCACGGAGGAAGGTTTGCTAGAGTTTGGCATTTTTGATTTTGGAAGATAGGGAATTGGAAAAGAAGAATTGTGGTGAATTTTATTCAATTTTAAATAAAGTATGGAAGGGTTTAGGCAAATTCTATTCGGACCTAGAGAATTTCTTAGTAGCCCCCCATTTTTATGAAAAAATTCAAGGATGAAACTGCACTTTTCAAGTATTATGTTTTTTTTAATTTCCAGTCTACCTCGTAGAGACTCTACGTGGTTTGTAAGAAAACCACGTAGAAGCAATTTGTGGTATGCTAAATAACCACGTAGGGCCTCTTCGTGGTATTATAGCATACCATGTAGAGCTCCTACGTGGTTTCCATACAAACCACGTAGAGTCCCTACGAGGAATGGTATTTTCGGTTTTTTTTATTTCACGAGGGGCTACTCAGCAAAATGAGGAGTTTCCTCATTTCACAAATGTTGAAATTATAACAAATGTTGTACGGTGCTTGTTAGCTCACATTCACTGTTGTTTGAAAACCCATGGATGATTTTATCGACCGTATTTTATTTTGTTTGTGATGTTGAAATGTTTAACATATTAAAATAATATTAATAAATTTGTGGTGTTTGAAATTAAATTATAAATACCCCTTCATAATTTAAACAGTGAAAATTGACTAATTACAAAAATAATTTGAATCGAATTAGACTTGTTTACATTTATTAACCAGTGATTAATTTGAATCAATTGTTGTTGTTTGAAAACCCCACACGGGTGTGGGGATGATAATTAATACACATCTCCCTTGGATTTAATTATTTGTTAGCCAATTGATTGACAGACTTTGATAAGTGTTATTTAATTATTTAATGCTTATACAGTTGTAAATTGCACTTTGGATGTGAATTGAATGTTTAATAGTTATTTATCACTATTTTTGAATACATGTGATGTATGAAATCCATATAAATAAAATAATATTGTAATTGAATGAGTCTGATTCCAATTCAGAAATAAATAATATTTTAAAATAATATTCCATAAGAATCAAAATATGATTTTGATGTTCGATTTTGGATGGACATGAAAATATTGAAATATATGAAGGCGAGTTAAGTAGATATACGCCATTTTAACTTGAACGGAATTTTCTGTCGATTTTATTCATTTTATAATAAATATCGAAAAGAATTAATTACAAAATCTGATATTTTGAAAATATTATCATTTTAAGATTATAATGATATAGAATATTTAATTTTGCTTTAAAATTGAAAAGGAAACTAAAATTCTTTTAAAATGAATTTATAAACGATTTATAAAATACATTTCAAAATGGAAATTGATGATATATATATTATATATATTTAAATGGTTTGAATAGAATGCGCCGCACAGCGACCGTTCGCGAATTTCAACCATTGACTTCAAATTGATGTAACGGGAGATCCGACCATCGAATTTCCTAAAACCGAAACCATTGGGTTAGTGTCAAAAAGATCTTTCCAATGAATATAAGAGATTTAAATTTGAATGGTTGAATTTTAAAATATGCCCAAATCAATTTCAGAAAAGGTCGCTATGAATGCAGTTCGATGGCAGTTATTGGAAACCGAATGTAAGGGCCTTAATAAAGTTATTTAAAAAATCCGGCAAAATTATGTAAGATAATAATAACTGATTTGGAAAGATTTTGGATGAAAAATTCCAAGTTTGAAAAGATAATTTTTTTTATCGAAATGAACAAGTTAATAAATAGAATAATAATCCAATTATTTTTAGAATAAATTAGATTGGAAAACAGGTTTTAAAATCACCAGAGTTTTCCAACTCATTAATTTGAATGGCTTTGAACTGAAAATTATCTTCGGATATTTTGATATTGAATTTTGTGATTACACGGATATTGTGAGGAATTTGGAAGATACAAATATCGTTATTCCCACTACGATATTTGTTGGTTTCAGAATTTGATATTGAATATAAGCCGATATTAATTTCTATTCAGAGCCTTGTATTTAATATCAAATGGGATTTTGGGTTTGTTGTGAATGGGGTCTTTAATAACACTGTTCTTAAACCCTGTTGGGAAAAGAATAAATCTTCTAATTAAGATTAATGAAGGTTTCCAATTTATAAATATAAATTGGAATTAAATGGTAGCTGAATTTGGGTTCATTGTGAATGATGTTTAAAATAACATTTGTTCTTAAAACCCAATTAACAATGAAGATATGATTTGGAATTTATAAATCCTTTAATTAAGATTTAATGGAAAATTTCCAAATTAAAGTTTTCCAATTTAATATATTAAATTGGAATTGAATGGAATTTGATTTAATAATAATCAAGATTTGCTTCTATAAAGGAAGACCATTACTATATATGGAATTTAAAAGGCTTTTTCATTATTCCATTAATATTATTTGTCTGATATGGAAATTTATATCGATTATATATATTGATCTGTTTTCCATGAAGATTCCATAGTTAATGGAAGATGATTTGGGTTTATCGTGAACTGTGTTTTAAATGACGTTGGTTCTTTAACCCAGTTGAAGACATGATTAATTTTCCAAAAGTTGAATAATCATTACATAATGATTTTTGAGATTAAAACCAAACTAGAGTTTTAATGAATCTTTAAGTAGATTAAAATGAGAATGGGATAAATAAATTTACCGAATTAATGAAATGATCGAGAATGGAGTACCACCAGTTTTACACCAACTGAGAGTTAAATCTTTAATTAGATTTGAATGTGAATTGGTAATTAAATATACCGATAACACGGTGAGTGTTAATTATGGAGTACTACCAGGTTTGCTCCATGGGATGAATATGTTGGATTGGAATTAATAAATAAATGGTTACTTCCGTAAGGCTCGATAATCCCGACTTGTTTTATAAACCTTAATTTGGTTTAGAATTGTTAAAAGGATAAAACAAGAGCTTTTGAAATTGATATCGAAAGGAAGATTAAAGAATAAATTTAAAATAATTTATCTTTGATAAAATTAACGGGAACCTTTCCCCTAAGATGTAAATATTTGAATAAACAAATATTCTGAATTGGAATGAGGCGTATGATGTGTTTTTATAGAACTAGATTACTGATTATAAAATACTCGAGTTATTTGGAAAGTCCAGGTTTATCCTATTCTGAATAACTGATACGGCGACTAAAAGTCGATGATGAAGACGGTGGTTGAAGACCAAAGATCTTCACATCGAATGGATGAGTACTGATGTCTTGATTGGGTTGTACACCCAAGACAAGTTAATATGTGGTGATCATCCAGACGTACATGGAGATCGACCGAATATGCGAGGGCCTCTCTCCTATATTGAACATATAGGACAAGGAATAAGGTGCCTCCGGTTTCGTTCAGACCCAGAACGGACTTATGAATGGATGGTGTGTCTGACATTGTATTCCTTTATACTGTATTTGTTGTTCTCTTCTAAATATATATTTGTTTGGTGGAGGAGAATTTATTCTCTTGCTTAACACCCTTCTTAGAGATGTACGATCTTAGAGGTTATATATTGGTGGAAATCAGTTGTACGCTATGGATTGACAATGTGGCATGCTAAGAGGCAAATGATCAAGGCTTATTTTTTAAAAGCAGAGGCTTGTGGATGATGTTCAAAGAACAGTTTTAAGTAGCATAGCTTTGTGTATATCGTTAATTCGCGAGCCTCACACCCCGGTATGAGTCTAAAATGGGATAAGGGAAGCAGTGAGTGCATAAGTTTCTTTCTAGCTAGAAGTGGTGTCATGGTATGGATCCCAGACATTTTTACTTATGTGGACGATGGATAAGAGGTGCCTTGGATATGATTGGTCGACATACTGACCATTTTGGAGGTCCGATAGGACTGGGAAATGTATTTTTTAGGAATAACCAATCCACTAAAGTAAGTGTGGACCGGCACTGCAGGATCCAAGAGTTTCCCGTAGGTGTGATCCTGGGTCATCTTGCTAGAGATGATTCGAATTGGTAAGAAGGCCATCCCTTGCCTTGACTCATGATGGAAATCCAATTCGCAATACCAACTTTTCGATTTTAGTTGTAAACCTATGTATAACGGTATAATATATGGTACCTGTGTCATCTATGATTGATACATTTATATTTGAAGTTGATTTTGACACTGTGCACCTATAGTAATATCAAAATTATTTGTTTTAAACGTACCAAGCATGTTTGGGTATTGTAAGTAAAACTCTATCCTCAGGCCTGCGTTGCACTATGTGATGGGACCTGAGTCTTATAATAGCTTCATTTTTCGAAAAGCATTGCGTTGTTTATAAATTGTTTTATTTCAGAGTATTCATGAGAGTGAACCCGTTCAATGTTATACAGCGTGGTCCCTTGATTTACCCAAATTTAAGTAAAAGATAATAACTGTTTTAGTTCTCACACCAGTCCCATGACTGACTCAGAGTTTATTGTTTTTACTTAAACTCTGGGTGCCCATATTTTCCACATGGGCAGCTAGTACTTCTGGTTTTCGCAGATAATTTTTTTCATAGGATCCTGGATTACGGCTGGAGCTATATTCAGAAAACTTTGTATCCATGTATTTCTTTCAGCTGTGTTAATTGTTGTTTTCCGGTGCATATTATGTTTAAGTATATAAATATAATCTAAATCTCTGATATTTTTCCACTGTATATTATTTATTTGAACTCTTATATATTCTTGTACTCTGATGTAAATTGTTGTAATAGCATGAAATATTCTCATGTTTGTGTTCTAATGCGTCGTGTTCTCAAGTAATCCGGGCTCCTTCGTCTCTTCGGGGATCGGGGAAGTTTGGGTCGTCTCAGTTTGGTATCAGAGCTTTGGTTTACAAAGCTCGAGAACAAGACACATTAGAACCAAACGAAAGAATTTATCAGACATAAGATTAGTAACATCCTGTAAGAATGACTCATTAGAGATAGGGTTAGTAATACCCTAGAATGAGTTTGAAGAGTATTATTTATGAAAACAAATTTATTTTTGAAATTTTATATATATTATTCGTATTTTAGTATTTTATTTTATATTGAATTTGGACTATCGGGTGTATGAAGATTTTGAATATATGCATAATTAACGTATATATGAAGTCTCAAATTAACTGGATAGATATAGAATCACACTCTAGTCTCGCGGGGATGATTCTGATTATAATAGCTGCATCATCAGTATTTATGTTCGAGTTTCGAAAGTGGGATATCTATATGATTCCAATTGGCCGGTGTGAGAACCAAACCTTAGTTTGAGTTTATTGTCATGATTTGGCACTGAAAATATGATTTTTGAGTTTATGTAGAAGATATATATGTTTTTGTAAAGTTAACCAACTAATTGAATACTGGTTGTGATGTGTGATTATTCATTTGACTAATTAAAATACTGGAACAATAAAACTAGTGTGAAAATAAAAAGGAAAACTTAGCCAAATCGAATTTAATATTGAACTGAATTGACAATTGATTGAAATTGCATACATATACATGCATACATATTGACAGGCCAGGTTATGAATTCACTGTTGAGTAGAGAAATAAATTGCGTGCCCGACAAACAAGTGCACCTTAATGAGTTGGATGCGCAATTTTATTATAATATAAACTACTGTTAATGAATTTGGATGTGCTGTGATGGTTGCTCTGTGTGAAATACAAAGTACGCCATAGGATAGTAACAATAAATTATGAACTACACCGCATAACATACATCATATAATATCATATTCTATATAAGCATTTGGTGCATTTATGACGAGGTTTGGATTACCATACGAGCGAGATGCTTGTATGGCGATGACTGAATTACAGGTTGAACAGAAAATGATTATGGACTTAATAAACATATAAAGTTTCTCGGGGCATGATTTAATAAAAACCTTACATAGGTCTAAAGATGACAAAAATTCATGTCTTTCTTGTTTTTAATTAAGGGACAAGGATTATTTTATTTCCAACACTGGAGCAAGCTATGAGATTTTGATTGTTAACACGACTCCCTTGGACATGGATAGGTCACAAAATTTGTGTTTGCTTTTTATGGATTTATTGGGTGCCTAATATGGCCCAATGAAATTTTCAAACCCTTCTTGTACAAAAGAGGTTATGGCGAAATTTTTCGAAAATTTAAGGCGTTAGCCAAATTTTTTAGAAATTGGAAAGTTCTTAGAAATTGAAAAGTTGAAGAACTTGAGTCAACCGATGGCGGAGTTGATTAAGTGAACAACCTTCGATTCTATCTTCTTTTCGAGGCCGAAAAGTTTTTAAGTGGGGGAGATTGTAACAACCCAGATTTTGAAACCAGTTTAAAATTTTATTTTTAATTGATTTAATGGATTTTAAGAATTTAAAATGATTTATTTTGAGAATTAACGATTTAAAATTTATTTAAATCGAAGTTAGAACATATAAATTTAAAATTTAATTAAAACGAACCAAAAATGGCGTGTTAGTTTGAAAATTCGATTTTTTTCTATTGAATATACAGAATTCAAAATAAATCAAATTTCAGTAAAACAAGAAATATTGGAATATTTTGAGCTGTAATTTTCTAACGAATGTGAGAAATGAAGGTTTCACTTTTTAAATAGTATGTTATGTCCAGTTTAAAATTAAAAATAGTCGCTATAGAATTTATTTATGTTTTAATAATATATATCTCTTAAAAATGTCTTTTTTGCAAATGACCTCCGTTTTCGACGTAACCACTTTTGTTGGATGCGGAATGTCAAACTATAGTCATGTTTAAAATTTCATAATTTTTTGAATTAATATGCGAGCGTAGTAAATTTAAACGCATTTTCAATTTCAGTTGAATTTAATAAGCTAGTTAGAAGGCCATTTTTCAAACGATCTTCAAATTCAACGAAATTAATTTTGTTAGGACCATATCGTCAAAACATATCTTGATTTCAATATTCATAATTTTTGGAGTTAGTATGTGGACCTGGTAAATTAAAATGTATGTTGGAATTCAATATTGACCGTTATATTAATTTTTTCTTTAATTTTGACGAAAACTAATCGAAGCAGCCGAATTGGCTTACGAAACAAATCCCATTGTGTTCGGATTGGGGGTATTTGACTAGGGACGTCAGTCGTTGGCTTTAATTTGGAGTTTGAAGTAATAAACAGGCAATTAATCGAATAAAAATATATATTCTTTTATCCTATAAAATATCCTTATTTCTTCTGACCTAACTCATTCATTCTCAGTCAAATGCAATTCACACAACCTCCAATTTATTTTTTTAGCATGAAAAAAAAGATTGAGGAAATCATAGAAATTCAAATCAAAATCCATAAATCGCAAAACAATTATATTTGAGACCTATGATGATTCTCTATTATCTAGCATTGTAACGACCCAAGGATTTTCGATCCCGAAAATCGACATAAAATCACCATGTCGACTATTCAAGCATCGAAAACACTGGATTATCAATAGAAAGAAATTAGAGGGTGAGAAAAGAAAGAAAGAATATTAGAATAGAAGAAAGAAGAAAAATACATCAGAATCTCACAGTGGAATGAATAAAATATAATATAACAAATCCTTTATACAAAGAAACTGTATATACATACCAATCATCAGAGTACAACAGATATCAGTCACAGCGGAAAATAACTTTATATATAACTAGCGGTGAAGCCTCCTGCTTCTAGCTCCTGAAACTCCAAGCGAACCTAACCTGGAACATACTCGATCTGACCTGAGCACATTCGAAGCAAAGCAAAATACACTGGGTCAGTCTGGAACACTATCAGTGATAAATTCATAGGACACACACTTTGTAATGACCCGCAAATCCGCAACATCAGAGTTGACTATATACATCATACGTCCAACCCAAATATCACGAAAATACGAGACATTTTTTTTAGAAGAAAGAGGTAGAAGAAGAACAGAAATAACAACACAGAATCTCACATCGCAGCGGAACAAAATATAATATATCACATCTTTGAAATACAAAATCTTAACTGTATAACATACACTTATCAGAGTACAACACTTACAACATAACGGAACAACTATAACTGGATAACGCTGAAGCCTCTTGCTCCAAGCTCCTTTAGATGTATCTGAAAAATCCTGAACTACTTGACTGCCCGTACAAATTTAGGCACCCAAGAGTTTAGGTAGAACAAAACAAATAAACTCCGGGTCAGTCATGGGACTGGTATGAGTAAACAGTTTAAAACAGTTTCAGAAAACTAAATGATATCTTTATATCAAAACTCTTTTGATATTATAATAATGTCTAAATCACATAAATAACAATCTAGTGGAAACGCTTGCATCTCACGTTCCACATATATATACAATCAAAACCGCAAGCACGTATTGGGTATTTGGTTTTCCAACCATGACAAGGTATGGGACCACCTTCCGCTGGTATATCTCTAGAGGAGAATACACCGAGTTCAACAAGAACATCTTGCAACTCAGCCACACATGACCGACCACCCATTTCGCTTGAGTGTATCGAATGTATATCACCAACGATTGGGATCAGCAACCGTTTCCCGAATGGGACAGCATCGACAATAGATTTTTAGAAGTAAATGAAACTCTAGATCAGGTGATTATACACCCTAATAGGTGCGACCTACATAGCCATGCTGCTTGCCCGATTTCTGTCATTTACCGGGTGATGAGGCTAGAAGCTACGCTTTATCATCACACCAGATTCACTTCGAATGCCACATTGTCAAATCCATCAAATCACCGATTGACGTCCTCAACAGTACATTACGTGTTAGCTAAAAGAAGTTTCCTTCTCCGCTTCCACTCTTGGTACAGTTGAAGAAATCAATGTACGTGACCTTTCTGGGAATACTCTGTCAGACATTCATCCATACAAGTCACCCAGGAACAGGATGAACCGAAGGCACTATTTCTATTTAGAAAAAGTCCTTGCACTCTACTCCGTCTTCGATTATCTTTATATAATCTGATTCGCACGCTACTGCCGATACGGAGTGGTTCTTCGGATAATAATCCAACCGGTCTCTCCATATTGACAACGATGGTCAAAACTTTGATAGTCTGTGATTTAACTATTGAATAAAAACAAGTGTTTCGATAGTCGATGATTTAACTATCGCATAAAACAAGTGTTCAACCAAAACATCCAACAATCACTGAACCTTTAATTAATATTCCATTAATTAAATCTCTTTTCTATTTCTTTATCAATATTTATTAACCAAATATTTTCAATAACCATATTGGCCTTATACGTTCTTTGGAAAACATTTCCATATATCGCCTTCCTTTATTTTCCATACTAGGAAATATTCATTATTCTATTTCCAAGCTTTGCACATATTTGGTTTAAAACAGATGTTGTGTAAAACATCGTTACGACAACCCAAATACAGTATTTAACTAATTCTCATTCCACATTGATCTTCAAGCCTGAATCTTGCTACTTATCGGTATATCATGAAATCAACCAAGTTGGGGTATAATTACCTCTCAGACCTTGACTGAGTAACATTTTACGTCAAAACAGACAAGACTACTTACTCGAATAACCAATACCATACAACTGATTATTCACCTTTTAACACATATATATTTTCTCTTTCTATTTCTACGAGATTTTATTCTTATACTTCCTTTTTGATTATACTATTATATTTCTAAGTTTGTTTCCTTATTGACTTCTATATATTTTGATATGTTAATTTCTAACTATCAAATTATCTTAAAAATATTCTATCTCCTTAAATTCCCGGAAAAATTCGCCATAACCTCCTTTGTACCGGGAGCATCGGGAAATTTCAAATAGCTTTCCCGGTCCTTCTTATCTCAAAAAGAAAAAGAAAAAGCCAAGCGGCTTGCCGATACGGCGCATAAAATCTCATATGGAAATTAAATACGTACCTTTTTGTCGGGCATTCTATTTATTTCACTTCTATACTTTATTCCATACCTGTCTCCTATATGTCTATACCTGTCCAATCTATTTTAACTATACCAATCGTTTTAACTCAATTTGTTAATTAAATCTGTTAATTAACTTTTCAGTCTATTTCACCTTCATATTTGAACATGACATGTTCAAATATATTTTAACTGCATACTAACAAATTCTAACTATACTCATACTCTCGTTTCCTTATCGACTTCTTATTCAAATTCCAATTCAATTTTATTTGAATTCTCTTTATTTAAACTTCACTTGAATTCTATTTTCAAATTCTATAGTTTAAAGTCCATTTGAATACTATATTCAAATCTATAGTTTAAAGTCCATTTGAATACTATATTCAAATCTATATTTTAAAGTCCATTTGAATACTATATTCAAATCTATATTTTAAAGTCCATTTGAATACTATATTCAAATCTATATTTTAAAGTCCATTTGAATACTATATTCAAATCTATATTTTAAAGTCCATTTGAATACTATATTCAAATCTATATTTTAAAGTCCATTTGAATTCTCGGCACTATTTATAAACAACGTTTATAACTTCAATTCAAATCCCACCTTTCCATTTATAAACAACGTTTATAAATTCAATTCAAATCCCATATTTTCATTTATAAACAAAGTTTATAAATTCGATTCAAATTCCATATATATTCAAACAAGTTAATGTTTTCTATAGTTCATTTAAAATTCAAATTCTATTTAAAAAAAATAGAATTCCCCTTTTTAAATTCAAATACCCTCTTTGATATTTTTATAAATCAATATCCCAAGCCCCAGTGATATTTAAACAATCCAATCAACCAATTATTCAATCATTTGATTTTTAACACATCATATATGAATATATATAAAATCTACAAACAGATAATATATATTTTTGAGGAATCCAGTTGGATTCCTCCAACCTGTTTTTCCTGCATCCACAGACGTTAGTCAACATAGTAATACCCATCCTGCTTCATGGCAGGATATCGCGGTATGAAGGTCATCCACTATCATAGCGTGGGGCGTATAGGGTAATCATCCGCTATGGTACCGCGGGCATCCGCTAATGAAACTGCGGGAATCCAACCAATCAATTAACCCAATATATATATATATATATAATAGTCCTAAATAACTAATATATATTTTAAATCAACCAAACAATATTCAAACAAGCATAGCAATTATTTTTAACAACTAGAAATAATTCTAATTAAATGGTGAGTGAGGTTTACTCACCGATGATTTTTCCTTAGCTGAGTATCCAATTTATTTCTATATCTGCTCCTATGACTTGTCTCGACTCGATTCAATGATTTTATCAAGCTCCTTTTTGTCTATTCATTCACTCGATCAAATCCACGAACATACCCTCAACATCATTGACCCATTCAATTGAAGATCAGCCGACCTTTGCACCATTCTTTCACCGACATTTCAACAAACACCTCATAGACCCTTGCCACTGATCACATACCATCATGAATCGCACACTCTAATTACTCCACAAACTTTCCATTTCAATCCCAGAACAATCGAACTCCACCTTGTTGGCCTTGTCAGCTCCTCCATCGTCGTACAGATCGACGTCCAGATTATCAGGCACCGCACCCTCCCAAAAATACAGATCCGCACTTCCTTAAGCACACAAATTTCTGAACTCCTCCTTCTGTACGAATCACTTCTGAAATCGAACTACATACCCAACTCCCAATCGCACCGTTCCAGTACCTTAGGCCCGGCTACAGTAACTCGTGCCTCAACCCTTCACAGATACATCGCGTCCCCAGACATCGCGATGCCCAAACCCACTGCGATGCAATCATCCGTAGTCCCTGTTGACCTCGTCTTCCATTCGAACTCCTCAGATCTTAGCGCTCATAGAAAAACTGGCCAATTCGAACTCGTTATTTAAATTGGTTCAATCCTTTTTCTCTTCGAGTTGCTGAATTGATTTCAAAAGAGGCTTACGTTTTGTTTTCGATTTAGATAATTTGAGGAAAGGGCGGCCATTAATTTATTTTCTGTAAAGGGTTTGAAGATTTTTGAAAAGAATGACTTCGGTGGCTTTAATTATATTTGCGAAGGGTTGGTTTGATTTGTGATGAAGGAAAAAGACACGAGGTAAAGGGGAAAACGGTGAAGTGGAAGAAAGGAGACCGTGAATTAAAAAGTAAAGGAGATGGTGAATTTAATTAATTAAAATATTGTGTAAATCTCGAACTCCTATCTGAACGCAACCAACGTCATTCCTAGGGTAATATCATTATTCTGAACTCATTAGACATGTTTTCGAAGTCCCATTCGATCTTATGGAAAAGATATTAATTTAAACCGATATAAATTAAATTTCAAACCATTAGATTCTTCGATAATAATTTAATATTATTATTCTAACTCAACTGAATTTTATACTGATCATCTGAACTATTCTGATTCAAATTATAATTCGAATTCAATTATTTTAGATTTTCGATAATTATATAAATTCGAAATAAATCATATTTCGATTTTTAAATTGATAACTAAATATTAAAATTCATTTATATTCTTAGACCAAAATATTAAATCCATATTAAATAGTTAAAATTAACCCATCAGAATGCGGGTCATTACAATCTTCCCCACTTAAAATAATTTCGTCCTCGAAATTGCTAAGGTAGAAAAAGTGCTACAAACCCATTAACTTTACAGAACTTATTTATGTTGATACTCAACATTTCAAACTTCCTTGCATAACTCCCTTTCGAATAAATCCATATTCGATAACTCCTCCCTTCGAATAACTATATTCGATAATCTCTATTTCGAATAACTAGATTTGAAAACCCTTCTTCGAATAAACTATATTCGATTTACTCTATTCAATTTTACTCTTATCAATTAACTCTATTGGATTTAAATCTTTTCGATTAACTCCATCGAATAACTAAATTCGATAACTTCTTCGAATAACCAATATTCTATAACTCACTTCGATTAAACTAATCGATAACTCTTTTCGATTAAACTATAATCGATAACTCATTTTGATTAACAAATAATCGATAACTCCTTCGATTTACTAAAAATTGATAACTCCTTTTGAATAACCAAATTCGATAATTCCTTTCGAATAAACTAATATTCGATAACTCCATTCGCTTGACTCTTAGATCGCAGCGACCACAATGGTTACGCCTGATTCCCCCAGGAAACATCCGACCGCCCTAGGCTATCTGCAGCCCTACGAATTACGCTAGCAGTCGTACGAAATGGCAACTTATCCTGAGTAATTATGTTTGACTAACTCTATCTCAATAACTATATTCGATCAACTTTAATTGAATAACTAACATTCCATTAAATCCTAATTCGATTAACTATGTTCAATTTACTCCATCTGGTTAACTCTTATTTTGAATAACAAATATTCGATAAATTCTAATTGAATAACTAATATTCAATTAACTCCATGGATTAACCCTAACTGATTAACTTTAACTAGTTAATTCTTACTCTAATCGATTTATTCTAACTCTAATCGATTTATTCTAACTCTAATCGACTTCTCATATTCGAAAAATTCCTATTGGATAACGTTTATTCATTTATAAAGATTTACTTTTAGTAACGGTTCTTCACTTTATAAATGTTCTCTTTAATAACGTTACTTCACTTATACAAGTGTTGTGTACCCCTCTTCTATTTAAAACTATCGGTGCTAAAACCAATATCTCTTCTCTATATAAGTTCAGACTGATATATTCCATTTATCGAAATGATAAATTTTTAATTTAATTTATAAACTGTTATTTATAAATTAATCTTTTCTATTTATCTGTTAAAAACAGATTTCCATTTTCTATCCATCTTCTGAATATCCCTTTGATTTATTTCTATTTATTTGACAAATAAATATCTCATTTATAACATTCTATTTATTTTCTATAAATAAATGTTTCCATCTAATCTATTTGTAAATGTTTTTACAAATATTCCCTTCTAAATTCTTTGCACATAACTTTATTTGTTTTACAAATTCATTTCCTTTATATTTGTTTTACAAATATATTTTCTTTTTAACTCTTTTCGTTTTTCCTTTCTTCACACCCAATTCATATTTCATTCACATGATTTTACTCAATTCATTCGTTTCGATCCATTTAACTTACTAAAGTTAAATTTAATTTCAACCATTCAAATTCCCATTAACTAGTTGCTAATTAACCGTTTTGCCTATTTCACCCTTTTTATTTGAATATCACTTGTTCAAATATATGTCAACTTAATGATAGACTAATCTACTTATATTTTCAACTCGAGTTATATATTCGATTTCGAATATAAATTCTCAATCTCTTTCAATTATCCAAAACCCAATTTCGATTCAACTTTGATTAACTAATTTCTCTTTTACTTAGTTAATTCTATTCAATAATCAGAAATATGATCATTGTTTCCCAAATCATTTTACCTACTTCACTTGAGTTCACATTGATTTTATATCTCCAGTCTGGATTTTTCTAATGCCAATTCGGATTTTATTTCCTAACAATCCTTTTATTTATTTAATTAAACCGTTATGGTTTTCTAATGGTTCTGGCGCTGCTTTTCTAAAAATTTGATTTTGACATAACTCAAAATCTATACGACGAAATCCAGATTTTTCTCTTTCATTAGAAAACTATTGTTCAACCGGTCCCGACGATTCTTGTTTCGAAGAATTCCGACTTCAATTCAGTTCTGTATACTAAATTGAAGTTCGAATCGCCAATTTACGAACTGCCGCACTATGGCGAGCTCGTTTTAATTATATTTATAAATATAAACGTTCTAACTTTGTTTATAATAAATTCAACTTCATTCTGATATTTTTTTTAATATATATCCAATCCATTTCATAATATTCCCGATCTACTTCACTACTATTTGAAATTCTATATATTTACAATATTCAAATTCCATTTGAATCTCTTTATTCAATTTCTATTTAAATTCCTTATTCAAATTCTAATTAAATTTCTATCTTCAAATTCTATTTGAATTTCTTATCTTCAATTCCTATTTGAAATCCTTTATTCAAAACCCATTTCAAATCCCTTATTCAAATTCCATTTGAAATCCTTTATTCAATTTCTATTTAAATTCCTTATTCAAATTCCTATTTGAAATCCTTTGAATTTAAATTCTATTTTTAACTCCTTTGAATTCAAATTTTATTTAAACTCTATATTTTCTTTGAATTCTAAAATTCAACCTCCACTTTATATTCTTTTTGAAATTCTATTTAACCAAATTCCATTCGAATTCTAATATTCAAATCTCTATTTGACTTTTTCTCTACTCAAATCCATTTGAATTCCTTTGAATTCAAATTCCATTTCAATTTTTCTTATACAATTTCTATTTGAATTTCCTTTATTCAAACTCATTTGAATTCCTTTGAATTCAAATTCTATTTCACTTCTATTTGAAATCTATATTCCCATTCCCATTTCAAAATTCCTTTGAAGTAATATAAATATACACATATATTTATATCTATCTCAAATTCAAAACATTTGAATTTTCAAACAACTTGTTTCTTTTCAAACAAATTTCCATCAAAAATTTTCTAAGGCAGCAATTCATCACTTAGAAACTCGAAAATGAACACTGGTGATGTTGCGACCATCATCAGAATTATTTCCCAGCTACTGAATGAGTTCAGTGCTTTATTTCTTTAAAAATCCATTTAGAAAAATATTTTCCAAACTCCCAGGATTTTAAATTCTGAATTCTGGTTGGAATTCAATTTCAATTTATCTCATTTGTATATTTGATTTCATATACAAATTCTACTGGTTATATATATATATAACTATTCCTGTTATTTAATCTAATTTGATTATAATCCTAACAATCAACTTAACTATTTAAAAACAATATCGTGTTCAATCTTCTGTTCCAGTGTTTATAAACTCCTATCGACTTCGTGGCGTCCCACGATTCGACCAAAATTTATAAGCCACTCAACAGACTAGTCAACACAATATAAAACAGTTTTTATATCAAATAACAAATACGCTCTCTCGTATATATATACACTCAACTCATTCTAGAATACTACTGATCCTATCTCTAATGAGCACATTCCAACAAGCCTAGGTATTCGCTCAACCTAAGCTCTGATACCAACTGTAATGACCCGCAAATCCGCAACATTAGAGTTGACTATATACATCATACGTCCAACCCAAATATCACGAAAATACGAGACATTTTTTTTAGAAGAAAGAGGTAGAAGAAGAACAGAAATAACAACACAGAATCTCACATCGCAGCGGAACAAAATATAATATATCACATCTTTGAAATACAAAATCTTAACTGTATAACATACACTTATCAGAGTACAACACTTACAACATAACGGAACAACTATAACTGGATAACGCTGAAGCCTCCTGCTCCAAGCTCCTTTAGATGTATCTGAAAAATCCTGAACTACTTGACTGCCCGTACAAATTTAGGCACCCAAGAGTTTAGGTAGAACAAAACAAATAAACTCCGGGTCAGTCATGGGACTGGTATGAGTAAACAGTTTCAGAAAACTAAATGATATCTTTATATCAAAACTCTTTTGATATTATAATAATGTCTAAATCACATAAATAACAATCTAGTGGAAACGCTTGCATCTCACGTTCCATATATATATACAATCAAAACCGCAAGCACGTATTGGGTATTTGGTTTTCCAACCATGACAAGGTATGGGACCACCTTCCGCTGGTATATCTCTAGAGGAGAATACACCGAGTTCAACAAGAACATCTTGCAACTCAGCCACACATGACCGACCACCCATTTCGCTTGAGTGTATCGAATGTATATCACCAACGATTGGGATCAGCAACCGTTTCCCGAATGGGACAGCATCGATAATAGATTTTTAGAAGTAAATGAAACTCTAGATCAGGTGATTATACACCCTAATAGGTGCGACCTACATAGCCATGCTGCTTGCCCGATTTCTGTCATTTACCGGGTGATGAGGCTAGAAGCTACGCTTTATCATCACACCAGATTCACTTCGAATGCCACATTGTCAAATCCATCAAATCACCGATTGACGTCCTCAACAGTACATTACGTGTTAGCTAAAAGAAGTTTCCTTCTCCGCTTCCACTCTTGGTACAGTTGAAGAAATCAATGTACGTGACCTTTCTGGGAATACTCTGTCAGACATTCATCCATACAAGTCACCCAGGAACAGGATGAACCGAAGGCACTATTTCTATTTAGAAAAAGTCCTTGCACTCTACTCCGTCTTCGATTATCTTTATATAATCTGATTCGCACGCTACTGCCGATACGGAGTGGTTCTTCGGATAATAATCCAACCGGTCTCTCCATATTGACAACGATGGTCAAAACTTTGATAGTCTGTGATTTAACTATTGAATAAAAACAAGTGTTTCGATAGTCGATGATTTAACTATCGCATAAAACAAGTGTTCAACCAAAACATCCAACAATCACTGAACCTTTAATTAATATTCCATTAATTAAATCTCTTTTCTATTTCTTTATCAATATTTATTAACCAAATATTTTCAATAACCATATTGGCCTTATACGTTCTTTGGAAAACATTTCCATATATCGCCTTCCTTTATTTTCCATACTAGGAAATATTCATTATTCTATTTCCAAGCTTTGCACATATTTGGTTTAAAACAGATGTTGTGTAAAACATCGTTACGACAACCCAAATACAGTATTTAACTAATTCTCATTCCACATTGATCTTCAAGCCTGAATCTTGCTACTTATCGGTATATCATGAAATCAACCAAGTTGGGGTATAATTACCTCTCAGACCTTGACTGAGTAACATTTTACGTCAAAACAGACAAGACTACTTACTCGAATAACCAATACCATACAACTGATTATTCACCTTTTAACACATATATATTTTCTCTTTCTATTTCTACGAGATTTTATTCTTATACTTCCTTTTTGATTATACTATTATATTTCTAAGTTCGTTTCCTTATTGACTTCTATATATTTTGATATGTTAATTTCTAACTATCAAATTATCTTAAAAATATTCTATCTCCTTAAATTCCCGGAAAAATTCGCCATAACCTCCTTTGTACCGGGAGCATCGGGAAATTTCAAATAGCTTTCCCGGTCCTTCTTATCTCAAAAAGAAAAAGAAAAAGCCAAGCGGCTTGCCGATACGGCGCATAAAATCTCATATGGAAATTAAATACGTACCTTTTTGTCGGGCATTCTATTTATTTCACTTCTATACTTTATTCCATACCTGTCTCCTATATGTCTATACCTGTCCAATCTATTTTAACTATACCAATCGTTTTAACTCAATTTGTTAATTAAATCTGTTAATTAACTTTTCAGTCTATTTCACCTTCATATTTGAACATGACATGTTCAAATATATTTTAACTGCATACTAACAAATTCTAACTATACTCATACTCTCGTTTCCTTATCGACTTCTTATTCAAATTCCAATTCAATTTTATTTGAATTCTCTTTATTTAAACTTCACTTGAATTCTATTTTCAAATTCTATAGTTTAAAGTCCATTTGAATACTATATTCAAATCTATAGTTTAAAGTCCATTTGAATACTATATTCAAATCTATATTTTAAAGTCCATTTGAATACTATATTCAAATCTATATTTTAAAGTCCATTTGAATACTATATTCAAATCTATATTTTAAAGTCCATTTGAATACTATATTCAAATCTATATTTTAAAGTCCATTTGAATACTATATTCAAATCTATATTTTAAAGTCCATTTGAATACTATATTCAAATCTATATTTTAAAGTCCATTTGAATTCTCGGCACTATTTATAAACAACGTTTATAACTTCAATTCAAATCCCACCTTTCCATTTATAAACAACGTTTATAAATTCAATTCAAATCCCATATTTTCATTTATAAACAAAGTTTATAAATTCGATTCAAATTCCATATATATTCAAACAAGTTAATGTTTTCTATAGTTCATTTAAAATTCAAATTCTATTTAAAAAAAATAGAATTCCCCTTTTTAAATTCAAATACCCTCTTTGATATTTTTATAAATCAATATCCCAAGCCCCAGTGATATTTAAACAATCCAATCAACCAATTATTCAATCATTTGATTTTTAACACATCATATATGAATATATATAAAATCTACAAACAGATAATATATATTTTTGAGGAATCCAGTTGGATTCCTCCAACCTGTTTTTCCTGCATCCACAGACGTTAGTCAACATAGTAATACCCATCCTGCTTCATGGCAGGATATCGCGGTATGAAGGTCATCCACTATCATAGCGTGGGGCGTATAGGGTAATCATCCGCTATGGTACCGCGGGCATCCGCTAATGAAACTGCGGGAATCCAACCAATCAATTAACCCAATATATATATATATAATAGTCCTAAATAACTAATATATATTTTAAATCAACCAAACAATATTCAAACAAGCATAGCAATTATTTTTAACAACTAGAAATAATTCTAATTAAATGGTGAGTGAGGTTTACTCACCGATGATTTTTCCTTAGCTGAGTATCCAATTTATTTCTATATCTGCTCCTATGACTTGTCTCGACTCGATTCAATGATTTTATCAAGCTCCTTTTTGTCTATTCATTCACTCGATCAAATCCACGAACATACCCTCAACATCATTGACCCATTCAATTGAAGATCAGCCGACCTTTGCACCATTCTTTCACCGACATTTCAACAAACACCTCATAGACCCTTGCCACTGATCACATACCATCATGAATCGCACACTCTAATTACTCCACAAACTTTCCATTTCAATCCCAGAACAATCGAACTCCACCTTGTTGGCCTTGTCAGCTCCTCCATCGTCGTACAGATCGACGTCCAGATTATCAGGCACCGCACCCTCCCAAAAATACAGATCCGCACTTCCTTAAGCACACAAATTTCTGAACTCCTCCTTCTGTACGAATCACTTCTGAAATCGAACTACATACCCAACTCCCAATCGCACCGTTCCAGTACCTTAGGCCCGGCTACAGTAACTCGTGCCTCAACCCTTCACAGATACATCGCGTCCCCAGACATCGCGATGCCCAAACCCACTGCGATGCAATCATCCGTAGTCCCTGTTGACCTCGTCTTCCATTCGAACTCCTCAGATCTTAGCGCTCATAGAAAAACTGGCCAATTCGAACTCGTTATTTAAATTGGTTCAATCCTTTTTCTCTTCGAGTTGCTGAATTGATTTCAAAAGAGGCTTACGTTTTGTTTTCGATTTAGATAATTTGAGGAAAGGGCAGCCATTAATTTATTTTCTGTAAAGGGTTTGAAGATTTTTGAAAAGAATGACTTCGGTGGCTTTAATTATATTTGCGAAGGGTTGGTTTGATTTGTGATGAAGGAAAAAGACACGAGGTAAAGGGGAAAACGGTGAAGTGGAAGAAAGGAGACCGTGAATTAAAAAGTAAAGGAGATGGTGAATTTAATTAATTAAAATATTGTGTAAATCTCGAACTCCTATCTGAACGCAACCAACGTCATTCCTAGGGTAATATCATTATTCTGAACTCATTAGACATGTTTTCGAAGTCCCATTCGATCTTATGGAAAAGATATTAATTTAAACCGATATAAATTAAATTTCAAACCATTAGATTCTTCGATAATAATTTAATATTATTATTCTAACTCAACTGAATTTTATACTGATCATCTGAACTATTCTGATTCAAATTATAATTCGAATTCAATTATTTTAGATTTTCGATAATTATATAAATTCGAAATAAATCATATTTCGATTTTTAAATTGATAACTAAATATTAAAATTCATTTATATTCTTAGACCAAAATATTAAATCCATATTAAATAGTTAAAATTAACCCATCAGAATGCGGGTCATTACACACTTGTTTAACTTTGGAAAATCCTTTTGAAATCAAAGGATAATAGTAAGACTAGCCCACACATAAACATGGACGGTTTTTACCTTACTATAACCCAAAACGTTTTTGAAATCATAACTTTGTCTGATATTATAATAGTGTCTAAATACAAGTAAATATCAATCTAGCAGAACGCTTGCATCTCACGCTTCACATATATAGTATACAAACCAAAAACCGTGGGCGCTTATTGGATATTGGATTCCAACCTTGACAAGGTATGGGACCACCTTCCGACTGTGTATCTCTAGAGGCGAATACACTGGGTTCAACAAGAACGTCTTGCAACCCGGCCCTCACATGACCGACCACCCATTTCGCTTGAGTGTATCGAATGTATATCACCGAAGGTTGGGATCAGCAGCTGCCTCCCAAAAAGGGGCAACATCGAATATAGATTAAAGAAGCAAATGGAATTTCTCTAGATAGGTGATCATACACCCTAATGGGAGCGACCCACATAGCAATGCTGCCTGCCCGATTTTTGTCATTTCCGGGTTGATGATGCTTGAGGTTAGAATTCCTTTTCAAACATCTGGCCACCATTCACTTTGAATGCCACATCGTCAGATCCGCCAGATATCACTAATTGACATCCACAAAAATACTCTGCGGTTAGCTAAGAGAAGGTGTACGGCCTCCTCTGCCATCAACAGAGATACGTTTAAAGAAATCAACGTACGTGACCCCTTTGGAAATACTTTGTCAGACACTCGTCCATACAAGTCATCCAGGAACATGATGAACCGAAGGTACTCTCCTACCGCATCCAATATAGGAATCATCCCATGCATCAGTAGCGAGTAGACCTTGCAACCCGTAGATTCCAACCACGATAGAACCACAGTTTATCTCTGGGAGCTAACCAAAGATGAGACGACCCCAAATCCCTTACTAACGGCGGCAAGGGTAATCCTTGGAATATAACACAGAAACAGATAATAGCAGAACAGAAATAAGTAAATACACCAGAAAATACTCAATAGAATATACTGGATAAAAATAATCATCAGAGTTACACAGTATACAGGACCATACTTAGTACAAATACAGTTCAGATATACATAAATGTCTACAACGGAAAACAAACATAATGTACAGTAGGAGCTGAACAGCATAAAAAGAGATAAATAGAATCCATCTTCAGCTCCAGCTATCCAGAAAGAACCAGCTAAACCTGAATACAAGGCTGCCCGTGTAGAAAAAGGGGCACCCGAGTTTGAAAGTGAAACAAACTACGAGTCAGTCATGGGACTGGTATGAAAAATCTACTCAACACATTTATAATATGGCTAATCACAGGACCACGCCACTTTCGTGGAACGGGTTTACTCCATTGGATTGCCAGTGCTTTAAAACAAATCATTCTTTTAAACATCGCAATGCTTTTTATAAAAATGAAGCCATTATAAGACTCAGTTCCCATCACACAATGCAACGCAAACCGGAGGATAGAGTTTTACCTTATAATAGCCAAAATATGCTTGATACGACTAAAACAAAAGCATTTGATAATATTACTAGTGTTTACTTGTTTCGAAAACAATTTCGAATCATAACTATCAGTCATAGACGGCATGGGTACCATATATCATGTCGCCATATATATATACAATCAAAACTGCAAAATGTCGTATTTGGAAATTGGATTTTCGTCATGAACCAAGGCAAAAGATAGTCCTTACCGAATTCGAGACGCTCTAGTCCGTGTCTCGGGATCAGAACGCATCAACGCTTTAGATCGTCAGGTCCGGTCCACCGAGGTGGATTATTATGCCTGAACAATACGTTTCCCCGCCCTTTGGGGCGTCAACGAGCCAACGAATGACTCCATCGGACCCGGATCGTCCGATCTAACCGAGGCGCCTCGCAACAGTAACAACCACATATGTCAAACTCGTCAGGGCGTGTAAAACCACTGACGCCACTTCTAACTAGAAAGAAACGCATGCCCTCCTTGAGGTCCTTCTCCCGTTTCTGGTTCATACCGGGGTGTGAGGCTCGCGAATTCACGATGTACACAAAGCTATGCCACACAGGCGGTGCTTTAATCATCTCCACAAGGCTTTGCTTTTCAATAGAAGCCCTGATCACTGCATCTTAGCATGCCACACAGGCAATTCACCCCGTGCAACTGATGGCTATCAATCACACAGAATAAATTCCAATGTCAGACACACTGTCCATTTGCAAGTCCGTTCTGGGTCTGAACGAAACCGGAGGCACTATATACCTCGCAAACCCATCTATCACCACGTACGTCTGGACGATCACCACTCATTATCCATATTTCGGGATGCCTCCCAATCAGGACCTCGGTTACCATCCAAACGAGGTGAAGATCTCCGGTCTTTGACCACCGTCTTCATCTTCGATTTCTTATCGTCGATTCATTTACTCAGAATGGGATAAACCCAGTCTTTCTGAGCAACTCGCGTATATAGTAAATAAGTGCAACACTAACATACATATGCATCATTTCAATTCATTAGTCACCAACCGTCAATCAGTAAGAGAACGATTTCCTAAATATTAACCCCGAAGGCCGAAACCAACATCAGATCAACGCCCAGGAAACCATTCGACTTAGCCAACCTTCAGTTAATTTCTAAATTTCACATCCATATCATTTATAATATTTTATAACGATTTATTGCTATTTTTATTTATTTTAAAATAGCCAATTTATTCAAAACGACGCTTCGGGCCATAACGCGATTGTGGCGCTGTTTTTCTTCAGATTTGATTTACACATATCTGAAAATCTAACCGTTGGATCTTCACAAAATTTACATCATTAGAAAGATCTTTTCAAAACGAAATCAACGGTTCCAGTTTCGGGAAAATCCGACGTTCGGATCTCCCGGTATAATCGTTTGAAGTTTCGATTTCAAATTACGAACTGCAGCGTCGTTATTCGATTATATATAATTATATATATATATAATCGATTCTGGCGCTGTTTTTCTTCATATTTGAATTAAACATTCCAGACAATCCAACCGTTGGATTTTTACAAAGTTGGTGCCGTTGGTAAGATATTTCCAAAGCGAACCCAACGGCTGCGATTTCAGGAAAATCCGATGGTCGGATCTCCCGGTATAATCGTTTGAAATCACGGTTTCAAAATACGAACCGCAGCGTCGTTATTCGATATATTTCAATTCTATTTATATATATATGTATCGATTCTTCGATTTCAAAACTATATTCTTTTCATACATTTGATAAAAATGATATTTTTATCTAACTGTCTTCTATTTCAACACTTCACTATTTTTAACAATTCATTTATATAATGAAAAGGTGATTTTTATTGTGAAACAATTCATTTCAAAACACTATTAATTTATATAGTTCATATGGGTAATAAAAATAGGATTTTTATTATAAAACAATTTATTTCAAAACAAGATGATTTTATACATTTCATATTGATGTTAAAAATGGGATTTTTATTATAAAACAATTTCTTTCAAAATATGAATACCATTCAACACATGAATTTCAATTCAACGAATGAATTTCGATACAACACATAAAGGTTTTCTATAGTTTATATATATAGATAAAAATGTGATTTTTATATTTAAAACACGAATACCATTCAACACATGAATTTCAATTCAACGAATGAATATCGATTCAACATATGAAGGTTTTCTATAGTTTATATACATAGATAAAAATGTGATTTTTATATTTAAAACACGAATACCATTCAATACATGAATTTCTATCCAACGAATGAATATCAATTCAACACATGAAGGTTTTCTATAGTTTATATATATAGATAAAAATGTGATTTTTATATTTAAAACACGAATACCATTCAACACATGAATTTCAATTCAACGAATGAATATCGATTCAACACATAAAGGTTTTCTATAGTTTATATATATAGATAAAAATGTGATTTTTATATTTAAAACACGAATACCATTCAACACATGAATTTCAATTCAACGAATGAATATCGATCCAACACATGAAGGTTTTCTATAGTTTATATATATAGATAAAAATGTGATTTTTATATTCAAAACACGAATACCATTCAACACGTGAATTTCAATTCAACGAACGAATATCGATTCAACACATGAAGGTTTTCTATAGTTTGTATACATAGATAAAAATGTGATTTTTATATTTAAAACACGAATACCATTCAACACATGAATTTCAAATCATCGAATGAATTTCTATTTAACACATGAAGGTTTTCTATTCAACAGACGAATATAATTTCAACACAGGAAAATAATTCTAACACATGAATATTATTCAAAATTTCGGCAGCATAACGACAGGGTAGTTAAAACTGGGACCGTCCCTAGTATGGCTCCTTGCTCTACCTTAAAACCTCGCGGTTATTGACAATGGAGAATCATGCATCTAGTTCGCATGCAGGCGGCATGTATATTTATTTCATTTCCACTAATCCTATGTGGTTTCAACCAAATATTTCTCAACCACAAATGGGTATTTTTCAACCACAATAAATCAATATCAACCCCAAACAATTCCAATCAACCATTCGCTATCAATCAATTTTCACACCAATCACAACCAATAAATATCGTCCATGGTTTATGGACGAGGGGCGTGTATATATATATATATATATATATATATATATATATATATATATATATAGCAATTCACTTCTATTTCAACACATATATAATTTTTACAACGCATATATAACTTATACATCGAACGTACAACTTATACAACGCTTATACAAGAGGTGTTCAACGCTTATATAACTCATACATCGATTATATAATTTATACATCGTCGTTTTCCATATCGTTTATAAATTAGAAATCTCACATTGGGTTCCACTCCACCAAAAATAGCAGAAGGCTCAGAAAAATATGCGGTCTCTTCTACAATGTAGAAGACGTCCACACGAGTCCACTGTCCCATGTTTCACTGAATTTCGTCAACAAACGAAAAAGATATGATTTTTACAGTGAAATCAAAAACCGTAGCGCTTAAAACTGCTATAATATAGTTTATATTAAAATCAGCCATATACCTCCTTGAAGCTTCAAGACTAGGTTTAGATTTTTACTCCAATCTGCGAAGTTGCAGCCCGATCAGACCATACCACGTTGTCGAGCTCCGAACCACGCTCCTGTCGATGGTGGTGGGTTCTGCTCCGGTGGCTCGAGCTGGCAGCGGCGGCGATTTGGGGTGCAACAGGTACTGATTTGAAGGGGAAGTCGACCACTACAAAAAGTTGAACTGGGGCAGTGGGTTTCGTTGACCGGAGCGGCCAGAAATTAGCCTGGAAGTGGCGAGCAACAGCCGTCGTCCAATCGAGGGTTACGAGGGTTTTTTTTTTGATTTTATTGAATTTATGATTGGCCGAGAGATATTTATAATTCAAAAAATAGGGTTTTCGCACACGAACTCCAATCCAAACCCAACGACTGTCGTCCCTAGCGTTTTACCCCCATTCCGAACACAATGGGATATGTTTTGAAGGCCCACTCGAATGTTTCAGTTAGTTTTTATTCAAATTAAAATATATAACATTCAATATTCAATTTGAACGTACATTTCAATTTGCTAGGACCACAAACTTATTCGAAAAATTCCAGAAAAATAAATCTAGCTATGTTTTGACGATACAATCCCAACAAAACTGGTTTCGTCGAATTTTGAGATCGTTTGCAAAAAGGCCCATTTCTGGTCGATCCAATTTAACTATAATTGATCAAAACACGTTTTCCTTTGCCACGCTCACATACTAGCTTCAAAAATTATGAAATTTGAAATCTAGCAATAACTTCACATCCCGGATCCAACAAAAGTGGTTTCGTCGAATTCCGAGGTCGTTTGCAACATGGCCAATTTCACGGGCTATATAAATTCCATACCGACCTTTCTGAAAATTCATTTGGTCATAACTTTTGCTTTCTGCTATGAAACTTCGATTTTTCAAATTCATTAGAAAGGTATTCACTAACAGATTTAAATATTTTTGGTTTCACTCAAATCCGTTTTGTTTTGCACCCGGTACAGTCCGACAAACTTTGAATTCCATTTTTGAAACTGCAGCGCCTTTTCAGGCCTTGTTTATAATTAGAATTAATTATATTCGTTTTCAAACGTTGATTCAAACTCACTTTTCATTGATATTATTTAAAATATTTATTTTAAATATTTAAAATCCACTATTTTAGCCAATTTAAAATTTTTAAATTGGTTCAGATTTTCTGGGTCGTTACAAAAGATTATTAGCGGTTCTTTCGCTTATGAAGATCCACGATGTTCAATGCTCCATCTCGACCGTCTTTAAATATCTTCACGTATTTGTTGGTCGGAATGGTTTTCGAATATAAATTCGATCTCGGTTTTTCCGTACCAACAATCGTATTGGTCAGGTTTGATAGTCGGTGATTTAACTATCAAATAACAATAGTGTGAATACAATGAGTTTGCTGATTCAGGTACTTGGCACTGCTTGGCCTCTTCAAAAATAATTGGTAATTCAACCTTTAAATCTTCTAATATATTGAAAACATTACATTTATTCTTATTTATAACAAAAATTATTTTAAACACTTTCGAGCATGTATATGTATATCCCCAGCTTTCCATCCCTTTTGGAAATATTGATATATTCCTTTAAAACCCTTTCCCTTTTTCTTTACATTCAATCATCTCGACATATACATACATATATATATATATATACTTTAATGGTATGAAACCATTTACCAATTCTAATTTGGTTAAAGTAAATGTCAATTATATAATTTAAAACCACTTTTCCATTTCCTTAAATCCTGGCATCATGATATATATTTATATACTTAATAGTTAATGGATAAACCAAATTTCTAATTTGATATGACAAATCAAATGTCAAATTTATATAACTTAAAGTCAAATATTCTTATTTATCTTGTAACCAACATTTTTATTCAAAACGTTATGCTCAATTCAATATTTCTCGTATGGGATAATTAACCGATTCCAACACTTTGCACTCACCACCAAACGAATATCATACCTCGATAATAATGAAGCCGTTCAAGTTAGGGTATTTTATTTACCTCTCAGACCTTGATCGACAACGTTCTTACCTTAGAATAATATTGGTTTGTCACTTAACCATTAACATCTCATTTTCCCCTTTTGATTTCAAATCTGGTTTTATAAACCTTTTCTTACTTTTGCAATCTTTGTTCGATGATCGCTTTACCTAACTCCTTCAAAGTATTATTCCATTTGAATTCTCCTTACTTAATTGGAAACATTAATTAAAACTTTACTTGAATGTAACGACCCAACTTTCGAACACATCGGAAGTCGTGCCATTAATAAGAAAAAGAATAGATAGAGGATAAATCACAGAAAACATCAGAATCTCACAGCGGAATTTTCACAAAAATAATACTTGATAATATTACACAGCGGAATATATTACATCAGAGCATACAGACTCAAGTGATACAAGTCATCTGTATTTATACATATCATTGGTGACCCAAAAACTGCAAACTTAATTATACAGTACATAAGTGGACCAACACACAGCACAGTCTTCATTCCAGCTTCACAAGTTTATCCAAATCCTGATTCACTTGTCTATTCATAACAAGCGTTATGAATACCCAAGAGTTTAAGGGAAAACACAGAAAAATAAACTCCGGGTCAGTCAGGGGACTGGTATGAGTAAACAGTTTGAAAATAGTTTAAAGAAATCAAAATATCTCATAAGACCACGCTGTGAATACGGAACGGGTTTTTACCTTATGAGATCAAAACACTTTGTATACTTGAAATCAGATATTATCATATAAGTTTTCCACAAATAATTTAGAATATAGAAGAATGCTTGCATCTCACATTCTCCTATATAGTATACAAAATAAAATCCGCTTGGCATTTAGGGAAATTGGATTTCCAACTCCGACAAGGTATGGGACCACCTTCCGCTGATGTATCTCTGGAGGCAAATACACCTGGGTTCAACAAGAACTTCTTGCAACCCGGCCCTCACATGACCGACCACTCATTTCCCATGAGTGTATCGAATGTATATCACCGATGGTTGTGTACGGCAACCATCCCCGAATGGGCAGAATCGATAGATCAAGAAACAAAAGGAAATTCTCTAGATAGGTGATACTACACCCTAATGGGAGCGACCCACATAGCCATGCTGCCTGCCCAATTTTTGTCATTTCCTGGGTGTGAGGCTTGAGGCTACATTATCTTCCAGAACATCTGGCCACCATTCACTTTGATTGCCACATCGTCAAATCTGTGATCACATATTGATTATACAAATACACACTGGGTGTAAAATAAAGAGAAGTTACCTTCTCCCCACCAACTTGGTATATTCGTAATATCAACGGCGTGACCATTGGAAATACTCTGTCGGACATTCATCCATACAAGTTATCTTGGGACTGGACAAACCGAAGGCACTATTCAAAAATAGTCCTTGTATCTCGCCGTCTTCAATTCAACAATCTCTGACGTGCGGCATATAATCAAATCAAAGTGGAATATAAATTCCGGTCTCTTTGAAATGATTAACGAACATTTTTCCTTTTAAATTATAAATCTAAACAGAATTATAATCTCATCAGCATATACAGTTATCGTCAAATCAACAGTACATGATCATCTTGTCAATATTTGATATATTGATCATCTTTTCAAAAAGGTCAGTTTTAGTGTGTGCGTCGCACGGGTTTTCTTCCCGTTTTGCTCATCATCTTTACAAATGAATTCGTACTCTATTTTTCTTCAGAAAAATATTAGTCATCATTCTTCATTTATCTGATCACTCATACACGATTTAAATTATGATTAAATCATTTATTTTACCACTTCTACACTTGGTATTTCCTCGTCAAATTCCCTTTTTGATCCTTTATTCTTGATCTCCTTAATTCCTTTCTATACTGATAAATTTTCCTTCTTTATTATCAGTCTAAACATGGTTAAACATTTATTCACAGTTCTTGTTTTGTATATTTCAGAACTGTTCATGATCAGTTCTTATATCAGATATTGTAGATATCAGATAAAACTGACAAGTTCTACCGTATGTGTTACATACAGTTTCCTTCTACCTTGTTTCGAAATTAAACAACTCAGTGGAAAATAAATTCCAATTTAAATTATAAATACATTTGTATAAAATAACATCTTCTGTGCTGTCTTCTCACCATCCGTCAAAACCCTACTCGATCCTTTCCACTTGATCGACTTTTTCACTCTTACAGTTAAAATATCCTATTTAGAAAATCATTTCTAATACTTACTATAAATTTAATTTATAATTTAATTTAAACTCACAGTTTCAGTTTTGAATTGCAGACCTTGACAAAATTGTCTTTAAAACCTGATCCACTTCATTTCGTTTCTTGATTATCCCAAATTTAAATATTCTATTTAAATTCTAATTTAAATTACAACTTAAGTTTATAATTTAATAAAATCGCAGTTTCTGTGTTGACTGCTTGACCTTTTGTCAAAAAAATGTCTGTTCTTATCGACTCTCTTTCCGACGATTTTACAGTTATAGATTCCATTTGAAGATCCTTCCAATTCCTCATTATAAATTAAATTTATAATTTAATCTAAGATTACAGTCTTTAATTTAATTTCATTCTTGACAAAACTGCGTTTTCTTATTCTGATTTGCTTCTGTACTAACGTTCCAACTTTGACCAAACAATATCTGATCTTTCACTTGTTTGATCAATTTCCCTTTTTGTTTACTTCTAGTTTGAATATTCCTGTTAGCTAATCATTTCTAATTCTTATTTAAATTTAATTTAATTTAATTTAAAATTTCAGTTTCTGTATTTTTGTATTTTCAGTTTCTGACAAATAGTATTGAAACCTTGATTCGCTTATCTTTTATTTCCCTTACAAATAAAATAAGAATATTATTTTTATTTAAATATTTAATTTCTCCCTTTTTTTATAATTCAATATTTAATTTAGAACTAATTTTATTTTAAAATCTCTTCAAAATTCCTTATTAAAAGATGAACTACCCCAAAGTACCAACTTGGCGAAGTACCAAGCTGTAAACCGTGGTGTGCGCACAGGGAATCAACCCTGATCACCACAGTTTTTGCAAAATACCACCTAGCCTTGGCCAAAGTACCATATCAGGAAAACACGGCCATTTCCTTGCCTAATCCACTCAAACTACGTGCGCACCTCGTTGCCAACCCTCCCTGGTACTTTGCCAAAGTACCACATTCCCAGTACCACCTCCTGTTCTTTCTTCTTCCTTCTTCCTCCTTGTCTGTATACTACTGTGCACGTGCACACATGTCAGAGGCCGCATCTTCCTCCGACGAACATCCCCACCATTCGCTTCTCAACCTCTGACCATGATTCCATGGTTCAACCTCCACCACAACGTCGTCTCTGAAGTTTCACCGTGCTTCAACAATTTTTTTTTTATAAAAAAAACATCATTCAAAGAATCGATTGCTACGACCCCCCTGGTTCTTGCGCCGCCGCCGCCTTTCTACCCTGCCACCACCATCCACCCCCGGACTGAACCCCCTGGAACGCACCCTTGAATCCCCCACCATCGACGAGAAATTCCGATGCAAAACCCATGAACCAAAATACAGTTCGAACTCTATTTTCATTGATTTCCCCAAATCTATTCATTTAAAAATTAAATCATTATTTTTCCCAGCATACTAGGACCTAGCTGAAACTTCCTACTTGGCCATATCACCTCCGATCAACTGGATGATCGGAATTTGCCAAAAGTACCAATTTCTGATCATCTCAAATTTCTCAGGATTTAGGCATTTAAAAATCGTGATCTTTCTTTTAAAAATCATGTTTTCGATCTATTATTACATCTGTAAACTCACGTCAAGTTTTTATGAAGATTAAAAATCCAATTTGTTTTGATGACACAGAGAGCATACTGTTATTTCCTTTTTGAATAACAGTGAAGTTCTCTTCCTTTAACCACTTATATGACTTATGTAAAAGGTTTAAAACATGGGATAGCATCATACTTTAACCCACAAATCCTAGGTTTTCTGCTCCATTGTATTTGTAAGGTTTCATACCAAATACAGGATCTGAGAAAAATCACCAAGCAAATAAAATTTTCTAGCATACAATACATAAGATTTTTATTTAACATTCAAGGATATCATCAGATCAACCAAGTGAACCATCCATAACATGTTACTTCGAACAAGAACACAAAAAGAGATCTAGGTGCACTCATAGTTTAAGCAACAAGCTGCAGGAAATTCAAAAACAGAAAGTAAAGGACAGTTTTACTCACCAAAAGAATGGCTTGAAACCCCTTAGCTTTTTCCCTCTTTACTGATCAGATACCATTGTTTGTGTGTGTCAAAATGGTGTGTGTACCTGTCTATTTATAGTGGTGGAAACTAAAAAAAATGTGCCTTTAAAAACTGTTTTGAAAAGTGCAAAATCTGTTTTCAGATTTCTGAAAAATGACAACTCAAAATAAATATTTTTTTCTCTTACCAAATCTACGCTACAACCCATGTTCACATGGCTTGATCTCAGCAAATCTCCACCTGAAAATTTCCTGCGCAAACACCCTTTCACTTCTTATTTACTTCTATGAAAACACTACTCACAAATGCCTTGTACCCTACCTATTCTTCACCAATCCTTCTTGGATTTCAAACAATTTAAAACATCATTTTTTCTTTTACCATCAAATCAGTTTTTGGCAAGGAGTTTTCAAATCAAAAACTCATATGAAAGCTTGATTTAACAATACACATTTAAGAAATTTACTTGCCTTGCAAGTGTTGCCAAAATCTGAAAATATTGTGAAAGAAAGAAAAGATTAAAAACTGAAAATACATGATGGCAAATAGACCTTGCCATGTGCCTAACCTTAGCCTTAAGAACCCTAGTTAGTAGCATGATTCATGGTGTAGTAAACTCATGAATGATACCATGAAGTGAAAGAAATTTGACAACATATGTTCTTGTTTCAATGCACATAAAAGTGCAAATGAATTTCATATGATTTTACATGCTATCACAACTATGAGGTCATGTACTTGCAAAAGATGAGACAATACAAAAATTCAAATATCCTCTTGAATATTTTATATGAAATATGCTTTGCAAAACAAATGATATTAACATGTTTTGTTTATGTACATGTATTTAAACTTTCTTAAATCCTCGCTTTTGAACTTGCTTTGACCAAAAGTGGCTTTTGGCATTTTAAATTTAAGTATTTAAAGTTTTCAAATCAAATTCTAAAATACTTTAAAAATGAACAAAACATATAAAATAAAAGTAGCAGTAAAATTTGCTGTTAAAAAGTGTTAACTTTCAAACCTGTATAGAAATCTATTTAAACAAACGTTGTCAAATTCATGCTATATATAAGTGTTATTCTTTATACACATGTAAAAACCAAATTAAACAAATGTTGTCAAAAACATGCTATCATATATACTCAAAGTTAAAGAAATTCAAATTCAAACTTTCAACATGTTTAAACAATTTAAAGTCTGGATTTTTAAATCGTACTTACAAACACGTACTTACGATCAATCAGTGTCTGTGATCAGTGTAAAAATCCTGGGTCATTACATTCTACCCCCCATATAAAAATTTCGTCCCCGAAATTTGTGATTAGTAGGTTAGAGTTATCGACTTATATATATAAACACACACACATCAGCAATTTTCTATCAAAACCAAAAATATTTATCCCAAATTCCTCTTTAACTCATCGATTAACTTCGTTAAGTATTACCCACAATCTTTGTTCACGTACTTAACGATCTCCATTTCGGGATTCACAAATCTGATTTGATTTTACAAATCGACCAATTCACTTTTCCTGAATTCATATCCAATAAACCCTCAAGTCCAGCCTTAATTTAAGGAAATCCAAATTATAACTCAATTTAAAATTCTAACTCGATTTCGGGTATCAATATGAGTGGATATTATTCTAATTTAACCCAACCATAATTAATTTATCTCCAGACTGACCCTAGTTAATTAACTCCTTTTTATCTTGCCAGACTGATACAACTTCCCCCATAGTCTCTCCTTGACCTTGGGATCCAGTATTACAACCAGTAGTAGTGGATGACCCTCTAGCTCGACCTCTTCGTCCTTGGTTACTCATCTTAATCATCTGAATAAACAGGTTGTCAATCGAGTCCTGATGGGATATAACTAACTTAGGTATATCATCCAAGTTAATTCATTTTAAATTCATTTTAAATTTTATATAAAAATACGCTCTCTCACACTCACCCAAAGCCAAGGTAATCAGTAACCTAAGCTCTGATACCAACTGTAATGGCCCGGGAATTTCGGTAGGCTTTTCAACCATCCCTCGACCCCCAAGGCAGAGGGCTAACCTCCCCCCGTGGCTTACACTGGTACCTCAGAACTGCTTTTACGGCCAGCCTCGTGACTCGACCAACCCACATTGTCGGGAGATGTAGGGGTAAGAGTCTCCCGTTCGCCACCTAACGCGAAGCGAGAACGCCCTACCATCCGTACCAGTTAAGCAACCAGCTCTGTTACCAACTGTAACGACCCAACTTTCGAACACATCGGAAGTCATGCCATTAATAAGAAAAAGAATAGATAGAGGATAAATCACAGAAAACATCAGAATCTCACAGCGGAATTTTCACAAAAATAATACTTGATAATATTACACAGCGGAATATATTACATCAGAGCATACAGACTCAAGTGATACAAGTCATCTGTATTTATACATATCATTGGTGACCTAAAAACTGCAAACTTAATTATACAGTAGATAAGTGGACCAGCACACAACACAGTCTTCATTCCAGCTTCACAAGTTTATCCAAATCCTGATTCACTTGTCTATTCATAACAAGCGTTATGAATGCCCAAGAGTTTAAGGGAAAACACAGAAAAATAAACTCTGGGTCAGTCAGGGGACTGGTATGAGTAAACAGTTTGAAAATAGTTTAAAGAAATCAAAATATCACATAAGACCACGCCGTGAATATGTAACGGGTTTTTACCTTATGAGATCAAAACACTTTGTATACTTGAAATCAGATATTATCATATAAGTTTTCCACAAATAATTTAGAATCTAGAAGAATGCTTGCATCTCACATTCTCCTATATAGTATACAAAATAAAATCCGCTTGGCATTTAGGGAAATTGGATTTCCAACTCTGACAAGGTATGGGACCACCTTCCGCTGATGTATCTCTAGAGGCAAATACACCTGGGTTCAACAAGAACTTCTTGCAACCCGGCCCTCACATGACCGACCACTCACTTCTCTTGAGTGTATCGAATGTATATCACCGATGGTTGTGTACGGCAACCATCCCCGAATGGGCAGAATCGATAGATCAAGAAACAAAAGGAAATTCTCTAGATAGGTGATACTACACCATAATGGGAGCGACCCACAGAGCCATGCTGCCTGCCCGATTTTTGTCATTTCCTGGGTATGAGGCTTGAGGCTACGTTATCTTCCAGAACATCTGGCCACCATTCACTTCGAATGCCACATCATCAAATCCGTGATCACATATTGATTATACAAATACACACTGGGTGTAAAATAAAGAGAAGTTACCTTCTCCCCACCAACTTGGTATATTCGTAATATCAACGGCGTGACCGTTGGAAATACTCTGTCGGACATTCGTCCATACAAGTTATCCTGGGACTGGACAAACCGAAGGCATTATTCAAAAATAGTCCTTGTATCTCGCCATCTTCAATTCAACAATCTCTGACGCGCGGCGTATAATCAAATCAAAGTGGAATATAAATTCCGGTCGCTTTTAAATTATTAACGAACATTTTTCCTTTAAAATTATAAATCTAAACAGAATTATTATCTCATCAGCATATACAGTTATCGTCAAATCAAAAGTACATGATCATCTTGTCAATATATGATATATTGATCACCTTTTCAAAACGGTCAGTTTTAGTGTGTGCGTCGCACGGGTTTTCTTTCCGTTTTGCTCATCATCTTTACAAATGAATTCATACTCTATTTTTCTTTAGAAAAATATTAGTCATCATTCTTCATTTATCTGATCACTCATACACGATTTAAATTATGATTAAATCATTTATTTTACCACTTCTACACTTGGTATTTCCTCGTCAAATTCCCTTTTTGATCCTTTATTCTTGATCTCCTTAATTCCTTTCTATACTGATAAATTTTCCTTCTTTATTATCAGTCTAAACATGGTTAAACATTTATTCACAGTTCATGTTTTGTATAATTCAGAACCGTTCATGATCAGTTCTTATATCAGATATTGTAAATATCAGATAAAACTGACAAGTTCTACCGTATGTGTTACATACAGTTTCCTTCTATCTTGTTTCGAAATTAAACAACTCAGTGGAAAATAAATTCCAATTTAAATTATAAATACATTTATATAAAATAACAGCTTCTGTGCTGCCTTCTCACCATCCGTCAAAACCCTACTCGATCCTTTCCACTTGTTCGACTTCTTTCACTCTTACAGTTAAAATATCCTATTTAGAAAATCATTTCTAATACTTACTATAAATTTAATTTATAATTTAATTTAAACTCACAGTTTCTGTTTTGAATTGCAGACCTCGACAAAACTGTCTTTAAAACCTGATCCACTTCGTTTCTTTTCTTGATTATCCCAAATTTAAATATTCTATTTAAATTCTAATTTAAATTACAACTTAAGTTTATAATTTAATAAAATCGCAGTTTCTGTGTTGACTGCTTGACCTTTTGTCGAAAACACGTCTGTTCTTATCGGCTCTCTTTCCGACGATTTTACAGTTATAGATTCCATTTGAAAATCCTTCCAATTCCTCATTATAAATTAAATTTATAATTTAATTTAAGATTACAGTCTTTAATTTAATTTCAGTCTTGACAAAACTGCGTTTTCTTATTCTGATTTGCTTCTATACTAACGTTCCAACTTTGAACAAACAATATCTGATCTTTCACTTGTTTGATCAATTTCCCTTTTTGTTTACTTCTAGTTTGAATATTCCTGTTAGCTAATCATTTGTAATTCTTATTTAAATTAAATTAAATTTAATTTAAAATTTCAGTTTCTGTATTTTTGTATTTTCAGTTTCTGACAAACAGTATTGAAACCTTGATTCGCTTATCTTCTATTTCCCTTACAAATAAAATAAGAATATTATTTTTATTTAAATATTTAATTTCTCTCTTTTTTGTAATTCAATATTTAATTTAGAACTAATTTTATTTTAAAATCTCTTCAAAATTCCTTATTAAAAGCTGAACTACCCCAAAGTACCAACTTGGCGAAGTACCAAGCTGTAAACCGTGGTGTGCGCACAGGGAATCAACCTTGATCACCACAGTTTTTGCAAAATACCACCCAGCCTTGGCCAAAGTACCATATCAGGAAAACACGGCCATTTCCTTGCCTGATCCACTCAAACCGCGTGCGCACCTCGTTGCCAACCCTCCCTGGTACTTTGCCAAAGTACCACATTCCCAGTACCACCTCCTGTTCTTTCTTCTTCCTTCTTCCTCCTTGTCTGTATACTGCTGTGCACATGCACACATGTCAGAGGCCGCATCTTCCTCCGACGAACATCCCCACCATTCGCCTCTCAACCTCTGACCATGATTCCATGGTTCAACCTCCACCACAACGTCGTCTCTGAAGTTTCACCGTGCTTCAGCAATTTTTTTTATATAAAAAAAACATCATTCAAAGAATCGATTGCTACGCCCCCCCTGGTTCTTGCGCCGCCGCCGCCTTTCTACCCTACCACCACTATCCACCCCCGGACTGAACCCCCCTGGAACGCACCCTTGAATCCCCCACCATCGACGAGAAATTCCGATGCAAAACCCATGAACCAAAATACAGTTCGAACCCTATTTTCATTGATTTCCCCAAATCTATTCATTTAAAAATTAAATCATTATTTTTCCCAGCATACTAGGACCTAGCTGAAACTTCCTACTTGGCCATATCACCTCCGATCAACCGGATGATCGGAATTTGCCAAAAGTACCAATTTCTGATCATCTCAAATTTCTTAGGATTTAGGCGTTTAAAAATCGTGATCTTTCTTTTAAAAATCATGTTTTCGATCTATTATTACATCTGTAAACTCACATCAAGTTTTTATGAAGATTAAAAATCCAATTTGTTTT